>CAMAPE010000035.1:24752500-27497500 GCA_945859875.1 Cuscuta europaea | reverse complement strand
TTCCAGTAACATTGGTCAAAGTTGGTATATAAGCAACACAATAATAGTTTCAAAATTTGTATACAGGAAACACAAGAATTGTGTGCATCCATTTTGTGAATACATACCACAGTATGCAGATGTGAATTTGCTCTACCAAAATAAAATCTTTGGCCTTTCATTTTCTCCTGCTATAATATATGGAAGCAATTGAAGTCTGTGAATTTCATTTCTGTTAGTCATGTCCTATAATCATGTCAACAGTCAACCTCCATTTCAGGTCGTGTGGTCATAGGTCTCTTTGGGAACACTGTTCCAAATACTGTAGGTATGGTGGTGCACTCTTCTATATCATCCATTTTATTTTCATTGATGATTTCAAAATATCATACTTCATATATTACAACTACCAATTGAAACTGAAGTGATATTCATTCTGCAGAAAATTTCCGAGCTCTTTGCACAGGTTAGTGACAAACAGTAACTTTTTACTCCTTTTCAAATTGCCACAAAATTATGTTTTAGTCATAGGTTAGTGAGCAGTATAAAATGATGCTGTAGTCACTAACCGGTACAAAGAAAGTAAAATCCCCAACAAAAGCTGTATGAATTGTGGATTTGTACTATCTTTCCTAGTTGGGAAAGTATTATTTCTAAAATCTAACAAATAATAACATTCTTTTATACTAGTCAAGGTACCACCAATTAACAATGTCCAGCGGGCGCTGAATAAATTTTTGTCATTGTAGGAGAAAAAGGGATGGGAAAGAGCGGGAGAAATCTCCACTATAAAGGAAGTGCTTTTCATAGGATCATACCTAGCTTCATGATCCAGGGAGGTGACTTCACTAGTGGGGATGGGAGAGGTGGAGAATCGATATATGGCAACAGCTTTGCAGATGAGAACTTCAAACTAAAGCACACTGGTTCTGGTAATGTTTAAAAACCAAACAATACATTGTAGAGACATATTGTACTACTCCAGTACTAAATACTTACGACTTAAAATGACATAATTGGCTGAAGGAAAAGTCTTTGGTAAGAATATACATTGTAACATCTATTTCAGCAAACTAAGGCCAAAAGCTACTTAATGCCAATTTGGTACTCTCTTTTTCCGACTTATTACCTTTTTTTAACCAAATATTTAACTTTTAAATTCACATGGTGAATTGTGTAATAATCAAAGTAAGTAAGATCAAAGTTACTTTTGTGACTAAATCTGTTAAATTCATGGAAGAGGACAATTTTAGTTTTTTCCCAATTTTTTGCTTTGTTTTATTTAGAAAGTATATTTTAAATGCCATTATTCTATAGTTCAGCAAATTCAAGAGGCAATCCAACTGTTTGAACCACAATTCAGCAATTTAAGTAGATTCAATTGATTTTAGGGCTGTTGGACATGCTCTTGATATGCTTATTGTAGTTCTACTAATAAGCAGAATAAACCTAAGTGTACTTCTAAGTTATTTTCGGCTTATCAGCCAACTTTTTCATCAAACACGTAATTTTTTATTTCTCGCGCTAAGTGTGTAATAATAAAAATAAGTAATATTAAAGTTACTTTTATGGCTGGATTGGCTAAAGTTACCGTAGAGGATCATTTTAACTGTTTTTCATATATATTTTTTTTATTTCTATGAATAAAATATATTTTAACTATAATTTTTTCTTAATTCAGCTGAATCAACCAATCCAGCCACTTGTGTCAGAACTATATAACTTTCAGCGGAATGAGCCGATCCAACTAATTTCGGTGTTACCAAACGCCCAAACGGGCTCTTAGTGTCCATTTTTCAGCCTCTTTTTCAAATTATGAAGCTTATCAACTTGATCTTTTTGACCAAACATTATTTTATTTAATGCACACCGGCCACACCCTGCCTTATATATTATGTATGTTTATTAAAAAATTATTTTCATTAGTAATTCAGCAATATAACAATGTAAAGTTTTAATTCTGTCAAAGTTTCAATAATTTCACCAACTTCAGCCAAAATCACCCTTACAGAACTGAGCCTTGCTATGTTATTTTGGGACTAGGAATTCTATCAATGGCGAATGCTGGACCAGATACCAACAGATCACAGTTCTTCATCACCACAGTGGCAACAAGCTGGTAAAATAGTTTATACTTTTTCCACACCCTAGAAGTGGTTTTACCAAATATACTCTATATTCCATTTTGTCATGCCAATCTCCTCCCACTTATTGTATGCGCGGGAAGATCTGTTTTTAAGATTCCAATGATTTCTTTGTTCTATGGTTTGGATAGGTTGGATGGGCGGCATGTTGTGTTTGGCAAAGTCCTATCGGGGATGGACATCGTACACAAGATTGAGGGAGAAGGGAGGCAAAGTGGAACACCAAAGAGCAACGTTATTATTTCCGATAGCGGTGAGCTAACGTTATGAGCCCAACTCACCCATTCGTGTCAGGCGTGGTTGCTCTAATTTTGGTTCAGTACAATACAAGTCCTCTTTTGGAAACTTAGATATACAGAACGATTGTGAAATGTATGTTTATAAGAAACACACCAAATGAGTATGCTTCACATTGGTTATTCACTTATTCTCCTCGAGTATAAATTAAATGGGAATGGCTGAAAAAACTCCATTTTTTTGTTTTATTTTAAGATTCTAAGTGATACACTGTATATGATACGGAGTATATGTTGTACAATAAACTAAAAAAAATGCTCATACTTGTATTAGTCATGTAATTTTTGGAAGCTGAAATACAACTTGTTACAGTTTTCAAATTTAAGTTTTTAGTTATGAAAAAAGAAAACCTAAAACTACGAGACCTTAGCTCTGGAGTCTGGACTAATCATTTGCGTGAAATAGATTTTACTAATGAGATGCTTTTTGTTTAAACTCAGCTAATAACCATTACAGTTAAGCACCCCACATGCCATACGGACCTTAACTTTTAGCTGAAGAATGATAAAAGATCCACTGTTAAAGGTTGACAAACATCTTTAAATTTTCAATAGCTGGTAAGTGGGAACCAAATACTCCCTACGATCACTTTTATTGGTTTGAGAGCCATTTCAGGGAAAAGTTATTGGTTTGGAAATAATGTGGAAGGACTATATAAGTATAATGAGTGAAAATACAATAATCATGTATCAAAAGTTGATAAGGTGAAAGATGTGGACTAAATGTAGAATTGACATAAAATTCCAAATTAAATACTCCCTCCGATCCTATTAAAGCTTCCAAATAGGTTTGATACACAGTTTAAGATAGTGAGTATTGTGTGATGGAAAGTTGTGCAAATGAGAGAGAAATGTGTAAGAAATGTTGTGAATCACAAATTCTTTACTAAAAAAGAAAAGTGGAAGTTTTAATTGGAACAGGCGAAAAAAGAAAGTTGAAAGTTTATTTAGGAAAGGAGGGAGTATTAAGGAGTATTACCTCTATAACTTTTCCCTGAAATGGCTCTCAAACCAATAAAAGTGGTCGTAGGGAGTATTTGGTTCCCACTTACCAGCTATTGAAAATTTAAAATTACAATAATCCTTGATCGTTCATTTATAAAAGTAATTTAAACTTATTCAAGGGAATGTTTACTATTTCTTTAAAAACACTTCTTAGTTTTGTGCTTTAAACAAAGTGAAGTGTGTTTTCGAACGAGTTTTTCTACTTAAAAATTGATCTCTAAAATAAAATTGATTTCTTTAAAATTGATTTCTATTTCTTAGTTTTTCTATTAATCATTTTCGTATAATGATCTCTAAAATAAAATACTTTTAAAAATAAAATTAATTATAAACATTCCCAAAATTTTGATGTTCAACAAAAAAGTATTTTCATATGTGCCTCATTGTCCTCATATGTTTTATTGGATTTAGTCAACTTTCATTTTTCATTTCATCCCAAAATTTTGCAACTTTCAATTTTAAGTAAATAATTTGGGGTTATACTTATTTCTCTTTCTCCTACATACTTATGAACCACATAATTTTTATCTTAGTTTACAACAAATCACAATTGACAATGTCTAATGAAACAAAATCTCATAAATTGATACTCCATAATAGGTATACTAAAGAGGCCCTTGGATACTCAATAGAAGAAAGTACTACTCAATTTTTAAGTAGAAAAACTCGTTCGAAAACACACTTCACTTTGTTTAAAGCACAAAACTAAGAAGTGTTTTTAAAGAAATAGTAAACATTCCGTCCTAATTTGAATTGTAATTTGCAGATTTTAATGTTGACGATAAAGAAATCATCCTTATAGCTAATTAAATCATGAATAATTAAACATTATATATTAAAAATCATATTGAAAGTTTAATAGTCACAAAATTCAAAGCAAGAAAAATTAATCAATAAATTATAGGATAAATGAAATTGTAGTGATCATGAAAAGTTGAATTTTTAAATCATTTTGGGCAAAGGTAGTAAAATGAAACTCGCAACATTAGAAAAGAATGAAAGTAAAAATATTTATGTAGGAAGGAGAGGAAAACATTGCTAAAAATGGAAAAATAGAGCTATGGGCTATCAATAATAAATTGAGGAGATGAACATTTAATGCCCAATAAAACGAACATTATATTGGAAGGGGATGCAAAAGATGTGAGCTTTATTGTCGGAGACTATTATAGGCGCCGTTATGTTCACCGGCGTCGGCCCCGTTCTGCTGACTAAACACGCCGGCAAAATTGTCGGAGAACCCGGAGTAGAGAGAAACGACTTTGGAGATGTTTGCGTTGATCTCCTGGATTAGACTCACGTTCTCAACCAGATTCTCGTGGATCCTTGACCGGTGATTCTCGTTGACCTGCTGAATCAATACTCTGTTCCGATCCAACGCCGACTGAACCTCCCTGAAGTTTCTCTCGAATGCCTTCCACACCGCCGCCTCCCCTTCTCCCTCCTGATTCTCTCCGTCTCCTCCCCGGTGCCGCTTGTTGGCGTTTGTACTGCCGTCGGCGGCGTTTGTGAGAAATTGAGTGTTGGTCGTCATCGACTGACGCCGGTGATGGTTGGACATGTGTTCTTCCATGATAGATTATATTCTTCGTCTGCAGCTGCTGCGATGCGGGTGGTGGAGATGGGAGCGGTTGCCGCCGCCAATTAACTGAAGGTAAACGGAACCAGTAAATAATTAACCACCGTGAGCTGCGCTTCCATCTATTTGGTCGCCGAGATTTAGAAAGGGATAAAAGCTGAGGAGAGAGACAGGGACGTACGCATTTATCTGCCGGACCAGTGAGTGCATTTTTCCAATTTCGGATATGAACAATACCAATACCATTCACCCATCCACATTAAAGATATTGCTTCTACGAGTAGAAAATAAAAAAAGGCATAAATTGATAAAATTATGATTTTACCCAATGTTATTATCTATTTTTTGAAAATAAATAACTTAATTATTATTGATAAGAGTATCAAGAAACATAACAATCAAAAGTCGAAGCATTACAATCATAGTGTGACCTATAAATGCACTCATGTTCACTAACCCTGCAACTATGTAGTCTAGTCTCGTAGTGTGACCGTTCAAGGTACTCAAAATGGATCCGATTTGACCGGCCACCGAAAAAGAACTATTGAACTTTTCGATTTTTCCATTCACCGGTAAGGAGTCAAGTGCAGAATTTGTTTCGGTTTCACCAGCCACCAGAAAAAGCAACACATGCAATTCTTCCATCTTCTTGGATTGGCGGTGGTTCAGGAGGAGGCGATCAGCTTCAATATTGATGCAAAAGAAATCCAGATTTATGATTGATGAAAAAGCCTTTAAAAATCTATCATAAGCACACAAGAATGCCCGACCGATGATGAGGGGAATATACATTCGGCCGTGACAATTCACCACCAAAAATGAGATCCCAAGACAACGTTAGGAAATAAACGTATAGATACAACTGAAAAATAGTGATTAAACCATTCTTTTTCATGATTGAAACCAAACGAATTGAAGGAAGAGAAGAAAAGAAGGATAGACGGATAGAGCTCCCCATAGCCCTCCTATCTCTCTCAATTCACGACAACCAGAACTTCCGACCTAGCTCGTTGTGAGGTTACCCCTGCATAGTTCGAGTCCCACTAGCATCAGTGGTATTATGCTTCCCCAAAAAAACCCTTCAAGTGGTAGGACCAAGCGGTGTATACTAACTTGTGGGGCCAAGTCAAAGTTGGGTTTCTAGGGTAAGGGGCCGTGAAAGCGGTGGAGCTAGTCACTATAAAAAGTTTACGCATATCTTAGTTTTCACCCGCACGGGTAGCTCAAATGGTAAAGCGGTAAAAAAGTTGGACAAATGATCAAGGATCGAAATCCACAATTCCAACGACCATGTGGAGGTTACAGCTCCTATGTGTTTGATCTCTGGTGCGCAGGGATATAAGGTCTTAATCATTATTCTCTCGATCTACTTAAATTTGAATGTCCAAATTGAAATGTCTTTAGCTTTACTTGCGTTTTTTACAAAAACATTATAGAGCCACATGTATAACTCTATTAGGGTTATATATGCATTCACAGTACGGGTGATTGAATTGTTAGAGTAAGTGAACTAGTTAATTGACATGGCTCACAAGCTATTGCGCTCAATCCAGTTCAGAGTGAAGAGTTGATAAAATTTGGGAAAATGTGTTTCTACACGCCAAGCTATTTTATTTGTATACATAGCCAATTTGCTATAATTGTATGTATGATATGTAAAAAAAGGGTTTACCTCGTAAAATTACCTTATAGTTTTATTTATGAGAGAAACATTTAAGTCAGTAAAACTCCTTTTGTCTCGCAAAATTGTTCTGAATTTGGTTTTTTGACCGTCATAATAAACATTGTCTTTTTTGTTTTAAGCAATAAATATGTGATTACAATAATTTATCTCTCATCTGCATAAATTTAATAATCTTTTCTTTATTACGGAGTATCTTATTAGTAAGTTAAACTTATCCAAATTTTGTGAGAGAGAAAATAAGTAGCCTAAGAGTCCGTTTGGTAACACTGATATCGGCCTAATCGGCTGATTCTGCTGAAAATTTTGAAGTTTTGATTGAAGTGGCTGTATTGATTGATTCTGCTGATTTATGAATAAATTATATTTAAAATATACTCCCTCCGGTTCTGAAAGATCTTTACACTTCCTTATTTGCCTTATTTGGCAAATAAATATACACAAAACAGTGTCAAACAGTGCCAAACGGTGCCAAACAGTGCCAAACAGTTTTATTTCCTTAAAAACTGTGAAGTCAAAGTGTCAAGATCTTTTGGAACCGAAGGGAGTATGTTATTAATAAATAAAGAAAAAATTATATGAAAAAATAGCTAAAATGATTATCTACAATAACTTCAGTCAATATAATCAGAAAAGTAACTTCAACCATACTTTTTCTTATTATTACATAATTAACGCGGGAAATCAAAAGTTACATATTTGGTTGAAAATATAATTGATAAATTTGATAAGCCAAAAAATAGAGCGACCAAATGACCTCTAAAACGTAAAGCGTGGATGGTCAGGAATTGAGAATCCTATAAATTGCAGGTTGGGTATTGCCGTATTGGATGACTATCTAACACTCCATCCGGTCCTAAATAAACTTCACACTTTGACTTCACACAAATTAAGGAAATAAATTTGACTTTACTGTAGAGTACATTGTTGTGACACTGTTTGATACTGTTTGGCACTGTTTTGCACTGTTTTACACTGTTTTGATGTAGATAATTTGCCAAATAAGAAAGAGAAAAGAAGTGTGAAGTTTAGTTTGGACCTACCCAAAAAGAAAAGTGTGAAGTTTATTTAGGACCAGAGGGAGTATTACGCATACAAAATGAAAAAGGGCGTACATCCACCTTGTTCTGCAGGATATGTTTCTAATACTGCAGATACTTTAATACGTAATACTTCCCATTTAAGCAAAGTTGTACGGATTCATTATTTAAAACACAATGCACATTTAAATAAAATTGTCGACGATTAAAAATAGATTCAAATCCATTATCCATAAATACATGAAGTGATGAAACAATGCGTAATTATTTGTTACGGATCATATGGCAAAGTGAAGTACACTATTTTAGCAATAAAAACATGACCTCCCATTCAATTATTTTTAGGAATAAATTCATTGTTTTAATCAAATTAGACAATGTTTTTGTAGTTGAAATTTATTTTAACTTTATTATCACCATATCCATTCAATATTAATCACACAAATTTACTTTATAATAATTACATTACCTCCCAATGTACCAAATTTAATTAGGGAGATGGACATAGTAATATTTATGTGATTCTAATTAAAGATTATTACCCAAAATAGGACGAAAAAGGTTTGAAAATTTCAAAATAGGACTGTCATGTTTTTTATTCCCAAAATAGGACTAATTACTGCCATGTTTTGGCAGTACCAGACTTCAAACATGGATTTTCTAAACTTGGCAGTAATTACTCCTATTTTGGGAATAAAAAACATGATAGTCCTATTTTGAAATTTTCAAATTGTTTTAGCTCTATTTCGAGATCTTTCCCTTCTACTTATCACTTTGCTCACTAATAATGAATTCAATACAAATCACTCTCTCATATCTCAACCAAAGGAATGAACACTACTACATCTCATACCAGTCTCATACCAGGCGAGACCAGATCATACCAGATCAGAGCAGACTAAGATAATTATAAAATACACCAAGACTAAACGTTTACCAGACCAGACCAGACTAGATCAGAACAAACCAGATCAAAAAATTTCAGTCCAAGTAAAAAAAAATCCTTATTCAATTCAGTAGACCGAGGTTGTATGTATAGCCCTTATTAAAGCACAAAAGCAAACAACAAACCACGTCTTACAACTCATTCAACATTTCAACTCATATAACGTGAGAACTAGAAATAGAACGATAAGCTCCACTTCCTTGAAGAATAGAAGTATATTCTTCCCTTCGTAAAGATTAGAAGTATATTAAGAAAAAATGTAGACCAAGTAAATTATTGAAATAATATGTAACAATACCCCTCTTGACTCTTGAGCGAATGCATTTGCATTTAACTTACTTCACTAACTTCGATTACGTACTAGTTCCAAGCATGCCACAAAGTTTTTCATGGGTTTGTTATAATACATGCATTTACTTCATGAAAATTAGAGTAGCCCGCTCAGCAATTTGTTCGTAAGAAATGGAACCTTAATTACGTCGATATGCTTGCTCGAACCATCCGATTCTTGGAAAATTGTATAGCTACCGGAGTTGTTATTGCGCACATTGAATGTTTAGTGTGATATCGCAAATGTTCACATGATATCAAATCAAACTCGTCGTTTCAATCCAAATTTGTTAACATATTCTGGTCTGATTTGTTTAAGTATGGTCTGGTAAATGACTAAATGTCTGATATTTGCGTATTTTATAACTATCCAAGTCCAGTCTGATATGATCTGGTCTATTTAAGTATGCGCTGGTCTGTTTAAATTTAGTCCTCTCTAATCTAGTCTCGGACTACAAACAATCCAAAAGAAAACATTCATAGTCATATCATGATGTAGGCCGACTTCCTAGTATGGGCGCCACATCTTTAATTGTTTATGCACAAAACTCCCTCCGAAAATAATTTTAACAGTTTGAAAATCACTTGTCTTCATATTATGATTCAATATCCAAGTAAGTTCGTGAAAGTATTTAAATTATGCAAAAAAATCTAATCATTTTTCATTTATTTTGGAATTAAATTTGTTCAAAGAGGAGTTTTTAAACATGAATAATTATAACTCAAGATATTTGACGCATTTTTTAAACCACATGACTAATGCACCAAATTTATATATCGAGAAGGGTTTGGTGTATTAAACCACTACAAATAAATTATCATTCACCAACACGAATGATTAGTGTTGGTATAGGATGGTTATACCTACAATCAATCAATGACCAATTGTGGATCACGAATGGCGATAACGGTCACAGAATGACGATGACCGAATCGCGATAACCAAATGACGGTAAGCAAATGTCGGTTAACACCGAACATCGATAAACAGTGAATGGCGTTAATGTTAATAGCGTGTGAATGCTGATATCAGGTACGTCGTCTTCTTCGTCGATGTAGGTCAGAAAATGCACAAAGCTTCAATCTATGTCTCGTCTCGGCTCAAATACCACATGTAGGAACCCAGCCTCCAACAGTTACATATCAGAATAATGACCGAGTAGAGAGGAGAAGAACAAAGCTAAGATTCAATACAAAAATGGTGAAGAATTCCAGTACAGGGGATAAAATATGTGCTCTCTCTCACTCTACCGAATGTCGGAATGCCTATGGGAATATCTAGTTTGATCGCTACTCTCTCGGTTTCGAGCATATCTTCCACACTTATAGGTCTTAGGGGATAGGTGTGTTACAATGATGAGCTTAGAAGTGAGACATATGGGCCCTAACATAAAGGTGCCCCATTTTGTCTATTAATAAAACTAATTAGAACACAAATACAAATAAAAATATGATTAGACACTAGTAAAATGTCTGAACAATATTTTTAAAAATATTTTGTTTATAACATCTAGGTTTTGGATTTTCAAAAAAAAATACCATTTACCCGGTTTAATAGTCTTAAAATGTGATCTCATTACCCATTTGCTTTCATTTTTTATATTATTTGATAGTTTTTATATAAAGTATAAGATATTTGAAAAAATGATTACAAATGGGTTGATATGATTGACCTATTTCGGAAAGTAAGTCCCCCGACTCCTTAATCTTAGAATATAATTTGCAACGTTCGATTTGAAGGTGTACAAAATAATTTGTTCTCTTACGCTCAAGTTCAGAAGTTTTCAATTGTTTAGTTAAGTCACGCACATTTGCTCCTAACTTTTCCATTTCTAAAGTTTGTAGAGAGATTTTCTGCTCAAATTGTGTTCACTTAAGATTCAAGGACGCTGTCTTATCTAATTGTTTCAGCAAAACTCTATAGTTATTATCGGGTCTTTCTTCCAAATCCTTAATGATTCGGTGACTGTTAGATTTTGTTACCTCAAACTCATCTGAAATTTTAGCACATTGGTTCATACGCTATGATGATGAGCTAGAGCGGGCATCCATTGTTGATTGTTGAATGTTAATCGTTGACGTGAGGTTGATTGAAGTTTATGCAAATTTTGAGATCTTGAAGTGTAGCTTTGTCATTGAGAAAAGATAGTCTTAACCTTGAGATTTTTTATTTTATTTTATTTGATTTTTTTGATGATTTTTTTTTAAATCTAAAGGTTGACAATTGGAAACTTTGACCGTAGTGTTGAGCTTTGGTGTTGGAGTTTTGACCTTGAAGTTTGAAGTGGGCTCAAAACCAGCTCTCGAAGTGGATAGATAAAAAAAAGTGTATTTTTCAAGTAAAGTAAGAAAGTGACTAACTAACGTTCCCACACCTAAACTTCTCGAGAATTTTTTAGCCTACATATATGAAACATTCCTTCCTTAGTAGTAAAAGGAGAAGGAGAAAGAGGACCTCTCTCGCACATGTGGAATTCAGCTTGTTGTTCAAAAATCGAAAATTCACCCCGTCTGCGCGGGTGTTTTGTGGACACGATAGCCGGAAAATTTAGCTGGTCTAAAACGGCGACCAACTAAAAACTGTCTTTGGCGCTAAGGATTGCCTTTTTTTGATTCATATTATTAATCGTATATTATTATAATATTCTATAGGGAAAAATACGGAAAAAGTACTTGTGGTTGGGCCCGTTTTCAGATAGGGTCATATGTTTCATTCTTTATCAAAGTAGTTCATCTATTTGAATTCCATTATCACAAGAGGGACACGCCGTTAAAAACGTCTGAAAACGACCGTTAAAAGTAACCCTGATTTTCAAAGTGTCCGAAAAATTAAAAGAAAAATAACGAAAGGTGCACCTCGTCAAGATGACCTCTAAACCACCTTCGCCTTTGGATTTTTCAGATTTGTTTGAATTATTTTTTAAAAATGATTTCGCTAATATCACTTTTCCGATGGACTTTCCCGAGACAAGGGTGACTGAAAACAAAAAAGAAAGATGACCTAGCGGTAGTCTTATTGAGGCGCACCTTCCGGTATTTTTCTTTTAATTTTTCGGGCATTTTTAAAAACCGGAGTTACTTTTAACGATCTTTTTCAGACATTTTTAACGGTGTGACCCTCTTGTGATAACGGAATTCAAACACATGAACCATTTTGATAAAGAATGAAACACATGACTTTATCTGAAAACGGGTTTAACCACAAGTACCTTTTCTGTACTTTTCCCTATTCTATATACTCCCTTTGTATTTTAAAGATTGCTTTTTTTCCGGTGACAGACCAAAAACCCGAAGGTTTTTGGGGTAAGGGTCAAGAAACACCTCACCAATTTATTAGAAAAAAAGAAATCACAAAAAGTAGGAGGACCCAACCAAAGCCTAATCGGAAATCAAACTACAGAACATAAAGATCACTACATACAATAGGTTTTGACACAATATTTAAGGACAATAGTAGGGGCAATGAATAGAGGAGAAAAGCAATAGATATGGTGTAAAAGTATGAACAAAAAGATAAAAAATAAAAACGTAAGAAAAATTGAGTACTTTTCAATGAAAAAATTATCAAAAACGAAAAGTGTAGGAAATTTTTAAATACATCCCAACAATAAAAACTGTAAAAATTTTTGAAATACAGAGGGAGTATGTAAGGGAACCTATATATGAAACTAAATGTATATGGAGGCAATCAATAAGGCGGTTATTGGGGTAACAGATATGGCAATTATTGGGGTATCACGGTAACAGACTAACAGTACACTTCGTAAGTTACTTAACTTTCCTAGACTAATCACTATTATAATAAGCTATATATGAATCAAAACCTATATACTAAATAGACTTAAAGTCCATTCGGTAACACTGAAATTGGCTGAATTGGCTGATTATGCTGAAATTTATGAAGTTGTTGCTGAAGTGGTTGTATTGGCTAATTCTGATGATTCATGAAAAAAAATGTTTAAAATATTTGTTATTATTAAATAAAAGAAATAATTATATGAAAATAGCTCAAATGATCTTCTATAGTAACTTCAATCAGTTCAGCCAGAAAAGTAATTCAATCTTACTTTTTCTTATTATTACACAATTCTGCGTGCGAAATAAAAAGTTATTTATTTGGTAAAAAAAGTGTCTGATAAGCCTGATAATCGAAAAAAATGTCACCAAACGGGTTCTTAATAATTAAACAGAAATAGTAATAAAGGTAATAATGTTATTAGACTTTGAAAATGAGAAAATATTGTGGTGTGACTAATACTCCCTCCGTCCCTCAATACTTTGTCATGTTTGACCGGCACGAGAAATAATAAAGTAAAAACTGTGTGTTTGAGATATGTGCAGAGGATGAAGAAATTGCAGGAACCACAAATTCATTGATTAAAAGAGAAAGTGACAAAGTTTTTGGGACATTCAAAAAAGGAAAGATTACAAAGTTATAAGAGGCGGAGGGAGTAATAGATATATAATAGAGTGACGCATGACAATAGTAAATAATAGAGTGATACATGACAATGTTTCCGAGCATTTATCCCACTTATATTTGTGGTTTGTCTACTGAGTAAAAAATGAATGTTTAATAGTAATGGAAAATTAATAGAGACCTTAATTAATGTTTAGTGGTAATTGATTCAACAACATAATGTACTTTCATGTGACATGTGTCATTATGTACTTTCAATGTGACTCTCAATTGTATAATACGGAGTATATAGATATAGATATAGATATAGATATCCATCCAAAGCAATAATAGCAACAACATACCTAATGTTTATATTGCTTATGTTTAGAAAACCGTTTTTGGACTTTAGTGTACGCATAGAACCGCATGCAAATATTTGAATGCATAAAACCTTTTTATTTCTTCTTATTTGGATTCAAATAATTTAAATCTGGTTTAATCTAATTTGATGTGTTCTGTCCTGTTTGAATTTGGTTTGATTTGGTCTGGTCTTAATTGATCTGATAAATATTTGGTTTCTATGTACTTCATATTTTATAACTGTCAAAATTTTGCTTGATTTGGTCTGAATTGATTTGTTAGATATCTTGTCTTTGTGTATTTTATAAATGTTGAAGTTTGGATTGGTCTGCTCTAGTCACTTAAAGTCTGATTTGGGTCGTTTAAGTCCAGTCTGACCGGTTCGGTCTAGTTCTTGGTCTTAAATAAGTACTTGTACTTATTTATGAGGTTGTACAATGTCCTTTATCGTGTTTACTCTTAATTTATTATTCTGTTTAATTTAAGCCTCTGACTCCCATCCGTCTAATGACTCCGTTCTGTTATCTCAGCTTCAATCCTTCAATAATCAACTACCTCCTGCTTCTTTCATCTCACAGTGGCCCCTAACCCTGGTGCCACACAAGTCTCGTGATACATGAGTTAGGCAGTTAGTCGGTTAGATAATAATAATATGACGTGGCATGTAGTTAAACGGCTATATAAGCCTATCATGTATTCATTTTCTTTACGTTGGAAGTAATAAACGACTTTTCCCTTTTCTCTCTATTTTCTCTCTTTGTATGGAAGCTACGAGTTCTCGCCATTCTTTCCCATAATTCACGTAGAGTGGCCTGGACTGTAACATTGGTATCAGATCTTTGATCCATTGGAGCAATACGCAGTAGAAGGAACACATGGTACATACACGCAGTTCAGTTACCGAAATGGAGGAGACGTTGAAGGCAATGCAGATGTAGTTTGATCTGAAATTGGAAAACCAGAACAAGTCTCTAATGGACATTTTTGGCAAGTTGATGAAGAAGATGGTGGAATTGCAGAAAAATAAACAACCAGGGACACATACACATAAGGATCCTGATGGAGTTGAGTCGAAAAAAGCTTATTCTACGGAAGAGGACGACGATGAGATATCTGGCTCACATTGAGGTAATCAGACATTCAAATTTCTTCCGAGAGTGGAATTTCCATCATTCGAAGGCCAGAGTGTAAAAGTCTGGATTCAGAAATGTGAGAGGTACTTTCTATTGTGCAAAATACCTCATTTTCAGAAGGTCAATCTAGCATCATTATATTTGGAGGGACGTGCAGCGAGCTGGTTTGGTAACTACGTGGTGACTAGAAAATTTTTGAAATGAAACAAATTTTGTGATGATATTCAGGCTCGATTTAATGATCAAACCAGTAATAAAGTAGTAGAGAAGTTTAATGGATTGAAACATACATGATCTATTGAAAACTTCGTTGATGAATTTGAGACACTTTAAGCACAAATGATGCAGAGAAATACAAAACTACCCGAGGATTACTTCCTGGATTGTTTTTTAGCTGCACTGAAACCTACTGTGAAATCTTTTGTGCAAGCATTCAATGCTAGTTCTATCACTGAAACAATTAAGTTGGCTAGACTACAAGAAGACATTGTGGATGCTTTAAGCACTCAAAACAAGGTGACAGTTTCGAAACCAAATGCCAATAAACCTTTGTTACCTACGCCACTAGGTGCAGGAAATAAGCCATTATTCAATACTCAAAAACAAGTTGTTAATACGAGTACTACTGCACCTAGAAAGTTTGTTTCAACTGCTGAGAGAGCTGAGAAGAGGGCTAAGGGCTTATGTTACTATTGTGAGCAACCTTATAGTAGGGAGCATGTATGCAGTCACAAAGGATCTCAACTCTTCTTAGTAGAGATTCTAGGGACAGAAAGTGGGGAAGATATGGATGCTGGCAGTAGTAAGATGGAGAATGAGTGTGATAAGGGACATGAGGAAGAGCCTCTTATTTCATTCCATGCCCTGCATGGCTTCACTAACTACAGTACTATGAGGGTTAATGGATATATAGATAAGAAGATACTTATCTTGGTGGACTCATGTAGTACTCACAATTTTTTGAGCTACAACATAGCCAGGAAGTTGGGATGCAGATTAGAGAGCATAGATCCCTTGTGAGTGATGGTAGCAGATGGGGCTCACACTGAGTTCAAATATGTTTGTAAAGGAGTAAGATGGAAAATGCAGAATACTTACTTCCAAAGTGAGTTGTTGTTACTCCCTTTGACATGTTATGATATGGTGCTAGGGGTTCAATGGCTCAGTACTTTGGGGCAAATATCATGGGATTTTCAGGAGATGTATATGAAATTTAAGTACAATGAAGAAAAGGTTGACCTGAGGGGGCAGAAGGTTGGGAAAATCAAGAAAGTTAAGGGAAATCTGAAGCAAGCACATCAAGCTACTGATCTTTATATGGTGCAGGCTATTGAGCAAGGTAAGCATACACACTTGGGGCTGCATGAGGAAATGGACATTGGTTCCCAGAAGGAGCTTGATACACTACTCACACAATATGGGGATATTTTTATGGAACCAAAAGGGTTACCACCTAGCAGAGGGTCCTTTGATCATAGGATACCACTCAAAGAAGGGTCACAATTCAACCAGTTAATGTGAGACCCTATAGGTATTCCCTTAAGCAGAAGGATGTTATTGAGATGAAGATCAATGAATTATTGGATCAAGGAACTATCTAGACTAGCACTTCTCCATATGCTTCACCAGTGGTGCTAGTTGGAAGGAAGGATGGGGATTGTCGATTATGCACTGACTACAGAGCTTTAAACAAGCAAACTGTGAAAGGATGTTTTCCAAAATTGATATAAGGGCTGGTTATCATCAGATCAGGGTGCATGAGGAGGACATATACAAAACAGCTTTCAAAACACATTATAGCCATTTTGAATTCTGGGTCATGCCCTTTGGACTGACTAATGCTCCAACTACTTTTCAGGGTTTTATGAATCACATATTTAAGCCGTTTTTAAGGAAGTTTGTCCTATTATTTTTTGATGATATATTGTTATACAGTGCTAGCTGGGAGGAACATAAAGAGCATCTTAAACAGGTTTTTGGTGTGTTGAGGTACCATCAGTTATTTGCTAAGAGGAGTAAGTGTGAATTTGGCATGAAGAAGGTGGAGTACTTAGGTCATTTCATATCTGGGTAAGGTATTGAAACTGATCCTAAAAAGGTGGAGGTGGTACAGACTTGGCCAATTCCACAAACGATTAAGTAGTTGAGGAGCTTTCTGGGAATGGCAGGTTATTATAGAAGGTTTATAAGGGGATATGCAGAGCTCACAAGACCTTTAACCAATCTATTGAGGAAAGATGCTTTTAAGTGGAATCAAGGAGCTACTGAAACCTTTCAGAGGGTGAAGAGAGCATTGTCATCTGCTCCAATTTTGGTTTTGCCTGATTTTAGTAAGGTGTTTTGTGGTGGAAATAGATGCTTTACAACCGGGAATTGGGGCAGTGTTGATGCAGGAAGGGCATCCACTAGCCTACATAAGCAGAGAGCTTTGGAACCAAAATGGCAGAAACTCTCAGTTTATGAGAAAGAACTGTTGGCAGTGGTTTTTGCTGTCCAGAAAGGGAAGCAATATCTATGGGGTAATCTTTCATTATCAAGACTGATCATAAAAGTCTTAAGTGGCTTCTAGAACAGAAAATCTCTACTCCTTTCCAACAGTTTTGGCTCTCAAAATTGATGGGATTCACCTATGAAATACAGTACAAGAGTGGAATTGAGAATAAAGTTGCAGACGCTTTATCCAGAGTTAATAGAGCTGAGATACTATGTTTAGTTTTATCTACAGTAGATTCTAATCTACTAGAGTTGATTAAGTTTACCTTTATCTATAGTAGATTCTAATCTACTAGAGTTGATTGAGCAAAGTTATGGAGGAGATGATAACATTGAGGAAATCATAAGAAGGAGGCCAGCAGGGGTTCCTTCTTAAGAAGCACATCATTCTGGATTTCTGGTAGAGAAGCTACTTTACAAAGGATGCATCATTTCTTCTATTGGAAGGGTATGAACAGGGATGTGCAGGCATATATTAGGGCTTGTGTAGTCTGCCAAGCCTGCAAGTATGATAATGCTGCTTATCCTGGGAAATTACATCCATTACCTATTCTTGGAGAGGTATGGATGGATATTTCCATGGACTTTGTAGAGGGGCTACCTAGTTCATGTGGTATGGAGGTTATTGTAACACCCCTAAATTTCCCGCCCAAAACATTGATATATTTAAAAGAAATACTTTATTCATTCATCAAAGAGTTGAAGAAATACAACGGAAGTCTAAAAGGGAAATGAGTGTTACCGCCACATTCGGTCATCTCTTAACCGAATGCACAGGCAACTCAAAGTAAAACAATAAAAACTAATGTAATAATAAGTAAATGTTTGATTTATGACTAGATTTAACTAAGGCATCTTCTAATTCGCACTCAAGCTCGAGCAGTCCGTCAATCCACATAGGTATCCAACTCATCACCTGATAAAATTTAAGGGAGAAGAGAGAGACAAGAAAAATAACAAAAATTAGCTTTAGAGCTAAGTAAGTACTACCCAACCCCGTAAAATAATCAGGTTTGACTAAAAATAGATTTTTATATAATATCATATAAAAATGACGCACTCTTCCAAAATACTTTTCTCTTTGATTTTTCTTAAAATCACTTCTTTGCTAAAATCTGAAACTTCTCTTGGAAAATCTCTTAGTAACTCTTCTTTTTAAACTTCTAAAAAAAATCACTTCTTCTCTAACTTCCTAGTAATATAGAAGGGCGGTGCTTAACCTTTCGGTAGAGCCCGGTGGACCGTGGTTACGGACGGCCACCCCGAACAAGTGCCGGTACCACAACTGCTCTGTTGGAAACGAAACGACTACCTTAAGTGTGCACACCCCCTAAAAGGGATTCCAAGCCCTCCGAGTAGTAAGTCATCCCGAGTGGTCGGAACCCAACCACCCCAATTCTAAAATTCTTGAATGATTAGGGACTACTACTATAACTTCTTCTTAAAAGGGATCATAGATCCAAATCTTGCTTAAAAGGGATCATAGATCCAAATCTTACTTAAAAGGGATCATAGATCCAAATCTTGCTTAAAAGGGATCATAGATCCAAATCTTGCTTAAAAGGGATCATAGATCCAAATCTTACTTAAAAGGGATCATAGATCCAAATCTTGCTTAAAAGGGATCATAGATCCAAACTGTACTTCTTAGTAGTAGTAGCTCTAATCACCCTCCACATTTATCCGGATGTGGAAAAACCGACACCTCAGATTACTCCCGAGATGCTCACTTCTTATGAAAATGTAAATTTTATCTTCGCTTAATAATACTTCAAAAATACTTCTTAATTTCTCAAAAAAAGTCTCAAAGGTATTTAAAAATATTTAATACCCCAAAAGTACTTGATTTATAATTCTTAACTACCATATATATAATATCTTCTCAAAATCACATACACAAAATTCACAAATCACACTTAATCACATAATGCATAATAAGCATATAATACGAGGAAACAATTTTGGATTGGCAGAGAAACTTACCTTAAGTCCTGTTGCTCCTAGTTATCCTCCTCTAATCCGGTCTCTAGATAATCACCTTTTTAATTAAATATGATAAATTAGTCACTTATTCTATTTGTAATTACTTTACCCGATTTTCTCCTTTTATTTTATTTTATTAACTTAATTTATTAGTTATTCGAATTTATTTGATTAATCACTTTTTATTAATCAAATTACCTTATTAATTCAGCCATTAATATCAATATTTGAATTCTAATATTAAATAAAATATCCGAATATAATTAACTACAACATCTAATTTTTATTCAATAATCACCATTAATATTAATATTTCTTTATTTAATTACTTAACTAGTTTTATATGGCCTAATTTAAATAAATAGACTAAGAATCGACTTTATAAATTAATAACTGTCTATAACTATATTTTGGGTCTATATTTGACCTAGGTTGTCCAGATATCTATTTTATAATTATTTTCCATAATTATTCCTTTAATTTCATATATGTATTAACCGGTTCAATTACAATTAAATATACTAAATCTTAATATTTATTAAATATAAATGGTCCATAAGGTCCTAGTTAGTCATATATTTATCCTAGTTTACTCCAATATTTATTTCATAATTATTTTCGTTATTTAGTTAATTATTTACTAAATGTGTATAAATTGGCCCAATTACAATTAAATCAATTAAAAATAGCTAAAAATATTATTTTTCAATTCTGGTTGGTCCGAATATGTATATTTATACTAGGTATTTAATTTATATTTTTCCAGATTTTATTTATTTGATTTACTATTTTATTTTTAATTTTTATTAAAACTGGGCCGAACTGGCCCATATTTTATTTTCTGGCCCAATCCTGAAAAAGGCCCAAAAACCAGCAGGGTCTTCTTCCTCACTACTTCGCCGGAAAAACGGGAAAAACAGGGGGGGGAGAACTCACCTCGTTTGGACGAGCGAAACGGCCGAAAACGGTGGTAGCAGGGCGGCGAAGGTCAGAGGTGGTACGGCGGCGGCGGCAGCTCCTCCCTCCTCTCCGTTTTCCGTCGAAATGTTTTTCCCCGGCGAAACTCCGGCGAGGCTTTTCTCCCTCGTTTCACGACCGTTTTCGACGATTCTTTTTCCGTTGGATTCGTATCACGAAGGGGAAGGTTTGAGAAGTATTTTCAAGGCTTGGTTCTGGCTAAAACGCTGGGTCGCAAAAATATATATATATATATATATATATATATATATATATATATATATATATATATATATATATACACGTATATTTGTATATTTCTTAGTTTTTTGGGATGAAGAAAACGCAGGTTCTGGCCTATTATTTATAAGGAAAGATGAGGGTTTTAGGCTGAGATGTTAGAGTTGGAGTTGGACTCATTTGCCTCCTTCCGTAGTATCTCCGGTTGGTAGTTTATCTCTCGTAGGAGTATAAGTTTATACTAATATGTAGTAGTAGTATAATAGTAGTATACGTACGTATGTATATTTTTAGTTTAATTAGGAGTATATGTATGTAGTAGTACGTAGGTATAGTTTAGTTTAAAATTCTTACGTTGGTAGTTTAGTTTAGTTTTATTAGGAGTAGGTTTCTATTATATTTTATTTATTATATTATTGTATTTATACTTAATTTAAAATAGATATATATATATAAGTTAATTTTATACTAAAACATAACTTCTATTATCGGACCATTTTTATCTGATTAAAATGTCGTAAACTTGGAAATTTTATCTGATTCGAATGTCACATCTGTTGAATTTTTGTCTGATTTAATTAATAATTAAAATGTTATTTTCGTAATATTTTATCTGATTAAAAATTATTTTTATTTTTATTTAAATTTTTGGAGTGTCACATTCTACCCTCCTTAAAAGATGTTTCGTCCCGAAACATAAACTAAAATAACTAAATTCTTAAGTATTACATTCTATTTTTATTTTTATTTAAATTTTTGGAGTGTCACAGTTATCTTTGTGGTGGTGGATAGACTAAGCAAGTATGCTCACTTCATGCCTATGAAACATCCTTACACAGCTATGAAAGTGGCCCAAAATTATCTTGATCATGTCTTTAAGCTACATGGTTGGCCAAGGATAATTGTGAGTGATAGAGGAGCATCTTTCCTTAGCCATTTCTGGACTGCATTGTTTTGTTTAGTGTGCAAGGAGTTGATTTGTTATTGTCTACCTCATTTCATCCTCAAACTGATGGTCAAACTGAGGTAGTCAATAGATGCTTGGAAAATTACTTAAGGTGTATGTGTATGGACAGTCCTAAAGATTGGTGTAAATGGTTACCTTTAGTTGAATGGTGGTATAATACCACTTTCCACTCTGCAACACTAATGTCACCATATGAAGTGGTTTATAATCTATGTCCTCCTTTACATTTAGCTTACTTAGTAGGAGAAACAAATGTGGAAGCTGTGGATAGATCGTTGCAGCAGAGAGAAGCCATGATAAAAAAGTTAAAGGTTAATCTACAGAAGGCTCAAAACCGGATGAAAGTGCAGGCTGATTAGCATAGGTCTGAGAGGAGTTTTGAGGTAGGAGCTTGGGTGTGGCTAAAGCTTCAGGCATATAGACAACATACGGTGGAGCATAGGGGAAATGAGAAGCTGGCACCCAAATATTATGGCCCTTTTCAAGTTGAGCAAAGGGTAGGGGCGGTTGCTTATAAATTGAGGCTACCAGTAGGGGCCAAAATACATCATACCTTCCATGTGTCCTTACTTAAGGAGTTTAGAGGAGATTTACCTTCCAAAGCACACATTCCCTTGTGGTTGCAAGGAGTATCTGCAAATGACATAGTTCAGCCTATAGTTGTTTTGAAAAGGAAAATGCTCAAGCATGGAAATGTAGCAAGGGTGCAGTGGTTAATTCAGTGGGAGGGCCAGGAACATGAGAGTGCAATATGGGAATGGGTTGAGTTCATGAAGCAGGCTTCTCCGGATTTTTATAAGAGTCTGACTTGAGGGCAAGTCATTTAAAAAGGGGGAAGCATTGATACAGGAGTTAGGCAGTTAGTCGGTTAGATAACAATAATATGACGTGGCATGTAGTTAAATGGCTATATAAGCCTATCAATTTTGGAAAATATCCCTTTTCTCTCTATTTTCTCTCTTTGTATGGAAGCTACGAGTTCTCGCCATTCTTTCCCATAATTCACGTAGAGTGGCCTGGACCGTAACATCTCGCCTGCGTTCTAACCTCACCGAGCGGCTGCCATCGTTTCCGTCTTCTCGTGCCAACCATCCAGGTAAGTTTCCATTCCATTTCTCCGTTTTTTGCCCACGTCTACTCAGCTTCCATTCCCTTGTCTATGCTGGTTTTCAATCCCTTTTAGCTTCCCTTTCATTTGCTTAATACTGAATTGTGTTTGATTCTGATTAAACATAAGAACGTAAAAATGCATACCTAATTTTTCATACATTTATTAGATATTTAATATTTAGATGTGAACCTCAAACTTGAACGAAATACAATGTGGGGAGGGAATAACACATAACAAAACTAGGCCATTAGTGTAATGCACTGAACTGAACATTCTAACATGACTTAATGAAGTGAACATTAGGAACTTGAAAACTATGTTACTTCATTCAGTTAATAAATTAGTGTAATGAATCGGACATTACGATTTTCAAGACTATGCTACTTCATTCAGTTGATAACAAAGTGTATCATATGGTATCATTTTGAGACTATAAATTAGTGTGATGAATTGAACATTATGCTTTTTTCAAGACTATGTTACAAAAGCTTTGCTTCGGCTTTTGCTTGTGATGGTTGTTGAGATGGAGGTCCACTCAGGTGGTTAATATGGTATCATTTTGAGAGAAAAAATATAGTTCATATTGAAATCAGAATGAAGTCAGAGGTGCTGAGATAGGCGAATATCTGTTAGTATTTACACTTGTTCTTACTTGATTTTTTCGTTTATGTTTTGAACATTAGGGAGAAGTTCTTCAAGACGTTCAAGGAGAATAATATGTTGCTACAGTTGACTGCTTATGGTTTATTACCGCCTACCTCCTTCACTCTTCTCCCTAAAATTTTATCAATAAATTTTTGGAATGATCATTTAGTTGACCTTTTTAGTTGTGTTTATTCCTTTTGACGCTCTCGCAGAGATGATTATCTAGATGTGCTATCCTGTAGTACTGATAAAGCAACATTTCCAGGTCCGGTTCTGATGTTAGTTTTCTCGCACTTAAAATAGATTGTAGAATAGTGGTGTAAGTACGAGTATCGTCTCCACAGGGACGGACAAAAGGGAATTAAGAATTAAATAAATTCAGCGATTTAAAAATAAATAAAATAAATGCGTCGTGCGAAAACTGATGTGAATTTTCTCGCACTTAAAATAGATTGTAGGATAGTGGTGTAAGTACGAGTATCGTCTCCACAGGGACGAACAAAAGTGAATTAAGAATTAAATAAATTCAGCGATTAAAAATAAATAAAATAAATGCGTCGTGCGAAATTTGATTGATTGGGAAAATTAACTAATGCGAATGAACGATTAAAATAAAAGAAATTAAACTAATGGGTTCTTTCTAATTAATGACAGTAGGGAACAGAGATTGATTCCGGGAAAATCGGATTTTTGGCAGATCAGGCTTAATTACATGAAATTAATTTAATTGAGCCTAGCTAATCAATACTAAGTTCTTACCGCTCTCGCGGCGTAGAGTACAATAATTTAGGGGACCAGGCTGATCTCTCTCGCGACAGGATCCTAAATTATTGCCAAAACGAGCGAGCTTACGACCCCTTAATCGCTACTAATCTCTTAGCGAGCGATTAAGTGTGTGTGAATGTGTCTCAGAATAAATTAGATCTCTCTTAATTTATTCTACAAGCAATTGTAAATCTAGCCGCGGTTCCAGGTTACAAAAGATAGCAATTAAATTGTTCAAACACAAATTAAACGGCATTCATGCAATTAATCCATCAAGAAACTAGCCATATATCATGATTAACCCCTTCATCAATCCTAAATTCCTAATTAAAACTACTCACAACTCATAATTGAAGAATCAATAGAATTGGGAAGAATAGAATTAATTGTCATTAATTAAAAAGATGGAACTTACAAATAATCCAAGGGAATTGAAGAACAAGATGGAAAAGTAGAAGAAATTTCGTCCCTAGGCCTTTCTCTAAGCCCCCCTTCAAAACAGGGGTTTACAGGCTGTTTAAATAGTAAAAACGGAGCAATTCGGACGAAATTAGGACTCCAGGGGCACGCACGGCACCCACGCACGCGTGCGTGGCGTCCGTGCGTTCAACAGACTTGCGCGTAAAAAACGTTGGACGCACGCGTGCGTGGTTGCCAGTGAGTTTTCCGACTTCTCTAGTTAGAATTTGACAAAACGTCCTTCATAAAAGTTGTAGATAATGAAGTCCTCTATCCACCACAACTTGCCAAATTGGATTTGAACCATCCAATCAAGAGATATTAATAAAATGGTATAAGGTCTCATTCTGAAATCGTAACAGGGATCATCTGACTTCATCGTCTGTTTTCACCTTCTTCCTATCATATTCTTACAATGGTATCTTCATATGATTTATAGACCTTGAAGTTGGATTTCATATGCAACTTGAATCGTGTCCTTTGGATGTTTCTACAAAGAGATATGTTTGAACGATTGACATAAGGACATTCTGAACGTCGTTTTCAAGCTCTATTTGTCTTCTTTTGATCCCGTAGCCAATCCTAGAACTCTTTTGTCATCAAATCTTCATTGGTGAACCTCCCGGTGACCTCCAAAGCTCTCAATTCACTCTCGAATGTTTCTCAAGTTGTCCTGATTGCTCCTCAAGCACCGGTGTCGGACTCTAAATTCCTGATTTTGACTCCAAATAACACAAAATTCGAACCGTCACCTGGTACACATAACTTGAGCTAAAATTGAGATTTGTGACACCTAAAAGTTAGGGAAAACATCAAAAACCGATCCCAACATGCATCAAATGCGTGTTGTAATACGGACTTATCAGGTTCCACTCCCACTTTCCCACCCCATAGGGTGCCATTTAATACACACAATCTTCTTCTTTTTAGGCAAAATTTCACTCTTAGTTCTCTAGTTGCTTAGCATCATGTAATCTCGGATCCGAATTTCAATCTAATTGTTTATAAATACACACACACACGACACGTGTGCATGTACTCGCTAGCTCGCACACACCTGTACGTGCACACATGATGTAATTTCAATAGGTACCCCAAAAAAGTACTCCCCCAGAGGATTAAATACAAATCTTTAAACTTAATTAAGATTAAGTGGTTATGGTCATTGTTACTAGGTTTATTTAATTTACGCACTGAAATTTTCAGATTATTTGATTTTCATGCATGTAAAAGAGTAGTTATCAATGTCTGGCACGCTATTGAATCATTTAAGTTCGAATAAAGGTAAAATTGTCTTTTAAGCAATTTCATATATAAAGATACCACCATTCTGAAATCTGCGAATAATTTCATTTTTGTATATGTAAAAGAGTACTTATCCATATTTGGTACCTATTGAAACATTCGTTTGTGTTCCAATAAAGGTAAAATTGTCTTTTTAAAGCAACTCCAGACCTAAAGATAACACAATTTTGTGGAATAAAAAATCAATGTTTGTTAAAAAATTGATGATAAGCACAAAACCATCATGGGCATTTTAGTATATTCTGTAGACATCATATTTGTCTTTGTTTTCTATTTATATATGGATCAAAGTATATATGATCCAATATAACTACAAACAATTGCATGTTATTGTGTTAATTCTCTTCTTAATGCATTAATATGGGCAGGAAGCGGGATATTAGTTCTCCTTCCAAGGATGCTTCCCTTCAGGGTGGATACTGCTATTGGTTTCGTGGTTAATCACTTTAATCTCAGAGAGATTAATCCTGGATCCCCATACTTTCTGGCCCACATTTCTGAAACACTCATCTGTTGGGTGGATGGGTTTCTTGATCTCAGCCTGCATCATCTAAGCAATTCTGACTCACTCTCTTCATCTCTTTCTCACTTGTTTGACGGGCCATGTCTGCACAGTTTCTCAGTTATGTGTGGGAAACTTCATTTAAGAAGATGGTGGGTGTTCTTCATCATCACCATGAAGAGTGATGATGAAGAACTCAGATCCGGTTCTCCTTTGGGGTTGTTATATAGGTGAAGAATATCCCTCTTTTCTCCAACGCTATATCTCCTTCCCACTCTGCTCTCCTCACGCATTTATAAAAAAAAAATGCAGGTCATACTCCCTTGTTGGTACTGACAAGCAGTTTGATCCTCAACCATTTTGCTGCTCAGTTTTCTTGCAATCTGCGGTGCTTTAACAGGATACAATGTCGACTTGTTTTAGATTTAGGGAAACTTATTGACTTAAACAGGATACAATGTCGACTAGTATCTACAAATTACGCTATTTAATTTTAGATTCATTGACTTTCACATTCAAACTTGGACGATTAAATATCCGTGGTTAGGGGTGCAAACGAGCCGAACCCGAGCATGGGTAGGCTTGAGCTTGAGCTCGATAAGAATTCACGAGTTCGAGCTCGATCCGAGTTTGGACAAGTTAAATAATTCGGGCTCGAACTCGAGCTCAATTTGATTTCCGTTCGAGTTCGGGTCAAGTTTCACTAATTAATTAATTTTTATAGGTTTGAACTCGAATAAGATGGGCGAATTCGGGCTAAAAATACAATACGTGTTTCTCATTTTTAGTTTATCTCTCCTTTACTGACATTTTTATTCTTTATTTTACTGTTAATAAATATTACAAGCTAATATTATAATTATTACTCGTACATATTATGGTTATTATTATAATAATAATACTACTACGTACATGTTATTATTTTGTAATTATTACAATTATATTATACTCCGTGATAAGGATTGAAAATGGAATAGTCTTAAATTAGAATATATATTTCAAAAAGTACATATATAATTATTACATACTATGTATTACATACTCCCTTCGTCCCAAAATAATAGTCCTGTATTTCATTTTTGGGATGTCCCGAAATGAAGGTCATGTTTCCCTTTTTGGAAAGAAAGATGTGGTCCATATCATTTCACTTTATTATACTCAAATTTCAACCACAACTTTTACCTTTTCAACCACTTTATTAAAACTTGTGGCCAAAAGAAATGAGACTATCAAATTGGGATGGAGGGAGTATATAATTATATACTCCCTCTGTCCCATATTTATCTTCATAGTTACTATTCGCATGGTCAACTCAAATTACTTTTAATCTTTTATTTTATATATCAAATTTTTATCAAACTTAAATTTTCTTGATCAAACTTTGTAACGGATTTAATGTAGTTTCTGAATATGTAATTTAGTTTACTAAAAAAAATCTGAGTGTGAACAGGGATCAAGTTGCTTTATTGTCAGTCAAGCATCGTAAACCGAACTACGAAGATAAATATGGGACGGAGGGAGTATAAAATATGCTACGTATAAATATGACACAAAGGCATGCGAGCCGGCTCGCGAGCCACGAGCCTACAATGAATAGGCTTGAAATGAGTTTTTGAACTATTCGAGTCGAGCCGAACTCGAGTCGAGCCGAACTCGAGTCGAGCCGAACTCGAGTTGAGCTTTTTCCGAGCGATCCACGCATGGGCGGAGCTAGGGGTGGGCCAACCTAGGCCATGGCCCACCCCAAATTTAAAAAATGGCATAATTTTTAAGTTTAAAAAATTCGTGTAAATATTTATCTAAAAAAAAATTTTGTACCGGTTCAGTCCGACTCAGTGTTCTGGCTCTGCCCCTGGATCCACGAGCAACTCATGAGCGGCTTGGTTCATTTACACCCTATCCGGACCATAAGCATGATGTAGTATTATCGTATATGATTGAGGACGATTACAATTTGATGATGTACTCGATGACAATTGACTTGCAAGAAATAAGCATGCAACAATGCAACATACGTCAATGAAGGCAGTCAACGTACTACTTCCTCGGATTATGGTCAAACCTATATTTCAACCAACTACTATTATGGTCAAACCGGTCGACTCACTCTAACATGTATCTATAGGACTACTGTTATATGTAAAGTTGTTGTTAGGATGAGGTTATGTCTTAAATATTACTAATAAAAATCGCAATTTATATCCTCGGATCGGCGCACCATGAGGATGGTGCGCTCGATCTTAAAACGACGCAGCATCCATTATTTTTTATTTCTTTTATTGTTAAAAATTGTAATAACTTTTTTATTTGATATTCGATTTTTATAAATTTTATATCAATTTTTTTTTCATGATCTATCAAATGAGAGCAATATTACTTTTGTAATTTTAACAAATTATTTTGAAGTTACATTTGATAATATATCATGAAGTTACATCTTCTTCTGCGTGAGTTACATCTTATTGTACGTGAGTTACATCTTAATATATGTGAGTTACATCGTAATGTATGTGAGTTACACCATGAAATAAACCCCTGCTACATCTTTCATTTTTATCATTTGAAAAATAGTGTATGAATATGAAATACAATATACTTATTTTATGTGGATTAATAAAATTTTGTATTAAATTGGCAAAGAAAAAAATTAATTTAGTTATAATTGAATTAGTTCAAGATAAAGATAAGTAAAAAATCACAAATAATTAGATATAACTCACACATAATTACATGTAACTCGCGCATAAAAGTATGTAACTCGTGTATAACAAGATGTAATTCACACATAACAAGATGTAACTCACACATAATTACATGTAACTCGCGCATAAAAGTATGTAACTCGTGTATAGCAAGATGTAACTCACACATAACAAGATATAACTCACACATAATAACTTGTAACTGGAGTATAAGATGATGTAACTTCGTATATTATCAAATGTAACTCCAAGCTAGAAGCAAAATAAACAAACTCGATATCTTAAAAACCTCTAAAAACATATAAAAGTGATAAAAAATATATTATAGAAAAAGTGTATGCATATAAAAATATATTACAAAAAATGTATGAATGTAAAAAATTAAAATTACATAGGCAATATTGGTCTCATTTGAAAGATCATGAAAAATAAAAAATTTTGATATAAATTTTATAAAAATCGGATCCAAAATAAAAAAATTATTAACAAATTTAAGAAAAGGAGAAATAAAAAATGATAAAGGGTGCATGGTGTTCACCATGCACCGGTTCCACGGTATAAGCACTGAATAAAAATGTCATCTACAAAAAAGAATTTAGTAACTATTAATGATTATAATTGTGTTCAAATTTATCTCAGAGTGACTTACATTAGCTATTACCATGTAAACTTTGAACACTATTGTTGTTACTAATAGTTACTAAGTAATATTTTTGTCCATTGGTCACATGTTAAAGATTGGTATTTATGGATTTGTTTCTTGAATGATTTTATTTCCATTAAATTAAAATATTAGGAGAAAGATTAGTAGAAAAAGATTATTCACCGCTCTTTACTTGCTACCGATGTATTTGAACTACTATATTCATTAAAATGCCTTTGAAACAATTATAAATTTAATCAAGTACGTAGTAATATATGCACGCAGCCATGTTCAGTCCTACAATTTATAATTTAGTAGCTAGTAAATATGTTCACATTCAGTGGCGGACCCACTAAGGGTCCCAAGGGGTCCCGGGACCCCGTGCACCTCGAAAAAAAATCTATATATACTCTATATATATATATTATTTAAAATTAATTATTCAATGTATATTTACACACAAAGAGATACTAAAACAACAAGAATGGAGTAGCAGAACGGGATCAGACTCGGATGTAAAGTATTTGTGGTTGTTGGAGGTTCTGTGTTCGAATCCCATTAGTTTTTTCTTTTTCGGCGTTTTTTTTGTCTTTAACGGAAGGTACAGCCCAGCGGCCCCAGCCCATATTTTTTTGGTCGTGCGTGTAAAAGAAAGCAGATCCAAGTGTCCAACTTTATGAAACTTAGGCCCAAAACAAAACAAAACACCCAACCCTCTTTTCCTTTCACGTTGGAGTGCGACTGTGCGATTCCCCCAACTGCTAAGGCGCGAAGCACGAGCACGACTGTGGACAACAAACTGCACGAAGACCTGACGACCACCAGCTGACCGCCGCAGTGCTGACGAGGCGACGAGCCGACGGGCGACGACCACCGGCCAAGCCAGTGAGCCACCAAGGTACTCTTCTCTTCTTTTCTCCATTAATGGCTTTTCTCAAGCTTTTTGTGCGATTTTTAATTTAGGGTTTTCAATTTCTATGTTTAAATTAAATATACCAAAACTACGTGACTACGTCGTTCTTTTAATTGCTTTTTTTGCATATCTTTTTTTAATGTTAGATTAAATTAATAAATGTATGTATTTATAAATGTTATTTTCAATTTTATATGATTTAGGATGAAAAGATATTTTGATATTGTACCTAAATTTAAAGAAACTCAAAGTACGGGAGTAGTTCGGGTGTTAATTCAACTGATCCGCCATTAGTAAATGAAGAATTGGATCAAGTAATTGCTGAAAGTGAAGCTAATTTGGCTTATAATCTACCTGAACAACATGAGTATTTTGAATCTTTGGAAGCTGATCCTGGATTGAGAAAAAGAATTGCTGATTTTCACCCTAATGTTCAAGACGAGGTACATCGTAGTTACATTCAAAAAGGACCGTTTCAACCTCGGGACCATGATTTCCCTTTTAAGTTAATTGGAGGCAAAAAACGTAGATTTGTTTCAAGTTGGTTTGATGAGCATAAATGGTTGGAATACAGTATTGCCAAAGATGCATCATTACAACTATGATTGTTTACAATAGTGTACGTTAACTTTGTAGTGTTATGCTTCTTTAATATATTTTTATTAGTTTTATATTAATTAGAGATCAGAGATATATAAGGATAGGGACCCCTTGGCTCGGACTTTCTGGGTCCGCCACTGTTCACATTGAGGATTTTTCCACTAAAATGTCGTACTGCTTTCGAGGGGGAAAGCCTTAATATGAACATCTTTTTTTATGGATTTTTTATGCGAGTAAAAGTTATAGAACCTAAAGAGGATACAATAAAATGTTAGATGATAGAAACAAAAAAATCACAAAAATACTTAGAACTCAATTCTTCTTCTTCATTGATATACTTAATGTCAAAAAATGAAGTTTGTGATTTAATTATTTTATTCATTAGTATAAACTATTTGTTCCAATCGCTAAATTTTCAAAAAATTAAAACTCCCAAGCTTAAAATCTTAAATATGACTTTTATGATAGAGTAGTATTAACTATTAAATAAGCGTTAGAGGTGAAAAATGAGGTTGAAGTGTCTACTTTTGAACACAATTAAGATCTAGAGTTTAAACTAGCAGAATAAAAAATACGGAATACCGTGAGGCCAATCTGATATGAAAAATACTGACATGATAATTGAAAAATACTGTCATTAATTCTAATAAATACTGTCATGTTAAATGCACTGTACTGCAATTATTTGACAGTCACGGCTACAAGATGACAGTAAATACTGTCATGTTAGTCCTATTTCAGGAATAAAAATAAAGTAGTCATATTTTGGAATTTCAAACTTGATTTACTCCTATTTTGAGAAATCTCCCGAATTGTGCCTCGAATATTATAAAAACAGTACTGGACAATGTGACTGATTCTTAAATATTCTAAAAAATGTTACTGTATTATACTTCGTAAGATTAAATTGCAAGATTAACATCATATAATTATACGTAATTATATACTCATAGAACGAAGTTAAGAATCGGAATACTTGGATCATGATCAGGGACGGATCCAGAATTTCGAGTCAAGGGGGGCGAATTTTTTCGTTAGTGCAGTGGGTGAAATTTTTTTCGCTAGTGTAGTCGGGCGATTTTTTTTTCGCTAGTGTAGTGGGGCGAATTTTTTTTCGCTAGTTTAGAAAGGCTTTGCGGCTAATTTTTATTAAAAAAGAATTCATAAGTACATACATGATGATATTTAAATACTCCTTCTGTCCCGAAAACAACTTCTCACTTTCCTTTTCGGACAGTTCCGAAATTAACTTCACACTTCTTCCCAGTTCCTTATTTGGCAAATTCTCTACATTCAAACAGTGTCAAACAGTATCAAACAGTGCCAAACAGTGTCGAAACAGTGTCCATACAGTAAAATTTATCTCCCAATATATTTATTTCCTTAATATGTGTGAAAACGTAGTTTGAAGTTGTTTACGGGACGGAGGGAGTATATTTCATTCTAAGTTTAGACAATGAACAAATAACTTTGATTTTATAATTGTAAGTGCTTTAGAAAAAAAGTATTTATACATTAAAGCGTAAGAAATAGCAAATCAAAGGAAAGTTATTTGAAAATAACAAAGGATATATAACATTTTATCAAATTATTTGAAGGTAAAGAGTTTAAAAGGTGCACAACCACCAATGCTTTTTAAATAACGCATGTCATGTTTAACAACATGAATCTTATCGGTAAAAGGAAATGATTTTTGAATTACAAATTTTATTTACCAAGAAGGACGTTCGTGAGTCATGAGGATATGATGTACACAGTATGAGATTATTATTTTTAGAATAATATTATTGAATTGCAAATTTTGAATTGCAAGTTTTGCTAATATTACAAAAGTATAATATGTACGTAGTATGAGATTATTATTTTTAGAATAATATTATATCACTGATTCTTAGATTGATGTCTTTTCTATCTTTCCTTTCTTTTTTCTTTTATCGTTTATCTTCTTTATCTTTTTATATTCTTATGTTATTTTTATCTTCTAGCTTTTTATGCTCTATTATTTATTTTTTATCTTTTATCATTCTTATATTCTTGTGTTATTGTTATCTTATATTTATTTATCTTTATTTTATTCATTTTATCTTACTTCTTTTTCTTCCCTTTCTTGTCTATCTTCTCTGTTTGGCATTGATATCATAGATCGATTCATGTTAGCCGACCCCAAATTCTTTTGGGATTAAGGCTTGGATGTTGTTGTTGTTGTGGTAAAATAAGTCAAAATGTATTATCTATGTAATAAATTATTTTTAAAGAGTAAGAAGTAAACGAATTGTGTAATTTTAGATTCATTTCATATGATCGAAAAACTATTTAACTAGTGTGTCTTGTATACAATATTGTTTGATATCTTACAAATCGAGTAATAATTATCTAATAAATTAAAGATAATTAAACATTTCAAAACTATGAATTTTTATATAATAGGTATCCTAAGTCTTGAACAATGAGTTGTTCTATTGTTTATTTGATCAAGTTATGTAAATTATTTTAGATGTTTCATCTTTTAAATCTCCAATTAAGTATTACATAATGTAAGGCTATATATTAATTTTGAAAACTAAAAGTTAAGGGGGGCGAACACATATATATCTAATTAAAGTATAAAAATTTTATGAAAATATTAAATGTATTATAGAAAAATTTGGAAGTCCAAGGGGGGCGGTCGCCCCCCGCGCCCCCCCTTAAATCCATCCTTGATCATGATAGACGAATGAATAAGAAAACTCCAGTTCTAGCCATACTCAAATACAGGTTCATTGATTCAACCTACCATTAATTTGACTAAAAATCTAGATTTGTATGAAATCTATTAAAAACATTTAATTCTAATTACCCGACTAAATATTAATAATTGATTTAACATACATATTCTACAATATGTTACGGATGTGGTTGTCTACATCTAGTCTTTATCGGTGGCAGCCGGGGTTTGAGAGATACTTAGATTAGAGCATCTCCCATGCGGTTGTGCATTGGTACCGGTGCTGAGATGGCAAAGTAATGAGGGTGGTGTATTCCAAATGTGAACCAAGAATTTATGGAAAAGTAAGGTCTAATTCAAATACAACTCGAATGCAAATGTAAAAATATGAAATGAAAGCAGAAAAGAAAATTAAATAAAAATGAGCAAAGCAAGTGTGTGGCCAAATCCCAACATGGACCTCGCCCTGGACTTTGTTCCATATTATGAATTGCCAAATAAGCTATAACGCACTTACTTTAGTTTACATTGCATTCGATCATGTGGATGTGCAATGGATTTGTGCATTGGAGATGTACTTAGGTTCATGTAATTTAGTTCCATTTTGATAAAAAATATCATTCCGTAAATGTTAAAAGTGATTCTGTTTTTTTTTTTATCAAAAATATTATTCCGTGAATGTTAATTAAAGTGATTCTGCTTTTTTATGTATAGGTAAGACTAGGCGGGAGTAATAAGGAGTAATATTTTCACTATCCTATCATTCAAAATTGCTTAGATTCAACAATCTGCATGTGCAAATATTTATCAAGGACTAATTTTTCATTCGGTAGATGATTGATGAAAAAGCTCTATATATAATTTAATCACGAAGTTAGATCTACGCTATCTCATTTTTATATTTATTATTGATTCATATTGATGATAACGTGGCTCACCTCTTCATTAATTAATCTCGCAACAAATTTTTATTTCTCTCACACGTAATGATTAACTAGATGATTTTTTCGAAGATCGCACTTTTGAAAACCTATTTCAGAAATTGACTTAAATAGGAGTAATCCGCAAAGTTTGGAAAAAATGCCATGTTTCAAGCCTTGTAATTTCCAAACATGGCATAAATTTACTCCTATTTAGGTAATAAAAACATGATACTCTTATTTTGGAATTTCAAAACTTTTTTACTCCTGTTTAGAGAATTTTCTCAACCTATTTCAATTCCCAAAATATATACTCCGTAACATCTTTGGTTCAATTGAAATGTTTTAATGTTTGAACAAACAAAAGTATTTCTGAAAGACTTGTTTCTGCATGTGATATGATTTTGTTGTGATATCAAATGATTGAATATGTGAATACACATGCATTAATGATTCAAGTAATAATGAACTAATTGAGCAAGTGGAGAGGATCAACGTAATTTAATCACTCTTAATCTATTATTTAAGTATCAAATTTTTATGAAAGATGAATTATTTTTTGCGGGCTTTGTAGCGATTTTAATATAGTTTTTCAATAATCCAAAACTAATCTAAATTTTGACAGGGATCATTTAAGTTTCTCGCTGGCTGATCAAACATGGTAATGCTCAATTGAAAGATCTTTAAGGGATAGAGAGAATAACATTTTAACATAAAAACGTATTCAACAACTTGTCGTTTTTAAATATTGTGTTCCATCTCTTTTACTAGAAGATGGTTTTTTTTACATTTCTTTTTTTGAAGAAATATGTGTTTTGTTGCTTAAATGTTTTGAATTGAGAAGAATCAATAATAACAAATATATATTATCGAAATAATAGCGGCCGCATTTATATTTTAGTGACTATTCTAATATTTCTGGTGATTATGATTGTGTTCAAATTTTGGTAATTAAAATCCACAAATTATTAGTGAATGAGTATAAGGGCTTCATTTGACTATTAATAAAAACGAATGAGCTAATGACAAGACATACCACTAAACAGACCGAAATATAACAAATTCGTTAAAATGTACTCCGCATTTGGAAACGATGTCTAGCTAACACGGATAGAACGCGCATGTATTTCAAGGTCTGCTCCTGATAACAATGTCTAAGGATGTTTTTACTTGGATGTAATTTGCTGGTCTGGTCTGGTCTGATCTTGTCTGGTCTGGTTTGGTCTGGTCTAGTTTCTTTGTATTTTTATAACTATCCAAGTCTAGTTTAGTCTGGTCTGGTCTGGTCTGGTCTGGGAGGTATTACTAAAAACATCCTAATAAAGTAATAATAAAGATTTGGAAAGTCACACAAATTGATTCACACGTTTTTCACACGCCAGGTGGAGTTAAATCACCAGATAATAATTGCATATGAATTTAGATTTCATATAATTTGTTTTTGTATAATAAATTTTTGAATATTGCTAATACATACAATTATTACTCCCTCCGTCCAGAAATAAATGTCTTACTTGTTTAAATATAGTTCTTAAGAAAATAGTTAAAAAGATAAAAGTTGTGATTGAGATTTGAGTAGAAAAATGTGAACTAATATGAGCCACACATTATTACCAAAAGAGGAAACAAGACAGTTATTTTGGGACGGACCAAAAAAGAAAGCAAGAAAACTATTTCAGGATAGAGTATTTGTGGACATGATATATATGTTCGTGTGTCACTAACATTACTTTGTGAGCTCGTATGTGTACGACACACATATAACAATATTACGTACATGAAATTGGTTATCCGTAACAAAACATTTTTAACTTTTTTGCCATCAAAATGTAAAGGAGCTCGAATTAATGGATTATTATGTTAACTAGTAGGTTACAATCAATTCAAATCCCTTCATCAACAGCTCCTCAATCGAGGTGTTTGGTTTACATGAGTGGATTGTTGTGCAATGTGCATGGTGTTGCGCTCAACGCGGGAGGTCTCGGATTCGAAATTTCATAGAAGGAGTTTCAACCATGTTTATCTCGAGTCTCCCCAACCCTCCTTTCCATTAATTCGAGCTCCTTTACCAATTCTCTACAATTTGAATGTACTTATATGAATGTTGTAGCTAGTTTGAATAAAACGGTACATTCCGATTGAGAGTTTGAATAACATGATCTACATTCCTAAAAGAGGTGTTTAATTTTTTCCAAGCCTAAATCTTGTTGCACAGTTTTCAAATTTGAGAAGTATTCTCCCATCACAACCATGATTTCGTAACAAAATGATTGGCATTTGAAAACACATGGGTTCATTTTACAAGAAAATCAAATGTAGCTCTTTGCCAAACCGGAGAAAACATGTACTTTTGTCATTGAATCTGGAAATACATTAAAACTCAAACCCCATATTCCAATGCTCCCTCAAAAATAGGAAAAAGGGAAAAAACTCTAGGAGTAAAATTTTGTAAATTTTCTCAAATAACAGTTACATAGCATTCTTCTCAAAATAGAACTCGTGCATCCTATTTAAGAAAGTTATATTCTCTTATTCTTTTAATAAGACATCGACCCCAAATTCTTTGGGGATTAAGACTTGAGATATTGTTGTATCATTTTAATAAAACTAAATAACACTTATTTTGAGAATAGAACTACAATTCATTCTATTTTAGAACTTTACCTATACTTTGGTCCTTTTTTGACAATTTCAAAGAAAGAAAAAGAAAAGTAGAAACCACCAATTTAGGGAAAAAGAAGAAAGTTCCAAATCATAATCCGATATGAGGGTTTTAACTCCAATGACATGCAAATGTTTCGGGGACGTGACTTTTAAATATTATAATCAATAATTGCATTTTGCAGAAAATCCAAAATTCATGACAGTATTCAAAGTTGGAGTATTCATTCATTCACAAGCTTAGAAAATCAGCGAAAGATTCGGAGATAGATATATTTTGCATGTGGTATCACATGCAATTGAAATGGTCGGTGCACTTTTGTTTTAGAAACATTTGAAATGAGGAAATCAGAGACTTAATAAATAAATAAGCTAGAAATAACATGTTCATACGAATTTAGTAAAACAAAACATGGCTTTAAATTATTTTGTGTGCATTTTTTTCCTGCCGTCATTGTCGCATATAAGCTACCACACGATAATGATAAAACACACATACATTAATTAACGAACGAGCATGCTTGTTAAAACAAGATAATATAATAACAATATATTTATTGATTGTAATATGGACACTGCTGGAGCTGGGGGAAACCTCGGCCCGATCGCACTCCAAATCTAAAAAATGCTTTAAATTTTAGTGTATAATTTCATATAAAAAAATTCTGAAAAAATATTTGTACTTGCCCAATGTGGCCCAATGCTCTGGTTACTCCCCTGGAGTAGTAATTCTAATGATATTTAGTCAATATCCATGTTTAATTTTACACATGTATAAATTGTAATGGTACGTACAAGTTACCTTAGAGGAATTTTGAGTTTGAACTCCACTTTTTAGGTGATATTTGACTTTGAATCCCATTTTTAAAAATTTTGAGTTTGCATACTATTTCCCGTAAAATGTCTTTTGACATTACACGCTCTTCTGAATTTTTTCTTCACAAAAGGTGGGATGGTGGGGTGCAAACTCAAAGCATTTTAAACAGAATGCAAAGTCCAACATCACTCATGAAATTGGGTGCAAAGTCAAAATTATATTTACTACTGTAACTTTTATTATGTATTCTATTTGAATAATATTTGGAAATAAAATTTCGTGTAAGAATAGGGGGGCCAACTTGAATGGTCAGAAGGCAAAATTCAATCGTGGACCTGTAATTAAGAACGCAAAGTTCGGGCAATGAGCGCCGCCATTCACCTCCAATATTACTGTCCACAAAAAGTCTAATAAGAAAAATGAAAGTACTTAACTTTTAGTAAGACAAAAAGTTGCGAAATTAGATAAATTTACATAACACATGCTTGGTTAATTATACAACATGGAAAGTCAATCATCTTCGGTGTGCAAACATTTTTACGGAATGAATACATTGATTTGAAACAGGGCCGTCGGATGAATTTGGAGGTCCCGGTTCCAAATGCAAAAATTGAGGTCCTACTTGATTTTAATTATCATCATCATTATTGTAATACGGAGTACTATATAATATAATTATATTATAAGAAATGACATGGTCAGCCACGACGTAGATTATATCATGAAATGTAGATTTTGTCAATAAAATGTCAGGGTAAAATTTTGCTGAAGTGTATATGTGATGTTTTTCAATTATTTATTTAACTGACTTCCTGATTGAATTTTAAGCTGAAATGTTTTTTTAACCCGGTATTGAAACCAAAAATCGTTTACCGAAAACGGTTATTTGAGGTAGGGACCAGGAAACACCCTACCAGTTAAATAAATAGTTGAAATGTTAAGGACATAATGTAAACTTCATAAAGAATATTCTCACAAAATTTCATAAAACAAATTGACCCGAAAGCTCCTCAAACGGGCTTGTCTGTACGTGACTGAACATTTCTCACTATATTAAAATACTAATATCAAAAAAATTGGGGCCCCTAAAATTGGTGGGCTCTGTTCTAGATGACCGGTTGAACTTGTTAAAAAACGGCCCTGATTTGAAACCATTTTACCAATTTCAACATATCAAGTTAATTTGAGTTTCATCACAAAATTCTTAATTACTTCCACATACACAAACAGTAGCCTAACTAGTCCACCGCCAATATGGTAAATTGCAATGTGTAACCAGCCATATCAACCTAGCTGGTTGTGAGGTTACTGGTGCCTATGTGAGGTCTCGTGTTCGAAACTCACCGCTATGCATCTAAAGGAAGGTATGAGGAATGTATTGCTCCCAATGACTCTTCCTACCTTCACAGAGTTGCACAACGGCTAAGAAGGAAGAGGATGAAAATTCAGGCCTCACGAGTTCACGTGGAGGGAGGACCTTGCTGGATTCAGTTGACAGGTTGTCATGTTGGATTCGTCATGTGGAACCAATACCGACAAAGACTAACTGTGATCAGATCTGGATTTAACTGTTTAGGACTTTGAAAAATAGTTCATACTTCATAAACTTCAGATTAGGGCCGCGAGCATCCACACCTGTATCATCAAAAAAAGCAAATTGCAAACATAGCCGTAGGACATAGCATGTTTCTTAGCTTGACAAACAAAACATATTTCAGACAGAAAGGTCAATGATGGCTGCCCAGATTCACATTACATTTGGAATTCGTTATTTTTCAGTTTATATGGTATCCTTACTTGTTAAAAGGAGTAATTGATATTGCTTTCCTTTATTTTAAATAGATCCTTCCACAAACTTTTACTTTATTGAAACTTGTGCAAAGACAAACGATGTATCAATAGTGTAATAAAGTGAGTATAATGTTTAGATAAGATTGATGAGTTTTCGCACGTCCAGTGACTAATGAATAGCCATTATACGGAGCAAGTCTTATGGTTTAAGTTGTTTTTTTACTCCAAGGGTGTGGGAAGGGAATGGGGTTAGAGCAATCACAACTGAAACTCACTTCATTGACTTTCAAACTCTTATATGCCTAGCGAGTTTCGAACTCAAGACCTCTCACTGGGCACGGTAACCTCACAACCAGCTGAGATGGAATGCTTGATATATACTTCCTCTGTTCTTTAATTTTTTTTGCGATGACCCGTTCTTTAATTCTTGCAATATTGTGATTATTGCATTATTCATAGATCTTACTTTGACCACGATTTTCTACTAATATACATAATCGAATTATTACGTATAAAATGTTATTAAATTTCTATCAATGTGAATTTCCAAAATATCAAATTTTTATAATGTTTATTAATACATAATTAAATATAATTACAATCAAAGTTGTACGTTAACAAACTTGAAAGTCAAACTGTTGCAAGAATTAAAGAACAGGGGATAGTATATGACACCCTTTAATTCATAAGCTTGTTTGCATATAAAACTTTCTACCACAGTGTATTAGAGTATTAGTCTGATGAAAAATTAAATTTCAAGTGAGTACAAAATTTCAACATGAGTTATACAAGTATAAAATGTATAGTAGAAACCTAGCGGCCGTCTCACCTCTTTGTAGTGGTTGATATTTTCCGCCGCCTCTATCAATATGAGACTGAACCGGTAGATTATACTTATTTTAAGTGTTCTAACGTTTCAGATCACAGCTACGTCGGAGGAGATAATGTTGGGGGATGAACGGGTTGTGGCTGAGAGTTTGTATCGGTGTTGGATCGTGCGGTCTTGGTCGGCCGCATCGACAATGGTGGAGTTAGTATTCACCCATATTGTAAAAGTTCATCCTCCTCCGGATCCACTTCCATACCACGAAGAAATTTGTGGAAAGATTTTATTTCAATATTATTTTCTCTTTAGTAGTGTTTGTTTTTGTTTTAGTCCGAATAGATTTGGTTTGAATGTTTGGATTTTTGGAGTTCTTTTGACAGACATGGTTTCAGATCCGGTCGTTTTGGGCTTAAATTTGCTTGTTTCAGGTATAGCGAGTCAGGTTGCTTTGTAGGAGGTGAGTGACTCTATGTCTAGTCCTAGCGGTTTACGATTGGATCTATAAAAATTTTCTAAGGTTGTCTTGTATGTGTACTCAATCTTAATATAAAAACCGCTCTTTTATGATATAAATGTGAGTATATGCAGTCCCATTAAACTTTTCTGTTGAAAATAGTGCAATTTAGTATGAAGTTTTTTATATGGAAAAACACACAACATTATTCGCAAGTTAAATTGCATGATTAGTATTATAAAATGATATAAATTACACAATTGAATAACACAATGCTCTTATTTCTATTGACGTTTCATTACATCTTCTACGTTTCATCATACACAAAAATATCAAACACATTCAAACGTAGTACACACTTTTCAAAATTGTAACGAGTTGGTATTGATATACAAGATACATACGGAGTATTAAAAACGCTTTCACAATAAAACTTAGAGTTGCAAAGCCCTAGATTTCTTGTCTACTAGCTAGAACATTATATTGGTGAGAAATTAAATCACAAGACATTATTTATTGTGGGTCCTTGCATTACAAAAAAATAATTTTGACACGGACTTGGCACGGTTCTTTCATGTGGATTAGCCAAATTTTATAAGGTATTTGCCACGACGTGTCAATCCGTGCCAAATATATTCCTTGTCAATCTTATTTTTCACCAGCTATATATATACCATGACGCTGTGTCAAAAATATGTAAAGATTCGTGCCAAATTCGATCAATCTGAGTCAAGTACATGCCGATATCGTTTTTTTCTTCTAGTGTTAATGGCCTTTCTATTTATATTTTTCCCTGATAAACAAATTGAATTGATATCATTTGCTGAGAACAATATAGAATGACATAAAATGAGGGTGATGTTAACTCACAGTGACTCTGATTCGTAATGTAAACCCTTTACGATGGGTGTGCACTAAGCTACCTACATCCTTAATGAATAATGTTAATAATTTAATAAAAATATAATAGAAACATAAGTTGAAATCACTGCACAACATCTCTCACGCCCACATTAGCCACAAGTCGCACCCGACATCACTTGGGATATGCACCAGTTGTCACCGCCAATCGCCGGTGGACGTCGGCAGACGTCACTGTTAGTCTTCGGCCGCCACTGTAATCTCCACCCTATTTCCACAGATGCCTCCGCCACGAATCACTGATGTTGCTTCCGATCATTGATACCATCGTCTCCATCTCCTCCGTCAGATGACATGCTATAGTCTTCTCTTCCAGCACTGCATATCTTCTAGCGTCACCACCAGTTCTGGAAAAAGTGCTTTGAAATATCATCTCACCATTTGAATATTATATTTATGGGATTTATATGAAAACAGGGAATATAAATCTCAATGTCATTTAGACATTTTTATGACATTATAAATGTTAGATGCATGTGCAAGGTAATAATATTGACATCTCTAGGAACTTAGTGCCATACAAATGGCATTATGTGCAAAAATAACATTTTATATAAGAAAAAACATGGCATTATTGGAAATGTTTTTGCCATGTGGAAGGAGTTAGTGCCATAAAATGACACTAAGTGTCAAAAATAATATTGTCACATAGAAAAACAGAAAAATATGGCATTATGAATATTATTCTTGTAAAGTAATGTTTTCATTTTAATGCCATAAAAAACTAACGGTTAAAGAAATTTACATTTAAATAATAAAATTAATTTGGAGTTACAAAAATTTGATTGACATGATCGAATGAAAAAAATATCATCTTATTATAAAAGACAAAATAAAAAACAACAAAGGGTGAAAGAAAAATTGAAAGAATAAAAAAGAGAAGAAACAAGAAAAATTGTTGATAAATTAAATTCAGATCTCGAAAAGGAAAAGGAAGTAAAGCTCAGATCAATTTAAAAAATGGTTAAGTCATTTACTTAATTAGCAGGAAAAGAAGGGAGAAGGGAGAAGGGAAAGGAAAGAAGAGGAGGAGGAGGAGGAGAAAGAAGAAGAGGAGATCAAAATTTACTTACCATAATCGTCGTTGTCCGCCGATGGTCTAAATTGAGAAGAAAAAATCAGTCCAAACCTTGCTTTGTTAGTATCAGAGATGGAGAAATTGAAGATAAAATCTGGAATTGAAGATTAAATTTGAAGATGGATGGGTTTTGGGAGGAGAAAAGCCAGGGAGAGAAGCGGAAATAAATGAGAGGGAAGAGGTAGAGGTGTGTGCGTCGAGAAATGTCTACGGGAAGAGGAAAAGAAGTCTGACAGGGAAATTAATTAAAGTTAAATCTATCTGCAGGAGGGGTATAATTGGAATAAGAAACGTCTGGTCAATTAATAACTTCTATTTGACTAATAAATTAACAAAAAGTCTTATTTTGGAACTTACTTATTGTTTTAGTCCTGTTTAGGTTTATTACTTAAACTAAAATGGTGCTCATTAGATATCAGAAAAATTAGAGAGCATGTCACGTGCTCTTTGATGAGCACGTAGCTCATTCTTACGGTTCTTGGCTTCATTGTAGGGAAATTATCCCATATTAATTAGCTTTGAATATTTATTGGGAAATATTTCCCATATCATTAAGTTATAATGCAATTCTTTAAATAAAATTTAAAATGTAGTCCGTAGTTCAATTAATGATGTTTTCACTCTCAGACCACATCAGATTTAAAAAGACTATACCAAATCAAACTAGACCTAAACAGATCATATCAAATGAGATCAGACTAGGACAATGATAAAATACACATAGATCAGGCGTTTACCAAACTTATACAGACCAGGTCAGACCATCAAATTTTAGTCCAAAAGAAAACATTTTAAGTACAATATGCATCTTCATATATCTTTTATTCAGTTTTCACTTTTGAAATTAAATAATTAATAAGATGAATTCTCACTCTTGATCGACGTCATGTAAAACTTGGTCATATTAACTTTTCTTCAATGTAAAGCGTTTTCATCAAACATTATTCAGAGCTAACTCTAGTTTAGCATATCTAGTCTCATAATGATTTATGAGCATCACTAGTACAAAGCACTATTTTGATACATGGGTTGTTTACAAAAGTACGCATGAACGGTTGAATTCTCACACCGTGAAGGAATGAAGTGCTATATTAAGATATGAATTTCTCCTTCTATTAGGATTGACCTTTTAGGATGGAACCCCGAATCATAACATGGTATCAGAGCCAAATCGGTATATGGTGTGTGGCCCCTTATGAAAAATGATTGGCACAGTTATAAAAAAATGACAATGACGAATCGGGAAAAAAATGAACGACGGCATGATCCAGACGAAGCGTCCGGTCTTGAGGAGGGGTATTGAATTCCCACACCGGATATTTGTGAAGTAATTAAGTGCTATATTAAGATCTGGATTACTCCTTCAGTGGTCCTATCAGATTGACCTTTTATGATGGAACCCCACATCTTAACGGTAACAAATGTTAGAATAAGCTAGTATAATGATTTTTTTACGTACAAGGCCTTATATGCAATATATTTTACACGTACATATTTTTCATCCAATTTTTACCAAGAAAGGGTCCCATAGAGTCATGGTCTCCAAAATAAAAATTGCTAACCTACACATACTTTCTTTTTTATCCCTCCAAAAACAAACTGAATTTGAAATTTGCCCTCATTTTGTTTATACTCAAAATACATGTAAGACTAAAATGGAATTCATTCGATTTAATGAAAATGATCCTTTTAATATAAGAACATAAAATCATTTCATATACAAATAAAAAAATTGAAATTGTCTCATATAGGAGTAAACATAAACATAATTGCATAAACACGAGTAAACCTTAAAACTTCCCTCTATAAGAGTACACATTAACTTAATACCCCTAACCTAATTAATTCTACAATGTGACTTATTTGATCCTATTCAAACATAAAAAAAATTAAAAAAATTTATTTAAAAAAATAAAATAAAAAAATAAAAAAAAGTAGATAAAACACATTAAAAAATACACAAAAATATTTTTGGCATGGATTTGCCAAATTCGTGTCAGAAACATCTTGGAATGAGCTATTTGGTAGGAAATCATTGGTCAATCTGTGTCAAATCGTTTCACTCTCGTATTGTTGTTGTAATGATTTTAAATTAGAGAAAAGTGTCAAATTGGCACTCGTACTATGTACGAAAAGTCAATTCTACACCGGTACTTTAAGTTTCATCAATTACGTCCTTCTGCTTTGTAATTTATGTCAAAATTGACTTTTAGCGGGTTACCTGCTGATGTGGCGTCTACGTGGCCTGGCACGATGCACACGTGGCGAGCTACATAACATAGTACTGTTCGGTTTGATTCATTAAGCAAACAAGTTGAGCTCGAGCTAGCTAGAACTAGAACTTGAACCGAACTCGAGCCGGCTCATTAAGCAAACAAGTCGAGCTCGAGCTCAATTCTTTTGAGCTCGTGAGCTCACGAGCCATAGCATTGTACTATGTAGCATTTACTTTAAATATAAATAAATAAATACATACTATCATACATTAGTATATATGCACACACGTTGTATTTATTTATTGATGCTTATTAATTTTATATATTTTAATAGTCCATTGATTGTTATATAAGGAGTAAAAATGTTAGTGAAGGAGAAAGGAACTAAAATGAACAATAAAGTACAAATATTAGATATTATTTATTTATTTATTTATTTATTGGTACGTATAAATATAATACTATTTTTTTTGAAAATAGAATTTTTTTAGCTCGAATTCGAGCATCTTATTCAAACTCAAACCTAGAGAATTGAAATTAATTAGCAAAACTCAATCTGAGCTCGACCCAAGCTCAACTGGAGTTCAGCTCATATTATTCAAGCCAATATTATTTAGCGCGTGCATTCTCACCAAGCTCGGTGCTCAAGCTTAAGAGTACTCACGTTCAACCTCGGCTTGCTTGCAACAAATCTATTACTACATCCGTCTAAATTTAACGTTCCCAAAATGGTACGATTATTTGGATACAATTATTTAGACAATAATTTTGATTATTGTATACTTGTAATAGAATAAGATTATTATTGATAATTGTGATGTTAGAGATGTGTTACTTTTAAAAGTGTTAATTATTTAAGTTAATATCGTTGGTGCGGTTACATAACAGAGAAGCGTCGAGACAAGTCAGACAACTCAAAGAACCTGGTGGCCACAGCTGATTGAGATTCCAATATTTGACCCACCCTTTTTAAAAAATTAAAAAAACAATACACAAAATATTATTATTCCCCTGAATAAATTGAACTTCTTCCTCTCAACTTCCTTGCTCCAACTTCATTTCAAACTCCTTCCTCCAAACACATATGTATAAATATACTCCTTATATTATATAGCCATCATAGTATAAAACGCCCATCTTTCAACAGATAACCAATCGTGACTTCCAATTCAGCGTTCCAGAAATCAAGAAAATAAGCTGAAGAAGATGGGATTGACCAAAGATGAAAACAGAGTCGTAAGATGGATCAAGATTGTCTTCTTCTTGACTTCAATGCTTATTTCCCTCGTACTCTTATCGGCGCCGGTAGTTCTGGTGGTCGCCGACGCCCTCTTACCCTCTGCCTTGCTCTCGGCGTCGCTATCCCCGGCGGCCACCGTTTCTCTCCGGTCTCTTCCATCCCTACTAAGCAACTACGACTTCCAGTCTTCCCTCATCGACATACCCATCATCTCCATCGTCCGCTCCACCATCATCTTATGTAAGTAGAAATTGGGATTTTTTTATTTATTTTCTGGGAGGCTATTTTCGGTATTAGAAATATGACGGCGGTTGTTTCTTGTGGCTGCAGTTGTTTATAGCTTGTGCGACGGTCCGAGGTTGTCGAGGGGGCCGTACTTGGGAATCGCGACAGCCTGCTCTGTTTCCTCATTGGTGTTTCTGTCCCTGAAGGCGTCGTACGTTTTCGGGAAAGGTCCGAGATGGACGAGTGGCGGCGGCGGAGGGTACGGCCGGACCATGGAGATGGCGCTGTTTCTGTGTTCTTTTTCCATGGCGGTGGCGCACACGGTGGTGGCTTATAGGATCAGTTGCAGGGAGAGGAGAAAGCTTCTTGTTTACAAAATCGACATTGAAGCTGTAAGTCTCAATTTTCTATTAATTCTTTCTTTTCCCATTACTATTTCATTTTAGTCCAAATATATTGGAAAATTTTGTAGGTAGTATACCAGTAGAACCATTCTTGTAAATATAATTTGTAGACAAATTGTATCTACATGCGTACACAAACATTTTGGCATAACATTCTGTCCTTGTACAATTAAGTGTACATAAGCAATTAGAGAAGTTATGTACAATTTGTGTACTAATTTTGTGTACAATAAGAATGTTTTTCATAGGGAAGTAATCATTCATCTCATTCAATTTTGTCAAGCTTTTTTTATCTCACAAACTCAACACTGTTCAGATTAATTAATTTATAATTATGCTTATTTCTCTTAATTACCTCTTCATAAACTTCAACAATTAATATGGAGTATAATATTTACTCCATACTTTTTTATTTCACGCATAATCTAAACTTGACAATGTTCAATAGAATAGATATATTAGTCGACTGAAAGCGATAAAAGACTACCCATATCTAGTCGCGAAGACATACATGACTCCGACTTCAATAGAGAGATTTGCTATAAATCTCAATTCGTCACTTTAGACACAAGCCTGCCAACAGACAATCTTAATACGCAACTCAAAATCTACAAAAAATCTCAGAAGAATAAAAGACGTCATAACATGAAGACGAGATCGCAGTCCAAAAAATTCCCATGGACATAATCTTTATTGTCTCCTTTCTTTCTTTCTAGTTTGATTTCCTGTATTTCCTTTTTTTCTTGCATTGTACTCAAAATTTCTTTCAATAAAATAATATGTTCTTTCTAAAAAAAGATATATTATATCTTTTATTTGTTTAATTCTTTAACCACCTCTGTGCAATATGGCTATTAATTGTAGAACTTTGTACTCCAATTTTTGTAACCTCTCTATTTTGTATGTTCCTTGGCTATTCTTTTTATATTTTTAAAATGAAGTACCCAAGGTCATACTGTCATAGTGGGACATTAATTACACCACATAAGAGACAAATTGTCAAAGTCATGCCAAATAAGTTCATATTTTCCCCCATCATCACATCATAAGGTTACACAAAATGAATTCCACTCAAAATTATAGTCAAATGTAAATATATAAAATCTTTATTCTTATGTTGGTATAACAATATATATTTCATATTTGCTAACACAAGATTATGAAAAATAATTAATTAATTTGATCACGTGTAAAAATATTTACAACATACATCATGTTTTGATATTTACTTTATAGACAAATCTAATACTATATTATTAGAGGTGCTAATAATATAGTGTGTAACTTAAACTGTTAAATCTATTAATAGATAAAAAAGATTTGGGATGGATTATATTTTTTTGAAAAACATCGTCAGCATATATTCTTTTCCACGTAGATTTTGTGGCAACCAATCCAATGAGAACAACGAATTGTAGGGGAAAAAAAGGTCAAGAATGTTTTGGGAAAGAAAAAGTCAGAATCGCCAACTTGGTACATATGAGGCTATGGGTCATTTCTCATACCCCACTTGTTGATGGTTTGTACCTAGTGCTTGACGATTTGCAAATTTGTAAACCCTGTCCATGTGCTATTTCCCTATACCACAAGTTTTCCAAGGATATAAAATCCAAGAATTAATTGAATTAAATCACATCCATAAAAAGATATCTAAAGTACAAACCAGCTATATATGATGGGGAACAACAAAATAATAATGGCAAACTAATATTATGATTGGTAATGTTTTTTCATACTCTCTCTCCTGTCCCTTATAATTTGTCAATTTTTTTTGTTGACCCAAAAACTTTATCAATTTCCATTTTAATCAATCAATTTGTGATTCCTGTTATTTTTCTCTCCTCTACACAAATATCTACCTCACAGTTTTTATTTTATTATTCTACGTGTCGATCAAACTTAGTAACCTTTAAAAGTGTAATAAATGTATGCTCATATAGAATGGTACCCACAATTGACACGGAGAAAACGGGCTTATTTTCTTGATCAATTATCAATTCTTTGAAAAAAGAAATTGAGGGAACGGTCATATTTTAGTGAATAAGCATCTACCAATCGAAGGACGTTTCACACCACAGCATATTGGGTTTCTTTTTCAAAATAAATGTGCCGTCAAGAACTATTCAATGGAAAAGCTTTGACTTTTTACATCTTTGAAAAGTAAAAACAGACATCAAATTCAAGTCTTCTAGAGATACGTAACTAGCTAGGGATTGGAATTTTCTGGCTGAGCTTAATAAATTGGCTTCTCCTCTTGTATGTCCTAAATATTTCGTCGGCATTACGTTTGTCTTTCTTCCCAACTACCCATCAGAATTAAACTCTAATTGAGTAATTGATAGCCCTCACTCCTCACTTGGCACGGAGTTGGCGGTTGATTTGAGGCGAGAAGTATACACAAACAAAATTAATTACATATTCATGACTAAAATATACGTGATAATTTGTTTATAAAAATGTGACCGTAAAGTGGTTATTGTAATAACAACTTTAGTTTTGATGAAAGTATAGTTTTTAACCGGACATATTAGTATCATTTACCAAAGTATACTCCGTATTAGTTTTTAACCAAAAACTTCAAAAGTATCAAGTCTAAAGGGATTAAGAGACTGTTTGGTAACACTACTTTTCGGCTTATCATGTTTATTGGATAACTTTTTCACCAAACACGTAACTTTTGTTTTCGCGCGCTGAATTGTGTAATAATAAGAAAAAGTAAGGTTGAAGTTACTTTTCTGACTGTATTGGCTGAAGTTACCGTAGGTAATCATTTAAACTATTTTTACATGTAATTTTTTCTTGATTTTATTAATAAAATATATTTCAAAAATGTTTTTTTCTTAAATCAGCAGAATCAACTAATGCAGTCACTTCAGCCATAACTTCATAAATTTCAGCCGAATCAGCCGAATCAGCCGATTATCATGTTAACAAACGGGGAAGCTTGGGAACAGAGGAATCTTAACCATCTAATTTTAGAATAAACAAATCAAGAAGACTAATTAATAACAGTGGGTCGATATAGGGTAGCCCACTTTTGCCCGGACCTACCATAAGTTTTGCAAAGATTTTTCAATTATATAACTTTGAATTTGTTACCGTTCATAGTCGTTAGACTATTTCGTGAGCAGCCCTTCTATGACTCGTCTTTGAGTTTCTTTCGTTTTTGGTTTTTATTTTAATATATCCACTTTAAGTTATAAATTGTTATGAAAATGACACTTGTTATAAGGGCGTTTTAGCCGAAAAATAGCGGTTTGACCACTCTTAATGTTTTCTGTAATTGAAAAAGATGTTTGGTAAATAGTTGTTCGACACTAGCGTTTTTGGACGATAACGCTGAAATGGGAACGCTATTAATAGAAGAGTTTTGGATTGACATTTTGAAAAATGACGTTTTCTACTCATTTTATGACCAAATAATTAAATTATCAAAAATCTTCTGACAACCCGTCAATTTATTTCACTAGTCAAACCCGCTTACTGAATCCGCTATTGACAATGCCTTAACCTAACCCGTGATCCGCTAACCGCCGAATGCCAAACACGCACATAGACTTATAACAACATTTTTATCGTAGAAGTCTTATTACGATAGAACCGTAGAAGTCTTATTTTCAGTGTTAAGTACTTGGAGAGGAAAAAACAACACTTATAATGCTATTGACACAAAAGTGAAATGAACAATGAACAAGTGACAAAAACTCAAAGTTTTAATGAATTGTTTAATATGAGTGAGTTATATTTACGGCACATCCAAAATTGTAAGATAATGAGGTCTTGGTAATGTGGAGCCAACACTTTCTTGGAGATAAGTATATGTCATATTCACTTTGATCTTGATAGGAAGGTTCATTTATTAATTATTATCACCACGCTAAATATCAAATAAATATATTCCCGTACGCATAAAAAGTATTGCTAAAAATTACGCATAATAATATAATAGTAGTAGTAATTATTTGTTAGCACTATAGCATAAGATAATGTGAAACCCCCCATTATTCTATTTCTAAATACGCTGTTGAATTGCTTTTCAATTACAGGTTTCTGCTTGCAAGAAGGGATTCTCAAGATACCCCAAAGTGCTTCAAGAAAGAGCAAAGTAGTATCAACCAAAACTGCACAGTTTTTTTGGCATTGGACCAAATCCGGTTTTCCCTACTCGGATTTTAGGTAAGCTAAGATGAAGCAAAATCTTGATTTACTTGCAATTAAGGCAAGTTTGGACATTTGGGTATGTGACTAAAGGTAGTAATATTTTTGTAGGTTCATTCAAAAGAGATTAGTAGCTCAAGTGAGCGAAGACATGTGCTTCTTTTATTTAATGTAAATATGTGTATTATAAGTGGGATGAGATCATCTCTGTGTACCTAAGCCATGTGTATGGAAAGTGATAATGCAAGCTTGTGCACCATCACTCTGCCAACCATTTACTACTCTGATCCACAATATGTACAGTTCTTTTCTCTTTTACTTTTCTAATTTATACAAAATTGGTTAGTGATTTATGGCCCAATTTGTGTGCTACAACTGCTGAAATTGTTGAGAGGTTAGATAACTTAGATTGCTGAAATAACTTGAACAGAAATGTATGCCAATACTTTGGCTGATTTGCTGATTGGATCTATTATATTTAAGAAAATGGATGTGTGCTTGAGATAGAGGAAGATAAGAAAGTTAGACGAACTAATAATAAAATGAAAATTCAAGTCTATTTAAGTCTGGTCTGGTTTGAACTGGTTTGATAGATGTCTGATATATGTGTATTTTACAACTGTCAAAATTTGATTTTATCTCATATGTCTGAGTCTGATCTGATCTAGTCTATTTAAATTGGGTATAGTCTGAAGTACGAACATTCTAAATGTCATTTACGTGATACGGAGTATAATAAAATCAGCTCGTTTGGTCACTTGGTGGGTATATGGTATTTTTACATATTTGGAGGCTTACTAGCCATAATTAATCCCCCAAATGGGATTTTAAGTTTTTTTTACTGCAAGTGATGTGCAGTTTCAATTCATAGTTCAAGTCCAACCTCCACATCCACAAATAGTAAGCAATTGTACATGGTTGTAAAAATCTCACCCCAAGATTCTCCTAAACTTGAAAATGAAGTCGATCAAGAAATTACTTAATTCATACAGGACAAAATTTAGATTGTAAATAAAATAATAAACTAAGTGATAGTTCACGAGTAAATCACTAGTGGTATTAGAAATAAGAAAGAGCTAAGAGCAGAAAGAGAAAGTAATTTGATCTCAAATGATTTCAGAACTCTCTACATTTGTCCCAAGAGAGTATTTATACTAATAAAAATGAGCACTACATCAAATGCACAAATACATGTAAGCTAATCTATGAGTGAGAATTCTGAGGTGTGCAGAGAGTGACATGTGTCATTCCTGAACCGACTCTTGAGTAGATGTCTTGTGTTAGACGAGGTGACATAGACTGAGATGTGTGTGCCCCTCGTCATTGTTGTTTTCTATTTGTGTTCCATCTGGCCGAGGGGATCCACATGAGGGGTAGTTTAGATGGATTTGAACCACCGTATACCCAAGAGTATGCGGACTATGGGCCTGAGCCTATATACTCTTTTATTTTTTATTTTTTGAAATGAAAAACCGCTAATATTAATATCATTAGGATTCGAATCGTTACAACAAATTCAAAGAGACCAACATTGACAATAATTATCTGTTACCAACTAGCATTATCAACCCTACGATCAGGCTTAGAAACGATCACCCCTGAAAGAGTAATACGAATCGCTAACAACCAAATGAATGTGACACAATAATCACCGGTCATATAGATCCTTCTAACGACATAATATGTAGCAGAATTATCAATCCTTATTGTAGACTTAAAACTAAAGAGATCAGCAAAAAATAGAGCAACATAAACAAATTTAATGCAAAAGTAAGACCATACAAAAATATTTGACAAATACTCCAAGCTCCTTCCTTCGAGTATTTTTGAAGTATCATCTTCCAAACCCCAGCAGCTCAGAACTCGGTCCAGAAATTGGCAGACCATTTTTCTATCGAAGGTATCAATCACGACCTCCAAATTCGACCCATTGCAGCACATCCAGAAACATCAACGATAGAGAAGAAACCATGGAGAGGCAGAGCGTGGTAACGACCACTGTCCCACTGTCGCTCCAAATCATTCACCGGTTGTCGGAAAGACAAACCCTATACGAAAAATAGGGAGAACCCACTTCTAGCTCTGAGCATTAACACATAATTGTCGAAATAGTGAAGGCATAGCTAACACTCCCTATATACTCAATCACTCACAATTTTTATTAGAATTCAATAAAGATTTTTTTAAAACCGAACATTGAATGGACGGGGTCTACCCTCTAATACTTCTTTTTCCTTTCAACCTTCCTAACCAACTAACGATGATGTATTCGTAGGGTTGGCCTGGCCCGTAGGTGACCAATCGTAGCTCAAGAACATGACTTGAAATTTTAATAGGACATGAACTTTTGTTATCCAAGAAAAAATGCTTTTTGTCAATGGAAGATATTGAATTTCTATATGCTTTCTAGTATCTACAATAACCCATGACACTTAAATAGATTGTTTATAATATCAATCGAAAGCAATCTTTTGACAAAGTTGAAGTTCTTATTTCCGCAAAACGTTAAGAATACTTCCTTCGTGCTCTTTTTTCTTTTTTCCATGGGAAAATCACACATTTGACCCCCCAATTATCCACCATATTGAAATCCCAAATTCGTGTTTCAGGTTTTCTAAATTTCACTCCCGAGTTGTCCGAATAATTATAAATGTCACCCCTGTCATTATAATTATTCGGACAACTCGGGGGTGAAATTTATAATTATTCGGACAACTCGAGGGTGAAATTTATAACGGCAGGGGTGACATTTATAATTATTCGGACAATTCGGGGGTGAAATTTAGAAAACCTGAAACACGAATTTGAGATTTCAATATGATGGATAATTGGGGGTGAAATGTGCGATTTTCCCTTTTTTCATTCTACTAAGTTGGTCACAGATCATATTTGATAAAAAAAAATTATAATTTAAAAGTTCTAATAAATGTCTATTTTGTTAATAGTTAATAATATATCAATTCAATATCAATTACTTCGTACATTATTTTACTTTTCTTAATAATTGTGGCTTTCTCATTTTTCAATATTAGTGTGATGGTGAAGGTAACCAGGTAGTGAATAGCTTGATTGAAGTAAAAGGCTTACTTTTGGTTCGAAATATTGTACATAGTATGAAATTTTGTTACTTCAGAATTATTAATACTAGGGATCCAATTGTAACTTAGTTTTATTATTTAATTGCGTCTACTTAGCTTTCACCATGCTCAAATATTTTGAGTTTATATATGACCAAACCTGTTTGCATTATCACCTATTGGACGTTAGAACACATTTTGCTCTATGGATTGGACACTAAACTCCAAAGAGCGCCGAGACATTTTTACATACAACGGTCATTCAAGAGTGGATCAAGAAACGTGAAAAGTAATCCGTATTAAAGTTCTCACTTTCCTTTTTGGGATGTCCCTTATTTAAGTTCGCATTTCCATTGTAAGAAACAAAACAGTGCAAAACAGTGTCAAATAGTGCCAAATAGTGTCCAAACAGTGCCAAACAGTAAAGTCAAATTTATTTTCTTAATCTTTGTGAAGTCAAACTGAGAACTTTAATAGGGACCGGAGGGAGTAACTTTTAACATTAATAGAATGAGCTAAATATGATAAATGAAAATAATTACATTAAAAGAATTGAAAAAAATATGTTACCCATAGCCCTAACGTATATTCACCCACAATAATTGCACCTTTTATAAATCTGATATCTCCCAACGTACCGTCCGGTCGGGGTTGGGGGCCCTCAGGGATGGGGCGTCATCCTTTTTTATATATAAATTTGATATTTCATATTTGCATTTGGTCTATTGGCATGTCACTTTAGCGCCGTATAGCATATGGCAAGTTGTACCAAATTATGATTATTATATATGGATAAACAAAATGTGTCAAATAATATACAAAAGAGGTGATCGAAGAAGAAAGAAAACATGAAGCACCCACCACAATATAGCCTGATTGCTAGTATTGAAAGGCTGGAGTTGAGGAATAACAGGAATCAAGACAGGCCAGCATTACCAAAAGAACCCAAACAACCATTATATGCTTAGTTAAATTGTGGTACCCAACAATCCAAAGGGTCATTCACATTCAAGACTTACTATACAGCTCATTCTTAATTTCATATTAATTAATCAGATTATTCCCTGCCAATCAATCCTAGAACTCAGCCACAAAATTGGCCCGCCCTGCCCAACACAAAGTCATGCTAATCTGGATGGATAAGTGACATCCATTAAGATAAACTCCGGCCTTCCGAAATTGTTTTCATTATTTTAGTACTGTTTTATATCTCACTACTTACTGTCTTTTGTAGTTTGCTTGCCTGATACTCCCTATACACACACATATTAAATAAGAGATTGTTCTTATTAGTGTAAATTTAATAATGAATACAGTTATAGTGACTAAAAGTTGCTAATATAGGCACTTCGTATAAGAGATCACATTTTCACAACAAGAAATCCGGATATATAGTGACGTAATTGGAAGTCACTCTGACGCTATTTAGTGACCGATATTAAAAAAGAGGGTTAGTATATGTCGGTTTTTAGTGGCGGATAGATCTGCCAGTAAATTCCGTCACTAAAATCCGTTATTAAACTACAAAATAAATAAAATCACCAAATCAATCCTCCACACATCTCACTTCAACAATTCACTTCAATAACCCCATAATTGAAACTAGAGTTTAAAAATCTCTTTTTTAAACAAAAATAAGTTATTTAGATATATTTAATTAATTTATTATATGTGCATATATGTTTAAGTAATTGCCCTATATAGGACTAATAATAAACATAAGTGCACAAATAGGATCAAACGTTTTTAATTCCCTAAATAGGACTACGGATTATCATTATACCCTCCTATATAATAATATTAAAACCCTAAATTTCTATCGCTCATCTCTCCGTGTGCCTCTCATCCTCATCTCTAAACGGTTGTACCCTCTCTCCTTGCGCTGCGTCTCTCCCCTGCACCTCACTCTGCATCGTTGATTTCTCTTCACCGCCAGTCAACTTTGCCGTCGCAGATTGTCCACCATCGCCTCCAACTCTCCAGTTCTCCCCTTATTCCAGGTTTGTTCTTCTTTCTTTTTCCTTCCTTCCTCTTCTTCTCCTTTTCTCCTTCTTTTTCTTCTTCTTCTTCTCTTCTTCCTCATCATCCTTCCCTTCCTCTGTTTTATGTTTACAAAATCAAATTATTCATTGATTTTGTGGTTTTTTGGCAGAACTTTTTTATTTGATTCAGTTTGATAAGTTTGACCATCAACTTTTCTGATTTTAGGGCATTGATTTCGTAGTTCAGATATCTGATTTCAATAAAAAAATTATTTCATGAAAACCTCTGTTTTCCTCGATTTTGGATATTGAGTTCATATTTTGTCAAATTTATGGCAAATTGATGTAAGAGGTGATGGCAGAAAATTTGTATTTTGACATCCACTTGATATTATTGTCAATTATATGGCAAATTTGCATATGAAATTATGGCAGAAAAATATTGTTTTCTTTGAAACGAACTTCCAAATTTTATAAGAGAAACTGCCAATATAGTGTTCATTTTTTTAATTAAAAGATGACAAAATTATTTATTTATGTTGTCAATAAAATATATTTTTTGCAGCAAGATGACATTTTCACTGAAAACCGGCTGCGGCAGCGGCGGGAATGGCGGTGGCGATGGTGTCAGGCTTGGCGGCACTGGGAGTGCCGGCGGCAACATCTGGAATCTTGGACGAGGCAGTGGAACCTAGGGCTTTAGAAAGCATTTTTATTATTTTTTATTTTTAAATGTAAATAGATTTAAAAATTCATTAAGGGTAATTTTGTAAACTCAGGACACTTTTAGTCCTATAAAACATGGAAGTCCTATTTGTGCATTTCTTGTTTGTTTTAGTCCTATTAAGGGAATTAACTCTATATGTTTCGGTTAACTTTCATTGCCTTACATTCTTAGGGTTCATTTGAGTATAGGCGTTTCACTCAAAACACCAAGTTAAATAAATTAAGAGGCCGTTTGGCAACACTATTTTTCGGCTTATCAGCCGCCAACTTTTTCACCAAACACGTAACTTTTGTTTTTGCGCACTGAATTGTGTAATAATAAGAAAAAGTAAGGTTGAAGTTACTATTCTGGCTGTATTGACTGAAATTACTGTAGATGACTATTTTATCTATTTTTACATATAATTTTTTCTTTATTTTATTAATAAAATATATTTTAAATATATTTTTTCTTAAATCAGCAAGATCAGCCAGTGCAGCAACTTCAACCAGAACTTCATAAATTTTAGCAAAATTAGTGACGTGCCCTTGTCGTGAGGTGCACTCAAAATAATTACAATACAACGATTATACGTAGTATAACGAAGTAAGGTTCGTATCCACAGGGAAAGGAATACTTTTCTTCTATATAAGTAGTAACAAGGGGGGTTTAGATTTGTTTGATTTAAAAAATACTAAGATGAACAACCTATATGGGTTTGATTAATAGATGTGGTGGCTTGGTTTTGCTTTTATCCGCTTAATGAAATGTTCGTCGATCCCGGTTATATCTTTAACTATCTTCCTCTCGAATACTCAATCGAGGAGTATATCCACTTCATCGAGGGTAGTTATTAATAACGAGATGTGTTCATTAATAAAACTTACTATCGAGTCAATATAGAACAAGCGCCGTATATTAACTTGATAGTAGCAATAAACTTAAGATGAAAACGATTGAGATTGATAACCTCAACACAAGAGGTTTATTGGTTTAATCAATATAATTAATTCCCCTTGGCATATTAACCATGAGATGCATGCATTAATAATCCAAGTTTACTACCGTTGAAAGAACCGGATTAATAACAAGCGTATTAACCGATTGATTCTAGTAATAATTAATATGAGAAACAAAACTAGTTGATACTTTAAGTAATGTTTAAAATATTAACATGAAATATGAATAGGAATTAATTAATACTCAAGGAAGAATATTAAAGAATATGAATCCTACTATGATTAATATCAAGATGTTAACTAATTGTCATCTTAGTAACACTCCCCAACTTTGATATAGAAATAGTATTTTAAAGGAAGAATTAATATTCAAGGAAGAAGATTAAAGAAAATAACTCACAACTTACAAATTCATTAAGCTTCAAAGTAGCAAAACCAAGATGGAAGAGTTTAGCTCCTCATTTGGAGACTAAACATGATGAAAAATATAAAGAAAGAACTATTCTATGCTGAGCTTAGATGTACAAAGGAATTGGATGATCATTTGTGAAGGAAAGCGGGTGTATTTATAGGCTTTTGGGATGGGATTCGGGTACTCGATCGGGTATATACATGGTACCCGATCGAGTATGTGTGTAATACTAGATTCGAGGTATACTCGATCGGTTTTAAGCTATGTTCCAAAGGTATACCCGATCGGGTATATGTTTATACTCGGTCGAGTATGTGTAGAAAGTGATATTCGAGCCATACTCGACCGATTTTACGTTTAAACTCAAAGGCATACCCGATTGGGTATGTCGGTCTACCCAATCGGGTATAGACACTCAATCGTGGCCGAAATCTTCCCGGCATGTTCCCTTGTCTTCGGATCTGATCCGATTTGAAGTTTCAACCTAATACCCGATCGAGTATAGGTGATACTCGACCGAGTATAGACCAAAATTTCAGGATCCTTCTTTCTTTTTTATTTTTGCACCTTCCTTCCACTTTTTGGGGTTCACCAATTGTCCTTCGAGTGATCAAGATCTGTTTGAGATCAGAATATACCTAATCTAAACTATTTACAAGAATTTAACAAACTAAACTATTACACCAAAAGTGTGTAATTTCCAAAGTAAAGATCAAGCAAAACTAATTAAAAACACAAACATACATATGGAAATTACAAACGTATCAACTAGCCGAATAAGCCGATTTTCGTGTTATCAAACGAGCTCTAAAAAGATTGCTGATTGCAGTGTATTGATGAAGCTACCCACTGTTTGCGCTGATGACATCCAAAAAACAAACAACCCCTAGTGTTGGTATGCAAGTATTATGTTTGGACATTTGAGTATCTCATTAACTAAAAGAGGCAATAATGCACAGCTCAATTAATCCTTCAAATTCCCAATAATGTTGGCAAACATTTGAGCACAAGGAAATGAGAAATCACCCTTACTAGTTAAGACTGTCCATGGATTCTCAACATAGCTCATGGAAGAACCCAATGATTGGTCAACACATTAATAGGAAATCCACTCTCACACTGACGTTTGAAGCAATACAAAACACTAATTAAGTGATTACTTGAGTTATTTGTGGGGATTAGATGATCATGATTTGAGAATAACCTCCTACAAACATCCTTTGAACTCAAGACTTATTCTCCAAATTTGGACTTTTCCGTTTGTTCAATTAAGATACACACATAAAAATTAAAAGAAAGAATGACCAAGATATTACTAGGGGACTTTCAAATGACAAAAATAAGACTAGTTTTGGATCGGACAAAAAAGTGAGTACATTAATAAACGGACCCAGCCCATTTCCTTCATCTTCGAGACTGCACCGTCCCTGCATCTTCCTTCTTCGCCCATCCATCTTCATTGTGTCTCCCGCTGAACACTTCACGCAGCCGGCCATCGCACCACCACCTACTATACGCCAGCATCCGGTGTTGGCTCATCCACCAGCATCCGAAGTCGTCACCGCCGTCAGCATCGACGTCTCTGCCTCCGCCGGCATACGACATCACCGCCTTCATCTACAATATGCTGCGATTTTTCTTCTTCATCTTAAATCTCTTCCGATAGATGAAGCCGTGACAAGATGGACGGCCAAGGTAGAACGAAACTTTTGTCCCCATCCTTGTTTCCAAATCTATGGTGAGGTTCGGCGACGGCGATGGCTAGAGCTCGGCAATGGCAACGGTGGCTAGGCTTTGAACTTCGGGGATGGCGACGACGGCTAAGTTTAACAGACGGATGAAGGCTAGAGTTTGAGATTGGAAGGGGTCGGAAATGGTGGATTGGGGTCGGGGCTATGCAGATCTGGGATAGATTCGGGTTGGGGAGGGGTGGGATCGAGGGTTGGGTTGGTCGGAGCTAGAGATGGGGAGGGGGGGTGGCTGCAGGCAGGTCAGGAGGTTGGGATGGGGTTGGAGCTTGGGTGGGATGGGGGGGTAGGGACTGGGGGGTTAGGGGCTGTTGACGGTGGCCAGAATGTTATGGCGGCGGTATGTGGCCGTACAGTGACTGTGTATGTGGTGGGATAGCGATGATGGTGTGGATGGGGGTTGATGGTAGAGTATGCTGACTGAAGGGAAAGTTTGGTCGGCAGCGATGGAGGCGGCAGTGGCGGTGCTGTCGGGGTGGCGGCCGGATTTGATTAAAATTTACATTTCCGCCAATCACAGTGACATCGAGAACAGATGTGTCACTGGGGCGGCGTCACTGTGGTGGCGTCACTATGGCGGTGGTGGTGGCGGTGTAATTGGCGTGAAAATTTTGATTTTGATAACTCTCGGCGATAAGAAAAATGAACACAGTGACATAAATTTTTTGGAGTGACATCATGTTTTCTAATTCCAAATATGTAAGCTTGTTAATCACTTTTTTGTCAGTTTTTAATAGTACTCACATTTTTGGAAATTCAGTCCAATTTAGTAATATTAAGAGAATAACCCCAAATTAAAATTAATAATTTGAGCACATGACAATAATTCTCCAATATGGAGAACTTAGTATGTGATATGCACTAGTTTATAGTGCATAAATGTATGTTTTTATGTTGATTGAGTCTGAATTTTCCATCGCTTTTAGTTAGTTTGTAAGTACTTGTTTTATTTTGTTTGTAATTGTTCTCTCCTTCTTTTCGGAGTTATAGAATAGTGATAGAGTTTGTAGCAAGGAAAAGGGGAGAAAAACTGAAGACAAAAATACCCAGGAGCACAAAAACCCGACCGGGTCAGACCTTGAACCCAGTCGGGTCAGTTGAAGACCGGATCTAAGAAGAAAAAGTAAGACCCGGTCGGGTCCCTTACTCGACCCAGTCGGGTCAGACATGACCCGGAACAACAGAACATGCTGAAAATCACAAAGATTTGGAAAAAATCTGATTTAGACCAAACCCGGTCGGGTCCCTCACTTGACCCGGTCGGGTCTGACTTGACCCGGGACAAATTAAGGTGCTGGAACACAAAAACGTGGAAGATTATCTGATTTTGACCGGTACCCGGTCGGGTATGTACCTATACCCGGTCGGGTACCCGGCCAAAGGTGTTGAAAAACACCTATAAATAGCACTCTTTTTCTCCTCTAAAAATCATCCCTTCTTCCAATCTCTTTAGCTCAGTTTAGAATAGCATTTCTTTATATTTTTCTAGCTATGTTTAGCCTCCAAATGAGGAGCTAAACTTCCATTCTTGGTTTTGCTCTTGAAGCTTGTTGATTATTAAAGTTGTGAGTTATTTTCTTAACTTCTTCTCTTGATTATTAATTCTTCCCTTAGTCTCATTTTATATTAATGTTGGAGGGTTGCTAAGTGACGATTAGTTAACGTTCCGACATTAATTACTACTAGAAACGATCAACGAACCGATGGTTAATCGTTGGTGGTTTCATAAGTAAGTAACTTCGGTTTATCAATGCACGGTCGTGGTTAATAAACTTAAGAGGGATCAATTTTGTTGGTTAAACCGAAACCGTTGTGTTAAGGTTATCAATCTCAATTGATTTCATCAAGGAGTTAAAAAGATTGAATGCTACTATTATATCGGTATATGGCGTTGTTCTATATTTGATTAATAGTAAGGGTTATTAATGAACGGTCGTTGTTAATAACTACCCTCGATGAATTGGATATACTCCTCGATTGAGTATTCGAGAGGGGATAAGTTATAGATATAACAAGGATCGACTAAAATATATCAACAAGTGGAAAGTAGCAAAGTCAAGTCCCTTTTATTCTTGAATTAAACACATATAGGTTGTTCATCTTAGTTTCTTAATTGAATTAAATCACTCAAAACCAAAACCCTCCTTTTAATTACTAGTTTCATAAAAAGAAAATCATTCTTTTCCCTGTGGATACGAACTCTACTACGCTATACTACGTATAAGTGTTTAGTATTGAATTTATTTTGACGCACCGTGACAAAGTGCTCGTCAGTATGTTTTTACCGTGACTTATTTCAAACATATTAGACCAGAATAGACTAGACCAGATTAGATCAGTTTAGATTAGAATTCGACAATTGTTAAATACACAGAGGCTACACATCTAGCATATCAAACCAAATCATATCAGATCAGACAAGACCAGATCAAATCAGATCAGAACAAACTAGACCAAATCAAATAAAAAATATATAGTATCTCATTTTTCAGTGGTAAAAGATATAGTTATCTTGACAACAAAAGAGGATGCCCCTCAAGTAAACTCATTCGCGGTTTACGGTTCAACCGGAACCAGAACCAGATCTGCATAGTACATTTGGTTTGGAACCAGAGGATAACTAGTCTGATTCGATTCTTCAAAAAATTTGGAACCGGAACTGCCGGTTTAATAATACAACAATTACAAAGACATCTATGAGACCTTCAGCAAATGTGATGTAAATATCCCTCTTCTCAATTTAATAAAAGGTGTTCCTAGGTTTGCAAAGTTTTTAAAAGAACTTTGCACAATTAAAAGGAAACACAAGTTGAATGGCAAGCATAAAATCCAAGTAAGTGAAAGAGTGTCGGCCTTTTTTCAAAAGAAATTGCCTAAAAAGTATAGTGATCCGGGAATGTTCACTATACCATGTAAACTTGGAAATTCTAGTTCTTCTAGGGCTATGTTAGATTTGGGTGCATCAATCAATGTCATCCCATATTCTCTATATAAGTCCCTAGAACTAGGACCTTTACATGAGACGGGGGTCATTATCCAACTTGCCGATAGATCCAATGCCTACCCAAAAGGTGTGGTAGAGGATGTTCTCGTCATGGTGGATAATTTAATCTTTCCCGCTGATTTTTACGTTCTTGAAATGGAGAACGATAAAAATGCAGTCCCAATTTTACTAGGCCGACCCTTTTTGAAAACGGCTAAGGCAAAAATTGACGTTTTTAGTGGAGTGTTAACCATGGAGTTCGATGGTGAAAAAGTCGAATTTAATATCTACGACTCCATGAAATACCCCACTGATGATCACTCTCTATTTGCTATTGACACTTGCGACACTTGGGTCCAAGATGTATTTGAAATTGAGGGCAAGGATGAAGCACTAAGCTCAATAGAAAACGACATAGAGGATTTTACATTGGAATACTCTATGTCAAATAACATGAAGGTTATGGTGGCGGAGTTAAATCAACTCCCACTTTTGCCACCAGGCTCTAATGCCCTCCCACTAACCATTCCAAGCGAGAAGCTGCTACCATCTGTTTTGCAGGCACCGGAGGTGGAATTAAAACCACTCCCTGAAAATATGAAGCATGTGTTCTTGGGTGAAAATCACAACCTACCGGTGATTATTTCAAATGCTCTGTCCCAAGAACAAGAAGAAAGATTGATCGCGGTCTTGAAAGAATATAAATTGGCCATTGGATGGTCTAATACCGACATCAAAGGCATTAGTCCATCCACATGCATGCACAGGATCTTGCTCGAAGACGAGGCCAAAGCGGTGAGACAACCGCAACGAAGATTGAACGCACCCATGATGGAGGTGGTGAAAAAGGAGGTAATCAAATTGCTTCAAATGGGAATCATCTTTCCCATTTCCGATAGCAAGTGGGTGAGTCCCACTCAAGTGGTGCCAAAGAAGACCGGAGTAACGGTCAATGAAAACAAGGATGGCGAGATGGTGCCCACCCGAATTCAAAACGGGTGGCGAGTTTGCATTGACTACCGAAGACTCAATTCGGTGACTAGGAAAGACTTCTTTCCATTGCCTTTTATTGATCAAATGCTAGAGAGGTTAACAGGGCACAAGTTCTATTGTTTTCTCGATGGTTACTCCGGGTATTTCCAAATACCAATAGCCTTGGAGGACCAAGAGAAAACAACCTTCACATGTCCATTTGGCACTTTTGCCTACCGACGAATGCCCTTTGGATTATGCAACGCACCGGGCACCTTTCAAAGGTGCATGATGAGCATCTTTTCAGAATTTGTGGAGGTATTCATGGAGGTCTTTATGGATGATTTCACAATCCATGGGGACTCTTTTGACTCTTGCCTCTATCACCTCACTCTTGTGCTAAAGAGTTGCATTGAATCCAACCTTGTGCTGAACTCTGAAAAATGCCACTTCATGGTAGAACAAGGGATTGTTCTTGGGCATGTGATCTCATCAAAGGGGATCGAGGTGGACAAAGCAAAGATTGATGTGATTCAAACGCTCCCATACCCCACAAATGTACGGGACATCCGCTCTTTCCTCGGTCACGCCGGTTTCTATAGGAGATTCATCAAGGATTTCTCAAAAATCTCATCTCCTCTTTGCAAACTTTTACAAAAGGAGGTGGAATTTAATCTAAACGATGAATGCAAAGAGGCTTTTGACACTTTGAAAGCAAGATTGGTGACTGCCCCGATCATACAGGCTCCCGACTGGTCTCTTCCTTTTGAGATCATGTGTGACGCAAGTGACTATGCGGTGGGGGCTGTTTTGGACCAGAAAGTTGGAAGAGCCTCCCATGTCATCTACTACGCCTCATCAACCCTCAACGAAGCCCAAAAGAACTATTCCACCACCGAGAAGGAAATGCTAGCGGTGGTTTTTGCTTTGGAAAAGTTTCGGTCCTACCTTCTTGGAACGAAAGTTATTGTCTACACCGACCATGCCGCTCTTCGATTCCTTATGACAAAGAAAGAAGCCAAACCAAGACTCATTCGATGGGTCCTTCTATTGAGTGAGTTTGATGTGGAAATCAAAGACAAGAAAGGAGCGGAGAATTTGGTGGCCGATCATTTAAGCCGCTTCATTCCTCACAAAGACATCGAAGACCTCCACACAAATCTCATCAAAGGAGAGTTCCCGGACGAAACTCTCTTCTCCATCAAAGTCACACAACCATGGTACGCAAATATCGTGAACTTCCTCGTTTCCAGCAAATTTCCTCCACAACTCTCAAAATCTCAAAAAGAAAAATTAAGAATGGATTCAAGACTCTATGTGTGGGATGACCCATATTTGTGGAAGCATTGTAAGGATCAAATAATCCGAAGATGCATCCCTGAATATGAGATAGCCCACATCATAGAGTTTTGTCACTCTTATGCTTGTGGAGGACATTTCGGTCCGAAACGAACAGCAATGAAGATACTTGAAAGCGGTTTTTGGTGGCCGAGTCTATTTTGGGATGCACACGGCTTTTGTCGATCTTGTGACAATTGCCAAAGAGCGGGCAACATTTCTAGGAGGAACGAGATGCCACAAAACCCCATGCTTTTCTGTGAGATTTTTTATGCATGGGGTATCGACTTCAAGGGACCATTCCCAAATTCCCAAGGTAACATATACATCCTTCTTGCAGTAGACTACGTCTCCAAATGGGTGGAGGCCAAAGCAACAAAAACTGATGATGCCAAGGTGGTGGCTAGTTTTCTCAAATCACACATATTTTCAAGGTTCGGGGTCCCTCGAATTTTAATTAGCGATCGAGGCACACATTTTTGTAATAAAATTGTGGGATCCCTACTGAAAAAATATGGTGTGGCTCACAAAATTTCTACAGCCTACCACCCTCAAACCAATGGCCAAGCGGAAACCTCAAATAGGGAGTTGAAATCTATACTCCAGAAAACAGTGAACCCGAACCGGAAGGATTGGAGTATACGCATTGATGATGCGCTATGGGCATACCGAACTGCTTACAAAACCCCAATCGGTATGTCTCCTTATAGACTTGTGTTTGGGAAAGAATGTCATCTCCCTGTAGAGCTCGAACACAAGTCCTATTGGGCGGTTAAAGAATTCAACCTCAATCTTGACGAGGCTGGTGTACATAGGAAGCTCCAATTACAAGAATTGGAAGAACTTCGCCTGGATTCTTATGACAATGCAGAAATATACAAAAGAAAGACGAAGGAGTGGCATGATAAAATGATCATACGAAAAGACTTTAAACTTGATGACAAAGTCCTCCTATTCCAATCACGCCTTCGTCTATTTCCGGGAAAGCTGAGATCACGTTGGACCGGACCATACAAAGTGGTCAAAACATATCCACACGGGGCGGTGGAAATTCAGGACCTGGAGACGGGAGAGGTGCTGAAAGTAAACGGACAGAGATTAAAACCCTTCTTTGAGGGTTTTCAACCCAAAAATGTGGAAGTCGTAGACCTTTCTGAACCGGTCTACGAATGAGGAACAACAGAAGATATCGTCGAGCCACGACGTTAAATAAAGCGCTTCTTGGGAGGCAACCCATGCACGGTATATTTTTCTTCTTTTTTTTATTTTTGTAGAGTGTGTGTGTAAACACAAAAAAAAAACAATAAAAAATGAATTTGGAGTATACCCGGCCGGGTATCATAACTCACCCGGTCGGGTATTACAGAAATACAGGGATACCCGCACGGCTACCCGGGTGGGGAAATGAAAAATAAAAAAAAAAGAATAAAACCCGACCGGGTACCTTATTTCACCCGATCGGGTATCAACCACCAGACCTCATTGTTTAAGAACACAGCTTACCCGACCGGGTCAAATAAGGAGACCCGATCGGGTATCCAGCCAAGAAACATTCTGCCAGCCTCTGGAATGCTGACCCGACCGGGTAAATAAGGGGACCCGACCGGGTCAACGACTTTTCAGCCTATACCAGGTCGGGCCTCTCACCTTCTTCCCCATTTCCTCTCCCCAAATTTCGAACAAACCCTCCCCAACCCTCCATTTTCATCCACCAAAACTCCCAAATCTCCCCCATTACCACACCAAATTCATCAAAAAACATCATATTCTTCATCTCCTCAACTCCCTCTTCCACCCTACCTCAATTAATCCCTCCAAAATCCCCCAAATCAACCAAACTCATAAACCATACCCCAAATTTCGAACCTCTCCATTTTCGGACATTCAAGGTCCAATTTCAAGCCAAATTCCCCAACAAACACCAAATACCTCTTCTCCTCCTCATCCTCTACAAAACCATACCACTCACCCTCACCAAACCTCACCTCCCCCAAAAAATCAAAAACCCTTCAAAAAAAAAGGAGGAAAACAATTCCATGGCACCAAAAAAGGGAAGAGCTTCTTCTTCAAGAGCTCCAAGAGCTATTCCACCAGTCGAGGGCTTCGAATCAGTGGAGTTTGAGACCGAATCACAACGCACCCGCTTCCTTGAGCAATCCGAACGAGAGGTAAAACCCTCCCGCTTTCTATGCCAATTGACATTAACGATGTTCTGGATTCATGACATTATGAGAGATATATTCCAAAGGTGTGGCATGCTTAAAATATTTGATATGCATTATTGGCCATATTCTCGTTTGGTGTATGAATTTTACAGTTCCGTTGAGCATGTGAAAGATGAAAATGATCACACAAATAACACGATCAACTTTCGTTTGCTCAACGAGAACCGCTCACTCACCAAACGAGAATTCGCTGAACACTTCGGCCTACCTTTGCTTGATGACACGGTAGCGTATAGTTCACCAGTGGCCTATGAACTATGGAGAAGAATGACCGGAATTGTCAAGGTTCGTACCTCCCACCTCAATGTCAACCATGTCCAACACCCGGTCTTCCGAATTTTCTTAAAATTCTTGGCTAATTGCTTTTTCGGAAGACCAAACAACTATCAAACTAGGGTGTGGGATGTATGCCTCTTAGCACAAGTTGTTCTTCCGGGTGCCGGGCCATATGATGTGACCACAGTTCTTTGGGATCACATCATCAATGTTAAAAGTGGTGGAGGAAAAATTCTGATAGGGGGTCTAATTACCCACATTACCACACTATATGGTTTTGTATGCAATGGTGCACAAAACCACAAGACCCTTCTTGGCCTTCAATTTTTAAAGAATGCTGGCGATGTGACCCTCTCACACATCGAACATGATGGCCTAGAAATCTACAATTGGCACATCAAACCAGGCCAAGAACTATACTACCCCTTCCCTTCCGAAAACCTCCCGCTTAACATCATCGATCACCAAATCGGTGATGGACACCACTATTGTATGCCCGGGGGAATTCCACCACATTTTGCACCCCCAGAAAATGAGGCGGGGGACAATGAAGCCGCCAATGAACAGCCTGCACTTGAAGCACCACCCATCATTCCTGAACAACCTCACCCACAACCCCATGCTCATCAATACTCTCCATTTGAGCAAGAAATGCTAAACAGCATGAATGCTCTTAACCTCAATTACACCCAACTTCGGGAGGAAGTCGGGCTGTACAGAAATGAGCAACGGCACAGCTTCGAGAGGATTGAAGAACAAAGGCGAGAAGATTGGCGCCGATATGAAGAGGATCAAAGGAGGACTTTTGGGCCTATCTACTCCTATATCGTGCATCAGGGAAACTTCACCTCCATGACCACTCCTCCTCTGGCACCTTCATGGTACAACCCCACTGAATGAGGTTATTTTGGTGGCTCAACCTCTAGTGGTGGAGGCGGGGAAGACGGATACAGCGGGGATCATATGGACGAGGATACACAGTATAGGGGCTATGGAGGATTTTTCGATGGCGGAGATGCGGGCGGGCACTAGGGACTGTGCCACGGACTAGTGGTGGGGGAGATCTTCCTGGTATGTTCACAATCACACTCTTTATTCTTGTTATCTCTAAAAAAAAAAGAAAAAAAAATAAACGAAAGCTTGTTAAGTTGAAAACCCACAAAGGGCAGCTTAAGCAAAAATAAAGCAAAAATAAGAGTGAGTTTGTGAGATTTGTGAAAAATAAAAAAATAAAAAAATGTGGGAAGCTGAGTTGAAAACTTGAAAGGGCACCTAGGTAAAATGAGAGAATGAGAGAAAGTTATTTCTTTTGATTTTGCAGGATCCTGAGGGTGATTACTATAGAGAGTTCGTCGAATTGAAATTGAAGACTCATCTTTACTCTTTTGGTTTTGGAGATACTTTATATTTTTGTTATAAACACTTGTGGATGTTGGTGTTGCTACTCTTGTCAATTAAGGACCTCTTGGACAGAATTTGATTTACTCGAGACTAGTAAAAATTCAAGTGTGGGGGTGTTTGATATGCACTAGTTTATAGTGCATAAATGTATGTTTTTATGTTGATTGAGTGTGAATTTTCCATCGCTTTTAGTTAGTTTGTAAGTACTTGTTTTATTTTGTTTGTAATTGTTCTCTCCTTCTTTTCGGAGTTATAGAATAGTGATAGAGTTTGTAGCAAGGAAAAGGGGAGAAAAACTGAAGACAAAAATACCCAGGAGCACAAAAACCCGACCGGGTCAGACCTTGAACCCGGTCGGGTCAGTTGAAGACCGGATCTAAGAAGAAAAAGTAAGACCTGGTCGGGTCCCTTACTCGACCCGGTCGGGTCAGACATGACCCGGAACACCAGAACATGCTGAAGATCACAAAGATTTGGAAAAAATCTGATTTAGACCAAACCCGGTCGGGTCCCTCACTTGACCCGGTCGGGTCTGACTTGACCCGGGACAAATTAACGTGCTGGAACACAAAAACGTGGAAGATTATCTGATTTTGACCGGTACCCGGTCGGGTATGTACCTATACCCGGTCGGGTACCCGGCCAAAGGTGTTGAAAAACACCTATAAATAGCACTCTTTTTCTCCTCTAAAAATCATCCCTTCTTCCAATCTCTTTAGCTCAGTTTAGAATAACATTTCTTTATATTTTTCTAGCTATGTTTAGCCTCCAAATGAGGAGCTAAACTTCCATTCTTGGTTTTGCTCTTGAAGCTTGTTGATTATTAAAGTTGTGAGTTATTTTCTTAACTTCTTCTCTTGATTATTAATTCTTCCCTTAGTCTCATTTTATATTAATGTTGGAGGGTTGCTAAGTGACGATTAGTTAACATTCCGACATTAATTACTACTAGAAACGATCAACGAACCGATGGTTAATCGTTGGTGGTTTCATAAGTAAGTAACTTCGGTTTATCAATGCACGGTCGTGGTTAATAAACTTAAGAGGGATCAATTTTGTTGGTTAAACCGAAACCGTTGTGTTAAGGTTATCAATCTCAATTGATTTCATCAAGGAGTTAAAAAGATTGAATGCTACTATTATATCGGTATACGGCGTTGTTCTATATTTGATTAATAGTAAGGGTTATTAATGAACGGTCGTTGTTAATAACTACCCTCGATGAATTGGATATACTCCTCGATTGAGTATTCGAGAGGGATAAGTTATAGATATAACAAGGATCGACTAAAATATATCAACAAGTGGAAAGTAGCAAAGCCAAGTCCCTTTTATTCTTGAATTAAACACATATAGGTTGTTCATCTTAGTTTCTTAATTGAATTAAATCACTCAAAACCAAAACCCCCCTTTTAATTACTAGTTTCATAAAAAGAAAATCATTCCTTTCCCTGTGGATACGAACTCTACTACGCTATACTACGTATAAGTGTTTAGTATTGAATTTATTTTGACGCACCGTGACAAAGTGCTCGTCAGTATGTTTTTACCGTGACTTATTTCAAACATATTAGACCAGAATAGATTAGACCAGATTAGATCAGTTTAGATTAGAATTCGACAATTGTTAAATACACAGAGGCTACACATCTAGCATATCAAACCAAATCATATCAGATCAGACAAGACCAGATCAAATCAGATCAGAACAAACTAGACCAAATCAAATAAAAAATATATAGTATCTCATTTTTCAGTGGTAAAAGATAAAGTTATCTTGACAACAAAAGAGGATGCCCCTCAAGTAAACTCATTCGCGGTTTACGGTTCAACCGGAACCAGAACCAGATCTGCATAGTACATTTGGTTTGGAACCAGAGGATAACTAGTGTGATTCGATTCTTCAAAAAATTTGGAACCGGAACTGCCGGTTTCGGTTTGGACCCAGACGGTTCCGGTTTCGAATCGGATTTTTATTAAAAAATAAAAAGTAAATAAATAATACTCCCCCCGTCTCGTTGAAAGATTCTTGTGGATAAATGACATGATTTTTAGGCAAGTGGTTAAATAAAGTAATTTGGATAAAAAAGAGAAAAAATAAAATTTAGAAAAAGTAAACATGTAAGTGAAAGTAATTAAAGGGAGATAAGTTGGGAGATGGAAAATTGTGAGACTTGACATGTAATTAAGGAAAACTATATTTGCCTCAACCACCTTTTAGCAATCCCACCTTCGATTGTCGAAAAAAATGTCAACCTGAAAAGATGTCATCTTGATGGCTATTTGAGAGGAAGTTTATGTAACCCCCCCGACCCTATAGGGTCGGGGCGATGGTAGTTACTCTTAGATACTCTTCACCTCTATTATTGTCTTCACAAATCAACACGAGCCTTTACCACGCAAGGTTGCTCTGATACCACTTGTAACACGCTGATGCCTGCGGGGTGTTACAAACTACTAATGATTAGACATAAATGTTTAACCTTTATGCTTTAATGACAAGATAGGAGTCGGTACGCGGTACTCACTAGAAACAATGTCTTCACTTAAGTTTTTAGTTACAACTTTTGTAATTTATTAAAATGATCTTGTTTTGTACTTTGCAATGGTTATATGTAACGCAATTACCCTGCCGAATGATTTAACTTTACTTCTATAGTTCTATTAGAGTTTATAAAAGCTATATTTGTCTTCAATTGCACTATTACCGTTGTTGAAGTGCAGAGTTAATATTATCGTTATAGTCTAGCAAACATTAAATTATTTATAATTCTCCGTATTATTTTTGGTAACATTTGAATTATGATAAAGCAATAACAGACTTTAATTGTATAAAAATGTTTAGCAACAAACTAGGATTTTATCTAAATAAAATGTTCAATTATATCTTATTATTATTCAAATTAAGTTATTTAGCTTATTATAAATACGACAAACATTAGACCTTGCCACCCATTTTGAGATGCAATCATAATGATAAATATGATCACAAATCACACAAGCGACCCGATCTCCATACACACAAGTCTCATGAGTGTTTATATTGCAACTACGTATTAAATTCAATCTTCGTAAACCCGTCGAGCTCTTTTATTCCTAAAATCACTTCCCATTCTGCAGCCTGAGCCACACTCCCCACCTTATGAGTTGTCAACTCATCCCTCATTTGATCAATTTCACCTTGCAATAGTTTAACGTCTGAAACCCATCATTTATTTTCTAATACGATCTTGTATTGAAGAATTTTTTGTTCTTGAAGAAGGTGCGCATGCTGCGTTCACACCATGCACTCCATGGCATTGTATAGATTCCTCCATTTTCTCTTATCCAAATAAGGGGAATTCTTTTTCGTCATTGATGATGCAACTTATATGAATTCTGGAAAAAAATCCAAAAGACACTCCAGTCAGGGAAGCAGAGCTCGGGCTCAAATTCATGTTATTAACTTCGGATAGAATCAGCCTTAACCAATGGGCCCTATGGCTTCCCTGATCTGAGGTGCAAATGACTTGTGATCTTGATGGTTATTGTTGGTGCAGGAATTTGACAACATGGAAAGCTTGATCGGGACAATTAATGACGTATTTATTAGAATTAATGCTAGATGATTAATTCTAGCGGTTTCATGTATATTATGAGAGTTATTGTTGTAATTATGGCGTAGGTTACTCAAATGGCTGACCGGAATTTATGATGACGTAATGACGATTTTGATGTCGTCGTAATGGTCGAAACCGTCAACAACGGACAAAAAGGCATTAAATATCTCTCTTATAAATAGACCCAAGCTCTATGTAATCAGGGGGACCTTCATTCGAATGACAGATCAATATACCTTCTATGTTGCTTACTTGACACCCTTCTTGTTGTTCTTGTCATTTTCCTTACTGTTCTTGTACGAAATCCAATCAATATATAATTTCTATTCTAATTAGTTTAAGTTTATCAAAATTTTGCTAAAACGGTTATTCGTGCTCAAATAACTACCAATGGGCCCAAGGTAGTTACTCCTAGGTACTCTTCACCTCTAGTAATGTTCTTACAAACCAACACGAGCCATTACCGTGTAGGGTTGCTCTGATACTATTTGTAACATCCGAAATTGCAAGGCCCCCCCACCAAGACTAATCTCGTGCAACCACGCTTAACTTGGAGTTCTTAGCATACAAGCTCTCTTAAATGAAGATGCATCTTGTTTGTATGAGTAGTACTATTAGTTCTTTATAAACTAATATCAAGTATTGGAATTTACATTTTCAAAGAGTACTAATTTCATATTTATGACATTTTCAGAGAAAGGTGATTCTTTTTACACAAGATGGCATTCTTTCCGGCGTTCGCAGGTGGCAGTGGTGATAGGCAGCAGATACAGCAGCAGAGGCGTACACATTTATTTCATTTTATGTGTGTTTTTATTCTTATTTTAAGAATAGGAGGAAGGATCATAATTTATTCATAGTTTAAGAATAAAAATATTATTGATGCGTTTTTAAATCATTTTACTCCTATTTTGGATTAATATCTGAATACTATTAATTCTATCTATTTAGATATAACCTTAGATTATTATAATTATTCAATTTACATTATTTATTTTAATAAAATTTGTACATATAAATTATACCCTCCTCCAAAGTTCATTTTTCTTGGTTTTGTATGAAAGAGAATATTTTTGTTAAAAGTATTTTTCAAAATACAAACATGAAATCAACAACCCAATTATAATTAAATAGTAATGACAAACAAGAATTACACGAATAAAGATCAAATGTTTTAGTTGAGAAAGAAGCTTTAGAGCAGACAAATTACGCAAAGAGCATCATCATCATCATTCATCATCGTCGTCACACACGGGCCTATAGATGTACGGAGAGAGGGCAACCCCAGGGTTGGTCACCCATCCATAGATAGACAAAGCAAAATATAGTAAAGCTATCAAGACTCCGAAGATTGGGGCCAACATGGAGACACCTAGGCGAGATTACAGAATATTGTCACACAATAAACGATTTCAGAATATTGTAAACATTATCAAAATGTAGGAAAATGTCAGTGTTGGAAAATGTAACAATGAGAATATTATAAATAATGACATCATAATAATATCAATGTCAATGCTATAAGTAATAATGACACTGTAATAATAGCAATGCCACTCAATGACAATGAAAACTAAAGTGGGCTAGTATTGTATTAATCAATAGATACATGCTATTAAAGCATAAAATAAGGATAATAAATTTCGTTCCCACAAATCCTGTCGGGTCGGGGTATAGGGGGCTCCTGGGATGGGAGATTCCACCTTTTGGATCAAGGATAATAAATTTCGTTAAGAGTATGTGGTACATCAGCTAGAATTGATTCTAAAAAATCAGCTCATTCAGTAGTGAACTACCGTTCCTCTTTAGGGGAGCCAGATATTGGGGTGCTTTTTTTTTGGAAGAATTGATATTGGGGTGCTTAATAAAATAAATCCAAGTTTCTATCTAAAAACATTCTTCACTACACTTTTTGGAAGACTCATCTCTCAGAATTAACAATTTATTCATGAATAACTAACCAACCTATTAAATTAAAGACTAATATGATAAGCTAGAGTAAAAGTTATATCTAGTACGGAGTAATTTTTTTGGCAAACTCACAGTCGTTTGAACTTGTATAAGCTCCATTTACTTAAAGTGACATGCAATCCAATGATGGGTTAATTATCAAAATAGGACTAAAAGTCACTCACTTTGCATAAATAGGACCAACAAATAAACTATGTTTTCATAGGACTAATTATGTTTGTCTTGGACAAATATACCCTTGTAGCTATTGAAATGTTTTAATTCATAATAAAATAATAAAAGCTAATAACAAATTCGTAAAAAATACTAAAAAATTAATAAAAATATTTTGTAAAAATATAATTTATTTATTTATTTATTTTCAAAAAAACATTAGAAAATAAAAAAAAAATCACTGCCACCTCTACCGCCTCTGCACCACCACCTCCATTCACCAGGGGAAAATGCCAAGTTCATTACGAATGCCATATTTATGGCAGAAAACAATAAAAATGTTGCCATTCTCAAAGAGAAATATGCCATGTTTTTTGCATTTTCAGGAAAAATGGTATTATTTAGGAAAAATGGCATTTTTTCACCGCCTGGAGATGGTGTTGCAGGGAGGTAGTACACGCAGTGGGAAAGGCATCCATATTTTTTTTAATTTTTTTATGAAGTTTTACTATTTGTTATTAAATTTTTTAAAAACTATAAAATTTAAAAAAAAATAAATTTTTTATTTTATAAATATTTTATAAATTTTTTAGTTATTTTTCTACGAATTTTTGATTTTTTTCGAATTTATTATGAATTACACATTTAATTAACTCATATTTAAAGGAAGGGTAAGAATGGAATGAAAAAATAGGTATGTTTCCAATAGGATTAATAAGGTCCTAGTTTGAAAAGAAAAACATAGTAAGTCCTATTTTGAGTTTTTGACATAGTTTTAATCCTATTTGGAGTAATTTCTAATCCAAGGATTTCAAAGCAAGCATGAGGGACACCTAGGCGAAATAACAAAGCAAACGTAAATATTAGGTGAGATTAAATATAAAAGTTATGCATGCTAAATGTTTAATATGTAATTAAATAAGAGAAACTAATAGGAAAGAATTGTGTTGAACAAAACAATATAATAGGTCAAACACTTCGTGGTGTGAGGGCATTAGTAATATCTTAAGTGGGTCACATGTTTAAATCTCATGCTAAAAAACACATTCCGTAAATACTACCTACCACATCCCTTTTCATTCTCAATGTTCGTTTTAAATTTATATATTTGGATATTTGGTTATAGAATATGATGATATTGGTGATCCTACATATGCTTGTCAACATTGTGGAGCAATATTTTGGTATGCCGAGCGTGTAGAGAAACACTGCCGTCCAAAGGTCCCAAAATTTACGCTATGTTGTAATCAAGGAAACATAGTCTTGCCGTTTATGAGATCACCCCCAAAGGAACTCTACGATTTACTATTTGGAGTTAATGAAAGAAGCAAAAATTTTGTCGAAAACATACGTTCATACAATAGTATGTTTTCGTTTACATCGATGGGAGGAAAGATTGATTGGGACATTAATATCGGTACATCACTGCCGATATTTAGGTTGAATGGTCAGAACCATCACCTCATTGGTATTTTACTACCATTGGAAGGAAATCAACCAAAATTCGCACAGATATATATAGCTGATGCAGGGAACGAGACGATTAACAGGATCCAATCCGTCGGGTAATTTCTTTAAAAACATTATAGTTAATTTTATGTTTCTTATTGTAATATAATTGTTTACATTAATTACTCTATTACTCCTCGAGAGTAATTCATAGTTTTTTATTGAATTTTAATGTTATATATTCTTGAGATTGAGTCACTTATTATTATTTTTTACAACTCAAAGGGGAAAGCCAACAGATAAGAAGTTAAATCCTAAGACCGTTCGTGAACTACAAAACATGCTCGATCAACATAATGTTCACGATAAATCATTCAGAATGGCTAGAGATCGATTCAATAATTCTGATGTGGTAGATCGATTTGAAACTGAAACTGATTGGCACAAGGCACAACAATGGAAGGGTTTACAACGAGCCTGAAGTCAATGAAGTTGCTGCAATTATTGAAGGTGATATTGATGCATCTCGAGCTGAAAGAGAAATAATCTTGGAGAAGAGGTCAGGTAAACTAAAGCGAATAAATGAACTTAACCCAGCATACCTTGGTCTTCAATATCCATTGTTATTTCCATACGGTCAAGATGGATTTAGAGAAGATGTGCCATTGACACGTGCTGCTGCATCTACATCAAAAGGAAGAAAAAATGTCACACACAAAGAGTTCTTTTGCTTTAGATTACAGGAGAGAGCAAGTGAGTCCCCTTATATAATGTCATCGCGTCGACTATTTCAGCAGTTTTTAGTGGATGGGTACACCATGATTGAATCTTCATGTTTGGCATTCATTCGAACTCATCAGAAGGAAATAAGGTGTGATCTGTACAATGGATTTATGGATGCAGTAACACGTGGTGAAACTGATCTTTCAAAACTAGGGAAACGAGTAGTTCTTCTCGAGTCTTTCGTCGGAGGTGCACGCAATACTATGCAAAACTACCAAGACGCTATGGCAATCTGTAGATGGGCCGGGTATCCCGATTTGTTTATTACTATCACATGCAATCCTAGATGGCCATAAATTTTACGTTATGTCAAAGAGAGGGGCCTAAGAACTGAAGACCGTTCTGATATCATATGCAGAGTTTTCAAGACTAAACTTGACCGATTTATAAAAGATTTGAAGCAAAATGAAGTGTTTGGTCAAGTTAAAGCAGGTACTTAATTTGTTTGGATCTTTAAATTTTTATTCTTTGTAATTTCAAATAATTAATTAATTTTTCTTTTGTTTGTAGTTATATATACGATAGAGTTTCAAAAGCGTGGGTTACCACATGCTCATATATTACTTTGGAAAACTAACAAAGTTAGGAATCCGAAACCAGAACAAGTTGATGCGTACATATCCGCAGAGATCCCGGATGAAAATGTTGAACCTTACTATTATCTTGCTGTCAAGGGTTTAATCATTCATGGACCGTGTGGTTATCTAAAATCAAAGTCTCCTTGCACCATAAATCGCCAATGTACAAAGCATTTCCCCAGGAAGTTTTCAGAATCTACTACAATTGATAAGAATGGTTATGCAGTGTACAAACGCCGAGATAATGGAAGGTCAGTAATAAAGAATGACATAGGGCTTCACAATGGTTATGTGGTACCACATAACAAGTACCTTCTGATGAAATATGGGGCACACATCAATGTGGAATGGTGCAATCAGGCTAAGTCAATCAAGTACTTATTTAAGTACATCAACAAGGGCCATGATCGTATTACTGTTGCCTTTTCAAAAGCTGCAGATAATACTGAAAAAAAGGACATTGATGAAATAAATATGTATTATGATTGTCGATATGTTTCATCGTGTGAGGCTGCTTGGAGAATTTTTGGCTTCAATATACATTATAGATATGTTCCTGTTGAGAGACTTAGCTTCCATTTACCAGGTGAACATTTTCTATTTTATCTTAGGTTTGTTAGTTTTAATATTCCCTTTTTTTTATTTGTTGAAATTTTCCATTCCTTGATTTACTTTTTCTTCCTTTAGATGTACTTTCCATTTTTTTAAAAATAAAACTCTCCTTTTTTGTTGAAAATTAAAACACGTGAACACAATGTGTATTACTCTGGTACTGACTCTGCAGATGCGGGGATTAATCGCTTTACAATAAAAGAAAGTAAATTCACAAAATGGATGGAGGCTAATAAAAAATATCCAGAAGCTAGACTATTAACTTATCCAGAGTTTCCTAGCAAGTTTGTGTGGAAGAACATAAGTAGAGAATGGGTGTAAAGAAAACGTGGAAGTTCCGTTGGAAGATTGTATTTTATACGTCCTGGATCAGGCGAAAGATTTTTTCTGAGGACACTATTGAGCATTATTCGTGGGCCCACGAGTTATGATGATCTTTTTACTATAAACGGTGAGACATTCCGTGATGCATGTTATGCACATGGTTTATTAGGTGACGACAAGGAGTATATAAGTGCATTCAAAGAGGCTAGCCACTGGGGTTCTGCGCATTTACTGCGTATATTATTTGTTATCCTATTGATATCTGATTCATTCGCTAGCCCTGAAAAAGTATGGGATAAGTGCTTTGAATACCTCTTAGAAGATGTGTTATATAATAGAAGAAGACAGCTTAATCACCAAGGTAAAAAGTTTTGTTATTAATTCTGTTAAGTTATTCCTTTTAGTTCATAGAACTAATCAATTTATGATAATTTTTACTCATTTTCGTCTATATTTTGTTTCAAATGTTCTAGATTTGCAATTGACGGATGATGATATCAGAAATTTTACTTTACTTGAGATTGAAAGACTCTTGCGTAGTAGAGGAAAGAATCTACGTATAGAATTAAAATTAACATGTCCTAGTCTACCATGCCACACATTGGAAGACTCAAGCAAGTAAGCAGAAAGGATTTTATTATTATTATTATTAATAGTCGTTGCATTAAGCTTAAACAGTCCATCACATGCATACCCTTTGCCCACATACATTCCCAATTTAGACAAAACTAGTTTGTCCGACTCAAACACCATGTGAAAGCCATGTTTGTTCAACAACGAACCAGAAATCAGGTTTTTTCTTATTTCCGAAACGAACAACACTTGATTGGGAGTCAGCTCCTTGCCCGAAGTCATCTTCAGGACCACTTTGCCCACACCTTGAACCATGGAATGAGCAGAATTTCTCATCCACACCTTTTCACCATTTGATGGCTCAAAAGTTGTGAATAACTCCCGGTTTGAGCAAATATGCCGGGTAGCACCGGTGTCCATGAATCACTCATTGGAATTGGATCCAACGAGGTTGACCTCGGTCACCACGACCGCAAGGATAATGTTTTCATCCTTTTGCCTACCTTGCACCAAGTTGACGTGAGAACCTTTCTTCCTCTTTGGTGCCTTACAATCCGTGGACTTGTGTCCGTTTTTATTGCAATTGAAGCACTTTCCGTTGAACTTCGTCATGGAAATGCCTCCCTTGGGACCGAGCTTGCTCTTCCCATTATTTTTGTTTTTGGAGCCTTTTGCATGCTCCACCATGTTTGCCTTGGCGCTGGTAACGATTGGGAGTTTCCCATCATTCTTCCGGTTATCCTCTTCAATCCGCAGACGAAGGATCAATTGCTCCAAGTTCATTTCCTTTCGCTTATGCTTAAAGTAGTTCTTGAAATCCTTCCAAGCCGGCGGCAATAAATGGATAATTGACGCCACTTGGAAAGACTCACTAACTATCATTCCTTCATCTCGAATTTCGTTGAAGATCATTTGAATCTCCTCAACTTGACTCAAGACCGTCTTCGAATCCACCATTTTAAAATCAAGGAATCGGCCGACAACAAATTTCTTCGCACTGGCATCCTCACTTTTATATTTGTGGTCCAAAGCATTCCATAGCTCCTTAGTCGTAGCTAGTTTGCTATAAACATTGTACAAAGCATCATGCAGTCTGTTCAACACATAGTTTTGACAAGGAAGTTAGAATGCTTCCATGCTTCAACCGCATTGAAAGATTGTGCATCCACCTCACCCCCGGTTACTACCGGCGCGTCTTTGGTCAAGACCCTTGCAAGACCGAGAGTAGTGAGATAGAAGAGCATCTTTTGCTGCCACCTCTTGAAGTTTAACCCATTGAATTTTTTGGGTTTCTCCACAGAGTTGCTCGGCACGGTAACCATAGGGATAGCCCTTTGGTTGCCCAAAGCAGATGCACCGCGTTGTGAACTAACATTCACTGGAGCTCCGCTTTCAGAGTGAGTGTCATTTGGCACCTTCTGCCTACCAACATTCTGAATTTCTTGAGTAGCCATTTACGTTTCTTAGGTTTTCCGAAAACACAAAAAAAAAATAAGTTCGTTCACCAAATTGACAAACTACAGTTTAAGATTGTATCCGTATGATACAAGCTTGACAAATAAGTTTTAAGATTGTTGGGTGTGTCTCGGAAACACGAAGAGATATTAATTAATAAAAATTAATTAATTAATTAAAATAGCCAAAGAAAAAACAGAAAATAAGATGGGACGGAAATTATCCAGAGCTCGTGCTACATACGCACGATGTCCTTAAAACGTATACGTCGCCTCCCACGGTGCTAGGAGCGTTGCAACAACCGTTTCCCTGGATACGGTGGCTAACGAACTAATGTTTGAGGACACAAACGAAAGTTCCGGTGAACGGGAACAATAGCAGAACACTCAAGAAATTTTTTGGAGTAGCTGGAAGTGGTTTTAGAGCTAAAAACTATGTGCAGATTGCTTGTGAACGTGCAAGAATGTTTGTTGCAAAGCACCTGCCAGCTATTTGTAGGAGGATTTGTTGTGTGTTAAATGGAGTTTTAATGGACATGAACGTTGGACATCAATGACCAGTCCGTTGGGCATTGAATCGTCCATAAACTGTCCATTTAACGATGCATTAAAAGATAAGAACGTTGGGCATTTACTGTTGTAACGGTTCAAAACCGTTCAGCGCGCGACCAGAATACCCCCACCAGAACACCTCGCGGTGTTGTGGTGTGAAGCCACCAGAAGACCTCATGGTCTTCTGTCCGGAAGCCACCAGAAGACCTCATGGTCTTCGGTTCCGAAGCCAACAGAGACCCTCTCAGGTCTTCTGGTCCGGAGCAGGTCTACCGTTGAGCAATTCTGATTCTAGGAAAAAATTAAACGTTATGGGAAGAAACAAAAAAATAAATCGTATCTTTGAATGATAGATTTTCGGACGACATTCGTGTCCACAGGTCGCCCGCGCACGCATGTCGTGGTTTTTCTTCTCCGTTATCAAGATTTGATCGGTCCCTGTCCCTTCAGAAAGAATTGTTGAAGTGACAATAGTGGTAGCATCCGATGATGAGATGATGTGGATCTTTCCTATTCCCCCGTAGAAAGACTTGTTGAAATGACGATTGCGTAGTATCCGATGATGAGATGATGTTGATCTTTCCTATTCCCCCGCAGATAGACTTGTTGAAATGACGATTGCGTAGTATCCGATGATGAGATGATGGGGATCTTCCATATGCCCCCTACGGAAAGACTTTGAATGGCGATTGTGATAGTATCTGATGATGAGATGATGGGTGTAACACATGAAATTAATTTAAATAGATTAATAATATTATTCATACCAAAAAGGTGTATCTCATTTAAGGAGCTCATCTCTTGATAACTCCAAATTAATCATGCTTGCAAGAGAGTAGTATTGGGTTAGTATCTGATGATGAGATGATGGGTGTAACACGTGAAATTAATTTAAATAGATTAATACTATTATTCATATCAAAAAGGTGTATCTCATTTAAGGAGCTCATCTCTTGATAACTCCAAATTAATCATGCTTGCACGAGAGTAGTATTGGGATGTGTGAACCTCTAAGAAGTTTACCCGGGGGCACATGTGAAAAGCAGTGATAGTGTTTGGTAAAAAAAAGTTATTTTTGTGTAATGGAAAAGGTGAAAAGCATTTTAAAGCACACTTGCACCTGCTTTTAGCTTTTAACTTTTTTTGAGGAAGTTTTTCACCTGCACCTGCTTTTAGCTTTTAACTCCGGACCTATTCATCCCTTGAATTCAAGACCTTGAACTCAAGACCTATTCTCCAAATTCGTACTTCTCTATTCCGTGCAATTAAGATAGACGCATAAAAATTACTAGTTTGAGCACATGGCTATAATTCTCCATAACAAATAACTATCTAAGAAGACACAAATACTACTATGTACTATCCTTCATTCTTTAATAGTTGTAAAAGTTTGACTTTCACGTTTACCAACACACAACTTTGACTGTGATTATATTTAATTACGTATTAGTAAACATTATAAAAAGTTAGGGCCTGTTTACTAACAAAGATATTTTCCTGTTCTCTACTTCTGTTTTTCGTTCTCCAATTTTTTTTTCAATTTTTCTATCTCGAGTTTTGTGTTTCTATTTTCTAGTTTTCCATTTTCAAATCTGAAAACATGTTCATCAATTTTTTCACCCAATCATGTGATCATCCAGAAGACTGACACTTTACTTCACATGTTACTAAATGGTGCTTATTAAGACTCGCGTTAATAAGCGACGCATAAAATAAGCAATGTTATAAGATAATGTTTACTTCAAAAGGTTTAAAACACCGTTTAACATTAAAATGTCCAAAATAACCTTATACATATCAGGGTGGGGCCGAGGTAGGGAGTTGGGATAGGATGGCGGTAGGGTGGGGCCGGGATCAGGGTGGGGCCGAGGTAGGGTAGGATGGGTCGGGGTGGGGCTGAGGTGGTAGGGGGTGGTGGTAGGGTAGGGTGGATCGGGGTGGGACCGATTAGGGGCATGTGGTAGAGGGTGGGGGTAGGGTCATTGTAGGGAAAAGGGGTATGCGGGGTGGGGGTTGGGTGGGTAAGGTAGGGTAGGGGTAAGGTATGAGGATGGAGGTACTAGAATGGAATCGACATCGGAGCGGGACCGGACCCACCACTAGGTGTAAAGTATGCAAATTCACTGCAGCGGTCTGTAGCATCTGCGTTTTCCAAATTTCGAAAACTGGTAAAAGTCACTTCTCCAAATCATTAAGGAAAAGAGAGACATGTCTCATTTTTTTCGTTTTGGAAAACGGTTTGGTAAACGCGTTTTTCTGTTTTCCTTTCTTCAGTTTTCCAGCAATTTTCTTTGGTAATCGCGTTTCATGTTTTCTGTTTTCTAATTTTCCATTTTTCTGGAAAACTGGAAAATATCTTTGTTAGTAAACAGACCCTTAATATTTTGAAAATTAGCATTAATAGAAATTTAACAACATTTTATACATAATAATTTGATTATATATATTAGTAGAAAATCATAATCAAAGTAATGTATATAAATAGTGTAACAATTAAAAATGTTGTAACTTTTAAGAAAAATGAATTATACTGGAGGTATTATTTTTTTGCAACAATGCTTGATGTATCCACCCTTATACCCATCATGTTTGTGAAGCTTTTTTTGTCTGTGAATCCGATTCACAGACAATATTTTATTTGTGCAAAATATTATTTATGAATCAATGTTCACAGACAAAAAAAACTTTTACAAAAATAAGTGGATACAAAAGTGAGTATAAGAGTGGATATTTTTGTATTCTTTGGCCGTAAATGATAAATTATCTCCATAACCTTTGCGTATTGTTTCTTTCAGCTTCTTTTTTTGTCTATTTTTTCAAGTTTACGTCACTCAACCGTCAATCCAAGTATCCTACCCAAATCATATTGAGTTTGGGGATGATATGTTCATCATTTCTTCGGTTTTATTGAATGCCAAACACGGTTATTTTCCTTGATTTTCTGGGTTTCTGAGAGAAAGAAGAATTGAAATGGGGAGGCTGTTTGTGTTAACTCTGGAAGGAAAGATGTATAGCTGCAAGCACTGTGGAACACATCTGGCTCTTTCTGACCACATCGTTTCCAAGGTTACCAGTTCTTCTTCTCTAACTCCTCAATCTTCAAATGATTGATCCAATTTTCCAACTCAATATGCGCTTTTCATTCCATTTTTTGTTCTGTCATTTGAAATGATGATTGGTTGCTCACCGACAAAGCAAATCCCTCTTTCTGTGTGTAATAATTTGGTTGTATTTGGCTATATGTTTAAGATGTTGATTCCTTTAGTTGTTGCATCTTGTTGGCATGTTTTATTGGAAATAGATGGATAGGATTAAGGATTCAGGAAAACTAATTGGTAGTTTTTAATTGTTATTGGCATCTTATGGTTTTAATTGTTGGGAAAATTAAAACCTGGAAACAAAAAATCACCTGAAATGCGAGGGCTTTAGGTTTCTAGAATGCTTGTAATTGATTGTGAATTAAAGAGGAAGTCTTCCTAATTTGTCTTTCCAGAGCAGTAGCATTCATGTGATCTGTCTCAACTAAATACTTTTGTTAAAACTTGAAATTCACTTATGTTTTATTCAATTTCAAAAAGCAATTCTGTAGATGTTTGATAGTGAATTTGTATTATGCAGTTGCAAGCTTAATTATCTATGTCTGTGTGCGCAAGCATTGCATATATATGACTCAACCTTTTTGTTCCCTGCTATTTCGTTCAGTCTTTCCACTGCAAACATGGGAAGGCTTATCTCTTCAGTAAGGTGTAAGTCTCCTTGAGATTCTGCCACACTCACTCCCCCCTACATATATTATCAGCAAACTAAACTGGTTGTTTTTTTGCCAAAGGTGGCATATTCTGATTATTAGCCAAATAAGCAGTTTTCAGCTTACTAATTTTGCCGAAAAGATGCAACTTGAGCACATTATCTTCAGAAAATTCAGAACATTCAGCCAAATAACTCTTACTAAACAGACCTTAAGCCAAAACAGGCTGCCTTATGAGCCTGATGTTTAAAGTCTTCATAAGTGATATGTTATGGAAACTGACATTTAAATTGACAGAGTGAATATCACTTGCGGCCCTAATGAAGAGAGGATGATGACGACCGGAATGCACACTGCTGCAGACATTTTCTGCGTCGGGTGTGGGTCCATTGTTGGCTGGAAATATGTAAAGTTCATTCAAACTGATAATAATTAGTTTCATGCCTCTATTTCCCAAATTGTTCTATCGTAGTTGTGAGAAATAAATGTGGAAAATTCTTCTAGGAAACCGCTCACGAGAAGGATCAGAAGTACAAAGAAGGAAAGTCTGTCCTTGAACGGTGAGTTGATTATATTTATATTATACTTCTGAGAAAACCTCATTGTTATGTTGATTATGATGTGCGATATGTTTCACAGCTCAGCATATACAAATGTTGTTATCTTAAGGAATGAGTTTATGTATTCTTTAATGTTTTAAAAAGCACTTGATGTCTCGTGAAGTTAGCATAGCTATCTTGAGCCAAAATGTTAGGTCATCCCAAATCAGACAAGTATGAAGATTACATATATGGTTTAACCTACTTCTCTAAGCAGGTTGAATGTTTGATGAAATCTCAAACTAATATATTGGTTGCGGAGATTCTTAGAATTTTTTTATATTTGGATTGAAATTTGTTGGTCTGGTTTGATAAATGTTTGGTGTCTGTGTATTTTATAACTATGGAAGTCTGGTCTGGTTTGTTTAAGTCTGGACTTGTCTGGTCTTGTCTATTTAAGTCCGGTCTTGTTTGTAACTGAAAACAGTCCAAGTAAAAACATCCTTAGAACAACATTGTTGTCCATAATGTACTAAAAATATGTTTCATATCAGATACTAATGTCTCAATGAGTGCAATCGACACTATTGAATTTGATCAGTTGAGGCTGTCGTTTTGTAAACTGAACAGGTTTAAGATTACCGGTCCTGATGGAAGCAGCTACTGGGGAAGTCAACGAGTTGGTCCTGATTATGTCTGATCAAATCTCTGAAGTTCATTTTCTATCCCCTAATTTGTACATTCTCTACCTATGCCATGTTCCTGTTCTTTTAACTGAAGAACTATCAACTGTGTTCTGTAATTAGTTGTCTCTTGCTTCAGAAATTATAACTCAGTGTATAAAATTATTAAGTTGAACTCTATGTACATTCTCTACCCACACCATGTTTCTGTTCTTTTAAGTGAAATAAATAGTTCCAACTCCCAAGTCTCAAGTGTGCTCTTCCTTCAGATAGTTGTTGCTTAAACCTTTGAACTCTGTATATTAATATTAAGTTGATCTTTAAACCATTTTACCAATTCGTTTATCCCAATCTAAGTAACTTTGATACAAGCAAAGCAAATATCTTAGAAGCTACATAGTGCAGTACATGTTTGGTAAGAATTATCTTACCGAATACTTGACTCCTGATTTTCTAAAGGTAGAAGTGTTGCCCCCATAAGTCCATAACCCCGTTGCATCCAAATAACTCCTTAAGCCTGTTTAGTAACTTGAATCAGTTTATTCTATCTATTACCAAACGATTATATTAAGAAGCTTTTGATTTACTTCTTTTCAAAAGCTTTTTACTAATCCTTATTCCTCAAAAAAGCTCAGCAAATTTAGCCGTTTTAGGCCAAGAGCGCTCCACCCGAGATTTGGTACCTCTTTCACCCATTCCAATTGTTTGCACATTCAGCTAAGAAATGAAATAAGCCTTGGTTGACTAGCAGTAAGATAAAATTACAAAGGGTAAAGGAAAATAATTTGATTCAATTTGGTTATTCAACATTTAACAATACTTGACCCGAGTTCAAGGCAATCCTAGCCCCGAACAATCACTTGAACTTTAAGACCTTCCATAATGAAAGTGTCCAAAGTGATCCACTTGGAAGCATTGGCTTGAACACGGTCATCCTTCCTAATTCTAGACATCACTGAGATCTGATTTTGAGTTTTTGATTATTGAATAATATGATTGATGCTTTGCTTTTTTGCGAGGGTATTGATTGCCATCTTATCTCTTAAAATTTTAATGAAGGTCAATTTGTTCTTTCTAATTCAATTTCCAATTTTCTTAATTTTAAGTGATTTGTGTTGAAGAATTGGACTCTCTCCGAGGATGCATAGGATTGGAGATTTGGAGTGCTGACAATATGGTTGCTACTTGCTAGAGTATTGAATACCCAAGGCCTAATTTAAAACAAAAAACTTACATTACAGTGGGAAAATGTTAGATCTTCATTTATAAATGCAAAATGTACTTTCTTGTGCAGAGAAGTCAAGTCCACTTCCCTAATACGGAAAAATATACTCACTTACAAATTAAAGTTCCGGAGTTTCATTATAATTTCTAAAGTTATCAAGTTCCCAGACTTTTTAGGTAGGCATGGCCTCAACTCTCAAGTAGTCAAGCCAGGCCAGACCGGGCTTTTTTTTTGGAATCTTGAGGCCCGGAACCAGTCTGGGTAGCTACCGGGCCCGGGTCAGGCCGGGCCACCTGGCAGGTACCGGGCCAAGCCAGGTCGGGTCAGGCCGGGTCACCCGGCGGGTACCGGGCCAGGCCGGGTCCGGTCGAGTACGTTTTTTTTTCCCTAATTACTTCCTACCCCACACGTTTTTTTGTGAAAGGGCCACAACCAAACCCCTTCAAAACACCCAGCCCAACCCATTTACCTTTTAAAAAATTTGAAAAAAAAAATGGCCTAAACCAGGCCGGGCCAGTTCACGATTATTGAGAGCCGGAGCCCGCCGGTGAACAGTACCGTTCCGGGTGGCCCGACCCGGCTAGATGGCCCGGGTACCGAGCCGGGTCCAAACAGTACCGAGCCCGGGCCAGGTCCAAACAGTACCGAGCCCGGGCCGGTTACGGGTCGGTTGACCCGGCCCGAGTCCATCCCTATTTTTAGGCATGTAACTCTTCACCGCAGAGAAAATTACTTCTTTCCTTGTTCTCATTATATTGCTTATTCAGCTAACAAGTAAAAATGTAAAATAAGCCCCATTTTGGCTGCCAAGCACTGCCTAAATATGTTGAATTGAAAGAAAAGATGGATATAAACAGAACATATCTAAATAAAATTACAAAGGGTAAAGGAAAATGATTTATGCAATTTATTTATTCAACATTTACAACTCAAACTTTTCAGATAACAAGAAACGTATAATTATCAGTCCAATGAATAAACCATGTTCTCAGAGAGTTCTTTTCCCACAATTCTCATGTATTTCTGCAAATGGGTTGTCATACGTTGTCTTCCTCTGGGTCCAAATGCGTGTAGCAGCTCCTTTCAAAACAAGACAAATTTAATCAGATTCAAAACAATAACACAAATTACATAAGCTTAACAAAGTTTTGTTTAATTTATACACTCCATAAAAGCAATGCAACAAGCATGGTGACGCAAAACATAAAGGTAACATTTCCTTTCGCATTTTCGGTGATCCAAACACACCCTTAGTGTTAAGAGACCAATGGCTTTACCTGGAACCTCAAAAGAATTCCATTCAACCCAACCAAAATGCCACCAACATCTCCGTCTTCCATCTCACTAGACACGGTACCACTTGTTAGTTGGTCCTCTTTATTGTCACTATCTTCAGAATCATATTCAACCATTTCTTGGTCTGCCTGGACAAATATATCATTTGACCCCTCTGGTACGTGATCATCAACTTGTTCATCTCGGTAATTTTCTATGAGACTGGAAGGCAATGGTCCTTCATTGTTGACAGTCAAGTCAGAGAGAACTGCATATGGTTTTCTATCTAACAATGGTCTTGCAATCTCAAATGGAACCCACCTATGGAAACAAAATCATCACATTATTAATGACAAAGATATTATTAAATATTTTCAAGCATATTGATATATATGTATATAAAACACACGTGGTTAATGAAAGCTTACGTATAGCGAAGGGGGCAGAGAAGCTCGGATGGTCTGTATTCAGCTTTATATCTCATTTTGTTGCAGGAATGGATGTAATAACCAAGATAATAGTACTGAAGATTTGGGCAGTCCAATTGATTCTCTCTAACCCACCTGATCTCTTGCTGGGCTGAGTACTTACCCAGGGATAAGAAGGCAAAATCAGGATCCCAAAATAAATATTTACTAGATAAACACTTGGGCAAAATATCAACCACACCAACCGCAACAAGCTGCCCGTCAATCAAGTATTGCTGATGAAAGGATCCAAATCCACAAAGAGGAACACTTCGGTCAGCTGTTGGTTGAACAAACACTAACGGAGAATCAACCAGAAACCTTCTATAAGAACTCTCTGTGACTTTATCCGGTTCATCATTATGCACTCTGAGTTGGTATCTTCTATACAAGGAATATTCTTCAGGATCAAAGCTGGATCGGTGAAGACGGATCTCGAGTTTGTGTGTTTTGATATCTATGTACCTTCTTTTACTACAACTTTCTCCTTTGTCTCTTTCTGAAGCATAGCCTAAACTTTGCAGTTTGCTGGATGAGTAGAAATTAATGTAGCCGTTGCAAGCTAGAACTCCAAAACCAGACAATTCTTCCAATTGATTTAAACAGCTAGCAAGTTTTTTTGCAACATCTGCAGCATTTCCTGGTTCAGAATTCTTTTTGGACCGCCTTATAACAGAAACAATCTGGAATGAGATGTTGCTGGTAAATAAGAGATCTTCTGCTCCTTGAACCTGTAATTTTCTTTTATTTGCAGATGAAACTTTTTTAACGGAAGCTTTTGGTAACTGGATATCAAGGGGAATCTCTCCACGTTCAGCACATGTTTGTACAGCATTGTCGATCTGTTCTGACAAATAATGCAAATACCAATCAGAATGGTTTTTCCCCTCACAATAAGGCGGAAAAGACTCCTTAGATATTGAAATCTCATTGCTGGAATTATTGATGACAGTGCTGGATGTACTTGCAGAGTCCATGGACTCTTCCACTTGTTTATTTAATTTTCCTTCCAGAAACCTATGAACAATAAGTCCCACATAAGTACCTCAAACATTGCTTCAATTTCATATTATTTATTTAGTTTACCCATAAAGCTGCATGAATGAATAAGCTACAGAAACCCTTCAGAACTCTACGATATACTGCCTTCATCCCCAAAAAATCGAGTCAAAAGCTATTTGGGATATTCATCAAACAAAGCTAACTTTTCTTTTAATTTTCCCATCTTAGTCTAAAAAAAGTTTATAAACAAGCAAATGTTTACATTTATATATATATATATATATATACACACACACATATGTGTGTGTAATGCCATGGCTTTGACATATATACCTTGCCAATATAAAATTGATGTACCTAGATGGCTAGACCAAACATGACACTTTTTGGGGAAAGAGGGAGTAAGGATTTTTTATTTGGACTGTTTTCAGTCTCAGACCAGAATAGATCAGACTTAAACATACCAGACCAGAGTTTGATAGTTATAAAATACACAAAGAACAGATATTTACTGGACTCTAGATCAGACCAATCCAGAGTTCCAAACTTAAACAGACCAGACCAGACTAGATCAAAAAAAATTATTCCAATTAAAAACATCCTAACTTCTAATAGACAAAAAGAAAATGAATAAAACAAGGTTCAAGCATAAAACAAACAGATGAGACGAATATCACTTAACCAACTAGGAAAACAGTTGAAGAATCTTATAAAGCAAATTGTTGACTCTTGATAACAAGTACAATGGAAGAAAGAGATACTACGTATATGAGATTATACCTCTCCATCCGTTTTATTACTCGGCGTTGTTCCTTGGATGGAATGTAATCACCAGCTTTTAAGCGTATGGTATAAGATGGGCAGCATGTGCTTTTCATCTCAGGCTTGTACAAATAACACCCCGACCTTCTCCACCCCCTATCAAGAAGAGCTGTATAGAATATAAAACTTTTAAAATCAATGGTTAAATGAAATCAAATTGGAAAAGTAGAAAACAAAAAAAGAGAACTCATTGGCACTTCTCCCAAACTATTTTGGGATTAAGGCTTCGATGTTGTTGCTTTATTAGCACTTCTCAAATGAAATTCTATGTTACACAAAAAAAAAAGATAAAAATTAGAGAATGTCAACTGACCTTGGTAGTCATCAACTGTCAGTCGTTTAGCCCATAGCCCTGAAAATCAAAAGCTCAAAGTTACAAGAAGATCATCAAAGAAAGCCATTCACATAATCATCTCCTACTTCAGCATTGAGATGATGAAATCAAAATCACAATGTCCATCTTAGCTTATCATTCCTATTCAAGTGAGACACAGATGACAATCAAGGTGGGTTTCTAGTTGCCACAATGATGCAACAAAGGTGGAATTCGATCAAATCAATAGTCTCCATCAAAAAATCCACTATGATAATAATCTCAAGAAAACTTTGAAGCTCAAAAACAACCAAGCTAGCCAAATGATCATGATTATAACGGGATAAAGAAACTACAAGAATAAGATTTATAACAGGAAAAGAAAATACCATGTGAGATACTGGTGGAGTCACCAGATTTACAGTAACCACAAGAGCTATAGCGGGGGCCATAGTCAACTACGACGCTTTCAGCCATCCGGAATTGGTCCGCACTAGGGTTTCGATTTTCGAATCATTACGCAAACGTAATTGGGAGAGTTATAAAAAGGAAATGCTATTAAAAAAGAACAAACAATTACTTCACCAAAATCACCATTTCTGATCGCAAATAAAGAAACCAAACGGTCTGCTCAGTTTCTACGAAAGTAGAACTCAGGTCACAATGCGCGTGGCCTTGAGAGCACACACAAAAAGTCAATTGGTTAATAGAGGCTCCGCTGGATTAGAGAAGGCTGCGGCTCGGACCCGGCCAATAGCAGCGAGCTGGTGGCTGCTATGCCGGAGATGGAGACATTGCCTGATCCAGTGATCCTCCGTAAGTCATTTTTACCACAGTCGGGCCAATCTAATGGGCTGCATAAAGGAGAATGGCTTGGGCAGACCATCTTCTTACGACCATAAGCCCATAAGGCATAAACTATGGTCTAGCAGTCTATGAATGTGAATTGGTTTGGGAATTTAACACAAATAAACTAAAGGAATTTTGTCGCAAGTGATCTTAAAACCCAAAATAAAATCACTTTTTTCATTTTACAGTTGTTCAAACCCTCACCAACGACTACGAGATTGTCTGGCCTTTGCTTATATAGTAGTTGGGTTATCGGTTACGTATCTATCTCCCACCATTGGTTAATAAACTAATACAAACTTAAGGACTAACTTAATTTGATTTTTCTGAGTGGACTAAATTTTTGTTTTCTCACATAGAAAGAAAATTTAAAAAGTTATTAAGTAGTCAAAAAACGAAACTAATTAGGTGAAAAATGAAAAAAATTAAAAATAAAGAAAAAACTCAGAATCAAAAATTTTAAGTGTTAAAAAATGCATTATAAAAAATAAAATTTGAAAACTTGTAAGTTAAATTAAATAAAACTAATTATAAACAATAAATAAAAAAATGCTAAAAATGTATTGACTTTAAAAACAAAAGCTCCAAAATGAAAAAAAAATATAAAAACTTTAGTTAAAAATCCAGAAAAAGAATAAAAAAATACAAAATACTTCGAATAATTTTTTTAAGAAAAATAAAATAAAATAAATGTACAAAAAATGAATTATAAAAAAATTAACAAGTATACAAAAACACAAATATCAAAATGTGAAAACAAAATGCACATATTATATAAAATAAAAAATCTAAAATAAAAATAGAAGAATAAAACAAAATAAAATAAAAAACATAAAAAATAAAAAACAAAAAATAGAAAATACAAATTTAAAAAAGTATTAAAAATTTCAGAAAAGGTAATAATTCCAAAAAATCATGGAGAAAAGCACAAAACTCGAATACCAAATAGGAAAATTTAAAATAGTAAAAAACGTAAAACATTTGAAAATATCAAACAAAATGATTTTTATTAATTTTTTAACGAGCTACAAATCATTTTATTGTTATTTTTTGTTGCATTTTGTTGCTTTGTGTTTCTTTATGTTTATTTTTGTTGCATATTTTGCATATTTGTTTTTTATTGTTTCATCAGATTTTATTGTTGATATTCACAGATCGAAATTTATCAATTTAAGTATTTATATATCAATACATGATTATTTTTATTTCAAGAAGTAGAAAAGATAAGTAGGAACCTAAATAAACAACTAAAATCAAATTCAAGTATAAACATTAACCATATGTCATACAATGCAAGAACAGGAAACACAATGCAACAACAAAAAACAAAACGCAACAAAAAGAAACAAATATAATACAACAAAAAGCAACATAAACAATCTATCATAATAAATATATAATTCAATTTATTAAGCCAATAATAAAGCATAACTTTTATTCCGAGCATTCCATACAAGCACTAAACATAACAAAGGATGTGCTCTAGAAAGTACAATATGTCATCTCAATAAAATGTAATATAGTACTACGTAGTTAATAGGTCTAGACCGATTAAGTGACCTCCAAACAAGAAATTCATGAAGGGCTCAAAGATCATTTTCTCTGCTTCATGTCGGACGGATTCAAAGAGAACATAAGAAAGATATTGCTCTACAAAGTTCAGGAAAATGTCAACAAGTTTCTCAGCATTCTCAAGCCTCTTTGCAACTTTAGTTACAGAAGTTTTAGGAGATGCAAATGATGATATTCACATTAGCAATCTCTCTTTTGTGGCAAGCTGCTTTGGAGTTCCAATGGCTTCATTTGAATTACTCCATTGATAAGATTAGCATAGTTTCAACATGTTGTGTTGATCGATCTTTCTTCCGTTGAGAACATGTTTCAACAGGTTCAAATCCATACAGCTTTATGTTTTGGTTATGCTCCCCAGGGAACTTGCCCACACCAGTAATAGTGCCTCATGTACCAATTTAAGAGACGAAAGCATCAATTCTACCATTTGGATCCTTTCCAAATTCTGGCCCAATAGTTTCATAAGGTATCTTTGGTTTGAATTGATGGGTTTTTCAAATTGTTAGAGAGTGCAGGGGATTAAGTGATTTGGCATGTATTTCTTCAACCTTTTGAATGGAACCTTTCATGCCTTGGCAGGATCAGTAAGAACCAATTCAGCCCCAAAACTGTAGAGAAGAGCTCCTCTCTAAGCTTTTGAATATTCACTTGCTCCATATGCACTTTTCTTGCTTCAGCAAGAAAATATATATAGCAAATACACAAACCATTTCTTATTCGAAAGTGGATGTACACTTTTGAATATTCAAGAGTGATGTACACAAACCATTTCTTATTGAATTCCTTCATTTAAAGGTGGCTATCACAGTTCAAAGGCAAATTGATTTTGATAATTATGTGATTGAAAAACACAGAAGGTATTTATTCCTTCTGAATGAAGGCAAAATCATAGCAAATACTCCATAGCAGACAAAGAAGGATTTTTATTTAACACCCAAACTGATTAAATATCTGAATAAGGTTGACCCAAATTACAGATACTAAAGCATTGTACATAAACATAGCAAAAGGTATTAAAATGAAAAACATTGTTTAATCCTAGACAAAATCAGAAGTTTGATGAAATTAAATAAATTTACTCTGAAAGTCCAGATGCAACACTACACCACTAGATGCCAAATCAGAAGCAAACTAACCAGAAATAGAAATGAAGAGCATTTGAACACAACAATGAATGAAATTCAAGAGAAAAGCATAGAATAAACTGGTTATTATTTTAGAGCAAAAAGATCGAAATACTGCAGTAGTGTTCACATTTATAGGTACGAAGAAATCCACACCTGGAGTTGCATCGATTTGAATTCCATAACCATCTATGTTCGCTGCTCTCCAAAACTAGCCCCCAATCGCCGGAAGGTCGCAGCCCTAAACGGTAACGGACGAATCGCCGGATGCAAGGACGATTAAAAGTTGGACTGCTCACCCACATAGTATCCCTGTCGCGATGTTGAGAACTTCATCGCTGTCTCAGACTCTGCTCCAATGGCGTGTCTCGGTTGTCTTCCAATCGCTCAGATCAGTTTCTCAAATGGAGCCACCGATTCGACGGAAATCGCCGGTCAGGAGCTTCACTCCCAATCAAGCCGTGGATCTCATCTCTCTCGATGATATCCTAGATTATAAGAGAGGAAAACCAAATATTAGGGACACGTGGCTAGATGAGATGGGAGACAGAAGTATGAATAGACGCAGGAGTTAGCGGAACCTGTCTAAAACTGAAAGAAAAAACCAAATTTGAAAATATAAAAGTTAAAAATGAAAAGAGAAAATAAGAGGGACATAAATGATATTGGGGACATAAAATTTAACTATTCCGGTAATTTGCACTAAACTAAAAGGCGAAAATAATATCACTTTTTTCACATTCCTAATTTCATTTTCAAAAATAGACTAGTTAAAAATACCTTTTCACAAAAAGTACATACTCTATAATGCACACTTATAAATCACTGAAACGCCTTCTCATCATGAGTGCACTGTGCACATAGTCTCAATCGTGACACTTTCTTTCATAAGCCAAAATAATATCAAAAAAAATTTCAATTTTGAAAAGATATAGACTTTAAAACAAAACTTTTAAATATATAAAATATACAAAATAATGATACTTTTATAAAATCAAAAATCTAAGATCTAAAAATAGCAAAGAGATAAAAAGATTAATAATAAGAAAATCTAAACATTAAAAATAAATACATAAAATTGGAAAAATTCAGAAAGCTAATAAATTATCAATAGGGCAGGAAAGAAATCTATAAACTGTTAAAAATCACAAAATAACTAAAAAAGTGTAAATTGATTCTAAAAAAACTAAAGTTCTCAAAATACCGTTGTGAACATTTTAAGATTAATGAAATGTAGCAAATTTAAAAAATGTAAAAAATTAAACAACATATATGAAATTTTTTGATTTGAAAACATTCTAAAAATTGAAAAATAAATATATAACATGTGAAATCATTTATAAAATTCAAATTAAATTTTATAAAATAAAACAGAAAATGAGATTCATAAATTATAGTTGTATAAAATAAGAACATTTTTCTAAATTAAAAAGCGTAAAAAGTATAAAAACTAGCAAATGAAAATTTTAAAAAATAATAATAAAGTTGAAAAATATATACCACTTTATTTTTAATATATTAAAAATAGTTGTAAAATATACCACCTTATTTTTAATATATTAAAAATAGTTGTAAATTTGAGTTACTGTCATTGTCATGATTTTATTGTTTCTTTTGTTGCATCAGGAACCATCCCAAACAGTGAATTCTGCATGATGGTCCTAGCGAGGAGTTCTTGACTCAAACATTACTCTCTCTTTCTCTCTCTATCTCTCTCTCCACACACACACATATATATATATATATATGTGTGTGTGTGTGTGTGGAGGGAGAGAGAGAACTGGTCTGGTCAGGCGCGCCTGACCAGACCCTCCGTGCAAACTTGTCTATTTGAGGGTCTTCTGTTTGAATTTTTGATAAATATTTGTGAGGATGTTCTCACCAAGTCTAGTTTATGCACACCACATTTCAGCTCAAAATTCAATCGGAAAGGCAGTTAAATAAATTCTTATAACATATTGTGCTTTATATATAAATTACACACACACACATAAATTCTTATGCCTGACACGACCATTCATATATATATATATATATATATATATATATATATATATATATATATATATATTTGTGTGTGTGTGTGTGTGTGTGTGTGTGAATGAATGGTCCTGTCAGGCGTGCCTGACAGGATGTGTTGTGTAGACTTGACCGTTTGAGGGCCTTCCCGATGGATTTTTTTGAGCATGTTCCTCATCAAACTAGTTTATTGGGCATACCAAATTTCAGCTCAAAATTCAATCGGGATGGCAATTAAATAATTATTGAAACATATTACGTTTTATGTACATATATAAAGTGCAGTATGCATCGTCCTTATATATATATATATATATATATATATATATATATATATATATATAGGGAGCGGTTCCGGTAAGAACGGATCTTAGGAGAAAAATGAGAAAGAATCTGGACCGTTGGATTGAATTATGTGGAACTAAATTGTGCATTTGGTGAAACCGCATGGTGCAATAAACGATATTTAAATGTGCAGAATAAAAATTTAAACTCATATGTGCATTAGGTGAAACTGAAATGTGCAGAATAAGGCGTACAAAAATATGCAGAATAAGGCGTACAAAAATATATAGAGTTAAACTTATCTCCAATCCAGACATATATCGCAATGAGATTAGGTTTGATTTTAGTGGTATACAATCTAATTTGTTGATTTATGAACATTTTTAGCTAATGTAATATAATCTAGATGATCTCAAGATTGCTGGTATTGTATATTTGTACAGAGTGAAATATATACGAGGTGGTTATATGTTTTTTATTTGATAACAGTAGAATAATGATGATGATAATTATAGTAACAAAAGAAAAGGAGGATAAATGTATAATTAAAATAAAAGTATGAATAAAAATGTGACATATAAAATAATGCTATATATTTTCAATCATATTTTCATGTATTTGTTTTCTTTTAGTAATGATACGTGTGTTATTGTAAAACAAATAGATGAGGTATATGCTTCATATGCGCTAAGAGTTTGAAAATATTGGTAATCATAAATTTGTAAACATAAACCCGAGAAGCACAGTCCACCTAATCAAATATTCAAATATATGAATATATAAACAACATCTTCAATAACATCTTCAATAAATGTCTATACACACAAGACCAAAAGTAGTAATAACGTGATAATGAGATTTCTTAGTAGTAGTACCTTCATAGTCTCACAAGTGTCACATCGGAAGACAATTATACTATTTACTAGTTTTTGTAATGTGTGTTGCGGGATGAGGATAGAACTGGATGTTTTTTGTAAGAAAAATGATGTCCAATATGTTAGAGAAGGTGCATTTGATATTATAGTAAAATGATCATGTTGTGTAACATTGGTGTACAACTTGATTTTCATGCACATTAAGAATTTTGAAAAAAAAAATCCTAAATAGAATGATGTGAAAAGCATGATTGCATTAGTGGTGTTTAACTTATTAAAAATGGAAAGGTATAGACATAACATTGTATCATGGAAATAAACATAACAATGTATCATGGAAACATATGTTTACGATTGTAGGAGCGACAACATTAAAGGGAACACAATAATGCAAATAAGAAAAGATTAGACTGAAATAATATAGTTTGGTGTGTCACACCCCGAACCTCATCGGACACGTACACAACCGCCGTACAATCTAGATAAGTCAACCGTGGACAACCTTACCCAAACCATACAAGGCCATGGCATAATGAATATCATACACATATAGTTATCCATAAACAACACATAATAAGTAATTGACCAATGTTCTAAAAGGCGCTAGGCGCTAGTCGGGCGCCAACCCAGCGCCTAGGCGGTTAGGCGGACACCTAGTCGGGGACTAGTCGGAAACATAGAAATTGCATTTTTATCTATATTTTTGCATAAATATGTTTAGTAATATTGTATTTTGTGTGTGTATAAAATACATATATACGCATACATTAAGAAACATGAATGATAGAGTTATCACATTTAATCCTACGTAGTAGGAGTATATGATAACTAATCACTTAACTTCATTATGTTTTAAATATAAATAATAATAATAAAATTTAGGTATATATACAAACATATAGAGTTTTTATCTTGATTTACAACTTCATTTCTTTATATTTGTGGCTAAAGTTAAATACTTATATAGCTTAGAAAAAAAAAGTAAAGTAGTGTTCGGCGAATCTAGACAGCCTAGGCAGCCGATTAGGCGCTCTGGGGGGAAACTAGGCGTCATAGGCGGCCGACTAATTCACATAGACGGCAAACCAGTTAGTCAGAGCGCCTAGACGAAAATCGGGGCGCTCGGCCACCGCCTAGCCTAAGCGGGGACTAGTCGAACGTCTAGAACGATTTTTAGAACAGAGAGCAATTCAATACGCAACGGAAAGTGTTGAGGTTTAGTCCTGTAGATCCGAAAGCCCAACATAAACTCCGGATATTAAGGATGATGAATTCCGTATAAAAGTGAATAAATATATAAAAATGTATGAACTAGCTATTTTTACGTGGAAACCCGAAAAGGGAAAAAACCACGAGACTTTTTAGGCTAACGTCCAAGCCCGCTCTTTCTCGTTAATATATTCTCCTCACCATTTTACATACTACAAGTGTAGAACCTCCATCAATGGAGTATGAAATAAGCTAATCTAAAGGGGGTGGGGGAGGAAGAAGTCTCCCAGGAGAGAAGAGGAAAAGGCCAGGATCCTTTCAAATGGAAGCCCTGCTTCATATTTATAGAAATGGGGGAGGGCTTTTTCTATTCTAATGGGCCAATAGGCCTAATGGGCCTTAATGGGCCGAAACCACCCCAAGTAGGCCGGTGGGCCTAAATGATTAATGAACTGTGTAATTCAGTAATCTGTATTTTGTAATATGCTAAAACTCTTTGTTACAATTTTGATCCCCCCTACTCTTTACTTTGTAATATTCACATTATGTATGGCCGTATGGGAATCAAATTATGTTTTGCAATTGTAATATTTTAGATTTACTAGTGTTGAAATTACAAATTATTTTTCAATTTCAAATTATTTTAGTTGAAACTTGAAACCGACTAAACTCGATACCCGATCCGAACCCGCCCTACCCGAAATACAATAAAACCCGAAAATATCTAAGTAAAAAAACATAGGGTAGGATATCCATATTACACATCCGAAATCCGAAAGGGTATTGGGTTCACCCACCCGCCCGATCCGAACCCGCCCGATGCTCACCCCTAAAAACCACGAGACTTTTTAGGCTAACGTCCAAGCCCGCTCTTTCTCATTAACTCTCCTCACCAAAATACATGTACAAATGTTGAAGCTCCGTTCATGGAGGTTGAATAACTAAGCTAAAATAAGAAGCAGCTAGGGAGGAGAGCCAGTTAAAAATCTGATCCTTTACATGGAAGCAAGGCTTCCTATTTATAGAAAAAGGGGGTGGGGGAGGAAGAAGTCTCCGAGGAGAGAAGAGGAAAAAGCCAGGATCCTTTCAAATGGAAGCTTCCTATTTATAGAAGTGGGGGAGGGCTTTTTCTATTCTAATGGGCCAATAGGCCTAATGGGCCTTAATGAGCCGAAACCACCCCAAGTAGGCCGGGTGGGCCTAAATGGCTCTAAATGGGCTCGAGGGGCCTAAATGGATCTCGCCAACTAGGCTCCATACTGGGTGAAGCCTTGGGCCTCTGTACAGTAACGGGTCGGGATAATATTCCCCAATAGAAAGTATAGTTTGAAAACAAATGCCACACAGGGCAACACATGAGCACTCAGGCTCTAAAGTAAAATATCCATGAGCAAATTTATTATTGTTCAAAACACAATGGAGAAAGCACGAAGCAAGTCCTTTCTCCGAGATAACCACTCGAGCAACGGGCACAGCAAACAAGCTCTAGCCTCAACCTAAAATGGTGGTGGGACGCCCCGAAGGGGTCAGTACTCTATAGAGCTATAAAGTACTGATGTGGATGTCATCTAATAGATATACAATAAGTATTTCAAACACAAGACCCTCAACTAGGGTGATAGTATAATATGGGCCGTAACCCCAAGTTATCCCGTTTGAAAATATATTTACCTTATATAAAGTCAAGTAGTCGGCCTGTGGGCTCATGTTCATTTGAAAGCATCCCCCTAGTCTCCATGACTACTAGTCATAACAATCATAGAGTTCAACCCTAGCATTTGATTTTGCATTTATAGAGCTCAGTTCTAGTACATCCCCATACAAACATTTAACTCAAATTCAACGCATCATAATTGCATAGGAAGAGCTCAACTCAACTTCATTTCTATGCAATCATAGAGCTCGGCTCTAATTCAACATCATACAAGTCATAAACTCGAGTTCAACACATCACAATTGCATAGCAAGATCTCAACTTTACTACATTTCTATGCAATCTTAGAGCTTGACTCTAATTCAACATCATAACCCATTCCTAAGTGATTCCTATGCCTATAATTGACATATCAATAGACTACCTTGGGTCATCCTTATGGACTGCCCATAACTTGATCTTAGCCTCATACTAAACCATTTTGAGTTACTAAACTGTATCGATTTTTTTTATTTTAGAGTGGATTTGGCAGAATTTATTTTGAAACGAGTACTTGTTTAGAGAACCTAGAAACCTATTGCTTTATTGTTTTTAGAAGCTGAGCAGGGATGCTAACTGACATAATCAGGTCCTTCGAGCAAACGTTTTACTTCGTAGTTCAACTTTGTGATAATCTTATATAGTTATATTAATCTGAATTCAATCGTAGATCAGTTGGCTGCTGCTGCTATTTTCAATTTAAAAGATTCATTTACGGTTTTGAGGGCGTAATTATCTGAAAAAGTGATGTGTTTAAAACATAAACATACTATGCATTCATTTTCTAAATAATTTTTCTCTGCTGCGTGCACATCTTTAAGGAATGGAGTTTCATTTTTTATTCTAACCTTTGATTAGTTTATGTTTTGTTGACTCCAAATTTAGAATTTTGAAATGGGTTTACATGAAGTTTTGATTATTCTGTTCTTTACCTAAATTGTACGCAGTAGTTAGAACCCGTCAGTAAGAAATTTTTTTCGTTTTTGATACAACAAGTTCTTTTCTCAATGTTAAAAGAACTACTCAATTGATTTTAAGTTTAGCTTGCTTCCCTGAAGATCAATCAAGTATTCTTTATGGTTGACATTTGCAGTAAATAGAAATGAAGCTAGGGTTGTTTAACATTTTGTTTAGAGCCTAGCAGATTCTTACCTAATTATTATTATTATTATTATTATTATTATTATTATTATTATTATTAAGATTTGAAAGAAGAGCGTATCGGGTACCCTATCAACGTGCCACACTTAATTGAGTATTTTGAGTTCAGATGTTATCAGGTAAGTTCAATATCACTTGTACATGTTTGTTCAACCAAATGAAAGAAAGAAGTATGTTTGGTTTTAGTAGATGATTTTAGACTATTTGCTATGATGTGAGTTTGGACGAATTATTTGATGAGTCATTTTATTTGCCGTATTAAGTTATGTTTATTATTTGGCATAGTCAAGATTATGTCAGTACTTTATTTCAAGATTTTAATGATGTTTTATCCAAACGTCACCATAAAAAGAACTGATAATTAAAGTGAAAGATTAAGTGATATGTACTCGGGAACAAGTTCCCACAAAGTTGTCAGTTATCAGTTTCAGAGAATCTGATATGTTTAGTGGGTCGCTCCCCTGAGCTGTCAGATTGACGCCTTTGAGTACATATCACAGGCCCACAGAGTTAAAATTTACCACAAAGAGTTTTACAAAAAATTTATGAGATCTCTTTCAGAAAGTTTTACAGAAATGTTTTGAGAAAGTATTTTTGAGATCTCTTTCACAAGCTATTTGAGGAGTTATTTGTGAAGTATTTGTTAGGTGCATGCTTATAGTCTAAATTTATCTGTTGATAAATTGGCATAGACTTCTAAATATTTGTGTGGATCCATAGTGACTTACTAAGCGTAAAGCTTGTCAGTTCCTTTCTTCACATGTACAGATACTAAGCGTAAGTCCAAGGCCTAGGAAGATGATGCGGGAGTGGAACGCGTGCCAAGATGAGTTAACAAGAACGACCTTGGCGGATCTTAGCTAGTTATTATTTTATTTCAGTTTTTCAATTGTTACAATAAAGAGATTATTATTACTTAATTTGTTTGAGGATTTGAAGTTTGAATAAATTCCTGGATCCGGGTGGTTATCACATTTGCTGGTGATAACTAGATTTTATTGAGTTTTCGTTTGGAGTTATATTTTAATTATATTTGAGATTTTATCAGGGTTATTTCTTAAACAAACGGCCGTTATATTGCAGTTTTGTTTTAGTAGTAAGTTTATGTAGCGTTTCCTTTAACCCTAAGAGGGGCGTTACAATCACATACAATCCTAGCCTACATATCCATACAATTCGTGCGTGAGTTAAAAATGCCCATTTAACATTGTTGAGGTTTAGTCCCGCAGATCCGAAAGCCCAACACGAACTTTGGATATATCAGGAAAAATGGGTCAAGAATCACTTGTATAAAGAAATATAAAAGATGAATAATCGAATACTCAAAAGCCCACTTGTATTAAGTAATTTGATGATTACACAGTAAACTTCCCGAACGGTACGTCGGAATAGTGACTAATACAAGAAATAAGAGAGATAAATCTATTCTAGGCTTTGAATATCAAGAAGCTAACCCTTTACAATGAAATTAATCCTTCTATTTATACTAATGGGTGGGTATGGGGTGCTCCATGCTAATTGGTTGCTAATCTGACCACTTTAAGTCCATACTCCCATTTGATGCCGCCATACTTTAGCAATAAATGCTCTGTGCCACTTGTTGGCTACCCGTTGCCCGAACGGGTAGTGGACCCTGCTGGAATCATCATTGATCTGGCCCAAGTACGTTGGTTGACCCGAACCCCGTTCGGTACATATTTCTCCATGAGCATGTTCATCTTCTGGATTCTGGGCCCGTTTATCGGACTGGATATATTGGGCATTAGATCCGGGTATTGGGCCTGTGGCCCAATATCCCAACATGAGTCCCCCACTTCCGATGCCTCGAACGGTAGTGAGTGCATTGGGAAGTAGAACTTACATGCCCAATGGCGATCGGGGTCCAGAGTTTGCTGGATCCCCATGTCATGATTAGTACCTTTCTTGCGGCTGTCATTTGATTTTTCCCATAATCGTCATGATTACTGGCCCTTGATCTCCTGTGTGACACGTGTCCTTTCAAATAATCCAGGTGACGTGTCTTCTTCTGATTGGTTACTGATTCGGCGCCTGCCAGGCTACAAATGGGCCTTGTATTCCTTGGATACGCGTTTCGAATTCTCATTCCTTTCGAGCCCTTGTTCTGCCTTCTCTTCAGATTCTTCGAGCTATTTCGTGTTCAGGTATTCCCCGTTCCTTTCTTTTCCTTTCATTTTCGTGTTCGGTCATTTGTCTTCTCGAACATCTTCCGGTTCGGATTCGGGGCCCACTTTTAGAGAGGAAACTCACGACGCTGCCGTACTGGATGCCATAGAAGTTCCTTTTGCCGATGTTGCCAGTACTACGACTGCAGGGGCGGTTGATGAAAACCGTTCAAGTGATTCTACCTCTAGTGAAGATTCTGATGGCACGATGTCCGGCGATGAATTGGCTTCAATGGCGGCTGGTCCTCTGGCCGATGTTCCTCATTATAGGGTGGATCTAAGGTTAATCAGGGAAAGGAGGCAGAAATTGACGTCTCACAATAGGGCCCAAATCCCAGCCCTAATCCCTGATCCAGTTAATTTCCATCTTCGGGCTGGGCTTCATCCGATGCGCCACCTTCCTGGGATGGTGGTGGTCCATCTAGACTCAGTAAAAGATGGGCTTAGGTTTCCCCTGCACCCCTTTTTTGTATCCCTTCTCAATTTCTATGAAGTAGTGTCGGCCCAAATAATGCCGAACTCCTATCGGGTGATGGCCGGCTTCATTTCCCGCTGTGTAGATGTAAATGTCAAGCCCAATTTAGAACTATTCCATCACTTTTTCAATGTATCCCCCCAGCAGACCCATGGATACTTAGTCGCAACTGCCCGAACGGGTCATGTACTCTTTAAGGGCAATCTAACCTCGATTAAGGGGTGGAAAGATCGGTTCTTCTTTGTTTCCATCCCGGATGGTCTGATTCCTAAAAAGTGGAATGCCTTTCCTCGTAAATCACCGGAGCCGGTTCTGACTGAGACGATTTGCAAGGACGTTTTTGCAGTGGAGGAAGCCAAAATCTGCAACATTCTAGCATATCTGACCCCCGATCAACTTATCAAGGCCGGGATAGGTACTGCCCGCTCTCTTGGGTCTACTTGTTTAAGAACCAAGTACCATGGGCTGGGCGGTCCTTCCCGTGCGAGAAACGTTCTGTTCTCCTTGTTTCCCACGTGATAAGACCGCTCGGTACTAACATTTTCCTTTGTTATTTTTTCAGCCCCCAATACAGACAACCCCATGGATAATAGTCGAGTGCTAGCAGCTGGTGGAGTGGGGAAAAGGAAGAAGACCAAGAAAAACCCTAAGGCCGATCCTTCCACCGTCAGTACTCAAGAAGCAGGATCTTCTCAACTTGTACAGGAGCCTCAGCCCATTCAGCAGGTTCCTCATCAGGATCAACTGGAAGATATGCTGATCGACGATCGGTTTGGGTCCGATCAACTGCATAACTTTAATGAGCACTTTCAGGCTGCTCACGATGCCAACCTGGATGTGGGTGGAACCCATACTGTTCATCTCTTTGGTCGGGTCGAACGAATCTCTCTGGCAGATCCCGTTGATGAAGTTCTGGAGAAAGTTGGTTGTTCTGCGAGCCAAGTTTGGTCCACTTCTGCTTTCTTTAATAACTTCGTCGTCCCTCAACTGCCGGTCGACCAGGCAGAGGAGTGTCTGGCTCTAGCGGCCTTAAAGGTATTTTATTATTATTATTATTATTATTATTATTGTTATTTTCCCTATAATTTGTTTCATATGTTTACCCTTTGTTCTATATCATCTCATTTCTCGAACGGAAGTCTGTAGGTGGGGCTATACAGCTTGCAGCTGAGGGAGGCCCGGTTGGGCAAGGAACGGGACCTGATCGTCACCCAGACTTCAACCGAACAAGCTCTTACTGCCGCCCTTACAAATTTTGAGGCCAAATGGAAGGCTTTTGCGGAAGAGAGGCAGGGGTTCGAGAATGAGCTGGGCAAACTTCGAGTTCAACTGGCCACTGCCCAGGCTAACGTTTTTGCGGCTGAGGCCGTTCAGGTTAAGTTTGCAGAAACGGCTCCCCGCATCCCGGATGGTCCTACTGAAATTGTTGTGGATCTGTCCGCCGTTCGGGATGTGTTTAAATCCTCTGATGAATTTACTCCTATCAAGGAGGAATATGCTCGGCAACAACTGCCAGCCAATTTTGGGTTTTATCTCGACCAATTCCCCCGGGGTGATGTCCGGCGTCAAGAAGGGGTGAAGCTGCTCGATCAGGATCCCCGGGGTAAACATTTCAATGATTGCTTAGCAAAATCTCTTTATGTGATGGGCTGCCAGCATATCCTGGTCCCCTTCGTGGCCAAGCTTCAAGAAACGCTAGGGAGGCCGGTCGAGCTTGCCGATCTTCCCTCGGTCCCCATCGTTGAGGCCCCATTTGACAAATACCAACGGGACCTACAACGGGCCGCCGATCGCGAAGTGGGGAGAGAGCCTGAACCCCTTTCTGACTCGGATGAGGGTGAAGATGATGATGATGATGATAGGGAGGCCACCGAACAGTAGTTTTAATCAAGTATTTTTAGTATTTGTAATTTCCTCCCCCCTTCTTCTTTTTTGCATATGATCTTTGTATTTTCCGGCCAGTAGAGCCGATGAATATATGTGAAATCTTTCTTGCTCAACAATTCATTCATTGTCTCTTGTCTTTATCAATTTTTCACTTTACCAGTTGGTAATCGGTCCGTTTTATGGGACTTAGCAGTTTCTTCTGACCCTCAGTTTTTTGACAATTTCTTTGTATCGCCGTTCGGGCTTCCGACAATTCTGTAGGATTTGGCCGTTTTTTCGACCCTTATTTTGTTGTCATTCGGGGTTCGGTCAGTTCTGCAGGACTTGGTCGTTTTCGAGCTTTTTTGTTTCGGATGCTTCATCTGCCTTACATAATTGTTGGTAGGGCCACCTGCTTGGTTTGCTTGCTATCTGTGTCTAACAAATATAGACATTACCAATCCATTATCTTGGATTCAGACATTGGGCTTCAGACAGTTCTGTAGGACTTAGTCGTTTTTCGAGCCTTTTAGTTTCTGATGCTCCATTCGTTCTACCTAACTGTTGATAGGACCCTCTGTTCGGGTTGTTTGCTGCCCATATCTAACAAATATAGACCTTTACCAACTCATTATTTTGGTTTCCAAAAGCCATTTTATTTTTTCTCTGTTGTTTTGACATCATCTTTGAACCGGATATTTTCCCCAACCTGCTGATATTTTCTTCATCCTTTGTTCCTCAAATATCACCCGTTCGGACTATCTGGAGATACTTGTTCCAAACATATGGCTTATGTCAACCTTGGTCCGCGATGTCCCGTGATATGTTCATCGTTCGGTGTCTCTATGATGGTTTCCTCAAAACTGTTAACCCGTTCCTTATGAATCACTTATTGATCGTTCGGGGTACGTGCTGGATTCCCATAAATGCGCCATAATTTCGCGCAACCATATTCTGCCACGTGTTTGTCATGGGTTAGGGTTTTGCGCGGCATCTTTACTTATAAATAGAGGTGCTTCCTTTTCACTTTTTCTGTTGCTTCTTCAATTTCCTCTTGCTTCTCTATAAGTTTTCTCTCTCTCTAGAGTTCTCAGGCCCCCTTGAATTATCAGTGATCTTTTATGTTATTCTCCTCCAACTCAGAATCTGAAGAAATGCCACTCATTCGTAGAGGAAAAACTTCCGCTGTTAGCAAGGCCAAGGGCTCATCTTCCCAAGCACCTGATTATGCTAATCCTTCCGTATCAAAAGATGCCGAACAACCTCTAGATGATGGATGTCTTTCGGGAGATGATCTTAAAATATATAACAAGGGAATGTCCGAACGGCCACCTCACATTCCTTTGCATTTCACCCGCATTCGTAAACAAAGGCAACGCCTTCCTGAGGATGCCGATCGGCAGCTTCGCCAAATTTTGCCTCCGCCGAGGGAGTTTTATGTTGGATTTATTAAGCATCCCATGAGACATCGACCGGGACACGTGCTTGTGCATTTTGATGCCTTGATTGCTGGGCTTCATTTCCCTCTGCATCCATTCATCGTGGAGTTCTTTCGTCGGGTTTCTGTACTCCCTGCTCAATTCATGCCCAGTACATACCGCATCCTGAACGGTTTCATCATCCGTTGTCACGAACTGGATATTGCTCCTGGTGTTGACCTGTTCTTGTATCATTACTGTTATCAACCCTACTGGACTACGGGGTATCTGAAACTAGTGGCTCGAGTTGACCGTCAGCTATTCACGAAAAACCCTACACCGCCGGCTAATTGAGAGGAACGGTTCCTCTTTGTCCGTGTGGGTGCTTCACTTCCATTCCCTGGTCGGTGGAACGCTTATCCTGTTCGGGATTCTGAGCCCAGATTAGATGTCGTTCTGCGTTCTCAAGCTGAATCTCTGCGTCTGGGAAGAACTCGGAATCTTCGGGGTTTTATTACTCCTTCCAAGTTGTTAGCTGTTGGGATCGGTAAGTTCATTAGTTTTTTAACCCGATCGATATTCGTTCCACTCTGTTCCTTATTTTTTATTTCCTCCTTTGCAGGTGTGATACCGCCTATTTCCGTTCAGCATCCCATATCTACCACGACCTCGTCTGCCTCTGCTCAGAAAGGTAAGGAAAAAATGGTTTCTGAGGACCAGACGAATGCTGACCAAGCCTGGAAGAGACGCAGAGGGAATGATGGTAGCACACTTATCTTGATCGATCACGTGGTTGATTTGACCGGTCCAGATAATGAGCTGGAAAAACCTGTCATTCCTGCTCAGCCCAAGAATCCAGTTCTTAACAACATACCGGTCGACGATCGGATGTTTGTGGAGTTTTCAAATCTGGGACCCCGAGCAGAGGGAAGGTACATGTTCGGGGAAACACCAGCTTCTATGTGGTGTAGTACTTCTTTGAAGGCTTCTCTCAGTTTTTCCAATCTGACTCATTGGTCTGACTTGGTTGAGGCAGGTCATCTAGAGGCCCTCAAGGTATGGATCCTTCAAAATATCCTTTAGTTTACATATTTTTCAATTTTTAGATCTTATCTGACTCTGTTTGTCACTGTTTGTAGGCCGGCGTATACTATCATCGGGCTTTCCTGGCAGCCAAGCAGGAGATGAAGCGTCTAGCCAGTGATCGGGATGAAGGTCAGATGCTTCTATCTGCTGCCCCGTAAGCTGATCACGGATATGCAGGATTGTCTCAAAAAGGGTGAGAGAGCAATGGCCGAACTGGCTGAAATGGAAGAGAAGATCTGTCGTCGTGATCGGGGGAGGTCAAGGATCTTAGGGACAAAGTAAAGGCGGCCGAAACTGCTGGCGTAAAGTTTGAGAAGGTCCAGGGAGAACATCCTCCTGTTCCTTACATTGCTGATACCTCCAAGATCACCACCCAGACAGTGATTGATTATCAACGAGGTAAAGGGCTAGATGTTGCTCTGCAGAATACCGCTCGGCAATTCTTGGGGCCCCATCTTGGCCAATTCCTTCATGAGAGCGAGGATCCGATCAAGTCGGGGATCGAGCTCCTGGATAGTACGCCCGAGGGGAAATCCTTTTTGGATGTTCTGACCGAGAAGACTGTGAAGCAAAGTCAGGATCTGCTTCTCGACAGGAATCTTGATCTGATCATGGAACATTTCCCCAAGCCGTTCGATCCAAATGAGTTAGGATTTGATGATCTTTTCGGGAATACATATGACCGGATCATGGAGAACAGGCAGAAGGCAACCCCTGATAATGCGACGCAAACTGGCGGATCTCTTCCTTCATCTTCCCCGACCGGCGATCATTCCTAATATTTTACTTGTTGTTTTATCCCTGTTTTCTTTGTACTTTCCGGTCAGTAGTGCCGAAGAATAAAACTTGATTATTTCCTCGATCTTGTTATTTTATTGCTTTTTTATATCTTCCAAACCCGAACTCCTGGTTCCTCCATATTTAGGGTTACCGAGCGTGGCTCGGTTTGTCCATACTTACAATTTTGACATCATCTCCAAGCCGTTTTGATCGAGTCAAATTCTGTTAGCTGAGATGATGCCTCCCTCAGTCCCTCCAAACTGTTAACACGTTCGTCATTCGGTCACCCGGAATGATTTCACGTGTTAAAAGCTGAGGTGCGGCTCTCATAGTTCTCACATCCTCTCCAAGTCGTTTTGATCGAGTCAAGTTCTATTAGCTGAGATGATGGCTCCCTCCAAACTGTTAACACGTTCGTCATTCGGTCATCCGGAATGATTTTACGTGTTAAAATCTGAGGTGAGACTCTCTATCTTTCAAACCCAAAATTTCGATGTAGTCCGTCCAGTTTTTCCCAAACTGAATCATCCTTATTAGGGGTTTGAGATGACCATCTTCAAACTATAAATAAGATCCCCGGATCGGATCATATCTTACCTATAACTAAAATGGCGACTCACTTCCAAATCAAGTTAATGACTGAGGCGAGATTTTAAAACCATAGTTCCGATCCCTCGGACGACAATCCATGTTACCGAACGTCGCTCAGCTCGTCCATACTTATGGTTTTGACACCATCTCCAAGTCGTTTTGATCCTTTATCCATTTGTAAGTACAGGGTCAAATTCTGTTAGCTGAGATGATGGCTCCCTCCAAACTGTTAACACGTTCCTCATTCGGTCATCCGGAATGATTCTACATGTTAAAAGCTGAGGAGAGACTCTCATAGTTTTGACATCCTCTCCAAGCCGTTTTGATCGAGTCAAATTCTGTTAGCTAAGATGATGGCTCCCTCCAAACTGTTAACACGTTCGTCATTCGGTCATCCAGGATGATTTGACGTGTTAAAAGTTGAGATGCGACTTTCTGGAAGTTATGTCTCCCTCTCCTATTTTTTAAGAGGTGGCAACAGCCGTTTTTATTGATAAAATTTCCTCAGATGCTCTACATTCCATGTCCCCGCCGATCGGCCTTCGGTAGATTGTAGACCGAACGTTCCTGAAGCATATTTTTTGTAGACCTGATAAGGGCCTTCCCAACTTTGTGCCATTTTTCCACCTTCGAGAGGTTTGCTCTTTTCCCGCTTCTTTAGGACCAAGTCTTCTACTTCGATTGTTCAGATTTTTACTTGTTTGTCGAAGTATCTTCTTGTCGCTCGGTGGTATTCCTCCACCCGTATTGCAGCTAGATCCCTTCTTTCCTCTAAGAAGCGCAGTTCGGCCCGTAGATTATCCTCATTGTGTTTGGGGTCATAATGCATCGTTCGGTGTGTGGGAACTAGAATTTCTGTTGGAACTTTAGCCTGGAATCCATAGGCAATGGCAAACGGAGTCTCTCCTGTGGCCGTTCGGGTGTTGTCCTGTACGTCCATAGGATATAATTCAATTGGTTTGGCCATGATGAGGAACAATGTTCTAGTTTTTTCGTCATACCATCCATAATGGTACGGTTCATGTTTTCTACTTGGTCGTTTGCCTGAGGGTATGCTACAGATGCTCTGGAATGTTTGATCCCCCATTTGACCAAATAATTTTCGAAGTTCCTGCTCACGGACTGCCTGCCGTTATCCGTGATGATCTGTTCGGGAAGACCAAATCGGCAAATGATGTTTTTCCAGACGAACATTTGGCATTTGAAATCTGTAATACTTGCCAGTGGTTCGGCCTCCACCCATTTGGTGAAATAATCTATCCCGATGATGATGTACTTAAGTCCACCGAGAGCAGTAGGTAGGGGCCCTAGCAAGTCGATCCCCCACCTGGCAAATGGAAGAGCAATTGTCATTGGGGTGTAGAAAGTAGCTGTCCGTCCGGGAACCGATGCATACAACTGGCAAACCTTGCACTTTCTCGTATGAGAAAAGCAGTCCTGTTGGATTGTTGGCTAGTAGTACCCCTGCAAGATGATCTTTTTTGCCAACGTTTTAGACCCCTGATGGCTGGAGCAGATACCTTTGTGAATTTCTTCCATTACCGCCGCTGCTAGACCAGGTGGTAGGCACTTTAGATATGGTCCACCGAATGTCTTTTTGTATAGATGTCCGTCCACCAGTTCAAACATGGAAGCCCTCCTCTGAATGCATTTCATATTATATGTTGAACTTTTGTCTTCTGGGAGGGTCCCGTCCTTTAGGTAGTTGGTCATATCCGTGACCCAACTAGGAACAACATAAGAGATAGCTTCTACTTGGAGGATCATAGTTGCTGGTGGTGTTAGGGTTTCCCGATGAGCAAAACGTTGGATGTGAGCTGGGATCATCTGTGCCCGGTCATCAAAAGCTGCATTCTCCAATTTGGATAAGATATCCGCTTCATGATTTTCTATTCTTGAAACCCGGTTGAGTACCACTTGTTCAAATTTTCTGATTTGTTCCTCGACCAATTCCTTGTAGGCTTTCATCCTTTCTTCTTTTGCTTCGGCCGTGCCATTCACTTGGTGGACCACTAGTTGGCTATCTGATCGGACCTTGAGCTGATCGGCGCTCAGGGCCTTTGCATACTTTAACCCTGCAATGAGAGCTTCATATTCAACCTCATTGTTGGTTACCTTAAAGTCAAAATGGATGGAGTAATATGCTTTAAACCCTTCAGGTGACGTGATCACGGCTCCACCCCCACAACCCTTAGCGTTTGATGCCCCATCTACGTACATCTCCCACCAGTCACTTATCCTGCTGTCCTTTGACTCAGTTTCCGAAGGCCGAGTGGTACATTCTGCTATAAAATCTGCTAATGCTTGGCCTTTGATAGTGGGTCGAGGTCTAAAGTCCACCTCATACTGCCCGATCAGGAGGCTCCATTTTGTAATGCGCCCACTAGCCATTGGATTTCTCAAGATGGTAGCTAACGGCTGAGTTGTATACACGGTTATTGGATGTGCCTGAAAATATGGTGCCAGCCGTTTGATGGCTGCTATTAGGGCCAATACCGTTTTCTCCATCAGGGTGTACCTAGTCTCCGGCCCGTTCAGGGCTTTATTCACAAAATAAATGGGCCGCTGGATGCCATCTTCTTCTTTTAGCAACACTGAACTTACGACCAAATCGGCCACAGCAAGGTACATATATAGGTGTTCCCCTGGTTCAGCTTTTATTAAGACCAGAGGAGAAGATAGATACAATTTGAACTCCTCGAAGGCCGTTTGGCATTCGACAGACCATTCAAAGGGGTTAGCCTTTTTCATTATCTGGAAGAATGGGATTGCTCGGTCGGCAAGTTTGGACAAAAATCTGCTTAAGGCTGCCAATCTATCAGTCAATCTCTGAACCTCCTTGAGGTTCCTTGGAGCTTCCATATCCATGATTGCCTTCACATTTTCTGGGTTAGGCTCAATACCCCTTTCACTCATCACATAACCCAAGAATTTGCCCTCCTTAACTGCGAAGGAACATTTCTTGGGATTCAATCTCATGTTTACCTTTTGCATTATCTCGAACACCTTTTCCATGTCCGGGACGTGGTCCTCCTTCTTCTGGCTTTTGATCAGGGTGTCATCAACATAAGCCTCCATTGTTACCCCCAATACTTTGGAAGGTAGCCATGACGTTCTTTAACTCGAATGGCATCACGATGTAGCAAAATACGCCATCTGAAGTAACGAATGTTGTTTTCTCTGCATCGTCCGGGTGCATGAAGACTTGATGATATCCCCAGAAGGCATCCATGAAACTCAATAATTCGCATCCAGCCGTTTCATCTACCAATATGTCAATTCATGGTACCGGGTAGGGATCCATTGGACAGACTTTATTCAAATCAGAGTAATCTACACACATTCTCCATGTGGACCCCTTTTGTGCTAGTACCACGTTCGACAACCATTCCACATGAATAATTGGCCGGATGTGTTTGATCCGTAGCAAGGTGGCAACTTATACACATCTACTTAAAATCAGCCTATACTACATATTAAAAAGATTCAACAAATTCTTTCATCAAATTGACATAGTTTTGATATAGCTAGTTATTCAAGAATAGATTTAAAGCTTCTTAAACCAAGGATAAACAACCACTCTACAACATTCTTATCATTCATAAATTCATTAATTTCTTAGAATCAACCCAAAACTCACTCAACCCTGGTATAATCTCAAAATAAGAACTATGAATCAAACATAGAATAAATACTTCATATAGAGTGTAAAATCTTACCAATTAATGATCCTTGATGAAAGATATGTTTATTTTGAGCTTAAATCACCTTAGGAAGGGTTTTGGGGTTGCTTGTAGAGAGAGGGACGAGCTTAGGTCGAAATTGGGCTTAAAAGGAGATTATTTCGCTAAAAATAGGCTTTGCACCGACTGGGAAAATCGCCTGAACCGGCGCCGGTTTGCCCCTGACCGGCGCCAGTTGCCCTGCCAACCCAGCACCCTAGACTTTCTGTTTTGAACCGGCGCCGGTTTGGCCCCAACCGGCGCTGGTCCGGCACCCCCGGGTGCCGAAAACGCCCCTTTTCGCTCTAAACCGACCCCGATTGTTGCTGATCCCATCCTAGACCCCCTATGACCTTTTAAAATATATTTTAAACATCCAAATACTATCTAACATGACAATTAACTCGATATACCATTACATTCAAAAATACGAATGATTATTACAGTGTAATTTCGTTGCTAATCGGATACCGTCGCCTGTCACGTTCAACCATAATACAAACATGTGAGTTCTAATATCATTTTCATAAAGTTCATAATCATGCTATCCCTAAACTTCACACATATAGCACTCAAACATAAGTTAAAGCATGATCATAATACAAGTGATTAGCACGTAAGAAGTAAATAAAAGTTCGGGCGTTGCGGATGGTCCCCCAAGTGATCATAATTAATTCGGGATCAAAATATCTATCAACACTTCCAAAAATGGAAGAATGAGTCATATTGTTTTATCTTTTGTCATGTGACGTCTTTCTGTACTCATTCTAATTTATTTAGACTAAGTCAACTTTCCACATCATATTATTGATCTCTAATATGTGTAGGATGGTCCCAATAATTCATATGATGTACAATTATAGGAGAAAACCTTACTCCCATAATTCATCCCAAAAATGACCAAAAGTGGACTATAGAAGTTTGTATTCTTTTCTAGTCATCGTTTCATTTATTTGTGACCTTTACATTTATACTCTTGGACTACAAGACGTGTGGGCTACCCTCGAGTGGGCCTAGTTCGCCATTTTCCAAGTACTTACTATTTTTAGCAGGTTGGGCCCAAAGTAACAATTTGGGCTGTCCAACCTTTCTTATTTGGTCTAGAAGGGTTATGAATCTTTCTTTATATTTTATTGGGCTATTAGGTCTAATAAGATGACCCATTAAGTATTTGGAAGCCCATATTCATAGTACGGGCCCAAATGATAGTACGATTAATCATACATTTTATAAAGCATTAATCGTTTTACAAATGTCAAATGATAGGGAAATCAATACATCAACTTTGAATTTTAAATTGAATTTCAAGAGCGTCCGGGTGCAGTGTCATATGATGTGTCGTGGAATGGTTGAGATGGTTGTTTACTCAATTTGTGTCATGCTGTTTTGATGCATTTCATTAGAGGAGTTGAAGTGGTTGTGCTATCGGTGGGTGCAATGCGAACAATATCATTATCTTCATACATCGCCCTTATTATGTGTAGTGAAGACTCATGCAAAATTTTATGATACAAAATGGGCTTGAGCTATGTGGGTAGTTGGTTGATGAACACGAGTTGTCTGGTGAAGTCCTCAATTGAATTATGTATTCCCCCGCCCCTACAAAGTACATAAAAACATCAATGGTTAGTTTCATATATGCAATATACCTTCATAATTTACAAAAGATCATAATCTCTTTATCATGATATATATATATATATATATATCATATATATATATATTGACAAATTAGATTTGACAATATATGTATGATGGAGTATATGGCCCGGGAACACTCGGCCCACAGACTCCTACTACTCCAGTAAAGGCCCAACAGGCCCAGAAGGCCCAACAGGCCCAAATCACAGCGCCCAGAGTACCAAGCAGCCCGCAAGGCGCACTAGGGGTGCCTTCGGCCCCCTGGCCGAAGGCTCTAAACTCTCACAGAACGGGTTTCTCAAGCAAACTAAGAAACTGGGAGGAAAACGGCAGAAAACAGTAGCCCTCGGCACCTGGAGCCCTCGGCACTCAGGGGTCCTCGGCACTAAGAGCCCTCGACTAGTCCTCTGCAGCCGAGGGCACCTCTCCTGACATGACATCCGCATCGCATGCGCACAGATCACCGTACCCTGTACAGATGTCCCATCCAACAGCCGCATTAAATGCGGCCACATGCGGCTGCCAGCGCCAACCATTTGAGGTGACCTCTCGGCCAATGGGCGCTTGACGCATGTCCCTGTCCGGCATTTATTGCTACTATAAATAGCACCCCATTTCCCCATTTGTAACCACGCTGAAAACGCTCCACACTTATAATATACTTTCTCTCTCTACATTTACTTGCTCTGACTTCTCTCCTATTACTCCCCGTAATAACCCCTCGGATAAGCTACCCCCGGGTACACTATCCATCAATGTAATATACCATTCATAATTTACAAAAGATCATAATCTCTTTGTCATGCCAGAACATGCATTACACGGGAAAGAGATTGAATGAATATGTAATGTTTTGGCAATGTCATAATATTCTAGGCTTAGTGCAACAGAAGAAGAATTGAAAAAAAATTGTTGCTTGTTTAGATAAAAGGATGAAAAAATTATAGTCAAACTGATAATAAAAGTATTAGTTTATCAGCAATTTGATTCAATTAACTTGTTGTTACTTTATCCAGCAATTTGGTTGAATTTTTCCTTTTTTATACATTCAAAGTTAAGAGTGGTAGGCCTTAGTAGATGATTCAACGGGCATGAAAGAAGTTATCCTTAAGATATAATCTACCTTGTTTGCTAACCACGACAAAATATTTACCTTAAATTGTGTTTACTATTTCCATTACATATCTCGTCCTACTTTTGTACTTGGTATAGTATTTCACCGAATTATTGACAAATGCAATTGAAATATTGCAATTTCCATTTAACATGAACCCTATATGCTATAGAATAAAGTCTTCTCAGTTTCTGATCCTAAATCCAGGTTTTTCTTTTACAACTTGTAAGCTTTGAAACAATCTCATCTAATACAAGGATTTCATTCCTTGTTTTGTCTGTATCGATATTTTTCATTGTAGGTTTTACATTTATAATCTATTCAGCAATAAGTGTGTTTATGTTATCACACTTTTGATTTGCTTTTGTGTTTAATTTGATGGTGTTGTATTCCAAGATAGTGTTAGGTGGGACTTAAGGTGTGTTAGACTGACTCTCAAACCTTTTATTCAAATACACACATTTTATTTTATATATTAGGAAGATTTTTCTATAAAGCTCATAATGTTATGATTGAAGATGTGTTCTTCTTTGCATAACAATTAATTTGATTCATATTCTAGCAGATAAGGCAGCTTTGCATGCATCTAGGGATATAATTTGTAGGAAAAAACAACAGGTTGCGGCTGCATACTATATCTACATTTTTAGCAATTTACCTGCAAATCTTACTTGTATTTGTATCCATTTTATTAACAGAGAGTATGTACATTCATTATAGAGATTTTTTGCACAATTGGGCAGTTTTTTTCCATTCTATTCTCATGCTATGCGTGAAGCCAACTGGACCGCACATTTCTTGGCGAATCAATCCCCGGCCCAGTTTACAACCTATGCCCGAATTTTGGATCTACCAGCCCAAGCTAAAAATTCTTTTTATATGGATTTATTCGGGATTCCTTCACTTAGATTCTCTCTTTAATTTTTTGCATTTTTATGTTGCTTTTTTACTGAGAGGTTTTGGCCTAATCCCCCTCTTTTTGTATTCTTTTTGTAAGGAAGTTTTGGCCTAGTCCCCTTCCTTTAGTATTTCATTTAATCATTTTAATAAAATCCCGGCATATGACTCTCGGCATATGCCCCACTGATTTTGGTGGTTTGCCTTTCGGGATAAAAAAAGTTATATGTGTTCATAATGATGTTTGAAAGAGTTTAAACATGTGATTAACCAAAGTGATCGGGCTTATATCAAATGAACTATTGAAATATGCATGAAATATGATATGAAAATGTTTATAAAACATATGTGATGTTTTGAAGGATAAAGATGACATAAAATGATTGTTTATAACTTAATACACATTGTGATTAAGTTTGACACGAATTGGACTTGAAATGGCGGGTCAACGAAACGTTGACCGGTTGCCCATGGGGCAACCGACGCCGGTTATGGGTAGAACCAGCGCCGATTTGGGTTCGAGATTAAATTTAATTATGCACCAGCGCTGGTTAGGTCTGAACCGGCGCCAATTTGGTGTTGTTTTGCCCATATGTTGATTTTTAATGCATGTTTGCATGAATGATTATTGATTATTAATATACGAACTCAATGGATATGCTTTTAATTTGAAATACGGTTTTTTGAGAGAAAAGTCAGGAAAGCATCTTATCAATTCAACCTGTCATTCTCAATTTAAAATGTGGTTAGTACTCAGAGTATTTTTCCAAATCAATGTAGAATAAAAAAACTATTTATGAAATTAGGGTCAACCATGGTAAACTATTTACGAAAAACTATTTACGAAATGTGGTAAATATTGTTGGGTTCAACCATGAATCCATGATAGACTAAAGTCGCCAAACCAAGTGGCGACTTTGAAGTCGCCAAATGAAGTGGCGACTTTCTCATGCGGAAGTACCGAGCCGGAAGGCGAAAACAAACAAATATACACCAATATTGGATATGTGTAATTATTTTACCAAAACTTTAAACGTCCATAACTTTTTCGTTTTTTGCTCCATTTTTTATAAAAATATATACCAAAATTCACAATTTTTTAATTATCTTTCATTTTACACCAATATTGGATATGTGTAATTATTTTTTTGTGTGTATATGTGTAATTATTTTTTTGAAATAATCCGTATGGAGATTGTAGAATTGTTTAATAAGCCTTCAACATTTTTTAAAGTTTATATATCCAATATTGGTGTCAAATGAAAGAATAAAAAATTTTGAAGTTTGGTATATTTTTTATAAAAAATGGAGCAAAAATGAAAAAGTTATGGACGCTTAAAGATAAAGTGATTTTATTATCATGGGGCACATATTAATATAAGTTATACGGAGTATTTGTTTGCTTTTGGCCTTCCTGCTTCGTACTTCTGCGTGAGAAAGTCGCCACTTCATCTTGTGACTTCAAATTCGCCACTTGATTTGACGACTTTAATCTACTATGATTCGACTCAGCAATATTTTGGTAAATAATTTTAATCCTATTCTAATTTCATAAATATTTTTTTATTCAACAAAAAAAACTGTCAGTACTCGTATTTAATTGTTTATTTATGTTTACGTTTTTCAAATCAAAAGAAAAAGAAGCTCCAACCCACTGGTCCCTATCGCTCTACAAACTAAGCAGTCAAAGCTCCAATCTTTCTCTGTCACCACTTGAGCTGTTTCTTAAAGAATGCAGTTTTGGTGAAGCTATACCTTTCTCACTCTGTACATTTACCCTTACATCTGTATTATGAACATTACAAGTTTACAGCTTTCCATTTCGTTCCTAAATTGTTGTGCAATGGACGAAGGCATTGGAGGTTGTTTGTATGAATGCATTTGAGAAGGTGAACAACTTCAGCTGATTTTTCTGTTGGAATGTGTGGAGTGCAGGGACTAGATTTCCGATCTCAGGCTGTTCAATTTGCAGTTTTGTAAAGAAACGCGAACGTTTAGTTTGTTTTACGAGTCTACAGAGAAATCTAGGGTTTCTCGTGTGTGAGCATTATAAGGCTTTTCAAACGTTGATAACTGATAGATGGTTTAGGGTTTGCGTATGCAATGAATAGGAGCTTTCGAGCTGAAGAGTCACGGACGAAGCAGAAAATGGGGAGTTTGAGGAGCTCGATAATGAAAGAGAAGGACGAGGAACTCGGATTGTTCCTTGAAATGCGGCGGCGAGAGAAGGAACGCAACGACCTTCTTCTTCAAGAATCAGAGGAGTTTGATGCTCCACTTGGTATGATAGTCACAGAACCTTTAGTACTAAATATTTTAATTTTCGGAGTATGTTTTAACTTAGTACTCCTAATACATTGCTGTTTCAGAGCATTCATTGTTTTTTGCCTGGTTAATATGTTGTTATACTTTGTGTGTGAATAATGCAATATGTTGATCCCAGCCTGCCAGGGGATGAGTCATATTCATTAAACTAATTCTTAATTTATATTGCCTTTATTTCTGCAGAATTTCTTTCTTAGTCTTCCTAAACTTTTATGCCTTTGGTGATAATAAAGTAATGTGCTTTTTGCTGAATGCAGTTCAGGAAATTAGAATTATATCTCAAGCAAATGTTATAGGAATAGAAGCTAGCCAAGTTTTATTGGCTAGAGACGACAATATTGTAATTGTGAATGAGCCTTTTGGACTATTATAACCCTCATACTTTTACATAAATGTACTTTCCAGCAACCAAAACATGGCTCAATTCTACCCCTCGAGTTTTGTTGTTTTTTCTTCATGTATGTTTCTCTTGCAGGACCAAACACCGGTAGTTCTCCTGTGTTCAGTATTCCCTCAGCTGCTCCTGCTCGTAAAACTGTTGCCGATGACTTTCTCAATTCCGACAATGATAAGAATGACTATGACTGGTAATTTATTACTTTTGTCATATTATTTCTGGAGTGTATGTTACAGAGTGTTTGTTATTTTTGCTGGCTTGCTTACGTAGTTCATTCTAACGCTGTAATGTCATATATATTTAATCTATATGTCACACCCCTATGCTTGGCTATGTGTAAAGTTTGATGATTTCAATCATCATTTCATTTCCGCTGTATATATAACTGTTACAAGGTACTATTTATGGCAATGCAATTTAAGGAATTTGAATATAATTTTGGCTAATTAATTTTCTCATGAACATTAGAAATTTAAGTGTTAACATTACAGCTACTGAAAAATGGATTAGACGCATATTATGAACTGAAAATGGAATACCATGCATTATTTGTGATGTTGTACATATGTTGCACGTCTAATTTTTTATTTACTTTCGGCTAATAGGCATTCCCCCCCCCCCCCCCCCCCCCCCCCCCCCTTTTTTTTACCCCGGAAGGCAAACCACCGAAATCAGTGGGGCAAATGTCGGGGAACATTTGTCAAATTTATTAAATCAAGCAAAGAGTACACAATGAGGGGGATTAGACCAAACCTCAAATTCAAAAAGTACAAAAGTCATCAAACCAAAAATCTAATAGATGGAAGCCCAAAGAAATCCATATTTAAAGCCCGTTTAGCCTAATAGGCATTTATTGCGGCTAATGTAATAACACTTCTTGCTATGCTTCATGTTGTTTGTCTTTCAGGCTTTTGACACCTCCTGGAACTCCTCTTTTTCCTTCATTGGAGATGGAGTCACATAAAAAGGCAGCGGATAATCTGGGAACTGTAAAGCCCCGCCCAACCGCTCTTAAATCTAGAGTAAGATGATCATGGAATTTACATTTTCCATATTTGGTTTTCATAGCTAAAATCCCTCTATTGGTAATATGCATTTGGTTAACTTTAATGGTTAAGCGAATTTGGTAAATAGATCGTTCATTGCAATTAATTCCACATAAGAGCACCAATCATCCATAGGCTTATACATATTTTTGAGTAAGAGTGTTTTAACTTGGATGGTTTTTAGTCCCAGACCAGACTTCAACAGACCAGACCAGACTTCCATAGTTATAAAATACAAAGAGACCAGACTTAAACTGACCAGACCAGATTTTCATAGTTATAAAATACAAAGAGACCAGACTTAAATAGTCCAAACCAGACTTCCATAGTTATAAAATACAAAGAGACCAGACATTTACCATACCAACCAATTCCAGACGTAAACAGACCAGACCTGACCAACAAATTTCAGTCCAAGTAAAAACATCCTAAATTTAACCTTTAACATCCAAAGCCTCCATTTATAGGATGAATTGAAAAAACCACTTGCTGAGCATCAAGGATTAAACTCCTTTAGTAATAAGCGTTATTTTGGTTTTCTCACAAAGTGAAGCTGTACCATGAAAGGTATTTGTCAGGGCATATCTATTCCTGAATTTTATATATTTTCTCCGACAAAAAAAGTCCTGTTTGACCATGATATCGTAATTGACTATAACCGCTGGCCGCTTGGCTTCACTCTAAATTTACCTATAAATCAAAGTTGGCTTTTGAAATCCAACTCATTTTTTGTGTCAAAATGTTCTTAAAGAAGATTCTTTTATCTGGGAAAAGGGAGTTATTATTGTCTTTGGGTTGAAAGAATCATCAACTATGAAGTGGAGACTGGAGACGCCCCACAATAAATTTCACCAATAGTTGATTTTTGTTGTTGTAGCTTTCGAATCAACCGGAGCCCACCGCCAGAAGCAATATAATATCCAGACAGCCGGCTTTGTCCCCAGGAAATAATTCAAGTTCTGGTCTTAGAAGACCCACTTCTGCAGGGGGATCAAGGTCATCAACTCCGACTGGGCGACCCACATTGTCCACATCCAGATCTGCCCTTGCGTTGGCAGCTAAGCCAACAACAAATATATCATCTAAAGGAACGTCAACTTTAACAGCATCTAAATCATCACCAACTACCTTAACAGCGTCTAGATCTTCAAGGTCAGCCACACCTACCTCACGTGCAGTGCCCCCTTCAACCAAGTCCGCAGTTCCTCCGAGATCGTCAACACCTAATTCCAGGTCTACTGCTAGACCATTGACACCAACGTCAAGGCCTTCGATTCCCGGGTCAAAATCAACATCACGTGTGTCAACCCCAACTCGCCGTCCCGTGACTTCATCTGCAATACAGACAGGTGCTCCTCCCCCGGCCAGGTAGGCACTGTAACTGAATCTAAACAAATTGCCAAATATTCAATTCAAATGCAATATTGTAGAATATTTTCATATTCGTTGTGTATTCGAAGTAAAAAATTGATTCATATTTGATTCAGCCATGTTAGTTAATTACAGTCGCTTTGATTCAACTGTTCTTATTCAAAATTCTTATACTCAACTTTTAAAGAGGTAATATCATATTTATTTCCTCGACTATGTATTATTACTTAACATGGCGCTTAACTTTCTCTTGAAGTTTGAACTCATTCTATGTCCTTGACTATGCAATTACTATTCATTTAGTCCACAATCATATTTTACTCTAATTATGGGGGCTATTATTATCCACTAAGGACCAAAGGCAAAGTGTCTCCCAACTCGGGTCTAAATTTAGTGATTGTTGTAAAGACCCGTGCCATGTAGAATGAAATACTCCGTACATGTTAGAACTAAATGAGATAAATTGCGTTGTCGAGGACCAACTAAGTAATACTGTATTATTGGAATATTTTTCTAATTGAACATACCCGTATTCATTTTGAAATTTATTCAAATAACCATATGTATTATAATTGGAGTTATTGGAATCATGAATCAAATGAAAGTTGTTTGATTCATTAATAACCCTGTTGCCAGGTCAGCATCATCTTCAGTAGCAAAGTCATCTAGTACTACTGTATCAAGAAATCCTGCACCACCACGTGCCAGTTCTCCGACTGCTAAGCCGAGACCATGGAATCCTTCAGAAATGCCTGGATTCTCATTAGATGCTCCACCAAATCTTAGGACTTCACTATCTGACAGACCTGCTTCAGCAACCAGAGGCAGGCCCGGAGCACCCATTTCCCGCTCTTCATCCATTGAGCCTTCTGGAAATGGGAGAGGTAGACGGCAATCATGTTCTCCATCAAGAGGCCGCCCTCCAAATGGTGTCATCCACAACAGTGGAAGCTCGGTCCCCGTGCCGGCTATGAGCCGGTTGCATGCTAAAGCTAATGACAACATGAGCCCTGTAATGATCGGGAATAAGATGGTTGAAAGGGTGATAAATATGCGGAAGCTTGCTCCTCCTAGGCAAGACAATCACAAAAACTCACCCAATAGTAATTTGTCTGCAAAATCTTCATCACCTGACAGCACAGGTTTTGGAAGAACACTATCCAAAAAGTCTTTGGATATGGCTATGAGGCACATGGTATGGACTTTTTATTTTATTTTAACTGCTTTATTAAAGAAAAAAATGTTTCTGAAGGACCTGTTTGGTGATGCTTCGCTTATTATGTTAAAAAGTATGCTTTGGTTTGTTTTCAAATTTGAATCAATACACATGTTTGATAGAATTATTTCTAACATACTCTGTATAATTTATATCCTCCATCCTCAAAAATGAGTCATGTTTGAAATTTAGTTGATGTCGTAATTCATCTATTCGATCTATGTTTTATACTCCGTATATGTTGAGAGCAGAAAAATAAAAATCAACGGGGTAAACCGTTGCCAGATAATCAACGATAAAAATACCGTTGCCCAGAGCCAAAAGGCTAAAACCAATTTTATTCCAAGACGATCCCGAATGAATCCTAACAAGGGGTTTAAATACCCATCTACTAATTCTCAAACTAGGAAACAAAATCCTAGAAATCTTAATCAACTCCAACTAGGAAACAAAATAATAGAGATCCTAATCAATTTCAAATAGAAAACAAATAATAGAAATCCTAATTAACTCCTAATAGGAAACAAATAATAGAAATCCTAATTAACTCCAAATAGGAAACAAATCAGGAAAATTTAAAATAATAAATATTAATTAAGCAGCCCGCAACCAGCCCACGAAGGTGAGCTCAAGCCCGTTCCCGCCTGCCGTAAACAGATAGCCTCTTGGGTCTTGGACCCTCCTCTTCCACACAGCCGCCCTGCTCTCCCTGCTCTCTATCAATCCATCCTCCTTCACAATAACCTTGTCCTCAAGGTTGGAATCTGAAAACTGCCTCACAAAGCTCTTTTTAATCCTAGGATCTGATTTAAATTGACTGTTCTCTCTTTCTTTGCGCAGAAGAAGCACTTCTTCAGCTCTTACACCAAAAAGGAAAAAAACATCTTCCCCAGTTTCCTCTCTGATTTCCATATTAGCCCCGTCCAATGTTCCTATGATTAGGCACCCATTCAGTGCAAAATTCATATTGCTATTCCCACTGGCCTCTAACAGGACAACTTTTGAGGGGAATGAAGACCAATCAAGCCTACCCTTCCCATCATTCCTCTCCTTAAATCTGTATATGGTATCCTGAAGTGACGCACCACTTGGCAAAAATTGTTGTTTAAGTCTTAAAAGTTTTCCACTTTCTGTTGCATCGTCGGGATCAAAGACAGCACAAATATGTTGAACACTAGAGTGAAACTGTGTAGCAGATTCATATTGACCGCCGTTAACTTGAAATAAGTTTATATCCTCTGCACTAGCTTTGGCCTACCAAAGTGTAAGACTATTTGTGTTCTTTGTTTTATAGCCAGGAATTGGAACATCATATGCAACCGCCCGCCTGTATGACCTCCCCACCAATCCCTTTCCGGGAGCCATTGGGGTCAACATGATCATCAGAAACACAATGTCATACCCTGCAACTTCCCAGTGACTGAATTTCTCAAGCCAACCTTCAGTAACTTCCTCTCGTCCAGCTTCCGTAATGCGTTGCTTGTGTAGTCCATACTTGTACCTCAGTCCATAACCCCATGCTGGCGAATCTAGGGTTGCCATGGAATCAAGAAAGCAGGAAGCAAGCCTTCCTGACCCACAACTTCCTAGTGCTGCATCTTTCTCTGGCTCAGCAATCTCCTCAAGTTCGCACGCAGATGCTGATGCAGAATCCAGTGACGCGGCTGTTGATGAGTGCCCTTCTGCCGTCAGCGGCATAAAAGTCTTCATGAGTGCAGTGAGCGCAGCCAAGGAGGCTGTGATCTCTGCCAGTTGAACTCCTCGAGCGTCCAATTTCTGGTTTAACGAGGCTAGTTTGGCCTCCACCACCGTCAAAAGCTCCATGTTCGATTTTTTCATTCCGGCGGGAACGAGATCCGGCAGGTCGGACCAATTGTTGTGTAACAGAAGACTAAAATCAACGGGTTGAACCGTTGCCCAGATAATCAACGATAAAAATACCGTTGCCCAGAGCCAAAAGGCTAAAACCAATTTTATTCCAAGATGATCCCGAATGAATCATAACAAGGGGTTTAAATACCCATCTACTAATTCTCAAACTAGGAAACAAAATCCTAGAAATCCTAATCAACTCCAACTAGGAAACAAAATAATAGAGATCCTAATCAACTTCAAATAGGAAACAAATAATAGAAATCCTAATTAACTCCTAATAGGAAACAAATAATAGAAATCCTAATTAACTCCAAATAGGAAACAAATCAGGAAAATTAAAAATAATAAATATTAATTAAGCAGCCCGCACCCAGCCCAAGAAGGTGGGCTCAAGCCCGTTCCCGCCTGCAGTAAACCGATAGCCCCTTGGGTCTCGGACCCTCCTGCTCTCCCTGCTCTCTATCAGTATATAATGTCCGAAAAAATCTGTATGAGCAAGTTAATCATGACAAATCAAGTTAAACGTACAATATAATATAAAAAAAATAATTAGGATTTTAGGACTTTAAGCAGTATCATGCCAAAAAAAAAGTTGCACCTTGACCAAAGATGGCTTATGTTTTGGGATGGAGGTAGTACATTCTTTGTGTTTATTATGCAAATAGCCAAATATTTGATTTTTATAGAAATTCTAAGCTTTATATGTACTTTAGAAACTGGAAACAAATTTTTGAAAAAGGAAATAATAATTGTTCATGTTTCCTGTAAATTTCGAAGTTCTTGTTTTGTTTCCAGAACCTGAAAACAAAACTCTTAAGCCAAACATGTTTTCTTTTTTTCTTTTTATCTTTTTTCAAATGACAGAAAACAAAAGTATTATAAAACTGCATCTAATAGAATATTATAATATTTTTGAAATATTTTGTTGTTGACAGGATATAAGGCGAGCAGTTCCAGGTAATCAACGGCCATCAATGACTAATATCCCGGCATCATCGATGTACAGTGTGAGATCACGGCATAGTAGGAGCAGGACAGTGAGTGTTACCGATTCACCACTAGCAACAAGCAGTAATGCTAGTTCTGAAGTCAGTGTTAATAACAATGCACTTTGCATTGATGAGGTTAGCAGTGATAGAGGTGGGGTTCGATCTCCCGCCAGCATCCGTAGTAGTAGGTAACATCTCTGAAGCAGTAGCAGCATCTTGAGAGCTGAACATTATTTAAATTGCTTTTTGAGGAGAATTCTGTGGACAAGGTTCAACTGGCGTGAGTATGTAAAGATGCATGAACTAGGTAGCTTTTGTAGTTAGTGCTTCTGTATCATCATTAGAAACCCTAATCCATTTTTATGCTCTATTGTTCTTCAGAAAACAAAAAACCCCTCCTGCTTTTGTACTTTTTAGCAAACTAGATCGTAGTAATGTTCTTGAAAATGCACCAATTTTAGTCTCATCACTTGGGTGACCAAATTTCATTTTTTGGCCTTCACGGCTTCACCAAAGCAACATTTTTTGATACTGATCCCTAATAGAATTGTTCGGGATTCAGATACGGGAGAAATCATTTAATCAACTAATAGAAGTAGTCGAGGACTGAAAGTAGGGATGGACTGGGCCTGGATCGGGTTCGGGTCGTGCTTTGTGTGGTATTGGGCTTGGGAGTTGGTGGCCCGGTATCGGCCCGGGTAGGTTCCGGGCCTGGGTTGGTTCATAGTTTTTTTTTAAATTTTGTTTTTCTTATTTATACCTACGGCCTACCCCCTCCAGGCTCCACCCCCCAAACACACCCAAACCACCTAGCCCAACCTGCCTACAACCCAATGCCTTCAAAAATATTTTTTAAAAAATAACCGGCCCGGACCGACCGGGCCAGTTCCAAGAGCTCTGAGGCTCGTGACTATTATTGGTGGACTCGGGCCGGTTCAGGCCCGTTCGGGCCGCCGGTTTGTATGACATGGGCCCGGGACCGGCCCGAGGGTTGGACGGGTCCGGTTCGGGCCGGGCCACCCGCCCGGGTCACGGGTCCGGTTCGGGCCGGGCCGGTTAAAGTTTTTTTTTTTATAATTTATATTTTATAGTTTATAGTTTTATACGAGTATTAAAAACAAACTTCAAGTGCATTTATTTGAAATGAAATATGAACTACATTTGAAAATTAAAACAAATTTTAAGAGACAAACATTTTGAAAATTGTAATCAATCGGAACTTCCCGCACCTCCCGATCCTTTGGCTTTGTCACATGACTTCATATGCTTGATTGCCATCCCGTATCCGCCTGAAACCCCCATGCTACATTTTTTCTCACACCATTTGCAAATTGCGTACCACATCCCGGTCTTCGGGTCCTTCTGCTTATCAAAATTATACCGTATAATGACATCTTGATTTTCCATCTTAACTTCTTAAGTATAAACTATAAAGTAGATATATAAATACAACAACAACATCCAAGCCTTAGTCCCAAAAGATATTGGGGTCGGCTAACATGAATCGATACATGATATCACAACCAAAAGGAAAAGAAGGAATAAAGATAAAAAGATAAGCTATTATGAAAAGATAATATAAAAAAAATGAATATATATATAGAAATGATAAAATAAAAAGGTTGCAAATAATGCTTATAAATATATATATATATATAAGGATAAAAAAAAAAAATTGGAGAATATATTGGAGAATAAGAGAATTAGAGAGTAGAGAGTTGGAGAATTGGAGAAGAGATGAAAAAATGTTTAAGATTAGGAGTATTTATAGGTTTTTTTACCCCCACCCCCCACCACCTCCCCACCACCCAACCCCCTGCACCCCACCCAACGGCTATATAGCCGTTTGGGTTGTCCCCAGCCCACCCCCAACGGCTAGTAGCCTAGTACCAATTTATTTTTTTTAAAAAAATCAGACCGTTGGCCCGGACCCGGGCCCGACCCGGCCGGGCCGGGTCACATTTATCCGGAACCGTGCCCGCCCCGCCCATTCCCACCGGTTCGGGTCCACACCCGGTCCCGGACCGCCCGACCGGGCCGGTCCCGGGCCCGCACAGTACCGGGCCGGGCCGGGTCACGGGCCGGGTGGCCCGAACCGAATCCAACACTACTCGTGACCCGCCCAAAAAACTTCCCGGTTCGTGCCCAAGGCCTGGTTCGGATCTCAGATCCTGATCTACTGGGCCGTCTGGGCTGGGCTGGTACCACAAAGTGGCGGTCCGGTTTTGGTACCAGGCTGGTCTGATTGGTTCTGGTACCGGGATGGTTCGACCGGTTTCGGTCCATCCCTAAATTAAAGGGGTAAGACTATGCATGGACTCGGGCCGGATGGCCCGACCCGGAACCGGCCCGGGATCGGTACTGTTCCGACCCGGCCTGATCAGGGACCAGTACTGTTCCGGCCCGGCCCGACCCGGTGGCCCGGTCAGTGACCGGTTCGGGTAGGCCCGACCCGTGGGTTTTCCGATCCGGGCTCGGGTCACCCAAAACAAGGCCCGACCCGGTCGGGTCCGGGCCCGATTCGGGCCAAATTTGATTTTTTTTTCAATTTGTTTTTAAATTTTCGGGTTGGACTGGGTATTTTGGGCCATTTGGGGTGGTTTGGGGGGTTGGGGGTGGGAGGGGGGTTAATTAGGAAGGGGAAAAAATTGATAATGGGCCCGGCCCGGACCGGACCCGGTGGTTACCCGGGCCGGTCCCGGGTCCACCACTCCTGAACCGATGGCTCGCCCGGGCCTAGGACCGACCCGGCCCGGATCCGAGTCCACCCCTAGGTAGGACACAGAAAATAAAAAGTTAGGGAATCAATTGTGTGAATTTTCAAATAGTTATGGGATCAACAATGTAAAAGTTTTGTATACCTCAGTACCAAATGTTGAGTACTAGGGATGGATTCGGGCCGGGTTAGGTCCGGGTCGGGCCTAGGCCCAGACGGGCCTAGTCCAGGGCGGGCCAGCGGTTCTGAATAGGTGGACCGGGACCGGCCCGGGTAGCCACCGGGTTCGGGCCGGGCCGGGCCTCAGGCTTGGTTAATTTTTTTTTGATTACCAACCTATCCCTGACCCCCCTCATCCCCCCAAACCCCTCCGAAACATCAAGCCCAACCCAGGTGGAGCCCAAAAAAAATGAAAAAACAAAAAAAAAATCAATTTGTCCCGAACGGGCCGGACCTCCTTTTTACCAACCTGAGCCCGCCTCGCTCAACCTAAATAAACGGGCCTTAGACCGATTTTGGGCCCGAAGGTCCGGGCCGGTCCGATCCCGCACAGTAGCGGGCCAGGCTGGTTTTTGGGCCGGGTGGCCCGAACTATTGAGTACTCCCTCTGCCTTTTAAAACTTTGACGACATTTGATTTGAAATAACAAAGTATAGAATTCACATAGTTGAAGTTTGTGTAGTAAAAATATAAATAATACTGAGTAATACATATTTGCTACTTTGAAGAAAAGTGAGATTTTTTCGCAACCACTAAATAATGTTAGGGTTGGCAACTTGGCAATATGTGAAAGTTAGGGAGTATCATTTACCAAAACAGTTCTTCAAGCGTGCGTGGAAGGAAAATAATAATAACTTGTCATAGGGGTGGGCACGGTCCGGTAAATTGGTAAAATCTGTAATGTATCCGTGAGGTTTTTAACGGTCCGGTACGGTCCGGTTCCAAGTATAGAAGAGTTCGGTACCATGTCGTTTCGGAACGGTACAAAACGGTACGATACAAGTATAGAAGAGTTCGGTACAAAACGGTTGTAATTAGTATATATCATCACACCAACCAAATCACATGAAATGTTGATATAAATACAAGAAATTACATACATAGTACTAAAATTCACAAGTACACAAATAGTGCAACACAACTAAGAAAAAGTATAGCAAAACGATGACGCACGAGATAAATATCATCTTTAATTTACTAAGTTCATGTGAAAATATAAAAACGAATATCATCAAATTGTTGAATATAATAGAAATATTCAACATTCATCTTCTTCTTCTTCTTCTTCTTCTTCTTCTTCGTTCTAGGTTAAATATTACTTTGTAGTTCTAATTTAATTTATAGTTGAACCTTGAGAGCTAAGATTTAAACCATATTAATTAAGTTGTAAATATTGCACATATATGATCCAACAAAAAGTTATGTACACTACATTACTAGAAATAAATAGTCATTAATGATTTCTAAAATTTCAATATTCTTTCAATAAATACCAAAATATAACATAAATTATCTAACAAGAAAAAATCACAATATATATATATATATATATATATATATATATATATATATATATATATATATATGATGGAGTAATGGGACTAGGCCCAGAGCCTAATCAGCCCAAGCCCCAAACTTGGACCCATGGATCCAAGTCCATAACCTGGAGCCTGCCAGCTAGCCCAGCGGGGAGCCTGTCAGTCCGGCCGACCTCCTAGCCCGGAAGAGTAACGGTCGAGCAATTAATGCACTATTAATTATGTATTTAATTCCGTATTAATGTTGTAATTAATTAGTCATTATTATCGGTAGCAGTTATGATTTGTATACGCCTATAAAAGGCGGGTTGTAATTCAGATTAGAGGAAGCAATTTTGAAATGCTATTTCTGGCTAACTTTCCATATTCGTACTTTCCTAATTCTTGCTTGAGTGTCGTACGTAGCTTTCCTAAAAGCCTACGAGCGTCCTATTTTGGACCAACATTGGTGCTTTCATTGAGAGCCTCTATTGATCTCTCAGATCACTTTAGTAGGAAAAAATTCAAGAAATTCATCCCAATCCAAGGTGCTACAGTTCCACTTCCTCCTGTTCTCTTCGCCAATCACAGGTGGATGCCGTGCGCCGATGTCGCTGCTGGTCTCCCTCATCGCCACGCCTATTCATGAGATAGGCCTTCAAATGTGCATCACCTAATTTCTATGGAGCAAGAGTCTGCTCTGCGTTAAAGTGGATGGATCAAGATTACACTAAGACCAAATTTGATTCTCCTCAAGGATGATGGGCTGAATTTTCAGCAACGCATTCGGGCCCGTTTGGCTCTAAAGCTAAGTTTCCAAAAATCCTCTATATTTGATACAAAAAAAATCATAAATTCAAACATTTGAAAAGATTATTTAAGTGGTTTAATTGCTTTTACTCTTGTCAAGCATGTGTAATTTTAACATTGAAAAACGGGCTTATGAAATCCGATCACTCACGTACACCGGGCGAGCACACACACTCGTACACTGGTCGAGCACACACACTCGCGCCACCGGGTCACGTCACATGGGTGTGGCGATTAATAAGCTCTAATATAAATGTTAATACCGCACACTCTTGACTTCATACAAGTTCTTGCGTGCTCTTACCCTTTCCAAGTGCATCACACTCCGACCTCGGGGGACGAGTCACCCGTTCAAAAGTTTTTACTTGCGGGTTCAAACTACCAACCTCGGGCGGCGAGTTAAACTCTTATTAAGGGCCTAGAGCCACGCTCTTCCGAGCAATTTTGTCACTTAATTGACATTCACATTTCTCGAAAAGGTTGATATACTTTAGTTCTTTGGGGTTGGATTATCTATTCGAGTGAGGAGTCCGACTCACTTACTCGCGGATTCAATCTTTCTTTCGAAGACTGGGTTGAGGCCTAACTTGGGAACTTGATGTCATTCTTTTTAAGTAGTAAGTCCGACTCACTTACACACCGAGCCGTGGTTCGACACCAGGCCTGATGCTCTATTCTACACTAGCTTCTTTTATGTGTAGGTATAACTGAATGAAGTGGGGGACTGAGGGTCTTACCGTCTTCAAGGAAGCAAATGACAAACCTGACGAGTCTGAGTCCGACGAGAAGAACAGTTCTAGCCATCATATTCGCAGATGGAAATCATTGCAATAAAGGCTAAGGATCTCACCTCTTGCTTCATCTTGGGGGCGTCAGATGTACTCTTTTTCCCTTCATTAGGATTTTTTCCCATTGGTTTTTTTTTTCTAATGAAGGTTTTTAATGAGGCATCTCCCCAACATGGATAAGGGCGGGGATTTTCTAGTCTCGGAGAAGAGCAACTGACTTGGACTACTCCCTCTTAGCCGAGTCTACTACTCGACTAATGGAGTGGGGGACTCGTGATGGAGTAATGGGACTAGGCCCAGAGCCTAATCAGCCCAAGCCCCAAACTTGGACCCATGGATCCAAGTCCATAACCTGGAGCCTACCAGCTAGCCCAGCGGGGAGCCTGTCAGTCCGGCCGACCTCCTAGCCCGGAAGAGTAACGGTCGAGCAATTAATGCGCTATTAATTATGTATTTAATTCCGTATTAATGTTGTAATTAATTAGTCATTATTATCGGTAGCAGTTACGATTTGTATACGCCTATAAAAGGCGGGTTGTAATTCAGATTAGAGGAAGCAATTTTGAAATGCTATTTCTGGCTAACTTTCCATATTCGTACTTTCCTAATTCTTGCTTGAGTGTCGTACGTAGCTTTCCTAAAAGCTTACGAGCGTCCTATTTTGGACCAACAATATATATATATATATATATATATATAAACACATTTGCATATCTTAGGGACACATGAATACATTCTTGGGCTATAAAATTGTTGGTCTATAAAAGAGATCTATTGGTATACAAAAAATATAAAAAATTCAAATGCATTTTTTTCGAACGGTTCGATCCTGTATTTTTCGGTTCTCAAAATCTAGGACCGGTCCCATACCCGTTTCAAATGGTACGGTTTTAATACGGGATAAAAATCTATAGAACCGTTTAAATACCCGTTATTTGGTTCAATACCATTACGGGACGGTTCGGTACCAGTTGGGTTCGAGTTTTATGCCCACCCCTAACTTGTCACATCTTAAGAGTAGAATAACTTTAATTTATGATGAATTAAAAAGGTTATTCTACCTATAAGAGCATCTCCAATAGTTTGAATAAGAGACTTGTTTGTAATTCAAAAAAAAAATTAAAGCTATTATGCTATTTTTAGAATACATTTTCCCCTTAATCAATACAAGCTACTTGTTAAAAATTTAGAATGGAGAGAAGCTTGAATTGAATTATCAATAACCAAAAGTAATTAATTTAATCGGTAACAATTGTTTTATTAAATTAATTAACATTTTTGAATTGATATTGTTTAAATTAGTGGACAACGTTTTAGAGAGAAAAAATTGAATTGCTATTGTCTAATTTGGTATCTTTGTTTTATTTAATGTCATTGTTTTGAAAATATTTACTCTTACTACATGTTGTTAATATTTCCTATTTCTTATTTTTTAATTCAAAAAATACATATTTTTTGAAATTATTTTAAAAATATGCAATTTCGTATATTCCCTCCTGTAATAATAATTACAACACTATTTTGTAATGTGTTTAAAAACAGTAATGAAATTGTCTCAATTTAAACATATTTAAATATAAGTTTATTTTTATTGTATTAAAAATTAATTCATTAAAAATGTATAATTTCAGTGATGAGTAATTTGTCGGGCTTATTCTAGAAGCATACCTTATAATTAACCATTAATTAGAATATCATATTAGTGAAAGTTAGGCTAGCTAGAAATAGTTGTCACGATAACTTAACAAGGGAAGCTGTAAAGCAAATAGTTTGCCATTAAAAATGCTCTAATCCATGTAATTGATCTATATCATCATTCCATCATTTATTATGTTTAAAATAAAATATTTTGATTGATTGACGTTGATGGTAAATATATTCATTCATTCATCTTAAAAGGACTACATAATCTGCTTGTTTTTATACCAAGTCAATAGTTGAATGGGTGAGGAATACTGGAATGTGCCAAAATGGGCGGGCACCAGTCTATCATTCAAGCTCAGATGTTCAATCACTAATCTCCTAAGATGTAAGCATTTCAGCACATATGTTGATGATGATGGATGCAATACAAATTTGGTTGACCCTTGAGAAACATACGTTTACTGAAAGCGTCCATGTGCTATTGCGCTTGGTCTCTGCCTCTCTCAAAGACTAAAATACGCTTTAGAGTTTAGATTAAGAATGTGTTTTATGACATTAAAATTGATGATTGAATTGGCTTAATATGATAAAATTGATCAAATTCTAATTAAGGTCGCCAATTGGATGAATCCAATACATATTGAAAAATTATATTTAAAAATATTTAATTAATAAAGTAAAGAAAAATATTAAAAATCCGCTCTCTAGAATAATTTCAAACAATTATGTAAAAATGGTAACTTCAATCTAACTTATTTTAATTATTACACAATTCAAGACGCAAAATAAAGTTATGTACGCGGTCAAAATTGAATGATAAAGTTTGACACAATGAACTATATATGGAAGTTAATGTCTAAATTAAGTACTATTGTCTAAACTGGACACTATTATCAGGAGTTATACTTTGAAGTGTTGAATTGAACTATTAATCTGAATTAAGTATATACGTAGTATGTGGTTAGTAAAAAGAATTGAAAATGTTTGAATAATATGAAATTACATCAAAAGGAATACTCCCTCCATCTCTCTATTTCTGTCCCATTTTACTCTTTCGTATGTATCATTGAAGTTGTCTTGTAATATACTACGTATTTAATTTGGTAATGTTTGAGTGATTAAAATTCATTCTTAATTTATTCATTTTTATTAGTTTGATAATAACCACACGTTTCTACTTTCTTAACATATAATCACACCACTCTTTCTTATCCCAATATTAGAAGGAAAGAGGCTTTATAATTTGTATAAAATGTTGAGGAGTATTAGTTCTATCTTTTTTTCAATTTAAAATTTATGTAGTACTATCAAGTTTTGCCCCATCATGCTTAAATATTTTATTGAGAATGAATATTTATTTAGACAATAATTGAATAAGACTATGCATTTTTATTTTGAGGAATAGTTTGGATAGGTAAATAATATAATAAGGTTGTTGATGATAGTTGCAATGTTATATGTGTATTGTAATCTCGTCCCCAAATGTATTTACTTTTTAGTAAATAATGTAATAAACCTTGAAGGATGATTTATGAATTTACATGGGGCCCACACCAGGAACAGGGCCACTCGATATTTTCGAGACCTCATATTATATTCATCTTGGTCTAGATAAGATGTATATGGTGGTGGATATCCTATTTGGACCGTAGCAAAGGCATAGGGTTGACGGGTTGGTCAAACGAGGCCCAATTATCAATATCGACAATTTATCAGATAACAGCCCGAAAAGGAATTTCGAGGACTTCTAATTAAAGTTGGGGAATGTATATTCATTCTAAGGTCCAATAGTGATTGAGAACATGTGTTATATTTTATTTGACCCGATAAAATAAAATATAATTAAAAAAATCTGAGAACTACAACTTTCGGGACCGAATGTACACACCGGGACACGCAAGGATGACCTCCCACATAAGTGGGGGCCATCCCACGTTTTTGTTCTTTCAAACAACATGGAGAGCCTCATATTGAGCCAAGTAAATAGTAAGGAAATGATGGGGAGACAAAATGAGAAGAGAAAGGGGTCCCTCCCCCACATTATTGGTGAATAAGCCAAAATATATATCTCCATCACCCCTAAACCCATAGGCTGGGCCAACCCACTCAAAGAAGAGAGATAAGCTCTGAATGAGGCTCAAGGTAATGACTCCATCAACCCCATTCCTTTTCCTTAATCTTCTATAATGATTATATAATCATATGTTATACACCCCTGGACTTGTTCTACACATTTAGAAGTGTAGAATGAGGGGTTCGAAGGTTGGTTTCTATCCAAAACGGATTTAGAGAACAAAGTTGTCCGGTTTGTCGGAAAATAACCTTTTAGAGGTTATTTGTGTTAATATGGGTTTTATGATAATGAAACCTTATTAGGAACTTGTATAAGGTACTCCTAGAGCTTTCACGGAGTTGAAAGGGTCACCGGAGTTATTGCCGGAGTTTCACAAAAGTCGCCAGAGCTTCGTCGGAGTTCAACCAAGGAGGGTGTAACTTCATAAGCTTTATTTAAGGTGAGAAGACGGCTTTATGCTTTATAACTTTTGCGTGAGGCATGAGATTACCTAAGGTAATCAAGAATATGTTCTATGGAATGATTAAAGATAATCAAGTATTTGTTTATTCCATGATTATATATATAAAACATAGTTGAAAATCATGTTATATATGTTTGATGATTAACAATGTGATAAATTATTATGTATGATGTTCCACAGATCCAAAAAGGTATTTTTGGATTAAGGACGTCAAGAAATAAATGTGTATAAAATTTCACGTTAATCGGACTTCGTTTGGGTGGTCAAACGGGCGTTGACCGCCAAGTCAAAGGCTATACCCGACCGGGTATGGGCAAATACCCGACCGGGTATTAGTTAAAAACAGCCCAGGGGCTACTGCCTCATCATACCTGACCGGGTATGGTTGGATACCCGACCGGGTATTGGGTAAAACACCCAATATGCAGTTTTTGAGTAAGTATACGTGGGCCGTTCGGGTGGGATCCGTCCACGTTGGTTACTAAGGATTTTTATATGACTATAGGGCTAGGTATTGTCCATAGTTGGAGGAACAAAGGGTTAGCCATATCCAGGTTAGGATTTGCTAGAATACTCTAGGTTGGGGTCGAGTACCCTTGGACGGTAAATGATCCAGAATACTCCAGGTTGGGGTCGAGTACCCTTGGACGTTAAATGATCCAGAATACTCCAGGTTGGGGTCGAGTACCCTTAGACGGTAAATGATCTAGAATACTCCAGGTTGGAGTTGACTACCCTGTGACGTTAAATGATCTAGAATACTCCAGGTTGGGGTTGAGTACCCTTGGACGGTAAATGATCCAGAATACTCCAGGTTGGGGTTGAGTACCCTTGGGCGGTAAATGATCTAGAATACTCCAGGTTGGGGTTGAGTGCGCTTGGACGGTAAATGATCCTAAATACTCCAAGTTGAGTTGAGTGTCCTGGACGGTAAATGATCCTAAAACACTCGGTAGTATAGTACGAATGTAGAATATAACTAGTGAGCTAGACATTCAGGACAGGGATGAGAAATGTCGGGTAATTAAGGACTTTATCTCTAAAATACTCTTTTTAAGGTAAATGATCTACAGGTTCTGTATTTTACAAATATATATACAGTATGTATCATCGGGCGGATGAGTTACAACTATATATACGTATCACCCTATTTTTGGGTCTCGTGTCTGAAATATTAGTTATTCTTCATATAGCCTGCTTGTCACTAGTACTTCTTTTTGTGAAGTATTGACCCCTTCGGGGGCCCTCACTATTTTCAGGTTAAGGCTAGAGTCCTACTACCTGCACCTTTGCCCAGGGTGATCATCAAATAAGGAAGACGTGGTTCGTGCTTCCCATTTCGATTTGAAGTTACAATTATGCTCATGGATATTTTAAATAATGTTTTCTATTAAAACATTTGGGGGCCTGCGTGCTCGTGTTTGCCACATGTGGCTAAATATCAAACATATTTTTTTCCGCATTTGTTTGATTATGATATTGATGTTGATTGTATGTGTTTACTAATCGGTTTGGCAATAGAATCTATCGGACGCCTTGTATAATTCAATATGGATGGACTATTGTTGTTCTAATTGGGTTGTACGACGGTTGTCTACGTGACATGGATGCGGTCCGGGGCATGACATGTATTATATTTAATATTTGATGATTACAATCATTTTCTAGAATAGAAATGAGAAGTTTTGATGACGTCCAAAAGAGATAAATGAGAAACTAAAGTGAGAACGGAAGAGTATGTCTGATGGATAGTCTACCCGGGGGGTATATATCCGAGGGGTTATTGCTGAGAATAACTTAGAGAGAAGTCAGAGCATAAGTAAGTAAGAGAGAGAGTGTATTCAGAATGAATGCCGTTAAAAGCGTCGTTACAAATGGGGAAATGAGGTGCTATTTATAGTAGCAATAAATGCCGGACAGGGACACGTGTTAAGCGCCCATTGGCCGAGAGGTCACTTCAACTGGTTGGCGCTGGCAGCCGCATGTGGCCGCATTTAATGCGGCTGTTGGATGGGACGTTTGTACAGGGTACGGTGATCTGTACGCATGTGAGGCGGATATCATGTCGGGAGAGGTGCCCTCGGCTGCAGAGGACTAGCCGAGGGCTCTTAGTGCCGAGGACCCCTGAGTGCCGAGGGCTCCAGGGGTGCCGAGGGCTACTGTTTTCGCCGTTTTTCTCCCAGTTCCTCTGTTTGTTCGAAATATCCACGTTGTGATAGTTAGGAGCCTTCGGCTAGGGGTCCGAAGGCACCCCTGGTGCGTATTGCGTGCTGCTTGGTACTCTGGGCGCTGTGATTTGGGCCTGCTTGAGCTTCCTGGGCCGGTTGGGCCTTCATTGGTGTAGCAGGAGTCTGTGGGCCGGGTGTTCCCGGGCCATATACTCCATCAGGAGTCCCTCACTCCTTTTGCCGAAAGGTACTTGAGGGAAAAGGAGTAATTTGTGCTTGCCCTTTGATGTTGTCCTGTCGTAATCTCTGAAGTTGGTGAGGAGTTGTTGTTTTTATGTCCCTGCCGAAGGCAGTCCCTCAGTTACCACATGTCGGGACTTGATGGCTTGCTTTGTCGTTTGTTGGAATTTCACTAATTTTGTAATTTAATGATTTTCCCGAGGGGGTTCCCCAGTCCCCCATTCCTTGAGGCACTTGTAAAGTGGTGAAAAGGAGTAAAGTAATTGCGTTGCTGTTGTGGGTCGAAGGCTGACGCTTTTCGTTTCATTTTGGGGGGATGCCTCGTTAAAAACCTCATTAGGAAAAACCCTGTGGGAAAAAATCCTAATGAGGGAAAAAGAGTGCACCGAATTCCCCCAACGATGAATCGAAAATGTGAAACCTTGGTCAAAAATGGAGAATAACGATTAGCCGAAGGCTTGCTGTTGATGTCCTGGGGGCGCCGAAGGGGAGTCCCTCAATCTGGGGATCGAGGGCGTAATGAATGTGGGTAGCAGTGGAGTTGTTACCGGGGGGTCCACTGTTTGTTGATTAGTTGGTGATGAAGATACCCGAGGGCTCCCATTACCTGTGTGCTGTAGACTATCCGTCAATGAGGTATACCCCCCGGGGGCTAACAGGCCCTTACAGTGCTGAGGGGGAATCCCCGAGGGGTGGCCTGATGTGAAGCCTTGGGCTTCTAAAGGAGTGATCCCGAGGGCGACTGTTATGTACCGTGTGGGGCATAAACCGGGGGCGTCTCTGGGTAAGTGTACCCGGAGGCTCTCCTTGGTGAAGTGGAGTAAAGTAAAAAAAGGTCTGGGGGCTCCCAGAATATAGCCGTTGGAAATATAGCCGTTGGAATACGTACCGTCAGGATATAGCCGTTGGGGGGGGGGGGGGGTACACGTGGAGTGTAGCCGTTGGCTGCTCGTGGGCGGGCGTCACCGGTTGGGTGAAATGACGGTGTGTAATGATCACTCTTGGCCGGAGGCCCAGTCTTTGGGCCCAAGCCCGGATTCTGGAGTCTATAAATACCCCATGGCCAGACCATTCTCCTTGTGCGTCCGATATCGTTAGCGAAGCTCTTCCAAATTTTCTAGAGAGAGAAAGCTCAAGCCCCCGGTCAAAACTCAGCTTTCAAGGTCAGTGTCCTGCCTTCCTCTCAAAACTTTTAGTAAGTTCCGCCCTCTGGCCTTAGATTAGGGTTAGAGTCCTGTAGAAAGCCTTCAAAACCTCAGGTGCGTACTTTGTCAAAAATGTCGTCCGCGAGTGATTCCCAGGACATCTCGGGGGCGCCCTCGGTCGAGGATGAAAGCATCTCCGACGTGGAGTCTAGTAGCAGTCAGCCCTCGGATGGTGGTGATGCAGCTCTCGCCACCGAGGTGCAGAAGGATCTGGTGGCCGAGGCCGAGGCGGAGGAGTTCGAGCGAACCGCCGAAGATGAGGAGTTGGCCCTCGCCGTCCAAGTTGCTGAGGAGGAAGAGGAAAAGGAGAGGGCGAAGGTTACTGTCGCTGTTCTTCCCCCCGGGGTGCTGGTGAAGGAAGTAGCTCGAGGCCACTGGACCCGACGCCGTTAAGTGTAGCCCCCGGGAAGAAGAGGAGGAAGACGAAGGTTGGCCCCCAGAAGAAGATTGTTGCTGCCGATCAGGGGAAACCCATAGATATGCCAGAGGGGTATTCTTGGCTCAATACTGCTGCCTTGGAGATAAAATCGAAGGCGGACAGGGCGGATCTCTACGTCACGCAGCTACACGTAGGGCCCTCGGCCGTGGTGGTCGAGCCGGGAGTTGACGATGTGCTGTCTCGGGCGCCCGAGGGGTGTATTGCAGTACACGTACTGTCGGTCTCCATGGGCCTTCGGTTCCCTCTGCACCCCTTCCTCTGGGAGTACCTTAGGTTCGTTGGCTTGGTCCCCTGCCAGCTGACACCTAATAGCCACTCCTACGTGGCGGGTTTTTTGAGCCTCTGCAGGGTCCGAGGGGTGACCCCCAGCCTGGACTTGTTCTTCCAGAGCTTCAACCTCTGCAGAGGGGGTCACGCGAATGCCGAGGGCTTCGCCAACCTGCAGCAGATAGCCAGGTGGAAGCTATTTACGGAGGCGCCTTCGTCCAATAAGGGCTGGAAAGAGCATTGGTGCTACGTCAGAGTTGCCGAGAACCCATTTCCGGCGGAACTTCGGGATCGCTTCCGTCGGCATCCGAAGGTTGGAAGCGCCGCTCTCGAGAAAGATGGCCTAATAATAGTCAAAATCCCGGAGGGTCGCACGAAGCAAGTGTCTATTAAAGATCACACTGCCGACAAGGAACTCTACGCCCTCGGCTTTCGGAGATACCGCTTCATTGGGGAAGCGGACGAGAAGTATCCCGTTTTTGCTGAGGCCTTCGGGGGAGCAGGAGGTAGTCCACGAGGGCTACGGCCTTTATACTTAGAATTTTTTTTTGTCATGTTTGTCGTTGTGTCTCTGACCCCTCGGTTCTAATCTTTTAACTTGTTGCTGTCGTTCTTTGCAGGTAGCAAGATGAAATCCAATGCTCTGTTTGCAAAGAGGAAAGGCAAAACCCAGGCAAAGAAGAAGGGGCCCTCGGGCCAGAAGCCAGCCGATGCGTTTTTCCCGAAGGACGTAGAGCCTTCTGCTGAGGACGTCAATGCTGCTGAGGGGACCGGGGGGCCGAAGGCCGAGGCGGCCGTGAAGAAGAAGAGGAGTGGTGAGGGGTGGAGCCCCCTACCAAGAAGCAGAAAGCCACCGGGGGCGCTTTTGAGGGGGCGGCCCCCTCATAATTGTTGATGACATGCCCTCCACTGATGGGCCTCTGGCCTCGGCCACCCCGAAGGCTCCGGTGAATCTCCCCCCAGAGGAATCACCCCGGGAGATCCTTCAACTCTCCCTTGTCCCCGGTGCTTCACTGATGCACGGTACTGCCGAGCCGAGGGCCTTCCTGCGGGGCATCACTTCGAAGATGGATAGAGAAGTCTTCGAGACATACGATGATGATGCCCTCGAGAACAGGATCCTCCGGTCCTCTCTCACTGTAAGTATCTGCTTCCTGTTTCCTTCTCTTATCAATTTAGTATTTTTTTTTGGGGAATAATCTAACTCCTTTGATCATTGTTTGCAGGCCTGCATAGCCCTCGGGGAACAGGCCCGGAGGCGTGAGGAACGACGCCTTCACGAGGCCGAGCAAGATAAGAAGATGGAGGGGCTGATTCGCAAGAACTCTGAAGCGATGAAGCATGCTGCGCAGCTGGAGGAGGCCCTCCGGGAGGCGAAGGCGGAGAAGGCCAAGGCCGGTGGCATAGCCGAGGGCAAGGCAGAGGCCGAGAGGGTTGCTGCCGAGGCGGCGAAGAAAGCTGTCGATGAGGCCAAAACCGCCAAGGAGGGAGCTGTGGCCAAGGATCGAGGGGAGGCAATTGCTGAGTTCCTTGCCGAGGGCTGGAGGGCCGAAGGCCACAAGGAGTGGGTGGCCTCCGTGGTGGCGGCCTCGGTGGATGATTGGGTAGAAGGCCCCGGGGTTGACTGGCTGACAGATAGGGGCGACACCTACTACCAGGGGGGTGAATTCTTTACCCAGCATCTGATCTACCGGAGGCTCGCCAGGCACTTTGGCGTATCCCTCGACCAATTTGACCCCTCAGCATATGGCCTCCCTCCATTGCAACCAGATGTGAGAGTTCCCCTCCCCCCGGGCGAAGAGCGGCCGATGATATACGACTCTATGATGATGGGGGGTGATGGGGGCGGAGCCGTCGGAGGTGATGCTGTTGGGGAAGAAGTCTCCTCCAAAGCCGTCGTAGAAGGTGCCTCGGAGATAATGATGCTGAAGTCACAAAGAAGATTTGTACTTAGAAATTTCTGAACATATTTTTGTAATGAACACCATTGATCCTTCGGCTTCGGCCTGTTTGTAATTTTACATTTACTTCTGTTCTTGATGAATGCATGCTGCCTCCGGGCTCTTCACATTTGAATGCGCCCTATGTTTGAATGTATGCCTTCTCCTTTTTGAATGTATGTCTAGGACTTAGAATATTTTCTAAGTGTTTGATAATGGTTGTAGCCTTCGGTAGTTGGGCACCCTTTGCTGGATATACAACTGAGGGCTCAGCAATAGTTAGAACTTAGAAAATTTTTCTAAGTGTTGATTCCTCGTGTACTGTAGCCTTTGATTGATAGGTAGCCTTCGGCTATTAGGTTCCTTGAGATGAGGGTGAAATATGTAGGACTTAGAAAGATTTCTAAGTGTAGATTTTCCCTTGGGAGCCTTCGGGATATGGCATCCCTTCTTGATGTATGAGTAGTTGACCGGGGGAAAAATATGTAGGACTTAGAAAATTTTCTAAGTGTAGATTTTCCCTTGGGAGCCTTCGAGAGATGGCATCCCTTCTTGATGTATGAGTAGTTGACCGGGGGAAAAATATGTAGGACTTAGAAAATTTTCTAAGTGTAGATTTTCCCTTGGGAGCCTTCGGGAGATGGCATCCCTTCTTGATGTATGGCCTTCGGCTGTCATATTCCCTTAGCTGTAATATTGATTGGGCCGGGGGCCCATCTTTAGGACTTAGATTTTTTTTTTCAAGTGCTGCTTCCTTGTGTCGCCTTCGGGTGATAGGTGCCCTCTGACTCTGCATCACTTTTGCGAGATGCCCGGGGGCTACTCATTTAGGACTTAGAATATTTTCTAAGCGTAAATTGATGTTGAGCTTACGGATGTAGATCCCTCCGAGTATATGAATAGGACCCTTCGGGTGATCGTGAGGCCCTTGTGTTGTATGAGTCTTTGGCCGAGGGCCAAATATTTGGGACTTAGAAAAATCTCAAAGTGTGCCGTGGATGTTGAACCTTCGGCAAGTGAGGAGTCTGTCCGAGGGGCAACTGTTTTGGAATAAGCCCCCTCGGTCTGGCCTTTGATGATTTGTAATAGATGCCTTTGGTTGTTGTCATTTTTCAAAAGTGTGGACTTAGGAAAAGTGTGGACTCCTGTTGTTGTAAAGAAAGCCGATGAGGAGTATGTGCCCTCGGCAATGGCTTGGAAAATTGTAGAGTTTGACTTAGCCAGTTGTGTCCCTTGTCATGGGGTAAGGGCCCTTGGTATTAGTGCCTAACAGATGCCCTCGGTATTTTGTTGGAGGTACCGTTTAGTGGACTTTGGATAGTCCAGGCCCTTCGTATTGTTGAAGCCTTCGGGGCTTGTGTGACCGGAGGTGACCAAGCAGTGGACTTAGCCGTTTCTTGATGATATTTGTTTGAGTAGTATCCTTCGGGAAATAGGAGCCTTCAATTACCGGAGGTGTTCCCGTGGGAGCCCTCGGCATGTTGTGATCTGTCGGAGTATACTCTTTGATTTCTCGCTGAGTCTGCTCCCCTTCACCCCCTCTTTTTTTTTTGGTTGGTGGTGAAGGGAAGGCATCAAGAAACTTGGTTTCTTGGTAAGGCTGGGCCTATTAGGAGACCATCAGAATACACCAATGGCTCTCCTCCCTCGGGTTAACCTTCCGAGTTCCGAGGGGATCGAGGGTCGTTTCCTGGGTACACGATATGATGGTCTGTAACCTGCCTCCCCTTGGGGGATGGCGCGGAAAGCGCCTCATTTTTGAAAGTCGTCCCCTCGGCGCTAGACATGGTCCGTGGCCTGCCACACCCTTGGGGTGGTGGCGCGGGGAGCGTTTCGGTTTGGAAGTCGAATCCTGGGCATTTCTCGTGCCTGTCATACCCTTGGGGTGATGACGCGGATAGCGTTCCATTTTTGAAAGTCGAATCCTGGGCATTTCTCATGCCTGTCATACCCTGGGGGTAGTGACGCGGAAAGCGTTTCAAGGAAGGGTTTTCATTTGCACACTAATTGCAAATGGCCGGGGGCACTACGTGCCGCCGGCACCGATGGTGGCGCCTTCGGTATATGCGTCCTCGTGGGGTACGGATTTTAGAAACAACACTTGGTGTTAGTTTCGAAATGTAGCCCCCGGTACTTGGTACCGAGGGGTATCCTGTAGGAACACTTAGTGTTCTTCTTCTATTTGACGTTGATGGGTGAGATATGTACCCCCAGTACTTGGTACCGAGAGGTCTTCTGTAGGAACACTTGGTGTTCTTATCTTTGACGTTGATGGTGGAGATATGTACCCCCGGTACTTGGCACCGAGGGGTCTTCTGTAGGAACACTTGGTGTTCTTGTTGCTGGGGATGGGAGTCCCCACCTTCGGTACTTGGTGCCGAGGGGTCTTGTTTGAAACACTTGGTGTTTTCGCTGTTGTTGAAGATGTTGATGGTGTCCACCCTCGGCACTTGGTGCCGGAGGGGGTTCTTCTCGTGGTGAGGCCTGGGGCCTGTAGTCGGTATGAGGGCTCGACCGCTCATAAGTGTTTTGCGGTTGTTCTTGGTGTCTTGAATGTGTCTTCATTCCTCAAAAGTGGAGGCCTTGGGCCATAGGATAGTACATTCATTAGTTATGAGGGCTTGGCCGCTCTTACATTATTGGTAAAATTTGACTAAATGGTGTACATTCCAGTGCCTAGGGACCTCTTTCCCGTTGGGGCGTTTGAGCTTGTAAGTCCCAGGTTTGATGATGGCTGCTATGATGTAGGGGCCTTCGAATTTTGGTGCCATTTTTCCTCCCTCGGTTGGTTGGCTGGCTTCCCTCCTCCGGAGGACATAGTCCCCCACTTGAAATTCTCGGGTGCGAACTTTGGCGTCGATGTAGCCTTTGACTTGCCTTCGGTAGTTTTCTGCCCGGATGAAGGCTTGCTCCCGGCGTTCTGAAAGGAGGTGGAGGTCGAGGGCCATGTTGCTGTCGTTGACCTCGGGGTCATATTGGATCACCCTCTGGGTGGGAAAGGTGACTTCCGTAGGAGCTTTGGCTTCAAAACCGTAGCAGAGGGAGAAGGGTGTTTCACCTGTTGCTCGCCGAGGGGTGGTGCGGTAGGCCCAAAGGATGTTGTGGAGTTCTTCCACCCAGCCACCGCCCTCGGCCTCCAGCTTCTTTTTTAGGCCCTCGAGCAAGGTCCGGTTGGCATTCTCTACTTGCCCGTTGCCTTGAGGGTAGGCGACGGAGGAGAAGGTGTGTTTGATGCCCCATGCCTCCAGAAGGGCACAGAAGGGGGCTGCCTCAAATTGTGTTCCGTTGTCGGAGATGATCTGCTGGAGGACGCCAAACCTTGTGAGGATGTTCTTGAGGACGAAGTGACGGCACTTCGCCTCTGTGATACTGGCGAGGGGCTCAGCCTCCACCCACTTGGTAAAGTAGTCGATGGCCACAATGATGTATCTGTTGTTGGAGGTACCCCTCGGCAGAGGGCCCACAAGGTCTATCCCCCATCGAGAAAAGGGGACGGATGTGCTGATGGGGGCATAGTTGACCGCTGGCCTGCCGGGGGCTTTCTGGAAATGTTGACATGCGGTGCACCTTCGGGCAAGGTCAGCACAATCTCTGGCCATGGTTGGCCAAAAATAGCCCTGGAGAATGAGCCTTCGGGACATGGAGAAGGGTCCCTGGTGAGCTGAGCAAGTGCCACTGTGCACCTCCTCCATTGCGACCTCGGTTTCATCCTGATGAAGGCACCGAAGTAGCGTGCCGTTGTAGGACCGTTTGTAGAGCCTTCCGTCTTCGATGGTATAGCTAGGAGCCCTCAGTCTTGCTAGTTTAGCGCGGGTCTCGTTCTCGGGTAGCTGCCCTGTGGAGATGAAGGTGATGATATCCGAGATCCAGTCCTCTTGGCGTTGTTGGATGTTCATAACGGGGCTTGCATGGATACTTGAGAGACTAAGTTCCTCAATTTTGGCAATCTTGGAGATGTGCTCGGGGGAGTCGGCCAATAGCTTAGATAGTATGTCGGCCTCGGAGTTCTGAGCCCTCGGTATTTGAGTGAGAGAGTGTGCCTCAAATACCTTAAGCAACTCCTTGGCCGCCTCTTTGTACTGTTTCATTCTTCCTTCCTTGGCCTCATATTCCTCGGAGATCTGGCCAACGACCAACTTGGAGTCGCATTTGATGTGGATCTGCCGAGCCTTCATGTTGGCAGCCAGCCGAAGGCCACATAGGAGGGCCTCATATTCGGCCTCATTGTTGGAGACTTTGAAGAAGAAGCGGATTGCATAGTAGGCTCTGAAGCCCTCGGGAGTAATGAGGACTACCCCTCCCCCGCATGCTTTGGTCGCGGAGGAGCCGTCGGTGTAGAGGGTCCACCAGTCGTCCGAGGTAGCCGAGGGCTCCCCGTCCGTGGCTGCCCTTGCGATACACTCCGTCACAAAGTCCGCCAGGGCTTGGCCCTTGATGGCAGGCCTTGGACGGATGTCAATGTTGTACTGGCTCAAGAAGATAGCCCATTTCACCATGCGGGAGGAGCTGGTGGGGCTCCTCATGAGGGCGTCGAGGGGTTGATGAGTGAGGACCTGAACCGGGTGAGCCTGAAAGTAGTGGCCCAACTTCTTGACGGTCCAAACGATGGCTAACACCGTTTTTTCCGCAGGAGAGTACCTGAGCTCGGCCTCCCTTAGGGTCTTGCTTACATAGAAGATGGCATGTTGGATGCCGTCTTCCTCCCGGATGAGTACGGAGCTGATGGCTGCCGGGCTGACCCCAAGGTAGAGATAGAGGGTCTCCCCTACCTTTGGTTTTGAGAGCACAGGGGGTGAAGATAGATATCGCTTGAGTTCGTCGAAAGCCCCCTGGCATTCCGGAGTCCATAGAAAGCCAACCGTCTTCCTCATGATCTGGAAGAAGGGTAGAGACTTCTCCGCTGATTTAGATAGAAAGCGGTTGAAGGCTGCCAGGCGGCCCATCAACCGTTGAACTTCCTTCACATTGCGTGGGGGCTCCATGTTGATGATGGCCTGGATCTTCTCGGGATTGGCCTCAATACCCCTTCGGCTCACCATGTAGCCCAAGAACTTACCCCCTTGGACGCCGAAGGTGCACTTCTTCGGGTTTAGCCGAAGGTTGAACTTTTGCATGATGGCGAAGATTTCCCGTAGGTCGTCAACATGGCTGGAAGATTGTTTGCTCTTGACGATCATGTCGTCGACATAGGCCTCCATGGTGCGCCCTAGGACGGCTTGAAAGACCCGGGCCACCATCCGGGCGTAGGTGGCCCCCGAGTTCTTTAGGCCGAAGGCCATTACTAGGTAGCAGAAGATGCCCTCGGGAGTCATGAAGGCAGTTTTTTCGGCGTCTTCCTCGTGCATGAAAATTTGGTGATACCCTCGGAAGGCATCGAGGAAGGACATGATCTCACACCCTGCGGTCTCATCCACAAGTTGATCGATATTGGGCAAAGGAAAAGGGTCCATAGGGCACGCCTTGTTGAGATCCGTGTAGTCCACGCACATGCGGAAGGTAGGGGGCTTCTGTGCGAGGACCACGTTTGCCAGCCATGAGGGGTATTTCACCTCCTTGATGTGCTTAATAGAGAGGAGCATGGCGATCTCCTTTTTCACAAATTCCCTCCTCTCGGCGGAGAGGGGTCTTCTTCGTTGCTGTACTGCTTTTGCCGAGGGGTCCACCGAGAGGCGGTGGGTGATGACCCTTCGGCTTATTCCCGGCATGTCCTCCGGCCCCCATGCAAAGACAGTGGAGTAGGCGCGGAGGGCGTCGGTGATACCGGTCTTCAGATCTTCAGGGAGCTGGGCTCCGATCTTCACGACTCTCTCCGGCTGGGCCGGATCAAGTGCAAAGTCTTATACGTCCTCGGCTGGTTCAGCCCTCGGCCTCTTTTCTTCTTGGTCGATGGTTCCGGTGATGGTGTCAACACGGAATTCCGTCTTACTTACCTTCTTGGTGACTTGAAGATAGCAGGCGCGGGCGATTTTCTGATTCCCCCGGGAGTAGCCAATGCCCCCCTCGGCGGGAAACTTGAGGCAGAGGTGCCTCATGGAGATGATGGCCTCGAGGTCCTCGAGGGCTGGCCGGCCGAGGATGATGTTGTGGGCACAGTCGATGTTGATGACGACGAACTCCACTTCGAGCTGGGCCCTATGGAGCCCGTCGCCGAAGATCACCGGGAGGGTTATTACCCCCTCGGAATCAATAGTATCGCCGGTGAAGCCGGCAAGAGGGGTCTTAATGGGCCGAAGGGACCCCCTCTCCAGATGCAGCTCTCTGAAGGTGCTGAGGTACATTACATTGACGGAGCTGCCCGTGTCAATGTAAGTTCGGTGAATGATGGTGTCGTTTATTTCAGTCCGAATCACCAAGGCATCCCTGTGAGGAGAAGAAGTAGGAGGGAGATCTGCGTTGGTGAAGGTGATGGGTTCCTCCCTCAGTCGCTTTACCGGGGGCATATGAGTGACTTCCCCCACGTAAAGCGATTGAGCCCACTTCTTTCGCTGGCTGGTGGAATCGCCCCCTGTATTGCCGCCAGTGATCATGATGATGTGGCGTTTTTTCTCCTGGTAGTGGGGGTACTCCTCCTCTTCCTCCTCCAAGTTTCCGATCTCCCTCTTCTTGCCGAGGGGGATGGTATTTGGGTTCACCCAAGCGTTCACCTTCGTGTGGTGCCCTCGGGGAGGTCCCTGATGAGAAGGTCCCTCCTGCCGAGGGCTTTGAACAAATTGGGACAGGTGCCCCGCTTGTATTAATCTTTCGATGGCCGTTTTTAGCTGGTGGCAGTCATCGGTCATGTGCCCCTGATGCCGGTGGAAACGACAGTAGGGAAACTGGGGGTTGATAGCATGTACCTCCGGGGGTGCGCGAGAGTCGCGCTCAACGAGGCCCCTCTCCTCGGCAAAATCAAGGATGATGCTGACGGGGTGCGTCAATGGTGTCCGGGGGCGGTCCAGGAGAATGGGCTGTGCCCAAGTCTTAGGGTTGTTCTTATAACCTCCCCCGGGCTTGGCTTGGCCTTGCCGAGGGCGGTCATCAGAGGGTCCTGAAGCCTTGGGGTGATTTGGAGGAGCCCCCGGCCCCCGGTTACTCTTGTTGTCAGCCCTCGGGGGCTGCTGATCTGGATGCTGGTGGTATTTCTCCACCTCCTCGGCCTCAGCATATCGGTCCCCCCGCTGCGGGGCCCTTATGTATTCGCGCGGGGGGGGGGGGGGGGGTTCAATGATGAGGCTCCTCGAAAAGTTGCTGGTGCGGAGGACGGTTTGTAGGAGGGCCAGGAGGGCCCCGTCATCAGCACCGTCGACTTTGTCGGCTTCCGTCCTCCAGCGCTCCAGGAAGTCCCGAAGGGTCTCATCCCTCTTCTGGCGTATGGTTAGGAGGTGGGAGAAGTGCTTCCTCGTGCGACGCCTCCTAGCAAATTGTGTCAAGAATCGCTGGGCGAGTTCTTGCCACGAATCAATGCAGCCCTCGGGCAGCCTGTTGAACCATTCGTATGCCGACCCCTCTAAGGTGGAGAGGAACCAACGACACAAATATTCGTCTGACGCCCCCACCATCATCATGCTGTTCTGGTATTTGCTGTAGTGTTCCTGGGGGTCCGTCTTCCCGTTGTAGGGCTGTATGTGTTGCCCTCGGTACTTTTCCGGGATCCGGGCCGCCAATACCCTTGGGGTAAATGGCGTCCGAGTCCGGAGCTGGATAAAGGGTTCCCCGGAGCCCTCGGCTACTTTCTTCTGTAATTCCTCCATTTTGGCCATCATGACCTCGTATTTGAGGTCTGAATGAGGGGTGGAGGTGGTGGCGTGAGCTTTGTTGGCCTCCATTTCATCAAGCCGGCGTTGGAGGGCCGCAATAATTTCGTCCCGGGGATCCTTCAGGAGGGTCTCCGCCCCCTGCGAACGAACCCGGGCCGAGTGGGCCTGGTTGATTTGGTGGCGAGCATCATCGGCATGGAGGGGTGCCTTGCCTTTGTCCCGAGGGGGACGCTCCTCGTCTGCCCTCGAGACAGACCCTCCGCTTTCCTGGGGCCTTTGGAGTGCTTTCCCTCCGAGGCGGTCTTGGACCCCTCGGCGGTCTGGCCCTCCTCCGAGTCGGTTGAGGGCGGAAGTGCGGGGCCTTTCTCTGTTGTCATTGTGGCGGTCCCGGGACTGAACTTCCTGGGAGGACGTATCTTGAGCCACTATCCCTTCGTCGTTCCTAACCCGAGGGGTGGGGTTTCCGAAGGGGTGTGGCAGAGGGGGAAGTATGATGTTCTCCCCAACCTGGGGTTGAGCCGGAGCCAGGGTGCCGAAGGCACCCGGGTTCTGAGTGAGCGTTTGGATGAAGGCGGAGAGCGCCGATTGCACGTCGATGGTGAGAACCGGAGGGCTGACTTGGTCATCGCTCCGGTTTTTCTTCTTGGCCTCGATGCCGAGGCGGGCATCGGGGGCATTCTGTTGGATCTGAAGGCGTAGGTCGACAGCCGCCTGTTCCAGCCCAGCGATGACACCGCCCTCGGGAGCCCTGTGGGAGGCTTCGGGGGCGTTGACGTCGCCGAGGGCCAGGTCCTTGTCTTCCACGTTTTTGGAGTTGGCACGTGTTGTTCTCACCATTTTGGAGAGGGCTAGTGTTTGGCTAAGGGGGGGGGTTTCTTACTCGATTGTTCGACCTCTCAACGAGAGCACCAAATGATGGATAGTCTACCCGGGGGGTATATATCCGAGGGGTTATTGCTGAGAATAACTTAGAGAGAAGTCAGAGCATAAGTAAGTAAGAGAGAGAGTGTATTCAGAATGAATGCCGTTAAAAGCGTCGTTACAAATGGGGAAATGGGGTGCTATTTATAGTAGCAATAAATGCCGGACAGGGACACATGTTAAGCGCCCATTGGCCGAGAGGTCACTTCAACTGGTTGGCGCTGGCAGCCGCATGTGGCCGCATTTAATGCGGCTGTTGGATGGGACGTCTGTACAGGGTACGGTGATCTGTACGCATGTGAGGCGGATATCATGTCGGGAGAGGTGCCCTCGGCTGCAGAGGACTAGCCGAGAGCTCTTAGTGCCGAGGACCCCTGAGTGCCGAGGGCTCCAGGGGTGCCGAGGGCTACTGTTTTCGCCGTTTTTCTCCCAGTTCCTCTGTTTGTTCGAAATATCCACGCTGTGATAGTTAGGAGCCTTCGGCTAGGGGTCCGAAGGCACCCTGGTGCGTATTGCGTGCTGCTTGGTACTCTGGGCGCTGTGATTTGAGCCTGCTTGAGCTTCCTGGGCCGGTTGGGCCTTCATTGGTGTAGCAGGAGTCTGTGGACCGGGTGTTCCCGGGCCATATACTCCATCAATGTCATTAGGATGTTTTACTTGAACTGCATTTTTCTATTCTGGTCTACTCTGCTTTGATTTGGTCTAGTTTATAAGAGTTTTTTGAAAAATATTACTAAAATAAAATTTATTTAATCGAATATAATTAATAATTATTACAATGTTGTGTCATGAAAACTTAAAAATTGAACATGAAATTTCATTATTATTTCAATCACTAGTCGCATTTTTATAAATAATCTTTGTTTTTAGTGATATGTATGTAATTTTTTTATTTTATAATTACATGAATCCAATATCCTTAATTGTAAATACAAAAAGTGAGCGGTGGTCAAAACTAAAAAGTGTGAGGAAAATAAAATAAAAAAAGGAGCACATACATACCTGTCTCGCTTTCTGCACGCCACATGGTCGGCCTCCATCTAGCTAGATCTTTTTGCTCTCGGAATTGCTCTGTTGAATCTCATTGAAGACCCGGCGGGCGACATGTTAAGCTTATGGCAAGCGGTGGTGGGCGGCTCTCGGCAGTGGTCGGAATCGACCGACGACTACGACGGGGTGCAGTACTGGTCGAACCCTGAGCGAACCGGGTGGCTAACGAAGCAAGGCGAGTATATCAAGACGTGGCGGCGCCGGTGGTTCGTGATGAAGCAGGGGAAGCTCTTCTGGTTCAAGGATTCCAACGTCACGCGCGAATCGCGCCCTCGCGGCGTGATTCCAGCCGCCACTTGCCTGACCGTGAAGGGCGCGGAAGATGTGGTGAACAAGCAGTTCGCCTTCGAGCTATCTACTCGGTCTGATACGATGTACTTCATCGCCGATTCGGAGAAGGAGAAGGAGGATTGGATCAATTCAATCGGCCGATCCATAGTTCAGCACTCCAGGTCAGTTACGGACAACGAGATCCTCGATTACGATAACCGCACATAATGGAATTCATACATAGATTTCGGATTTCCCCGTTTTGGTGTTTTAATTTTTGTTATCTTCGTTTCTCCAGAGTTTGAAATTGTTCTTTTTCGTATTGTTTTCTGTGCATAAGTGTATTCATGATGTTGGTCTGCTGCGAAGCTGTGTGTATCGGATTGCAAAATATGTGAGGAATGAATGGAGTATATATATATTTCATTGTTTGAACTCCAATTATACTCGAATGAACTGATTGCCCTCTGCTAATCGGTTTTGTTCATTGTCTTCGACTTCGAAAGGTTTCAGCAAATTCTTTGAAAATAGAGTATTTGTTAAAGCTTGGAGTTAGTTGCTTGGCTCCATGGTTAACCAGTTCAAGGTCCTAAGGTTGGATTTTTGAATGATGTCTGGATGACCTAATGCACCCTGCAGTTCTGCAAAGCAAAACAATTTTGCCTCTGGTAGAATCAGAGCTATCTTAAAATCCGAGTGTTTAATTGGGTGAATCTTAGGTCGATCCCTCATACCCTATTTAAACTCACAGACCCAAGGTCTTAATAAGATGTGCCAAGTTTGGTTTATAGGATATGGGCGGCTTGGTGAAACCGAAAATCGAAACCCCGACCCCTAATCTACAACAATCGAAGGCTCGAAGCGCAAGCAAAATAGAACAAAATTGCAAGAAAGCTGAAACCGAACCCCAGGCTTTCACGTCTAAAAATTGAATTGTAGCAAGTACTACTATATGGATATTTCAAATTAAAATTCACGTTTTTGCCCTTTGTTGCATGATAATTATTGATATATTATTATAGTTACTTTTATTTGTTACCATAACTTTTTATTTTATTGAAGAAGTACATATTCATCTTCTGAGACATCATATGTATTATTCAACGTTTTTAAAAAACTAAACACAAAATGAAATGATATTGAGCATATATATGTTTTTCTAAAAAGAAAGTTAGAATAACTTTTTAAGTTATTTACCATTGCTAAAAATTCATTTAGTAAAAAAGAAATGGAATCAATATACATAACCTTTACAAATAAAAGTTTAACTTCATGTTATATAGAGTTTAATGCACCAAACCCCCTCGTGATTTAAAAAATACATATGCATTAGCTCCCCTGATTTAAAAAATGCATCAAACTTTCTTGTGTTTTAAATAATCATGCACATAACCCCTTTTATGAAAAAAATTATGATTTTGAAATCACTTTTTCTAATAATTTGATTGAATATGCAAGTAAATATGTCAAATTCTCTAAATCATACAAAAATGTTAATCATTTTAATTTTATTTGACAATTGAATTTTTCATAGAAGGGATTTTGTGCATACTTAATTAAAACACAAGGGGATTTGACGCATCTTTTAAATCACAGGGGTCAAATTGCTGCGTGTTCTTCCGTTTAGAGCGTATTATATTTCGTTGGAAAGATAATTTGGAGTTCTAAAACTATTGTTCCAACTTCATTTACAATGCATTATTCAAAAGTTACAGATTAACCATAAATTCACAAATGTTTGTAATTTCACTCCGAACTTGTGTAGAATTTGATCCAATCATATCTTGCTCTATTTTGTTCTGTTAAAAGCATTTAATATCTCGTTGGAATGATCTTATCGAGTTCTAAAACTTGTCTTCAGGCGTTGATTTCAAAATATTAAGGGATGATTGCCTAATTACTAAAATAAATTGTATTTACGCTAAAAGTGCTATATTTACACTGAAAACGCTAAGTCATAGAGATAAAGTTAAGTATTTGTGCCACTCATATCTTGTTGTGTTCTTCCATTTAGAGCGTATTATATCTCGTTGGAAAGATAATAAGGAGTTCTAAAGCTATTGTTCCAACTTCATTTACAATGCATTTATTAAAAGTTACAGATTAACCATAAATTTACAAATATTTCTGATTTGACTCCGAACTCGTGTAGAATTTGATCCGATCATATCTTGCTCTATTTTGTACCGTTGAAAGCGTTTAATATCTCGTTGGAAAGATCTTGTTGAGTTCTAAAACTTGTCTTCACGCGCTGGTTTCAAAATATCAAGGGATGATTGCCTAATTACTAAAATAAACTTTATTTACGCTAAAAGTGCTATATTTACCCTGAAAACGCTAAATCATAGAGATAAAGATAATTATTTGTGACACTCATATCTTGCTGTGTGTTCTTCCGTTTAGAACGTATTATATCTCGTTGGAAAGATAATTTGGAGTTTTAAAGCTATTGTTCCAACTTCATTTACATTGCATTAATTAAAAGTTACAGATTAACCATAAATTCACAAATATATCTGATTTCACTCCGAACTCGTGTAGAATTTGATCCGATCATATCTTGCTCTATTTTGTTCCGTTTAAAGCGTTTAATATCTTGTTGGAATGATCTTATCGAGTTCTAAAACTTGTCTTCAGGCGCTGGTTTCAAAATATCAAGGGATGATTGCTCAATTACTAAAATAAACTGTATTTTCGCTAAAAGTGCTATATTTACGTTGCAAACGCTAAATCATAGAGAAGGCTAAATATTTGTGGCACTCATATCTTGATGTGTATTCTTCTGTTTAGAGCGTATTATATCTCATTGGAAAGATAATCTGGAGTTCTAAAGCTATTCTTTCGACTTCATTTACAATGCATTAATTAAAAGTTACAGATTAACTATAAATTCACAAATATTTCGGATTTCACTCCGAACCGGTGTAGAATTTGATCCGATCATATCTTGCTCTATTTTATCCCGTTGAAAGCGTTTAATATCTCGTTGGAAGGATCTTATCGAGCTCTAAACTTTTCTTGAGGCGCTGGTTTCAAAATATCAAGGGATGATAACCTAATTACTAAAATAAAATGTACTTACGCTAAAAGTGCTATATTTACGTTGAAAACGCTAAATCATAGAGATAAGGCTAAGTATTTGTGAAACTCATATCTTACTCTGTGGTCTTTCGTTTAGAGTGTATAATATCTCATTGGAAATGTAATATGGAGTTCTAAAGCTATTGTTCCATCTTCGTTTACATTGCATTAATTAAAAGTTACAGATTAACCACAAATTCACAAATATTTCTGATTTTACTCCGAACTCGTGTAGAATGTGATCCAATCATATCTTGCTCTATTTTATTCCGTTGAAAGCGTTTAATATCTCGTTAGAAAGATATATCGAGTTCAAAAACTTGTCTTCAGGCGATGATTTCAAAATATCAACGGATGATTGCCTAATTTCTAAAATAAACTGTATTTACACTAAAATTGCTATATTTACGCTGAAAACGCTAAATCATAGAGATAAGGTTAAGTATTTGTGAAACTTATATCCTGCTGTGTGTTCATCCGTTTAGAGCATATTATATCTCGCCGGAAAGATAATTTGGAGTTCTAAAGCTATTGTTTCAACTTCATTTAAATTGCATTAATTAATAGTTACAGATTAACCATAAATTCACAAATATTTCTGATTTCACTCCGAACTCGTGAAGAATTTAATGCGATCATATCTTGCTCTATTTTGTTTCGTTGAAAGCGTTTAATATCTCGTTGGTATGATGTTATCGAGTTCTAAAACTTTTCTTTACGCGCTGTTTTCAAAACACCTAGGGATGCTTGCCTAATTAATAAAATAAACTGTATTTAAGCTAAAAGTGCTGTATTTACCCCAAAAACGCTAAATCATAGAGATAAGGCTAAGTATTTGTGACACTCATATCTTGCTGTGTATTCTTCCGTTTAAAGCGTATTATATCTCGTTGAAAAGATAATTTGGATTTCTAAAGCTATTGTTCCAACTTCATTTACAATGCATTAATTAAAAGTTACCGATTAACCATAAATTCACAAATATTTCTGATTTGACTCTGAACTCATGTAGAATTTGATCCAATCATATCTTGTATTATTTTGTACCGTTGAAAGCGTTTAATATCTCGTTGGAAAGACCTTATCGAGATCTAAAACTTGTCTTCATGCGTTGTATTCAAAATATCAATGGATGATTGCCTAATTACAAAAATAAACTTTATTTACACTAAAAACGCTATATTTACCCTGAAAACGCTAAATCATAAAGATAAGACCAAGTATTTGTGACACTCATATCATGCTGTGTTTATCTCGTTGGAAAGATAATTTGGAGTTCTAAAGCTATTCTTCCAACTTTATTTACAATGCATTAATTAAAAGTTACAGATTAACCATAAATTCACAAATATTTCCGATTTCACTCCGAACTCGTGTAGTATTTCATGGGATCATATCTTGCTCTATTTTGTTCTGTTGAAAGCGTTTAATATCTCATTGGAAAGATCTTATCGAGTTGTAAAACATGTCTTGAGGCGCATGTTTCAAAATATCAAGGGATGATTGCCTAATTACTAAAATAGACTGTATTTACGCTAAAAGTGATATACTTACGCCGAAAACGCTAAATCATAGAGATAATGCTAAGTAATTGTGTAACTCATATCTTGCTGTGCGTTCTTCCGTTTAGAGCGTATTATATCTCGCCGGAAAGATAATTTGGAGTTCCAAAGCTATTGTTCCAACTTCATTTACAATGCATTAATTAAAAGTTACAGATTAACCATAAATTCACAAATATTTTTTATTTCACTCTGAACTCGTGTTGAATTTGATCCGATCATATCTTGCTCTATTTTTTTCCGTTGAAAGCTTTTAATAACTCGTTGGAAAGACCTTATCGAGCTATAAAACTTGTCTTCATGCGCTAGAGTCAAAATATCAAGTGGTTGATTGCCTAATTACTAAAATAAACTTTTTTTACGCTAAAAGTGCTATATTTACCTTGAAAACGCTAAATCATAAAGATAAGGTTAAGTATTTGTGACACTCATATCTTGCTGTGCATTCTTCCGTTTAGAGCGTATTATATCTCGTTGGAAAGATAATTTGGAGTTCTAAAGCTGTTGTTCCAACTTTATTTCCTTTGCATTAATTAAAAGTTATAGATTAACCATAATTTCATCACATATATTTCTGATTTCACTCCGAACTCGTGTAGAATTTGATGCGATTATATCTTGCTCTATTTTGTTCCGCTGAAAGCGTTTAATATCTCACTGGAAAGATCTTATCGAGTTGTAAAACATGTCTTCAGGCGCAAGTTTCAAAATATCAAGGGATGATTGCCTAATTATTAAAATAAACTGTATTTATGCTAAAAGTGCTATACTTACGCCGAAAACGCTAAATCATAGAGATAAGGCTAAGTAATTGTGTAACTCTCTTTTTTTAAGAAAAGATAATTTTATTGAAAAGAAAAGGAAACATTACATAAAAATAGAGAAGGAAAAAAGAAAATAAAACAATACAGGGAAAGAAAAGACTAAAACTACACCCAAGGAAATTCTCTTGACTGAGACCTAGTAGTCATGTTGTGCCGCCTTATATTCTTTTGCGTTTTCCTGTAGATTTTGAGCTGCGTGTTTAAATTTTCCGTTGGCAAGCAATTTCCTGAGGTAACAAACGTTGATTTCCTGCAGATCGCTTTGTTGAATTTTGATTTCCTAATCTCTGTTGGAGTTGAGATAGGGGGGACGACGATCGCTTTCAGTGGCATGTCCCAGAAAGTTGTCCATGAAAGAAGAATCATCTGATTGATAATAATTGTCTGATGCGTCTGAGTAAGCCTGAACAAGCATGAGACGTTCTACTGGAGTTGGAGACTTTTGTTTCTCTGAGTAGGCTCCTTGAATTTGGTAATCAAAAATTAGTTTCGATATTGATTTTGGCTCCTCAGGAACTAATACGGTTTGTTGTATACAATCCATTGCTCGCTCCTGCACTAAAGTAGTTAGTCCAACAAAATTAGAGAATATTGTCATAATTTTTTTTAAATTGGATTTCTTTGGGCCCATGGAGATTAGAATGAAGCTTCCTTTTTCCTTAACAATCTTGAGATATAAACCTGACTTGTTGAAATTTGAAGAGACCGTGAAGAGACCGTTATTGATACGATGAGTTGATTCATAAATTTGTAGATGTCAGGTGCTTGCTCTTTTTTGAAATTAATCCTATGCATCGAGGATTTTTTAATTTCAAATATGACAATTTCATTTTGCCTGTCAGCGAATCTAAAGGATATTGATTCAATGTTGACAGAATCAAATCCCTCCTCTCCAAAGAAGTTAAAAACTTCGTTTGCCTTGGTTGAATCATCCGTCCGTGCCTGAATTAATTCAAAGGATGATTTTTCTCCCACAATGGGTTGAGCATCCAGATAAGCCTGATTTATTTCCGTCTTAAGCAGATGTGTAGAGGAGCTAGGAGTATTTACTCCGGATTTACTTGGTCATTCTTTGTGGGAAATTATAGCCCATGTGGGAGTAGAGTTGGAATTAAAATTCACCATGGCGACAGATTCAGACCCGTCCCTTTCTTGGTCGGCACTCCTCTTGTCTGTAGCGATCTTCAGCAGGTCAGCCCATGTGCGGCCTGATGGTGTACGAGATGACCGAGCTCCCATTAGACTGCTACCGGCCGTAAGCTGGACTGGCTTCGCCCCCACGAGACTGCAACCGGCCGTAATCTAGGCTAGCTTCGCCCCACGAGATTGCTACCGGCCGTAGGCTGGACTGGCTTTGCCCCATTCTCCGTATCTGGTGGACCTTGCAGCGCTTCAATTTCCACCGTTTGTTGATTGGGAGATACTTTAGTTGCTCGGTTACCGGCCATCGGCGATGTCGGCCTTCCACAAGTTTTGCCGATAAGTCTGATTGTAGATATTCGGTCCGTTGGGTTTTCCCTTTCTCCCACAAAATCTACTTTTCTGCTTCTCCGATAATCACAGATGGGATTGCGATTGAGATTTCCATGAGTCCAGTGGTTTTCTTGAGTCTAGAAATTCTCCAGCCGTTTGATGGCTCCCCTGCCATTAGGCGGTGGGATTGAGGCTCTCTTCTAAGGTGGAGCCCTCTCGCATAATCCTTTGCGGTTTTAAAATTGTTTGAGCATTTGTAGTACCTGCCGTAGTGATGAGAAGCTGTATTTGCGCGGACTTCGTGTTCAGTGTACAACGGATGATATCCTTCACTCCATGTGCCTCGCCGGTAATTAGAAGCTGGATAATGGCTTATACCTGTTCTTGTAGAAAAACCACCTGGCCTCTTGAATCTGCTATCCCCAACCTTGGATTGGGGATGCCGGTAGTGAAAATCCCCATCGTTGTTCAAGTAGCATATATCATCGAATAAAAATTGTTCATGCCGGCAGATTGGAGGGTGCCGGAAATCCATAGACTAGATTATTCTGGAGTTGAATTTCTAGAGAGAAGGAGGAGATTCTCTCTCTCCATTTTTTTTCGTGTGTATTTGTGACACTGTTATGGTGTAACTCATATCATGTTGGACGTTCTTCCGTTTAGAGCGTATTATATCTCGTTGGAAAGATAATTTGGAATTCTGAAGCTATTGTTCCAACTTCATTTACAATGCATTAATTAAAAGTTACAGAGTAACCATAAATTCACAAATATTTTTTATTTCACCTCGAACTCATGTTGAATTTGATCCGATCATATCTTGCTCTATTTTGTTCCATTGAAAGCGTTTAATATCTCGTTGGAATGATCTCATCGAGTTCTAAAACTTGTCTTTAGGTGCTGGTTTCAAAATATCAAGGGATGATTGCCTAATTACTAAAATAAATTGTATTTACACTAAAAGTGCTATATTTACGCTGAAAACGCTAAATCATAGAGATAAGGCTAAGTATTTGTGACACTCATATCTTGCTATGTGTTCTTCCATTTAGATCATATTATATCTCGTTGGAAAGATTATTTGTATTTCTAAAGCTATTGTTCCAACTTCATTTACAATGCATTAATTAAAAGTTACAGATTAACCATATAATCACAAATGTTTCTGATTTCACTCCGAACTCGGGTAGAATTTGATGCGATCATATCTTGCTCTATTTTGTTTCGTTGAAAGCGTTTAATATCTCATTAGAAAGATCTTACCGAGTTCTAAAACAAGTCTTCAGGCGATGGTTTCAAAATATCAAGGGATGATTGCCTAATTACTAAAATACACTTTATTTACGCTAAAAGTGCTCTATGTACGCTGAAAACGCTAAATCGCAAAGATAAGGCTAAGTATTTGTGACACTCATATCTTGTTGTGTGTTCTTCCGTTTAGAGCGTATTATATCTCGTTGGAAAGATAATTTGGTGCTCTAAATCTATTGTTCCAACTTCATTTACAATGCATTAATTAAAAGTTATAGATTAACCATATATTCACAAATGTTTCTGATTTCACTCCGAACTCGTGTAGAAATTGATGCGATCATATCTTGCTCTATTTTGTTCCGTTGAAAGCGTTTAATATCTCGTTTGAAAGATATTACCGAGTTCTAAAACTTGTCTTCAGGCGCTGGTTTCAAAATATCTTGCAGTGTATTCTTCCGTTTTGAGCGTATTATATCTCGTTGGAAAGATAATTTGGTGCTCTAAAGCTATTGTTGAAACGTCATTCACAATGTATCAATTAAAAGTTACACATTAACCATATATTAACAAATGTTTATGATTTCACACCGAACTCGTGTAGAATTTGATGCAATCATATCTTGCTCTATTTTGTTCCGTTGAAAGCGTTTAATATCTCGTTTGAAAGATTTTACTGAGTTCTAAAACTTGTCTTCAGGCGATGGTTTCAAAATATCAAGGGATGATTGCGTAATTACTAAATTACACTCTATTTACGCTAAAAGTGCTCTATTTACGCTGAAAACGCTAAATCATAGAGATTAGGCTAAGTATTTGTGACACTCATATCTTGCTGTGTATTCTTCCGTTTAGAGAGTATTATATCTCGTTGGAAAGATAATTTGGTTCTCTAAAACTATTGTTCCAACTTCATTTAAAATGCATTAATCAAAAGTTACAGATCAACCATATTTTCACAAATGTTTCTGATTTCACACCGAACTCGTGTAGAATTTTATGCAATCATATCTCGCTCTATTTTATTCCGTTGAAAGCGTTTAATATCTCGTTTGCAAGATTTTACCGAGTTCTAAAACTTGTCTTCAGGCGCTGGTTTCAAAATATCAAGGGATGATTTCCTAATTACTAAAATACACTGTATTTACGCTAAAAGTGCTCTATGTACGCTGAAAACGCTAAATCATAGAGATAAGGCATAATATTTAAGACACTCTTATCTTTCGGGGTGTTCTTCCGTGTAGAGTGTATTATATCTCGTTGGAAAGATTATTTGGTGCTCTAAAGCTATTGTTCCAACTTCATTTAGAATGCATTAATTAAAAGTTACAGATTAACCATATAATCACAAATGTTTCTGATTTCACTCCGAACTCGTGTAGAATTTGATGCGATCATATCTTGCTCTATTTTGTTCCGTTGAAAGCGTTTAATATCTCGTTGGAAAGATCTTATCGAGTTCTAAAGAATGCCTTGGGCGCTGGTTTCAAATTATCAAGGGATGATTGCCTAATTACTAAAATACACTTTATTTACGCTAAAAGTGCTCTATGTACGCTGAAAACGCTAAATCACAGAGATAAGGCTAAGTATTCGTGACACTCATATCTTGTTGTGTGTTCTTCCGTTTAGAGTGTATTATATCTCGTTGGAAAGATAATTTGGTGCTCTAAATCTATTGTTCCAACTTCATTTACAATGCATTCATTAAAAGTTATAGATTAACCATATATTCACAAATGTTTCTGATTTCACTCCGAACTCGTGTAGAAATTGATGCGATCATATCTTGCTCTATTTTGTTCCGTTGAAAGCGTTTAATATCTCGTTTCAAAGATATTACCGAGTTCTAAAACTTGTCTTCAGGCGCTGGTTTCAAAATATCTTGCAGTGTGTTCTTCCGTTTTGAGCGTATTATATCTCGTTGGAAAGATAATTTGGTGCTCTAAAGCAATTGTTGAAACGTCATTTACAATGTATTAATTAAAAGTTACACATTAACCATATATTAACAAATGTTTATGATTTCACTTCGAACTGGTGTAGAATTTAATGCGATCATATCTTGCTCTATTTTGTTCCGTTGAAAGCGTATAATATCTCGTTGGAAAGATCTTACCGAGTTCTAAAACTTGTCTTCCGGCGCTGGTTTCAAAATTTCAAGGGATGATTGCGTAATTACTAAAATACAGTATTTACGTTCAAAGTTCCCTATTTACGCTGAAGACGCTAAATCATAGAGATAAGGCTAAGTATTTGTGACACTCATATCTTGTTGTGTGTTCTTTCGTTTAGAGCGTATTATATCTCGTTAGAAACATAATTTGGTGCTCTAAAGCTATTATTCCAACTTCATTTACAATGCATTAATTAAAAGTTACAGATGAACCATATATTCACAAATGTTTCTGATTTCACTCCGAACTCGTGTAGAATTTGATGCGATCATATTTTGCTCTATTTTGTTCCGTTGAAATCGTTTAATATCTCGTTTGAAAGATCTTACCGAGTTCTAAAACTTGTCTTTAGGATCTGGTTTCAAAATATCAAGGGATGATTGCCTAATTACTAAAATACACTATATTTACGCTAAAAGTGCTCTATTTACGCTGAAAACGCTAAATCATAGAGATAAGACTAAGTATTTGTGACACATATCTTGCTGTGTGTTCTTCTGTTTAGAGCGTATTATATCTTGTTGGAAAGATAATTTGGTGCTCTAAACCTATTATTCCAACTTCATTTACAATGCATTAATTAAAAGTTACATATTAACCATATAATTACAAATGTTTCTGATTTCACCCCGAACTCATGTTGAATTTGATGCGATCATATCTTTCTCTATTTTGTTCCGTTGAAAGCGTTTAATATCTCATTTGAAAGATCATACCGAGTTCTAAAACTTGTCTTCAAGCGCTGGTTTCAAAATATCAAGGGACGATTGCCTAATTACTAAAATACACTGTATTTACGCTAAAATTGCTCGGTTTACGCTGAAAACGCTAAATCATAGAGATAAGGCTAAGTATTTGTGACACTCATATCTTGCTGTGTGTTCTTCCGATTAGAGCTTATTATATCTCGTTGGAAAGATTATTTGGTGCTCTAAAGCTATTGTTCCAATTTCATTTACAATGCATTAATTACAAGTTACAGATTTACCATATATTCACAAATATTTCTGATTTCACTCCGAACTCGTGTAGAATTTGATATGATCATATCTTGCTCTATTTTGTTCCGTTGAAAGCGTTTAATATCTCGTTGGAAAGATCTTACCGAGTTCTAAAACTTGCCTTCATGCGCTGGTTTCAAAATATCAAGGAATGATTGCCTAATTACTAAAATACACTGTATTTACGCTAAAAGTGCTCTATGTACGCTGAAAACGCTAAATCATAGAGATCAGGCTAAGTATTTGTGACACTCATATCTTACTGTGTGTTCTTCCATTTAGAGCATATTATATCTCGTTGGAAAGATAATTTGGTGCTCTAAATCTATTGTTCCAACTTCATTTACAATGCATTAATTAAAAGGTACAGATTAACCATATATTCACAAATGTTTCTGATTTCACTCCGAACTCGTGTACGAATTGATGCGATCATATCTTGCTCTATTTTGTTCCGTTGAAAGCATTTAATATCTCGTTTGAAAGATCTTACCGAGTTCTAAAACTTGTCTTCAGGCGCTGGTTTCAAAATATCAAGGGAAGATTGCATAACTACTAAAATCATAGAGATAAGGCTAAGTATTTGTGACACTCATATCTTGCTGTGTGTTCTTCCGTTTAGAGCGTATTATATCGCTTTGGAAAGTATATTTGGTGCTCTAAAGGTATTGTTCCAACTTCATTTACAATGCATTAATTAAAAGTTAAAGATTAACCATATAATCACTTATGTTTCTGATTTCACTCCGAACTCGTTTAGAATTTGATGCGATCATATCTTGCTCTATTTTGTTTCATTGAAAGTGTATAATATCTCGTTGGAAAGATCTTACCGAGTTTTAAAACTTGTCTTCAGGCGCTGGTTCCAAAATATCAAGGAATGATTGCCTAATTACTAAAATACACTGTATTTACGCTAAAAGTGCTCTATTTACGCTGAAAACGCTAAATCATGGAGATAAGGCTAAGTATTTTTTACACTCATATCTTGCAGTGTGTTCTTCCATTTAGAGCGTATTATATCTCGTTGGAAAGATAATTTGGTGCTGTAAAGCTATTGTTCAAACGTCATTTACAATGCATTAATTAAAAGTTACAGATTAACCACATATTCACAAATGTTTCTGATTTTACTCCGAACTCGTGGAAAGACCATACCGAGTTCTAAAACTTGTCTTCCGGCGCTGGTTTCAAAATTTCAAGGGATGATTGCGTAATTACTAAAATACAGTATTTACGCTCAAAGTGCTCTATTTACGCTGAAGACGCTAAATCATAGAGATAACGCTAAGTATTTGTGACACTCATATCTTGCTGTGTGTTCTTCCGTTTAGAACGTATTATATCTCGTTGGAAAGATAATTTGGTTCTCTAAAGATATTGTTCCAACTTCATTTACAATGAATTAATTAAAAGTTACAGATTAACCATATATTCACAAATGTTTCTGATTTCACTTTGAACTCGTGTAGAATTTGATGTGATCATATCTTGCTCTATTTTGTTCCGTTGAAAGTGATTAATATCTCGTTTAAAAGATCTTACCGAGTTCAAAAACTTGTCTTCAGGCGCTGGTTTCAAAATATTAAGGGATGATTGTCTAATTACTAAAATACACTGTATTTACGCTAAAAGTGCTCTATGTACGCTGAAAACGCTAAATCATAGAGATAAGGCTAAGTATTTGTGATACTCATATTTTGCTGTGTGTTCTTCCGTTTAGAGAGTATTATATCTCGTTGGAAAGATGATTTGGTGCTCTACATATATTGTCCAACTTCATTTTCAAAATATCAAGGGATGATTGCCTTATTACTAAGATACACTATATTTACTCTAAAAGTGCTCTATGTACGCTGAAAACGCTAAATCATAGAGATAAGGCTAAGTATTTGTGACACTCATATCTTGCTGTGTGTTGTTCCATTTAGAGCGTATTATATCTCGTTGGAAAGATAATTTGTTGATCTAAATCTATTGTTCCAATTTCATTTACAATGCATTAATTAAAAGTTACAGATTAACCATATATTCCCAAATGTTTCTGATGTCACTCCGAACTCGTGTAGAATTTGATGCGATCATTTCTTGATCTATTTTATTCCGTTGAAAGCGTTAAATATCTCGTTTGAAAGATCATACTGAGTTCTAAAACTTGTCTACAGGCGCTGGTTTCAAAATATAAAGGGATGATTGCCTAATTACTAAAATACACTGTATTTACGCTAAATGTGCTCTATTTACGCTGAAAATGCTAAATCATAGAGATAAGGCTAAGTATTTGTGACACTCATATCTTGCTGCGTGTTCTTTCGTTTAGAGCTTATTATATCTCGTTGGAAATATTATTTGGTGCTCTAAAGCCATTGTTCCAACTTCATCTACAATGCATTAATTAAAAGTTACAAATTAACCATATATTCACAAATGTTTCTGATTTCTCTCCGAACTCGTGTAGAATTTGATGCGATCATATCTTGCTCTATTTTGTTCCGTTAAGCGTTTAATATCTCGTTGGAAAGATCTTACCGACTTCTAAAATTTGTCTTCAGGCACTGGTTTCAAAATATCAAGGGATGATTGCATAATTACTAAAATACATTGTATTTACGCTAAAAGTGCTCTATTTATAATGAAAATGCTAAATCATAGAGATAAGACGAAGTATTTGTGACACTCATATCTTGCTGTGTGTTCTTCCGTTTAGAGCGTATTATATCTCGTTGGAAAGATTATTGGGTGCTCTAAAGGTATTGTTCCAACTTTATTTACAATGCATTAATTAAAAGTTAACGATTAACCATATAATCACATATGTTTCTGATTTCACTGCGAACTCATGTAGAATTTGATGCGATCATATCTTGTTCTATTTTGCTCCGTGGAAAGCGTTTAATATCTAGTTTGAAAGATTTTACCGAGTTCTAAAACTTGTCTTCAGGCGCTGGTTTCAAAATATCAAGGGATGATTGCCTAATTACTAAAATACATTGTGTTTACGATAAAAGTGCTCTATTTACGCTGAAAACGCAAAATCATAGAGATATAAGGCTAAGTATTTGTGACACTCATATCTTGCTGTGTGTTCTTCCGTTTAGTGCTCTAAAGCTAATGTTCCAACTTCATTTACAATGCATTAATTAAAAGTCACAGATTAACCATATATTCACATATGTTTTTGATTTCACTCCGAACTCGTGTAGAATTTGATGCGATCATATCTTGCTCTATTTTGTTCCGATGAAAGCGTTTAATATCTCGTTGGAAAGATCTTAGCGATTTCTAAAACTTGTCTTCAGGCGCTGGTTTCAAAATATCAAGGGATGATTGCCTAATTACTAAAATACACAGTATTTACGCTAAAAGTGGTCTATTTACGCTGAAAACGCTAAATCATAGAGATAAAGCTATGTATTTGTGACACTCATATCTTGCAGTGTGTTCTTCTGTTTTGAGCGTATTATATCTCGTTGGAAAGATAATTTTGTACTGTAAAGCTATTGTTCAAACGTCATTTTCAATGCATTAATTAAAAGTTACAGATTAACCACATATTCACAAATGTTTCTGATTTTACTCCGAACTCGTGTACAATTTGATGCGATCATATCTTGCTCTATTTTGTTCCGTTGAAAGCATATAATATCTCGTTGGAAGGATCATACCGAGTTCTTAAACTTGTCTTCCGGCGCTGGTTTCAAAATTTCAAGGGATGATTGTGTAATTACTAAAATACAGTATTTACGCTAAAAGTGCTCTATTTACGTTGAAGACGCTAAATCATAGAGATAACACTAAGTATTTGTGACACTCATATCTTGCTGTGTGTTCTTCCGTTTAGAGCGTATTATATCTCGTTGGAAAGATAATTTGGTTCTCTAAAGATATTATTCCAACTTCATTTACAATGAATTAATTAAAAGTTACAGATTAACCATATATTTACAAATGTTTCTGATTTCACTCCGAACTCGTGTAGAATTTGATGCGATCATATATTGCTCTATTTTTTCCCGTTGAAATCGTTTAATATCTCGTTTGAAAGATCTTACCGAGTTCTAAAACTTGTCTTCAGGAGCTGGTTTCAAAATATCAAGGGATGATTGCCTAAATACTAAAATACACTGTATTTACGCCAAAAGTGCTCTATTTACGCTGAAACTGCTAAATCATATAGATAAGGCTATATATTTGTGACCCTCATATCTTGCTGTGTGTTCTTCCATTTAGAGCGTATTATATCTCGTTGGAAAGATAATTTGGTGCTCTAAAGCTATTTTTTCAACTTCATTTACAATGCATTAATTAAAAGTTACAGATTAACCATATAATCACAAATGTTTCTGATTTCACTCCGAACTCGTGTAGAATTTGATGCGATCATATCTTGCTCTATTTTGTTCCGTTGAAAGCGATTAATATCTCGTTTGAAAGATCTTACCGAGTTCAAAAACTTGTCTTCAGGCGCTGGATTCAAAATATCAAGGGATGATTGCCTAATTACTAAAATACACTGTATTTACGTTAAAAGTGCTCTATGTACGCTGAAAACGCTAAATCATAGAGATAAGGCTAAGTATTTGTGATACTCATATTTTGCTGTGTGTTCTTCCGTTTAGAGAGTATTATATCTCGTTGGAAAGATTATTTGGTGCTCTAAATATATTGTCCAACTTCATTTTCAAAATATCAAGGGATGATTGCCTTATTACTAAAATACACTATATTTACTCTAAAAGTGCTCTATGTACGCTGAAAACGCTAAATCATAGAGACAAGGCTAAGTATTTGTGACACTCATATCTTGCTGTGTGTTGTTTCGTTTAGAGCTTATTATATCTCGTTGGAAATATTATTTGGTGCTCTAAAGCCATTGTTCCAACTTCATTTACAAAGCATTAATTAAAAGTTACAGATTAACCATATATTCACAAATGTTTCTGATTTCTCTCCGAACTCGTGTAGAATTTGATGCGATCATATCTTGCTCTATTTTGTTCCGTTAAGCGTTAAATATCTCGTTGGAAAGATCTTACCGAATTCTAAAACTTGTCTTCAGGCACTGGTTTCAAAATATCAAAGGATGATTGCATAATTACTAAAATACACTGTATTTACGCTAAAAGTGCTCTATTTATGCTGAAAACGCTAAATCATAGAGATAAGGCTAAGTATTTGTGACACACATATCTTGCTGTGTGTTCTTCCGTTTAGAGCATATTATATCTCGTTGGAAAGATATTTTCGTGCTCTAAAGGTATTGGTCCAACTTCATTTACAATGCATTAATTAAAAGTTAACGATTAACCATATAATCACATATGTTTCTGATTTCACTACGAATTCGTGTAGAATTTGATGCGATCATATCTTGCTCTATTTTGTTCCGTTGAAAGCGTTTAATATCTAGTTTGAAAGATTTTACCGAGTTCTAAAACTTGTCTTCAGGCGCTGGTTTCAAAATATCAAGGGATGATTGCCAAATTACAAAAAGACACTGTGTTTACGCTAAAAGTGCTCTATTTACGCTGAAAACGCTACATCATAGAGATAAGGCTAAGTATTTGTGACATTCATATCTTGCTGTGTGTTCTTCCGTTTAGAGCGTATTATATCTCATTGGAAAGATAATTTGGTGCTCTAAAGTTATTGTTCCAACTTTATTTACAATCCATTAATTAAAAGTTTCAGATTAACCATATATTCACATATGTTTCTGATTTCACTCTGAACTCGTGTAGAATTTGATGCGATCATATCTTGCTTTATTTTGTTCCGTTGAAAGCGTTTAATATCTTGTTGGCAAGATCTTACCGAGTTCTAAAACTTGTATTCAGGCGCTGGTTTCAAAATATAAAGGGATGATTGCCTAGTTAGTAAAATGCACTGTATTTACGCTAAAAGTGCTCTATTTACGCTGAAAACGCTAAATCATAGAGATAAGGCTAAGTATTTGTGACACTCATATCTTGCTGTGTGTTCTTCCGTTTAGAGCGTATTACATCTCGTTGGAAAGATAATTTAGTGCTCTAAAGCTACTATTCCAACCTCATTTACAATGCAATAATTAAAAGGTACAGATTAACAATATATTCACAAATGTTTCTGATTTCACTCCGAACTCGTGTAGAATTTGATGCGATCATATCTTGCTCTATTTTGTTCCGTTGAAATCGTTTAATATCTCGTTTGAAAGATCTTACCGAGTTCTAAAACTTGTCTTCAGGAGCTGGTTTCAATTTTTTTGGGGGAAAAGGAGCTGGTTTCAAAATATCAAGGGATGATTGCCTAATTACTAAAACACACTGTATTTACGCTAAAAGTGCTCTACTTACGCTGAAACTGCTAAATCATATAGATAAGGCTATACATTTGTGACCCTCATATCTTGCTGTGTGTTCTTCCGTTTAGAGCGTATTATATCTCGTTGGAAAGATAATTTGGTGCTCTAAAGCTATTGTTCCAACTTCATTTACAATGCATTAATTAAAAGTTACAGATTAACCATATAATCACAAATGTTTCTGATTTCACTCCGAACTCATGTAGAATTTGATGCGATCATATCTTGCTCTATTTTGTTCCGTTGAAAGCGATTAATATCTCGTTTGAAATATCTTACCGAGTTCAAAACTTGTCTTCAGGCGCTGGTTTCAAAATATCAAGGGATGATTGCCTAATTACTAAAATACACTGTATTTACGCTAAAAGTAATCTATGTACGCTGAAAATGCTAAATCATAGAGATAAGGCTAAGTATTTGTGACACTCATATGTTGTTGTGTGTTCTTCCGTTTAGAGCGTATTATATCTCGTTGGAAAGATAATTTGTTGCTCTAAATCTATTGTTCCAACTTCATTTACAATGCATTAATTAAAAGTTACATATTAACCATATATTCACAAAAGTTTCTGATTTCACTCCGAACTCGTGTAGAATTTGATGCGATCATATCTTGCTCTATTTTGTTCCATTTAAAGCGTTTAATATCTCGTTTGAAAGATCATACCGAGTTCTAAAACATGTCTTCAGGCTCTGGTTTCAAAATATCAAGGGATGATTGCCTAGTTAGTAAAATGCACTGTATTTACGCTAAAAGTGCTCTATTTACGCTGAAAACGCTAAATCATAGAGATAAGGCTAAGTATTTGTGACACTCATATCTTGCTGTGTGTTCTTCCGTTTAGAGTGTATTACATCTCGTTGGAAAGATAATTTGGTGCTCTAAAGCTACTATTCCAACCTCATTTACAATGCAATAATTAAAAGTTACAGATTAACCATATATTCACAAATGTTTCTGATTTCACTCCGAACTCGTGTAGAATTTGATGCGATCATATCTTGCTCTATTTTGTTCCATTTAAAGCGTTTAATATCTCGATTGAAAGATCATACCGAGTTCTAAAACATGTCTTCAGGCTCTGGTTTCAAAATATCAAGGGATGATTTCCTAATTAGTAAAATGCACTGTATTTACGCTAAAAGTGCTCTATTTACGCTCAAAACGCTAAATCATAGAGATAAGGCTAAGTATTTGTGACACTCATATCTTGCTGTGTGTTTTTCCGTTTAGAGCGTATTATATCTCGTTGGAAAGATAATTTGGTGCTCTAAAGCTACTGTTCCAACCTCATTTACAATGCAATAATTAAAAGTTACAGATTAACCATATATTCACAAATGTTTCTGATTTCACTCCGAACTCGTGTAGAATTCGATGCGATCATATCTTGCTCCATTTTGTTCCGTTGAAATCGTTTAATATCTCGTTTGAAAGATCTTACCGAGTTCTAAAACTTGTCTTCAGGAGCTGGTTTCAAAATATCAAGGGATGATTGCCTAATTACTAAAATACACTGTATTTACGCTAAAAGTGCTCTATTTACGCTGAAAATGCAAAATCATATAGATAAAGCTATGTGTTTGTGACCCTTATATCTTGCTGTGTGTTCTTCCGTTTAGATGGTATTATATCTCGTTGGAAAGATAATTTGGTGCTCTAAAGCTATTGTTCCAACTTCATTTACAATGCATTAATTAAAAGTTACAGATTAACCATATAATCACAAATGTTTCTGATTTCAATTCGAACTCGTGTAGAATTTGATGCGATCATATCTTGTTCTATTTTTTTCCGTTGAAAGCGATTAATATCTCGTTTGAAAGATCTTACCGAGTTCTAAAACTTGTCTTCAGGCGTTGGTTTCAAAATTTCAAGGGATGATTGCGTAATTACTAAAATACACTGTATTTACGCTAAAAATACTCTATGTACGCTGAAAACGCTAAATCATAGAGATAAGGCTAATTATTTGTGATACTCATATCTTGCTGTGTGTTCTTCCGTTTAGAGAGTATTATATCTCGTTGGAAAGAATGTTTGGTGCTCTAAATCTATTGTCCAACTTCATTTACAAATGCATTAATTAAAAGTTACAGATTAACTATATATTCACAAATGGTTCTGATTTCACTCTGAACTCGTGTAGAATTTGATGCGATCATATCTTGCTCTATTTTGTTCCGTTGAAAGCGTTTAATATCTCGTTGGAAAGATCTTACCGATTTCTAAAACTTGTTCAAGCGCTGGTTTCAAAATATCAAGGGATGATTGCCTTATTACTAAAATACACTGCATTTACGCTGAAAACGCTAAATAATAGAGATAATGCTAAGTATTTGTGACACTCATATCTTGCTGTGTGTTCTTCCGTTTAGAGCGTATTATATCTCGTTGGAAAGATAATTTGGTGATCTAAAGCTATTGTTCCAACTTCATTTACAATGCATTAATTAAAAGTTACAGATTAACCATATAATCACTAATATTAGTGATTTCACTCCGAACTCGTGTAGAATTTGATGCGATCATATCTTTCTCTATTTTGTTCCGTTGAAAGCGTTTAATATCTCGTTGAAAGATCCTACCAAGTTCTAAAACTTGTCTTCAGGCGCTGGTTTCAAAATATCAAGGGATGATTGCCTAATTACTAAAATACACTGTATTTACGCTAAAAGTGTTCTATTTACGCTGAAAATGCTAAATCATAGAGATAAGGCTATGTATTTGTGACACTCATATCTTGCTGTGTGTTCTTCCGTTTAGAGCGTATTATATCTCGTCGGAAAGATAATTTCGTGCTCTAAAGCTATTTTTCCAACTTCATTTACAATGCATTATCTAAAAGTTACAGATTAACCATATATTCACTAATGTTTCTGATTTCACTCCGAACTCGTGTAGAATTTGATGCGATCATATCTTGCTCTATTTTGTTCCGTTGAAAGCGTTTAATATCTCGTAGGAAAGATCCTACCGAGTTCTAAAACTTGTCTTCAGGCGCTGGTTTCAACATATCAAGGGATGATTTCCTAATTACTAAAATACACTGTATTTAAGCTAAAAGTGCTCTATTTACGCTGAAAACGTTAAATCATAGAGATAAGGCTAAGTATTTGTGACACTCATATCTTGCTGTGTGTTCTTCCGTTTAGAACGTATTATATCTCGTTGGAAAGACAATTTGGTTCTTTAAAGCTATTGTTCCAACTTCATTTACAATGCATTAATTTAAATTTACAGATTAACCATATATTCACAAATGTTTCTGATTTCATTCCGAACTCGTGTAGAATTTGATGCGATCATATCTTGCTCTATTTTTTTCAGTTGAAAGCGTTTAATATCTCGTTGAAAATATCCTACCGAGTTCTAAAACATTTTTTTTTCAGGCTCTGGTTTCAAAATATCAAGGGATGATTTCCTAATTACTAAAATACACTGTATTTACGCTAAAAGTGCTCTATTTACGCTGAAAATGCTAAATCATATAGATAAGACTATGTATTTGTGACCCTTATATCTTGCTGTGTGTTCTTCCGTTTAGAGCGTATTATATCTCGTTGGAAAGATAATTTGGTGCTCTGAAGCTATTGTTCCAACTTCATTTACAATGCATTAATTAAAAGTTACAGATTAACCATATAATCACAAATGTTTCTGATTTCACTCTGAACTCGTGTCGAATTTTTTGCGATCATATCTTGCTCTATTTTGTTCCGTTGAAAGCGTTTAATATCTCGTTGGAAAGATCTTACCGATTTCTAAAACTTGTCTTCAGGCGCTGGTTTCAAAATATCAATGGATGATTGCCTAATTACTAAAATACACTGTATTTACGCTAAAAGTGCTCTATTTACGCTGAAAACGCTATATCATAGAGATAAGGCTAAGTATTTGTGACACTCATAGCTTGCTGTGTGTTCTTTCGTTTAGAGCGTATTATATCTCGTTGGAAAGATAATTTGGTGCGCTAAAACTATTTTTCCAACTTTATTTGCAAAGCATTATTTAAAAGTTACAGAGTAACCATATATTCACAAATGTTTCTGATTTCACTCCGAACTCGTGTAGAATTTGATGCGATCATATCTTGCTCTATTTTGTTCCGTTGAAAGCGTTTAATATCTCGTTGGAAAGATCCTACCGAGTTCTAAAACTTGTCTTCAGGCGCTGGTTTCAAAATATCAAGGGATGATTGACTAATTACTAAAATACACTGTATTTACGCTAAAAGTGCTCTATTTACGCTCAAAACGCTAAATCATAGAGATAAGGCTAAGTATTTGTGACACTCATATCTTGCTGTGTGTTCTTCCGTTTAGAGCGAATTATATATCGTTGGAAAGATAATTTGGTGCTCTAAAGCTAATGTTCCAACGTCATTTACAAACATTGATATAATTAAACTTATTTATTTGATGAAGTTAATTAAATTAAATTAGTTAATCAAATAAATAAACTAGAGGATTGAATTAGTTAATGTAAGTGGATTACTTAGTATAAATAAACTATTGAACTAATTAAAGTTGTTATTGAGAATAGATTATCATTAATAATTATTATTTTGAATTATTGCTTATGGCAAATTATTATTAAAAGGTTTATTAAATAAATTATATAAATTATGTAAACTAATTTTGGACTGAAATTGATTATTTAATTCGAAATAATAAAATTATGATGTAATTAATTTAATTAGACTAGTTAACTAATTAACCAAATAAATTAAAGTAAATTATGGAGGGGATTAGTATGATGAAAGAAAATAATAAGGTTGGACTGAAAATTAACATTTTAAATAAGGTTTATGAATCTAACTTAATAGTTATATTTAAAGAAGGAATTATGAAATCAAAATAATTTAAGGTTGGATAGATATGAAATAACAAAAATAATAGAATATTTATTGATTTAGAATTTTGATATATATTAGAAGGAGAACTCAAGTGAAGACCAAGCTAGAGGTTTTATTAAGGGGATTATCGCAATTTAAGGTAAGTTCTATGTCAACCAAAAATGTTTTGCTCGTACTTATATGTATGCAATATTTGAACTGTGTGAATTATTTATGAATTCGAAATTATATAATTGATGTGGATTGAATATTTTGAATGTTGGTGGTTTATTTTCTATTATGGATTATTAAACGTATATTCTTTTTATTAAAGAATATTGGTGGATTGATATTGCTTACAAAGGATATTTTAAGAAGTGTGAAAAGAATGATTTTGGGGAAAGCTTAAAGTTTTCATAATACTACGTATATTATTGCGTCTCAAGACAAACACGAGGCGTGGGTGGTTAGGGCTACTACTACTTTTGGTGAAATTTATTTGGGCCAGTAATCAGTCCGACAATGACATGCTCCGGTAGACATGACGGGCTTTTATTTGAGGATCACAGGTCCTTTGGTGGTTGTAGTAGTAATTACCTAATTCACCCCTGGACAAATGTCCCTTGTGAGTAGGTGGTAGAAAGCATCCTACGTACCTGGATTTCTTACTACTCAGAGGGCTTGGAATCCCTTTTAGAGGGTGTGCACACTTAAGGTAGAAATTCAGCTTCCAATTGGTGGTCGGTGGGATCCGGAATTCCGGGATGTGTCGTAAATAACAACGACTCATTGGGCTCGAGGAATCTTGAGTTTCACCCATCTTAAAAGAAATCTAAAGTATTACTTTTGGAGGAATTGAAGAAGGACATTATCTATTGAGGAAATTATTTTGAGATATTAAGTCATTTTGGAAATATGAGAGAGTACTTTTCTATATATATACATATACAAAACCTATTTTCCCAATTATATTATTTTACAGGTTCGGGTGGAATCTTACTTAGCTCTAAAGCTAATTTTTGTCTCTTTTGTCTTCTTCTCTTTGCTCTATTGTACAGATAATTACGATTATAAAGATTGATGTACTTGCTGCCCGAGTGTTCCGGTAGTTGCACACGTTTGATTAATTATCATTGTTTAAATTTATAATTCATAAACTCTGTCCTAAGATCTATTTCATTGTTATTTGAATTTATGGTGGATAGTCTGTGCACTCAATTATGTATAGGTTGAGTGTGGCGGTGACACACCTGTTTTTCCCTTAAAGACTTCCGCTGTACACTAAATATGTTTTATAATAAAAATGGTTTCATTTAAAAATGTGATTTTATTTGGGTGGGAAAAATGGGGGTGTTACAATCATCATCGTCATCATCGTCATCATCATCACAATCATCATCACCATCATCATCTTTATTATTATACGGAGTAATTATAATTATAATTACAATTATAGAAATCCATATTATAATTATAACTACAATTCTAATTATATAAATAAATATAATTAAAAATATGATTACAATAATAATTATAGCTTTAATTGTAATTAGTGTAATAGGTATAGTAATAATTATACCTATTATAATTTTAATTTTAACTATAATTATGACTATATTACTATTTTTTTATAATTATGATTATGATTATAATTATATTTAAATTATATTATGATTACAAATATAATCATAATTGTAATTTTAGAAATATTCAAATCAGATAAGATTAGAAAGATTCAGTTCAAATCAGAAAGATTCGGATGAGGTCAATTCAGATCAGAAAAATTCAGACCAGATCAGAAATTAGAAAAATCAAATCAGAAACATTCAAATCAGACGAAGAGAATGACTTCAAAGTTAATTGAAAATTAATGGTAATATGGGCTTTACAGATTGCTTGCCCATGTTCAGATATAAATATAATCTAAACTAAGAAGTCATAATGGCCCGGACACGGGGATCACAAATTATATCCTACACTCGGGTGTACGTGTACACCCGATTATTTTGTAATTTTTAGCAACTTTAAGCCTTTGCTCTCTGATCTATCTTCTCGTTGAATACGGATGTTCTCCATCATCTTTCCTGTTCTGTCGCCGTTCTCTTTTCTCTCCACTCCTACAGCCATCCCCTTTTCTTTCTTTTCTTCTGCCGCTATACTCATGCCATACTCATTCGTGATTGTTACTCTTTTTTATTTTTTTCTTTACTTTTACCGTTAGTTTTTACTTTCTTTTTTTTTGTCTTTTTTCTTTACTTCTTTTGGTTTCTTTATTTGTTATTTACTTCTTTCTTTTTCTTTATATATTAATACTGAACAATTTAGAAATGAATTTTTCTTTAAACTCAAATGAGTAAAATGCCTAAAAAATGAATATACACAAATGAGCTTTTGAATTTTTGGATACTCGTTTTGTAAATTATATATTTTCATTTAGTATCTCTATTATGCTCAAAATTTAAAATGTTTTCGCAATGCATATTTCTAGTCTCATATTACATTAGATTTATATAGATGTTGATTATAGACACGAGACCACAAATCATGATACTCAATGATTCTAATAATCAATAACGGAGGTTTGATGCTCACTGAAAATGTCTTGATGCTCAATGAACAAAACTTACAATTTTAATATCAATGATCATCTTGTAAGCTACATGTGCTCATTTGTATAGGTCTGATACTCATTAAAATTTCATTAATACTCATTTAACATAACTTGTGATTTTCATTTAGTATCTCTATTATGCTCAAAATTTAAAATGTTTTCGCAATGCATATTTCTAGTCTCATATTACATTAGATTTATATAGATGTTGATTATAGACACGAGACCACAAATCATGATACTCAATGATTCTAATAATCAATAACGGAGGTTTGATGCTCACTGAAAATGTCTTGATGCTCAATGAACAAAACTTACAATTTTAATATCAATGATCATCTTGTAAGCTACATGTGCTCATTTGTATAGGTCTGATACTCATTAAAATTTCATTAATACTCATTTAACATAACTTGTGATTTTCATCGATTTCAATAGAGGAGGTTTGATGCCCAATGAAAATATCATGATGTTCAACTAACAAAACAACTAACAAATTCATTACTTCTTATTTTGTAAGTTACATATGCTCATCTGGTACTGATCTTATTCTCATTAAATGTTCATAAATGTTCATGCACAAGAAACCATGATTTTCATCTCATTATAGCGGATGTTTGATGCTCAATTAAAATGTCATGATGTTCAACTAACAAATCTTTTGATTTTCATATCAATGTACACTTTGTAAGTTATGTATGCTCATTTGGTACTGATGTTATGCCCATTTTTGAATTGTTATATGAATGCATATTTCAAAAGTATCATATTACATTAGATTCGCATATTAAAATTAATAGTAGTGTATTATAGTCATAATATAATAAGTTTTTATAAAAGAAAAAATAAGAAAAAGAAAAAAGAATTAGAAGATATGAAGCAGATATCGTGATACTCATTGTTAGTCTCTTAAATACTCAATAAAATAGGTTTGATGCTCATTAAAGGTACACTATTGCTCATTTAGCGGAAGATGTGATTTTTCGCTTAAATTACAAAAATGCCACCGAATTAATTTTGGCCTATATTAGTTATTGGGCTGTCTACCTTAGTTGGATCGTTTACTGTAGTTTTTAGTGCTCCATTCCATTATAATACTTCTGATGGGCCGGATGTACCATGCCCTACGTACATCCGGATGTATAATATACCAACTGCACGGGGATCTGAGTCCACCGTGAGGCTGGCGGCCGTCCACACTTGGGCCGGCCTGGGTACCAAGTACTTGGCCTAGTGTAGGTCTCGTGGAGGGGAATTCGTTTTTGGGCCAAACCAAGCCGAGAATACGTATGCATGATCGTGTGTGCGGTCTGGGCATGCTGTGCACACGGCTGGCCCATGGTAGGTGCACTCAGCAGATCTGCAAGGGCCTAAAATTTTGAAAGGCCAATTTTTTTTTTTTTAAATAGTAGTATTACTCAGCCCAGCCCTGATAGGTTTAATTTTAACTGCGAAGGAAAGGAAATAGTAGACGAAGGCTGCCAAGTGCGGATTGCGGAAGACCGAAGGGAATACAGAACGAACGAAGAGAAAGCTGAAAACTGAAAGCGCCGACGAGTCGACGATCGTACCGTCCGTCCGCAGTCCGCACGACGCCCTACCCTACCAGTCCGGCAGTCAACTGTCCGCGCTACCTGCAGTAACCGGTAAGCAACTAAGCACTATGATTTTCTGATTTCTTTGATTCTTTGTACTTTAATTTGCAAACAGGGCCGATTCTTTGATTTTAGTTTGTTGCCTAAATGCGTACTTGCCTTGTTGTTATTTGTTTATTTATTGTAGTAATTTATTACTTATTAAGTAATTGAATTGAGAATAAGTGTGTTTAACAATTATTCAAGTAAGATTTAAGAAATTGGTATAGGTATGTTATTAAGTAAATACTAAGTAGTAACTTTAGGTTTATAAATTATAATTATTTCACGATTTCACCGTAAATGTAAATTGAATTTTAACCTAATTTTTTTAAACATGTACTACCTCTGTCCCGTTCCCGTTCAAAGGTTCCCATTGCAAAACGGCATGATTATTTAGACAATAATTAAATAAGTTAATTCGAGTATATTGTGAGAAATAATTTTAATAGGTATATAATATAATGTGTTTAGTGTTGATAACTGTGATGTTATAAATGTATTATTTTTAATATTTAATGACAAATTTGTCATTTAAGATTGTTAATTGTTTCCTAAAATGGAAATGAGAACCTTTATATAGGACGTTCAAAGAAGGAAAGTGGGAACCTTTTTATGGGACAGAGGGAGTACAAGATAACGAGAGGATTTCAATAATTGGTACTCCGTATTTGATAGTAATTATATTTTCAAAGAAATACCCATCCGGTCATGGAAAATAGGCCCAATTGTTTTTGTTGCACTGGGACCCCCGTTTCTCAGGGCTGGACCTGTAAATAATTAATCGATTTGTTGGTTGTTGAGTGTTAATAAATGTGTAGTTCAAATTCTTAATCGTTGATTGTTATGTATTGAATGTTAGTGTTATAATTTGTTGATAATATGCATACTTGTCACGGCGGTAAGTCGAGTCGTGACTAGGCGATAAGACGCCCGCCTAGGCGACAATTAGGCGACTAGTCCCACATTATATATTATGTATAAATTATAATATATTACTAATTAAATTGTACTACATATAGAACACAGAATTCAAACCCACAATTGATAATTGAAAACAAGGTTAATTAATGGGATGTAAGTGTAAAAATGTATGTCTCAAATATTATGTAATTATATACGGAGTATATAATAATTTTTTTATTAGTTTAATAATTTATTATTTTATAACATATAGTATATTAAATTATGTACAGAGCATATAAGCAGCTGAGTAGGTGCAGCGTGCTTAATTGTTTATATAATACTACGTATAAAAGTATATACATATGCATATATTGATACATACATATATATATATAAATATACAACTTAAATACTTCATTAGTTAAAATATTAAAAAACTGAATCCACTATACGAGAAGAAAATTAGAAATCAGTGGCCTCTAGTCGCCTGCTTCAACGACGGACTGAGGGAGGGCGAGCCGGCGACTTCGGCTACGTGGAGTTCTAGGGTTCGTCTGCTTTGACACTACGACTCTGCTACTTGAGTTAGATGATGATGGCAACGAAGTTCCTAAGATTATTCTGGGCTTTATCTATTCTCAATTTCTTTTTTGAGTCTTGCCCTGCGGACGGCTGCTGGGCAAAACTAGGCGAAGACTTGTCGCCAAATTCACGCCTGGACGACGCCTAGACGACGCCAAGCTCGACTAATCTTTTTCCGGCGAGGCGAGGGTACCCGACGAGCACTCCCTAGCGCCAGGACGCCTAGTCGATGCCTAGGCGACACCATGACAAGTATGATAATATGATATGCGTCATCAGTGTTTTACTAACTAAATTTGAAATTGATCTTCTATTGGTCGTCTATATTGATTTAGAATTTGAAAACTTCGAACATATTGAACCCTGAAAGTTGTCTGGTAAGTCATTTCTCTTGTCTGGATCTTTTTCAATGATAGCATTCCTAATATAATTCTTAGGTACTGATTCATTAAAAAACCTGTCACATAGTGTTTTAACTTTGGAACATAATGTCAAACAAAAGTCATTTTTAAATACTCTGAAAGTCTGAAACAAAGTTGCAGTTCAAAAATTTATAAAGCTAGAGGGAAACAGCAATGGTTTTCGTTAATTGTCATCTAAAGTTTTATGTTAAAAATATACTCCCTATAACTCGGAAGTAGTCATTTAAACTTAAATAACTCAAAGTTGTATTTAATGGACGATGATTCACTTGATGGTGACGTTTCCAAGCGGGACTATTCCAAAATTTCTTTTGCTTTTATATATTAATAGATTTTTAACTTTCTTTCGTCATTATTATATTATTCCAAGATAGTTAGGTATGTAATTCGCAACTATAATTTCTAAACACAATAATTATTCTATATTATATTGTAAAATAGCAATTAATTAATTAATAAAATTAAGTTTTTAAAATTATTCAATCGAAAATTAGTGGTTCATTATTATCAATTCGGAAATTTAAAATTAATTAGGTAATTCGAAAATTGAAAATTATTTAATTTTAAATAATTCAAAATTTAACATTATTTAAAATTCGGAATGTGGATGGATGGTTTTGGAGGGCTTTTGTAACCTCCAAAACCCTTCAAATACTCAATTTTTAAGCTCCTCCAAATTGGGGGATTTTGAAGGATAACTAATTAAATGACAACTTTAGCTCAAATTCAAATAAATGTAAATTCAACTATTTGAATTCATCATATATGTGAAGTGATTTTTATTATAATTCCTTCTTAGCCCCTCTTTATTCAAATTCGCAACTCCCAAACAAGAAGAAGGGTTTCCTCCCCTTTCCCTCTCCTTGCCCTCCTAGAACTAACCTTCAAACTTATCACCCTTAAGAATTGTCTCGCTGTTTAATAATGCTGAGACTCACAAATGCATTACTATGTCTATACTTAGTGTGAATCCTCGCTACAATATGTCATATAACATTTATATGCTCTGTAATATTTTATTGTTAGTATACAATTATACATTTTATTGTACTAATTACATTATAAAGGAAAAGGTATTCATTACATTTAAATTATATAAGGAGATTAGATTTTAAAATATTGAGATTTATATCAATCCATTTGGTGCGACTTAATAAAATGTAAATTTAAAGGTTAGTCATTTTAGGCAAACCATATATTTTGGAGGGTCTGGAGTATTCATTTCTCAAACTCCTCATTTCATATACATACTTCCATAATTGGCAGAGCAGACATATACTATCACAGTTAGGGGCGGATTGGGCCTAGAGCCAGGGAGGGCCCAGGCCCATGCTCAAATTTTTTTTTTAACTACGTAGTAGTATGTAGGTTTATAAAATAGGCTCTGTCTCAAATTTTAAAAAATCAGGCCCAAGTTCGAGTACTCCAAAAAGCCCTGCGCAAGGAAAGAGCAAGAGCAGCGCCTTCTGCTTTGCCGATATCGTGAAAACCCCACGCCAAAAACGTAAAACGAACCCCAGACGGGCGACGCCGCGACGGGGCGACGTGCGACGGCCATCTTCACTGCCGGACGGCCAGGACAGGACGGCGCACGGCGGCGGCAGGCTGCTACTCTAAATCCTCTCATTTCTCTTTGTCATCAAACAAGCTAAAAGCTATCCCTCTTAATAAGAAGGTAAGGTGAATGTTACTGATCAATTTCTTCCCTAAATTCAGTAAACTAACAAATTCTTGTGTATAACAGATACTTTTGAAGTTTTGAGAAGAGGAGATTTGGGGTTTTTTCGTAACATAAAAAAGGAAAAGTGCTGCCTAAGTCAATAAAGTCATAAGTGGTTAAGAGGTATTTTTTTTAATCTTTTAAATTTTTTGTGTTTTTAATTCAAGTTAAAGACTAAATTACAGCTTTGCTTGATATGAATTTGATTATTATTTGTGAACTTGTAAATTGTAATGAATATTATTGTAAATTATGTAAATTTATGTATTGATATGAATTCAAGATTGTGTTTCAATCTTCCTGTTGCAACTGCAAGTGTTGAAATAGCTATTTATTATTGTCACAGTATCATGCTCATACACCCAGGCACACATCATATTTATTCAAAATTAGAAATAGCTATTTATTTTTCATTTCTTATACTATAAAAGAACTGTTCTATGTTTAACAGATATATTACTCACACATGCACACATATATATTGTTTGGTCCTTTTCAGAATGGCTGCCTATGGTCTATTTTTAATTGTAAATTATAGTTTTGACATGTATATTGTGTGTACATATATCCTGGCTTATATTTTTCACCTTTTCACCTTTTTTTTGTAAAATGTGACATTGTTACTTTTTCACCTTTTTACTCATTGGTAAAAAGATTTTTTGTCAAAAGTAAGTCATTTATGTGTCAAAAACTTTAATTCCAAAACGAAATGGAAATATTTTCCCATATCTGTTTCTATTGTCAAGTAATTGATCTTTATTAAATTAAATTAAAAGTTGGTTAAGTAATATGCATACACACCATGTATATACACATTAGACACTCACAAATGCACTATTAAGACACACAAACACATAAAATGCTACGGAGTTTTAAATATGATTTACTTTCAACATGATTTGCTTTAAATATGACACTCACAAACACACTATTAAGACACACAAACCATTCTGCCAATTTGTAGATCTCATCCTATTGCAGCTCTTCAGAGCGAGCTACATGAATCCATGTCGTCCTTCATATTCAAAATGAAATTCCTGCAATCGAACGAAAAGAAAAAATTGAGGCAGGTTTTGAGAATGAACTGAATTATTGATACATTTCCTTTGATGCTCAACATAAAATATCAGCAAAGAGTACATTAGATTCTGCCAAAATCTCAACACAAAAACACATAGCAATGTATCTGCGAACTTTGTCCTTTCTATGTTGCTTTAGTTAGGTCACTTCATAAGATCAGAAAACTGTATTCTTGGAGAAAAATAGACAGAAGAGCATACAAAGATATTAGAGAATTGATAAGTTGATACAAATCATACAATATACTTATAGATATGAAAGATATCTAAATTGAAGCTCACTAGAAGAACGAGTGGTATCCAACCTTTAAATTCAATTAGGCTTTAAATCACTAGGGAATATTTAGACTAAAGGAAGAAATAAGATGCCTTGAATAGGAAGTACGAAACCTTTCATATTTATATAGACATGCTTCAAGTATATGAATGGACAGTAGCGCTATTGAGTAATTAATGCTGCTTTTGTTTTGTGTAGACTGCAGACTACAAAAAGGCGCAGCGGTAGGTGATACAAAAAGTCACAGCAGTCAATGTTTTCTTTATTTCCAGCACGTCTTATCAAGTGTCGTTACTATCGTATATAGAATTATAACTCTCATACTGTCCCTACACATTATGACTTGTTTCGAGACAAAACCATGATCAAGTATCCTTGAGGCTGGAGGTGGTTGACTTGAACGACTCTCGCTTCTTGTAAAGTGTATTTTCTCTTTCTCTTTGCTACTATGTGATCAGTTCATGCGCTTTTCATTTGCTTCAGATCTCACTCGGTTCCTACAAGGCCGCATTCCCAATTTTCATCTCCTTCAAATACACGCTCGTGTTTTTCGTCTTGGCGCACACCAAGATAACCTTGTAGCCACTCGCCTTATCGGGAAGTACACGTCCAGACTAGCTCTTCGCGTTTTTAATCATTTAAAAAAACCAAATATTTTCCCTTTCAACGCCATAACCCGAGTTTTATCTGAAGAAGGCTTATATTTTGATGCTTTTTTGGTGTACAAGAGACTGAATTTGCAATGCCTTTACCCTAATGATTTGACAATTTCTTTTCTTCTTAAAGCGTGTACCAACACTAGTAAATCGGTTTATATTCAGCAGCTCCATGCCCATATTTTAAAGTTTGGATTTTTGGCCAATTCGTTTGTCTTTAATGGTTTGCTAAGCGTGCACGCCAAGACCCTGAAGGATTTTCATGCAGCTTGTAAACTGTTCGATGAAATGCCTGACAAGGACGCATCTTGCTGGACTTGTTTGATTTCTGGATATGCCAAGTCGGGTCAATCTGAGGAAGCTCTATCGACATACTTGTCCATGGTTAAGGAGAAAGTGGTCCCTGAAAATGACACCATGGTTAGTGTGATGTCTGCTTGTTCGAATCTTGATTTTGTGCAGGTTGAGAATTGGGTAAGGAATTTGTTAGACGCAGTTGATAGCTATGGTTTGAAGGATGACCATTGTGACGCTGTAAAAACTGTTCTTATTTATTTGTATGGTAAATGTGGAAAGGTTAATAAGAGTAGGGAGATGTTTGACCTGGTATCTGCTAATGGGAAGAAAAGTGTGGTTCTTTGGAATGCCATCATTAGTTCCCTTGTCCAGAACGGATTTCCTTGGGACGCATTGGATCTTTTTCGGGAAATGACAATGCATCACAAATCTAATCCCAACCATGTTACAATGGTCAGTGTGCTTACTGCATGTGCTCAACTTGGTGATTTGGATATGGGAATTTTGGTCCATGAACATATTAAATCAAGCAATATTTCAAATAGGAATCTTGCGACTGCATTGATAGACATGTATTCTAAATGTGGTTGTGTGGAGAAATCGATGGAAGTGTTTGACCAGCTTGCTTCAAAAGATGTAGTCACATACAATGCCATGATCATGGGTTTGGCAACAAATGGAAATGGAAAAAGTGCCCTTACACTTTTTGCGAAAATGCTAGAGCTTAATTTGCATCCTAACTCTCAAACGGTCCTCAGTGTTTTATGCGCTTGCAGTCACTCAGGACTAGTAAATAGAGGCCGGCAGGTGTTCCGCGATATTAGCCAGCGTTTCTTTATTGTCCCCAGATTGGAACACTATGCTTGTTACATTGATCTACTTGCACGAACAGGTCATGTTGAAGAAGCACTTAAAGTTGTTATGTCAATGCCATTTGAGCCGAACAATTTTGTTTGGGGGGCTCTACTTGGTGGTTGTGTGGTTCATGGCAAATTAGAACTTGCCAATCACATCTCAAAGATGCTTGTCCAGGTGGATCCACATAGCTCTGCCGGATATGTGATGATGTCGAATGCATTTGCCACAGAACATGATTGGAAGAATGTTTCTATTATGAGGTCAGCGATGAAGGAAAGTGGAGTGAGCAAAGAACCAGGGCATAGTTGGATTTGCTTAGAGGGAAAGGTGCACAAGTTCCTTGCCGGATCGTTTGCATCACAACTTCAAGATGAGAAAATATGTAGTGCACTTGAGGGATTACTGAAGGAGATGAAGTTACCTAGTACTTAGGATGTTGTAGTCGTTTTTAATATTTATTTTATACTACGTATAAAATATTATCACATTGTAAAGTTCATAATGCAAGGATATAGTAAATATAAGGCACAATTTGTGAAAATGTAAAATACCATTGTTTTGTCATTAGGTTAATTTATAAATTATGGGGAAACATGTTATGTGGGTGTCAGACTAGGGATGGGTTCGGTTCGGGCCACCCGGCCCGTGACCCGCCCCGGCCCGGTACTGTGCGGGCCCGGGACTGGCCCGGTCGGGCGGTCCGGGACCGGGTCTGGGCCCGAACCGGGGGGAAGGGGTGGGGCGGGCTCGGTTCATCATTTTTGTGACCCGGCCTGGCCGGGTCGGGCCCGGGCCCGGGTCCGGGTCTATTTTAAAAAAAAAAACTTTTTTTTTTTTTGGCTACTAGCCGTTGAGGCCTTGGGGGTGGGGCTGGGGACAACCCAAACGGCTATATAGCCGTTGGGTGGGGTAAAGGGGGGGTTCGGGGGGGTTGGCTGGTAGGGGGTGGGGGGGGGGTGGGGGGTAAAAAAACCTATAAATTCTCCTACTCTTAAACATTTTTTCATCTCTTCTCCAATTCTTCGTAAATCCTATTCTTAACTCTCTACTCTCTAATTCTCTTATTCTCCAATATATTATATATCTACTCTCTAATTCTCTTCTCCAAGAAGTTAAGATGGAAAATCAAAATGCCATTATACGGTATGTGGTACGCAATTTGTAAATGGTGCGGAAAAAAAATGTATTATGGGGGCTTCAGGCGGATTCGGGTTGACAATCAAGCATATGAAGTCATGTGACAAAGCCAAAGGATCGGGAGGTGCGGGAAGTTCCGATTGATTACAATTTTCAAAATGTTTATCTCTTAAAGTTTGTTTTAATTTTCAAATGTAGTTCCGATTGTTTTAATTTTCCGAACCGGGCCCGAACCGGAACCGGTCCATGCCTAATACTCCTTCCGTCCCATTTTACTTAGCCAATCTTGACTTTTCAAATCAATGGAGTATAACTTTGACTGATTATATGTTTATATAGAGAAAGTATTAATAATATGAAAATGATATGAAAATGTTCTTTGTTAAAAATACTATTATAAAAGTATAAAATTATTAAATTTTGCATAAACATATTAGTTTAAATAATTGGTCAAAGTTTACCATCTTTGATCGGAAAAGTCAAAGATGGCTAAGTAAATTGGGATGGAGGGAGTATTTTATATTATATATAATAATTATATATGTAATGATTATATATATATACTTTTTGGAATATGTATTCTCATTTAGGACTATTACATTTTCAATACTTATCACGAAGTATATTATTATAGTAATAATTACAAAAATAATATGTATGTAGTATTACTATTATAACCATAATCTATAATAATTAGAATAAAATAAAGAATAAAAGTGTCAATTAAGGAAATATATACTAAAAATGAGAATGAATAAGTACACATATTATATTTTAGCTCGAGTTCGGGCACTTTATTCGACTTCAAACCTATAAAAATAATTAGCAACCAAGCTCGAATTGAGCTCGAGTGGAGCTCGAGCTGAGCTCGACTCGATTTCGAGCCCAAATTATGTAACTCGACCAAACTCGAGACCGAGCTCTGAATTCTTATAAAGCTCAAGCTCAAGCATACCAATGTTCGGGCTCGGCTCGGCTCGTTTGCACCCCTAATGACACTATGACTAATGCTTTTTTGCATAACCACTCTCCTACCTGTAAAGGGTACTCTCTATTATAGAATTAGACACTAACATATTAAATTAAATTGGATTTACCATTTATCTGACAAGACCTTTGAAGAACTAATAATTGGAAATTTATTTCCACAGAAATTCTAAGATGGATTTGGAAGACTTGGTCATTTTGACTAGGGCTGCACATCGGGCGGGTTGGCTCGGGTTTGCTTTATTTTGTGGGCCTACCCAATTTGTTTGGGTTGGCTATAAACCAACCCGCGATATGCAATATAAGTTGGTAAGCCATACACGAACGGGTCGGGTAGGGTCGGGTTTTGAACAAAAAATCACATCGGGTTGCATCTTTAATGTGGGAAACTAATGTAACCAATTTGAAACTCGAATAACTTGTTTCCAAAACACACAAACAAATACAAGTATCTTTTATAAAAAAACATTGGGTAATAGTATTAAAACATCCTTCCGTAAAGGAAGTTCGTTTAGAAACAAATGTAAATATATAATAATCACCTAATCAAAATGATAAGTGTTTAAATACAATTTTAATATCATAAAGTCCTTGATAGAACACATTGGTCGTAAATTGAAATTGTTCAAGAGAACATTGTAGCATAATAATAGCAAAATGAATTTTTAATCGGGTCGGCTACGATCGGGTTTGAAATTTCAATTCCACAACCCTACCCATTAGGTACGGGTTCGTACATATTTAACCCATGAATATTTTTTTAAATCAAATACCCGATTATATAGGGTCGGGTAGGGTTGGGTCGGGCGAGTTATGCGGGTTTGTGTTATTCTTGTGCAACCCTAATTTTGACTACAAGGTTGAACATAGGCATACAATTGAGGCTATTAGAGCATCTTCAATGGTGTTGTGCGTTGGTGCTGATGTGGCAAAGAAGTGGAGAAGGTCTAGATAAAAAATACGGAGTACAACAAAAGGATCCTGGTCTATTGGGTTTGTACTCCAATGCAGGATGAAAGAGAAAAACAAAGGTTCATGTACTTGAAGTAAACACATTGTTTTGTTGTCAGAGGGTCAGACCGAAGGTGTAGAAGTAGACCTAGGACACGTTTACTTCACGGGTTAATAAACGGTGCTTATTAAGACTCGCGTTAATAAGCGGCGCATTAACTAAGCAGTGTTGTAAGCTCATGTTTACTTCAAAGGATTTAAAACACCGTTTAACATTAAAATGTCCAAAATAACCCTATAGATATATACACACAAACATTCATTAACACAAGTATATAATATAATATAATATATGGGGTCACCTCGTACGCTTAGTCGCTTACTCACATCCCTAACCCCTACCTCGCCCTGTACCCCCACCCCTCACCCTACCCCGCCCTGTACCCCCACCCCTCGGGTCAAGGGTAGGGGTAGGGGTGAGTTGAGGTAGAGGTAAGGTCAGGGTAGGGAAAGGGGGCGGGGGTAGGGGTGGGGTCGGGGTCGGGTCAAGGTAGGGGAAGGTGGTAGGGGGTACAGGGGTAGGGGTAAGGGGCGGGGGTGGGGTAGGGTAGGTAGTGGAGGGGTTGGGGTAAGGTGGGGGTGGGGTATGGTCGGGTCAAGGGTGGGGTGGGGTTGGGGTCAGGGTGGGGTCGGTGTAAGGTGGGGTAGGGTGGGGTATTGGTCGGGTCAAGGGTGGGGGTAGGCGTAGGGGGTAAAGGGGTAGGGGCGGGGGGTAGGGGTGGAGTCGGGTCAAGGTAGGGGAAGGTGGTAAGGGGTACAGGGGTAGGGTAAGGGGTGAGGGGGTTGGGTAGGGCAGGTGGGGGTGGGGTATGGTTGAGTGAAGGGGGTGGGGTGGGGGTCAGGGTGGGGTCGGGGTAAGGTGGGGTAGGGCGGGGTAGTTAGGTAGCAATAAGGTAAGGGCAAGGGGTAAAGGTAAGGGTAAATTCGGAAACTGAAAAAGCTTAAAGTGCCGCTTAATTAATACATGGGGGGCTGATATGCTTAGTAAGCGGCACTTTAAGTATCTCTTTCGATTAGTAAGCAACGTTTTAAACAACTTGCGTGTTTACTTCACCTGTCTTACTAACCTAACTGTAATTTTAGCAGCGAAGTAAACGCCTCCCTCGTGTTGGATCTTGTACATTGTCATATCAGATTTTGGAGGTCCATTAATATTTGCATCAGAGAGTACATTTGATAAAACAAAGTCCAATTGCTGACTTGGAACTCTAATGCACCCCATCATTGGAGATGCCATTTGTGGTGGAGAGATAGGAGGAAGATTGACTACTTTTTAACTTTTTGTACTAGTTGTGTCTTCCCCACTCATAATACTACGTATACATAAATAAAGGCCTCATCTTGGAAATGGAGGATTAGCTAATTTTTGATTTGAAATAATGACCCCTATATTACTACATGTTTTCATTTCCAAAAATATGACACCTTTTAGTTTTTCCAAAAATATGACACCTTTTAAATGAATGGGCTCAACTCAAATCATCCACCTCGGAGTATCATCTATTCATCGTTTCATATGCCGCCTCAATCCTTCAAACCATCAAATAAGGAGAGTATCATTTATAGCTGCTTCAAATTTCATATGCCGCCGCCTTGTTCACAACCGCCGGACATCGCCTTGCTCTTAACCGCCGGACGCCGCCTTTCTCTCAACCGCCAGATGCTGCCTTGCTCTCAACCGCCGGACGCCGCCTTGCTCTCACCCACCGGACGCCGCCTCAAATCTCACCCGTCGACCGACTTTGTTTCACGCCTCACTTTGTCTCACGATCGCCATCGCCGCCACTTTCCTTTTTCTTCTCTTTTCTACAGGCGATTGACGCCATTGATGGGCGATGGTGAGAGTCGAAGGACATGGATATGCCTATTTATGCTAGGGATTCAGAGGAACCAGAGCATAGAGTTTGGGTTTTGATTGGTAGGGGAATAAGAGGCTGGTGGGCGGCGGGGTGGTGGGGAGCATAAGGATGGTGGCGCGAATCACTGGGGAGTGCATAAGGCTAAGGCAGTGAAGGGTTGGGACATGGACGAGGGTAGGGGCGGTGACCTAGGCAGGGGAAGTGGTAGGGAAAGGCTAGGGTTGCAGCGAGGATAGACTGCGACTAAGGTTTCAAACGGGGGCGGTCGTCGTCGAGGCAGTGGTGCCACTAGCCAGAGACTGACTTTTTCTATTAGGTTTAACGGTGACACAATTATTGGGGTTAATCACCGAAACACATGGAAGATTGGAAGTCACTGAATCGGTGCGCGGGCGGTCGCTATGGCCGGTGGGGCAGTCACTGTGGCCGGTTAGCTAGACAGTCACTGTGGTCGGTGGGGCAGTCACTGTGGTGACATAGTTACTTTGGCCAGAGTCACTTTCACCGGAGTCACTTTGCACTGCAGGTGGTTAATTGTGGTGTTGGTCACATTTTTGGAATTTTCAAAAATATGTTACTTTTTTGTCTTTTATCTTATTTTTAGTAATATCCAGACCAAAAGACCTTTTGATTTCCTTGATTGCTTTTTTTTTTTTCATATTTCCGTGATTACTTAAATAACTAAAGTTGTTGTTTGATAAATGGTTGGTAGATTTATCTCATTGGATAGGGCTGATCCTGTCTAGTTTTTAATCTATGAGTGATATATTATTTTTGACTTATTTTCAAAACAGACAGTAAATTATACTTCCTTTTTTCTTTAAAAGTTGCAACATTGATATTTTTCACTATTCACACATCTTAGTTTGACTACGATTTTCTAACAATACATATAATCAAACTATTATGTATAAAATGACACTAAATTTCTATTAATGTAAATTTCAAAATATTAATTTTTTTTAATGTTTACTAGTACGTAGCCGCTGCTCCCAAGCCGTCTCTCTCTCTAGGGTTGCCGCCTCAGGCAACGCCTAGCTTATTTTGTCCGGTGGTGTTCGCTTAGGCGAGTACGGTGCCGAGAAGGGTTTTGTTATTGAAACAAGGAGGGGATCACAAGGAGGATTTTGGCAAGGTTCTGGCAAAAGGTTAAAGCAACAGGTTTGTATGGACAACTTCATGGAAAAATACAAGAAGATGTCGATCGGGACAAAGGAAGAAGAACTGAATCTAGTTGAAGCTGGTGTTGAGGGTGTGGCGGATGAGAGGCGGGCGCGTCCCCGTCCTTAGCCGCCGCCATGGAGTGCAAGCAAATCTAGGGTTTGGAAGAAAATGGATAAACTCTATTTTAATTGCGTTTTATTCAGTTTGTATTTTTCTGTCGAGTTGCATGTTGTTTTGGACGTGTTATTTTTTCCTAGTAGAGAAATTCTTAAATTTAGGTTAGGTGATGAGAAGTCTGGTTTGCCAGTCATTGGCTCAGTTATGCCCATTACAGGATCAGCGGATGGTATTGCTTCTACAGAGGTGATAGATTCTCAGTCTGGTTCGAGGGCGGACGGCAGACATAATGCTTTTTATCGTTTTGTTTACTCTTTTTTCCTTGATTGTATTATCAGTCATGTGACGAACGTTATTTTAATTTAATATATTAGTAGGATTTGATGACCAAAAAAAATGTTTACTAGTATGTAATTACATATAATTACAATCAAAATTGTGCGTTGACAGACATGAAAATCATATTATTGCAACTTTTAAAGAACGGAATATAGTACATATTAAAATAAGAATTATAGTAAAACTACCTAATAAAAAAGTCATAAAATAAAGATGAACTTAAATGATATATTTGGACAAAAGTAACAACTCAAATATCACAAAAAACATTATTTAAAACTTTTCCCGCAGAAAATTGCGAAGCGAAATCATCAATTATTACTTCATAATCAATATTTTCCAAGATCAAATGCTCAATGCTTAAAGTTGCTAATTCATTAAGTTTGTTTAAAACATAATTGATCACAGATAATTGGGATGGGATTCGGGAATTGGGAGGCACAGGTTGCCTAAGGACAATAGTATAAATTGCTAATTTTGTAATTAAAAGGAATATAAAGTCTCAAAGACTAAAAAGTTGTGAAGAGGCATGTCTTTATTAATTCAGCAACAAATATGTTGACCTACAATCATCTCAACATAAAAATCAAAATTTAATGTAAATTATTTTTAAACCTGTTTGAAAATCTTCAAATCGTCAACAAAAATTAACATTAGACCTAATTAATTAATTGAATTTGTAAATAAAAAAGAAGCCTACTGAGATTACATATACATAAACAATTTATGCCTATTTTTTTTCCGAGCCTAGTGCGGTAGCCCCTGTTGCCCTCCCCAAGGGCCGGCCCTCGCAATGGAAATTGTTTATATAGCCATGCACCAACATCCTTTAGGAATAAAAAAGGATTTAATAAGTTATTAAAATAATTTCATTTGTTTGAATACTGAAAATTATGCATGCAAATCATTCAAAAAAAACGCACGCAAAAACATTTTTATCGAACTTGGGATCGGGGAAGCTTGGCTTGCCTCCTTTTACTAATGACCATTAATTAGGGCATCCCGAGATTATTTTTGGGATCACTTCGATGATGTGGAGGATTTTTTTTGGGATCATGGATGAGGAGTTGAGATTATTTTATGAGATTATTTGATAAAATAATCTGATATCAAATTCTAAAGTTGGATTATTTTGAGATTATTCATAACTTTTAGGTTTCCCTTCCCATTTTCTAGGCAACTAACAATAACTAGCTTTGTAAAAAAATCTAGGTAAGTTACGATCATGGATGGCAAGAAATTGATAGGTTTGGAGATTATTTGAGATTATCTTATGTGGAAGTGACATGACAATAAGAAGTCATAAAAATTCTAAAATTTGAGATGCTCTTAGGCTTGTGATCGGTTCACTTGTGATTATAATGGGATGGAATCATATTAAAAATTGTAGGCGGTAAATTCGATTTGTTTCTAGTTAAAGATGTAATTGTTAAGTTCAATCCGGTTCTAGTTAAATTTGGTCCAGTAATTACCTTTTGGCTAAAGGGTCAAATAGACCCCTGTACCTTTCTGGATTGTTCAATTTGTCCCCCGAACTCAAAAGAGCTTCAATTGGCACCCTGAACTCCATAAAAAGATTCAAATTTTACTTTTTGCAGGTCACAAGCCGGTCACCGCCACATCACCCGGTAGGGTGCCAACTGTGCATGTGACATGGCAACTTAGGGGGTCAAATAAGCCCCTGCCTGAACCCGACTGAAATGTTCAATTTACCCCCTCAACCCTTAAAATTTTTTTGACATTTTTTTGGGTTGAGGGGGTAAATTGAACGATTCGATCAGGTTCATGGGCTTATTTGACCCCCTAAGTTGCCACGTCACATGCACAGTTGGCACCCTACCGGGTGACATGGCGGTGACCGGATTGAAACCTGCAAAAAGTGAAATTTGAATATTTTTATCGAGTTCAGGGTGCCAATTGAAGTTTTTTGGGTTGAGGGGGCAAATTGAGCAATCCGAAAGGGTAGAAGGACCTATTTGACCCTTTAGCCTTACCTTTTTCGGTTCCTTATAAAATTTATTATCTTTCTAAATTGAACACATTTGACCTTCGGTTACGTAAAAAATTCAAAATTTCAACTGCTAATTTTCTTTACTTTCATTGTACGTTCAAACTTTTTATCTCTTGTATCATTCAAACTTTTTATTAATAAATTCGAGATGTGTTCCCCGGCACTCCCCCACCTAGAGTGGTTTCTCCGGGATTCAAAAAAAATCAAAATTCAAATAATGAAAAAAATTGTTGAAATTATGACCATACATTGTACATACATGATCCCAATGTTCAAGTATCACAAAAATATCCAAGTACAAACATTAAATTTAAACATAACAAAAACATAAAGGTTTTAAATAGGCATCAAGTGTGAAGAAAAAAAAGTTTAATAGCTACAAGGTATATACTCCCTTCGGTTATGAAAGATCTTTACACTTTCCATTTTTAGCAGTACCAGAAAGATCTTTACACTTCCTTATTTGCCTTATTTGGCAAATAAATCTACACCAAACAGTGCCAAACAGTGCCAAACAGTGCCAAACAGTGTCAAACAGTGTTTATTTCCTTAAAAACTGTGAAGTCAAAGTATCTAGATCTTTTGGAACCGGAGGGAGTATCCAATATTAGACAGTTCAACCCCAAAATAATATTCTTACTAGTATGGCATCATAAGTAAAAAGTATGTACGTAGTAATAAACTGTTCGGTAATATTAGTAGTTTACTGCGAACAAATAAAAAGTATGTACGTAGTAATAAACTGTTCGGTAAAATAGCAAAATATTAATTCTTTTTTTAGGTCAACTCAAATAACAAATACAATTACAAACAAATAATAAATATAAAAGTGGACTAAAGTAGTAAAATAACAACTACTCAAATTGGTGTGATCCACAATATACAAGGTATATTATGCAAGACAAATATTCCTGATAAGAATTTCCTGACCATAATGTCGTCTAGCCACCTTCATTTAAGGTGTTTCCGGATAGCAAGTATTCGTGAGTTAAATTAAATATTGAAAACCATTGCATTTAAAACGCACTTAAGACACAATAAATCTGTGTCTGTATATAGCTGGCAGGTGTTTTGCAACAACACACGAAAACATACATTGTCTCACGTAGTTTTGAGCTAAAACACACTCTCCAGCTTTGGCATAATAATTTATTTAACTAACTTCACGATTGAATTTTAAGCTGATATTTGGTTGACATAATATATATATTTCATGAAAAACAAGCTCATAAAATTTCATCAAACCGGAAGTGAACTGGAACTAAACCGGAATCGAATGAAGATTACTCATGCAATGTATAAGTTTGATTCCTGCCTAAGAATCAGAAGTGAACTGGAACTAAACCGGAATCGAATCGTTCAAATACTATAGGAATCAAACAAAAAAAGCAGAAGTCCAAAATTATAGAAATTGAACTCGATAATTCGGTTTGGTTTGGATCAATTATCTCAGTTTACGGTTTCAAATCAAAGGCCTACCGTTAATATTTTCTAATATTTTTCATTATATGGTGGTTTTTTCATGTTGATATTTTGAATAGACAAACTTAAAATGTCTGAATTATTTAATTCAATATGATATGTTTGATAAAAAAAAATTATAAAATACATAAAATTATATATTACTCTTTTTTAATTGCAATAGTTTGATTTTCACGTTCGCCAACATATAACTTTGACAATATTTATATTAAATTATTTAGTACTCCCCCTATCTCTTAAAACTTTGACAATTTTCCTTTTTGGGATGTCCCACTAACTTTGTCACTTTCCCTTTTAAATAAAGAATTTGTGGATCCAGTTAATTCTCTCTCATCTGCACAAACCTCAACCACACAGTTTTTCCTTTATTAATTCTCGTGTCATTCAAACTTGGCAAAATTTTAAGATACGGAGGGAGTAGTAAACTATTATAAATAGTTAATATTTTAGAAATTCGCTTTCATTGAAATTTATATATTTTACACGTAATAATTTAATAATATATTAGTAAAAACATAATCATTATTGCAATATATGTGAATAGTGCAAAAATTAGAATGTTTCTAACTATTCAAGAAGGTAAATTCTATGGTACCTAGAAAATAGGGAAAAGGGGTCAAATAGACCCTCGAACTAACATAAAAGTGCAAGTCACCCCTTATATAGGAGGCTCTGTCCGGCTGTTCCCATTTGGGGCAGTTCCCGGTGGAATTTTTTGATGAAACTTTTTTAACTTCGTCTTCATTAAGTCTAGTGTACTCATACCAAATTTCAGCTAAAACGTCAATCGGGAAGACAGTCAAATGAATTTTTGAAGATAACTGCGCACTTAAACATCGCAATACATTTTAGAAAATCATTTGACTGTCTTCTCGGTTGAATTTTTATCTGAAATTTGGAATGGGTAAACTAGACTTGATGAAGAAGATGGTAAAAAAAATCATCAAAAAATTTCAACGGGAACCGTCCCAAATGGCGACGGTCGGACAGAGTCTCCTGTATAAGGGGTGATTTGCACTTTTTAAATTAGTTCGAAGGCCTATTTGACTATTTTCCCTAAAGATATCATATCTTTGTCTGCATGTACCAATAAAAATATTGTAGTTGACTTATTTAAATAAAAACTAGTATCTCACCCATGCTTTGCACGAGATGTAAATATAGATATTTTAAATGTTAATATACAGAGTATAAACGCTGATAAAATAATTAAACAATGAGTGGACGGTTAACGCAAGAACCAAGTGATTGGTGGTTGAACTGTCAAATCTGGAGTATATTATTTTTATCAATGATATTTACAATTATATTATATGTTTATTATTGTATTTAAGGAGGCGGGCCAATGGACCGTTAGACACCGCTATTACTAAGCGTCAGCCACTGGTATAAGGGATACGAATGATTTTGTTGAAAATATATCAATCACTTTCACTCTATGCAAGTGTGCATTCTATAAAGCTTTAACTTCCCTTCTTAATTGTCACTCACTTTATGTTGGGTTTATGTTAACACAACCATGAAAAAAACTAACAAACACAGTTATAAATCATAATATTTCTATAGGGGTGTTCATCAATTCAGTTTCATCGATTTTGTCAATTTCGGTTTTATCGATCTCGATTTTAGAAAAGTTGAAACCGTAAACCAAACCGTACTACTTGTGTCGGTTTGTGTCGATTTAGCATGTTTTTGTTGGTTTTTGTTTGTCGATTTTGGTTTGATCGATTTTTTAACTCAAAAGATGAAACCGTAAACCAAACTGCCAATGGTTAATCGGTTTTAGTTGATTTCGGTTTGAGTCTATTTTAGTTTTGATCGGTTCGATTTCAGTTAGTTTGTCGGTCGGTTTCAGTTTCTCGTTTTTTTGATCACTCCTATATTTCTATCACACGATTGAAAGATATTATAAATAAGTAACATCAAATATTAGATGTTAAATAATCACACACACACTACAAATTAATACATTATTTTCAAGTCTTATCGTTTCTTAAGGTAATGAGGTATTTTTTAGTAGTCTTATAAATAAATCTTGACATATTACATTTAATACCTTTCGAAATGCACAACAAAATTCATTAGAAGTAACTGTTTAAGGTCAAGTAGGATGAAAATAAATAATATCTTAAAAAATAAAATACGGGCAATTGACATGCATTAGATAATTGTAAATGATCACAATGAGGATAAAAGTATGTTCAACTCCTTGTAGTTACGCTCAGTTTGGGGGCAAGATTTTTCGTTACACGTAAACTCGGACAAACATTCATTCACTTCGACCCAACTGCACCCTGATTGTTTTCTCAATCCACATTCCTCCTCTTGCAATACTGTGTTTGATAAGAGAAGAAACAAAGAGGCGGAAATTAACCCAACATTTAATATGATAAGAATATAAGCTCAGGTCATACTTATCATTTATATAGATTTGGAATCTCTTAGACACTATCTTAAATAGGAGGATGGGTTTTCAGTTAGCGTGTCACTTGATGCCTTTATTTCTTATAAGTCATATAATGTAAATAATCACAATTTGGCCAAAAGGCATCTATAACTCTTTGTAGTTATGTCCGATCTGGGGGTAAGATTTGTCGTTACACACAAACTGAGAGAAACATTCATTCACTTCGATACAGAAATTCAGAACCGGAGAGAACACATTCATTCACTTCGATACACAAACTGAGAGAAACATTCATTCACTTCGGAGAGAATACTTCCTTTTTTATTGAAGCAATTTTTTCATTGTTCTCTAAGAACCGGAGAGAACACATTGGCCAACAATTTCTACATTTTAGCAACACCTTTAGCAATGAAGTTTTCCCTCCTTTCAGCATTTGCAATGTCTTGCATGAACTATTCTAGCCTAAAGAAGTCATGAGCCAACTTAGCATCACTCTGTTGTTGTTTTGCCACAAGTATAGTTCATTATCTTTTTCGGTCCATCTCTTCAAGCTTACTTCACCCAGTTCATTTACCCTCTTGTGGATATAAATTGTTCTATGCTTCAATTTTAAAGTATTTAATCGATTAAAGTATTTATTCAGGTACTTGAACTTCAAGTGTCCAACACAATTATATTTTCGATGTAATAAAATACCAGAAATGATAGTTAAGTTATGTCTGCCATTTCAATAACCCCTAAATCTTTACACATCAAGATAAACCAAGATTGATCCACAGAATAACCGGAACATATGATTTCAACTTACCAAATCTTTATACATGGATGGATTGGTCAGAACTTCCCAAAATTGCTTTCTTGGCACCCTCAAACAAACTATTCGTTTGGTGTAATGGATATTATGTCTTCCCAAGTTTAATTTCACAGTGGACTACTATATCCAAAAATATTCTAATTGTTCTCAAATTATTTCTGAAAGTAACATGCCTAAGAAAACCTCAGCCATATAAATATACACAAAATTAGTTGCAAAGCATTCCAGAAAAATTAGGTAATGGGAATAATCATCTGGGCAGTTTTGTTCACACCATTAACACTTTGATTTTGATAGTTTATGTAATTACAGAACCCCCCATTTTTATCATTTTTTTTAAATTGTGTTGCAGTTGAAGATTGCATGTCCATACTATAAATAGAAATCGGAAAACGGAAACTTGGGACACCCTCTATCCATAAAATAAGAATATGAATGGTTTAAAACACAGTAGCGGGCCGGTTCGGTTCCGGGCCGGTTGGCCCGACCCGAGTCCACCCCTAGGTGAAACCCATTATTATATATAGAGTAACAAAATGCAATCAGTTCTTGCCGCCCAAAATGCCACAAATTACAGGGCAAAATTGGTAAAAACAACCTGTCACGCCAGTTACTTCCCTCCCATCCATAGCATTAACTGTGAGAGACGTTCCAAGTTGACAATATATGGAAACAATACAAAGGAAGAAAATAAAATTGAATAATTTATTCTCTAAGGCAACATATATGGCTGCACCTGTAGCATTACTTTTATAGATCATTCCAACTTCCAAGCACACCATATATGGTAACCTACAAATGATGGAAAGAAATAAATTGTAGTAATTCAATTCTGTGTGACAATTAAAGTATGAACAATTAGCATTATTTGGGTGAACGTTTCAACTACATCATATATGTCAAGAATACAAATGATGGAAGGAAATAAAACTGAACTAATTCGTAATCAGTATGACCACACAAGTAGCACTGTAGCATCACAATTTGTGCCCTAATATTGCTCCTAATATTGCTGAGACATATGCTACATATTTATTTAACAAATGTTCATATATACAGACTATAAATAACCACACATTTGTTTATTCAACTCATTCTAAAAAACAACTACAAGAATTTTATTGCTGGAGGGAGCGGCCACTTTCTCTCAACCATGGCGCTCAAAACTGTTGATCTTGATGAAATTCAACCTGGAAGCATCGAATGGAGAGTTCGTGTACGTGTCATACGGTTGTAGCAAGTTACGGAGTACGGAAAGCTGGAAAACGTGACGACGATCGAGATGATTTTACTAGACCAGAAGGTGATTTCAATTGTATTTCAAATTTGTCCTCACGATTTCATTTGTGTGATTACATATTGTGTAAATTAAACGAATTGTCAAATTTAATTTAGAATTTTTTTCGTAATTTAATAATTATTTTATTCAAATTTGCTTTACTATATACATCTCTATAATTGAATGATGTCGGATTTATCTCAACCTAATAATCAAATAATTTTTCTATATTCCTTTAAAAAGGATTTCTCTAAATCAGATAATAATTTCAGTATTTTTAAAATTTAGCTTCGTTATTGAATAATTTGTGTAAGTATATACTTTGTGCAAATTAACAAATTTTTTAAGTTCATTTCAGAAATTCATTTAGTAAACACATCTCCATAATAGAATAATTTCATATTTATCTATAAATCAGAAGATTATTTCAGTGTGTTTCAAAAATTATCTTTGCAATTGAATATTTTGTGTAATTATACACTTTGTGTAAATTAAACAAAGACAACAATTTTAATTCAAAATATATTAATAATTAAATAATTAATTATTTCGAATTTAATTTATTACATGCATCTCCATAATAGAATAATTCCAGCTTTATGTCAACCTAATAAATAAATATTTTTTTCTATTTTTCTGAAGAAAAAAAAGATGGCTCCAAATCAAAAGATAATTTAAGTGACTCAAAATTTAGTTTCGTACTTGAATAGTTTAGAGTCAGCCAACAAATGTTAATGACTCAAATCATGCTTTTGATCTCGAAAATTTAACATATACTAATTGTTAATGTGCAGAAAATCTGAATGCATGCCACAATAACAAAGTTTTGATCCCGAAGTTTGAACAACTAATCAAAGAAGGATGTGCGTAGACTCAAAGACAAAAAGACACACTACTCACAAGTACCGTCTCAACTTCCTAGGAGTGACCAGGTGCAGAGAACTACGCCTTAGTAGTGTGCCTATGCATCATTTTCAATATGCTAGCTTTAAAGACATTTTGGACGGAAAACACAAGAATATGATTTTTGGTATGTTTTTTCATATACAGACATAACATTTATTAAATTAATTTGTATACAACATCACATACATGCACTACAAAAAAACTCGCGTTTTATCACGGATTTTTGTCACGGATTACGGCCGTGACAAAGTTGTCACGGGCTTTGTCACGGAATATTGGGATTTGTCACGAAAATGTGTTGTCACAGATAGGTCTGTGACAAAATCCGTGACAAAGTATTGTCACGGGTTTGGTCCGTGACAAATTTACTCAAGCGACCGGTTTTTTACTCCGGCGAAAACTTTTTTTGCTCCCGGGCATTTGTCACGGACAGATTCGTGACAAATCCGTGACGGATTTCAAAAAAAAACTTTGTCACGGATCCATCCGTGACAAAATCCGTGACAAACCTCAATTATTGATTTTCCAGCGGTAACCTTTAATAGTACAGTACGAAAAAGGGGGTTGTCACGGATAAATTCGTGACAAATCCGTGACAAATTTTTTTATATATCCCAACCCCTTCGTCCATTACAATTGCAAGAACAACACTTATCCCTTATCGGTTCAAAAATCCGTAGATTCGAGTGATGTAGTATCGGTTTAAAGATTGAATGATGTAATCTGTCAGTTCATCATTTTTCCTGTTTATGCAGATAAGGTATGTCATTTTAACTAATTTCTTTTAATTATGTAATAAGTTATTAGCTTAGTGAGGTTAGTTGTTCATCATTTATTTAAACTATTAACGTAATTTTAACGTAATTTAGTGAGGTCATGTTAATTTTCATATTATTAACAATTTAAAGGACGGAGGTAGTATTAAACTATTAACGTAATTTAGTTAAATTTAAATATAAATATTAATTAGTTAATTGAAATGAGTTTATATCACCAATGATTAGGACGGTTTGTTTATTAGCAAATATTGTTATTAATGCATAATTTAGGATTTGTAATGATTTAAGTTAGCTAGCTTATAATTATTATAGCTTAATTAGTGACTTGTAGTGATTTAAGTTAGCTAGCTTAGGTTATTATCACCCATTATTGTTTATTAACTATTATTGTTAATGCATAATATAGGATTGAAACTTTATTAATTAGTTTAGTGTGAATTATTATTGTGAATTAATGAGATAATATTTAACAATAATATTAGTTAAATGTAAATTAATTAACTAAGTTAAAACATTGAACTTTAATGAAATGGGTTTAGAATTTGAGTGATAATATTAGTTAGATTTAAATATTAGTTAATTGAAATGGGTTTATAACCAATGATGATTAGGTTTGTTTATTAGCAATAATTATTGTTAATGCATAATTTAGGATTTGTAGTGATTTAAGTAAGGATTCAAACTTTATTAGTTAAATGTGAATTATATATTATTGTGAATTAATGATATTTAACAATATTAGTTAAATGGAAATTAAGTAATTAATAAGTTAAATTAGTTAACTTTAGTATTGTGAATAAATGCCATTAACGTAATAACTTTAATTAGTATTATATGTTAGTTAATTATTTAATGTGTACTATTAGATTTTCATATGTTTAGTATTGTGAATAAATGCCATTAACGTAATAATTTAGTGTGTTTGGTGCACAAATTCTAATATTGTGAATTAGTTAATAATTGAAACGATTAATGCCATTAACATATTACTATTAGTTAATTAGTAATTTTAATTGAAATTTAATATATTAATGTTACTTGAGTGAAATATTAGTAAATTATTAATTCCGGTCATTAACATATTTATTTTAGTTAATTAATAATATTAATAGTGAACTTGAGTGAAATTTAACATATTAATGTTTCTAAATATGAATTAGTCATGATTGAAAGGTTAGATAATTCAAATTATTAATGCCACAAATGTACTGCTTTTAGTTAATTAATAATATTAATTGAACGTTACTTAATGTACTTATATAATATTTTGATTATAATATACAGGCATAATGTATAGACAAAACAGAAGTTGGATGTACCAAAAACATCGCGATAACTATGGAATACGTAGTGAATTACAAAAATGAAACAAAATGAAACAATTAATGTCTCAGTTGGGGCTTCCTTGTATAGAAATTGATGCGTGCCCAGAAGGATGTATGTTGTTATGGAAGGATGATGTGGCACTTGAGAGCTGCAAGTTCTGTGGTGGAGAGAGATACAAGCCTATTCCTCATAGACGAAAAAACCACGAAAAAGGTCTGCATTGTCTAAATTGATTTACCTCCCTCTAGCTCCACGTCTGAAAAGGATGTATGCTTCAAATGCTACTGCGAAACACATGACGTGGCATGTTGAGCAGGAAACCAAAGAGGGTTTGATGTCTCACCCTTCCGACTGTAAAGCTTGGAGACACTTTGACCGTTGTCATCCTCAGTTTGCAATGGAATGGAACCACGGAATGTGCGACTGGGATTGTGTTCAGACAGATTTGCTGCTTTTGGAAAGTTTGGGAAGAAATTTTCATGTTGGCCAGTCATGCTAACGATGATTTCATGAAGTGCTTCACTCTCGTCTTCACTATCGTTGGATGTACAGGTTAGTCACAATTTCATTTATAAACGATGATTTGTTTAATAAGAACATTTGTTTGTTTACAAATTTTATTTTGCATGACATGTTTCTGGGAGATTTGAAAAAGAAAGCGACCAACAAGGCACACATTGAGGCTTCAATTTGTTAAGCATATATTCAACAAGAAACCTCAACGTTTTCATCTTTTTATTTTGAGCGTGAAGTCATACGTAAAAGAGACCTGCTCGGAACGATGACATTGGCGAAGATTCATATGACAAAGTAGTTTCTATTTTCAACTACCCAGATAGAGGTAAAGGAGATGTGACTTACCGTTACATCGTGGGCGGAGAAATGAAAATTGCACAAACTTACATCCTCATGAATTGTCAAGAAATCTTACCATTTTATAAGTAAGTTGAATTGGTAGTTATATTTGTAATATAGCTAACATTTTTTTGATATTTAGAGTGTTATAATAATATCTTTATGTTTCAATTCACAGTGAATTTTCTGATGCTGCAATTGATGCAATGGTGGACTCTGACTTTGCATTATGGTACCAACAGCAGGTATATATAAATACATTATATAGACTATTAGCTAATAATTTTTAATCATTACCTAATGTTATCATGTTTTAATTTGCAGATCAGGTACCGTGGGATTAACGACCCTCTGTTAGTATCATTATCGTGGGACCCTTCTTCCTATGCAAAGGTTTGTCATTCATATGTGATAAACGATTATACGTATCACACAGTCGAATATGGAGAAGGTCGACCAACGATGAATGAACAGTGGGTTATGTGTCCCGACCATTGGTTCTGATAACTCGGAAACCAATTTTTTTGGTTTCTTGCATGAGATTCTCGAACTTCAAATGCCTTCTGGTTTGGCACATTAACATGCGTGTTGTTTCGCTACACGTGGTGTGAGAAAAAATTCAAAGTATAATATAATTGACGTCGATCACTCTCGTGTGTATCAGAAAAATGAGCCTTTTATACTCGCTCAACAAGCAGTCCAGGTTTATTATGCAGAGTATCCTTCAACGAGGCGCACACGGAGGAAGAAGAAGAATGGATATATGATGATGAAGATACAGAGGAAGAAGTATTTTGCTTAGAGTTCTTAGACCTACCCTAGATCTACCTCTCACAAACATAGCCTCACCGGAGTCCCTGGACTGACTAGCACTACCCCTAGCATGCTTCAGGTCTAATTCCTTACTCCTTAACCTATTAAATATCATCCCTACCATATTTAATAGCGGACTTAACATTATTATAAGAGTCGGGAATTGCATTAAGTAACACTATGGGAGTATAATCATCTATGTGTTTATCACCTGCCTGTTTGATATTCTGTATCAGTTTATTAAACACATCCAGGTTCTCATCTATATCCTTAGTCAAGCCTAAACCTAAAGAATTTCTCAAGTAAAAACAACTTCCCGTGCAAAGAGGTATCAGTATAGAGACTATCCAATTTCTCCCACAAAGCCTTAGCGGATTCAATAATACCCACTTTGCTTAGCCTTATCTTCTGATTCAAGGAAATGGTAGAGCAAACAGTTTCATTCATTTCACTTTGCTTAGCCTTATCTTCTGATTCAAGGAAAATACCAGTGACAACTTTGAAAACCTTTTGTTGTATTAAAACACACTTAATTTTCTGTTTCCAAATATCAAAATCTGTTTTTCCATTAAATGGAAGCATACCATACTGATTAGCAGCCATGGTATCAACCACAAAACAACACAAAGCTAAACAAACAAATTTGACAGAAAATAAATCAACACGGGCTATAAAGTATTCACTTTAATGACCACGGACAGCATGCAATAAATAGCAATTTTGGACAGTTTGGCACATAAACAACTTCGGTCAGCAATTAGGATTAATTAATTCTACCCCTAACACCCAATAAACCACCCCTACGCACAAGAATTGAAATTAACAACACTTTGCAATTCAATTTATACAACTAAACAATCTGCCACAAAGGATAGAGTTTAGCAAATGCACCTGGGGGGTTGGCGGCCGGGATACAATCTACCGGCGGCCCGCGAGGAGGGGGAATAAATTAAATCCGGAGGCACCCGGTGCACCTAGGGTGTTTATCGCCAATTTACCTTAGCGAAACCCTAGGAGAGGGTTTCGACCTTACCTACCCAATTAAAAAATTGGGATTTTCGGACTGTTGACTAAGTTTGACCGGCGTTGACCGAAGTTGACCAGCGTTCCTGGTCAGCAACTCCAGCTCTAGCCCAGCAACAAAGTAGCTGTCCAGCTCCCAGCCCAAGACAGCAGCCCCAGCACTACACAAAAGAATAGCCCAGGTCCAGAGGCCCAAAAAGGAACCCAAGTCCAAGCGTCTGCGTTCTCTCTGCTTCGTCAGACAAGGCTTCAGCGGTCCAGCGGACGGATCTCTAGGCGGCGATTCCTAGGCAGACAAGGCTTCAGCGGTGACCTCAGCCTACGAGCTCTGAAATCCACGGCATGTTACGGACGGCGGCGGCGGCAGACGGCGAACCCGCTCTGATACCACTGTTAGGATCGTATTCCGTCTCCGGCTCAGGTCTATTCCACTATACTCACATACACCGCGTTAGGGGAGGCTGTAGCACACCTATTCTCTTTACTCTCTTCTTCTAACCACAAAGGAACTCTCAAGCAAGGAGGAAGAAGGAAGACACTGCTCTCAAAGGTTCTGCAGGCTTAACTCAAAGGCAAGGGAGTTGTTGACTTTATAATAGGCATCTTGGTCATTAGGCGCTCACGGGTGAAGAAAGACAGAAGCTCACGGGTATAGCAAGACAAGGGGCAGGTACTGTAGCAGACAGCACAAGGGGCCAAACCTGGTAATTAAGGAGTCAACAGGTATATTATTGATCAGGTAATATACCAAGGTAAAAGTACCAAAGTGGGAGTAAAACATAGGGTGCAAGCCTGAACAAATAAAGTGGAAGGGAAACCTTGGTAGGACCAATACCTCCAACGGCTTTTATACGTGCAAACCGTATGGACATCTCATCTACATCACTATTCACACCTCCAAATCAACCAATTGAAATAGCATCAACACGTGGGCTGCATGTGAGGAACGGAATTGCATTGTTTAATAGGTAATGGATGATGATTCACTTGATGGTGACGTTTCCAAGCGGGACTATTCCAAAATTTCTTTTGCTTTTATATATTAATAGATTTTTAACTTTCTTTCGTCATTATTATATTATTCCAAGATAGTTAGGTATGTAATTCGCAATTATAATTTCTAAACACAATAATTATTCTATATTATATTGTAAAATAGCAATTAATTAATTGATAAAATTAAGTTTTTAAAATTATTCAATCGAAAATTAGTGGTTCATTATTATCAATTCGGAAATTTAAAATTAATTAGGTAATTCGAAAATTGAAAATTATTTAATTTTAAATAATTCAAAATTTAACATTATTTAAAATTCGGATTTTAGTTTTTTAACATTATTTGTTATTAGTTTTTTAACATTACAAAATTTTAATAATTCAAAATTTAATAAACAAGAACATGAATTTATTTATTAAATTTAAAAACTAAGTAGAAAACACACATTTTTTTATCATTTATTACATTCAACAACTCACAATACAGATAAACACAATTATTTGTGTCAAAGCTTTTATCTAGAGGCTTATCAAGTAGCTCGTTAATTCTTTCTGCAGCTTCCGCGTTTATAAGTATCATATACTCCGAACATTGTTCTGCACGAAAAAGTGCCCTACACAAGTTTTTCCCTCGTGAAACGTTGTATGAATCTGATTCATAGTCTACAATATCGCCAAAGCTTTCAAGCGGTCTACTCATCAGCCCACGGATGCTTTGAACTGCTTCTGCATTTCGAGGCTTCATCAACTGTGTAACTTGTTTTTCGCACTAAAAAATTGGGGCTCAAAGCACATATTTATACTTAAATTTGTCACGGATGGATCCGTGACAAACCGGTCAACCTGCCGCTTCTGCTACCTCGTCTGTCGTTCCCTGACACCTCGACTGCCGTCCCTCGGTATTCAATTTCCGATGATGTTGTCACGGATTAATCCGTGACAAATTCAAAATTCGTATTTAATTTGTCACGGGTGTTGTCACGGATCCATCCGTGACAACCCCTAATATATAAACAACACTTCGCCATGTTTTCATGACGCTCCCAAACCCTAACCCTTCTCCCCTCCCAACCGTTCAGTCTTCTCTTACAGACCGCCACCGTTCTGCCTTCTCTTACACCCGCCGACCGCCACCACACACGTACAGCTCTCCACTGCAGTTCATCTCCGCCTCTGGCGCCGTCCTTCGAAGCCTTCACTCCTCTCCATTTCTTGCCTTCTCCTCCTTCATTGAGGTTATGTTTCTAACTCTTTAATTTCCGGATATTTTATTATAAATGTTTTAAAATGCCAAAAACAAAATGTTTATATGTTAATAAGTTGATATGCATTCAATATGTTTATATGTTCATATCTCATATACGTTCTAAATGTTTATGTGCTTACATACTCAAATATTTCCGTATACTTAAATTATTGGAAATGATTTGAAATGCTATTGTTTGTAATATTATACACTCAAATGCATGTTCTACTTCTTTGAAAATGCATGCTAAAAATATTTATGTTTCAATGATTTGTTCATATATTCATATGCATTCATTTTTAATGTGTTTGTATGATTATATACTCATATGCATGTTTTTTCTCTCTTAATTTAAAAATGCATGCCCTAGATTTATTGTTTATATGTTTTTGAGTTTTTCGTATATTTAGTCAAGGATATTTTTGAGTTTTTGAGCTTTTGTTAATTTCGGATATTTATTAAGAATAATAATTTCAACTCCACAAATTTTCACCCCATCATGTTACACTTTCAAAAAAGTTAACATGTCTAACCCAACAAAATCATGAAACTGTTAATTAATTTTTTTTATGTTTTTTCGGATATTACTAATTATTGTTTATAAAACTTGATAAAAACTGATTTTTAATTAATTTCGGATATTATAATATTTTATTTTAAATCATACAAAAAAACGTCGTTTCATAAAAAACGTCGTTTAATTAATTTCGGACAGTATAATATTTAATACGTTATAGATAGTTTTTTTAAATTGTTGCTAAGTTTGATAAGTAAATACGAAATAACTGAAAAAATACAAAAATTAATAAGAAAATGTTTCAAAGGTAAAAAAACAGAAATTAAGTAAAAAAACAGTATTTTATAGATTAAAACAGAAATAAAAAACTAAATAAACTGTTTTTGTTTATATAATACAAAAATGATTTCATATGTTTCATGAAAAAATTGATTTTATGGGTTTCATGAATAAACAAAATTGGAAACTGATTTTATAGATTTTATGAAAAAATTGATTTTATAGATTTCAAAAATCAATTTTTTCATGAAACATATGAAATCATTTTTGTATTATATAAACAAAAACTGATTTTTTAATGCAAAAACTGAGTTTTTACAAAATCAGAAAACTATTTTTTATAAATTAATACAAAATACAAGGTGTAATAAACTGTATTTTTCTAAGTTAATGCAAAAATCTGATTTTATAAGTTTTATAATTTAATATGAAAAAACTGATTTTATTAGTTTAATATAAAAAGTTTGATTAATTGATATTATAAGGTTTGATAAAAAATATACATAACACAAGTTAACTCTATAACATAAAAATCATACAAAAAACTAATTCGACCCCTCATATTAAACTCAAGTTTAATACTCCCTCCGTTCTTTATTATGTGTCTCATATTCCTTTTCGGGACGTTTTTAATTATTTGTCTCTCTTTCCCTTTGTGGTAAATTTTTTCAATCAAAATACTTTTATACCCCACTTTTATTACCATTACCCTTTTCTCTTTCCTACTTTTTCATTTACCCACAACCCACTATAGCTTTTACACTACCCCTATTATTTTCCTCTTAAAACCCGTGCCAAAGCCTAAGAGGACAGATAATAAAGAACTGAGGGAGTATGTTCTATATTTCAAAGTTTTATACCACACAAAAACATCATAAACTGATTTTATAAGGTTTGATAAAATAATACCTAACACAATTAAATTCCATAACATAAAAGTCATACAAAAAACTCATTCTACCCCTCATATTAAACTCAAGTTTAATATGTTCTATATTTCAAAGTTTGATAATTAAATAGGAAACTGATTATTTAAGTTTAAACCATTATACCACATAAAAACACCATAAACTGATTTTATAAGGTTTGATAAAATAATACCTAACACAATTCAATTCCATAACATAAAAATCAAACTAAAAACTCATTCGAGTCCTCATATTAAACACAAGTTTAATATGTTCTATATATTATTTCTCAATAATTTTAGATGAGTGAGCACGAACGCGGCCGTTCCACCTCTGCTCGTCATGGGCGGCAGAATTCACGACGGGCCTCAAACGCTGATCGTGATATCAATGCCGATGAAGGACATGCTCATGACGGACATGTCCAAACTCCTCCCTCTGAACAATCAGACGCTCATATCAACGTGCATGGGGAGGGGGCATCAACCTCCCATTCACCTCCTCCATCTCGTGCAATATATGTCCACCCCAACTCAAGAAGAGCGCCACAATCCCAGTTCGCTTGAGGTGACACCTCAATCAATCCATAGGTAATAAAAAACTAACATTGTCTAATATAAAATAGTATAATCCCTACATCTAAGAATTAATACAATTGTTTTTATCAATTATTAATTTTTTTTAAGCAATCCTGAGGTCTTGAATAGAATCAAGCTATTGTTTGTGGTCATTTCACGGGGCCTTGGTCGACTTATGGTGAGGTTCCGGCGGCCACTCGTGATCGTGAACTATGGTAGCCGTTGTTCAAGGTAAAAATAAATTTTTTTTGTTACATTTTAATAACTTAAATTTAACAAATGATATATTAATGTTTTTAATGAAGGCTTCCCATCGGTGGCATTTTGCCCTAGACCAAGCTATTCTCAAAGAATACAATTCTAGGATCTCGGGGTGGTTGGGACCCACTTTTAAGACTGCCCGGTCTACCGGTCGAAAGCCAAGATTCCTTGGCGATGATGTGTGGGAGATGCTTTGCCGCCATTGGGCCACGGATCCCGCATTTTTGCTGAGAAGCGAAACAGCCAAGGCCAACCGGAACTCGGAAAAAAGATCTGGTAGACTCTAATTAATTAAAATTATTTCCATTCCATTCCCTTATGTACATTTTTTTATTAACTTTGAAATCCGTGTAGGAAGGATCTGGACCAGTGAAAAAAAGGGTCACGCCATTGAAACTCATGGCACATTGTTAGACGAAGAAGGGTGCTGTAACGCCGCCTTTCTGAAATTGAAGTAAATAATGAAACTTCAATAATTCAATAAATTTAGAATTTTTTTGATCTCTTATATAATAAATTTTTGAACTTGTAGAAAAAATATGAGGAAGAGCAGGGGAAGAGAGTTGATGAGCAAGGTGATTCTGATGCCGAACTTGATGAAAATCAAGATGATGAGGTCATCTTGGCGGCAACCGGAGTTTACAAGGGCCGGGTGACGCTTATGGGTTCTGAAGGCTTACGGATTCTGGAGAAGTTCAAAGGAACTAGCTCATCTTCTCATTCGGCGTATGATGATCGGGTTACCCGTCTCGAGAAACAATTGGAGGAACGTGAAGCAGAGGCTCGAAGACGGGATGAAGAAGCTCGGATACGGGATGAAGAGGCAAGAAGAACGAGAGAAAGGTTGGAAGAGATGGAACGACAAATGCGTATATTCAACGCCACCTACCGCCCATCCATGCACATACAGCACCCCGAGATTACCCCACAAATTCCCTTCGCGGGCAATATGGGCAGTAGGGGTTTTGCTAATTATAGCCATATCACTAACAATTTTCCATATGCATATTATGATGATAACCCATTATTGACTCTCGGAGCTCAAGCATACCGTGGCAGCAGCCTGGCTGGCAGCTGTGGTGGCAGTCAAGGCAGTCATCGTGGCGGCAGCCGTGGCCACGGAAGGCAACCCGATCATCGCGAGGAACCTAATGATGATGATGATTATGATGACCATTGATGGTTTGTAATAACTAGTTTATTGATATTTTAAATTTTGATGGTTACTGTACGAATATCAATTATCTGTGTTATATAATGATGGTTTGATTGGTTTATTATTTATTATAATAAATAATGTTTAATGGTGATTAATGATGATTGTTTAATTATTTATTATAAAAAATTATTTATTAAGATTAATGATGATTGTTTAACTATTGATTATTAACAATGTTTATTAAGTTTAAATTTTTTAAAATGCGTCTAGAATTTAATGATTTTAATGGTTATTAAATAAACTTTTGAAATTTTAAAATAAACATTCAAAATGCGCTGAATTTTTTAATTTTTTTTTTAAAAAAATAAAACTTTTGTCACGGACGATTCCGTGACAAAATATGAATTCAGTTTATTTAAATTACCCAAAACGTTATAAAAAAAGTTTTGTCACGGATTAGATCCGTGACCAGTTCACAATTTTGAATTTTTTTTTGAAATTTTTAAAGTAACCGCCCACCTGTTTCGAAATTTTTCAAATTTTTTTCAAAACTTTTTGTCACGAATATGTCTGTGACAAAATTAAAAATTTGATTTTTGCAACTCGTTTCAAATACCCGCCCACTCTATTTCGAAAACCTTTTTTTTTAAATTTGTAAAACCTTTGTCACAGATATTTTCAGCGTTTCGGGTATTTTAAATAAACTGAATTCATATTTTGTCACGGAACCGTCCGTGACAAAAGTTTTATTTTTTTAATTTTTTTTTTTAAAAATTCAGCGCATTTTGAATGTTTATTTTAAAATTTCAAAAGTTTATTTAATAATCATTAAAATCATTAAAATTTAGACGCATTTTAAAAAATTTAAACTTAATAAACATTGTTTATAATAAATAGTTAAACAATCATCATTAATCTTAATAAATAATTGTTTATAATAAATAATTAAACAATCATCATTAATCACCATTAAACATTATTTATCATAATAAATAATTAACCAATCAAACCATCATTATATAACACAAATAATTAATATTCGTACAGTAACCATCAAAATTTAAAAATCATTAAAATGTCAATAAACTAGTTATTACAAACCATCAATGATCATCATAATCATCATCATCATCATTAGGTTCCTCGTGATGATCGGGTTGCCTTCCGTGGCCACGGCTGCCGCCACGATGGCTGCCTCGACTGCCACCACGGCTGCCAGCCTGGCTGATGCCACGGCATGCTTGAACTCCGAGAGTCAATAATGGGGTATCATCATAATATGCATATGGAAAATTGTTGGAGATATGGCTATAATTAGCAAAACCCCTACTGCCCATATTGCACGCAAAGGGAATTTGTGGGGTAATCTCGGGGTGCTGTATGTGCATGGATGGGCGGTAAGTGGCGTTGAACATACGCATTTATCGTTCCATCTCTTCCAACCTTTCTCTCGTTCTTCTTGTCTCTTCATCCCGTATCCGAGCTTCTTCATCCCGCCTTCGAGCCTCTGCTTCACGTTCCTCCAATTGTTTCTCGAGGCGGGTAACCCGATCATCATACGCCGAATGAGAAGATGAGCTAGCTCCTTTGGAGCTCTCCAGGATCCGTAAGCCATCAAAATCCATGAGCAGCACCCGGCCGTTGTAAACTCCGGTTGCCGCCAAGATGGCCTCATCATCTTAATTTTCATCAAGTTCGGCATCAGAATCACCTAGCTCATCAACTCTCTTCCCCCGCTCTTACTCATATTTTTTCTACTAGTTCAATAATTTATTATATAAGAGATCAAAAAAAATCTAAATTTATTGAATTATTGAAGTTTCATTATTTACTTCAATTTCAGAAAGGCGGCGTTACAGCACCCTTCTTCGTCCAACAATGTGCCATGAGTTTCAATGGCGTGACCCTTTTTTTCACGGGTCCATATCCTTCCTACACGGATTTCAAAGTTAATAAAAAAATATATACATAAGGGAATGGAATGGAAATAATTTTAATTAATTAGAGTTTACCAGATCTTTTTTATGTTGAATTTGGGGTTTGCGGCCCCCGTGCCATTGAACTTCCTTGGCTTTTTCCGAGTTCCGGTTGGCCTTGGCTGTTTCGCTTCTCAGCATAAATGCGGGATCCGTGGCCCAATGGCGGCAAAGCATCTCCCACACATCATCGCCAAGGAATCTTGGCTTTCGACCGGTAGACCGAGCAGTCCTAAAGGTGGATCTCAACCACCCCGAGATCCTAGAATTGTATTCTTTGAGAATAGCTTGATCTAGGGCAAAATGCCACCGATGGGAAGCCTTCATTAAAAACATTGATATATCATTTGTTAAATTTAAGTTATTAAAATGTAACAAAAAAATTTTATTTTTACCTTGAACAACCGCCACCATAGTTCACGAGTGGCCGCCGGAACCTCACCATAAGTCGACCAAGGCTCCGTGAAATGACCACAAACAATAGCCTTGATTCTATTCAAGACCTCGGGATCGCTTCAAAAAAATGATAATTGATAAAAACAATTGTATTAATTCTTAGATGTAGGGATTATACTATTTTATATTAGACGATGTTAGTTTTTTATTACCTATGGATTGATTGAGGTGTCACCTCAAGCGAACCGGGATTGTGGCGCTCTTCTTGAGTTGGGGGGCATATATTGCACGAGATGGAGGAGGTGCATGGGAGGTTGATGCCCCCTCCCCATGCACGCTTATATGAGCGTTTGATTGTTCAGAGGGAGGAGTTTGGACATGTCCGTCATGAGCATATCCTTCATCGGCATTGATATCATCATTGATATCACGATCAGCGTTTGAGGCCCGTCGTGAATTCTGGCGCCCACGACGAGCAGAGGTGGAACGGCGACGTTCGTGCTCACTCATCTAAAATTATTGAGAAATAATATATAGAACATATTAAACTTGTGTTTAATATGAGGGGTCGAATGAGATTTTAGTTTGATTTTTATGTTATGGAATTTAATTGTATTAGGCATTATTTTATCAAACCTTATAAAATCAGTTTATGGTGTTTTTGTGTGGTATAATGGTTTAAACTTAAATAATCAGTTTCCTATTTATTTATCAAACTTTGAAATATAGAACATATTAAACTTGAGTTTAATATGAGGGGTAGAATGAGTTTTTTGTATGACTTTTATGTTATGGAATTTAATTGTGTTAGGTATTATTTTATCAAACCTTATAAAATCAGTTTATGGTGTTTTTGTGTGGTATAAAACTTTGAAATATAGAACATACTCCCTCAGTTCTTTATTATCTGTCCTCTTAGGCTTTGGCACGGGTTTTAAGAGGAAAAATAATAGGGGTAGTGTAAAATGTATAGTGGATTGTGAGTAAATGAAAAAGTAGGAAAGAGAAAGGGGTAATGGTAATAAAAGTGGGGTATAAAAGTATTTTGATTGAAAAAACTTACCACAAAGGGAAAGGGAGACAAATAATTAAAAACGTCCCAAAAAGGAATACGAGACACATAATAAAGAACGGAGGGAGTATTAAACTTGAGTTTAATGAGGGGTCGAATTAGTTTTTTGTATGATTTTTATGTTATAGAGTTAACTTGTGTTATGTATATTTTTTATCAAACCTTATAAAATCAATTAATCAAACTTTAAATACTAAACTAATAAAATCAGTTTTTTCATATTGAATTATAAAACTTATAAAAATCAGTTTTTTGCATTAATTTAGAAAAATACAGTTTATTACACCTTGTATTTTGTATTAATTTATAAAAAACAGTTTTCTGATTTTTTAAAAACTCGGTTTTTGCATTAAAAAATCAGTTTTTGTTTATATAATACAAAAATGATTTCATATGTTTCATGAAAAAATTGATTTTTGAAATCTATAAAATCAATTTTTTCATAAAATCTATAAAATCAGTTTCCGTTTTTGTTTATTCATGAAACCTATAAAATCAATTTTTTTATAAAACATATGAAATCATTTTTGTATTATATAAATAAAAACAGTTTATTTAGTTTTTTTATTTCTGTTTTAATCTATAAAATACAATTTTTTACTTAATTTCTATTTTTTACCTATGAAATAGTTTATTATTAATTTTTGTATTATTTCAATTATTTCGTATTTACTTATCAAGCTTATCAAAATTAATTAAACGACGTTTTTTATGAAACAACGTTTTTTTGTATTATTTAAAATAAAATATTATAATATCCGAAATTAATTAAAAACCAGTTTTTATCAAGTTTTATAAACAATAGTTAGTAATATCCGAAAAAACATAAAAAAAGTAATTAACAGTTTCATGATTTTGTTGGGTTAGACATGTTAACTTTTTTGAAAGTGTAACATGAGGGGGCGAAAATATGTGGAGTTGAAATTATTATTCTTAATAAATATCCGAAATTAACAAAAGCTCAAAAACTCAAAAATATCCTTGACTAAATATTTAATAAATTACTATTCTTAATAAATATCCGAAAAACTTAAAAAACATATAAACATTCAAAATCCAGGGCATGCATTTTTAAAGTAAGAGAGAACATGGTTAAGCATATAAACAAATGATAAAAATAAATCATGAAACAATAAATCTAGGGCATGCATTTTTAAATTAAGAGAGAAAACATGCATATGAGTATATAATCATACAAACACATAAAAAATGAATGCATATGAATATATGAACAAATCATTGAAACATAAATATTTTTAGCATGCATTTTCAAAGAAGTAGAACATGCATTTGAGTGTATAATATTACAAACAATAGCATTTCAAATCATTTCCAATAATTTAAGTATACGGAAATATTTGAGTATGTAAGCACATAAACATTTAGAACGTATATGAGTTATGAACATATAAACATATTGAATGCATAGCAACTTATTAACATATAAACATTAAATTAAACAATTAAACAATATTAGGAAAAACATGCATTTTGTTTTTGGCATTTTAAAACATTTATAATAAAATATTCGGAAATTAAAGAGTTAGAAACATAACCTCAATGAAGGAGGAGAAGGCAAGAAATGGAGAGGAGTGAAGGCTTCGAAGAACGGTGGCAGAGGCGGAGATGAACCGCGGTGGAGAGTTGTACGTGTGCGGTGACGGTCGGCATGTAAGAGTAGAGGGAGAAGTGTTAGGCGGAGATGGACTGCGGTGGAGGGTTGTGTGCGGTGGCGGTCGGCAGGTGTAAGAGAAGGCAGAACGGTGGCTGTGGCGGTGGCAGTCTGTAAGAGAAGACTGAACGGTTGGGAGGGGAGAAGGGTTAGGGTTTGGGAGCGTAATGAAAAAATGGCGAAGTGTTGTTTATATATTAGGGGTTGTCACGGATGGATCTGTGACAACACCCGGGACAAATTAAATACGAATTTTGAATTTTGAATTTGTCACGAATTAATCCATGACAACATCATCGGAAATTCAATACTGAGGGACAGCAGTCGAGGCGTCAGGGAACGGCAGACGAGGCAGCAGAAGCGGCAGGATGACCGTTCCAGGGAATATTAAAGCTTTTCAGCCTTTTTCAGGCGAGACGTCAGGTACCTTAATTGTCACGGACCTATCCGTGACAAATTTAAGTATAAATATGTGCTTTGAGCCCCAATTTTCAGTGCGAAAAAATGGCTAATCCAGAACCAGATGTGTGGAAGTTGATCAGTAGAAGTGTACAACGATTAAAACAAGTTACACAGTTGATGAAGCCTCGAAATGCAGAAGCAGTTCAAAGCATCCGCGAGCTGATGAGTAGACCGCTTGAAAGCTTTGGCGATATTGTAGACTATGAATCAGACTCATACAACGTTTCACGAGGGAAAAACTTGAGTAGGGCACTTTTTCGTGCAGAACAATGTTTGGAGTATATGACACCTATAAACGCGGAAGCTGCAGAAAGAATTAACGAGCTATTTGATAGACCTCTAGATGAAAGCTTTGACGCTAATGAATAATATTGTGTTTATTTGTTTATTTGTATTGTGAGTTGTTGAATGTAATAAATGATAAAAAATTGTGTGTTTTCTACTTAGTTTTTAAATTTAATAAATAAATTCATGTTCTTGTTTATTAAATTTCGAATTATTAAAATTTTGTAATGTTAAAAAACTAATAACAAATAATGTTAAAAAACTAAAATCCGAATTTTAAATAATGTTACATTTTGAATTATTTAAAATTTAAATAATTTTCAATTTTCGAATTACCTAATTAATTTTAAATTTCCGAATTGATAATAATGAACCACTAATTTTCGATTGAATAATTTTAAAAACTTAATTTTATTAATTAATTAATCGCTATTTTACAATATAATATGGAATAATTATTTTGTTTAGAAATTATAGTTGCGAATTACATACCTAACTATCTTGGAATAATATAATAATGACGAAAGAAAGTTAAAAATCTATTAATAAATAAAAGCAAAAGAAATTTTGGAATAGTGTTCCCGCTTGGAAACGTAACCATCAAGTGAATCATCATCCATTACCTATTAAACAATGCAATTCCGTTCCTCACAAGCAGCCCGCGTGAGAATTTTTAATGGGTCCTACTGTTTTGATTTCAAATCTAAAGAGAATAGTGTTGAGGCTATTTCAATTGGGTGATTTGGAGGTGTGAATAGTGATGTAGATGAGATGTCCATACGGTTTGCACCTATAAAAGTTGTTGGAGGTATTGGTCCCACCAAGGCCTCCCTTCCACTTTATTTGTTGAGGCTTGCACCCTATGTTTTACTCCCACTTTGGTACTTTTACCTTGGTATATTACCTGATCAATAATATACCTGTTGACTCCTTAATTACCTGGCTTTGGCCCCTTGTTTTGTCCGCTGCAGTACCTGCCCCTTGTCTTGCTATACCCGTGAGCTTCTGTCTTTGTTCACCCGTGAGTGCCTAATGGGCAAGATGCCTATTATAAAGTAAACACTCCCTTGCCTTTGAGTTAAGCCTGCAGAACCTTTGAGAGCAGTGTCTTCCTTCTTCCTCCTTGCTTGAGAGTTCCTTTGTGGTTAGAAGAAGAGAGTAAAGAGAATAGGTGTGCTAGCCTCCCCTAACGTGGTGTATGTGAGTATAGTGGAATTGACCTGAGCCGGAGACGGAATACGATCCTAACAGTGGTATCAGAGCGAGTTCGCCGTCTGCCGTCCCCGCCGTCCGGAACACGCCGTGGATTTTAGAGCTCGTAGGCCGAGGTCACCGCTGAAGCCTTGTCTGCCTAGGAATCACCCCTTGGAGATCTGTCCGCTGGAGCCGTCGTTGCCGAAGCCTTCGCCGTCTGAGTGTTCGCCGTTCGCAAAAGGCCTGGAGCTCGTTCGTCGCTCTGGTCGCAGAAGACTGAGATGAAGCAGAGAGAACGCAGACACTTGGACTTGGGTTCCTTTTTTTGGGCCTCTGGACCTGGGCTGTTCTTTTGTGTAGTGTTGGGGCTGCTGTCTTGGGCTGGGAGCTGGACTGCTACTTTGCTGTTGGGCTGGAGCTGGAGTTGCTGACCAGGATTGCTGGAGGTGCTGGACCGCCGGTCACCGCCGGTCAACGCTGGTCAACTTCGGTCAACGCCGGTCAAACTCAGTCAACGGTTCGAAAATCCTAATTTTTTAATTGGGTAGGTAAGGTCGAAACCCTCTCCTTGGGTTTCGCTAAGGTAAATTGGCGATAAACACCCTAGGTGCATCGGGTGCCTCCGGATTTAATTTATTCCCCCTCCCCGCAGGTCGCCGGCAGATTCTAAACCCTATCCTTTGTGGCAGATTGTTTAGTTGTATAAATTGAATTGCAAAGTGTTGTTAATTTCAATTCTTGTGTGTAGGGGTGGTTTATTGGGTGTTAGGGGTAGAATTAATTAATCCTAATTGCTGCCCGAAGTTGTTTATGTGCCAAACTGTCTAAAATTGCTATTTGTTGCATGCTGCCCGTGGTTATTAAAGTGAATACTTTATAGCCCGGGTTGATTTATTTTCTGTCAAAATTGTCTGTTTAGCTTTGTGTTGTTTTTTGGTTGATACCATGGCTGCTAATCAGTATGGTATGCTTCCATTTAATGGAAAAACAGATTTTGATATTTGGAAACAGAAAATTAAGTGTGTTTTAATACAACAAAAGGTTTTCAGAGCTGTCACTGGTATTTTCCTTGAATCAGAAGATAAGGCTAAGCAAACTGAAATGAATGAAACTGCTTGCTCTACCATTTACTTGAATCTGTCTGATTCTGTTCTTAGGAAAGTGGGTATTATTGAATCCGCTTAGGCTTTGTGGGAGAAATTGGATAGTCTCTATACTGATACCTCTTTGCCCGGGAAGTTGTTTTTACTTGAGAAATTCTTTAGATTTAGGCTTGACCTGACTAAGGATATAGATGAGAACCTGGATGTGTTTAATAAACTGATACAGAATATCAAACAGGCAAGTGATAAACACATAGATGATTATACTCCCATAGTGTTACTTAATGTCATTCCCGACTCTTATAATGATGTTAAGTCCGCTATTAAATATGGTGGGGATGATATTTCGTTAGATATTGTTGTTAATGGATTAAGGAGTAAGGAATTAGACCTGAAGCATGCTAGGGGTAGTGCTAGTCAATCCAGGGACTCCGGTGAGGCTATGTTTGTTAGAGGTAAATCTAAGGGTAGGTCTAAGAACTCTAAGCAAAATAGTCAAAGTAAGAACACTAGTCAGCCTGGGAGAAAGAGGAGCAAATCTAGGAAGAGAGTGTGTTACAATTGTGGTAACGCTGGCCATTTCATTAAGGATTGCCCTAACCCTAAGAAGACCGAGCATGCTAGTGTTGTTGTTGATAGATGTGACCTTGGTGACATTTTGATGGTTTGTGATCATGTTAATTCTGTGAGAAATTCCTTGTCTGAGCATGAATGGTTGATTGACTCTGGTTGTACCTATCACATGTCCCCCTTTAGAGATTTGTTTTCTTCATATGAATTAAGTGATAGTGGCTATGTTTCCTTAGCTGATAATAAGAGATGCAATGTGCTTGGTGTTGGTGATATATGTCTGAAGTTTTCTTGTGGCTCTGTGTTTACCATTAAGAATGTGAGGCATGTCCCTGATTTGTGTCATAACTTGTTATATATTGATGCTTTGGAGAGTAGTGGTTTACATGGAAAGTGGGGAAATGGTTGCATGAAAATCTTGAAAATTTCTCTTGTGTTGTTTAAAGCTGAGAAGCTGAATAACCTTTATGTGTGTCATGCTAAACCTTTTGTTGAGTCTGTGAATGTTGTATGTTCTGATAAGACCTCTTTGTGGCATAATAGGCTAGGACATATGAGCAATAAGGGTTTAGATGTCATGTGTAGGGCTAGTTATTTTGGTAAGGACTTTGTGACTTCTGTGCCTTTCTGTGAATCTTGTGTGTTAGGCAAGCAGCATAGAGTCAGCTTCCCTCCATCCTCTTACCCTAATCTGTCTAAGTGTCCTGCCAGTGTTCCTACCCAGGGGGGTAGGAAATATTTCTATTATTGATGACTTTTCTAGGAAGGTGTGGGTTTGCTTTTTAGAACACAAGTCTGATGTGTTTGTGAGGTTTAGGGAGTGGAAACCCCTAGTTGAAAACCAAACTGGCAGGAAGGTTAAAACCCTTAGGACCGATAACGGGTTAGAGTTCTGTAATAAGGAGATGGATAAGCTGTGTGTGGATTGTGGGATAAAAAGGCACAAAAGTGTGCCTTATACTCCCCAACAGAATGGGATAGCAGAGAGAATGAATAGGTCTCTGTTGGATAAGGTTAGAAGCATGTTAGCTACCTCTGATTTGTCTAAGAAATTTTGGGGTGAAGCAGTTACTACTACTGCCTATTTGGTTAATAGGTCTTCGTTTGTCCCTCTTGGTGGTAAGTGTCCTGAAGCCGTCTTTACCGGTAAGCCTCTTGATCTGTCTAACCTTCGGGTGTTTGGTTGTGCAGCGTATGCACATCAACAGGGTGACAAGTTGGATCCTAGGTCTAAGAAATGTGTCTTCCTAGGTTATCCAGAGGGGATAAAGGGTTACAGGTTATGGGATAAGAACCAGGTAGGCTTTAAGGTGGTCATTAGCAGAAATGTGATGTTTAATGAAACTGATTTTCCTTGCTTGACCGAGTCTGTTTCTAATCCTGAGTCTAGGTCTGATACTACTCCTAGTGATGTGGAGTCTGTCCCTGTTGCTGCTAGTCCTTTATCTGTTGATCCTGTTATTACCGATGATATTGTTATGCATGATTCTGATTCCTCTGAGCATGATAGTCCCACCACCTCGAGTGAGGTGGAGCATTTGCATGATACTGAGCATGATTCGCATGATATGGGTGCTGAATCTGATTTTCATGACAACAATAATTTACATGAGTTGCATGTGGAGCCTAGTAGTGATAATTTGCATGATTATCAACTTGCTAGAGATAGGAGTAGAAGGGCTATTAGGAGAACTGCTGATAGTATGCCTGATTATGCTTTCATTGTGCATGATACTTCTATGTTTGCATTTTCTGTGTTTGAATCCCTAGAGCTGAATGAACCCAAGACCTACCGTGAAGCCTTAGGTTCCAAAGAGTCTCAGAAATAGATTAGTGCCATGAAAAGTGAGATGGACTCTTTGAGAATGAACCAGACTTGGACCCTTGTACCTAGACCCCATAACTGTTCGGTAGTTGAGTGTATGTGGTTGTTTAAGGTTAAGGAAGAACCTAGTGATGTTAGGTTTAAGGCTAGGTTGGTTGCGAAGGGGTTTACTCAAAAAGAGGGGGTAGATTATGCTGAAATCTTTGCTCATGTTGTTCGTATGATGCTTGCTTTAGTTGCTCATCATGACTGGGAAATGAAACAAATAGATGTAACTACTGCATTTTTGCATGGTGAATTGGTCAAAACAATTTATATGACCCAGCCTGAGGGCTTTGTGGATCCCAAGAGAAGTGAGCATGTCTGTTTGTTTAGGAAGGCGTTGTATGGCCTGAAGCAATCCCCTAGACAGTGGAACATCAAATTTGATAAATGCATGATATCTTTGAAGTTCCAAAAATCTGTTTGTGATCATTGCCTGTATTTCAAGAATACTTCTTCTGTGCCTGTATTTTTGTTACTCTATGTGGATGACATGCTGATAATTAGTCCTTCTCTGAATGATATTAAAGATGTGCAAAAATGTCTTTGTGCGAATTTTGCCATGAAAGACCTAGGTGATGCTAAGAAGATCCTAGGCATAAACATTGTTAGGGATAGGAGTAAGCGTACTCTTACTTTGAATCAGATTTCTTACATTGAAAAAGTTTTGAGTAAAATCAATATGTTATCTGCTTCTCCTGTCAATGTGCCTATGGCATCTCACTTTGTGTTAAGTAAGGACTAGTCTCCCAAGACTGTCCCTGAAATTGAGAAAATGAAATTTGTGCCCTATTCCAGCGCAATAGGGTCGGTTATGTATCTTATGGTTAGCATTAGACCTGATATTGCATATGCGGTTAGTTGCTTGAGTAGATATATGTCCAACCCTGGTTTGCCTCATTGGAATGCTTTTAAGTGATTGCTTAGATATCTGATATCTACTGTGAAGCATGGATTAGTTTTCTCTAAATGTGCTAGTGGTATTGAATTGATTGATTATGTTGATTCTAACTATGCAAATGATAGAGATAACAGGAAGCGACCACTTCTTATGTTTTAACTTTGTGTGACTCTTGCATAAGTTGGAAGTCTCAACTACAGACTATTGTGGCCCTTTCTACCACTGAATCTGAGTATGTTACAGCCACAGAAGCGTTTAAGGAAGCCATCTGGCTCAAACGCCTTGTCTCCGAAATTGGGTTTCTCAAACAGGGAGTTACCATTTTCTCGGATAGCCAATCGGCTATCCAACTTTGCAAAAATCCTGTATTTCATGATAGAACTAAGCATATTGATGTTAGGTTCCATTTAATACGTGATATTGTTGATGCAGGTGGAGTCAAGCTGTGCAAGATCCCGTCCGAGTTTAATCCCGCGGATATGGGTACCAAGTGTCTTTCTGCTGAGAAGCACTTGTCCTGTAAACGCGTATTAAACTTTGATTGTGGATAACTGTGGGTTGCCTAATAAAGTGTTTGCCCGTTTTATCTGTTGATATTCCGGGTGACCCGGCGATGATGAGTCTTGTCACAACCTTGTATTGTTACTCTACACCACCTAGGACCAATAAGGTGGAGAATGTTGGAGGTATTGGTCGTACCAAGGCCTCCCTTCCACTTTATTTGCTGAGGCTTGCACCCTATGTTTTACTCCCACTTTGGTACTTTTACCTTGGTATATTACCTGATCAATAATATACCTGTTGACTCCTTAATTACCTGGCTTTGGCCCCTTGTGTTGTCCGCTGCAGTACCTACCCCTTGTCTTGCTATACCCGTGAGCTTCTGTCTTTGTTCACTCGTGAGTGCCTAATGGGCAAGATGCCTATTATAAAGACAACACTCTCTTGCCTTTGAATTAAGCCTGCAGAACCTTTGAGAGCGGTGTCTTCCTTCTTCCTCCTTGCTTGAGAGTTCCTTTGTGGTTAGAAGAAGAGAGTAAAGAGAATAGGTGTGTTATAGCCTCCCCTAACGTGATGTATGTGAGTATAGTGGAATAGACCTGAGCCGGAGACGGAATACGATCCTAACAAAAGCAAGATTAATGCTATGCAATTCTCACATTCACTCGCATCTACAAGCTCACGCAGCAAAGTGAATAAAAACTCTCTCAAAATGCTAAGCATGCGGTCTCTTTTATTTAAACTCACGGGTATAGCAAGACCAGAGCAAAACAACGACTACATCGGAATGAAACATCGGAATGAAGCATGTGGGCAATGAAACATCTTCAAACTCTGCTGCATCACAATAATCGATTACAAAGACTGGAAGAAGTTCATTGAATGTAGAAATAGTCTTTATTTATTATGGTACATCGGAATAGAGAAACAGTCTTTATACTTTTGATGTAGTAACAGGCTTATACGTGGTTTGTAAGAATGTGTCTGCATGTGTATTAAGTATTCATTTTCTCATCTGATTCCATTTTATTTTTAAAACATTTTTATTAATCTAGATTTCATAAGAGTATACTTACCGTAGTTTTCCATTAGATGCTAGATCATGTTTCTGAACAAAAGTAATACTCAAATTTCCTCAGATATTTACAACGTTGTTCCTGTAAATAAAATGCAATCCAAAAATACATTATACAAACTGCGAACATAACGATTGTGTGGGTGTTAAAATCAATATGTTGTAGCAGTGCGCATTACACAGAAGAAAAATATAAACAATGTACCTGGAAGATTAAAAATACTACGTAATTATTAGAGGGAAAGCTATAACTTGTTCGGACATGTCACTTTTGTTTACACTCTATAGAGGGGAAGCTTACTTTCTTCGAAACAGCGAAAGAAATGGGTGACTCAAAATTATCTATTCTAATATAAAAGCAAAAGATTTTTGACGAACAGTGTTCCCGCCCGGAAGTGTCAACATCATGTTTTATTTTAATTTTCATCAAAAATAATTACAATCAAATGAGTCAACTTCCTAAATTGTTTATAAATATTTAGATACATGTTGAAATTTCAGAGCACTATTGGGTTGTTGAAATCCTGATTGGTGGCAAAGAGGTGGCTACAGTGTTGAAATTCTAATTGGTTGAAAATTCATAGCTACAGTATTCGCATTAAATTTATGCGTGTGCATTGCATTCTCGGTCCCCATGCTTGCAAGTTGCACTCCATACTTCTTACTTTCCTGTGGCGTAGATTTTTAGGTAAAGAAGAATATCATTTTATTTTCAAAAAAAGAATTGGTCATCAAAATCCCTTTAAAACACGTTCTCAGGAAGTTTTACATAAGTAGCCACTCCCCTGTAATTTAAACGTATAAATGAATTTCACACTCTGGCCGGTCTGAAGAAAAAACAAGGACTTTGGTAGAAAGAAATCTTAGTTATGGTGTAGTTTCAATACAAAAAAAAGTAATATTATTCCAGTGTAATTCATAGTGAAAGTTCTTTTATGTAAATAATATTCTCATTGCATTTCAAACACATACTACTTTCCGGAGAAAAAACTTAAAAAGAATTTAAATTTATGGTATGAGGAATGTATGTTGAAATTAATTTTTTAGATTCTGTAAAATCTAATGTGCCTACTTCAAATATAGTGGAAATTCATTTTTAAGATTCTGTAAAATCTAATAAAATTCTTAAAAAGATGTATAAAAACAAATCTTTTAACAATTTCTTTTGTTAAACAACTTCACTATAGAAGGTTGAATCATTAGTGGTTTACATGGATGAAATATAACAGCGTAATTAAAAAATATAACCATACCTATTGCCTCATCCTTGAATTAAAAATATAGGCCTTGGGGTTTTAAAGTGTTTCCTGTATGTCTGTGGTTGGGGGCGAGGTGTAGAAAAGCTATTGTTTGTTGAATTGTTTTGGATGATTTGTTGTGATACCGGCTTATAGTATGGACCGTATGGTTGTGGCCGTTGGTAGCGATAGGGAGTTATGGTTGGCGTTGGAGAAATGTTGCTCATGGTGAATTGGTCGGGTTCTAAAGCCATAGTTTGGGTGGGTTGGTCCTGGCATTCAATGAGACCGATTGGGTTCCAAATGGTCCCAATATTAAAGTCCGGGTCGGTGGTGGGTTTAGATGAACTTGGGAAGCAGCATGTGTACGGTCGTAGTATTATGTATCAGGCTCATGACACGTGACATACATTTAAGGCCACGTGTAACATTTAATTTATTTTAGAATTTTAGAACTCTCTACAAATTAAATTTCAAATCTATTTTAAAATAACCCATCAAATTTTAAAGCAAGTAATGTTCACTACTCCACTTTTTTAAACTCGAATAAAATAATAATCGTCGCATCCGTTGTAATATAACTTTCAGATATTATCATATTAATTTCCTATTTTGGTCGTCCCAAAATAGTTTTCAAATTTCTAATTTAGGTATGTAAACAAGAATAAAATGACAAATTTACCCTTACTTTACTTTTTCCCCATTAACTTAAAGGTAAGCATTTATCATAAACAAGGATAAAGTGACAAATCTACCGACGGACAAAAGTGTAAAAAGCAAGATAAAACTAAAGTGTAAACAAGGAGTATATCATATAAAACTAAAATATGAAGTGAAAAGTTTTGAGTTTAATGCTTCTAAGCAGATCGATTTTTTCGATAAAAAAAAAAGGCAGATGGATTTTAAAAACATTCAGAGTCGTTATGCATTATTAAATTTTCAAAAAAAGTTTTTTGAAAGATGTTGTGTTTTCGGATAGATGAAATCCGTGGAGTAGAATCGAAATAATTTTTTGAAAATAAATCTTAACTAATGTGAGAATAAACATATATCTGCTAGATTTCTAGGCTGTGGGATGCGTTCATTTACAAAGAAGTCCGAATGGTTTGTTTTAAGGACATTTAATCGGTGATATTGAGATGTGTAGTAGAGGGAGTGTATCCTTACCGTTTTTGATGAGATTAGAGCGGCAGACGAGGCTTACGATGCAGCGAGGCGGTTGATTACGGTGGCGTTGCAAAAGTTTGACCGGGCTGTGAGGTTTTAGATGTGGTTGGTTGGAGAGTTAGCCTGGCCGATTGATTTTGAACGGAAGAAATGGAGTGGTGGGGAGTTATGGCTGGCCGATTGGTTTGGGATGTAAAAAAGTGAGGTCATGTAGAAATGAAGGTTTGGCTCTGGAAAAGGGATTGTATGGAGTAATAAGGTGGGCTGTTGTGGTTGGGCTTCTTATTGAAATAATGGATAGGGCCGCAAATGGGTGAGTTAGTTTTATTTGTTCTAAATAAAAATTACTACTCCTCCCATTTTATGTGTCTGAGTTGATTTTGGCATAATATTTAATAAAGTGGTTGAAAAGGTAAAAGTTGTGGTTGAGATTTGAGTATAATAAAGTGAAATATTGTGAACCACAAATTTCTTTCCAAAAATGAAAATGTGACACTTATTTTGGTACAACCCAAAAAGGAAAGTAAGACAGGTAAACTGGGACGGAGGGAGTACATTTTCGCATTTGCCCTATACAGAGGATCTCTATTTCCTTGACGAGTCTCAATGTTGGCGAAGTAGCAAGAACGTATCTCTGTGCAAATAGTGTGTGTAAAGTAGACTCCACGACCGATCTTATGACAGAATTTCATACACCTGAATTCCTAAATAGCATAAAATTATCAGGAGTGTCCAAAATCACGTGTCCAGCTCCTCCTCGGTCCGATTTCTTTAAAAAAGATTTTGTGTTGTAGTTAGGGACAATGTACTAATATTGTGCACTTTCCAAATATAACTGGAGTGGTGGGAAACAAAGAGTGAATGCAAAGGAGTTTCTTGGTACTAGTTGGTTCGCTCACTCTTTACTATGGATATAATGTCATGGTCACTTGATGTAAAAATTGAACATAATTAGCTATATGACTAAAGTTACTACCGTAGTCACAATACTTAAGAGGTCACATTTTCATAAATAATCTTTATTTTAGTCGTAATTATGTAATTATTTCAACAACAAAAAATGCATAAATACCTTAATGTGTCCTCCGTGATGGTAGAGACCTATTTGAATATTTTCTCATAAATTTATATTTAAGCATAGTTTAAGAATGAAGTAACATAATTTCACATATTTGCACCCCCGGATTTGCATGTTTACATAGGCAATTCGTCTAACAAATGCAATTCCTATAAATGTAAAATCACCCTATTACTTAGTCATTATAAATAATTTACCTTCAACGTAACTAAATTATATAAACCATTGAATATGGAAAAAATCTTTGCTAAATTTTACTGGAGAAAAGGAATTTAACCGATTGAAAAATAACTCATACCTCACTTCAAAACACATTCAAGACTACATCTTTTTATTATTATTTATAATAATAAAATTATATGAAAATGTTCTTTGTTAAAAGTAATTCCATTAAAGTTTAAAATTTATAACTACCATAATTTTATTCTAATCAAAATCATGGTTCAAAATATTTTAAATTACAAAGATTTTTGGGACGGAGATGGTATTTTAAACTAACAAACTAGCTTTATTGCTAAACACGAAATTTACGATTACATGCATTGAAGTTTGTAATAATTAAAATAAGCAATTTTGAATTATACTTCTATTTATCAGTTAAAAATACGAGTTAACAAACGGAGGCAAAAAGAACTATTTGATGCATCAATGTGGCTAGATTAAATGTGTTTTTAAATTAATGTGCTTAAATACCATTATTTTTTAATATAGGGATTTAACTCACTTATTTAAAGTATTAATTCCTAGATTGTCCTTGCCTTTCAAATTTCAAAGGCGACAATATCGTGTTATGACTTCATACGCTATGACTATAAATAAAAGTCAAGGTCAATCTTTGTCCCGTGTTGGGTTGTTGTTGAAAAAACCGGTATTTACACACGGACAGTTGTATATTGCAGTATCAAGGGTTACCAATTGTCGTGGTTTGAAAATTCTAATTGTTAATGAAGATGAAGGAACCACTGACAAGACTCACAATGTTGTATACATAGAAGTGTTCAACGATGTTTAGGTTTACATGAAATGCATATTTACAATGTTATGGTTTCTAAGTATTTGTTGGATGTTTTTTATCTTTTAAGTACTCCCTCCGGTTCTCAAACAACTTCCCACTTTCCTTTTCGGGAAGTCCCAAAATTAACTTCACACTTCTTCTTATTTCTTTATTTGGCAAATTATCTACACCATAACAATGCAAAACAGTGTCAAACAGTGTCCAAACAGTGCCAAACAATGCACTCCATAGTAAAGTCAAATTTATTTTCTTAATCTGTGTGAAGTCAAACTGTGAAGCTCTTTGAGAACCGGATGGAGTAATGGTTAGTGCTCTCTTTTTAACCATAATATTATAAGTGTGTTTCATTCATTGTTTTGATCTATATTAGTATTCCATGGAGACAAATGATATCATTAATTGATAGTGTATTTGAATTAGTGAGTACAAATAAATTTGAAAGAAATTTTTTTCGACCGTGCATCGCACGGGTGAGTTTATTATGGTTTCTAAGTATTTGAAGGATAATTTGAAGGAGATTTTGAAGGATGATCCAAAAAAGGCTGATAGACATTGTTTTGGAAGATCTGGAGTGCGTTTAATTAATAAAAAATTATGAAATAAATAAATAAATACATCGCAGATATTAGATGAATTCATTTATCAAAATTGATTGTGTTGCATGTGTTGTTCCAGAGGTAATAGGTTGGGATGCACACTGTGGGCAGATCTGGCAGACCAAATTTGGAACTATTTGAATGAAGAGCACACTGAGGGGCCAGTTATTATTATTTTGGATATTTGCCAGACCAGAATGTTCAATGGTCTGTTTAATAATTTAGCTTTTGTAATTATAATACTATATTCGATGAATTCTGTTTTATTTAACATACTTTCCATAAATAAATATTTGTTTTAAAAATTTAAATATTTTTTTCTTTCTGGATAAATAAATTGTTGCTTTTATAGGAAAAGTAAGATTGTCCAATGCACATTTTAGAACAAAGTTGCATATAAACTCACCTCTCTCGGAAATTTCTGATTATAAAGAAAGGTATAAGTATAGTTTTTTTATTGCTTGATATGTTTTTATAAAAAAAAATTATGGTTGTACATATTATAGTTATCTTAATATAAGCTTAAAATATTCTTTATTTTACAAACAAAGGTAAAAAAGTGTAATTAATTTGTTGTCCTCTCATAATCGTTACTAAAGTTTACTGTTTGAGTTTGAATTAGTATAAAACATGCTTCAATTTTTTTAAAATTGATACTTTAAATTGAAATCGAAACAAACCTGTTTTAAAAGCTAACTTCCCCAATCTGCTTGACTTGATGTCTTCTTGCTTTGAGACATTGACGTCTACCTGCAATGAAGTGTAAATGAAATCTATGTGTCAATTGAATTAATGCTTTACATATTTAGTAAAAAGATACTGTTAAACTTTCAGTTTTACATTATTTCACACAAATTGCAGTCCTATGAAATCTATGTTGTGTCAATACCCAACATTTCAGTTTAAATTATTTCACAGTAGTTGCAGCCCTATTAACAGAACACTCATATCATGATTTAAGAATAATGAAACAAAGTTAAATTGCAGGTTTTACTCTCGAGGGAAAGCATTAAGTCAAGTTGTGAGCAACGTCTCTTCTCAAACTACACGCACATTTGAAGAAGACCTGCTACAGACCCCATGCATGACCATTTCAGATTTGATCGATTGCTCAGAGGTAATTACGTATATATGCATTCATTATGTTGAATTATCATTTTCTAAAATAGTTCAAATATTGCACAGAACTGCCAGACATTTGTTTTGGCAAGTGTGATTGAAGTTGGTGATAGTGATTGGTATTATCAGTCATGCATAACATGTTATAGAAAGTGTTACCCTTTGGGCAATAAGTTCTATTGTGAGGGTCCAAAGTGTGGGATGGAACGGTCTGCAATTCCTAGGTATGACACATTATGTAGTATAAGTGTGATTACACAAACCGCTTAAAGCAAACTTTGACAAGAAATTTAATTCAGATTTAAGGTTACACTCAAAGTTATGAATCAGACTGGATCCACTACATTTACTGTGTTTGATCGTGTGATGACAAGGCTTTTGGGAAGATCTGCAACTGACTTGCTTTCTAAAATGCAGAAGGTTAATACCTTTTGCCCGGGGATTAATTTGTGTAATGTTGTAACAATTTCATGACACTATTGAAACCCCAGACTCTAAAATTTGTGCATGTGCAGAATCATATCCGAGCTATTTTGCAGCAGAGGAATTTGACACTTTGACATGCAAAGATTTATTGTTCAAGGTAGAGAATAGCAATGACAATATTGGAAAGGGCCGGAGAAGCTATGAAATAAAAGAAATAATCAGTGAAGATGAAAAAAAATTGAGTGGAGGGATTTAGTCATGTTAAGCCATTTTAGGTATAGAAGGAACGGGAAGGATGTTAGAAGCAGTAGATTAGGTGCTTAAAATTTGCGGCCGTAAATGTGAGTTCGGGTGAGCGGGAATTTTTTACAATTATCTAATGCATGTCATTGTGATCATTTACAATTATCATTTACATTTACATACTTCTATACCATTTACAATTATCATTTACATTTTAAGATATTATTTATTTTGATCCTACTTGACCTTAAACAGTTACTTCTAATGAAATTTTTTGTGCATTTCGCAAGGTATTAAATGTAATATGTCAAGATTCATTTATAAGACTACTAAAAAATACCTCATTACCTTAAAAAACGATAAGACTTGAAAATAATGTATTAATTTGTAGTGTGTGTGTGCTTATTTAACATCTAATATTTGGTGTTACTTATTTATAATATCTTTCAATCGTGTGATAGAAATACAGGACTGACCAAAAAACCGAGAAACTGAAACCGACCGAAAAACTGACTGAAATCGAACCGATCAAAACTGAAATAGACTCAAACCGAAATCGACTAAACCCGATTAACCATTGGCAGTTTGTTTACGGTTTCATCTTTTGAGTTAAAAAATCGATCGAACCAAAATCGACAAACAAAAACCAACAAAAACATGCTAAATTGACACAAACCGACACAAGCAGTGCGGTTTGGTTTACGGTTTCACCTTTTCTAAAGCCGAGATCGATAAAACCGAAATTAACAAAATTGATGAAACTGGATTGATGAACACCCCTATAGAAATATTATGATTTATAACTGTGTTTGTTAGTTTTTTTCATGGTTGAGTTAACATAAACTCAACATAAAGTGAGTGACAATTAAGAAGGGAAGTCAAAGCTTTATAGAATGCACACTTGCGTAGAGTGAAAGTGATTGATATATTTTCAACAAAATCATTCGTATCCCTTATACCAGTGGCTGACGCTTAGTAATAGCGGTGTCTAACGGTCCATTGGCCCGCCTCCTTAAATACAATAATAAACATATAATATAATTGTAAATATCATTGATAAAAATAATATACTCCAGATTTGACAGTTCAACCACCAATCACTTGATTCTTGCGTTAACCGTCCAGTCATTGTTTAATTATTTTATCAGCGTTTATACTCTGTATATTAACATTTAAAATATCTATATTTACATCTCGTGCAAAGCATGGGTGAGATACTAGTTTTTATTTAAATAAGTCAACTACAATATTTTTATTTGTACATGCAGACAAAGATATGATATCTTTAGGGAAAATAGTCAAATAGGCCTTCGAACTAATTTAAAAAGTGCAAATCACCCCTTATACAGGAGACTCTGTCCGGCCGTCGCCATTTGGGGCGGTTCCCGTTGAAATTTTTTGATGGATTTTTTTTACCATCTTCTTCATCAAGTCTAGTTTACCCATACCAAATTGCAGATAAAAACTCAACCGAGAAGACAGTCAAATGATTTTCTAAAATGTATTGCGATGTTTAAGTGCGCAGTTATCTTCAAAAATTCATTTGACTGTCTTCCCGATCGACGTTTTAGCTGAAATTTGGTATGAGTACACTAGACTTAATGAAGACGAAGTTCAAAAAGTTTCATCAAAAAATTCCACCAGGAACCACTCCAAATAGAGACGGCCGGACAGAGCCTCCTATATAAGGTGTGACTTGCACTTTTTACGTTAGTTCGAGGGTCTATTTGACCTCTTTTCCCTATTTTCTAGGTACCATAGAATTTACCTTCTTGAATAGTTAGGAACATTTTGATTTTTGCACTATTTATACATATATTACAATAATGATTATGTTTTTACTAATATATTATTAAATTATTACGTGTAAAATATATAAATTTCAATGAAAGCGAATTTATAAAATATTAACTATTTATAATAGTTTACTACTCCCTCCGTATCTTAAAATTTTGCCTTGTTTAACTGACACGAAAATTAATAAAGTAAAAACTGTGTGGTTGAGGTTTGTTCAGATGAGAGAGAATTAACTGGAACCACAAATTCTTTATTTAAAAGGGAAAGTGGCAAAGTTAGTGGGACATCCCAAAAAGGAAAGTTGATAGTTTTAAGAGACGGGGGGGACTAAATAATTTAATATAAATACTGTCAAAGTTATATGTTGGCGAACATGAAAATCAAACTATTGCAATTAAAAAAAGAGAGTAATATATATTTTTATGTATTTTATAATTTATTTGTTTTTTTATCAAACATATCATATTGAATTAAGTAATTCAGACTTTTTAATTTTGTCTATTCAAAATATCAACATGAAAAAACCACCATATAATGAAAAATATTAGAAAATATTAACTGTAGGCCCTTGATTTGAAACCGTAAACCGAGATAATTGATCCACACAAAACCGAATTATCAAGTTCAATTCCTGTAATTTTGGACTTCTATTTTTTTTGTTCGATTCCTATAGTACTTGAACGATTCGGTTCCGGTTTAGTTCCAGTTCACTTCTGGTTCTTAGGCAGGAACCGAACTTATACATTGCATGAGTAATCTTCATTTAAGTGCTTCTGAGTGAATTTTTTTGATGAAATTTTATGAGCTTGTTTTTCATGAAATATATATATTAGGGAAAATGGAAACTAATCATTCAACATTTTAGCGGTCTTCTTACAATAGTCCCACCTTTTGATTATTCAGGAATAATTCAACCTTTGCACCCTATCTTCATTCAATATTCCCTGACCGGTTGATGACCTGTTATTCCAAGTTATTTTCTTATCTTTGCAAAACATTATGTGACCATAAGGTGAGATTTATGGTATAATATATTGCAAAGATAAGAAAATAACTTGGAATAGCAGGTCATAAACCGGTCAGAGACCATTGAATGAAGATGGGGTGTAAAGGTTGGATTATTCCTGAATAATCAAAAGGTGAGACCATTGTTACAAAAACCACTAAAAGGTTGGATTATTAGTTTCCATTTTCCCTATACATTATCTCAACCAAATATCAGCTTAAAATTCAATCGTGAACTTAGTTAAACAAATTATTATGCCAAAGCTGGAAGTGGGTTTCAGCTCAAAACTACGTGAGATATGTATGTTTTCGTGTGTTGTTGCAAAACACCTGCCAGCTGTATACAGACACAGATTTATTGTGTCTTAAGTGCGTTTTAAATGCAATGGCTTTCGATATTTAATTTAACTCAGGAATTCTTGCTATCCGGAAACACCTTAAATGAAGGTGGCTAGACGACATTATGGTCAGGAAATTCTTATCAGGAATATTCGTCTTGCATAATATACCTTGTATATTGTGGATCAGACCAATTTGAGTAGTTGTTATTTTACTACTTTAGTCCACTTTTATATTTATTATTTGTTTTTAATTGTATTTGTTATTTGAGTTGACCTAAAAAAAGAATTAATATTTTGTCGATTACGTTGTTATTTGTTCACAGTAAAGTAGTAAACTACTAATATTACCGAACAGTTTATTACTACGTACATACTTTCTACTTATGATGCCATACTAGTAAGAATATTATTTTGGGGTTGAACTGTCTGCTATTGGATATATACCTTGTAGCTATTAAACTTTTTTTTTCTTCACACTTGATGCCTATTTGAACCCTTTATGTTTTTGTTATGTTTAAATTTAATGTTTGCACTTGGATATTTTTGTGATAGTTGAACATTGGGATATCATGTATGTACAATGTATGGTCATAATCTCAACAATTTTTTTCATTATTTGAATTTTGATTTTTTTTGAATCCCGGAGAAACCACTCTTTGTGGGGGAGTGCCAGGGAACACATTACACATCCCGAATTTATTAATAAAAAGTTTGAACGTACAATGAAAGTAAAGAAAATTAGCAGTTGAATTTTTGAAATTTTTACGTAACTGAAGGTAAAATGTGTTCAATTTAGAAGGATAATCCTCTCCTTAATAGCACTACTACTTTTGGGGAAAAAATCCAAAACACCCGAACTCACATTTACGGCCGTAGATTTTAAGCACCTAATCTACGGCTTCTAACATCCTTCCCATCCCTACAATACCTAAAATCCTCTCCTTAATATGATCACAATGAGGATAAAAGTATGTACAACTCCTTGTAGTTACGCCCAGTTTGGGGGCAAGATTTTCGTTACACATAAACTTGGACAAACATTCATTCACTTCGACCCAACTGCACCCTGATTGTTTTCTCAATCCACATTCCTCCTCTTGCAATACTGTGTTTGATAAGAGAAGAAACAAAGAGGCGGAAATTAACCCAACATTTAATATGATAAGAATATAAGTTCCGGTCATACTTATGATTTATATAGATTTGGAATCTCTTAGACACTATCTTAAATAGGAGGATGGGTTTTCAGTTAGCGTGCCACTTGATGCCTTTATTTCTTATAAGTCAAATATTGTAAATAATCACAATTTGGCCAAAAGGCATCTATAACTCTTTGTAGTTATGTTCGATCTGGGGGCAAGATTTGTCGTTACACACAAAATGAGAGAAACATTCCAATCTGGGGGCAAGATTTGTCAATATTGCTAGAATAATACTTTATTTAGCCCTATTGCATACCAAATATGATCAGAGGATAGCCCATTCTTCTCTACATTAATGACAATTATCAAGAAATTGCAGGTAAACCCCATTATTATATATAAAGTAACAAAGTGCAATCAGTTCTTGCCGCCCAAAATGCCACAAATTAAAGGGCAAAATTGGTAAAAACAACCTGTCACGCCAGTTACTTCCCACCCATCCATAGCATTAACTGTGAGAGACGTTCCAAGTTGACAATATATGGAAACAATACAAAGGAAGAAAATAAAATTGAATAATTTATTCTGTAAGACAACAGAATAAATTGTAGTAATTCAAGTCCGTGTGGCAATTAAAGTATGAACAATTAACATTATTTGGGAGAACGTTTCAACTACATCATATATGCCAAGAATACAAATGATGGAAGGTAATAAAACTGAACTTATTCGTAATCAGTATGGCTACACAAGTAGCACTGTAGCATCACAATTTGTGCACTAATATTGCTCATAATATTGTTGAGACATAAAATACCCTAATTACTTACCATAAGAAATACACACTTAATTGAAGTAATAATATATGCTACATATTTATTTAACAAATGTTCGTATATACGGACTAAAAATAACCACACATTTGTTTATTCAACTCATTCTAAAAAACAAATACAAGAATTTTATTGCCGGAGGGGGCGGCCATTTTCTGTCAACCATGCCGCTCAAAACTGTTGATCTCGATGAAATTCAACCTGGAAGCATCGAATTGAGAGTTCGTGTACGTGTCATATGGTTGTGGCAAGTTACGGAGTACGGAAAGCCGGAAAGGGCTAGAGAAGCTATGCAATAAAAGAAATAATCAATGAAGATGAAAAAAAATTGAGTGGGGGGATTTAGGCGTGTTAAGCCATTTTAGGTATAGAAAGAACGGGAAGGATGTTAGAAGCAGTAGATTAGGTGCTTAAAATCTGCGGCCATAAATGTGAGTTCGGGTGAGCGGGATTTTTTCCCCAAAAGTTGTACTGCTATTAAGGAGAGGATTTTAGGTATAAAAGGAATGGGAAGAATGTTAGAAGTCGTAGATTAGGTGCTTAAAATCTACGGCCGTAAATGTGAGTTCGGGTGAGCGGGAATTTTTTCTCCAAAAGTTGTAGTGCTATTAAGGAGAGGATTTAAGTATACAAGGAACGGGAAGGATGTTAGAAGCAGTAGATTAGGTGCTTAAAATCTGCGGCCGTAAATGTGAGTTCAGGTGAGCGGGATTTTTTTCCAAAGGTTGTAGTGTTATTAAGGAGAGGATTTTAGGTATAGAAGGAATGGGAAGGATGTTAGAAGGCGTAGATTAGGTGCTTAAAATCTACAGCCGTAAATGTGAGTTCGGGCGAGCGAGAATTTTTTCCCAAAAGTTGTAGTGCTATTAAGGAGAGGATTTTAGGTATAAAAGGAATGGGAAGAATGTTAGAAGTCGTAGATTAGGTGCTTAAAATCTATGGCCGTAAATGTGAGTTCGGGTGAGCGGGAATTTTTTCTCCAAAAGTTGTAGTGCTATTAAGGAGAGGATTTAAGTATACAAGGAACGGGAAGGATGTTAGAAGCAGTAGATTAGGTGCTTAAAATCTGCGGCCGTAAATGTGAGTTCAGGTGAGCGGGATTTTTTTTCCAAAGGTTGTAGTGTTATTAAGGAGAGGATTTTAGGTATAGAAGGAATGGGAAGGATGTTAGAAGGCGTAGATTAGGTGCTTAAAATCTACAGCCGTAAATGTGAGTTCGGGCGAGCGGGAATTTTCCCCCAAAAATTGTAGTGCTATTAAGGAGAGGATTTAAATATACAAGGAACGGGAAGGATGTTAGAAGCAGTAGATTAGGTGCTTAAAATCTGCGGCCGTAAATGTGAGTTCAGGTGAGCGGGATTTTTTTCCCAAAGGTTGTAGTGTTATTAAGGAGAGGATTTTAGGTATAGAAGGAATGGGAAGGATGTTAGAAGGCGTAGATTAGTTGCTTAAAATCTACAGCCGTAAATGTGAGTTCGGGCGAGCGGGAATTTTTCCCCAAAAATTGTAGTGCTATTAAGGAGAGGATTTAAGTATACAAGGAACGGGAAGGATGTTAGAAGCAGTAGATTAGGTGCTTAAAATCTGCGGCCGTAAATGTGAGTTCAGGTGAGCGGGATTTTTTTCCCAAAGGTTGTAGTGTTATTAAGGAGAGGATTTTAGGTATAGAAGGAATGGGAAGGATGTTAGAAGGCGTAGATTAGGTGCTTAAAATCTACAGCCGTAAATGTGAGTTCGGGCGAGCGGGAATTTTCCCCCAAAAATTGTAGTGCTATTAAGGAGAGGATTTAAGTATACAAGGAACGGGAAGGATGTTAGAAGCAGTAGATTAGGTGCTTAAAATCTGCGGCCGTAAATGTGAGTTCAGGTGAGCGGGATTTTTCCCCCAAAGGTTGTAGTGTTATTAAGGAGAGGATTTTAGGTATAGAAGGAATGGGAAGGATGTTAGAAGGCGTAGATTAGGTGCTTAAAATCTACAGCCGTAAATGTGAGTTCGGGCGAGCGGGAATTTTTCCCCAAAAATTGTAGTGCTATTAAGGAGAGGATTAAGGAGAGGATTAAAAGTAATGAAATGGCTTAAGCCAATGAAGTGAATGATAGATAAGGTAACTCATTTTTTAATTGAGTACGATAGTCTCATCATTTTTTTTGGCGAAGAATAGATTACTGAAGTCTTTTACGATGATGGGTTGGGAAAATTTGAAGTATCATGACCCCTTTTGTTATCATAAGATGATTGAACAAAATTCATGTTTGTGCTAAAAAGTAGATTATAATTAGTAATCATCAACCTAAGTTTACAGTGGATCTGCTTGATCAAAGAATTATGAGTATACTAGGCCATCAATATAGGCCAAAGGTTAAACAACATTAACATTTGGCTCCAGGAACAGATAAACCAATTCTTAATCAAAAGAGCACTGAAATTGAAGCTCTGTTTGGCCAAAACCAAATCAATTTTCGTTTTATCTGTTTATGGAGCCAAATCTCAAGACCTTGTTTGGGCCAGGAAATATCAGAGGGTGGTGGAGAAATAAATAAATTAATTAATAACACACAAGTCCATTGTCCTGGCCTCCAAAATCTTCCGACCAAACAGCCTTTGAAATTGTATCACTCCGGAGTTGGTGCAGTGGAGCATCTGGACCGGTCGCCGGAGGACGGTTGACTTCCCTCCTCCGGCGGCTGACAAACATCCTCGATCATCCTAACGACTTCATCCATGGTGGGCCTCACATCCTGCACCTTCCCCACACACGTCAGAGCAACCTGAAGCATCTGCACCATCTCCTCCTCTACATTCTCGTACTTCATCAACGCCACGTCGAAAACCTCCGCCGTCCACTCCTCCCGAACAACGGACCGGACCCACCGCGGCAAATCGACCACGTCGTCTCGGCCTGTCGGCACCGGCGACTTCCCCGTCAGCATCTCCAGGAGGAGGACGCCGAAGCTGTACACGTCGGATTTCTGGGTGATCTTTCGGGTCTCGATCATTTCAGGCGACCGGTAACCGGGGCCCCGGTGTTTGACAGCAATGTAGTTCATGAGAGGGCTCAATCCGAAGTCGGAGACGGCGGCGTCGAGGGTGGTGGTGAGGAGGATGTTGGAGGATTTGATGTTGCCGTGGGTGAATCTGACGCCGCCTTGGGAATGGATGTGTGCGATTCCTTTCGCTGTTCCTAATGCTATGTGCAGTCTAGATTTCCAGTCAAGTGGAGTTCTGTCCATGCTGGTGTTCCCTGCTGATCAAATTTTAATAAGTTAATGGTAATTAGTTGATTAGTTAATTAAACAAAATGATTTGATCCAAATGAAATGAGTATCACATTGGTGAAATAAGGAGAATGAGGTGGCATATTTCAGTTTTTATGTTTGGTGATCACATTTGATGAGGAGCAGCAAATCTAGCTAGTAGGGGAAAATATGAAGGTTTTTCAACCAAGAAAAGATGGAGAAAAAATAAGAAGTTTTGGGAGAACATTTGTTGAAATTTATTTTATTTATATTCTTAGCATACAATCTTTCAAAAAAAAATCTAAAGAATAAGAAATCTAGATAAACAAAATCACAAAAATATCTAATCAAGACTGATTTTCCTTTGTATTTTATAATGCAAAACAGACACCTTTTTCTTTAACATGTCTTTCTTTTCCTTGCCCTTTTGGTTTCCAAACGTAACCTGATAAACTGAGATTTAAAATGTGAGGGCTCAAATGGGGAATTTAGTTGTTCAATCCAAATTACTGGTATGATTTCATCCTATAAGGCTATAATATTCAATTGCCTAGGGTATGTTTAAGTGTGTTTTGAGGTATTTCTTTTAATTTTTTTATAAAACCTTAAAGGGATTTATCAAAATAGTAAATATAAACCTTCAAAACCCTATCTTCAAAAACTTTTCAAAACCCTTCCCATTCAATCTGAACCTGCTTGGTTGTTATCAAATACTGGCACAATACTGGAAAAAACATACCGTGAAGAGCTTCGAACAAGCTGCCAACTGGCATGTACTCATGAACAACAAGCTTCTCATCCTTTGAATAGTAATAAGCCTGGGGAGAGGCCAAGTTTGGGTGGCGTGAAATCCTTCCCAGAAACTCCATGTGTTGTTCAAACTCTCTCTTCCCAGCTCCAACTTCCTTCAACCTTTTCACCACCACCATTGTTGACTCATCCAAACAAGCCTTGTACGCTGTTCCATAACTACCCTTCCCAAGAATTTCAGCAGAAGCTCTTAACAGATCTTCAAGGTCAAAGCTGTGAGAACATCCTTCAAAGAACACAAGTTTGTTCTTGTCTGCATCCTGGACCCCACTTCCGAAATCCTCTGGCTTCTCACTCCTTCCGCCATAAGCAACCTTCTCTTTACCATCACTCCCATCAGAGACTTTCTTCTTCAAGCAGAAGAATGAGATCATCAATCCCAAGAAAGCCAGAAATGAACACACACCAATGACAATGGCGATCACAGTCCCTACACTGAGTTTCTTCTTCTTCAAAATTGAATCTTTTTCTTTCACTATTCCTGTAGAGCACTGTGAGAGTGGTTTCCCGCAAAGATGAGAATTACCCAGAAATGAAGCAGCTGGAAAGTTCTGGAAGGAATCCGGGATCGACCCGTTTAACATGTTATGACTCAAATTCAAGAAGTTAAGCTTTGAAGATTCAAGATTTGGGATGGATCCAGATAAGAAATTGTTCTGAAGCTTAAGAACAGATAAATGTGTCAAATTCTTGATACTGACGGGAATGTCCCCAGAAAGAGAATTGCTAGAAAGATCTATTATAACAAGTCTGGGAGATAGAGAGGTGGGTATTTGTCCAGTAAAGTTGTTGTCTTGAAGGTAAACAGTTTGAAGGGTAGGGATGGAGAGGATATCAGAAGGAAGAGGTCCACTTAAATGGTTTCCTCTCAAGCTAAGAACCCTAAGAGCATCCATCTTTCCTATGGTCTTTTCTGGAATTTGACCGAAAAACCCAACACCTGGAAGATGGATACCTATAACTCTTGTTCCATGTCTGTTACATTTTATGCCCGCCCAATAACTGCAGATCAGGGTGGAAGAATTCCAGTTGAGCTTCCTGACATGTGGAACAGCAGAAGCAAACTCTAGTAGAGCATTTCCATCAGATTCCAGAAGTGCAGAAATCCGAGGAAGAACTGCTAGAGAAATGAAAATAAGAGCAATGTATGATACTGAGATTTTGATTCCCATTGCTTCTTCTTAATGTTGATTCTTCTTCTAAGAGGAACCTCCCTGTTTGGATAGAAAGAAGAAGGATGCATTAATACACAATAATGTGTTTGGAAATACTTGAACTAGGCAAAGAAAACAAAAAGGGAAATAGTTCACACCTTTACCATATTCTAAGGAGTGAATTTCAATTCTCTATATGGCAAGTGTAAACTTAAAGGAATAACACTAAAGCCCTTAAAACTTAAAAGTAGTCAACACTATACCTCTTCAAATATTACTTTGTGATAAAATCTTCATACGTAATTAATTAAGTTGTTGGAAAGCTGGAGCGGTAATCCCAATGAAATAATGAAACCAAAAGCTTTTAAACTCCAAGACTAAGAAGACTTGGATATTGTATACGTAGCATTTTAAAGTTATTGAAAAAAGAATTCTTTAGTTTATTACTAGTATTATTTTTTGTTGAGATTTGAAAAACATTCCTGTATTTAGTCAATTAAGTTTTATTACGATGGTCAGATATGAAGTAAGCGATCAGGAAGGAACATTCATGAAACTTATGTCACACTAATTCGTCCTACTTAGTACAGAGGCTTATAAAGACAGTATTAACAGGTGAGGTTACATTTTTAAAATTCATCAATGATACATTCTTTAATTGCCATGGCATTTACGGAGTACAATTTTAAGGGCATTATCATCCTAAAAACAAAAATCTTGATAAAGAAGAAGGTTGCATAGTCTGAGTATAAAAAAACTAAAAAAGTGATAAAAGTAAAAGTCATAGATATAGAATCTCAGAGATAGACTAATAATTTAATAAAGTAAGGGAAACATAAAAGCAAAAGAAAAAGTAGGGTTGTTTCCTTGTTGAATACTTCAATAATGATGGTGGAATATTATGCATCTTTTCTTTATTTTTAAAAGAAAAATACAAAGTATGGAATACTCCGTAGCATTCAATTCTTTCTAGGGCGTAAAAAATCCCCATTTATACACTTGCATTAATAAAGCTCCTATTTTTGTTTCCTTCACTACATGGGTTTCCTAGTTCCTACATATTTTTTCATATAAAAAATAAGCTAAACGATACATCATATATTCAGTCCGGTCAACTGGTCAAGTGGAGTTTCTCCATTAAGGTTCCTTCACAACGAGGGTTTCTCACTTTCTCCCATTGGAGGACCTAAGGGGGGCTAGGGGGCATGTGCCCCCGCTTCAGGCCTGGAAATTCACTAATAGCACTTAAGGTAAAAACCAGTGCCCCGCTTCGGGCCAGGAGTTTTTATTATAGACTAAGTTTAGTGTCTAGTGTGCCCCGCTCTCACAAATCTCTGGATCCGCCACTGCTTTCTCCTAACCAATCTCTTCTCCTACACACGCGCGCGCACATAACCATGAAAATAAACCAAACTTCATATTGATTCAGTGATTAATGTGGTTGATTGAAGAGAATGTAAGGTTACCTAATTAATACTAGGTATAAGATTGTAAGAATGTAAAATTATTTCATTTGCTTGGTTGAGATGATAATACTCCCCCATTCCATTTAGGTTGAGAATTTGAGATACAATTTCTTTTTTGAGTTGTAAGAAAAATATTAACACTTTCCTAAATTAAACTTTAGTAACTACTCCATACTTGGTTTTCCATTATCTATTATATCACCTTCAAATCCTACTTTTTCTTGTTTTTAGAAGATTAAAGTTGTAAAACAACAATTTTATCTTGCATTGTAATAAAATCAGCATCAAATCTAAATGTCTTACATTGTGGGCGGGGAGTCATACTATATTCCCCTCTTGGCTTATTCCCAAAAGATAGGTCATGTTTGAATTTGAAAATGGTGGCTGTTGAGTATTAACTACTAATATATCTATTTAGCAAATGATTTCATAGCATGAAAGTGATATAAAAATATTACTCCGTATTTGTTAAGAAAACTAAAATACAAATGCAGAACTGCTAATTTTAAAAAAAGTATACTTTGTCCTAAAAAGCCAAATGTGACCTATTGTGTGGTATTAAGAGAGCCACTTTTTCAAAGCAAATACTACCTCTGTCCCTTAATGTTTGTCCTACTTTGATTTTTTGAACCAAATTTGTTAAACTTTGACCACTAATTACTCAAAATTAATAATATTTTATCTTTAAAAAATTATTTAATGTGATTCTTTGTAATATGTATTATTCAAATGTTAATTTATTATAGATTTTACAGGTGTATATTAATAGATAATTACGGTCAAACGTCTACCTATAAGACCGCAAAAGTCAAAGTAAGACAAACATTAAGGGACGGAGAGAGTACATGAATAACAATGATATGATATCTTATTCAAGGTACTTTTATAGAATATTATCAAGTAAATCGTAGAATATCTATGTAACCCAAATAATTAATTCACCTGTAACGTTATCCCATTTCCTGTGTGGCTGTATTATGAGCTTACTAAAGTACTATGAAAACTCAAACTAAAAAAAGATACCATCTTTGGAGATCCAGACTAATCAATTAAACTGATCTTCCATACTCAAGTTGCCTGTGTAATATCAGATTATGCAGACCAAACGCCCCCATTAACCAACGAAAAGATACAGAAAGAAAGAAATAGATAGATAAGGAGAGAAGCTTACAAAGGGTATCTGAAAAATTGAATCTTGAGCAAATCAGTTCCAGAATTCAAAAGCTACGAACTTGCAGCAGAAAATGGAAAGAGAGATTGTGGGTTGCTGGAAACAGCCAATATATATCCGATTTTATCTGATTCAAACAGAGAAAACCGAAAACTTAATATAAGTTTGAAAATAGCTGCGCTGTTGGAGTTCAACGGCACTCTTCCAAGAAATTGATGTTTCCCTTTGTTTCTCTCAATAGCCAAACACTCCTAATAATTGCAGAAGCAGGCCAAAATTTCAGTTTCCTGCTTTCAATAATCCAGCGGTTGTGTCGGTTCATGCATTGAATTCTTTTAAACAGGCGGCCCAAACTAAATTCCCATACAAGATAGCTACCTATATTCACAGAAAATTCAATACGAAAAAAAAAAGAATTGATTAAACTCACGGAGAAACAGGAAATGGGAGAAGTGCAGGAACGAGGAGGAGAGGAAGAAGAAGAAGAGTGGAAGGAAGTAGTGGGGGAATAAGAGAGAGGGGGTAGTAACGGCCATTTTCGTTTTTACCAATCCACTTTCTCATTAATTAAGGAGGTGTACGTTAGATTGATTTTGGATTATTTTTTTGGGAGACGGAACAACGGCGTCTTTTTGTCTTTTGCTTACAAAAGTCAGATAATCCGTTGCTAAAAATCCTAAAATACGATTTTGTAGTTTGATACTCCGTATAATGGCGTGGGTAAACGAAATTTATCTGCGTAAAAAAAAAAATCGGACTTTGAAATTTGATTGATAAAAAGTTAATTGATGATAAAAAAATATCCTTACAATTTCACTATTATAATTAAAGGTTAATGATTATACATTAATAAATGCATTAAAATTTGAGTTTTTATTAAACGTTTTTAGAATTACTATATATAAAAAAAGTTTTTAGAATTGGTATAGTCAGTTTATCTGATTAGTGGACAACTTGTCGGTAAAATATATCGTACAATCGGTTGTACCGTTCGCACGGTACAACCAGCCTATTTTTTGGTTTCTGCGCTTCTTGGCTTCGATCTGCTTCGCAAAGGACTTCGCAGTGGACATTCGATCTGCTTAGCACCGGACTTCGCACCTGGCTTCTTCGATCTCCCTTGACTTCTTCGATCTGATTCACCACTCGCCCCCTTCTCCTCCACTTCGTTGCTCGTCGCCACCACTCATCACTCGCCCCCTTCTCCTCCACTTCGTTGCTCGTCGCCACCACTCATCACTCGCCCCCTTCTCCTCCGGCGTAGTTACTTCTCCTCCCTTTTTTCTTTCTTTCCGACGTAGTTACCGACATAGTTTTGCTGTTTGAGCTTGTATTTTCGGAGACAATGGGAGTCTACTTTGTTGATGAGCAATCCTTGGTGTTATTGATCTCAAATGAGTTTTATATTAAACTCAAATGAGTATACGCCTAAAAGGAATGAACATACACAAATAAATATTGAGCACATTATAAAAGAGTTTTATGTTAAACTCAAATGAGTATAACGCCCAAAATGAATGAGCATACGCAAATGAGCTTTTCAATTTTTTATACTCATTTTGTAAATTATGTATGCTCATTTGGTACCGCTTTATACTCATTTTAAAATGATGCACATTTCAAACGTATCATACTACATTAGATTCACATATTTAAATTAATTAGAATTGATTATAGACATAATTTAAGATTTTTTTATAAACGATAAAATAATAAAAAGAAAGTGAATGAGAAAATATGAAGCAGAACACTGATGCTCATTGTTAGGCTCTTAATACTCAAAAGAACGAGTTTGATACTCATCAAAATTGTATTAGTGCTCATTTAAGAGAAGTTGCGTTTTTCACTAAAATTACAAAAAAACCATCAGTTGTACGACTGACACCGTACAACAGGTTGTATGGTATACGCTTACCAACTACTTGTCACGTCATTATGACTTAATTAAGTAAATGATTAAGAGTATTAATTGTTATTAATTATTAGGCAGTATCCTAATTGTATTTGGACACTTATTTCATTATATATATATATATATATATATATATATATTGATGGATAGTCTACCCAGGGGTATATATCCGAAGGGTTATTACGGGGAATAACTTAGAGAGAAGTCAGAGCAAACAAGTAAGAGAGAGAGAGTGTATTATAAATGTGGAGCGTTTTCAGCGTGGTTACAAATGGGGAAATGGGGTGCTATTTATAGTAGCAATAAATGCCGGGCAGGGACACGTGTCAAGCGCTCATTGGCCGAGGGGTCACCTCAACCGGTTGGCGCTGGCAGCCGCATGTGGCCGCATTTAATGCGGCTGTTGGATGGGACGTCTGTGCGGGGTACGGTGATCTGTACGCATGTGAGGCGGATATCTTGTCGAGTGAGATGCCTTCGGCCATAGAGCAGTAGCCGAGGGCTCTTCCACCCGATGGCACCCTGGTGCCGAGGGCTCACAATGCCGAGGGCTACTGTTTTCGCCGTTTTCTCCCAGTTTCTTAGTTTGCTTGAGAAACCCGTTCTGTGAGAATTTAGAGCCTTCGGCCGGGGGGCCGAAGGCACCCCTGGCGCGTAGTGCGAGCTGTTTGGTACTCTGGGCGCTGTGATTTGGGCCTGTTGGGCCTTTTGGGCCTTTCCTGGAGTAGTAGGAGTCTGTGGGCCGGGGGTTCCCGGGCCATATACTCCATCAGGAGTCCCTCACTCCTTTTGCCGAAAGATACTTGAGGGAAAAGGAGTAACTTGTGCTTGCCCCTTGATGTTGTCCCATCGTGATTCCTGAAATTGGTGAGGAGTTGTCGCTTTTATGTCCCTGCCGAAGGCAGTCCCTCAGTTACCCACATGTCGGGACTTGAGGGCTTGCTTTGTTGTTTGTTGGAATTTCACAGATTTTGTAATTTAATGATTTTCCCGAGGGGGTCCTCCAGTCCCCCACTCCTTGAGGCACTTGTAAAGTGGTGAAAAGGAGTAAAGTAGTTACGTTGCTGTTGTGGGCCGAAGGCTGACGCTTTTCGTTTCATTTTGGGGGGATGCCTCGTTAAAAACCTCATTAGGAAAAACCCTTTGGGAAAAAATCCTAATGAGGGAAAAAGAGTGCACCGAATTCCCCCAATGATGAAACGAAAATATCAACCTTGGTAAAAAATGGAGAATGACGGGAATCCCGAAGGCTCTCTCTTCTGAGGCTTGCTGTTGATGTCCTGGTGGTGCCGAAGGGGAGCCCCTCAATCCAGGGATCGAGGGCCTGCCAGATGAGGGCAGCAGTGAAGTTGTTACCGGGGGGTCCACTGTTCGTTGATGAGTTGGTGATGAAGATACCCGAGGGCTCCCATTACCTGTGTGCCATGGGCCCTCCGTCAATGAGGCACTCCCCGGGGGTTACCCGGTTTCGCAGTGCTGATGGGGAACCCCGAGGGGTGCCCCTGATATGCAGCCCTGGGGATCTGAAGGAGTGATCCCGAAGGCGTGTGTAATGTGCTGTGTGGGGCACAACCCGGGGGCACTTATGGATGAGTGCAACCGGAGGCAATCCTTGATGAAGTGGAGTGAAGTGGGAAACCCGGGGGCTTCCAGAATATAGCCGTTGGAAATATAGTCGTTGGAATACGTAACGACAGGATATAACCGTTGGGGGGATGGCACACGTGGCGTGTGATGGCTGGCTGTTCATGGGCGGCGTCACCGGTTGGGTGAAACGACGGCGCGTAATGATGGCGTCCGTCCGAAGGCCCGGAATCCAGGCCCAAGCCCGGATTCTATCGCCTATAAGTACCCCAAGGCCAGGCATTCCTCCGTGTGCGAAAAACCTGTTAGCGAAGCTCTGCCAATTTTTCTAGAGAGAGAAACAGCAGCCTTCGGTCCTAACTCAGCTTTCGAGGTCAGTGCTCCCTGCCTTTCTCCTTCTAGCATAGCTGTACTGTGCCCTTAGTTTAGGAGATAGAAAAGTTTAGGAAACACCACCGTCTACGAGCCCTCGAACTAGGGTGCGAATGTCGTCCCATAGTGACTCTCAGGACATCTCGAGGACGCCCTCGATGGAGGACGAAGGCATCTCCGATGTGGAGTCAAGCAGTGGTCAGCCCTCGGATTGTGGTGATGCAGCCCTCGCCACTGAGGTGCAGAAGGATCTGACGGCTGAGGCCGAGGCGGAGGAATTCGAGCGAACTGCCGAGGATGAAGAGTTGGCCCTCGCCGTCCAAGTTGCTGAAGAGGAGGAGGAGAAGGAGAGGGCGAAGGTCACTGTGGCCGTCCTTCCCCCTCGGGGTGCTGGTGAGGCCAGTACCTCCCGGCCGCTGAACGCAGTTCCCATCCGGGTGGCCCCCGGGATGAAGAAGAGAAAGACGAAGGCCGCCCCTCAGAAGAAAGCAAAGACCGTCGATCAGGGGGGGCCAGTTGATCTACCGGAGGGTTACTCCTTCCTGGACACCGCCGCTCTGGAGATCAAGTCCCAAGCTGACAGGGCGGACATCTACATCACCCAATTGCATGTAGGGCCCTCGGCCGTGGTAGTCGAGCCAGGTCCTGATGACGTGCTGTCGCGGCCCCCCCGAGGGATGTATAACCGTGCACGTGCTTTCGGTCTCAATGGGCCTCCGGTTCCCTCTCCATCCGTTCCTCCGGGAGTACCTGAGGTACACCGGCCTGGCCCCCTGCCAACTGACTCCCAACAGCCACTCGTACATAACGGGGTTTGTGAACCTGTGCAAACTCCGGAAGGTTACGCCGAGCCTGGAGCTATTCTTCCAAAGCTTCAACCTATGTCGGGGGGGACATACAAATGCCGAGGGCTATGCGAACTTACAGCAGATAGCCCAGTTCAAGCTGTTCACTGAGGCCCCTTCTTCCAACAAGGGGTGGAGAGAGCAATGGTGCTACATCAGACTGGCCGACAGCCCGTTCCCGAGGGAGTTGCGGAATCGCTTTCGGCGCCATGTGAAGGCCAAGAGTGCCGCCCTCGAGAAGGATGGCCTGAAGATTGCAAAGATTCTCGAGGGTCGGGAAAAGAACGTAACCATCAAGGAGTGCACCCTCGAGGAGGACCTGTATGCCCTCGGATTCCTGAGGTATCGGTTCATTGGGGAGACCGACGAGAAATATCCCCTCTACGATAAAGCCTTCGTGGGAGCAGGAGGTATTGGCCGGGGGCTTTACATTTTCGTACTTAGAGATTTTTTGTTATGTTTGTTGTCATGTGTTTGACCCCTCGGTTCTAACCTTTCAACTTGTCGCTGTCGTTCTTTGCAGGTAGCAGGATGAATGCCAACGCCTTGTTCGCGAAGAGGGAGGGCAAGACCCAGCAAAAGGAGAAGGGGCCCTCGAGCCAGAAGCCAGTTGACGCGCTTTTCCCGAAGGCCATAGAGCCTTCCGCCGGGGACGCCCATGCTGCTGTGGGGACCGGGGAGTCGAAGGCCGAGGCGGCCGCTAAGAAGAAGAGGGGTGACAAGGGGGTGGATCCCCCCACCAAGAAGCAGAAAGGCGCTGTGGGTGCTGTCGGGGAGGTGTCCCCCCTCATAGTCATTGATGACATGCCCGCCGTTGATGAGCCTCTAGCCTCGGTCTCTCCGAAGGATCCGGTGAATCCCCCCCGGGAGGAATTACCCCGGGAGATCCGTCAGCTCTCCTTTGCCCCCGGCGCTTCGTTGATGCACGGCACTGCCGAGCCGAAGGCCTTCCTGCGGGGCATCACCTCGAAGATGGACAGGGAAGTCTTCGAGACCTACGATGACGATGCCCTCGAGAACAGGATCCTCCGCTCCTCGCTCACTGTAAGTATCCGCTTCCTTTTTCCTTATCTTGTCAGTGTAGTCTTATTTTTTTTCTGAGGAACAATCTAACTCCTTTGATAATTGTTCGCAGGCCTGCATAGCCCTCGGGGAACAGGCCCGGAGGCGCGAGGAAAGGCGTCTTCACGAGGCCGCCCAGGATAAGAAGGTGGAGGGGCTGATCCGTAAGAACTCCGAGGCGGTGAAGCATGCTGCCCAGCTGGAGGAGGCCCTTCGGGAGGCGAAGGCGGCGGCGGAGAAGGCCAAGGCTGATGGTATAGCCGAAGGCAAGGCAGAGGCCGAGAGGGCTGCTGCCGAGGCGGCGAAGAAAGCCGCCGATGAAGCCCAAACTGCTAAGGAGAGAGCTGCGGCCGAGGCCCGAGGGGAGGCAGTTGCGGAGTTCCTTGCTGAGGGCTGGAGGGCCGAGGGCCATAAGGAGTGGGTTGCCTCCGTGGTGGCAGCCTCGGTGGACGCTTGGGTAGAAGGCCTCGGGGTTGACTGGCTGACCGATAGGGGCGACGCCTACTATCAGGGGGGTGAGTTCTTTACCCAGCACCTGATATACCGGAGGCTCGCCAGGCACTTCGGTGTATCCCTCGAACAATTTGACCCCTCGGTATACGGCCTCCCTCCGTTGCAACCAGATGTCAGAGTTCCCCTCCCCCCGGGTGAAGAGCGGCCAACAATCTATGATTCTGTGATGATGGGGGGTGACGGGGTTGGAGCCATCGGGGGTGATGCTACCGGAGAAGAAGTCTCCTCCAAGGCTGTCGTGGAAGATGCCCCCGGTGACAACGAGGCTGAAGCTGCCGAGAAGATTATTACTTAGTTAATAATTTTTTTTAAAAAAAAGCCTTGTAATGAAACTTTTGTTGCCCCTCGGCTTTGGCCACACTCTGTAATGATCACATTGACTATTTTTGTGTTGTAATTGAATGATTGCCTTCGGGCTTGGTGTATATGATATGCTTCCTTCTGATCTTTTCATTGTTGAATGTATGCCTTCGTCTTTGTTTTGAATGTATGTCTTGTTCCTTTGAATGTATGTCTTAGGACTTAGAATACCATCTGATTGTAGCTAGCCCTTAGGAGCCTTCGGTAGTTGGGCACCCTCTGCTGGATATGCAACCGATGGTTCGGCAGCAATTAGGACTTAGAAAAATTTTTCTAAGTGTAGCACAGCATGAGGCCTTCGGCTACTGTGGAGCCCCACCTGTAATGTTGAATAGGCCGGGGGCTAAGTCTTTAGGACTTAGAAGATTTTCTTGAGTGTTTTTTCATTGTGTACCGTAGCCCTCGATTGATAGGTAGCCTTCGGGAGATGGCATCCCTTCATGGTGTATGAGTAGTTGACCGGGGGGAATATGTAGGACTTAGAAAATCTTCTAAGTGTAGAGTTTCCCTTGGTAGCCTTCGGGAGATGGCATCCCTTCATGGTGTATGAGTAGTTGACCGGGGGGGGGGGGGGGGGGGGAATATGTAGGACTTAGAAAATCTTTTAAGTGTAAAATCCCCCCTTGGGAGCCTTCGGTAGATGGCATCTCTCCTTGATGTAAGAGTAGTTGACCGGGGGGGAAAATATGTAGGACTTAGAAAATCTTCTAAGTGTAAAATCCCCCCTTGGGAGCCTTCGGTAGATGGCATCTCTCCTTGATGTAAGAGTAGTTGACCGGGGGGGAAATACATGTAGGACTTAGAAAATATTCTAAGTGTGAATTTTCCCTTGGGTGCCTTCGGGTGATGGGTGCCCTCTGATTCCACATCACTTTGCGAGATGCCCGGGGGCTACTCATTTAGGACAGAATACCCTCTCTTTTTTTAAGTGTTGTTGTATTGCATGGCCTTCGGCCACCATATTCCCTTGGCTGTAATATTGATTGGGCCGGGGGCTCCACCTTTAGGACTTAGAATTTTTTCAAGTGCTGCTTCCCTGTGTAGCCTTCGGGTGCCCGGGGGCTGCTCCTTCAGGACTTCGAATTTTTTCTAAGCATAAATTGATGTTGAATCCTGTTGTTGTGAAGAAAGCCAATGAGGAGTGTGTGCCCTCGGCATACACTTTGAAAGTTGTAGAATTGGACCCTTGTCATGGGGAAAGGGCCCTCGGTATTTGCGCATAACAGATGCCTTCGGTGTTTGTTTGGAGTACCGTTTAGTGGACCTTGGACAGTCCAGTCCTTTGTATTGTTGAAGCCTTCGATGTTTTTGTGGCCGGAGGTGACCAGGTAGTGGACTTTAGCCGTTTCCTGATGATATTTCTTTGAGTAGTATCCTTCGGGAAATAGGAGTCTTCAATTACCGGAGGTGTTCCCGTGGGGAGCCCTCGGCATGCTGTGATATTGTTGGTGTGTACTCTTCGATTTCTCGCTGAGTCTACTCCCCTTCACCCCTTTTTTTTTTTTTTTTTTTTTGGTTGGTGGTGAAGGGAAGGCATCAAGAAACTTGGTTTCTTGGTAAGGCTGGGCCTATTAGGAGACCTTCAGAATACACCAATGGCTCTCCTCCCTCGGGTTAACCTTCCGAGTGCCGAGGGGATCGAGGGACGTTTCCTGGGCACAAGATATGGTGGTCCGTAACCTGCCTCCCCTTGGGGGATGGCGCGGAAAGCGCCTCATTTTTGAAAGTCGTCCCCTCGGCGCTAGACATAGTCTGTGGCCTGCCGCACCCTTGGGGTGGTGGCGCGGGGAGCGTTTCGGTTTGGAAGTCGAATCCTGGGCATTTCTCATGTCTGTCATACCCTGGGGGTAGTGACGCGGATAGCGTTCCGTTTTTGAAAGTCGAATCCTGGGCATTTCTCATGCCTGTCATACCCTGGGGGTAGTGACGCGGAAAGCGTTTCAAGGAAGGGTTTTCATTTGCACACTAGTTGCAAATGGCCAGGGGCACTACGTGCCGCCGGCACCGATGGTGGCGCCTTCGGTATATGCGTCCTCGTGGGGTACGGCTTTTAGAAACAACACTTGGTGTTAGTTTCGATGTGTAGCCCCCCGGTATTTGGTACCGAGGGGTCTTCTGTAGGAGCACTTGGTGTTCTCTTGTTGTAGTTGATGTAGGCGTCTACCCTCGGTACTTGGTACCGAAGGGTCTTCAAATGAAACACTTGGTGTTTCCCAATAGATGTTTGGAAGCTGTTAGGAGAGCATATCCCTGGCACTGGGTGCCGAGGGGTCTTCTTTGAAACACCTGGCGTTTTTTCTTCGTTTCGATATTTGATGAGGGAGGTGTGCCCTCGGCACTGGGTGCCGAAGGGTCTTCTGTAGGAACACTTGGTGTTCTAATCTTTTCTTTTTTGATGTTGAAGGTGGGGAAGTACCCTCAGCACTGGGTGCCGAGGGGTCTTGACTGAAAACACGTGGTGTTTCTATTGTTTGTTGTAAGTGTTGATGGTGTCCGCCCTCGGCACTGGGTACCGGAGGGGGTTCTCCTTGTGGTGAGGCCTGGGGCCTGTAGTCAGTATGAGGGCTTGATGTCTTGAATGTATCTCCATTCTTCGAAATTGGAGGCCTTGGGCCATTGGATAGTACATTCACTAGTTATGAGGGCTTGGCCGCTCTTACATTATTGATAAAATTTAACTAAATGGTGTACATTCCAGTGCCTAGGGACCTCTTTCCTGTTGGGGCGTTTGAGTTTGTAAGTCCCGGGTTTGATGATGGCTGCTATGATGTAGGGGCCTTCGAATTTTGGTGCCATTTTTCCTCCCTCGGTTGGTTGGCTGGCTTCCCTCCTCCGGAGGACATAGTCCCCCACTTGAAATTCCCGGGTTCGAACTTTGGCGTCGATGTAGCTTTTAACTTGCCTTCGGTAGTTTTCTGCCCGGATGAAGGCCTGCTCCCGGCGTTCTGAAATGAGGTGCAGGTCGAGGGCCATGTTGCTGTCGTTGACCTCGGGGTCATATTGGATCACCCTTCGGGTAGGAAGGGTGACTTCCGTAGGAGCTTTGGCTTCAAAACCGTAGCAGAGGGAGAAGGGTGTTTCACCTGTAGCGCGCCGAGGGGTAGTGCGGTAGGCCCAGACAATGTTGTGAAGTTCTTCCACCCAGCCACCACCCTCGGCCTCCAGCTTCTTTTTGAGGCCCTCGAGCAAGGTCCGGTTGGCGTTCTCTACCTGCCCGTTGCCTTGAGGGTAGGCAACGGAGGAGAAGGTGTGTTTGATGCCCCATGCCTCCAGAAGGGCGCAGAAGGGGGCTGCCTCAAATTGTGTTCCATTGTCGGAGATGATCTGCTGGGGGACGCCAAACCTTGTGAGGATGTTCTTGAGGACGAAGTGACGGCACTTCGCCTCTGTGATGCTGGCGAGGGGTTCAGCCTCCACCCACTTGGTAAAATAGTCGACGGCCACAATGATGTATCTGTTGTTGGAGGTACCCCTCGGCAGAGGGCCCATAAGGTCTATCCCCCATCGAGAAAATGGGACAGATGTGCTGATGGGGGCATAGTTGACCGCTGGCCTGCCGGGGGCTTTCTGGAAATGTTGACATGCGGTGCACCTCCGGGCAAGGTCAGCACAATCCCTGGCCATGGTTGGCCAGAAGTAGCCCTGGAGAATGAGCCTTCGGGACATGGAGAAGGGTCCCTGGTGAGCTGAGCAAGTGCCACTGTGCACTTCCTCCATTGCGACCTCGGCTTCATCTGGATGAAGGCACCGAAGTAGCGTGCCATTGTAAGATCGTTTGTAGAGCCTTCCATCTTCGATGGTGTAGCTGGGAGCCCTCAGCTTTGTCAGTTTAGCGCGGGCCTCATTCTCGGGTAGCTGCCCTGTGGAGATGAAGGCGGTGATATCTGAAATCCAATCCTCCTGACGTTGTTGTATGTTCATCACGGGGCTTGCATGGATGCTTGAGAGGCTGAGTTCCTCGATTTTGGCAATCTTGGAGATGTGCTCGGGGGAGTCTGCCGAGAGTTTAGATAATATGTCGGCCTCGGAGTTCTGAGCCCTCGGTATTTCAGTGAGAGAGTGTGCCTCAAATACCTTAAGCAACTCCTTGGCCGCTTCCTTGTATTGTTTCATTCTTCCTTCCTTGGCCTCATATTCTTCGGAGATTTGGCCAACGACCAACTTGGAGTCGCATTTGATGTGGATCTGCCGAGCCCTCATGTTGGCAGCCAGGCGAAGGCCACATAGGAGGGCTTCATATTCGGCCTCATTGTTGGAGACTTTGAAGGAGAAGCGGATTGCATAGTAGGCCCTGAAGCCCTCGGGAGTAATGAGGACTACCCCTCCCCCGCATGCTTTGGTCGCGGATGAGCCCTCAGTGTAGAGGGTCCACCAGTCGTCCGAGGTAGCCGAAGGCTCCCCGTCCGTGGCTGCCCTTGCGGTGCATTCCGTCACAAAGTCCGCTAGGGCTTGGCCCTTGATGGCAGGCCTTGGACGGATGTCAATGTTGTATTGGCTCAAGAAGATAGCCCATTTAACCATGCGGGAGGAGCTGGTGGGGCTCCTCATGAGGGCGCTGAGGGGTTGATGAGTGAGGACCTGAACGGGGTGAGCCTGAAAGTAGTGGCCCAACTTCTTGACAGTCCAAACGATGGCCAACACCGTTTTTTCCACAGGGGAGTACCTAAGCTCGGCCTCCCTTAGGGTCTTGCTAACGTAGAAGATGGCATGTTGGATGCCGTCTTCCTCCCGGATGAGCACAGAGCTGATGGCTGCCGGGCTAACCCCAAGGTAGAGGTAGAGGGTCTCCCCTACCTTGGGTTTGGAGAGCACAGGGGGTGAAGATAGATATCCTTTTAGCTCGTCGAAAGCCCCCTGGCATTCTGGAGTCCATAGAAAGCCAGCCGTCTTCCTCATGATCTGGAAGAAGGGTAGAGACTTCTCTGCCGATTTAGATAGGAAGCGGTTGAGGGCTGCCAGGCGGCCCGTCAACCGTTGAACTTCCTTCACGTTGCGTGGGGGCTCCATGTTGATGATGGCCTGGATCTTCTCGGGATTGGCCTCAATACCCCGTCGGCTCACCATGTAGCCTAAGAATTTGCCTCCTTGGACGCCGAAGGTGCACTTCTTCGGGTTTAGCCGAAGGTTGAATTTTTGCATGATGGCAAAAATTTCCCGGAGGTCGTCAGCATGACTGGAAGATTGCTTGCTCTTGACGATCATGTCGTCGACATAGGCCTCCATGGTGCGCCCTAGGACGGCTTGAAAGACCCGGGCCACCATCCGGGTGTAAGTGGCCCCTGAGTTCTTTAGGCCGAAGGCCATCACTAGGTAGCAGAAGATGCCCTCGGGAGTCATGAAGGCAGTTTTTTCGGCGTCCTCCTCGTGCATGAATATTTGGTGGTACCCTCGGAAGGCATCGAGGAAGGACATGATTTCACACCCCGCGGTCTCATCCACCAATTGATCAATGTTTGGTAGCGGGAATGGATCCATGGGGCATGCTTTGTTGAGATCGGTGTAGTCCACGCACATGCGGAAGGTAGGGGGCTTCTGGGCGAGGACCACATTTGCTAGCCATGAGGGGTATTTCACCTCCTTGATGTGCTTGATTGAGAGGAGCATGGCGACCTCCTTCTTCACGAATTCCCTCCTCTCGGCGGAGAGGGGTCTCCTTCGTTGTTGTACTGCTTTTGCCGAAGGGTCCACCGAGAGGCGGTGGGTGATGACCCTTCGGCTGATTCCCGGCATGTCCTCCGGCCCCCATGCAAAGACAGTGGAGTAGGCGCGGAGGGCGTCGGTGATACCGGTCTTCAAATCTTCAGGGAGCTGGGCTCCAATCTTCACGACTCTCTCCGGCTGGGCCGGATCGAGCGCAAAGTCTTCTACGTCCTCGGCCGGTTCAGCCCTCGGCCTTCTTTCCTCCTGGTCGACGGCTCCGGTGATGGTGTCAACACGGAGTTCCGTCTTGCTTACCTTCTTAGTGACCTGAAGATAGCAGGCACGGGCGATTTTTTGGTTCCCCGGCAGTAGCCAATGCCCCCCTCGGCGGGAAACTTGAGACAGAGATGCCTCATGGAGATGATAGCTTCGAGGTCCTCGAGAGCTGGCCGGCCGAGGATGATGTTGTGAGCGCAGTCAATGTTGACGACGACGAACTCCACCTCGAGCTGGGCTCTATGGAGCCCGTCGCCGAAGATTACCGGGAGGGTTATTACCCCCTCGGAATCAATAGTATCGCCGGTGAAGCCGGCGAGAGGGGTCTTAATGGGCCGAAGGGACCCCCTCTCCAGATGCAGCTCTCTGAAGGTGCTGAGGTACATTACATTGACGGAGCTGCCCGTGTCAACGTATGTTCGGTGAATGATGGTGTCGTTGATCTCCGTTCGAATCACCAAGGCATCCCGGTGAGGAGAAGAAGTAGGAGGGAGATCTGCGTTGGTGAAGGTGATGGGTTCCTCCCTCAATCGCTTTACCGGGGGCATATGAGTGACTTCCCCTACGTAAAGCGATTGAGCCCACTTCTTTCGCTGGCTGGTGGAATCGCCCCCTGTGTTGCCACCAGTGATCATGAGGATGTGGCGTTTTTTCTCCTGGTAGTGGGGGTATTCCTCCTCCTCCTCTTCCAAGTTTCCAATCTCCCTCTTCTTGCCGAGGGGGATGGTATTCGGGTTTACCCAAGCGTTCACCTTCGTCTGATGCCCTCGGGGAGGCCCCTGATGAGAAGGTCCTTCCTACCGAGGGCTCTGGACAAATTGGGACAGGTGCCCCGCTTGTATTAATCTCTCGATGGCCGTCTTCAGTTGATGGCAGTCATCGGTCCTGTGCCCCTGGTGCCGATGGAAGCGACAGTATGGGAACTGAGGGTTGATAGCGTGTACCTCCGGGGGTGCGCGAGAATCGCGTTCAACGAGGCCCCTCTCCTCTGCAAAATCGAGGATGATGCTGACGGGGTGCGTCAATGGGGTCCGAGGGCGGTCCAGGAGAATGGGCTGGGCCCAAGTCTTAGGGTTGCTCCTATAACCTCCCCCGGGCTTGGCTTGGCCTTGCCGAGGGCGGTCATCAGAGGGTCCCGAAGCCTTGGGGCGATTTGGAGGAGCCCCCGGCCCTCGGTTGTGCTTGTTGTCAGCCCTCGGGGGCTGCTGGTCCGGATGCTGGTGATACTTCTCCACCTCCTCGGCCTCAGCATACCGGTCCCCCCGCTGCAGGGCCCTTATGTAATCGCGAGGGGGTTCAATGATGAGGCTCCTTGAAAAGTTGCCGGTGCGGAGGACGGTTTGTAGGAGGGCCAGGAGGGTCCCGTCATCAGCACCGTCGACCTTGTCGGCCTCCGTCCTCCAACGCTCTAGGAAATCCCGAAGGGTCTCATCCTTCTTTTGGCGTATTGTTAGGAGGTGGGAGAAGTGCTTCCTTGTGCGACGTCTCCCGGCGAATTGTGTCAAGAATCGTTGGGCGAGTTCTTGCCACGAATCAATACAGCCCTCGGGCAGCCTGTTGAACCATTCGTATGCTGGTCCCTCTAAGGTGGAGAGGAACCAACGACACAAATATTCGTCTGACGCCCCCACCATCATCATGCTGTTCTGGTACTTGCTGTAATGTTCCTGGGGGTCCGTTTTCCCGCTGTAGGGCTGTATGTGTTGCCCTCGGTATTTCTCCGGGATCCGGGCCGCCAATACCCTTGGGTGAATGGCGTCCGAGTCCGGAGCTGGATGACGGGTTCCCCGGAGCCCTCGGCCACCTTCTTCTGTAACTCCTCCATTTTGGCCATCATGGCCTCGAATTTGAGATCTGAGTGAGGGGTGGAGGTGGTGGCGCGAGCTTTGTTGGATTCCATTTCGTCAAGCCGGCGCTGGAGGACCGCAATAATCTCGTCCCGGGGGTCCCTCGGGAGGGTCTCCGCCCCCTGCGAACGAACCCGGGCCGAGTGGGCCTGGTTGATTTGGTGCCGAGCATCATCGGCATGAAGGTGTGCCTTGCCTTTGTCCCGAGGGGGACGCTCCTCGTCTGCCCTCGAAACAGATCCCCCGCTTTCCTGGGGCCTTTGGAGTGCTTTCCCCCCGAGGCGGTCTTGGACCCCTCGGCGGTCTGGCCCTCCTCCGAGCCGGTTGAGGGCGGAAGTACGGGGCCTCTCCCTGTTGTCATTATGGCGGTCCCGGGACTGAACTTCCTGGGAGGATGTTTCTTGGGCCACCACCCCTTCGTCATTTCTCACCCGAGGGGCGGGATTTCCGAAGGGGTGTGGCAGAGGGGGAAGTATGATATTTTCCCCGATCTGAGGGTGAGCGGGAGCCAGGGTGCCGAAGGCACCCGGGTTCTGGGTGAGCGTTTGGATGAAGGCGGAGAGCGCCGATTGTACGTCGATGGTGAGAACCGGAGGGCTGACTTGGTCATCGCTCCGGTTTTTCTTCTTGGCCTCGATGCCGAGGCGGGCATCGGGGGCGTTTTGTTGGATCTGAAGGCGTAGGTCGACAGGCGCCTGTTCCAGCCCAGCGAGGACACCGCCCTCGGGAGCCCTGTGAGAGGCTTCGGGGGCGTTGACGTCGCCGAGGGGCAGGTTCTTGTCCTCTACGTTCTTTGAGTTGGCACGTGTTGTCCTCACCATTTTGATAGAGGGCTAGTGTTTGTGTTTGGTCGAGGGGGAGGGTTTCTTACTCGATTGTTCAACCTCTCAACGAGAGCACCAAATGATGGATAGTCTACCCAGGGGTATATATCCGAAGGGTTATTACGGGGAATAACTTAGAGAGAAGTCAGAGCAAACAAGTAAGAGAGAGAGAGTGTATTATAAATGTGGAGCGTTTTCAGCGTGGTTACAAATGGGGAAATGGGGTGCTATTTATAGTAGCAATAAATGCCGGGCAGGGACACGTGTCAAGCGCTCATTGGCCGAGGGGTCACCTCAACCGGTTGGCGCTGGCAGCCGCATGTGGCCGCATTTAATGCGGCTGTTGGATGGGACGTCTGTGCGGGGTACGGTGATCTGTACGCATGTGAGGCGGATATCTTGTCGAGTGAGATGCCTTCGGCCATAGAGCAGTAGCCGAGGGCTCTTCCACCCGATGGCACCCTGGTGCCGAGGGCTCACAATGCCGAGGGCTACTGTTTTCGCCGTTTTCTCCCAGTTTCTTAGTTTGCTTGAGAAACCCGTTCTGTGAGAATTTAGAGCCTTCGGCCGGGGGGCCGAAGGCACCCCTGGCGCGTAGTGCGAGCTGTTTGGTACTCTGGGCGCTGTGATTTGGGCCTGTTGGGCCTTTTGGGCCTTTCCTGGAGTAGTAGGAGTCTGTGGGCCGGGGGTTCCCGGGTACCAGTCAGTCTGGTTAAGCCTGTTTATTACTTTCACATGGTATCAGAGCCTAGGGTTTTTCAATTTTTTTCCGATCCTATGGCGTCTTCTTCCGCCACTACCGTCGCAGCAGCGCCTCCACTCACGGTAGCGCTGGCGGTCGTTCTTCCGCCGTCTTCTTCTACGATGATGGCTCCGGCTTCTCTCTCCTTTGGCGCTAGTTCCTCTGTTTTGCCGCCTCTAAGTCCGGTTCCTCCAGCGTTCGAACCGCCTCCTGCCTTCGACTGGTCTTCCCCGCCAGAGCGTCACCGCTCACGGCCGATTGTTGTGGGTTCATTTGAGAGCCAGGATCTCCGTCAACAGTTCGCCGGCCCCACCTTCTCTGGATCACCTGGTGTGATACCGCCTCCTGCTGCGATTCGGCCTGTCGGCGTCCGACCACCTACTGCCACAGGGACTGCTTCACCACTTGAGGCAATTGCTCAAGCCATGGGATTTTCTACTCCAAATGTTACGAATATTGTTACCACAAAACTTGATACGGTTGAAGATTATCTACCCTGAAGAACTCAATTTGAATCTTTTTTGGTTTCTCATGGATTATTGGGCATCCTAGATGGTACAATCCCTTCTCCTTCTCCTTATATTTGTGATGCTCTTCGTAGGGTGGTACCAAACAATGAGTATTATTACTGGCTAAAGTTAGATCAAACAGTTCGTTCTTGGCTTTTTGCTACTTTATCCCGTGATATACTTGTTGAAGTTCATACATTGAAAAATTCATCTATCATCTGGGAACGTCTTGAATCAAGGTTTATGGCTGCTAGTTTGGCTCGTTCCATGGAATTAAAACGGTTATTAACTAATTGTAAAAAGAAAGAAACTCAAACCATGGAACAATATATGCGTGAGATACAGAAAATTGCAGAAGCTCTCGCAGCTATTAATTCCCCTGTGTCTATGAAAGATCTTCTTGAGCAGACTCTTCTTGGTCTTGGTCCTGAATATGAATCCATGATGACCACCGTGACCACCTTCCTGAGGGCCTCACGTTTGATAAGCTACGCATCAAGTTGGTTGAACAGGAACATCGTATTTTGTATCTTCGCTCTCGGGATGCCGCACCTCCGACAGCCTTTGCGGTGCAGCCGACGGCTCCAGCTGGACCAGGTCAGCAGGATTATCGTGGCAACAATCCGCACAACCGGGGGCGTGGTGGCAGGGGAAACCGCGGCCAACGCGGTAGGGGAAACCACGATCGAGGTCGTGGATATGGCCAGCCGCCGGCCTATGGAGCACCGCCGCCACATTATTATCCGTCTCGGCCAGGACCAGCTGCTCATGGCAGGTATTTTCCACAGAGCTATTTTGCAGCACCACCGGCGGGAACACATCCACAGGGACAACCAGGTACATCATTTTGTAATTCAGTCTTTTCATCGTTTAATACGCATCCCTATTTTGTTATTGGTACTAATCATGGATCTGCAGACTCTCCCTTAGTTGATGGACAGTTTGGTTCTATTCCCCTGCCAGTTGTTTGTCAAATTTGCTATTCTCCAGGTCATTCTGTTGTTTCATGTCCGTCTCGCTTTAATCAGCCAGCTGCCCCTGCTCTTGCTGCACCTACGAGTATTTTTTTATCAATAGCTTTTATTCTCGTCCGTAGTAATACAATACTCTTTGTGAGAGATAATAATTAGGTTTACGTACCCGCACGGGTAGCTCAGTTGGTTGAGTGGTGGGAGATTTGGATCAATGGACCAATGTTCGAATCCTCGCAACGACCGGGTGGAGGTCACATAACCTGAAATAAGGTTGAGCCTCTGGTGCGCACGGGTGTATGAGTCTACTGTCATTCTGTTGACTGAGTCACCGTGACTAACCTTCCCACCATCCTATCGGGTCGAGGTGGAGGCTCCTGGGATGGGAGATTCCACCTTTTGGATCAATAATTAGGTTTACGTGACTGACAAGCCTGTAATTCATATTCATAAATTAAAAGTTAAACAATAAATCAAGTGCAAGAAGATGTCTAGTAGCACTACAACTACAATTACTCATTAAATAGAACCAAAATTTAATATTACTACACTCTTAATTCGTGCTACGTAAATTTATTTGCAATTTGGTAAAATTATTTGCAAATTGGGGTTGAGTTAGAGCGTATGCAAATTGGTCTCCATGAGCAAAACGTTCACAAATAAAATGTTAATCAACATTAATGTGTTTATTGTGGGCATGATAATTTATAGGAATAATCGATAGATAATAGGTAAATATATTATTATTATTATTGAGCAAATTCGAAGGAGACACATCTGATTGTGTCTGGGAACACTATGAGACTAAATTAGGTTCAAGAAATATAACATATTTAGTAATTAAACGTCGGTTATCAAGACAATTAGCCGAATGGTGTATTAATGTTGAGATATGTAATAGGTTCACAGTTGCTTCGTATATTTAAAGCTGTTTTGTGGGACATAATGAAATTAATCAAACTTTTAGAATAAAAAATAAAAAGGATTCGTGGACATAGAAAGCATCACTAATGTGTCACTCCATATTAGTTGGCTGATGACGAACTGATGATGACAAAAAAAGATTATGAATGTGCATGATGACAAAAAAGATCATGAAATGGTTGAAAACTATCATAAACTTACCTTTATTTTGCAAACAAACTGCTATATCTCGGAGTATTTGATAATAGGTTGTTGACCGTTGACAATCGACTGTTAACAATCGACGGTTGACTAATAGCAATTTGTGTTGACTGACAGATGATAGTGTTGACTTTGTTGGCTGTTTTGATCAACTGATAGTGTTAACCATACAGTTTGTAAAGTGGTGTTTAGTTTGTTATATGGTTGCATTAGTGCAACATATACATTATGTAACTAGTTTTAATGTGGATTCACTTGGGAACGTTGTGAAGACAACCGTTTAAAGTCGGTTGATAATTTATGAAATGACGTTTAAGAACATACATTTCCTTTTTATTTGACTTTTTTATTTCATAGCACGTTATACTCTTCACCTGTAATTATAGTTATAATATCACTTTTACATAGCACGTAACAAAGCATGTTATGTTGGCAAATGTGTTAATAAATTGCATTAAATGGTCATTTTGTGGCAATATTTTGAGTAGGGTCCACTTTCGATTTGGGTCGGGTCAAAGTGGTTTCGGATTGTCCTTATTAAGGAGTACATTTTGATATATGGTACACTCAAAACGGATAACGGGTGAATGAGAAATTGATTCTCGAAGTTCACTCGTTGAAATAGAGAAAAATAGGAAAATGATGGGTTTCTAGTGTGTTTTATCCCACACCGGAAAACTCAAGGGATTTTCACCCCCTTATAAAGAGAACTCATTTGAAGAAGTTAAGATTCTTGGGTGGAAAGGCTCTCTTCGCGCGCAGGGGGGTGCCAATCAAATCCCGAAAATGGAGAAGAAAAAATGCGATTCATGTGCGCGGGCGACCTGCGGACACTAATGTTGTCCAAAAATCTATCGTTCAAAGCTACTATTTAATTTTTGTTTATTCCCGTAACATTTCTTATTACTCCGTATTTTTTCCAAATTGGCAGAATTGCTCACGATTCTGTCTGGACCAGAAGGGAGTTCTATTGTCAACGGAAACGCTCTGCTTCTGTCCGCACCAGAAGGTTCTCTGTTCTCACCAGAAACGCTCGCTCCGCTTTTGTTCGGACCGGAAGACGTCTGGTCGCACCAGCACTGCTCCAAGGCGCTACAGCCTTTAAATGCCCAACGTTCTTGTCTTTTAATGCTTTTTTAACTGCACAGTTTCTTGACATATTAATGTCCAACGTGCTGGACATTTATGAGCAACGTTCAGGTCCGTTAAAGCTCGGTTAACACACCACAAATCTTCCTATAAATAGCTAGCAGGTGCTTTGCAACAACACATGCAATCATACACTATCTGCACGTATTTTGAGCTCTAAAAACACCTCCACTTTCCTGAAAATTTTCTGAGTGTTCTATCTTTGTTCCCGTTCGCCGGAACTTTCGTTTGTGTGCTCAAACGTTAGTTCGTTAGCCACCGTATCTTGGGAAACGGCCGTTGCAACGCTCCTAGCACCGTGGGAGGCGACGAATACGTTTTAAGGACATCGTGCATAGCACGAGTTATGGCTAAATTCTGCTTCATCTACTTTCTGCTTTCTTTAGTCATTTTAATTAATTTTTATTAATTATTTTCTTTGTTTTTCGAAACACACCCAATATGTTACATGTTACATCATAGCAAAAACAAAAATGACTTAACTGCCAGTATAAAAAACTATCATTGCAAGATCAACTTAAGTAATAAGAGGATTTCAAAGGGAAAATAGGTACACATGTGTGTCGTTCTGGAATAAAAGAAGATCAATATTTCTTATAGAAATATATCTTATAGTAATAGAGCTTATTAAACACGAGGTCTGGCCTCTGGTCTTTGAAGAAATCCCCTTGTTAAACTTTTTTTACAAACTAAAATGTGGAAATTTTATTTTGAATAGGGTACGTGGTGTTTTCGTATAAATATTTTACATTTTGACAGAACTGTTTTTCATACTCACACACTGATAATGAGATTTGGGAGTTGGGTGCTATTGTTGTTTCCCGTTGAGGAGGAGAAGAGAAAGAGTGGGTTATTATTTTTAGAAGAGAAAGACATGGTTAAATTCTACAATAAACCGGAAAGGCCAATTCTACACAGACAATTTTATTGTACACCTTTTGTACATTCATCTGTCTCACGCACAAAAAATTGTCTGTTCACAGACAATTCTACAGAGTTATCTGTCGACAGAGAATTCTATGTGCGTGAGACAGACAAATGTACAAAATGTGTACACCAAAATGTGTACACAAAGCATTTCACTTAATTTAATGTTTTGTTGGAGAGAGTGGATGCCTCTATTGCCCAAATACCATTCGTCACCCTCATCATGATTATCTCTATTTTTAGAATTAGAAAGTGGCTGGAGAAGTAGGAATAGTTTTATGAAAATATGACTCCATTATTGGAGTCCTATAGACTATGATGACATCGCCTAATGAAGCCATGGTACGGTTGGATCAAGAATTAATTGGGCAAACAAGGAGGATGTTCGGTCCAAATCTGAACAAAGCCACAGCAGCCCAACCCACACGATTGGGTGAAGAAGAGGATAATAGCGTGTTTAAAATTCAAATAATCGGATAATGATTAAAAAGAATAGAACGTGCAGGAATAACGCAGCAGTGGATAAAAATCTAGCAACTAATTACAGAATCCGATGGAGAAGGAGCATACTACGCCAATTAGGTGAACGTGCAACTAGAAATCATGGATGCGTCAGATACATAAGGCCAATTAGCTTTACGAATGAGGAGGGACAACACTATTATTTTGCTACTGAGAACTCCACTCAGACTTTGTAGCCACTCAGTTTTCTGATTTCATATTATTAGAAGAGAGCAATTGTTAGCATATGACTTATACAGCTTTAATACTATCCTATGCACTACAGAATACTACAATTTTTCATTCACATATTAATTAAGTTCTTGCACGATCCCAATTTCTCTCATTTGAATTTATTTGTAAGTTCGGTTATAACGTGATTAAATTGAGCTAAAACATTTAGCGTCGTCTGTGGGAAATCATGCAAGAAATTTATTCTCCATGAAAGGAATGAGCACCGAGATGATGGCCGAGTTTCATAAGCAACTGGAGAGGATAAAAGAAGAAATCCGACGTGAAGTGGCAGAACGGATGGATCTCCTCCAGCGAGAAAACGACGTACTATGATCCCAAGTGCAATCGGTGGTATCCATAGCCTCTAATTCAAGAAACAATCGAAGCAGTGACGCTATGACCACTGCTACTAGGTTGGACCTAGGCCTCACCCCGGCTCCAACGGAACCATTTATTCCTCGCTCGGAGACCGGCATGTCTGGAGAATTAGGGCCCTCAACTCGGTCCATCCACCTCCCAAATCCTAGACGTAACGTGTTCCACAACCTGTTTGCAAAGCCTCAGAGACGATGGGTTTCGGACCATGTCGACATCTCCAGGCATGTCGACATCTCCGGACATGTCGAGCTCTCCACACATGTCGACATCAACAGCCAAAGGCAGCAAGAGTCTGAATTCATCGTCATACCATCACCAACCATGGAGGAGGTGACCCGAATAATGACGTTACCAATCCTGACAGTGAGACAAATGCAGATAGGTCCAATAGATCTTATGACCGTCATCATGGAAGAGCTGAGGGTAATGCGAGAGAAGATCAGTGGTATACCCGGAGTGCCACCGCCATTGGATGTCGCTTCACAGACATGCTACACAGATTCCCCTTTCGGACGACACATCACTGACGTTGAGATTCCAAGAAAGTTTGTTGCCCCCCTCAATGAGATTATTCGATGGAACTATCGACCCCCTGGAACACGTCGCTCAATACAAGCAGCAGATGCTTGCCATCTCGGTCAGACCAGAGAAGCAGGAGGCTTGTATATGCAGGGCATTTGGGACAACATTGACAGGACCAGAATTGACGTGGTTCGTCAATCTGCGAATGAAGGCTTCAACTCATTTGCGGAGTTAGTCAACCGGTTCAATCAGCAGTTTGCGAGTAGTCGGGTTCTAGAAAAACAGACCAATGACCTCTATCGGATAGTCCAAAACCGGAGCGAGTCTTTGAGGGACTATTTACACCGATTCAACAAAGAGACGGTGTCAATCCCTCAATGTGACATACCAACGACAGTTGAAGCATTCAGAAGGGGACTACTGGAGGATTCAGAATTATATCGGGAGTTGACGAAATACCCTAGTCGGTCCTTGGAAGATGTCCAAGCCAAGACGTTGGCTTTCATCCGTCTAGAAGAAGAATTACAATCCCATCGAAGACAAATTGAGGATGAAGGGGGGCATGGGAAATTAGAATCTCCCTGAAGGCATGGTTACAGGCATGGAAACCCATATTCGAGACCTGAGGAACAAGTCGTCACGAGATAGATCAGACGTCATGATCGAAGTCGTTGGACGGGGGCATGTCGTCCGATTCTAGACGGGTTCTGAAAAGCTGCAATATGGTACCCTTAAAGTTGTCTCATTTTTTGATATTTTCTTTTACATATTGTGGTCGCTCCTATGACGGGATAAACCAGATGACATGCCTGAAATCGTCGGACGTGGGGCATGTCGCCCGATAATAAACCTGACGACATCGTCGGACAGGAAACATGTCGTCCGATGATAAAACTGACAACATCATTGAAATCGTCTGACTACAGACAGGTTCTGACGATAGATATTTGTTTAGTTTCATATACGTATTCTTAATTTAATATTTTCTTTTACCCATAAGTGATCACTAACTTAAGCATCGGAGGGCCGTTGGCTTTTAGCTAACGGCCGATGGTAGCAAATTCTTTTTACGCAGGAACAATCAACAATTGACGATGACAGATTCCTAACATACATCAAACAAAGCCTTACAAAAACATCAAAACTGATGGTCCCCGATAGAGGTAAAAGTCTAGGGGGGGGGGGGGGGGGTGAATAGATTTTTAAAGCTTTTTCAACTCTAAAAACTTTTCCCTTCTAGATGAGTTGATCTAAAATCTTTTGGGAGATTTATAGAAGCACAGCGGAAGTCTTTAACCTCTAGATGTTCAATGTATGACACTTTTCTAACTTGGGTAATAGTTGGACTTTATGTGGTGAGCAGTTAGCTTGGCAGTTGACTGGAAGGCAGGCAACTGCTGAGGCAACTGCTAGTGAAATTATGAGTGTATGGTGAAAGTGCAAGCAGAATCTTTCTGAGAATGAAAAGGGCTTTCTGATGATGTAATGAGGTGGAATGATAATCAACCTTAATGAGAGCAGTAGTCTTAGCAGTTGGGTAGTTACCAGGGAACTGCTGAGGTACATGCTTAAGTAAAAATGAAGGTATGAGAAGACTGATTATATAATATTGCTCAGGGTGATGAGAACTTTCTAAACATGTGCTTTAGTAAAGGTAAATGGGAGTTTTACTGGAGCAGTGGTCTCAGTAGTTGGGTGGCAATGAGGGAACTGCTGAGGCACCTGCTGGGTTACAACTTGAGTTTCAGAGATCAGATTGAACAGATCCCTTGGTGATAGTGTTGTGAAGGTCTGATGAAGTTGAGATGTTCAAAGAAAATAATTTTGTATGAGCAGTAGGATCAGCAGTTGGGTAGTCACCAGGGGACTGCTGAGGCAACTGCTATGTTTTAAGGAGGAATTTCTGAGACCCAATAAACCAGACCTTTTTGTAGTGATATTGCAAGGCTCTTGTGTGAAAAATGTCTCAAAGAAAGTAAGTGATTAAGCAGCAGGATAAGCAGTAGGGTCAATGAAGACTACTGCTTAGGATGCTGTTGGCAAACTACAATCTTTTTGTGAGAAGTGTTGCGTGTGTGCTTTGTTGATTGAAAGTAAATCAACACATGGTATATCCTGGTTCAGAGGTGATGTAATCCTCCTACGTCCCGTCCCACCCTCTTTCAGATGGATTTCCACTAAAGTATTAAGCCCAATACACTTAGTGCCAATCTAGCCTTTACAACACTTAGGCCTAGATTGAAGGTGTTTCACAATGAGTATAACACCACTCAAAGTTATTCAATCCTTTAGATTTTTCTCAAATGATCGAGTGGGGATCAAAGAGTACTCTATCTATCTAACCACACTTTAGGATCTGAACAACTGTTCTCCTAAGTGCTTACAACAATGATGGATAGTCTACCCGGGGGTATATATCCGAAGGGTTACTACGGGGAATAACTTAGAGAGGAGTCAGAGCAAGTAAATATATATAGAGAGAGTGTATTATAAATGTGGAGCGTTTTCAGCGTGGTTACAAATGGGGAAATGGGGTGCTATTTATAGTAGCAATAAATGCCGGGCAGGGACACGTGTCAAGCGCTTATTGGCCGAGGGGTCGCCTCAACTGGTTGGCGCTGGCAGCCGCATGTGGCCGCATTTAATGCGGCTGTTGAATGGGACGTCTGTGCGGGGTACGGTGATCTGTACGCATGTGAGGCGGATATCTTGTCGAGTGAGATGCCTTCAGCCATAGAGCAGCAGCCGAGGGCTCTTCCACCATATGGCTACCCCGGGTGCCGAGGGCTCATAGTGCCGAGGGCTACTGTTTTCGCCGTTTTCTCCCAGTTTCTTAGTTTGCTTGAGAAACCCGTCCTGTGAGAATTTAGAGCCTTCGGCCAGGGGGCCGAAGGCACCCCTGGCGCGTAGTGCGGGCTGCTTGGCACTCTGGGCGCTGTGATTTGGGCCTGTTGGGCCTGCTGGGCCTTCGCTGGAGTAGTAGGAGTCTGTGGGTCGGGGGTTCTCGGGCCATATACTCCATCAGGAGTCCCTCACTCCTTTTGCCGAAAGGTACTTGAGGGAAAAGGAGTAATTTGTGCTTGCCCTTTGATGTTGTCCCGTTGTGATCTCTGAGGTTAGTGAGGAGTTGTTGCTTTTATGTCCCTGCCGAAGGCAGTCCCTCAGTTACCCACATGTCGGGACTTGAGGGCTTGCTTTGTTGTTTGTTAGAATTTCACAGATTTTGTAATTTTAATGTTTTTCCCGAAGGGGTCCTCCAGTCCCCCACTCCTTGAGGCACTTGTAAAGTGGTGGAAAGGAGTAAAGTAGTTACGTTGCCGTTGTGGGCCGAAGGCTGACGCTTTTCGTTTCATTTCGGGGGGATGCCTCGTTAAAAACCTCATTAGGAAAAACCCTTTGGGAAAAATCCTAATGAAGGAAAAAGAGTGCACCGAATTCCCCCAATGATGAATCGAAAATGTCAAACCTTGGTACAAAGTGGGGAATGACGGGAATGCCGAAGGCTCTCTCCTCTGAGGGCTCCTGTGTTGATTTGCCGAAGGCTCGCTGTTGCTGTCCTGGTGGTGCCGAAGGGGAGCCCCTCAATCCAGGGATCGGGGGCCTGCCAGATGAGGGCAGCAGTGAAGTTGTTACCGGGGGGTCCACTGTCTGTTGATGAGTTGGTGATGAAGATACCCGAGGGCTCCCATTACCTGTGTGCCATGGGCCATCCGTCAATGGGGCACACCTCGGGGGCTACCCGGTTTTGCAGTGCTGAGGGGGAAACCCCGAGGGGTGCCCTGATATGCAGCCTTAGGGATCTGAAGGGGTGATCCCGAAGGCGTGTGTAATGTGCTGTGTGGGCACAACCCGGGGGCACTTCTGGGTGAGTGCACCCGGAGGCTATCTTTGATGAAGTGGAGTGAAGTAGAAAACCCGGGGGCTTCCAAAATATAGCCGTTGGAAATATAGCCGTTGGAATATGTAACGACGGGATGTAGCCGTTGGGGGGGTGGCACACGTGGCGAGTGATGGCTGGCTGTCCGTGGGCGGCATCGCGGGTTGGGTGAAGATGCGGCGTGTAATGATGGCGTCCACCCGGAGGCCCGGTTTTCGGGCCCAAGCCCAGACTCTGGGGTCTATAAATACCCCGGAGCCAGAGCCATTCCTTCCTTACGCGTTCAAAAATCCTTAGCGAAGCTCTGCCAAAAATTCTAGAGAGAGAACTCGAGCCCTCGGTCACTGTGCTTTCAGAGGTTAGTTCTCCCTTCGCTCCTCAACACTCTTTGCAAGTTCCACCCTCTGGCCTTAGTTTAGGGTTAGGGTTCCGTAGAAATCCTTCGAAACTTTAGGCATATTTTTTTTTTTGCAAAGAATGTCGTCCGAGAGTGATTCCCAGAATATATCGAGGGAGCCCTCGGTTGAGGATGAGGTTGCTTCAGATGTTGAGTCAAGCAGCAGTGCGCCCTCGGTTGCCGATGACGAAGTCGTGGCCTTGGAGTTGCAGAAGGCTCTTGCTGCTGAGGTGGAAGCCGAAGGCTTCGAGCAGGAGTGTGAAGATGAAGAACTAGCCCTCGCGTGTCAGGTGGTGGAGGATGAAGCCCAAAAGGAGGCGATGAGGGTTACTGTTGCTGTGCCACCCCCTCGGAATGACTGTGGTGAGCCTAGTACCTCCAGACCGTTGGACCCGACGCCTCTGAGGATAGCCCCCGGTAAAAAGAAGACAAAGTCGCAGAGGGCTGCCCCTAAGAAGAAGAGTGTGGCTGCTGGTGCTGGGGGGCCCGTTGAAATGTCAGAGGGGTATACCTGGCTAAACACCGAGGCCCTCGATATTAAGTCGAAGGCGGACAGGGCTGACTTGTATGTCACATAGCTGCACGTTGGGCCCTCGACCGTAGTGGTGGAGCCAAGCGTTGATGATCTGCTGTCCCGGCCTCCGGAGGGATGCATTGCCATCCACGTTCTGTCAGTGTGTCCATGGGCCTCCGGTTCCCCCTGCATCCATTCCTCCGGGAGTATCTCCGGTTTGTTGGACTCCTCCCCTGCCAACTTACCCCCAATAGCCATTCATACATTGCTGGCTTCCTGCACCTGTGCCGGACGAGGGGTGTTACCCCAAGCTTGGACCTCTTCTTCCAAAGCTTCAACTTGTGCCGGGGGGGGGGGGGGGGGGGGGGGCACGCGAATGCCGAGGGTTTCGCCAATTTACAGCAGGTAGCAAAGTTCAAGCTGTTCACCGAAGCGCCCTCGTCCAATAAGGGCTGGAAAGACAGATGGTGCTACGTCCGGCTGGCTGAGAATCCCTTCCCGAAGGAGCTGCGGGGCCGCTTTCGGCGCCACGAGAGGGTGGGGAGTGCTGCCCTAGAGAAGGATGGCCTGAAACTCGCCAAGATTCCGGAGGGCAAGACGAAGGTCGTGACGATCAAAGAATGCACCTTTGAGGAAGACTTGCATGCCCTCGGGTTCCGACGGTACCGGTTCATCGGGGAAGTAGATGAGAAGTACCCTGTCTTCACTGAGGCCTTCGGGGGAGCAGGAGGTAGGCTACGAGGGCCCCTAGTCTCCTACTTAGGCATTTTTCATTTTGCATCCCGATAGTTGATTTTGGTACGAACCCCTCGGGTTAACACTCTCTTTGCTTTGTTTTGCAGGTATGGAGGCTCTCTTCGCAATGAAGAAGAAGAAGGAGAGGGCGCAAGCCCAGAAGAAGGAGAAGACGGAGCCCTCGGGTCAAAAGCCCATTGATGAGGTTTTCCCGAAGGAGACCGCAGAGCCTTCAGCCTCTGCTGCTCCCGTTACTGCGGCCGGGGGGCCGAAGGCTGACGTGGCAGCCAAGAAGAAGAAGGGGGGCAAGGGGGTGGAGCCCCCTATCAAGAAGCAGAAGGTTTCCGGGGACGCCGTTGAGAAGGCGCCCCCCCTCATAATGCTCGATGATCAGCCCTCCGCTGATCCCCCGGCAATTGATACTCCGATGGCTCAGACGGACCTTCCCTCAGGGAAGATGCCTCGGGAGATTATTCGGCTCTCCCTCGCTCCGGGGGCATCCGTATTGCATGGCTCAGCTGAACCGTTGTCTTTCCTGAGGGGGATAACCTCGATGATGGACAAAGAAGCCCTCTCTACTTATAACGATGACGCCCTCGAAGCCAGGGCCCTCCGATCAGCTCTGACTGTAAGTGTTTCCACTTTGGCTTGATCTCAATATTTTATCATAACCCCAATGCCCGTCTGAACCCTCTGTCCGTTGTTCAACAGGCATGCATAACCTTCGGTGAGCAGGCCCGAAGGCGAGAGGAGTGGTGCCGTCATAAGGCCGAGCTAGAGAGGTCCGTGGAGGAGCTGACTCGCGACAAGGACGCTGCCCTTCGGGAGGTGTGTAAGTTGGAGGATGCCCTTCGGCAAGCGGAGCTGCGGCTGAAGGAGGCCAGAGAAGACGGGAAGGCCGAGGGCAGGGCTGAAGCCGAGAGGGTTGCGGCCGAGGAGAGGAAACAAGCTGCTAAGGACGCCGAGAAGGCCAAAGCTGAAGCTGCCGCAAAAGCCCGGGAAGAGGCCATTGCTGGGTTCACCTCCGAGGGCTGGAAAGCCGAGGGCCAGAGCGAATGGGTGGCCTCTGTGGTGAAGGCCTCGATTGAGGAGTGGGTGAGGGGCCCCGGGCTGGACTGGATGAATGAGAGGGGCGACACCTACTATCAAGCTGGCGAGTTCTTCACCCAGCACCTGGTTTACCGGAGGCTCGCCCGGCATTTTGGCACCTCCCTGGATGAGTTCAATCCCTCGGTGTACGGCCTCCCCCCGTTGCAGCCAGATGTTCGGGTCCCCCTTCCCGAGGGAGAAGAGCGCCCGGTGATTCACGATTCCATGATGATGGGCGCCGATGATGATGCCGAGGACGCCACCGGGACGGAGGTTACCTCGAAGCCATCGGGGGAGGGTGCCCCCGGGGATGATGCTGCTGTAGTTGTAGAGTGACTTCATAATTTGTAATGTCTGAATATTTTTTGTAACAATCAACATTGATCCTTCGGCTTCGGCCCGTTTGTAATAGTAACATCGCAATTACACTTGCTTTCTTTTTGATGATTGAATGATCACCTTCGGGCTTTGTATATATGACTTGTTCCCTTCGATTCCTTTATTCTTGGATGTATGCCTCCGTTTTCCTTGAGTGTATGCCTTCGGCATTTTTTGAGTGTATGTGTTTGTTCCTTTGAATGTATGTCTTAGGACTTAGAATACTATCTGATTGTAGCTAGCCCTTAGGAGCCTTCGGTAGTTGGGTACCCTTTGCTGGATATGCAACCGAGGGTTCAGCAGCAATTAGAACTTAGAAAAGTTTTCTAAGTGTAGCACACCATAGGGCCTTCGGGTGTCTACAGTAACCCCAATCCTAGGACTTAGAAAAATTTCTAAGTGCAGATTTCCCTTGTGAGCCTTCGGGATACGGCGTCCCCTCTGATGTGTAAACATTGGGCCGACGGCCCAATGTATAGGACTTAGAATTTTTTTGCAAGTGCAGTGTGTCACGTAGCCTTCGGCTACCGTGGAGCCCCAACTGCAATATTGATTAGGCCGGGGGCTAATTCTTTAGGACTTAGAAGACTTTCTTGAGTGTTGATTCCTTGTGAACTGTAGCCCTCGATTGATAGGTAGCCTTCAGCAATTAGGTCCCTCGAGATGAGGGCGAAATATGTAGGACTTAGAAAATCTTCTAAGTGTAGAGTTTCCCTTGGGAGCCTTCGGGAGATGGCATCCCTTCATGATGTATGAGTAGTTGACCGGGGGGAAATATGCAGGACTTAGAAAATCTTCTAAGTGTAGAGTTTCCCTTGGGAGCCTTCGGGAGATGGCATCCCTTCATGATGTATGAGTAGTTGACCGGGGGGGAAAATATGCAGGACTTAGAAAATCTTCTAAGTGCAAAATCTCCCTTGGGAGCCTTCGGGAAATGGAATCCCTCCTTGATGTATGGCCTTCGGCTGTCACATTCCTCTAGCTGCAATACTAAATGAGCCGGGGGCCCATCTTTAGGACATAGAAATTTTCTTTGTTTGCAAGTGTTGTTTGGGCCGGGGGCCCAATCTGTAGGTATTAGAATTTTTTTTTAAGTGTTGCTTCCCCGTGTAGCCTTCGGGTGCCCGGGGGCTGCTCCTTCAGGACTCAGAATTTTTCTAAGCATAATTTGATGTTGAATCCTGTTGTTTGTGAAGAAAGCCAACGAGGAGTGTGTGCCCTCGGCATACACTTTAAAAGTTGTAGAATTTGACCCTTGTCATGGGGAAAGGGGCCTCGGTATTTGTGCATAACGGATGCCTTCGGTGTTTGTTTGAAGTACCGTTTAGTGGACCTTGGACAGTCCAGTCCCTTTGTGTTGTTGAAGCCTTCGGTGTCTTTGTGACCGGAGGTGACCAGGTAGTGGACTTAGCCGTTTCCTGATGATATTTCCTTGAGTAGTATCCTTCGGGAAATAGGAGTCTTCAATTGCCGGAGGTGTTCCCGTGGGGAGCCCTCGGCATGTTGTGATTTTGTTGGAGTGTACTCTTTGATTTCTCGCTGAGTCTACTCCCCTTCACCCTTTTTTTTTTTTTTTTTGGTTGGTGGTGAAGGGAAGGCATCAAGAAACTTGGTTTCTTGGTAAGGCTGGGCCTATTAGGAGACCATCAGAATACACCAATGGCTCTCCTCCCTCGGGTTAACCTTCCGAGTGCCGAGGGGATCGAGGGACGTTTCCTAGGCACAAGATATGGTGGTCCGTAACCTGCCTCCCCTTGGGGGATGGCGCGGAAAGCGCCTCATTTTTGAAAGTCGTCCCCTCGGCGCTAGACATAGTCTGTGGCCTGCCACACCCTTGGGGTGGTGGCGCGGGGAGCGTTTCGGTTTGGAAGTCGAGTCCTGGGCATTTCTCATGCCTGTCATACCCTGGGGGTAATGACGCGGATAGCGTTCCGTTTTTGAAAGTCGAATCCTGGGCATTTCTCATGCCTGTCATACCCTGGGGGTAGTGACGCGGAAAGCGTTTCAAGGAAGGGTTTTCATTTGCACACTAGTTGCAAATGGCCGGGGGCACTACGTGCCGCCGGCACCGATGGTGGCGCCCTCGGTATATGCGTCCTCGTGGGGTACGGCTTTTAGAAACAACACTTGGTGTTAGTTTCGATGTGTAGCCCCCGGTACTTGGTACCGAGGGGTCTTCTGTAGGAACACTTGGTGTTCTCTTGTTGTAGTTGATGTAGGCGTCTACCCTCGGTACTTGGTACCGAAGGGTCTTCAAATGAAACACTTGGTGTTTCCCAATAGATGTTTGGAAGCTGTTAGGAGAGCATATCCCTGGCACTGGGGTGCCGAGGGGTCTTCTTTGAAACACTTGGTGTTTTTTCTTCGTTTCGATATTTGATGTTGAAGGTGGGGGAGTACCCTCGGCACTGGGTGTACCCTCGGCACTGGGTGCCGAAGGGTCTCCTGTAGGAACACTTGGTGTTCTAATCTTTTCTTTTTTGATGTTGAAGGTGGGGAAGTACCCTCGGCACTGGGTGCCGAGGGGTCTTGACTGAAAACACGTGGTGTTTCTACTGTTTGTTGTAGGTGTTGATGGTGTCCGCCCTCGGCACTGGGTACCGGAGGGGGTTCTTCTTGTGGTGAGGCCTGGGGCCTGTAGTCAGTATGAGGGCTTGATGTCTTGAATGTATCTTCATTCTTCGAAATTGGAGGCCTTGGGCCATTGGATAGTACATTCACTAGTTATGAGGGCTTGGCCGATCTTACATTATTGATAAAATTTAACTAAATGGTGCACATTCCAGTGCCTAGGGACCTCTTTCCCGTTGGGGCGTTGGAGTTTGTAAGTCCCGGGTTTGATGATGGCTGCTATGATGTAGGGGCCTTCGAATTTTGGTGCCATTTTTCCTCCCTCGGTTGGTTGGCTGGCTTCCCTCCTCCGGAGCACATAGTCCCCCACTTGAAATTCCCGGGTTCGAACTTTGGCGTCGATGTAGCTTTTGACTTGCCTTCGGTAGTTTTCTGCCCGGATGAAAGCCTGCTCCCGGCGTTCTGAAATGAGGTGCAGGTCGAGGGCCATGTTGCTGTCGTTGACCTCGGGGTCATATTGGATCACCCTTCGGGTAGGAAGGGTGACTTCCGTAGGAGCTTTGGCTTCAAAACCGTAGCAGAGGGAGAAGGGTGTTTCACCTGTAGCGCGCCGAGGGGTAGTGCGGTAGGCCCAGAGGATGTTGTGAAGTTCTTCCACCCAGCCACCACCCTCGGCCTCCAGCTTCTTTTTGAGGCCTTCGAGCAAGGTCCGGTTGGCGTTCTCTACCTGCCCGTTGCCTTGAGGGTAGGCAACGGAGGAGAAGGTGTGTTTGATGCCCCATGCCTCCAGAAGGGCACAGAAGAGGGCTGCCTCAAATTGTGTCCCATTGTCGGAGATGATCTGCTGGGGGACACCAAACCTTGTGAGGATGTTCTTGAGGACGAAGTGACGGCACTTTGCCTCTGTGATGCTGGCGAGGGGTTCAGCCTCCACCCACTTGGTAAAATAGTCGACGGCCACAATGATGTATCTGTTGTTGGAGGTACCCCTCGGCAGAGGGCCCACAAGGTCTATCCCCCATCGGGAAAACGGGACAGAGGTGCTGATGGGGGCATAGTTGACCGCTGGCCTGCCGGGGGCTTTCTGGAAATGTTGACACGTGGTGCACCTCCGGGCAAGGTCAGCACAATCCCTGGCCATGGTTGGCCAGAAGTAACCCTGGAGAATGAGCCTTCGGGACATGGAGAAGGGTCCCTGGTGAGCTGAGCAAGTGCCACTGTGCACTTCTTCCATTGCGACCTCGGCTTCATCTGGATGAAGGCACCGAAGTAGCGTGCCATTGTAAGATCGTTTGTAGAGCCTTCCATCTTCGATGGTGTAGCTGGGAGCCCTCAGCTTTGCCAGTTTAGCGCGGGCCTCATTCTCGGGCAGCTGCCCTGTGGAGATGAAGGCGGTGATATCTGAGATCCAATCCTCCTGACGTTGTTGTATGTTCATCACGGGGCTTGCATGGATGCTTGAGAGACTGAGTTCCTCGATTTTGGCAATCTTGGAGATGTGCTCGGGGGAGTCTGCCGAGAGTTTAGATAATATGTCGGCCTCGGAGTTCTGAGCCCTCGGTATTTGAGTGAGAGAGTGTGCCTCAAATACCTTAAGCAACTCCTTGGCCGCTTCGTTGTACTGTTTCATTCTTCCTTCCTTGGCCTCATATTCTTCGGAGATTTGGCCAACGACCAACTTGGAGTCGCATTTGATGTGGATCTGCCGAGCCCTCATGTTGGCAGCCAGCCGAAGGCCACATAGGAGGGCTTCATATTCGGCCTCATTGTTGGAGACTTTGAAGGAGAAGCGGATTGCATAGTAGGCCCTGAAGCCCTCGGGAGTAATGAGGACTACCCCTCCCCCGCATGCTTTGGTCGCGGATGAGCCGTCAGTGTAAAGGGTCCACTAGTCGTCCGAGGTAGCCGAGGGCTCCCCGTCCGTGGCTGCTCTTGCGGTACACTCCGTCACAAAGTCCGCTAGGGCTTGGCCCTTGATGGCAGGCCTTGGACGGATGTCAATGTTGTACTGGCTCAAGAAGATATCCCATTTCACCATGCGGGAGGAGCTGGTGGGGCTCCTCATGAGGGCGCCGAGGGGTTGATGGGTGAGGACCTGAACCGGGTGAGCCTGAAAGTAGTGGCCCAACTTCTTGACAGTCCAAACGATGGCTAACACCGTTTTTTCCACAGGGGAGTACCTGAGCTCGGCCTCCCTTAGGGTCTTGCTAACATAGAATATGGCATGTTGGATGCCGTCTTCCTCCCGGATGAGCACAGAGCTGATGGCCGCCGGGCTAACCCCAAGGTAGAGGTAGAGGGTCTCCCCTACCTTGGGTTTGGAGAGCACAAGAGGTGAAGATAGATATCTTTTGAGCTCGTCGAAAGCCCCCTGGCATTCAGGAGTCCATAGAAAGCCAGCCGTCTTCCTCATGATCTGGAAGAAGGGTAGAGATTTTTCCGCCGATTTAGATAGGAAGCGGTTGAGGGCTGCCAGGCGGCCCGTCAATCGTTGAACTTCCTTCACATTGCGTGGGGGCTCCATGTTGATGATGGCCTGGATTTTCTCGGGATTGGCCTCAATACCCCTTCGGCTCACCATGTAGCCTAAGAATTTGCCCCCTTGGACGCCGAAGGTGCACTTCTTCGGGTTTAGCCGAAGGTTGAATTTTTGCATGATGGCGAAGATTTCCCGGAGGTCGTCAGCATGGTTGGAAGATTGCTTGCTCTTGACGATCATGTCGTCGACATAAGCCTCCATGGTGCGCCCTAGGACGGCTTGAAAGACCCGGGCCACCATCCGGGTGTAAGTGGCCCCTGAGTTCTTTAGGCCGAAGGCCATTACTAGGTAGCAGAAGATGCCCTCGGGAGTCATGAAGGCAGTTTTTTCGGCGTCCTCCTCGTGCATGAATATTTGATGGTACCCTCGGAAGGCATCGAGGAAGGACATGATTTCACACCCCGCGGTCTCATCCACCAATTGATCAATGTTTGGTAGAGGGATTGGATCCATGGGGCATGCTTTGTTGAGATCGGTGTAGTCCACGCACATGCGGAAGGTAGGGGGCTTCTGTGCGAGGACTACATTCGCCAGCCATGAGGGATATTTCACCTTTTGATGTGCTTAATGGAGAGGAGCATGGCGACCTCCTTCTTCACAAATTCCCTTCTCTCGGCGGAGAGGGGTCTTCTTCGTTGTTGCATTGCTTTTGCCGAGGGGTCCACCGAGAGGCGGTGGGTGATGACCCTTCGGCTAATTCCCGGCATGTCCTCCGGCCCCCATGCAAAGACAGTGGAGTAGGCGCGGAGGGCGTCGGTGATACCGGTCTTCAAATCTTCAGGGAGCTGGGCTCCAATCTTCACGACTCTCTCCGGCTGGGCCGGATTGAGCGCAAAGTCTTCTACGTCCTCGGCAGGTTCAGCCCTCGGCCTTCTTTCCTCCTGGTCGGCGGCTCCGGTGATGGTGTCTACACGGAGTTCCGTCTTGCTTACCTTCTTAGTGACCTGAAGATAGCAGGCACGGGCAATTTTTTGGTTCCCCCGGGAGTAGCCAATGCCCCCCTCGGCGGGAAACTTGAGGCAGAGGTGCCTCATGGAGATGATGGCTTCGAGGTCCTCGAGGGCTGGCCGGCCGAGGATGATGTTGTGAGCGCAGTCAATGTTGACGACGACGAACTCCACTTCGAGCTGGGCTCTACGGATCCCGTCGCCAAAGATCACCGGGAGGGTTATTACCCCCTCGGAATCAATAGTATCGCCGGTGAAGCCGGCAAGAGGGGTCTTAATGGGCCGAAGGGACCCCCTCTCCAGATGCAACTCTCTGAAGGTGCTGAGGTACATTACATTGACGGAGCTGCCCGTGTCAACGTAAGTTCGGTGAATGATGGTGTCGTTGATCTCTGTTCGAATCACCAAGGCATCCCTGTGAGGAGAAGAAGTAGGAGGGAGATCTGCGTTGGTGAAGGTGATGGGTTCCTCCCTCAATCGCTTTACCGGGGGCATATGAGTGACTTCCCCTACGTAAAGCGATTGAGCCCACTTCTTCCGCTGGCTGGTGGAATCGCCCCCTGTATTGCCACCGGTGATCATGAGGATGTGTCGTTTCTTCTCCTGGTAGTGGGGGTATTCCTCCTCCTCTTCTTCCAAGTTTCCGATCTCCCTCTTCTTGCCGAGGGGGATGGTGTTCGGATTCACCCAGGCATTTACCTTCGTGTGATGCCCTCGGGGAGGCCCCTGATGAGAAGGTCCCTCCTGCCGAGGGCTCTGGACAAATTGGGACAGGTGCCCCGCTTGTATCAATCTCTCGATGGCCGTCTTCAGTTGATGGCAGTCATCGGTCCTGTGCCCCTGGTGCCGATGGAAGCGACAGTAGGGGAACTGAGGGTTGATAGCGTGTACCTCCGGGGGTGCGCGAGAATCGCGTTCAACGAGGCCCCTCTCCTCTGCAAAATCGAGGATGATGCTGACAGGGTGCGTCAATGGGGTCCGAGGGCGGTCCAGGAGAATGGGATGGGCCCAAGTCTTAGGGTTGCTCCTATAACCTCCCCCGGGCTTGGCTTGGCCTTGCCGAGGGCGATCATCAGAGGGTCCCGAAGCCTTGGGGCGATTTGGAGGAGCCCCCGGCCCTCGGTTGTGCTTGTTGTCAGCCCTCGGGGGCTGCTGGTCCGGATGCTGGTGATACTTCTCCACCTCCTCGGCCTCAGCATATCTGTCCCCCCGCTGCAAGGCCCTTATGTAGTCGCGGGGGGGTTCAATGATGAGGCTCCTTGAAAAGTTGCCGGTGCGGAGGACGGTTTGTAGGAGGGCCAGGAGGGTCCCGTCATCAGCACCGTCGACCTTGTCGGCCTCCGTCCTCCAGCGCTCCAGGAAATCCCGAAGGGTCTCATCCTTCTTCTGGCGTATCGTTAGGAGGTGGGAGAAGTGCTTCCTTGTGCGACGCCTCCCGGCAAATTGTGTTAAGAACCGTTGGGCGAGTTCTTGCCATGAATCAATACAGCCCTCGGGCAGCCTGTTGAACCATTCGTATGCTGGTCCCTCTAAGGTGGAGAGGAACCAACGACACAAATATTCGTCTGACGCCCCCACCATCATCATGCTGTTCTGGTACTTGCTGTAATGCTCCTGGGGGTCCGTTTTTCCGCTGTAGGGCTGTATGTGTTGCCCTCGGTATTTCTCCGGGATCCGGGCCGCCAATACCCTTGGGGTAAATGGCGTCCGAGTCCGGAGCTGGATGACGGGTTCCCCGGAGCCCTCGACCACCTTCTTCTGTAGTTCCTCCATTTTGGCCATCATGGCCTCGTATTTGAGGTCTGAGTGAGGGGTGGAGGTGGTGGCGTGAGCTTTGTTGGACTCCATCTCGTCAAGCCGGCGTTGGAGGGCCGCAATGATCTCGTCCCGGGGGTCCCTCGGGAGGGTCTCCGCCCCCTGCGAACGAACCCGGGCCGAGTGGGCCTGGTTGATTTGGTGCCGAGCATCATCGGCATGAAGGGGTGCCTTGCCTTTGTCCCGAGGGGGACGCTCCTCGTCTGCCCTCGAAACAGATCCCCCGCTTTCCTGGGGCTTTTGGAGTGCTTTCCCCCCGAGGCGGTCTTGGACCCCTCGGCGGTCTGGCCCTCCTCCGAGCCGGTTGAGGGCGGAAGTGCGGGGCCTCTCCCTGTTGTCATTATGGCGGTCCCGGGACTGAACTTCCTGGGAGGATGTTTCTTGGGCCACCACCCCCTCGTCGTTTCTCACCCGAGGGGTTGGATTTCCGAAGGGGTGTGGCAGAGGGGGAAGTATGATATTTTCCCCGATCTGAGGGTGAGCTGGAGCCAGGGTGCCGAAGGCACCCGGGTTCTGGGTGAGCGTTTGGATGAAGGCGGAGAGCGCCGATTGTACGTCGATGGTGAGAACCGGAGGGTTGACTTGGTCATCGCTCCGGTTTTTCTTCTTGGCCTCGATGCCGAGGCGGGCATCGGGGGCGTTTTGTTGGATCTGAAGGCGTAGGTCGACAGCCGCCTGTTCCAGCCCAGCGAGGACACCGCCCTCGGGAGCCCTGTGAGAGGCTTCGGGGGCGTTGACGTCGTCGAGGGGCAGGTTCTTGTCTTCTACGTTCTTTGAGTTGGCACGTGTTGTCCTCACCATTTTGATAGAGGGCTAGTGTTTTGTGTTTGGTCGAGGGGGAGGGTTTCTTACTCGATTGTTCAACCTCTCAACGAGAGCACCAAATGATGGATAGTCTACCCGGGGGTATATATCCGAAGGGTTACTACGGGGAATAACTTAGAGAGGAGTCAGAGCAAGTAAATATATAGAGAGAGAGTGTATTATAAATGTGGAACGTTTTCAGCGTGGTTACAAATGGGGAAATGGGGTGCTATTTATAGTAGCAATAAATGCCGGGCAGGGACACGTGTCAAGCGCTTATTGGCCGAGGGGTCGCCTCAACTGGTTGGCGCTGGCAGCCGCATGTGGCCGCATTTAATGCGGCTGTTGGATGGGACGTCTGTGCGGGGTACGGTGATCTGTACGCATGTGAGGCGGATATCTTGTCGAGTGAGATGCCTTCGGCCATAGAGCAGCAGCCGAGGGCTCTTCCACCCGATGGCTACCCCCGGGTGCCGAGGGCTCATAGTGCCGAGGGCTACTGTTTTCGCCGTTTTCTCCCAGTTTCTTAGTTTGCTTGAGAAACCCGTCCTGTGAGAATTTAGAGCCTTCGGCCAGGGGGCCGAAGGCACCCCTGGCGCGTAGTGCGGGCTGCTTGGCACTCTGGGCGCTGTGATTTGGGCCTGTTGGGCCTGCTGGGCCTTCGCTGGAGTAGTAGGAGTGTTTGGGCCGGGGGTTCTCGGGCCATATACTCCATCAAACAATTTGTGAAATGTTACAAGAAAGTTCTAACCTCCAACTAGGAACTAAACTTCTAGGATTTATCGATGAAAACTTGTGACTTTGAAGTTTAGTGAAGCATGAGTCCAAGCAGAGAGTAAAGTATAGTTTCGCACTTTCTCTTTTGCTAGATAGCTCGTTAATGCTCAATAGAAGTATTTCTCTACTTTGGATGCTCAAAGCTTGGTTAGAAACTTTCGTTCCAGCCTTTATTTATAGGCTTCTCCTGTGGATTAATTTCATCCGTTGGTTAGGATGATTTAATCTCTGACGTTGTAAATCTGGCAAGGACGAATAGTACATTCGTCTTCTTGTGCTGGAGCTTTTAATGAGGCTGTCTTCAATAATTATAGCCGCTGGAGCATCTTCTCTAAAACAGTCCATGTGTGCGTCCAGCTGTAGGTCCGTGTACTTGATCTAGTATTAAATACTGGTCAAGTTTTGTCTCCAATTATTTTAATTTAATGTGTGTGTTTTCGAACCTGTGTGACTTAATTAATTTTTGTGTACAAATAAAATTATACTGGCAGAATTTAAATATCCTATCAAGGTAAAAAAAATTACCTTATTGCATTTTAACTTCCCAGCATAATTTTATTAGTCTCGAAAATTGTACATTTATTTTGTCACTTTTGAACACTAATACGCAAATAAATAAGACACAATGTATTAATGCAATGTATAGTGACATCATCAAAATCTGTCAAAATTGGGTACTAACAAAAACACAATTGACGGGGGGCTTACAGAATGTTAAGGGAATAAGTGGGGTTTTCATGTACGCTTAACATAAGTATAAACACCACCGGCTCTCCGCAATGTTTTGGCCAAAACTACAAAAGTACAACAGAAACATGTGCTCCAAGAGCATGACAACAAAAGCTCCAAAACATAAGGAGACATTAGAAACGACATTGACATAAATCATAAATATTCATGTCGATGATATTACTAAAACCATAAGCGAAACATTATTCAAAGTTTTTGCAGGATATGATCACACTTGTGGAGCCCAACTCGTCATTTGTCCAAAGATGGACGGAATCACCCTTGCCAACTAAAGTGTCGACATCAATCTGGACGAAGTTTCAACTCGTCAGCATTGCCTAGTTGTGATCATCAACACAAATTTGGAGGAAGAGGATACGAGATCAGCCTTCGTTCTTCACCGCTCCAGTCGAAGAGACGAATTCAATCAAAACTACTTGCATGGAAATTGACGACATGTCTAGACAGGTAAGTGACGGGTTGAAGGAAGCACCTCTTTATACGAGTGATGGATGACGACATGTCTCGTCAGACAAATAACAAGTTGATATGCGCAATAGCCAAGGATGGGAAGGAGTCGGCTCTTTCAAATTTTGAAAAGTTGATGCTTAACAGATTGATATGTGCACCACTACGCTTCAACTTCTCGAAAGGGGGCAATTGTTGGATCAAGAATTAATTTGGCAAACAAGGAGGATGTTTGGTCCAAATCTGAACAAAGCCACAACAGCCCAACCCACACGATTGGGTGAAGTAGAGGATAATAGCGTGTTTAAAATTCAAATAATCAGATAAGGATTAAAAAGAATAGAACGTGGAGGAATAACGCAGCAGTGGATAAAATTCTAGCAACTATTTACCGAATCCGATGGAGAAGGAGCATACTACGTCAATTGGATAAAAATCTGACGCATCCATGAGGAGGGACACTATTATTTAAGGCCATATGACGAGTTGGCCTTATAAACATAGGGTGATTCCGTCCATCTTTGGACAAATGACGAGTTGGGATCCACAAGTGTGATCGTATCCTGCAAAAACTTTGAATATTGTTTCGCTTATGGTTTTAGTAATATCATCAACATGAATATTTATGATTTATGTCAGATTTTACAGGATGCGTCAGATATATAAGGCCAATTAGCTTTACAAATGAGGAGGGACACTATTATTTTGCTACTGAGAACTCCACTCAGACTTTGTAGCCACTCAGTTTTCTGATTTCATAGTATTAGAAGAGAGTAATTATTAACATATTACTTATACAGCTTTAATACTATCCTATGCACTACAGAATATTACAATTTTTTCATTCACATATTAATTAAGTTCTTGCACGATCCCAATTTCTCTCATTCGAATTTATTTGTAAGTTCGATTATAACGTGATTAAATCGAGCTAAAACAGGTACTTATATCCCTTATCCCTATAAAATGTTTGGGACAAATCACAAACATGTTCTTCCATGTTAGTAGTTTAGTACTAACCATTAGTAGCTAATATGAAGTGTTTTCCCAACTTTGCTGGAAGTAAAACTTTATTTAGTGAACCTGTAAATATTCCAAACTATAGTTAGCACGTACAAGTTACGTAATCGCGATTGCAGTCATGACTTCTCTGGTGTGGTCAAAGTAATTTGACCAAACGCCTTGTACGGAAGAGGCGAATCAAGGGACTATTTTAAAGTGCAAGTTAATCCGGATTGATTATAACTTATACGGAGTAACTGGTTTGGAATAACGTGATTATTATTTAATCAACTTCTACATCAATAATAGCCGGTGTGAATCATTAATTTTCTTAATTCTAAAACACACCTCACTTTTTTCTTTTACGATGGGTGGCGTTAAAAATTGATTTAAAAAACTTTAATAAATTCTAAAGTAGACCCGTGGTTTGTTTAACATTGGCTATCAGGGAAATTGATGGGTTGACAATCCCGAGCAGACCCCATGTGGTTGGCAATCCGAGTCTCGCTATTAGGTCACCAATATTGGTTCGGCTTGCTATCTTGGTCATGCGATCTCGTTGAATATGTAAAATTTTAATTATTAAAGTTGAATTAGTTATCGATAGAGAAGATTTAACATCGATCGATAAAAAAAATAGAGTTTGCAAAATAATTTGGGATGGAGGTAAGTATTAAATATTTGAGCTACTTTTTAGTTTTAATTACTACTGTATTAATATACGAAGTATATTCTTGTATGTACGTATTGAAGCCTATGTTTATTTATACTTACACTTTATTAAAACAACTAAATGTTGTTTTGAGATTTAAAATTCACTAATAAATATCCCCTTTCTTAGAATATGGTCTCATCTAGCTTCTAAAAAAATTTAACTATCAATTTTGTATAGTAAAAATTGTCAAATAAAATATTGGACCATCAAATATGAATGGAGTGAAAAACCAATCAAAGATGATTATAGTATTTTTTGTTTATTGCTGTTGGGCGTTGAGCCTAATTTATACAGCTTCTTGATTAGCCCAATATACTTTGCCCACATATAATTTGGGCCTTTAGATTCGATACCACATACATCGTCAATCCATTTTGTCTTTCATTATTCATCATCTTCCCATACCTCAGCTTCAGGTTCTGTACTGTAAGGTAATTCCGTTTTCCAGTCCGCCATGGCTATAGCTACTCCCGAGCTTAATTACTTCAAATTTTCAAACTCATGTTCTCGAAATTCTACTGCATCTGTCATCCGTCCTCGACGGTTTTGTTTACCCCCATGCCGGCGCGCCCTGGAATTAAAATCCGCTGTCTCCGTCGCATTTCCCGCGCCCACCGCCTCTGACTGCAACGGTGGACAATCGAAATTGTTGCTCGAAGTAAAAGACCTATCCGCCGTCATCTCCAAGTCAAAACAACAGATTCTAAAAGGAGTTAACCTAACGGTTCGCGAGGGAGAGGTGAGCAGCTCTCGCTGGTCTATTTGCTGGCATCATTAGCTTAATGTACTTTTCAGTTGGAACTGAAATTTCACTATTTTGTAAATTAGAACCATTGCCTCTGCTCAGTCTGTTTGGAAAAGAAAATGAAGTAGATACTTCATAATTTGTTCACAAATTGGAAATATTCTCATCGTGTTGTTTACCTAAAAAATGGAGGTATGAACTTTAATTTTGTTAATTGGATGTTACTTAGGTCCATGCTGTGATGGGAAAGAATGGTTCGGGAAAGAGCACATTTGCAAAGGTCAGTGCTTGTTTCTTGGAGTTTCAGCTGTTTTTGTGAAGACGTATGAACACAAACTATCCTCTCTGCATCTTATCTTCAAGCCAGTTATTGATTATCTTCTGAATTCTATGATGATAACTAAAAGCACTTAATAATGTGGTCCTGGAGTGTGATTCTGTGTGATTTATCTTGTGTGCGTATAGTGTTATAATCAGTAAAAAACATAGCTTGTTGAGCTTCAAATTTAGTTTATATTATTATATCAAAAATCTTGCGCTTTACCAAGTTTGTATAGGTCCTTGCTGGGCATCCAGATTATGAAATTACGAATGGAAGTGTGACATTTAAAGGCGATAATTTGATCAAGATGGAACCAGAGAAAAGGTCTCTATCTGGTATTTTCATGAGCTTTCAGACTCCAGTTGAGATTCCAGGTGTGAGTAATATAGATTTTCTGAACATGGCATACAATGCCAAGAGAAAGAAACTTGGACAGGAAGAACTTGGACCAATTGAGGTATGTAGTGATGATTAGCTGTATTATATAGTTCTCCTTATGAATAAACTCTTTCTTGAATATATATCTACCCGTACGGGTCTCTTGGATGGAGGGTTATGCACCGAGTACTTTAAAGGACTTGGTGTATATCTCAATATATGGTTTAGATTTTGTAAAGTTGTTACGGATTAGCATTTCAGATATCCCATATGAATAAACCATTTCTTGACTATATATTTTACCCTCTAGGGGTCTTTTTTGGATAGGGCATTTTGCGAGGAATACTTTAAAGGACTTAGTCTATATCTCAAATTCTCAATATACAGTTGAGATCTTATAAAGTTGATACAGATTAACATTTCACAGCAACTTTATTCGTTTTTTGGAAAGTTCAATTTACCTAGGTATAGACTAAGCCCTCCAAAGCCATCCCCTTCGGATTCTTGCATCCATAGATACCCTTAGTTTCATTATGAATCTATACGGTCTTATTTTCCATACAGGAATTTCACTCACTTCAATTTGCAGTTCTATGGATATATTGCCCCAAAACTTGAACTTGTGAACATGAAGGTAGACTTCTTGAACAGGAATGTAAATGAAGGGTTCAGCGGTGGAGAAAAGAAGCGAAATGAGATTTTACAATTAGCGGTATTGCCTATATTTATCACATCCTTTTTTCATTCTTGCATAAACATCAGCATTTGATGCTTTAATCATACTATCTCCATCCCAAAGAAGTGTCATGCCTCACCATGACTCATTTTCTTTAAATTTGACATACTTTTGTTTGGGACTGTTTTTTAAAGTAATACGTTATATATACAACAACATCCAAGTCTTAATCCCAAAAGATTTTGGGGTCAGCTAACATGAATCGATCCATGATATCGATGCCAAAAAGAGAAGACAGACACGAAGAAGAAGAAGAAAAGTAAGATAAAACTAATGAGATAAAGATAAATAAATACTCCGTATAAGATAACAAAAATATAAGAATATAACAATTTCCTACATTTGTGTGGTGCCTGTAGCCCTGTACTAATTGTTTGTGGCATTGGACAAATTGATAACTGCAAGAAGATTTTAAAACACTGTTTGGTTACAGGTCCTTGGAGCAGACTTGGCTATATTGGATGAAATTGATTCTGGCTTAGATGTTGATGCCCTTCGAGATGTTGCAAATGCAGTAAACCGGTTATTATCCCCCACGAATTCAGTGGTGATGATTACTCATTATCTGCGACTGTTGGAGTTTATTAAGCCAACCTTCATCCATGTCATGGTACTTGACATAAATTTTAAGAAAGCAAGTAAATATAAGGATGTTGACTTTTCTTTAATTAGAACAAGAGTTAAATTATCCCCTCAACTGGACTTTGGGCTAAGGAGACGTTTGGTAGTTTGCACAATAAACTTTTGCATATAAATTCATATTGCATTGTTTGGGTTAATGCGGGTATAAAAAATGCAAAGTGGGTGTTTCTTTATTTCCAGTGTGCAAGGTAATTTTTTATATAGTTCGATGCAAAATAAATTAAAACAGTTTATCCTCTACATTAAAAAGTTAAACAAAACACTATTTACAACCCCACGCTTTGTATCTAAGTGTTTATTTTGCACAATGCCAAACACCATCTAACACTCCAGTTGCTTGGTTCTTACTTCTTAAACATTACTATTCTTGCCCCTCAGGAGGACGGTAGAATTGTGAAGACTGGAGATATTTCTATAGCTGAAGTTCTCGAGAAAGAAGGATACAAAGCAATCTCAAGCGCATAGTTTCACTTATCCTTTTCTCAATGAAATTCTTTTTCCAGGGCGAACCCACCTCACTCAACTAGTTGAGACTTGAGAGGTTCAGTGTTCAAATCGGCCCGTCACCATGTAGAGAGAAAAGGAAGATAAAGGCGGCCTATATTGGCTATATATATCCACTTACAAATTACAATGAATGTGTTATATTATATAATAATTCAATTTTGTAATCTTATTATTAAATACTCTATGGTTTTTAAGAAAAATTAGATGATTCATTACAAAAACTAATACTTCCTCCGTTCCTTTTTAATTGCAACAGTCAACTTTTCACGTTTGTCAACGTATAAGTTTGACCATTAATATCTTTCATTCCCTATTAGTAAAAAATTTTAAAAAATCAGATTTTGAAAATTTAGAATGAGAAGATTTTAACAATATTTTTTTAAAATTTAATTTGTAATACATTAATAAATGAAATATACTCAAAGTAGAATATGTGAATAGTGTAAAAAGTCCAATGTTGCACTTAAAAAAGAACGGAGGTAGTATCAATATTGTATTGGGTTTAAATATTTAATCAAACCTATATTATTAACGTTCCCATACCAACATATCCATTAGTGAATGAATGGGGTTGAATATCAATTAGGATGTCTTTATTTGGATTGAAATTTGTTGGTTTGTTCTGTTTAAGTCTGGTTTCGACTGATATGATAAATGTATGTTCTCTGTGTATCTAGTCTAAGACTAAAAACAATCCAAAGTAAAAACATTCTTAGTAAACCAAATACCAATAGGTAGTGACGTAGTGTACACTGCCTTGCCTCAAAGATATATCTAAAAAAATGAGTCATCTATTTAACATCAAATGCTTTGTACTAAGTTACTACAATGACATCTACTTTCTATAATTAACTTTGACCATTTTTAAAAAGGATAAAGAAGAAAGTGTGCATATAAATATGTATTGAACTCCATATTAAAGGGGAATGAAATACTAAGCTTAGGGTTATGTGTTTTTTAATTCTATTTATTTTAATATCAGCAAAAATGTATATCGCCCACATGTAGTCGTGCCCAACTGACCATTTGCAGTAGCAGAAGAATAATTTTCCTATGCAGAGTGCAAATGATACAATAAAGAGGAAAGGAAGTTACTCAACGTTGGTATGCAATTGCAGCACAATGCCACAGTCCACCGTTAAGGGATGACGATGAACGCCATCCAGCAGAGAATCCCGAGGTCCATCACATATCACAATACTGTAAATATAACTCTTATAGGAAATAATATTCATGAAACTGAAATAGCCAAATACGGATCCTTTTAAGCAATTACTATTCCTCTCCGTTGTAAGTTTCAATATGGTTCAAAATTTACTTTCTTATACTCTCTTTCTCTCTATCTCACAGTACATTCATCTAGCACTTATATCACGAAAAAGAGAAAGAATAACCAGAAAATTCTTCCATCAGCGTTCATTGTTAGTACTTATTTAATTGCATAAGCCCATGCTATAAATAACTCTTTTAAACCGAAATGTGGAGAGTAGCACAGTATGAACAACAAACAGCCTTTAGATGAATCTTTCATCACGGATCTCCTTTTTCAAGTTTTTGTATTTCTTCTCGATGCCTTTCTTCAACTTCTTGGCGTTTCCTCTCCTCATCCTGTTCTTCCTCCTGCTGATCAAGATCTTCAAACTCCTTGCTTGCAGCCATTGCTTTAACAACGGGATCTCTTAGTTCAGAAATCAGACCACCGCCAACTTTGTACTCTTCTTCATCCCCGATCAGAAATAGACGCTGGTCTGGTCCACTAACCATTGGTATGTCCACTGCTAATAACTTTACATCATACTGCACATAACATTGGCATCAAGTACCATGTTAAGAAAAGATGCATATGCTGTTCATAAGGAAGTAGCACTAATACCGTAAACAAATTTTCCAAGACTTCACAATTTATTGTGCTGACATGTAAACACTGCGTCTAAGTAAGTACCAAAATTCTGAACTCCGTGTCTTAGGTATCTTTTGGACCTACAAAGAGTGAGAGGAGAAAGGCAGAAGCCAACATATGTTTTTTTTTCTTTTTGAAATTGAAGAAAGACAGTAATATTTTCCCCTTCAATTTAAAGAATGATGTTTCCCCTATTTCGGTATATACTAGAACAAAACAAAAAAGCCTGGCACGTATAGTTCAACACAGATTTCCTATGACTCCTTCTTCCCAGATGATCGCCTACAGGAAAGTTCAAACGTTGTTGGATATTTAAAACGTAATAAAGTAATTGGTCTGCTTAATGAAATGGTAATTACTTTGACAGTTTGACCTGTGAAAGTCGTCAAATTGTATGAATACAAGGGACACCATTTTCAAATACAGGGATGAGAGCATTCTTTTTTCTAGCAAGATTACACATTTTAGGGATTTAAGTGAATGGAAAATAACACACCTTGTAAGATACTGTTTGTTTCTGGGTTGAACTTAGATACTTCCAGATCTAATTTGGGGTTCACCTTGTTGGTTTATTATTTTATTAGAACTCACTTTTTAGAAAATGTAGATTCACTTTGGAGAACCTCTAATAACTGAGTTTTGGTGAACATCCAAATCAGAGTTTTCTGAATGTCAGTTTTTTCCTTATAAGTAATTTTAGTAGGCTCACCTAGTTAAGCCTCCATCCAAATAATATTTTACTAGATTCAACTCGGTTAACCGAATAATTATTCGAACAACATTTATATATTTACCTAGTTTTATTTAAGTCACTCAATCCAAAGGGACCCTAAGAGAAAGTCTGAGCAGTTATATTTATACTCGAAGGCCCCGGTATCCTAGTCTACAAGCACATATAGTTTATAATATGCAGCACCATAAAGTAAGAACAATAATGTGAAAAACAGGTCAATGCTAAACACAGACAAAAACAGTTCTATCACAAAGGGTATAGAGCAAAATATAAGAGATTCAGAGGTAAGAAGACAGAAACAGATGTAATAAAACCTGGCCCTTCTTGTTTTTGACTTCAACACTCACTAAGCCTTTCCTCTCAGAGCCTCGTATAGGAAAAATCAGAAAACATCTTTTGTTTCTAAACTGTGGCTTGAAGTTCTTCAGTGTAACACCACCCCCTGACATCACATATGCTCGAAGGTCTGTCCCTGTCAAAGGAGCACCCATGACCTCAAGTATTCCAGCAGATGTATTCAGTCTTCTCATGGCCATTCTATAAACTTTATCAGGATTGATCGTGAATCGTGTTCGTGCATACAATCCCTTACGACAGAAGAATAAAACAGAATGCAGAATCAATATTTAGCAAAAGTTGCCATCTTTATACCCTCAACTAACAATGAATGAATATTAAACTAATAAAGAATGAGTAGGGGTGTAGGGCACATTTGGTAAGGATTATTCAGCTGAAATTTATGAAAAAGAATCATTTGGTTCAATTCATTTCAGCCAAAAATGCAAGTCAAAGGCTAGTTACCTTGCTTAGTACGAATATACTGCTTATTCTGTTAAATGATGAATGAGCCAATTAATGCTACCAAACGGGGCATAAGCATAAAAGTAAAAACCATGTATGTATGATGGAAAACAGATACGTAGTACTACGTATAAAGAAGCAAGAAAGAGATCAGAGATACAGCTGTAACCCATAAAGAGGATGGAAGTTGCTAATCAAGTTTGTAATCGTGTTTTAGTATATTTTAGCACATTCAGACATTCTCATTTCCACTAAACACTGAGCATTAATTTAATTTTTCGGGGGGGGTGGGGGGGTGGGGGGTGGGGAGGGGGAAGCTTTATGAGGAAATATCTAAAGCCAGACCAATCTCCTTAAATTTTTACACAAGCAGCAACCAATTCGTATAAAATCTTGCTTCTTTGAGTTCATTGTGAAAATTATATTCTCATGTGGCACATCTAAATAGTGCCAGGCTGCTAGAGAGCGTTCACATTAAGGCAAAGTGGCGTAATTCAACCATAAAACCTAACTCCTATTCCCACAATATACTTGATTAATAAAATGATGAGCATTAAACAAATAAAAGCATAATAACGAGCAATACTCCGTAGCTAGCAGCAGCAACAGATACTTATGAAGAAAACACTCACAGCAAATGAGACAATGGCAGTGGAAAGGGCGAGGAAGCCATACTTAGCCATGCCTTCAGATAACCCAATGAACGTGCTGGCAACACCAAACAAAAGCCTCCAAAGCAAAATGCAAATCATAAACCCAAGGGCACCAAATAACACCAAGGAATTTCTCTTCCAGAAGGCCTCGATCTGCAAGCCCGCAGCTTCTCTATACCTCAAAAACACATTCTTCAAAGCTGCCAAAGGATTCTTCCCTGATTTCCTCCCAACTGCACCTTTCACCTTCGAACCCAAATCAAAACCCTTCATCGAGAAAAATCTACTAGATCCTAATGCGTTCCTCGTGGATATAAAATTAGTAGCCAGTTTACCATGTAGGTCAAGTTTCCTGATAGGAGATTGGGGGAACATGGGAAATGGGGAAGAAGAAAAATGGTTTCTCTGTAATATCCATGGAGATGGAATTGGGCTTTGGGTAAGTCCCTGATTGCGGGTGATGAAATGCGATATGCCACTTGAATGAGCACTTTGTCCTGAGGATTTTGATGAAATGCACTGATACAGGTTTCGGATTATCAGCTTTGATGCAGTTGATGACGACGTTTTAGACATCTTTCTCAGCTTACAAAATGTTCGAAAGAGGCAGTGATGAAGAAACACAAAAGGCTAGAAGGTCATTCTTCCCTCAGAAAATCTGCTACTGCTCGTTTCCTTCTTCCTCTAGTCAAGTTTTTTTGCAGGAGGACTGTCAGAGGCACCGCTAGTTTGCGGCAGCTCAGCCCGACTCGGGATTCTGGATTTCTATAGACGGGCCTGCTGCTATTATTTTAATGGGCTTCTTTTTTCTATCGGTCACATAGAACCCGTTTTGTAACAATGTTTTGAGGTAAATACATCTTTAATTGCCAAAATAGGACTAAAGTTTAAAAAATCACAAAATAGGAGTTATTAATTATAATTGGATAAAAACATCCCTAAAGCTTGAAAAATCGTACTGCCACCGACAGAACACCGTACCGCCTCAGGTTTCCGGTCGCCGCTGACGGCCGCTGCTGCAGAATGGTCGTCGTTGCATATCTGCCCGCGTCCGCCGCAAATCTGGCTGCGTCCGCCGCAGATCTGGCCTCCGACACCGTAGATCAGGCCACCGCCACCAGCCCCCGGCCGCCCCTACAGATTTGGCCGCTGCCACTACAAATCCGACCTCCGCCACTGCACACCCGACCTCCGCCGCTGCAGATCCGGCCAACGACGCCGGTTATGCCAACATTTTATCAAGATGCCATCATAAATTGAGAATGCCATCTAAATGGCATTTTCAAAGGAAAACATGAAATTTTTTGAAGAGGATGAATGCCATTTTTATGGCATTTTCAAACGAGATATGGAATTTTTTAACAAACAAATATGAAATAGAGCTTTGGTCATGCAACGAAAAGATGAACCAGGGATACCATTGTAATGGCATTTTCAAAGGAAAATACAAAATTTTTGTAAAATAATGATGTCATTTTGATGGCATTTTCAGTATTGAACTTGATATTTTTTACCAATCAAAGAAGAAATCGAGCATCTGGAACGAAATAGAAGAGGGAGAGAACTGGAGAAGAGGGGAGGAAGGAGAGAAACTACCTTCGAAGAAGGGAAGATCTCCGACGGCGATGGCGACAGTGATGGCTATGAATGGGCAGTGGCGGAGAACTTCACGTCAACGGTGGCAGGCTCGACGCTTTGGTTGTTCCAGTGCGAAGGGGAAGGAGAAGAAGGTGTATTGCGCAAGGGGGAGATGCGCAAGGGAGAAGGGGGAGAAGATGCGCCGCATGGGAGAAAAAGAAAAGGAAGAGGGGAAAGGAAAAGAATAGGGGTAAATGGGTAATCCAGTCCCATTTATGGCAAAAAAATATTATTAGTCCTATTTAAGAGTTTCACCAATAATTTAGTCCCTTTTAGGGCAATATTTCAAATGTTTTTCTTAGGGGTGGGCATAAAACTCGAACCGAACTGGTACCGAACTGTCCCATAATGGTACCGAACCAAATACCGGGTATTTAAACGGTTCTATAGATTTTTATCTAGTATCGAAACCGTACCATTTGAAACGGGTACGGGACCGGTCCTAGATTTTGAGAACTGAAAAATACCGGACCGAACCGTTCGTAAATAATGCATTTGAATTTTTTATATTTTTTCTATATCAATAAATCTAGACCAACAATTTTATACCTCAAGTATGTATTTATGTGTCCCTAAGATATCAAAAATGTGTTGTTTATATATATATTGTTAGTTTTTCTTTTTAAATAATTTATGTTATATTTTGGTATGTATTGAAAGAATATTAAAATTTTAGAAATCATTAATGATTATTTATTTCTAGGAATGTAGTGTACATGACTTTTTGTTGTATCATGTTTGTGCATTTTTACAACTTAATTAATATGGTTCAAATCTTAACTCTCAAGGTTCAACTATAAATTAAATTAGAACTACGGGGTAATATTTAACCTAGAACGAAGAAGAAGAACGTTGAAGATTTCTATTATATTCAACAATTTGATGATATTTGTTTTTATATGTTCACATGAACTTAGTAAATTAAAAATGATATTTATCTCGTGCGTCATCGTTTTGCCATACTTTTTCTTAGTTGCATTGCACTATTTGTGTATTTGTGAATTTTAGTACTAGGTATGCATTTTCTTGTATTTATTTCAACATTTCATATATGTGAGTTGGTTGATGTGATGAATTCTACTAATTGCAAGATTTGTTCAAAAAATTTAGCATGTGTTTGGCATTGTACTGTACAGTTTTTGTACCGTTCCAAAACGACATGGTACCGAACGGTTCTATCCTTGGAACCGGGCCGTACCGGACCATTAAAAACCTCACGGATACATTACGGGTTTTACCAATTTACCGGACCGTTCCGGACCGCGCCCACCCCTAGTTTTTCTAATTCAATTAATTTTTCCACCAAACACGTAATAATGAAAAATGTCTGATTCTAATGGTTGAAGTTACTGTAGAGTATCATATTAGCTATTTTTTATACAATTTTTTCTTTATCTTATTAATAAAAATTATTTTAATTTTTTCATTTATAACTGAGCAGAATCAATTAATTCAGCCACTTTAGTCAGAACTTCATAAATTTCAACAGAATCAGCTGATTCAGTCAACTCCATTGTTACCAAACGAGCTCATAATCAAATTAGGAGCCTGTTTCGAAACATTAATATTGGTTGAACCATCTAAAATTCATGAAATTTGATTGAAAAGTTATATTAAAAATATATTTAATATATAAAATAAAGAAATTTTATGTGAAAAAATAAATAATATAGTCAACTACAACAATTTCAATCAATTCAGAAAAAGTATCTACAATCTTATTTATTTGGAAAAATTGATTGTAATAATTCCAACTATTGGCGGTCCGCTCATAGTAATCTCAACTATCGATTATTTCAGAATAATCCCAACTTTAGGGACCTTCCGCCAATAATGGTCCGACGTGACCGACAATAAATAAATTCTTATAGTTTCTAAAGAGATATAGCAGGTAATCCCTATAAATAATCCCAAATTTTAATTTTTATGCTTAATTTCTATTAAAAATTCACTTGTTAGAGTATGTAATATGTGGTCATGGACTATTATTGGTGGACGGTCCATATAATTGGGATTATACAAAAATAATCAATAGTTGGGATTATTGTTAGCGGACCGGCAATGGTTGGGATTATTATTTTCAATTTTTCCTATTTATTTTGATTATTTTATGGGTTTTTACAAGAATATTACTAAAATAAAACTTATTTACATAAATATGACTATTCATTACTACAATGTAGTGTTGTGGTAACTTAAGTTCAAAACTTGAACATAAATTACTATGATTTCATTACTACTCTAGTAACTAGTCATATTTTTGTAAAACATCTTTATTTTGGTCATATTTATGTAATTATTTCTTATTTTATAACTCAACATGTGAAATCAAAAGTTATGTGTTTATTTCCATCATTTGCAATGGAGCCAAAGATTCATTTTTTGGCTTGAGATTATGATGGAATAAAGCAAAATGGTTCACTAAACTGTCTGCGCTTCTTTGTTATGGAGCATCAGTCAGTCCATGCAATTTTGGACACGATTTTCACTATGGGTCATCCGGAAATAGTCTCTCTGTGCTTTAGTACAGGGGTAAGACTGCGTACATCCGACCCCCCCTTACTCCACCGTAGGTGGGAGCCTTTGCGGCACTGGGGTAAATGAAAATGATGAAATGACGAACTAATAAGATTGATAACCTAGAAATAGAGGTCACCAACCAAGTGGTAAACCTTTCAAACCCCACTTTTGATTCTATAAACAAGGAGTATAAAATAAAAATTAAGGTCTATTTTTTCATCCCAATTTTCATCTTTATCTTCTTTATGAGTCACTTTTACTAACTACAAAATTTAATTTCAAAGCCCCCTGAATTATATAATAATCAAAGTCCAAAAGCCCCCTGAATTGGTTGGAACTGTACAATAGGATCATTTTTACTATATTTCATTTTTTTTTATTTAATGGTCCAAATATATTGTAATTTAAGGATAATAATAAGTTTGTTTAAAATATGGAAAACACATTTTGAAATTTCAAACTACTTTACTCTATTCCAAATACTTGCCAATAATTAAAGATGTAATTTTACATTTAGTTAAAATTAAATTTCTTGAATTTAAGTGAAAAAATTAGAGAATAATAGTATATTTGATATTATTACCCAACATATTCTATCTATATTCAAATTAGCATGTATACTAAAAATTTGTTTTATTAGCATCAACCAAAAGTCCAAAATTAGGGGTGGTAGCGTGTCGGATTTGTACCGGATGAAAGCTCACCAACGTCCACTCGTTAATTTTTCGTATTCCACTCACCTGTCCATCATCCATTAAAAACTACATCCACATCCAACTCATCCATCATGAACGGGTTATCGGGTGGATCGGGTGAGTAACATGTGAATATAAATGGTCTAACTTAAAAGACAAAATAAATAAATTATAAAGAGAAGTTGTGACAATTAAAAACCAAAAATTAAGAATTCATTGAATAATAACATCAAAAACTTGAGCAACTACGTATATTACAATCATTAATTCACTGCTAATAAAAAAGAACTGATTGTTAACAAAATAAACATAGAACTTCTTCAAGCTGTCAAATTTTATATTTTGCATCAGCTACCGGTGGGCGTAGCTCAACTGGTAGGAAGGGAGTGCCACAAGGGTTAGGTCCCGGGTTCGAATCCCGGCAACTGCGATGAGGGGTTACTATGCTAAAAAATGCATAGGGCCTCTGCAAGTACCGGGGACAGAGCCCCACTTTCTATCTGTTAGATTGGGATTATAGTCCAACTTACATCCTCCCAACGTACTGTCCGGTCGGGGTTGGGGGGCCCTCAGGGATGGGGTGTCATCCTTTTTTTTTATATTTTGCATCAGCACAAAACTCTTTTTTCAATTCAACTGTCACTTCTTGAAACTCTTCGATTGTCTTTATTTCACCCATTCATAGATATGTGTCTTCTCCATTAACAACAAATGCATATCTATTAACATATAAATATTAATTATTATATATATTATTAAATAGATGTTATATATAACATTATGTGTATATATATTTATATGCGGGTTAGCAGGTGAGTGGATGGAGTGGGTGACGGGTCAGGTGATGGGTTGGATGAATGATCGTCCACACCCGATCCAACCCGTCTTTCAATCCACCCTTCATTCATTTCTCATCTATACCTTTTCTGGTATTTGTCCATATTTTCGGTTCGGCTTGACCGGGTATCCGCGGATAGGGGTGTGCACCGGTTCAAAACCGGATCGGACCGAACCGGCCTGGAACCGGATTTGCCATGATATGGAAACCGAAAACCGGACCGGATGTATTCCGGTTTTTATCCGGAATCGAATCGGTTTATCCGGTTCAAAACCAGAACCGGACCGAAAAAACCGGTTTCAAAATAAATAATTTTTTTCTTTACTAATAAAGCTACTAATAATTTGATAAAGCTGGAGTACTTATTATTAAAAGTATTAATTTTATTATTATTGTTTTCTAAACTCATTTTAATTAATTTTAGTGCGCAAATATTGAAGTAACTTGAGACTCGAATAATATATATTAGATAGTCTTCTTAGGAGAATAAAAATGAATGGGTGAATATAATATTGGGATAATATATACAAATATATACGGAGTATTATAATCATTATGAAATTGATTGCTATTATATATTATAATTAGTATGGAGTATTATTTTTTATTTTATAACTATTATTATATTAGTATTAATAAATATATTTTTAAAAATATTGCAAAACCGGTGAAATCCGGTTCAACCCGGAATAATCCGATTGTAAACCGGAAACCGGTTTCCTAAATTTTTATGACCGAAAACCGGACCGGATATCATTCCGATTCGATCCGATTCCAGTTTTTTCGGTCTGGTTCGGTCCGGTTTTCCAGTTTAAACCGGATAGTGCACACCCCTATCCGCGGGTGCGGGTGATATTGTCGGCCCTATCCAAAATGGATTAATCTACTACCTCCGTCCCAATGGACTTTGCACTCCTTGAATTAGATGTGAAATAAGAATAGTAAAAGTTGTGTGGTCGAAGTTTGTGCAGAGGAGAGAGAAATGAGCAAAACCACAAAATAGTTACTTTAATGGGAAAGTGATAAAGTTTTTTGGGATAATAAAAAAGAGAAAGTTAGCAAAGTCCATTGGGACGGAGAGAATATTGTTTTTCACCCATGCATCCACATTCTACATGTATGAGGTTGCCACGTTGCAAGCAATGCGGCCAACGCAGCAATTCCCCGTTCCAGCTTCTTCCGCCGCTTCCTTTTTTAACCGCTCAATAAATAATTGTATACTACACATATATAAACGACTGTTTATCTATGTACTAATTAATTGATATTGAGTTTCCAATACCCACAATGAAGACGACCGCTATTCCTACCTGTACGTATAAATGTATAATTACTTTGTTGAACTCTATATACAAACAATTAAATAATTAAATTAACACGATTATTAATTTACTGGTCAACTAATACTTTTGTTAATGTGTGTGTACATAGGATTATAGATGAGTTAACGAGAGAAGCTGCCGCCGTTGACCCGGCAGACTTTGACAAAGTCCTCCAAGTCGCCGACGACAACAGCGCTGAGATTAAGATCGTTCTTACTACTCACCATCATCAGTACATACGCCTTACTTTGGATTGCTTTTAATCATACAAAATTGCATTATTTAGAATAAATGTTCGAAAAGGCGCTAGGCGCTAGTCGGGCAGTGCCAACCCAGCGCCTAGCGCCTAGGCGGCTAGGCGGACGCCTAGTCGGGGACATAAAAATAGCATTTTTATCTATATTTTTGCATAAATATGATAAGTAATATTGTATTTTTGTGTGTATAAAAATATATATATATATACATATACATTAACAAACATGAATGATAGAATTATCACATTCAATCATACGTAGTATATGATAACTAATCAGTTAACTTCATTATGTTATAAATATAAATAATGATAAAATTTGGGTATATGTTTATCTTAATTTACAACTTCATTTCTTTATATCCATGGCTAAAGTTAAAGTATGTATAGCGCTTAGAAATTTAAAATTAAAAAGTAAAGTAATGTTCGGTGAATCTAGACAACCTAGGTGCGCCGCCGATTAGGCGCTCTAGGCAGGCAACTAGGCGCCATAGGCGGCCGACTAATTCAATTAGACTGTTAATCAATTAGTCGGATTGCCTAGATGAAAATCAGGGCGCCCGACCACCCCCTAGCGCCTAGGTGGGGACTAATCGGACGTCTAGAACGATTTTTAGAACAAAGTTTAGAATTAATAATGACCAATTGCTCTGGGTAGAACGGCAGAAGTTAAGACAATAGTGGATTATATTAGCGGGTTTGACATTTAGCGGTTATCGGATTATGTTAGCAGGTTGTCAATAACGGATTCAATTAGCGAAATAAGTTGGCGGGTTATCAAAATGTTTAGTAATTTAGCTGTTTGACCATAAAATTAATAGAAAATGCTATTTTTTAAAATGCTAACCCAAAACTCTCATATTTGCAGCGTTTCCATTTCAGTAGTTCCGTTCCAAAGCGCTAGTGCTGAACCACTATTTATCAAACAACGTTTTCACTTGTTTTAAACGTCAAAAGTGATCGAACCGCCATTTTTTGGCTGAAACGTCATTTTCCGAACACTCCCGATATCAAATTCCAAAACACGAACGTTATTTATGATACTACATTCGTCCCATTTTATATGTCATACTTTAGTTAGGCACAATTATTAATAAAGTGATTGAAAAAGTAAAAGTTGTGGTTGATTTGAATATAATGAAGTGAAACGTTGTAGAACTTAAATATTTTTTTTCAAAAAATATATTTTATTCAAAAAGGGAATGTGACACTTATTTTGGAATAGTCCAAAAGGAAAAGTAGGACAAGTAACATGGGACAAGTAACATGGGACGGAGGCCCTATTTGTTATATTGCCTTACTAAAGTCTCGTATTGTCAAAGCGTGACAATATAAGAATGACTTTGAATTGCTCGATCATATCTTAAGATGAATAATAGGAGTGAAATGCATAAACTGTAGTTTAACTATCGGTATTATTACTGCGTTTTGGTGCCTTAATTTGTAAATGAATCAATTACAAATCAGTACCATAATTACGTGACCGAAATTCTATGCGTAAAGATCACTATCCTACGTTATGGCTGAAATTCTAAGTTCACTTTGCGTTACTTTTGTTTGTGTCTTTTTTTTGTGTCATCATGGTAGGCTGCATAGAACTTTGGTGGCCCCGTAGGTTTTTTGGGCCAAGAATTTGAATATTTATACCAGTTGAAACATTTATGTGTAAAATATATTTATATACTTCTATGGTACTGATTTCTTTCATTTAAAAGTTAATGTACCAAAGTGCAACATTATCAATAATGAAAGTACGTATTGTTTATGCATTTGTAATTACTAGATTGTGTCAAATACGATAATGCATATATGGACGTCATGTGTATAAACTATAAAATTATAGCTATCACGCGAGTGGAAATGAGAAGATGAAAGAGATGGTGGCGGGATTGAAGGTGTACGGTGGAGCAGTTGATAATGTGGAAGGATGGACTGATGGGGTGCAAGATGGTGATACCATTGCTCTCGGGGCTTCTACCTTCATCACATGCCTCCTCACCCCTTGGTATACATGTAGACTATATATTATGCACTTCTCTTCTAAACATGTTAAGAACTTAACTTCTTATTTTAAGATATGGCTACAATATTCTTCTTATAAGATAAGACCTTAGCTTCCTAGTTCATACCATAAATATGGATGACTTATTTAGTCTTATTAAAAGAATTAAAACTTCCCTAATAAGAGTGCATGATTCCTACTCTAATAATGATGATAAGAAATTTTGCTAAGATCTTTTTAATTCCCTCAATTAGAGTTCATTATAAGTTAAATTGGGACAAGAGATGACCCATATTTTGAATTTTTGACCAACATTTTGAAATTTTGGTTGGAGTGATGGAATTGGCATAGTTATATTAAAATCATGACTGCAAATGAGTTAACTATCAATGAGAAGGCCTAAAAAATTAAAATTATTGATACAATGGTCAAAAGATTAAAAATATCAATAAAAAACTTAAAATGTACCCCGTAATCGATTTTGCTTTCTTTGAATTTTTATATACTCCATTGCTAATATTTTGATGATTTTTCTTCACAAAATTTTATTATTTTAATAAAATTAATTAAAATTTAAATTCTTTAAACTAAATTAATTATGAAATTCATGATATTATGGGTCTTGGTCTCTTAGATTGATAGTTCTGACATTCTACAATTTTCATATTTAATATAGTTAACCTAACTTTGAGGTACCATTGAAATTCTTAATAAAATAAAGAAAAACTTTTCTAAAAGAATCAAAAGCTAAACTAGTTCTTTCCATAAATTCAAAAAATCAAAGTTTAATTTATGGTTGGTAAGTTGGCAGCAGAGACAAAAAATCAATTGAAGTTGCATTGCCAAATAGCTCTCATGATTTTCATTTTTAATATACATACATACCCGCTAGACAATCGATCATTTTGCAACTAAATTAACCGATTCAAATTGCATGTTCATTTGCTACGTAATAAGTAGAGAATGCTAAATTAATGTTCCTTTGATGATTGATTGTAGCCACACGAATGGTCATATAAGTTATTATATGAGTAGCAAAGAGGGAGGGATATCGGCTGCCGTCTTCACCGGAGACACCCTAGTAAGACAGTCATTTTTCATATATATATTTAATGTGATGTTAATTTATACGAATACTACGTATTATATAAAACTCAAATTTTGAAAGTGAAATTTAGACTAAGACGAATGAAGGGCATTTTTTATAAAATTTGTTAACGACTAATAATAAGAGCTTCTTCTCGCAATTAAGAGCTTCTTCTCGCAATTAAGTTTTTCATCTCGAGTTAATTAAAGAATTCAATTGTGAGCAACATCCATGAAGCTTCCTCCATGTGCAAGAATGACAAAGGAAACTTCCTCAACCACCATTGAAGCTTCCCCATGTTTAATCTCATTTTACTTCCACCTTCCTACTACCTAGTTTTGGCTCTATAAATAAAGAGCTTGAAGAGTCTTTCTATCATCAAGTAAATTAAATCATAGATCATCATAGCACAACCAAGTTTGAGTTACGAATATCCTTGATAAATATGTGAGGTGTTTTTGAGAGCTTTTAGTTAGAGTTTGTATGTCTCTTCTTTCTATTCTTGAAAGTAATAGAAGTTCTTTTTCTCTCATATTAACATGATCCTGTTGTTCCCAACAAGTGGTATCAAAGCCTGGTATCGGAGCTATGATTATGCTCACGGCTAAACTACACGCTATGGAAACCTCGGATGGAAGATTTCCTTAGCTGTAAAGACCTTTTTGATCCAATAGAGATGAAAGGTAGTAATCCTGACCCGCCCAAATCAATCCAGTGAAAGAAAATTAATTGGAAAAACTATCGGTCCACCACTTTGCACAAGAAACCGATGGTTATGCCCTTTGGAAGAAGTTAGAAGATATGTATCAGGCCAAGATCGCTAGGAATAAGGCCCTACTGATGAGGCGCTTTGTAAATATGAAGCTCAAATGTGGAATTTTTGTTGCCGAACATACTAGTCAATTTCATAGTATGGTAAATCAATTATCTTATGTCGAAATGCCACTTGAAGATAGAATGCAATCTCTACTACTTCTTAGCTCCCTACCTGGTAGTTGGGAGACACTGGTTGTTACTCTCGGTAACTCAACCTCAGACCACAAACTTAACATGTCTGTGGTCAAGGATGCATTGTTCAATGAGGAGGCAAGAAGGAAAGACGTGAGCACAGATCAGACTCGTGCCTTTGTGACGGAGAATCGAGGAAGACCACAAGGAAAGCAGCAAAGAAACAGTGGAGGAAAGTGGCAAAGCAGAGGCAAAAGTTGGGGGAGATCATCAGATGGTCGGAAACCTTCTTATACCTATCATCATTGCGGTATAGAGGAGCGAGAGAAGAGCAATTCACAAACGAAGAACAAGGGTGGTGAAGCGCTCATCACAATCTCAGGTAATGTAGCGTACTGTACTACCAATGATGAAACATGTCTGCACCTCTCAAGAGAGGACACTGAATGGTGGTAGATACTGCAACATCTTATCACTTTCAAGTTTGAAGGATGTCAGACATGTTCCAGACCTTCGGCTCAATCTCCTATCAGTGGCATGTCTTGACGAATAGGGGTATGAAAACCATTTTAGCAGGGGCACGTGAAAAATGTCAAAGAGCGTTTTGTCAATCGCTCGAGGACATGTTTGTGGCACATTGTACAAAACCCGTTTGAGGATTTGTACGGATAGCCTTAACATTGGTGAGGAGGCTTCTTAGGATCTGTGGCACCTGAGACTCGGTCACATCGGTGAGAAAGGGTTGACTACCTTGATGATGAAGAAACTTATCAACATTCATAAGAATGTTGCACTGGGTCCTTGTAGTCATTGTCTATTTGGTAAGCAACATAGAGTATCATTTAGTTCTACTTCAACTAAAAGATCAGAGTTGTTTTAGTACTTTTCGATGTATGTGGTCCTTTAAAGGTGGAATCACTCGGTGGAAGCAGATATTTTGTGACTTTTATCGATGATGCCCTCGGAAAGTGTGGGTGTATTTCATGATAACAAAAGATTAGATGTTCGGGTGCTTCAAGACATTTCACGTCTTGGTGAAAGTGAAACATGAAAGAAGCTGAAATGTCTCCGATCTGATAATGGAGGCGAGTATACTTCAAGGCATTCGATGCATATTGTAAAACATATGGAATTCGGCATGAGAGGTCAGTACCACGCACCCCTCAGCACAATAGCGTTGCTGAAAGAATGAATCGGACTATCATGGAGCGAGCCAGGAGCATGCTGAATATGGATAAGCTTCCAAAGTTATTTTGTGGAGAAGCAGTGAACATTGCATGCTATGTTATCAACCGATCATCTCCAGTACCACTCAACTTTGAAGTTCTAGAGAGGCTATGGACAAGTTAGGATCCTACATACTCGCATCTTAGAGTATTTGGTTGTTTGTCGTATGCACATGTATCCAAAGAGCTCAGACATAAGCTTGATGCAAGAACTATCCCATGCATTTTCGTTGGCTATGGAAATGAAGAGTTTGGATACATGTTATGGGATTCTAAGGAGAAAAAAGTGTTCAGAAGTAGGGACATTGTGTTCCATGAAAATTTGACAACAGAAGACATTGAAAAACACACAATGTCTCGGAAGTCAAATGAGGGTGCTCAAGTTTCAAATGAAGCACTGAACTATTCTTGAGAAACAATGATGAAGTGCATGTTGAAAACTCAGAAGTAGAAGAAGATGAGGAGATATAAGAGAGTGCAGTGCAAGAAGAGTCACAACCCACCTCGTCAGGCACACATCATCTGAATATCTTTTGTTAGCTGAAGATGGAGAACCAAAGAGTTTTCAAGAAGCTGTGTCTCATAAGGATAAATAAAAATGGCTAATAGCAATGCAGGATGAGTTAGAAACTCTGCAGAAAAAATCAAACTTTTGAGATCGTAGAACTTCCTAAAGGGAAGAAGGCACTGAGAAACAAATGGGTGTTCAAGTTGAAGAAGGATGCAAGCGGACAAGTGGTGAAACACAAAGCTCGGTTGATTGTGAAAGGATTTCAACAGAAGAAAGAAATTGATTTTGATTAGATCTTTGCACCAGTTGTCAAGATGACCTCGATCCGAGTTATACTTGGCTTGGCAGCAAGTATGAACTTAGAACTTGAACAGATGGATGTGAAGACAACATTTCTTCACGGTGATTTCAGAGAAGAAGTCTATATGCAACAGTTAGAAGGCTCTGAGAACTCAAATGATAAATTTGTGTGTAAATTATCTAAAAGTTTGTATGGCTTGAAGCAGGCACCAAGGCAGTGGAATGAGAAGTTTAACTCATGCATAAACAGTCAAGGCTATAAGAAGACTAATGTAGATGAGTGTGTATACATCAAGAAACTTCCAAACGGTACCTTCATTGCTCTTATGGTGTATGTAGATGACATGTTGATCGTTGGGAAAGATGCTGTGAAGATAAACTAGCTGAAGAAAGAACTCTCCAATTCTTTTGATATGAAAGACTTAGGACCAACTCAACAGATTCTTGGGATGCAGATCACTCGAGACAGGAATAATCGCAAGTTATGGCTATCTTAGGAGAAGTACATTGAACGAGTACTTGAGAGATTCAACATGAATGATGCCAAACCAGTTAGTGTTCCACCTATGAATCACTTCAAGTTGAGCAAAAGAACATGTCCCACATCCAAGGAAGAGATCGGGGAGATGTCAGCAGTTCCATATTCTTCAGCAGTTCCATATTCTTCAGCAGTTGGAAGTTTGATGTATGTCATGGTATTCACAAGACCATACATTGCACAGGCAGTGGGTACAGTGACTCGTTTTCTCTCTAACCCCGGGAAGGAGCATTGGGAGACAGTCAAATGGATTCTCAGGTACTTGAAAGGTACTACGAAGTTATGTCTTTGCTACAGAGGAGTTGATCCAGTCTTGGAAGGCTACACAAATGCTGATATGGCCGGAGATATTGATAGTGGAAAATCTACTTCAAGATATATCTACACTTTTGCGGGGGGGGGGGGGGGGGGGGCTGTTTCTTGGCAATCAAGATTGCAGAAGTGTATCACTTTTTCTATAACAGAAGCAGAATACATTGCTGTCGTTGAAGCAGGTAAGGAAATGTTGTAGCTAATGCGCTTTCTCCAAGAACTTGGGATCCAGCAGAAAGAGTACAAGGTACATTATGACAGTCAAAGTGCTCTAGACTTGAGCAAGAACTCTATGTACCATTCTCGTACAAAGCATATTGTTGTTCGGTATCATGGATACGGGAGACGATTGATCAACAACTGTTGAGACCAGTGAAGATCAACAACTGTTGAGACTAGTGAAGATCAATACAAAGGAGGATCCATCAGACATGCTGACAAAGGTGGTGACACGAGATAAGTTAGAGCCGTGCAGATACATAGTCAGGATGCTTGTTTTGAATATGTCTGAAAGGGGAGAATTGAAGAATTCAATTTCCAGGACATATCCAAGTATTGAAGAATCCAATTGTGAGCAACATCCATGAAGAAGAATCCAATTGTGAGCAACATCCATGAAACTTCCTCCATGTGCAAGAATGACAAAGGAAAGTTCCTCAACCACCATTGAAGCTTCCTCATGTTTAATCTCATTTTCCTTCCACCTTCCTACTACCTAGTTTTGGTGCTATAAATAAGAGCTTGGAGAGTCTTTCTATCATCAAGTAAATTAGATCATAGATCATCATAGCACAACCAAGTTTGAGTTGTGAATATCCTTGAGAGGTATGTGAGGTGTTTTTGAAAGTTTTTAGTTAGAGCTTGTATGTCTCTTCTTTCTATTCTTGAAAGTAATAAAAGTTTTCTTCCTCTCATATTAGCACGATCCTGTTATTCTCAACAGAGTTTTAGCTAGGCAAAATAACTTTTGGGTGTACTTAAATGATCTCTTACTTAGAGACATGATAGGCCCGGCGTAGCCAGAACACTGAATCGGTACAAACAATGAATTGATAATATATAGAAAATTGCTATGTTTTTGCCTTAGCTTATTAATGCAATGAGCTGAGTTATTTCTTCTGTAATTCAAATACTTGCATTGAGAAGTGCAGTTTTCTGGGGGTTGTGGTAAGTTCTTCGAAGGTACTGCCGCACAGATGTATCAATCTTTATGCAAGACATTGGCATCTCTTCCCAAATTAACTCGTGTTTACTGCGCCCATGAGGTATAGTATATGCCTAAAAACTCCTCATCCCATTATTTTTGCATGTCTCGTTTTCATTTTGTTTGTGGCATTAAATTAGTTTGTCTAAAATTATGTGTGATTTTAACTCATTCTTGTTTTATGTTTTATTCTTAATATCAATAACTTATTTCTACATACTTTTCTTTTCTTATCATAAAACGAAGAAGGGTTATTTAAAATAGTGTGAGTTGAACCGGCAAGTCGGCTATATTGGTAGTCCTTAAAAGGAAAGCAAGAACAAATTTTTCTTTATATATATAACAAGTATGATTTTGAACATTAATTACTTAGTTAGTTCTTTATATATATTAGAAGCAATGGCTAGTATACAACTAAAGTGAATATAATGGACAAAATGTGATTTTATAAGGAGTTATGTAATAGTAATTTCCTTGACTTAATGGACAAAATACCATTTTTCATCCCTCTTTGGTCCTTGGTTGACTAAAGTTTTGGTCATTTGTTCTTTCCGTACACTTTTCCCATCATTATGGCCAGATAAATGGCCAAAAAGGATCGAAAAGTGACAAAAACGAGGTGTGGGTACATAAAAATAGGGATGAGTTACGAGTTAGTAGTGATCTTGAGACAAAAAAAAAGGAACTCTTCCGTACTTGGGAGTTGATTTTACTAAAAGTGGTATGCCATTTAAAAATTTAAGCTAAAGTAATTTCTAAAATTTCTAGCTTTATATGTGTACTCTTATTTAATTCATAGTGTTAAGACATGGGGTTTCACCCTAAAAGGTCAACCTGATTGGGTGAGTAATCCAAATCTTAATATAGCACTTAGTTTCTTCACAAGTATCCAGCGTGTGAATTCAACGCCCTTTCTCACGACCAAACACTTCGTCTACATCGTGCCGTCATTCAATTTTTTCATCGATTCGTTACAGTGTTTTTTTATAATCGTGTCATCATTTTTCATAAGGGAGCCCACACCATGGATTGAGTTGGCTCTGATACCATGTTAAGATCTAGGGTTCCATTCTAAAAGGCCAACCTAATAGGGAGAGTAATATAGATCTTATTATATTACTTAGTTTCTTCACAAGTATCCGGTGTGGGAATTCAACACATAATTATTACAGTATACAATGAAGAACCTGGAATTTGGTTCAACCATTGAACCAGAAAACATTGTGTTGATGGAGAAGTTGGAATGGGCTAAGCAGCAAAGGAGGTTGAACCTACCAACCGTTCCATCCACCATCCAGGATGAACTCGACAACAACCCCTTCCTCAGAGTTGATTTACCACATATTCAGGTACTCACACATTGATGACTTTTGAGTTTTGACATATGATACACGGAAACTCTCCACAGCTCACTCACAGTCCCGTTTCAAAATCTTGTTTCGACATTGTTTACGCAATTAAGAAGAATCTGATAATGTGTCTTATAAATAATACTCCGTAATAAAACATTTTAATAATGATATATTAAAATGAAGTATTCAAAACTGCCCCTGCTTTATAAAGAAGTATAATACAAGAGTATTATTTTAATTAACAGTCAATATTAATAAAGTATGACTCAAAAAATGAAGACATGAACAAATATAATGGGACATAAGCACTACTTGGTTCAATATTATATACGATATAATAAATTGTTTATCCATGATCTTACAGGAGAAGCTATGGTGCACATCAGCAGTGGAAGCCCTGAAGAAGCTAAGGCAACTCAAAGATAATTATGGGAGTTAGAAATATATAGAGCATGCTAGTCATCCCAACGTTGACCGTCGCGAATGATTAAAGCTCATTGATCTAAAATCTTTAGAGAATCTTTGATCATTCATCACGTCATCATGCTCCTTAGTGAGCATACTAAGATGTTGCATGTATTTTCTCGACTGAGTAGAATACTAAGGTTTCCGAATAAAAAATATTGTGGTCGAGTTGCATAAGTATACGCATAACAATAACAATAATAATGCTAGTGTAACACTCGAGGCATGCCCGGTAGTTTCACATTGATATGAGTTGAAATAGCAAATATCAATAGAGCTTGTAAATTATCTAAAGAATTTGTTAATAACATGTTTTATGTTGAAAATATATATATTTATTATATTTATTGATATTTTTGGAGAAATTAGAAACATGATTTTGAAAAAATTATGCATATATTGTTTATTGTTATTATTATTTAAGTTTTAGACCTATTCAAATATGCACATTTTTTTTATTAATGTGGAGTATATGTAAATGGCATTGGTAATGTGTTCTTTTTTGTGAGTTAACGTATCAAAGTGCATATAGTATGAATCAAATTCACGAGAGATTGAGATAAAAGTTAACTATATCTAGAAAATTCATAACATATGATTATTAAAAATGCTACGATATAATTGATTCAATTCTAATAATTTGATTTGAACTAATAGGATATATGTGGGGTATTGTATTATATATATGTTTTAAAAACTAAGAAAAACACAACTTAATTAACGACTTGTTATAGCTGAATCTTATTTTTAATAATAATAGAAGACTAAAGTACTAACGATTATTTTAGGAGCTAGAAATAATCACTTAGGAAATTCAAGTGGCCATAAATAAAGTATTTATACAAATTTGATAATGTGAAAACAATTAGGAGCTACAAATTTGAATAGTAGTTGATCTTGTGCTCAATTAAATTATATTAATTCAGTTTTATTTAGGTGCGTACCGTTTATATATCTTTGACTATACGTCTATACTCCTATTATTAATTTGTTTTAAGGCGCTAATCGCAAATCTTAATTAACAAATATAATGCACAAATATAATGCTTTTATAGTATTGACCAAACTCTCACAAAAAACTCCTTTGGAGAGAAAATCTTTTTTTTATTATTATTATTTTAGGAAAAGGCCGGGTTTAATTATATTTCTTCCCTCTCTAGTAATGAAATCTTCTAATCACTTTATAATAATGTTTATGATTTCCATTTTGAATTAAATGTTATTTAGTTTCACTTTTTTTCATTTGAATGTATTTATAAAAGTAATTTCGTGTTACACGAGAGTTCAAGTTGTAAACAATATTAGACTAAAGCAATTCTATCTCTTAGTCAATTATTTTGTAGGTTACTTAGATAGGTTACTCTTGATTGGGCTTTGCACCCATTTTCATGTCCATCTCATTTAATATAAAATTATTTGACTTTACATCCTCATTCCTTCACAATTTTTGGATTAATGGAATGCACATATTACTGATTTTGAAAATGAGATATAAACTCTGAATATCACCAAAAAATAAGGTGCAAATTCCAATTCTCCTAAATTTTATATGTATGACTTCTAAGTTAAATATTTCTGAAATTAATGAAATATGTTCGAATCACTTTTATTAGGCAATTCAAATATGATGCAATTATACAAATAAACATATTAACTTTAATGCGGAGTAATATTTATCAAAGGTGGGCAACTTGTTTGAATGAATACACGCATAAAAAGTATTGGGATAAATGTTTGAACTTTATGTGATAACCCAAATAAAGGGAAAGTTCCCGAAATAGGACTAAACAGTTTCAAAATTCTAAAATAGGACTGTCATTTTTTTTATTTTCAAAATAGGACTAATAACTGCCATGTTTAGAAAGTACTGACATGTTTGAAGTCTGGTACTGCCGAAACATGGCAGTAATTAGTCCTATTTTGGGAATAAAATCATGGTAGTCCTATTTTGGAATTTTCAAACTGTTTTAGTCCTATTTCGGGTGATATCTCCCAAATAAATGATTATAAAGATAAACTATTTAACTTTATCAACTATATTTAATTTAATAAAATTAAATATAATTAAATTGTCTCAATAAAAAAAGGCGTATTGTTTTTACGTTTGAAAGAACTGTTAAGTTGCTTATTAAATTTAGGAGCTCTTTTAGAATGTTTTTACTTGAATCGAAATTTTTTGATCTGATCTGGTGATGTAGTTTGGTATGTTTAAGTCTGATCTGATCTAATCTGGTCCGATATGGTAGATGTATGATCTATGTGTACTTTACAACTATAAAAGCTTGATCTAGTTTGATGTGTTAAAGTGTGGTCTGATCTGATATAGTCTGTTTAAGAAGCTGGTCTGTTCGTCTTATTCTTATTATTTATTGCTTATTCTTATTTTATTCAAATCAAATCATATCATAAAATTTGAGATCAGATCAGACCATATCAGATCAGACTAGAAACATTTAGATCAGATCAGAAACATTCAGATCAGATCAGATTGGTTCACACATCATTTATCCCTTTTATTATTATTATAATAGTTATAATAATAATAATAATAATAATAATAATAATAATAATAAAATACTCGGAAAAAGGGGCAAATAAGCCCACGTACTAACCAAAAAGGTCAAATAGGCCTTTATATAGGAGGCTATGTCTGGCCATCGTCATTTGGGGCGGTTCCCGGTGGAAATTTTTGATGCAATTTTTTGAGCATATTATTCATTAAGTCTAGTTTACTCATACCAAATTTCAGCTAAAACTTCAATCGAGAAAGCATTCAAATGAATTCTTGAAGATAACTGCGCAGTTAAAAGCGCAGTTATCTTCAAGAATTTATTTGAATGACTTCCCCATTGAATTTTTATCTGAATTTTGGTATGAGTAAACTAGACTTAATGAATAAAATTCTCAAAAACAATCATTAAAAAATTCCACCGAGAACTACCTCAAATGGCGACGACCGGACAGAGACTCTTATATAAGAGCTTATTTGACCTTTTTTGTTAGTAATTTGCCCGTTTCTCTTAAAATACTCCGTATATCTTTAATATTTCTCTTTTATATTCTGCATATCCAGATAATTTAAACCGGTGGAAATATCCCGTGAAATCCACCTTTTCTAATTGTATTTCGTTTATGTCTCCTCCGAATTTACTTTTCATTTGTAACTTTCACTTTTTCACTTTTAATTTTATATTTCAAAAACGACCTAAGTCTTAAATAAAACCCCCAACCAGATATCGTTTCAGAGATCGGAGACGTTAATGGAGGTTCCCTCCCGCCCAGTGCCAGCTGCGTCTTCGGCCTCCGCCCTCCGCCCTCCGCCCTCCGCCCTCCGCCCTCTGTGGCCCCGTCCTCTACCTTCCGTCCTCTGCGGCTGCGCTTTCCATCCTCTGCCCTCCGCCTTTGCATGCTCGGCTACTCTGATGCTCGCTGAATCACGTCTTAACTGTGTGTTGATTTCCAGTTTGCAGGTATGGACATTTCAATTCATCACTTGGATCTCCAATTTGAACAATTTGTTCTTAGGATTATGAGAATTTTTTGTGGTTCCAAGATAAATAGCATTAACCCCTGTTTTAGGGGTGAAATACTTTTTCTGTAATTCATGAGATTAGATACGTTGTGACAAGTAATGTGTATGACTAGAGCTAATAATCCATGACGGTTTTCACTTTAAACAGTAACTATACTACTTCGTTTAGCTTTTCGTTAGCAGGTTTTCAGTGTTTTTTGCTTGCGGAGATGATTGTGACTTTGTGAGTTCTCCATTGATTCGAAGAAGGCTAACAGGTCATTTTTAAAATTAACTATTCTGTTTGCCAGAATTGTTATAGTGATTTTTCAATCTCTTTGCCTATTTGTGTTTATTTTCATCTTTCTTTTTCAAACATTTGTTTGTTAAAAATGATATAAATGGCAGAGGTTGTACTTGCAGTGTGCAGAGGTACTTAATTACCTATGTGTTGCTGTATTTTATTCAAGGGTCATATATGAATTTAAACGTATGAGTAAAATGACGTCTTGAATAACTACATTTTGCTATAAACTCTCAACTTTCAACTTCTTATTGTTTTCTCACGACATATACGTCCCTCATAGAAAAACATTCTTTATAGGTTGCTCATAGTGAACCATTCTTTATAGGTTTTTGATGATATGCATCCAACCAAAATATCTGGTAGCCTGGATAACTAAAGAGTCTGTTTAACATTTTTTTCTTTCATGAGGACCTGCATAGTTTGTGGTTGTAGCTAAAATAGTGAATACAGTTTTGAGTAATTTGACTTTGTATTTATCCAAATCTCATTCCCATTAATAATTTTGTCATGGAATGGACTATAGAATGTTTGTAAATCTAGGTCTCACGTGTTTCTCAACTTGTTTTTTGTGATGGCTGAGGGCAATTACTTATCTTTAGCGCTTTTAGATATTTTTTCGGTTAACACATGTCTCACAACTTTTTTTATCTTATGGATAATGGAATAGGTGCCAAATGTCATTGATATTAGTCTCAAACCAAGGGAAGTGAAGAAGGTTGCTATAGTTGGTGGGGGTCTAATGAGATCTGAAAAATATCTACAACACTTAAAGGGTTTTGAGGTGGATCTTATGATTTTGATTAGTTGCACTTGTCTTTGTAAAGAATTTGACATTTAATTTACTGTAAACCTAATGATGGTTGTAATATTACAGGTTCTAATTGATTATGCAGCAATTTTGCTATTTTAGCTAATTTTGAGGACTTTGATCTAGAGAAAATGAAGCATCTGGAAGATTTTTTTTGTCCTACTTGAACCTTGAATGTTGCAACTTGTCCATAGGATGTTGATATAAAGCTCAATCCAAAGTTACAAGATTGTTTTGTGCAAAACTGCTCATTTGACATGCCTATTGCATTCCCTAAAGTGTCTATTTGTTGTTAATGTACACTTGTAACAATCATTTAATTGCTGATTTCACAAACATGCACCATTTAATCAGTGCTCTCTCTGCGTCGTGAGCATATGTTTACTTACAATGGCATTGAAATAATAAACTCATTATATATTTATTGTGATACTTTTATATATTTTTTGTTTCCTTTTGTTGCATTGTGTGTTGCGTTTGGTTGTACTAGATTGTTTTTTGTTGCATTATGCTGCTTTTGGTTGCACTAGATTGTTTTTTGTTTCATCATGTTGCTTTTAGTTGCACTAGATTGTTTTTTGTTGCATCATGTTGCTTTTTGTTGCATCTTGTTGTTGTTTATTACAGAATGTTTCTTTTTGTTGTATCTTGTTGTTGTTTATTGCAGAATGTTTCATTTTATTGATTTTTTGAACTATAGCTTTTTTATTTATGTTATTTATGTGTATCTATGTTTCCATTTGTATGTAGTAACTTTTTCTGTATGCAATATATATTTATATGAACACCTAAAATGATACATTTGGAATTATCAATATTAGAAACAACTAGAAACATGGTGAAACAATAAAAAATAAAATAAAATAAAAGTTATAAACAAAAAGAAACACAAGGAAACAATATTCTACGGAACTTAAAAAAGATGATAATTACATTTTAAAATATGTAAAATTTATTGAATTAAAAATTAAAATTTTCAATTTTTCAATTTTGATTTTTTACATGTTGAACATTTTAAGTTTTCAATTTTTTTTGAATTTTCTGTTTTTTGATATTTTACACTTTTTATAATTTACATTAATTTTATGATATTGTTTTCATATTTATTATTATATTATCTCTCTTTGTACTTTAAAAATTATTCTAGATTTTTTTAATAATTTAAAATTATATATACATTTGGATTTTATAGAGTTTGTACTATGGGATTTATTCCAATTTAAAAAATATATTCTTTCAAAAATATTTATAATTACATTTCATACTTTTTAGTAGTTCTAAAATATGTTTATCTAATTTTTTTTTTAATTTTTAACTATTTTAAACTTTTATATATTTGTTATCATGTTTATTATACTTAAAGTTTCTATATTTTTCTGATTTTTTTGAAACTTAAATTAATTTTCTTTTAGTTCTTAAATTTAATTTACAATTTTTAACTTTGAATTTTTTCTAATGAATGTTTTATTTTTATTTTTTTTCAAACTTTCAGTATTTCTGTCAATATTTAACTTTTGAAAATTTTACTTTAACTAGTGTGAGAGAGGCACTTTTAGTCCTCTACTTTCAAGTTTTCCACATTTAGTCCTTTAAGTATTATCAAATTGACACTTTTAGTCCTTCTACTATGATTTTGACACAAAAAGTGGAGGATTAGAAATGTCTCTATTGCAACAGTTGAAGGACTAAAAATGTCACTTTTACAAAAGTCAAATAACTAAATATGGAAATTTTCAAAGACGGATATCAAAAGTGTCTCTCGCACTATAGTCGAGGACTAAAAATAAAAAAAATAAAAGTCAAGTATCAAAAGTATCCCTAACACAATAGTCAGACCAAGAGTGACAAAAACTCTATTTTAGTTTGGTTTACAAGTTTTCTTTTTGCATTTGGTATTGTTGCTTGGCTTGAATATTTAAATTTTTTAACACTCGCTTTGTTATTAATGTTTACATTTTTGTATTTACATATAAAAAATAGAGAACTTCCAACTGTTGGTAATAAAGAGAGAGTAGGTGGGTTTTAAGGAAATGGTCTATTAATGAAAAGAAAACCTTAGTTAGTCCGTTTTTGAAAAAAGTTTTCCCTAATGACAAAAGTGATTTTTTTTGGCGTTTTTGACCATTTGTGAAAATTTCCCTTTAAACCGACTACAACTTGATCAATTTCATGATCCACCCATTTGAGTGTTGAAAGCCTCGAAATTTTGGCAACTTTTGTCAAGAAGTTTCTCTTATCCCCTTTCCTCAACCGGCTCAACGATAAACTAGGGGCAGGAGCTAAGAGGTCGGATACAATACAAGTTCAGGTTCTGCGAGTCACTGACAGCCGAGGATGAAGATTCTTCACATACCATGCTTAGAGGATAATTACTCCTACTTGTAAGACCTCCTCAACTTCCGAAGCACTCATTCGTTTCCACCGTTTTTGGATTCCCGCTCAGATTATTTTTGCTGTTTGGCGATTGTGTTTACAGGATTATCGACGAGTCCACAAAGGAAGCCGCTGCGGTGGACCCGGTCGAGCCGCAGAAGGTCCTACGCGTCGCGGAGGAGAATGGCGTTGATCTTAAACTCGTTCTCACCACTCACCACCACTGGTTCGTCATCGCTGATCCATTTACATCTAGTTTCCAATTTTTTATTGCATTGTTGATTATCTGGTTCTGTCTATATGTCTCTTCCATGAATTTGCAGTTTATCATTGTGTAGTGAGCTTTTAATTCTATTTTTTTTCACACGTTGGAAATGTTTTTAGTAGACAATAAAAACTGTTGCAATGGATCCCCCCCCCCCCCCCCCCCCCCCCCCATGGCCCCAACTGCCTTTGATGAGTTGCTACTTGCTAGTGGTGGTCAGTCAGTTACTCCGTATTTAAATATCCTAGTGGAGCACCAGATGGAAATGCACAAGAGAATTAGAGGTCAAAATGGCTGTATAATACCTGGATTAGAAGGCAAGTAAATGTGGAATTACTAGGTCAGAAGGTTTCATCATGTGAAGGATCTTAGAAGATGGAACTAAAATATCGTAGTGTCTATGTATTTACCTGTAGTCTTAATCCAACCTGTACAAGTATACAACTCATTATACAATTTCAAACATCTCCAATTGTATTTGAGGCTTACACTTGGTAGATATTTTTGCAGAGATGTGCCAGTATCATTTTAAATGGATTTGGGTCGAAAATTCGAAATTGTGCTACTTTCTGGCCCAAATGTTCACTGTTCAGTTCTCTGTATTTTATTATTTGTAATGGTGTTTCATGTTAATGATTGGGTGATAGTTTAGTTGTCTTGAACAGCTGCAATGGAAATCATTTTTTGTTTTCATTTACCACAGTAAAAGTGATGTCTTGTTTGTATGTGCTTTCAAGAAAGTCATTTGTATACTAATAAAAGTATATTTGCAGGCCCCTTTTACTACTTTTCTTAAACATAATACGGAGTACTTGTAGTTAGATAAGTTCTCCAGATTAAAACAGTCCTTTTTATCGAGTTCCTAGAGCTATTTAAGATTTTTAATATAATATTTTAGAATTCATGAAAAGCACTTTTACTACATGTTAAGAACAATGCCTTAGAAGTTGCACCAGTTTATGATGATTAGGATCACTATTTCATTACAATTTTGGTACCATCAAGGCATCAATCACATATTTCATTGAAAAAAACCTTTATGGGAGAAAGTTGATGAAATTAAAATCTAAAATGACAGATTTACATATTGAGATACTACAAAAATAACTCAAGCATTGAGCTCTGCTATTATGATGCTTACGCCTACTTGCATCAGTCCATGCAACCCCACCCCAGTGGAAATTCATGCAACCTCCATGGACAAAGTCCTGTTTTGGTACTTTGATGAGTGTAACAATTTTCCTTGTTGTTGTCATAATTTCTTCATGCATGCAGTATTTTACAGATACACGGTTGTGATACAGCTGATGTAATATGATATATTGTAGGGATCATGCTGGTGGCAATGATAAACTAAAGCAGTTGATACCAGGAATAAAGGTGTATGGCGGTTCAACCGATAATGTGCAGGGCTGCACCGATAAGGTTGAAAATGGTGACAGGATATTTCTTGGAGCTAACACCAACATAATAGCGCTTCACACACCTTGGTAAGCATATTTAAACTTTCTAACTTCAACCTATTATGCCACATTTGGCTATCAGTATTCCCTCGAAATGCCAAACGTGTTAGAACTAAAAAAGCTGCAAAAACCAGTAGATTCAGATGACATAATAAAAAGCTAAAAACAAATGAAACCATAGTCTTCTTCCTTTGTTATTTGATACTTAGCCTGTCACATTTCATTTTATTATTCCAGATTAAACTAACTGTTCATTTCCTCTTAATTTTATTCTCCTCTTAAAATATTTTCTACTACCTCCATTCTTTATTAGCGGAAACAATTTGCCCTTTTGTCCTATTCACTAACTCAACTTTGGATTCATTTTATATAATAATGTAATAATAAACTATATTATTAAAAATATTGTTAAGTCTGTCTCGATGTAGAGTTTCAAATTGTGATTTTTTATATAATGTTTATTAATAGCCAATGAAATATATTAATGGTCAACATTGTGAGTTGGCAAATGTGATCGTTAAACACATGCAACAAATTAAGAATAGAGGAAGAATAATTTTTAATAGGTAAAGATAATCAAAATACCCCAAACTTTGAAGGGGTGTGAGGTAAGCACTCCAAACTTGCATATGTAATTTAAATACCCCAAACTTTATATAAAAAATTATTTTAGCACCATGTTCATGCATTATTTCTTTCAAAAATGTAAATTTTTGGGTTAATTTCATAATTTAAAATATTTTTAGCATTCATGAAGATACAATTAACATTCTAAACTTCCATTGCAAAATAAATAGTATTATCCCCCACTCTATATAATTGCAACGTTTTCAATTTGCTGTTTTAAATTATGTAATTAACATCACAAATTTACATTTTTGAAATAAATAATACATGACCATGGTGTTAAAATAACTTTATATATAAAGTTTGGGGTAGTTAAATTACATGTAAAAGTTTGGGGTGTTTATCTCACACCCTTTCAAAGTTTGGGGTATTTTTGTTATTTTTTCCTTTTTAATATAGGAGATCTTTTCCCAACAATTTTATTTGACATATTTTTTCTACCTCGTGCCTCTTTATTGCTACTTGTTGCCACCAAAGCAATTATTTGCAACATTTTAACTAGTTTCTAACTGCTACATCCAGCCACACTAAAGGGCATATAAGCTACTATGTCACTGACAAAGAGTCAGATGAACCTGCTGTTTTCACAGGAGACACTCTGGTATGTGTGAGGTTGATCATTATTTAACTTTGATATAACTTTTGATGAGTTCAAGTACTTGTTAATGACAATGAGAAGATGTAAGGTTCAACAATTCTCATATTCTTATTTGCTATATACTCCGTAATACATTATTGACCCAAATGACCATGTTTCAGTTGCTAGATAGGTTTTAAAAAATTGTTCTAAATAGGAGTAAAACAATGTGACATTCCAAAATAGGAATAATTTCCCCCCTCTAAATAGGAGACATTAATTTGATGCTAGAAAACCACTGTCAATTGTGGCATTAATACTGCCATTTAATGTCTACTAATGGCAAAATATGGCATTGTTGTTTTATGATGAAAGTAAATTAGTCCTATTTAGTGAAAAACATAGTAGTGAAAAACATAGTATTTCTATTTTAAAAATTCACAATGTCTTTACTCCTATTTTGGGAAAATTCCCTATATTAAACTTACCCAGTTTGCTGGTTATGATCTCTCTCTCTCACTGCAGTTCGTAGCGGGTTGTGGTAAGTTTTTTGAGGGCACTGCATTACAAATGTATCAATCACTTTGTGTGACATTGAACTCATTGCCAAAGCCAACACATGTGTACTGTGGCCATGAGGTATATACATAAATTTTACATTGTGTTATGTAGATTGTAGACTATCTCACCTTAATTGAAAGGTTCCATTTAATAAGATGCCATACTGATCTCTGAAATCAGTGACAAATGTACAGTTTTCGAGAGAACTAATTTTTGTTTTTCCCCTAAAGATTTAAAGAAATGTCATGTCAGGGGAGTATCCAAAAGTAAGACTTGATTTGGTTGCATACTTGAATTTGATGCGATGTGCGTTGACTTATAAAAACGGAAATTATATACAACTTCACTTTTGTTTTAATATCATCATCAGTGAGTATGGCTTGGAATCAATGTTAAAATCTGCACTGGTACAAGGTAAATAGGCCAAGGCCTAGCAGGGCGGGTTGGGGCATGCCAACCCCAGGCTTCGGATTCTCTTTGCATGTATGCGTTTTGTATAAAGACTTATATGAACGGATTATTTCTTGATCTCATCCACCCCTAATCTGCTGTTTTGGAAGTTCAGGGATATGTCCTTGATCCGTAGAGAGTCTTAGCGCAGCATAGATGAGAGTATGGGATTAGTCAGGACTATTTGGGGTGGGGATGTAGGGCTCCTATGGAAGTCTATCACCAAGGGTTTCTAACATAGTTTGGCATTGTATTAGCATTTCAAACTATGTTGTTCTGAAGCAAATTGTGTTTTTTTTTAAATTGAAATAGTGTGAGTGGTTTTTTTTTCTATTATCAAACCTTGTCCTAAGTGGATTCTAGTTTGGATTTCGTTTAGTCTTTTATTTTTGACTCCTGCAAGGGATTCTTATAGCTTTTATTGTTTTTGTGCAGTACACTGTAAAGAATTTGCAGTTTGCTTTAACAATTGAACCAGATAATGCAAAAACAGTTCAAAAGCTATCCTGGGCTCAGTCTCAAAGAAAGAGTGGGCTTCCAACTGTTCCATCCACTATTGAGGAAGAACTTGATACTAACCCGTTCATGCGGGTTGATAATCCAGAGGTCCAGGTTAGTTTTCTATTGGGGCCTGCTGTATGCGTGGTTGTTTTTTCAAATTTTCACTTTTCCAGATGAATGGATGTCCCAACACCATGTCCAAAAAGTTCTGGTCTTACACATCAGTCAAACGGTTTTTATGTAATCTAAAAAAACGGCGCTTGAGGGATGTAATAGATTGGGGCTTACATGTTTTGAATTCGTCGCTGGAGAATTCACACAAAAGTCAGATAAGTTACATAGTCCGTATAGTGATACAAATAGATAAACAACAACAACAACAACATACAAGCCTTAGTCCCAAAAGATATTGGGGTCGGCTAACATGAATCGATACATGATATCACAACCAAAAGGAAAAAAAGGAAAAAAGATAAAAAGATAAGCTATTATGAAAAGATAATATAAAAAAGATGAATATATATAGAAATGATAAAATAAAAAGGCTGCAAATAATGCATATATACAAGGATAAAAAAACTAGGAAAAAAAGATGAGGGAAAAAGATTATCAAGATCACTCCTTCACGTGAATACCCGCCCTCCACTTAGTTCTCTCCAAAGTCATGCCCTCATCCAACCCCAGAAGAAGCATATCACTTCGAACTCCCCTAACCCACGTCTGTTTGGGTCTTCCTTTTCCTCTCTTCCCTGCCTCTTCTCCACACATCTCAACTCGCCTAACAGGTGCATCACTCGGTCTTCTACGCACATGACCAAACCACCGTAGGCGCGACTCTCGCATCTTGTCTTCAATAGGTGCTACTCCCACCCTTTGTCTGATTGTCTCATTCCTCACGCGGTCCTTCCTAGTATGCCCACACATCCAACGCAGCATGCGCATCTCTGCCACACTCATCTTTTGAATGTGACATTGTTTCACCGCCCAACACTCTACGCCATACAAATAGATAAACCATGAATAAATTTACGATAAGATTAATGATTTATCGTAGTAATACCCTATTTTGAAATTTGTAGTAATACCGTATTTTGAAATTAAAAAGTGGTATCTGGGTCATGACACTTTGGGGACATGGGATACTAGGATAGTAAATATGTTCAGATAAAAATGGATTTGGATCCCGTGAGTTAGAACCCTCAGCTCTCTTCAACTTACTTGAGTACGAGACAAGACTGGTAACAGATAATATTACATATAATCCACACCAGACTAAATCAAAATGACCAGCCCGAAAAAGACAGTCCTGGAGAACATGCCCTTAACCATTATGATTCAATTGGCTATTGCCTATTAGTAGAGTTGCTGATGTCAACTCCACGACAATAGAAATGTCATATGAGATATTTACCCTCTTATGACTAAAAGAAGATGTGTTTCCCAATTTATGACTCCCAACTGTTTGTTTCTTATTATGATACTTAATACGTGATGGTCATTCCCATTTTTCAGTTCTAATAAGCAAAGTAATTAATCCATTCTAATGAAACGGAAGTGACTTCCACGACCATTGAGGCAGTTAAGTCATACAATGGTCATAAAACATGTTTAGTCATATTATGGGAATTGATATGAGTTTTAGTAATATATAGGTCAATTTCCCATGTCATATCGTTAAAAAGGATTTCAAAAGTTTAATGCTTTTATTACTGTTCTATTATTGAGTAACTACAATAGAAATGTCAAAGAAATTCTTTTTCCAGTAAAAAATTAAATGAAACTCATTTTTCATTTAATAAATTAAATGAAAGACATTTTGAAACCTAAAACAAGTTAAATGAAAGAGTTCAGGTTTATAAACTTATTAAATGATGCAATATCCCTTGGACATTTCATAGAGAAGGGCAGGGGGGTCCAAGGGATATTGGAAATTTCATAAAAATGTCCAATACCCTTGGGCGAAAGTTAAATGAAAGACATTTTGAAACCCTATCCTTCTCTATACACTTCACCCAATAAAAGAGCTCAGGTTTATAAATGATGCAATACATACTTCAAGATGATAATTAAATTTTAACTATTACAACAAACATCCTAGCCTTAATCTAAAAAAAGAATGGGGTTGCGTTATATGAATCGACATGGTGTAGAGTAGGGCAGGTGGGTCCAAGGGACTCGCTCACCCCTCTAAGTGCTATTGTTTGCATCACATTACTGAGGTCAGAAATTATGCACGTGTATTCGGCTTTTGCATTTTATTATTTTATGTGTAATCCATTGCTTGTTACTCAGGAAAAGGTTGGAAGCAAGTGTCCTGTGGAAGCCTTGAAGGAGATAAGGCAACGGAAAGATAACTGGAAGGGTTAAGGAAGTCAATCAGTCATTGTATGCTGATACTCTTTTTCTACGTTCCTGTATATATGTAATATGAGTATGTTCTCTGAGTAAGAGTGTACACAACATAACAATAGTAGTAATGATGACAACACCAATATTAAAACAATAACAGGGAAATATATTACTACGTATATCAGTAATGAATGGGTAATACTCCAACTTGGATTCTCCACTTTTTTGTGATTTTGTATGCTTGAGTTTCACCTTAAATCCTCGTTGATTTGCTTCATGGTGTGTTCATATTTTTCATTGAAATTTGGAACAATATTTAACTTGAACAACTTATAATTCGCTTTTGGTTTGAAATTATAAACATAAAAAATGTGTTGAGGTCACTAGTTCAAACCCTCCAAGGTGGCCGCTTGCTAACCTTGCTTTATTAAAGGCATTACAAAGAAGCAATCTTGCAAGGAAAATTCTATTGGCTTTTGCACACCCTCCCTACTTTTGTCTATGTACATAGGCAGTTCATATAAAAACATGCCTATGTACACCAGAAGGTGTACGCTTAGCACACAAATGGTTTTATGGTTGTGGATCAATATTTCAAATTTCAAATTTCACTATACAAAACTGTGCTTTCGAACTGTATAAATTTCAAATGGTATGTTTGTGCTTTGATTGCTTGAAGACACTTACTCATTTGAGTGTAGTTCATTCAAATCAAATGAGTTTTTCCTTCAAAAAGAAATCAACTTCAAAAAGAAATCAATGTGTCATTTTGTATTTAGGGGTGTTTATAATTCAAAAAGTAGAAACAAAATCAATATCACTTTTTCAAAATTGGAGCACTTAGAAGTACTGTTGCTCTTCTATCTAAGCACTTTCTTATCGGCTTATATCTAAAGGAGCATAAGAAATTTTAAGAAGCATATTGCAACACACTAAGGTTTATTGAGGTGTACACATGTTTTGGATCTATTAACTATAAGAAATTTAAGAATAATGATGTGGATTAGTTTTCATATAATAATAAAGGAATAGCAAAAAAGTAGAATTTTAGAATATAATCTATTGCCTTTCAAAAATAGAATATAATTGATTGCATAACAATCTTCATTAGTTTAAAATGGATGCTTGCGTGGAAGTTGGCCTTTTTGACTTCATATTATTTTCATCGTTTCTCAAATAAGGTTAATCGATTTGGAGGTGAAAATTGGTATAATGCCTTCCCGATTGAAGTTTTAGCTGAAAATTGGTATAAGTGAACTAGACTTAATGAATAAGATGCTCAAAAAGTTTCATTGAAAAATTCCACGGGGAACCGCTCCAAATATTGTCCGTCGGACATAACTTCCTATATAAGGTCTTATTTGACATTTTTTTGTTAGTTCGAGACCCTATGACCCTTTTCCCTCTTTTAAATAAGTCAATTTGAAAATCAAGAGCAAACACAAACACTGTCAATACACAGTAAAATTGCAATGGTAGAGTGTTAGTGGGCAATCACAATGAAAAAAGTAATAACTGATATGACATCATAATTATTTGAAAATCAAGAGCAAACACAAACACTGTCAATACACAGTAAAATTGCAATGGTAGAGTGTTAGTGGGCAATCACAATGAAAAAAGTAATAACTGATATGACATCATAATTATTGTTATATGAAAATTTGAGTAAAGTTAATTATCCCAATGTGATTCAAAAAATGCGCCAAATTCCTATGTGTTATAATTAACCAATTGTAACGAGATCAAATATTTTTTTACTAAATAATTCTAATTCACTACCAATTTCTAAAACAATTTTACTTTCATACGGATTTTGTTTACTAAAGAAAATAAACAATCAAACAAATATAAAACTAATTTAAATTGGAAGTGTAATTAAGGCAACACAAGAGAATCAAATAGTGTAAACTATGGCATAGGTATTTAACTACATCTGTCACAAAAAGGTTTGCAACTTTCTTTGTTTGACCGTCTTAAAAAGTTTATCATTTCTTTTTATAGTAACCCCTCTTGTCCGTTATAACATTGTCAGGGCTGACTGATACGTTGAATAATAAAATAAAAACTTTGTATTTGAGATCTCTATAAATGAGAAAAACTAACAAGCAGCCATGTTGAATAATAAAATAAAACTTCGTATTTGAGATCTGTATAAATGAGAAATACTAACAAGAACTACATTTTTTTTATTTAAAAGAGAAAATGACACAATTTGTTAAACGGAATGTTGACTCAATCATAAGGCAACAGAAGGAGTAATAAATTTCCGTTTCGTACTATTTTTCTTCTCTACACTAATTTAAAGTTTAAACTATGTAATTTCACTTTTTAAAGAAAGAGGATTAATTAACATTAATCAAATTGGTCAAAGCCGATACAATAAAAGTAGGAGGAGAATAATGCCAAAACCGCGAATCAGACAAAGAACAAGCCGCTTTAGCCAACAAATGAGCAGACTTATTCGCTGACCGCTTAATATGACAGAATGAAATGCTCGAAAAAGACTTCGCCAATTCTCTATTGTCGTCACTCAATAAACCGATCAAAGAAACACTCGACCCATTCAAAATTTCAGAAATCGCCCCGGTTGCATCAGACTCCACTTCGATCGACGTCCCGCCAAACTCCTTAAGCCAACTCAATGCCTCGCGGTTTCCTACCAGTTCGGTGCCTAGCGGAGACAAACGTCCCGACCAAGGCTTGGCACTTCCGGCAATGAAAGAGCCGTTGTCATCACGAAGACACCATCCAAGGCCACACCTATCAGCTCAAGTCGTTGCGTCTACATTCAATTTCCAGAATCCATGCTTAGGTCTGCTCCAAGAAGCCCACCCCTACTGAATGATCTGCGGTCTCCTTCCTCGAGCTGCCTGCATCTGCGCCTGCTTCCATCCATCGACCAGAACTCAAGTACGATGAATCAACTGCCTCGTCGCCGAAGTCTTCCCCTGCCACACTCGTTGGTTGTGCTCGTTGCACAGCGTTCAACAACACCAAACTAACATCTCCAAGACCTCCTTTTTCTTCACCCTGAATTCCTTATTAATTTGCTCTAGAAATGATGAACTTTCCCCAGCCGTCCACAGCCACCCAAGAGTTCTCCACAGGTCCCAAGCCAGCGTGCAATGTGTAAACAAATGCTCTAGTGATTCCGCTGCAGCTCCGCACAGCTCGCAAAGTCCTGAACAGTCCACTCTACGCACCTGCAAATTTAATTTCGTAGGAAGACAGCCGCTACAAACATGCCAAAAAATATTTTAATTTTAGGTGGAAACTTTGACTCCCGCAAGGCAGTCCATATCACAGACTCACAATTGATCAACCTTTATGAGGCAGATGAAGTAAAATAATAGGCCCCATTTGTAATTTGGCCATTTGGGCCATGCATGAGCCCGTTGCCCCCTTTCAGAACCAGCCCAGATGATACATAAATACGTACTCCGCAGTATATATAACTTTAATTTTCAATTCTTCCCGTTATCTTGTTCAGAAATCTTAGTACTGGTAATTCTTAAGTAATTAAATCATATAATCTGGTTTTGGTAATAAATTTAGTAATAATAAATTAATGAATTAAAATTTTAACTAAATTTGGTTTTGGTTTTGGTATTGGAACGGAACAAGATGGACTTTTATTCTCTTTCTCACACGACTACTCCATTAGTTTGAACATTTCTCTGTTTACAATATAAAAAACAGTCTTCATCCTCAAGAAATTCTCAAAAGCAAAGAAGAAACTCTGAAGAAATTCAATCGTTTGCGTGTTACGAGTTTCTACAATGGAAACATCGCATGTTTCTGGGTCTGGTTTACCGTCTTCTTCTTCGGCGTCCTCTCCGAGCTCTACTACTATTTGGTCTTCACTTCGGCTCTTCCGGTTCCCGGTTTCCACCTTATTAGAGCACTCCGGTATGCTCCGGTCTCGACGCGAAAGCTATGAAATCGCAGCGCCGGAAACGAATGTTACCGGGACCCCTGATTTGGGTACTGGTGAGGATGGGGAACTCAGGATTAGAATTATTGGAAGGGGTGAGCAGGATCAGGTTGGGATTGAGGGTGAAGAAGAGGCGGCAATTGATGATGGTGAGGCTGGGGTAGAGGAGGGAGGTGTAGGTGGTGCGGAGGCGGCTATAGTGACGGTGGATTCCGGTGGAAACGGGGAAAATGTCAGCGGGAGTTCTAGGGATTCTACTTACCAGAGATATGATGTACAGCAGGTTGCCAGTTGGATTGAGCAGGTTCTTCCCTTTTCATTGCTTCTCCTAGTGGTGTTTATACGCCAGCATTTGCAAGGTATACTCAAGTTTTGTTTGGATTCTTCATCATTGCATACTACGGAGTATTTGTTATTGCACTAATGTACATTTGCTTTATGATCTGAACTGATGACAGTGTTCATTATGTTTGATGATATCTACTACTCCGTATCATAATTTCTGCACCTTTTGTTAATGAATTATATCTACTGAATCTTCTAAAACTAAAAGCATTTGGTTAAATCAAATTAAGCCAAACAAGTATATGAAATGCTACTATTATCAACAGAATAAGCTGATGCATGCTACCAAACAGGCTCTTGTTTGGTTGCATAGCATCACTGCATTAAGGAAATGTTTGTAAATAGGAAGCATTTTTCATTAACGTGGACAGGAATTGTATGAGAATCCATAACGAGGCATAGAGCTACGATCAGTTGAGATGATAACTGGATTTTTTTATGAACTTAAATCTAATTTTATGAATTGGTTCCATAGTAATGAAGAGTTAATGTTATTCTTATTCTCATATAGTCACATCCGTAGAGTCTTGATATTTTTGTAGTCGTGGCTTACAGGTTTGGTTTTAGTTAGGGCTGAACCATTGACAAGAATAGTGTTAAAAGAGAAATATAACAACGACAACAATTAAATTGTAATAAGAATAATCGTGGAGTAATATAATATTAGATTCTGGGATGTTTGTGGATATGGACTTACAGCATGTCCTCAACATCCTTCTATTGTTTAAAATTTGATATTAGAATAGTGTTTATTCCCGCTTTTTCTCTAAATGTATATTTGCAGGGTTTTTTATCACGGTTTGGATCACTGCTTTCATGTTCAAGTCAAATGATATTCTTAGGAAGCAGACAGCTCTAAAGGTGTGTAACGTATTCCAATTACTTAGCTTTCTTTTTCATATGATGTACAAGCTGCTAAAGAGCAAACAAATTCATGCCCTGTATATATTCTGTTTTTGAAGGGAGAGAGGAAGATGTATGTGCTTGTTGGTTATTTACTGGCCTTCATGCTTCATGTTGTTGCAATCTACTGGTGGTATCGAAAGGCTGATCTTTTCTATCCATTTTTAATGCTTCCCCTAAAGGCTATCCCTCCCTTCTGGCATGCAGTTTTCATTGTCCTGGTGAATGGTATGATGATTGACCTAATTTTTCATATGGCTGTGACCTAATACTGAACTGTAATATGATGGGATTCCATAGAAGTGGATTCTTTAGATTTCTGACTTTTCACATTTAGGGTATTTTTAAATCCTGGATAATCATATGGAATAAAGGAAAAAATGCAATGGGAAGTTATTTATTGTGTTTGGTTATCCCTCAGAAAAGGAGGAGAGTGAAGATGAAATATTTTTATCTTCTTAAAATTTCAACCATTTTAATTTCTTTCTCCATATATTACAACAACAACATCCAAACCTTTTCCGTATATTAAATAAATATATTTATCAATTATTTAAATGAGTTTGAACAAACCTCAAAATTAAATGTAATAATGTATAGTGTTTTATCCAATGTTTTATTTTCCCCTACATGATATTTTGTTCCAAGTATCTCCCTATTGAATATAGCCACTCAGGATTTATTAATATTTTGTGATTCCTCACTCAGAGAATAATTTTAACTTTAGTATTGGAATGTTAATATGTGCATGTTGTAGGGAAGATTTGAAATGAAACTCTTCACCGAGAAAAAAAGTGAAACTTTTCAATATAAAATTGAAGAATTAGGTAGCATGGGTTTGTTATTTTGGTACAGTTTTTGGAAATATGCTCCAATAAGTAATTAGAATATCTTAGATCCATTAGCTGTTTCATATTTACATCATTACTTTTATCAAATTGGCGCCTTTTACGCATATCCTGTCTATTTTTCTTTATGTTCTATGTCTAAAAAATTCAATAACTTCATAACTTGGCAAACATTGATTCATTTTAGCCACTATTCCTTAAATTATGTAAAATACACAAGGGTTTTTCTTCATTTTTCATGTTTAATAATTTAATGTTGTGAATATTAAAACTCTCAGACACTATGGTGAGGCAGTCCGCAATGGCTCTGAAGTTGGTGCTTCTAATGCATTATAAGAATGGAAAGTGCCATAATTTCCGGAGACAGGTAAACTTTTAACACTAACCTATACAATCTTGTGATTATTTACAACCTTGTGTTTAATTAAATCCTTATACACTTTTACTTTGTTTTTATATAAACCCTTTTCCTTTCATAACTCCTCACTTTTATGAATTTGTCAGGGACAAATGCTAACTCTAGTTGAGTATACCCTGTTGCTATACCGTGCATTGTTACCCACTCCAGTCTGGTATAGATTCTTTCTTAATAAAGAATATGGAAGTCTTTTTTCATCACTAACCACCGGGTTGTACTTAACGTTCAAGCTTACAACAATAGTTGAGAAGGTAATTAAGCAACTTCTGCAAGATGAAGTCATCAATGTACTTCTCCCGCTATGACCTTTCAGGCTTTTAACTAATTAATTTCTTACTGCCTATTATCTTATGTGTTGCTGATTAGATCCAGTCCTGTTTCACTGCTTTGAAGGCACTATCAATGAAAGATGTCCACTATGGAGTTTATGCTACAACTGAACAAGTATAGTGCTTCTTTGCTATAAGCTTCGAAGTGCATTAATCTTTGCCTAGAAGTAGAATTACTGAAGGGGGCTGTGAATAGTCACTTGAGTATAAATATACCCTCCATTAGAAATTGACTTATTCCAACAAAACACGTCGTCCTCTTTACATTCCTAACAACACTAAACAGGAGTTTTTATATAAAATGTTTATACATTCTGCTATCTCATAGTCTCATCTATGATGGGTAAAATCAGAAACATGCTTAGTAAGGGTGAATTTGGCTGATATTGTTACCTTTTCTGAAGTTGCTGCATTTTCAGAAAAATGTACTCCCTCGGTTTCTAAATTAGTGCCCAATTGAATTTGCATGCAGTTTAAGAAATTAGAACTATGTGATTGAGATTTAATTAGAAGAGAGGTAAAATGTGAACCACATTGTTATTCTTCAAAAGAAGTGGACAATAATTTTGGAACGAACAAAAAAAAGTATGTAAATAATTTAGAGACAGAGGGAGTATTAAAATAAATTTTGTTAATAAATTAATGAAAATACACGCTCTAATACTCCGTATGAGGCTAGAAAGAGGTTTTGCCACTTTTAGTCATCCGACTATTATGTCATTGACACTTTTGGTATTTGACTTTGATTTTTTCCACGTTTCGTGCTCGACTATTGCGCTAGAGACACTTTTGGTACACTTCTTTGAAATTTTCATATTTAGTCCGACTTTCATGAAAGTGACACTTTTGGTCCTTCAACTATTATGAAAATGACATTTTTAGTCATACACTTATTGTGCCAAAATCATAGTGGAAGGACTAAAAGTGTCAGTGTCAGTTTGATAATACTCAGGAGGCTAAATGTGGAAAACTTTGAAGTCGAGGACTAAAAGTGTCGCTAGAACAATAGTCGAGGACTAAAATTCGAAAAATTAAAAATCAAGTACCAAAAGTGTCGATGACACAATAGTCGGAGGACCGAAATGGAAAAAACTAGGCTAGAAATAACATTTTCATTCATTCAGCAACTTCGGCAAAAAATAAACTTATCTGCCACCTTTTTTCATCAACAACAGATTCTGTCCTTGCTGCCAAGATAATGCTTATTTAGTAGGGAGTAAAAACGAAATGGTTTATATGGCTTATAAGCCAAAATAAGAGGTCGCCAAAGGGCTCACCAATTTATAAAAATCAACTGCAGGTGAATGCAGCTGGTGATATGTGTGCTATTTGCCAGGAGAAGATGCATGCCCCTATCTTATTGCTGTGTAACCACATCTTCTGTGAAGATTGTGTCTCAGAATGGTTAGTTTATATTTATTTATACTCCATATATATTTTAGAATCTCTTTTTATTTTGTGTATCGCATATCTAATCTCACAGTTGCTCCACAGGTTCGAAAGAGAAAGGACATGCCCTTTGTGTAGAGCCTTGGTTAGATCCACTGATCTACAGTCTTTTGGGGATGGATCCACCAGCCTCTTCTTCCAGCTCTTCTGAGTTCTGATTGCATATCTATACATCTGGCTTATGTACAAAGAAAATAGCTCTCCAATTTCTGCGGGGTGCTCTAACATGTCTCTTACTCCCTGCTAAGGTGGAGGTACCCATACTTCTCAAATGGAAAAAGAGCTTAAGATCACCCGTTTGACTAACGATTTTTTTCTAATTTTTTAAAATTTTCAATGTATTGAGGAATATGAAAGTGTTGTCACATAAAAATTGCAGAACAATTGTATAGATGCACCAAGACAGTGTGTTTCTGCACTATGACATAATAATAATCAGGAAAAGGGAACAGTTCTTTTCAGTTGTAACTTGTAAGTTGATATTAACATTTTCACTTGATATTACATATTCAGTATATATTTAAAGATGAAATGTATTTCATCTTTTTCACCATTATTTTACAACTGTTTTTTTGTAATGAGATCATTTTTCTTTGAGCTCATTATTTATATACTTTCTTTATTCCTTCTTAATTGCAACATTTCATTTTCAGGTTTAATAATGTACATTTTAATTATTAACATATTTTATTCTCTATTAGTAAAAAATTAAAAAAATAAAAATAAAAAAGAGACAAATTTAATAACATGTTTTTCAAAATGTATTTCTAATAAATTAAAGTAGTTAAAGTCAATATGTAAATACAGTAAAACTAGACATGACTTAATTATTATTACTTCTGTCCTAAAAAACTTTGTCATTTCAAAAAATTCGAACATTGATTTTGATAAGTATAATATTATGGAAATTATAAATTTTATACTTTTATGAAAGTACTTTTAACAAAGAACATTTTCATATAATTTTTATATTATAAACAATTTTCAATAAAAAGATATAGTCGGTCAAAGTTTTTAAAATGTCAAAGTTTTTAAAATGCCAAAGTTTTTTGGGACGGAGGTAGTATAATATACTGTACGGGTGTGGTCATGTGGTGTACAATATTCTACATATAACCATTAAAATAAAAAAGGGAGAATCGCTCACCCAGGTGGCCCTCAGTTCAATCAACAGAATGATAGAGGAGTAAGTAATGTTACGATAGAAAAGTAAATAATGGTATGATCTCAAACAGTTTCTGAGTGAGGTGATTCAGGGTCTGATGTGCACATGAAGGCATAACGTTGGATGAAACTCTACACTATTGTTATCAGGAGTTGAACGTGAGACCTCAATCCGACCATCTCACTTACTCACCTTGAGCTATTTGTGTGGTTCATATAGTCATTAAAGAGAGAATGAGATGTGGCTAATGTGTAACAAGAAAAAGAAAAAAAATGCAAAACTTAAGACTACTTTACATTCAATTAGGTGTTAAGAGAGAAACTGACAAAATAGTTTACTTATTTTAGTCCAGGTATGAACTCGGTCCGGTTCGGAATAGTATCAGATTTGATTCTGATCCGGGTCAGAACCTGAAAAAAACCGATGCCCATCTGGGTGTTAATGGTATCTGGTCACATTTTTCAAATTTTGAAACTGAGCCAGTCGGTTCTGATTTTGATCCCAATAACTCTTTTTTATTTCAGATTTGGGGGGCTAAAATAGCCGTTCAAACGGCTATAAATAATAGCTATAAACAACTACATATTTGGTATTGGTGACTACATATTTTAAAGCAATTATTTATTTACACACATGATCATATGTGTTATGTACACTACAAACTTGAGGTATATTGCATTTTTTTCAAATTTTAATTAATTACATACTTTAAATGTACAAGTCAATTAACAAATGAAGAATAAAAAGGCGAACATTTTCCCCTTTCTTAGGGTTTTAGTTTTCCGCCGTTAAGTGCTGATTCCTTGATGAGCCGATATGGCTAATAGGTCAATACGATAGGTATTGGCAAACAGGAGGCAACGCAGTTACAACATCAGAAACTATAGGCCAGATGGAACAACTAATAGGTCAATATGATTGTATGAGAATATGCTCAGCGACGGAAGATTTGGTGCTTGATGATGATGATGATGATGATGATGATGATGATGATGATGATGATGATGATGATGATGATTGTGAAGGGATTTCAAGGACAGAGGAAAGCAATGTGGAAACCTTTTCGGTGGTTGGCATATTAGTCACGGATAAAGTGGTGAAATTTCAAAACTTCAGAAACCTAATGGCAGCTGTTTGGCATCCAGACAAGGGGGTCTCGATTAGTGAAATCAGTGAAAAAAGGTATCTCATAAAGTGTTATCATATTATTGAAATGAATCATGTTCTACACAATGGAGCATGGTTGTTTGATCAGAATCAGTTGGTGTTAAGGCCATAAAACTGGGGGATATCGCTCTTAAGGTTCCCTTGGATTCGGCTGAGTTTGGGGTGCAAGTACATAACATGTCGTATGGCTACACTAACTTAGGAATTGCTAGGAGAATTGGGAATCATTTGGGGAAATTTGTTAGATGGGATGATAATCAAATTGATGACAAGTGGGAGGCTTATATGCGGGTTCGTGTTTGTTTGGATGTGGGAAACCCCTAAAGGTTGGAACTACCACTACGAAAAGTAAAGAGGGGGGGGGGGGGGGGGGGGTTATTGGGTTGACTTTAAGTTCGAAAAACTTCCTAGCTTCCGCTTTGTTTGCGGAGACATAGAACATGCAGATAAATTTTGCCCTCTAATTTATGAGAAAGGGGACAAGGATCTAACCAGACCTTTCGGTCTGTGGCTGCATGCGGGAGGAAGGAAACCTCGCCCCTCTTTGGAGTCTGGACAATAAGTAGTTGGTTACAAATGGGAGCTCAGTAGCAGGAGCAAGCAACATGACAGCTAGCAATAGGACAAATCAAGAGCAAGGCCTGAGTCATAAATAGGACGAGTCTCAGGGATGGATGGTGGCTATTACTAACACTGGAGCGTTTCAGGCTGATGGAGGGCTCAAATATCAGAAGAGGAGGCAGACGTACATGAGAAGAGCAAGAGCAGGGAGACCCAGTGGTGGAAGAAATGGCTCTTGACGTGCCAAAAAAACGGGGAAGGGCCGCACGTTGGGTTTCAGGTCCGCCAAAGCTCTTGAGGATTCAGCTACTTCCGCTACGTGGAGGACATTTGTATTTAGTTTATTCTATTTTTATGATGTGTTTTTATTTTGTACTACATGTTTTGGTTGTGTTATTATTTCCTAGCAGTAAAACTCTACAACCTAAGACAGTTGATAAGAAGTCTGGTTTGCCTGTCATTAACTTTGTTAAGCCCATTACAGGATCATAAGCTTCACACCAAACACCACTGGACTAACTCAATCACTTGTTACAATTTCTCCCTTTGGGATATTTTAAGTATACACATGTTAAGTTCTGGAATGTACAAACTTAACACATGTATTACTCGTTTCTTGAAAAATACATTACTTCTTCCTCAAAGTTATCCAATATAATAAAACCATAATAATTTCAGATATTTAAATAAAAATAAATGCATAATTAAAATATACTAAAACTTAATTTTGGATGTAAAATTAAAAATGATTTAACACTAAATAAAATAAATGTAAATAAGTGTCATGCTATGCCCAAGCTCACACCAAAGTTTTAAAAAAAAAATATTAATTTAAATAAAGTGTAAATTTATGTATAAATTTTATTCTGTATATACTTATTCATTTATCTATTTACTTACTTATTTACTTATTTATTTAATTTTTTGAGTAAATTAGTATCTTAGTAAGTTATTTACTAAGTTACTAATGGTTTTAGTAAATTAGGTCGAGTAAATTAGAAAATTAATAATTTTTTAGTTTGAAAATACATAAATAGATAAATAAATAAATATATAAAAACATAAATAAATGAATAAATAATAATAAATACATATATAAATAAATACATAAATACATATATAAATAAATAAGTATATAAATATATAAATATATAAATTAAGTTTTATTTTTAAATTCCATGTGAGCTTGGGCATGGGATGACACTTAATTATTAACATATATTTTATTTAGTGTTGAATCATTTTTAATTTCACATCCAAAATTAAGTTTTAGTATATTTTAATTATGCATTTACTATTAATTGAATATCTAAAGTATTATGGTTTTATTATATTGTATAACTATTTGAGGAAGAAGTAATATACTATCGTATTTTTCAAGAAACGAGTAATACATTAGTTAAGTTTGTACGTTCCAGAACTTGACATGTGTATATCTAAAATATTCCCAAGGGAGAATTTGTCACAAGTGAATGAGTTAGCTTAGTGATGTGGAGCTTATGTTGTATATGCTAGGTCATATGTTCAATTTCTCTCAAGCATGATTTTTTGTAGCTTTTTTTAGCGCACAAGATTATATGAAAGAGTCAATGGATGACCCGGAATATATGACGTGATCATTGTGCTAATAAGACATAGGTGGACATGGTAATTGTGGTGGCATGGCGGATGACAAGGCAAAAGTACCCTTATTTGAGAAATATGTTTAAAATTACCTCTTTTTGGGAAATAATATTGAAACCTACCCCTGTTTGGGAAAAACTTCTAATATCTATCTTGTCATGTTTTTTTTGAAAGAATCTTGTCATCATAAATGAATCAAATAACCTTTTACTATAGTTCAAATCAAGAATCTTCCAAAAGAAATAGTTCAGATCGAGAACATTCATTCCACTCGAAGTGGAATGGGGATTATTACAATTATACATGCTTTGAAATATATTAGATTCTCACCCGTGCGATAAACGAAACATTTAGTAATAATAATTATACCATATGATTAGTTAACATTATTATTTTATGTATAATTAAAAGTTATAAAATATACTCTGTATATCAATAACATTATGAATGTAATATATAATAAAGTTATGAATGTAATATATAATAAAAAGTTCTAATTAAGGTAAAGGCAATCAGGGATCAGAATAGATAAAACAACCCCAATATATTCTACTCCATATTCTAAATCAAAACAAGAGTTGATAAAAAATCCCTTAACATAACCCAACAAACCCAACCCAATAAAATTGTACACCAAATCCAAATGACCAAAACTATCTACACCGTATATTATTTTATACTCTACATTTAATTCCCAAATACGAAACTCTTACCCTAGTTGTATAGATTGTCACGCCCCGGACCTAGCCGGACACGTCAACAACCCGCCGTACAGTACGAATAGTCAACCGCAGTCCAACTCATCCATACTATACAAGGCGTCATGAATATCATTCACACATAGTACATCCATAAACAAACATAATGTAAAACATGCATTTAAAACAGCGGAAGCATTAGTACAATTGTTCAAGCCACAGTTGGCATAACTAGGCATACAAGCCCCCAAAATAATTATTCAGAAAATAGTATCCATGAACATTAACGTAATTGTTTTTAAAACAGAACGGAAGAAGCACGAACCACGTCTTCTTCCCTTGATCCTCCCGAAGCAACGGGCAATGGTAGCAACCTTCAAGTTCTACCTGAAACTGTGAGGTGGCCTCCCCCGTGAAGGGGAGGTCAGTACTTGGAAGCATTTGACAAGTACAATAGCAACTATACTAAGTATAATCAACGTTTTAATTTCCAAGACCCTCAAAATAGGGGATATCATAATATAAATAATAATTTATATTTCCCACTTATTATCTTTATAATAAGTAAATTCATTCATTTGTCGGCACACGGCCCTTCTTATATATTCCTTTTCATTTATCATTTGCACAACCCAACCCTTGGGTCTTATTATTTCTACGGGACTTGCTACCGCTGTCCGAGATCTCATGAGGCTCCCGGTTCGGACTCCAACATCCCGCCCCTGGACTCATACCCATCATCCCGTAGGAAGGTAAGGCCCTTCGGGGTCCTATCTTATGTGTTACCGCTACTGGAACCTAGTTAGGTCTCCGATTCGGATTCCACCCTAACCCGTGATCACGATGTAAGTCCATGCTATCCAACCCCGCTCTCTAGAGTCGGGAAGGGCCATGGTCCTTACTTATTTCCATAATTCGACCGGCTATCCACAAGGACTACCGAACACACCCGTAGGCCAATCCTATACTTAGGATCAATTTATTACTTACTTTATCTTGGGTATCCCTTAAGGCCTACCTCTAGTATAACCTAGAGTTCATACTTTCCTACCTTAAAGCATCTCTCAAGACTACTTAAGGCATAACATTTCACAATCCAATCTTAGGATCAATCTTAACAACATTTCATTTTAATGTCCAACTAGTATCTTAATACTAGTCAAATTCATACCAATAAACCAAGTTCTCAACTCATAGTCATATAGACAATTCCAACTGATTTTCCTTTGAAAATGTCATTTATCTCAATATTCAAAATATCACTTTTAATCACTCATATATTCTAATATGAAGAGAAAGTATATTTCAACATATGTTTCATAATTAATTCCACTTTCAAGTCAACCTATTCATAACACATGATCATACACAATTTACTCTTAAATTTGTATATCATGCTCCTTTTTCTTTAGACATTAGTCTTTTCATTCTTAGGCATTATTAATCATTAATAATCCATAAAAAACACATTTAATTACCTTCGGTAATCTCATGAAATTAACTCACTAATTATAAGCAATATAGTCAGTCATCCTCACCTTATGATGTGCTGAAATAGTCGCCCTTGTTGAGCCCCCCGATTGGTCCTCGTTTTAAACCGATAAGAAGGAAAAATTGGACTGCCTGGGCAAAAGCCGGGCGGCTTTCACGAAAGCCGGGCGACGTTCGTCCTCCTGCAACACGAACAGCTTCCTATATGTGGCGGTTTCCGGCGATTTCGACTCCTATCGATCCACCAACTCTTCTAAGTTAATTACCATCACTTTATATCAATATTCTACACTTTTAAACGTGTAGAAGTCATGGTTTAATCCACCATATGATTTCTTAACAAATCATACTCAAAAAAACTAGTTAAAGAGCTATTTGGTGTTCTTACCTCAAGCCTAGCTCTCCTCCTTGGATTTCCTAGCTTCTTCTTCCTCAATGGGGTCTTGGGAATATGGTTTCCTGGAGCTTTTCTCCTCTTGTGTCGGTCAAATGAGGGTAGGGGTGGAGAGAGGGTGCCTTCTCAATCAACACAAATGATTTGTGTGAGATAGGACCCTAACATGAGCTTTTGTCTCAAAAGAGACTTCCTCCCTCTCCCTTGTGCGTACCAGCACGTTTGGCTGCTCCCCTCCCCCATTATTTGATCAATCAACACCCATAAAAACGTGGGGTGGCCCCCACTTATGTGGGAGGTCATCCCATTATGTCTCGGTGTGTACAATCGGCCCCGAAAGTTGTATTTCTCGGCCCGTTTTAATTATATTTTATTTTATCGGGCCAAATAAAATATGTCAAGCATTCTTAATAGTTATGGGCCTTTAGAATAGATGTACATTCCCCAACATTAATTTAGGAGTCTCCGAAACTAACTTCGGGCTGTTATCCGCTAAATTACCAATATCGGTAATTGGGCCCCGTTTGACCAACCGGTCAACTCCATGCCCTTCCTATGGCCCAAATAAAATGTCCACTACTATATAGATGTCATCTAGACCAAGATGAATATAATATGTGGTTCGGGAATTATCGGGCGGTCCCCGTTCCCGCTGTGGGCCCCACATGCAATTTACTATCCACGTAAAAGAAATAATAAAATTTAACAATTACGCAACTTCATAAACCATCCTTCAAGGTTTATTACATAATTTACTAAAAGTAAATATGCTTGGGGACGGTGCTACATAGATTCTGCGTTTTCTCCATCTTCTCTCTAGAACCTGCGGAGAGACATCGGTTATACGATGCTCTTCGCCTCTCTTCTTGTACCTCCAATCGTCACCTCCAGGCTCCGCTTCACCTCTCTTCTTCTAACTTCAATCGTCCGGCCGTCCGGCCTCAATCGTCCAGCCGTACTCGTCGATCATGTATAAGTCTCTTCGCATGTGGTGCTCTTTAGGTTTCCAAGTGATTCACTTCTTCTTGGTCAATGAATTGGATCCTGCGACAGAGATCTAGTCGTATCCCGACCTTGGCTACCAATGATGGGTATACTCTAAACTCCATTTTGGGTATTATTTGAATTTAAAATACATATGACCTTGGTTTTTTGTAAGTAACATTTTTGGTTGCATATGATATGCATGTGTTACATACCATGCATGCTTAAACATTTTGAAAAAATAAATAGAGATTTTGAAATGAATCTGACTTTTTTTGTAAACAGATCTGTTAAAAAAGGTTACCATGTAGACATGTACATACTTGTATCTCCTGAAAATCAGATATGGATCGGAGAACACATGTCACACATTCTACTGAATACTAAATTTTAAAAAGCTAAATATTTTGCTTATAGTAAAATTATATACTTCTTATATAGTTAAAGTTAATTGATGCATGCTTAGTTGTTTATAAATGGAAATATACTCTTAAACCATTAATTATGTGATTGTGTTCTTAAACTCCACTTATACTTAAAAAATTTCATAAATACATACATACTCGAATGTGTATAATACATATAAACTACTACTTATAAACTACTCTGAGTTTACTATTTAATTTTATAATATTCAATAAAAAGTATGAATAATTATATAATTGTTTTGTTTTCCAATAATATGTATAAATTGGATTTCAATAAAGAATATATATAGTTAATATGACAATATCAATAACATATTTATACATTTCAAATACATATACATACAATAGAACAATTTAGTTTTAAAATTTAGTTTCATTTATTTAATGATGTAGTAAGATACAGACATACAAAAATTTTTGTATACTACTCCATCGTGGTAGATTTGGTGAAGCTAATCATATTTAAGGTCTGGCAACCATATGTATTTTATTATATACATGCATTTTTTCCTATACACAATGATACCCTTATATACACATGTATACATAGTCACACAAAACTGCCAGTGCAACAGAGTATCTTGACCTCAATATAGACACCATGGAAAGATATATAGACATGTATACATAGTCACACAAAAATGTCACTACAATTTTTAAAATGCTTGTTAAATTTTTTTTTTTGCAAAAAAAAAACATATATATTTTACCAAAACACATACATAATTTTTACCTCTCTAGCTTTGAAACAAACATCGAGTATCAAAAATGATTTTTTCTTGAAAATTGATTTGATATTATTAGTTTGGACCTTCAAGTATGTTTGTTGATCTGTACAATCAAAATATTTTAATTTTCAAACCCCAAAGAATATAAAGCCAATTACTAAAATGGTCCTAATTTGGACCTTTTGTTCTTGCCATCCAGTCTATGTGTTTGAGAAACATTTCCTGCAATCTTGCCAATGATATACATATTTATCAAGTGTTAGAAAACATAGAAAAGAATAGGATTTATAAGAACTAATTAAAGAGATTGTGTCTCACCAATGTGTTATTTGGTATTATTTTCTCATTATATCATCAATGTGCCCTTCCTGTCAATTTTTGTGATAATTAAACATAGGTGAAACATTACTAAGAACACATAAATTATATATACACAATTTTTCAAAAATGTTTTAAGCCATGATATACCTTTTCAATATAGAAAACTAGTGTTAGTGTCTCCCATCCTAAAATGCATACGAACTTTTTTGTGGTGTTGAACTGCTAACACATTGAGACTATTTGTAGTTGCATAAGTCATGGTCTCAAACCGTATGCGTGGTTTTTAACCAATGGTTTATTCGAATTCCATAATTTTTAGTCTAAGATTTTTGGTACAAATCATTTAATGTTGTGTAGTGCAAATTATACAATGCATTTAATGTTTATTCGATTATCTTACTCCACTTAAGAGAGCTGCTCATTCGAATTCAATAGTAAAGACTATCGTGTTGTTCATAGTACAATACATTAAATGCTATTAAACAATAAATTGACCATATACGTAATTTTTTAAAATTTGAATCACATTCTTACAAGCAAAAGATTTTTATGCATTAAATGCAAGCATTGAGCCACGAGATATTAAGCCACAAAGTTTGAAAAGTCAAAAGTTCAACTTCTATTCGATTGCATTAAATGCATTTTATGGAGCCTCGTGTCTACATTAAAAGTTAAAACCACTCAATGAACCCGAAGATCAACAACTGCCAGCCCAGTTGTAGAATCTGACCCGACCCGATTTCTAAATAGCACTTTGGGCGGGAAAACTGAGCTAATTCTCTCCTTCTTTTGTACTCTGTATAATAGAAGATTAAAGTAATACTCCGTAGTTGTGATTTGGGCTAGCTTGAAAAGAACGGGAGGGGCTGTACAAATATGTTGTTTCATAATTTTGAGAGAATTTTCCAAATAGGAGCAAAACATAGGTAAAGTGCAAAAAATAGGAGTAACATATTTTGAATAGGAGTAACTTTAGTGTTTGGACAAATATATCCCTACCCAAGTCCCAACAACTTTTAATTAATTGTTTAATTCATAATAAATTCGAAAAAAATTCAAAAAATCGTAGAAAAATTATTAAAAAATTTATAAAATATTAATAAAATAAAAAGTTTAATTTTTTTTTAATTTTTTATTTTAAAAAAAAAATAATAAAAAATAGTAAAACTCCATAAAAAATTAAAAAAAAATATGGATGCCTTTCCCACCACCTGTACTACCTCCCTGCATCACCACCTCCAGGCGGTGAAAAAAAAATCCATTTTCCCTAAAAACTGTCTTTTTCTGAAAATGCCAAAACATGGCATATTTCTCTTTGCGAATGCCAATATTTTCATTGTTTTCTGCCATAAATATGGCATTCGTAATGAACTTGGCATTTTTTCCTCTGGTGACTGGAGGTGGTGGTGCTGAGGCGGCAGAGTCGGCGGTGAATTTTATTTTATTTTTTTGAGTTTTTTATTTTTTTTAAAAAATTATATTTTTTTATTTTTTGAAAAATAAATAAATAAATAAATTATTATTGAATAAGTCATAAATTAACTAGGTTATGATTAAATAAGTCATATTTTAGAATTAACTAGGTTAGGGATGTTAAAGATACAAAATTAATGTTTACTCCTATTGAAGAGAGTTTAAAGTTTTACTCCTATTTGTGCAATTATGTTTATATTTACTCCTATATTGGGCAATTTCTACATAATTTTTTACAAAAATTTTCGTAATAATTTTAATAAAAGTCACAAAAAGGGCGTTATCAATGTTAGATACAAAGCACATAGAAAATAAGACGTTTAAAAATGAAGGGCATGTTTACTAACAGAGATATTTTCATGTTTTCCAGAAAACTGGAAAACTAGAAAACAGAAAACAGGAAACGTGTTTATCAAAGAAAATTGCAGGAAAACTAGAGAAAGGAAAACAGAAAAATATGTTTACCAAACCGTTTTCCAAAATGAAAAATGAGACATGTCTCTCTTTTCCTTAATGATTTGGAGAAGTGACTTTTACTAGTTTTCCAAATTTGGAAAATGAAGATAATACAGGCCGCTGTAATGAATTTGCATGCTTAGGATGTTTTTACTTGGACTGTAATTCGTCCCAGACCAGACCAGACCAAACCAGACCAGATCAGACCAGACCAAACCAGACCAGTTCAGACCTGACCAGACTTGGATAGTTATAAAAATACAAAGAAACCAGACCAGACCAGACCAGACCAGACCAGTTCAGATCAGACCAGACCAGACCAGATCAGACCAGACCAGACCAGACTAGACCAGACCAGCAAATTACAGTCCAAGTAAAAACATCCTTACACCTAGTGGTGGGTCCGGTTCCGCTTCGATGTTGATTCTATTCTAGTACCTCCAATTCTCGTACCTTACCCCTTACACCTGACCTACCCCAACTCCCACCCGCATACCCCTTTTCTCTACAATGACCCTACCCCACCCCTACCAGGCTACCACATGCCCCTACCTCGGTCCAACCCTGATCCACCCTACCCCGCCACCCCCTACCACCTCAACCCCACCCTACCCACACTACCCTACCCCCACCTTGTATATTACCCCTTACCCCTATCTTACCCCTCCGTAGTTGTGATTTGGGCTAGCTTGAAAAGAACGGGAGGGGCTGTACGAATATGTTGTTTCATATTTTTTTACAAAAGTTTTCGTAATAATTTTAATAAAAGTCACAAACAAGGCGTTATCAATGTTAGATATAAAGCACATAGAAAATAAGACGTTTAAAAATGAAATGTTTATGAAACATGTTGAATTGTTGACGTACTTAATAACTTCACTCCATTTAAGATCTAATGAAGACTGAAAGTTGAATGCTGAATTGGTGGTGTGACATCATTTCTAAAATGAACTGAATCGGTTGTTTCTGCTGGTAATTTTGAAGTTCTAACTGAAGTGACTGTATTGCCTTATTCTGTTGATTTATGAAAAAATTATATATAAAATATATTTTATTAATACAATAAAGAAAAAGTTATATTAAAAAATAGTTAAAATGATCTTTACAGTAATTTCAGTCAATACAATCAGAAAAGTAATTTCAATCTTACTTTTTTCTTATTATTACACAGTTCAACGTTCGAGATCAAAAGTTACGTGTTTGATAAAAAATTGGTTGATAAGTCTGATAAAGCGAAAAACATGCTTGGGCTCTAATTGTTATGTGAATCATTCTACACAAAAATTGTACACATTTTGTGTATTTTGTTGGTGTACACATTTTAAGTTGTACATCTTTGGTGGGTCAATAGCTTTTTCCTGTTATATGCGGTCACACATGAAGTGCATTTGCTACGTAAAAATGAATAACAATGTCATGGAATTTGTTTTTTTGTTTTTTTGCAAAATGTAATGGAATTTGATATTTATAGGAAATTTAAATAAAGTTATTTAGAACTTAGTTTTTTCTTTTGAGACTTGAGAACTTAGCTTATTAATCCGAACGTTTGGTTTTTTTTTTTTGAAAACACAACAATTGGCTTGTACGCAAAAAAACGGATTAGAAGAGTTGCAATTAGATTGAATTTAAAATTCCAATTCAAAAAACGTAAATTGCTTATTTTGAAGAATTACAATATGGGAGACTTGAATTGAGACCTACAATTTGACATACCGAACAGCAGATGATACTCTTAAAGAGTTCATCGGTTCATGGGAGAGTTCACCTAGTTAATTGATTACGGAGTTAAAATTTGGATTGACAAAAAATATCCGAAACTTTATTACTCAATAATAAAGGTGATATTTTTTTACTGTTTTATTTACCGATGTATGTGACAAAAAATTGTCTTTACTGATTTATTTGAATAAAGGTGCATCATGAAAAAAATCTCCATAATATTAAGTATACCGTCTAGATGTAGATATTGTAGTTGATATTGTTGATTTTTTAACTAAAAACATATAGAACTCGTTTGGTAATATCCAAATCGGATTTATTTGCTGATTCGACTGAAATTTATGAAATTCTGCTTGAAATGACTGATTTTTTTGATTTGTGAAAAAATTATATTTAAAATATATTTTATCAATAAAATAAAGAAATAATTATATGTAAACTAGCTAAAATGATCCTCTATAGTAATTTCAGTTAATACAGCCAGAAAAGTAACTTCAACATTACTTTGTCTTATTATTACATAATTCAGCGCGCAAACTAAAAAATTGAGAGAATTCCCCAAATTAGAGTAAAGCAGTGGCGGATCCACGGATTTAAAAAAAACTTTATATTACATATATTTTATATTATAAAAAACTAAATATATATTATTAAACAAAAAGTAGTTGTAATCGTAAAGTGTAGATTAGTCCAATGGTAGTCCGCGGGCACTAGGCATTTTCCTCTTGCAATTGATAATCAGGGATCGATTTCCTTGGGGAGACCTTTTATTTTTGACTACCCGTATGATTCTCATTTTGTGCTTGTTTCTTTTGTTCCTTTTATTACATTAGTACTACGTATTAGACTGTTAGTACACTTGATTCTCATTTTTTCTTGTTTCCTTTTATTACATTTCTACACGAGCATGGAAACTCAATTTTGCTAAAATAAATACTTTTTGTATTAGTTAATTAATTTTTTGTAAAATACAGTTGACCCAATTTGAAAAGTTAACAATCCTATTTATTATTATCTCCGTTCTTAAATTATTGCAAAATATTGAATTCTACACTATTCACATGCTATATATTGACTATATTTTATTTATTAATGTATTAGAAATTTAATTTTTGAGAAATATTGTTAACATATTCTCATTATAAATTTTAAAAATCTGAATCTTTTAATTTTTTGGATGAATTATTAAAATTTCTTTGGATGTTAGGATTAAATTATGATATTTATGAACGTTTTTTCAATATTTTACAATTTAGGATGAAAAGATATTTCGATAGTTTACCCAAATTTAAAGAAATGCGGAGTACCGAGAATTGCTCGGATGTTAATTCAAATGATTCGTCATTATTAAATGAAGAATTGAATTGAATAATTGATGAATGTGAAATTAATTTGATTGATAATTTATATGGCCAACATGTTGATTTTGAGTCTTTAGAAAAGCATATTCTAGATTACGATTTTTTTTTTGCTTATTTTCATCCTGATGTCTAAGACGTGGCACATTGTAATTACCTTAAAAAGGGTCATTCAAACTTAAGATGTAAGTTAACTATGAAATGTTATGCTATTATAATATTTATTACTTCTGTTTCAATTAATATTATACTTCCTCCGTTCTTTTTTATTGGCAATAGTCCACTTTTCACATTAGCCAATGCGCAAGTTTGACCATTAATATCTTTCATTCCTTATTAGTAAAAAAATTAAAAAATTCAGATTTTGAAAATTTCAAATGAGAAGCATTTAACTATATTTTTTTAAAAATTTAATTTATAATACATATAAATAAAATATAATCAAAGTAGAATGTGTCAATAGTGAAAAAAGTCCAATGTTGCAATTAAAAGAGAACGAAGGTAGTATTAATTAGAGTGACATTGGAGTAGGGACGCCATGACTCTGATTTTCTGGGTCCGCCACTGGAGTAAAGCATAGGCAAAATACAAAAATAGGAGTATCATGTTTTGAATAGGAGTAACTTTAGTGTTTGGACAAGTATATCCTTACCCAAGCCCCAAGCCCCAACAACTTCCATTAATAATTAAAACATAAAAGAAATACTTTGTACGATTAATTATTTTATAACAAAATTGTAAAAAACAAGAAAGATGTCAAATAAAATATACTCCGTATTAAATAATTAAAAAAATATTAAACTTAAAAAATAAAAACTAAAAAAATATAAAAAAATTTTAAAAAATAAAAAAATGCCAACATTTCCCCGAAAGCCATCAAGATGGAAAATTTTGAGAAAATGTGGCATTTTCAAAGAGTAAAACTGCCATCTTTATGACATTTTCAAAGAAAATAACAGTTTTTACATAAAGTGGCATTTTTTCGCCGATCGGAGGTGATATTGTTGGGTGATGACCGAAGCTACGGGAAAAACCTGCATAACTTTTATATATATTTTAATATAATTTATCTATTTTTTATTTATTTTTAAAGTTTTTTATTTTTATAAAAAATAACTTTTTTAATTTTTAATATTTTATTATTGTTGGGATGAACTTGGATTATTTTTAAAATTAAATGGCCCGCATAAAGATATCGTTTCAAGTGAATGAACTTAGAGTTTTTTTAACAAGATCAAATAAGTCATATTTTATAATTAACTAGGTTAGGGATATTAAGGGTACAAAATTAATGTTTACTCCTATTGAAGGAAGTTTTAAGTTTTACTCATATTTATGCAATTATGTTTATGTTTTCTCCTATAGTGAGCAATTTTTCTAAAAGATTACGTGTTTGATAAACAAGATGCTTGATAAGCGTAATAAATAAAAAACGAGATCCCCGGATAAATGTCGTCGATTTTTTTGTTTCTATCTGACGTGCACTTGTCGTGAGGTGCACTCAAAATAAATACAATACAACGAATATACGTAGTATAACGAAGTAAGGTTTGTATCCACATGGAAAGGAATACTTTTCTTTTATATAAGTAGTAACAAGGGGGGTTTAGATTTATTTGATTTAAAAACACTAAGATGAACAACCTATATGAGTTTAATTTAATGAGATGAGGACTTGGTTTTGCTTTTATCCACTTAATGAAATGCTCGCCGATCCCGGTTATATCTTTAACTATCTTCCTCTCGAATACTCAATCGAGGAGTATATCCAGTTCATCGAGGGTAGTTATTAATAACGAGATGCGTTCATTAATAAAACTTACTATCGAGTCAATATAGAACAAGCGCCGTATATTAACTTGATAGTAGCAATAAACTTAAGATGAAAACGATTGAGATTGATAACCTCAACACAAGCGGTTTATTGGTTTAATCAATATAACTAATTCCCCTTGGCATATTAACCATGAGATGCGTGCATTAATATTCCAAGTTTACTACCGTTGAAAGAACCGGATTAATAACAAGCGTATTAACCGATTGATTCTAGTAATAATTAATATGAGAAACAAAACTAGTTGATACTTTAAGTAATGTTTAAAATATTAATATGAAATATGAATAGGAATTAATTAATATTCAAGGAAGAAGATTAAAGAAAATAACTCACAACTTACAAATTCATTAAGCTTCAAAGTAGCAAAACCAAGATGGAAGAGTTTAGCTCCTCATTTGGAGACTAAACATGATGAAAAATATAAAGAAAGAACTATTCTATACTGAGCTTAGAAGTATATAGGAATTGGATATCTTTTTGTGAAGGAAAGGAGGTGTATTTATAGGCTTTTGGGATGAGATTCGGGTACTCGATCGGGTATATACATGGTACCCGATCGAGTATGTGTGTAATACTCGATCCGAGGTGTACTCGATCGGTTTCAGACTGTTTTCCATAAGTATACCCGATCGGGTATATGTTTATACCCGGTCGAGTATGCTTAGAAAGTGGTATTCGGACCATACTCGACCGATCTTTGCTTAAAACTCAAAGGCATACCCGATCGGGTATGTCGGTCTACCCGATCGGGTATAGACATTAAATCGTGGCCGAAATCCTCCCGGCATGTTCCCTTGTCTTCGGATCTGATCCGATTTGAAGTTCCAACCTAATACCCGATCGAGTATAGTTAATACTCGACCGAGTATAGACCAAAATTCAGGATCTTCTTTTGTCTTCAAATTTTTGCACCTTCTTTCCACTCTTTGGGTTCACCAACTGTACTTCGAGTGATCAAAACCTGTTTGAGCTCAGAATATATCTAATCTAAACTATTTACAAGAATTTAACAAACTAATCTATTACACCAAAAGTGTGTAATTTCCATAGTAAAGATCAAGCAAAACTAATTAAAAACACAAACATAAATATGGAAATTACAAATGTATCACTATCCCTTTGCTAACATGTATTCTATACATATTTTTCATAGAAAATGTTCTTAATAAGTTCAATAAGGATGTTTTTAGTTGGACTTTAGTTTAATGGTTTGATCTAGTCTGATCTCGTATGGTCTGAATTGAACTTGTCTATTAAATGTCAGAAAAATTGAAAATAATAATCTCAACTATTGCCGATCCGCTAATAATAATCCCAACCATTTATTATTTTTGTATAATTTCAACTATACGAACCATCCGTCAATAGTAATCCATGACCGGTTACTACCTGCTATAACAGGTCAATTTTAAATACTTCTATAAATTAGGCTTATTCTATAAATCATCTGAACTATGCTCGCTCTTCTTTTAATAATCTCAACTATCAACTCAATTTTTTTTTACAAAAAGTAGAAATAATTATTTAAATATCAGATTTGAAATTATACAAATGAAAGTTTAACCAAATATAAAAACGTGTTGCATTTTAGAAATAAGAAATTTTACATTTCATTTTTTTTATTATTCTCAGATTTGTTTTGGACAAATAGTCGTTTTTAAATTCTTTTACAATTCATGATTTTTATTAATTTTTAACTACTTTAAGTTGATTTAATATTTTAGGATGATTAGATTTTATTTTTTTATATTTTGAAAATAATCATTATTTTTTTTCTTTTTCACTTTCTTAATTTTGAAAATGAAAGTCTTCATTTTTAATTTGAATATGTAATTAATTTTAATTTTATTTATCTTTTAAAGATTTTGTATTGACCTTTTTACTATCCTTTAAAATATCTTACACGTTATGTAATTTTGAAATTTATATAAGAATTCCATATTCTATAATTATATATTTTATATTCTTTAATTCTACAAACTATCTAAAAAAGTTAAAAATTGATTTTTATAATATTTTTTACCCTTTCTATTTATTTATGTAAATTTTAATTTAATTATTCTGGGTCCATCAGAAGTTGACAGATGATAGTTCGGATTATTATAATCTGGTACTCCCTCCGTTCCTAAATAAACTTCCAACTTTCCTTTTTCGTCTGTTCCAATTAAATTTCCACTTTCCCTTTTTGGTAAAGAATTTGTGGTTCACAACATTTCTTACACATTTCTCTCTCCTCTGCACAACTCTCCACCACACAATACCCACTTTTCTTAAATTGTGTGCCAAAGTGGGTTGGAAGATAAAATAGGAACAGAGGTAGTATTTCTTTTTTAATTGACTGAATAGGTAGCCAGTCACGTCGGATCATTATTGGCGGAAGGTTTCTAAAGTTGGGATTATTATGAAATAATCGATAGTTGAGATTATTACGAGCGGATCGCCAATAGTTGGGATTATCACTATCATATTTTCCTTAAATGTCTGGTCATCTTGTATTTTATAACTACATAAATCTGATTTTTTAAATTTTTTATTTATAAGGAATGAAAGATATTAGTGATCAAACTTATGCATTGACAAACATGAAAAATGGACTGGTGCGATTAAAAGGAAACATAGGAAGTATATATTTATATATTATACTCATTGGTCACACTGTCAATGAGTCTACTTGCTTTGGAATTTAAAATCATATGCGTCACAGTGTCGCACATCCTTCTTTTAGTGAATTTTTATTTAGTTTTTGAGGTAAGTTCCACTAAACTTTGTTAGCTCACTAAAAAATTATACATAGCACAATAATATTAATTAACAAAGTTATAGATAAAAATTATTATAATCTGACTACCGTGGTTTGAGATGATAATTATAAGTATAGATTTTATAAACACACAATGATAAATATGGTATAATAGTGACCAAATAATAATGTTGACACCGCAAAATATCAAAGTATAATTTTATGTTAGATACTTAATTGTCCACATTAAGCGGATTCACGAACACGAACCCGACCCACCCCAATCTCTGATCCTCCTAACTACGTCCCTCGGCCCAAGGAACGGGATAACCAACAATTTCCAAGCGTAAATAATTAGATTACGTCCCAAATTTCCAATTTATCACCGAGTACTCCGTGTTTTACACCATCTAATGACATGCATAGAATGATTGATTTAGAAGATAAGATATCACACGCTATCTTTTGAATCAGAACACGGGATTTCAATTACTCCCGACCAAACACAACGTGTAGAAATGATTGAGAGTAAATAAATGGTAGGGTCTTTAAATTCTCGTCGAATCCAGTAGTTTAGTACACATAGTACACCGTTCCCGTCACTGGAAAAGCCCAAATGCTTAGTACTCTGGAATGGTGAAGCAAAGCATTTAATGCCAGATAGGTCCTCCGATTCTCAGTTTTCATCTTTTCTTTACCTCTCACCTTTTTCTTTCTCCCACAAGCAAAGAAAGTTGTATTATTTGCCCACTTGAGTGGGCATTCGTCATTTTCCTTCTTCCACTCACTGAGCAAGGAGTGGGGTTTTCAGATTCTTTTAGCTTTTAATAAAAAAGAATGGGACTTCTCTTTCAATTTGCAGCAGTATATCTCTCTATCTATATGCTGTATGCATACATGTAGCTGGAGATGGCGTAGAAAGATTCAATTTTTTTGAAGGCAGATCTTGTCGCTTTCTCTTCTCTGATTCTCATGGCGAAAGCGACCCATCATCTTCATTTGTATTTATATCTATCTTCATGTTACCCCTTTTCTCCGCTTCACTCCCCTTGTTTTCCGCCGGAAAAAAAGGAGAGATCTTTGACCATTTTTCCCCAATCAAACACTGCCCCTCACTGTTCTTTTCCTTCTCATTTCTGTAAACTGGTTGATTTCTTTACTTTTTCGATCTACCCTTCCATGTTTCGAGTTTATTTATTGCAGTGAAGTGACAATACTATGAACCTGACGTCATTGGTGGTAGCTAAAGAATATCAAGAATTGTTGTAGATATGGGTTTTCAGATTTCAGATTTATAGCAGTTTTTAAATTCTTAATACGCCCAGAAAGTTTTACCTTTTTTTTCAGTTTCAGCTCAAAGACGGCACCTTCTGAGGGTTTTATGCCTTTTATTTTGATGGGTAACTAGTCATTGATTTATTTGATAATCTTGTTAATGCTTACTCATCTTCTTGGGAGAAATTTGTTGGCGTCTTGTTTTGCATATCTATTGCGAATGCGTTAACTCCACCCAGTAAATTAAAACTAAACTGTGGTTAGATATTGGTTTTAGTCAGGGTTGATGATACGTTTAGTTTAATTCTTTTGCAGTGTAACTTTTCATTCCTTTGCAGTCTGATAATTCAAATGTTCTCTTTTTTCCTCTACTAAAAAAGAATATTTTCTGAAAATGTCATATTTTCTTCTTTCCCTTCTGCTACAGAATGAATATACTGCGAACTTTGCAGATTAATAATACTCCGTATTATTATTTTTATTAATTTTTCTTGGTCTGTAAACTATTTTCTGGAATTTAGTGGCTGGCTGAGAAATTTATGAAACCCTTTTTCCTAATCTGTCTTGGCTTATTTTCTGAATAATACATGTTTGTATGTCTGTGTGAACACATATATGATATATCATATACTCTGTATGTATGTATATGCACATGTCTATGCAGCCAGGTTCCAGATAGATAAACCTTTATTTGAGATCTATTTAAGCTTTTGCAGATGTGGAATTAAAGATCTGATGTATTCACAAGCCATAAAAACGAAAATGATAAGTAATAATGTTTTTTATTCTTTTAATAACCATCGGAGGTGGTGAAGATAAGCCACACATATTTTCTATTTCAAAGAGACGGTTTTGTTCATCTCTCCTTCATTAAATGGAGCTACTGGTAGTTAGCTGAAAGTCATTTTTTTCTTTTCATTTTGTCTTACTTCAAAAAAAAAATCTTGGGAATAATGATATTTACATTACCATTTATTCTTCTTGCGCCATTTTTCTTCTCTGTGGCGTTAGTTGTTGAGTATCTGAATAAACTGCTGAAAGTTTAGGTATGCATAATGAGCAAGAAGACAGTTTGTGGAGTAATAATGTGTGTGTGATAAAATTTGCAAAGTTCACACAGTTAGTTGATTAATTAGAATGAATAGAAAGGGGTTTAAAGTTTAGGGGATGGGTGTGAGAGTAAGAGAGAGAGCTTCCTCCAGCCCACTCATGGATGAGAAATGGGGTTGAATTAGCTGCCGCCTCATTCATCCAACCATTCAGTAGAAGAGGATGTGATTTCTGCTAATTTGATTGAGTGAATGATACGGGAGATAATTTCGTATCCCTCTCTTTCTTTGGTTGGACTGAAGGGAGCTCCCTTTTCCTCTTTCAACTCCCTTCTGCCAAATATGAAGGACTCGTTTTGTAAGGATCATTTGGTGGACATGGTTAAATTACATATAATCGGCTACCCAATATAGCGCTAATTTTCCTATGAATCCCCCTTAGTAGCATAACCATGCAATGTGTTTCTCTCTTCACTACGAGAATGATCTTGAATGATGGACAAACAAAGAGTGACATTTGCAGCAACTAAGGTATGTTAAGATGTACTAAAGATTTACTTTCATCCGATGACATAATAATTTTACCTTGAATTATGGCTTAACAAAAGTTACTCGCTTACTTTTTTTTTGTTTTCCTGGAAGAACATCAAGTATGAAAATTGTTTCTTTTTTGCTCGGTATATAGCCTACTATCATATCTTCATTTCCATTACTGTATTTTGGTTACTTCTATAATCAAATTCTTAATTGCTGCCTTGTTGTGCATAGACTTCAGTTTCAGTTGAAAGAGTTGTGTTGGCTATTGTGAGTGGTGACTATGCTACAAAAGTTTCTTACAAGATTTAAGGCTATGGTTGGAACTCAGAAAAAGGTTTGGAAATAGGGGAAAGTACTTATTTTAATGCTTGGTTCTATCTTTGGTGATAGAAATATATATTAATTTTGATCTACGTTTTCAAAAAAGTCTAACATATAGTTATATTTTTTAGTCTTAATGTAATAGAAATATAAAAAACCAATATTTAAAGTTGATTAATTAAGTTTTACCTTTTCATTTTAAATCCCCTCCTATTCTACATTTCAAATTTTCTTGCCATTTCCTCTAATTTCTTTCTACTAAACCCCAACTCTTGCAGTTGAAAAGATGTATACTTTGATTATGTGAAGTGAAGCTTCTGCTGGGAGATTGAAGGTCTGCTGATCTATCTGATTTACATACGAAATTAACCTATTAATTGCCACGAATTCTGATGTCTTTTGCATGGCTTCTTGTGTAGTGAGGAACCAGTTTGTGAAAATATCAAAATGAAATATGGTGAATCTGCACTTCCGTAAACAGGCCAGCTTCAAGAAAGTAAGGCCATGTTTGGCTGAAGTGACTGAATATATGCTGATTATTCTGAAAGAAAAAGTGCTTAGTGCAATACATTTTCCTCTAGGGAACAAATCAAAAGCTCAAAAGGATAAACAGAATTAAAATAAGGCTACCAAACGGACCTTGGTTGTTTTCAATATTTTTATTTTCCAAACCTTTTTTCTCTTTTTATGTTTCAGTAAGAAAGTTGCCTCAGCAAATTTCTTTGCATGTGGCTGTGATCTGATATTTTTTGCTAGCTGTTACTCAGTTTATTCATAAACACGTCACACTATTTGTCATATTAACAGAACTTAGGGTTGCATGGCAATGAGGTGATTCCCTCATGTTTTCCAATTCTAGAGAATACCTGAAAAGGATAGAGGGGGGACCTCTCCTACTTCAAATTCTGTTTAGAAAAGGACCTTTAATGAAAAACATTAAATCCCTAACAGTAACATGGAGTGGTGTATTATTGGATTCTTTGATCTTTTATGCACTTATATATTTAAATTTAGTCCTATGAAATGTCAAACAATTCTATTTTTTCTAGGGCGGTCCCCCTTCACTTTGGTGTGTGATAGCCTTAATTGATACTGTGTCAATGAAATGAGAATCTGGTGCATGTTATGTGATTATGGACAGGGTGTCCTATTATGGTCCCCTACAAAACATTTGCAGGAAAAAGAGTCATTTGCCCTAAAAAATTGCTGACCCTTTGCTTTAGGGTTAGTTTATTGCTTTATTTTATCATTTCTTGGGGGGGGTGAGTGAGTGGAGTTTTTACCAAACACCCTACCCTATCAGCAGCCACTGTCTGTCATCAAAATATGCAGTTTGGTAGATTGAATGAGGACTGAAGGGTTCCATTTTTTATGTTATTCTCTGTCACTTATGGAACTCCATATGATCTCTCAAATGACTGCCTATTTAGGAAAATTTCTGGTTTTTAGGTTATACAGAATTATTACATTAAAACAAAAATGAAATAGATATTTGTGGTTAACTAAGTCATTTTACTAAATCTTACTTAGCTGGTTTGCTAAATGGATAGTTGTGTGTGGGCAGTCTTATCACTTAATCATGGACAAGTTATAAGATTGGAGGAAGGAGTATTGACCAATTATATTCAATTGTAACTAATGTAGTTTGATCTGTTTATGAATGATATTATGGGTATTTTGTTACTTCTAATGTCCCACTAAACTGGACAATTGATTGCATGTAAAATATGATTTTTTTACTCGAATAGCAGTAAATAATGTGGTATTCCAAAATAGCATTAATTACCGTGATGCTTAGCTTGAATTTCGGGGGGAGATGTAGTATTTCTATTTTGCAATATTACATTATTTTTTATTCCTACTTCGGGAAACATTAATAAAAAAGTAAAGGAAACTTTGTAAATTGTAATTGATGTTTGTGTATGGGGAAAAATAATATTAAGGAAAAATTGACAAAAATAATCTCATCTTTCGCTGGTCTTCTGCTAATAATCTCAAAATAATCTCACCTTTGCACCCCATCTTCTTTCATTTGATCCTGACCTTGTTTTTTACTCTTTTTTTGAAAATCATATAACTAATGTTACCTCTCACTTTTCTATTATATCTTTATAAATGTGAGATTATTTATATAAGATTTTCAAAGAAAGGGAAAAAACTTGGTCAGGGTCCAATGAAAGAAAATAGAGTGCAATGGTGGGATTATTTTGGGATTATGTAAAGGTAGGATTATTATGAGAAGATTAGTGAAAGGTGGAATTATTCTTGTCAATTTTTCCTAATATTAATCATAAATTTGTTACTCAAAAGAAAGTGGTAAAGTTTTTGGAAGTATTATTTAATGTTGGCAAAAGTAGAATGTGGCTGTGAAGTATTATTTAAAAATACTTTCAGATCAGACCAGACTTGGATAGTTATAAAAATACAAAGAGACCAGACCAGCAAATTACAGTCCAAGTAAAAACATCCTAAGTTTATATAGTGTGCTATGGAGTACCAGATAAGTCTAAGTAAACAAGTTCTATGTCATAATCAGTATTTTCAATATTAAGTTATGATTATAGCATATGTTATGTCTTGGCATCCTACCAAGAACAAATTTCTTATAGGCTATAACTGAAGTGTATGCTAATTCTGAACTTGAAGTGTCTTTTATTGAAATATTGTTTCTTAACCATTTCTTTTTCTCTTTCAGGTACAGATTAGGGTTTATAATTTGATGCATGCTGCAAATATAGCTGCTGATCTATGTGTTTGCGAGCTCTCGTGGCCATCGAAGGGAAAACTGGTGACTCTCCCACCCCCACTCTACCCTCACCTGATTTTTCATACTATTGAAAATGAATGTTGTGGAAAATAAGATGGGATTATTTTTGAATTGAAAAGAAAGAATGAGTATTAAGGTTGGGGTTTTATGCTACAAACCTTCTTGATTTAGTGCCCGTTTGGTGGCCATGATTTTAGGCTTTTCAGGCTTCTTAGTTAACTTTTTCATCAAACACATAACTTTTGGTTTTACGGGTTGAATTGTGTAATAATAAGAAAAAGTAAGGTCGTAGTTACTTTTCTGACTGTATTGGCTGAAGTTACTGTAGAGGGCTATTTTAGTTATTTTTTAATATATTTTTTTCTTTATTTTATTAATAAAATGTATTTTAAATTATTATTTTTCACAAATCATCAGAATCAGCCAATACAGCCACACCAACCAGAACTTCAAAAATTTCATCAGAATTAGCCAATACAGTCGATTTGGTTATTACCAAACGGGCTCTTAATTGCGTAATGAATTTCTGATTGTGTTCCAAATCAGTAGTCAGTTTCCTCTTTTAGGAGAGCACCACCTAGTCTAAGCCTCCAAGGGTATTTAATTTCAATAAGTTGAGGTATAATTATCAAGGAAGCAAACAACTTACTAATTAGGTGAGATTATTAAGGACATGTTTAATTTACTTGTTTAGTTTGTTTATACATAGTTTGAACGTTTGGTAGAGTTTTAGATTAAGTATAATTTATTTTTGTTTAAATTGCTTTGATTTGGTTAGATATGAGCCTCTGGGGCATGAGAATAGCAATTTAAATTCAACAACTCTTTTGGGATGTGGATTGGGTAAAGTTAACCCCATCTTACAATATCGTACCTTTGTTCAAAATATTTTTGTAAAGTCACCATTTTTAATTTTAATCAATTAATGTTAAAATTAAATCATCTCTATTGAAATTTAATTCAACTTTGATAATTAAAACTTACATATTCGAAAATTACATTGAAATCTCTTTAAAATTGGAAATTCAAAAAAAAATCTAATTTTGAATCTAACTAAGAATTGATATTCTAATTAAGTGAATAAAATGAATTGATTTAATCCAAAAAAATTAATTTTGCAATTTAACTTGAGATGGAATGAGTATAATATTACCTCCGTCTATTATAATTTCTTAGATTTTTTATTTTGATTGTTTCAAAAAATTTATTATTCTCCCTTATAATATGATTAGTTTGTGATTCTAATTATTTTCTTTATCATCCACGCAAATGTATGAAGTAAATCAAGTAATACGGGATGATAGAAATATTTAAATAGTGCTTGACATATTCCTTGAAAACATGTGATGTGAGGTGGTTTGTCTAGTGGTGTCAATTGTGACTGTCTTGTCTTGTCTTGAAGGTAACAAGTCTTGTTAGGAAAAAGGGTTGCAAGTTATGCATAATGTAACTAGCCTGCAGATTGTCATTCATGAAAGTGGATTTTAATTTGAGGTATTGTTTGGTGTTAAGATTGGGGGTTCCAACATAAAAAGTCAACCTCATAGGAGGAGTAGCTCATGTTTTTACATAACACTTCGTCTGGATCGTGTCGTCAGTTATTTTTTCGTCAGTTTGTCATTGTCATTTTTTTTAATTGTGTCGTCATTTGTCATAAGCCCCCCCACACCATGGATCGATTTGGCTCTAATATCATGTTAAGATCTGGGCTTCCATCCTAAAAGGTCAACCTGATATGAGGAGTAACTCATGTTTTAATATAGCACTTTGTTATTCAAACTTTTTCGGTGTGGGGTTCTAACATTTGGTTTGAGCCATTTCATACTCCCATTATAAAAGTTGTATGAAATTATATAATGAGTAACTTTTGGTGATCTTTCATGGAACAACATTACGAGCACGGCTGATAACACGAAAATCGATTGATTCGGTTGATTCTTTTGAAATTTATGAGATTCTAGCCGAAGTGGCTGCATTGGTTGATTCTCTTGATTTAAGAAAAATTATTTTTAAAATATGTTTTATTAATAAAATACTGAAAAAATTATATGTAAAATTACTAAAATGGTCATCCACAGTAACTTCAGCCAATACAGCCGGAAAAGTAAGTTCAATCTTACTTTTTTAATTATTATAGTATTATACAATTCAGCGCGCGAAAATAATAATTACGAGTTTGGTGAAAAAGTTGACTAATAAGCCGAAAAACAATGTTACCAAACGTTTTCTACATATCTAAAGAAGTACTGATTTTTCATTAATAATTCACCATAGTATTTTATGAGATCTTTTACATATACAATATTACTGCCATATGGAAACCCATCAAGAGATACTACCTCCATCCCAAAAGACTTTATCATCTCATAAACTTTTGAACATGATTTTGATTAGTATAATTTTATAGAAATTATAAATTTCATACTCTTTGAAAGTACTTTTAACATAAAACATTTTCATGTTATAAACAATTTTCAATAAAAATATATAATTTGTAAAAGTTTTATATGGAGTAGATGTCAAAGTTTTTTAGAACGCAGATAGAATTTGTTGAGGTTAATACGTCTCGATCCAAAGGCCTAGCACAACCCTTTGAATAACAATAAAAATGCTTCTCATACGAAAGATAATTCGGAAAGGAAAACAACGTAGTGACTCGATAGCCCAATTGCACTAGCGTAATCGTGATTACAGTAAATGGCCGAACGGGAGTTATGCTTCAATAGCTAATACAAGAGTTAGAGTGATGTATATAACTGTTGAGTATCCAAATGCTAACATTTACATTGGAATAAATGTTACTATTTATACTTGAAATGGGTAGATGAGATGAATGACGTGACAACTCTTGCATGGAGGATCCCTTTTGCCACTTGAGCACCCATGCTTGCCACTTACATGCCCATATTCAGCATTAGATGCGCCTCTGGCACTTGCCAGACTTCTCGACCAGTTCCTAGGGCTAATGTAATCAGTAGCCATGAATGACGTTCCCTCCTACCCAAGTATGAGATTCAACCTGTTCGAGAAGTACCGAATGGGATATTTGTGCCGGATTATTGGACCCGTTCGACAGTATACCGTTTTGGCTAGTGTTCGTTGGGCTGCATTACTTCTTCTGGGCTCCAAGGATATTTGGGTCGGATTCCTGGGCCGGACCCCGATATCCCAACAAAATTTAATTTGTAAAAATCTAAGCACAAATGAAACAGTTGTAGCATCTTTAAAAATATAACAATGGGCAAATGTTAATTTCCATAGGGTGAACAAAAATGCAATTTTTTCTTCATGCAAATAACATTTTGATTGGAGGACTTTAATTTTTTGAGGACAAAAACTATGCAACATGTACTTTTGTTAGTAAATTCTTTAATTACGAGTAAAATATAACATGATCCTTCAAAAAGGAATGTCATTATTTAATTCACACATTAGAAATAGGGTCCGGAAAAAGCGGTCGTCTCCCTCTCTCGTAGGGTTTGCTATTTCCGTCGCCTAACTTCAGTATAGGTTGGTGCGGGTTTTGTTGCTTGGAATTTGATTCTCTATAGTGATTTGATTGTTTCTACGATGTGGCTGTCTGTCCTTGGAGTCGGATTTACATCGGCGGGAGAGCCTGGTTTGAGTTGGCGGTTCAGGCGTGGGATACACTTGTCGAGGCTTATCTGCTCTGCGGCTTGGCCGGTGGGCCTGCTATCGGTGGCTGGATGGGCGACAAAGATCGGGTTACCCGGTGATGGCACAGGGTCGGCAACGGTGGGACAGTTCCAGCGAGGATGGGAGACCCAAATCCGTGTAGGCCTAGTCCATGCTGGATGCAATTCCGAGTTTGAATTGGTTTATTGAGAAGGGTTGTATGGATGAGACTTTTGTTCCTCAATATTGGATGCCCAGGCGATTCTTGACTGGTGTAGGGATATATTGCGGGCGCATGAAAGAAACATTTTTGAAGGTTACCAAGTCTTGTGGACAGAGTACTTCTCAACTAGGAATGACGGAAGTGGGAGAACAGAGGCAGAACGAGGATATTGGAGGGGACAACATGGCACTGGGTTATCTAAAAAACGGAGAGGGTGCGGGTCATGGTTATCAGACCCGCCGAGAGCTCTAAAGACACTCCAGGTCAGGGAAGGACAGGAGAAGATCTTCGGGATACTGAGGGTGCAACCGAATTTCGAGTAGTATGTTTTCTTTACTGTTATTTGCTTTGGTAATACTATTTTTGTTGTCGTCGTTTATTTATATATCTGCCTGACTCCATTAGGTTGGGGCGATGAGGGGTCTATTCTAATCACGTTAGGCTCATTTAGACCCATTATAGGATCAGCGGACCATATTACTTTTTCCAGGGTGATTGGGCTCTAAGTCTGGTTCGATGGTCGGTGGTTTGAAGTGGTCATTTTATCTTCTTGTTTCCTTGCTGAATGCTTTGATATTAATTTAAGCCGCCTTGGTCCAAAAAAAAATCACACAATAGAAATGATTGCTCATGTTTGATTTTTTTTTTATCTTTTTATTCTTTTGATAAGATTAAATAAGCTTATTTTGAGAAGGAAATATAATTCGGTCTTATTTTACCTTCTTCCCCTAAAATGTAGATGATCACACAAATAAAATGTCATCTTATTGGTAAACAAAAATCTTGTATGTGAACAAAAATGAAATAGAAGTGTGTCTCTTGTTCAATTAATTGATTATAGGAAATTGGAATAGATTCTTAATTTGGATAGAATATTTTGTTTTGGACTGAAATTTGTTGGTCTGATTTGGTCTGAACTGGTTTGGTCTGGTAAATGTCTAATCTATGTGTATTTTATACTCCGTAACTATGAAAGTCTGGTTTGATCTGGTCTGATCTGATCCTGTGTATTTTATATTCGTTGAATACACTTTTTAGGTATTTTTCAACATGTCATCTGTTTATTCCAAGTTCACTCACGTAAGCTTCTAATTATTTTGAGGAAAAAAAGGATGACACCCATCCCTGAGGGCCCCTAACCCCGATCGGACGTTACGTTGGGAGCATGTAAATTGGACTATAATGAGTATAAATGTATAATCCCAATCTGACAGATAGAGAGTGGGGCTCTGTCCCCGGTACTTTGCAGAGGCCATATGCATTTTTAGCATAGTAACTCCTTATCGCAGTTGTCAGGATTCGAATCGGGGACCTAACCCTTGTGGCACTCTCTTGCTACCAATTGAGCTACGCCCACCGGTTCTAATTATTTTCAGAAAATGAATCGCATCCAACCACCCTCCAAATTTGACATCATTTTATTTCAATAATGATTTTATTTCAAATTGTAATTAACTGAATCAGCCGATTCTCTTGAAATTTCTTAAGTTCTAGTTGAAGCAACCGAATTAGCTAAATCTGCTGAATTATGCAAACATTATTATATTTAAAATATATTTTATTAAAAAATTAAATAAAAGTATGTATGAAAACAATAAATGATCTGATACCGTAATTTCAGCCAATTTAGCAAGAAAAGTAACTTAGTCGTATTTATTTTGATTATTATACATTTTTGCGTGCGAAATCAAAAGTTATATATTTAGTGAAAATATTGACTGATAAGTCAAAACATGGGTGCCCAAACGAGCTCTAAATTTAAACAATATAAATTACACACAGGACCGAACTTTTCTCAAATCATATCAAATTTAAATAGATCAAATCAAGCAATAACATACGAATCATTACATTTAGACCAAGTAAAATATATATCAGTTAGTTTGGTGATTCTTATTTTCGACTAATCATCAGTCAACTTTTTCACCAATCACATAACTTTTGATAGTGTACTTGAATGCTTAAATAACAAAAAATAAATAAGAGTGAAGTTGCTTTTTTTGCTGAATTAATGTAGATGACCATTTTACCTATTTTTGATAATTGTATAATTTTTCCTTTATTTTATTAATAAAACACAATTTCAATATGATTTTTTTATTATTCTCACCAATCACGTAACTTTATATTTCACGCGTTGAATTGTATAATAATAATAATAATAATAATAATAATAATAATAATAATAATAATAATAATAAATAAGTAAGTAAGGACGAAGATATTTTTTTGGTTGAATTGTAGGAAATTACTTTAGAGGACTATTTTAGCTATTTCTCATATAATTTCTTCTTTATTTTTATTAATTTTTTTATAATTGAGCATATTCAATCGCTTCAGGTGAAATTTTTAAATTTTACCAGAATCATTAAAATAGCAAATAAATTATATGAAAATATGTAAATTGTAACTTCAGTTTTTCTCCTACCATTTTTAGGGATTAAATTAATGAAAATATAGAAATTTATATGTCTATATGATGTGGCATAATGCTATAATGTGATTGGTTAAAAAAAAGAATGTACCGAAACACACATTATTTAGGTGTGCACCATAGACAAACCCTTAAATTAATGAAAATATAGAAATTTATATGTCTATATGATGTGGCATAATGCTATAATGTGATTGGTTAAAAAAAAGAATGTACCGAAACACACATTATTCTGAACTCATATTGTAAATTTCTAAATTGCACGGTAAGAGTATCAAGTATAATACTCCCTCCGTCCCTTAATGTTTGTCCTACTTTGATTTCACAAGTTTTAAGGAAATGAATTTGACTTTACAGCGTAGCGACACTGTTTGACATTGTAGCGACATTGTTTGACACTGTTTGGTATATATTTGTTTACCAAATAAGGAAGTTGAAAAAGCAGGACAAACATTTTGGAACATCCATTTTGGGAAAGGAAGACAAACATTTAGGGACGGAGGTAGTAGAATTTAAAAAAATAATTTAATAGTATAAGCAATTAATAAATTAAGTTACATATTTAAATAAAATTAACATCACATGTATCAAATTAAATGTAAAAAATTCATTCACTTGTAGGTATTAACCTTATATAGTTAAGTTACTGAAATTTTGACCCGCACGGTTAGCTCAGTTGGTTGATTAGCGGGAATTTGGATCAAAGAATCCTGGTTCGAGTCCCCGCAGGAACCGTGTGGAGGCCACAACCCCTGAAATGGGTTGGATCTCTGGCGCGCACGGGATATATGAGCCTACTGTTGCTCCCCCGACTGAGTTACTGTGATTTACATCATCCCATGTGCCCGGTCGGGGTCGGGGTGTGGGAGGCTCAGGGGGTGGGAGATTCCACCCCTTTTGGATCAAGTTACTGAAATTTTTATACAACAAAGGAAAAAAATTGTTGGAAAAACAAAATACGAAGCTTACTCATGAATTTTTCCGAACCAAGTTTTTTACATAATAATGTTTTTTCTTGGACTATTTTCAATCCAGACCAAATCAAATTTAAAATGATCAGACCAAACCAGAATTAGACAAACTAGAGCAGACTAGACTTCCATAGATACTACGTATCGTACATAATACACAGAGACCAGAAATTATAAAAACAGACCAGTTCAAATCAGATCGAACCAAAATTAAACAAACTAGACAAGATCAGACCGGTAAATTTCAATCCAAGTAAAAACATTCTACGCCTAGATTTGCCAAAAAAAAATCAAACCTTACCATCATTATTACGAGAACTTACCAGATGAAAGAACGAACTGGCATGGAAGGGGTGACTGGTGCAACGGATAAACGAGGGAAGTATAAGGGTTAATTTCGGAAGGGAAGCCGATCATTTAATCGGCTGAAGCAAACGCTAGGTCTCCTAACTTTTGAGTTCAACCATTTTTCTTTCGTTCTAGCTCTGTGTAGCCTCTCATCCAAACATGATTACTTGTACATTTATTGAATGAATTTCAAAAAAATTCAACCCATTATGAGCTGAAAGCTCACGCCAAACATAGCCAAAGTCTAGGATTAACCATAGAGTTAGTTGCCCATAAAAGGCATACTTGCTTGCTAACCATCAACTCTAAAAGGCATAGTGGCTCGCTAATCATTAAGCTGACAAACATAATCCTATAACGATCGAGCAAATCAGCGGCATTCCAACAAATTCACATCTCACAAGTCACAAGTCTCCAATTAACTAGCCTACTCATTAAACATATAAGTATGACCTTTAGAATAAGATTGGATTATTTCAGCCAAATAATTCCACGTAAGATCCAGAGATTAAAATATGGGATGCAAAGTTGCAAACCAAGCTCATTACATCGGCGCACGTCAAGTTATTAGAAGTCGGGGCTCAATTCAGGTATAGCACTATAACCCAAAAGAAAATCACCACACTATCCTTTATACTTTAAACTTATTTTCAATTAAAATTACTTTTTTTGAAGAAGATACTTAAATTATAACAGAACGTAAGCATATTACAAAGTGACAACAAGTCTTTAGCCTGCCGTCCACCCTACAACCAGACTAAAATTAATCATCTCCATAGAAGCAATATAATTCGTTGATCCCACTTTGGGCTTAACTGAGCCCCTCACTTGCAGACCAGACCCTCGTCTCCTGTCCTAGGTTCTAGAGTTTTATTGCCGGAAAAACACATCACAACCAAAAGAGAGTAAAGATCCAAATAAAAATGAAACATGAAGAAAATTAAATAAGCAAAATAAATTTCTTAAACTCTAGCACCTCGTTCAACCTCCGGCGGTGGCTCAAGAGAAGGCCGGACGATCGCTATGATTGTTGACACGAACAACTGAACAAGACACGGCTCCAGACCCTAGCACAGAAGGTAGAGCTCCCACCCGTCGCAAACTCTCCTCCAGTTTCCCACAAATCTTTTCCTCATGACGCCTCTCTTGCGTCTTCTCTTGACTGCCACATAGTTTCCTCTATCGACAAGCGAACACAAGCACATCGAATGTGCAAACGAAACAAGCCGCTACCCTACTAAACAAGCCGCACCCAATGACGACGATATTCAAAACCCTAACCCAAGGAGATATCCACCTTAATGTAATGCTTCAATTAAAATTACTTGTAAATGTAAATCACGTATTTGGTATAATAATATCAATAAGGATGTTTTTACTTGAACTGTTTTCAATCTCAGAAGACTTAAACAGACTAGACTTGACTTTCATAGTTATAAAATACACAGAGACCAGACGTTTACCAGATCAAACTTTAACAGACCAGATGAAAGAAAGAACTGGCCTGGAAGGGGTGACTGGTGCAACGGATAAACGAGGGAAGTATAAGGGTTAATTTCGGAAGGGAAGCTGATCATTTAATCGGCTGAAAGCAAACGCTAGGTCTCCTAACGTTTGAGTTCAGCCATTTTTCTTTCGTTCTAGCTCTGTGTAGCCTCTCATCCAAACATGATTATTTGTACATTTATTGAATGAATTTCAAAAAAATTCAACCCATTATGAGCTGAAAGCTCACGCCAAACATAGCCAAAGTCTAGGATTAACCATAGAGTTAGTTGCCCATAAAAGGCATACTTGCTTGCTAACCATCAACTCTAAAAGGCATAGTGGCTCGCTAATCATTAAGCTGACAAACATAATCCTATAACGATCGAGCAAATCAGCGGCATTCCAACAAATTCACATCTCACAAGTCACAAGTCTCCAATTAACTAGCCTACTCATTAAACATATAAGTATGACCTTTAGAATAAGATTGGATTATTTCAGCCAAATAATTCCACGTAAGATCCAGAGTTATTAAAATATGGGATGCAAAGTTGCAAACCAAGCTCATTACATCGGCGCACGTCAAGTTATTAGAAGTCGGGGCTCAATTCAGGTATAGCACTATAACCCAAAAGAAAATCACCACACCATCCTTTATACTTTAAACTTATTTTCAATTAAAATTACTTTTTCTGAAGAAGATACTTAAATTATAACAGAACGTAAGCATATTACAAAGTGACAACAAGTCTTTAGTCTGCCGTCCACCCTACAACCAAACTAGAATTAATCATCTCCATAAAAGCAATATAATTCGTTGATCCCACTTTGGGCTTAACTGAGCCCCTGACTTGCAGACCAGACTCTCGTCTCCTGTCCTAGATTCTAGAGTTTTATTGCCGGAAAAACACATCACAACCAAAACAGAGTAAAGATCCAAATAAAAATGAAACATGAAGAAAATTAAATAAGCAAAATAAATTTCTTAAACTCTAGCACCTCGTTCAACCTCCGGCGGTGGCTCAAGAGAAGGCCGGACGATCGCTATGATTGTTGACGCGAACAACTGAACAAGACACGGCTCCAGACCCTAGCACAGAAGGTTGAGCTCCCACCCGTCGCAAACTCTCCTCCAGTTTGCGACAAATCTTTTCCTCATGACGCCTCTCTTGCGTCTTCTCTTGACTGCCACATAGTTTCCTCTACCGACAAGCGAACACAAGCACATCGAATGTGCAAACGAAACAAGCCGCTACCCTACTAAACAAGCCGCACCCAATGACGGCAATACTCAAAACCCTAACCCAAGGAGATATCTGCCTTAATGTAATGCTTCAATTAAAATTACTTGTAAATGTAAATCACGTATTTGATATAATAATATCAATAAGGATGTTTTTACTTGAACTGTTTTCAGTCTCAGAAGACTTAAACATACCAGACTTGACTTTCATAGTTATAAAATACACATAGACCAGACGTTTACCAGACCAGACTTTAACAGACCAGATCAGACTTAAACAGACCAGACCAGATTAGACTAGACCAACAAATTACAGTCCAAGTAAAAACATTCTAACAGTCACCAAAAACATCAATTTTTTCAATCCAAACAAACCAAAATCATCAAATTTTTCAATCCAAACAATATAGATTATATTAATATCAAACCAACCATTCCAGCTCACTGGATGGGAGGTTACCGTGTCCTAGCGAAGGTCTCAGATTCGAATCCCGCTAGGCACATTTAGAGAAGAGGAGAGAATTCTTGCTCCCAATGATTCGTCCTACCTTCACGGAGTTGCTCAACGGCTGAGAAGGGAGGGGATGGTAATGAAGGTAGCGGGTTCGTGTGGTGGGAGCAGCTTGAGAGGTGATGTAAGTCCGGCTGGATTCATCCTTTGGAGCTAGTACTGATGAGGCTAACTGTGATCAGATCCGGATTTAACTGTCTAGAAGCTTTGGAAGGTAGTTCATAGACTCCAGATTAGGGGAGCGCAAGCACAATCATAAAAAAATAGATTATATTAATATCATATTTTAGGTCATATGAATCAAACAGGAAGCGTATATGGTACAGCCGGTTGTACGGTCCCGGCCGTACAGTCGGTGGCAAACTTGTAATTTTGGTGAAAATCATGATTTCTCTTAAATGAGCATTGATGCAATTTTCATGAGCATCGAGTCTGTTCTTTTGAGTATTGAGAGCCTAATAATGAGCACCGGTGATCTCTGCTTCATATCTTCTAATTCAGTTTCTTTTTATTATTTTTTCGTTTATAAAAAAATATTAAATGATGTTTATAATCAATTTCAATATATGAATTTAATTAGTATGATATGTTTGATATGTGCAGCATTTTAAAATGAGCATAAAGCAGTACCAAATGAGCATACATAATTTACAAAACGAGTATCAAAAATTTCAAAAGGTCATTTGTGTATGCTCATTGACCTTATTTTAACGTGTTTAAAATAAAACTCATTTTTAATGTGTTTAATATTCAGTTGTGTATATTCATTTTTTATGTGTATACCCATTTGAATTTAATATAAAACTCATTTTTAACGTGCTTAGTATTCAGTTGTGTATGTTCATTTCTTTTATGTGTATACTCATTTGAGTTTGATATAAAACTCATTATTTGAGATCAATAGCAGTAAGGATTCCTTTGTCTGCAGTTGGCTCTCTTTGTCTTCCAAAATCGCAATCTCAAACAGCAAAATTGAATAAGAAAAAGAGAAAAACGAAAAATAGTGAAAAGAAAGACAGAGGGAGGAGAAGTAATTGCGCAGACGGATCTGCTGCTTCCGTGCTAGAGAAGAAGGGGATGAGCCATGAGCGGCGGCGATGAGCAAAAGAAATCAGTGGTGCGTTTACGACAGTCAGCCAGTGACGAAGCCAGATCGAAGAACCAAGCTAGATCGGAGAAACTAGTGTGAAGGTTGATGCGAAATCGGATCTTCTTCTGGTGCGGAACGAAGAAGCGCAAAGCCCAAAACAAGATGTATAAGTACAATAAGCTGAGGTAATTAAGTTGTCAGGAAAACAGACGAGAATACCACACTAATTAAGAAAGGAAACAGCGACTAATTAACTGAAACATCAAAGTACCAAGCCAAAGAACGCAGGCAACTAAAAACCTCATTAATAACCCATTCGAAAGATTATGAACCCCTTCTTCTGCAGTTCTGCTCACCTGCTTAATTTTCTTCCCTCCATGAACCTGTTTAATCGTGTCAATAGACACCACTAAAATATATATTTATACATATGTATGCAGTATGCGTACACAAATTGAAATATTTAAAAAATGACACCTCATATATTTTTTTAAAAACAGTTCAGTATAGGGATGTTTTTACTTAGACTGTAATTTGGTGGTCTGGTATGGTCTGGTCTGGTTTAGTTTTTTTGTATTTTTATAACTATCCAAGTCTGCTCTGGTCTGAACTGATCTGGTCTGGTCTGATCTGGTCTGATCCGATCTGGGAGGAATTACAGTCCAAGTAAAAACATCCTAAATGATCTTGAAAATTTTCTGAAGACACATTCGTTAAAGTGTCAAAATTTTCTAAAAAAATATAATTAGTTTCTTTATCTTCTAAAAAAGGTCTTTCTTAATAACTAAAAAAGTATCTAAAAAAGAAGGTAGAAATAAGTGTTTCTTCATCTTCAGTCATTACGAGCGAATAATACTAACAATTTTTTTACTTAAGAAACACCCCAATCTTTATCAAATATGTTAAAGAAATAGTCGTAAATAGGGACTAAAAATGTTTCTTAAATCTAATATAGGATTGTCATATTTTTATTTCCTAAACAGGAGTAACTACTACTCCCTTAGACCCTTAAAACTTCGCAAATTATACCCTACGACCGGTCTACCATCCGCATGGTATACCGGTCGTAAACGGCGTCGTTTTGCTTATTAAAAAATTAGATCAGCTCTTTTCATTAATCGAACCTGCAGCTCATGATAACTGATTTCTCTCCGCTCTGCGATCCCTTCGATTCGTTTCTAAGGTTCTTAGATGGATTTTTCTGTCGACGATTCTGCTCTTTTTGCTTCTCATACACACGATAACATTAATCATTCAATTAATGATAATGATTTCGAAGTTGATCAGATGGTTGATGTTGAATTGATTGGTAAGTATACATTTTTCGTGCTTTATGAATTGATCAGCTGGTTTATGTTTTATGAATTTTTCATGTTTTTCGAAGTTGATCATGTTCTCTGTTTTATACCATTGCTTGAGAATTTCGATTGTATGAGTATTCATAGTTTTGATTTTATGTTCAGGAGAAGAAGATACTATTTCAAAAGCTTCTAAATTGTTATATCTTCTTAGCAGAGGTATTTATTCTGTCATGTAACTTCATTTCATTTTGGTTGTAATTCCGTTCGATGGTATTTAACTCGCGTCTCAAATGTGTGTAACTTGTGTTCTCTGATATGTAACTGTTGTTTAATTTAATGTAACATTGTGACAGTATGTAGTTGTTGATTGTTTTTCATATATATGCTTTATAAATTGGCAGATTCATTGGAAAATGTTCACCAGTCAACTGAGAGTAAATCACTTGTTGGGCTTAGTGTCAATTGTGAACAGGATGCTTACAAACTTTACAATGATCATGCTTTTGAAAATGGATTTGGTATTCGTAGATGCAAACAGAGGTTTAGGAGTGGGAATGTAAGTTTGACTATGAAGTCTTATTGTTGTTGGAAAGAAGGGAAGAAACTACAAAAGGGCACCGAAAACAAAATGTATACCAAGTTAGATTATCGTACTGGTTGTAAAGCGATGTTACAGTTTTCTATTAGTTGTGATGGTGAATGGACTGTCTCAAAGCATATTATTGATCACAACCATGCTTTCTGTGCAATTGGTCAAAGACACCTGCTGAAATCACATAGAGGCGTTGATCGTGAGTATCTTGAATTTATTATGTTGATGAAGGAGAGTGGAACAAAGGTTTCAGATGTTCACAGGATGCTTCAAAAACAGGCTGGTGGTGTTAGTGCTCTTGGATTCACGAAACGTGATGCTTATAACGTTCTAGAATCTGAAAGAAGTAAAACGTTTGATGGTACTGATTCGAACACTTTGATTGGTATATTTAAGAAAAGGGCTGAAGTGGAATGTGATTTTTTCTTTGATTTTGAGTTGGTTGATGGTATACTGACTTGTTTTTTCTGGAGAGATGGTCAAATGAGATCTGATTATGAGAGGTTTGGAGATCTTGTTGTGCATGATACAACTTACAGGACTAACAAGTATGATATGATCTGTAGTCCATTTATTGGTATGAATCACCACTGTAAAAATATAATGTTTGGTTGTGGCTTTATTCTAAATGAAAGGGTGGAGTCTTTTGTTTGGTTATTTCAGACTTTTCTGAAATCTATGGGTGGTAAACACCCCATCAGTTTCATGACAGACCAGTCATTTTCCATGGCAACGGCTATCAAATCTGTATTTCCTGGGGCGAGACATAGACTCTGCACTTGGCATATAGATGAGAATTCAAAGAAACACATCATGCATCTACGCAAGAAGATAAATTTTGTTTCTCTTTTTGATTATGTTGTCAAACGATGTGATACTGTTGCAGAGTTTGATTTCTATTGGAATGAGTAAGTTATTGTTATCTGATGTAACTTCGTGATTATTTTATGTAACTTTTTCAATCATTTGGTGTAACATATATATCTTCATATGTAATCTTGTCTTCTTTTCAAATATGTTTCAGATTGAATACAGTTTATGAATGCAGTGACAACACATGGTTGAAGAGGCTGTACAGTCATAAAGAAAAGTGGTGTCCTGCTTTTTCGAAGGATTACTTCTCTGGTGGTGTTTTATCCTCTCAAAGAAGTGAATCTACAAATAGATCTATATCTAGAAGACTTACCAAGACTGCAACATTATGTGATTTTTACAAAATGTTTTGTGATGTTGTTGATGAATGGAGGTTAGATGAGAATGGTCATGATTTTAGATGTTCTGAAGGCACCGTTGAGATGATATTGCTACAAGACACTTTGTTGACTCATGCGAGAGATGTGTATACCCTTGAGATTTTCAAAGTGTTCCAAGAACAATATTTGAAGGGTATGTCACATTTTTTTAAATTAATCTCACAGAATTGTCATGACTATGTGTATCATGTTTGGTTGAATGGGGTAGATATGATTAGACACAGTGTTACTTTTAATCGGCATGACAACACAGTGACATGCACTTGTAAGATGTTTTCTGAAGTTGGCATTTTTTGTAGACACATTTTGCCTATATATAATGTGCATTGTGTCAAATGTATTCCCCAAGTTTATATACTCTCTAGATGGACAAAGGCTGCCATTCTGCCAAATGTTAATCTTTCTGTTACGCACGGAACCGATATTATGTCTGGCAAAATATTGGAAGATTCTGTTTGGAGAGTGCAAATGACTAGGAAATTCAACTCAGTATTGAGTGCAAGTGCTGCTTTTCCTGAAGCTAGACAAGTATGTGATCAAGGATACGAGTCTATTAAACATTTTTTAGATGCACAAAGAGATGCTTCTGTTGTGGATGAATCTGCTTCTAGGACAATATTGGATCCTCCACGGTCTCGTTCTAAAGGTCAGTGAAATACCCGAAAGAGAAGTATTATTGAGAAACAGTGCAAAATAGTCAAAGCTCGCCGTTCAAAATCCCAAAATGTTGCCTCCAATTCAAAAGCAGTTGCTCAATCTGTTGTACAGGTATTTGTTTATTTTTTTTATGTATTTTATGCATATTTTCTTATCATTAATTTTTGTTTTGTTTGATTGTAGGACACTGTTAATTTCATGGTTCCACAAGGTTATGTACTTGCTCATCCAATTGGAGGAATGACGTCTTTAATGCATGTGTCTGGATCTCCACAAGTTTTTGCTCCATACTTCATGCAATCCAATGCTTTGAACCAAATGCAGAATTAGTTATAGTCACACATGTTTGGAAAACCAAATGCTTTGAGGAGTTTACATATCATATTGTGAACTTTTACTTTTGTTGCACCTTGAGTTATATTTTATTTTATAGAATTTATATTGTCTTTACAGTTTGTTTACATGTCTTACAGCATTGCTATAAATACAATACGCAATCAAGTGTGTTTACATTTATTTATATTACAGAATGTAATCTGTGCAGTCACAACTCAGTAATAGTAGTTACATTGTTTTTCCCTTCAGTTACATAGTTCTTTAACGTGACTTACATTTGTTGTACTCGTTGTTTACATCAGATGTGTATTACTTGATTAGCTAATGCAAGTGTACATAAGTTATATAAAGTGAGAAGAACGCTTTAGGTGAGAAGTGAGAATGAATCTCAGCCGTTGGATTCGACATAAAACATATAAAACAAACTAGTTTACATCAACTTATCATAATCCAACATATAAGTTTTCCACATACTAAACAGATAACTTTTGAGGTGCATTACAAGCTACTGCATAAAACCAAGAAATGTCTAAAACCCATACCACTGCATTACAAGCTACTGCATACAAACAGATAACTACAGCATAACGCATACCACCACACCCTCTGTTGGAGATATTTTATTGTGAATCAAGTTGGTCATAGATTAGCTTTATATTTAATCCTTGTATTTAAATAGTGGATAAATTAGATAGAAATCAGGCCAAGTGTTAGGCCCATTTAAACAGGCCAAAAGTCTGTTACGCCTAACCTAAACCTCGCCTATAAAAAGGGAGCCGAGGTTTAGGAAAAGGTTGAACGTCGTACTTATTATTCATAGCCTTACGCTTATATCATTCTGCTGTACGTTCCACGGTTTATCAAAGAAAGTTTTACGGTGATTCATTCTGTGTTCATCTTTACGTTTAATCTTCATTGTTAGATCGATTATTCATTGCTGTCAGAGAAACAGGGACTAACAATTGGTATCAGAGCCGATCGAGAACGATCAGAAGAACTCCTGCAGAATACTCTGTTTTTGTTAACGTAGTTCATTCTGTCGATTTTTTGCTCTGTAATTTTGTTTCTTGTTCAAAAATTGTAAAAGTTACACCTTTGGAATCGCCTCTTCAAAGCGATCAAAGGGTATACTTCAGTTTGTGTTTTTCGCAATTTTTGTTTTCGAGATATCTCGAGATAGGCTTCTCGATATCCTATTTCTTCACAGGTTCTGCTACGTTTTTCGAGCTGAAAACTTTACCAGAAGATCTCGACATTCAACTCAACAGGAAACTATCTTCAGATTTTGATTATCTGATTTTTACAGGTTGAAAGATTTCGACATTGAGGATTTCGACATCTTGGATTTCGAAATCTTGATTTCGAGAAAAGGTTTCGACATCTGGTCTCGACATTTGACTCATCAGATTAAGATTTCGAGAGATTAATTTCTCGACATTTCAAATCTCGAGATCAGCATCTCGAAATTTGAAATCTCGAGATCCCTAATCTCGAGCCCAAATCTCGATACCGGGTCTCCTTTATCGAAATCTGAAATTTCGATATTCAGATCTCGACATCTGATTTTTCGAGATTCTGCCTCTGAAAATCTTTTGATCAATTTTCTCGAACGGTCAGTTTAGTACAGCAATGGGTTCAGAATACAATGCACAAGGGAACAGCAGTACCCCTCCTAGCCTCAGGAAGGGAGAATATCAAATGTGGAGGAACAGATTTTTAAACTTCCTCGAGCATAAAGAGAACTCTTCTGCAATGCTCGAATCCTTACTTGAAGGACCAGCTGAACTTTTAATTTCAGTTGGTGGAGATCCAGAGAACAATCCTCCTATTTTTCCAGAAATAAGGAGAAAAGTGCCATCTGAATACACAGAAGCCGACAAGCTCAGACTTCGTGGTGATCTTATGGCCAAAACGTATCTCCTTCAAGCAATACCAAATGAGGTTTATGTTCTCATAGATAGCATGCAGACAGCTAAGGAGATGTGGGATGAAATAGAGAAGCTGCTACAAGGCACAAGCATCAGCCTCAAAACAAAGAAGACTACAATTCTCATCGCTTATGACTCCTTCAAAGCAGGACCAGGAGAACCATTGAATGAGACTTACAATAGACTTGTTCAACTGGTAAATGAACTCAGAAAGATCAAAGTATTCAGGTCCAATCTGGAACTAAATATTAGATTCTTATCCAGCCTGCATCCTGTTTGGGAAAAGACAGTGAAGGATGTCAGATCACGGATAGATCTGGACGAAATTGACCTCTGCACACTCTATGAACATCTGAAGCAATTCGTCAACGAGGTTGCATGCGCTGAGGATCATCACACCACAAACCCCTTAGCTCTTGTAATGGATGCTCAGCCTAGAAGGACAACCACTTCACAAAAGAAGAAAAAGAAGAAGGTGGTGGTTGAATCAGATGATGATGAGAGTGACGATGACAAATCTGATCTAGAGGCTGAGCTAGCAGACTTACAGAAGAAGATGGCAATGCTGGCCAAAAGATTTGCAAAGAAGAACACTTCCTCCAACAGACTGAGAACTTCCTCCTCAAACTACAAGCAGAAGAACCATGATCAAGGATCTTCTAGAAAGGCATCATCGGCAGAAGAAGCTCCTAAATGCTACAATTGCGGCAAACCTGGACATGTGATCAAAGACTGCCGCCTCCCAAAGAAGAAAGATGCTAACTTCTACAAGCAGAAGATGCTGTGGAATAAGCAGAAAATGCTGATGGTGCAGAAAGAAGAAGAAACCTCTGCCATGATTGCTGAAAATGAAAACTGGGCAGAAGATTCTTCTGAGGAGGAGGAAGAGGAAGACAACTATGCTCTTATGGCACGAGTGGAGGGAGATGAAGTAAAGGGTGATGCTGCGATCCCCGAAGGCAACTGCTCAACAAGCTCTGATACCAAATGTTAGTCCCAAAATTCTAACAATCATACAACCATAGCAGTGATAAAGAAGCAGATAGAAAGAAATCGACAAGATTGAACGCGAATCTGATATACCGTATGAATCTGCCGCTACTCTCCCTGGAGAAGGAGAGCAGCGGCAACCTAATTTCTCTCTATCTCTACGCCTCTGAGTCTCAGCCTCTCACGATTAGTTTAGGTTCCCGTAAGTTAGCCTCCTTTTATAGGAGAAGTTGGCTAACTTACGGGTTACAAGGAAGCCCACGGGCTGATACACATTTGTGTCCCGTATTACACGTTTAATTAATAACTACACAAATACAAAGATAACTAACTAGATTGAACACCATAAAATATTCCCAACACTTTCAACGAACGATCGATCTCGCACTTTTGTTCGTATTCGACATCCAAAACGTACGCATGATTTCGCGAAAAACCCTTGAAATTTCTCAAAATAAAATTAAGTTTTTTTTCGTTTGAATGAATGTCGAAATCGCTTGTTATTGTTTGTTATATCTTTGTTTTTACAGGTGGAAAAGCTCTTCAAAATTCGTCGGTTCATCTTCTCGAAATCAAGATCTCGAGATCTGCATCTCGACATCTTGATCTCGAGATTTGGATCTCGAAATCAAGATCTCGAGATCTGCATCTCGACATCTTGATCTCGAGATTTGAATCTCGAAATCAAGATCTCGAGATTTGGATCTCGAAATCATGATCTCGAGATACAGATCTCGAGATTTGAACTTTGCAATTCTTTTCCAAAATTCCACCTGCATAAACTTATCTGAAACCTTAAAATCAAACTCTTTCAATCTAATCAATCAGTTGAATTTCATATGCTGACCCCCTGCTTCTACAGTTTAAAATGGCAGGAAACACTCAAACGCAGATCGATGATGCCATCTACCCCAAAGGAAAATGGATCAAGGTGCTGGACAACAATTTCCAGCTAGACCTTGCGGTGTTCAAGTGTCAGAACCCCATAGTGCCAGCCATCATGAAAGGTCACTATCTCTGGCCTGCACTTCACAACTCAAAACCGGTGCCAGAGATATACCTACAACAGTTCTGGGGGCATATGCATACTGATTCGCTGAAGGATCGTTCAAAAATAAAGACCAAGCTGAACGGCATGCGGGTGATTCTTACACCATCTACTCTACGGACAACTCTAGCGCTGCCAGTTCACGATACGTATGATGCACTGCCAACCATCCCCGATCTGCTCAAAGACGTGGCATCCCTTGGCTACACATCTCTACTGCCACAGCTCTCCAACTTCAACGGAGCATATCTTCACCATCCGTGGAAGAATCTCTTCGGGCTGGTGAACAAGTGCCTGTCACCTAAGCATGTCGGCTTCGACAAGTGCAACAAGCAGATACTGCTAATCTTTCATGGCATTGCTTTCAACAAGAACTACGACCTGGCACAGCTCTTCTTCTCAGAGCTAATGGACCTGGTCAAAGCCAAAGAAAAGAACAGGCCAGGTACCATCCCGTACGCAAGGTGGCTCGGGCTAATCATTCACGACTCCATGGCAGAACACTTCTCAATACCAAAACGGAGCTCAGATCCACACTTCAATGCACCGAAGCTGCAATATTTCAAAGCAGACAAGAATCCTATCTTCGGTCTAAGGATCCCTGGATTTCTGCTCAAGCTTGTCAAATCTTCAAATCCAGCGGTCCAGCAGTACAAGGAAGCCACAGAGAGAACTGTCCCTATGGTTCAGCAAAACCCAGCTGGACCTACCCCGGGGACAAAGCCGAGTGAAAGTAAGGGTCCTAAGAGAGCCCAAAAGCCACAGAAACCAGTGGCCGGTTTGCCCAATGAAGGGAAGTCTGACGACTCTCTAGAGACGAGTCAGGCGGCTGAGGGCACCGAGGAAGACGCTGAGGAGACGGCCAGTGAATCGTCTAGTGGAGCCCAAACAAACACTGACGACAAGGCCTCCGAGAGCGTGGGCACGGAGAGTGACAAATCAGACTCGGATGATGACAGTGATGACAATGATAGTGATGATGTGGAGCTCACATATGCACTAATTAGAAAAGGAAAGCTGCCCGCCGAATCTCCAAAGAAGAGAAGAATCACTGCTGAAGACGCAGCACCAATCATAGCTCGCAGACCTCAAGTCTTCACTATTAAAGAAACAGCTAAACCAAGAGCTGATCCGAGCGAGACAAATTGCTCAAAGGATGATTACGACGAGGCAGCTCACTCCATCAAGACATCAATCAACCAGGAAGAAGTTGTCATCCGAGAGACAAGGGCTAAAGTCAAAAATGACAAGGTTGCTAAGGCCAGGCCCCAGCCCCGAGCGACAAAGAGTCTGTTTGATAAGGCAGACGAGCACATCTTTGCTGGCTGCGACCCCTTCATCCAGATAAGCCGAGCTGAATCCCTAAGCACAGGAGCCGATCTTTTCGGTTCCCGAGTAGAAGTCGCAGCATCTGGCTCAACTGCGCATGCACAACCCTCTCCCAGCCACTCAATTGCCTCTCAAAAGGTTATTGTTTCAAAAGAACGGGACTCAACCCCCTCGCTGGTTCCTTCTGAATCAGTTGAGCATACAATTGACCTATCTCCCGAGGTCAAAACCCCTTCTTCACTCACATCGAGTCTAGGTGTCACATTTCCCACATTTTCTTCCTTTTCTAGGACACCTACACTATTCACAGCACATACAGGTGCACTCACCCTGAATGCAACAACCAGAGCGCAAGCTATGACGGTTGGAAGCCCTGCTACGCCCATAATGATTCCATCATTAAATGCAGGCCACACATCAGCAATCTTCACTGATGCTGTGTCAACAGTTACAACCCCCGTAACTGGTCACCCTACCTTTGAAGACGTAAACGTTCTACTAAATCGCTTCCTAGATTCCACCATTAAACCATGGGTGCAAGATGCAATGACCGCTCTAGCACAGGAATTTAGGACCACCCAAGCGGTTCGGTCTGAACAGACACCACCCCAACCTTCCCCTGAACCGTTCATCTCCCATACACAACCCATATCCTCCACCCCTCTATCCCACCAATCCATCAACCAAATCCCTATCCCTTCTATTTCTCGGGGAACCCAGAATACAGAACCGGTATTCTCCCCACACCCGACCACACCCTCCATCGATCTTTCCTCCCTATCCTTTGACACCCTAGCTTCGGCTTTGCTGAATAACCTTTTAAATACCCCAGAAAACGACCTCACTCTACATCAGCAAGCCATACTAGAAGCTCTTCTCTCCTCACCCGAAACCAAGAGTACTTGCAAGGAGAGTCTTCGTGGTCGCAAACGTTCCCATGAGGACCCCGATGATTCGGATCCTCATGAGGGGGAGAACAAGCGACCTCGATCACTTGAGCAAACTACTCTTCCAAGCCAAACTCCACAGCCAATTCAACCTGAAACCTCAACAAACCAACAGCCACCACCCACAGCCAAACTCTCTAGCATGGTCGAGCTAGAAATAACATCCCGAGGCGTATCTCCTAGAGATACCAACCGAGGAGGGGATGGAAGTCCTGATGATGATACCACTGGTACATCTTCTCCATCAGGCCATCAGTTGGAACCTAGTTCTAAGCTGATGTCAACGGGCAATCCTAGTGAACTCGGTAGTGCTACACAGGAACAATCACCGCCTAAACAAAGAACTCCATACATCTCCCCAGGCAAAGACATCCATGATGCACTGGAAGAGGCGGTGATATACGACAAATGGCCGAGAAAATGGACAGAATGGGATGATCTCCGGGTTGAAGCCGAGCAAGAAGACATGCAAAGAAACTGGTGGCTACGAGAGCTTATTAACAAATGCTCGGAAGATATCATTAGGCTCGAGGACGATGAACGCAAGGAAGGGGAGAACTACAAGGAATCCCAGAAAGCTCTTGAATCGGTCGTAAGACAATCAGCGGGAAGACTTCCCAAGACAGAGAAACCCTGGGACAACGTTCGAATCAAAGCCCCCTTCCAAGAAGAAATCAGAGAGCATATCTGGCGTAGACCAGACAAAGTCAAGCCACTGAACGAACTGAAGCTAAGAGGCCTTACACACTTAAAAGGAAAACAGGCTGGAGGTCATCTGCACATGTTGCTGCAAAGGTCAACCGGTACACAGAGAGAACTGATGGAACAAGATCTGAAGTCAAATATTCTCCCGATTCATCAAATTCTACAAGTGAAAGCTGAAGACTATCATGGAGTAACATTTTACACTTTCAGACTTCAACGCACCGATGGGAGCGAATTCACTTGTCAAGAGAACGACTTCATCATGCTGAAACCGGATGACATCTATCAAATGCTCATGGCCTACAGACACCTTCCAGTAAGGCAAAACATAGTATACAGCGAAGGCCTCGCAGCTATCAAGAGATTCATGCTTAGACAGATCCGAGTACACTCCTCACATGACCTACAAATGGCTATTGAATGCAATCTGAAGAAGACAAATCTGACAAAGCCAAAACTGTATGGTCCAGAACTTGAAGATTTCCCAGCCTATCACATCTTCTTCAAACCGCCAGCAGTCACCTACCTGAACCACAAGAACGAAAAGCGTCTGATGGTAGTCAGTGAAATCGAGAAATACTGCGACGGAACACTGAAGATAATCAGAGAGCAGATTCTACAGATGAAGGCAAAGCTGGAAGAAAATCTTCAAGAGGCATCGTCTTATGTTCAAAAGGAACACTCTACTATGGAGACAATTTTAAAGGCCATTGACGATCGCCTCGAAAAGAGAAATATGCTAAGACAGTATGAACATGCACTTGGATTAAGGAAGCACTACTTCAAATCACAGAAGCAATAAGAGAATGACACTTGATCACAAAGGGGGAGATTGTTGGAGATATTTTATTGTGAATCAAGTTGGTCATAGATTAGCTTTATATTTAATCCTTGTATTTAAATAGTGGATAAATTAGATAGAAATCAGGCCAAGTGTTAGGCCCATTTAAACAGGCCAAAAGCCTGTTACGCCTAACCTAAACCTCGCCTATAAAAAGGGAGCCGAGGTTTAGGAAAAGGTTGAACGTCGTACTTATTATTCATAGCCTTACGCTTATATCATTCTGCTGTACGTTCCACGGTTTATCAAAGAAGGTTTTACGGTGATTCATTCTGTGTTCATCTTTACGTTTAATCTTCATTGTTAGATCGATTATTCATTGATGTCAGAGAAACAGGGACTAACACCCTCCATAAAACCATGAAATGTTTTGACTGTAACCCCATCATATTAATTAATTACATCTTCAAGTAGTCTTTTGCTTTTTTCAATATGTTTTCCCTTTCTTTGTTAAATTTTGACAGTAAAACTTGAGCTGCATACATCACTCTCATCTTTTGGATTGTTTCATTTTGAGCTTTTATTCCATCATTTGTGGCAGCACTTGCAAATCCAGAATCCCATACATGTCCTTGCCCACGAAACGTCTCCAAGTGACGCAAAGTATATACTCCACAGTCAACGTGATTGCTATTATGTCTCCATGGCATGTATAAGATTCTGGGGACCCAACTTGTTGTGCTTGAAATCTGCACTTTCTCACAGAAGGCTTTGAATCCTTCATGCTATACAAGAAGTAACATTAATGAATTAAAATAATATGGAATAATATGATTTCTTATTTCCAAAAACATTGTATTGAATTTTTACCATTTTTTTCAAAGTTTTGCCATATTTGTCCTCAACGCTCACCCCATCTGGAAGCATCCGGTTGTCAATTACATCAACAATGTTGTTTGTTGTGTAAAAGCAGTAGATATAATAGTGCTCATGATTGTGAATGGGAAACAGTATCTGCATTATTATAAATTTATCTTCAGTTACATAAAATAATACAGAATCTACATAATTCATATCAGAACTTACATCACTCAGCTCTGTAGTTACATACTACGGTATTATTTTTCACCCTTTGTTTTAAAAACATTTTTAACAATATATCTTATACACCGACTTACATAAAACAATAGAGTTTACATAATTCATACAAGAACTTACATTAGACAAACGCTGCAGTTACATATTATGCTAAACATTTTCTATTACTAATATTGTTTCACACTGATTTACATTTAAGAATATATATATAAGGATTACCAAATTTGACTTGTGTTTTTACACTTGAATTATGTAAAATTAAATATTAATGACATTTTACCATATCTAATTTTGTGACATCTGCTGCAGCATCATTTATTTCTTTTTGCAATCTATCAAACATATTTTCTATTGGGTCACCAGATGCAAAATCAAACATTGCCTGCACATTCAAATTGAGTCACTCTTAGGAAAATATAGAAACTGAAGTTCTCTACTTTATTTTACAATTTTACAAGAAAAAAATATACATACATATACTTGGGTTGACGCAATGAAGGCACGCTTTGTAGACTTATTTGATTCTTCTATGTCATTCAGAATCTTAGTGAATGCATCAATTACTGAGTTGTCTACATTTCCTTCTTGAAGTGTCTGAATTTCTTCATGAGTTATAAACACACCTTCCTCATCTATATAGACACAGTCTCTAACAGAATAATATTTTTCAAACAAATTGAAACAATTAATTATCAAATGGTGTTTATATTGAAATAATACATTATATAATATTAGTTTTTCTTACTTTTCAACTTCTTTTGAGAATCCCCAATCAAGAACAATCTTTTCATCTCTGCTAAATTCTTTGCATAGCCTTCTATTATTCTTCAGAAAAGGTGATCTGTAATTGACAATTGAATCACCTAACTTTCGAAGCTTTCTCTTTCTGGTATATGGCTTTAGACCAACACTCCTTTGTAAAAAATAATATAATGTTAAGTTTATTTTATTAGTTAAAAGTATTGATGAATTACATAAGAAAAAAATAAAACTTACTCTGACTTATTATCAATTTCCTTGTTTACTTCTCCATCATCTCCAGTCACTTCTTCCTCAACAGCCATTTGAGCCACTTCAGCCACTTCAACATTACCAGTCACTTCTCCATCAACAGAAACAGTTTCAGTCATTCCAGCAATGGTGTCAATCATCACATCTTCCACTCCATCAACAGTTTCAGTCATCACATCTTGTACATCAGGAGCAGTTTCAGTCTTCGCAGCTTCTACATCCACTTTTGATGTGCCTTCACCCTGTGACATGTTAAACTCAATTCCTATGTCAAATGAAGGCATTGAAAATTTCAGGAATGCTGCTTTCTCTAGTTTCTCAAGGGCTTCCATAACTCCAGGCTCATTAAAGAAGTCATCATCTTCCTCAAGGACACACTTCTCTGATAATCGTTGAGTTCCTTTTGCTTGATTTCCATTTGCTTGATTGATGAAGTAATCAGCTGTGGTCAAGTATATCTTCTTCAAGATATCAGAAATTGGGAACTTTTTTGCAATGGTTGACGGCAACTTTGAGAATTCCACAAAAGCATCACTAAACTTTTGTGCCACAGCTATAATCTCCTTCACACAATCCTATAAAAATTATAATAATAGTTGTTTAATAATACATAAGATACATAGTTATTGAATTAAGATTACAGGCTCCTTGGAAAAATCCTATAGTTATGTAACAATTGATTTAAGTTACATAAAATAGTCTTTAAGATCACAAAGTGTTGTATTAAAATTTACCTCCTTTGACAACATTTCAGCATCTTCATTTTCTTCATCTTCTTTTCCTGCTTCCTCTTCATCTTTGTCTTCCTCTTCGACTGTTATTATTCGCTTTGTCACCTTTCCCAGACCAAAGCCCACCTTTCTCTCATCTTTGACTCTTTTGTCAATTCTCTCCTTGTCCCAGATTCTAATGGTTGGATAAGCACTCTGCATAATTTGGCCTTTGAATTGTACTCGATCAAAGTAACATATCATTAGAAACAGTAATGGTCCACTGAACATCTTTGATTGATTAGTTTGCCATTCCTCGCTTGCATCCATCAACGATCTTATTGTGTAGTTGCACCAATTCATGTTTGGTATATCAGCTACATTAACCAAAGACATCAATATTTTAAAATTGCTGTTAACACTCTGGTTTCCTCTGATCAGGCAAGAGACTGTAAAGACCACAAAGTTTCTGATGAATCTGTCTCCAGAGTCAGTATCTGCAACTATTTTTTCAATCATTTTTGATGTTTGAGGGCTTCCTTTATCAATCCCCCATTCTTCTCTCCATTCTTTTAGCAGTTGGGTATACTCTTCAGTTTCATTCTTCGCATTCGCTTCTTGAACTTCTATCTTTCCCTTTGGCAGACCAAATACATCTTTGACATCTTCATCTTCAATATCTAGCAGCTCACCATTGGCAAGTTGTAGCTGTCCTGAAATTGGTCTAAAGTTCTTCAACAAAAACGCAACCAAATCTCCACAGAATCTGTCAAAGTTTAAATGCAGTAATCCCCCAAATCCAATCCTTTCAACTGCTGCTTTTTTTCTTTCATCTAATTGGTTAATCAACTTTATGAAAGGGGCTGGTCCTACTCTTGTTCTTAGATTTACAGAAGGCGGCCTGTTGCTTGTCTCCACTTCTTCATATTCATCGTCTGATTCTTCAGATTCTGCTTTCTTCTTTTTTGGGGCTGCTTTTCTTTTTTTGCTTGTTGTTGGCTGATGATATTCTAGCCTTAGAATCGGTTCTTCTGTGTTCAGTATCCTTGCAGTTTCATTGTGATGTTCTGTATGCTGAGTTTCATTTTCAGGAGCTACAGCACTTCTTGTTCTCCTTATATTGCACATGAGTTACATTTTTGTCACACACAATTGCCATAATAGTGAAATGAAGTTACATCATTCACAATCAGATGAACAATGTCATGTGGAGCACATGAGTTACATATTTTTACACACAATTTACATAACAGTGAAAAGAAGTTACATCATTCACAATCAGATGAACAATGTCATGTGGAGCACATGAGTTACATCTTTTTACACACAATTTACATAACAGTGAGAAGAAGTTACATCATTCACAATCAGATGAACAATGTCATGTGGAGCACATGAGTTACATCTTTTTACACACAATTTACATAAAATTGAAAAGAAGTTACATCATTCACAATCAGATGAACAATGTCATGTGGAGCACATGAGTTACATCTTGTCACACACAATTTACATAACAGTGAGAAGAAGTTACATCATTCACAATCAGATGAACAATGTCATGTGGAGCACATGAGTTACATCTTGTCACACACAATTTACATAACAGTGAGAAGAAGTTACATCATTCACAACCAGATGAACAATGTCACGTGGAGCACATGAGTTACATCTTTTTACACACAATTTACATAACATTGAAAAGAAGTTACATCATTCACAATCAGATGAACAATGTCATGTGGAGCACATGAGTTACATCTTGTCACACACAATTTACATAACAGTGAGAAGAAGTTACATCATTCACAATCAGATGAACAATGTCATGTGGAGCACATGAGTTACATCTTTTTACACACAATTTACATAAAATTGAAAAGAAGTTACATCATTCACAATCAGATGAACAATGTCATGTGGACTTGCTTACAATCACAGACCAAGGCAGAGGATTTATGTATTATTATACACAGGTTACATAAAATTAATAAAGTTAATCTAGTATTAGTTTCAGTGACATGCAACACTATATCACCAAAAAAATCAATGAGAAACTAAGGCATAACAAACATATTGAGGTATGCAACACTATATTACCAAAAATTGTAGTTACATCGACAAATTCCTTATTATGCTCGATGACATATGAGCATTCGCACTTTGCTTATTCAAATTGAGATCACAATAAGACATAAATCACACTATTCAATACTCAATCTCTTTCGTTTTTGAGAGTGACTTACATGCAAGTTAAAATTTATAGCAAATTAGCACATGAATCATATTGTTACATTCTCAGAGATACATTTTGAACTTCAAAAAGCAAAGTACATAGTTCGTTCGGATGAAATACCTTGCAACTGTTTTGCCTTTAGACCTCGTCATTTTCTCGATCTGCAAAACGTTCTTCTTCGTTCGGATTCTTACTTTTCCTTCTTCAGAATGCACTTCGAATGGTGGAACTCTGTCTGACGGAACTTGATGGAAGCGTGAAGTCAGAAAGTTTTTCGAGAAATGTAAATAGCCAATGTCAAAAGACGCAGCTATGGGAAGAAAGACGCGCCGATTTCGAGAAGGCCGTTGTGCGCGTTTTTTTAATAGAACGACGTCGTATTGATTCGGGTGTAGCATGCTCATAATGGGCCGGTCCTATGGTATACGAACTCTTAAAACTTTGTCAAGTTTGAACAACAACAGAATTAATAAAGTAAAACTTGTGTGGTTGAAAGGAGAGAGATTTAACTGAACTCATAAATTCTTTAGTTAAAAGAAAAAGTGGCAAACTAAGTGGGACAACCAAAAAAGAAAATTGACAAAGTCTTAAGGGACATATGGAGTAACATGACATCATTTTTCAAACCTGCTATTAATAACTCATATTCAAAGAATAAAAATATGATAGTTATATTTTAGAATTACAAAACATTTTCACTCTTATTTCGGAAATTTTCCCAATATGTGTTTTATGTAGAGGAATATGATTGGCAATGTTGGGAAAATGGTTTTTTACTTTAATATAATGGTCACTTTTGAGCTAAAATAAATAAGAGATTCACAATTAATTTGTGGTGGGACCAAGTCCTAACGTATAGTACTCTGAAAGGTGAACGCAACCATATATTAAAGTGTGCAAAACCATTTAGAAATGAATGAGAAATTGTTCCCCGAACTTCTCTAAAAACTAGTCTTGGAAGGGAATTTGTCCCACACCGAAAATGGAGAGTCAAGGAAGTGTCCTTTTATAAGCTTTCCTTAACTATTTGGGTTGGGCCCTTAGGGCACCGAAGTTATGTTGGGTGATGAGACCCGTATACGGTAAGTGTGGAATTAAACCTTCACGCGCGCCGCCGCTGCCGTCCGACCGGCTGAGTCGGGTTCGGGTCTTTGACCGGTTCATCGGCTGTCAAACAGTCCGCTTAAAGACTACATATTTTTTGTTCCGTTTTGGAATAATTTCTTTGCAGGAGAGGCATGACTCTTCAAATTGTTCCACCTTTCATTCAATAGGTGCCTTTTGGGTGAGAGTTTTCTGGCCAAAAACTCTATAAATACCCAATGAATTTTGCACAAGAGATATCCGAAAATTGGCAATCAATACACCCCCTTCATCGTTTCGATCTATTCCTAAAAATATTGCATTTTTTAGTTCGCCGGAGTCCCGTCAACGGGAACGAATCCGTTCTATCCTGGGAGACATTTGCTACGTTATTCGGGCAAAATCGTCTTAAGGAGAACGCCATTGTTGGGTTCGGATTTTCTGCGTATCCATTATCTCTCTCTAATTATTATTACTATTTATCATGATATTTTTATGAACACGTAGATAACAGGCAGAGGTTTCGTTTTGCTATTGATCAACGAGATATTCATATCATCATATGCATGTCCAAACTAATGGTGTATTTGGTGAAAACGACCAAGTATGTTTGGGTTCTTATGAGTTGTGACTTGTGAGTTGTTATCAACTTACGAGTATTAAAAGTTACCATCTCATTTAAGTTCATCAATAGATTATTTCTACTGCCTAGTTTTAAATAAGTACCGAGTATATAAGCATATGGTTTAGTATTTAAAATATTTATCAACATGTAAAAATAGTTAATAAGAACACTAGGAGCAATATACGATAATGCCTAGTCAGAGCGGACTCTCCGTCTTTGTAGGGTTCGGAAAATCCGCCGTTTTGATGCGGCTAGGGTACGGCGATGGGAAGCAGGCGAGAGAAGATGGCGACGGGCGGTTCTAATCAGCAGGCAATCGGCGACCAACATAAACAGGATGGCGAGACCCCAGCGGTTATGGGTGTGGGTAGCGTGGAGCAGCTGATAGACCAATATGACGGCATGAGTTTGGGTCATACGCGGACGAGCTTTTACTGGACGATGATGATGAATCTGAATTCGACTCCGGGGCGACGACTAGTGACGTGAAAACCTTTCCTGTGGTTGGCACGATTCTCACGGATAAAGTGGTAAAATTTCAGATCTTCCGTGATCTGATGGTTGCTCTGTGGTGTTTGGGCAAAAAAGTGTTGATTCAGGAGATCGGTGAGAGGAGGTATTTATTTAAATTTTACCATATACTCCCTCCGTCCCCTTTTAAATGTCCCGGAAGAGGGTGGCACAAGTTTTAAGAAAAGTAGGTTTGTGTGGTTGATATTAATAGATAAAGTAAGAATAAAGTAAGAATGATTTTGAGCCACACAAACTTTACCAAATAAGGTATGAGACAATTAAATAGGGACATCCCAATATGGTAAAATGGGACATTTAAAAGGGGACGGAGGGAGTAGTTGATATGAATCGTGTGCTCGAAAACGGACCTTGGTTGTTTGATCAAAATCTGTTGGTGTTAAAAGCCATAAAATCGGGGGATATGACTCTGAAGGTCCCTCTAGATTCGGCTGATTTTTGGGTACAAGTACACAATGCTCCATATGGCTCTTCGAATCTAGGAAATGCCCGTAGAATCGGGAATCATCTGGGAAAATTTATTTCCTCGGATGATAAACAGTTTGATGAGAAATGGGAGGCATACATGAGGGTCAAGGGTGACTTTGGATGTGAGAAATCCCCTGAAGGTGGGAACAACTCTGAAAAAGAGTAAAGGGGGAGGGTACTGGGTTGACTTCAAGTACAAAAAACTCCGTAGTTTTTGTTTCGCCTGTGGAGTTACAGGGCATGCTGAGAAGTTTTGTCCCTTATTGTATGAAAAGGGGGGTAAAGCTATTGTGAAATCTTTTGGCCCGTGGTTGCGGGCGGGTAGAGGGAGACCTCACCCATCTATGGGTAACAAATGGCTGGTGAGTGAAGGAGGTGCTTCGAAGGTAACAGTGCAAGAAGAGTTCCAACTGGGATGGAAGGGAACCTCAAAGGGAAGCATGAGCAGAGTCAGAGCTACAAGAAAAATGAGAAGCAGGGAGGTGTGGGACTACCAAAAAGTGATGATGCGAGAACGAGTAGCAGCGAACCAGGGGAGCAGAAGAGGAGGCGTACCTGGGATGCACATGAGCAGGACTGCAGGAGCATTCAGAGGAGGAGGCCATGGCTCTTGATGAATAAAAAAAGAGAGGGAAGGGGCAGGCTGAAGCACCCAAACCCACCAAAACCCATGAAGATCTGGTGCTTCTTGAAGATCAAAGTTATCTTTAATTTTAGAGTTGTTTTCTTTCATGTTGATTTTTGTTTCGGACATCATGTGTTTTTGTTTGTTTTAGTTTTTATTCATGCTAAAACTCTAGAACATAAGACAAGTGATGGGGAGCCTAGTTTGCCGGTCAATGGCTCAGGTAAGTCGAGTTCAGGATCAGCGAATTTGGTTGCTTCTTTACAGGTGGCAAGTTCTAATTCTGATTCAAAGGCGAACGGTGGACATTGAGCTCTTTGTCTGGTTGTATCCTGCTTACGTTCTTTCTTATTAATATAAGTCATCTTCTTCCAAACAAAAAAGAAAACTAGGAGCAAATGTGCGATGAGTCCCTTTGATTGTATTTTGCTGCCAAACCAGATTGATAGGTCATATGGAGATTGTTCTGATTTTTGCTCTGACAAGGAATAGCTTCTTGGTGACATTTGTAACCATAAGTGAATAAAAACTTCCTATAACTAAGGTTTATGCCTACGGTTTTATGTGTTGTTTCTTGATGCTTGTGGAATCACATCCAACATTAATCGTTATTCGAGTTCACTGCTCCGAAGACAAAAGTTCACATCCCAGCCTACTCCAACATTGCTCCGGCTGGGATTGTATATGGATTATTTTTATTCTTCGCTTCAAGTTTTATGGTCAGGGACGTAGTCAGGAGTAAATGTTAGACTAGACCGGTACAAAGAATTTTTACAGATAAATTTCTACACATAATTTTTTACATTAAAAATATAAGGAATTTTAAAATTTGGGCCGCGCCGGACCCGGTAGGCCACCCCTCCACCTCCACCTCTGTTTATGGTATCCCTTTTATAAAAAACTATCATGTTATGCATTTCATCTAGGGGTGGACTCGGGTCTGGGCCGGGTCCGGGTCGGGCCTAGGCCCGGGCGGGCCGGCGGTTCAGGAGTGGTGGACCCGGGACTGGCCCGGGTAACAACCGGGTCTAGTCCGGGTCCGGGCCGGGCCCATTATCAATTCCCCCCCCCCCCTCCTAATTAACCCCCAAACCACCCCAAATGGCCCAAAATACCCAACCCAACCCGAAAATTAAAAAAAAATGAAAAAAAAATAGTTTTGGCCCGAACCGGGCCCGGGCCCGGCCGGATCGGGCCTTGTTTTGGGTGACCCGAGCCCGGACAGGAAAACCCACGGGTCAAGCCTACCCAGACCGGTCACTGACCGGGCCACCAGGTTGGGCCGGGCCGGAACAGTACCAGTCCTGGGCCGGTTCCAGGTCGGGCCACCCGACCCGAGTCCATATCTAATTTCATCTATGGTGTTACCGACTTACCGATGACCATTCCCCTCCTAAACCACCGTCATAAGGTGAATAGATAGCTTCAGTCAATTTAATGAGAAAAGTAACCCCAAATTCAACTTTATTTATTTTCATTATTACACAATAGAGCACAAAGTTAAAAGTTATGTTTGGCAAAATATTTGGTCGCTAAAGATGATAATTTGAAAGTAGAGGTTACTGTAGTGGCCAGACTATAGTTATAACCTTGTGAAAATTATTGATGATGAGAATTGTAATAAGAACAAAATGAAGATTACGAAATAGACATAAAAATGCCCAATGGTGCCTGCAATTGAAAACGAAGAGGAAATTTAATAGTAATGCATTTATTTCATTAAGATTTGTGGCTTTGTGCTGTAGCTATGACAGACTTCCCAGCAATATATGACTTGATTTCCCACCAAATAACAGCAGAAATCATAGGAGTAAAGCATTACTTTATTTTCTTTAATAGTTTATCAACGCCGTTGCCTTCCCTGATTCTTTACAATTTGGTCAGAGACTCTAGCAGGTGGGTTAAGATCCAAACAAAGGCATCTCATCTCAGTCATATCAACATGTTCACCAACTAAAGCTTAGATCTGTTTGTGTTGCCATCACCAAAAGTAAGCACAACCTTTCCAACCGCTTTCCTATCTTTGAGAGCGGAGAAAGCAAGATGTGCCTGCACATATGCAACGAGTAGGTAGGTGTGCATCAGAGGTTAGCACTTCCTCTCTTCAATCAATTTCTCATTAGGCACAGTGAACATTTGAACTTGTTTGGAATGGAAAGAGGGAGGGATAAAAACACATGAATGACTCAATTCAAGGTCATATATGATGTTATCATGAACATGTGATGAGCATGCGGCACAATTCAAAGGTCACCGCCATGTGTAGGAAGTAGCCTCCATGGGTTCTTGGTGCATCGTATTAAGAATAAGAGTAACGCTAAGTCAACCCTAAAATAGAGTACTTGTTAAGATGTTCATTCCATCATATATAATGGATGGGGACGCTCTTAAACATTATGGGACACCTCTTTCTAACCAGGCAGTTATTTTTCTTCATAGAGACCCACATCATGGTACATATCAGGCTTGATTTTAATACCATGTAAGTACCAGGCAAGCATGTAGGTTTTACCTGCTAAGGCACATTGCCAAACAATAATCCCCAACTAGGCACCTAGACCTAGCTTGCTGCCTACCAGTGCTGGTGCTATTTATGGCAGAGAAGGGAAAGGCTTCTTACCTTTGACGGGCTAAAACTATGAGAGATGTTTATGGTAATCAATCCCTTTGAAAGCCAAGATAAGAGCTCATTAACAGAATCTTCAAGCACACTTGGTTGATGTATCCTATAGCTTCCCCAGTACAGGCCATGTATTGTCCAGTTCTGCAGATAAAACATAGTGTTACTGCCAGATAAAAGCAGGGTCATTGCGCAAAATTAAGATATTCAGGAGTGAGGTTTTGAGGTATTAAAATAACTGATGTGGGATACTAAACACACCTGTCAACTAAATTCAAACTTAAAGACCCAAATTCAATAGACACTCAATACTCAACACATACGCCTCATTTAAAACCGGACTTGACAACTGAAGGTGTATGCAAATTGGCACAAACAGTCTCCAAACGTGCTTCCCCAAACCACCAAGTATACAGAAAAAATGGGCTCCATATGATCAAAACATGCAGCCACAAACCATCAAGTAGACAGGTGTCATACAAACCGCGATAAAATGTACCATGTTAACTTGGGACTTGCACACCCAACAAGCATCTTCAAAGAAATAGGTTCATCACACTAACCCAGTAGACAAACAATGTGGGATACTCAACACCCAAAAAGAAAAATAAAGCAATAGATGCGCAATGTAGCATGGAAATGGGAACTTGAAAACTAAAAAGGAAAACACACAAAGCATCATTTTCAATGGGAAAAAATGTAAAAAGGATTTCCATGGAGTTTCTTAATGGTTCTGCAGAAGTTTCTAAAGCATGGAAATGCCACTACCTAAGATTTTTAGTACATTATAACAGATAAGAAGAAAGTATCAAAATAAAGACAGTTATATTTTGAACACAGAAGTGAAGCACCTTCACAAGAGCAATGTTTGCTGGGATGACAGGTACATCTCCACTTGCAAACCCAATGACCAAAATCTGTGCACCCCAATTTAGCAGTTTCAAGCTGTCTTTGGAAAGCTTTCCCCCGACCGGATCATACAGGACATCAACCCCCCTTAACTTTCTTGATTTCAGATATTCCTTAACGTTTTCAATCACATTGTCTTTGCTCACATCAACAACATGATCAACACCCAAAGACTTCAAAAACTGCACCTTTTCATTTCCCCTAGGCATACATCCAATAAATACTTCTGTAAGTTCAAATAGCATTAATAAACAATCTAAAAGGGCATTATAATGTTTCATTTCATTGTAAAGGGCTCTAATTGAAAAGAGTTATTGGGACCAGAACAGAAAATTAAATTAAATTAAATAAAAAAGAGTGATAAACATTGTAAATTTGTAATGAATAAAAATGTACTACGTACATCTTAAAAATTAAAGAAAATACAAAGAAGTAAAAGTGTATTTTAATTCTAACTCTAATCTAGGTAGCCAAGTGCAACTGTGCAAAGGAATGTTCATATACAGTTCTTGTGCAATTATTACAGAGTACTTTATAATTATATATTTTCTTAATACATTGACTTAAGATATTTATAGCTTACTACAATTTAGTGGTTATCCTTATTTATAAGTGGCTGACATTGGGATAAAAAATACCTGAGTATTATACAATAGAGATTATTCTAGCTAAGAGTGATTGTGTGTAGAGGTTTTACTCACATGATCCACAAAATATTTCATCAAGAAACTTGATTCTGGTAACAAAGTATTGCCACGGAGTATGATTCTACCAAGTGATTGAAAACATTTAATGGTGAAGCAGACAAGTACCTAGCTATGGCAATAACAGTAGCTCCATAAACCTTCCCAATTTGAACAGCTGAAACCCCAACGCCTCCTGCTGCTCCAAGAACCATCAAGACCTATCATGAATGACCAGAATCTCACATTAGATATATTATTTGACAAACCATTATAGGCAAATTCCATGTGAAACAACCTGACCCCGACGCAAACGTGCCCTGTAAGAGAGGGCCACGTGTGACGTTCCATATGCCACAGGAAGTGAAGCAGCCGCAACAAGATCACAACCATCAGGAACTCGAAACCTTTAATTAATTTTAATCACATTAATTCAAATAGAACTAAACAGATTTCTAAAATTCTATACCCAACCGTAAAATAAATAAATAGATACTCTAAAAAATACTCCGTAAATTTTAGATCTTTTTAATAAGAAGTTCACCTAGAAATACAATTAAGGCGAAATAATTACATTAAACTAGAGGTTTTGATTTCAAGAGCTGTATGATTTGAACGTCAGTTTAACCCTGAGTTGGCACAACCATGGGTACGCCCTAAATTTTCAGAGTAGAATGTTCAACTCATAAACTAACAAAGAATAAGTACTTCTGGACTTAATTGGCTAAAATTGATGCCACTAAAAGTTTTCCGTTTCAAAAAATTCATCCATTTCAGCTGTATAGCATTTACTGAAAAAACTAAGCTTCAGTACCACTCAGTATGCATTATGTATTTAACATTTTTTACCCAGTCACACTTTTAAAAGCAATTTCCAGCATAGGGGGGCATACACATTTAAAAAATAAAGTACATAGCGAAAATAAGGAAGATAAAGGGGGCAAATTACAAATCTGATTCGTCGACAACAATGAATTGGGCAAATGAACCGAGACCCGTAAAAGAGCACACGGGATCGCCGGCTTTGAACTTGGTGACGTTTGTTCCGACGGCGTCAACGATTCCAGAGTAGTCTGATCCCGGGATGAACGGAAGTGGAGGTTTCTCTTGGTACAATCCTTGGATTTGCAGGTAAGTGGCGAAGTTCAAGCTCGTGGCTTTTACTCTAACCCGGACAGAATTGGGCGAGTTGATTTCTGGGATAGGATATGAAGTTGAAAAGGCGAGCGGAGAGTTCTCCGACGAGTTGGGTGGGATTGTTGGGTCGCCGATTTTTCTGCACACCAATGCTTCCATCTTCCTTCTTTTTACACTTATGTTGCAATCATCCCGAATAATGAAATGATCCGAACAAAATTAGACCAGAATCGCATAGATTGAACCAGACTATAGGGGAGGTAATTAGGGCATAACCATACCCGACCCTATTTAATCGTGTATTTGGTTTTAAAAAATATTCATTGGTTAAATATGATGGAATCCGCACCTAATGGATGAGTTGCGAAATTAAAATTTCCAACCTGATAGTACTCGACCCGGCCGAAGTTCATTTTACTATTATTATGCTACAATGTTTTCTTGAATAATTTCAATTTAAGACCAATGTGCTCTATCTAGGACTTTATGATGCTAGAATTATAATTTAAACATTTAACATTTTGACTAGGTGATTATTATATATTTATATTTCCTTCTATATGATCTTCCTTTACAGAAGGATGTTTTAATACTATGTAGTATTATCTAATGTTTTTGCTTATAAAAGATAGAGTACTTGTATTTGTTTGTGTGTTTTGAAAACAAGTTAATCGAGTTTTAAATTGGTTACATTAATCTCTCACATAAAGATGCAACCCGAAGTGATTTTCTTTCAATACACGACCCTACCCGACCCATTCATGCATGGTTTACCAACTTATTTTGCGTACCGCGTGTTAAATAATAGTCAACCCGAACAAATCGGGTAGGCCCAAAAACTATAGCAAACCCGACCCAACCCGCCCGATGTGCATCCCTAGAGACCATATTACCATTCGAAAATCATAAAAGAAATTTTTCCACTTTTGGTCCCCGACTTTAGTGGCGGGAACAATTTTAGTCCCCGTCTTTTGTTTTTCCCAGATTTGGTGCACGACTATGGAATATTTCCCAGTTTTGGTCCTCCGGTTGATTTTCCCGGCCAACTGCGTGTCATGTGATAAAAATTAAGAGGTTAAAACAGTCATGTAACACAGCCCCCAAGTATTTGTACTTTATTAAATTATGTACTGAGCCCTGAGAAATGAGTAAACACATTTTACGTGATTGTAAATTTTTATCATTTCTTTTACATGAATAGTAAAATTCACGTGGGGCCCACACCAGAAGTGTTGGGCCGCCCGATATTATCGAGACCACATATTATATTCATCTTGGGCTAGATAACATGTATATGGTGGTGGATATCCTAATTGGGCCGTGGCAAAGGCATAGGATTGACCGGTTGGTCAAACGAGGCCCGATTATCGGTATCGGCAATTTATGAGATAACAGCCCGAAAAGGAATTTCGGAGACTTCTAAATTAAAGTTAAGAAAGGTATATTCATCCTAAGGTACAATAAGGATTGAGAACAGGTGTTATATTTTATTTGACCCAATAAAATAAAATATAATCAAAACAGTCCGAAAAATACAACTTTCGGGACCAAGTGTACACTTCGGGGCTTAAAGGGGTGACCTCCCACATGGGTGGGGGCCACCCCACGTTTTTATAGGCTGTGAGACAAGTGAGGTCGGCTGGATGGGATAGAAGGGGGTGGGAAAGGTTGACTTGAGTGTTTTAGCATCAAAAGGACAAGGTGAGGCCATATTTTTGCTATCATTAAGGTATAAGCCAAAATAGAGTCATGTCCTTCCCCCATTAGCCCATATTCTCGACCAACTCAATCAATTTTGAGAGAGAATCTCTGCAAACTTTCATTTCCTCCATTGCCATTCGAACCAAGTTCAAGAAAGAAAGGGAAGGAAAGAGTAGAAAAGGAAGGAAAAACTAAGGTGAATATAGGTAATGATCTCACATATGTTTTCTCCTTCTCTAATACTCTCATATGATGGTGTAATCATATTCCATAACCCTATGACTGTTCTACATATTTAGAAGTGTAGAATGAGGGGTTGGAAAGTAGTTTTAAGTCCAAGAACGGACTTAGGAGCCAAAGTGATTGGTTCGCCGAATAACAACCTTTTAGAGGTTATTTGTATTAATATGGGTTTGTGATTATGAAACCTTGTTAGGAACTTGTCTAAGGTGTTCCTAGCATTTCTACTGAGTTGGTATACTTCGCCGGAGTTTCGCCGGAGTTCAATAGAACTCGCCGGAGTTTCGCCGGAGTTCAAACGAGAAGGGTAGAACGCATTAAGGTTAGAAGACAGCTTTATGCTTTATAACTTTTGCGTGAAGCATGAGATTACCTAAAGTAATCAAGGATATGTTTTATGGAATGATTAGAGAAAATCAATTATTTGCTTATGCCATGGTTATATATAAAACATAGTTGAAAAGCATGTTATGTGTGTTTGATGATTAAAAATGTGATAAATTATTATGTATGATGTTCCAGGGATCCAAAATGATATTTTTGGACCAAGGACGTCAAGAAGTACATGTTTATAAAATTCACGTTAATCGGACTTCGTTTGGGCGGTCGAACGGGCGTTGACCGCCAAGACAAAGGTAATACCCGATCGGGTATTGATTAAAAATGGCTCCAGAAGCCACTGCAACACTAGACACGACCGGGTATGGGTATATACCCGACCGGGTCTCAAGTAAATTTGGCTCCAGGGGCTACTGTCTCACCATACCCGACCAGGTAAGGTTGGATACCCGATCGGGTATTGGGTTATGCTCAAAACGGGCAGTTTTGAGTAGGTTAACGTGGGTTGTTCAGGTGGGACCCGTTCATGTTGGTTATTAAGGATGTTTATATGACTATAGGGCTAGGTATTGTCCATAGTTAAGGGATGAAAGGTTAGTCATATCCAGGTTAGGGTTTGGTAAGGAATAAGGTTGGGGTTGAGCATCCTCGGGACGGTAAATGATCCTGAAACTCGGTTGGGGTTGAGCATCCCCGGGACAGTAAATGATCCTGAAACTGGGTTGGGGTTGAGCATCCCCGGGACGGTAAATGATCCTGACACTCGGTTGGGGTTGAGTATCCCCAGGACGGTAAATGATCCTGATACTCGGTTGGGGTTGAGTATCCCCGGGACGGTAAATGATCCTGAAACTCGGTAAGATATTATGAATGTAGAACGTAGCTTGTGGGCTAGGTATCCGGGAAAGGAGTGAGATAAGTCAGGTAAGAACTTTATCTCTAAAAGACTCTTTAAGGTAAATGACCTACGAGTTAAGTATTTTACGAGTATATATACAGTATGTATCATCAGGTGGATGAGAGACATCCATATATACATATCACCCTATTTTTCGGTCTCGTGTCTGAAACATTAGTTATTCTTCATATAGTCTGCTTGTCACTAGTACTTCTATGGAGTACTGACCCCTCCGGGGCCCTCACATTTTTCAGGTAAAAGCTAGAGTCCTACTACCTACACTTTTGCCTAGGGTGATTGATCCAAGGAGGAAGACGTGGTTCGTGCTTCCACTCTTATTTGGAAATTTAATTATAAAACTGCTCATGGATATTTGAACAATTATTTCCTTTAAATAGTTGGGGGCCTGCGTGCTTATGTTTGCCACGTGTGGCTAAATATCAAACATATTATTTCCGCATTTGTTTGATTACGATATTGATGTTGATTGTATGTGTTTACTAATCGGTTTGGCAATAGAATCTATCGGATGCCTTGTATGATTCAATAAGGAAGAACTAATGTTGTTCTTATCGGGTTGTACGACGGTTTGTCTACGTGGCTCGGATGCAGTCCGGGGCGTGACAAGTCCTTTCCTCCTCACACCCATCCCTGTTATTAATCCGAAAACCTACTGCCTCTATCGCCATGGCAAAAAAAAATCTCTTCTTCCACCGATATTAGCTACATCTCCCTCTCCTATCTTCTACATATTTCACTTTTTCATTGTGAACATAGTACAGGTAATGGATCGAAGCTCAGTGTAGAATTCACAGAACTCACGAGGTCAATACTATGAGTTGCAGACTTCATGGCACAATGATAATCCGGGTAGAAGGTTTTGGCAGTGTCCAATGTCTAACGTGAGTGAAGAATACAGTGAAAATTTTATTAGATTTTTCTATTTTTCTGATTAGGTGTACATAGAATTGTTTATTATTATTAATATTATCATCATCATCATCATCATTATTTCTGCTTTGTTCCACTTGCTAATTTCATACGTTTGGGGTTTGTTTTGGCTTTAGAGCAACATGTCATGTGGGTTTATGCAATGGTTGGACCCTCCTATGTGTAATAGAGCAAAGAGGATTATCCCAGGGTTATTGAGAAAGATCAACCGATATGAAGAAGAAATTCAATCAAGGCCCTAAATTTCTAATACTCTACTTGGACCTAAATTTTCAATCAAGGCCCAAACCTCTTTCTCAGAGACTAGTTTTTCCAAACCTCGGTCTGAGAACGAGAAAAACTCATGCTCTTCTAAGTTAGTGTACCCTAGTTCCTCCAACTTTTCAGTTAGAGCTATCAGACCAAATTCATCGACATCCTCCTCATTGAAGAAATTTAACTTACCTCCTAGATACACGGGGAGTGTCATGTGTAGGTCCATATTTCCACCATGTAGCATTTTTGAGCACAAATAAATTACTGCTCCCATCTGAAAAAATAGGTGCAAACTAATTATAAATGTATTTAATTAATATCTTTAATTCTTACAGAATGTTATGTATTTGGATAGCAATTGGAATCATAAAGCAATTGGATTAAAAATTGAAGTCATACTTGTAATACAAAATGAACCCAGGCTAAACCAAAAAATTATTTTTTAGTGTCATTTTTAATGAACCCAAGCAACTGTGCTGTCAAGAGGTCCATCTCCTATGCAAAGAAAGAAAGGTGCATTTTTATAATCTCTGCCACCAACCCACCACTACCTTTACTAACATACATTGAATGTCGTCCATACCTTTACAGCATCATCATCTCATTAAAAGTGAAACACATCTTTACACTTTATATTTGAGTTGGAATGTTTGTGACTTTCTTTGGTATAGTACAGAGAACTTACTTTGGTGTGAAGCTTGTGCGCCGCTTCCAATGGCGGCTAAATCCACCATTTTGCAGTCAATCCTTTAAACCTACTCTGGAATATTCATCTGGCGCGGAATATTAAAAGCGGAAGATGAATGTTGAAGATGGCCACTCGACCTAATCCAAGAGCGAGAGATTAAGAGCTGTGAATTTGGCAATAAAATGACTCTTTTGACCCCCCATTAATTAGCACATGACACACACATGCTTGTAGTTAGCCGGAAAAATCAACCGGAGGACCAAAACTGGGAAATATTCCATAGTCGTGCATAAAATCTGGGAAAAACAAAAGAGGGGGACTAAAATAGTCCCAGCCACTAAAGTCGGGAGACCAAAAGTGGAAAAACTCATCATAAAATACACATCTTACTACTAGCAGAGTACACACTGATGCCTGATGCTTGTGAAATAAGCAATTACATTTTCTGTAAAATGTTATATTATAATACGGAGTAATTTTTACATAATATGTTTGGAAAAATAAATAACACAAAATGAAAAGATGATTTGGTATTTGAAATTTACCTTTGAGCTTTCAAATATTAGTTCTGAACAAGCATTACTGGTTTCTAAAAATGAAAAATAAGATTGAAAACGTGTTTGCTTAGTGATGGAGGACTCTCCAGTTTCCAATATCCTAGACACTCTTATAATAAGGTGTGTGAGGGGGCACTTTAAAAATATTAACAAAAAATCTTGGTATACACATTCTTATACACACAAGTACACCTCTGTGTCTGTGAGAGGTTTTTTTGTTTGTGAATATCAGTTCACGGACAAAATCGGCATGTTTTGTCTGTGAACAAATCTACAGACAAAACAAGCCTGTTTTTGCCCGTCGATTGAGATTTACAGACAAAAAAACTCTCACAGACACGAATGTGTACTGATGTGTATAAGAAGGTGTACAAAATGAATTTTTCAAATATTAATGTTTAGTTATGATAATAGAGAAAAACCTATGTAAAACAGGCATGTCACTCTATGAATATTTGAACTTACACATCTCTTCCCAACTTCAAGTGGGAGACATACCTCAATTATGCCTTTTTATTATGATAGTCTAGTGATACCAGATAGAAGGCGTTCTTTAAGAACAAATTAGGATAGTCCCAAATATTCTTACTATTTATGTCACACCTATAAAATGTCACCTTTCACACCTTTTTCTTTTGTCCGACTGACAAAAAAAGAGAGGTTTCTAGGTGGATTTTTGTGAGTATGGTTTTTCGTGAAATAAAGATTATTTCCACAAATTTCATTTTAAATTAAAATGAGAAGTAAGTTAACTGAATTTTAAGTTAAGATTTTGTAGATATGATTATATTTCATTAAGAATATGCTTATACAATATCATCAAAACAAATTCAACCCGGAAATCGTTCAATTGGTGTCGGGTCAGAGTGACAAGCACATTACTCTCCTTAGTTCTTGCATATACTTCTTGTTGGAAAATTGTATTAAAAATTGCATTAAATGACTATTTTCGGACAATATTTTGAGTGAGGCCCGCTTCCGATTCGGGTCGGGTCAAGGTGGTTTCAAATTCTCCTTTTGTAAGGGGTTCAATTCGATATGTGATACACTCAAAATGGATAATGGGTGAACAAGAAATTGGTTCTCGAAGTTCACTTGTTGAGATATAGAAGTTGGAAATTTTTGAAGGTAGTACTAAACGTAAAACTACTGTTGGATAATGGTCGTTCTAACATCTCCTCGAACTGCTAGAGTTTAGAGCGTTGCCTAACGATTAGAAACTAAAAAATGTGATTAAAATATGATTTAATAACATGATTAATGGCTTGAAACGTTCAAAACCATTACAACACAATAAGTGTGTGTTTAATGGGCGGTTCCACACAATAAGTGTGGTGTTGAACGCATATTTAATACAAAGGCTCCTCCTACCCTATAAAAGCTTGGCAGCAGATTTTGGATTCACAATGGATTCAGAACACATGACTTGAGCACACAAAATACTCGTTTGCATAGTCTTGAGAGAAAAACTCTGCCAAACTTCCGATAAAACTTCCTGAGTTCTACCCTTTGTTCCAGTTCGCCGGAACAACCTATTGAGTGCTCAATACGGTTGTTCCTTAGTCATCGTATCCTGGAAAACTGACACTGTAACGCTCTTAGCACCGTGGGAGGCAGTGAATTATTTTAAGGATAGTGTGCGGTGCACACGCTTTGACTGAACCCGTGTCAGTTTTTTGCTGAACATATTCATCGGGGGTCGAAGAATCAAAACCACTTAAATGTTCATCAGTAGGGTGTCGGGATTGGACAGACTCATGCGAATCACCTAGAGGAGAGTTCTGCTCATTCTGGACAATGGGTGGGCTACCTCTACGTCCACGACCTCCGCGGGAGGAAGTTAACGAAGTGAATGAACCTCTACGAGCGGACATTCTATTGAAACTAATAACAATATTATAGAAAGTGACCAGTGAAAAAATTAGGTTATAACCAAATAATATCAAAAAAAAATATGAAATTCGTTTGAAAAAATTAGGTTACACCAAGTAAAAAATTAGGTTATAACCAACTTAAAAATTATACTTACATTCGTATATAAAATTACGAATTTAAGAATTTATATACTTCGTTTATAAATAATCCGTTTATAAATTTATAGATACTTTATAAATATATTGTAATAAGTTGATTATAATAAAAAAATATTATAATACTTCGTCTAAAAATTTATAAATAAATTATAAATACTAGTAACATATTTTAAGGTGCCTATAATACTACGCTTCTAATAAAAAATGTAAACAATAAAGTATTTAAAAATACTTCGTTTCTAGATTATAATACTTCGTTTATTATACATAACGAGTTTATTTAAAAATAACATATGTTTATAACAGTTAAGCTGAAAAACCGTAACTAATAAAGTATTTTAAAAATACCTGCAAACAGAGAGAAGACGATGGGCGGCTGAAAGCGTCAGCAAGCGTCGCAGCGGCTTGAAACACTGCAAGCGTCGGAGTGGCTTGAAACACGGCAAGCTTCGGAGGCGACTTGAAACAGAGGGGAGGCAGAGTAAGTAGTGACCGGAGTAGGTAGCCGGAGTAGGCGGTGGTGGGGGTATGCGGTATGCGGTATGTACAGAGCGGTGGAAAGGGGAATGCTGAAGAATGGGCTAGGGTTTGCACGAAATGCACTAAGGACAGTTTATATACTTCCGGCGTTGGCTCGGATAAATCCGTCGCAATAGCACAACCAATACCGTTCTAGACTCTTCCGGATTAGTGTTCGCTCTTGGTTGTGAGTTGGCTCGGACAAATCCGTCCCAATTGCGCGGAAAAAAAATGCGCGAGGGAAGAATAGTTTAAATTTTGAATAATCCGTGTCAAACTGAAAAGTCGTCTGAAAAGCTGTGCAGACAGTAATTATTATGTCAGACCGGGCTTGGCTCGGATTTGGCATGGATTATTCCGTGCCTATTGCGTACATTGCAGCGGAATTAAGGTTTGAGACGGAATTATTCTATCCAAATCCTTGCCAATTGTTCAGCTTCTCCTATAAATATGGTTTGATATAATAGTGTAAAAATAGTTAAAAAGTGAGAAATTAGAAAAAGCTTTATTATGGAAAAATCTGAAGGTTCAAGTGAAAAAAAAAATATGGGGATGTGATTTTGATAAGTTGGGAAAAAAATTGATCAGATAGGGGAAATACTTAAGTTAATGAAGCCTATTGATGATGCTGTAGCTGAAAAAATTAATCAGTTATTGAAAAGGGGAAGTGAAGTGAAGGCTAAAAGTGAAAATTCTGAAGTGAAGGCTAAAAGTGAAGACGATGATAGAAAGGCACTATGAAGAATCAAATAAGTGTATCATTTTACTATGTACTATCATTATCATGTATGGTTTGCTTATGTAATTCTTATTATCGTGTATCGTTTGAGTTTTCAGTAATTTTAGTCTGTTTTGACTAAATTAAATGTAATAAAAACGTCCGCTTTTGGCGTAATAAAATCGGTTTGCGTTTTTTTATTGAAATTGTTTTTTCAACTTAGCCCAAGTAAAAACATGTACATTTGCTCAATAAAAATGTGCATCTAAACATTTTAATTTGATTAAATAGACGAGAAATTATCTACCAAATTGCATTTTAAAATAACTTAGAAACAGTCTAGACTAGAAATTGAATTATTCTGAAAATAGTCGTGACAAGAAATAAAAATGTTGAAATAAAGTTCTGTAATGAAACAATATTTGATAAAAATAAAACAATTCATTCTTCTTCATCTTCAGAGTCAATATGGTCAACGTACTCATCATCATCATCATCATCATCATCATCAGTATCTTCTGTTTGAAAGTTCCATTCTTCTTCTTCATATTGAGTTCCCTCGTCCGGACCATCGTTGGCGTCGTTAGGGTCAAACTCTATTTCTGCTCCAGTACAATCATTCAAAAAAATATCCTCCTCAATAATGTTTGGAACTGGGGGTTGAAAAAACTCTTGTTGGTAAACATCAATGTCAATGTTTTTTTGTACCGCATGAGAAACAACTTTTCTCGGTCTAATAGTGCATGCACTTACCCAGCCATTGCGATTGATGCGTGTCGACGGATATTCCGCGTAATACACTTGGGCAGCCTGTTGAGCTAATATAAAAGGTTCATTTTTCGGATACACATGCGTGTGATTAACATCCACCAAGTTATGTTTGTGATCCTTTTTCACCACCCTCACTGGATCCACCCAAGTGCATTTGAATAATACACACGATAACTTGTTGTGGCGAGTGAACTTCATTTCCAGTATTTCATCCACATATCCAAAACAACTAGTCTTTGAATTGTCATAACTACAAGTCGACACGCTCACACCACTCTTCATAGTGGGTTTATCGTCTCCGTAAGCCCGTGTATGATATTTGTAGCCATTGACAAAATATATAGACCAACACCTCACTAGTGTTTCAGGACCCCATGCTAATGACTCCAAGAAAGGATCAACGGGAGAATTTTCAGCTTCACGGAGTATCTGCAAATGTCATTTAGTTGTTCAGTAATGAATACTATAAAATTGATACTTGCAATTAAAAAATCTTATTGATTTACGGTAGTTTTGAACCATCCTGCAAATTCAGTGTCGATCGTCGCATCAATGACCTCATTGGAATAACCAGCTAGAGAAAGCATTTCTCTGTAATCACTACATTTTTTATAAGAAAAATTATATGGTTAGAGTATTTGTTAGTGTGGAAAATAACTTATTACGATGTTCGTTAATATTGACTTACTTGTAATACGGAATAACTTCCGGGCAGTTCATCAGAATGTAAGTTTGTGCAATTCGAAACTCGTCTCCAACAACACGACGGTGTGTCCTTCTACCATATCCTCTGCCCGGATAGTTGAAGATGGAAACCATTTGTTCATACAATGCTGGATCAACATTATCATTTCTGACAGGCCTTTTTCGCTTAGTCATGATATCTCTTTCAAAATAGAAGGAAGAGAATGTGGAAACTTCTTCTGTAAGGTATGCTTGGCATATAGATGCTCCAACATGTGCTTTATTTGTCACCTTCTTTTTCAGTTCTCGCAAAAACCTAAGACATTTCAGGGCAATATTAAAAGATCATTTTATATTAAAACAAAAATTATATGAAACCATTTACAAAATGCATAATAATTTTACCTCTCAAATTCGTACATCCATTTATACCATGTAGGCCCTGCGGTCATTGCTTCAAATGGAAGATGAACAAGTAGATGCTCCATTCCATCGAAAAAGGATGGAGGAAAGATCTTTTCCAAATTGCACAAAATAGTGGGAACGTTACGGTGAAGATCCTGAATTGCTTGTATGTCTAGCACCGGTGAGCATAACAACTGAAATAATTGAGAAACATCACAAATACATGCCCACACATTATTCGGGAGATTTTCCTTCAATGCAATTGGAAGGAGGCATTGCATCATCACATGGCACTCATGACTCTTCATGCTCTTCATTACCAAATTTTCTAAGTCAACACATCTATTAAAGTTAGAAGTGTATCCATCAGGGAATCGTAGCATGATGAGCCACTTTAATATGCATTTCTTCTACTCGTCCGTGAGCTGATAAACTGCTTTCTTGAATGGACCGACATACTCAGGGCCCATAGCAATTTCTGGTCTATCACAAAACAGAGCTACATCTTTCCTTGATGAAAGGCCATCCTTAGTCTTTCCCTTGAAGTTCATAACCGTGTTAAAAATGTTATCAAAAACATTTTTCTCAATATGCATTACATCCAAATTATGCCTAATCAGAAGATCCTTCCAATATGGCAAATCCCGGAAAATGCTTTTCTTTGTCCACTTATGATAAATGCGATATCCATCTGGATACTCAAGAGGCTCGTCAATGGCAGAAGGGATGTTTCGAACACGATCATAAATCTGATATCCTGTTAAAATCGGAGGTGGAGGATCACGGTCCTTGCGATCCTTGATGAATGACTTCTTATCCTTTCGATATGGATGATTAGGTGGGAGAAATTTCCTGTGACAATCAAAGTATGATGCTTTTCGACTATTCTTTAGCCAAAATGCATTTGATTTTTCCATACAAACAGGGCAACCCATAAGCCCTGCAGTACTCCGTCGAGAGAGCATTCCGTATGCTGGAAAATCACTAATGGTCCACATAATCGCAACTTTCATATAAAATATTTGATCCCTCGAAATGTTTCAGCTCTTCGATCAATGGCTGCAAATACACATCAATTCTTTTTTTTGGATTACCAGGACCTGGACACATCAATGATAAAAACATAAAATGATTTTTCATACACATGTCCGGGGGGAGGTTATATGGTGTAATGATAATTGGCCAATATGAGAACTGGCCTCCAAATTGACCGTACGGAGCAAAACCATCAGAACATAACCCAAGTCTCACGTTGCGCGGCTCAAAAGCAAATTGAGGATAACACCTGTCAAAATGCTTCCATGCTGCGGAATCTGATGGATGACACATTAACCCTTCTTCAGTGTCATGCTCTACATGTCATGTCATGTGTTGAGCAGTAGCGCTCGAGGCATATAATCTCTGCAAACATGGTGCTAAAGGAAGATATATCAACTTAGATGCTGCAGATCTTTTTCGTGCTTTTTGACCCATACCTGATATGGGTTTGTACCTATCCGCATTACAAAACTTACACCGGCTCAATGTTTCGTCGTTCTTCCAAAACAACATACAACCTCCAGGGCATGCATGGATTTTTATCATAGGGAGACCTAACTCAGAAACAAACTTTTTCATGTTGTAGTAAGTATCGGGAAGACAATGGTCACGAGGTAACATACTACCAACTGAGTCTAATATTTTGGACGTGCAGCTCTCAGATAGGTTATATTGTGACTTTATGTTAAGAAATTCAGAAACTGCTGATAATTGGGAATGATCATAACAATCATAATATAAAGGCTGATCCGCACTTTTGAGCACTTCTTGAAATCTAGTGCCTAACACATCCACATCATAATATGATGAACTTGGTCCTTCGTTCACATTATTGTGTGCGTTGAATTCACTATCCGTGTGGATATTAGGAAACGTAGAAGGACGAGCCAAATCATAAAGCATTTTTTGTTCCCATACCATTTCTTCATAATTTCCCCAATTAGCCATCTCGTCGGGAACATACCTCGATGTTCCTACGTTTTGCGGCAACAACTCAGGCTCAATTGGTTCTCCTTGAGAAGTTCAATTGTAGTAGTTTTCAACAAAACCATGTGTATATAAATGCCAATAAACCTCCCCACCTTCAACAAATTTGTTATTTTTACGATCTGTACAAGGACATCTTATTTTATCTCCATCCATATAGCGTGTTTGCCCTTGTGCGAATCTAATAAATTCGTTAACTCCATTTTCGAACTCTTTTTTCAATCCTCTATCATTTTCCTTGTAGCGGTCATACATCCAACTTCTAGTTTGTCTATACATTGTGCCTGAATATTAAAAAATATCTTAATGATTTTTTTTGACAGTATATCTTAACGAAATTAATTAATTAAATTTACAAATTAACGTCTCACATTGTATCTCACAAATTTACAAAATATCTTAATGATTTTTTTTATAGTACATCCAACCTCTACATTGTATATCTCACGTTTTAAAGCTAACACTACAATTCAATCAATATAACTAAGACAAATACTACTGATAACAACTCGTAATATGGATATGATCAAATTAATTTAAAAACAGAATGGTCAAAATTTACATACCTTAAGTACAACGACGATACCAAGTAATACGAGTATAAAGTAAGAAATCCAAGTAGAAACCTCCAGATATCAAGTAATATAACTTCCAACTTCTATTCAGAATTTATCATACACAAATATTAAAGAGATCATTTTGAGAGATGTAGTATGTTTCACACACCAAGCATGTATTTGTAGAATTAGTAGGCACGGATCTTGGGACGGAAATACACCAGCCAAAACGTACCAACGGCCTTCATTGTCTAGGATATTGGCACGAAAATTCATTGAGGCAGAATGTGGGACGAGCAAATTAACGGTTATATTTTGGCATGGCTTTTGGGTTCGATATACGCCTGCCAACATAACGGTTACATTTTAGCACGGATATAAGGACGGAAAGGGGATGAGCTGAATTTGATGCGGCGTTGGCGCGGATGTAGGCACGGAAACGGTTGGCACGGAATTGAACCGCACCAACTTCAAAGAAAAAGCGCCACCCGTTGGGTCGGGCATAGTTCTCTGCCAAATTGTCTCGGAATTTGCGAAGGATATAGCCACAAGCCAAATGATTTGAAGTTTTTTCAGTCTTGGCACGGAAGTAGGGTCGGAAAGTCCGAGACAACCTACGTGGAACGGATTTATCCGTGCCAGAGGCGGAAAAAAATCGACTATTTGGGCTTTCCGTGCCAATATCTGCGCCAAAATTGTCTAGGATATGTTTCGTGCCTAAATCCGTGTCTATAACGAGTTTTTTGGTAGTGTTTACCGGTTCAATTTTTTACTGTTTCTGTTTTTTATTTTCGATCTATTACAATTCGCACCCCGAACCGACAAAAAATGGTTCAAATTTCATTTTTTACGGGTAAACAACCGGTCATATTTTTAGTTTTTTTACTGTTTCTGTTTTTTATTTATTTATTACAATTTTGACACTTTTTAGTGGTTTAATAGTTGTCGCAGATTCATTATACTACTAATTCAACTTAAATAAACTTCTGTTCACTGTTATTCATTTGTACTAATTAATATTTACCAGAATGATATATTTTCAAAGCATTCATATTAGGGTTGGACTACTGGACCCTTTATAACAATCTGCCTATTTATAAGTTTAAAAGATTTTAAATTGTGTGGTAAGTATAAACTTTAAACAATCTGAAGTTAAACATTCACCTTTAGTAAAACTAGGGTGAAACGGTGGAATGTTACCTCATTGTTGGACTTCTCATATGCTTTCAGACTCGCATCATCGCCCAAGTTTTCACTGCGATTTGAAAAATAAAATATTAGATATCATTACGCATAAAATAGTTGTTAAATTTATTTTCAGATTAAGCAAACAAAATTTACCTAGAAGAAATTTGAATCACAATTGCATCATTCTTGTTTTGCTTGATCTTGATGGAAGATGTGCAAGAATCCTCATCTAAATTGATGATTTTTGCCCGTTTTGATGAAACGGTCTCTTTGTTGACGGCTAGTGTATGGGGGTTAAGAGGCAAGTTTTGTTTCATGGTTGCAGGGTTGAGGTATAGTTTGCTGGAGTTTGGTTGGATGGTTGCAAGGTCCCCGGGGTCCCCGTCTTGCTTCCTTGTGCTCTGCTTTGTCTCCGGGGTCTTTAAATCACCCATTTATGCTTCCGAGATTCTTCAAAATGCTCGGTTTTCACTCTATTACAATGCTCAAATCTTTCTCATGGTTCCTACAACTGAAATATTGCACAAGTAAAACCAAAGTGGGAGCTAAATCATCAAAAGCTAACAAACAAAGACCAAATTTTATGAGAAAGTATTAGGTTTTTTCACACCTAGAGCTATCTCGGTCGCAAACTCAGTTAGTAATAACGGTATGAGAAATGTCTTGATCCTAATCTTGTTCCATTTAAATTGGGGCCAGTATGAATCGACACATATCAGAATGTCGCAAGCTAACAAAAGATAAGTTTACAAAAAAGTCTATTACCATTTTATAGTATATATGCACAAAAAATAACATTATTACCATGAATAAATGTTAATAATAATGTTTCAATTAAAAAAATGCTTCTTTGTATCAAACTTTAACTAAGTTCAGCAAAAACCACTCTAATCTAACAAACAATCAATATAAAATTTAAAACTGTCAATTGTGCCCTCCTACTATGCGCGATCCGTCAATGGAGTCCCCGTACTTTGGAAACCCTCAATTGAACCCGCCAACAATGAAAATCCTGTCAATTAGGTCTACATAACCGGATGCTTCCCGGTTAGCCCGTTGCTCGCTCACGTGGACATCGCTGTAGCCCTAATTCCTTTGCTGACATGGATTTAAAATTTCCACATCACTTAATGACTCTATCCTTTCCCGGTTATCCCTAATTCCTTCCTTAATTCGAATTCGCATGTGTATCAGAAGCAAACCATCTAAGCGCTCTTCAAGGCTGTTCATCCATTTTTCTTCGTCGAGTTGAATAACAGATAGTCCAGGTTAACTTTGTTATGATTTCACTTGTACTGTTTCTTACTGGTTCCATCAGCCCTTAGTCTGATTTGAATCTTTTCAAATGTGCAGCATGTCCGACAAGGTGGAACTTATAATTCACCGTGGAGGCAATTTTAAGTGTGTTCCTGAATCAATGTACGTTGGTGGTGAAGTTGATGTGCTACGCATAGACCCAGATTTGATTTGCTATCCTCATTTAATGAAGTGCTTAAAAACAGGAAGGTATGGTAACATTAAGGCTTTGTATTACAAAAAACCTAGCCAATGTATGAAATCTTTAAGAGAGCTGTTTGATGATAAGTCAACCCTAGATTTGATACGTCTGGCTACTAGTTGTGGTAAGTGTGACATATTTGTGGAGCATGGGTTAGATGAAGCGGAAGAAATAGGTGGGGAGTATGATGGAACTACAAACAATGAGGTTGAAGAGACAGATTATTCATGGAAGCCAGAAGAAGGTGACACAGATGACTCATTGATGGAAGACGCATCTGAGACATATGATAGTGAAAATGAAGAGACAGAAAATGAAGGATTATTTGATAATGAGGTTGCATCTGATCACACTGCTACACAAATGGGGGGAACCAGAGCTGAAGACAGTGAAAATGAGGAGGTTTCCACAGAGTATGACTCATCTAATCCCAATAGCTACATGACTGAGTCTGAGGATGATGATGGGACATCTAAAATGGCAAGCAAAAGGTATGGGTCATTTAACCCTGAGTCTGAGGTCCCTAAATTTGAAGTAGGGATGTATTTTGAAGATGGAAAGCAATTTAAGAAAGCTGTGATTAAATATGCTGTATTTGAGAAAAGGGATTTGTATTTTAAGAAAAATGAACCTCGGAGAGTGAGAGTAAAATGTGGGAAAAAGTGCTCCTTTTCTTTAACTGGTTCATGGGTGGAAAGACTGCAGTGTTTTCAAGTTAAAGTTTTCAAGGAGGGACATAATTGTAACTTGAGGTATAGGCTTAGAATTGTTTGCACAAAATGGGTGGCTGACATGTATTCAGACAAAGTTGCTGAGAATCCCTCTATAGGTGCTATGGAATTAAAAAGGCTGATCAAGGCTGAGTATAAACTAAATGTGTCTGAAAGCATGGCCTCAAGAGCTTTGAAATGTATTGAAGAGAAAAATGAAACTGCTTTTAAGGAGCAGTTCAAAAAAATTAGGAACTATGCAGAGGAATGCCTTCAATCCATTCCAAACAGCACTATTATCATATCAACTGTAAGAGTGGTTCCTGATGCACCTAGTGTTTTCCAGCGCATATATGTTTGCTTTGGGTCTGTGAAGAAAGGTTTTCTAGAAGGGTGTAGGAAGGTAATTAGTGTGGATGGATGCTTTTTGAAAGGACAATTGAAGGAAGAGATATTGAGTGCTGTAGGCAGAGACGCAAATAACCAAATGTATCCAATAGCTTGGGCCGTGGTTGAGATTGAGAACACCTCTTCCTGGATTTGGTTTTTGGATTTGTCGTATAAGACTTGGATGTTACTGCCCCATAAATCGGTACACTGACGAGAAACACACATAATTAAGACTTGAGAGAAACATTACAAGAGCGGGTGGCAATAATAATAATTGCAGAAATGGCGACACAGCCCGTAATGAATGAACAAAAGTACAAAACTACTAAAGTGAAGCGGGAGAGAGCAAATCCCAGAAATCATCCACAGTTTCCATGATATAAGAAGTTCCCAATGAGTATTTCTTATTTGCAGTCTGCCTTTTCTGAGTTCCCTTCTAAGCTTTTAGGGAAGCGAAGATCTCTGGAGCTTATCCTATTGGGAAAAAATCAAGAACATATTTTTACTCCCAAAGAGCAGTTCTTGAACATCCCACCTCAAGCGGCTGCTACTTCTTCTGCAGCTAATTCTGGTATATTAACTCCTTATTTGGCCATTTATGGCTTTCTCAAACAATGTTTTAACAGAGAAACCTTTACAACTGTATAGTCTGTTGTGGAATTTCTTTTTGGCTGAATTTTAAAACTAACTTATTTTACTGTTTATTGGACTATAATTTAATCTTAAGTGGTCTAGTTTAACTAGTTTGTGTGAACTGTGAACAGGCTTGTTTATGTCATTGTCATGTTTAGTACTCCCTCCGTCCCGCTAAGATTGTCTCATTTTACCTTTTTGGTCCGTCCCACTAAGATTGTCTCATACCTTATTTGGTAAAATTTGTGTGGTGCTAAATCATTCTTATTTTATTGTTACTTTATCAATTCAATATTAACCACATAAACTCACTTTTATTAATAATCGTGTCACCTTCTCTTGTCCCAAACTTAGGGGGACGGAGGTAGTATTTCCCTCGTTGTCTCTAAGTAACACAAACTCTACTTCCTAGTTTGCTACAAAATGATCCTCATTTTCTTCTAAAAAACATCATGCAATTCATACTAGTATGGAGTATTATTTATGTGTTCTCTATATAAATTTCTAGCAAATACTTTTACTTTTTAGGAAAAGATTCAATTAAATCTTTCTACCATTTTCAATCCATCACCACTCTTATACTAAAAAGATGTCATATAAGTACGCTTATTCTAAAAAATGATTAATTCTATTCATTGTCTTTGACGTATTATAGGGGTTGAAAAAATCTTAAAAAATTGAAAATATAGTAAAAAAACATAAAAAAATTAAGAATGTCAAAATTTATATCTTTTTCATTTTTGAATAATTTGTATATTCTACATTTTCTTTAAAAAATACGTTTGAATTTATATTTATTACATTTTCACTTTATTTTTGCTTTTTTTTGTTTTTAAATCATTTAAATTATTTATCTATTTTTGGCATTTCATATTTTTATTTCTATGTTTTCAAATTTATATGAATTCTGTAAGAATTATCAATTGTTTTAATTTAATTTTAAATTAACCTGTTATAGCCGGTCAAATTGGTTGGCAGGGCTGTGTTTTCACGGTAAGAATGTTTTTACTTGGACTGAAATTTGCTGGTCTGGTAAATGTATGGTCTCTATGTATTTTATAACTATTCAAGTCTATTCTGGTTTGATCTTGTTTGATCTAGTCTGGTACAATCTTGTTTGGTCTGGTCTGGTCTGGGACTGAAAATAGTTCATGTAAAAACATCCTAAGTGCACTTTTATCATACTTTTTTTAGTATATGGCTCAAGAGATGGGTTTGAAACGGTAGAAGGGTCTATTTGAACCTTTTCCCTAACTTCTTTAATCACTATGCCCGGTCAATTTAGGGATGGAGGGTTATTACAAAAATACAAAATGCTGGTCAGATTTGGTAATATCAACCTAAGTCTAGTATGCTCAGAGTGTGGCTGTTAACGAACCAAGCTTTTATTGAACTATTCGAGTTCGAGCTCGGTTTCGAACCTAACGAGCCGAGCTTAACGAGCTTTCGAATTCGAACCCAAGCTGAGTTTGAAGTTCGAAAACTTAATCGAGCTGAGCTCGAACATAGTAGTATTCGGCTCGGTTGGAACTCGAGCCTATTGAACACCTGAAATTATAAATATACTTTATATATATTTCAAAATTTAAATATAATTAGTATGATTTTATGAATTTAAATATGATTATTAACGAATTGAATACTTGTCGAATCATTCGAGCACGAGCCTATTAACGAGTATCACCTATTTTTTTTAATCCGAGCATATTTATCGAGCTTATCGAGCGCTCGTTTCGAACATCGAATGCCTATCAAGCCGAACACGAGCCTCATTTGTAAAGCTCGTCGAGCTTCGAGCTCGAACCCAAACACCACTAAAGATGTTTTTACTTGGACTGTAATTTGCTGGTCTGGTCTGGTCTGATCTGGTCTGAACTGGTCTCGTCTGGTCTGGTTTCTTTGTATTTTTATAACTATCCAAGTCTGGTCTGAACTGGTCTGGTCTGATCTGGTCTGGTCTGGGACGAATTACAGTCCAAGTAAAAATATCCTAATTCTTTATCGAGCCGAACTCGAGCTTTGGGAGTTCGGGCTCGGCTCGGCTCGTTAACAGCCCTAGCTCAGAGTGTGAAATATATCCAAGTGCATGTGTCCTTAATTGAAGTGTTTGTATGATTGTATGTTTGTATCACATCTATTAAATCCTAATTAATAAACCAATATATAACATGAGCTACTCCTAATGCCTCAAAATATAATATGACATGAGAAGCGGGTGGGTCCGATGGTGGGTTGTGTGTTTGCTTTTTGTCCCACAAGCATGATTAAAGTATATATTTGTACACACATCAAGTTTTTTGGTTGAAATGAATATCAATGATAGTATTACCATCATTTCAGTTAATACATTACTTGAATTTATTTATTTATTTTACAATAAAATTTTACGCAATCCAGCTCATTCCTCTAGCTCAAGTATTTCCGCTATAGTATCAGCAAATGCAACCAATTCTTGGCTCACCAAAGGGACTCTGCATACAAATCTCAGACTACTGTAATTTATTGTTTTGATATTGTAGTTAATCTTTTTATATACTTTTTGTTGCTTTTGTCAGTCTGGTTATGTTAAAGATCCAAAGAGAAGAAAGTACAGGAACATAGTACTGATAGTAGTTTCTTTAGACTAATATTTTAAAGAAGAAATCATAATGCCAAAGAAGTCCATTTAGTATGTAGTTGTTCATGTTTTTTGTCTTACTATTTGATGCTTCCAGAGCATATGTTTGGTGCAAGAAGGAAACTGAGAAGGCATATAGCTGGAATAGACCAGGATGAATTGCTAGAACCAGCACTTTTGGCTGATCCTGATAGCTGTTTTTGTGAATTTAATGGAGTAGAGATACACCATAAGATTTGTGATGCAGAAGAATCTAACATGTCAGCAGAAGGGAGAAGAATGGAGTTTCCTATCATTCTGTTACATGGTTTTGGAGCCTCTGTTTTTTCTTGGAACCGGGTCATGAAACCACTTGCCCGAATCAGCGGTACGAAAGTGCTTGCCTTTGATAGACCAGCGTTTGGTTTGACATCAAGACCGAGTCTTATTGTAAAATCATCTCCTGAAAATGGTGATGATAGAGCTCTTAATCCTTACTCTATGGCGTTCTCTGTGCATGCAACACTACACTTCATTAAATTCTTGGCACTTGATAAAGCGATTCTTATGGGGTATGTTCTGTTTTATTTCTTTTGTTCAACTTCATTTTCCAATTTTGCATAGCTTGTCCTTCAAGTAATATGAGAAGGATGCTACAAGACATTAGAGAATGACATGACATGGCTTTGCCTTTGAGTTCTTATTCCTCTTGCTATCCGTAGTCACACTTTTCAAGGCCTTTATTAAAAGAAATCTCACATCGATCAAATATAAGTGAATAAACCATATAAGAAGTTTTGGACAATCCTAATGTCTTGAGGGTTTTGGGATTGAGTTAGAACCAATCTCATTCTTTATTTTTTCGGTGTTGCACGGCTTTTGAGGAGGGGGAGACTAAGTTTTCACATTTCATACGAGGATTCAATTATAATTTTATAAGTGGCCATCTGCTTAGATTAAAAATGGGTTGATTGTTAACTTGAGAGGTAGTCTTCCATATACAAATATTAATGGAGATATTAGTTTTTATAAAGTTTTGAGTATGACTAACTAATCGATTGGATTCAATAAGTTATTGAACTCTGGGGTCAAATTACAAATGCCATTGCCTTTCTCCAACAATGAGTTATCTACTCCCTCCATTAGTCCCATATTAGCCAATAATTTTGTCCCAAAATAATTGTCATTTCAGGAATTCAATGCATATTTTGTACTCATCTCCCAAATTTACCTTTATTGACTTTTGCCATACTAGACATTATTTTGCATTGACAGGATATAAGTACCATTAAATGTTGAATTTTTAGATGCACAGAAATGTATTTTTTAATACTCCTTGGTACAAGTACACTTTTGTAATATGTCAATTAAGTTGAAACATAGAATACTAAATAACTAAACGGTTAAGGATAGATAAAGTTAGCATTTTTTTTCTAAAGCCACATAGGGACATGATATTAAATACATGAAGACTTAAGTAAACTTGTTTCTGAAACGAATAAATGCATGAATGCATGACCTTGTATTTGTATCTTGCATTCTAAAAGCTAAAACGTTTGATACAAAATTAATGAGGAACCAGACACTCTGCGGGTTCCCTTGTAGCAGTTGAGGCATATTTTGAAGCACCCGAGCGTGTAGCTGCACTTATTCTTGTTGCCCCTGCCATTTTTGCACCATTTACCTCACCTAAACAAGGCCGAAATGGACGAAAAAGTCATACAGAAAACGGGAACTCAGATTCATCAGGCAATAAAAAGAATGCGTTTTGGAGGATTTTGACCATTTTATCAAAGTTTACCAAATATGTCGCACAAGCAATAACAGGCATTGTCAAAGGAAAGGGGAAAATAATGAATTCTCTATATAGAAAAGCATTAGCAGCTCTCCTACGCTCTGCTGTTGGCCTATTGCTGGTAATGAAATATGTTCTATATATGTTTGATTTGCATTATTTACTTACAATGTTCCACAATATTTTACTTTAATTGCATACTTTTATCAAAATTTGGAAGCATGCATTAGTTTCATCCACTTGTTCCAGCTAATTTTTTTAGTATAGAGATTTGCATTTTTGATTGATAACTTGAAAAGTCCTTCAGACCAGGATTAAATTAGTATATTTCAACACGATGATTGATGTGAAAAAGTTTATCAGATTGTTGTGCTTAATTAATTGGTTAAATATGCATTTGCTTCAAATTATCTGCTCGTTTTCAGGTAAGAATGATAATTGATAAGTTTGGAGTAGCGGCTGTTCGGAATTCCTGGTATGACCCCAAGCAAGTGACTGACCATATCTTACAAGGCTACACAAAGGTGAGTCTAATCAGTCTACTAAAAGAGTATCTGTTCTTACGGAGTATTATTTTTTTGGGAAATTCCAGGCAAAATACCCTATGTAAATTGCATATATACTGCTTTTAATGGGACCACTTTTATTTACAAAAAAACATATTTTCCTTTAAATCCACTTTTGACGTAAGCACATCCAAACAAGCCCTGTGCCTTTTCAGTTATATGGTATGTGCAAAAACGGTATGCATATATAGTCATCTTAATCTGTCATACTATCAAATTTGCAGCCTCTGAGAGTGAAAGGATGGGATGCGGCTCTTGTTGAACACACAGTGGCAATGTTTACAGATTCAAAGTTGGTATCAAAGCCACCACTTTCAGAAAGATTGAGTGAAATCTCATGTCCAGGTTATTAATCATTTTACTCTTTTCTTTGAATGAGTTGGCATGAAAGTAGAGACTTACATTTGCCGGATTGAAAGACTTTGGGATAAAAGTGATTATGATTCACAAACTCTTTATATGGCCAATTAATAGGAGCAAGAACGGTGTAATCAAAAGCAAAATGTGATGATGAGTTTAGTAATTAGAATCAAATGTTTTTAATGAAGATAATTATTTAAAAACTATCACTCATTTGATATTTATTTTGCTTTAAGTGTTGATCATCACGGGAGACAGAGACCGACTAGTCCCTGCTTGGAACTCTGAAAGACTGTCCCGAGCTATTCCGGGAGCTTGCTATGAAATAATCAAGAATTCTGGTCACTTGCCTCATGAAGAGAAAGTGGAAGAGTTTATATCTATTGTGGACAGATTTTTGCATAGGGTGCTTGGTGGGGTGGATCAACAACACATACAAGCAGTAACCTAAAAATAGTAAGAACCACAACCAAGTCTTAGCTCTTATTTGGTTTGGATGGGTGGAAGGAGTGAAGCTGGTAAGCTGGAGGAGTGTTGTGTGTTTGGTTAGTTGGGGGAGATATGGGATAATAAGGGGCAGGGGAGGGGATGAGTTACAGATTCCTTGTAACTCATATCTCACTCCATTAATTTGAGATACTTGGGAAGAGTTGTAATTTCTTAATTTATTTTCCAATTTTTACCAAAATTGTTATGCATTGTTATTAGGTTTTATTGCATCAAACTCTTTCGATATACAAATTATGCACACTGATACCTGGTGCTTTAAGAAATGTGTCAAACCCCTCGTATTGTAATTAATCATGTGCATAACACCCTAAAACAACAAATTTATGAGTACTGAAATCACGTATCTCATTGCTGTGATTGTGTACTTGTAGTAAGTTGGAGTCACATTTAAGTTCATAAGTTCAATTTCACCAATTTTTAGGAAACCCTCTTATCTTTTATAGTTTTATGTTAAAAATGTCAGTGGATGAGTTGAATTATGTTACATTATTTCATTTATTTGTTAATTCACTCGGTTATGCTGAATGTGTGTACAATTCTTTTCATAAATTATCCAATTAAATCTGAATCTATATACAGTAGTTGAAGAGATGATCACAACAATATCAGACTAAGAACTCATGAGAGACCAAGGGAATTTGGTGACTAACAGAATCTGAATTTAGATTGCTTAAAAAGAAGACATGGAAACCAAGAAATCAAAAGTTCAAAACCAGTGGTACTAAAAGCTTGTTTTAATCTTATTCAGTCAAGAAGTTGTAGACAATGGAGTGCTTGGGTAATGGAAAGAACATGAAACATGCAGAAAAAACAACCTAATTAGATTGGGGTACTTTGCTAAAGAACATCTTGGCAAACTCCACAAACTTGTCAGCTGGAGCCTGGAGGTAAGACATCTTTAACAGCATCATTAACAACAAAGTTGTCAACCCAACTGGACAAATTGGGAAACTTGGTTTCGTCAAACAGTTTAACGTCGTTAAACTCATCGGTCACCTTGAACCAACCTATGAGGCTTCCCAAAGCAATGTCGAGATACTCAATCCTATCTCCGCCAAAGAACTTCTTGCCTTTGCTGCAACCCTTGAAGATATCCTCCAATGGAGCTAATGCTTCAACAAGGTTACATATGACCTCTTTCTCGACTCCTTTGACCCCCGCGAGTGATATACTTCGTGAAATCGGAAATATCTAAACAATAGTAGTTAAATAACATATTTCACGTCGATCAAATATAAAGATACAAAGTATTTGATAATGCGTTAAACTACTTTTCTACAAATGTAAACACATACCTTATCATCGATGTAAACGGACCAAAACTTGGTAACGGCTCGACCATAAAGATCACAAGGGAAGATGGGGGATCCAGAGGTATTCCAAACATCACCGATATACTGAGCAATGATTATAGATTCGCAGATAGGTTTGTCATTATGAACCAAGACTGGTATTTTCTTGTTAACGGGGTTTAACTCTAGGAGAAGCTCACTCTTAGACATGAATGTCTCCTCAATAAAATCATAGTCTACTGACTTAAGGTTAAGAGCCACTCTAACACGAATTACAAAAGGGCTCCACCATACGCCTAACAACTTAACATTGTTGGATGTCATTACCAAGATCTATCTAACACAATTTTTTAAACCGAAAGAGAGAGAGAATAAAAACTGAGTTTATAAAAGTCAAGTTTTTGTGTCAATTTATACATGCACAAAGTTATGAGATCAAACCCCTGTCACTTCTTACACATCCGGTTTTGGTCAATGTGCCAACTATATCATTTATTGGTCGCCTTTATAATTAAGACAGATTCATGCATGTCTATGTGTGGACCAGTGATGTAAAATGGCGGGGCCTGGGGCTAAACTAAATAAAATTATCTCTGTTATACAATGGGAAAAAGGTTAACAATAATTTGGAAGAAAAATGAGGATTTATTTCTTTTAACTGTGTTGTCATACAAATGAAAGAGAAATCTTCATTAATTAGGTAAATGTTTAATCTCTTTTGGATTAAGTTCTCACTTTGAGTCACGGAAACAGTATCAAACAAATTGTAATTAGACTTCGTGATTATGTTTCACAGTGTGGCACTGTGGACAATGGTTTACTTTATCCTTGTGTTCCAAAAAGATAGAGTTCCCAACCCCAAGGGCCCCATGGCTCTGATTCGACAAGGCATTTGGGATGTTATAAGTCATGCTGACTCAGTCAGCCCAATGGTAGTAGGTTTTGTACACGTGTACAACAGAGGTCCAATCCAGCACACATGAGAGTTGTAACCTCCACACGGCCGTTGTCGGTTTTGATCCTTGTTCAGTGTTCCAACTTTCCCGCCACTCAATCAACTGAGCTACTTGTGCGGGTATGATTTACCTTATCCAATTTAAAAGAGAAGATGTATTGCCCCTTTACTACACAAAACTCATCACGCATATCCTTCTTCATTTATTGATGCTAGTTTTGAAAATCTCATTATAAAAATCCATATTTGGATAAAAGAACAATAAAGGGTAAAATGGTATAATTTCTAAATCAATTTTAATGTTCCCTCCATCCCTAATATCTTTGTGAAGTTTGACCTCCATAAACCGATTTAGAAGGTCACTTGACCAGTTGACCACATATGCCCATTCTTATTGATTTAAACAATTTCATTTTTATTTCCGTTTTCTTTTATATTCTATCCTCTTTCCTTTCCAAGGTTTTTCCTAAAATATCATTATAGTAAAATTTATGGATAAAAATGGGACTAATTTTGGTATGAGCATACATGCATGATCACGTACTCCACAAGAAAATTGAACATAATAACAATCACTAAAACTTATTACTATAGCCAACTTTTACCCACTATGTTCGTTCCATTCATATATTAATATTAAATATTAATAGTTCTTTCTTTCGTTTTCCTTCTAATTCACAGTTTCACACACAAGACCTACGAGTGAGCATTGCCGCAGATTCACACATTCGAAATTTATTCATGTCTATTCATGCAATTGGGAAATCACCTCTATACTCTTTTCATGTGTAGATTTATGAGTTGTTATTAAACTTATTATACTCTTTTTGTCGTTCTAAATTTGTCATAATTAGGCTGTTGCATAATTTAAGAATATGTGAGTCCAGATTACTCACTCGTTTTTACTGAAAGCTTTGTGTAATTGCTTAAAACTGTAGGTGTTTTATCATATTCTCAATTGATTAATGATATTTAATCATTTGTTCTGAAGAGAACAACACTAAATCCATTTCCTTTGTTAGTTTTATAGATTGCGTTTATAACTTTCCCATCACTCGAGCTGCAATGAAACTAGTAGGTGTAAAACAGGGAAAGAAATGAATGCTCTTAATGAGAGTGAGAGTCATTCTGTCCAGGCTTTGTGACCTGCAACAATAGATGCTAGAAGCAGAAGGGACATACATGGCTTTGTTTTTTAATTTTTTACCAGTTTAGTAAGTGAGAGCTCATTGGGGTCAATTAGGGAAGAATAGTCAGAATATTTTGGTATTATGCATACATCAAGTTAATATGAGAAGAGCGTTAATAGTTGGACTTATTCATGTGATATTTCCCCATTTTGTTTTTGCCATGCAGCTGTGAGCTATTTTTAAGTTCCGAATCATCGAGTCTCTGGCCACATTATTAATTTCTCTGGCAGCATGCCTTGGTTTGCTGATGGAGGCAACTCTTGAAGCTTCACATAAGCAGGTCTGTGAAAGTGGGTTTTGCACACCAAGAGGGGTAAACTAGGCACACCAAAATATCCTTTTTGCATTTGAGAAACATTGCAATGGCAAATGAATATAAATTCAATAGCAATGCATTGAAAAGGAAAAAATTTAAGCCAGAGGAAGTAATTTATATGAGTTCTGACTTCTGAGATATCAATGGAGGAATTAACAGCGGCTTTCTGCCTGTGTTTTTTTAGTCAGCTGATTGATCTCCGTTTGAACAACAATTAGTAGACACTGTGTACATCATTGTAGTTGATCCCAGTATGTCATCTTCGAATCCACATGCTCTAAAGAATGGCCTGATGGAAATATATGAGCGAAAATGAGTTCAACCTTGCAGTATGCACAGTTAAGGTAACAATGAAAAGAAGAGCACAAATCGTCCTCCAAGACAGCAGCATTTTGATGTTCATACAAGCGGAGTATTATATTTTATGTTAGATGACTTATTTCTGGTTTTTCGCATCTTCTGAGACAATATGCAAGAGGTCCTAAGATCACATTTTAAATGTCAATCTCATAGAGGTTCATTATTGGATCAAACACAATACATAAATAAATAAGACGGTTTTTCTATAATACGGAGTATTTCTAAAATTGAGCTCATGAACAAAATAAGTCTACACGTTACCGCGAAAAACAGTCATCGTCAGTGCAGTGTAATTGAACATCATTCAGGTCAGGGGCGTAGCTAGGGGGGTGGCCAGCCCCGGACCCGGCCTAGCTCAAATTTTAAAAAATGTCTGTATTTTTTGTGTAAGAAATTCCGTGTAATTTTTTTCCCAAAAATATTCTTTGTACCGGTCTAGTCCGGCCCAGTGCCCCTGATTGAGGTCATTAATGTCATTAAAGTAACTGGGAAAGTTCTACTATGTTCATTGCATAGTTAAGGTCATATTTTTGTCCACTATTTGTTAGCCATATATTTGAGGTTTTTTCAATAAATAAATTTAAAAAACTAGGTGTTACACTCTCTTTCAATGCCTAAGCTTTTTCAAGCTTAGGCTCTGCGCAACTCTACTTACATCCCATCTGATCTCGAGTTATCATCAGGCCCAAATCTGCCGATTAGCCAAACACTTCCTTTGACACTGATCTTATGTATCCTGTAAACAGAACCTCAAAAACAATGCACAAACATAGTCCATATATAATAAGACTAGTTAACTTACATCTCTACACTGGAGCAGAGAGCTGCTATATCATATATGCCTTTACGTGTAAGCATCCTGCAATTAGAAAAAAAAGCGACATAACTCAATTGTAAATAAGCAGTCAGTTGTAATTAATCCAAACAAACAGGAAATTGATCGCCGAAAGCTGGATGATCTCCAAAGTAATTGGGTACTAGAATTCAGCCCGTAAATAATATTTCGAGTATCTAATTAGAGAACAGAAACCTAATTATCGTCTGAACTATCCTCCTGCCAATGCCCTTCCCTCTTAATGATGGAATGACCTACAAATCACACAAATAGCCATAATTGTGCAGTCCAGCAGATCAAATATAAAAAAAGCATAATCTATACAGTTGGGAGAATTGGAGACAATGCAGATGTCTTAAATCTTAAGTTGGCATAATATAGCATTTCCTTCTAACAGAGTATTAAAGAGCTCAATTCCAAGCAAAATGTTGTACACTCCTTTTGAATATAGTTAAATTGCTGAAGAAAAAAGGTTGACCAAAGTAAATATATAGTATAATATCGGTCGCGGAAAAGGTAATGATCAGAGAGTATCAGACCATGACATCGTAGATGGAAGCAGTGAGCGCAGAATCGGATACTGCACGACCCAACCCAACCAGTTTGCCGTTGGACGGCGTCACGGGCGTCACTATCCGAACCAAATCTCCTCCAATACCAGACAAATGGGAGAATATTTCGGGTTGGGAAAATACCGCGATGAAAATGGAACTATGGAGAAGAGCTTTACGGAGTTTGTTGAGGTCGACTGGATCGACTCGGCCATCGGGGTCGATGTTGGGGAAGCGGCGGTAGCAAGAGTGATTGCAAGCAGAGTAAAGGTCGCGGACGCAGCGGATGTCAACGTCGTTTACTTTTGTAGTTATTGACAATGGCGGCTTGTTTCGGATTCCAGAGATGATTCGCCGCGATAATGGGAATTCGGAGGGGAGATAACCGCCGTGCACGGCCAGCAACATCAGTAGTTGTTTCCTGCAAACATTGATAAGATGGTAAATCGCGGCTGTCATTTTGTTTATTCGGAGAACAATTTTGTCCATCCAATGGACTTTGCAAAATTTACTTCAGAAATAAGAAATAAGAATAGTAAAAATTGTGTTGTTGAAGTTTGTGCAGAGGAGAAAAAAATGAGTAAAACTACAAAATAGTTACTTTAATGAGAAAGTGATAAAGTTTTTTGAGACAGCCAAAAAGGAAAGATGACAAAGTCCAATGGGACGGAGGGAGTAATTAGTTTCTTTTTTGTTTTAAGTTTTTCACAAAATATATCAATATTTTTATTTTTTTATGATCTTTCATATGATATCAGTATTGCATATGTAAAATTTAAAAAAAAAATCCAGCTAAAATAGAATTACTGTTGTAGGGAGAATTGTTGGTAGAATTTCATTACCGAAAGCCACTATAAATAGGGATAGAGTAGGGTTTACAAGTACGGGCCAATAGGCCCATAATACATTATTTACATAGAAAAGCCCTAATACATATTCTATCTAAATGATAGCACGTAACATAGGATTTCCTTCAACACTTCCCCTTGTGCTGAGTTGTAGATAGAATGTTGTATGTGTCTTGTTGCCTCTTCAAAACTCTGTCAAGTAACAAAAACCCTGTGGGAAAAACAACTTTGACCGGAGAAAAAGGAGTATAGCATCAAGATAGGCTTCTTCCATTAAATCTATCTTTATTTGATCTTTGCTTTGATCATTAAAGTTTATATGTATCGTTACTTCATTAAAAACCTTACCAAGTAACAAAACTAAGTGGAAAAAATTAAAACTTGGGTAAAGGAAAAGAGTGTAACGTAATCTAGTTGGGGTACTCCCCCTCAAATCTACATATACCCTTAATATTTACATTAATCAAGGGTGTTTGTAAAATATGTGCATTTCAATACTTGTCACATTAATTACCTTAGCGAAGGCACACAATAGAGGAATATAATTCTTTTAATTCTCCCCCTGTGTGTCGAGCGTAGGGAATTTTCCCAAATTATTAACTTGCTAAGACGTTGCCAATGAACAAAACCCAATGGGAAAAAAATAAACATCGGCCAAAGTGAGAAGGAAGTATGGTGCACTAATAACAATGCATCAATTACCTAAGATTGCGATATAAAAATTATGTTCTTTCTTCAATATTGTTTTACTTTCGCAAAATTAAAATGTGGGATGATGCATATTATGTTGTCTCATTAAAAAAAAACTTACCAAGTAACAAAACCCAATGGAAAAAAATAAACCTTGGTCAAAAAGGGAAAAGAAAAAGAGTACAACGCACCAATATAACTGATGATAAATAAGTATGTAAGAACTCCCCCTAAATGCAACACATCAATAAGAATTCGATATGTACTTGATATATACTTTTATCAAGGTATTCCGTATATAACATTTTGGTTTCTATCATGATAAATATATACTCAATTAAGAAAGTATCAATGAGGTAAGGAGATATCCATCATCGGTAAAACTCAAATCACGTTACTTTGTGTTAGAGTGATACTTTTGACATTTCCAATTCCTTTAGAAATATTATTATCATCAATCATTTAATTAATTGATAAGGGTTGAATAAAGATGACACCAATGGTTTCACATAGATATCAAAGTACATTCTTGATACTATTTCAATGATAATATATGTATTGGTCCTGAGCTATTTTTGGCTAACACGTTTTTAAGAATGTATTATTTGGTCGAATGTGTTTGTCAAAGTACAATCATGCGCATATTGCACTTTCATAGGGAATTCCTTCTCCCAATAATTTTCCAATAATGAATGTATTTTCTAGCATCCATATTTCGACCAATCATGGGAGTGCTAACAGTTTACATTTATCCAAGTTAATTTGCCTAAGAACCCTTTTGGATTTATGCAACTGGTGAATTATTATTCAACCAACTCGGTCTTTTCAAAATAACCTGAGTTTCCCAAGATCCTTTATCTCAATTATGACTTTCAAGTATCTAGGATTTCTCATTTTCTTTAATATGAGTACATACCATGTCTTTATCTTCGACATATAATGATACTTGGAGGGAAAGCATAATATATCTTTTTCTATCCCTTTTCAGTCAAGTGGTCACTTAGACGAGGTTGTCACTCTCGTCTGGATTGATTTAATCCAAATGTGAACGTTTCAATGTAAATATACAATGTAATTTAAAACCACTTGATTAAAGATAATAAAACATAACAAATACTTCATATACATCTCTTTAATGAAATTCTATTGAGACATTTAATATCCACAATCTTTAGCTGCGTCTCCATTACATTGGAGTCTACTTATGGATTAAGTAGTTGAACATTATTGTGTTCATATTTGAATCCAGGGCGTTGTGAGAATAATTAGGACATCATTATCTCAATACGCTTTCTAACAAAGAATTATTTCATGTCCTACAGGCTTTATACTTGGTTGATTAGCACTATCATACCAAATAATACGTGTCTCTTTGTCAAATATTAAATTTATACTTGGATTACTTGTACGCATTTAGGCCAATATTCTCATTGCTTTCATGTTGCAATAGAGTATGGTTCGATATCATCGTGCTCTATGCTCCTTTGAGCAACTGTATAAATATATCGTCAGTATAAGTGTAAGGTCTATCATTCGACTCATACACACTCTCTTTAACATTGAGATTTTAATTCTCTGAAATCATTTAAACTTCGGGGCGTCCTCCATTATTTATTCATGGACATATTTAGTCAGAGATAATCTCGTGAGAGGAATTCATATGATGACGAGTATATTGGTTTGTGCCTTATCTACCCTCTACTACTTGGGGTGGATAATTAATCGAACCATGTGGCTTCCCTTTATTCCTTTAGAGAGCCACGGCCGCAACCACAACCCCACTGCTTGTGATTGCAATGCTTCTTCCTTTAGCATTGTGTCTTTTAATTTAAATTTAGGGGTGGGCATAACGGTTCAGTTTGACTGAACCGAACCGTACCAAACTGAATTAAACCAAACCGAAACCGAACCATTTGTAATTTGGTTTGAGTTTGGTAGTATTCCTCCCAACCCGTATTAAACCGAACCAAACCGAACCGAAATCATATAACCGAATAAAACCGAACTAATCTAAAAAATGAAATAATTTCTTATTTTTAAAAAAATAACAAATCAAAACCAACTTACACCAAACTAAACCAGACCAAAATATAAGATTTCTCTCATTAATTTGATTGATATTAATCTTTTTGAAGCTTTAATTCTTTAATTTTAGTGTTCATGACTAGAGTTTGCTACAAGAGTTACATTCACAATTATAACAATTATAGTGGTTTAAGTAGATAGTATTTAACTATAATTTATTATCTACTACTACTATATATTTGGTTCATTGCTTACTAGCACCAGTTTTATTTTTGTTTCGGTTTTATATATGATTTGATTCATTGCCGTTGTTGTTGTCGCTTACAAATGTGTCATGCTTATATATTTTTGGTTCATATGTGTTTTGTTACTATTTGCAAATGTATATCTAACATTATATTTGGTTCATTACTATCGCTTCTTGGTTCATTATTTTGAATTAATTTTTTTATTTCAATCCAAACCTTAATACTTTGGTAAACCGAACTCCAAACCGAACTCCAAACCGAACCGAACCATACCAAACCGAAACCAAACCGAAACTTAATCGGTTTGTATTTGGTAGATTTTCTATCAAACCGACTAAACCGAAACCGAACCGAAATCGAAGAAAACCAAACCGAAAACCGAAATGCTCACCCCTATTTAAATTTAATCCTTATAAATATGTTTGCAGCTAGTGTGTATAATTTGATTACTTAAATATTTATGATAATTGATAAACACTTTAACTTCAATGTTACATTTTGAGATCTAAGATTTATCATTGAGACAAAGTAGTGATGTTCCATCATAATGATTTTGTCATTCAATTAGAGAGTTCTTTCTCTAATCTCCCCTTAATGACAGGAAAATCAATTGTCTCATCAAAGTGATATTCTGCAAAGCGGTGCACACATTATCTGTTAAGGCTAATAGCGGGTTATTGTTGGAGATTCGTATCCAACACAAAATCATTTGTTTTTTAAGACCAATTATAGTGCACTGTGGGAGGCGCACTGGGCACAGTTAGTTAACAACCATATATAATAAATATGTAGAACATCTCAGGCTAAGATCCAGTCACCAATTGGTATACATAAAAGTGGTTGTCTACTATCGATCTAAAAAGATAACAAATGTGTAAGCACTACAACAAAATGAACCTTTTGCAACGCCTCTAATCTGTTACATTAAATTGTTAATGTGTTACAAAAGGCTAATGTAACACTTATATGAGCGTTACTTCAGGTCTCGTTGCATAAAGTCATATGCAACACTTTGTAATATGTTATGCAACACTTTATATAAATGTTGCAAAAATAACCCAAATGCAACACTTTTTCTGATTATTTAACATGCATCTTATGCAACATTTTTTTAAATAAAATGCAACATCAATCTTTTATTTATGTAACATTTCTATTATACTAGTTTGCAACATTTTTTATATATAATGTAACATTTATAAGACTTATATGCAACACTTCTATAGTGTTTTAAGTAACCGTCTTCACTCTCGTCATTAACATGTTGCGCAACACCATTTTTATATTTTTAACAATTAATTAGATGGCTTTGACTTTCATTGTACTCCGTATGTATTACTCAAATCACATATTTTAATATTTCAATATACAATAACACTTTCAATAATATTAAGGGTAATAAATATTTAACATTGAAGAAAGTGTAATCATAACACCTTCAGATTGAGCATCAACGTTTTAAAAGAGTGCGTACATGAGTACATCCATATACAGAGTAATCTAAATTCACGGTGTACGGAATGAACTAGAAATCTAAAATACATCATAAAAAGCTAGTGACTATAACAAGGATCGGAAATGACAATAACGGACTCCATTATATGCCCAATTCATGGATCCCGCTCTTCCTAAAGACGATACTCATCACCCCTAGCATGTCCCTGCGAGAGAAATCAAAAGATAAAGTAAGAAAACAGAAAATAAACACATCACAAGTTAATACAAGGAATTACAAAAAGATAAATATAATGACAATTAAAATTTTAAATCGTTTATATGACACATATGAGTAAAGAAGGGACAAGTGAACAACTTGTGACTTCCAAGAGTTAATAACTTCATCAAGTTCTTTATATACTTTCCCCAGGTCTACTGGATTAGTAGTATTGTTCTTTATAAAAATTCTCATTTTAGGCAAATTAGGAAGAGGGTGGGATTAAATTAGGGAGTATTACAAAGAGTATGATGAAAATATACTTATGGCCGTTAAATTAAACATTTTTTTTTACTTTTTTTTAGAAAAATGTATGTGTTGCATCTAATTAGTACTAGGTATGATTTATAATTATATTTATTGTTTTTAGCAACACTTTGAAAATAAATGTTACGTAATGCTTAATAGTTGTAACAATTTTTAATAAGTGTTGCATAATTTGAATAGTTTAAATGTTTTGCAACACTTATATATAAATGTTGCATAATGTCAACGGTTGATACTATATGTAACAATAATAAAAGTGTTACAAAGTAAATGTTACAAAAGGTCATTTTTGTTGTAGTGAAGATTGCTTGCAATATTGCATAATGCCATTATATATATATATATATATATATATATATATATATATATATATATATATATATATATATATATATATATATATATATATATATATATATATATATACACATACATATATATATACATATATATAGGGAAGAGTTCAAATGAAAAGTGGTCTTCCCATGCAAAGTGCAAAGTTTTCACTTTTTCATGTTTCGCTTGCACTTTTGCTTGTTTGCAATGCACTTTTTGGCCATTTTGATTTTGGCCAAATTCGGCCAAAATGACGGTGGCAGTTTTGTAAATAAACCATTTTTTTTTAGCTACCGCGAAAAAGTGCAACGAAAGCAAGAAAAAGTGTAAGCGAAACATGAAAAAGTGCAAATTTTGCACTTTGCACGTTAAGACCACTTTTTATTTGAACCATCCCCTATATGTATATATATATATATATATATATATATATATATATATATATATATATATATATATATATATATATATATATATATGTGTGTGTGTGTGTGTGTGTGTGCGCATAATAGATATAATATTCACCATCAACATTCTTTTAGATGTGAGTTTTACTGATATCTTCTTTTTCACATGGGATGCAAGATATTTTTCAATAATCTCGACAAATATGCAATACTCACAAGTACTTTAGATGAGAACTGTCTAGCAGTAACAAGTCATAGACTTCACTGGTCGGGTGGTGAGCCCTTGAATAATTTTTGCTAGAAGTTTTGGGAACACAACATTTTTATGTAACACAAAAATAGATACCATGGAGAAATTTCTACCAAACCATAATTACTTAAATGGTCCGCATTTTGGTAGGTAAGTTCTCACACGTTACATTGATCTGAGGAAAATGAGATATCTTTATTGTTATATCCCTAGCATAGACAAGTCTCGATCCCATTATTACTAAGGAGTAAACTTTATGAAATAACTGACGTGCCTTCTATTATATCCGTAAGGCATAACGAAAGGTAAATATTTCTTCTCGTACTTTAGAAGATTGATATTGTTTTTCTATTTATCAATGCTAAAACCAACAATTTACATGGTGTTGGATCACATTTCATCCTTTATTCGAATGATTAATAACATGAATGAGTTATTTCAAAGTTTGTATGAGTCAATGACCACTTTGACTCATAACCTGCTTAAATATGCACTTTCTTTTGCATTTATTAGATGCAATCTAATATTTTCTATCTCATTTTTATTGTGAGTTTCTATGCAAGAAAAACATTGAGGGTACCTCGGTGGACATTGGTGTCCTCACATTGTAAGAGTTCGGGGAAGCCCCACAAAGGTATATAAAGCCATTCTTGTTACTTTGATAAGAGGTTGCTCACCAGATTCGAACAGTCTAGAGGGGGGGTGAATAGACTATTCTGGTTTTTAACCTTTTCAAGTCTAAGTACCAGACTTAACAGAATAATCAGTTCATAGATAGAACTGACTAGCAGCGGAGGTCTTCTGGTAGGTGTTCTGTTCGGATAGCCTTTAAACACACTAAGGCAGTTGCCTTTCTGTTAACTCCTAAGACTAGATTTGCTGAACAAAAAGTCTAGGTCTGTTTGAGTTAATTAGTTGGAATCTAAAGCAAGTATTAAAAGTAGTAAGTAAATGACACCAGAGGTTTTTATATTGGTTCAAGGAACAACATGTTCCTCTAATCCACTGTTCCACCAAGCTTGTAAAAACGCAGATACAACGCCTTAGTTGCTAGCACTTAAGAAGCTCTCCTCGTCTTCTTCAAGTCTAGTGGTCACTCGGGATGCTCTTCCTAGCTTCTTGATGACTGGTCTTGTTTCACTAAGCTTCTCTGAAGTATCCCCACTTCACTACTCCAGTTACTTTAAGACGTCCTTCTTAAACAAGAAGATGTTTTGTGTTCAAGATGTTTTTCTCCAATGTTTCTTCGTGAAAGATGTGTAGATGAAGCTTTCGAAGTGTTGAAGAATTGGAGGAACTTTTCTCTCAAGTTGGATGATTATATGAGAAAGTACAATCTTATCCAACGTCAAGCTTTTCTTGTTTAGAGTGGGGATGATGAAATCTCAAGAGTTTGCTGGTTTTTATTTGTTTGTTGAGAGTAAGTTGTTTATGCAGTCCTTCGAAGTGTATCATATATGTACTGAAAGATGCCTTTCTGTGTGAGTGTAGAAGACAACTTCATTAAATGCATGCACTGTTGATGTGATCAGTTGGTTCCAGTAAAGTAGCCGCCTTACTATCTTGAGAAGAATTAAATATTATTCTCCTAGATCCTTGGTCAATCAAGTGCTATAAATATCTCAACGTGTGGAAGCCATTAAATGAGCATTTAATATAATGCGTGATAGTAGTTCTTCCGTTGAGAGGCTCCTAGCCGTTAGGAAATATCCCATTAGTTGGGTGTCTTAAATCTGCTAAGTGATAGCAGTTATGTTGGAGGAGAGGTAATGAGCAGTTCTGTTTTAAGAACAAAGTCTGAGCAGTTCTGTTGGAGCAGGGGTAATCAGAAGAAAGCCTGAGGTCTTCTGTTCCGTCGAATACTCTAGTACTTACATGAAAAATTCTAGTACAAATTTTCTAAGGGGGTACTCTAAAATCCTAAATGTTCTAGCATCATCAAAATCTAAAACAATATATTCCTTACAGAACCCCAAACAGATATTGCCTACCCATCATTTGTCCCCAACATCCGAATTCTGTTACAACCCTTCTCTCAATGACGTTGCACTAAACCTCTACCCGGTATATCAAAAGACAACATCGATGCAACACATACCAAACACACAGACCTCAAAACATACAATCACAACACTATAGAACAACAACTGTGTGTGAAGATCATATAATGGAGGTAATATCAATTCTGAAGCTGCATGCTCATGATTAAGGACTATTGTCACCTCCAAGCAGGAAAACTGAAGGTATGCAATTATTCAATTACTGTTGTTTAATTCTGAAGCACTTTATAAGCTCTTGACCTTACTTTTTTGTTTTTTACAATCACCTAGGAGATCTGTGGAGGTTTTACGCATACATATGCACGAAGCAAGTGAAGCATATGTTTTCATTGAGAGTACATAAAAAGGTTTGAATTACTTATTTATTTTCATTTAATTTCCAGAGTTTTTATAAGTCGCTGACATTCTTGCCATTTTATTTAAAATCACTCAGTACTAATTTGGGGATTTGTTACGGCAGAGGGCAATCAACTAAGGCAGAGAAACATTACAGAACAAATGAGCAATACGGCTGAGGGCAATCAACTGAGGTCAGGAAACATTACAATCACACTACATCCTCGATACTTTTGTGCATGCATTTATACACTAAATGTTTATGCATGTCGGCATGACTGAATAAGGGATGTGATGCTTAACACGTTTGTTTGGCATATAAAAGCATTGCTAATATTATTAACCCCTTACTTATCTGTAATAAACAAATTTTTTTTGTCAGGCACAGCTATTGAGCTATTTTGAACAACAATTATTGTCAAAAATCAATTTAGTAACCATCACACTCACATAACGGATTTCAATAACATCAGTCAAAAATTGAACACTAAACTTTGCAATTTTGACAAACATCAATTTCCTCTTAAACATGACACATAGAAATACCTGAATTCGGTCGCTTGAAACCGATCACCACCGACTTTGTTAACTTAGACATTCACAATGACGGCGACAGTAAATTTCTCACATCTTGCTGGACTCACACTTTTCATACCTAAAATCTAGGTATAATAAGAAATTTCTATCAAAGTGTGATGGTGTATAATAAAATTTTCACTAATTTTTTTCTCTAAAATGTTGGATGCACAACACACACGTGGAACAAAAACACATTCAAAAGTATAAAGCCCATCAACAAAATATCCATAAACTTTCATACTATTGAACAGTAGATGGCAAAATATAAAGCAAGGAGTACATTAGTCACAACTAACATTAGTCATGCAACCTTTTCTTAGGTGCCCTCATTCCCTCAAACTACATATTACAATAGATCAATCAGATTTAGTTTGTCAACCTTTTCTTAGGTGCCCTCATGCCCTCATTCCCCGCCAAAATACCGCCTGTTCAAATAGATAGTGCGTGTAGAACGCCTCAAGGCCACCTTGTCCCTTACCCCAGAGGAGGTCGACCCCGAAGTCTCTCCAACAGAACCAAAGAACCACGGGAGATCATGAAATCCATATATTCGTGACAGAACTGCCGGTGAGAGCAGTGTCAGAGGGATTCCTTGGTTGAGAAAATCAAGCCGATATTCAGCATTACACCAAACACAAATCCAAACATTAGTACCACGAATTGTACGCATGTCGGCCCCGTGCCCCATAAAAAAACATATTTCACACTGCTTTATTACACCTCCGGTGTCAACACATCTACCCAAATGACTTAGGCATGCCTCGGTTCCCATTCCTCTGTTTTCTACGCAATTATTAACACACTATGATGTATGAAATGGTAGAAGCTGATTTGAAAATAAAAAATATAACATTAAATTTTAACTATGATATTATTCAAATAGGTTGATCCTACAGAGTGTTTGAAAGCGTTATATCCTTCTTTACAAAACATTGTTCGAATTCTAGCATCAATGTTTTGTTCATTTCCTTTCCGTTGTTCAATTTCTCTTTTATTATGAAATGACCTGGCTCCTATTTAATTAGTGTTCAACCTCAGATTTCATGGTTTATTTTACTTTAGACTCAATTGTGTCTCAATAACTTCAAAAGTAGTTGAAAAAAATAAACTCACTTATAGGGCCACACTCATACACAAAATTGTCAATCAATCATAATATGTCCAAATTACAACTTTAATATCAACTTACTAAGGAATTTTGCTTGAAAATGAGAACACTAGGTTCATTTTTTATAGACAACAAAACAAAAGAGGGGCATTAACGTCTGGAGTAACATTGGTTATGCTACTCACGTCAAAACTTGACTTTAACTTTGTACAATGATGAAGTAGGCTTAAAGCAGATGACAGCTTAACACCACGGATGTCAAGAAGACTTGGAGTTCCTTGGGTTGAATCAGCTCTAAATGAGTTATATATATATATATATATATATATATATATATATATATATATATATATATATTATAAAGGGCAATGCGATTAGCTCTCTCTAATCTTTAGAAACTGATCGGAAATTCTTAATCAATGACAAAATCACATTTTCATCAAATGAACAGTGAAAAAAATTCATTACATCCACTCACCTGAAACTCCGTAAAACAACATATCTAAAATAGTGTTTTTACCCTAAAAAAAACCAATCGTAATGCTTTTAAGTGTATTTCATAGTAATTATTTATCTTTTCAATGATCATGTGGAAGTTTTTCATCTGCACACTTGAACTGAAAAAATCAACACACACGCTACAATCGCACACTTGTTTTTAAGCTACATCATGTGATTGTTGCTTTTTTCAGGTCAAATGTGCGGATGAAAATCTTCCACATGACCATTGAAAAGATAAATAATTACTCTCCCTGGGTGAAAGACACTTAAAAGCATTACGAGTGGTTACTTTTTAGGGTAAAAACACTGCTTTAGATATGTTATTGTATGGAGTTTCAGCTGAGTGGGTGTAATGAGTTTTTTCACTGTTCATTTGCTGAAAATATGATTTTGTAATTGATTACGAATTTCATATCAGTTTCTAAAGATTAGAGAGAGCCAATCACATTGCCCTTTATAATAAAATATATATATCACACTCATTTAGAGCTGATTCAACCCAAGGCATAAATCCAGCTCTTCTTGACATCCGTGGTGTTAAGTTCTCATCTCCTCTAAGCCTACTTCATCATTGTACAAAGTTAAGATCAAGTTTTGGGGTGAGTAACATAATCAATGTTACTCTAGACATTACTGCCCCTCTTTTGTTTTGTTGTCTATACAAAAATTAACCTAGGGTTCTCATTTTCAAGCAAAATTCCTTAGTAAGTTGATATTAAAGTTGTAATTCGGACATATTGTGAATGATTGCCAATTTTGTGTATGAGTGTGCCCTATAAGTGAGTTTAATTTTTTTCGACTACTTTTGAAGTTACTGAGACGCAATTGAGTCTAAAGTAAAATAAACCATGAAATATGAGGTTGAACGCTAATTAAATACTAGCCCAAGCCATTTCATAATAAAAGAGAAATTGAACAATGCAAAGGAAATGAATAAAACATTGATGCTAGAACTCGAACAATGTTTTGTAAGGAAAGATATATAACGCTTTCAAACACTCTGCATGATCAACCTATTTGAATAATATCATAGTTAAAATTTACATGTTATATTTTTTATTTTCAAATCGGCTTCTACCATTTCATACATCATAGTGTGTTAATATTTACATAGAAAATAGATAAATGGGAACCGAGGCATGCCTAAGTCATTTGGGTGGAGGTGTTGACACCGGAGGTGTAATAAAGCAGTGTGAAATATGTTTTTATGGGGGCACGGGGCCGACATGCGTACAATTCGTGGTAGTAATGTTTGGGTTTGTGCTTGGGTGTAATGCTGAAAATCGGCTTGATTTTCTCCACCAAGGAGCCCCCTCTGACATTGCTCTCATTGGCAGTTCTGTCACGAATATATGGAGTTCATGATCTCCAGTGGTTCTTTGGATCTGTTGGGGAGACTTCGGGGTTGACCTCCCCTGGGGTAAGGGACGAGGTGATCTTGAGGCGTTCTACACACACTATCTATTTGAACAGACGGTATTTTGGCGAGGAATTTGTTGTGAACTTAGACTTCGGTTGGTTAATTAAATCTGAGTGATCTATTGTAATATGTTGTTTGAGGGAATGAGGGCACCTAAGAAAAGGTTGCTTAACTAATGTTAGCTGTGAGTAATGTACTCCTTGTTTTGTATTTTGCTCACTATTGTTCAATAGTATGAAGGTTTATGGATATTTTGTTGATGGATTTTATACTTTTGAATGTGTTTTTGTTCAAGGTGTGCGTGTTGTGCATCCAACATTTTAGAGAAAAAAATTAATGAAAATATTATTATACACTGTTACACTTTGATAGAAATTTCTTATTATACCTAGATTTTAGGTACAAAAAGCGTTAGTCTAGTAGGATGTGAGTAATTTACTGCCGCCGTCATTGTGAATGCCTAAATTAATAAAGTCGGTGGTGATCGGTCGCAAGCGACCGAATTCAGGTATTTCTTTGTGTCATGTCTAAGAGGAAATTGATGTTTGTCAAAATTGAATAGTTTATTGTTCAAATTTTGATTGATGCTATTGAAATCTGTTGAGTTTTTTCCTAAAATAATGCCAAATAAACAAATATTTACCAGATTAGGGTTGATTGGAAAGTATTTCCCAAAATACTATCCGGTTGAACTATGGTTAAAAGAACCGCCACTTTCGGTCAAAAAAAAAGAACCACCACTTAAAGTGACGACTTATGCAAAGAGAACAACACGATATCATACTTGCGCACAAAAGACTTCAAATCATCTCATGACTTTTGGGTGCCACATGAAAAAAATTACCTCATATTTTTAAACAGTAATAACTTTTCAATTTTTACTTCGATTGTTACAAAAAAAATCATAACTTTTTATTATCTTTCATATGACATCAATATTGGATATAAAATAAATAAAAAATAACTTAGCAATTTTTAAAAAAACTTATGTTTTTAAAGGGTTGTAATTTGTTTATTGCATATATAAAAATAAAAATAAAAAAGAATTTTGAGGAAACGACTACCAGATATTTTTAGACTCAAGTCCTTTGTTAAATACGAACATCCAAGTTCGTTCTCATAATTGATCAATTTGTCACAAATTCTTTAGTTAACTTTAATCATTCTGACAATCAGATTACACATGTATAAGTTACAGGCTTACAACATTCTTTTAAAATATAAAATTATTTATATATATGCTATATTAGTGTGGTATGAAATATAATACGGAGTAAATAATTATGAATTTTGATATATTTTCTATAACAACCGAAATAAAAAAAAATTACAACACTTTAAAAACATAAGTGTTTTTAAAATTGCTAAACTATGTTTTTTATTTGTTATATCTAATATTGGTGTGATATGAAAGATAATAAAAAGTTATGTATTTTGGTATATTTTTTGTAACCATCCAAGTATATATAGAAAAGTTATTAATGTTTAAAATAATGAGGTGATTTTTTCCAAGTGAGACCCAGGAGCCATGAGATGATTTGCAATCTTATATGCGCAAGTCAGTTAGCGTGTTTCTCTTCGCAAGAGAAACCGCTTCAAGTGACGGTTTTCTTAACAATAATTCGTCTCGGCCAAGGGCGGACCCAAGAAAGTCATCTTGGAAGGACAAAAATATTTTTTGGGGGTTCAAAATATTTTTTGAGAGGGGGAAAATTATTTTTCGTATATATATACACTAAAAAAAATTGTTGGGAGGGCGGTAGCCCCCTGGATCTCTACTACGATCCGCCCCTGGTCTCGGCAGTATTTTGAGAAATACTTTCAAACCAACATTAATAAGGTAATCATTTATTTCTTTGGCATGATTTTAGGAAAAAACTCAAATCTGTTATGTGAGTTTGATGGTTACTAAACTGATTCAGTTACACATTATTACACTAAAAAAAATAAAAGTAAAATTCATGCTAGACATAATTAATTTAACAGATTAAAGAAATTAAAATGTGTATTCTATTAAGAACCTGAAGGCATAAATAATAAAGAAAATGGATGAGCTAGATTAGAGATCGACCGAAATCCTTAGATTAAGCTGGAACGACTTTGAAGTGATAATCCCAAATGAACTTTACAATAATTTCCTATGTGCTATTATTCCCTCAGCCGCTGTTCAATTACCTCAGCTACTGTTCTCTTCTCTTTGCCCTGCTTTGATGTGGAAGATTTTTTTTGATAATCCAGATATCGAGGTTTACGTTCCCATAATCCTACTCAAATGTGGACGATTTTTAATCAATACGGAGTACAATGTACTCCGTATTTATTTTGTTTGACTACTTTCTACGGTACTGTGGTTTGTGAGGGCTTTATTCATTCATAGTGAGTAGTGAATTGTCGTGTCAGCCAGATCTTTAAATCTTCTGTCACTCGCATGTTTTAGCCGATCATCAATCGGATGAGTTAACTGGTTAGCAGTTTACTCTACATCTTATTACGGATCCTTCAGCTTATTTTGAAGCGAATTTTGGATTTCTTGACAAAATATTTCGGAGTTCAAGTAGGGTTTCTCTTCATTTTGATGATTTTTCCATTATTAATCGGCAGAAATATTTATTTATTTTCAGAAATTTATTTTCGTCGAGAATTGTCCTCAAACTAAAAAATATACCAAAACAAGTACTCCTCCGTCCCCCTAATATTGGTACGGAAAGGAGTGATGTAGTTTTTAAGAAAAGTAGAATTATGTGGTTGATAATGAGTTGATAAAGTGGGAATAAAGTAAGAATCAATTAGTCACACAAATGGTACCAAATATGGTATGAGACAATAATAATGGGACATTCAAAAATGAAAAAATGGGACAACTATAGGGGACGTAGGGAGTACTTAAAATGTCCAAGATGATAAAAATCACCTTTTTATTAAAAAACGAGAAATAAAATAATAAAGAGGGTTTTCCTAAATTATTACTATGATAAAGGTCATTAACAAAAATGTGACTTGATAACTTTTAGTTATTCTAATAGGTTCAAAATTTCTATAGTTGTCACTGTACCATTGTAACTTTGAATAATTCTAATCTAATCATCTGTTTCTGTACATCCATACAAATATACAATAATTTGAAATCATTACAAATGTTCAGGTCCGGCCGGTTCGGACAGGACCCCCGTCCGGCCTCTGACGTTTGGAGCGGTTCCCGATGGTATTTTTTGCTGCAATTTTTTGTGTATATTCTTCATCAAGTCTAATTTATCCATACTAATTTTGAGCAAAAACTTCAATCCGGAAGGTCGTCAAATTATTTTTGAAAGATAAAGTGTGTTTTTATATGTATATTCCGGCGCAGTTATCTTTCAAAAATCATTTTATGACTTTCCCGATAGAATTTTTTTCTGAAATCTGGAATGGGTGAACTAGACTTAATTAAGAACATACACAAAAAATTTCAGCAAAAAAAACACCGGACGGGGGAGGCCGGACGGGGGTCTTGTCCGAACCGGCCGGACCTGAATAGCACTCTTGAAATCATAACATGTTGAGCGCTTCAACATGTGATGTGTTATATTCTACTACAAAATGCCAGTTCTGCGATTCTCATTCTCAATAAAATTTGATGTTATGTGCTCCCTCCCTTCCAAAATGATAGTCCTGTATTCTATTTTTGGGATATCCCGAAATGATGGTCATATTTCCCATTTTGGACAGAAAGATGTGGTTCATATCATTTCACTTTATTATACTCAAATCTCAACCACAACTTTTACCTTTTCAACCACTTTATTAAAACTTGTGCCCAAAAGAAATAAGACTATCAAATTGGGGCGGAGGGAGTATAATTTACGTAGTACTACCTCCGTCCCGTAAAGAAGTTCCCACTTTCCTTTTATGGATGTCCCAAAAACAAGTTCTCATTTCTATAAAAGGAAACCACTTTTAACCAAAAAGTCACAGCTGCCCTTACTTTTTATCCACTTTTTGTTTGATTTGACATAAAGTAAAGATATACTTGGAAAGTCAAAACAAAACTCTACCTTACATAAATATGTGTATAGGTCAAATTAGGAACTTCTTTACGGGACGGATGGAGTATTAATAATACAACATTACACAAACAATAAGTTCCTTATTTTCATGAACAAGGACTGTGCTGAAAACTTGAATGCATGTCTTCTCATTTATAATCTAGAGGATTCATTATTTATACGAGACTGAAATAGTTATGAAATAGTTAGATTTAAATCATGCATTTCACAGTTGCATACCGCCTTCACTGATATACCTATGGCTGTCCTCTTCCACTCCCACTTCTTTTCTTTTTGTGTAGGATTTCGTCCTTAATCCAAAACAAGACCTTTATGGCTTAGGGTATGATCCGTACAAACATGCTCCTGAATTTAGAGGTATTTCTTTTGTTTATATTTTGTCAACATTTATGTTGCTTTGCTTTATCATAGGAAAAGAAGAGATCACGCATATCTGGAAACAAAGGCATGGGGCACCAAGGGTCTCTCCCATTGAAGGATAGTCTATTTGGTTTTAAATGTATGTTTCTCATTTGTATTTATGTGCTTGTATGTACCTCCCTTTTTTCTTGCCTCTTTAACTTGATATCTTTAATTTGTGAGCTGGAAAGGTTGCATCTGGCTTTGGAATTGGGGCTCTTGAGGATTTGGATGTTGAAGATGAAGACTTGACATGGGTGTAAGCCAGAGTACCAATTGTTGGTAGACAACACTACCTTCTTTATTGTTGGCAAGGCTTTGGAGTTACGTTGTTGGAGCGGAAAGAGAGGGGAGAGCGAGAAAGTAATTCTTTGCATTTAGGAGTAATAAAATTGGAAGGAGAGAATTTTTGAAGGAATTATAATTAAAATCACTTTGAGATATAATGAATTCAAGTCATTGAGCTGATATTCATTTATAATTTAGCTTAAATTACCATATCGTTAATGATCATCCAAAATCGTTCAAATTGGAGAAACTTAAAAATTAAGCATTTGGATGGTTTTGGAGGGTTACAACGGCCCTTCAAAACCACCCCTCCAATTTTTTAAACTCCCAAACATGAAAAGGAGGGTCATAAACCCCATTAACCTTCCTCTCTCCTCCAAAATCAACTCTCAAACACACCCTAAGGATTTTGTGGGTATATCTTTCCCAATGTGTCTATCCCCTGTGTGGTGAACCCCTTTTGAAAGTTCCTTATTCCAGTTGTTGGCAGACAACTCTAGCTTCTTTAGTCCTTTCTTCATGGAATTAGGGAATTAGGCCATCTCCAACAAGCATCAAACTTGACACCAAAATGGTGTATTTGGCAAAAAAATGCTCCAACAATAGCATCAAACTTGACACCATTACACCAAAATAGGGGAGGGGGGAATGGTTTCCGCCATATATGGCGTGCGCCATTTGTTGCACCATCAACTTTTTGTAATTTTTTTTCTTTCAAATGTGACCCAAAGTTTTGGTTATTATAGTTTTGACCCATGTTTAAAACAACAAAATAAGAAGTTTTACTTGGACTTAAATTTGTTGGTCCGGTCTAATTTGGTCTGGTCTGGTCTGAATTGATGTGGCCTGGTCTGATTTCTTTGTATTTTTATAACCACCCACGTTTGGTCTAATCCGGTTTGATCTGATCTGAAACAAATTACAGTCCAAGTAAAAACATTCTTGTACAACAACAATCAAAACAATTAATTTGATAAAAATAATATAATAACATTTAAATCACACAATATTATAAATAAAGATTCAAATCCAAACAACATAATAACAGAAAACAAATGGTACATAAGAAAATAACATAATTAAAATTACAATTAATAACACCATTATAATAAAAATTAAAAATAATAAAAAACATACATAGTACATACTAATTTAGAATTTAGTAATCATTCAACCCGCATCCAGAGCCTCCAAGTCCATCAAACAGATTCTCAAATCCAACTGATGATCCTCCTTCTTGAGATTTTTTTTGTAAAATTCTTGATCTTTCTGCAATGATATACGCTCGCGTTTGTGGATCGTGAATAGAATTCAAATCCATGAACATAATTTTATCTTCTCTTTTCTGTTCTTTGTATGCCATATTTTGTCGCTGGATTTGCAATTGTTCTTGTCGATCCAACGATGATTTCTTCAGCATCTCTATAAGTTGCTCATTGTCGCTCTTAACTGACTTAAGCAAATCAGTAGTGTCTTCATCATTTTTCTTCTTCAATTTTGCTTTTTTTACCCCTATTGGTCGTTTTGAAAAATCTGACCCGGAATCAGTATCAACTTCTTTGTTGAATGAAGATGACAATCCAGGTGATGAGGAAATTGGAGATGCTGGATGGGAGTCTGATTGGGAAGATTCATAATTAACTTGTCTTTTTTTTTGGAGCAACATGTCTTGCAGTTGACACGTTATGGAGAAACATTATTTCGCCGACGATATCGTATGTCTCGAGATTTGTTCCTACAAATAGTTGGTGCCGTTACAAATCATGACAACTATTTCCACCAACAAATAATTTTATGTGGTTTTAGCTTGTATTTGTGAAATATTGATTATTGTGTTTTAATTAGTGAAATGCGTGAAAATACATATTAAAATGATGTATTTTAGTTTGTATGTGTGAAATAATGTGCGAAATGTCAAAATATTAAATGAGGGGCTAATGTATAAATATAAGATAGTTAGATACTTAAATAGAAGAATGGTAAAAAATTAGTAAAAAGAATAAAAAGAGAATATTCCTTTTTGGTGATGAAAATGGTGTAAACTGTTGGAGATAAAATACTATTTGATGTGATGTTTACACCATTTTAGTGTAAAAAATGGTGTTAACTGTTGGAGATGGCCTTAGGACATTAGGGAGAATTGATCAAGAAACTGATCAAGAAGTCTTATTCTCATAGATGAAATGTTTACGGAAGGAAGACAATTTGAGATGTCCAGTCTCCAAATCTAAAACCAACAGAAATAACAGCCTACTCCTTCTAGCTATTAACCTTCTATATATAGCCTTAAGGTAGATTCTATGGTACCCTTATGTACCATACCTTTGTCCACATGGATCAATTATAATGTTGCAGTTGAATTATTTAAATCTAAATTAAAAATGATATAATGATTTGGACCAATCAAGTGAATGGTAGGTACGGTACCCCAGTTTTTAGATGGGTACCGGAGTTGTCATCAAAAAATAATTGCCAGACATATCAGCCCAATAGGGGGATGAACATTGGCATCATTATCAGATAATAAAAAATTGACATGCCTCCTCTGCAGGTTGAGCAAAAACCCTTTGTTCCAAAAGGTGGAATCTCCCACCCCAGGAGCCCCCCACCCCGACCCGACAGGATGGTGGGGAGGTTAGTCACGGTGACTCAGTCAGCAGAATGGCAGTAGGCCCATACACCCGTGCGCACCAGAGGCCCAACCTTATTTCAGGTTCTGTGACCTCCACCCGGTCGCTGCGGGGATTCGAACCTTGGTCCATTGTTCAAAATCTTCCACCACTTGACCAACTGAGCTACCCGTTGCGGGTAGGTTGAGCAAAAACCCAAAAATATTATAGAGGTTCCATATAGGTCAACATATGATATAGAGGTTCCACCAATTGCCAAACCCAAAAATGTATTATAATTACGCTTAAATAAATTATTACTTGCAATCTTGTTTAGTACGTACTTAATTATTACTAATTATGTAATATATGATAGTTACAATTTTGAAGATCCTAACGCAAACTAAAACCTTTAAATGTGCAGAGATTTTTATGATGTTTTCCTGTATTTCCTTGTCGTGAATATGTAATCTTTGGTTTCTTTGATTGTATCAATTTGAGTTTGGATTTGTAAATCTTGTAATAATTAGATTTAGGATATGCGTTGCTCCAGGCCAGATTGCAGGTGCGTTCCCTCATCATATAATCTGAATTTGATTTTTTTTATCTTGTTACACGTACCCATTAAGTATCTGCCCTCACACACACATACGAGATCTAACCTTAAAGCTTTCAAATCAACGAATATTGGAATAAATCTAATCTGATCATCTATATTCTGTACATGCATACAAATACTCGCTCCGTCCCTTAAAACTTTGTCAATCTTTCCTTTTTGAGATGTCTCAAAAAACTTTGACACTTTCCCTTTTAATCAATTATTTTGTGGTTTCTGTTATTTCTCTCTCCTCTGCACAAACCTCAACCATACATTTTTTACTTTATTATTCTCCGTGCCGGTCAACTTTGGCAAAGTTTTAAAGGACGGAGTTAGTATATAATATTTTTCAATGAGAACATATTTGAGCGTTTCAACATGTGATGTGCAATATTCTACTAAAAACTGCTAGTTTTGCAATTCCCATTGTCAATAAAATTTGTTGTTATGTATAATCTATTAATAACACAACATTTAAATTTGTTATGTACAAAAAAAAAACTTTTCAGCAAATAAAAACAGCCAATTATCTAAGTCATTATAGAACTGCCATTTAGTAACTGCTCATATAGTTTAGTGAGGGCATCAACTCCTCTAATGGTTATTTGTTAATTCATAACTTCATTTGTGTGCTTTTTGAATTATATAATTAAATGTTCTCTGTTACCCTTGAATTTACCAATATAACATAAACCTTCCTATAGAGTAGTTTCCCTAACGCAGCAGTGTCAACAGAATAGTGCATAATAGAAACTCTCCCTAATTTCAAAGCAATAAAACAAAACATCTCTTAACAAATCCGTTTCTTTGATCAAAATAGGTAGCTGCGTAACATAAAAACAGAATACCATAAAGATACACTACATATTAGACATTTAATATCTAAATTTAATATTTAGAGTATACGTTTTCTTCTGATTGACATCAGTTTATTCTAGATTTGAATGGCAACCACCAACAAATAAAATAGAGTAGATTTACAAATCATTCATCCTAATTATAGGTCCACACCCAATTATGTACGAATACCAAATACTTTATATTGAAATTTATAAGGAAAAATTGATAGTAATAATCTCAACTATTGACGGTCCGTTCATAATAATCTCAATTATCGATTATTTCAGAATAATCCAAACTTTAGGTACCTTCCGCCAATAATGGTTCGATGTGATCGGTTATAAATAAATTCTAAAGTGGATGGGAAGAGATATAGCAAGTAATCCGTATAAATAATATCATCTTTTAATTTTTACGCTTAATTTTATTTAAAATTCACTTGTTATAGGAGGTAATATTTAGTCATGGACCATTATTGGCGGACGGTCTATAAAGTTGGGATTATGCAAAAATAATCAATAATTGAGATTATTATTTTCAATTTATAATAGAGTTACATGAAAGACATTTCTTGCCAGAGCCCAAGCCTCAAACAAAACTCAAAAGGCAAAAACAGTAGACAATACTTACATAGGAAAAACTTGGGCTGACCCATTAAAATAGAAAATTATACTCCGTAATAGTTAATCATCAATTCTTTAAGTCAAGCACTCTTTAGTCCTTCTGAATTTTCACCGCCTTAAGCTTCTACATCGAAGTTGATGAAGAAAATTCTCCAAAAAGATCTCATATGACTCTTTCCCCAACAACATCAAAATCAACCTCTTCTCATTGGTCATAGAGGACTGTACACCACATGGTGCGAAGAGACAATTTAAAATTGATAAACATGAGTAATTGTTAAGAGATAATTACTCGTAAAGATTTAAAATACAATATTGTAGAACCTTATTTTCTAAACATAATACTAAATGCGCTCTCGAACCATAAGCTTCAATCAACAGCAACACATTCTACATAGTCATCTGTTTTGAAAATAGGAAAAGAGAAGAAAACATAGAGAAACAAATCAGATTGAAAGCCAAGTAAATCCAACCCAACCCCGTAAAATATTAGGGTTTTGAAATATAGTTTTCTTGTACAAAAAATCATAGAGTTCAATACATAGCTGATATACGTTGAAAATATCATTTCACTTAGAAATCATTTATGTGTTTAAACAAACCAATCCAATCCTATAGTATTTTTTAATAGATGGGCGAGGTTAAAGTTTCCTCCAAGCCAATGAGTCATCGTCAATTGCAAACTCGAACGGAATACCGAATCCCATCCAAACTCAAATATGTGAAAACTGAACTTCGACTTAAGTGTGTGATTCCAAGCTCCTAGAGTAGTAGGAAGTTCAAGTGGCCAGGACTTTTCTACCAACCACTCAAAAAGGAACATTTGTCCTATTTAGCTAGAAATTGCCTTGACCTAGAGCGTTTTCGCTCTCAATTTTCCAAAACTCAATATCACGAATTCAACTCCAATTGCAGTTTAACCCAAAGACAAGGATAGTGGCAAAACTAGACAAGGATAATGGCAGAAGTAGACTGTGATATTGTCTTATTTTTATCTGATAAACTTTTTTTTTTTCATTTTAATTTTGATTTTTTTATTCTTTGGTATTATGGTCCAAAATAAATTTTCAGATCTTGTTTAAAAATTATAGAGTATTACATTATCTTACCAGAATATAAGGATAACACCTTAGGGTCAGACGGTCAGTGTTCATCCTTATGACACTAAATGTCTGATTTCCTTTCGAATTCTTGCTTTTTTTCTTGTACTGGACATAGAACAGAGCTTTGATATCAATTAGGGAATTTATCTTCAATAGGAAGTAATGGGTACCAAAGTTTCTCTACCATGAAAGTAAGAGTTAGCGTTCCACAATGGGATGTGAACGTTACATCATGTTTTTATTTACTCAAATATTATTATTGTTATTTCCTTTATTTTTGGAGGTTATTTCTTTTGTTTATTAATTTCCCGTACGTGTGCATGTGATGGAAACCATATCTCCACGCATGCATGATCTTAGGAGTAAGTTATGGAAGGTAGTTATGGACTTGTACATGGGTTATATATTGGCGTGTGTATGGGGTTTTTTGTATCTGGATCTTGACCGGATTTTCCCCCATTAATAAAAGAAAAGATTGCATGATGCAGAACATCTCCATATACTTTTGATAGCTAAGCTTTGTTATGTGTTAGATTAATAGATTATCGAGTGTTGATCTTCCAACAATTGGTATCAGAGCATAACCAGGAAGGCGATCCAACATGGCAGGGGAAGATGAGGTCCATCACAAGAAAAGAATGACACCTTCTCTCTCAAGTATCCTATGCTCACAAAGTGTAATTATGCTGCATGGGCCATCAAAATGGAAGTGTTCATGATGGCCCAAGGAGTATGGGATGCAATTGAGACTGAAGGGACTGTTGAGACACAGAAGGATAAGATGGCTTTAGCAGCCATCTATCAAGGGATAAGCGAGGACACTTTACTGCAGTTAGGAGCCAAGAATACAGCCAAGGAAGCATGGAATATGCTTAAGACCATGAACCTAGGGGCTGAGAGGGTAAAGGAGGTACGTACCCAATCATTGTGGAGGGAGTTTGAGGCTTTAAAGATGACTGATGGAGACACCATTGATGATTACTCTGGAAAGTTGTAAATCATTGTTACTAAACTGAGAGGATTAGGGAATAAGGTGGAGGAAGAAACTGTGGTGAAAAAGCTTCTGAGATCAACTTCACCAAAATTCTTACAAATTGCCTCTACAATTGAGGAGTTTGGAGATCTAAAGATCAAAACTTGTGAGGAAGTTATTGGCTCACTTTAGGCACATGAAGAAAGGATTCATTGCTATGGTTCAAAGGAAGATGAAACTGTCTTACTCACTCAGGCAGAGTGGAAGGCTAGAGAAGAATACAAATATCAAAAGGAGAACACTAGAGACCAAAGAAGCACTCGAGGTGGAAGAGGCAGAGGACGTGGAAGAGGCAGAGCAAATAGTAGCTCTCACAATAAGGAGGAAGAGCCACAACAGAAGAGGAAGTTTGATAAATCCAAAATAAAGTGTTATGCGTGGGGGAAATGGGGCATTTTGCCTCAGAATGCCCAGAAGAAGAGAAAGGAGATCAAGTTAATTTGACTGAGAAGGAAGAGCCTGAAGAACCAGCATTGTTGATGATAGAAACCTGTGAGTTAACTAAGTCAAATATCTCAAACAACAAAGCAGTAATGCAATAGAACACAAAGAAAGAGTCAGGATGGTACCTTGATACTGGTGTTAGCAATCATATGACAATAAGATAAGTATTGCTTCACAGATATTGATCACTCCATTCATGGAAAAGTAAGGTTTGGAGATGGATCCATTATTGATATACATGGCTTAGGATCAGTGCTCTTTCAATGAAAGAATGGAGAACATCTCATTCTACACAATGTATACTATATACCCAAGCTACAGAGTAATATCATTAGCTTGGGGCAGCTTGATGAGTCTGGTAACCGTGTGATCATTGAGGAGGGTTATCTAAGAGTCTATGACTGCAACAATAGGCTTATAATCAAGGTGAAGAGGCAAGACAACAAATTATTTGTTGCAAAATTGCAGACCACGCAGAAGATTTGTCTAATGTTAAGTATGGCAGATAAGGCATGGTTGTGGCATGCTAGATATGGCCACTTGAACTTCCAAGCCCTGAGAAGATTGACAACCAGAAAGATGGTGGATGGAGTACCTGAAATAACTCATATACATAAAGTGTGTGATGGGTGCACTATGGCAAAACAACACAGGATATCATTTCCTGACAAAGCAATATTCAGAGCTAAACAACAACTTGAACTGATTCATGGAGATCTGTGTGGGCCCATTTCACCACCTACACCTGGAGGTAATAGGTACTTTATGTTGCTTGTTGATGACTATTCACGTTTCATGTGGATATATCTTTTGAAATGTAAAGATGAAGCTTATGAGGTGTTTAAGAAGTTCAAGAAACTAGCTGAAAATGAGGTTGATAACAAACTGAAATGTTTTAGAACGGATAGGGGGGGAGAATTTACCTCTTCTGAGTTCAAGAAGTTTTGTGAAGATGAAGGTGTGAAAAGACACCTCACAACACCATACTCACCTCAACAAAATGGAGTTGTTGAGAGGAGAAACCAAACAATCCTAGAAATGACTAGAAGCATCATGAAGAGTAAGAATGTTCCAGCCAAGTTTTGGGGGGAGGCTGCAAAAACCTCAATTTATATTCTAAATAGAGCCCCAACAAAAAGTGTGGAGGGAATGACCCCCTATCAGGCCTGGTATGAAAGGATTCCAAAAGTACAACACATGCGTGTATTTGGATGCCTTGCACATGCCAAAACTACATCACCTCATCTAGCCAAACTTGATGATAGGAGTATCAAGACCATTCTAATTGGGTATGAAGAGGGGTCTAAAGCCTACATATTGTTGGATCCTGTGAAAGAGAGGGTCATTGTAAGCAGAGATGTGATATTTGAGGAAGAAAAGGGCTGGCCATGGCAAAGTAGTCAAGGAGAAGGGAATACAACTGAAGCCACCTTCACAGTTCATATAAGTGATGATAGGATTGTAAATAATGGTGCAACACATACTGAAAATGAAGATGAAGATGGAACCACCTCTCAAACCTCTCCTTACAGTACACCAAGATCATACATAAGCTCAAGTTCTAATGAGGAACACCTAAATTTCAAATCACTACAAGATATCTATCATGCCACTAGAGAAATGGATGAAGAGGCTGGCTTGTGCTTCTTGTCATTAGAAGAACCTTCATGTTATGAAGAGGCAAAAGGAAATGAAAACTGGAGGGAGGCCATGGCACTGGAGATGAATTCTATACAGAAAAATGGAACAAGGGTACTTTCTGATCTGCCAAGAAATCAGAAGGCCATTGGTTTGAAGTGGGTCTTCAAGTTAAAGAGAGTTCCAGAAGGAAAGATTGTCAAACACAAAGCCATGTTAGTTGCAAAGGGGTATGTACAGAAGTATGGAGTAGACTACAAAGAGGTTTTTGCACCTGTAGCTAGACTGGAGACAGTAAGAACCTTGCTTGCTTACTCAGCTCAAAGAAGGTGGGAGGTTCATCACATGGATGTAAAGGCCGCCTTCTTAAATGGAGATTTAAAGGAGGAGGTATATGTGGTGCAACCTGAGGGGTTCACAGATTCAGATAATCCAGACAAGGTCCTTAAACTTCACAAGGCCCTTTATGGACTAAAACAGGCACCGAGGGCTTGGAATGAAAAGCTTGACAAGTGCCTGAGATCTCTGAACTTCAAGAAATGCTTGTTTGAGCATGCTTTGTACATTAAGAGGACTGAGGCAGACATACTGATTGTAGGAGTGTATGTAGATGACTTAATTCTCACTGGTCCAAATCCAGAATCTATCAAGCATTTCAAACTTGATATGATGCATAAGTTTGAAATGAGTGACATGGGTCTGTTAAGTCACTATTTGGGAATAGAGGTGAAGCAGAATGTTGAGGCTATCACTATGTGCCAGACTAGCTATGCAAAGAAAATCCTTGAAAAGGTTGACATGAGAGACTGCAATCCTTGTTCACTTCCCATGGAACCAAGATGCAAGCTGAGTAAGAATGATGATGAACCAAATGTTGAAAAAACATTGTACAGGAGCATCATTGGGAGCCTGAGATATCTGGTTAATACTCGTCCGGATTTAGCCTACTCAGTTGGAGTTGTTAGCAGATATATGGAGGCCCCAACCACCACACACATGAGTGCAGTCAAACAGATTTTGAGATACATCAAGGGGACACTTGACATGGGATGTGTGTACTGGATGAATCAAGAGAATGACAAGCTAGTTGGGTACAATGATAGTGATCTTGCAGGGGACACAGATGACAGAAAAAGCACTACCGGAATCATATACTTTCTTGGAAGGAGTCCCATTACTTGGGTTTCTCAAAAACAACGAATAGTGGCTCTATCATCTTGCGAAGCTGAATATATAGCAGCTACTGGGAGTGTATGCCAAGAAATCAGGCTCAAGAGAATGATAGAGAGCTTAAATGGAGGAAACCAGGTCAAACCTTTGCTAAAGATTGACAATAAATCTGCAATAGCTCTGGCAAAGAACCCAGTTTATCATGAAAGGAGCAAACACATTGACACCAAGTTTCATTTCATTCGAGAATGTGTTGAACACGAAGTGATAGAGCTTGAGCATACCAAAACGGAAGGGCAATTGGCAGCCAGACATCTTAACTAAGCCTCTTGGGAGACAAAAGTTTACTGTGCTGCGAGATAAAATTGGAGTGAAGGCTGTTCAAGGGGCGAAAACAAGCTTAAGGGGGGGAATGTGAACGTTACAACTTGTTTTTATTTACTCAAATATTATTATTGTTATTTCCTTTATTTTTGGAGGTTATTTCTTTTGGTTATTAATTTCCCGTACGTGTGCATGTGATGGAAACCATATCTCCACGCATGCATGATCTTAGGAGTAAGTTATGGAAGGTAGTTATGGACTTGTACATGGGTTATATATTGGCGTGCGTATGGTTTTTTTTTTGTATCTGGATCTTGACCGGATTTTTCCCCATTAATAAAAGAAAAGATTGCATGATGAAGACCATCTCCATATACTTTTGATAGCTAAGCTTTGTTATGTGTTAGATTAACAGATTATCGAGTGTTGATCTTCCAACATGGGAGACAAATATAAGTAAAATATAAAACCTCCACTAAGGTTAAATAATAACCTTTGATATTTGATCTTTAAGGTAAGCAACAGACCTCCCAAAAAAACATGACACCTCCTTATCCCACAACAAAAATGATGCATGTGTTGTGCCTCCATTAACAACCCTGACATATATTGACCTTATACCTACACATATTAGAGTTAGTAGTGATTCGTGAGTCTCGCCAAGACATGATGTTAATCTATGTAACGTAAAAACACATACCTCAAACATCATCATTTGATTTGCAAGACAGACACAAAAAGTTATCACCACTGGGTGACACCTTTCAGTAACATCTGATACATGAGACATACGATCGGTCTTTGTGGCTGTCTATTGCAACAATTTCAGCACACACCCAGTGCTTTCCATCCTATAGCAGATACATGAGACACACGATCAGTCTTCGTTTGGGCAGTCAAACAGGCGTTGACTGTTGAGTCAAAGGCTACACCTGATCACGTTTGGGTGTATACCCGACCGGGTATTACTTAAAATAGTTCCCATAACCCACTGTGTAATACCCCGAAAATTTGAGAGAATTTGGTAAATAATTAAAATTGTGTATCATATCGTTTAGATGGTCTTTAGGTAGATTATTATGTTTGGTTTAGTGTTTGGGATCAAGGGGAGGTCTAAACGGGGAAGAAACTGAGTAAAAACTAAGATTTGGGGCGTCTGGGGGTCAGGCACGGCGTGCATGGGGTTACGCACGGAGTGCGTGTGACACTCCAAAAATTTAGATAAAAATAAAATAATTTAATTAGTGATATGAAATGTTTCAAAAAGTGAGATTTTAATAATTAAGTGAATCAAATAAAACTTTAACCTTTATGACGTTTTTAGTCAGATAAAATGTGTCAATAAAAGAAATGACATTTTTACGCGTATTACAAAGTGACGTTTGTATAACACGAAATAGTTACGCGTATGACAAAAATATTGGAAGTGACATTTTAATCAATTTTAAGATTTATGTACCCGAGATTTTTATGTGTACAAAAATACACTAAGGTCAGATAGTTGACTTTTGAAAACTAATAATATGTTTTAAATATGTAAACACCTACGTGTAAAAAAATGGAAAAAACTATAACTATACCTACGTATTACATATATTAAGGGAAACATTTACTATCCATATATTATACCAAAAATACTAACGCATGATTTCAACGCTTCTCGTATTGGTGCTGCGGAAAGCTCAATAAGCGGAAGTAAATGCCAAAGATCATGTACGTATCACTCTCTATTCACATGCTAAAATATGTATATATGAGCTGCGTATCACTTCCTAAGCTTATAATAATAATAGTGGTAATATTAGACGCACGCTAGAAGGAAACTGTTGTTAATGATAATAAAGGCCGGGGATTCTTAACATATTAGCATACGTCTTGAGCATCACCGAGCTGCATAAATAGCAATGTTGTGGACCAGTTACGCTGCACCTTAAACGAGCGACAATATACATGCGAGAAAAGAGAGAAGAAAGAAACGAAAGGAAGGAAAAGAAAGAAAATGCGAGGAGAGAAGAGGCAGAACGACCGAGTGTAATACTCTGGTCCTAGAGTGAGCAGAAAAGTGAGGGAACCATCGCTGCCGAACGACGGAGGGAGAAGCCGCCGGACTCGCCGTCGCTGGAGGTAGCTAGCAAAGATGCAGTCCACCGGGAAAGGAGTTTGATCGTTTCCATCGCCGTTGTACTGCCTGGGAACGCTCGCCGGGCTGGGTGCTGCCTCCGTAGATCACCGTCACCGAGACCTTTCAACCATCTGTCGTCCGGGAGAGGTAGGCCTACGACTTGTTTTCTTTTCTCTTCGTTCGTTCTCCGGCGTAGCATGCGAAGGAGACAAACGTACTCCTGCTATTTAATACTATCGTATGTAGCAAGACTTTGGGCTGGGCTGTTTAATCAAGAATTGGGCCAGTTTACAAATTAAGTTGTGGCTAGGCTGATTAGTTTATAATAATAAAAATAATAATAATAATAATAATAATAATAATAATAATAAAATGACAATACATGGACTGCATATTTCTTTGAAGTTGATCTGATGGTGAGTGATACTATAACTGATTTTACAATGATAATAATGACGAAAAAAAATGATAATTGGGCTAAGAGAATTAGATTTTTATGATTGGCTCTTATCAATTTGTCACTTCTAATTAGTTTAGATATACAATATTCGGTACCATATATAAGCCACACTAATCTCTAAAATCAGTTGGCGTTTAAGAATAACTGTAGTAATTTTACATTATTGGATTCCTTATTGAGATTTATAAAAAAAATGGAACTATTAAATCTAAACATCTGAATTAGAATATTACGAATAACCCATGAATCTAACTTGTTCAAAATAAAATAATTATGTTTTGACGGCAGATTATGTTGAATACAAAAGAATTAGTAATAATAAAGAATTAATTTAAAAGTGAACTTAAACTCGTTCGTTGCTTTTAATCAAATGAACGAAATAATTTCTTAATTTTGGATAGCATAATCATAGTAACAGAGTGGCTTGAATACTTCGATATTATATTAACCCAGTACAAGCTAAACAAGGATAATAACCTAAAACAATCGGAATGTGTCATTGGATAAAAGAAAAAGTAGTATAAAATGAAGTTAGTGATTAACTTTGTCTAACTAATGGATTGACTAAATAATAATTCAATTTAGATGATTACATCTTATTAAACTAATGACTTTTAATTATTCGTCAACTATGAACGGTAAGGCCAATCTTGATACTTTTAAAAAGAAATGAAATAATTGCTTAGTTCGGATAAAATTAACAAAGGAGTCCAAATATATATTTTAATAGACTATTAAATGTGTTACAAAACTAGACTACGTAAGAAGGGAATTATATAGGAACTAAATATATATAAAATGATTAAATTAGTATCGGGTAGATGCTGACTGAGAATTTGTATTAGAAGGTGGACTTGAGGAAAGTGCATAGTTGGAGGATTAGCTAATAATACTTGGAATTTGAGGTAAGTTCCATGTCAACCAAAATCTTATTTTACCTCATAAAGCTATATGTATGATTTGACACTATGTGAAAATATTTGTTATTGAATGAAATTATGAGATTTGGTGATGTATGAATTTAAATACGAAGTTGCCCATGAGAAGTTTTAGAATAAGAAGGATCTTTTGGGATTGTCTTTATTGAATTTTTGGAAAAAGAAGATCGAAACTAATTTTTGTAATTGTGGGCATCACGGGAGAAATCCGTGGTGTCGGTCTCCTTCACGACCGTCAATTGTGAGGGGGTGGCTAGGGGCTACTACTGCTTTTTGGTGGATTTGATATAATGTAGATTATTTGATTATTGATTATTGTCCGGTAGACATCCCGGCATCTTTGAGGACTTTAAAAGTCCTTTGGTGGTCGCAGTAGCTAGTTCCTAATCACTTAATTGGGAGTATATCCTTTCCTGAAGTAGCGAGTACGTACTACTGGGCTACTTGGGCGACTTACTACTCAGAGGGCTTGGAATCCCTTTAGGGGGTGTGCACATTTAAGGTAGTCGTTCAGTTTCCAATAGGTGGTCGGTGGGAGCCGGAAATTCCGGGATGAGTCGTAAATAACAACGACTCATTGGGCTCGAGGAATCTTGAGTTTCGCTCACTTCTTAAAAGACACCTTAACATTTTTTTTAAACAAGTGAATGATTTCTACTGAAAGGCATACTATTTTTTCCCAATTAGAAGTAAATGATATTTTCCAAAGTACTTTCCTCAAACTATATTATTTTACGGGGTTGGGTGGGGCTTAGTTAGCATAAGCTAATTTTTGTCCTGTTTTCCTTCCTTTCTTTCTCTACAATTACAGATGATATTGCTGTGGATGATGTGCAAGGTTAGAGACTTGAGAGCGCACACTAGAAGAAACTAGCAAGACTTTTATGTTATGAATTTATTTTAAGGAAATGCTTTAGATCACCTTTGTTACTTTTATTTCAATCACGTTGATTTTGCTAAGTATATTTGTTTTGTTTGCCTGTGCACTTAGCCACGTTTTGCTAAGTGTGGCGGTAACACTCTAAATTTCCGTTGTTAAAGACTTCCGCTGGAATTATTCTAATAAAGTTATCATTTTATAATAAAGATTTCTCCAAGATATTTGGGTGGGAAATTTTGGGGTGTTACAAGTTGGTATCAGAGACCTTAGTTTTCCGAAGAGATGAGAACACGAGGTAATAGGTCGTAGGGAGAAATTCTGTCACAAAGACGATAACAGTCTAAGCTGGTTGGTGCATAATTGAGCCTTTGCGCTCGTCCAACTAACTGGGAATTTCTCCTTGTGCTGAAACTTTGTTGTTCGAAATCCTGGAAGAAAACTTTGGAAATCATACCGTCGGAAATGGGAATTTTCAAAAAAAAAAATAGGAAAAATAGCTAGGAAATAACCTCCTAGGAACGTGGTAAGGACTTTGTGAGTATTATTCTTTTCTTTGCATGAATATGATAATAATTGTGATGATTTCGGGCCCATATGGGAACCCCAAATGTTGAAGGGAATGCCTAATAAGGCAAAATTTTAAAGTGGCCAAGGTATGTACAAACACTATGTGTAAAAATGTTCCTATGTGAACTATGAATTTGTAGTGTGATGGCATGCATTTTTGTGAGCTATATAGCTTATGAAACCCTTTATTCTAGGATCCCTAGGGAAAGTAGAAAAAAAATTCTTACTAATACTAAGTATTTATTATCTCATGGAGACACCATGCCGCCAAGAAGGGACCCGAATGATGTGCCCACCAACGCGGAATTGGCTCAGACTGTTCACCTACTGAGTCAACTCACTCACACCATTGCAAATACGGTACTCCAAACCAACCAGCCGCGTAATAACGGCAACGACATGGAGACCCGTGTAGCAGCGCGAAATCCACCATGCTTCCTTGGGCAAGAAGACCCAATCATTCTCGAGAATTGGGTACGCACATTTGATAAGCTGTTTGACGCAATCAATTGCCCGGAGGAGCAACGAATTGGCATTTGATGGAGTATATGGGTCTGAGCCCCGGGACCCACATACTCTGAAGAACGGAGCACAAGACAACAGAGTGGCGCCCTCGTCGGCCATGACGCCCCCGTCGGCCGAAAAGGTGCCAACTCAGATTACGGTCCTGAGTCTAAGGGACTCGGGTGCCCTCGTCGGCCGCGCCCTCGTCGGCCGTGCCCTCGTCGGCCACGCCCTCGTCGGCCTCGAAGACCTCCCAGAATCGGATCCTATACTTACTCATTTGTACAGCCCATTAGAGGCTTTGTATTCGGCCCAGTAGCGGTCCAGTTGTAGATGGGCCTCCCAAGCCCAAGGTTTGGGAGCCCAACCCTAATTTTCTCTATAAATACTCCCCTTGGGAGTAGTTATAGGGGTTACAAAATCATTCTATTGAAGCATATTACTGCTCTTCTCTCTCTAGCTCTCACTTCTCTCTAGAATTTAGGAGATATACTCTATCATTTGGTGCTCTCGTTGAGAGCTAGGATAATCAAGTTAGCACCCTTCGTCGCTACCAAGCACAGCTAACCACTGATCATGGGGAGAACTAAGTCAAACCGCAACCTCGTCAGCAAAGTCATCCCTGAGGACCAAGAGCCCAGGGAGCACGACGAGGACGCCACGGCCGACCAGGTCGGCGGAGGGGACCTCTTCCAGGAGGCCTTCAACCTCACGACGGACCTCCGCAATCAACTCAACGGCGGAGTCCCCGACGCCCGCCTCGGCCTGGAAAGGAAACGAGCTGAGAAAGCGGACCACGCCCCGGCCCAGCCTATGGCCGCGGCCTCTCCGTCCGTAGATCCTCAGGTCCAGGCCGCCCTATCGGCTATCATCACCAGCTTGGCTCAGAATCCCACCGTCCTCAGCGCACTTTTGCCAAGGACCGGGGGAAACGTCACTCCACCTCCTCATCCCCAACCACTGGCCGACCAGATAGGCAACAATGAGGGGGTTGTGGCCCAGGACACGGCGTCGTCCCACTCCCACCCTGCTTCCCCTCTTCGGCCCGGGCAGACCCCAACGCGTGGAAAAGCCTCTGCCTTCAATAGGCTAGGTGACACGCGCCGCCGTCCGGTTTCGGAGAGGATGGCGGGACGGATTGGTGATCCTCGTCCTGGCTCGCCAAGGGAAAGCTTGGGGTCTGTGTCCCGGACAGCGGACCAGCCCCGCCCGGACAAGGGCAAGGGAAAGTTGCACGAGGATGACGTGCGTCACCAGATCAACGCGGCTCACAACGAGCGCATGAAGAACCAGCCGGGTGGCGCTACGGCCGCCAGGGACCCCCGGGACGAGGTCATCACCCAGCTGGAGAGGAGGCTAGCTCAGATGGAGGCCAAGCAGTCGGCCAACATCCCAACGGCCGGCGCCTCCAACGATCCCGGCCTCAACGCGCTCATGAACAAAGTTAGCGCCCTGGAGAGGGAGTTGGCCGAAGGGAGGGGTGACCCCATCATCCAGGTCAGGACTAGGACCCCCTTCACCAACAGGGTCCTCTCGGCCCCCATCCCTTAGAAGTACAGGGGGAACGCCATCAAGTCCTACGATGGCCGATCAGACCCCCAGGAGCACTTCAGCCGCTATCAGAACAACATGCTGATGGTGAACGCGTCCGACGAATACCTCTGCCGTTGGTTCCTCTCTACTCTCGAGGGGCCAGCGTACGAGTGGTTCAACGGACTGCCAGAGGGAAGCATTGACTCATGGCAAGATCTCGCCCAGCGCTTCCTCACTCACTTTGCCGGGAGGAAGCGCGCGAAGAAGTATTTCACCCACCTCCTCTCCGTCAAGCAGCAGCACGAAGAGTCCCTCCGGTCATTCATCGATCGGTGGACGAGGGAGACCGAGGAGGTCGAGGGGGCCGATGAGCGCACCCTCCTCGCCTTGTACCAGGGAGCCCTCCGCAGCTCCCCGTACGCCAGGAGCCTCATCACTGACCCCCCGAGGTCGTACGCCAAGGCGCTCCAGCGCGGAGGATTGTATGCCGACGCCGACGAGCTCCACAATCACAAAAGAGAAGGGGGCCATCCCCCCAAGAAGACAAATCCTTCGCCGGCCCCGGGTCCGTCCCCGGCCGGCCAGGGTGCCCAGGGCCGCCACGGCTCTGGTGGACAAAGTAAGAAAGACCGCCACTGGCGGCCGAGGTTGGAACGGCCGGGGGTAACCCTCACCCACCCGGTCGGCACCATCCTCGATTACGCCGAGAAGCACGGCCTCATCGAGCAGGCTCCTCGGCCGGCCGAGGAGATCCTTGCCATCCAGCAGGGCGGCACGTACTGCCGGTTCCACAAGAACTCGTCACACAACACCGACGATTGCATCACCCTGAAGAAGGCCATCGAGCGTCTTATTCGCCAGGGGGAACTCTCCCAGTTTGTCAAAGGTGGCCCACGCAAGAACACTTGGGTAAACACCGGCAAACATGGGGGCGAACCCTCTGCGAAGAAGCGGGAGATTGGCAGACTCAGTGACGACGAGGACTTCGAGGAGCCACCGCCGAAGAAGAATCACATCCACCTCATCGTAGGTGGGAACACTGGGGGGGACTCCGCCACTCAGAGAAAGAAATGGGCCCAATCCCTTTACATTGGGGAGGTGTCCCACGTTCCCCCCAGCCAAAGAAGCAGCGAACGGAGGCGATCACCTTCACCAACAAGGATCTGCCTCCGGGTACGGAATCACACCGGGACGCCCTCGTCATCCGATGTGAGATCGGTGACTCCATCATCCACCGTACTTACATCGATACGGGGAGCTCCGTCAATGTGATGTACTTGGACACCTTCAAGCAGCTGAAGCTGGACAGAGCTTTGCTGAAGCCGATCAAGACCCCGTTATCCGGCTTCACCGGGGACTCTATCGACGCCGAGGGCACGATAATCCTCCCCGTGGAGGTCGGTGACGGCCCCCACCACGACGAAATTGACATGGAGTTCATGGTGGTCAACCTCCAGTGCGCCCACAACCTGATCTTGGGCCGGCCAGCGTTGGAGGACTTAGAGGCCATCATCTCCATGAAGCACTTATGCTTGAAGTTCCCCACCAATGACGGCATCGGCTACGCCAGAGGAAATCAGAGGATAGCCAGAGCTTGCTACCTCAAGCTAACGAGGCCGGCCGAAAGGGAAAGACAGCGGATAGACACCATTACGGCCGCCGTCGCCATGGACGAGGAAAGGCCACAGGCGGAGCCGGCCGAGGAGGTCGAGGAAATCCCTCTGGATGCCTCCCGGCCGGAGCGGGTTCTCAGGGTCGGAAAGCAACTCCCCCAGGACCAACGAGACGCCATCCTCCTCGTCCTCCGGTCATACGCCGTCGTCTTCGCGTGGGGCCCGGACGATATGCCAGGCATCAGCCGCCAGGTGATCACTCACCGGCTAACCGTCGATCCGGCCTCCGCGCCTGTCAAACAGAAGCGGCGCTACTTGTCCGCCGACAGGCGGGACTTCGTCAAAAGGGAGGTCGCCATGCTCCTCTCAATCAGACACATCAAAGAGGTGAAGTACCCGACATGGATGGCCAACGTCGTCCTCGCACAAAAACCGCCGACGTTCAGAATGTGTGTTGACTACACTGACCTGAACAAGGCGTGCCCCATGGACCCATTCCCTCTCCCCAACATTGATCAGCTGGTGGATGAGACGGCGGGGTGCGAGTTGATGTCGTTCCTCGATGCTTTCAGAGGGTACCACCAAATCTCCATGCATGAAGATGACGCTGAGAAGACGGCATTCATGACCCCAGAGGGAATATTTTGCTACCTCGTCATGGCCTTCGGGCTCAAAAACTCCGGCGCCACCTATACTAGGATGGTGGCCAAAATCTTCAGAGCGGTCCTTGGTCGGACGATGGAGGCGTACGTCGACGACATGATCGTCAAGAGCAGGCAGGCCACCTCCCACGCCGACGACCTCCGGGAAATCTTTGAAATCATGAAGGAGTTCAGGCTCCGCCTTAACCCCAAGAAGTGCGCCTTCGGCGTCCAGGGCGGCAAGTTCTTTGGCTACATGGTCAGCCGGAGAGGCATCGAGATAAACCCGGAGAAGACGCAGGCTATCATCAACATGGAGCCTCCCCGCAACATCAAGGAGGTACAGCGACTGACGGGGCGCCTGGCGGCCTTAAACCGGTTCCTCTCCAGGTCAGTCGAGAGGGCACTTCCCTTCTTCCAAATCATGCGCAAGGCGAACAGCTTCAAGTGGACGACGGAGTGTCAGGAAGCATTCGACGAATTGAAAAGGTACCTGTCGTCCCCACCCGTACTCTCCAAGCCCAAAGCCGGCGAAACCCTCTTCTTGTACTTAGGGGTGAGCACGTCGGCCATCAGCTCCGTGCTCATCCGTGAGGACGAAGGGGTGCAGAAGGCCATCTTCTACATCAGCAAGACACTCAGGGAGGCCGAGCTCAGGTACTCCCCCATTGAGAAGACGGTGCTGGCCATTGTCCACACCGTGAAGAAGCTGGGGCACTATTTCCAAGCCCACACCGTCCATGTGCTGACCCAGCAGCCTCTCGGCGCGCTCATGAGGAGCCCCACTAGCTCCTCGAGGATGGTGAAATGGGCGATCTTCCTCAGCCAATTTCAGATAGAGATCAAGCCAAGGCCATCTATCAGAGGGCAAGCCTTGGCCGACTTCGTCACTGAATGCACAGCAAGGGAGACGGCCGTCGCCAACTCCGAGCCGGAGCCGGACGATACGTGGACCCTGTTCACTGACGGCTCGTCGGCCGCGAAATCATGCGGCGGCGGCGTCGTCCTCATATCCCCTGAAGGATTCAGAGCTTACTATGCCATCCGCTTCAACTTCAGGGTATCCAACAACGAAGCCGAGTATGAGGCCCTCCTCAGCGGTCTCAGACTCGCCGCCGGCCTCAAGGCCAAGCACCTCAGAATCAAGTGCGACTCCAAACTAGTAGTGGGCCAGGTGGAGGGATCGTACGAAGCAAAGGAAGGCCGGATGAAGCAGTACAAACAAGCGGCGGGGGAATTGCTGAAAGCGTTTGAAACCCACGAGATCACTCAGATCCCAAGGGCCGAGAACGCCGAAGCTGACATCCTCTCCAAGCTCAGCTCGGACACCCCAGAGCACATCTCCCAGTTGGCCAAGATCGAGGAGTTGAACATGTCCAGCATCCATGCCAGCCCCGTCTTGTGCGTCCAACAGCGACCAGGGGACTGGATCTCCGATATCGCCATCTTCATCACAACAGGGGAGCTGCCCCCGGACGAGGAGAGGGCCAAACTCGCCAAACTCAGGGCCCCAAGCTACACCATCGAAGGTGGCAAACTCTACAAACGGTCCTATAATGGCACCCTCCTCCGGTGCCTGCACCAGGACGAGGCCGACACCGCCATGGAAGAAGTTCATTGTGGCGTCTGCTCCTCACACCAGGGCCCTTTCAGCATGTCCTGGCGTCTCGTCGTCCAGGGCTACTTCTGGCCGACGATGGCGCGCGACTGCGCCGACCTAGCCAGGAAATGCACCACATGCCAGGTACTCCAGAAGGCCCCTGGTCGGCCGGCTGTCAACTACGCCCCTGTCAGCACCGCAATTCCATTCTCCAGATGGGGGATTGACTTGGTCGGCCCCCTGCCCAGAGCCGCCGGAAATAACCGCTACATCATCGTCGCCGTCGACTACTTCACCAAGTGGGTCGAGGCGGAGCCCTTGGCCAGCATCACGGGGGCCAGATGCCAGAAATTTGTTTACAAGAACATCATCACACGCTTTGGCGTCCCCCAGGAGATCATATCAGACAACGGCACCCAGTTTGAGGCAGCCCCTTTGATAAGTCCATTTTTGTACTTATTTTTCTTATCAATTTTAAGTGATTTTGGATTGGAAAATAGAAAAACAAGGCATGTTTTATATATTTTGGTTCAAGTTTCATGAAATCAGGTAAAAATCACGTTCATGATATGTTTGACGAAATTTCGGGTCAATTAAGCACAAAATGCGTCAATTTGAGTGAAAAATGATATCACACCGAAAGAAGCAAGCAGAATTTCAAAGTGGTCCAGAAGGGAAAGTTGAAGAGCACAAAATACAGAACAAGATGGTCAAATAAACTCATAGGCGGCCTGGCAGGCGGCCAAAAAATGGAGGCCTGCGCGGCCGCCTACCGTTTTTTTTGAAAAATCAATTTTTTTTGAAATTTGACCGAACCGGAGAAAAACGGAAGGCGGCCGACACTGGACGGAAGGCGGCCGCCTTCGATGACCGCCTGTTTGGAGGCCTGCGAGATTTTTGGTGCTATAAATAGTCCGATTTTTTCTGAACTCAAATACACCATTCTTAGCCCGAACTAGTTCAAAAAGGTCTTCTTCTTTCTCTTCAAAGCTCGGATTTCCACCATTGTTGCACCTTCAACTTCAATCTTTCATATCTTTTTCATTTTAGCTCCAATTTGTAAGTTCTTTATATGTATTTTCATCTTCTCAACGAGTAGAATCTGAATCTGTGCTTTGTTTTCTCGATCTGTTCTTCGAATTTTTCCAGAATATTTATCAAGTATTTCGCATTTTCTTCCAAAAATTAAATAAAATAGTTGTTGATGTTGAATTCATTCCAATTAATTGTATAGTTGTTTAATAGTCTCAAGGTTGTTATTTATCTGAAGAAAGTTAATTTTTCAGAAGCAGAAGTAATTTTTTATTAATTTCAGTAATTAGTTGTTATTATTGCATAAATTAAATTAATTACTTAAAAAGAGTAAAAAAATAGTTTCGACCCTAATTCCAGTTTATTTCACTGTAATATCACTTCCAGTAGTCAATAGAAAATTTAGAACGAATTTAACCTATTTTTAATTGCCTTTTGTATTTTATAGTTAAAAGTGGGAAAATTATCAATTAGGGTTAAAATTGGATTTTAGGTTTAAAAATTCGTGAAAAATTCCAAAAAGTCATATTGTAGTTCCAGAAAGTTTATTTTGACAAGATCTTATTTTTGATTAATGTTTTGCTATTATACATGTTTAATTCCTTGTTAATGGTTAATTTATTTACCATATTGTTAAATGCAAAAATAATGTTTAGTAGCTAAAATTGTTTTGGGCATGAATTGAGTAAAAGAATATGGATTGACTTGTTAGCCGAAAATTAGAGGTTAAAATTAATTAATTGGGCTAGTTATTCAAATTGATGAATTAGTAATTAATAATTGTTAGCCATTTTCATTAATTAAATTTTGGAAAATTATTTCTAACTTGTCTATGAGATTAGAAAATAATTTGAGACAACTTTATTCAAGCACATTAATAAGGCCTAGAAATAGGATATTTTAATGAAAGGGATTTACATCTTGTCTATGAGAAATAAATTCAAATTGCTTAAATAATGAGTTTAATTAGTTAATGAATTTGGCTATTTTTATTAATTAAAATATTGGAGAATTATTTATGTCTTGTCTATGAGATTAGAATTTAATTCAAGCCAACCATTTTTGAATGCATAAATGAAACCTAGAAATAGGATAAATTAATGAAAGTAATTTCTATTCTTGTCTATGAGAAAATAAATTATTAGTTCAATTGTTGTTTTAATTCCCCTAATTACTAGGTCCAAGAATATATCCATTTCTAATTATTCAATTCATTGCCCTTCTTTGATCAATCCATTTAGAGTTTAATATTTTTCATTTAGTTTATTTTTGAGCCATCATTAGATTTGCATAATTTAATTACTTTATTTTTCAAAAAAACTAGTTTAGAAAATCAATCAAAGGTTTTAATTCGGAAAGCTTCCAATAATTTGCGATAACCTGTGACTGAGCTTAAAATTAAGAAAACTCCTCCGCCATTCCTCAAGAGACACGATACTCGGGGAAAAACCGAAAGGTTAGACTCCGTTTTACTACAATGCCGCGAAAGCGGTTATCACCCTTTCCAAGAGCTCCTCCGGGAGTTTGAGGTTAAGCATCGTTTCTCCTCCGTTGCCTACCCTCAGGGCAACGGGCAGGTCGAGAACGCCAACAGAACAATCATGGAGGGGCTGAAGAAGAAACTCCAGGCCGCAGGAGGTAGTTGGGTCGACGAGCTCCCCAACATCCTGTGGTGCTACAGAACCACGCCGAGGAGGGCGACAGGTGAAACGCCTTTCGCCCTGTGCTACGGCTTTGAAGCAAAGGCGCCTACGGAAGTTGCCATCCCCAACCGACGGGTGGAACAATATGAGCCTGACGCCAACGAAGAGAACATGAAGATTGACCTACACCTGGTTGATGAGAGGCGTGAGCAAGCTTACGTCCGAGCAGAGAACTACCGGCGTCAAGTAAAATCATACTATGACGCCAAGGTACGTTCCCGGGAATTTCAGGTGGGGGACTACGTCCTCCGCCGAAGGGAAGCAAGCCAGCCGACAGAGGGTGGCAAGCTAGCATTGAAGTACGAAGGGCCCTACATCGTCAGTGCCGTGGTCAAACCCGGCACCTACAAACTTAAACGACCGAATGGGTCCAATGTACCGCGAACATGGAATGTACATCATCTGGTGAAGTTTTATCAGTAATCCGAAGGAGGTGTAGACGGCGAAGCCCTCACCCCTTAACGGGTTACTGATTGAACGCCACCCTCGGCCTCGAGCCACTTATGAATAAAATCATGTTCTGAATTTCTCTGGAATTTAAAGAAAAACATTAGCAGGTGCCCTCGTCGGCCACCTTAGAGCGAAAGGCTCAGGTCTGGCCGACATGGCCCCTTGCATTTGCAGCCTACGAGCGACAAGCTCAGGCACTCCATTGTATTTTGTATCAGCGAAGGGCTCAGGCCTAGCTGAGAGAGCACATCGTCCTGGCCCCGTAAGCCTAGAAGTGAAACGCTCAGGTATGGCCGACGATGTCCCCAGGACGAGGGGCCCGCAAACGGCCCACGTCTTGAAACGGGAAGCTCACCGCGTCGTCCACGCGCCAGATCGCAGGACGACAGGCCTGAAATCATGGCCGAGGTGACAAAATCCCAAAACTCAGGGATGGGCAACGACAGCCGTTGGAAACCGACCAAAAGTCTAGCCCGCGTCATAAATAGGCGACGGGACCGGCCCTGAGATCACGGACGTTATAAACGAAGTCCGAACCGGCCGAAGGACGAGCACACCCTTCGGCCGAAGCCTGAAAGAAGGATACCCCCGAAACGAAAAAAAAAAAATATACAAGGGAAAAAGAGGGAAGCCGACGGCCGCGCACACTTACCGGCCTCGAGCAATGAAAAAATAAAATCCCCACAATTCAGGCCCATTTTGGCCAAGTACATATCAGTTGAACACAAGTTTAGTACCACTAACAGGTAGCATGGACGGCACGTCCACACACCACGAGGGAACAATCAGGCCGATACACATGCCTATAAAACCCTAACCACATCGGTTGGGTGACACGCAAGACGTGACCTTCATCGGCCACAGTCCTTTGAAACACCAACACTTGGTATGACACGAAGAATCACAATCCTGAGGATGACCAGGACGAAGCGGGCACTGCACACGCCCGCGAAAGGATCAAGCAATCAGGAAACAACCCTTACTTACCACAACAGCCAGTATAGCTGATACAGGCACCAGAACCAAGGCAGGGAATTGGTTCAAGTGTTCACCAAGGCCGGCGAAGGTAGGACCACCTCCTTGGCCGACAGTGGTACCGCAAAGAAGTAAATGCCCAGCATTTACGTGGAAAATTCTCTAAGTACTCAAGTGGAAGAATACTAGACGAAGCGGGTACATATATAATCCAAGGCCGTTAGCTACCTACGCCTAGTATATGTACTTGGGAAAAATCAAAGTCCACAAGACTATGGTGAAGGTGCCCTTATCGGCCAGAACACAGGGATACAAGCCGACAACGGCCCTGGCTAAAACACCTGGGATGAATCCAGGGCCAGGACGATAAGGACGCCAACGCCTGGACGGAACGGACACTGCGGTCAGGGCTAAAAAGGGAGGCACCTAAAAGGAATCAAAAACACTTAGGAAATTTTGTGAAAAGATCCTAAGTGTTATGATAGCAAAGCAACACCGGTCAAGCCGACAAGGCCACCAGGCCGAAAGGAAAGCACCTAAGTGAATCCCAAAACACTTAGAAATTTTTTGAAAATTCCAAAGTGTTATGAAACTACGTCCACGCCGATCAAGCCACTAGGCCGTAAAGACAGCGGCTACATGGATCCAAAAATACTTGGGAAATTTTTGAAACACAATCCTAAGTGTTATGACAGTAAAGCAAAGAGGCATAGGCCGACCAGACTACTGGACAGGGAGGCCAACCTCATGGACGTAGCGGACACTTAGTTATGACTTGACACTGACAATTGACAGAATTGAAATGACAAAAGGCAAACAAGCATACAATGGAGTCGAAGCCGAGAAGGATGACAAAAATTCTTTCATTCAATTAATTCATTACAATGGGGGGCACTTCGGCCGTTACATGATTTGGCAACAAATAAAAAGCTAACTACAATAGGGAATAGCCGATCACGCCTCCGGGGCTGTCTCTTCAACCTCGTCGGCCCCCTCCTCATCGGCCTCAGCTTCCTGGCCGGCAGCGGCGCTGGTGGCATCGTCCAAGAAATCAAATTCAGTATAATCCGGCTCGCCAAGGCCGGAGCTCTCTATGGGGGACTCCCGCTCCGACAGCGGAAGCTTGGCCTGCTCTTCGGGATCCTTCATCAGCTTTGGCAGCTTCAGGTTCCGTCTAGCCCATCCAGACGTGTAATTCATGGCCTTCAACGCCCGGGATAGCCGCCGACACAGGAGCCTTTGCATCCGCTCCTGGCCCAAGTTGTAGTAAACGGACATCTCCCGGCTGAAATACTCCCGGCCGGCAGGGGAGTTCATCCCCCAACTCTCCAGCCTGGCGGCCACCACTTCGTAGCACCAGGGGAGCCTTTCATCGGCCTTCCACCCCTCGGCCAAGAACTTCTCGACGGCCTCATCGGCAGCTTTCACGACGGCGGCCTCGGCCTCAGCCTTCGCCTTGGCGGCCTCCTCGCTCCTGCGCTTCTCGGCCTCAAGCGCCCTGTGGGACTCCGCGAGCTCCCTTTTGCTCTCTTCGAGCTTGACCAGGGCATCGTCCCTGGCCGCGACGGCTTCATCAGCTTTGGCCTGCAGCGCCTTGGCATCCTCCCGGAGCCGGTCAAGGCAAGCTACCGCCTCGTCGGCCGAGGCAGCCTTCTGCTCCAGCGCTTGCAGGCGGACTATCTCCCAGTACTGCCTTTTATGGCTTTCCATAAGCATGAAGGCACTCTGCAGAAGGAAAACAAAGGTCAGGCCACAATCTCTACATAGACGAATGGAGACGAAAATATAAGGACAGTCACTTACTTGGACGAGGAGATCCATGCCGCCCTCATAAATCTTCGGGTCCTCGAGCTTCTTCAAATAAGCCCGATCTTTGGCCGGCATGGCCTTGGCCAGGACGACGTGGCCGGGGACGAGCTCATTAAACACGCCCCCGCCGACGGGGTACTCTATCACTTTCTGATAGGTGTCACCGGCGATCTCCTTGCCGGCCCTCTTCGTCCGTGGTTCCTGGACGAGAGGCAGCGCTGGGGCGGCATTACCAGCAACAGTAAGGTCCACGACGGGACCACCATCGCCCACGCTGGGGACAGTAAGCGTACCGGCCTCACTAGCCGGAGAAGGGGAAGGAGCCCTCTTCGTCTTCTTAGAGACGCTCACGCCGGCCTCTGTCAACTTTTTCTGGCCGTCAGTGGCCGGTCTCTTTTTCTTGGATGGGGCAGGCTTTGGGGCCGCATCTGCAGTAGCCCCGCTCCCACCGGCCGCGGCACGCCTAGCCGCTTCGGCCGCCTTAGCAGCAATCTCCTCGGCCGCTTTGGCCTTTGCAATAGCCATCATGGAACGGCGGTCCATGACAAAATCTACAAGGAAAAAACACAAACAGATTAGTAAGGCAAAGGACAAAACATAAAGACAGGAAGCCGAAGAAAGAATTACCATCGGCCTCAGCAGGAATGCCCAAGTCCGGGCCGTCGGCCTCCTCAAAGGTGGTGGTCATCCTCGGCCAGAGTTGGAGGTCATCCTCCTTGTCACCATAAACGTAGTACCTCACGAAGCCGAGGGCGGCCATCTTGTACTCAGTGATGTAATCCTTCACGCTCCTCGGCCCCCCCTCCAGGAAAGCCTCCACCTGAGCGTCCAAAATAGAGCTCTTCGGCGGGTCATGCAGATTAAATCTCCCGGTGTGGCCGAGGGAGGGAAACTCGGTGCCACTCTCACCAATGGACACAAACACGAACTTGCTCTTCCACCCATGAATGGACGTAGGCAAATCCGTGAAGCTCCTCTTCTTCGGCAGCTGCTGAAGAGTAGCGTAGGCCGCACAGTTCTTGTGGCTTCCTCGGCCTATTTGGTACAGATTCATAAATAATGCCGTTGTCGGCTTGTAGCCCAGCTCCTCACACCGGAGCAAGAACCCCACCATCAAGGAGTAGCTGTTCGGCGTCAGCAAGGCCGGAGGAAGCCCTACCATGTCCAGGTACTCAGTAATGAAAGGGTGAAGAGGAAACCTCAACCCCTTAGCAAAACTCATCGGGTATACTCCAAAGTACCCCGGTGGTGGAAGAAGAACATGGTCCGTCGGCTTGGGCGCCCTAACCCGCCCGAACGGCCCCACGTACATCTGGGCAACCAGATAGTCGGCCGCACTGCTCTCCAGCTTTATCAGGTAGATGTTGGTGAGATCCAAGTAGGAGACGCCGGGCCCACTCTTCGGCCTCCTCACTCTCTTCGGTTTGGCGGCTCCCTTAACGGCGGACACCGGCCTCGGGCACGGAATGACAGCAGAAGTGGACGCCCCGTCCACCACTCGGGACGCACCTACGTCCTCACCCCTTGAAGAAGAGGCGGACTCCTCGTCCTCGCCTTCCTCGTCCATCAGCTCCGCGGATTTGTATGGACTTAAACGCTCTATCTCCTCCTCAAACTCCTCGAGCACTTCGTAGTCAAGCGACCTCGTGGAGGGCTGGTCGTCGTAGGGGTAGTAGTCGTCATTCAAGCTCTTCATTACTACTACTATGGGCTTAAGGAGAATTTACGATCTAAAGGTGTTAAAATGCCTAACACTAGATCAACTACTTACGGAGCAAAATATGGAAAGTGAGGAAGATCGTGATGAACACTAACCTCAAACAACGAAGAACACGAAGAACAGGCTTGAGAGTTTATCTCTATAGAAAATCGGCCAGCACTTCGACAAATTCAGAATGCAAATATGATTCTTCGTCGGAGGGGAAGGGGTATTTATAGACCCCCCACCAACGGTCACTACGCGTGGCACTCACCCAATGGCCACATCAACGGCCACCACTGGGGGGCCACCACGTCACCAACGGGCCAGGACCAACCCCTATCAACGGCCCACCGGCAAATCAGACCCTACGGCCTACACACGCTCAGCGGCTTTACAACTGCCAGCAAGCGCCCACAACGTCCCACTTGCTCACCAAGATCACAAATGCCAAACAAATAAGCGGATGGCAACAGCCAGGAACGCAACGGCCACAGAACAAAGGGGACAAATAGCCCACAGCCTTCGGCTCCTCGTAATAACCCTTGATGATAACTCTCTACAAGCGATCTGCGCACAAGGGTTCTCCCACAGGGTTACCTTGGCCAGAAAATCGCCATGAGAGTTGGATTCAGGGGGACTACGGCGAGACCGCTTCGGCCAGGGACTCAAGCAACTCCTTCACCCCTCACACTCTTCGGCCTGAAGCAGTGGGGGACTGGGGGACTACACCGGCCTCAACAAAACAAAAGAGTGCGAACAAGGTAACCACAAAGCATGGCCACATCATCCATACAGCACAACGGAACTTCATCGGCCAAAGGCCCATAACGTCACTAGCAACGGCCAACAAGCCACTAGAGGCAAGGACACTCATCGTCCTCCACCAACAATTAATCTTGACAGGCTCTTCGGCCAAAAACACGAAGGCCAACCAGCAACGGCCAAAAGGAGTGCGCAAACACCCTCATCGGCCACACAAAGGAAATGAGGCCATCGTCCTCAAAGCAAGGAACAACCTCAACGGCTTCACCGGCCCAAACATAAACTTCAACCACCAACGTCCAAGAAAGGGAAAGCGCGCCTTCAACGGCCACCATTGAAAGAAGGACACTAATCGTCCCAAAACAAATTAAGGAAACAACGGCCTCCCCGCCCACAGCGAGGAACAGGTAACGGCCAAAGCACAGAACAGGATCACCAAAGAGGAAACAACGCCAACGCCGCAACGGCTAACGGCCTGGGAATGCCCGCGTCGGCCAAAAGAACAAAGCACAGGAATCTACTCTCCTTCACTTCGTCTACGTCTCAGCTTAGAGAGTGGGGGACTCCTGATGGAGTATATGGGTCTGAGCCCCGGGATCCACATACTCGGAAGAACGGAGCACAAGACAACAGAGTGGCGCCCTCGTCGGCCATGACGCCCCCGTCGGCCGAAAAGGTGCCAACTCAGATTACGGTCCTGAGTCTAAGGGACTCGGGTGCCCTCGTCGGTCGCGCCCTCGTCGGCCACGCCCTCGTCGGCCTCGAAGACCTCCCAGAATCGGATCCTATACTTACTCATTTGTACAGCCCATTAGAGGCTTTGTATTCGGCCCAGTAGCGGTCCAGTTGTAGATGGGCCTCCCAAGCCCAAGGCTTGGGAGCCCAACCCTAATTTTCTCTATAAATACTCCCCTTGGGAGTAGTTATAGGGGTTACAAAATCATTCTATTGAAGCATATTACTGCACTTCTCTCTCTAGCTCTCACTTCTCTCTAGAATTTAGGAGATATACTCTATCAGCATTGCTGTTTATTATCTGCATGAGGAAGCAGATAAATGGTGGATGAATGCAGGACCCGGACTGCGCGCACAACCAGATTTCACCTGGGAGCGGTTTAAGCGGACGCTACGAAAGCGGTTTTACCCGCCACACGTGCAGGCAGAAAATTATGACAAGTTTCTGCATCTAAAGCAAGGGGAAATGACAGTGCAAGAGTATCACACTAAATTTGTGACACTAGCGGACTTTGCATCATCATTAGTACCCGACGAGGAGAGCAAGGTTGAGAAGTTCATCCGAGGACTTAACTACGATACTCAAAAGGCTCTGAGTGTGCAAGAATGCCACACACTGGATGATACCTATTATAGAGCTGCAAAACACTATCGGGTGGTTCAACTCCAAAGGGAAGCCCACAAGAAGAACCGAAGGAGTGCTGAGGAAGAGAGTCAACAAAACGAGAAGAGGAGCAAGCTTAATCACTCTGGGCAACGACCACCATGGAAGAGAGATAATCATAACCAAGGAGAGAGAAATTTTCAGGGGCAAAATTAGAGAAGGGATGCTCGGAGGGAGAGGCATTACTATTGCAAAAGATGTGGCAAAGACCATCCTGGAAGGAACTGTGACGGGAACTTAGCGACATGTTTTAATTGTAACAAACTCGGGCATAGAGCATTCGAGTGTAATCAAAACAAAATAGAGATGCCACCTAACCAAGGGCCCAACCGAAGAGGGGGAAACCAAGCTGGAAATGGAGGCAACCGTGATAACCAGAACCCAGGAAATCAGAATGGGAACGCCAATAGAATCCAGATCCAGAACCAAGGTGGGGGCAACCACAATAATAACCGAAACAACAATGCACCTAACTAAGGCCGAATTTACGTGATGAACCAGGCACAAGCCAGGGCCCATGACGTGGTTTCAGGTATCATTCATGTTAATAACATCCCTGCTTATGTTCTGTTTGATTCTGGTGCTTCTCACAGTTTTATCTCTTCTAAATTTGCTAAGAAGTTAAAGATAGAACCTGCAGCTAGTATAGAGTTGAATGTAAAAACAGCAAACAATAGAGTGGTAGCTTGTAGAAATGTATACATGAATGTACCTATAGTCTTAGACAATGTAAATCTACCTGGAGACTTGGTCCAATTTGACCTCGAAGACATTGATGTGGTGCTGGGCATGGATTGGCTCGGGAATTACAAAGCGAAGATCTTGTGCAACGAGCAGAAGGTGACCATGAAGAGCCCGAGTGGGAAGCGGGTATCGTTCAAGGCAGTTGTGAACAAACCAGGTGTCAAGCTGATGACAATGCGGCAAATGAGGAGGTACATCCGGAAAGGATGCGAGGCATACCTATGCGTGATGAAGGAGACCCACAATGAGGAGCAGACGACTGATCAAATTCCTGTGGTAAGTGAATTTCCCGACGTGTTTCCGGAAGAGATTCCGGGGATGCCTCCGGAAAGGGAGGTTGAGTTCTCCATTGACTTGATGTCGGGGACTACACCGATTTCCAAGGCACCGTACAGGATGGCTCCGAAGGAGATGCAAGAACTGAAGGAACAACTGGAGGAATTGCTCGAGAAGGGCTATATCAAGCCGAGCGTTTCACCTTGGGGCGCTCCGGTCTTGTTTGTGAAGAAGAAGGACGGTAGCTTGAGGTTGTGCATTGACTACCGAGAGCTAAACCGTGTTACCATCAAAAACCGATACCCTCTACCCCGCATCGATGACCTGTTCGATCAACTAAAGGGGGCGGGTATATTTTCTAAGATTGACCTTCGATCCGGCTACCATCAAGTGAGGATAGCGGAGAGGGATATACCGAAGACTGCATTTCGTACGAGATATGGGCACTATGAGTTCACTGTGATGCCGTTTGGTTTAACCAACGCACCAGCAGTGTTCATGGACCTAATGAACCGTGTATTTCGCCCCTATCTTGATACATTTGTGGTGGTATTCATTGATGATATCTTGGTGTACTCGAAGAACGAGAAGGATCATGAAGAGCATCTGAGACTCGTTCTGCAGACTTTGAGAGAACATCAACTCTATGCCAAACTTTCCAAGTGTGACTTTTGGAAAGATCGTGTGGCATTTATGGGTCACATCATCACTCGAGATGGAGTATCTGTGGACCCGTCGAAGATCGAAGCAGTAACTAAGTGGCGAGCACCTACCACTGTCACGGAAGTACGAAGTTTCCTTGGGTTAGCGGGCTACTATCGGAGATTTGTAAAAGATTTCTCTAAGATAGCTAGACCATTAACCAATCTGATGAAGAAGACCACAAAGTTCCAGTGGACGGATGATTGTGAGAAAGCCTTCCAAGAGCTGAAGAAAAGACTGACGACTGCACCAGTACTGACACTTCCATCGGGAACTGATGGATTTGAAATCTATTGCGACGCATCCAAGAATGGACTGGGTTGTGTACTGATGCAGAACGGGAAGGTAGTAGCTTATGCATCCCGACAACTAAGGGTGCACGAAGTTAACTATCCAACCCACGACCTGGAGTTGGCTGCGGTGGTGTTTGCCTTGAAGATCTGGAGGCACTACTTGTACGGACCGCCATGCAAGATATTCACGGACCACAAGAGTCTAAAGTACATATTTACGCAGAAGGAACTCAACATGAGACAGAGGAGGTGGCTAGAACTTGTTAAAGACTATGACTTGGAGATCCTATATCACGAGGGAAAATCCAATGTCGTAGCTGATGCCTTGAGCCGAAAAACAGAACACACGAGCCGAGCAGCGTGGATACTACCAGAAGAGTTGTACCGGGAGTTTCAGAGGCTGAATTTGGAAGTCAAGGGGCATGGTGAAGTAGAGAGTGAGATCCGGTTATATACTATGACCATTTTACCCTCTATCTTTGATGAAATAAAGGCCGGTCAACCAGGAGATGTGAAGCTTGAGCGAGTCAAGGCCGGGATGAAGGATGGGGTAAACGGGCCGTTTCGATTGCATGAAGATGGGAGTATCCTTTATAAGGGTAGGTGGTGTGTCCCGATGAAGTGTGAGCACATTAAAAAGAAAATCATGGAAGAAGGACACAACACGCCCTATTCGGTACACCCGGAAGGAGACAAATTGTATAAAGATTTGAAGCAAAACTTCTGGTGGCCGAGAATGAAAAACGAGGTGGCAGAGTTCGTGGCACGATGCTTAAATTGTCAAAAAGTGAAAGCCGAGAGGTGCAAGCCCAAGGGACTCGTGCAACCCTTGGAGGTGCCAACGTGGAAGTGGGACTCTATCTCGATGGACTTTGTCGGGGGTTTACCTTTAACAACGTCCGGGAAAGATAAGATTTGGGTGATTGTTGATAGATTGACCAAGACCGCCAGGTTCATTCCCATGAATGAAACTTGGAGCATGGATAATCTAGCAAAAGCCTACATCAAGCATGTGGTGAAGTATCACGGTGTATCCCGAGATATTGTTTCCGATAGAGACTCCAGATTCTTATCCCAATTTTGGAGGGAACTTCAAGCTGCTATGGGAACCACATTGAAGCTAAGCACAGCATTTCATCCGATGACGGATGGTCAGACAGAGAGGACCATTCAAACACTCGAGGATATGCTGAGAGCATGCATACTGGACCTGCAAGGGTCATGGGATGAACACTTGGACCTGATAGAGTTCTCATATAACAATAGCTACCATACGAGCATTGAAATGGCTCCATATGAGGCTTTGTATGGTCAAAAGTGCAGAAGCCCATTATGCTGGGGAGATATGGTAGACCAAGTTGTCTTAGGGCCGCAATACTTGCAAGACACGATGGAGAAGATCAAACTCATTCAGGCAAGGATGAAGGCAGCGCAAGATAGACAAAAATCGTATGCGGACCTAGGAAGAAGACCAGCTGAATTCGAGGTGGGAGAGAAAGTACTTCTCAGGGTCTCTCCTACTAAAGGCGTTATGAGATTCGGGAAAAAGGGCAAGTTGAGTCCCCGATTTATCGGACCCTACGAGATTCTAGAGAAGGTGGGAAGAGTTGCTTACAGACTGGCTCTACCCACAGAATTGAGTAAGGTAAGGATTAAATCCGTTCTTTCTAAATGTATTCCAAAGTTAGAAAACCAAGCTGAAACGTGTTATCGTGTGCAAGGTACACGACGTATTCCATATATCCCAACTGAAGAAGTATGTCCGTGACGAGGCACACATCTTAAACCCGGAGGTAAGGATCTCACTTTTAAATAGCTGGGACGTGACTTAGTAAACATCGAAATAACCCTTTATGTAATTAGGTGATCGAGTTGGATGAAACCTTGACGTATGAAGAGAGACCTGTGAAAATCTTAGACACGAAGACACGTGAAACTCGGAGGAAGGCCATTCAAATGGTCAAGGTTTTGTGGTCAAATCACTTGGCTGAAAATGCCACATGGGAGACAGAGGATGACATGAGAAAACGTTATCCTGAGCTATTTAGTCAAGGTAATGTTTTAGTTACGGGGGCGTAACCTCTCTTTTAGGGGGGTAGAATGTAATACCTTAGGATTTTGTCATTTTAGTTTAGTTTATGTTTCGGGACGAAACATCTTTTAAGGAGGGTAGAATGTGACACTCCAAAAATTTAGATAAAAATAAAATAATTTAATTAGTGATATGAAATGTTTCAAAAAGTGAGATTTTAATAATTAAGTGAATCAAATAAAACTTTAACCTTTATGACGTTTTTAGTCAGATAAAATGTGTCAATAAAAGAAATGACATTTTTACGCGTATTACAAAGTGACGTTTGTATAACACGAAATAGTTACGCGTATGACAAAAATATTGGAAGTGACATTTTAATCAATTTTAAGATTTATGTACCTGAGATTTTTATGTGTACAAAAATACACTAAGGTCAGATAGTTGACTTTTGAAAACTAATAATATGTTTTAAATATGTAAACACCTACGTGTAAAAAAATGGAAAAAACTATAACTATACCTACGTATTACATATATTAAGGGAAACATTTACTATCCATATATTATACCAAAAATACTAACGCATGATTTCAACGCTTCTCGTATTGGTGCTGCGGAAAGCTCAATAAGCGGAAGTAAATGCCAAAGATCATGTACGTATCACTCTCTATTCACATGCTAAAATATGTATATATGAGCTGCGTATCACTTCCTAAGCTTATAATAATAATAGTGGTAATATTAGACGCACGCTAGAAGGAAACTGTTGTTAATGATAATAAAGGCCGGGGATTCTTAACATATTAGCATACGTCTTGAGCATCACCGAGCTGCATAAATAGCAGTGTTGTGGACCAGTTACGATGCACCTTAAACGAGCGACAATATACATGCGAGAAAAGAGAGAAGAAAGAAACGAAAGGAAGGAAAAGAAAGAAAATGCGAGGAGATAAGAGGCAGAACGACCGAGTGTAATACTCTGGTCCTAGAGTGAGCAGAAAAGTGAGGGAACCATCGCTGCCGAACGACGGAGGGAGAAGCCGCCGGACTCGCCGTCGTTGGAGGTAGCTAGCAAAGATGCAGTCCACCGGGAAAGGAGTTTGATCGTTTCCTTCGCCGTTGTACTGCCTGGGAACGCTCGCCGGGCTGGGTGCTGCCTCCGTAGATCACCGTCACCGAGACCTTTCAACCATCTGTCGTCCGGGAGAGGTAGGCCTACGACTTGTTTTCTTTTCTCTTCGTTCGTTCTCCGGCGTAGCATGCGAAGGAGACAAACGTACTCCTGCTGTTTAATACTATCGTATGTAGCAAGACTTTGGGCTGGGCTGTTTAATCAAGAATTGGGCCAGTTTACAAATTAAGTTGTGGCTAGGCTGATTAGTTTATAATAATAATAATAATAATAATAATAATAATAAAATGACAATACATGGACTGCATATTTCTTTGAAGTTGATCTGATGGTGAGTGATACTATAACTGATTTTACAATGATAATAATGACGAAAAAAAATGATAATTGGGCTAAGAGAATTAGATTTTTATGATTGGCTCTTATCAATTTGTCACTTCTAATTAGTTTAGATATACAATATTCGGTACCATATATAAGCCACACTAATCTCTAAAATCAGTTGGCGTTTAAGAATAACTGTAGTAATTTTACATTATTGGATTCCTTATTGAGATTTATAAAAAAAATGGAACTATTAAATCTAAACATCTGAATTAGAATATTACGAATAACCCATGAATCTAACTTGTTCAAAATAAAATAATTATGTTTTGACGGCAGATTATGTTGAATACAAAAGAATTAGTAATAATAAAGAATTAATTTAAAAGTGAACTTAAACTCGTTCGTTGCTTTTAATCAAATGAACGAAATAATTTCTTAATTTTGGATAGCATAATCATAGTAACAGAGTGGCTTGAATACTTCGATATTATATTAACCCAGTACAAGCTAAACAAGGATAATAACCTAAAACAATCGGAATGTGTCATTGGATAAAAGAAAAAGTAGTATAAAATGAAGTTAGTGATTAACTTTGTCTAACTAATGGATTGACTAAATAATAATTCAATTTAGATGATTACATCTTATTAAACTAATGACTTTTAATTATTCGTCAACTATGAACGGTAAGGCCAATCTTGATACTTTTAAAAAGAAATGAAATAATTGCTTAGTTCGGATAAAATTAACAGAGTCCAAATATATATTTTAATAGACTATTAAATGTGTTACAAAACTAGACTACGTAAGAAGGGAATTATATAGGAACTAAATATATATAAAATGATTAAATTAGTATCGGGTAGATGCTGACTGAGAATTTGTATTAGAAGGTGGACTTGAGGAAAGTGCATAGTTGGAGGATTAGCTAATAATACTTGGAATTTGAGGTAAGTTCCATGTCAACCAAAATCTTATTTTACCTCATAAAACTATATGTATGATTTGACACTATGTGAAAATATTTGTTATTGAATGAAATTATGAGATTTGGTGATGTATGAATTTAAATACGAAGTTGCCCATGAGAAGTTTTAGAATAAGAAGGATCTTTTGGGATTGTCTTTATTGAATTTTTGGAAAAAGAAGATCGAAACTAATTTTTGTAATTGTGGGCATCACGGGAGAAATCCGTGGTGTCGGTCTCCTTCACGACCGTCAATTGTGAGGGGGTGGCTAGGGGCTACTACTGCTTTTTGGTGGATTTGATATAATGTAGGTTATTTGATTATTGATTATTGTCCGGTAGACATCCCGGCATCTTTGAGGACTTTAAAAGTCCTTTGGTGGTCGCAGTAGCTAGTTCCTAATCACTTAATTGGGAGTATATCCTTTCCTGAAGTAGCGAGTACGTACTACTGGGCTACTTGGGCGACTTACTACTCAGAGGGCTTGGAATCCCTTTAGGGGGTGTGCACATTTAAGGTAGTCGTTCAGTTTCCAATAGGTGGTCGGTGGGAGCCGGAAATTCCGGGATGAGTCGTAAATAACAACGACTCATTGGGCTCGAGGAATCTTGAGTTTCACTCACTTCTTAAAAGACACCTTAACATTTTTTTTAAACAAGTGAGTGATTTCTACTGAAAGGCATACTATTTTTTTCCAATTAGAAGTAAATGATATTTTCCAAAGTACTTTCCTCAAACTATATTATTTTACGGGGTTTGGTGGGGCTTACTTAGCATAAGCTAATTTTTGTCCTGTTTTCCTTCCTTTCTTTCTCTACAATTACAGATGATATTGCTGTGGATGATGTGCAAGGTTAGAGACTTGAGAGCGCACACTAGAAGAAACTAGCAAGACTTTTATGTTATGAATTTATTTTAAGGAAATGCTTTAGATCACCTTTGTTACTTTTATTTCAATCACGTTGATTTTGCTAAGTATATTTGTTTTGTTTGCCTGTGCACTTAGCCACGTTTTGCTAAGTGTGGCGGTAACACTCTAAATTTCCGTTGTTAAAGACTTCCGCTGGAATTATTCTAATAAAGTTATCATTTTATAATAAAGATTTCTCCAAGTTATTTGGGTGGGAAATTTTGGGGTGTTACAGTGCGTGGCAAGAAAATGCAGCGGAATAGCTACTGCCAGCCACGCACGGCGTGCGTGGAAGGTACGCATGGCGTGCGTTTTTGTATTATCCTAATGTGACTCAAACTTCGGAAATTCACTATAAATACATTCCTAATTCGATTTTCCTCATTCCAAAAACGCTAGGACCGCCTCTTCGAGCTCTATCTATTCCAGATCTTAAATGTTAACATACACAACACGATTTTTTAGTCCAATAACGTGATCAAACAATCCAATCTTCCGGTAAGTACGTTTGTTGCCTAATTCGCATCGTGTATCCGTTTTCTTGATTTCTTTCTCTTAAATTGTGATCCGTCGACCCTATCACTTCGTAGGGACATGTGTGTGACCCATCAAGATAGGTTTGACGTTTAGGATTCGTTGCTAGCCTTGAGGTAAAGACTATTGCAACCAAAACTACTATTTTGCCCCTATTATGTATTAATTAGGGTTTATGCTATTATTTGAGTTTCTTTCTGAAATTTTATGGATATTTGGGTTATTATAGTATAGGTATGATGATGTGTGATTTTCTGGGAATTTATGAACGTGTGATTTTTGGTGAATTTATCAAATCAGTTTGCTATGGCGAAAATCGTGTTGTGTATGTTAATATTTAAGATCTGGAATAGATAGAGCTTGAAGAGGCGGTCCTAGAGTTTTTGGAATGAGTTAGAATACCCCAATTGGATTATTTTGGTGGTGGTAGTAAATGCTACTTTTGGGAAGTGGTTGTTTGGGTTAACCCCTCTTTTTGGAAAGTGATGTGAGATCAAATCTTTTGGGACAAACTATATATTTTTAAATTTATAATTTGGTATGAAAATTTACATATATATTATGGAGTTATAAATATCCTTATTGGATTATTTTGAATATGGTATTAAATACTATTTTGGGACTAGTTTTGGATAAACCCTAATTTGTAAACTTTGACTTTGAATTGGAGATGTTTGGCATATGATTTTAAGACTTGAATCTGAAAGAAATATTATGAGAAAGTATTTTGAAGTTAAGTGATATGTGAGTAACCTATGAACTAGATGTTCATAATCATAATTGCGTAATCTATCAACTACATGTTCATAATGACAAGTGGAGTAATATATGAGCTATATTAGTGGTGGTGGTTATAGATGCTATTTTTGGAAAGTGTGGTATCAAATCTTTTGCCAAATTGTAATCAACGATTTCTGAATATTTCGAGCACCCGGGAGTAATCCGTGGTTGTTCGGCTATACATCCGGTTAAATGTAGAACTGTGGTCTAGGGTAGTGTTACTATTATCTGGTGGATGGTTTCTTTGGTGGTTTTGGATATTTGGATATTACTATTTTTGGCTTCGGCTTTTGTGGTAGTAGTAGCATCTATTCCATTTTATCTTTTTTGGGTAGTCAGCATATAATTATCCCCGGCTATCTGGGCTTCTTACTACTAGGAGGGCTTGGAATCCCTTTTAGGGGAGGGGTGCAAACTTAAGGTAGAAGTTCAGTTTCCAATTGGTGGTGTGGGTGGGGTCCGGGTCTATCGGGCGGTTCATAGGTGACCTTAGTAGCTTGTGCAACCATCCGGGACACCTGGGGTGATGCATGGTAGTTGGTGACCACGTATTCGCTTGGTTCGGGTTCTCTTTTTGGGAGCTCCCACATCCTTAAAAGAATCTAGAAACAATTAGGGGGTATGAATTTTGGTGGATGAGTATTAAGTAAGATTGTGAAAAGAAGCACTCGAATCTGGATTTGAACGAAAATAGCTTTCTTAGTTAAAATGATTTTGGTGGATTGTTATTGAATGAATTTTTGTGGTGGGTCGGTAGTCACCCCGATAACCTTGAGGTTTAATAATATATTTTTGGGGAAGGGCTATTTCTGGAAAGTTACATTTTGGAAGGTTAAACACTCTTGGAAAATTATTTTGTTTATAGTTGTATTTTTAAAGACTTATATTCTTGGAAAGTTGTATCTTTGGAAAGTTATATTTTTGGTGTGATATATTCTTGGAAATCTATTTTTGGAAAATTATTCTTTTGGAAGGTGATATTTTGGAATGTGATTTGTGGAACGTGAAACTTTGGAATGTATTACTTTGGAATGTGGTATTGTGATATTGCTATTTTACTTTTATGCGGAGACATGATTATTTGTAATTACTTAAATCTTCTAATTGCTATTTTAACTAAAAATGTTATTTTTGGGTAGAGATATTTTGGTCTTACATGGAGAGGTAAATTATTTAAAATTTAGATTTATTACTTTAACTGCAAAAGTATTTTCGAGTGGTGCAAATTATTTTGGAACTAAAAGAAATATGTCACTACTTTGATGATGTAGAACAAGAAGGAAAAGAGGTTTTGATGAACGATACATAAAGATTTTGATTAAAAATGTTTAACTAAGTTTTATATAATTTTGAAGACGATACTTTTCTCCTATATGGTCATTAATTTATTCAAAGCTTATAAAATCCATTTTAAAATCTAAAGGTTATTTGAAGTGTAAAAGATTATTTTGAATACAAAATGTATTTTTGGAACTATATGGATTTTTGAAATTATATTATGTATAAAAATCTATTTTTTCAAACTATACTCCCTCCGTTCTTAAAAATTCTTCCCGGTTTGACTTGGCACGCTTATTAAGAAAATGGAATAAAGTGGAAATGTATGGTTGTGGTTGTGTAAGAAAAAGGTAAAATGAATGTGAGCCACACAAATTGTCCAAAATGGGAAAGTGAGAAGTATTTTTGGGAACAACCCAAAAAGGAAAGTGGGGAGTATTTTTGGGAACGGAGGGAGTATTATTTTACGGGGTTGGGTGGGCCTTACTTAGCTAAAAAGCTAATTTTTGTTTCTTTTTCTTTGTTTTGTTTTTTGCACTTTAATTGTGCATGTGATGAAGGTTTTGCGGCAAATTATATTGTGGGATCGGTACACCATGTGCATGATGTACTGATCCCAAAACGTCGTAGTTTTATTAATTCTAAACCACCAATTTGAGAGCCTTCTTGCTGCACGCTCAAAAAATCCACCGCCACTCCCACTACCCTTTCTCCTCCCATCTATGTCCAGCTATGGCGTTATTATCTCTTATGATTGTGAATTGTGATTAGAAACCGGGTGCGGCCAACTTTATTGTTACGCAACAACGTAAGATTAAAAAAAGACTATTGCATTTCTGGAGAGGGAGCGTCGAGAAAGTGGTGGCGGCTTAACTCCTAGTCCTCAAGGCGGCGACGCTCAGCCCTGATGTCGAATCTGATGCTGTAGCACTCGCCATCGGAAGATGTGGGAGAGGCTGGTCATCATGTCGTTAATCTCTTGTTCCTTAGCTTCGTGTCCAACATTGTGTTAACGGTGAAGCCAAGCTGTGCTATCTTGGCGGCGGTGGGGTAGAAGTCCAATAATTGGTGTATAATTTTGTTTGAATGGCAAGAGTCATTATTTACCTGCAGTCCATTAAGTCCATTAAGAGTCATTATACGAATGGCAAGAAGCCAAGCTTTGTATAAATCATTTTGGGGATATAACATACTTCGTATAATTTATTTGTTAATTGTATAATCTCATTTTGATAATCATTGACACTGCAGGTAGAAGATAATTGGTGTATTGGACTTCTCATTTGATTTATCTACATTAAGTTACATTTTTATTAAAACGATTTACATTTCCATTTATCTCAAGTTCGTATGTATTAGGGTGAGTTACATTTCAATTTTCTTTCATAAATTACATCTTGCTTACATGTGATTTACCTATGTAATAATGCGAGTTACACACACCACAAAACATGAGTTACACCTTCTTAAGCGCAAGTTACATCTTTTTATGCGTGAGTTACATCTTATTATACGCGAGTTATATTTAGACTTGTCTTAACAAGTTAAATTTTGCATACACCTAAGTTAGATTTTCAATCATTACAAGTTACATTTTCTATAACATGAGTTACATCACACCATAAAGTCCTCCTATTCAAACAAAAGAATCAGTTTTATGCAATTTTTTATTTGCAAAAAAAATGATTTCTTAGACAAAAAAGTGATTTTTAAAAAATGTTTTAATGGCCTTGATATAAAAAACATAACATATTCACTATTTAAGTAATCCCCGGCTATTGAAACAAAAAAAACATTTTTTTGGCAAAAAAAATGATTTTTTTTTGCGGAAAAATGGATTTTTTGGTAAAATAAATGATTTAAAGAAAAAAAAACATTATTTATGGTCTGAATATTAAAAACAAAACATATTCACTATTTACGTAAAGTAATTGAGCAATTAGATTCCTTATTTTCATTGAAATCAATGTTTCATTTCTTATAATTCGTATTAGACAAGTTACATTTAGACTTACCTGCAGTTACATTTTTTATCAACGTGAGTTACATTTCCTTACACGCGAGTTACATCATTCATGCTATAAGGACAAAAGAAAAAAAACAGTTACTGTACACGCGTGTACTGTTCACGCGATTTTTTAAAAACAATCAAAACTACGTCGTTTTGGGGGTGGAGCATGATGCTCACCATGGGATGATCCCACGGTATACGAACTGAGGTTATGCATGATGATGAGAGCTGCGTTAGATTACGTAGTTTGAGAACATGTAGACATTTAAATTAATTTTGAAATTTTCAGTACTTAAATACTTGGATTATTTTTGGATTGTGGTTTAGCCTGTGCATTCGGTTATGTGAGAACCGAGTGTGGCGGTAACACCCATTGAATATTATTCTTCCGCTGCAATTTAAACTCTTTTGAATTAAATATTTTGGGAAATTCTTTCTACACCTGTTATAATTAGCACCAATTTCGGGTATAAATTTAGGGGTGTTACACACTGCCTCACCATACCCGACCGGGTATGGGTGGATACCCAACTGGGTATTTGTTAGAAATGTTACGTTAGGTCAATGGATGTACATATATACCTGACCAAGTATGACCCTATACCCAATCAACGCGAGTATATGGGTTAAACACCCTAGTGGGCAGTTTTGAGTAGCTGAACGTAGATCGCTCGGGTGGGACCCATCCACGATAGTTACTAAGAATTACTGCATGACTATAGGGCTAGGTATTGTCCATAATTGAACGAATGAAAAGGTAGCCATATCCGGGTTAGGGTTATGGTAGAATAAGGAGGGGGAAAGTGACACCAGACGGTAAATGATCCAATAACACTTCCGGTAGGGGAAAGTGACCTCAGGCGGTAAATGGTCCAATAACACTACAGGTAGGGGGAAAGTGACCCCGAACGGTAAATGATCCAATAACACTTCAGGTAGGGGAGAGTGACTAAGACGATAAATGATCCAATAACACTCAAGGATGAGGAGAGTTACCCCGGATGGTAAATGATCCATTCAACACTCATAGGTTAATCGAATGCACGAGATAGCTTGCAAGCTAGATATTCGGGAAAGGTGTGGGAAAAGGTCGGGTAAAGACTAATTTCTCTAAAAAGGCTTATTTAATGAAAATGTCCTACAAGTTGAATATTTTACAAGTATATATGGTATGTATATCTTGTGGATGAGGTAACGGTAGTTACACCTATATGTATACTTATCACCCCATTTTTGGATGTTGCGTCTGAAATGTTACTTATTCCTCATATAGTCTGCTTTTCATCAGTACTACTTTCTATGGATTATTGATCCCTTCGAGGGCCTCACTATTTTCAGGTTAAAGGTAGAGTCCTGCTACCTGCACCTTTGCATAGGATGATTGTTAAAATACGGAAGACGTGGTTCGTGCTTCCCATTCCTATTTAAAATTATGATGTTGCTCATGGATATTTAAACAGTGTTTTTTGTAAAATATTTGGGAGCTTTGCATGCTCATGATTGCCACGTGTGGCTAAAGATCCCACTTGTGTTTACTAACTGGTTTGGCATATGAATCTATTAGATGCCTTGTGTGATTCAATGGGTATGAAGTACAGTTGTTCCTATTGGGTTGTACGGTGGTTGTCCATGTTGCACGGACGTGGTCCGGGTCATGACATAAACAGTGTAACATATGTTTCATTTTGTGATGCATGTTATGTATTGGGATTGTTGGATGATGATAAGAACTTCATTGATGCTTTCAAGGAAGCTAGCCATTTCTCATTGGCCTATTATCTACGGATTCTATTTGTTATTTTGTTATGGACAGAATCAATGGCTCGTCCAGAGTTTGTTTGGAAAAATTGTTGGACATTCACGGTGGATGACATACAACACACACACACGAAGGCCGATATTAGAGCATCGAGGTTTTCATCCATCAAATACTTAATGGTTTTGAAACATTAGACGTTAGGGTGTTGTAATTTATCTTTACATATATTAATTTTGATGTATAAACAATATTTATCTACTTCCTCTGACAGATCAGATTCTATCTAATGAGCAATTAGAGAGGTTTGCTTTGGAAGAATTGGAAAGATTGTTACAAATTCGTGGAAAGAGTTTGTGCAATTACCCTCCAATGCCAACTGTTGTGCGTGATTCATTGTTGTCTTCTAATGACTGAATAATATATGAAGGATTGTGTTATGATCGAATGGCAATGAGTGAGGAACATTGAACATTTCTCCAATCCCTTACTGAGAAGCAATTACGAGTATATAAAATGATAATGCATTTTGTTCAAGGAGAAGTTGGTGGTGTTTTCTTTGTATATGAATTTAGGGATCACGAAAACCTTATGTATGTAAGACCCTCTCTGCGGCAATTAGGTCAAGAGGTGATATTGTTCTTAATGTTGCATCAAGTGATATTGCATCCCTACTTTTGCCAGGCGGAAGTACTACACATTCTCGATTTGCAATCCCAATAAGTTTGAATGACTCCACATGTAATATCAAGCAGGGGAGTCCCCTTGCAAGACTTATTCTACGTTGTAAACTTATACTATGGAATGAAGTTCCAATGTTACACAATTTTTTTTCGAGACACTAGACCGCACTATGAGGGACGTAATGCAATTTCATAAACAAAATAGCGATGCTCTTTTATATGGGGGAAACTGTGGTATTTGGAGGGGACTTTCGCCAGGTGCTGCCGGTAATACGTAATGGGAGAAGACAGGATGTTGTGCATGCCACCATCAATTCATCATATCTGTGGTCGGATTGCACGGTGCTTCGATTGACGAAAAATATGCATCTGCGAAATATGACTAGTGAAGCTGATTCTTATGATTTGAAGTCTTTGTCTAAGTGGATTGCTAGTATTGGTGACAGTGATGTGGAGGGGGGCAAATGATGGTTGTGTATTTATTAATATTCCTGAAGATCTATTAGTACGCACCAATGAAGATCCTGTACCTGCGATTGTTGAAAGCATATTCCCGAAGTATGTTAGATTTGCCGGGAATATAAGTTGTTTGCGTGACTGTGTCATATTAGCAGTGACCCTAGCTGTGCTTAAAGTTGTTAATGAATATATAATGCATCTAAACGTCAGTGAAGTTTTAAGAACATATCCGAGTTCTGATAGCGTTTCTAAAGTAGATTCTATGACAGATCTAATGGCAGAATTGCACATGCCGGATTTCCTAAACAACATTAAATTATCTTATGTATTGAATCACAAGTTAACATTAAAGGTCGGGACTCCGGTGATGTTTTGCGAAATATAGATCATTCAGGGGGGCTGTGTAATGGAACCCGGCTCATTCTAACCAGGCTTGGCGATCATGTTTTAGAGGGGAAGATTTTAACTGTTGTGAGTGCAGGACAAAGAGTATTAATCCCAAGATTGTCCTTGACCCCCTCAGACGCTAGCTTGCCTTTCAAATTTTAAAGGCGACAATTATGATTTCATATGTTATGACTACAAATAAAAGTCAAGGATAATCATTGTCCTGTGTAGGGTTGTTGAAAAAACATATGTTGACCCATGGACATCTCCATGTTGCGGTGTCTTGGGTGACCAACCGGTATGGCTTGAAAATAGTCAAAATACTAATTTGTGATGAAGGCAAAGGAATCATCCAAAAGACTTAAAATGTTGTTTACAAAGATGTGTTCAATAGCATTTAGCGTTGCATTTAATTCATTTTGACACTCATATGAGGAGGAAGATTCAATTGACTGTGGTCGAGCTTTTGAGTCATTTTAGTAGTATATTTCAATGTATTATTACAAGCATGTATTGTGTATTATGTTGTTATCAATTATCCAAAGCGGTCGTTTTTTATATCTCAATATTGCAATGAACGACACCTTGTTGTGCAATGTTTTTGTAATACAACTTTGTTGTGATAAAAAAAATTATAAATATTCACCGACCATGCAACGTATGTGTGTTCCACTAGTATTATAAAAAGTACTATGAGATGTTCTTAAACAGAGCCTTACTAAAAAAACAAGAATTTTTGTGACAAACAAAAATAAAATGCGATATTATTAGGGATAAAACGAGTCATGTATTTTTCGTGCTAACGGTCCAACCGTCCAAATCATAAAGTTAAGATTTTCTTTGTCATACTTTCTAACATATTATAGTATTTGTTCTGTTAAATGTCAATGTTAGTAGAAAATAGTTTGAGAGAGAAAGGAACAACACTTCAGTATAGTAAAAATAACGTAGTAAATACATGGGGGTGATGGTCTATTTATATGCATCCACCACAAGTCCAAATATTAATGCTACGTGGGTTTGGTCCAATGTAATAACTAGTATCAATTCTAATGGGTCAGCAAGTCCGATAAATAAGTAAATTAGCTCGGGCCAATCTCCACTAGTCAGGTTGTGTCATGGGCCTGGTCAGGCCTAGACTCGGGTATAAGTATAACGTGTCAATAGTACTGAACGTCTGGACCTGACCCATTATCCCAACGCTCAACTTCATTGATTGGGATGAGTTTTCAAAGCACAAGGTGTTTGGCAAATGTAAGAAGATTGTATCCTGCTATTCAATTTTTGTGACATTCAATGTGATAAAAAATGCAACGATTGTTATAGTTTGTCATAGTTTAATTGATGCCTAGAAGAAAGAACGATACACATAATTCGTTGATACTGATTGTTGTGTCGTAGACTGGTTCATGACTACATGACAATAAGAGTGAATGCCTCAGCTAATCGACAAGCCAATAGTAAAATTAGGAAGGAATTAAAGGGGTCTCCATCCTCTAAAAAAATGTACAAACAGTATGTCACGTTATGATTGTCTCATTTTACCTTATTGATTCGCTCCACTAAGATTGTCTCATACCAAATTTGGAAAAGTTTGTGCGGCTCTAAATCATTCTTACTTTATTTTTACTTTATCAATTCAATATAAATCACATAAATCACTTTTTATTGATTTATGTGTCACTCCCTCTTGTCCATGGTTAGCTGGAGGGGGGAGTATGTGCGTTTCTGTGTATTTAAAATGAAAATTTAAACCACGAGTTCACTTAAGGGGTCATTTACGGAGATTCTTGAATCACTACATATTCAATTCTTATAATTGGATGATAAATTATCCTAAGGCCACTATATGATTTCGAGACCTAGATTCTGTATTCCTTGCTAGAGTTTTTCATTAAAATAATCTTTAGACTTTCACAATTCTTGTTCAACTATTCGGACTTGGAATTCATATTACACATATACACATCTAAGAAGAAAGTTTTAAAACACAAAATCTCTAATCTTTTTAAATGTTCCTTCTCCAAATTCTGTACTTCCATTTAACTTTTCTATCTTAGACTTCAAGCTCCACTTTTGTAGCTATTTGCCTTTAGTCCGAGTCAACGAGTGAATCTTTGAGATAAACTATGAACTCGTTTGATAACACTAAAATCGGCTGAATTTATCAATTCTGCTGAAATTTATGAACGGGGGTGTATTGGTGTATTCTGTTGATTTATTAAAAAACTAATATTATACCCGTGCGATGCACGGGAAAATATATTTCTCATATGAAAAAGTAAGTCTTCGAATAACACATATACATATACTCCGTAGTTTATAAGTTTCCCACATAAGAATTCAAATTATTATAATTGTGATCCTTTGAGGGTGACATGTACAATGTTGGCGAGACTCTAATTTACAACGATTTAGACAAATGAATGATGACATGTACACACTTAAAAATACGGGGACTAAAATTCAATATGAACACTATTTGAGGGATGGAAAGTGCGACATTCTCATTTTTTACATAAATTAAACAATTTTCTGTTTTTTGTGATCAATGATACATTTTTAATACTTTTGTATGATCAATCATAAACCGAATACTTTTCTAGTGTAACACATAATTTTATTGCAAATCGTTACACCAAAGGAATTCACTCAAAAATGGGAAGTTTTATTTGATTATATTTTAAATAAATATGATTTCAAATATTAAAAGAGAATTATTTCCAAGGTATAATCAAGTGTTATGAAGATTTACAATATGTCTTTTACAGCTCTTCTAATTGAAACATGAGTTTCAGGAACTGCACTTAAGCCTAACATAGGTAAGGTTTTATTTCTAATAAGAATTTTACTTTTCACAATATATTATTTTATTGATGTCAAAATTAAATAAATGTTGTAAGTTAAATCTTCATTTAAGTTTTAAGACTACCTTAATAAAAAAAATCTAGCTACACGCAACAGTACTACTACGTATATATCAAGAGGTATGTAATACTTGCCTTTTATTTAAATACTTCGTATATAATTATATCCAATTTTGTAATTATGAGAAAGTTTATTAAATAATTTTGCTTCTGATTCGATATATGTCATACTTCTTTTAATGTTTTCATTTTAATTGTGTCTAAATCAACGGTTCATCAGTGTCTTCAATGATATAAAGGTAGATAAAACTAACACACATGTGGCAATGAGCCAATGAAATAAGTCTTAGAAATAGCAAAAAGTTATCTTTATAAAAATTGCTATAAATAGGAGCAAAAACGTTTTGAAATTCCAAAAGAGGAGTATCATATTTTTTATTCCGTGAATAGGAGTAATCTGCCAAGTTTGAAAAAAAACCCATGTTTAAAACCTAATAATACCAAATTTGGCAGAAATTTGTTCATATTCAAGGAATGAGGGTGAATTCCCCAAATAGGAGTAAAACATAGGCAAAATGCAAAACTAGAAGTACCATGTTTTGAATAGGAGTAACTTTAGTGTTTGGACAAGTATACCCCTACCCAAACCCCAAGCTCCAACAAATTTCATTAATAGTTAAAACATAAAAGAAATACTCTGTAAGATTAATTAATTTATAATAAAATTCTAAAAAAACACAAAAATATCAAATAAAATATACTCCGTATTAAATAAAATAAAAAATTCTTAAAATAAAAAAGTAAAAAATAAAAAACTAAAAAAAAATAAAAAAATGAAAAAAATATAAAAAAAATATGTAGGCGTTTGTCGCCGCCTCAACAACCTCCCAGCACCACCAACTCTGACCACCGAAAAAAATGACAACATTTTCCCGAAATGCCATCAAGATGGCAGATTTTGAGAAAATTTGGCATTTTCAAAGAGTAAAACTGCCATCTTTATTGCATTTTCAAAGAAAAATGATAGTTTTTACATAAAATGACATTTTTTCGCCGATCGGAGGTGACATTGCTGGGTGATGATCGAGGCTGCGGGAGAGGCCTGCATAATTTTTTTTATATTTTTTAATGCAGTTTATCTATTTTTTATTTATTTTTAAAGTTTTTTGTTTTTACAAATATAAATTTTTTAATATTTAATATTTTAATATTGTTGGGATGAACTTAGATTATTTTAAAAATTAAATGGCCTGCATAAAGGTTTCATTTCTAGTGAATGAACTTAGATTTTTTTAATAGGATCAAATAAGTTACTCGTATATTTTAGAATTAACTAAGTCAGTGATATTAAGGGTACAAAATTAATGTTTACTCCTATTGAAAAAAGTTTTAAGTTTTACTTCTATTTGTGCAATTATGTTTATGTTTACTCCTATATTGGGCAATTTCTCAATAAAAAATATGATAGTCCTATTTTGCAATTTCAAAACTTTTTTAATCATACTCAGGGAATTCATGGTTATCTTTATTACTACTCCGTAATACGGAGTACTTAGGGAGTGTTTGCAATAGCTTAAAAAGCATTTCTCGGCTTTTGGCTTAAAAAAGCTAAAATTATTGTTTTCAAATGATAACTTGTATTTAAAAAAGTGTTTTTCGGCTTTTGTGCGAAAAGTGCTTTTTACTTTTTCCAATTATACAAAAAACACTTATTTTATCAAACACTATTAAGTTTTACTTTTCAAAATCACTTAATCTGCCAAGGAGCCATAGCTACCGATTTTCAATCTGGGCCGCATCTCTAGCCCACCTATCCGCCGTTGAATAGTTCTAACATAGATAGAGTCAGGCTAGAATGACGGCCAGTCATGTCACCTAAAGTCGGCTCCGCTCTCCTTTCACAAAGCTCCGGTGAAGAAAACCGGCGACGATGATCATCTTCTTCGATTAAAATTAATAGACACCTTTCATTACATTTCCATGGAGCCAAGATTCAAGGCCACTACCTGTATTATGGGGGTGTTTGGATCTGATTCTTAAAACTGCTTCTGCTCCTTCAGGGAGCAGAAGCAGAAGTTGGGGTGTTTGGGTGAAAGTGCAGAAGTGATTCTGGTGCTCTAATTTACTCCTAGAATCATTTTTTTTAGAAGCTGGGGGTGACCAGCTTCTGAAAACTGATTCTGATTCTGCTTCTGCTTTAAAAAAAGAAGCAGAATCAGAATTAGTTCCAAACATCCCCTATAATCATAGACCTGTCAAACATTAAAAAAGGACAACCATAAAATCTAAATTATACTGAGTATCCTCTTTTCAAAGCAAATGATATTCAACATTTATTGGTCCAATATTTTATATCCTTGGTGCTTATATTATATAGATATATAGATGTGCTTATATATATATATATATATATATATATATATATATATATATATATATATATATATATATATATATATATATATATATATATAATAAAATAAAGAAAAAATTGTATGAAAAAATAGCTAAAATGATCATTTATATTAACTTAAGCTAATATAATTAGAAAAATAATTTCAATCTTACTTTTTCTTATTATTACACAATTCAGCAGACAAAATCAAAGGTTAAGTGTTTTGATAAAAAGTTGGTTGATAAATTTGATAGACCGAAAATCATAGTACCGAAAATAAGGTGTTTGTGTTTTCAATATCATGGTTTTTTTTATACATTTCTCCATTTTATATTTTTAATTACAGTTATGTTCGGTTATGCTTAAGCGCCTCATGTTTGATGCGTTGATGTACTCCGTATATGACTTCATATAGTTTAGGTGTCAAATCAAATTAACAAAAACAGTATTTTATGCTCTTTATGAATTATCGTGTATCTTTATTGGCAAAAACAATGATATTGTTATCTTTATGACTTCTTATGAATTTTAGATATTGGATATCTAACTTTGTGTACTGAATTTTCCAAAAAAAGGAAACTTTGTGTACTGAATTTTGTTTTGCAACTTTTATAATGTTCTTTAGTACATTAAGTCCCTTTGAATAGTACATAGTTCATGATATTTCAGGAGTGACTATTTCATCCTCCCAAAAAACTTTATCAATTGCGTTTAAATCAATAAATATTTGATGAGGGTGGGGATTATTTTTTTTAGGGGAGTTTTTACTTTTTACCCTTAGTTTGAGGTTTAGTTTTGGAATAGGTGTACAATCCTACTCCCTCCGTTCTTAAACAACTTCACACTTTCCGTTTTGTATAGGTTCAAAATAAATTTCACACTTCAATTTTTGACAACTTTTCAATATAAAATTACACTTACACTCTTAATTTTTCATCTACTTTACATTCACTTTCTCACTAACTTTATCTACTTTATTGAAGGGCATAATAGGAAAGTCGAAAAAAAAAATTCACTTTCTTAAAAACTGTGAATTGACATGGCGAAGTTCTTTTGTGACGGGAGTATATGTTTAGGGTGAGACTTTTTGTGGCCGATGGTTTCTTTGAAGTTGGGATTGGGATTATTTTGTAGGTGTAGAAATTGATTGCAGACACAAAACCGAATCCAGTTGGGGGCAAACATTTGAAAAGTTCGACAATCGACAGCTTAATAATACGAAGTGTGTGTATTTTGGATGAGACGATACTGTTAAAAGAAAAAATCAGGTGTCTTCCCGTCATAAAGTTTGGCCTCCTCCTTACTCCACCGCCATGTGCGCCTCCGTTCCGACCATTATTTTTCTACTATTCAATTGCCGGCCGAACAGTTGAAGAAGACGAAGAAATAGTTCCATAGATTTCTATTTCACACGGAGTAAAGATTACTCCTTTGTCACTTTAATGCTAGAACGCGCGTGAAGGCTCGCGCGCTTTTAGTTTAGTTAGTGATTAGGTTTGTAGATTTTTGTGCGTTGCGTCGCGAACCAGCGATGGACGGGAGGAGAATAACCGCCAGCCCACGGCCCTGCAGCGGGCGGCGAGTGGTGGCGAAGAAGCGCCATCGCTCTGGGGCGGATGGATTAGTGAACAGCGTCAAGAAGCTTCAAAGGAGGGAGATTTCTTCAAAGCTCGATCGGGCGTTTAGTATGAAGGATGCGCCAGAGAGATTTCGTAACATTCGTTTACAGGTTGATCACTTTTCCCCGTCTTTTTTTTTTCAATTTAATTTATGGGTTTCCTTAATTCATTTACTTGCGTAGGTATAGTTATTCAGTGAGATAATACTGGGTTTAGCCAGTTAGGGAGCGATAATTTTTCCATTCAAATTTTATCTGCCCCAGGCTTCTAGCGGTACCTCAAAGAACCCTAAGGCAGTTGGAGGTTATGCTTGTTTAAGTGGTTCAATGTGAAAGCCTAAATTCATCATTTTGATATGATTAGCTTACAAGTCTAATGATTTTTTGTTGATACAGGAGGAATATGATACCCATGATCCAAAAGAGCACTGTGCGACTGCACTTCCTTTTCTAATGAAAAGGTCCAGAATCATTGAGATTGTTGCTGCACATGATATTGTTTTTGCACTTGCTCGATCTGGGGTGTGTGCAGCTTTTAGCCGAGGTAACATGATCTATCTCAGGGCCTGTTTGTAAATGGTGTAGAGGAGATTGTTGCTGCACATTTATCTTATCTCTATTTTTTATTGGTGTAGAGACGAATAGGAGGATATGTTTCTTGAATGTCAGCCCAGATGAAGTGATACGAAGTTTGTTCTACAACAAAAATAATGATTCTATCATCACTGTTTCAGTGTATGCTGCGGATAATTTTAGCTCCTTAAAATGCAGGACCACTAGGATTGAGTATGTCCACTTCATGCAACTATTTTTTTCCTCGTTTAGTCCATTGGCCCTTGTTTTGGTTGGGGGATTTCATCGTGCAGGGAAGATGAGGGGTGATATTTATTTTATTAATTTATTTTGCATGTACATGGCTGTAAGAGAAAGCAATGGAAATTATATCGGTATACATGAATTAACTAAACATATACAAGTCGTCATTCTCTAGTCTATGACTAGCAAATAGTGATGAATTAGTAAAACAAAAACAAACCCCCTCTCTTCTCTCCAAAGTTCCCAACCAAACAAGTCCTTTAAATCCATTATGGTCCCCCACTTACTGAATTGCTTCATTCATTTCCGATACTTAGATACATAAAACGAGGTCAACCTGATGCCGGCTTTGCCCTTTTTGAGTCGGAGTCATTGAAATGGCCCGGTTTTGTGGAGTTTGACGATGTAAATGGGAAAGTTCTCACTTACTCTGCTCAGGATAGGTAACTGTCTGCAGTTAAACCATCCTACTGCTAATGCAGACCTTACTCTGATACAATTTTTTCTATTGGATCAGCATATACAAGGTTTTTGATTTGAAGAATTATATAATGTTGTACTCCATATCGGATAAAGATGTTCAAGAGATTAAAATCAGGTTAGTCCATGGACTGTTGGAGTATGTATTGCATGGTCATATCTGGTGCACATGAGACACTACAATGCAATGTTGTAAATTTTTTATAAGCACTTAGTGTCTGCAAGGAGGCAGACTAGGGCCAAGCATCTTATCAGATATGATCGGGGTTAGTCAGGATGTATGTGGAATTAGTTGGAACTTAAGGGTGTGTTTGTAATGATGGTTTTGGAAGGGAAACCTTTGTAGGGTTTATTTTTTTCTTCATATAAAAGGAAGCTGATGCAAATTGGTGTCCTCGCAAGGTGAGGGTCAGGGGAGGAAGGGTCCCACTAAAGGGTTGTATAGGGAGGCAAGCCTCCCCTTATCAATTTTTTACAAGAGACTGCTCCTAAGACTTGAACACTTTACCTCTTGGTCACACAACACCTTAACCGAATAACCGGTGCCTTTAGGCTTCCTTTCACTTTTTCTTAAAAAACATTGTAAAAATGAATTCTAGGTGATTGAAATGTTATGCAATTAGGAAATCACAACTAACTTAATCTTTCAATTGGATGAAATTTCAAATATATGAGATATAGACTAGGCCCCTTCCTCGCAGGGACGCCAACGGGCACTGAGCATCCCCTTTATGAATTGGCCTGGCCCTCCAAAACTCTCCATCCAAAACAGTCACAAGTGGGAAGAACACAGGTGTCCAAAGAGAGCCTAGTATGTCACTTTGTCATACTACAAATGCATTAAAGTTTGCAGTTCTTAAGGATATGCAGTTCAGCTGATTCATGTCTGTATTTTATTCTCACTGGGCATAATGAAGATTATTGTGTTTACTTTGCAAGTGTCATTACCTGTAAATAATTTATTGTGTTTAAGCTATGTAGTTGTTACTTTTGGAAAATAGCCCAGGAATCATGTTGTTGATATATACCCAAGCTAGTTGTTATATTCCATTGAAGATTCTCTCTATTGAGGATGGATCTGTTCTCAAATCGTTCAACCATCTGCTCCATCGGAATAAGAAGGTGGATTTCATTGAACAGTTCAATGAAAAGCTACTTGTCAAGCAAGAGAATGAGAATCTTCAGATTCTTGATGTGAGTGTTTAGGCTTTCTTTTGGAACTTCTAAAATGTTAGGTAAAGAAAGTAAGAAGGAAAATCCAGGGGAAACTTGAAAGGAAAGAAATTATAGGTGAAAGCAAAAAATTGGTTCAAACCAGACTAAGAAATCTAAATACATTAAAATTCTTCATTTTTATTCAAATATAGTTTTCCTTTCTATTTTCTTAGCTGGAACCAAACATTAGAAACAGATTTCTGCCTCCGCAATAGTTTGAACAAATATCTAGAATCAGTTTTTTGAGTTGATGCGTTCAAGTCTATCATTTATTATCCCCCCAAAATATATATCCTTCCCATTTTCCTCCTTATATTCTCCCCCTGTACTTCAGTTTCAAACAGACGCTCAGTTTCTTACACCCCTCTCAAGTCTTCAATACTTCATTCAAATACTTGGTCTAAACTTTAACAAACATTTGATTTCAGGTCCGCAATGTGGAGTTGACAGAAGTTAGCAGGACTGAGTTCATGACACCATCAGCATTCATATTTCTGTACGAGAACCAGTTGTTCTTGACTTTTAGAAACAGAACAGTTGCTGTGTGGAACTTCCGTGGGGAGCTTGTCACTTCATTTGAGGATCACCTTTTATGGCATCCTGACTGTAATACTAACAACATTTACATTACGGGTGATCAGGACCTGATTATCTCCTACTGCAAAGCTGATTCTGATGATCCCCTTTCAGAAGGAAGTGGTAAGAAATGGAACTTGGCCAGTTTTATTCCCATCTCTGTTAGTATTTTAGGATTTGCATAACATATGCAGTAATTGGTCTAGGGGATTGGCTCATTGCCCAGTGCTATGAACCAGCAACCCAACCTGGCCCAGGGGACGATCACAATGCAGGAAAGGGAAACCTAGCAACTAGGCAGGGACTTTTAGAACATTGCATTGACATATATATCTTCTATAGCATGGCATAGTTCGTAAGAATGAGCAATGATCTTTTGTCACCTATCTGAAATTGGTATCAGCTGCGCAAGGATATGCTTGGAATCCGGCAAATGCTAGGGAAAAAGAGAGTGCTATGGAGTTATTTGTTGTGTTTGGTTTTACCATGGATAATGCAAAGGAAAATGAAATACTATCAAGTAAATAAATAATATGAGCTACAAACTCTAAGAGGTTTGGATTAGAACTCCAAGGAAAATTGGAAGGAAATTAAATTTGGGGAGAATAAGAAATGTGTTCAAACTCGATAAATTGGTTTCTAGATATTGCTGAGATTGATTTTATTTATTTTTCTATTATATAAACACACTAAGAAATATAAATATATGTAATAAACTTTTACCATACTGCTTTACATTTTCCAAGATAAAACCAAACATAGGAGAATAAGTTTCCTCAATATACTTTTTTTCATTTCTCAACATTTTCATTTGGGTCCAGAAATACCAGGGATAGATAAAGAAATAAGGCGTGTAAGGGGAATGCAAAGAAAATGTCAGGGAAATAAAAGGTTAACTTTATAAACTTATTTGAGATATTGTTGATGCACAGTTTTTTCTCAATTTAAGTAATAAATAGTTATATTTCGTTACCCTTTGCATTCTCCGTGACCCACACACACCTTAGGGCTAAGAGATTCTTTCTTTTGTTATTTCAATCTGTTTCTAACGCATGAAGATTACTCTGGGCTCTGCAGCAGGTTCCATCAATGTGAGCAATATATTGACAGGAAAGTGCTTGGCTAAAATAAAAGCCACCAAAGACGACGCAAAGAGTGATTCTGATAATAGTCATAATACTAGTCCACGTAGTCGGACACGGCATAATTATAAAGGGTCACACCGAATTAGGAGCACCATTGCAGAAGCACTGGAGGATATCACTGCACTCTTCTATGATGAAGACCGCAATGAAATATATACTGGGAACAGGCTTGGATTAGTCCATGTTTGGTCCAACTGAATAAAAGCTCTGTTTATGTCTACTTCAGATATTGCAGGGAACTGTAACATTAGACCTCGGAGTGCAGCCCCCTCGGCTTCTTGTTTTCTTTTCTTTTTTAACTCACGCCTAGCTCTCGCCAAATGGTCTGCAAATAGAGGTAGGGGGTATTTTTCTGTATCATCTATTTACATTTAGTATATGGTTGCTGATTTATTTGGTTTCTTATGGGAATATGGAGGAAAGACTCTTTCAATAATAGGACCAATAGATGATTTGTGATGGTGTAGATGTATTCTTTCAAGTTTCTTACCTTGTAATTGATGTGTTGTTATATTATTAGTGCCGTAGTGTGATGAATGGATTGAGGCTGTATAGTGTATACTACTTACTGTACACTCATTAGTCAAGTGACATTGGCCTTGTTTGCTCATGTTCTTGTCTTTCTAAATCTTTTCTTTTCCCATTAGTGAATATTGTTGCATGCAATTATCGACAATGGTGGAGGTGGAGGTGGAGGTGGAGGTGGAAACATGTGGTGACTGGTGAATGATGATTGTTGTCATTAGGACTTCAGAAGCGGTGGTATTGGCAGCTTTGGTGCGGTGGCAAAAAATACCAATAGTGGCAGTGGTGATGGTGATGATGAGCGTTGCTGCGTTGGCAGTTGTAACCATCATAGTTCATATGTAGATCGGTCTCACTGCCATCCTTTTTGCCATCCTTTTTACCGAACTTAACAAGACTAATTTATCCTAAACAATTCTAAAGTTGTCCATCATGCAGCTATCAACTATAACTATTCTTACAATAACAAATAAAATACTCTGTAACTCTTTGACCGCCCTAGGTAGGGATGGACCCGGGTGGGCTTTTTTTGCAAAAATTTGAGCCCGGAACCGGCCCGGGTTGATACCGGGTCCGGGCCGGGCCCGGGTCAAGTTCATTTTTTTTGTTTCTAATTAACACCCGACCCCCCCCCTTCACCCCCACCCCCAACCCCCCCCCCCCCAAACACCCAACCCTAACCTAGAAAAGCAAAAAAAATTGAACCGGGCCCGGCCCGAATCGCCTGGGCCGGTTCACCAAAAGTTGGGCCCGAGCCCGGCCCGCCCGACCTGCCCAAACGGGCTAAAAGCTCGGAACCAGCCAACCGGTCCCGGTTCGATCCGGGCCCAAATAGTAACGGGCCGGGCCGGTTCCGGGTCGGGCCGGCCTGGTTTAGTCCATCCCTAGCCCTAGGGAAGGACCCGGTCATGGTCTCAGATCGGTCCAAAATTGGTATGGTACTGTGCAGAATTAGATTGGGTTCTTTTTTCAGTCCCGGGTTGAGACCGGGTACCCGATCAGGTAAAAGAGGTACCCCGGGTTCCAATATTTGGACCCGAACGGGTAGTTCTGCTCCTAGTTTCCATCCCAGACTGGCCAATATTTTTTAATACTCCCTCCGTGGCTCCATCTTATAAAATTTGGTCAAAGTTGACTTGCATGTCAAATAATAAAGTAAAACTCGTGTGATTGAAATTTATGAAGATGAAAGAGAAATAATTTTAGTCACATATTTGTTACTTTAAATGAAAATGACAAAGTTATTTGAGATGACCAAAAAAGGAATTTGGTCAAGTTGTATGGAATGAGGGTAATGGCTTGAAATTGAGTGAAAAACTATAACAGGTCCGCTACCAGGGCTGAACCCGCCCAAGTACCCGGAACTGGCCCATATCCGAATTAATACGGGTCAGGCTCAGGCCTTGGAATTTGGAAATAATTGAGAAAGACTGGTAAGTCTCGACCTGGAACCGGTTCCAGTCCACCCTATTGTCGTCTAGTTTGGTGCTGCCAAATACGTAGTACTTTTATCACACCTATTAAATGTTAAACCCTAAACCCAGATGATAAATCTATTATAATCTAAAAGCAAAATGTTTTTGGGGATTGGATTCCCGCTCAAAAGTGTCAACATCAAATGGAAAATAAATGGATATCGAGAAGGTTGAATGGTTGGATGGTTTTAGGCGTGTTGGAGAAGATTTTCGGATTGTCCTTAGGGATGATGTAAATCTAATTGGTGGATGTGAAGTGGATAGTGGATACAATATAAACATAGCATGTGAAGTGAGAAATTAAAAATACATTCAAGTGTCATCAACATCATCCTCATCATAGTCTGATGATCTAGTCTATACTACAATCACTATCACTGGCATCATCCTCATCCTCATCATAGATTGAATCGTCGCTTTGGGGTTGCATGAGGACATTCATGTCAAAGGATGTCAGACTTGATTCCATCTCTTCTATGCCAAACGAGTCATAATGCATCCGGTCTTCAAATTTCTCGTCCAAGCAGTTGAGCATCCATGCAAGGGAACATCTTAGTCCTTTTTCTGCAATCTTTATATGCCTTGGTTTCACAGTTAATTCGAGGTTGTAAGTGAAGAAAGCCGGGAAAGCAACCAACTCATCCAACGCCCGGCCGCCCATCTCACGAATGAAATAAGCAAAACTTTGTTTCATGATCTCAATATTCAAAGCAAGCAACTGAGGGCAGCCCACGACCATTGTCCTTACTTGTTCTAAAGAAAACCCACATGCCTTGAGGAAATCAACATGGTTTACCACAGCTGCATTGTTAAGACTGACAACCTGCGGCATCTTCTCCATAACTCTCCCAAAATCCTCTGGACATAGACCTAAAAGCGAGTTGAGGAAAATTTGTTGGCTTTTCAACCTTTCCTCAAGATCAATTCCTAGAATTGAAGGGTATTGGAAAATGACTGAAGGAATTGAGGTTCGCCTGACCATGAATTGTTCAAGGGATTTCACATTTGGTTTAACTCTCTCTTCGAGCCCAAACCCTAAAATGTGCGGATTTTTCTCGACTAACTTTGCCACTGCTGACCTCCGGATTCCTACCACACTCTCAAGATATTCCACAAAGGGTTTGATCACCCGACCTACTCGCATCCCTAATATTTCGGGGTACCTCACAAGCACACCTGCAATTGCTCTTCTTGCCACCCCAATGCCCACAAGATATGCCACAGAAGTGCTCATTGTTCCCTCAAGCTTGAATCCCAATACTTCTGGATACTGCTCTAGAACCAGCGGGATGTCATTCGGTTTAATGTCCAAACCTTGTAGGTGTTTGACAACAGGCGCAAGGTCAACTACAACACTTGCATGGAGAACTTGTGGGTACCGGCGAAGAAATCCGGTGAGTGTGGATTTCCTAACACCCAATTTGCCGAGGTAATCAAGAACGGGAATCATGTTTTTCTTCACACTGCAGCCGAGGACAAGAGGGTAATTGTTGATGTCCTCAATTGTGAGTCCCAATTTGTGAAGGAAGTCCAAACGCTCCCTCATGACTTCAACCGAGGGAGGAAGCTCTAACCCGTCTAGCTCGTCAGTCATAATGCCAATCCCTCTCAAGAAGTCATAAACAAGTGCACGGTTTGCCACCCTCTCATTCTTCATTTGCAACAAACTAGGATGAGAGTACAAGGAAGATGCATCGGTTTTCTGTTTCTTATGACTTTCATGATCAGTTACAGATTTGGAAGACAGTGTTCTACTCACAACGGAACAGCATAGCCTCATTATTGGAGTTTTCTTTGAATGCGAAATAAATTGAGATCGACATATTGCAAGGGCAGATATATCATAATGTGCAAGAAAGAAGTTTGGTTTTGTCAAGGCATTGTAGCCTATGAGACTCATGGTTCTGAAGTCTGTACTCCAGAAAAAATCCTGCATCAGAGAAAAGAATGTCAGGATCAATGTGCATATTCCAATTTCCAAGTTAATAGCTGTCAACAAAAACCAGATCAGATTGACATAAAATAAATTATGAAAAGCAGCTAAATAAAATTCATATAGTTTAATATATATAGGCTGAATGCACCCCACATCGTCACCGTCTACCATTATGGCATTGTCTATATATCTATCTATTATAAATATACAAAAGCAAAAGAAGTTTTCAAGGGCTTAAACATCACTGTATTATACAAAAGATGGTACTCCGTACTTGTTTTCTTTGTACTTGAGAGACGAGACATTGAAAACAAGTACCATCTTTTGTATAATATAGTGATGTTTAAGCCCTTGAAAACTTTTTTTGCTTTTGTATATTTATAATAGATGGATATATAGATAATGCCATATGTGAAGTAACACTTTCTCATTGATACTTATGTGTTAAGAAGTGAGAATGAAATAATCAGTCCATCTTTTTTCCATTCTATGCTCTAAAATGTCATCAAAAAAGAGATGAAAATCAGGGGGGAAACGCATTTTTATTTAGGCAAATGACATTCGTTTATAAAGAAAACAAAACAGCAAAAATTTGACTTTGTGGAATGAAGAAAAACGATGGTAATCGAAAAGCAAGAGGGTGAAGAAAATGTTTACCTTTGTGGATAGATGCTGCTGCCTTCTTCAATTTCAAAGGTGTGAGATTGCCTTCATGCTTGGCTGGAAATTGTTTGGCGCACCTCCCTAATTGCTATGCGCACCTATGCTTGAGGAAAACATCCTTGTTTAAGCTTTTTTATACGGAGCAGTAAAATGCATCTTTAGTTAATGCAGTTTACTTCGTTAATAAGTCAAAACAAACACTTTTATATAAGAATTGTGGGTGTCGAACAATAACACCTTTATAATTTAAAAAATGTACTAACCTCCGTCCCATTGAACTTTGACATGTGCAAAGTAGGTGAGAAATAACAAGAGTAAAAAATGTGTGGTTGAGATTTGTGCAGAGGAGAGAGAAATATGCATAACCACAAATTAGTTGCTTTAATAGGAAAGTAGCAAAGTTTTTTGTGACAATAAAAAAGGGGAAGTTCACAAAGTCTACTGTGACGGAGGGAGTATGAATTTAAATCTTAATCATGTAAATAATTATTTTTTACAGCACTCACAATAAAGAATAAAAACCTTGCCAAAATATAAATACTACGTACAAAATATCCATTTGCGACGATACATTTCAATGAAAAAAGATCTTGGAAGTGACAAGACACCCCATCCATGCAATTCGATTATGCATTTCTCCTCTCAACTCCTCTCAACAGCAGCTCTGGCTATAAATACATTTTTGGGCTCCCATTAATTCAGTCTCTTCTCAAAATGTGGAAACATGGTTGGGACTTGGGGTGTGGTCATTTATCAGGTAATTGAATTACACAAAAACTTCATTGGTCATGAAGGTAAGGGCTATTAGGATTTAGGGTGTTTTGTGTTCCTGCTAATAAGAATAAGTCGGAAGAAACCTTGGATGTAGTTTCCAAGATGAGGAGGTTCTTTGTGACCACTTTACCTTTGTTGTGTTCATGTTTTATGGGTGCAGAAAATATATACGGAGTATATGAATGACTGAACTTGAATGACTGAACCACAAGAGGCAGCTCCCATGCCAATCATGGGTTCTCTAAAGGTAATTCCCTAAATGAAAATTGCAGGTCACTCAATATCAAACACAATGTTTTTTGCTAAGCTATATTTTCTTAGGGGATCCTATTTCAGCAGCTCACAGAATCACAGATACATCCCATATATTCATTTGAGTTGGCCAAATACTGAAACAATCACAATGAAAACGCAACTTTAAAAAGCACAAGCAAAGGGAAGAAAAGTCAATTCTCTAAATGAAATATGCACTTCAATATGTCTACCATAAATAGCTTTGGCAATGAAGTTTTAAGTTATTATTAATGTTTACAATGGTCATCATCAGTTTAATGTATATTTCTTGATGGAAATGTAAAAAAGAATTTATCTGTATTATGTATAGTTGAAAGCTTTCAACTCTTTTTATATTTCATTCAATATTTCAATTCTTTTTATATTCCCAGCATACTAGATTACTTCATCACAAAACCAAAACAAAATTATGAAATTGTATGCAATGTATGAGATTAGTTTAGTTAGAATACTTAAAAGTGACTTGAGTTAAGATTATCTAAATGCGATGCATTTGGTTTAACTTTGTATCTACTAGAAACCCTTATACTCGATGTATATGGGGCTGCGGAAAAATAATCATATTTGCTGAGCTGAAATTAGTTCAGAATTAAACATGAAAGTGTAATTTTGAACTGATAATGCAAATATTGAACAAAAAAAATTGGAAAACATAGGGACTTACAGATCTGATCCTTCTAAATTCTCTAGACAATTCTCTCTGTATATCCAACCTTATCAGAAGAATAATTAAACTGTGCTTTTGTAGCATACAAGACTATTTAATGTTCAAATATGGTTAAATATTTTACGATATCATAGTAAAAGTATATTTCAGGGGCCATAAAATAATATATGAATCTTAACTTTCTACCCAACAAAGAACTAGGCATCTTCAAAAAGCCAAACTCATCCTGTTTCAACGAATAAACATATCAGTAACATCTATAGTACATGGTTTTTAGATGTATATCAGTATATGAGAAGTAATACATCACAACAACTTACAGATTTAGTGATTTTCACTTGCTATATGTTGTCGGTCTATGTGGGTGTTCAATTTTGTCGTAGATTTGTCGAAGGGGGTTTTCCAATTCAATTGATGACTCAGTTATGAGATAGAGGTTGTTTACAGAAAATTCCATATCTAAATTATGCGATTGAAGAATCAAAATATGAGAAGGGAGACCATTGTGATAGCGGGTGAGTTAGCCGTTAGGGGTTTCGTGGTTTGGGTGTGGGTTTGGGGAGGTCGGCTGTAACATACACAACGGACCGAGGACATATGGATGCTGCAGGCCGGTTGGGAAAAAACTAAAGAAAAGCAGGGATGGGCTAATCCTAGAATAGCAACGTGTATTTGTTTAGGGTCTGTTTGCAATAGCTTAAAAAAAGCGTTTCTCGGCTTTTGGCTTAAAAAGCTAAAATTAATGTTTTTAAGTGACAACTTCTACTTAAAAAAACGCTTCTCAGCTTTTGGGTGAAAAATGTTTTTACTTTTTCTACTACACAAAAAGCACTTATTTTACCAAACACTACCAACTTTTACTTTTCAAAATCACTTTTTTCTCAAACACTATCAACTTTTACTACTAATCACTTTTTCCAAAATCATTTCAAAAAGTGCTTTTTTAAGCAAGCGCGTTTGCAAACACTCCCTTAGAGTTTGTCTGTGTGTCAGTTTGGCCATAAAATATAAGGTTGTAGATTTTGTATATACTATGTTGCATATTATAGTATATGTTCTATTAAATGACAAAATCCTTGATAGGAATGAGTTTCAAATTTGTGTTTTTCTTCTTACAGTGTTATAGTTATGCCATTGATCTATAAGGTGTTTGACATAAAAAGGTTTAGGTTAAAAAAGATTATTTTAGACTCATAAAAAAAACATATCTATTTTAAATGCATTAATATGAACTTGAATATCTACTACTTGATGAACTTACGGATTTGAGTTCTTCTGTGTTTGGCGCTGCATAAGGTTCACTATAAACGCCCCACTGAAGGAGTTCTATGGATTCGATCGGAAATATGACTCCGATAAAATAGATGTGGCAAACCTTATAATAAGAGAAGCTCGATCGGTTGGTTGATTTTAGGGTGAGTGTTGAGGAAGAAGACTTTAAGTTAAAGATGAGAGAGATACACTGAGGAGATAAATGCCACACTCGAAGTATATTCTACTTTCTTAGAAATCTATATTGTAGTTTTATATTATATACATTTTCATGTATTTTATTTATTTTAAACGTCTTTTAGTATTTATACATTTTGACTATTTTGTATACTTTTATTTATATATTTTTTAAAATTTATATGTGTTTTTAGGTTAAAAAAACAATCATTTCTCTTAACGTAGTTTTAGTAAGAATTACTATAGCAGGTCAAGATGGTTATATTGAATGTGTTTTGATAGTAAATGTGTTTAAATGAGACTATTACTTTTTTTTCGTAATGGAACTCAACTCACATGTTTGAAATAGTTGAAGAACCTATTTAAACATTTTCCCACAAATTTAAGAAAGACATAACACACTTTCACATTTTTGCACACCCCCTGTTTTGTCTGTTGACACAAGTAATTCGTCTAAAAATGCAATTCATATAAATGTATAGTCACACTAATACTTGCTCATTATAAATAGGGAAATAATTTAAATACCCCAAACTTTAATGGAATGTGAGATAAATACCTCAAACTTGCATATGTAATATATATACCCCGAACTTTATATGAAAAATTATTTTCGCACATGGTTTTATCTTTTTTTACAAATACAAAATTTATTGGAATAAATACATAATTTGAAATACTCTAATCTTTGTTAGAATGCAGTTAACATTCTAAAATTTCATTTGTGAAATAAATTATATTGCATCCGGAACAATTTATATTTAATTGCATACTTATAAATGTTTTTGTGTATTTTAAATTATGTACTTAACACCATAGAATTACATTTGTAATATATATGATTATGCGGCTAACATAACTTTTTATATATAGTTTAAAGTATATATATTACATGTGCAAGTTTGGGGTACTTATATCAAAATTTGGGATATTTAAATTATTTTCCACTTATAAATAATTTAATTACCTTCAATTAATATATATAAACCTTTGGGAATGGAAAAGTATTTGGCAAAATTATTTATTCATCGTGTGGGTGAATTATTAGCAAAACATTTTACTGGAGGTTAGTGTGGGATAGAAGTTGTAATTCTCAAACCTTTCTTAACACATTTAGATGTTAGCTTACCATTTCAATTCCAGACACGATTATACTAAAACATAATTTATTATGTCATGATATTAAATAAAAGTCAAAGACAGTCGTCATTCCTTATTGGTTTGTTGTTGAAAAAACCTAATTCTGGTCATGGTCAAGTTTATGTTATTGTGTCAACCGTATATAATTAATTTTTTGGCCATTTTGGGAATTTTCGTTGACTATGCATCGCACGGGTGTTCTACTAGAGGGAAAGTACATAAAAAATCTCTGAAGTTTAGAATTTTGGGAGTGGACCAATTGGAGATGCAGCCAGTGTCCAACAAATTAACTTCAGTATCATGCTAATATTACGGTGAAAGTTCTTCATTTACAATGATAAAATTCCCCTAACTTCTTTAATGAGTATAATATTAAGCGGAGCATTACTCCGTAGTAGAGATGAACACGTTTAATATTGGGTCAATGCTAATATAGTTATATGGGGTCGATGATAAAAGATATGTATACTGATAAGGAGTACGTTTCAGGGAGTATGTTTTATGTATTAGTGTTGAGAGATCATAGTTTTGCAGAAGAGGGGAATGATATTGACATAAAAAAGTTATTCTTATATATTATCTATAAAAAATCTTTGACAAATTAACAAAACTCATAAATAGCATCAAAAGATTCATTCCAGAATCTCACCATGTGTTCAATATGATCATTAATATGTGTTTGTGTGGAGAAAATAACATGAATAAGTTTCTTTGATTATATATAAATATGTTCACAATAGCCAGTGGTTCTTTTTTGGTTATTATCAGGTTGTGTGCACAAGAGTGCAGGACTGCACACAACTCGTATTTGTGATTTTAAAGAACAAGTTTTACAAATTTACTGCATATCTTTGAATAAACTTATTTGGAAAGTAATGAATGGCTGAACTGTTTTCTTTCAAAAATATTTGTGTAATGTAATCCCAAATAGTTTGTGTATTTTTTAAAAACTACAACTCAGGCATCTATGAGGGGAAAAGCACATAAAAAATACAGATTATCAAGAAAATCAAGGCATTCACACGTGAATGGTGCTTCAACAATGAAAATAAAACATTTTGAGCAGTTTGATGCGGACCTACACTCAGATGGGCTGATGCCTGAGCTCAAAACAAAATCATGCACAAAAAAATCAAAGAAAGGAGACTTAGCTTCAACCTTCAACGAATTTGGTAGGCAACCAACAATCTACTCTGACAAATCACTCCTTGAAGACCCCTCTAACAGCAACACTCATGCTAGATCCATCCAGCGATGATTTACAAGAAACATCGAACTCTCAACAAAAAATGGAACGAGAACAAAACGCAATTCATGCTCAAACGGACTAATTACAACAGGGGTGGAGCAAGGACCGATGTTTACCCTGGGCCGACTATACACTAAAAACATTATATAACAATTTTAAAAGCGACAATAGTGTGAACATAACGAATAAAATCCATTAAAATTCATAGTAATATTTTTAAACAATAAGCCTATGTGTTGTTGGAGAGTATTCCAACCAATTAAATTCATTGAACCAAGTAGCTTGAAAACGACGTATCCTATCTTTGTAAACTCGGCCGTTGTAAAAATTCAATTTCGCTTGATAAGGTCCAAGCCAGTGTTGTCAATCCCAGATAGCAGAGCGGAGCGGCCAGCCCCCAAAACGCTATAGCGGTATAGCGGATAGCGGGATGACCGCTATTTAGGCTACTTTCAAATATAATAAATAAGTAACTACTAGAAGCATATATAATACATTACATACACATATTGAATTCAAAAAGTATGATATATGTCGATGAAGGTGGCAAACATCTAAACATTCATAAATCCTAAATTACTTAGAAATACTCTTTAATTTCATGAGCAAAACAAAAGATGCTATTAATGATTAAAACATCTTAAGTCAAAACATTGAATAAAAAAGGGAAAATGGAAACTAATAATCCAACCTTTTAGCAATCTTCTTACAATAGTCCCACCTTTTCATTATTCATGAATAATACAACCTTTGCAGTTTGCACCCCATCTTCATTCACTGGTCCCTGACCGATTTATGACATGTTGTTCCAAGTTATTTTCTTATCTTTGTAAAACATTATACCATAATTCTCACCTTATGATCACATAATGTTTTGCAAAGATGAGAAAATACCTTAGAATAACAGGTCATAAATCGGTTAGGGACCGGTGAATGAAGATGGGGTGAAAATGTTAGATTATTCATGAATAATGAAAAGGTGGGACTATTGTAAGAAGACTGCTAAAAGATTGGATTATTAGTTTCCATTTTCCCGATAAAAAATAAGGTTTTAGTTTAAGAGTTTAAGCCCTTTTGATATATTAACAGTCAAACTATTCCACTTCCAAGCTGGGTCAAGGTGTTCTCATGTGGGCTTAAACATGGCAGTAGACTGACTAGACTCCATACGAGAAGAAGAAAAGAAGACTCACTGCAGGTCTGTAGCAAAGGTTGGAGAAGAAGATGTTGCAAAGATACTACTGAGAAGAATGAAAGAAGAGAAGGGCAGCATGTGTTGGAGAAGAACCAATCAACCAATCGCAGAGCAGAAACAGAGCTTTCTTGGAGAAGAACTCATCGCAGAGCATCAACGGAGTATTTTCAAAAGCTGGAGCCGTTTTGAGCTTTTACGTACGTGTAAGGGTTTTAAGTGGGTTAATATTTAAGTGCGGCCGCCACAACCTTCTCCGCACCACTGCTATAGCGGGCGCTATAGCCGCTACACACAAACGCCACGCTACAGCCCTCCTGGTAGCGCCTTCCATGTCTGCCGCTCCGCTAAACCGCTATAGCGCGCTATAGCGCCGCTATTAACATCACTTGTCCAAGCATCAAATAAGCACGTCTAATTTCATCTCTTTTCTCTAATGGCCAATCACTTATCGTTTTGCATTTTTTCGTATCCCACTCAATTTCAAGTGCATCTTAGCGGATGAGATATTAGGAGTTTCAATTGAGACATTTAACTCTTGTCTACTTTGAGGGCTTGTACTAGGCTTATATAAAGAACGCAATGTGAATTTTGATTTTTTGGAAGTAGATTGAGTAGCCATATCTCTCTGTTCTTTAGTACAGGGGTAAGACTGCGTACATCCGACCCCCTTTGCGGCACGGGGGTAAATGAAAATGAAATGATTGAGTAGACATATCTACTCAAATTAGCAAAAAAAATAAAAAAACTAATCAATACTTTATTTGAATTCATATAATTCATATTAATATTTTGAGGAATTCACAAATCAGATTTGACATTCCTAAATCCTAATTTTACATTTTACAATTCAAAGCACACAATGACAACACACTAAGTGACTAACACAAACTAAAATAACAAATAAAATACTTAAATTAAACTAAAAATTGGAAAAACCAAAAAGCAAAAAACTGAAAGTCTGAAACCCTTACCTTGAGGCTCGAGAGAACTGGAGCCAAGTCTGGAGAAGCAGGTCAGCCGCAGGCAGTCAAGGAACGGCGGCAGTCAGTCAAGATAAGAAGCGCACGGCGAGCGGCGGAGCGGAAGGAGATAGGCGTTGGTTCTGCGCAGGGGCGGAGGGAGGTTCTGCGCCCTGGCGGCCCTGCGAACTGCGGTTCTTCCTTTCTTCCGATGCTTCAGCGCTTGGCGGAATACGTTGCTTCTGCGCTTCTTTTCTGAGCTTGGGGTTCTTTTCTTTCTGGGCTGCAGTGAAAGTTGTACTGGGCCAATACTAAACATTTTAAAAAGATTCATATATAATACTCCCTCCGGTCCTTAATGAAATTTACACTTTGACTTTACTGTAGAGTACACTGTTTGGCACTGTTCGACACTGTTTTGCATTGTTTGATGTAGATTTGTTTGCCAAATAAGGCAAATAAGGAAGTGTAAAATTTAATATGGGACAACCCAAAAAGGAAAGTGTAAAGTTAATTAAGGATCGGAGGGAGTACAAAAAAAAATACCCTGGGTCAGGGCCCAGCCGGGCCCTCCCCCTCCCTCCGCCCCTGAATTACAACATAGGTTGTTTTTACTTGGACTGTAATTCGTTCCAGCCCAAATCAGACCAAAACAGATCAGAAGTCAAGCAGAAGAGAGGATCGGCTTCATTCTCCTACGGCCAAGAGAAGAGAAGTCAACGCCATCCATTCCGGGACATGTTCTGGCGTGGGATAGTGTTTGATGTTTGGCGTTGGTTTGTGGGTTACCGTTGATGTTTTATGTGGGTAAGTGGGTAACTACTCCCTTGGGCCGTTTTTAAGGGTACAAATTTTTTGGGCTGGATTTGTCACCAATCTAAGACCCCAAATTTGTCAAAATATTCAATTGAACCTAAAATTTAATTATTTAATTTAGAAAACAGGCCACATTATATCTTATTTATCAGATATATAAAAAAATTTCCCGAAAAAATAATCACCAGAAATTCAATGAAATATATTTATTTTTCGACTTTGTTTAAAAAGCCGTCACGGATCAACCGGGTCGACACAAAACCCGGCTATCCAAATCAAATGCCGGATGAGTTAGTTAAAAATTTAAATTGGCTAAACCCCGGTCCACAACCAAACCCAAAAAAACAAGTTAACCCGGAAAAGCCTGAGTCTAATTTGTTTGGTTTTTCAAAATAAATGAAAGTAAATGTGATTAAATGATATCGTTACTTTTTCGTATATTGATCCAAGTGAGATAAAAACTTAGATCCGTAACATTATTTGCGTCATACTACAGTCGATTTTCGAAATTCCAAATTGGATTTTCTCGCCCTTAGATGGGATATTTATAGATATTTGAAAATACTCACCCATTGTGTATCGCATGAGTGTTTTATACATGTTTCGTTATCACTTATTGGTTTGTTGTTGAAAAGAATGTTTTTTTTCATGGTCAATTTTACACGGTCATGTCAAAAGTAACCAACTGTTGAACATAAAAACGACATTGCAAACGATGACATGAGAACGAAAAGTGAAACCGATAATGTTCTGTATAAAGAACTGTTTCATACCTTAAGCATGGAATGCAATTTGTTTTCAAATTATATTTTTATTGTGTGTTACTTTTTTGTTGTACTGTACAAATTTGTGTGCCACTCCGTAATCATTGAAAAATCGTATTGAATATATTTCATTTTATGTCATACTTTAATATTGTATATTACTAAATGGTTCAATTAAAATTAGATGTTTTTTTGTAATTTGAGTAAAATTTCACAAGTGAAATTTCATCAATCGTGCATCGTACATGTGTTCTGCTTATTTTTTGAGAAATAACTACTTTATCAAGTCAAGGTGGCTAGATTGAATGTGTTGTGAAAGTAAATGTGCTTAAATGATACCATTACCTTTTGGTATATGGACTCAACTGACATGATTGAAATACTATAAGGACATATATGAACATTTTCCCACGAATATATATTCAAGTATAATTTAAGAATGAAATAATGTCTTTTCACATATTCGTATACCCCCTGATTTTCCTATTTACACGGGCAATTCGTATAAATGCATAGTCACCCTATTGCTTAAGATGTTTTTACTTAGACTTATTTGAGCCCCAGACTAAACCAACCCAAACCAAATCAGTCACCCTACAGTTAAGAATGACATAACATACTCTCACATATTTGCACCCCCTATTTTTCCCATTTAGAGAGGCAATTCGTCTAAAAAATGCAATTCGTATAAATTTATGTTCGCCTTATTACTTAGTCATTATAAATAGTTTACCTTCGATTAATATATATAAACCTTGGAAATGGAAAAACTCTTTGGCAAATTTATTTGCCCATCACAAGGTGGATTACTACCAAAGCATAATACTAGGAGAAATGAATTTGACATGGGTTAATGCAACAGAAGATGTTAATCCTTAAACATTCATTAACACTTTTAGATGTTAGTTTGTCATTCCAATTCCGGATGGGACAATACCAAACATGACTTATTATGTCATAATTGTAAATAAAAATCAAAAAAAAGAATTGGATTGGATCGTTGTTGAAAAGTCCTATTTTTAGTCATGGTCGACTTTATTTGGTTGAGTCAATAGTAGCCAATCACCAAACATAAAAAAATCACATTGCAAACGATGACAATGAAACAAATAGTAAAATTGGGAATGTTGCGTATGAAAAAGTAATTTATAACATTAAGCATGGAATGTAATATATGTTTAAATTATACTCTGTATTTATAGTGCGTGCTACCTGCTTTTGTGGGGCTATAAAAATTTGTGTAATAATATTTGATAAATCGTATTAAATATATTTCCTTTTATGTCAGCTTGATTATTGTATAATTCCAAACAATTCAATTAAAATTGTCAAGCTTATTTATGTCAAGTTTGATTATGTCAAGTTTATTATTGTAATTCAAATTTGATTAATATTATTTACACCCATGAAATTTCACCAACCATGCATTGCGCAGGTTTTCAATGCATTTCCTCTAACGTGAGACTCTTTCAATGGTACATGTGTTGTGTAGTTACGTACAATTTTATAGGAAAATATTCACCGGCCGTGCATCGCACGGGTGTTCTACTAGTCCTTAAGAAAGGGATCAAATGGGTTGCACAACATGACTAAATCCTAAAATCACCAAGGGATAGGAGAAATAATGTGTCTAAAAATATCTAGATAATATAATGGACTTGTATTTAGGTAAATAAAAATCCTTACACACAGTGAGTAAAAATGGTCATGGAGTGGTGGAACTATAATTATTGGACATGACCTATACTATTATCTCATTAATGTATAACCAAAGTTGTAATGTAGTATCGGGGGCATAGCTCACCAGGTTAGAAGGTGTCACAAGGAAAAAGTTCCGGGTTCAACTGTAACCAAAGATTTGGGATGAAACCCCACCCAGTCTTTTTCCATCAATGTGTGATCAAAGCTCAATTTACATCATCCAATATAATTATCTAGTCAATTTTAAGAGACTTTTCGGGGATGGGGCGTCATCCTTTTTTAAAGTTTTGAACTGTTGGAACTATAACTACGATTAACTCAAATTTTATATTACTAGTTACGAATTTCAGAAAACACAAATATTATATGGACCATTAGTGAAAACTGTGTTAGACCCTTAATTATACTCCCTCCGTCCCATTTAAAGGTTCTTGTCCACTATTCTCCGGTCAACGTGCATTGTTCTTAATCTTTTACTTTATATATCCAACTTTTATCAAATTTAAATTTTCTTGATCAGGCTTTGTAGCGGTTTTAATGTAGTTTCTGAATATGTAAATTTTATTTACTAAAAATAATTCTACTAATGACATGGATCAATTAACTTTATGGTTAGTCAAACGTCCTAAACTGTGTGGGAACGTTTAATTGGGACGGAGGGAGTAAGAAATAAGAATATAAAAGTTGTATTTCGTTTTACACATTAGAATGTAATAGGGGTTGTGAGGGATGGTCAAGATTGTGCATCCACACAAGTCTCCCGAGCCGGGTTATAGGGGCACCGGGGTTGGGGCAATCCCACTTGTTGGTGGTGCAAGGGTATCTAGAGTGATGATTTGCAATTCGCATTGCTCTAAAAGAAACAGAAAAATGTGAAACGTGGTCATTAATTTATCAATTTGTAAGTATATAAAATATGAAAATTGAACATATTGATTCTGAAGCAATGTATCATCCCCCGCCCAACCAATTTTCTTATCCTCCAAATTGCAACTACATTATGTTCCCTTTTTCCCCCTTTGCAGTTTCAAGGTCCCAAATTAATGATTCCGGTAGTTTATGACGTTATGCAGTACCGTCAACCATGGATTACTGCATACATATGTAAATGTAAATGAGTTTCATCATCATCATCATTGCATAATCTTCGATTGGCTTGGATATTCACTTGCCTCCTTAAACTAACAACCGTAGGTAATGCCTCTGCAATTGACATCCAAGAGAAGTGTTTTATTTTAGATATAGGTTAAAAAAAATCCACATTTTAGTCCATCTGATCTAGCCCTATTCTGTAAACTCTGTGATCAATTTGTTGTACCCACTCTTTATAGTGTTCTTCCTGCAGGGATTCGTGGTCCACCAATAACCATCCCTTACCTCTCTGCGGCTAAGGGGATTAATCAAAATAGTAGCCTTCTTCTCCATCGAAAATAACACCCTAAGCGCTCTAAATTCCAGCCCAGTTTATCCTCCTTGGTGAGAGATGATACACTCATATAAAAAATGCCGGTTCTGGAGATGAAACAATACCTCCCCCTTAACTAGCAGCCATCTATCCTGTCAAATAGAAATATCTTTCCCACTTCCAACTCACCGTCTAGTTCCATCCCTTATAATTCCGTATGCCTTGGAGAATAGACGGTGATTTACAAGTTTATCAATTTGTAAGTATATAAAATATGAAAATTGAACATACTGAATCTGAAGCAATGTATCACCCCCCCCCCCCCACCAACCAATTTTCTAATCCTCCAAATTGCAACTACATTATGTTCCCCTTTTCCCTTTGCATATTCAAGGTCCCAAATTGATGACTTTGGTAGTTTAAGACTCTATGCAGTACCGTCAACCATTCATTACTCCATACATAAAGCACCCAATAGCATAAACATACGGTACAGAAATGTGTTATGCAATGATAAAACCTTACAGTCTAGTCTATACTATAATCACTATCAGTTTCATCAACATCATCCTCATCATAGTCTGATGATCTAGTCTATACTACAATCACTATCACTCGCATCATCCTCATCCTCATCATAGATTGAATCGTTGCTTTGGGGTTGCATGAGGACGTTCATGTCAAAGGATGTCAGACTTGATTCCATCTCTTCGATGCCAAACGAGTCTTAATGCATCTGGTCTTCAAATTTTTCGTCCGAGCAGTTGAGCATCCATGCAAGGGAACATCTTAGTCCTTTTTCTGCAATCTTTCTATGCCTTGGTTTCACGGTTAATTCGAGGCTGTAAGAGAAGAAAGCCGGGAAAGCAACCAACTCATCCAACGCCCTACCGCCCATCTCACCGATGAAATAAGCAAAACTTTGTTTCATGATCTCAATATTCAAAGCAAGCAACTGGGGGCAGCCCACGACCATTGTCCTTACTTGTTCTAAAGAAAACCCACATGCCTTGAGGAAATCAACATGTTTTACCACAGCTGCATTGTTAAGACTGACAACCTGCGGCATCTTCTCCATAACTCTCCTGAAATCCTCTGGAGATAGACCTAAAAGCGAGTTGAGGGAAATTTGTTGGTTTTTCAGCCTTTCCTCAAGATCAATTCCTAAAATTGAAGGGTATTGGAAAATGACTGAAAGAATTGAGGTTCGCCTGACTATAAATTGTTCAAGGGATTTCACATTTGGTTTAACTCTCTCTTCGAGCCCAAACCCTAAAATGTGCGGATTTTTCTCGACTAACTTTGCCACTGCTGACCTTTGGATTCCTACCACACTCTCAAGATATTCCACAAAGGGTTTGATCACCCGACCTACTCTCATCCCTAATATTTCGGGGTACCTCACCAGCACACCCGCATTAGCTAGTCAGTCATAATGCCAATCCCTCTCAAGAAGTCATAAACAAGTGCACGGTTTGCCACACTCTCATTCTTCATTTGCAACAAACTAGGATGAGTGTACAAGGAAGATGCATCAGTTTTCTGTTTTTTATTGTTGGGTGTGTTTTGAAAAAACGAAGAAATATTAATCAATAAAAATTAATTAATAAATAAAATAGCCCAAGAAAAACAGAAAATGAGATGGAACAGAGTCTAGCCAGAGCTCGTGCTACGCACGATGTCCTTAAAACGTATTCGTCACCTCCCACGGTGCTAGGAGCGTTGCAACGACCGTTTCCCAGGATACGGTGGCTAACGAACTAACATTTGAGTACACAAACGAGAGTTCCGGTGAACTGGAACACAGTATGAACACTTACGAATTTTCTGAGCAGCTGGAAGTGTTTTAGAGCTCAAAAATACGTGAGGAATGTATTGTGTGTTGTGTTGTTGCAAACCACCTGCCAGCTATTTATAGGAGGATTTGTGTGCTCAAACGTTAGTCCGTTAGTCACTGTCCATAAAAATACGTTGGACATCAATGACCAGTCCGTTGGACATTGAATCGTCCATAAACTTTCAATTTAACGCATCATTAAAGGATAAGAACGTTGGGCATTTAATGGTTGTAGTGCCTAAAGCAGTTCAGGTGCGACCAGAGGTCTTATGGTGCGAACAGAAGAGGAGCAGTTCTGGTGCGACCAGAGGTCTTATGGTGCGAACAGAAGAGGAGCAGTTCTGGTGCGACCAGAACTCGAGCACCTCTGTTGCGGACAGAAGGCGAGCACCTTTGTTGCGGACAGAAGGCGAGCACCTCTGTTGCGGACAGAAGGCGAGCACCTCTGTTGCGGACAGAAGGCGAGCACCTCTGTTGCGAACAGAACTCTCAGTTTGAAAAAAAAATAAGGAACGTTTACAGGAAGAAAAAAAATTAAATCGTATTATTTAGTGATAGATTTTTCAGACGGCATTCGTGTCCGCAAGTCGCCCGCGCACACGAGTCGCGGTATTTCTTCTTCGTTTCGTGATTTGATCGGCACCACCCCCCTGCGCGTAAGAGAAAGCCTTTACCTTCAGGAATCTTAACTCCTTAAAAGAGGCTTCCCTTTATAAGGGGGTGAAAATCCCTTGAGTTTTCCGGTGTGGTATAAAACACACTAGAAACCCATCATTTTCGCAGTTTTTCCATTTCAACAAATGAACTTCGAGAATCAATTTCCATTCACCCGTTATCCGTTTTGAGTGTACCACATATCGAATTGTAGCCCTTAACAAGGACAATCCAAAGCCAATTTGACCCGACCCAAATCGGAAGTGGATCCAACTCAAATAATTGTCCCAAATGACCATTTAATGCAATTTTTAACACATTTTTCCAACAATCCCTCACATGAATGAAAATTGATTTTCGAGACTTAAAAAGACACGAAGATAGGAGGACACGTTGTTTTCACCGGATGATCCTTGCATACGGAGAGGTAGGTTTTATCCTTTGAACCTTCCGTTGTAAAGACACGTTTATTTACTGGCTGTCTAGTAGACTCGATGTCCTTGAACTATACTACCGTCGTGTAAACATTGACTTATCTCTACACAAGAACCTTCCAACTTTGTTCCGTTCTCATGGGTGTGCCCGTTTTGGCCATGGGTCACCGTCCTGGTTCTGTAAGAGTTTCTAAAGAACTAAGCCTTTACAGTTCTCCTTTGAAGCGGCCCTCTTCTCTCTCACATAGGTGATTCTTTCACGAGTATCCCGCATACTTTTCCAATGTTATCGAGTAGATCAACATTTTAGAATCATTAAAGCAAACGCTTTTGCTAACCTCGTGCGGGAGTCACTGATTTAAACGAGGATTGGGTAGGAGTCCGGGACCCCCACAGTGACCATCCTTCGCTCTATAATTTAGTTGTCCCTTTTGAACCTAGGACCAATTAGATTGGGTATCCACTATAGAACTTTTCAATTCATGGGCTTTAGTCCGATTCCTCGTGACAACTTATCCAACAATTCTCTATCCAATGCCTTGGTTAGCGGATCCGCTATGTTATCCTTTGACTTCACGTAGTCAATAGTGATAACACCCGTTGTGAGGAGTTGTTTAATGGTGTTATGTCTGCGACGAACGTGTCTAGACTTACCATTGTACATATTGCTCTGTACCCTTCCAATTGCCGCTTGACAATCGCAATGAATGCATATTGGAGGGACAGGCTTTTCCCAACTTGGAATATCCTCGAGAAAACGGCGTAGCCATTCAGCCTCTTCAGTGCACTTATCCAAGGCTATTAGCTCAGACTCCATCGTGGATCTAGCTATTAACGTTTGTTTTGAGGATTTCCATGACACGGCTGCACCTCCCAAAGTGAAAACATATCCACTTGTGGACTTTGAATCCTTAATGTCGGATATCCAACTAGCGTCGTTATACCCTTCAAGTACAGCTGAATATCTTCCATAGTGCAGTCCAAGGTTTTGGGTTTTACGTAAGAAAAAATTCCACTTTTGGTCCCATGACTATTACGCCACTTCCACATTAATCCCCTGAGTTTCAATTTAACCAAATGTAGTCCTTGACCTTTTCCACGTAACCACCCGTGGTCCTTCCGGCCACAATTCCGGCTAAATGTTACCGGAGACCAATTAATGAAGGGTAGTTGCGTCATTTAATAGCATTTATTGGTTTGAAACCTAACTCCAACGTTTAAAGGCCATAAACGCAGACTCTCTAACCATAGCTTCTCCCTCGCTATACCTCCCTCGCCATAGCTACTGTGACCCCCAACAACGTTTGACTGGTTTGAGTGGGTGCAGACAAGCATCTCACCATAGCTTCTCCGTCGCCATGTCTAGCTCAAAATCAGGTAGTTCAAACTGTACGGGCCAATATGAATATGGAGAGTGGATTCCGGTGAAGTATTGTGAATGTGGGCAACGAATGAAGATGTTGACAACTTGGAAACCAGAGAACTGTGGGAGAAGATTTTGGAAATGCATTGGAAGTCAGGTTATATATAGTTGTAATATATGAAATATTTTGAAATTCTATATTCGTTGGCTGAATTGGAAAATATATATGTTCTTGCAGATATTTGAAGGTTGTGGTTTGATGGAGTGGTTTGACCCTCCGATGTGCAAAAGGTCTCAAAAAGTAATCCCAGGATTACTGAAAAAACTGAATGGCTATGAAGAAAAAATCCATTCATTGGAATTGAAGGTTGAAACATTGGAGACAAACTGGTTCAAACCACAGAAGAAGAAGACAAAACGTAGTAACTGCATTACAGTAATGTGCTTTATGTGTGTTGTGGTTATTATTGTTTCAGTGTGGTTGAAAGGCAAATAATGTAATGTAGTGAGGTGTGTGATGTTGTACTTGTAAAAGCTTTTTAAAAGCTGTTGATTATCATGATTTCGTATGAAATGAAAGTTATATGATCATGATGTATGCTAACTGATAACATATGTATGCTAACTGATAAGTTTAAAATGTGCTTAACACATATGTATGCTAACTGACAACCTTGACAAACTTGACAAACTTGACAACCTGTTAATACATCACTACCATTGTTTGAACTTACATGAGATCATCCATAAACCTGACATCATTGAAAACCAAAATGCTAATCCATACATACATTACATCAGATCATCCAAATACATGATATCATTGAAAACCAAAATGCTAATCCATACATTACATGATCACACTGAGATCATGAATAGCCAAAGTATCTCAAAAACATAGAAGCTATACCAATACAGTAGCATCAGTTCCAAAAAGCAAAAAATGTACTACATTACATAATCAAAGTAGCACCATGAATACACATTTTAGTCCACCCATTATTGTATATCAATGGGGTCATCATCATTTCCATAGAAGACTGATTTGAAAGTTGTTTTTGATCTAGTAGCATATGTTGGGCCCCTTTTAATGCTCAGTTTGGGTCTCGGATTCACTTTAGGTCGTTTGACTACATTTGAACTGCTCTTCTTTTGACAAGGGGGTGGTCCATAGCATATCCTAACCCCTTCTTTTGTCCTCTGGTATGTCCCAACAGTCTCTTCTTCTGAAACCTCTTCACTCTCTCCTTTGGGGCTCTCTTCTTGTTTGCTCCCTTCTAAGGTTTCTTCTTTGCTATCTTATGAGTCTTGACTGACCTGTGTTTCTTGAGTGAACATAGCAGTGTCCTCTATACTCACAACAATAGGAACCTGAGTTGCAAAATTTGCTCCTTCAGCAGACTGCATGGTAATGTCAATAAGGTTGAGGTCATCAAATAGGGTGGACTGATCTCTAGGCTCCTCATCTCTATCATGCACTCCAACACTGTGCTTGCTCTTTGGTTTCCTATTTCTTTTTCTAGGTTGCAGCTGATTACATGTAAACACATAGTAGTTAGTGCACACATTATACACAATATACTATAATAATAAAATAAGCTTACAAAAATTAGATGCAGACTATACCAGCTTTTCCTTGTTAAGATCATCCGGACATCTCCTAGCATTGTGACCAGCCTTCTTGCACTTTGAACAATGCAATTTAATATGTGTTCTTGCAACTCGGACACCATCTGTGCTCAGATCTACTGCAGATTTCCTCCTTAGTTTTCTTGGTCTTCCGGCTCTAGCAGCATATACGGGTGGAAGAGGGGGAAGTCTATCAGACCAAGGCCACTCATCTGGGCCTGCCATTGGCTTTATGGACCCTGCATAGATCTTCAGATAGGTGTCCTTGGAATAACATGGGTGGACATATGCATCAACAGGGCCTTTTCCAAATTTTAGCCATATAGCACAGATTGCATGCTTGCAGGGGATCCCAGTTAAGTCCCACTGCCTGCAAGTGCATGTTCTCTTCTCCAAATCCACACCATGTTGGTTACCATGGCTTCCCATTATCTCAAAATCATTGTCACCACACTGATATCCAATCAAACTTGCAGCTAACTTCTCAGTGTCTTGGATTTTCTTGGCTATTCTAGGGCAAATATTTGAAGACCACTTCCTTGCTTTGGTCCTGCTAGTGAACAGCTTTGTTAGTAGTAGTTTCCTGATACTTTCTAGACACACCAAAAGGGCTTGTTGTCTGGCCTCTAGTATGACACTATTAAAGCACTCACAAATGTTGTTGGTCAATATGTCAGTTTTGGAGTGAGTTGAGAAGTGTGCTCTAGACCATTCTCTGGGGTGCTTATCTGCCAGCCACTCAAACGCTTGGCCATCAATTTCCTTGAATTTGGATAGGGCAGCTTTATAAGAGTTAAGAGTGCATGCCTTGCTACATTCCCAAAGACAATCTTTTATGGCTTTCCCAGTAAAACCTGCAGCCTTCATGTTGCCATGTAGATGCCTCACACAAAATCTATGCTCAACACCGGGTAGCAATTCATTCACAGCCTGAATTAGCCCTTTCTGCTTGTCTGACATCAAAGTGAAAACATGCTCAGTTCCTTCTGTGATTTCAGCATCCCTCTTCACAAGGTTCAAGAACCAAGCCCAGGATTCCCTACTTTCACCCTCAACAATAGCATAAGCTAGTGGAAATATGCTATTATTTGCATCAATTCCAATTGCAACTAAAAGTTGGCCCCCTGTAGCTGTTTTCAGATGGGTCCCATCAACCCCAAGCACTGGTCTACACTGTTTAAATCCTTCCCTACAGGCTTCCCAACACATATACATCCTCAGAAATCTTTGTTGTCCATCCACTTCTACATTTTCACTCAATTTGACAACACATGTGCTCCCAGGATTGGTCCTTCTTATTTCAGCCACATATGACCATATCTTCTTGAAGTAATCTTCTTCTTCACCTCTCAGTTTTCTCTTGGCCTTACTTATTGCTCTATAAGCTTGCCTGAGACTCAAATGGAATCGTTCTTCAGTACATACTTTCTGTCTAAACTCTTTGGTTTTCCAATTTGAGTGACCCTCAATCTCCTTGAACCACCTATTTGCTACCTTGCTAGAGTTCACCATTTTGTTGTGATAGACCCAAGAGCAACCTTCATGTGTGTCATGGTACTTTAAAATCCTCCAAGAATGAGAGTTCATTACCTTTCTTAGATTCATCTTCCATGGGCAGCCTATATGCTTGCACTCCACAACAACCCGTTCCTTATCATTTTTGACAAACCTCACCTCTTTACCATTCTTAAATGCATGATTTTCCACAGCTTCTTTGAATTCCTGTTTGGTGCCAAATGTCAAACCCAGTTTAAAGGTAGGCTCTTTCATATCAGTCTTGGCACAGAATGTAGTCCACTTCTCAGAGTCACTGTCAGATTCATGTATGGAAGCATCATCAGACAAGTTAGGATCCGGGTCCACCATTGAAGCTTCAGTAACATTTTCTTCTCCTTCACTACTGCTGTTTAACCCTCCATGAGTAGACAACACAACATCCTCCTTAGAAATGAAGTCTTCCAAATCAGAGTCATCCTCATCCCCAGAAAAGTGTTCTAAGTCCTTCTCACTGAAGTCACTATCCTCAGGGTCATCATCATCTTCAGTGTCACCACTGGGTTCTAATTCTATCCAAAACTCCACCACCTTACCAACATTTCCACCATTCACAATCCCCCAAACCTCTGCCTCATTATTTAGTTGCTTTAGGGACTCATTCTCATGTGAATAGGAATACACAGTCATTACCTTTTTGGTGCAACCAAGTTCTTGTAATTTCTCATTCAACTCAATCAAACCGAACTCATCAACCTCTACATCATGAAAATTATGGATTGACCCTCCCAAGTATGCAGGTTTTTCCATGTGATTTACTTTTCCTCCATAAAACAACCTCAAAGTAAAAGTGTTTCCACAGTTGGCTGCAGCTGTTTTATAAATGAGGTCAATAGTGTGTTTAAATGGTCAACACAACACCATAAATGAATTTCATAATTATTAGTTCAAAAAAAAAAGCATGTATGGGTCTAAGCTTGCGTGAAGATACATGTGAACTGGTCCCATGTGTTAAATGGTAAAAGACAACCGGGTAGGGGAATCTAAGCCAAAAAACACATGCCTACCCTACCTTGTTTTGGAATAAAGGGAAAAAGGGAAAGGGGGACCTCAACATCAAACCCCTAGCATGTGCAAACACTGCAACCACCGTATATATAAACCTCAGTTCAGCCTTATACGAGTATTATTTATTTTCTTCCACTCTTGTGAACTAGTCCACTTACCTTTATCAGCAGCATTTGTTCGAGAACACCGTTCAGAGCTTGTTCCTTCTCCTTGACGCCAGCGGTCGAGACGGGTCCTCATTGTTCGAACGGTTTTGGAGATTTGTCGAGCTGACGGAAGCTTTCTTCAGAGGGAGAAGAGAGTTCGGTTTTTGAGGTAGAGGGAGACGACGGTATTAGCTCACAATTAAGTTAACTTAATTGAGTAGTTTATTAGGTAGCCGTTTTTGTAATCTAAATTTACTAAAATGCCCCCAACTACCCTTCATTAATTGGTCTCCGGTAACATTTAGCCGGAATTGTGGCCGGAAGGACCACGGGTGGTTACGTGGAAAAGGTCAAGGACTACATTTGGTTAAATTGAAACTCAGGGGATTAATGTGGAAGTGGCGTAATAGTCATGGGACCAAAAGTGGAATTTTTTCTTTTACATAAAATACCTCAAAACCCTTACTATTGCCTTCCAGTGTTCATCACCGGAGTTGCTAGTATATCTACTTAGCTTACTAACCACAAAGGCAATATCAGGCCTGGTACAACTCATTAGATACATCAAGCTTCCAATAATCCTAGCGTATTCTACTTGAGAAATACACTCTCCACGATTTTTGGTAAGTTGTACGTTTTTATCTAATGGAGTCCTTGCCTCTTGATAATCATCCTTATTAAATTTCGTAAGGATTTTATCAACGTAATGAGATTGGCTTAGCGTAAGACCGTTAGGTCCTCTAATTATTTTAATCTCAAGGATTAAATCGGCCAGCCCCATATCCTTCATGTCAAATTTAGAATTTAACATGCTTTTGGTAGAATTAATCATTAGATTATTGCTACCCACGATGAGTATATCATCCACGTATAAACATAAAATGACAAAGCCGTCTATTGTGCTTTTCACATAGACGCATTTGTCACTTTCGTTTATTTGAAAACCATTAATTAACATTGCATGATCGAACTTTTCGTGCCACTGTTTAGGGGCTTGTTTCAATCCATACAATGATTTAATTAATTTACACACTTTCCTTTCTTGGCCTAGAACACGAAAGCCCTCGGGCTGTTCCATATAGATTTCTTCGTCTATATCGCCATTCAGAAAAGCGGTTTTTACGTCCATTTGATGAACTTCCAATTTACGCAATGCGGCAATTGCTAGTATCATCCTAATGGAATTTATTCTCGTCACAGGAGAATGCGTGTCAAAGTAATCATGGCCCTCACATTGCTTGTATCCCTTGATTACAAGTCTGGCCTTGTACTTATCGATGGAACCGTCAGGTTTCATTTTCCGTTTAAAAATCCACTTGGATCCCAAAGGTTTATTTCCCGGAGGAAGATCAACCAATTCCCATGTGTGATTTTTAAGGATAGAATCCACTTCACTTTTGATGGCTTCTTTCCACATAGGACCTTTGGTAGACATCACGGCTTCCGTATAAGTCCGTGGCTCATTTTCTACCAAACATGTTAGAAAATCCGGTTCATTTTCTACCATACATGTTAGAATATCCGAGTCAAATTCTACCAAGTAGGTGAGAAAATCTGGTCCGAAGGATTTTTCAACTCTAGCACGTATGCTACGTCTGGGTTCGGCTTCTTCTTCGGAGCCCTCGCTAGTATTTTCCATAGCTACGTCAAATGTTCGTTTTGACGTGTTTGGTCCTTCGTTGGACTTGCATGGAAATACGTCTTCAAATAATGATGCATTCCTTGATTCAATTATTGTGTTTTTATGTACATCCAGATTATTCGAATCGTACACTAAAAACCGATAAGCACTACTATTTTGTGCATATCCAATAAAAATACAATCCACCGTTTTTGGACCTATTTGGTACAAGCACTTTTGCCACACACCCCCACACTTTTAAATATTGATAGGAAGGCCGTCTGCCTTTCCACAAGTCGTACGGAGTTTTATCATATTTTTTCCCGGGGAACCTTATTTAAAAGGTAATTGCTTGACAAGACTGCTTCGCCCCACATATTTTGTGGCAGGCCCGAACTTACTAGCATCGCATTCATCATATCTTTCAATGTGCGATTCTTTCGTTCGGCAACACCGTTTGATTGAGGTGAATAGGGTGCAGTACGTTCATGTATTATACCCACGCTCGCGCAAGAGTCACCAATTGGTGCTTCATACTCACCACCTCGATCACTTCTAACCACTTTAATCCGTCGATTAAGTTGGTTTTCCACTTCATTCTTATAAAGAATGAATTTATCGATTGCTTCGTGTTTATTTTTTAATAAATACACGTAGCTATAGCGAGTGCTATCATCGATAAAGGTAATAAAATATTTATTACCGCCACGTGTTTGTATTGATTTAAAATCACAAACGTCACTATGAATTAATTCAAGTGGTTCCATTCTTCTTTCAACCGATTTGAAAGACGTTTTCGTTAGTTTTGCCTCTACACAAACTTCACATTTGTGCTTCACATCAATTGTGAATTTAGGAATGTGCTCTATGTTAATTAATCTACGTATAGAATTAAAATTAACATGTTCTAGTCTACCATGCCACACATGAGAAGACTCAAGCAAGTAAGCATAAGGCATTTTATTATTATTAATAATAATAGTCATTACATTGAGCTTAAACAGCCCACCACATGTATACCCCTTGCCCATATACATTCCCGACTTAGACAAAACCAGTTTTTCCGACTCAAAGACTATCGGAAGCCATGCTTGTTCAACAATGAGCCGGAGATCAGGTTTTTGCGTATCTCCGGAACGAACAACACTTGGTTGAGAGTCAGCTCCTTGCCCGAAGTCATCTTCAGGACCCCTTTGCTCACACCTTCAACCGCAGAATGGGCTGAGTTTCCCATCCACACATTTTCACCATTTGATGGCTCAAAAGTAGTGAATAACTCCCGGTTTGAGCAAATATGCCGGGTAGCACCGGTGTCAACGAACCACTCCTTGGAATTGGATCCAACGAGGTTGACCTCGGTCACCACAGTCGCAAGGATGATGTCTTCATCCTTTTCCCACCTTGCACCAAGTTTACTTGAGAGTCCCTCTTCTTCTTGGGTGCCTTGCAATCCGCGGACTTGTGTCCGTTTTTATTGCAATTGAAGCATTTTCCGTTGAACTTTGTCTCGGAAACGCCTCCCTTGGGACCGAGCTTGCTCTTCCCGTTATTTTTATTTTTGGAGCCTTTTGCATGCTCCACCATGTTGGCCTTGGCGCCGTTAACGATCGAGAGTTTCCAATCGTTCTTCCAGTTATCCTCTTCAATCCGCAGACGGAGGATCAATTGCTCCAAGTTCATTTCCTTTCGCTTATGCTTAAGGTAGTTCTTGAAATCCTTCCAAGCCGGCGGCAATAAATGGATAATTGACGTCACTTGGAAAGACTCACTAACTGTCATTCCTTCATCTCGAATTTCGTTGAAGATCATTTGCATTTCATCAATTTGACTCAAGACCGTCTTCGAATCAACCATTTTAAAATCAAGGAATCGGCCGACAAGAAATTTCTTTGCACTGGCATCCTCGCTTTTATATTTATGATCCAAAGCATTCCATAGCTCCTTAGCCGTAGCTAATTTGCTATACACGTCGTACAAAGCATCATGCAGCCCGTTCAACACGTAGTTTCGGCAAAGGAAGCCAGAATGCTTCCAAGCTTCAACCGCATTGAAAGATTACGCATCCACCTCACCCCCGGTTGCTACCGGCACATCTTCGGTCAAGAACCTAGCAAGACCGAGAGTAGTGAGGTAAAATAACATCTTTTACTGCCACCTCTTGAAGTTTAACCCGTTAAATTTTTTGGGTTTCTCCACAGAGTTGCTCGGCACGGTAACCATAGGGATTGCCCCTTGGTTGCCCAAAGTAGATGCACCGCGTTGTGAACCATTGTTCACCGGTGCTCCACTTTCAGAGTGATTATCGTTCGACACGTTCTGGCCACCAACATTTCCAATTTCTTGTGAAGTCATTTTAACGTTTTCTTACGTTTTCCGAAAACACAAAAAAATAAGTTCGTTCACCAAAGTGACAAACTACGATTTAAGATTGTGTGTGTGTGATACAAGCTTGAAAAACAAAATACGTTTTAAGATTGTATCCATATGATACAAGCTTAGCGAATACGTTTTAAGATTGTTGGGTGTGTTTCGAAAAAACGAAGAAATATTAATCAATAAAAACTAGGGAAAATTGCACATTTGACCCCCCAATTATCCACCATATTGAAATCCCAAACCCGTGTTTCAGGTTTTCTAAATTTCACCCCCGAGTTGTCCGAATAATTATAAATGTCACCTCTGCCGTCATAATTATTCGGACAACTCGGGGGTGAAATTTATAATTATTCGGACAACTCAGGGGTGAAATTTATAACGACAGGGGTGACATTTATAATTATTCGGACAATTCGGGGGTGAAATTTAGAAAACCTGAAACACGGGTTTGAGATTTCAATAACGGTAGAAAACTAATTAATAAATAAAATAGCCCAAGAAAAACAGAAAATGAGATGGAACAGAGTTTAGCCAGAGCTCGTGCTACGCACGATGTCCTTAAAACGTAATCGTCGCCTCCCACGGTGCTAGGAGCGTTGCAACGACCGTTTCCCAGGATACGGTGGCTAACGAACTAACGTTTGAGCACACAAACGAGAGTTCCGGTGAACTGGAACACAGTATGCACACTTAGGAATTTTCTGAGTAGCTGGAAGTGTTTTAGAGCTCAAAATTACGTGAGGAATGTATTGTGTGTTGTGTTGTTGCAAACCATATGTCAGCGATTTATAGGAGGATTTGTTGTGTGTTAAATGGAGTGTTAATGGACCTGAACGTTGGACATCAATGACCAGTCCATTGGGCATTGAATCGTCCATAAACTGTCCATTTAACGCAGCATTAAAGGATAAGAACGTTGGGCATTTAATGGCTGTAACGCCTGGAGCAGTTCTGGTGCGACCAGAGGTCTTTTGGGGCGAACAGAAGAGGAGCAATTCTGGTGCGACCAGAACTCGAGCGCCTCTGTTGCGGACAGAAGGCGAGCACCTCTGTTGCGGACAGAAGGCGAGCACCTCTGTTGCGGACAGAAGGCGAGCATCTCTGTTGCGGACAGAAGGCGAGCACCTCTGTTGCGAACAGAACTCCCAGCTTGGAAAAAAATAAGGAACGTTTACAGGAAGAAACAAAATTTAAATTGTATCATTTAATGATAAATTTTTCAGACGGCATTCGTGTCCGTAGGTCACCCGCGCACACGCGTCGCGGTTTTTCTTCTCCGTTTCAGGATTTGATTGGCACCTCTCCTGCGCGTAAGAGAGAGCCTTTACCTTCAGGAATCTTAACTCCTTAAAAGAGACTTCCCTTTATAAGGGGGTGAAAATCCCTTGAGTTTTTCGGTGTGGTATAAAACACACTAGAAACCCATCATTTTCCCAGTTTTTCCAGTTCAACAAGTGAACTTCGAGAATCAATTTCTCATTCACCCGTTATCCGTTTTGAGTGTACCACATATCGAATTGTAGCCCTTAACAAGGACAATCCGAAACCACTTTGACCCGACCCAAATCGGAAGTGGATCCCAAGCAAATAATTGCCCCAAAATGACCATTTAATGCAATTTTTAACACATTTTTCCAACACTTATGACTTTCATGTCCAGTTACAGATTTGGAAGACAATGTTCTACTCACAACGGAATATCATAACCTCATTATTTGAGTTTTCTTTGAATGCGAAATAAATTGAGATCGACATATTGCAAGGGCAGATATATCATAATGTACAAGAAAGAAGTTTGGTTTTGTCAAGGCATTGTAGCCTATGAGACTCATGGTTATGAAGTGTGTGCTCCGAAAAAAATCCTGCATCGGAGAAAAGAATGTCAGGATTAATGTGCATATTCCAAGTTAATAGCTGTCAACAAAAACCAGATCAGATTCACATAAAATAAATTATGAAAAGCAGCTGAATAAAACTCATATAGTTTAATATAGGCTGAATGCACCCCACATCGTCACCGTCTACCATTATGGCATTATCTATATATCTATCTATTATAAATATACAAAAGCAAAAGAAGTTTTCAAGGGCTTAAACATCACTGTATTATACATAAGATGGTACTCCGTACTTGTTTTCTTTGTACTTGAGAGACGAGACATTGAAAACAAGTACCATCTTTTGTATAATATAGTGATGTTTAAGCCCTTGAAAACTTCTTTTGCTTTGGTATATTTATAACAGATGGATATATAGATAATTACATATGTGAAGTAACACTTTCTCATTGATACTTATGTGTAAAGAAGTGAGAATGAAATAATCAGTCCATCTTTTTTCCATCATGTGCTTCAAAATGTCATCAAAAAGAGAGATGAAAATCAGGGAGGAAACACATTTTTATTTAGGCAAATGGCAAATGGCAACACTTACTTTGTGAAGTAACTAAATGCATTTTTCCATCTTTTTACACCTTCATTGGGTAAATGGAAACCCTTACTGAGCTAATAATTTTATTATGCCACAACTTACTCATTAACAACAAAATTGATTTTTTCATTTCCGATCTTTTGGGAATTTTATCAAACACTTCGGAGGCAGAACGTTTCAATACTTCCATGAACATTTAAAATATGGTTCATTCAAACCAAGAATCAGTAATTTGAGCAGTGCTAATGAGATAGGTTATACCATTGGGAAAGGGTATTTCATTCAAGAAAAAGCTAGGCATTTAACAAAGAGGAACAAAAAACGCAGACATTCATTTATAAAGAAAACAAAACAGCAAAAATTTGACTTTGTGGAATGAAGAAAAATGATGGCAATCGAAAAGCAAGAGGGCGAAGAAAATGTTTACTTTTGTGGATAGATGCAGCTGCCTTCTTCACTTTCAAAGGTGTGAGATTGGCTTCGTGCTTGGCTGGAAATTGCTTGGCGCACCTCCCTAATTGCTACGCGCACCTATGCTTGAGGAAAACATCTTTGTTTAAGCTTTTTTATACGGAGCAGTAAAATGCATCTTTAGTTAATGCTGTTTACTTCGTTAATAAGTCAAAACAAACACTTTTATATAAGAATTGTGGGTGCCGAACAATAACACCTTTATAATTTAAAAAATGTACTAACCTCCATCCCATTGAACTTTGACATGTGCAAAGTAGGTGAGAAATAACAACAGTAAAAAATGTGTGGTTGAGATTTGTGCAGAGGAGAGAGAAATATGCATAACCACAAATTAGTTGCTTTAATAGGAAAGTAGCAAATTTTTTTGGGACAATAAAAAAGGGGAAGTTCACAAAGTCTACTGTGGCGGAGGGAGTATGAATTTAAATCTTAATCATGGAAATAATTAAATCTTAATAAAAAAAATTAAGGACTTTGTGCAATTAAGAGTTACCTAATTAGAGATTGGTAATTGTGACCGATCTGATGGATACCCACACCGAACAGCCACGGATAAAACGGGGAAAGCCGCATTGACCGGGTAATGTGCACGAGGCAGGAAATACCCGCTTGATTCTTATGGGTAACGGGGTAGTTACTGTTTCATACATGCCCACCTCATTACCTATGTTTAGGAAACCGGATAAAGGAGCGACCCGGCCGCGTGACCGCTTCACGAGTCTATAAGGACCTGGTTGGGTCAACCCGGTCAATGCTATAAAAGTGGTCAAGCTTTTAACAATAATAAACATATAGTTGTATACAAAATTAAAATAAAACGTAGTTATTTCATAATAATCAATTAATAATACTATGTAATACTTACTAAACATTAAACAGTTAAAAAGTCTCTATTGCAAAATACCATTTTGATCTTATTAAAATATATAAATATATTCTTTTTAGGGTATTGAAAATGCAATTTTATTGGTTAAAAGTACTTTAAAATTAAAAAATGGAAAAACAACCAAAACAGGGATATTTCCGGGTTTATAGGGTTTTCCGGGTCTGGGATTGGACCGGGTTTTGCCGGATTGGCCGGGGTTTTCCAGTTTTTTATCATTTTCGGGTTTTTTATTAATTGAACCGGGTTTTGGTCCGGGTCGGGTCAGATTTTTAAACATTGCCCGTTACCCGCCTCCTTTATTTGTAGTTATTTTTCATTACATTTTTATATATTACTTGTCCCACAATTAATAAAAGAGGATATTTTTTTCTTTTCATTGTGTAAATACGGATAATGGATGTACTAATTAAAATGTATGAATGAAAGGTTCATAATAGATTTTAATAGTCTTGTTTGATTATTATCGTATTTTTTTTGCCTTGTAGATATTTTAGGTTCAAATTAATTTAGGTTGTCTTTTATCTCGCATCGTAGATATATGAAATTTTTAAGTTGCGTCTGAAGTCTGAAATCATCTAGACGATGCCATTTTCACCTTTTAAAATAGTAATTTTATATTAAAATATCAATGACTGTATGGCCCATTTAATAGAGTCGTTACCGGCGGTTATACTTATTACATGTCGGGGCAGTTATGATTTGAATAGATATTACTCGTTGATTAATGGGACAGTTACGAGCCAAAGAAATTATTCAATGGGCGAGTGCGGTTATATGTATAACCATCCGATCCAACCCGTTTCCATCCCTATGTAAACTGAAGAGGTGTTCTTTAAAATAAAGATATGTTTGTTCCTTATTTCTTTTAGTTTTATTAAAATATAGATATGTTACTGTATTGTTAAAATAAATTCAACAAAAAAAAGTAAGAAGGTTAAACAATTTTTTTTGTTAAAAAAGTAAATAAATTCAACAACCGTAATTTTAAAATAAGAAAAATTTTAAAATAAGAAAAGTAAACAAAAAAAAATAAGAAGGGACTTGGGGATGGAGAAACGAACAAGTAGTACTGATCCACTATTGCTCATTGAACATGAGACATGGAGTACTTCGTATAACGTAAACAAATGAATTATTAATTAAAAAATGTGATGTGCATAAGACAGGGCAGAGTTGTCCGTCTCAGGAGTAAAAGGGTTGCGCTTAGAAATTTGGGAGGTGCGCTGAGAAGACCCGCACCTAAATCTCACTTAAGTCTCGCGTAGAGGTGTGAGATTTGGGTAATGAGATTTCTTTCATTATTTGAGTTTACAAGTTTGGATATGTCCAAATCTACCCACAATTCATCTCTTTATGTCCAAAAAAGAAATACTCCTAGACATTTTGGGAGTCTTAAGATGTATTTATTAAATACACCCATATTTGACAAATCATAAAAATGTCTTGAAAAGTTTTGAATGAATACACCCTCTAAGTATTCAACACAATATTTAATCAGGTGAATCTATTCATGTGTAAAGTTCACCACTTTCATACAAGGGCAGATTACTGTAGGGACTAAGCCGCTAAGGTCAGCTCCATTCCAGCCCACTAGCCCATCCTACTGGCCAGCGCCCACATATTGTGAATCCTGTATATAAAAAACCATTAGTTTACCGGAGTAAGAAATGTGCCTACTGTAAGCTCACTCATATTTCTAGTTTTCTGCTCTTCCTACCAGTCCTCATTGTCGACTCCTACTCTCCCATCACTCTTCTCCCCTTCCTTGACGCTCAGGCTAACAGAAGAGCTCCTTCGATATCTGTTCGACTTCAATTTGGGCTCAGTATTTCCATCACCGTTCGATGATAGATTTGTCTTCATATCACTCAAACCTAGGAAGTGTTGTGTCCAGGTGTAACTCAGAGAAGGTACAAGTAATGACATTTACTTTGTTTTTCACCAATAACCTCTGGTCACCATTTCTCAATGTATAATTTAGGGTTTATAATGGAAGTCAAAGTGGATTTTTTACACTGTATTGAAGCATTTCACTCCTCATGTATTTTCTGAATAAATATAACATTTTTATATTTATTTTAGAAATTCTCAAAACTACTCATTCATTCATATATGCATATAAATTAATAAGAATTCACAAATAAGGTACCTACAAATAACACACATATATTTATCTATGTACATATACATAGGTTATGATAGTCTGGTAGATATATACACCTGTGACATGTTAATGTATAATGTGTGTGTGTGTGTGTGTGTCATAGAACAGAATACCATGATCACAAAAAAGGTTTGACTGGAGAAATAAACCAAGCTTGATAACTGAAGTATGAGTGGTGGGTTGCTGAATAGGGTGTCAATAATTATTAATATACAAAAACGATTTGGGTCAATAATATATTAACAAGACTTATATTATATGAAAAGCTCACACACCAACAACCAGACAAGCACCCCGAATCGGTCACCAGCTGTACGAATACACATAGAATGATTCGTGTTAAAAAATATATCATAATTAGCTAAACAATGAATGAAAAACTTGAAACCTATAATGACTAGAAGGAAGAAGTCTTCTCCTTTGGATCACCACATTCTTTGGATCACCACGTTCTGAATTAGTTAAATAGATAGAAGAAATGCTAAGAATCTTGAGTAAAACTGTTTTTTATTTCTACAGTAAAACATCAGAACACATGAAGTCACGAACAACAAAAACAAAAAAGGTGTAGACACACATGCAATTTGACAAATTGAAAATATCATTTAAAACAAAACATATTTGACAAAGTGAACAAAGTAACATAAATGCAAAACCGAAGAGGCTCACACGCCAAAATTTAATAGCCATTGAAAAAGTGTTCAAGAACATTTCAAGGGAATCAATGTGTCATACTGAATTAGTGAATTACTGAAATACATCTCTACAAACAGTTATACTTAGGAGTGTTTGCTAATACTTAAAAAAGGTGTTTTTCAGCTCACTTAAAAAATGGCGAAAAAAGTGTTTTCAAGTGATACTTTCTGCTTAAATTAAACACTTAAAAGTTAAAAGTTCAAAACATGTGAAAGGATGCTTTAAACTTCTTTTCACTTTTTCTATTACATAAATTAAAGCACTTATTTTACTAAAGACTACCAACTTTTATTTTTTCAGAATCACTTTTTTCTCAAACACTATAAACTTTTAGTATTAAGTATTTTCCCCAAAATCACTTTAAAAAATCACTTTTTTGAAGTAGAAGCAATCACAAACACTCCTTTAGATTCTTTACAAATAGTTATATTTAGAGTTTAGGAAATTCAATAGCCACTTTAAAAAAGAAACAATTCCAATTATGTAATCAAAGTAAAAATAGTAAACAAAATATGACTTTAGTAACTTTAGTGACTAGAAGTGTATTCAAATATTTCATCGTAGTGACTAGTGACTATAAAACTTGCCCTGTTGTCCATAGTGATTTATAGTCACATTTTTGTCCATAATTTTTTTAGAAAAACCTCTTTTAGAAAATGTTTAATAACATTTCAAGGGAATCAATGTGGCATATTATATCATCTCTATTTAGATTCTTTACAAAGACATGTACTACGTACCATTTTTATTTAGATTTTTTCACAAATATTCATATTTTTCTTATAGTTTTTCTGTAATCATATATATGCCGAATTCAATAAACGAAAGTCCTTAACAATTTCATACTATGAGTATTTGAACAAAAATAAAAATTTATACCCTATTAGCTTTAATTTGATCAACGTATAAATATAAATATGAATCGAGAAATAGTTATCGCAACTTTTACTCGTAGAGTCCTACATATATAGGTGGTGTATTCTGTTATTTGTTACACTTTTATTTTTTGGGATGTATTTTAATTTTTGCTACACTTTTTCTTTGTAAAACATGAATCTTTAGAAATATTCAATAACTCGTACTGAGTACTTTTTATGTTTTTAATCTTTTCATTCATACTTTTCCATTTTTTCTACACTTTTATTATCTCTATTATTTTCTTCTAAAAATTATGTCAAACTCAATTGCATACTATACTCAAACTTTATTAGTATAAAATATACTTCCTCCATTCTTTTTAGTTGCAACGGTAGAGTACATGAATAATGTATAAATTCTAATGTTGCAACTAATCCGATACGGAGGATAGTACTTTCTTTGTCCATTATAATTTTGTTATCTTTTCATTTTTTATTGTCCGGAAAACTTTCCAACTTTCTCGTTTTTCAAATTCAACTAGTTAACTTTTACGTATGTTATTATTTTTCTTTCTGATCGAACTTGGCAAAATATTAAAGAAAGGAGTACAATATAAAATATGGAGGGAGCACTTTTTGAATTCACGCTGTAACGTAAAGAGAGGATAAAATAGGACGGCAAAAAGTGACGTCACGCGCCTAACAGATCGGTAGAATCGCAATTAGTGATCTTAGCGGCCTCTCATGTCTTATGTTCACATTAATTAATGAATAATAAAGAAAAGTTGGCTGTTGCTGGCTGGTCCCAAATCTGCAGTCTTTTTTTATCTTCTTCCTCACTCTCAAACGCTAAACTCCAAATCTTTCTTTTCTTTCTTCTCCTGTATGTTCTCCCCGCCCTCCTATCACGCTCTAACAGTGTTTAATCTTTCTTTAATCATTAATAGAGATTATTATTAGCAGAATAAACAGGAAAAACTCAAAAAAGAGAACCCACTAATTTTCTCTTTTTCTACCCAAGTCCCCATTCCAGATCTTCAACAAAGCTGCCATCTTTCAGCTGTGTTTTCAGTAAGCAAGCGTCTAATCACTTCATTTTCTTGTACTGCTCTTGAATGTACGTTTATGAGTCGCTGTAACCAGAGGTGGGGGGAAATGATTTCAGCAATTAGTGGGGTACTTGATTGTTCAGAAATGTTCATATTAGGAATTGGTTTAGATAGTTCAAGAACAGTGGGCTGTCTATGGGATTGAGATTTTTGTGGCAAAGACTTGATTTTTATTATTGCTAGATCTGATCTTGAGTGTACTTTGGTAATTCTGTTTGCTGTATAATTTTAACTTTTTGGTAGGATTTGTAGTGAGATATGCATGTTTACGTTCTTGGTTTGTTGCATACATCTAGTTTAAGGCCAGATTGGGGGAATCTATTTCATTACACCATCACCTGAATGTAGTTCTGTTTGCTGTACCAATTTCTGTCTGTACCAATTTCTGTCTGTACCAATTTCATTTTCTCTGGGTTGAGTTCACTAGGATTAGTTACTTTCAAATATGCATGTAACTTTAATGTCAGATTGGCCATAGCATTGGTGGTTCATTGGTATTACTTAGTACTCCACTACTCCATATCTTTCTTATGCGAAGTTCTCACCTGTTTAAGGTTGTTGATGAAAAGTGTTTGCTTGTGCCTGCAAAGTTGTGTTGAATCTGATGAAATGAATTTGGGTTACTGCTGAAGGCTTAAGGATTAAGGAATTGAGGTTGGTCTTCTAGTTTAATCTAGGATGACAATTATACAAGTTGGTAACATAATTTTTTTCATCAGGTGCACTTATATTCTCCAAATACCAGGATGTCGGACGGGATAAATGCTAATGCTATATTGGATTATGTTGAGTTTCAAATTTATCCTATCCAGAACAGGTAAATAACAGCTGTGCATAAGGTGCTAGATAAACTACGCAGAAAATAGTTGCTTTGTATTCTTCATTTATCTATATTTTGTAATTTTTTCATGTAATTGGTTATCTAATAAAATCTCAAGGCATCTTGCCTATAGCCCTATACAGTGCATCGGATAAAATTATAGGTTAAACATTTAGGGCTGATGCATTTCAATTTATTTTTCAAAAATCATATAAATCAAAACAATTACTTTTTCTTTTTGTTGCATAGGTAAATATATTTTTGTAGATAGTACGATCATTTTCTATCTAATCCATCTAATCCAATGTGTGAGAATTAATTCGATCTTTTTTATTAAGCTTGATTTTAAAATTAAATCTTTTTTGAGTTTGTACTGCATTCCACAAGTGGTGAATGCTATAAATTTGTAACAACCATTAGTCCATTAGTATTTCTTGTATTCTAAAATTTATGCTGCACAGATATGTGGCATAAATGCTAAAAAGTAAAAACTTTGTAACAACCATTACTGGTATTTGTTTTTTTTAATATTTATGGTGCATAGGTATGAGGCTTGCATATGCTGTCACCACAAGTTAGAGACTGCAAGTGGTGGGCTTCTAGAGCAACTGGCACTCCATTCTTCGAAAGTTAAAGCTTTGAGCTTGGAAAGATCAGATTCTTGTTTTAGACTCGAAGCCCCATATAATCTTAGCGAGGCTACATGGTTTTCAAAATCCACATTAATTAGGTTTGGTCTTCAAAAACTTTCTTTTTTTTCATAGTAATAGTGCCGTTGATGGTTGAAGACTTCTGGGTGTTTAAGATATCACTCACTGCAAACCATATGTTATTTAGGTTTCTTAATATAATTAATTCAACGGATATATTGGAAAAGTCCATTGCAATGGATAAGGAAATATCTCAGCTAGAGGAAGCCCAAAGTTTTCATTTTTCTTTATATGCAAAGGTGATATCAAATGTTTACCTCTTTAAGTAATTATTATTACTTGGTGCCTTTTTGCACCAATGTGAACTGATAAACTTGATAATTGTTGTCTTCAGGGTGATGATAATTCTCTTACACCCGATTCTTCCAAGTATGCCCTTGATACTCTTTGGTTGTGAATTTACATTTTTCCCTTCCTAGTATCTCCAGTTATTATTGTGGTTGAGCAGGAATGAATTGATGCGAGCTATAGATTTGAGGCTCACGACCTTAAGAAGGGAGTTAGGTGATGCTTTTGACCAAGCAGCTGGTACTTATTGTTCTGGTGAGGATATTTTTGGAATCGAGAAGTTCAGTGATCATTTTGGAGCTGCTGACTTGAGGTGAGTTATGGCACAGTGTCTTCTTGTATAACCTTTGTCTGCCTATCTTATGTTTCGGATTGTGCGTAGTCCCATTATTTGCTGGACACGCAGCCCTATCTGCATCTGGCGGTTTTATATACTTCAGGTTGGTGGTGGGATTGCTTAAGTTTTGAAGACCAGTTGATGTTGAGTACCTAAGTGTGATAAGTAATCTCCCTTCGACTAAATACAAAATTATAAACTAACATTTACCCTGTGTGGGGTGGTTGCAGTGTGTCAGTTATTTTAGTTTATGATATCAGAAGTTACTTGATATACATTATGCATTATATAACGAAACTAAACTACTAATGTTGGTTTTTTAGAACTGCCAATATAACACTGAAAAAACACATTTTATAGTTTCAAGAATCTGTGTTTTAGTTTAAAATTAAAACGAAAGCCAGGCAATTTACAAGTTACAACCACCCAAGTAGAAACCAAGGCATTGAATTATCCATCCTAGGATTTTTTAGGATGAAACTAGAGTTCTTAATATAGTAACCCCTCTATCTCTAAATAACTTATCTTTTCTTTTGTACGTGTAGAAAGAAAAAACATAAAATGTGTATTCAGAGATGGAGTATTAGACATCATTAAACTCAGACAAGGAATTTGATCTGAATAATCCCAAATGTTGAGCCCTAGTCTATTAGATTGATCATTTAAAATGGAAGACCAAGTTTTAATAGAATAAAGCTTTTGATATTTGTATAGATGCACCAGATGTGAATGTGAGTGACGCATTATATATATCTACCTATTTCAGGAACACTCTACAAATTTTTATAAGATTGAGGCCGGCGAACCAGACAGTGGACATGGCAAATAGCAAGCAATCTGTCTTAGAACATTTAGAGAGCAATGAACCTATTTCATCAGAAGGGAACCCCCAGATATCTAATCTTTCAGACCCACCAGTTAGATATGGCGCCTCTCCTGCCAAAGCTGCACAAACCGAGAGATACATCTCATCAGAATCTGAGGATTCTTCTTCTTGCACGGCTGAAGAGAGGAGTCGTCCCCTAGCAAGACCTTCTTCACCAAGACGGTCTGCCTCTCCCATGCGCAGAGTCCAAATTGGACGCACCGGCCCCCGACGGCCCACCGCTTTGACCATCAAAAGCCTAACCAACCACTTTCCTGCCAGAGTATGCCAAAAAGATGAAAGAAGCAATAGTGGCGGAGAGGACGAAGACTCTGAGAAATCATCTAAAAGATCTGAGCGTATGATGAGCGTTCAAGATGCAATAAATCTTTTCGAGAGGAAACAGAAGGATCATCAAACTACTACTGTTGATGTTAAGAAGACGGTTTCTGTTGGTGCCAAAAAAGTGCTTCTGAGAAGATGGAGCTCTGGAATGTGTGGTGAAAGCTCTGAAGATCCCGCTTCAATGGCTTCCGACAACCTTGAAACCAAAAAAGTAAACTTAGATTCTGATTCCGGAGTGGGACCGGACGCCTGTGATGAAAAAGAAACTGTTCTAGAAGTAGAGCCGGAAGATACTCCTACAGTGCCGGAAGAAGCTCTCACCACAGAAAACAGCAGAAGGTTAACTGCATCAGCTGAGTGGAGCCGCCAAAAGCAAGCTGAGCTTGATCAGTTACTGATTAAAATGATGGAAACGAACCCTGCAAAACATAACAATGCAGCGCCTAGTGATAAAAAAGACCAAAGTGCCCTGGACCTTCAGGGGAGTGGTTCTGATGTAGGAAAACCGGATGATGTTGAAAAACTAATAGGTGGAATTGCTAAAAAGCAAGTGGGCACTGAAAGAAAGATAAGGGCAAAAGCCAATGTCTCCTCTGGAAAGGTAAACACTGTTAGTGTGCATTTGGTAAAGCTTATTTTGGAGCATATAGCTAATTTTAATCTCCATATACAATCAGTCCTGGTTGGTATATAAGATGATAACTTAAAATAAGATCTTACTTGAGGAGATATCATTATAAATATTTTCCTATAGCTTAAAGTACGCTCTTTTACAAAATAGCACCTCTCTATCTATATTCTATAATCAATATAAAGGATGCCCTTTATGTCATTCTATGCAATCTGAAGCTCTACATTTAATTGTACTTAACACTTAAAACACACATATACACCGTTTGGTTTAAACAATTCACTACTAATGTTTCAGCTTTCCACTATTTTGCAGCTCTCTGCTGCCAAACAGACCCTTAGTAAAAGACCTGTTAAGAGGAGCCAAAAACCACTTAATAATTCTTCAGAATCTGGAAATTTTAAAAATGATACCATTAGACCTGCTGAAGTGAAGAAACTTTTAACAAAGGCACCCACTTTGCCTGCCACTCGCAAATCATTGCCGTCCACACCATCTCCAAGAGCTAACACTCATACGCCTTCAACAGCCACCAGCTCCCCTGCTGCTATGCGCAGAAGATCACAGCCAACAACACCAAAAGTTGAGAGGACCACACCACTGCCCTCAACAAAGTCTGCTAAAAACAGTGCAGGAAGCACTGGTGACAAGAGCCATCCAGCAGTGACCAAATCTATCAAGCCTACAAAAGCGCACATCACTGATCAAACCAAGCCAGCAGTGACCAAACCTAACAAGGTATCCAAGAAAAGCAGTGTGGTTCCCCTGGAGTCGAAGGAAACTCCAAAAGAACCAAAAGCCTTTCTTCGCAAAGGCTCCAAAGCGGGACCCACACCTACAGGACCTAGCCTAAGTCCCATCACAAGAAAGAAAACTACCCCACAAGAGCAGTCCTTGAGGGACTCAGTTGATTTGGTTGAAAATCCTATTATATGTGCACTCACCGATCAACAGGGGGACGGATTTATTGATCAAGAAGGCCCTGAGACTCAGTCAAACAGCGCACCGAAATGTTTAGAGACAGAATGTTCTGACATACTTACCCTGGAAAACGAAAATGATTTTTCTGAGAATCTAGAGGAAATTGTGATTGAAGAAGAACAAGTGATCAACATATCCCCAACAGCCTGGGTGGAAATAGAAGAGGTCGACGGTGGAAACTCTTCAAAGGTTGACGTGGGGCCCTTGAATGCTGGCAGTCCACCACGAGTACGCCATTCTTTGTCTCAAATGCTGATGGAGGAAAGCAGTGAACCTGAGATTGTGGAGTGGGGGAATGCAGAGAACCCGCCAAACATGGTGTATCAGAAGGAAGCGCCGAAAGGGTTCAAGAGACTCCTTAAGTTTGCGAGAAAGAGTAAGACTGATGGTGAGGATGACAATGAGGAAACTAAAGGAGGTTCTAAGAAGGGTTCTGACAATCCACTACTTAGGAAGGACACACTTCATGCCCATCAAAATTCAACTACCCATCAACATCCTGGTATACCTTTTTAGTCACTTCCTATTTTGTCCTAAAAAACAACATAGCATGCTTATAGTAATGTAGGAACTAATCTTTCTCTTTATCTTTTTCTTTTTTTAGGACAAGCAACTATAGGAAAGTTAGCTGCTCAGAAACGAGAGGAAGGTCACATTTCAGCATCAGTAACCTCTTCAAAAGGTCAGTTTTTTACTTTCTTTTTCTGGGTTATACGTAGTATATGTTTTTCTTCCCTGTGCAAACATCACGTTTTTTTGTTCTAGCTCCTTGTAAATTGTATGTTTTGCTTTACATCCCTTTGAGTTGTGTTGTGTTTCCTTTTTCTGGGTTATCTATAATATTTTCAAGACTTGTGGACAAAAATATGACATGGTCAATACAGTGTGAAAAGTCATCCAGGGTCAGTGTATATTTGAACATCAGTACGCCACTACACCAGTGTGGTCAAGTCACTTCAAATTCATACTTGTCCATCATTTTTATTTTAGTAATATATTTATATTTATATTTTTTATTTTTCTTATCTTTTGGGAATAAGGCTTGGATGATGATGATTTGCCCTTTTCTCTTTCTTTCTTTCTTTCCTTCTAGTCCCTTTCTTAATAGAAATGTTTAGTATTTTATGTAAACAGAGATTGTCTAAAACAAAAATGGCGTAAACGGTATATTTGCAGGGACGAAACACATATTGAAGCTTTTCTTAAAGTCACTCTTATATCCAAACATTTTTATCACAGTAGCTCTATGCAAATCTCTAGCAGTAGCAGGCATATGTTTTTTTGTCATCTTTAATAGTATGAATGCCTTTCATTTCAGCATCGAGATCGTTTTTCTCTCTTTCAGCATTCAAGGGGAGCAAGCATGGCGAATCTAAGCTTCGATAACACACAGTGGTCCTAATCTTATCGTCTCTCATAATCAGTGTAACTTTAGCTTCGGCCATGTCCAAAGAGGTGGTGGAGTACATGCTGTAGCATATCTTGTTCATATGCACTTCATAGATCTTACTGTTTTTGCTTGAAGATTCATATCTCCGTTTTATTTTTCAATAGAAACCAAGGTATTTTTTGTAAGATCAAAAACCAATGTTGAATATGTAGTTTTATGCAGCCTGATCTTTGTTTATATCTTGTACAATAAGTTTGCAATTTAATGCTAAGCAGCCTGACCTTTTGGTCACTCTATTTTCTTTTTTTGGAGTCTGTTTGGATGTACATTTTGAATGAACTATAATGCTTTTGGTGAATTTAAGTGTTGAGTTAATCATAATTACTGAAACTAGTACTCCATCTGCCTATTCTCCTTGTAAATATTTGTACATTGATGTATACTCATTTTATGCAAGATAATAGAAAAACTATTTCATCATTATTCAATATGGTGTCAAGGGCCAGGTCATCCCCAACCTGATTTCAAATCTGACACTGATGAACAGTATCATAATTGTTTTTCCTGTTTGTCCCACGTCACACAAGCCATGACAGATGGTACGGCAGGTGCCCAAGCCAGATCAGTTTATGAAATTGATTGAATTTGTTAAAATTGATAAAGTTCTGACCAAAGTGGTTGGATTGATTAAATTTGTCAAATTATAAAAAAATTAAAATATTTTTATTAAAAAAATAATGAAAAATGTATATGAAAAAGCTAAAATCATTTTCTACATAAAAATACGTTTAATTTTATTTTGATTATTACATAATTTAGCATTCAAAATCAAAAGGTATGTATTTATTGAAAAGTTGATCGATAAGCTTAAAGTAGGTCTCACCAAGCCGGCTCTTAGTTGCTCATTGATGCTCAACTATGCACCTTGTAAAGGCAAACTCCACCACCAAAAGTTATCTCCATGTTCCTATCATTCAAAACATATGTTCCATGTTCCTATCATTCAAAACATATGTTTCGAACATAGATTCACATCAAGTACCATTACAATTAGATTCTACTCTCATGGATGTTAAGAAATTAAGGGTGCCAATGGAAACATTTTTGGGGATTTAGTGGTTAATGTGTGAGTTTAGTACTCTTATACTATTGAAACGTTTGCCCCATATCAGACTATATGAAAACAATAAAACACTATATAAAGTTTCGAGCTACTCCTCTTATCTATTAACCTTTTAGGATGAAATCTTGAATTTTGGGTGAGAAACTTTGGGCCTCTCTTAACTAGGAACAAGATATGGAACATATATATAGTCAAATAGAAGTTTATAAATGAGCTAACCACTCTTCTCTTGCTTATCAGTTTTCAATCTCATTGCGGTCGAGGTAGTGGCTGAAGCTCTTCTGCTCTTGTACTAAGCAGAGGAGGTCGTGACAGAAATTCAGCTTTTGCATGATTATAAAAACAACATATCAATGTTAAGGCTTTTAAGTGTCTGCCTTTGAAAATTTTATTTAGCTTATCAGTTAAAATTCCCTCTATTTACCATTAATCTGTTTAACCTTGCTAAATGAATTTGTGAGCAAGGAAAAGGTTGAAACAAAAGAATACAATACTTCTACCTTTATGTTTTAATTTTGTTTTATAGCTCTTAGAAATACTCCAAATGTTCAAACTTTAAAGAGATTATTTTAAGCTTATTTCGTGAAAGAGTCCGTTTGTATAATTATTTGTTCATGAAAGACTGAAAGTTACAGACGAGTTTAATATGATAAGCTTTCCAATAATAAAACTAAAATGTGAACTTTTTAGAGCTACAACTTGATGGATTTAAAAGTTGTACATGCAACAACATGACCTTTGTAGTGATTTATCGTGTATAGAACAACTCTTTTTGTCGAAGAAGTTGAAGTTATTGTAGAACGACAATTCTCGCCTAGAATCGTGGGTTTTCCTAGAATGTTGAGTTCCGCCTAGAACTGTGAGTTTCGCCCAGAGACGAAACTGCACACTTATGTAATCATACAAAGAATGCATATCCATGCATGAGTCAAACAAAAAAGCATGACTTTACTTTTTAAAAAGATTTATGGTTCCACTATTAAAGATTGAGGGGCAATAACCCGAAATTTAAGGGTGGACCGGCCCCAGGACGGGACTGATCAGGACTGGGGACCAGGGTTGCAGGCCCGGTACCGGCCCGGGTTTGTACTGGAACCGGGCTGGGTCGGGGCCGGGTCAATATTTTTTTAAAATGTCTTTTCTAATTAATTCCTACCCCCCACCCACCTAGCCGCAGCCCAAAACCAAAAAATCAAAAAAAAAATTGGGCCAGGACCGGTCCCCCAATTCCCTGTCCCGTAGCCCGCCCCCCAGTTCAGGCCTCCCAGTCCCGATACCGCCCGGCGGGCCAGGTCGGGCCTGCACAGTGGCAGGCCGGGCCGGGTCCCTGACTGGGCCGACCCGTCCGAGTCCATCCGTAGCCCGAATCTTCCAATATGGATCAAAATCATCAAATACTTCCATATTTTGCCAGAGTGAGATTTTATTCACCCTTACCGTAGAAGTGAAGAGGGTGAACATAATCCTCACTTTCTTCGCAATAATTGGCAGCCACATAACAGCAATTAATAGGTGTATTATTTTTAAAATGCTTTTAACTTTTTATTTGTGCACACATTTTTATGAGCTTTCATATGCCACCAATATTGTATATATACAATTTTCGAAGAATATTATCATTTTTTACTAGTTATTCACCATAATTTCAAATGAGATTCTTTTGTACTCAGTATTACATGTGGCATATTGATGTCCTATCGTTTCAAGTTAATACTTTATTGGTTATTTCAACCATTCATTATTAGTATTCAATTTCTTGTGGATTCAATCCATAGCACATGCAGTACTTTAATTCATTTATGGTATTTGCAACAACAAAAACATCGCATTATAAATAGTAGCAGTGAGTACTGATTATAAAATGGTAAACTTTACAATCAGGTGCCACCAATTCCACATGGAAATATCAGGCCTGTATGAGATCCAAAATGCCGCAAAAAGATTTCATATGCTCTCTTTGTAGTAATTTCAGCATTGCAGTCTCCGAGTTGCATTTGAATGGATCGGAGTTTAACCAATTCGTTTCCGATGACAATGTGATTTGAACCATAGAGTTTCTCAAGGATCTGCATTTAGCATTCAAATTCTGATGAGAGGAAAGTTCTAAAAATGGGGTTTAGTGTGCTGGGTGATAAATCTATTCATATTCAGTTAATACATTGATAACAGGAAGCCCTGTACAAGTTCAATATCATGGGAATATATGAATCTAGAAGTCTTTGTGCTCTGTTTTCATCTTAACAATATCGAATGACTAGTTTTAGCTTTACCTGCTCTATTACGATATTAATACTTATTGTTTCATTAAAAAAGGTACACCGTACACATAATAATAGAGTAATTCAAAGTCTTATATGTTAGGAACTTAGGAATAGTTTGTTATTTTAAGATATGTATCTAACGTGAGATGACTTGACAACACAAAGTGTTCCCAGTGCGGAGATGTGTTTTAAGAGATATGCACCTTGATGGACAGTTTACAATGATCAATTGCAGCTTGTGGTTCTCCAACCAAACACATCGCCTGTGCAATATTGTCCTCAAACTGAAACTTGTAAACTCAGGATGAAGACTTATGATTCTCAAAACGCAATATTACAAAATCAACTTTGCTTCAAAATTGCAATAACTATGGGGGGATAAGAGTCGTTCACCTCAGCTATTCTCTTGTTACATGGATGCAGTGTTGATCTCAGAAGATTAGAAACCATCAAGGCATTGGAAAGTGATTCAGCTTGGAAATCATTGATACTTATTGCATCTTGCAACCTATATACATATGGCACACATACTTCTAAGATTATCACAGGTACGCACTTGTGTAATTGTGATTGTATTCTACATTTTGTCCCTAACTTTTAATTTTTCCTGTTTTGGTTAACAACTATGATTTTCTTGCCACTTTTGGTCACCAATCTAACCAAATTTCATATTTGTTGGCTACGTGACCAAAAAGAACTAAAAGTGAGCAGAAATCCATTCTCGTGCACCAAAAGTGAAAAAATTTGAAACTGTGGTAGCAAAAGTGGTAAAAATCGAACAGCAGTGGGATTATAAGTGTTTTTTTGTGATTGGAGAGATTAATGAATAAATCTGTTATGTACCTTCTGATACAATTCTCAGCTTTGCTGATTGCAGCAGAGGCAGATTCTAGATCACAATATGAACCACAATTCAAGCAATGCCCAGGATTTAGATAATTATAATCTTGTTTATCGACCACATAATGAGCCAGTCCAACGATTCCATTATTTCCAGTACTTTCAACCTTCAGATTTCAAAAGTAAAGGCAAAGGAATAGCCATTATAAATGTATTATATGAAATAGCAAAGGCAAGGCAAGCAAAAGATGAACAAGACACAGAATATGAGCAATGTACACTGTAGATATTAATTACCACCATCACTGCAGAGTGCAGAGGACTGGAATTGAGGCTTGGAACATTTGCCAATCACCAATGACCTCGCGGTAATACAATATAGAAAATTTTCTTCTTTTGGTCTCACGATGATTAGGTCATTCCTACTTGTAGTCCCCAACTATATTAGCAAGACAGCGGGAACTAAAAATTTATTGCCAACTTTGGTCCTTCCGGACCATTTATCCAGCAAAAGTCAACAAAAATTTCTACTAAAATTGGCCAGGTGTGATCACAAGGACCACAGTGCCAAGAAATCCATAGTCAATGCATTAGTAGTGGAAAAACTGATAAGTGGAGACCAAAAGTGTAGGACCTAATAGTCATGGGACACAAATGAAAAGTTTCTATTCAGATATTTATCCTCCTAAATATCCAAATAATTCTGCCATATGCAAAATACCTGCTTCGGAGTGTAGGGAATGATCGGGTCGCCAAAGATGGGGTCTACATTTTGTTTCACATAGCTAGCGAGTGTGCTGTCAAGAACCACACCATCACAGTCTGGTTTAGCACACTTGTAAGCATTAATATATAGATCAGATAGATTTAGTTGTGAGCAGCCACTACATTGACAGCTAAATGAGTAGTTGTCTCTCAATATCTTCTGGCGGTCTTTGTGGTCCCACTGCCCGATCTGCAAAGCAGCACATTTGGCAACATGTCATTAAACTAGAATATCGGGGCACTTTGTGATGTCTTTTTCTAGAAGTTTTGAGCCACTCAACTACTTGAGAAATAATTAAACTGAGAAGTCTATTTCCTAGTCATCAATTGCGTATGAGGTGGGGGTATTACTGCATTACTCAGTATTAGCCTATTGGGTAATTGAGCTAAAACAAAAATAATACCTATAGGTATGCTTACTTCTAAAACTGTAGAAAAATGTAACATATACTTGTTATTTTAATTACTTGTACATCCGGGACTGTATAGATAAGAATTAGAGTAGATAGAACTCTCTAATTTGTAGATAAGCTCACAGAATAGATAGAATAGATAGATCCTATTTTTTAGGATCTGTAACAACTTGACTTTATCTGTAACTTGTATATATATCATTGCCGGATGGCTCAATAATATACAAGGAAGTTTTATTCCTAAAACTTACATGGTATCAGAGAAGGTTGTTTAAAACACCACAATGGTGGAAACCGAGCAATCTGACTCTTCTTCCCACTCACAAACCCATAACCCTAACTCTCCAAATAGCTCAATGACAAACTACCAGAACTCAGTCCATTCATCAATGCTCATTACTGGCCATAGATTGAATGGCACAAATTATCTCGAGTGGTCACAGTCTGTCAAGCTGGCTATTGATGGAAGGGGCAAGCTAGGGTACATAACTGATGAAATAGAGGAGAAACAAACTGGTGATGATGGCTACAGTGTCTGGAGGTCAGAAAATTCCTTGGTGACAGCATGGCTTCTAAGTTCAATGGATGCATCAATTGCCAAACCTCACATGTTCATGAAAACTGCAAAGGAGGTATGGAATTCCATTAAGGAAACTTACTCAGATCTTGAGAACTCTTCTCAGATTTTTGAATTAAAAACAAAGTTGTGGCAGTCCAAACAAAGCAATAGAGATGTCATCTCTTACTACAATGAGATGGTATCCCTATGGCAAGAGTTGGATCAGTGCCATGATGATGAGAAGTGTGAGAGTGCCAAGGATCTAGCAAGACACACAAAAAGGGAGGAAAATGATAGGGTCTACATGTTCCTAGCAGGAATTAATAGGGATCTAGATGAAGTTAAGGGGAGGATACTTGGAAAAAAACCTCTACCCTCTATCAGGGAGGTATTTTCTGAAATCAGGATGGAGGATAGCAGGAAGAAGGTTATGTACAGCATTCCAGTACATAATGAGGAATCTGGGGACTCTTCAGCAATGGTGGCTAGGAGTGATGACAAGAAAAAACCCTGGTGTGATCATTGCAAGAAATTATGGCACACTAGGGAGACTTGTTGGAAAATTCATGGCAAACCACCAGGGGCAGGAAAGAAAAAAACTGAGAAAGCCCTACAAACAACTGTGACTGAGACTCAACAAGAACCACAAGTCAAGTTCAATCAGCTTTCATTCACTCAGGAGCAGATAGGGCAACTTCTTAACTTCCTTAATTCCCAGAAAACCCAAAATTCCCAGAAAGAATCCAAACCGGAATCTTCCTCTTGTTCTTATGCCCAATATGGTACCTATTCATCATTTTTTTGTTCTGGGAAATCTAAAAATACCTGGATTATTGACTCAGGGGCTACTGATCACATGACTTCTATTTCAAATCTTTTTTCTTCATATAAACCTAGTGCATGAGATAAAAAGGTTAAGGTTACAGATGGTTCTCTATCAACCATTGCAGGGATGGGAAATATTAGTATTTCCTCATCACTGAATCTATCCAAAGTCCTTCATGTCCCTAATCTATCCTGCAATCTTACTTCAGTTAGTAAAATAACTAAAGATCTACAATGTTGTGTCATTTTTTATCCTTCTTATTGCATTTTTCAGGACCTAGCATCGGGGAAGATGATTGGCAGTGCTAAGGAGGAGGATGGACTCTATATCTTTGATGGAGAAACTCAATCTAATAAAAGAGGTCTAAGAAATGTTTGTTTGCGAACTGTTTCTTTTTCAAATAATAAAGAGTTGTATTTACTTCATTATAGACTAGGACATCCTAGTTTCTATTATTTAAAAAAGATGTTTCCTCAATTATTTCTGAATAAAGATGCTTCTTTGTTTAATTGTGATATGTGTGCACTTGCAAAACATCACAGAAACACTTATTTACCCCACAGTTATAAACCTACTAGCCCTTTTACCTTGGTACATAGTGACATTTGGGGTCCATCTAGAATACCAACTTTAAAGGGAAAGAGATGGTTTGTAACTATTATTGACGATCATACTCGTGTCACATGGGTATTTTTAATCAAAGAAAAATCTGAAGTTGAGAAAATATTTAGAACATTTTATGCTATGGTCCAAACTCAATTCAATACCAAAATTAAAATGGTAAGAAGTGATAATGGCCGTGAATATTTTTCTCAAACTTTAAACAACTTTTTTACTGAAAAAGGCATTATTCATCAAAGCTCTTGTGTCAATACACCAGCTCAAAATGGAATTGCAGAAAGGAAAAATAGACATTTGCTTGAAGTCACTCGTGCAATCATGTTTTCAACAAACATACCAAAATATTTGTGGGGAGAAGCAGTGTTACATGCAACTTATTTAATTAATCGCATGTCATCCAAAACTTTAGGATTTAAAAGTCCTATTAGTTCACTACAACACTTCTTTCCTACAAATAGATTGGTAAACACCCTTCCTTTAAAATATTTTGGTTGCACAGTGTTTATCAAAAATCCAGATAGATCTGCAAGTAAGTTTGATCCTAGAGGAAAAAAATGTGTTTTTCTAGGTGTTTCTGCCACTCAAAAAGGGTATAAATGTTTTGATCCTACAACCAAAACAATGGTTGTTACTATGGATATTATTTTTATGGAAGAACAACCTTTTTTTGATTCTCATCTTCAGGGGGAGAAATTAAGTGAAGATGTTCCAATAATGCCAAATATTCATGAAAATTTTAATTTTCTTGATATTAATCAGGATGATAATTTCTTTAGAAATATCAGTACACCTGAAAATGATCAAGGAATAAAAAATAATGAAGTAAATCCAACTGAACCAATTGAAAAGGATCAACAGACAAGTCAGTTCTTTGAAAAAACTTATGAGAGAAGGGTTAGAAATCAAAGAATAGAAGAAGTCCCAGAACCTACAACTGTCCATGATTCTGCCTCAATGTCAGGAAGTGAAAAAGGTAATACTTCTAGCAACATTGACCTTCCTATTGCTCTCAGAAAAGAGAGAAGAACATGTGTTAAATACCCCATCTCAAACTATGTTTCTTATTCTAAATTGACATCAGACTTTGCAGCCTTTACCTCCAATATCTCTTCTATTTCTATTCCTACAACCATACAGGATGCTCTATCTAAACCTGAGTGGAAGAAAGCTGTTTTGGAGGAGATGGAGGCTTTTGAAAAGAATCAGACATGGAAGCTTGTAGAGTTACCTAAAAATAAACCTACAGTTGGTTGCAGGTGGATTTTCACCCCCAAGTTTAAGGCAGATGGAAGTTTGGAGAGGTATAAGGCAAGACTAGTTGCCAAGGGGTACACACAGACCTGTGGAATTGATTACAAAGAAACCTTTGCACCAGTTGCAAAGTTGAACACTGTAAGAATTCTTTTATCTCTTGCTGCCAATTTAGACTGGCCATTACAACAACTGGATGTAAAGAATGCTTTTTTAAATGGGAAACTTGAAGAAGAAGTGTACATGGAACCTCCTCCTGGGTTTGAAAATAAGTTTGGGTTAAAAGTTTGCAGATTAGAGAAGGCTTTATATGGACTTAAACAGTCTCCAAGAGCCTGGTTTGACAGATTCACAAAGTTCATAAAGAAGCAATGATTTAATCAAGCTCAAGCTGACCATACTTTATTCATGAAGTTTTCAGGTAAGGGGGAGATTGCAATCTTAATTGTCTATGTAGATGATATTATCCTCACAGGAAATTATCACACAGCGACTAAAAGATTGAAAGACAAACTTGCTCATGAATTTGAGATTAAAGACCTAGGAAATTTAAAATTTTTCCTAGGAATGGAGATAGCTAGATCAAAGAAGGGTATTGTTGTCTCACAAAGGAAATATGTTTTAGATCTTCTACAGGAAACTGGAATGAGTGCCTGCAAACCAGCAGACACTCCAATTGACCCAAGTCAGAAATTGGGAGATATCAAGGAGGGAAATCCAGTTGATATTCACCAATATCAAAGATTGGTAGGAAAATTAATATATCTGGCACACACAAGACCAGATATTGCATTTGCAGTAAGCATGGTAAGTCAGTTTATGCATCATCCTTTCCAAGAACATCTTGATGCTACTTACAGGATTCTGAGATACCCGAAGAGCTGTCCAGGGAAAGGATTGTTTTTCAAAAAGGGAAACAATAGGAAAATTGAAGCTTTTACTGATGCAGATTATGCTGGCTCAATATCTGATAGGAGATCTACTTCTGGATACTACACCTATGTATGGGGAAATCTAGTAACCTGGAGAAGTAAGAAACAAAATGTGGTTGCTAGAAGTAGTGCAGAATCAGAATTCAGAGCTATGGCTAATGGAATATGTGAGTTAATCTGGATCAAACGAGTAATCACAGAACTAAAGATGGAGATTGAGCTGCCTATGAAGTTATATTGTGATAATAAAGCTGTTATAAGCATTGCTCATAACCCTGTGCTACATGATAGAACTAAGCATATTGAAGTGGACAGACATTTCATTAAGGAGAAGATTGAAGCTGGAATCATTTGCACACCATTTGTATCCACTAAAGATCAAACAGCTGATATCTTCACCAAAGGGTTATTTAGACCTATATTTGAGCTACTTATAAGCAAGTTGGGAATGTATGATATATACTTACCAACTTGAGGGGAAGTGTAGAAAAATGTAACATATACTTGTTATTTTAATTACTTGTACATCCGGGACTGTATAGATAAGAATTAGAGTAGATAGAACTCTCTAATTTGTAGATAAGCTCACAGAATAGATAGAATAGATAGATCCTATTTTTTAGGATCTGTAACAACTTGACTTTATCTGTAACTTGTATATATATCATTGCCGGATGGCTCAATAATATACAAGGAAGTTTTATTCCTAAAACTTACAAAAACATTTGTAGATGGGTAACTGATGGTAATTTTGAGCAACCTCAAATATTTAGCATCCGTTATTTTGGAATGGTAAATCATTTCATACTGAGATCTTGGGCTATATTTGGAACACGGAAATGGCAAGTAAATGAAAAACTGCTACGAAATCATTCTGAAAAAAGCTACCATTTTTAAGTTCCAGACTGCTCTGAGAAGCCAATTAAATATTTCCCATCAAATACTTCAAGTGCCAAACACATGAAAATCATTCTACAAAAATGTTTTCAAGTGCCAAACAAAGGAAAACCAGAAAACATTTTCTGGTAAAATATTTTTGGAAGAGACTTAAAAAGAAGTCAAAAGTCAACATTACCTACAAAAAAAATGTACCTGTGGTCCATAAGAGATTTCAAGTTCAGACCCCACTGACACAGAATCTGTGATTCGTACATGGAGGGTGCGTAAAAGAAAGTAAGCATGACTGTTTGGCCTACACGAATGGTTAAACATACTACCCGCCAAATATATAGCTTGACCAACCTTGACCTGCATAACAAATAAAAACAAGATAGCAATGCAATATGTAATATACTGTTCTAGTGAATCCTTAAAAAGGTGGGTTTTGTAACAGTGTAATTACATGATGCTAGGTTTTTGGAGATTGCTTGATAAGGCTCCATTTGGAGCTAGGAAAATGCTAGAGAAAGCAATAGAGAGGAAAATATAAGGAAACTATGGAAGGTAAGAAAATGTGCGGGGGGGGGGGGGGGGGGGGGGGGATAAAGCATTACCATACTCAATAAATTTAATTCCATATTTGCGGGAACTCAATTTATTTACAACATCTATGAAAGTTTAATCTATGTAAAGAAATTGAAAAGCATTAATCATATGTTTTTTTTGGTAAACCGAACACAAGAAAATAACTTTCGATAGCAGTTACTTTCCTTTACCGAGCAGCATTTTTGGTATCCAAGCAAACCCTAAGAGATACAATAAAGATTTGAAGCCAAGACAAGCTTGACATTAACCTGTTCTAATGTACTGGTAAAATCATTCCCATGCTCATCTGAAGGCCCTCTCATATCAAAAGATTTCATCCTGACAATAGCCATTGCATTCACTCTGATTTGTGATAGAAGTATAACTACCTGCAAGAAGTTTATGAAATATGTACCATAGTTTTCATTTCAAAGTATCAGGGACACTTTTGGAATTTTGTTAGATTGTTTTCTATGATACTACCTGTGAAATGATAGCCCCTGTCACGGGGAGTTTTGGTGCATAAAATTTTTGAAGACAATTCAACAGCATGATTGAGTATATATGCATCTCCAGTTTAGTATCAGGAGGGAGGTGCGCATAGTTGTGGCAGAGATCCTACACAAGTTACATAATTAGTTTACCTGTTGGTTCACACTTCACACTATTGTATTTATGTCTTCCATATTCCGACTACCTATTTGTTATGTGTATTTTTGAAGACTAAACAAAACATCGAAAATCCATTTCCTTTTCATATTTGTCCTTCCCTTACAGTTTTCCGTTTCTAAACACGGCCTTTAAAAATTAAGCAAACGAACGTGTACAAGTACCAAAACTGCTTGGAGGTTTGAAACACAACCAGAATTCTTTTGTTGCTCGATAAATTTCACAATGACCCGACCAGCCAAAACTACATCTGAGGGTAATATTGAAGGCCAATGAGCGCCTTCACATTCATGTCTGTGCTCAGGAATATGCTCAGTACATTGATCTGAATTATCAACTGAAATGCATTCAGAAATATATTTTTCAAGTTCATTCGGTAGGTCTTTATGAAAGCCACCTTTCCTGGGAATTTTACCAAACACTTTTCCTCCAGATACTAATTGGCATTGACTAGAGCAATATAATGGTATAGAGCATGATTCACATGGAACTGCATGTACTGGTAGTTCATTGAAGCAGAAATGACAGTTAGTCTCCCGGCAGGTCTTCAAGATAATCTGCATTAATGGTTGTAGAATGATTAAGAATGAATGTGAACCTAAAACGTGATATATAATGTTGACAATGAAGCACTGCATATAAACTAAGGATGTTTTTACTTGGACTGTAATTCCTCCCAGACCAGACCAGACCATATCAGACCAGACCAGCAAATTACAGTCCAAGTAAAAACATCCTAAGGCTCCATTTGATTCTAGAAAATTAACTTGTTGTCAAAAAATGTTTTCCTATAAATAAGGCATCCATTTGGAACTCAGATATTATTAGGGGAAGGAAGACACAGAGAAAAATTGGAAGGAAAGAAAATGTGGGTGAAAATAAAAGACCAGCTAAAGCTTTTATTTATTTATAACTATAGTGTAAACATTGAGTACTCTAAAAATGTGTACTGGTGTAATTTTGAAAGAACTGATCATATTTAATTTTGTTTTGCATTTTCCAAGGTAAAAGGGAATATAAGGATATAATATTCCTAAGCATTTTGTTTCCTTTCCCTAGCACTTTAAAGGATCAGGACACCCCAAGCTGTTATATATATAATATTATGTTCAACCCACAGAAATGTCAATCATAGAGCTGTTTCAAAAGAACAACTTCCCATTTTCAAAACGGGAAGTCACTTTCCATAAACAAACGTTTCCATAAGCAAATGGAGCTTATAGGACAGCACAAATAAAAGGATCTTCACTAATACCGCTGCATAAGGATCTTCTTTATGAACCAAAGAGCCCAAATGAATATCAGCACAAGATACTATTCCTCTTCCTTTTGTGGATAGAGACACACATTGAACATTTCCTTGGACTGGCTCATCTGTCACATAAGTTCTACAATTATAAGACACCAAATAAGAGAGGCATGTCACAAATTATAGAAATAGAAATATGCCCAACCAAAGAATGCGCAAATCAGAAAGACGAAAAAAATGTTTTCAGGAGTTCTAATAGTGCTACATAAACCATAGTAAAAGTAATATAAGAAGTACCTAGCATCAGACCCATTCTTGTTGGACTCATATAATGAACTATGCATCAGTTTTTGTCTGTCCAAAATAATTCCGAGTTCGCCTTCTATTTGCCTCTTTCCACTCAACGAAGCTTCCATCTTTAGGGAAACCTTAAGATCTTGAATTGATTCTTCATAGTTTCCCAGAGAAGTATTTGCTTTACATCTCCTGAACCATGCCTGCAGATATCATGTCGCAATAACCGCATATATTGAAAATGAAGTTAACTATTAAGATCCTGCAAAATAGAAGTTCAAAATATAACAGAACTGACTATAAAAACAGAAAGACAAGATCAAAAATGAAATAGTTGCAGTTGAACATTATTCAGATTTCCTAACCTAGCTTGTTGCCTGGGTTTTTGGGCATAGCCAGGGGACAAGAAAATCCAATTTGGCGCAGGGAAGAAAAATCGTTTAACTATATAAATTTGTATTGTACAAATTTTACACAAGTTTTTGTGTGTAGAGCTTGGGGTGGGCCTTAGCCTGGGTGGGCTGACCCCTAGCGAGATACTCAACAAAATACTATATGAGCTTTATGTTAGAGAAAGAAGTGCTTCCCAAGAAGAAATAGTTAGATCTGTCTAGAGTACTATCAAATTAACTCAATAAAGTCCAACGAAGGCCAAGTTTGGTAGAATTATTCGCTTATTCTGTCTGACAATAACTTGAGTAGAAAAAGAAGCCTTTAGTTTACTTATTTGGCTTAAATCGATTTTATCATTTTACCGAAGGCTTGTCTTGCGACACTAAGGTAATGATGATGATGATTATGATGACCGAAGGCTTGTCTTAAAAAATCGTGCATTCAGCCATTTCAGCCAAATATCCATTACCTAATGGGTCCTAACTTTTAATTATTAAAAAGATCAAAGAACAAGAGAAGATGAAGATTATTACTTTTCTCCTGAAAGTTACAAATACAGAACATAAGTGATTATTTGATAACAAAATAAAAATTAAATTACAATCCAAACCAAGAAAAATAAGACAGGAATCACAGGATAAAAGTGAAAGTCTACCCACCTTAGCATAAGTTGGAGAAATTGCAAGAGCTCGGCCACAGTCATCTAAACACTCTAGAAAAAGACCCATATTCTAGGAAGCAAGTCATGTTAGTAAAGTTTGGAAAGAAATGATTGACTATTGGAATTAGGATTTTGAGGTAGATGTGTGTGTGTGTGAGTAAGCTATTGTTTTACAGACAGCTATTCATGAAGTGAATTTAGCTGTAGAAACATGTTGCGTAAAAAAACAATCCAGTTAGGAGTTTTCCCCACAATTATTTCAGTCAACCATATGTGAAGCCAGTGGGGATAAACTAAATTATGGACTCACATGCAATGCAGATGCACGATTCACATAGAGCACCGCCACTAGGTTTTTCTCCATACCATCGCTATTCGAAGGAGCAAATCGCAATGCCTGATAAACTCATAAAATAAAAATAAAAATAAGCCTTATTTGGATATATGGAAGTGATAATCAAATAACACAGATTATGAAAATAACTAGAAGGTAACACTCTTGGGTGCAAATCAAAGCTGCACTGAAAGAGAAACTGAGCAAATTCTACAAGGTTTTGACGATTAAGACTTGGGTTTCAGATCAACAGATAGGATAGGACTTAATATTGATAATTTGATATAACCACTAGCTAAATTAATAATTCCAAACCCCAACATCAGATGATGAAACATTCAAATACTCATCTGTCAAAGTCCTCACCTGTGTAAAATGAAGGTTAGTTCAAAGCTTTAAGTGTTTATAAGCGTTTTGTATTTTTATGTATTTGCTTGATAGGATTACTTAATATGATATCAACCACTAGTGATATTCATAATTTCAAACCTCAACATCAGAAAAAGAAACATTCATTACTCATATGTCATCAGTCCTTACCTGTGTATAGAAATGAAGGGCTTTATGGTAATCTCCTTTGGAGAAAGATTCATTGCCGCGAAGCTTTAATTCAGAAGCAGCATTGGAATCCTTGCGGCACAAAGCATTTTTTGGGTCTGTCAACTCCTTAACAATCTTGAAAGAAGAGCTAAATTAGCCGAGTGTAGAGAGGCAGCCATTAATCAACGGGTGATTGGGATATCATGTTTTGTTTAGACTAAACAAAATTTGAGGTTTTGGTTACCTGGTGGAATTGGGGAAGGTGACTGAAGGAGTGGAGGAGGGAAGAACAAGTGGCGGGAAGGTCAGCAGGACCGCTCTTTGTAATTTGCTGCCGGAGGGCGCTTGGTACTACGGATTTCAGCTTCTCCATCTTCTTTACGGCTATGAACTTCTATGAAATTCAGGGCCCGTATACTAACCGAAAACTAGAAAAAGAAAACAGAAAACATGAAATCGGTGGAAAACTGGAGAAAATTGGAAAATTAAAGAAAACAAAGAGAAAAAAACGTGTTTACCAAAAGAAAACTCGAGAAAGCAATTTAACAAAGAAAATTGCTGGAAAAATAGAGAAAACCGGAAAACTAGAAAACAGAAAACAGGAAACGTGTTTATCAAATAAAATTTCTGGAAAACTCGAGAAAGAAAAACAGAAAAACGCGTTTATCAAACCATTTTTCAAATCGAAAAAATGATACATGTTTCTTTTTTCCTTAATGATTTGGAGAAGTGACTTTTACTAGTTTTCTAAATTTGGAAAACACAGATACTACAGGCCACTGTAATGAATTTGCATACTTACACCTAGTGGTGGGTCCGGTCCCGCTCCGATGTCGATTCCATTCTAGTACCTCAATCCTCGCACCTTACCCCTTACCCCTACCCTATCCACCCACACCCCGCATACCCTTTTCCCCTGCAATGACCCTACCCACACCCCCTACCACATGCCCCTACCTCGGTCCCACCACGACCCACCCTACCCTACCGCCACCCCCTACAACCTCAACCCCACCCCGACCCACCTTACCCTACCCCCACCTCGTATATTACCCCTTACCCCTTCCCACATGCCCCCTACCTTGGCCCCACCCTATCGCCATCCTACCCCCACCCTTGTACCGCCATCCTACCCTACCCCTTCCCCTATCTCGGCCCCACCCTACCGCCATCTTATCCCAACTCCCTACCCTACCCCTACCTTACCCCAACCTCAAGCCTACTCACTACCCCCACCCTTACCCGTAACCACCACCCTAACCCACCCACTACCCCACCCCAACCTCGTACCTCTAGACCTTACCACCCCACCCCGACCATACCCCTTACCCCACCCCCATCCACCCCCATCCATACCTTCCTTCCCTACCCCGACCCCTACGAGTATGTATGAGTGGGTATGAACGATTCTATGGGAGTATGGGTAGAGTGTAAGATCGTGGTAAGGGTAGGGGTAGGGGTCAAGGGTGTGGAATTGGGTGTAAGGTGTAGGGTGGGGTACGAGGTATAGGGGCAGGATAGGGGTTAGGAGTATGGGTACACGTACGAGGTGATCGACCCCACATATTATATTATATACTAGTATTTGTGTTCATGAATGTTTGTGTGTCTATATACGTATAGGGTTATTTTGGACATTTTAATGTTAAACGACGTTTTAAACCTTTTGAAGTGAACATGATCTTATAACATTGCTTATTTTATGCGTCGCTTATTAACGCGAGTCTTAATAAGCACCGATTAGTAACCCGTGAAGTAAACGTGTCAGTCTTCTGGATGATCACAAAAGTGGGTGAAAAAATTGATGAACATGTTTTCAGATTTGAAAATGAAAAACTAGAAAATAGTAACAGAAAACTCGAGATAGAAAAAACTGAAAAATAAAAACAGAAAATTGGAGAACGAAAAATAGAAGTAGAAAACAGAAAAATATATCTGTTAGTAAACAGGCCCTCACTTTCCATCATTTGCAATGGAGCCAAAGATTCATTATTTTTGGCTTGAGATTATGATGGAATAAAGCAAAATGGCTCACTAAACTGTCTGCGCTTCTTTGTTATGAAGCAACAGTCAGTCCATGCAATTTTGGATGGGATTTTCACTATGGGTCATCCGGAAACAGTCTTTCTGTGCTTTAGTACAGGGGTAAGACTGCGTAAATCCGATCCCCCCTTACCCCACCGTAGATGAGAGTCTTTACGGCACTGGGGTAAATGAAAATGAAACAAGCCCTCAACGTTACTGCCTCGACTCTCAAAAGTGTTTCAAGAACTACAAAATAAACTGAACTTTGGTCATTTATGAACTGTGCAAACACAAGACATTTAAGGTGACCACATCAAACCAAACTTAAAAAAATGAGACTGAGACTAGCAAATTTCAAAACAAGTAAAAACATCAATAAAAGTCTAGTTTGGTCTGATCTATTCTTTTTAAATCTTGTCTGGTATGGTCTGTTTAAGTGTGATCTGATTTGGTCTGATTTGTTTACGTCTAGTATGAGACTCAAAAGTCAAAATAGTCTAACTCAAAACATCCTTACAAAATACACAGAGACCAGACATTTATCCAACGAGATCAGTTCAAACCAAATCAAACTTAAACATATTAGATCAACATATTTCTCTCCAAGTAAAAACATCCTTATTATACACTTTTTTTTGGAAGAAGGAACTTATATTGATACAACAGATTTTTGATAAGGAACATAAAATAAAAACTTCACTCTCAACCCGACAACCCTCGAACTAGTCTTAGAGTGAATCATCTTTTAGACAATAACATGCCTCTATGATCCTGCAATGGATATAAATAAGCCAAAGACGGTCAAAACAAACCTCTCATCACCCAATCCAAACTAAAGAGTCTGACACAACGAAAAATAACAGGCAATAACAAGTCTGGCCAAAGCAAAAAATAAAAGCAAAAAATAAATTATTGTATTTAGCTGCTTCCCCAAAACCACGAAAAGTTCCAGCCGTCTCGCCTTGTCATACTGCTTTCTCAGAAACCTCGGTGGGTCTGGTATCCAGCACCCCCCGCCCTCCGTTTTTTGGCTCATCCAAAGCAATTCCATAATTGCCACTGTGAAAAAATGTGTTGAAAATTGCATTAGATGGTCAATTTGGGGCAATATTTTGAGTGGGGTCCACTTCTAATTTGGGTCGGGTCAAAGTGGTTTCGCATTTTCCTTGTTAAGGGCTACAATTCGATATGTGGTACACTCAAAAAGGATAACGGGTGAATGAGAAATTGATTTCTCGAAGTTCACTCGTTGAAATGGAAAAATTGAGAAAATGATGAGTTTCTAGTGGGATTTATCCCACACCGGAAAACCCAAGGGATTTTCACCCTTTTATAAAGGGAACCCTCTTTGAAGGAGTTAGGATTTTTACGTAAAAATGCTCTCTTCACATGCAAGGGGGGTGTCGATAAAATCTCAAAAACGAAGAAGAAAAACCGTGACTTGCATGCGCGGGCGACCATCGGACACGAATGTAGTCCAAAAATCTATCTTTCAAAGATATGGTCTAATTTTTGTTTCTTCCCGTAACATGTTATTTTTTCCCAGAACCGCTTCTGTTCTGTTCAGCGCACCAGAAGTGCTCGAGCTATTCTGGTCGTCCCGGAATCAGAAAGGTTTGCGCTGTTCTGGTCGCGCACCAGAATGGTTCTGGACCGTTACAACAATAAATGTCCAACGTTCTTATGCCATTATGTAGCGTTAAATGGACGATTCAATGTTCAATGGACTGGTCATTGATGTCCAACGTTCAGGTCCATTAAATCTCCATTAACACACAACAAACCCTCCTATAAATAGTTGGCAGATGCTTTACAACAAACAACAATCATACACAATTTGCACGTAATTTTTGAGCTCTAAAACACCTCCAGCTTTCTCAGGAAATTTCTGAGTGTTCATAATTTGTTCCCGTTCGCCGGAACTTTCGTTTGTGTGCTCAAGCGATCGTTCGTTAGCCACCGTATCATGAGAAACGGTCGTGGCAACGCTCCTAGCACTGTGGGAGGCGACGAATACATTTTAAGAACATTGTGCGTAGCACGAGCTCTGACTAATTTATGTCCCATCTATTTTCTGTTTTTCTTTGGCTATTTTTTTAACTACGTATTAATTAATTTTATTTAATGTAATTTTTTTTGTTTTTCTTAATCACACCCAACACCCACCTCTCATTCGTTGTCCGCATGTTAGTTGTCGTCTCCTTCTTCGAATACTAGTTCGTTCTCCTCTTCTCCATTATCCAAGTTATCATATTGGTTGACGATGGATTCCATACATGATCCCTCATGCTCCGCCACAGATAGAGTACGTCGATCCAGCTCACAAATTAAACACGCGCAAAAACAAAGAAAAAACGGTCAGCTCCGGTAACTAGCGGAAAAGCCAAAACTCTACTTTTGAGGGTAGAAGACCACTTTTTTTAGAGAGATAACACTGAAACAAATTCTAATATTGAACCATCCTTATTATACACTTGATAATTCAATATAATAAATGGTTTTGTTACTTTTGAAAATGGTTTTTGCATTAGTCATATTTACTGAACTAATGTTCTTGCAATAGTCCTATAATTTAATTTGTAAAGAATACGCAGTTGCATTTTCAGTTGCATGTTACCATCACCAAATAATTTGTTTGAGAAACCGATTAATAATAACTCTAAAAAACGGAAAATAGAAATTGAAAACATGAAATAATTAAATCTTTTTAATTAAAATAAAGTGTTTACAAAATTGTTGCATCTTAAATATCGTGGTTATAATTATAACTTTAATCACGACCATTTATATTCATTTTTTACACATTAATGGCCATAACATTAAATTTACTCCGTTTTTTATTAGTCGTCTTATATTCCTTTTTGGGATGTTTTTTACTACTCGCTCTGTATTTGAAAATTTATTACAATGTGTTTGACCACATTATTTAAAGGTGAAGCAACAATAGTAGATGATGAATATAGAGAAAGTAGGAAAGATGGTGGAAGAGTATGAATGCATAGATAAAAAGTACATAGTAGAAGGGTAAAGGCAGTAGATTATTCTTATTAAATATAACAGAAATACATTCATAACACACTAAAAGGAAAAATATAACAAACTTTTAAATACATATAAAAATGAAAATGTAGTTAACTTTAAAATACGGAGAAAGTATTGAAATACATTCATATAGTTACTTGTATTATTCTTATTTTTTTTACAAACTACTTTCTCTTAATACTTTTTCATTAGTTTAAGATGTTTTTACTCTGCTTGTATATTCAATCTTGGATAAGACCAGACTTAAACAAACAGATCAGACTTAAGCAGATCAGATAAGACTTTTTCATAGTTTTAAAATGCACAAAGAACATACATTACCTAGACCAGACCAGTTTTTAGACCAGATCAGACCATAATAGACCTAAGCAAATCAAATAAGATGGACAAATTTCAATCTAAGTAAAAACAATTTTCCCTATATATTTTCTTTTCTAACTTTTCATTTATCCTACATCTAATATAACAAAAATTCTAAAAGTACACACTTTTTTATGTACACACTTTTTACACATGTCTGTGTAAGATTTTTTTTGTCTACAAAAAAAAATCTTACACAAACGTGTAAAAAAAAGTGTGTACGACGAAATATATAATACGTTTGATCGGAGGGGGAGAGATATGTGACGGTCACGGACTTGTAATGGCCGTGAACGACCGCCTAAAGTCCTAACCCTTTCCCATATCTATCGAATTCATCTCTCCTCCGTCTGATTTCAACCATAGGCTGTCTGTGATCGGTGAGTTTCACCGCACCCTTCTCGTACTTCTCTATCTCATAAACAAACGATAATGTTCACAATGTACGGAGTAATAATACTTTAAGCATTCTTACCTTACTTCTTTCCTGTTCTTTCTCACATTACTTCAGGGGACACCAACCAGTTAGTTTTATGAAGTTTGGTTCTTGATTCTTCCTTTTGTTATCTCGTTATAAGTACATGCTTTTTTCTTTCACGAGTCTCTCCAATTAACTGATTATATCTCACGTTTGTATTTTGTTCGTTGTGTAATTAGGGTTTGTACTAAAGTCTTTCTTTTTGCTTATCATGAGGTTTGGTTGTGGTTTATTGGTCAGGGTAAACCCGTAGGTTGTGGCTCTAATTCCATCTAGGTTCTCGTCAGTTCTAAATGGCTTCACAAATAGTCCGAGAATGGGCTGGAATTCAGCAGTTCCCTGCTGCCACTCAGTCCAAGTTACATGATTTGCTGGGAAAATTGAAGCAGGAGGTACTTCTCCCTTTTAGCTGATTTCTAATTAGACTGAAATATGTTTTTTGAGTCCTTGCAAATGTAGAGTGTTTCTTTTTTCATTTTAAGTGCCTCACAGGTTCAGTTTGTCCTTTCACTGTATTTTTTTTGATAGGAATCGACCTTTTAGACTAATAATAGAAAGATTAATAATAATCATATTAGTAGGCTGTTAGACTTTGGTCTTGGGACGGGGAAGATTGAGACCTATCATCTCCCTCTTTGGGGCTTCAGCAGGGAACATTTCACCAAGCTTTGTGAAGTTTTTTCTTGAATTCTTGTTCTTCTTTTTCTGTAAATTTCTGAGTATCTTGAATAGTTCTATCAGTGGTATCAGAGAACGCCACTTCCTGGAGGAGAATTCTATATGAGGAGAATTCTATATGACACCGCCAATGGAAGAGGGATTTGACAATCTGAATCGACAGATGAAGGAGACGAACGCTAGGTTGGAAAGAATTTTACGTGACTGTGAGCGTCTAAATCAGCGCTTGCACCGATCGAGGAACACCAGGCATCATCGGCGATCTGACAAACAGAGTTTGTCGCAGTCGCTCACTAGTCCGCAATCAGAGTCGCGAACTGCTTCTCTTAGTTCGCAATCGCGAAAGGCATCAATTGATTTTGTACATAGAGCCCAAGAGGCATCAATTGATAATCAGCTTCGCTTATCCCTAACCCCCTATAATTGTCACCTATGGGTTACAGAAAGCTGGCTAGGAATGTTCAGATTTTTTTAGTCATGTCGGTTGTTTTTCTATAACAGAAGTTGACAAATTGTTAAAAAGAAAATAACAAAAATAATAATTTTAACAGAGATGGAGTGACCTAAAACAAAAAATATTATATTTTCTTGGGTGAAAAGCATTTACATGCCTTGTTATAATGCATCATTTATGGTCTCCTTCCCTCTAATCATCTAATGGCACGTTGAATTACATTGCTATGTGATATCTTTTTTTTATATTGGTAGAATGTGAGCTCTTTGACTATCTTGGTGATGGGTAAAGGTGGTGTTGGAAAATCTTCAACCGTGAATTCAATCATAGGGGAAAGAGTAGTTACTGCAGGAGCTTTCCAGGTATTTACTTATCATTCTCTTAAAAAAAAATAAACTGAGAGTTTTTATATGCCCCTGTTTGCCAGTAATGATAGAAACATTATAATTTTCAGACGGAAGCTCCAAGACCTGTAATGGTATCACGTTCACGAGCGGGATTTACATTAAACATTATTGATACCCCTGGGCTCGTTGAAGCAGGATATGTTAATGATCAGGCTCTTGATATCATAAAGAGGTTAACTTTACATCACTTGTGACAAATTCTAGAGCCCGTTTGGTAATGCCTAGAATGGCTACAACTGGGGAAGTTGTGGTTTGGAAGGCTCAATCATCTATAAAAACATGAACAGTACTTTTTATAATTAACTCAAAAAATAATATGAGTATAGGAGTATCTAAAATGATGGTTGAAGTTTCATATTCATTAATTTCAGCAAAACAATTAACATATGTGCTACTCTTTTCATTATTATTCCATTAAGTCAATATAGTGAAATAATTAGTGAAGGTCTGGCACATAACACCCATGAGGATGATAAGCCAAAAATTGGCTACCAGACGGGCACCTATTGTCTGGATTTAAGCAATAGGGGTTCTCTGCATTATTTTGGTCTTCTTTTGAGAAGATTTTGTTCTTGTGTTCATTCAATGCAATCTTCTGATTGAATCTAAATAGGTTCCTTTTGAACAAGACAATCGACGTTTTGCTCTATGTGGACCGCCTGGATTCATACAGAGTGGATAACTTGGATTCACAGATAGTAAAAGCCATAAGTAATGCTTTTGGCAAGCAAATTTTTCGTAGATGTATTGTTGTGCTTACTCATGCTCAAATGTCACCACCCGACGGATTGAGTTATGAAGAGTTTGCCACCAGAAGATCCGAGGCAGTTTTGAAGGTTGTCCGCCAGGGCGCGCGAATGAAGAAATCAGAGTTTCAGGTCTATTTTCATTCTCACCAACTTTGTATTTGATGCATTTTTTGGTTAAAGTATAAGGGAGCGTGGGATAAAAGTCACTGCGAATAAGTTTGTGAAATATTATTTTAGAAGTGTCCAATATTTCTTCCAAGAGTTTTGTCTATCCAGGAACTAAATAGTGTTCAACTATTGATCAAGGATATGGAAGATTAAAATTATAAATGTAGCCATAGGACCCAGATGCTTGAAATTTGAAGCTATCAAATATCAATTTAGGGCTCAAATAATTTAAGATATCAACCCATGACAAAAAAAAAGAGGAAAATAATTCAAATATCCCAAACTTTGAAGGGATGTGAGGTAAACACTCCAAACTTATATATAATATAAATATCCAATCTTTATATAAAAAATTATGATAGCACCATGATTATATGATTTTTCATTCACAAATGTAAATTTATGATGTCAAATAAATAATTTAAATACATTTATCATTTATGAGAGTGCAGTTAACATTCATTCAAATATTTTAAATTGTGTACTTAACAACATAAATTTACATTTGTGAAAGATAAAATATATGATCATGGTGCTAAGATAACTTTTTATATAAAGTTTAGGGTAAATATATTACACTTACAAGTTTAGGGTACTTACCTCACACCCCTTCAAAGTTTGGGGTATTTAAATTATTTTCCCCAAAAAAACTAGAGTTTTGAATCTTTTTAATTTTAAATTATTTTAATGTTAAATTGCTACGAAATTTCTTCACTAATAGTTTAATTTAAGATTATTCTAGAAGTATTTTGATAATAAAGAACATTGAAATTTGCTGGGCGGATTGCCTCGTGGTTAGATGATTATTTTCTTAACTGCTCTTTATCACTGGTCTCTTTTACCCGTAATTTGCTGTCTTGCTCTCAGAGAACTCCAATTCCCCTGGTTTTGGTTGAGAACAGCGGAAGATGCAAGAAGAATGAAAGTGATGAGAAGGTTTTCATGGTTTAATTAGATAATTTTTTACTCTCTTTAAAAAATATCTTGTTTTCTAACCATGGTTTATACACAGGTTCTGCCAAATGGAATTCCATGGATACCTGATCTTGTTAAGACAATCACAGATATTGTATCACGTGGGAGAGAGGGTATTTTGGTTGACCAGCAGTTGATTGATGGACCAAACCCTAACGAAAGAGGGAAATGGTTCATTCCTCTCATAATAGCTTTCCAAGTAAGGTTTTGATCGGAGGTTATTGTTTTATTCTCATCACCTTCACATTTCCAGGAAAATGCGTTAATAAAAAACTCTTATCTTCCTTGCCTTCTCTCGCAGTTCTTTGTTGTGAAACGGATTGAGAAGGGAATCAGGGCTGATATCAGAAGAGGATAGGCAGAACTTTTTTGTGGTAGAACAGCTGGAAAGTTTCATGAGGTTCTTGAGTTTTGATTTTCTTCAAAGAGCATTCTGTTCTATTTCAACACTTCCCGGGATTGCCTGCATTTTCTTAATGTTTAAGTTTCTCTCTGGTTTTGTTCCAGTAATTATGTATACAGCTAGCCCTGTTGGTTATCTTGGTTCTTAAGTTGTGGAAATGCTCTACATTTAAGAAAATAAAAATGTGTTCGAGTTGTTGAGATTTATTTGAAAAGGAACCCGTGAAAGAAAACAACGTGAATACTCAGAAATGGGTTCTAAAAGGTAAAGTGTCAATAAAAAGGGAATGTAGTTTTCTTCAAGCCATTGTAAGGTGTGCAGGAACAGTAATGCGTTCTCAAAATGTTAACTCTTAGGTCTCGGAATCGGAAATATAGGTCCTGTTCTCAAATCTCACTAATTTGTATAGGACCTGTCGGTGTAAGACCGGAGCCGGCTCGGATGAAGACTGTGTTTCACTTTCTCATAAAAAGAAATAAGAAACAAGTAAGGGTGTGTTTGAGAGTTGGGTTTTGGACGGGAGGGGAATGTTAATGGGGATTTATGGCTCTCCTTTTCATGTTTGGGAGTTCAAAAAATCGGAGGGGTGGTTTTGGAGTAGGGGTGGACTCGGGTCCGGGCCGGGTCCGGGTCGGGCCTAGGCCCGTGTGGGCCGGCTGTTCAAGAATGGTGGACTCGGGACCGGCCCGGGTAGCCACCGGGTCCGGTCCGGGTCCGGGCCGGGCCTCCGGTTTGGAATTTTTTTTTTGCTTTCCTAACCCCCCCCCCACCCCCACCCTCCCAAACCCCTCCAAACCCATCCTACCCATCAAGCCCAACCCGGGTGGAACCCCAAAAATGAAAAAAATAAAAAAAATTCAATTTGGCCCGGGCCCGGGCCTGACCCGGCCGGGCCGGGTCACCAAAATTGAGACCCGAGCCCGGACCCGCCTTACCCCCCGGGCCTAGGCCCGACTCGGACCCGGACCCGAGATCCGGGTCGGTCCCGGTCCCGCACAGTAGCGGGCCGGGCCGGTCCACGGGCCGGGTGGCCCGACCCGAGTCCAAGCCTGTTTTGGAGGGCTTTTGTAACCCCTTCAAAATCCTCCAAATGCTTGATTTTTAAGTTCCCCCAATTTGGAGGGTTTTGGATGATAATTAACAAAATGGTATTTTAAGCTAAATTAGAAATGAATATCAGTTCAATGATTTGAATTCGTCATATCTCAAAGTGATTTTAATTATAATTTCTTCAAAAACCTTCTCCTTCCAATTTTATTACTCCTAAATACAAAGAAGGGCTTCCTCAGTCTCTCCTCCCTTTCCCCTCCAACAACATACCTTCAAAGTCCTCCCCTTCCCTCCAAGCTCCCAAACATACCCTAAAAGAAATCAAGACGTGGTTGTTCAAGACGTAGTAAAAGAAATTTACTGCTGTCAAAAAATCCGTATCTTTGGACCAAAAAAACTAAATATAAAATAGTAGCGGTCAAGAGGAAAAAGAGAGAGAACAAAGAATCACGTGCGGTTGATCAATAAAATCGAGGACAGATTGAACAACTGAACATGTATCCTAGGGACCAAGAGACTAGCAATACAATCAAGCAAACTATCATAGCTCTTATGCCGATCTGGAAGGTTTACATGTGCTCTTGCAAAGTTGCAATTGCATTAGTGATTAGCCACATGATTCGTAGACCTGTTACAAAAAAGAGAGAGAAAACATACTCTTTATTTTCAACACTTCTCATGTATCATCAACTATAATATGGAGATAAGATGAGCCACCCCAGATTTTATGTTCTGCACTACCGTCATAGCATCAGACTCAAACTCCACCTTCTTCCATCCTTCCTCAATTGCTCCAGCTATTGCTTCTTTTATTCCAAAAGCCTCAGTTTCTGCCACAGACCAATTAGCCTTCACCGACCCCCCCCCCCCCCCCCCCCCCCCCCGTGCTTTTAAGAGGTTACCTTCATCATCATGAGCCACCCAGCCCCATGCTCTGAACCCTCCTGCCTCATTTACCGCACCATCAACATTTATTTTAACGGTTTCCTTTGCCGGTTTCCTCCATTTTTTCTTAACCGCCACAGTTTTATGTTCATGGCCTCCATCACCCTCTTGTGCCTCCTTCCAACTAGCAAGCATACCTGGTGCTCCATTTATAACGCTTGTAGTGTCCCGTTTCTAGTCTTTCCACACCGCATTGTTTCTTCTCTTCCAAAGACTCCACATAAACATAATTGCTATAAATTTGCTCCTCTTATAGTCTTATTCGCATCCCCCGTCGCTAAATTCCTCCTCATCCACTCTTCCACGGTTACGTCCTCTTCGAGTGATATATCTGTCGCATGCCCAACTGCTTGCGCCCCGCTACACTAGGGATGGACCCGGTCCGGTCCGGTTCCGGTTCCGGGCCGGGCCCGGGCGGGCTTTTTTTGCAAATCCATGGGCCCGGAACCGGCCCGGGTTGATACCGGGTCCGGGCCTAACCGGGCCGGGCCGGGCCCGATTCAATGTCTATTTTTTTTTTGCTTTCTTGTTATCCCCCGACCCCCTCACCCCCACCCCCAAACCTCCCCAAAACACCCAGCCCTAGCCTAGGAAAAGAAAAAAAATTGAAAAAAAAACTAGCCCGGGCCGGTTCGCCCAAAACTGGGCCCGACCCCGGCACGCCCGACCCGCCCAAACGGGCTAAAAGCCCGGAACCGGCCAACCGGTCCGGGCCCGCACAGTAGCGGGCCGGTTCGGCCCGGTCCAGTCCATCCCTACGCTACACTGCCGAAATGCATGCTCCAAAGATTCCACTGGCTCATCACAAATTTTGCACCCATTCGGTACTATGACGCCCCTCTGTCGCAATTTATCAACTGTGGGGATTGTCACATCCAACACCTACTACATAAAGTATTTAAATTTAGGAGGTACCTTAGATGTCCAGAGCTGTTTCCATACTCCATTTGTCGCCCCTGCCAGCTCCCCCAACTGCAGTTTATAGCAACTCTTTACAGAGAACACTCCATTTGTCTCCCCATTCCACCAGAAATCATCTGCACGATCCGCTGCACTAATAGGAATACTCAATATATATTTCCTATCCTCCTCATTAAAAATTGCTCTTATTCTGTCTTCATCCCACTTTTTCTTCGTAAAATCGCGTAGCGCTGCTACATTCATGCCACGGATCCCCATAGGTTTTGCCGATGTTATTCTACCCTCATCCGTTCCCGGCAGCCATGCATCAGCCCAGACTTGCACATCAATACCATTGCCCGCCCTCTTTCTCGTATTTAGTCTCAGTACACTTTGCGTCTCAAAAATACTACGCCACACAAAGGAAGGGTTATTTCCTAACTTTGCATTAAGAAAGTCAGAGTTAGGAAAATACCTTGCCTTTAGAATCTTCCCCATTAAGCTACTGGCATTTGGCATCATTAATTAAACGCCACTCTTGCTTGGCTAGTATTAGTAGCATAGCCAAATTGAATTCCCTTAGTCCCCTAAAGTCCAGACCGTCCATCTCTGTTGGTTTACACAAATTCTTCCAACTCCTCTATCTCATACCTTTCTGATCAAGCTTCGTTCCTCTCCACCAAAAATCATTCATAAGTTTTTCAGTCTCATCACATAGATCCTTTGGCAATAAGAACACGTTCATAGCATACGAAGGCATTGCCTAGACCACATTTTTCAGCAAGACCGCTCGTCCAGCTCTTGAAAGAAATCTGTTGTTCCAACTTTTTATTCTGTCATAAATTCTCTCTTGAATACCCAAAATAGCTCCTTTATTTCTCCCCACCATAGCCGGCAAACCCAGATACCGCCCATGCTCTCCTTCTGCAAAAATTCCCAGCTTCTATCTACACATATCCCTGGTCTGCTCAACCGTATTAGAGCTAAAGCTGACCGTTGACTTCACAAAATTGACCACTTGCCCCAATAATTCCTCATAATAATTTAAAATCTTTTTTACTGTATCACATTCCACTGGTTTAGCTTTAAAAAATAAAAAGCTATCATCTGCAAAAAATAAATGTGATACCTTAGGAGCACCTCTACATACCGCCACCCCGTGCAATTCTCCCCTACTTTCGGCCTTCCTCAACAATGAACTCATCCCCTCTGCCACTAATATAAAAAGATATGGCGATAAAGGATCCCCTTGTCTCAGACCTCTTCCCGGGACAATCGGCCCTAGAGAGCCTTTTTCGAATTGAACATAATAGCTAACCGTTCTAACACACTCCATAATCAGCCCAATCCATCTGGCATCAAAGCCTATCCGCCCCATAAATTTTTCCAGGAAATCCCAGTTCACCCTATCATAAGCTTTACTCATATCCAGCTTTAGGGCTACATATCCCTCTTTGCCTCCTTGCTTTCTTTTTAACTAGTGTTGTGTCTCAAAAGCTACCACAATGTTATCAACAATTGACCTCCCTGGTATAAAAGCACTTTGATTTTCTCCTATCAAACTTCCCAGAAGCCCCTTCATTCGATTAGCCAATAGCTTAGAAAAAATTGTGTACACTACATTACCCAAAGCTATTGGCCTCCACTCCCTCATATTTCCAGGTCTCTCCTTATTAGGGATTAATACAATATTAGTAATATTTAAATCTCTTGGGATCCTCCCAGAGTTAAAAATCTCCTCGCACAACCCAATCACTTCAGATCCTACAATATCCCAAAACTTTTGGAAAAAAGTCAGGTTCATCCCATCCATACCTGGATCTTTTTCTGGGTGCACATTAAATGTTGCTTCTTTAACTTCTTCTGCCGTAATCTGTCTCAGCAATCTCCTATTCAGTTCCAGACTAACCATCCCCATCAGCCCCAACGTCTCATCAGCTACAGTTCCATTCTGCTCCTTAAATAATTTTTCACCATATCCCCTAGTACACTCCTGTCTGTCACCCAAACTCCCTCCTCCCTCCTCAGCCCCAACAATTTATTTTTCAGTCTACGAGCCTTAACTGCATTTTGAAAAAACATGAATTGATATCACCTTCTCCTAGCCAGAATTCTTTGGCTCGCTGACGCCAATACCGGTTATCCTTCTCCATCAGTGTATTTAGTACCAGGCATGTTCAAATAAATTCAGTGACACTGGTCGTATCTTCCTTACCTCTCAGCCATGAAATTCTTTTTTTACACGCTTGGATCTGATGTCGAACCCTTTATGCCTGCTCCCATCCCATTTTGCTAGTTCTTTTCCACAGAACCATATCCGATCTTGCACCTTCATCTCCTCGCCTGCTCTCCAGCTATTTGCCACAATTGTTCTACACTCCTCCTCCTTCAGCCAATTATTCTCGAAGCGAAATATCTTTTCCACCCTGCCGTGACAAGTTGGTTAAATCTTGATAAATAAAGCCATATGATCACTAATTGGAGCTTCAACCGATGTAGCTCTAGCCTCTCGAAAATTATCCCACCATACATCATTCACCAAGATCCTGTCAAGTTTTTCCTCAACCCAATTTTGTGTTCCTTTTCCTCGTTCCCACGTCCACTGGTATCCGTCAAAAGAAAAATCCCTTAATCCGCTTGCTGAAACTGCCTCCCTGAACCCTCGCAGTCGCCACAGAGGATGGAGTACTCGTCCCTTCTTCTCAGAGTTATAAAGAATATCATTCATATCCCCCATGATCAACCATCCCCGAGTATTGTTCACGGCCATGCGCTGCAGTAGTTCCCACGCAGCCCGCCTTCGGATAGTCTTCGGAAAAGTGTAATAGCCGGTGAATCTCCATGTTGCTCCGCCCTCAGGGTTGCAAACTTGACAACCCACATAATTAGCGTTGACCGTCACCACCGTGACATAAAAATCCTCGTTCCATCCCAAGACGACGCCTCCTCCCTGTCCGTCCGCATCTACACCCTCGCTATTAGCAAACCCTAGCGAGCGTAGAATATCTTTGGCCCGCCGACATCGCAACTTGGTCTCCATCAGGAAAACAATGGATGGCCTATGTTGATGCACAAGGTCCGTTAAACACTGCATGGTCTTCGGGTTACCTGAACTCTGCAGTTCCATGATAACACACTCATCACTCCTCCCTTCCAAAAACCTCATTGTAACCCGAAATTATAGTAGAATATCTGAAAACTTCTCGGCGTCGTATCCGCCTAAACGGAATACCGTCGGACAAAAACAAGATAGGCGTTGCCGGAGGCGGCAACCCTAGAAAAGATCTTGCAGGTTACTAATCCAAAATAATCCTAGAGGAACCTTAAAAAAAGAACAATTACAACTTCTATGTAAAAAAATAAAAAGTAAATGATAGAGTATATATTCAAGAGAGAAGTGCAATATATGTTGTAATAAATGATTTCTCAACCCCTACAACTACTCCCAAGGGGAGTATTTATAGAGGAAATGTGGGCCGGACTCCCAAGTCTTGGGCTTGGGTGGCCCATTTACAATTGGGCCACTACTAGGCCGAGTACAAAGTATGTGGAAATGACTAAGTATTAAATCCGGCTCTGTGAGCTCTCTGTGGCCGATGGGGGTCTGGCCGACGGAGACCCGGCCGACGGAGACACCTAGTTCTCCTGACTTCTGGATCATGTTCTGAGTTGATATCTTTCTGGCCGATGGAGGGCCATCTGGCCGACGGAGACCCCACTGAGTGACAGTTGTGCCTCTTATTCTTCTGAGTATGTGGGTCCTGGGGTCTAGATCCATATACTCCATCAGTAAAATTTGGGGTGTCGGAACTCGGAAGGGCAAGTATTTTAGTGATTTCACGGTCGAAAGTTAGAAAGAAGCACAAATGAGAAGGGAGCAGATGGAACAAATAAGAGGGGAACAAATTTGTAGATAGAGAGGCGTTTGGTGACTTTGTTTTTCGGCTTATCAATTTTATCAGGAAAAACTATCGATTTGGTTTTCGTACTATCACGAAAGTCAATTAAATTCTCGTACTTTTACAAAATCAATTAGATCCCGGACTTTGTAAAAACGTTCAACTGAATCCATTAGCAAGTTACCCGACACGTCAGCAAGTCACTTGCTAACATGGCGCATACGTGAGAGCCCAGTCAGTACTGACTTTGTTGGCTTGGCGCACACGTGGACGTCTAGTCAGCGATTTATCAATGACATTGCACACAAATAGACCGTCACGTGTGCGCCATGTAAGCGAGTGACCTGCTGACATGGAAGGTAACCTGCCAATTGACTCAATTGTTTTTTCTTTATATTATGGGGATTTCATTGGCTTTTTTTAAAGTATGATGATCTAATTGATTTTTTCTTAATAGTAAGAGAATCAAATTGACAGTTTTCCCATCTTATCAACCATTTTTTTCACCAAACACGTAGCTTTTGATTTAAGACACTAAATTGTTTAATAATCAAAATAAGTAAGATTTTAGTTACTTTCTGACTGCTTTGGCTGAAGTTACTGTAGAAGACCATTTTATCTATTTTTCATATATTTTTTCTTTATTTTATTAATAAAAAATATTTGACATGTTTTTACATATCAACACTAAAAGTTTTTTGATGTTTTTTTCTTTATTTTCTTTATTTTTATACGCAAATCAATTTCAGCAACACTCAGTGTTACTTCACAACATGATTTGATAGACAAGTGTCATTGTAAAAGTGTCATTGTAAAAGTGGTACCAAGCCCGTAAAATCTTTTTATTCCAAAGAGTACTCGAGAATAAGATTGAGCTCAATATCATTTTCTGTTCAGCTGATTATTTAATTTCAATTTTCAACCATCATCGGAGATTCGGAGGGGCTCTTAATTGTCCCGCGCAACTAGAAAATAGGACTGATCGTGCAAGAAAACTTGCATCTTTTCACGCTTTTAATGAACAACGTTTTGTGTCCATTTGGATTTTGAAATGTTGAATATAGGGTAAAGGCAATAAGGAAGAAAATATTAGAGAATCTGGAAGGAAAACAAATGTTGAGGTAATTGAAACATTGTCTCAAAGTTAAATCTAAACATATCTACAAATCTAAAAATGTGCTTTAGGAAGAGGGTGATTATTTATTTACTCGGATCATATAAAAATGCCAAACAATCTGAACATATCTATAAGAAATTAGAACATCAATCATACATATCTAATGACAGGACAACAGGTTGATGTAGTGATATACAAAGTTTGTTTAGGTTTTAAACAATCAAATACACCATAAATAAAAGTCTACCAAGACAAGTCCCAGGGTCAATGTCTGTGAACTATATGTCTTTCAAAACAGGCCATCCCTTTTTTATGATATCATTAATTTTTGCATCAATCCGCCTTTGGATCCGTGGTGGACAAAGTTCTGCGGCATAGCCATTCAGTTTTGTTGCCAATGTTGATCTCTCAAGCTCTTCCTCACCCATGTTCCCAATCAAATGAAGAAGGAATGGATTTCGTTTCAGTTCAAATCTCTGCATTATGGAAATCAAATGCTTGGCTTAATTAGTTAACTGGCTGGTAATAAAAGAAATTAGACCGAAGTAAATCTTCATTTTATAAAGGGAGATTTCCCAAAATAGGACAACATAGAATTTGGAATTCCAAAATAGGGCTACCGTATTTTTCTTCCCGAAATAAGACTAAGATGTCAGTATTTACTGTCATCTTTTAGTCATGACTGCCAAATAGTTATAGTACTATGCATTCAACATGACAATATTTATTATAATTAATGGCAGTATTTTTTAATCATGACAGTATTTTTCAATCATGACAATAACGACTCTTATTTTGGAAAGAAAAACATAGTGGTCCTATTTTGGAATTTCCAAAGTCATTTACTCCTATTTAGGGCAATTTTCCTTTTATAAGTTGATATGGACTTTAAATTTTGGAAAGGGGGAAAATGATAATAAAAATTATTTTCTTATCATTGGACTTTTAGATTCCATTTGAGAAACCAATAGGAAAATGGAATGGAATACAATATGATTAATTTATGTTTTCAAATGTTACATTAATTTAAAGAGGAATTTGACTTTGCACCCCACTTTTTGGGTGATATTGGACTTTGCACCCCACTTTTTGGGTGATATTGGACTTTGCACCCCATTTTCAAAAAACTTTGACTTTGCACCCAACACATACCATTTTGCGAAGAAAAACTTCTAAATGGAGTGCAAAGTCAAAGGAATTTTAAGTGAAATGGGGTGCAAAATCAAAGTTTTTTCAAAATGGGGTGCAAAGTCCGATATCACTCAAAAAGTGGGGTGCAAATTCAAATTCCCCCCAATTTAAATTTCGTAGTCTGTATACAATAGAAATAAATAAACAAAATGACTTTGGAACTTGGTTATGCATTTCCAAAACTCTTCCTTCTTTCTAATTTTCCTCCGTACTTTCCTTTCTATTTTCATTCTCTGGTATTTTCGGATCCCAACAGGCCATTGATGAAAGAAAAACAAACACAAACAGCAGGGCTAGATTGATATTACCTGATGTTCAGGCTCAGCAGGGTGAAACGATTCTACCTGTTGAATTTGAGTGGTGACAATGCTGCTTTTAGATCTTGATTGCTCTCGCTCTTTGCTGACCCCAGCCAATCTCATCTCCTCAGCTCCGTTTGTAAATATAATAGATCTGCTTTCATACAAAACCATTTAAGCTCTCAACAATGCACTTTTGCATAGTAAAGGACTAAATGTTTTAGTAGGAAATGACTCTAAGTGATACCTGTACTGGTTACCCACATCGGGACCTTGCCCAAACACTTGTCTAGAATCATGACCAGACCAGAACACATCCAATAGCTCTCTAAAACTAACTGTTGTAGGATCATATTCTATCTACATGATATATTATGAAATTCCATTAGATAAGACAAGTAGCTAATGCATGTACCATTAAAAACAATGGTGGTAAGAAAAGTAGAATACTTTAGATGGAGGAATTATGCATTACTCACAGGAGGTTTATTTAAACTGCGGCATACTGATGAGTCTACTTTATAAGTTTATAGCTACAAACAAATATACAATTAAAAAAAACGCCACAAGTAAAAAGATCCAAGACACAATGCAACTAAGGGCTTAAATTTTTCATTAATTTTTTTGGCTGTGCTTTCTAATCTATTATAGACTTATAGTATTTGTTCTAGTTAAATGCTAACATTCTTGACTGAGATATGTTCATCAAACCACAAGGTGCTTGACTAAAGTTTTAATTAATAGATACTCAATTCTTCCTTCTTCATCCAAAAGAAAGTTTCTTAGTTCAGCACAAATGAAATTGATCAGGAAGAAAGAGAAACTGGTACAGAGACTCTTAAGACATAATCAAATATATGACACCTCAAGAACATAAACCATATGCTTGTGCACAAGTGAGCACACCGAGTTAGAAGCTGGAACTTGAGGGAGTAAGAGCAACATCAGAATTACCTCCAAGTTCTAACAAAAAGCCATAGATGCCTTGTGTCAAGTCTATGAGACTATAGGAGAGGCTTAAACAATGTTCATTGTTTTATAAAACTAAGAGAGCATTGTTTAATGCATTTACTACCATTCCAAGAAAGGATTAAACATTGGTAAATTTAGGTATGATACTATTTTTTAAGATCCAGTATACATAATTGGAACATTAATATGTGTGCTTAATTCCTAAGCATGAAATAATTCATCAAATTAACACTTTTGCACCCAAATTGATGCGCAAAATGCTAGAGTGAGACCTCACATTATATGCATTTCTCCTTATCTATTTCTAAAATAGCTGAATGTACATACATTGCTTTCTCTCTATGTAGCACGAAAACTCTCTACAACAAATAGTACGTTGCCATTTCGGAAACTCTACAGAAACTCTTTGGAAACTCTCCAAATAAGCCTTTTTAAGCAAAAGTCGCTTCCCGTTTTCCATTTCCATTTCCATTTCCTCAAGATTTTCGCGTTTCCGTGCAACAAAGCTTTCCCTTTCAGAAAGATTGTGCACAATCATCCCCAAAATTAGCTATACAGTAAACTCCATTACCAAATTTGTATGTTCTGGACAAAGCAAATGTCATCCTTAGGGAATATTAAGGTCTAACGGGATGCCATTGGTCAATCAAATGAATATTATTGAATGTTTTCTGATTCATGCACGGAAACGAGGAATTCAATTCTTACACTTGAAGAAAACGGCTATTTACCTGCACGGCCTCCGCGTGGTCGCCTAAGTTGCGGTACTCGGGGTTGGTTTTGGATCCTCCGGCGTAACCCGCAGTGGTTCTGACGACACCTTCTACGCAACCAAACACCGCCTCAGACCTCCAGAAACTTCCGAGAGCAAAGACTGCTGTTTTGAGGTGGCGACTGGATGGATCCGGTAGAGAGTCGAAGTTCCGATCCGGAATTCTGATGCCAATGCTTGGATCTGTGAACAACAAGATACTTGGGAAAAGAAAATGGACAGTAACACATGAGAGAAATACAAATCCTCCGGCGACCTTCATTACGATATAGAAGAGCTGGATGAAACTAGGCCCATGTCCGGGGGATGTTACGGACTTTGTTGTAAAATGTTGGATGTTGTGTCTAATACGGAGTATATGGAGGAAAGGTGAATAAATTATATAGGTAGGACCGACAATATCACCCCGCCCGCGGATATCCGATCAACCCAAACCGAGAATATGGATGAAAATACGAAGAAATATAGATGAAAATGGATGACGGGTGGATTGAAAGACGGGTTGGATCAGGTGTGAATGAACACTCATCCAATCCATCATCCGACCCGTCACCCGCTCTATCCACCCGCACCCGCTGACCCGCATATAAATATATATATATGATAGTATATTATAATATTTATTTAATATATTAATAATAATTACTCCGTAATATTAATACGGAGTATATTAACAGATATCACGTAACTACAGAGTAGCATTGTAGCAACTTAAATAGGAGCACACCCCTAATCCCGTTGAACTTCAAAATAGTTTTGTGTGTGATGCAGAAATGTAGAATTGACAACTTGAAGAAATTTTTTATCTACTTTGTTTGATAATTAGTTCTTTCTTTATCATCGGCAGTGAATTAATGATTGTAATATACTCACATCGTCCCGCTAATAATGGAACAAGAGGGCCCGGGATTCTACCAGGACCGGGCCAGGCCGGGACCGAGTCGGGTAGCGGTTTTGTTTTTTCTTTTGTAATTAATTTGTACCCCCAGCCTCCCACACCCCAAACCCCTCCAAAACACCCAGCCCAACCCGCCTACCACCCAAAGACTTTGAAAAAAATAATAATTTTGGCTCGGACCGGCCCGAACCGGTCGGGCCGGTTCGAAAGAAACTTGCAGCCCGGGCCCGCCAACAAAACACCCCCGGATCGGGTCCTAGGCCCGGGCCCGGACAACCGGGTCAGGCCAGTCCCGCACAGTGACGGGTCGGTCCGGTTCCCAGGCCAGACAGACCGGAACCGGTCCATCCCTAGCCTATATTGAACTCTCTTATAAACTCTAGTCGTGAACCGGGAGGCATTGATGAAGTTGTAAAAGTTCCCCGCGTAACAAGGAAACACAAATTGTTATACATTGTATGTTACTACGTAACATTTACGATTGCATTGTGTAACATTCTATGATTATATATATGGAGAAGATTCTGTTTAAGGAATGCAAAGTAATTGGACTAAGTTCAATTACGATGAATAAAAAGATTATTGAGAGATTATTATGAGACACATATATCATAACGGAATCATAATAAAATATTGCGATTATGTTAATGTTAATATCTTAGAGTGATAACTATCTACTAGTATTTAGAGCTCGTTTGATAGCACGAAAATCGACTGATTTGGTTGATTCTGCTGAAATTTATAAAGTTCTGGCTGAAAATCAAATGCACGAAACCAAACAAAACCAAACACCATTTTTCGGTTCAATCAAACCAAATCATTTTGCCCAGCCCTAGATACCACGGTGAAAATCAAATGCACGAAATCTAAAAAATTAAATGAAAATATTACTACTCATGAATAATCAAGCTTTGATGGTTTTGTTAGCTAGCCTCATATTTATTGTGAATCTCAACATAATAAATTGATTCAATAATTATGAAGAGTCAATTGAAGCATTTAAGACATTGTGTCACTGCCTTTTAGGGTTTGTCTATTTCGAACTGTAAGAAGATCGAGTGAATGAAGAATGGGACTGGTGTTGATAGAATGAAAGCTGGGCATAGGTCCGAAGTGGTGGTGGACGTTAAGGATCAAAGTGTTGAGTTGATGACAAGTGAAAGTGATCCAAATGCAAAAATACCAGAGGTATCCCAATTTGTAACTCAATTTGTACCCCATCCTATTTTTGTGGCTCACAAAAGCAGCTCTTTAAAGTGGAACAATTCATTTATTGAAGTGGGCTTTTTTGAGCCACAAATATAAGCTGATGTACAAATTGGAGTACAAAATGGGGTACCTATAACATGGTTGATCCAAATGAACCACACGCTACACGCTCAGTACAAACAAAACATCAGATTGACAGGGATTTTCCAACTTTGGTAGGGATTTTGACAGAGATATGACAAACTCGTCCTAAAAATAGTTTGGCTCGAATCATTTGGCACAAAATCATCGGTAAATTCATGTCAAATCTGTGTCAATCCCGTAGTTTTTTGTAGTGGCTAATTCCTTTAATCATGATACGTATCGAGTTCTAGTACCCGAGAACTCGAGAAGGTGACGTTGTGCTGTTTTCTCAAACTATGATCCTTTAACCATCGATACTGGATCAATTAGGCAATTTAAGAGTCAACATAATGATTATTAGAACCTAAACATGTTGATCGGTAAATGTTATTCAACCGAGAATTGCGTTTCGAACTCTTGAATCTTGGGTGCACTTAATTAGTTAATAATGTCTTTGAGTGTGTGTGCGGAGTGAGTTATTGGAGCTGAGGATTAGAGTAACAAAATCATTAGCTAAAACGATAGTTATGATATTTTTTTGGGATTGGTTTCATCCCTCAGACCAATTCAAATAAGTGTAAATAATTTTGAATATATTAGACACATGTACTAGATCTTTTTCAAACCAAGATCAATTTAAAATAAAGTACACAAAGAGAAAGAATGTCTGGATCCATTTCTTGAAACTGGTCCGGCTCCTTGAGAAAATAAAAATAATTAGGTATTGGAGTTTTTAGGTAAAAATATAGAAATTCTTTTAAGTGCTTCCAATTACTACTAGAAGTAATTGTATAAAAGACGAGTTGGATTAGTTTTTGAAAAATTGATTCACAACTCGCAAAGTGAGAGAGTATGATCTTAGGGTATGTTTGACATAACTAGTTGAAAAGATACTTTTATGATCGAGCTTTTTAGTAACTGTTAACTTTTAGTGACTGAAAAAATCTTAAAAAGAAAAGCCAGTAGCTGTTTGGTAAAAAGCCAACTGTTTGATTTGGCTCTGTTTGGTATACAAGCTGTTAAGACTAATTAATGCTAGAAGCTACGGACTTATCTGAGATGCTACTCACTGTAGCATCTCAAAAAAGATCTTTTATTTTTATAAAAGCTCTTAAAAATTGGCGTGCCAAACATACAACTAGAAGCTTTTAAAAACTTTTTAAATAGTACTAAAGCGAGAAGGCAACAACTTATGCCTGCCAAACATAGCCTATTAGCCCCGTCAAATAAGAACTTTTATTACTTAAAGTCTTAACGAATAAGCGAAGTTAGAAGCTCCACAATGAAAGAACCCTAGCGAGGTTACTAGGGGAGGCGCCGTTTCTTCAGATCGATCGATTGATTCGAAGGAGGGGCGACATTTGGTAGGCTCTAGTTTCGACCTTCTCTGGCTACAGGTTTCATGGTTTTTTTCTTGTGCTTCGTTTATTGCTTCTCGTCGATCTTGGTTGCTGTCTACGTGTTGTCCGACTGAGTTCTGCTCTAGCCGTGTGTTTGCGACTTGTGTTGTTTATCTGACTGAGTTTTCTCTCGCTGAGGGTTTGGTTCATTTCAATTGTGAACGTGTTTGGGCTTTTGATATTGAGCCTCGCTACTTCTTTTTCTTTGTCTCGGATCCGCAATCATTTTGTTGGCCATTAGTGAAGAGATTAAATCAGGCTTATGAAATGAGGTTATTCGAGGAGGTTGGTGGACAGGGAACAAAAAACGGCAAGGCAATGGCGCTCGCGGAACAGCACCGTCTAAAATACTGACAGGTCTCGTACACGATGATTTTTTGGGGGGTGGCTGATCAAATCTCTTCTCCTTTTTCGATGACTCGTAAAATCGGAATGCTTCTTTTGGAGATGAATGGATAAACTTCTTCTCTCCCCCTGTTGGCTGGTGAAACTGGAATGCTTGATTTTTGTTGTTGCTGTTATTTTAATTTTGATTCCAGTTGCAAATGCACCACTATTGTTACCGGAGTCTACCACATTATGAGATTGGCCAGTTGGACCGCTCTTATGCGTGACTTACAATTCTGAGGGGTGTGTATTCAGTATGGATTGTGGTAGATTTTTGAAAAAGTCAATGGACTTTTAAATCCATAGATTTTTTTATGAATGAATTCTATGGACTTTTAAATCCACGGATAAGTTTATTGACTTTCAAAAAGTCCATAGACTTTTAAATGCGGACCGTCACTGCTGGTCGTCTAAGTTTTCACCTAGATCGCCGCTACCTTTGTGCATGTCCGCCTCCATCTCCGGAGTTCCGCGCTATCGTCATCGGATTGATCCGTCACCAACAAAATGGCTTTGGTTATGCAAGGGAACTGGGGACAATTAATTATATTAATTAATTAAATTATGGGTGAATATGTAATATATAATCCTATTTGATGGAAATCAAACATATGATTATACTTTAAGAAAAATGTTATGTATTAGTCCTACCGTGAGTAATTTCCTCTGTATAATACAGAGTATGATAAGAAATAAATAAATAAATAAATGAATGAAACAAATGTAATTAATATAGCGACGCAGAGTTCTACAAGAATAAATGAAGCATAAGAATTCAAATTTATTTTTATTAAAAAAACTCAAAGAATTTTGGTCATTTTATTAATGAGTAAGAACATTAATCATTGCACAAGCGTTACACTTATCGCTACATGTGATACAAGCATAGATGCAATCGAACTTTTCTTCTTAATAATTGTTTTCTTTTCATTTCTATCTTGTAAAATTTTGTATACTTATTTACGGTTATATATTTATTAATTTGAAAGTAATAGTTAAAATATTTATTTTCTTAATGGTTAACTGACGTCGTACCAGAATTGCAGTGATGTAAACTACCGATTCTTATATTGGTTCTTCTAAAAACTTATAGAATCGAATCGATATGTGAATAACGAATCGAGGGGGGTGGGTGGGGCAAGCTGAAGAAGAAGAAGAATGTAAGGAGAGGGGTGGGGCGAGCTGGGTTGAACAAGAAGAAGAAAGACCGATGGGGTGGCTTGGCTAAAGAAGAGGAGAGTTGGAGGAAGGGGAAGGATGAGGTGGGACGTGATAAAGAACTAATATAAGAAAAGTCCACGGAAATCTTTGATGAGAAGAGACAATTGCAGAGAATTAATGTACTAAAAATGAGTTAAAAGTCCACGAGATTCCATGATTTTAAAAGTCGATAAAAATGAACATAACTTTGAATATGTCTAGACTTTTATAGACTTCTAAAAGTCTACATTGAATACACCTGAACTTTTGTAGATTTTTAAAAGTACACATTGAATACATCTAAACTTTTAGTATATCTCAGTGTAGTTTTTGGGGTTGTTTGTATTTGATTCTTAAAACTGCTTCTGCTCCTTCAGGGAGCAGAAGCAGAAGTTGAAGTGTTTGGGTAAAAGTGCAGAAGTGATTCTGGTGCTCTAATTTACTCCTAGAATCAGTTTTTTTAGAAGCTGGGGGTGACCAGCTTCTGAAAACTGATTCTGATTCTACTTCTGCTTTAAGAAGCAGAATCAGGATCAGTTCCAAACACTCCCTTTAATGTGACATTTTTGTATCTGATTCTTGTTTTTAATACTGGGTAGGAATTAAGTTATTTTTGAAAATTGGACCAAGTGACCAAGGTTCGAAACCCGCAGCGGCCGTGTGGAGGTTACAGAACCTGAAATAAGACTGGACCTCTAGTGCGCACGTGTATAAGGCCTACCGTCGTTTTACTGATTGAGTCACTGTGATTAACCTCTCCAATATCTTGTCGTGTCGGGGTGGGAGGCCTTAGGGTTGGGCATTCAACTTTTGGAAGAAGTTATTTTTGAAAAAAAAAATGACAGAGTGACTAGTCATTTGAAAAGAAACTACTGTCCTATTTAAATTTCAAAATGCTGAAGGAGTAGTTTCCTAATAGATCAACTTTAGACAAGTCGGGTTGCAGCCTTGCCGTTTCTATTTTCATTGTTTCTCATTTTTCTTATTATCTTGGCTGTCGTGTTTTGCTCGGATGCGGGATCCGGCATCATCCTCGGCAGAATGTGGTCAAATTCCTCGGTTTCGTCTTCATTGCAGCCGGGAGACTCTTCAGACGTCGACGCCTCGGCGGAGCGCCGCCTTCGTGAGGCGGAGGATCGCCTCAGGGAGGCCATAGAGGAATTGCAGCGTCGACAGTGTCGCGAGCAAGGTCTCCACCGGCCCTGCGACCACGCTGAAGAATCATGCGTCGCCAATGCCATAGGTAACCTTTGCCAGAGCTTCCTTCTATCTTACGGAGTTCGTGTTGGCATCGGGATTCTCCTCCGCGCTTTCAAGCTCGCTCGCCGCCAGTCGTATTCATCTCTCCTTGACCTCAAGGTTTCATCTTCCTTCGCTATCTCGGTGTATACCAGCTCACATGTGCTCTTTAATCTGTTTATTGTATAATCTGCATTAATTACTAGGTATTATTATTATTATTATTATTAGTTTTTTGGACTTAGAGTTCCCTCGCTTAGCTGGTAATTATACTCATAAAGTTACCTGCTTTCCAGCAGATGAATCGTGTAATTTGATTTCTTTATTGTTTGTAAAGGGTGAATTGTGTCATTTATTGCATGTGATACACAACAGTCCCACCAACAGAATACATTGTTTTTTGGCCATGAGTATCTACTGAACTCTGAATCTGGGGTTTTTCCATAATTGAACAATGAACTGAAAACTAGAAGTAATTAACCATTCTATATTTTTTTTAATCAACTGAGTTATCTTCTGTAGTTGGATTATCGCTCATCAGAAATTAATAGGTTAGACCCTTCCTTCATAATTTTCCCAATCTGCCTAGAATAGTAATTTCTTGAATTCCATATAGCAACTCGTCTCAGAGAAAGATCTGATTGTTAGAGAGGAAGCATGTCGTATTGGCTTACTCTTTGGGGGTTTTACTGGTTCCTATCATGCTCTAAGGTGTTTGCTGAGAAAGCTGAGAAAGAAAGAAACACCCCTAAATGCGTAAGTTTATAATTTCATGCAAAAACACTCTATTGTGCTAACTGTTCAATATATGAGTAATTTCTACCATTAACATAACTTTCTAAACGGGATGATGGGGCAGAATTTTTGCAGGTTCGGTGGCAGGTTTGTCCATCTTAGCACTTGATGATTCCAGCAGGAGACGTACACTTGCTTTGTATCTTCTAGCAAGGGTAGCGCAGGTACATATCTATGAATACCATGTCTCAGTAGTTCTACTTATAGCTTTGTGATTGATGTTTTGTGTAGGCTAAAGTTCTTTTTTTGTTGTGTTAACTTTAAGGGGCTGGCAAACCTAGCCTTGCTGGATTTCTTTTTGGCAATTTAGACCTTTTTCTTCTGAAATGTTTACAATTTAACCCTGAAGCCACAAAACACTGAAAAGACGAGGAACTATGGTTCAAATTAGAGATCTGAGGAATGTACAATAACGTGTTAATATGTTAATAGAAAAGCTGAAAATGTATTTTTAATTATAAAAATGAAAAGAATAAACTATTAGCATTCTACCCTGTCCATGTAATGTTTCATTTATTCTAATTTCTGGTAATCTGGTTACTTGTAATCAACTAGTGTGCATATAACTCTGCTAAATCGAAGAACAAATTTCACCTCTGGGGAAGCCATTGGAGTCACGGAGATTCTTTGCTGTTTTCATTAGCTTGTGCCCAGGTATTTTTCATTACCTTGCATGTGAATTTCTGGTGGGATGTGGGAGTGGAATTCAAGGTGCCAGACTATGGTTTTTTTGTGGCGTAACATCAACTTTTTTTTTTCAATGTTAAAAATGACTTATTATGTTCTATATGCTAATTTTTTGTTTCTTTTGTACACCTGAACTCAGTAATGCAGTGTTATATAATTTGACTTATTGCATCTATTTGTTTTTAAATTGATCCAGGTTATGTATGCTTTTATTATGCGCCCTGAAAGCCTGCCAAAATCATATCAAGAATTTATTCAGAAAACTGGCCCGGTTGCAGCACCAGTATACAAGGCCGTTAAGGATTGTTGCAGAGGCTCGCCTGTAGATGTTGAGTCACTGACTGCTTATCTCTCCCAGAGAAGGGTTTCCAACAATGTCAAGCTGGAAGAATTCCCTTCTATTATTCCATGCTCTTTGATTCATCCTGGCAACAATTCATGTTTGGCGCACAATGCTAATGCAACAGCAGCAACTTTTCGAAAAACCTTTCCTCTCTACTTCTCATTGACTTTTGTACCATTTGTAGTTCTGCGCTTGCAGAAGGTAAATCTGTTTTTTAATGTAAATCAATATTTATGTTTTTCTTCTCTCATAGAGTGACTTGTACTTAATCAGATAGCACCTTTCAGTTTCTTTTCGTGATGTTTTTTATGCATCATTGACTTTCTGAAGCTTCTAATAGGCATAGTGCAGGATACAGCTGGTTATGTAGGATTTGTTGAATTTACATGGGTGCATTTTAGCTTGTAATATAGGTAAACTATTGGTATGTGGTAATAGAGAAAGGTTGTCTTACACTCACATCTCGAATCTTCTGAATAGTAAGAACTTCAATCTACAGTAGTCACCAGTCTTTTCATACTTGTTTGCATGTCTATTGGTTGACAGTCCATAGGATTTGCCAAACTCTTACTCTTATATATTTGTGTATGGTTCTCTTTTAAGCTACTCCCTCCGTCCTAAATATAGTCATGTTTGATTATGATACAACTCTTTTTGGTCAACTTAATGAAGGTCCAAGCTTTTACAAGTTAGTCACTTTTACCTATAAAAGTTATACTCAAGATTGTTTGGACTTTGAAGTAATTAATTTGACCTGCTTGCAGCTTGGGTTTTTATGAGTTTTACTTGAAAAAAATTAAAGTTGGATAGGGGGACTAATTTAGATTTAATGCAACAAAGTGCATCGGTTTTAACAAAAAACTGCTTATTGTATATGATGTCCTGAACAGTTTATGGCCGCCCCTGTTCGCACCTGTTGGCTTGCTCTTACTGGAGCAGTCCGTTCAACAACTTTTTTGTCGTCTTTTGTCGGTCTGTTTCAGGTACTTTGCTTACCACCTTTGTTTTTGCTTCTGAGACTTGGCTTAAACCTACTGATGGTTATTTCTCTTTTGTCAATTGAAAAAAGGCAGTCATATGCTTGCATAGAAAGATTGCAACCAAGGACCACAAGGTAGTGTATTGGGTTGCAGGAGCAGCATCTGGCCTGTCTGTACTGTTAGAGAAGAAAGCAAGACGTTCAGAACTTGCTTTATATGTTCTTCCACGAGCTGGGGAATCTTTATGGTATATTCTCGTGAATCGCCGTTTGATCCCTGATTTCAAGAACGCTGAGGTATTGCTTCTTCTCTAGTGCAGCGATGATAGTTGTACCAATCTCCAATGCATAACCTTTTTCTGTGTCATCAAGACATGTTAGTTTTTTTATGTCGTGTCAACCTCAAGTCGTGTAGATTATATTGAGGAAGTTGACATTTATGCTGTGTTATGAAGAATTCATGAATTGCATATTCTCTAGTGTCAATGGTCCTTATAACCAATGCGCCATAGATGCATAATTCCACTCCTTTGCCATTACCTTATCTGTCCCTCCATTATTCTCACTTCAGTGTGCTCTTTCGTTCGATCCAAAATTATCTTCTACTACATTTCCTATTAAGGAAAGCATTACGGGTCACTGGTTCATATTATTTCTGCCTCCTAAAATTATCTGCTACTACATTTCCTATTAAGGAAAGCATTATGGGTCACTGGTTCATATTATATCTGTCTCCGCTAAATAAATTTCAACCTCACGGTTTTGTTTTGCTTTATATCCGTGCCCAGTCAAATTGCATGTTTATTTAGAGGTGGAGGGAGTATTATACTTTGGGGGGGAAGAATTTAGTTGAACTTGTATGCATATTTAGTTCATCTTGATAAATCGTAGGGCTCTTTTTGGATTGAGATAGGGATTTCAAATGTTTTATGAATAATGATTGGACCTTTTTGTCCAACATCTATGGCAGGTGGCATTGTTCTGTGCATGCATGGGAGGGATCATGTACTACCTAGAGCATGAGCCGGACACCATGGCACCATTCCTAAGGGGTCTGATTCGCCGCTTTCTGGCCAGCAAAATCAGCAATCCTACAACCTCATCCAACAGGAATGCCTCTCATCCATATCTTCAAGCTCTCGATGTTGTCTTGAAGAAACCCAAGGACAATCAAGACGGCAAAACTCCAACTGCAGAAAAGTATAACCTTGAATCCATACAGGGGCTATGAGCTATATATATGTTCACTTGCCCCTTGCAGAGTCACATTTCTATTCCTTTATATTCCCATCATGCGGCAGCAGATACGATGGAATTTGACATTTTGACACACACACTTACTAGCTTAAGTTAACTAAAAAAAAGATTTGCTGATAGAGGTATTGTGCATCAAGTATTGTCTGGTTGAATGCTTGTATTGATAATATCATATACTGTTATGTTTGGCGGTGAAGGATCTTGTCCACGGCCCGGACCTTGTCTCGGTGGTGGAAGGATCGAGTGAAGTAGGTTGTGTGCCAGAAGGCTTCTTACGACCTATGGTGGAAGAGAGAGATTCGGACTTGCCGATAGAATCTGAACTTTATTAATAATGATCAGCCGTACATGTGATTACCTATATATATAGGAAAAGGCTAACCCTAATTCTCCTAATAGGAGACTAACAGTAAAAGAAGTCTAAATTAATAAACTAATGAATAATAAATAAATTAATAAATAAAGAATAAATTAAGAATAATAGAACTAGGACTCCTGTGCGGTCTGCTCATCTCCTGCCTTTGCTGTCTTGCGGGCCCTACGCCTGTACTGTTTACCAATGAAATAGTCTATAACATCACTCCCCTCTTGAAGAAAAAGCTTGTCCTCAAGCTGAAACTCTGCATATGCATCACAGAAAATGGCAGATGGCTCCCAGGTGGCATCTTCAGCTGACTTACCAACCCATTGTACCAGAAATTCAAGCATACAATTAGGAATGGATTCGGTTCGGGCCGGGACCCGGCCCGGCCCGGTACTGTGCGGGCCCGAACCGGTGGGAAGGGGCAGGGCGGGCTCGGTTCAGCATTATTGTGACCCGGCCCGGCCGGGCCGGGCTCGGGCCCGGGTCCGGTTCAATTTTAATTTTTTTTTTTTGGTTTGGGCTCCTACTAGCCGTTGGGGGTGGCTGGGGACAACCCAAACGGCTATATAGCCGTTGGGTGGGGTAAAGGGGGGGTCCGGGGGGGTTGGGTGGTGGGGGGGGTGGGGTGGGTGGTGGGGGTGGGGTGGGGGGTGGGGGGTAAAAAAACCTATAAATACTCCTAATCTTAAACATTTTTTCATATCTCTTCTCCAATTCTTCCTAAATCCTATTCTTAACTCTCTACTCTCTAATTCTCTTATTCTCCAATATATTATATATCTACTCTCTAATTCTCTTCTTCAAGAAGTTAAGATGGAAAATCAAAATGCCATTATACGGTATAATTTTAATAAGCAGAAGGACCCGAAGACCGGGATGTGGTACGCAATTTGCAAATGGTGCGAAAAAAAATGTATCATGGGGGCTTCAGGCGGATTCAGGATGGCAATCAAGCATATGAAGTCATGTGACAAAGCCAAAGGATCGGGAGGTGCGGGAAGTTCCGATTGATTACAATTTTCAAAATGTTTATCTCTTAAAGTTTGTTTTAATTTTCAAATGTAGTTCCTATTTCATTTCAAATAAATGCAATTGAAGTTTGTTTTTAATACTCGTATAAAACTATAAACTATAAAATATAAATTATAAAAAAAAATTAACCGGCCCGAACCGGACCCGACCCGTGACCCGGGCGGGTGGCCCGGCCCGAACCGGACCCGTCCAACCCTCGGGCCGGTCCCGGGCCCACTTTTCTTGAACCGGCGGCCCGACCGGGCCTAGGCCCGGCCCGGGCCCGACCCGGCCCGAATCCATCCCTACATACAATGGTTCAATCTGCTGCGAAGCACTGTGCGTGGCATTGGCAGTTCCTGGCCATCACACAAGGGTGGTAAAACCCCTAGTGCGGTAGGAGGCAACCCTTGATGCGGTTTCAGAACAGAGACATGAAAAACATCATGAATTTTGCTCTCAGGCGGAAGTGCGAGTTTATATGCCACTGGGCTGATCCGATGAGTAACCTGAAATGGACCATAAGATTTGGGAAGGAGTTTCGTATGTCTCTGTCGGGTGAGGGACAACTGGCGATATGGGTGTATTTTCAACCAAACCCAGTCGGGGACCTTGAATTCTAACTCGCGATGGTGTTTGTCATACTGGAGATTCATGCGTTGATGTGCTTATAAGAGTCTGTTTTGGGCACTGGCTAGTGCCACATCTCGTTCGAGCAGTGTCTTGTTGACGACATGCAGTTTAGTTGCACCTGGGGCATAGGACAATAGACGAGGTGGATCACGTCCATACACCAAACGAAATGGAGTATCTCCCAGTGCAGTGTGAAATGAAGTGTTATAGGCATACCCACTGTCAACCATCCGATTGGTAACCTCTGTCAGCCCATCAGTTTGTGGGTGGTAGGCTGATGAGATGCCAATTTGGATCCGCTATGTCGGAATAGTTCCTTCCAAAAAAGAACTCACAAAGACTTTATCGCGGTCAAACTTATTAAAAGCGACCAAAAGCGCGCTTAAGCGCTGAAGCGCAAGCGAGCGCATGCTTTGCGCCTGGCTTTTCCGAAGCGCAGCTCCGTGAGAAAGCGCAGCTTTCCGACGCTTTTCCGTCGCTAAGCTTAAGCGCAAAAAGCGCGCTTATTATGGGCTTCTCACGAAAAGCGAAGATGACTGTCCAGATGGCTTAAATCCTATTTTTTATGTTTTTCCGGAATTAGGTTTAACGAACACTGCCCGTTTCTTTTCCCCTCTGCGTCGCACGAACTCCTTACTCCTCTCTCCATCGCCAAAGCCATCCGCACGACCTCCTCTCTCCATCGCCAAAGCCATCGCACGACCTCCTCTCTCCATCGCCAAAGCCATCGCACGACCTGCTCTCTCCATCAGTCCATCCGCTGCTACTCTGCTTTTCACACTGGTGACTGGTCTGCTACTGCCTATCTTCTTCTTTGTTTTGCTGTATTTCTTCTTTGTTTCGCTGCGATTGAACTGCTCTCTCCATCTGCTGCTACTTATTGCTACTTATTGTATTTTAAAGTAGTCTATGTTTTATTATTTGGCTTTTTTTAACAAACTTGCCTGGTTTTAAACATTATACATTTTTGAAACATGTACGTCTAAAGGAAAATGTCGGGAATGCAATCCAAAACGACGGACCCGACATGGCAGCATGGAGAGAAAGTCTCACAAAATGATTATACTCGTGTTCGATGCATTTATTGTGATAAAGTAACAACTGGAGGCATATACCGTCACAAGCAACATCTTGTCGGTGGCTTTCGATGTGTGAAGGCATGTGACAAGTGTCCTCAAGAAGTTAGAATTGCCATGAAAGAGGTTTTGGATGCAAAAAATCAAAGAAAAGAATCTTTGAAAGAGAACTCTTTAGGTCCTGATTTTGATGATGATGATGTTGAGGAGATTGAATGTGAAGATGGTACGAGCAAAACATCAACAATAAAAGGCCCAATGAATTTGTACTTCAAAAGTGTTTCAAAAGAACATCAAAAATTGAAAAGAGCAAGAGGGGTAGAAGTAACTCTAGCAACTTGCAAAAAAGAGTTGAGAGAAAAGGCTGTAACTGCATTTGCACGATGGATGTATGAAGCCGGGTTGCCATTTAATTGCGTGAATTATAAGACGCTACAAAGTTTCATTGATGCTGTGGCACAACACGGGCCATGCATGAAGGCTCCTACTTACCATGAAGTGAGAGTGCCATATCTCAAAAAAGAAGTAGATCATGTGAAAGAGCTTTTTAAACCACATGAGGATATTTGCAACCAATATGGTTGTTCATTAATGATGGATAAGTGGACTGATCGAAGAAATCGGGCGTATATCAACGTCCTAGTTAATTGCTCACTTGGATCGTATTTCATCCAATCAGTTGAAGTAAGTTTGGACACCGTGAATGGGGAGAAAATGCTAGAGCTCTTCGAACTCTTTGTGAATAGGGTGGGAAGTGAAAATGTTGTTCAAGTGATATCAGACAATGCTTCTGAGACGCAATTCAAAAGGGAAAGAAAAAGTGGGAACTTCCAAGTCCAAGTCCAAGGAAAAAGCCTCCACCCATAGGCTTGTTGATGAAGATGAGGAAGAAGATGAAGAAGATGTTGGGGTGTATAATGATGATAGTGATGACTTCGATGCTTTGGTTATGGATGAAGAAGAAGGGAACATTCATGTGGAGGATGACATTATGGAGTGATAATGCTTCGTAGAGTTGATTTTATGACATTATTATGACATTGTGTGATGGATATTTTCTACCTTTATGTCGCATTATTAGTACTATTATGAGTATTATAACTATTGATGTGTTTTTGACTTAATTATGCATTGGAATATTTTATATTTGTATTTTTCTATAGCCATCGTTTTTTGTGTAAAAGCGACGCTTCGCTTAGCGCTTTCGCTTTTTATAAAAGCTCTAAGTTCTCGCTTTTGGTCGCTTTTCGCTTAAAATAAGTTTGATCGCGGTCACTCACAATGGATTCCGGTAAGCCATGTAAGCGAAAGATTTCAACAAAGAATATTGTGGCAACTGAAGATGCTGTGAAAGGATGAGCCAAGGGAATAAATTGGCCATATTTCGACAAGCGATCTACCACCACAAGTATAGTGGATTTGCCATGTACCTTCGGAAGTCCTTCAACAAAATCCATGAAGATATCTGCCCATGTGTTGTGGTACTGGAAGGGGCTCTAGTAATCCAGCGGGCTGTAAAGTCTGCCATTTATGTTGTTGGCATGTGGTACACTCTTTAACATAGGTTTCCACTGTTTGTTTCATGCTAGGCCAAATGAAATCTTGGCGCACGCAGTGTTGGGTTTTCAGCATTCCTTCATGGGCAACTAGATTCCTGAATGGTTGGAATAATGGTGGAGGTTGGCAGCAAATAGATTCTGTTTTTAAAGAAGACGATCCCATCACGGACTATCCAGTCTTTCCCCTTAGTACCCGCTAATATTTGCTCCTTCAAAGCGAGAATTTTTGGAGACAATGTGGACTCTTCCTTGATCTCATCAAATAGGTTGGAAACTGGCAGAGATATGGCCGTGATTTCAGACACGGCTTCATCCCGATGGGACAAAGCATCTGCTGCTGCATTCAGGCGGCCCGGTTTGTATTCAACTGTGAAAACAAAGCCCATAAGCTTACTGAGCCAATGCTGTTGCGGGGAAGTAGTGAGTCTTTGTTCGAGCAGATACTTGAGGCTTGAATGGTCAGTACGAATGACAAAACTTTGACCCCATACATATGGTCGCCAGTGAGTAATTGCTTTTGCGAGACCGAACAGTTCCCTTTCGTATGCTGCAAGACGGGTGTAGCGTGCGGCTAATGTGCGGCTAAAGTATGCAATTGGGTGATCATCTTGTTGGACGACTGCCCCAATCCCGCTACTCGATGCATCATATTCGATCAAGAATTCCTTATCGAAATTGGGTAACTGTAGAACTGGCGTAGAGGAGAGACAAAACTTTAACTCATCAAAGACCGATTGTGCCTCATCCGACCAGCTAAAGGAGTGTTGTTTAAGCAAGTTGGTGAGCGGGGCAGCCTTGCTACCATAATTTTGTATAAACTTGCGATAGTACCCCGAGAGACCCAAAAATCCTCGTAAGGCTGTGACTGATTGCGGAATGGGCCAGTCTAGAACAGCCTGCACCTTTTGACGGTCGACTTCCACACCTGCTCCGTGAATGATGTACCTGATGGAGTAATGGGACTAGGCTCAGAGCCTAATCAGCCCAAGCCTCGAACTTGGACCCGTGTATCCAAGTCCACAACCTGGAGTCTGTCTGCCAACCCAGCGGGGAGTCTGCCAGTCCGACCGACCTCCCAGCACGGAAGAGTAACAGTCAAGCAATTAATGCGCTATTAATTATGTATTTAATTCCGTATTAATGTAGCGGTTACGATTTGTATATGCCTATAAAAGGCGGTTTGTAATTCATATTAGAAAATGAATTCTACATGCTATTTCTGGCTAACTTTCCATATTCGTACTTTCCTAATTCCTGCTTGAGTGTCGTACGTAGCTTTCCTAAAAGCCTACGAGCGTCCTATTTTGGACCAACATTGGTGCTTTCATTGAGAGGCTCTATTGATCTATCACATCACTTTAGTAGGAAAAAATTCAAGAAATTCATCGCAATCCAAGGTGCTACAGTTCTACTTCCTCCTGTTCTCTTCGCCAATCACAACCGGACTGGAAGGCTCCCCGCTGAGCTGGCTTTTTATGGATTGGACCATCTTTGGGCTGGTTTTTCAATGGATTGGATTTCAGCAAGACAGTCCAAGATTGCAGCCCGCTCAAAAGCTAAGTACTCCAAAATTATTTTCCCTAAAATTAATATGTGGAATTACTAAAAAAATCATAAATTGAATCATTTGAAAAGACATTTTAAGTGATATGATTGCTTTTGCTCTTGTTAAGTGTGTTTAATTTTAACATTGAACAACAGACTTATGAAATCCGATCACTCAAGTACGCCGGACGAGCACACACACTCGTACAATGGCCGAGCACACACACTCGCGCCACCGGGTCACGTCATATGGGTGTGGCGATTAATAAGCTTCAATATAAATGTTAATACCGCACATTCTTGACTTCATACGAGTTCTTGCATGCTCTTACCCTTTCCAAGTGCATCACACTCTGACCTCGGGGGACGAGTCACCCGTTCAAAAGTTTTTACTTGCGGGTTTGAACTACTAACCTCGGGCGGCGAGTTAAACTCTTGTTAGGGGCCTAGAGCCACGCTATTCCGAGCAATTTTGTCACTTAATTGGCATTCACATTTCTCGAAAAGGTTGATATACTTTAGTTCTTTGGGGATGGATTATCCATTCGAGTGAGGAGTCCGACTCACTTACTCGCAGATTCAATCTTTCTTTCGGAGACTAGGTTGAGGCCTAACTTGGGAACTTGATGTCATTCTTTTCAAGTAGTGAGTCTGACTCACTTTACACCGAGCCGTGGTTCGACACCAGGCCAGATGCTCTATTCTACACTAATTTCTTTTATGTGTAGGTACAACTGAATGAAGTGGAGGACTGAGGGTCTTACCGTCTTCAAAGAAGCAAATGACAAACCTGACGAGTCTGAGTCCGACGAGAAGAACAATTCTAGCCATCCTATTCGCAGATGGCGATCATTGCAATAAAGGCTAAGAATCTCACCTCTTGCTTCATCTTGGGGGCGTCAGATGTACTCTTTTTCCCTTCATTAGGATTTTTTCCCATTGGGTTTTTTCCTAATGAAGGTTTTTAATGAGGCATCTCCCCAACACGGACAAGGGCGGTGATCTTCTAGTCTCGAAGAAGAGCAACTGACTTGGACTACTCCCTCTTAGCCGAGTCTACTACTCGACTAAGGGAGTGGGGGACTCGTGATGGAGTAATGGGACTAGGCCCAGAGCCTAATCAGCCCAAGCCTCGAACTTGGACCCGTGTATCCAAGTCCACAACCTGGAGCCTGTCTGCCAGCCCAGCGGGGAGTCTGCCAGTCCGACCGACCTCCCAGCACGGAAGAGTAACAGTCAAGCAATTAATGCGCTATTAATTATGTATTTAATTTCGTATTAATGTTGTATTTAATTAGTCATTATATCGGTAGCGGTTACGATTTGTATATGCCTATAAAAGGCGGTTTGTAATTCATATTAGAAAACGAATTCTACATGCTATTTCTGGCTACTTTTCCATATTCGTACTTTCCTAATTCCTGCTTGAGTGTCGTACGTAGCTTTCCTAAAAGCCTACGAGCGTCCTATTTTGGACCAACAGTACCCAAGGTAAGCTATTTGCGTGTCTCCAAAGTGACATTTGGATTTCTTGAGAAACAGGGAGTGGACACGCAATGTTTCGAGGACTAGGCAGAGGTGGTGAAGGTGCTCGATCCATGTGCGACTGTAGACAAGAATGTCATCAAAGAACACCAAAAAAAAATTTCGAAGGTAGGGTCGGAAGATGCTATTCATCAAGCCTTGGAAGGTAGAAGGGACATTGGAGAGCCCAAATGGTATGACAAGGAATTCAAAATGGCCATGGTGAGTGCGAAACGCTGTCTTGGGAACATCTTCTGCTTTCATGCGGATTTGATGGTAACCCGAACGTAGGTCGAGTCTGGAAAATTATTTTGCCCCATATAACTCATCCAACAACTCATCAACCACCGGAATGGGAAATTTGTCCTTCACAGTTTTGGAATTTAGTTCACGATAGTCAATACAGAATCTCCATGATCCATCGTGCTTTTTCACCAATAAGACATGAGAAGAGAAGGGAGAGTGACTCTCCTGGATCAAGCCAAGAGTAAGCATCTCATCACACTGTCATTCGATTTCATCAATGGAGTTAGAAAGTTGCGGGAATACCCGTTCACAAGAGTTTTAACTCCATTGTTGTTCAAGCGGGGGGGTATGATGCCCTACCTTTTATTGAAAAGGATTGTAGGAATTACATTGACAAAATTCGGGAGCTTAGGCTAGGAAGTGGTGATGTAATGGCTATACAAGCATTTTTTTCTAACATGCAAGCACAATGTCCCGGTTTTTGAAGCGGGGGGGTATGATGTACAGAAAATGAAGAAGTGCTGCAAGTTAGAGAGAGGAAGGGTACAGACAAATAAAAAACGGAACATGCATATTGTGTGTGCAAAGGGGAGAAGAAAGGGAGTGGGGAGGATTAATGTGTGTGCAAAGGTGAGAAGAAGGGGAGTGGGGAGGATTAATTCAAAACTAGGGTGGGTTAGAAAAGAAAAATTCTAAAGGTACACACTTTTTGGTGTACACACTTTTTACACATGTTTGTGTAAGGTTTTTTTTATGTCTGTACAGACATAAAAAAAGTGTGTAATTCAAGAGTTTTAACTCCATTGTTGTTCAAGCGGGGGGGTATGATGCCCTACCTTTTATTGAAAAGGATTGTAGGAATTACATTGACAAAATTCGGGAGCTTAGGCTAGGAAGTGGTGATGCAATGGCTATACAAGCATTTTTTTCTAACATGCAAGCACAATGTCCCGGTTTCTTCTTTAGTGTTGATTTAGATGATGAGTCACGCTTGAGAAATGTATTTTGGGCGGATAATAGAAGTAGGTATGCATACAAAAGTTTTGGAGATGTCATTACCTTTGACACAACCTACCTAACTAATCGTTATGATATGCCCTTTGCACCCTTTGTGGGAGTGAATCATCATGGCCAATCTATATTATTTGGATGTGGCCTAATCTCAAATGAAGATACACAAACTTTTGTTTGGCTCTTTAAGGCTTGGCTTGATTGTATGGAGGGTTGTGCTCCAAGCGGTATTATAACTGATCAAGACCGTGCCATGCAAAATGCAATTCAACTTGTATTCCCGAATACTAGGCACCGTTGGTGTTTGTGGCATATCATGAAGAAGTTACCCGAAAAAATGGGTGGGCATGCGGATAAAGATCACATCATGTTCAAGATTCATGAACTAGTGTATGATTCACAGCACACCACAGAGTTTGAGGCTGGGTGGGAAGTTATGCTCCAAAGGTAAGGTTTTCTCAAAATGAATATTTTTATTTTAGTGAACTGCAAACAATGTTTATCCTTGTACAGACATTAAACAAATATAGACAGACATTTTTTTATATTGTCTGTAAAGGAAGTATATCGTCTGTGATTTATACAAAATTGAACCCTGCACAGACATTTCTATTCTGTCAGTCTAACTATTGTCTGTGTTGTTAGGTTTTCACTAGAGCATGATGAATGGCTGCTGGTTATGTACAACGAACGTCGTCGTTGGGTGCCCTGTTACCTGAAACCATATTTTTGGGCAGGCATGTCAACCACTCAACGAAGTGAAAGCATGAACGCATTCTTTGATGGGTATGTTCATTCTAAAACTAGTCTAAAACAGTTTGTCGATCAATATGGGCGTGCTTTAAGAAATAAGGTTGAAAAAGAATTTCAAGCCAATGGTAATTCTTTGAGTAAAATGATTCCATGTGTTACATCGTTTGCAATGGAAAAACGAGTGCAACATGTTTACACCTTAGCAAAGTTCAAGGAGTTCCAAACCCAATTACTTGATCAACTGTATTGTTATGTCCTACCTAGCATTGATGGTAGCACATTTGAAGTTAGAGAGAATCGTGTCATCAATGGGTTTGATAAGAGTTCGAACTTCATTGTTGAGTATGATAATTCAACATCCAAAGGAATGTGTAGTTGCCACTTATTTGAGTTTCGAGGCATTCCATGTAGACATTTTCTTATGGTGCTAATTCGGCATGATGTTAAAGTGTTCCCTGATTGTTACATAATGTCAAGATGGCGAAAAGACATCAAAAGAGCTTACACACGAGTGAAGATTAACTACGATGGTTGGATCACAACCGTGGAACAACAAAGGTTTGATAAGTTGTGTAAGACTTTTGAGACCCTTGCGAATTCCATTGCTGATGATGAAGAAAAGTGCAACAGTGTAATGATGTGGCTTCAACGGCAATTGGAACAACATGACCACCGTCCTTCTCATTCTTCTATATGTGGTGTCATGACACCATTACCACAATCCGGAACAAATGTTGCCAAGGACCAACCACAAATAATTCATAATCCTAAGTCTTCAAAACGGAAGGGTGCTCCCAGGAAAAATCGTTTGAAGGGGCCACTAGAAAAGGGGAAAACTAACGCAAAGGTATGCTGCCTTGCACTTTCTATGAACAACAGACAATGTTTAAACTTGTACAGACAATGAACACATATGTACAGACATAATATTACCAATTTTATTTCACGCAAGGGCGCCAAAAAAGCTGGCCACACAGGACATTGTTGTTGCTGAGGTGCCCACACTACATTACCAAGATGGTTTAGATTTGAATCTTTCTCTGGTTTGAATTGTTAATGAAACTTCGTATTGAAATGTCTGTGGCGCAGACAACTCAATGTCTTTGTCTACATTAGTACATTGCATTTTTGTTTATGTAAAACTATTTGTAGTCCTATAATATAGTTCTAAAATATAGTGTGGATGACGAAGACAATCAAACTACATTGAACCTTCAATCCGTCTGTATAGAGACATTTAAATGTACAGACAACGTTTATAATACGTACAGACAACATTTATAATACGTACAGACAACGTTTATAATACATACAGACAACGTTTCTTCATGGTTGTTATAATATCTTAGTTTATAATACGTACAGACAACGTTTATAATACATACAGACAACGTTTATAATACATACAAACAACGTTTCTTCATGGTTGTTATATTATCTTAGTTTATAATACGTACAGACAACGTTTATAATACGTACAGACAACGTTTATATAACCCGGGTACACAAAGGTGTACACGTGTAGGGTCAATATGATCCGGTTGTTCAATCCAATCCTTCAATTTCAACCAATCATACACATCTACATCCAACTGACTACACTGATACTTAGAAATTTCAAGCCGGGTTAAATCCGCATGAAGGGCGTCAGTCACCAGTGCCGTATCCTCATCTACAACGTCCTCCCACTCAACATTCTCAAACTTTATTTCATCTAATGTCTCAACGGGAAACTACACACTTACACAAGCCTAAAGTTAACACAAACTAAAAAAATTGTCTGTAAGGATACATCATGCAAAGAGGACACAATGTCTGCACGCAGACAATACCCTTTATGTTTGAATTCGACATGTAAGTAGAAGTAAAATGTAACAAAAGAAATTAAAGTAAGTTCACCTCTTCCTTGAACAACAACTCTCGTGGGCTACGACATTCTTCAAAGAAACCATGTTCTTCGTTCATCAACATCAACTTAAAATTTCAAATAAACATTGTAAAATAAATCACAAAATGTGTGATTTAAAAACCAATACAACAAATGTACCTTGACAACACTTACATCATTCATCACATTATTGATGACAATGTCTGGACTTTGATAAATCTGTTCGGAAGATTACTAAACATAAATAACATATGAAAACTATGTGCGAAATGGTGTTCGTAATGGTGCTTAAACAATTTAGATTACTAAACATAAAAACATATGAAATCTGTCCCGACCCACACATAATCCACATCCTTAAACAATTTAAAACAATTTCAAACATTCCCCAAACTCATTAGCCGTTAGAAATGTTTAGAAATGTACATCGTTAAATAGCCCATGACCACGAACTACCAATTCTTCATCAGCAGTCGTCGTGTCAGCAATAGCCGCATCTCCATCCTCGTCACCACCCTGAAATATGTTAACCAAATCTACTCACATATTGTCTGTACAGGCAGTATATTGTCTGTTTTAATGTATACAGACAACCTCAGCGGTATGAAATCAGAATATTGCATACAGACAAAGTTAAATAAGTACAAACTTTTACCTCTTCACCTACTTCATTAATAACCATGTCGGGTTCCCTACTGTTTCGTGTATGGGCATCTTCTTTAGATGTTACCTGTTCATCTACTTCGTTATTAACCTCAGCTCTATCCTCTTCAACAACCTACAATTTCATTGAAACAGTTAGTGTGGAGGAAATGTTTGTCTCAAGTCAATTTTCATACAAACAACTGTAAAGCCAAATACAAGAGGAACTTACCAAGTCGGGTTCCACGTTACCCTCAACAACTTCACATCTATCCTCAGCAGCCTACAATATGTTTCCAAAATTCGATAATGTCATTTGTAATATACAGACAAATTACAATACAGACAACCTAAAAAAGAAGTACAGACAAATTCACCGAAGTGCAGAAGACATTTACCTCTTCAGTGTCCACATTGTTTTGTTCGCCATCTCTATTTCCATCGTCATTCCCTTCCTTCTCTTTCATTTCAGAAAGGTGACTTTCAGTGGCTTTCAATCTCCTTTCAAGATCAGCTACACGTTCACGCAATAACCGCAATTCCTTTTCTGCGGCATCCTCATTGCTTTCCTCTTCCTCCTACCAATAAATGATGTAAATAATTACAACTCTGTACTCCAGACAATTACAGAAATTACACCAACAAAAGTATTACCTCAACAACATCTTTAAACACAATTTTTTCTAGCACATGGGCATGAAAAAAGCCATCAGCAGTCCACTTAAGCATTGGAATATCCTTCTTACCCGCCACACGTTTGGCACATTTTTGCGCAAGGACAGGCAGTTCCTCGTACGCCCAAACCTACATACATTCATGAGTGTAATACAGAGAACTTATACAGACAGTGAATCTCAAAAACTGATATCATCCAGACGATTTATTCATGTATACAGACAATGTAACTCTTAAGTAAACAAATATACAAACAATAACATCAATACCTGTAAAGCATAGGGGAAGCCATACAAGCTAAACTTTGCATTGCAATAGTTACGATTTGCCAGCTTGCTTTGTTGAAACTTCAGTGGCTGGCCTTGCATGGTCTTCTTGAGACTCATCACAGTCACATTGTATGACTCTTTGGACAAGGGGCAAGACTTGAAAAGCTTAAACTCATCCACCAAACGCAAGTAATCCGGATGGATTCTTGTAGGCAAATCTCTAGCCAGCAGACAAGAGTGGACCAAAAACAAAGAAGCCAACTTCACCCGGTCCATAACATCTTCGTTCTCTTCTCGACGGCTCTTACCTAGGGCAGCAACTTTCGCCTTCAACTTGTGATAGGTGACATCATCACAACCACCAAAATACTTCTCCGCAATGCCCTGTCTTGCTTCATCCAGATCATAAGTGGGCCATTCTTCTAGATCTTTCACACCAACAATCCTCTTGAAGTCATTGTAAGTGAACTTCATCAGCTTCCCCTCAATAGCAAACCACATTTCATCCTCAGGCTGCTCACGCACAAGGCGCAACAGCAACAAATGAATTAGCTGCCCTGAGAATTGAAAGTGCGGACAAGCAAGTAAATGGCCCCAAGGGGTTTTAAGAAGCAATGACATCTGCTTGAGTGTAAGGCATTCACTCAGCAACTCCAAAGCCTCATTGAAGGCTGACCGTACTGAGTATTGGGCTGGGAAGTAATCTCTTAGAGGAATTTGAAGTTCCATCCTAAAAATATTCATACAGACAGTGGTCACACACAAATATTCATACAAACAGGTCTGAAGTTCACAAAAATATACAAACAAACCATACAGACATCTCAAAAACAGCCACACAGACACCTTAACCCACGAATAAGAACACGCTATACAGACATCTTTAAAAGCACAAAACAAGCAACCAATACAACCCAACTAATGAGGCACAGACATCTCATGTACATCAATAATCTAAGGTGAGACCATTTTTATGAGATAGACATGCACCTGCACACTGTACAGACATCTCAACAAAAGTCATACAGACAGGTTTCGACTTTGCAAAAATATACAAACAAACCATACAGACATCTCAACAACAGCCACACAGACATCTCATGTACATCAATAACCTAAAGTGGAGTTTTGGAGATCTTTACCTTGCTGCCAGTTGAGTCAGCGAAGTGCGCACCATTGTAGTGGAGTTTTGGAGACGACGGCCGGACGGGGGGAAGTTGTGACTTGCGACCGGAGAACGGAGAACGACGACGACGTCCAACGGGAGGAAAGAGGAGTGGGGAGGGGAGTCGAAAAAACGGAGAGGAGGGCTCTGCGGCTTCGACGGCCAACGGGAGGAAAGAGGAGTGGGGAGGGGAGTCGGAAAAACGGAGAGGAAGGCTCTGCGGCTTCGATTGTTGGGTTTCTCTAGTTTGTGGGGAGTCGGGAAAGAGGAGTGGGGAGGGGAGTACGAAAAACGGCTGGCGGGTTTTTTCGAAATGGCACGTGGAAGGGGAGTGGGGAGGATTAATTCAAAACTAGGGTGGGTTAGAAAAGGGGGGTGGGGCTTTTTATTTGGTGTACACGGCCGTGTAAACCGGCGTGTACACGACGCATTTTTGATAACATATACATGTGCCCAACTTTGCATGCTCTCCAATAATGGTCATCGTGCAGCTTTTTTCGCATGATCGAGGTATTACGTGTGTTTTAATGTTGACCGGTGATAAAATTAATTATACTTAATAACATTCGAATTGGTGTTAATTGTTGAATTTATTTAATATTCACAAACTGCACCAAAAGTTCCGATGGAGTAAAAAAATCAAAGTCAAACATGATTAAAATATGGAAGTTGGGTAGAGGATAAAAAATAATTTTAATGACTAGTGATAGTAAAACGGCGACTCAATCTGGGTTCGCGACTCAATCAAAGTTTATTATTTTTATCAACTTGACACCTCACCACCTTATCCAATTGAGTCCGTCCACCGTACAACCGGTTATTAAGAGTCTAATAATGAGCATCATGTTATTACAAGAAAGTTGGTATCACAACTAAAAAAGCAACGACATTTCATAATTTTAGTAAAACTCACATTTTTCGTTAGATGAACATTAATACACTGTTAATGAGCACCTGACATATTTTACTGAATATTAAAAGTCGAATAATGAGTATTGTGATATCAACTTCATATATTGTAATTCACATTCTTTTTGTTATTTTCTTTTATAAAAACTCATTAAATTATATCTGTAATCAACTTCTATAAACTTCAATATGTGAATTTAATGTAGTATGGTACTTTTGAATATGCATTGATATGTCATTTTAAAATGAGCATAATATCAGTATCAAATAAGCATATGCAACTTACAAAATGTGCATAAATATGAAGATCGTAAGATTTGTTAGCTGGACGTTGTGACATTTTCATTGAGCATCAAACCTCCTATATTGAGATGAAAATAACGGTTAATGTTAAATGAGCATTATTGAATTTTTAATTAGCATTAGACCTATTTTCTTGATTATTAGGAGTCTAATATTGAGCATCGTAATCTCTGGTTCATAGCTTCTAATTCACTTTCTTTTTATATTTTTCTTTTATAAAAACGTATTAAATTATATCTACAATCAATCCCAGTTCAATATGTGAATCTAATGTAATATGATACTTTTGAAATATGCATTGATATGTCATTTTGAAATAATGCTTACAAAATAAGCATTGATATGAAAATAATAAGCTTTGTTAGTTGAGAATCAAGACATTTTTCATTGAGTATTAAACCTCCTCTACTGAGTATTAAAACGTGTAATTGAGTGTCGTTTGAGCATTCCTAAATTACAAAAGAGCATTAGTAGGAAAATCATAAGTTTTTTAGTTGAGCGGGTATCAAGACATTTTCATTGAATATCAAATCTTCTTTTATTGTACCAGATGAGCATACGCAACTTACAAAATGAACATCGAAAAAATTCAAAAGCTCATTTGAATTCTCTAATGTGTTGAAATTCAATTGTGTATATGCTCATTTTATTGAATAGTTATACTAATTTGAATATAACACAAACTCTTTTCTATAATACCTAAAATATTTTGTAATGCACAAATTAAAAAAACTTAAGTTTGAAGGTTGATTGGAAAAACAAAAAAAAACAAACTCAAACAACAAATAATATTTTATATAATACATTATTATAATAATTGAATAAAAAATAAAGTAAAAGATTGTTAAAGAAAAAATAAAGAAAAGAAAAAACAAAAGAAAAACATTGTTAAAGAAATAAAGAAAAAGAAAGAACGAAACAACAAGTTATAGCAAAGAAATAAAAATACCCTCACGGGTAGCTGAGTTGGTCAAGTGACCAAGGTTCGAAACCCGCAGCGGTCGTGTGGAGGTTACAGAACCTGAAATAAGGCTGAACCTCTGGTGCGCACGTGTATAAGGCCTACCGCCGTTGTGGTGACTGAATCACCGTGATTAACCTCCCACCATCCTGTCGGGTCGGAGTGGGGGGCCTTGGGGTTGGGTATTCAACCCTGTGAACTACAATTAATTACAAAAATACCGGTTGTACCATGCTCATGGTACAACCGGCTGTACCATATAATTCACTATCCGATTTTTTTGTTTTAAATACCGTTTACATAAATTTGAATGGGATGCAACTGATTTTTTTTTTATAAAAACAATAATGGGGTGAAATTAGGGTGGGCTATAGCCTATCTTTATTAAACTTTTGCACTATTTGCATTGCGTGTACTTGAATAATGGGGTGAAAAGGGTTAATTAGTCCAGGTTTGGCGTGAGCCTGGACAGGTATGGCCATAGGGGGACGAAACTGGGCCGGGCTTTGAGACGGGACTGGGCGGGCTCGAGCTTAAGGATTTCAGCCCCGGTACCGACCGAGTTTGTACCAGGACTAGGTTGGGCCGGGTCCAAACAATACCGCGTTGGCCGGGCTTCGGGACGTGATTGGGCATTAAATTGAAAAAATAGTGCGATCAGGCCCGGATCAAGCTTGGGCCCAGCCGGTCTGTGACCAAAAAATCGAGCCCGAAGCCCGGACTTATAGCTACCGGACAGGCCCCCAGGACGGGTCGGGCCTATACAGTAACAGGGCCGGGCCTAAACAATATTGGGCCCTAGGATCCTCCCTCACTCCATGCTTGGAGTACATATGATTACATTCCATTACCAAAGCTACATGTAGAGACTAATAAGTTAATATTGAGGATATTTTCTTTTGGATTGTTTTCAATCTCAGACCAGACAAGATCAGATCAGATCATATCATCATATCAGACCAAACCAGATCAGATCATATTTCCATAGTAATAAAATAAACAGAAATCAGACATTTACCAGATCAGACAATTTCAAAGCAGACCAGATCTGACCAGAAAATTCTAGTCCAAAAAAACATCTTGACATAGGTTTATATTGACAAACATTCTCTGTGATATTATGCAATGACAAGTCTTATTTCTTTGATAATTTGCAAACTTGTTACTTTAAGATAGAGGATAGGGGTTAATCAAGCATTCCAGCTAGGGATGGATTCGGGCCGGGTCGGGCCTGGGCCGGGCCTAGGCCCGGTCGGGCCGCCGGTTCAAGAAAAGTGGGCCCGGGACCGGCCGCGGGTTGTACGGGTCCGGTTCGGGCCGGGCCACCCGCCCGGGTCACGGGTCGGGTCCGGTTCGGGCCGGGCCGGTTAATTTTTTTTTATAATTTATATTTTATAGTTTATAGTTTTATACGAGTATTAAAAACAAACTTCAATTGCATTTATTTGAAATGAAATAGGAACTACATTTGAAAATTAAAACAAACTTTAAGAGATAAACATTTTGAAAATTGTAATCAATCGGAACTTCCTGCACCTCCCGATCCTTTGGCTTTGTCACATGACTTCATATGCTTGATTGCCATCCCGAATCCGCCTGAAGCCCCCATTATACATTTTTTTTCGCACCATTTGCAAATTGCGTACCACATCCCGGTCTTCGGGTCCTTCTGCTTATCAAAATTATACCGTATAATGGCATTTTGATTTTCCATCTTAACTTCTTGGAGAAGAGAATATGAGAGTAGATATATAATATATTGGAGAATAAGAGAATTAGAGAGTAGAGAGATAAGAATAGGAAGAATTGGAGAAGAGATATGAAAAAATGTTTAAGATTAGGAGTATTTATAGGTTTTTTTTACCCCCCACCCCCCACCACCCCCCCCACCCCCCAACCCCCCGGACCCCCCCTTTACCCCACCCAACGGCTATATAGCCGTTTGGGTTGTCCCCAGCCCCACCCCCAACGGCTAGTAGGAGCCCAAACCAAATTTTTTTTTTTAAAAAAAATTGATCGAACCGGACCCGGGCCCGCCCCGCCCCTTCCCACCGGTTCGGGCCCATACCCGGTCCCGGACCGCCCGACCGGGCCGGTCCCGGGCCCGCACAGTACCGGGCCGGGCCGGGTCACGGGCCGGGTGGCCCGAACCGAATCCATCCCTAATTCCAGCCCACCTGGTTTTGAGGTTGATGTGCCTAGTGAAAGGTCTCGAGTTCAAAACTCGCAAGGCACATAAGAGTTTGAAACTCAATGGAGTGAGCCCCTCCCACAGACGCACCCTGAAGTAAAATACAGATAGAGGATAGGACCACATTAGACGAGAGATGTATAGATGAAGATTGGAACTATGGAAGTATTTCACTCTTCTCTGGATGCAAACGGTTGGCACTCACAATCCCCTACTGGAGGATTAGACATTTTACACAGGATAATTGTTGTTGTGGTTGTTGGTAAAGACTAAAGAGGGGAGTATATATTATAATTTATACTCTCGTACTTTTAAAGAGGAATTTGACTTTGCACCCTATGTTTTGGGTGATATTTGACTTTGCACCATATTTTCAAAATCATTAATGTATGCACCCCAATTCACTATAAAATCATTTGACTTTGCACCCCACTCCTTCACAATTTTTGGGCTAATGGGGTGCATACATTAATGATTTTAAAAATGGGGTGCAAAGTCAAATATCATCCAAAACATGGGGTGCAAACTCAAATTCTCCCTACTTTAAACATAGTGTAAGGAAAAAAACTAACTTTAACGTGGCAAATGACTAGTAAGTACTTTGAACGTGTAAAAGAACATATTACCTTAAAACAATGGTTTACATTCACAGTTATGAAGTATTAGTGTTTATAACAAGAAGTTAAATAGAATTACATAAACAACACTTCTGTGCACAAACGGAGAGTAAAAAGGGCAGCAGATATTTGGTATGTCAGTTGCTTAGCTTCCATATTTCAGTAGGAATCGCAGGAAGTTACTTTGACTCATTGTTGTAAACATCATCGCGTAGTCGTCTTTCAGGCTTGCCCAAACTCTGCTGCCTAGTGGGCCCCTAGCGCTTTTCAGTTAACGCCAAAAATCTGAAGAGCCGGAGCTCCATTAGTCCAAATCTAAAACCACACAGCAATCAATATCTTGAAGAGTCATTCTACCCATGTACACTTCGCTTATATGGACAGGACATAACGGTAGACACTTTCTATTCAAACTATCATGAGCGGAGCCCAATCTAGGAACCCACTTTTGGTCTAACGGATTGATCCATATGCGGTACACAGTAGTATCATTCCTGCCGCAAAAATGAGCAGCACATAAATATGAGGGCTCATCGGATGCCAACCTTATGAGAGCCATTGTGAGGGCCCCGTCTACCGGCTTTGGGTCTGACAAAGCATCGTCTCCCATCATTTTCACTTCCCTTTCTGTAGGAAAGTGAAAATCTTCAGTCCCATCTACATTCAAAACTTTCAGATCTTTAGAGAAATGTCTGATGGTTTCACGCTTTGTGGATTCATGCTTCTCTGCTAATGTTAAAATGCAAGAGAATCTCAGGTGGTAAGTCACAATGGTTTTGACATTCTTGAAGTTGTGACAACAGCAAAAGAAGTCAAGCCATCTTCTCCCTACACCAGCGTACCATTTGATAATATCAGCATCTTCAAGGGCTACGAGTGGGCTAATGGGCCTAGGGCGGCCCATGTGATTCGTAATCCCAGACATTTGGACTGCTTTCCTTACCGTTTCTATTGGCGCTTCGACTTTTACACACAGCTTTGTTAAATCTTGAACTGTCCTTTCTGAATACCTCCTCTCCTCCTCTTCCTCCAGCCTTCTTTCTGAATCTTCTATTTTCTTTTTGGCTTGCATGGGATTCAAGAACTTGTCAACTTGTTCTTGGAAATCATCATAAGCATGAATAAGCTCTCCGGGTAATTTGTCTCTTATCCTTTCCAATGAAAGAAAATCACCAGCTGACAGCTGGCGGTACCATTCCCACCTCTCATCAACAGATTCTAAAAACTGTTTCACTACATCATCAGAACACATTTTGAAAATTCGCCTCACTTCATCCTCGATATGGAAGTCAAATTTAAACCCATCATTACAATGTTTTAATTTCTTGAAGCAATGATTCAATATCTTCATTCCTAATTTCTTCCTATTAGTCTCTCTGGCATTTTTCAGTTCCAACAATCTAACTTCTTTCTGTCTCAAATACTTTTTCCTTGCCCTCATCGCCTTCTCTGACATTGGCGGATGTAAGACGGATGGTGTGACCGCTTGAAGCTCCATACCTAAAAAATCGATCTTTTCAGACACAGCACTATGGATAACCGTTCCTGCCTTGTTAACACTCATCCCTAAATTCTTCTCTAAAATCTTGACAACCTGACCTTTCAATTCCATAGTCATCAGCTTAGTTCCAGATGTGATCACTAGAATCTCATCCAAATACCTAACTGCATGTACCTTTGGGGGTTTGTAGAATGCACTACCAGAAGAGTCTGAAAGGATCCCAATTTTTGGATTTTCAATATTTGCTTTAAGCCTCATTTCTTGAATATTCTTGTCGAAAGAGTTGAAGTAAATGTTGATTAAGATTGAGGTCAACCTGCATTCTTGAGGAAACCCTCTGCCTAAATAACAACCACCCAAATGAATATTAATAGCCTCACATTTACACAGCCTCTTTAGAAAATCAATCAAGGGCTTATCTTTGATTTTCTCTTCTATGATTAAACACAGCTTATCAACATGATTAATCCCGAATTTTTCATGATTGAACGATACCGTAAACCACCAACTAGGGTTTTCGACGGAGTTCTTCAGGTACCGAATTGCAGTGTGCCGACCCATATTGACCCGGCCGCCATATGAAAAGGTAACGAAGCGATCATCATATACAACTTCTAGAACCATCCTTATCGCTTCCATAACAACTTTGAGCTTCAAATTTGGAAGAACGAGTGGTTTACCTCTCCGGGACGAAGGGGGAATTTCACAGCAGCATGCCTCGATTTCAAGCCGGTTTTCCGAGATATGGGATGAGAGTTCTTCGACAGAGAAGTATTGGGCCGAAATGGATTCGAGGTCGAGTGGTTCACCATTGGATTTGAGGCTGCTGCAAGCAACGAGAAGGACAGGGGGAGAAGCGATGACTTTCAGGAGGAGGTTGTTGAACTGGCCGTGGTAGCAGTGGGAGAGAACGAGTGCTTTGAGCTCCGGTTTGGACAGGGGTTTAGAAGGGTTTGGGCGGGGTGAAGTGGCGGTGGAGAGGTGGAATGCTGGTGGTGTTTTGAGGACGTATATGGCGGCAGAAAGATGAAATCTTGCAGCTTTTGCTCTCCTGAAGAGGAAGGGCATTGATGCCGCCGGTGGCAGCCTTACACAGTGAAGAGGATAGCCCCTGTATTTAACTCAAAGGCATTTTTTGAACATCAAATTTCGGTTCAACGGCTTGAACTAGGTTCAGGATTGTTTGTGCTCACTTATTAAAGAGTTTTGTTACCCGTACCCCAAAATGTACCCCATTTTTACCCCGACCCTTAATTTGTGGCCATAAATGGATCAATTCATTTAAGTGTTGCCCACTTAAATGAATTGCCCCATTTATGGTCACACATTAGGAGGTGGGGGTAAAAATGGGGTACATTTTGGGGTACCTTTAGCATTTGTGCTAATTAAAAATCGTAGGTCTTAAATTCAGTTTGTTTGGTTCCACTAAAAATGTAAGTATTTGTTAAATTTGGTTCCCCATAAAAATTTATTATCCTTCTAAAATAAACACATTTTAGTTTGAGTTACATAAAATATTCAAATTTCAAATAATGAAATTATGACCATTACATAACACATACATGATATCCTAATGTTCAAATTTCACAAAAATATCCAAGTGCAAACATTAAACTTAAACATAACAAAAATATAAAGGTTTAAAATGGGCATCAAATGTCAAGCAAAAAGATTTAATAAACTGATCGATAATATTAGTAATTTACTATGAACAAATAACATCTGATCAGCAAAATACTAATTTCTTTTTGAGATGAACTCAAATAACAAATACGGAGTACAATTACAAATAAACAATAAATATAAAAGTGAGCTAAAGTAGTAAAATAACAACTACTTGGATTGGCCTGGTCCACAATATATAAGATATATTATGCAAGACAATTATTCCTGACAAGAATTTTCCGTCTGGAACGCCGTCTGACCACCTCCATTCGAGGTGCTTTCGAGTAGAATTTTTTTGATGAGATTTTGTGACCATGTTCAACATGAAGTGTAGATTATATGCACCAAATTTGAGCTTAAAATTCAATCAGGGAGTGAGTTAAATAAAGTATTGAAAAACATTGCGTTTTTTATTTATATTTTTCAATAATTTATTTAACTGACTGCCCGATTGAATGTTAAGTTCACATTCGAGTGAACATAATCTATATTTCACGAAAAACAAGCTCACAAAATTTCATCAAAAAATTCCAAAGAGATACACCTCAAATGAAGATTACTCATGCAATGTATAAAAGGTTCGGTTCCTTCCTAGGAACCGGAACCGAACCGATCAAATATTATAGGAACCGAACTGAAAAGGCTGAAGTCCAAAATTATAGGATCCGAACCGGAAAATTTGGTTTGGTTCGGATTGGTTTTCCCGATTTTACGATTCCAAGTCCTAGGCCTAGCTTGAACTCTAGAATAATAATGAGTCATACTGTAATACTTAAGAATTTGAGTACTTAGATTAAGTTAATGTTTCGGGACGAAACATCTTTTAAGGAGGGTAGAATGTGACACTTCAAAAATTTAAATAAAAATAAAAATAATTTTTAGTCAGATAAAATATTACAAAAATAACATTTTTGTAATTAATTGAGTCAGACAAAAATTCAACAGTTGTAACATTCTAATCAGATAAAATTTTCAAAATTTATGACGTTTTAGTCTGATAAAAATACTTCAGTAATAAGAACAACATTTTAGTAAACTAGTGAACCAGACAGAAAATTTACATTTACGGCATTTTTAATCAGATAAAAATGGTCCGATAATAGGAGTTATGTTTTAGTATAAAATTAACTTTTATATATATATCTATTTTAAATTAAGTATAATAATGCACAAATACAATAATATAATAAATAAAATATAATAGAAACCTACTCCTAATAAAATTAAACTAAACTACCTACGTGCAAACCAATTTAAATATAAACTCTAACATCCAAACCAATTTGAATTACACAAACGAATATGAACTCCTACTTCAATACGTATATTACTCCCGGTAGGTTTTTGGCCGGCAACTTAAAAAAAAACGAAATTGATTAAACTCCAACTCCAGCTCTAACATCTCAGCCTAAAACCCTCATCTTTCCCTATAAATAATAGGCCAGAACCTGCGTTTTCTTCATCCCAAAAAACTAAGAAATATACAAATATACGTATATATAGATATTTTTGCGACCCAGCGTTTTAGCCAGAAACAAGCCTTGAAAATACTTCTCAAACCTTCCCCTTCGTGATACGAATCCAACGGAAAAAGAATCGTCGAAAACGGTCGTGAAACGAGAGAGAAAAGCCTCGCCGGAGTTTCGCCGGGGAAAAACATTTCGACGGAAAACGGAGAAGAGGGAGGAGCTGCCGCCGCCGCCGTACCACCTCTGACCTTCGCCGCCCTGCTACCACCGTTTTCGGCCGTTTCGCTCGTCCAAACGAGGTGAGTTCCCCCCCCCCCCCCCCCCCCCCTGTTTTTCCCGTTTTTCCGGCGAAGCAGCGAGGAAGACGACCCAGCCTTTAGGCTGGGGTCTGTCTTGGGCCTGATTTTTTGGGCCAGAAGAATTAAACTTGGGCCAGTTCGGCCCAGTTGCAATAAAAATTAAAAATAAAATAGTAAATGAAATAAATAAAATCTGGAAAAATTTAAATTAAATACCTAGTATAAATATACATATTCGGACCAACCAGAATTGAAAAATAATATTTTTAGCTATTTTTAATTGATTTAATTGTAATTGGGCCAATTTATACACATTTAGTAAATAATTAACTAATTGACGAAAATAATTATGAAATAAATATTGGAGTAAACTAGGATAAATATATGACTAACTAGGACCTTATGGACCATTTATAATTAATAAATATTAAGATTTAGTATATTTAATTGTAATTGAACCGGTTAATAGATATATGAAATTAAAGGAATAATTATGGAAAATAATTATAAAATAAATATTTGGACAACCTAGGTCAAATATAGACCCAAAATATAGTTATAGACGGTTACTAATTTATAAAGTCGATTCTTAGTCTATTTATTTAAATTAAGCCATATAAAACTAGTTAAGTAATTAAATAAGGAAATATTAATATTAATAGTGATTATTGAATAAAAATTGGATGTTGTAGTCAATTATATTCGGATACTTTATTTCAAATATTGAAAATTAATGGATGAAATTAATAAGGAAATTTTATTAATAGAAAGTGAGTAATCAAATAAACTCGGATAATTAATGAATTAAGTTAATAAATTCGAATAATAAAATAAAAGGAAAAAATCGGGTAAAGTAATTACAAATAGAATAAGTGACTAATTTATCATATTTAATTAAAAAGGTGATTATCTAGAGACCGGATTAGAGGAGGATAACTAGGAGCATCAGGACTTAATGTAAGTTTCTCTGCCAATCCAAAATTGTTTCCTCGTATTATATGCTTATTATGCATTATGTGATTAAGTGTGAATTGTAAATTTTGTGTATGTGATTTTGAGGAGATATTATATATATGGTAGTTAAGAAATATAAATCAAGTACTTTTGGGGTATTAAATATTTTTAAATACCTTCGAGATTTTTTAGAGAAATTAAGAAGTATTTTTGAAGTATTATTAAGCAAAGATAAAATTTACATTTTTATAAGAAGATAGCATCTCGGGAGTAATCCGAGGTGTCGGTTTTTCCACATCCGGATAAATGTGGAGGGTGATTAGAGCTACTACTACTAAGAAGTACAGTTTGGATCTATGATCCCTTTTAAGTAAGATTTGGATCTATGATCCCTTTAAGCAAGATTTGGATCTATGATCCCTTTTAAGTGAGATTTGGGTCTATGATCCCTTTTAAGAAGAAGTTATAGTAGTAGTCCCTAATCATTCAAGAATTTTAGAATTGGGGTGGTTGGGTTCCGACCACTCGGGATGACTTACTACTCGGAGGGCTTGGAATCCCTTTTAGGGGGTGTGCACACTTAAGGTAGTCGTTTCGTTTCCAACAGAGCAGTTGTGGTACCGACACTTGTTCGGGGTGGCCGTCCGTAACCACGGTCCACCGGGCTCAGTCGAAAGGTTGAGCACCGCCCTTCTAAATTACTAGGAAGTTAGAGAAGAAGTGATTTTCTTAAGAAGTTTAAAGAGAAGAGATACTAAGAGATTTTCGAAGAGAAGTTGAGGATTTTAGTAAAGAAGAAATTTTAGAAAAATCAAAGAGAAAAGTATTTTGGCGGAGTGCGTCATTTTTATATGATATTATATGAAAATCTATTTTTAGTCAAACTGATTATTTTCCGGGGTTGGGTAGTACTTACTTAGCTCTAAAGCGAATTTTTGTTATTTCTCTTGTCTCTCTCTTCTCCCTTAAACTTTATCAAGTGATGAGTTGGATGCCTATGTGGATTGATGGATTGCTCGAGCTTGAGTGCGAATTAGAAGATGCCTTAGTTAAATCTAGTCATGAAATTAACATTTACTTATTATTACATTAGTTTTTATTGTTTTACTTTGAGTTGCTTGTGCATTCGGTTAAGAGATGACCGAATGTGGCGGTAACACTCATTTCCCTTTTAGACTTCCGCTGTATTTATTCAACTCTTTAATGAATGAATAAAGTATTTCTTTTAAATATATCAATGTTTTGGGCGGGAAATTTAGGGATGTTACAAAATGGTATCAGAGCTCAATACTTTGATATTTTGATATTTTGAAACCGGCACCTACCTGAAGACAAGTTTTAGAACTCGATAAAATATTTTTCCTCAAAAAAGTTTTCTCTATATTTTTCCCTTTCTTTAATTATTAAATTATACTAAGTATGTTAAATACTCCCTCCATCCCGTTGAAATGTTCCCGCTTTCCTTTTTTGGATGTCCCGTGTGAAAGTTCTCATTTCCCTAAATGCAAAGTTATCCTACATCAAAACAGGGTCAAACAGTGCAAAACAGTGTCAAACAGTGTCGAAACAGTACCAAACAGTGTCAAAACAATAAAATTTACCCCCTGGTAAGTTTATTTTCTTAATATGTGTGTAGGTCAAACCGAGAACATTCCAACGGGACGGAGGGAGTATTATTTTCTATGATTCAGAAAATTCAGTCAATTCAACGAGCCTGATCATAATTTCAACAAATTAAGTAAATTCAATTGGTTCAATCAATTTCCACAAATTAGTAAATTTCAAAGTCGATAATTCGGTGGATTTGTCTTGCGCACAGCTTGCGAGGTATGCGACCGACTTGGTCGATTCCATTATGCAGCAATTTATTTTCTAAGGCTAACCGCAACCTAGTCCGTCACTAAATCTAATTCCCCTCCAGTTTATATGTATTCACTGAGTCAATTCAATTTTTTTCTTCAACCCAGCACCGTCAATATATCCACTCAGCACATTTTTTATTATTAGATGCATAAATCCTTGGTTATTTTATTACACATCATTTATGTGTTAATTTTATTTTGACCAATAATTATTGTTTAAAACTCAAACATTCTGATGTAAAAAAAATAAAAAATGTGAATTAATTTTTTGTAAGTATTAAAAATGCGTACTTGAGTTCAATTTGAAATAAATTTAAAACTATTATTTGTTTTCTATATTTCTATATTATTAAGTTTTCATTTTATATACTATGTACTTGTTTAATATTTAATTTAAATCAATTGAAACACATTTTTTCAAATTAAAATACCAACAATCAATTACTAGAAACACACATAACATTCGATACGATAATTAAAAAAGAGGAAGAAATCCTAATACATTACAATTATGGGAAATGCTACAAATAGTAGTAGCATTATTCAAATATAAAGTAGAAGGAGAATTGATGATTGAGGTGTATTGAAAAGAAGGTAAGAGTGATCTTTATATAGTAATCTCAGTCTACTTTTTTAAGTCCCAGAAGTGCATGATAAATACCGCCAAAGCCTTATTAGGCAGAGGAAATTAAATGAAGGACTCCAGAAAAAAAAAACCAGAAAATAAAATAAAATATTTTACCCGTTGGATCTAATTTTCAGCCGTTGGATGTACCTTTTTTTTCTTTGCATGTGAATCAATAATGGCCGTCGGATCTAGCTACCAATTTGTTTTAAATTATTTCCCACTTGTGCAGACACCTTCAATGTCACCCACAAAACTCATAAAGTGGACCACTTTTTCCCTCCTACAAATGTCAATCCACTACTTTGGATGTCAGGCTCACCTTCTATGCGAGAGTCAATCAGCCGCATAGATACCCCTCCCCTCAGTTTTCTCTATTGGGGATGAGACCTCTATATACTAAAATACATCTGGGTTGCAACTGTTTTGGAGCGGAAACTTCATATTTGGGGTTTTCACGCATTGCAATCAGCCTAAGGGAGCAGAAAAAGGAGGTATCTAGATTTGACGGATGCGGAAAAACAGTGCTTAGTCCGTGGTGCGGAGGAAGGAATGAGGAACATGCAGTGGCAATAATTTGAAGGGGATTGGATAAAAATATTGGAATCTATGTAGAACGGAATACGTTTCCGTTTCGGAAACTCTACAGAAACTCTTTGGAAACTCTTCAAACAAACGTTTTTTGAATAAAAAATGACGTTTCATGTTTTCAGTTTCCTCATGATTTTCGCATTTTCGTGCAATATATATTGGAAGAGGACGGGCTTTATGCTCTAGGGCTCTCTGTGTAAGAGGCTTGTCTTGCTTTTTGAAAGGCGTGAGTCGTCATGTCTCGTAGATGTGTGTTTTGCTTTTTATAGGATATAAGTGTATATATGAGGTTAGTTTTGATAATGTAACTATGTAAGGACTAATTGAAACTTTATACTATCTATGTTCATAGCTGAGTAATACAATTCTTGTAAATGTGATGATCTATTTGTATAATCGTAGTTGTTAGGTTGTTATTTGTTTTTACCATCAAATTATTATACAGAGTAATACATAGTACTTCGTATAAGTTGTGTAGAAAAGAAAGTATAACTTTGTATTTTCTAGACTTGAAAACTACGGAGTAGTATCCTAGTAATACAAAAACTAAGGTTATTTCCTTTTGATATTTTCCGTTTTCTAATTCTTATTTTGTTCCGACAAACAATAAGGTTGGTAGGTTCGTAATTTGGTTGATTTTAGTTGCTAGCTTTCTGTTGGGAGGCAATCAGACTGACTCAGCTGTTAATAGCCCTGAAGCTCTCACATGTTAATCGATTAATCTTTGTTTTGAGTGGATTATTCTATGTCTGACGAGGAAGTGATCGAGGAGGTGATGCGCTTATGGTTAGTGTATGTTAGAGGGATGTAATTGTCAGATGGTTTTTATATTTTTTGAAAGTCTCCTGATTGTATCGTCGCTCAGTTACATACTGAGGGTTTGATTTAATATAATATGGTAGTTTTCCTTTAAAAAAAAGCCATCCATTCACTAATTACACTCGATGATATTAAGATGTTTTCACTTGAACGACTGTTTTCAGATTTAAATAGACTAGAGTTAAACAGTTATAAATACACAGGGACCAGACATCTATTGAACCAGTTCAACCAGACTTAACTAAATTTAAATATATCAGTCCAAATCAAACTAGATTAGAAATATCCGATCGAGATGATCATATGTTTTTCTTATATGAACACTATATTATACGGAGTACGTAGTAAGTTATAACTACCGTACACCCACCAAATTTTGTTCGCAACTTAGAAATTTGGGAGTAAGAAAATAGGATGGAAACATATAAGAACGGAAATAATTGAAAACAAACCTATGAAGTTTTTGCTTGAAGTATTTTAAATCCTAGATCAGATCAGACCAACAAATTTCAGTCCATGTAAAAATATTCTATTAGCTAAAACAAAGAATGAAGATGCTGATAATTAACATTTAATATGGAAAAGTTGCAATTTGAGTTTGTCAAAAAAATTCATCCATTGTCTCATTTATAACTTGTTGCTTCTAAAAAATTACAAAAAGCAACAACGTACGCCTTACAACATCCAAGCCTTATTCCCAAATGATTTGAGGAAAAAACTGGTTACTTCTCAAAATCTATCCTTTAGTAATTATTTCTAGTTGTTTTATAATCACTATGTTTTCTTATATTCTTGGTTTCTAAAATAGTTTTTGTCATCTTCAATTTTCACAAGGAAAAATAAAATTAAGAAAAAACAAGAAACAAATGAGATGTAAATTCTAATTATGCCAATATAAACAATTACTCCGAGATAATTATGCCAACATATAAACAAATGATATCTTCAATTTTCACAAGGACTACAACATATTATATATTATGTGATTTATATTCTAATTACAAGAAGAAAGAAATTAAATCAATATATTCTTTCTAACTATAGGAAGAAATCATATATTATGTGGTTTACAATTACAAGAAATAAATCAATTTTCATTTATTTTTGTATTTAAATTCTAATTAACTAAACTCACAATGCAAGCCAATATAAACAACTACAAAAATTTATATGGTATGTGATTTATCTTAATATGAGTATACAAATATAGTTGAGTATATTTGTATACATAAGTAGAGTATATTTGTATACATAAGTAACCAAATCAAATATGGATACTTTGAAGTTTTAAGTTCGAACTTGAAACAAGTGCAAATTCAAATCTAGTATTAAAATATCAAGTTCAAATCGATTTATTTGTACACTACAAAAAACAGTGTTTTTGTCACGCCTGTGACGTCACACAAAAATCTATGACAAAATCAGTGACAACATTTTTTGTCACAGATTTTTTATGCTACCGTCCGATGATTTTTTGTAGTGGTAACTCTATTTATTACCTTAGTTGATAGAGAGAAAATATTTTTGTATAGAAAATTGTATCTAAACTAATTAAGCCATCAAACAAATTTAGTAATTGTGCAAGCAAGTCACAAAATGTACAGGTACTTTTTCTGAATCACAAAAATTGAATACATCATATACGCTTACAAACTTTTGACTAGTTTAGATGCTATCAAGTTTGAATAGATTCCGCTAGACTAAATGAAATCAGAAAATTTTAATTCATGTACATATTCTGGATGTTTAACATGTTAAACATCCTGAAGGATATTTTTTTTTAAATGTGAAAAATTCTTAAACTTGTAAATTCCAATTAGTGGTAATGAATGGAGTAATATATTACCAAAACAGAATCTAATACTACGTTTATTTTAAGTTAATTATGTGTTAATGAATGCGCACTAGCTTAGGAAAAAGATCAAATGAAATGGAGGAAGAATATGATAAAGATAAACAAATGTAAATGCAAGTCCACTAAACCGTTCTTCCACTGAGAACATCATCGATCGTAAAATGAGATCGAGGAAAAATATGATAAGGTAAACAAATAGAAAATTATACACTAAACAGTTCTTCAACAGCTTTAAAAGCTAGTCAAATGTGGATTCCATTTTAGTAATATACTATCTAATACGGAGTAATGGAGTATAATGATTATTTCTTCTTATATTAAAAAATGTGAAATCCAAAACAACGCCATATAAATAGACGTTCGAATGGCTGGATATATGGAGCTAGCTATAAATAGTACAACAAATAACCCAAAATACTTGGTAGTTTTACGAGTACGATCTAGTGAAGTAAATATGCAACGACCTTTTTCGCAATTTGCTTTGGTTCTATTCGCCTTAATCTCCAGCCTTTTTATGGCTTCCAACGCCAGCGGACGAAAGATGAGTTTTTGGGAATCGCCTTCGTCCGCCGGCGGTGCATCAGGGATTACGCCGAGTGGTGGATTTGGCTCAGCCCACGGGCCTAGTGGGGACTATAATTGGGCCTGGGGCTCAAGCCCAGGAGCAGGGTGGGGTTACGGCTCGGGTTCAGGAAGATCTCCAAGCGGTGTTGGAGAAGGCTGGGGGTTTGGGTTTGGATCCGGCTCGGGTAACGGGTTCGGTTCTGGTAGCGGATCAGGGTACGGGTACGGATCAGGTGACGGTGAAAATGGTGGATATGGTAGCGGAGATGAAGGAGGTGTCAAAGGAAGCGGTCATGGTGGTAGCTCTTCAGATGACCTTGGTGGACGTTTATGATCTATTGATGACTTGTAATTAATTATGATCAAGTTTGAGATCATCTTTGAATCACGAACTTGATTTTATAGCTTTCAGTTCAAGCTCAAAACTTTGACATAAACAAGGACTAAACTTATACTCCGTACTACGTAATTCATTTCATTATTATTGAAAAGATAACATGGTTTCCTCAATGGATGACGTTAAAATTGAAAAGATATAGAACAAAGATGGAAAAATGTGAGCTTTTACATTTTTTAAAGATCCATTTTAGTAGCATGATTTCATTATGAGCTATGAAGAACCACTACTAGAGTGCAAGAAAACATCGGCGTTAATGCAAATGTAGAATACTCGCTCTGTCCACAAATGTTCTCTTTACTCTTTTAAGTTGTGAGCTATTCGAGTATAAAAGGTCATTGTAGAGCTAAGAGTGTAATCAGTAATTACTTGTTTGACTTGATTTTAATGTTTAATGGAAATTTAAAAGCTTTTATGAATTAGCTAAAGCATATTGAAAATACCCGAATGTTTTCTTCCTACTCTCTAAATGAAATGCGCTGTTTATTTTAACTCTACATTTCTAAATAAATCCCGAACACATAATGTCATCATTTAAAAAAATGTAAAGTTTTGGGGATGATAATTCACAAGTAAGGATCTTTCATAGAAGGTTAACACTTAACAGATAGCACTTTATAAGATCTTCATACAGTTTGAATATCAAAAGCAAAAGCAATTTCAATTAAACCCCCAACAAAGAAACTATAGCATTCGCTGAGCAATCAATGGATTCGCTAAACATAAGTTGGTAGAAATCAAAACCACAGGCTAGAGGTGCTATTAAATACGGAGCAAGAAATTAGGTTCTTTGAACAATTCCACTCAAACTGCAAGATTACAGGCCCTTTTTTAGCTTCTTCTAACTCCAGTTGAACTGAGAGTGAACAACTTAACAACAGTCCAGCTTTCAGAGCATTAACAGAATCAAATTATATGGGTTTGATTTTGAAGTGGAGGGAGATTAGAGAGAACACAAAGCACTTCAGATCCTGCAACAAATAGAATAACATAAGGTTAAAAGGAAATGAATTAAAGCATGTGTATATATGATGTTTCCAATTATACTAGAACTTCGAGAGCTGGTTTCATCTGATATGTTTAAGCCTATTATGATCTGAACTGCTCCGGTAAGGTCTGCTATTAGGTTTATTTTAATCTTAGTCTGGTCAATTTAAGTATGTTATATCTAGTCTGTTCAAGACTTCTAGTATGATCTAGTCATGTGAAATCAATCCAAGTGAAAACATCCTAATATTAAAATGCACTGTAAAAACCAATACGATTGAGAACTATTTGTATATATATTTGACTGAGATGAAGCTAAAAAAATCTAGGTGACTATCTTTATAACAAGTGAATAATGTTATTGTAACATTAACTTAAAGGTTAATGTTCAATATGCAGAATTGATATTCAAACACCAGGTCTTAATTTGTTAGTGATTATTCCGTATTATAGTAAACTATATGCATTTCATCATAACCTGGAATACAATAATATATCACCAGACCTGATAAATTGCATGAGGGGTTCTTTTATACTCCTTTAGGCGAAAATCATTCTTTTAAAGTTTGTATTAAAAATTTAAAACCATGTTACATATTGTTGATTTGACAAAGCAAATATAAAAATAAAATAAAAAACCAAGAACGCATAGAGAATGGAGAATCATATCTTTTCAAAACGTAGAACAAGCCAGCAAAACACAATTACAATGTATTGAGGAATATATTGAAGCTGTTAAAAACATCCATCATATAAAAATTGGTGAGCATTGCCTGTACATACAGTTGTACCATCATTATTTAAGTAACATGCAAAATTTTTGAGGGTCTGTTTTGATGGAGGGACTTGGAGGCAGTGGAGGACCTAAGGGGGGGCTAGGGGGCATGTGCCCCCGCTTCGAACCTGAAAATTCACTAGTAGCACTTAATGTAAAAACCAGTGCCCTGCTTCGGGCCCGGAGTTTTTATTGTAGACTGAGTTTAGTGTCTAGTGTGCCCCGCTCTCACAAATCTCTGGGTCCGCCGCTGCTTGGAGGGGTTTGAAGGGTACACCTTTGAGGGGCTTAGTCTGTATTCTGATATCTGTTTAAGATTTTATAAGAATTTAAAGATCCCTATGAATTCTTCCGCTCTAAAAACCTCCATCCAAACTGAACCTAAATCCCTAGTGTTTTACCTGAACAAGATAATAAAATATGCGAAGGCCTTCTGGATCTTTACTGGTCTGCACGTCCATTAGAGAGCCAATCTTAGAGGTGGTAAAACATATGTGCTCATTCTCCAACACAATCTCAAGCTCCTGCCTCCCCACACGGTCAGGTTCAGGCCAGTTGCTGTCATCTTCTTTCATAATCTATAATAAATACATCCATGGGACTAGTCATTCTATACAAGCACGTAAAGTACATCACGAACAGACAATGCATTTTACTAAGCAGAAACAGTTTAAATAAGCACTCTCAACTAAGAGACAGCCAAGAGCTCAGTTTGAAGAACAGGTTCAATTCCACATTTTCACATTCCATGTAGACTCAAATCGAAAGTAAAGTGATTGAGTCAGTATTTCCTACTGAAATTCTACATTCCAATTTTTCAATTCCACAAAGAAAAATGATTATTTTTTACAACTGAAATTAAAGAGACAGTATTTGCTGGCATCATGCATCATTAATATAGGGGGTGTTTGGATCCGATTCTTAAAACTGCTTCTGCTCCTTCAGGGAGCAGAAGCAGAAGTTGGAGTGTTTGGGTGAAAATACAGAAGTGATTCTGGAGAAGAAGCATAAGTTGGAGTGTTTGGGTGAAAATACAGAAGTGATTCTGGTGCTCTAATTTACTCATAGAATCAGTTTTTTTAGAAGTTGGGGTACCAGTTTTTTTAGAACTGATTCTGATTCTGCTTCTGCTTTAAAAAAGAAACAGAAGCAGAATCAGTTCCAAACACCCCCCTAATTCAACAGCAACATGGATCTTTATAGATTCGTCAGCACGAAGCAAACAATCTGAGTTGAACTTGACCATGTTCAAGAATTGGTTGTTTATTTAGGATATTGAAGCTATGGCAACACAAAAGAGTATAAACCCGAAAACAAGAGTTAACCCTAGAAATTGAATCGAGCTACAGAGTGAGAGTGAGAGTGTGTTTGGTGGGTGGACGAATACCTCGCTTTCGGAGACGATTCGGCGGCATTCTTTAAGGACGGCGGGTGTGAGGAAGACCTCCTTACGGATCATGGTGTCGTTCTTGTAGTTGGAGTTGTTGGCGTAACGGAGCTTGCCGTCGGGCCGGAACTCAAACTCCAGGAACTCGTGCCCAAACTTGCCTTTGTGACCGACGTAGTACCTCAGGTAGAAATTATCGTTCTCGTCCAGCCCCGCCATCTGTCTATCTGCCAATCCAGAAAGCACTCGCTGAAGTTGAGAATCGAGGGTTGTATTAGACGACGACGACCCGGAAACGTATTTATCCCGCCAGTCAGTCGAAAAATGAATCACGTTGATAAATAGGGCTGCACCCGGGCACTCGGTCCGGTCCTTTTTTTTAACGAGAAACATAAACATTTGATCAGGTTGCTTGCTATGGATATGTTTGGCACAACTAGTTCAGAAATACTTTTGTGACCGTTTTTTTAACTTTTAATTTTTTGTGACTGAAAATATCTTAAAAAGAAGGGTGGTAGATGTTGGTATAAAGCTGACTGTTTGATTTAGTTCTATTTGCTATACAAGCTGTTATAACCAATTAATACTAAAAGTCACAGACTTTTCCCAGATGCTACTCCCTGTAGCATCTCAAAAAACATATTTTATTTTTTGAAAAGCTTTTAAAAATAGTCATGTCAAACATACAACCAGAAACTTTTAGAGTCTTTTTAAATATTACAAAAGATACAAGACAAAGACTTATGTCCGTCAAACATGAACTATATCTTTATCCAACTTTACATTTACTTGTCCCATTAAGTTCATCACATAATCCCTTTGTAAGCTCACATTTTTTAAATGACAAATTAATCATTAACTATAAAAAATAATACATATATAATATACGTAGTAACAGTTATCAACATTAACATCATTATATTATTGATGGATAGTGTACCCGGGGGTAGCTTATCCGAGGGGTTATTACGGGGAATAACTAGAGAGAAGTCAGAGCAAATGAGTAGAGAGAGAGTGTGTATTAGAAAGTATTCAGTGTTTTCAGCGTGTTGTGTCTTGGTTACATATGGGGAAATGGGGTGCTATTTATAGCAGCAATAAATGCCAGACAGGGACACGTGTCAAGCACCCATTGGCCGAGGGGTCGCCTCAACTGGTTGGCGATGGCAACCGCATGTGGCCGCATTTAATGCGGCTGTTGGATGTGACGTCGTACTGGGTACGGTGATCTACACGCATGTGGAGCGGATATTATGTCGGAAAAGGTGCCCTCGGCTGTAGGTGATTAGCCGAGGGCTCTGAGTGTCGGGGACCCCCTTAGTGCCGAGGGCTCTACATGCCGAGGGCTACTGGTTTTTGCTGTTTTCTCCCAGTAACCTCGTCTTCCTGTTTTGGCCCTTCTGTGAGGTTCAGAGCCTTCGGCCAGGCCGCCGAAGGCACCCCTGGTGCGCATTGTGGGCTGCTTGGTACCCTGGGCGCCATGATTTGGGCCTGTTGTGCTTCCTGGGCCTATTGGGCCTTTATTGGAGTAGTAGGAGTCTGTGGGCCGGGGGTTCCCGGGCCATATACTCCATCAGGAGTCCCTCACTCCTTTTGGTGAAAGGTACTTGAGGGAAAAGGAGTAATTATGTTTGTCCTCTGCCGTCGTTCCGTTGTGGTTTGTAGAGTTGTGGGTAGTTTGCCGTTTGTTTACTCTGCCGAGGGCAGTCCCTCAGTTACCCACATGTCGGGACTTGAGGGGGCATGTTTGTGATTTTTGTGATTTTCCCGAGGGGGTCCTCCAGTCCCCCACTCCTTGAGGCACTTGCAAAGTGGTGAAAAGGAGTAGAGTAATCATGTTGTTGCTTTGGGCCGAAGGCTGATGCTTTTCGTTTCATTTTGGGGGGTGCCTCGTTAAAAACCTCATTAGGAAAAACCCTGTGGGAAAAAATCCTAATGAGGGAAAAAGAGTGTACTGAATTCCCCCAATGATGAATCGAAAACGTGAAGCCCTGGTTCGAAATGGAGTACAATGCTGATGCCGAAGGCTATCCTTGTTCTGAGGGCGCCTGTGTTGATTAGCCGGAGGCGTGCTGTTGATATCCTGGGAGGTGCCGAAGGGGAGTCCCTCAATCTGGGGATCGAGGGCGTGATGAATGTGAGTAGTAGCTGAAGTGTTACCGGGGTGTCCCCTGTTTGTTGATTAGTTGGTGAGGTGGGTATCCGAGGGCTACCAGTACCTGCGTGCCGTAGGCTATCTGTCAATGAGGCGTACTCCCCGGGGGCTACCTGGTCCTCAAAGTGCTGAGGGGGGATCCCCGAGGGGTGTGCCTGTTGTGAAGCCGTGGGCTTCTGAGGGGGTGAGCCCGAAGGCATTTGTTATGTAGTGTGTGGGCACAAACCGGGAGCGTCTCTGGGTAAGTGTACCCGGGGGCTCTTCTTGATGAAGTGGCGTGAAGCAAAAAGCCCAGGGGCTAGTTCCTTGGTTGATGAAGGAGTGAGCTGCTAAATGTAGCCGGAGGCTTCCAGAATATAGCCGTTGAGAACATAGTCGTTGGAATATCTAACGCCACTATATAGCCGTTGAGGGGGCACACACGTGGCGCGCGACGGTTGGCTGCCCGCGGGCGGCGTTACCGGTTGGGCGAAACCACAGTTTGTAATGATGACTTGGTGACCGGAGGCCCGGTTTTTGGGCCCAAGCCCGGATCTGGGCGCCTATAAATACCCCATGGCCGGGCATCATCCCTCTTGTGCGATCATTTGTTAGCGAAGCTCTGCCCAAATTTCTAGAGAGAGAGAATCCAGCCTTCGGTCGAATCCCCAGCTTTCAAGGTCAGTTCTTGCCCAGCTTTCGGTCATTCTCGCATACTTTCCTTCCTTCTCACCTTTCGGCCTTAGATTAAGTGCCCGTAGCTTAGAGCTTTTAGGACCTCCCTTCGACCCTTGATTTAGTAGAAATGTCCTCGCAAAGTGATTCCCAAGATATTTCGGGGGAGCCTTCGGTTGAGATGGAGACGTGCTCCGACGTCGAGTCTTCGAGCGGGGAGTCTTCGGTGGGTGATGACGCTGCAGTGGCCATGGAGTTGGAGAAGGACCTCCGGGCCGAAGTCGAAGCCGAAGACTTCGAGCAGGTGAATGAGGACGAAGAGCTCGCCCTTGCCGTGCAGACTGCTGAAGAGGAAGAGGAGAGGGAGAGGATGAAGGTGACGGTTGATGTCTTTCCCCCTCGTGGCGCCGGGGAATCCAGTTCCTGCCGGCCCTTGAACTCGACGCCCATCAGTGTGGCTCCCGGGAAAAAGAAGAAGATGAGGGCAGCCCCGAAGAAGAAACAAGCGGCCGTTGATGTCGGGCGGCCGGTAGGCATACCCGAGGGCCACTCATTCCTGAACACCGCTGCCCTAGAGCTGAAGACGAGGGCGTCCCCGACAGAGTACCAGGCCGCTCAGATCCTGGTTGGCCCTTCGGCGCGCGTGGTGGAGCCCGGGGCAGATGACTTGTTGCGATATGCGCCCGAAGGGTGCTTTGCTGTTCACACCCTGTCGGTGGAGACGGGGCTTCGCTTTCCGCTCCACCCCTTCCTGCTGGAATATCTGAGATTCGTGGGGTTGGCCCCCTGCCATCTAACGCCCAACAGCCACTCTTATGTGGCCGACTTCCTCTCCCTGTGCCGGAGCCGGGGGGTTCCACCTACCCTCGACCAGTTCTTTATGTCCTTCAACCTCTGCCGGGGGGGGGGGGGGGGGGGGGGGGACATTCAAACGCTGAGGGCTTTGCCAACCTTCAGCAGGTGCCGGAGTTTAGGCTCTTCGACGACGTCCCTTCGTCCCACAAGGGTTGGAAGGAGCGGTTTTGCTACATACGTTTGGAGGAGAACCCCTTCCCGGCTCACCTCCGCAACAGCTTCCGGCGCCACCCGAAGGTAGGGAGCGCGGTCCTGGAGAAGAATGGCAGAATACTTGCCAAAAACCGGAGGGGTCCGATAAGCATGTTAAGATCAAGTACGTCACTCTCCCTGAAGAACTATACAGTCTTGGCTTCCGGCAGTTCAGGCCGAGGGGTTCATCGGATGAAAGATACCCTCCCCTCGATCGTGTCTTCGAAGGAGCCGGAGGTGATTATCGAAGGGTTTATCTGCAACTTGATAGTTTCCTTCATATATATTATTTTTTTTACTATATGCCATTGTACCTGACAGCCTTCGGTTTAACCATTTTGTGTCTTGTTCTTGCAGGTAACACCATGGACGTCAGCTCCCTCTTCGCTTTGAAGAATGCCAAAGGGAAGAAGAAGGGCCCAGCGGGCACTTCTGCCAGGGAGGAGCCCTCCCAAGCTGTTGCTGCCGGTGCTGGCGCCGGGGGGTGCAGAGGTGCTGGGCCCGTGAAGAAGAAAAACAATGACAAGGGGACCGAGCCCCAGGCCAAGAAGATAAAAGCCGCCGCCCCCGCCAAGTAGCCGACCACTGATGTGGTTGTTATTGTGGATGAAGGGCACGCCTCTGCCCCCACCTCCCAGGAGCACATAAACCAAGAATTCTTCGGGCGGGAGAAGCTGGAGGCGATAGTGCCGAAGGGGGCTTCAGTGCTGGAGGGTAGCCTGAACCCCTCGGCGCTGATGAGCCAGATGCTGCCCTCGGCTGATCGCCTGGCCCTCGCCAGACTGGACGAGAGCTCCCTCGAGGCCAAGATCCTTCTGAACACTGCCTCTGTAAGTCACGCCTATCTTTTTCTTCTGTGTTTGTTGTTGTTCTTTTGTACTGTGTTTATCATATCTAACTTTCGCCCTTGTGGATTGTAGAGCTTCATGGGCCTCTGTGAGCACCTCCGGAGGGTGGAGCAAATGAAGGAGGCGAAAGGCGCAGCCGAAGGGGAGGCTGCCCTCCTTAGGAAGAAGCTCACCGAGGCCGAGGATTCTCTCCGCCTGGCCACCGACAGCATGGAGCAGCGGGTACAAGCTGCGAGGGCCGAGGGGGTGAATGAGGGCCTGGCTAAGGCCGGGGAGGCTGCTGCCGAGGCCGCTCGCATCGCTGCTGAGGAAGCCCGCGTGGCTCAAGAAGAGGCCGTCTCCAAGGCCCGGGAGGATGCTGTGGCCGGCTTTACTGCCGAGGGGTGGAAAGCTGAGGATCAGAAGGAGTGGCTCTCCTCAGTGGTGGGGGCTTCGGTGGATGACTGGGTTGGAGGCCCCGGCAAGATGTGGCTTGCTGAGAAGGGCGACTCCTATTACCAAGGCGGGAAGTTTTTTACCCAGTGCCTCATATACCGGAAGCTCGCGAGACACTTCAAGCTCTCGCCGAAGGAGTTCCAGCCCGAGGCTTATGGCCTCCCCCCTCGACAGCCAGACGTCAGGATCTCGCTCCCCGAAGGCGAAGAGAGGTCGGTGCTTGAAGATTCGGAGACTCTGAGGGAGTGCGGCCTCAGGGGTGATGTGGATGAGGCCGAAAGCGAGGCTATCTCCACGGCTGTCGAAGGGGGCGATGTTGTAGCTCCCCCTTCGTAAATTGTATTCCCCACCAATTTGTAATCACACTCTATTGTACTATTGGCTTCGGCCCCTTTGTAATGAATACTTCAATTTTTTTTCCCTCGATGAATGGATAACTGCCTTCGGGCTTTTGTGTATGACCCATTCCTTTGAATTGTTTTTTATTTGAATGTATGCCCTCGTCGTTTTCTGAATGTATGCCTTCGCCTTCTCTGAATGTATACATTCGCCTTTTCTGAATGTATGCCTTCGTTTTTCTTTGAATGTATGTTAGGACTTGGAATATATTCCTCTAAGCATAGTGCCTCTTGTAGCCCTCGGCCACTAGGCCTGTTTAGTCATCTGAACATTTCACCGAGGGCACAATGTTCAGGACTTAGAAATATTTCTAAGTGTTTGTTCATCTGTTGGCCCCCGGCTGGTTCCTTCCCTCTGGTTCTGTGTAGCCCTTATGAGATAACCAGAGGCGAGGTGTTTAGGACTTAGAAGAATTTTTCTAAGTGTTTGAATACAGTCTAGCCTTCGGTAATTGGGTACCCTTCGCTGACTGGATGTATGACCGAGGGCCCGGAAATAGTCAGGACTTAGAAAATATTTCTAAGTGTAGTTTCACCAAGTCTTCAACCGTATGACCCCTCGGGCTGCATGGAGATTTGACCGAGGGTCAAAATATGTAGGACTTAGAAAATATTTCTAAGTGTATTTTCATCAAGCCTTTAACTGTGCGGCCCCTCTGGCTGCATGGAGATTTGACCGAGGGTCAAAAACTTTTGGGACTTAGAAATTCTTCTAAGTGTAGTTTGTATGAAGGAGGAGCCTTCGGGTGAATGTGGGGAATGTGAGGACCTTGTCTCAGATGCGCCCTCGGCTGGCTAGTGGCCCCACAGGGGGCAAAATATTTAGGACTTAGATTATTTCCTTCCAAGTATTTCCTGCTGCTGGCCTTCGGGAGGGGACCCTTCGGCTGTATACGTTGTAGGTTTATGATAGTTTCCTTTGCCTTGTAATGTTGGCTCGTGGCAACAAAAAGCCTTCGATTGTTAGTTATGTCCCGCCCAATGTCGATATAAGAGAGTTTGTAATCCAAATCTAGCATAAAAAGGCAGACTCCCTCGGGAACTGTCTAGATGTATCCCCTCAGCATGTAGTGAAGTGCCGGAGGTGATTCTTGATTTGGTTTGGCCACCATCTGATAGCTTTGTTATATAGTAGCCTTCGGGGACGTTTTGAGTTGTTGTTGGTTGATCCTGCCATGTTTTGTAGTATTTGAGCCTTCGATTTTAGGTATAGCCGGAGGCAATCATTGAGTGGACCTAGCCATTTGTTTGATGATGTCTGTTGTGAATGGTATCCTTGGTACTCATGAGTTTCCAGGTACCGAAGGTGTTCCCATGGGGAGCCCTCGGTATGTTTTCGTGAATTGTAGGAGTGATGTACTCATTGATTTCTTGCTGAGTCTACTCCCCTTCACCCCCCCCCCCCTTTTTTTTTTTGAGTAGTGAAGGGAAGGCTTCAAGAAACTTGGTTTCTTGGTAAGGCTTGGCCTATCGGGAGGTAATAGAATACACCATTAGCTCCCCCCTCGGGTTAACCTTCCGAGTTCCGAGGGGATCGAGGGTCGTTTCCTGGGTACAAGATATGGTGGTCTGTAGCCTGCCTCCCCTTGGGGGATGGCACGGAAAGCGCCTCAGTTTTGAAAGTCGTCCCCTCGGCGCTAGACATAGTCTGTGGCCTGCCACACCCTTGGGGTGGTGGCGCGGGGAGCGTTTCGATTTGGAAGTCGAATCCTGGGCATTTCTCGTGCCCGTCATACCCTTGGGGTGATGACGCGGAAAGCGTTCCGTTTTTGAAAGTCGAATCCTGGGCATTTCTCGTGCCTGTCATACTCTTAGGGTGATGACGCGGAAAGCGTTTCAGGGAAGGGTTTTCATTTGCACACTGGTTGCAAATGGCTGGGGGCACTACGTGCTGCCGGCACCGAGAGGTGGCGCCTTCGGTATAGGCATCCTCGAGGGGTACGGCTTAGAAACAACACTTGGTGTTTGTTCCGATGTACGGCCCCCGGTACTTGGTACCGAGGGGTCTTCTGTGAAAACACTTGGTGTTTTTTCTTCATTTGTCGTAGGGGATTGTGGTGTCTACCCTCGGTACGTGGTACCGAGGGGTCTTCTGTGGAAACACTTGGTGTTTCTTCCCATTTGTTGAAAGCTGTTAGTGGTGTGTCCCCCCGGCACCAGGTGCCGAGGGGTCTCCATTTGAGGACAGTTGGTACTTTCTTTTTGTTGAAGGTGATAGTATTGTCTACCCTCGGCACTTGGTGTCGAGGGTTCTTCCTTGGGGTAAGGCCTTGGTCCAAGGGGTGATATGAGGGCTTGGCCCTTCGTAAGAATCCTGTTCCATGTTCTTGGTGTCTTCAAAATGCCTTTGTTCTTCAGAATTTTTAGGCCTTGGGCCGTGAAATAATACATTCACTAGTCATGAGGGCTTGGCCGCTCTGATGTTATTGATAAAATTTAACTAAGTGATGTACATTCCAGTGCCTAGGGACTTCAGCCCCATTAGGGCGTTTTAGCTTGTAAGTTCCCGGTTTGATGATGACTGCCACGATGTAGGGGCCTTCGAACTTTGGTGCCATCTTTCTGCCCTCGGTTGGTTGGCTAGCTTCCCTTCTTCGGAGAACATAGTCCCCCACTTGGAATTCTCTGGAGCGGACCTTAGCGTCAATGTAACTCTTCACTTGCCTTCGGTAGTTTTCTGCGCGTATGAAGGCTTGCTCTCGGCGTTCTGAAATCAGGTGGAGGTCGAGGGCCATATTGGCGTCGTTGGCCTCTGGATCATACTGTGTGACCCTTCGGGTTGGAAGAGTTACCTCAGTGGGGGCCTTAGCTTCAAATCCGTAGCAAAGGGAGAAAGGTGTCTCGCCTGTTGCCCGCCGAGGGTGGTACGGTAGGCCCATAAGATGTTGTGGAGCTCTTCCACCCAACCACCCCCTTCGGTCTCCAGCTTCTTCTTTAGGCCCTCGAGCAGGTCTTGTTGGCGTTCTCCACTTGACCGTTGCTTTGAGGGTAGGCAACGGATGAGAAGGTGTGTTTGATGCCCCATACCTCTAGGAGGACACAGAAGGGGGCTGCCTCGAACTGAGTCCCGTTGTCGGAGATGATTTGCTGGGGGACGCCAAATCTTGTGATGATGTTTTTAAGAACAAAGTGACGGCACCTGGCCTCAGTAATGCTGGCGAGGGACTCAGCTTCCACCCATTTGGTGAAGTAATCGATGGCGACGATGATGTACCTGTTGTTGGAGGTACCCCTCGGCAGAGGGCCCACAAGGTCTATGCCCCATCGAGCGAAGGGTATGGGTGTGCTGATGGGGGCATAGTTGACCGCTGGCCTGCCAGGGGCTTTCTGGAAGTGTTGGCATGCGGGACACCTCTGGGCAAGATCTGCACAATCCCGGACCATCGTAGGCCAGAAGTAGCCCCGGATTATTAGCCTTCGGGACATGGAGAAGGGCCCCTGGTGAGCTGAACAAGTTCCACTGTGCACCTCATCCATCGCTACTTCAGCTTCATCTTGATGAAGGCACCAAAGTAATGTCCCGTTGTAGGACCTTTTGTAGAGCCTTCCGTCCTCGATAGCGTAGCTGGGAGCCCTCAACTTTGCCAGCTTGGCGTGGGCCTCATCCTCAGGCAGTTGCCCTGTGGTGATGAAGGTGACAATGTTTGAGATCCAATCACCTTGCCTTTGTTGTATGTGCATGATGGGGCTAGCGTGTATGCTAGAGAGGCTGAGTTCTTCCACTTTGGCGATCTTTGAGATGTGCTCAGGGGATTCGTCCGAGAGCTTGGATAAAATGTCAGCCTCGGAGTTTTGAGCCCTCGGTATTTGAGTAAGAGAGTGTGCCTCAAATACCTTAAGCAACTCCTTGGCCGCCTCCTTGAATTGCTTCATTCTCCCTTCCTTAGCTTCGTACTCCCCGGATATTTGGCCCACGACTAACTTGGAGTCGCACTTGACGTGAATTTGTCGGGCCTTCATGTTAGCTGCCAGTCGAAGGCCACAGAGGAGGGCCTCGTATTCGGCTTCATTGTTAGAGACTTTGAAGGAGAAGCGAACTGCATAATAGGCCCGGAAGCCTTCGGGTGAGATGAGAACCACCCCTCCTCCACATGCCTTGACGACGGAGGAGCCGTCGGTGTAGAGGGTCCACCAATCATCCGAAGGGGTCGAGGGCTTCTCGTCCGTGACTGCTCTCGCCGTACACTCCATCACGAAGTCCGCTAGGGCTTGGCCCTTGATGGCGGGCCTAGGACGGATGTCGATATTGTATTGGCTCAAGAAGACAGCCCATTTTACCATTCGGGAGGAGTTAGTGGGGCTCCTCATCAAGGCGCCGAGGGGTTGGTGAGTGAGGACCTGGACCGGGTGAGCTTGGAAGTAATGGCCCAACTTCTTGACGGTCCACAAGATAGCCAACACCGTTTTTTCACGGGGGAGTACCGAAGTTCTGCTTCCCTGAGGGTCTTGCTAACATAGAAGATGGCATTTTGGACGCCATCCTCATCCCGGATGAGTACTGAGCTGATGGTTGCCGGCCTAACACCCAAGTAAAGGTACAGGATCTCCCCCACCTTGGGTTTAGAGAGCACAGGGGATGAAGATAAGTACCATTTCAGTTCCTCGAAGGCCCCCTGACATTCTGAAGTCCATTGGAAACCGGCGGTTTTCCTCATGATCTGGAAGAAGGGTAAGGACTTCTCCGCCGATTTTGATAAGAAGCGATTGAGGGCTGCCAGGCGGCCCGTCAATCGTTGGACCTCCTTTACGTTGCGTGGGGGCTCCATGTTGATGATGGCCTGGATTTTCTCGGTGTTGGCCTCGATACCCCTTCGGCTCACCATGTAGCCCAAGAATTTGCCCCCCTGAACGCCGAAGGTACACTTCTTTGGGTTCATCCGAAGGCTAAACTTCTGCATGATGGCGAAGATCTCCCTCAGGTCATCAGCATGGCTTGCTGATTGCTTGCTCTTGACGATCATGTCGTCAACATACGCCTCCATGGTGCGCCCTAGGACAGCTTGAAATACCCTGGCCACCATCCGGGTGTAGGTGGCGCCTGAGTTCTTTAGGCCGAAGGCCATGACAAGGTAGGAGAAGATGCCCTTGGGAGTCATGAAGGCTGTTTTTCAGCGTCTTCCTCATGCATGTATATTTGATGATATCCGCGGAATGCGTCGAGGAATGACATGATTTCACACCCCGCGGTTTCATCCACAAGTTGATCAATATTCGGCAAAGGAAAGGGGTCCATGGGACACACCTTGTTGAGATCCGTGTAGTCCACGCACATGCGGAATGAGGGCGGTTTCTGTGCGAGGACTACGTTTGCCAGCCATGAGGGGTACTTTACCTCCTTGATGTGCTTGATAGAGAGGAGCATGGCGACCTCCTTTTTCACAAATTCCCTCCTCTCGGCCGAGAGGGGTCTCCTTCGCTGTTGTACTGGTTTGGCCGAAGGGTCCACCGAGAGGCGGTGGGTGATGACCCTTCGGCTGATCCCCGGCATGTCCTCCGGCCCCCATGCAAAAACAATGGAGTAGGCGCGGAGGGCGCTGATGATGTTGGTTTTCAAATTTTCGGGGAGCTTGGCTATAATCTTCACGACTCTCTCCGGCTTGGCCGGATCGAGCGCGAAGTCTTCTACCTCCTCGGCTGGTTCAGCCCTCGGCCTCCTGTCCTCTGCTTCTACAGTTCCGGTGATGGTGTCAACGCGGAACTCCGTCTTGCTAACCTTCTTTGTCACTTGGAGGTAGCAAGCGCGAGCAAGCTTTTGGTTCCCCCTTGAGTAACCGATTCCCCCCTCGGCTGGGAACTTGAGGCAGAGGTGCCTCATGGAGATGACGACTTCGAGATCCTCGAGGGCTGGCCGGCCGAGGATGATGTTGTGAGCGCAGTCGATGTTGACGACGACAAACTCCACTTCGAGCTTGGCTCTATGGAGGCCGGCGCCGAAGATTACCGGGAGGGTTATGACCCCCTCGGAATCAATGGTGTCGTCGGTGAAGCCGGCAAGAGGGGTCTTGATGGACCGAAGGGACCCCCTCTCCAGATGCAGCTCTCTGAAGGTGCTGAGGTACATTACATTGACGGAGCTGCCCGTGTCAATGTAAGTTCTGTGAATAATAGTGTCGTTTATTTCCGTCCGGATGACGAGGGCATCCCTGTGTGGGGAGGATACTGGGGGGAGATCAGCGTTGGTGAAGATAATGGGTTCTTCCCTCAGCTGCTTTACTGGGGGCATATGAGTGACTTCCCCCACGTAAAGTGATTGAGCCCACTTCTTTCGTTGACTAGTAGAATCACCTCCGGTATTGCCCCCCGTGATCATGAGGATGTGGCGCTTCTTCTCCTGGTACCGGGGGTACTCCTCCTCCTCTTCTTCCAAGTTCCCAATCTCCCTCTTTTTGCCGAGGGGGATGGTGTTAGGGTTGACCCATGCATTTGCTCTCGTAGTTTGCCCTCGGGTTGGCCTTTGGTGAGGGGGGCCCTGTTGCTGAGGGGCCTGGATAAACTGGGACAGATGGTCCGCTTGTATCAACCTTTCGATGACCGCCTTCAGCTGATGGCAGTCATCAGTCCTGTGCCCCTGGTGTTGGTGGAAACGACAGTAGGGGTAGTTTGGATTGATGGCGAATACTTTCGGGGGCGCACGTGAATCTCGCTCCACTAGGCCCCTCTCCTCAGCAAAATCCAGAATGACGCTGACGGGGTGCGTCAAAGGTGTCCGAGGGTGTTCTAAGAGGACAGGTTGTGCCCAATCCCTCGGGTTCCCCTTGTAGCCTCCCCCGGGCTTGGCTTGGCCATGCCGGGGGCGATCACCGGAGGGGGCAGAATCCTTGGCATGATTGCGGGGAGCCCCCGACCCCCGGTTACCTTTGTCGTCTGGCCGAGGGCGTTGCTGATCTGGGACGTGGTGGAATTTCTCCACCTCCTCGGCTTCGGCGTACCGGTCCCCCCGCTGTAGGGCCCTTATATAATCGCGGGGGGTTCGACAATGAGGCTCCTCGAGAAGTTCCCGGGGCAGAGTACCGTTTGGAGGAGGGCCAGGAGGGTCCCGTCGTCAGCGCCATCAACTTTATCAGCCTCCGTTCTCCAGCGCTCCAGGAAGTCCCGAAGGGTCTCCTCCTTCCTCTGTCTCACCGTTAGCAAGTGGGAGAAGTGTTTTCTTGTGCGGTGCCTTCCCGCAAATTGCGTCAAGAATCGCTGGGCGAGTTTTTGCCATGAGTCAATGCAGCCCTCGGGCAATCAGTTGAACCATTCGTACGTCGGCCCCTCTAATGTGGAGAGGAACCAGCGGCACAAATATTCATCTGATGCCCCCACCATCATCATACTGTTTTGATACCTGTTGTAGTGCTCTTGGGGTTCAGTCTTTCCGTCGTAGGGCTTGATGAGCTGCCCTCGGTATTTTTCCGGGATCCGGGCCGCCAATACCCTTGGGGTAAACGGCGTCCGGGTCCGGAGCTGTATGGTGGGTTCCCCGGAGCCCTCGGCTATCTTCTTCTACATTTCTTCCATCTTGGCCATCATCGCCTCATACTTGAGGTCTGTATGAGGGGCAGAAGTGGTGGCGTGGGCTTTGGTGGCCTCCATCTCGTCAAGCCGGCGCTGGAGGGCCGCAATGATTTCGTCCCGGGGGTCCTTCGGGAGGGCCTCCGCCCCCTGCGAATGGACGCGGGCCGAGTGGGCCTGGTTGATTTGGTGGCGGGCGTCATTGGCATGGAGAGGTGCCTTGCCTTTGTCCTGAGGGGGACACCTTTCATTGGCCCTGGAGACGGACCCACCACTTTCCTGAGGCCTCTGGAACGCCTTCCCCCCGAGGCGGTCTTGGACCCCTCGGCGGTCTTGCGCCCCTCCGAGTCTCTCGAGGGCGGAGGTCCGGAGTTGTTCCTTGTTTACGTTGTGGCGGTCTCGGGACTGGACTTCCTGGGAGGCCGTATCTTGGGCCACGACCCCCTCGGAGTTCCCCATCCGGAGGACCGGGTTACCGAGGGGTCGTGGATGAGGGGGAGGCATAATATTCTCCCCGACCTGAGGTTGGAGGGGAACCAAAGTGCCGAAGGCACCCGGGTTCTGGGTGAGCGTCTGGATGAAGGCGGAGAGCGCCGATTGTACGTCGATTGTGATGATCGGAGGGTTAATTTGATTCTCGCTCCGGTCCTTCTTCTTGGCCTCGATGCCGAGGCGGGCATCGGGGGCATTTTGTTGAAATCTGCTGGCGTAGGTCGACAGCCGTCTGGTCCAACCCGGCGATGACGCCGCCCCCGGGAGCCCTGTTGGAGGCTTCGGGGACGTCGACCTCGCCGAGGGCCAGGTTCCTGTCCTCTGCATTCTTGGAGTTGGCACGAGTTGTTCTCACCATTTTAGCTTGGTGTTTTGTGTTTGGTCGAGGGGGAGGGTTTCTTACTTGATTGTTCGACCTCTCAACGAGAGCACCAAATGATGGATAGTGTACCCGGGGGGTAGCTTATCCGAGGGGTTATTACGGGGAATAACTAGAGAGAAGTCAGAGCAAATGAGTAGAGAGAGAGAGTGTATTAGAAAATATTCAGTGTTTTCAGCGTGTTGTGTCTTGGTTACAAATGGGGAAATGGGGTGCTATTTATAGCACCAATAAATGCCAGACAGGGACACGTGTCAAGCACCCATTGGCCGAGGGGTCGCCTCAACTGGTTGGCGCTGTCAACCGCATGTGGCCGCATTTAATGCGGCTGTTGGATGTGACGTCGTACTGGGTACGGTGATCTACACGCATGTGGAGCGGATATTATGTCGGAAAAGGTGCCCTCGGCTGTAGGTGATTAGCCGAGGGCTCTGAGTGTCGGGAACCCCCTTAGTGCCGAGGGCTCTACATGCCGAGGGCTACTGGTTTTTGCCGTTTTCTCCCAGTAACCTCGTCTTCCTGTTTTGGCCCACCAGGCCGCCGAAGGCACCCCTGGTGCGCATTGGGGGCTGCTTGGTACCCTGGGCGCCGTGATTTGGGTCTGTTGTGCTTCCTGGGCCTATTGGACCTTTATTGGAGTAGTAGGAGTCTGTGGGCCGGGGGTTCCCGAGCCATATACTCCATCAATTATACACCTATTAAAATTATTTCTCAAAATATATCCGAACTATCATACGAAGTATTTAATTATTGTCTAACTAACTGTGTCGCATTAAAAATGATGAGATTTCTAAAATCATCAAATAAGATTACTTAAATATATTTTGAGATGTGATTGGGGTGAGTAAAGTATAATAGAATCATTGATGATACTACTTCTCAGATGCATGTTGTATGTCTATCTAGGTTAATATTTGATAATTAAATTATCATTTTAAAATGTTAATTATTTCCTATAATAGATATAAGAATCTTTAAAAGGGTATGTCCAAAATAGACAAAAACAAAAGACGAGTGAGAACATTTATTTACCTTTATATAATTCTATAATTCACTTTTACTTTATTCACGTTTTATGAATTTAATATCAATAATATATCTTTAAATTTCTTAATAATAATAATGCCTCCTTTTGTACCAATTATAGAGATGGAATAGTAATAAAAATGTTTTTGCTTGGATTATTTTCAGTCCTACACCAAACCAGACCAGATCATACTAGGCCAAACCAAATCAGAATAGTCAAATCAGATCATATCAGACTTCGACATTAATAAAATACATCGAGACCATACATGTATGTATGTAACAAACTGGATCAGATTAGACCAGACCACACTACAAAATTTTAGTCCAAGTAAAAATATTCTAACTTTGTTTTTCAGAATAAATTAAAAGGCGAAAGCTATTAAATAAGCCCTCACACTATATCAGAAATAGCGATTAAACCCTTGTACTTCAAAATCATCCAATTAAGCCCATGAAGTTATAAAAAATGCTCAAATCATCATTTTAGAAGGCTACATTCTTTCCAGGATAGGTGCTTATCTAGATGTCTACGTGGCAATTGTTTTAATTCTTTTTTATTTTAATTCATTTTCAAATAAATTCAAGGGAAAATCACACTTTTAATCCCTGAAATAGTCAACATATTGAAATGTCAGATCCGTATTCCCGAGTTTGTAAATGTCACCCCTCAATTGTTCAAATTGCTGTAAATGTGGTCAATTGAGGGTGAAATGTACACTGTGAGTGAGTAGTACATTTTACCCCTCAAAAGATCACATTTACAGCAATTTGGACAATTGAGGGGTGACAATTAGAACCTCCGAAATAAGGGTCTGACATTTCAATATGACAACTAGTTCAGGGACGAAATGTGCAATTTTCCCTAAATTCAATTCAATCCTCTTTTGCAAACGTGGCAGCTACCGTCCTTCAACGTTTCATCTCTTCCTATAATCACGAATCACAACTCTTTATCTTCTTCGTGAAGGTGCCGGCAACGCAGCGTGAATTGGAAGATGCCGTCATGCCGATAACGACAGCTGAAGTAGAAAAATCGACTTATAGAACCATTTAGCCGCCATGGCCGTTGACCTTCGAGATCTGTGACTTGAGTCGAGCCGGAGGAAAAAACCACGATGATGATAGAGAGGATGAATGTGAGTAATCTTCATCTGTGATAGACCGGTAGAACAACACAACGAACACCCAATAGACATCGGCCACGACCATCCCTATAGACTTTCACAGCTATTGTTTGATGACTTACTTTCCCGATTAAAGTTATGAGCCTAGTATATCTGGTTGTGTGTTCTTCCACTTTGAGCGTATTATACCTCGTTGGAAAGATAATTTGAAGCTCTAAAACTATTGTTTCAACTTCATTTAATCTGTAACTTTTAATTAATTCATGAAGTTGGAGATTAATTATCTTTATATAAAGAAGTTGGAACAATAGTTTTAGAGCTCCAAATTATCTTTCCAACAAGATATAATACGCTCAAAACGGAAAAGAAAAAATTCTACTTTTGATCACGTGACTATTATACCACTTTCACATTTAGTCCCTTACTTTCAGATTGTCTACATTTAGTCCGTGACCATTATCCTTTCACCACCTCTCGTCTTTCCGACCAAATTTCGGCAAATTCAATGCAGATTTTAGGTATGAAAAACCAAATTTAATGCAAAGACTTATATGAAAAACTCAACCTTATATAAAATTTAATGCAAAGATTGATTCTGAGGCTCATAAGTGGACTAAATTTGTCGGAATTTTGGCCCAAAGGACTAAATGTGGACAATCTGAAAATAAGGGACTAAATGTGGAAGTGGTATAATAGTCATGGACCAGAAGTGGAATTTTTCCAAACGGAAAAACACACATCAAGATATGAGTGTCACAAACACTTAGCCTTATCTCTATGATTTAGCGTTTTCAGCGTAAATAGAGCAGTTTTAGCGTAAATACAGTGTATTTTAGTAATTAGGCAATTATCCCTTGATATTTTGAAACCAGCACCTGAAGACAAGTTTTAGAACTGGATAAGATCACCCGCACGGGTAGCTCAGTTGGTCGAGTGGTGTGAAAAATTGGACGTAGACCAAGGTTCGAATCCCGCAGCGGCCAAAAGGGGGTTTTCAGAACCTGAAATAAGGCTGGCCCTCTGGTGCGCACGGGTAAAGGCCTACCGCCGCTTTGCCGACTTAGTCACCGTGATTTACTCCCCCACCATCCTGTCGGGTCGGGGTGGGGGGAGCCCTTGGGGTTGGGGATTCAACCTATTTGGACGTAGAACTGGATAAGATCTTTCCAACGAGATATTAAACGCTTTCAACGGAACAAAATAGAGCAAGATATGATCACATCAAATTCTACACGAGTTCGGAGTGAAATCATAAACATTTGTAAATATATGGTTAATCTATAACTTTTAATTAATTCATTGTAAATGAAGTTGGAACAATAACTTTAGAGCATCAGATTATCTTTCAAATGAGATATAATACGCTCTAAACGGAAGAACATACAACAAGATATGAATGTCACAAATACTTAGTCTTATCTCTATGATTTAGCGTTTTCAACGTAAATAGAGCACTTTTAACGTAAATACAGTGTATTTTAGTAATTAGGCAATCATCTCTTGTTACGATCTTCACAATCGTAGATCTGGTAGAGGCGCAACTGTGGAAGGGAAAGCAAGTTTGGAGGTCGTACTGGCAGATCTTTGAACTGCTTGCCGCTGACTTCTTGATTTGAACATAACTCAAGCACCTGTAGATCTTTTTTTTCATTGAACGGGAAGCAAGAATGGATGTGATAATTTCTTTTGTTTTTTTAATTCTCCTTTCTCCCACGGTGACTTGGCAAGTATAAGAAGGAGGTGGCAGTGATGTGGCTCAATCTTGTAGTGATTAGGCAATAGTTACCGGCAAACGAGAGGCAACCTATTAAAAAGACATTTTGAGTTTTTTTACAAGTTGGTGTATCTAATTGGGGCTTTGTCAAGTATGAGAGCTTAATTTCCATTTTGCATATAGTATGGGGGTTTATCCGATGGGTTTCCAATTAAAAATTAGAGCTAGTTAGTTAGTACAGTATATCACGAACCCAAAACAAAAACATGTTTGAAGAGACTTTGTGTGAACATGTTTCTACCAAAATTCTCAGACTATGTATGTAAAATGACTAAAAGGTGATAAGGGACCTAATAGAAAATGCATACTTAAACTTATTGTTTTTACAAGTAATTGATTTTTAAAATTTGAGTTAAATAAAATACAGATGAAATTTAACGTTTTTAGTGATGTTACTTACCGATGAACTTTTATAAGCGATGTTACTGAACTCCATCACTAACCAATCCTTTATTAGTAATGTTACTAATAAAATGAATTTTTGTATTTTATCATTCATTAACTCTGATGGGTTCCAAGTGAGGTAAAAGTCTATAGAGATGAATAGACTTTTAAAATCTTTTCTTTTTCAACCTTTTTTCCTCTAACAGAATGAGTTCCAATATTTTCTGGGAGATACTAAAACATACAACACAAGTTTTGATCTGAAGAGTGTGACACTTTATAGTAACAAAGGTTATGACCCTTTTAGTTGTGTGAGAGATGAGTTAAACAAGGTGCAAATGTGTTTTCCAGAATCAGCTGACTCAATGAGCTGGCTGCTGAACCCCTCAGGAGCAGGTTGCTGATAGCAGGAGGTGGCTGCTGAATTCCTCAGTAGCTGGCTGCTGATTTCAGGAGTTGGCTGCTTAACCCTTTAGGAGCAAGCTGCTGATTTCGCTGCTTTATCAATGTTTAAGGTACAAAAACGTATTATGACCTTGGACATTGTTTGTCTTTTCTAAATAGACAAAACACATGTATAGGAGTTAGACCTATTAAAATTGATCACTTTGATGAACAAAAACAAGGAGTTTGATTCACATAAAACTTGACAGTTTTCTGGACAGTGAATGAGCAAGCTGTTTTGCTGGGAATTCTTGAAGGTGAGTGAGAACTGAAGTGTGTGTTGGGTGCTGAATATAAAAGGTGACATAAAATATATCCTGGTTCAGAGGTGGTGTAATCCTCCTACATCCAGTCCCAACCTATTTCAGATGGATTTCCACTAAATGAATATCCCATTACATTTAGTGCTTAATCTATTCCAAGATTGTGAGGTTTTTCACAAGGAATTAGAACACCTATTCCAAGTTACTCAGTCCCCCAAGATTTTTCACTAATGACATTAACTTTCCAAGAGCTACTCATGTCCTTACCCTTCTCACCTTCTGGATTTGATCACAAAGCCCTCCAGAAATCTAACACTAGTCTAGTTTTACATGGGTTTAAAACTAAACTACCAACTAATCTAAGTTCTATAGGTGTATGAATTATAAGCTATTCTAAGAGCATTAGATGAGTGGGGTAGTAACCGAAGTGGTGAAGGTGAATCAACTGGCTAGATGTGTTCGTGTGAAACTTGATTCCCTTCTATTCCACTTGGTTCCTTACATGATTCACCACATGGTTCCACACTTTTGGTCTTCCCACACTCCTTCTGTATTTATAGACTTGTTGTCGAATCTCGCCCGTTGGCTCATGAGTTCAATCTTGACCGTTGTTTGATCTACTTGCTTTGTTCCACTTGTCTGAGGCAGCATGGTTGGTCTTTGTCTTCTTGTGACACAGATCAATATCTTCACTCAACTTGTTTCCTCATTTCAAGGCAAAGATAAAGATTTAATATCTTTATTTCTTTAGCTCGTAGAAACTTCGTATATAAGCTGAGTGTAGTTCAATGCTTCCTTATAATTGAAAATACTTGCTTTTAGTAAAATAAATTTATAAGAAATTTTTATAAGGTGGAAAAAATTTCTTATAAAATTACTTTGATCTTTTTGTCATTTTGACTGCAAGTTGGTCTTTTGTTTTAGTTGTTTTTGTGCTAAGAGAAGAGTAGTGGTTTTTCGGTTGAGTCATTTGGAGAGTAGGATTGGGAGTCGGCTGCTTAAAAATCAGCAGGCTGCTGATTCTACTCTTTCAGATCGCTGCTGAATTCATAAAGGGTTTCAGTTGACTCTTTTCGTACCTTTTCTTTTTTATTCTTTTCTTTTTTATGGTACATTTCTTCTCTTTTTATTAGTCTTTTGTTTTTCTCGAGTACTTTATCACTAAATTAGGAGCACATTACAATAAACAAAGTAGAACATAACAGAGATCTAGTCTAATACATGGATAATATGAAAAGGGGAGGCATCATCAAAATAACATACATTAATCACCAAAATCTAGGGGATCTATCAAACTCCATCAGTAACCAATCCTTTATTAACAATGTTTTTATAAGCGAAACATTACTAATAAAGGATTGATTAGTGATGGAGTTTAATCCAACTAAGAGAGCTAATCTACGAGAGCAGATGAAATTTAGGCAGCGTAAGACAATATTATTATTCTGGAAATCGGATCCTTGATAGGATGTGTACATGAAGTATTTATAGATCTTAAGTTCTAGTATTCTAGGAGGAAACTTATTGTATTTTTTGATTATTTGTGAATATATAGAGATAGGTTCAAAAATCTCGATTATGGTTACATATTGTTTTTGTCAAACCTTTTCTTTTACAAGAAAATCCCATGATGTTAGTGATCATGAATAATTATTTAAAGAAGTCACTCACAAACTTATTTTTTGTGCAACAACTACACCAACTAATTTTCTTGGTGAACAAAACAATGAACATATTTTGTGTATGAATTTTTATTCAGGGTAAGAGTTTTGAATCTATTAAGCTCATCTCGCCTCACATATTAGAAATCATATCATATCATATTATTGACCTCAAATCTAGACAAAGACAATGCATGCACAACAACAAATAATCAATGTCACTTTTCAAAGAAAGTGAGATGGTGGAAACAACATGTTTAAACTCCAAGGAATCGGTCTTGCCATCACCATTTAGTAGTCGTTTACTATACATTTCTCACAACAACGTTCATTTGCTCTTCGTCGCAATTATCACTTTGTCTAATTGTTATACTGAACTTGGCAGCTAGGGTTGTGGCGGTGGTCGGCCGGAGTGGTGGCCGCGACTGTGAAAGGGAGGGACAGTGTATAGGGCATCGATGTGGGCATTAGACGTCGGCATCGGCCAGTGGGTTTGATGGTGGTTACTGTTTTTGGGGTGCTGGGGTGTGGGGATGGGCAGGGCGGTCTGGGAGACGGAAGTAGTGGTCGGATGGAGGCTAGGTGGTGGCCGGTGGTGTGGGATGGTCACTAGTCAGTCGTGGAGGTGACTATCTTGTCGGAAAAAGTTGCTGGAAAATTATCTGGCGATGACAATGACACGTTTTACAGCCGTAGTGACATCTAATAGTGACATTAAAACGATAGTGACATTCAAAAAGTGACATAAAAATATGGTAATGACATAATATGGTGACATAAAAATTTGACAATGACACAAAAATTTGGTAGTGGCATCATGAGTTATAAAATATGACCTTTTTAGTCACTTTTTTGTCCTTTTGAAAAAATGGTCATGTTTTTAGAAAATGAGTTTAATTTGATAATATTGAAGGAAAAAGTCCTATATTTAATTTGTTAAAAGAAAACATGAAGTGCAAATTGGGACAACCCAAACATTTAAAATACTCAAAGATCAGCTTCTTGTTATACAATTAAAATGTAACATTTGAATACAATTATAGTCGCTTAAATTACTAGAGTTGCATTTTTGTCCACTACTATTATTTTGGTTATGTATTTGAAATTATTTCTTTTTAATATAAAAAAAATTGTAATACTTTATTATGGTATATAATTAAAATGTCAATTCATAATTCGTACATTATATAGCTATTCTTATATAGTATTGGTCAAATATCAATTTTGAAAAATGTGAGAATCAAACATTGAACTTAGTCATGAGATAGAAGTAATACCATTTTAATCAATGTTAGGGATACAAAGAAAATAGGACAATTGTGATGAAGCTCTAAAGTAGTGAAATTCTCACATCCAAGCATAATCCATCATCGGATACATGCCAAAAAAAGTCAAAAAATTTGCCAACAAATTAGGAGTCGATCATTTTCACCCAAAGAGCCGATCACCCTGTCCGCTTCCGGTGCATTTTATTATAGTACCAAAGTTGTGGTGGAATCTCTCACCACCAGTTCCTCCGTTCAATTTATGCATTCACTTTTCTCTTCAACGACATTCAAAGCACGAGGCGGCCTCCCGACAGCGGGAGCTTATCATTCAGGCGTGTTTTCGTGTTGGATTAGCCGACTTCACCATGAACCCAGAATAGTAATATCTCTATCTGTTCTTTGCTTTTTGATAAATTATAGAGTTCATGCAACAATTTGTCTGAAGTTTAATTTCATGTTTATTGATTTGACATCAATTTTGTATTAAAAGTCAAATACATCAAGTTACCGGCATTTTTATAGAGTTATTTGGATCATTCCATCGAGTATTGTGTCCGGAATCCTGGAATCTTGTATCAGTTTTGAAATCAATTTTAATGTGTAAATGTTAAATGATTTGTAGAACTTAGGATTTTTAATGTGTCTGCTTTTGTTGTGTGCGCTCACACAATCACACCCTTACACACATACCACGAGAACATCCTTATACATTAGAATTTCTTTCATTTGTAATCAATGACTAATATTTTATATAGAGCATGTATTAATTTCAGATAATTATGAGAATACACTTGATGAGTGTTAGCCATTGTTTGAAAAAAAGGCAGAGTTGAGAAGTTCTCATACACACACGCGCAATTTTACCTGATGCTGAATTTTCTCGATAAAAGAATGGTTCTTTTTGTTTGTCCAACATGTTGTTGGTTAAGCACATGTAATAATTAGACGGGAATGAAAGTTTAATCCTATTTATATAGCTAAGTTATAGCTCAATGCTCACCACAAATTATTATAATTTGTAGTGACTACTTGTTCAAACTTCTGCTCATAGGAGATTCGGGTGTTGGGAAGTCATGCCTTCTTCTACGATTTGCTGTAAGTATATACATATCTCTTCATTTATGTACTTTATTGATATGGTAATGCATGAATTTGAAATAATATTATTGTTTCTTTAAAGGAAGGATGTAGTAATCAATGAAATTTACTTTATCAAAAATAAAATCGTGTTTTGGAACTATTACCTCAATCCCCATTAAAAATTATAGGTAATGCAGTAATATAGTTTATGACTTTAATATAAATGCTCGTTTGGATACCTTTGATTGCCAATGTGTGTTTCATCTTCACTTTTACAGGATGATTCATATTTGGACAGCTACATTAGCACAATTGGTGTTGACTTTGTAAGAACAAATATGGCTCAATTTGTAGTGAATTTGGATAATTGATCAATTATAGATTGAATTTATGGTTTGTAGAAAATTCGCACTATGGAGCAAGATGGGAAGACCATTAAACTTCAGATTGTACGATAAATTCAGTCATTGTTTATTTAATTAGTTATGCTATACTAGTATGTTTCTACTGCATGTTATTTTTCGATGTTCATACACTTCTGAGTGTTGAAACTTTTTTATGTGACAATATATTTCTTCTTTCAATGTAATTGGCAGTGGGACACTGCTGGACAAGAACGTTTCAGGACAATCACAAGTAGTTACTACCGAGGAGCACATGGCATTATAGTATTCCTACTTAGACTTGGTTTTAAAATTTAAATATCCTATCTTTTCATTATTTAGTAACTCTTCATGAGTATATTTATGGTAATATATTGCAGATAGTGTATGACATTACTGATAAAGAAAGCTTCACAAATGTTAAGCAATGGTTACATGAAATTGATCGTTATGCAAGTGATAACGTGAATAAGCTTTTGGTTGGAAACAAGTGTGACATGGATGCTAATCGAGCTGTGTCTTATGATGCTGCTAAGGTTATTCATTTACTTTTACCTCTTTGGTGGATCATGTTATACATTACAATGGATGTTATTTTGACAAGAAATGATTTGTGGTTGAATCTTAAAGGATTTTGCTGATGAAATTGGCATTCCTTTCTTGGAGACCAGTGCAAAGAATGCTATTAACGTTGAACAAGCTTTCACGGCAATGTCATCTGATATAAAGAAGAGGTATATTGATGTTGTTATATGTTTATGTATGTGCATATGCGTAGTCAAAACTCCTCAAAGTTTGGATTTAGGATGCGCCATAATTCCTTTTTTGAAGGTAAATCATCCTCTATATCAATCAAACCTATTGTTTGCCAGTTGACTTAAAATAAAATCTGGAGGGGAGCTAACTTATTCCACACAATTTGACAAAGAAACGGCTGCCCTAGCCAATAAATGAGTAACACAATTCGTAGACTGTTTACAGAAAATAACTCTTACACTTGAGTTTTTATTAAGCAAGCAACGAATATCAACAATGACTAACTAATACTACCTTCGTCCCATAATGAATGATATAACTGATCCAAAATTTCTCTCTTTCCATGGCCCACCAAAGCTGGCAAACCTAGGTATCAAGATATACGACCCTCTCCGCCAACCCCTAACGACTACTACACTATTGTTTGATCACCTCATTAACATTAGTGCTACACATAATATTGGATTTGCTATAGTTTATAGTCTGCCCCGAAAGCTTCTCGTACTGACTTAATAACCCCTTCACATGATTGTATTTCTCCATAGTAGTCCTGAAGAAAATGGAAGCTTCCATCTGCAAAAAACAAGTGAGAAATCTTAGGCGCTTCTTCTGCCACCCCACCCCTATAGTGTTTTCCATGTGCCTCATAGCTCCTAATCATTGTGCTTAATCGCTCTACCACAATAATAAATAAACTACTAAATTCACCCACTTTGAATCAAAACCCATCTGCCACATCATCTGTCTAAGAAAAAAGTCACTCAATATGATCATAAACTTTACTAATATCAAGTTTTAAAGCAATAACACCCTCACCATAACACCATCTTTTTAGAAAATTTTATGTCTCAAAAGTCCCCTTAACATTATCAATAATACTCCTTCCCGATACAAAATCGCTTTTGATTTTATGACACTAGCCTATTTAGCAATCAAAGAGTTCTTTTGTACATGCCAAAAAGTGTACACGCCTCGTTTCATCCGTGTACAGGCAATTGTTTTCGTTTTTAAGGTGAATTGTTTGTGCCATAGACAATTTTTTGTCTGTGCCACGAACAATTTTTTGTTTGTGCTACAAACAAATTCTTTTTTGCTTCTGTCACAGAAAATTCACCTTAAAATATTAAAAAGAAAATTGTATGAGCACATATAAAATGGGATGTTTAAATGGCATGTGCACCTTCGGCATGTACACGGAGCCACTTTGTTCAGCAACCCTTTCAGCCGATTAGTTAAAACTTCCGCAAAAAAATTGTATACCACATTACAAAGAGCTGTTGGTCTTCATAGTTGAACTTTCTGATGGTGGGCATAATTCCTAGAAAATATTTCACACAAACATAATATAGATTTTTATCGTGAAAGTGTCATGAACAAAGAAAAAAATTAAATTATACTGGAACTTGGCAGCTAGAGCAGGGCCCAAATTTCCCCTAGTTGTGGCTATATATATATATATATATATATATATATATATATATATATATATATTATTTTTTGTTTGCACTTTGCAAATAGTAGCACCTCGCTTTGTTACATTGCTAGATTTTCTTTTTGAAGAATTCTATCTATATTATTTTATTAATGCAAGCACTAGGTATTTAAGTCAATAATTTCTTAGTATTGGACTTTCCTAAAGTCTTGGTAACTATGATCCATGTTGGTCATTTGGTGTTTTAAAATGGATATATGGGCTAAAGAAAGTCTCATTCTCCTCAGCTTTTACATATGATTTTCTTTATTATATACTACATATATACATGTATACATTATACTACGTGTGCTTTTTAGATAATTCTTATATCCTAATATTTTGCCATTTAGGCACAAGATAAGCAAAGTAAGCTACTTCTTAAACACCATCACCCAGTTAGCCATTTTAGGCAATTATCATACGGGTCTGACTCGTTATGTGGTTTTCCACATATCAGATGACACTTTGTTTCTTTTGCAGGATGGCAAGCCAACCTTCTGGGAGCAATGCCAAGCCACCAACCGTGCAGATTCGAGGACAGCCCCTCAATCAAAAGAGTGGTTGTTGCTCATCTTAGGCATTCTATGTGTGCCCCTCATCGAAAGTTATACTCTTTGAGCACTCTTGAAACTTGAGAGTGTGAATCATGTGGGTGGGGCTTACTTCATTATGGATGAACATTGCATTAGAAGAAAGTCATTGAAATTCTTTTTTTAAACAAATCATTAGACTTGTTACTTGTTAGATTAAATAAACTATGTTCTTAGTGATTAAAAGACCTTTAGGCAAGAAATTTCATTTTTGCACTTCGTTTGGTATTATGGTAGTTCAAACTAATCTTTTGCATTGTAACACATTTCATATGATCGAACAAAAACCGACCGAAATTGAATCGGCATAAACCGAACCGAACAAACCGGAACTGAAAGAACCGTAACCGACTGAAACTGACTAATCTATCGGCTGTTCAGTTTACCGTTTATACTTTTGGGCTAAACCCCAGCCAAAACGTGCTAAAAATGATCGAAACGATATACAATGGCTGAAATGAGCTCATGTTTTGTGGTTTGATTCTCGATTTCACATGTTCTAATAGTTGCTAAAACTGACCGACTAAAAATTGAAACAATTAAAACTTGAACCGATTAAAATCCGAACCGACAAAACCAAAACCGATGAAATGGAAGTGACGGACACCCTTAATGAATGATTGAATGAATTGACATTATATTAGTGTAAAGGTGTTTTGATGCGCGGAAGTGAATACCATTTCTGGTTTTCTATGATTATGTGGGTTGGGATGTTTTAATTGGACTAATTTCCATCCCAAACTTAGTCAGATCATACTTGGATAATATTAAAATACACACACTGGGCATCTATAAAAATAAACTAGATCGAAGTAGAACAAATCAGATTAAACTACATCAGAAAATTTCAGTCAAATTAAAAGTATCCTTAACACCAATTAATATATGCATTTACTTTCTCAAAAGAAAATGAGAATCATAACAAAATGGGTAATATTATTGATTTTGAAAGTAGTGATAGGGAGATTAGATTGATGATCAAGTTTTAGGCTTTGTGGAATGAAGAAATAGTTCAATGAGATATTACCCGAAATAGGACTAAAACAGTTTGAAAATTCCAAAATAGAACTGTCATGTTTTATTCCCAAAATAGGACTGATTACTGTCATGTTTTGGCAGTACCAAACTTCAAATATGGCAGTATTTTCTAAACATGACAATAATTAGTCCTATTTTGGTAATAAAAAACATGACAATCCTATTTTGGAATTTAGAAACTGTTTTAGTCCTATTTCGGGAACTTTCCCTACTTCAATTAGTTCTTACTTTTTTCACTAATGGTCTTTAAGCTAGCTCGTTGATAACTAAAGGAAAACACGGTGCCGTTTGGATAACAACGGATGGAGCAAACCACTAATCAATTAACACATCAAAACGCTGCAAAATGCAGCGGTTTGCTACCCACCCGCTGAAAAACAAATGAAGCAATAGTGTCAGGCGTGTACACAGTCCCGGTTCCAGCTCCGGGACGGCCGATTTTAAAAAATTAGTGAGGTACGGGGCCTCTATTTCCAGTTTTGGGCCATATCCGATTCACCCGCCAATCAAGTCGTGTTTTTTACAGTTTTAAAATATATATTTTAATCGTCCATCCCCTCCCCACTCTGATAGCTTTTAAATGAATCCTCTCCTCTTTGAAGTTGCTTAGGCAACAGTTCCCCTGCAAAAGATGGGACTAAATTGGGATCAGACCGGCTAGTTCTAATCCCAAAAAGTGATGCTTGGGACCGGGACCATTTTTCCCGCCTGTTTGGTTTTGATCCTGAACCGAAACCTTAGTTTATGGTCGTGGTTCGAAAACCAGCGAGACCCAATCTGACTCGTTTCGAAGACCTTGTTCAGCTCTAATTAGTGGTGTCACGGTATCACCAATCTAATCTACGGAGGTCGGAATGGTTTTTGGTTCTATAATGAAATTTGAAAGAAATTTGAAATATAATCTGTATTTTTTAGTTCTATAATGCAATATAATCAACAGAGGTCGGAATGAAGTACTTCCCTACCAATGCGTGAACACAAATTAAGAATAGAATTTATTATATAAGAAAATTTATTTTGCATTACACATTTGTTTAGCATTGAAAACCCTCACATGTAATGGAATGCAGTTTAATATGGAGACATAATCAACATGAATGAGTAAATATATTAAGAAAAATCCAAACATATCAACATAAGAATGTGAGATCAAAGTGATATGCAATATTGAGAATTATACAAATTAACTTTTGTAAGAATTTAGAATAACAAAAAAGTAAATACACATATAACCCACCTTTTTCCGGCATTGATCTGAGCCATTGTTCTCTATATCTCTGTGTGATGAGTTATCATATTATCGTAGCAACTTGTAACCATTTGTCAAGACCTATTGCAATCTTCCTTTAGTCCACTAACTGCACCATCCATCTCGAAAATCTCATTTGCATGTGATCTTTTAAGTTTTCAATCCTTGCATGTAGTCTTTTCACTACTACACAATAGACATCTTACGTCGGTTATTTTACATATTTCACGTCGGTTTTGAAAGAGTCGTCTAAGAAGGAGATGTTATAGGATGGAACATATAACGTCGGTTTTACAACCGTCATAAAAAATAGTATACAACGTCGGTTTTGTTAAATAACCGACGTTAAATACTTATAAATAATAATAAATAAACTGTCTTTCACGTCAGTGTTTTCACTTAACCTTCGTGAAAAGTATTTTCTTTCTTTTAAATTAGTCGTCATTTAACGTCAGTTTTGGACAAAACCGTCGTTAAAACTACTTACTTTTAAAACAAAAATGCTCCGCAACTATTTGTTTTGAACATTCCGTAGAACCAGTCTAGACTGCACAGAACCTACTCACAAGAACTGCATACACAATTAATCATACACCCACAATTTTTTCATATCAATGTGCTCATTTCTCAAATTTCGCAACATTCAACCAAAAATATGATAATGCATTGAATATCACTAAACAAAACACTCACAATTTTTTATGTCCATAACCATATAGAGTATTAAAAGCACTACAAACACTCACAATTTTTGAACTTCTTCCTCTTGTTATTCTTGATGGAGGATTTAATCTTCAAATGAGCTTTTCAGTTAGCCTTCCTCTCCCTCTTATTCCGAATTTGTTTGCAGTCTTTGATTTCTAACCGAACATGTGCATTGGTTATCGTTCCATGTACTGTTCCCAACTTAGCATGGCCACCTTGAACTCTTCCGAAAGCACCTATTGTTCAATCAGAGAAATGGTGATCTGGAGTTCCAATACACTAGCATTGAGAAGTTCAAAATAGGAATACATATTATTGGCAGATTCTTTAAGTACAGACAAAACACAACTTTGAATGCTGATAGAACTTTAAGACAAAATCATCACACAAGTGACACAACTCTTAGCAAATAAAACCATCCAGAAGGATTGTCTGCCTATTAGAGAAACCCAACACTCAAATATTTGGTGGATCTCATTACAAATAATACCCCCAAGATTATAAGACCATGGAGTAGCTCCATTCAAGAAAAAGTATAAAAAAAATAATGTACCAGTTGAACTTGATGATTCTCCAACAGAACTTCCATGTTTCCTTTGAGAGAAGCTTTCTTTGTTTCTTGTGTCTGGTCTTTCCATTTTCGGTATATCCTAGTTTTGTTGCCTCTTACCTTTTCCCTCCCTCTTTCTCGAACTGTCCACATGTAACACAACATTATAAAATATTATGTAAAGATTTAACAAACAAATAGCAAAAGATATAATGAAATGGAAATGTGACACTATTTATACACTTGGAGATAAAAAATTGGCTGTTAAAGGGGAAATTACTAACCTTCCGGCTAGCAGTCACACTATCCCATTACATTTTCACTAATCTGTGCGTTCAAATTTACCTACAAATGTCGATAATCAGCATATATAAAACATTCCACTTGTGCTGCTAATCAACAACTAAAGAGTGGAAGAGAATAACCAAAAAATAATAGTATACCAAATGAGAAATTCAATCAAGTAGTTCATAATCCATGTTTCTAGAATCTCACAATTCAATATAAAAAAGTTCACAACCCAATAAGAAGGAAGATGGTCTACGTACCACTAGAGATCATTCAGAACATGCGTGTAGTCTTATAAGATCAAAGAGGCTAAAAATTTAAGTATTGCTGATGCATTTAAATTTTAGTTTAGAGGGGATCCCAATATCAAGTGACTAACATAATGTATTTAAAATGATCTAGTTTTACACCACAAGGATGCATGTGTTAGAAACCCATATTGAATTAATAAATAGAACGAGACATTTTCATACGATTTTGGATTAAAGTTTTGAGATGACAGTATTTGGGAGCACTATTCTTTCAGTAATATTGTTAATGGGAGGTGGATGTTCATATTTGAATGATTTATTGAAAAGGGTCTTGAGACATCCACTTTTGTGAATAACTCACTATTATCCATCGTCTTTCTACTATTTATGTTATAAAATCTAGGATTATGTGAGAGCTTGATGTCGAAAATGTTTTCTTAGAGTCATGACTATATCATGATGAACTATGCATTATTAAACCCCTTTCCTGTTATTGATTGGGAACATCCTAATTATGTTTGTCATTAGCAAAAAGTTATGTTTTAATTAAAACTATGTATAAGACAACTTTATCATATATTGATTTGTGATCAATTTGTGAGTTTATACTTCTATGTTTGGACATTGGTGTGGCACAAATCCCTTCTTTATCTTAGTTTAGTCTATGTAGATGATATTGTCATCATTAATATTTTTTTCTCAAGTCAGTGATCTCATTATTTGTCGCTTCTCTACAAATTTCATTGCTGACTAGCATATTTCGACTATCTTACTAGCATCAGGGGCGTAGCTAGGGGAGGGCCAGCCCTGGCCCTGCCTCAGCCCAAATTTAAAAAATATCTAAAAAAATTGTGTGATTTTTTTTTTAAATAGTCTTTGTACCGGTCCAGTCCGACTCAATGCCCTGACTCTGCCCCTGACTAGCATGGAGCACGAACACAAGTGTTCTTAGATAAATCTTGACGTGATACGCACCCATCAAACGATTGCATGTTGATTAGTGCTTAAACTACCCTAAATGACTGCGCAAAACGTTGATGGGAGTTTAACAGGGTAAAAACATATACTATCGTATTAAATTTTAAGCTTTATCCACTACCACGTGGTGGAGAAAGAAGAACTTTGTGTAATCTCATACTATTTCTTTTCATCAAAGTTGACTAGATGTTGTTTGATGCAAAATTGCATCTCTACTTTTCATGCTCAATTTTGTGTTCCTCATGCAACCCATTAACACGTCCACATGTCCTTAGTACCTTGATGCAGTTTCTACTCCACACAATTACAATATGCTATTTTGGTAAAATATTATAAATAGGGAAGTTTTTTTTTTTGGGGGGGGGGGGGGGGGGGGGTCTGTTTGATTTAATCGATGAAATCGAAATTGAATCACTTGCAATTCACTTTGAGTTTGAGATTATTTCTTCTAAACCATATAAACCGAATAAAAATCGAGAAAAACCGAATAAAACTAAATCAAACTAATACATTGAGTAAAATCTTATTTTTTTAAAATAACAAACCCAGAGCAAATCAAACGGAAGAGAAACATAGTATGATATCTGTTTGTTAATCATTACTCCAACTCATTTTTAAAAAGAGTCAAATCTAAAATCAATTAAAATCGAATGCAAACTGATGATTCCACCCCTAATTTTAACCATACAAACTTACACCCATATTTCCATAGATTCTATAGAAATCCATCGAAATTCATATTGAGAACACCCAAACATTGATGGAATTCTAAATTCCATTAAAATCCTTAAAAATCATTATTGGGGATACCCTCTTAATAGTGGCAAAACTGTTTGACATGCACATGTAAGTAAGATTACATTCATAGTCCACATATGAATCAAATTTTGAGATTCTTTTTTCCATGCATGTAGCTGTTGTATACTCTGTATCACATGTAACATTGTAGACGGTGTCAAAGTTTTCTAAATCACTCAAGTATCTAACCATCATTATATTGCTAGATGATTTAATTTTATGTTATCTTGCATTGAATTGTGTCTTTGAGAAATGATGTGGTCAGTTGGACCGACATGAACCTCCGTCCGGCCAAGCTCGTTTGAGGGCCTTACGAGTAAGATTTTTTGATGAAATGTTGTGAGCGTGTTCTTCATGAAAGAAAAACATTCTCACAAAAGTTTAGGTTAAAATTCAATCAGGAACACAGTTAAATTAAATAAATTATTGAAAAACACGACGCTTTATACACACACACACACACACACACACACAAAGCGTCGTATTTTTCAATAATTCATTTAACTAACTTCCCGATTGAATTGTAAGATAACATTATATGTAAAATTCTACACTTCATGAAGATCATGCTTACAAAATTCCGTCAACAAATTCGACCAGTATGGTTCTTAAACGAGCTTGGCCGGTCAGCGCATTAGCATCCATAATCTCAAATTATTTGAATTTTCATGGTGCTCACTTTCTTGTTATTGCCAAATCAAAATCTTAAAGGGAAATATCCAAAAATAAGAATAAAAAAAATATGAAATTCCAAACTAAAAATACTACCTTTTTTCAAGTAAATGTATATTACTGTCGTCAGCTGTTGTGTTTTGGATTTACTTATTATCTACATGACATTATTAATGATGTTATTGAGAGTATTTTGCAAGCACATTTATGGAATAAAAGTATGACACTGATGTTTCAAATTTCATATCATTTATCATTTTAACTCCTATTTAGATCAATTTCTTAAATTATAAATAATTCCAAAGCTCTCTAAATCCTTTTCATTCATGTTAACAATGTCACCATTTCTGCGTCCTACGATCATGTGTCACCTATCTTCTCAAACTATATGGTCATATAGATTCATGTTTTGATATTTGATAATTATACTGAATAAATTTATGGAATATCTCCTTTGTGCATGCATCATTCGAAAAAATAAACTAGCACTTCAATTGCTTCATCACCAAATAATTTCTACCTATAATTAAAAAATACGTAGTACATTATTATATATCTAGACTAGATAATCCAGTGCCACCTACGTTATAAGCATTTGAAAATATCATAGGCAAATCTAACTCTTTATCAAACCCAATATTATGATCAAATTTACCTTTCCAGCAAATTGCCCGACCTATTTATGACACACTATTTATCGAGTTCGACTTTGTTAAAGTTTTGTAATTATCTAATTATGGTGAACATAACCCTTATTTGTGTAGTCAATATATAAGATGTTTCAAGTTTTTTGTTTGTACTCAAATGTATTTAAGAAATATTAATTTTAATAACTTTTCATATTGAAATACTATTTCATGTGTAACTTAAAAGAACACATTTAAAAATATGTTGAATATTAATGTATTTATATGTAATATAAATGTTATGCTAGTATGAAAGATTATAATTTGATATTTAAAAACATAGTAGTAACTTAAAAGTCAAATCATTTAAAATATAATACGCAGTGTGACACTGTGACTATTCAAGTGTTACACAAAATCACACTCATAACTTTACCCATGAAATCAAATGGAAATTTTAAGGAATCATATATGACTCCACTATTGAGTCATACGGAGTATATCATACTACATCCGTCCCAAAATACATAGTCATTTGTTAAAGTTTGAACCATGATTTTGATTAGTATTATATTATACAAGTTATAAATTTTATACTTTTATAAAAGTACCTTTAACTAAAAAACATTTTCATGTCATTTATATATTATAAATAATTTTCAATAAAAAAATTATAGTTGATCAAACTTTGAAAGATGACTAAATAATTTGGAATGGAGGTAGTATGTGACATCTTCATTATCATTTATATAGTGAAATCCTCCATTACAAATCCACCGTAGAAATGAATGATTATAAAGAAAACACATACACATAAAAAAATATGACTCCATATATAGAAAGTGACATGCAAATTGATGAATCTACCACAATAGTATCAGAGATCCTAACCTCCGTAAGACCCATTGTACTCATTTATAACCTGTATTTATCATTTATTATCAATTACTACCTCCGTCCCATAAAATAGTACTCATTTAAATTTGGATCGGAGCTTAAGAAAGTGGGAATAAAGTGGAAATGTATGGTTGCGGTTGAGTAAGAAAAAGGTAAATGAATGTTAGAACAATTTTATGGGACGACCCAAAAAGGAAAGTGAGAACTATTTTATGGGACAGGGGGTATCTTATTTATATTTCTTATGTTTTTACCCTTTTATCCTTTTTATTTTATATATATTCTTTTTATTTTTTTATCTCTATTTTATCTTTATCTTGTCTTTTTATTTTTTATTATTATCATACCTTATCTTATTTATTTATTATTATTATTTCCTTTTGACTCCAATATCATGTATATATATATATATCAATTCATGTTAGTCGGCTCAACACTTTTTAGGAATAAGGCTTGGATGTTTATTGTTATTGTTGATGTATTTCTTGACAGAACTCTGAAATCAGCATATTCTTCTTCCTATTATATTCATATATAGTATTCCCTCCGTCCAAATTGTTTTGCAAAGTCAACATTTTTTGGTCAACTAATAATAAAAGTCAACCTTCCCTATGGATAATTAACTCAATTTTTAATAATTAAAATTTACATATTCAGAAAACACATTAAAATCTCTTCAAAGTTGCAAACTCTAAATTAAAATATAATTAAAAATTGACATCCTAATTAAGCAAATAAAATGAAACTGTTTGACCAAGAAAAGTCAAATTTACAAATAAATTTGAGACTGAGATAGTAAGATAATACTCTCTCCGTCCCAATTTGATTTGCAAAATTTCCCTTTTTGGTGGTCCCAAAATGGTTTTTCACTCTCTATTTTAGGTATGTAAATAAGAATAAAGTGACAAATTTACCTTTACTTTTACTTTTTCCCATTTACTTAAAGGTATCTACTTTTAGAAAGATGAGCAAAAGTGTAAAAAGAAAACATCATTTATTGTCATTTCTTAATTCTCGTGACGATCAAAGTTTGCAATTCAATTCGAAATAGAGAGAGCAGATAACTTCACTATTTCTCTACGTGCAATCCTATTCCAATTTGCAGCCTTTTGTGTTGTTTGATACTTTTATACTCCGTATTTGTTAAAGTATATATTGTGTACTATATATACTACCTCCGAATTAACTAATAGGGAGTATATTTTTATGAATCTTATAAATCTTATACTTTTATGACATCATTTTAAAAAAAAAGAAATTTTTCATATCATCATTATTTTATAAAAACTTTTTATACATATTTATATTCGATCGAAGTTAAACATCATTGATTGAAAAATGTAAAAAAGGATATGGGAAGTACAACATTGAAGAATATCTTATTCTTTTGACATCTGTGTTTTTAATAAAGAATAATAATCATAAAAATGTAATTAATGCTATATGTAAAAAAGGATATCTTATTCTTTTGACATCTGTGTTTTTAATAAAGAATAATAATCATAAAAATGTAAAAAAGGATATGGGAAGTACAACATTGAAGAATATCTTATTCTTTTGACATCTGTATTTTATCAATGAACTTTTTGTTTCTAAAGGTACAAGTAACAAATCATAAGAAGGGTACAAGTAACAAAGAATTTCAAAGAAAAAGTGCTGAATTATAAACTCATATATATCGATCAAAAATGTTTGGGACGGTAAGGAAAAATCCCAATTGCTCATCATTTGCTCCCGGTGCTGATTGATCACAGACTAAGTGCTCCGAGAGGAAGGTGCAGGCCTTCTTTATTTGACGCCGTAGCCGGCGGAGGACCACCAACCGGAGAAGGAACGGGAGGAGACATCAGAACAGAAGATTGAGGGCCGGTCGTCATATACTGCATACAAGAAGCATAGCGTCCTTGGAAGCTCGCAATATAGCCATACTTGTGAAACTCTTGATGATTCGGGTAAGCCGGCACCGGCGCCCAGGTCACCGCCGGCATCACTCCGGCCGATGCTGACAGGTTCTGAATTCAAGAAAACGTAATCCCATTTTAAAAAAGAAAGCCCCATTGAGTCCCCGTTTGGTGACAAAATTTTTCTGCCTATACAATTCAACATTATAATGATTGTTGTGAGTATGTTTTCTCTTGTTCCCTCTAACACAAAGATAGGTCACTGCCTGTCTGCCTCGGTATATATAGCTTCATCAATCTAGGTTGGATTAGGAAGAAAAAGATTATACTGTAGAATTAAGAAAAATGAAGAAATTTACGCTATAGAATTAAGAAAATAGAAATTGCTCTAAATAGGAGTAAAAACGCGTTGAAATTTCAAAATAAGACGGAGTATCATATTTTTTATTCCTTGTATAGGAGTAATCTGTCAAGTTTGGAAAAAGATGTCATGTTTAAAAGCCTATTAATGCCAAACTTAGCAGAAATTTACTCCTATTTAGGGAATAAAAACCATGATAGTCCTATTTTGGAATTTCAAAACTTTTTTACTCCTATTTAGGGAATTTACTCTTAAGAAAAAGTCAGATAGTCTCGAGTTTCAGTCCATCATAATTATAACGAAGATCCGCTCCAAAATCACTCCATTACATTAATTCATACTCCTTTGGTCCCGTTAAGATTGTCCACTTTTTCATTTCGGGAAAAATCTCACTAAGATTCTTACAAATTTAGTAAATTTCGCGCGACTTTAAATCATTCTTATTTTATCAATTCAATATCACCCACATATATACACTTTTCTTAATAACTGTGTCACATCTTCTTCATGTGATGTCTCAATGCCAGTGAGACAGAGGTAATAGTTAAAAATCAAGTAGCTAGGCTAGACACGCATTTCCAAGATAACAATTTTTAACACGTTGACTTATTTGACTGTTTTCTCTTTTTTCTATCTAATAGACAAAAATTCAGCAAGTGTTTCTTTTACTATATAAAAAGTGTAAATATAAACCCCAGACAATGTACTTAAAGAATGAATCTTTATTTTATTCCATACCACGAATGGCATGACATTAAAGCTTGGAACTACAAGAGGTGGTGGAATGGGAGGCCTTTCATGCATTGAGTTCTTTACAACACTGAAAGGTTTGCCAACCGGTGAAATTTGCTGCCTTTCATTAGCTGTTTCAATGGCCTGACAGATCACAGAAAACACAATAGAGTTTCAACTTTAAGAGTAATAAATTAAGTGTAGAAAATTTCTTAAATGTGAGTAAAACATACATAAAAGTTAACTTATGTGTTAACTTAGGGTATGTTTGGCACAACTAGCTGAAAAGATACTTTTATGAGCTTTTTAGTAACAGTTAGCTTTTAGTGACTGAAAAGATCTTAAAAAGAAAAGGCAATACCTGTTTGGTAAAAAAATTGACTGTTTGATTTAGCTTTGTTTGGTATACTAGCTGTTAAGACTAATTAATACTAGAAGCTATTGACTTATCTCAGATGCTACCCACTGTACCATCTCAAAAAAGATCTTTTATTTTTATAAAAGCTCTTAAAACTTGGCATGTCAAACATACAACTAGAAACTTTTAAAGACTTTTTAAATAGTATAAAAGCAAAAAGACAGAGACTTATGCACGCCAAAACTTAATATGTTAACTTATTTTTTCCCAGCTTATGCATATTTGTACAAATATACTCATATATGTACTAGAAAAAATATTGGGGGGGGGGGGGGGGGCGAGGCCCCTCCACCCCTGCTAAAACCTTCACTCAAGAAAATAATGTTTTTTGTATTATTTCTTTAGTAATGTGATTCTTTAATTTTATGGGCATGGTAGGAAGGGTTGAGGAGGTGAAAACAGTATGAAGAATTGATAATGGAGTTGACCACATTACCTTCTTTCCTTTGGATTCGTCTGTGTTCGACGGCAGAGATACACTCCTAGCCTGTATGATCAGAGAAAGAAAGCCATTTCATCTACCTTAAGGTTATGTTTGGATCCACTAAAATGCTAGGATAGGGTGCCAATGAAGTTTGTTTCTTATTTGACCTCATCTTGGAATATGTGAAAGGAAAATGAAATGTAATTCACATCTTTTACGTTAGACGTAAAAGGTGCAAATAAGCCCTTGAACTAACCGAAAAAGTGCAAATCACCCCTTTTATATGAGACTCTGTCCGGCCGTCGTCATTTGAGCATCTTCTTCATTAAGTCTAGTTTAGCCATACCACATTTCAGCTAAAAATTCAAGCGGGAAGGCAGTCAAATGATTTTCTGCAATATACTGCGCTGTTTAATTGCGCAGTTATCTTCAAACATTTACTCCGTATTTGACTGCCTTCCCGATTGCATTTTTAGCTGAAATTTGGTATGGATAAACTAGACTTAATGAAGAAAATGCTCAAAAAAATTCATCAAAAAATTCCACCAGCAACCGTCCCAAATGGAGACGGCGGAACAAAGCCTCCTATAAAAAGGGTGATTTGCATTTTTTTGGTTAGTTCGAGTACTTATTTGCCCCTTTTCCCAGACTTAATTTATCAGACAGAAACACAAACTTAACTAGCTTGAATCTAAATTTTATCCCCCCACAAGCAAAAAAAAACTTTTAAAATTAGGTAGTAGTACTTTAGATGTTCCTAACTGTACTACAACAGAAGAAAAAACTTAAAACTTCAGGTCTCCAAAAACACCAAAAATTTGCTATGTATTAAATTAGGTTGCCACCTGGAGAGGCCACATCAATGACAAGATTTTAGTAGAAGAAGCATTCAGTGTTTGACAATGGTACTCCAGTAACATTTATTTGGAGTTGTTTTAAACTTTTGCCAAATGGAACCAAGCAAATATTACACTGACCTGATTTTGGATATCAGGAAGAGGTTCATGAGAAGATGGAGATGGAATCCCCTGTGGAGGTGCATTCTGTTGGTTCTGTACACACCCAAACAAGAAAAGAAAAAACAAAGTAATCAAAAAACAGCCTAAACTAAACAGATGAGATGAAGAAAACTAGAGATGAAACATTATGGATATATGGAGCATTTAGTATTTATTACCAATTCATGGAGGGCCATATCAAACACACTTGTCCTCTTTTTCTTCTTATCCAAACAAGACATTCTGATGAAATATTTCTGGGCATGGCTAGCCACTTGGGTTGGGGTTCTTGAAGGCACATATGTCCTTGAAATGCCTCTCCAGTCTCCCTTCCCAAGCTTTTCCAGCCCAATCAAGAATAGCCTGTGCTCTTCCTCACTCCATGAGCTTCCTATACATATATTCCCCAAAAGACTTAATCTTTAGCCTCCCTTGCACAAAACCCATGTTTATGAAAACCAAACAAGAATAACCATAGTCCATAGGTAGCAAAAGATACAACCTTTTCAAACTAAAACCGAAAAAAGGTATCCAATGTTTGAAAACAGAACACATATCCAAATCTATTAATATGAAAATCTGATAACAGAATGTCATCTATTCTATAACTCTTTTCAACAAAATACATAAATAACTCACCTTTTTTCCGACATCGGTTCGAATGGTCAACGCCATCGGAAAGATAACCAGAATCGCGGCCACCGATGGCGTTGTGATCCAAGGATTTGAGGGCCTGTTGCAGGCTCCCCATACTCTTGCTCCTCCTGATAGAATCATGACCATAATGATTTTCATCAGAAACATTGATTTTAACCCCAAAAAGCTTAATGCTGGTGCAGCCTTTGCATGTCCTGGTGTTATGCCCATTGTGCCCACAATGTGAGCACTTCCTTAATGCGTCTTTCGTCATCCGAAGAACACGGAGGTTGTTGGATTAGCAGCAGCAAGTACGAGGTTTCTCTGCCTTGTGTTATTATTACTTATAAAGATTATAAAGATTATTATTATTCTGGCGTGAATTTATAGGTTCTTGAAAGAGAAGTGATCGTGTTACAAGTGTACAAGATTTATTACGCTTTTATCGAAAATCCGATCTTTTATGTGTGTTTTACTTTTCATGGCAGCTTCCTAAGGAGTTTTATTGGCTCTAATCTAACCCAAAGCATATGGGGGTGTGTGTATATGGATATATATGGGGATATTATTTGTTAAATAGATTTATAGATTTGGTCAAATCTTAAATTAATAGTGGTATTAATTCAATTACTTTTGCTTTCCCACTAAAAATCAGAAAAGGCAAAAATGGTAAAGACTTAATAGGCACGTTATTGTCGAGCTGTATCGCCATATAAACACAAGATTGCAAGTTGTGATTCGCTATAATTTGGAAATCTTTTAATTCTTGATCCAACAACGACTAGATCGTTTTTTTTTACTTTTAAACCATAAATAATTGGGATTTTTATTATATTTGATTCAAAATTTTAGGAGCAATTCCTTTTATGGGTGCAAACAAGTTAAGATATTGGTGACTGGTGAGCCAATTGGTCACAACTCAATTTTAAGTAGGGAAATTCCCCAAATACAATTAAATGAAACTTTAATTGCAAAAAAAGGAGTATAACTTTAAATTTTTAAAATTCTCTAAATATGACTAGCTTTCCGATTCTACACTTGCTTTGTTTTAATACAATCCATATTTCATTAATAATTAAAACATAAAAGTAATAACATAACTATATTTATAATAAAATGTAAAAAAATTAAAAAATACGAAAATAAAAATACATCCGTCTCATAAAATAGTTCACATTCCGATTTGGATCCGAGTTTAAGAAAGTGGGAATAAAGTGTAAATGTATGGTTGTGATTGAGTACGAAAAATGTAAATGAATGGTATCCACACAAAACGAATGGATCCCGGTGGAATTTTTTTATGAAATTTTTTTAGCATCTTCTTCATTAAATCTAGTTTACCCATACCAAACTTCAGATAAAAACTCAACCGGGAAGATGGTCAAATGATTTTCTGAAATGTACTGCGCTGTTTAACTGCACAGTTATCTTCAAATATTCATTTAACTACCTTCCCGATTGAATTTTTATCCGAAATTTGGTATGAGTAAATTAGACTTAATGAAAAAGATTCTCAAAAATAATCATCAAAAATTTCCACCCGGAACCGCCTTTAATGGCGTCGGCCTGACAGAGTCTCTTATATAAGGGGTGATTTGCACTTAAGTTAGTTTGATAACCTAGTTGACCCTTTTACCTTTTTAAAATAATAAAATAATAAAAATTGAAATTTTTCAAAAATTAAAACACTTTTAAAATAAATAAAAAATAGATAAACACATTAAAAATATAAAAAATGGAGGCCTTTCTCGCAGCCGCACCACATCCTAGGGTCTACTTTGAGACATATTTAAGGTCTAACTATTGAAATTAATATTTAACGCTAAAAAGTAGAAATGATTATTGTTGACATATCATCAAGCCAAAAATGAAATTGCCCTGACGGGATTGTCGTGAGGCCAACTTAATTAACATGAAGGTTACTCTACATATTCACTCAAACACACACACAAGCACACACATATCTACATATTCAAATAAAAAGAGTATTTCTCATGCAAAATGCACCTAAAATATTAATGCCATCCATAGATGGGAGGCACCCAGGCAAATGCCTAGGGCACCATCATTGTGTAGGGCATCAGGGCCGGCCCTGGTGGTGTGCAGGGTGTCCAACCGCACAGGGCCCAAAAAATTGGAAGGGCCCATTAAGATTGTCTCATACCAAATTTGGTAAAGTTTGTGTGACTCTAAATCATTCTTACTTTATTCTTACTTTAATATCAACCACATAAACCACTTTTTACTAATTTGCGTGTCACTTCCTCTTGTCCCAATGTTAGCGGGACAGAGGGAGTAGTATTATTTAGGTGGTTTCGGTTCGGTTTTGATATAAAACCAAATGAATTACAAAAAAATGGACTATGGCAAGGCTATGAAGCAGGCCTAGTTCGTCACTTCGCGTATTCCTCATCTGCAAAGGAGGAGCGTGTATATAGGAACGAAGGAGTGTAAATCCTCTGTTTCCACCGGTGTGAGAATCTTAAGCTTTGGAAACAAAAAGAAAAGAAGCGAGGCATGCAGGATTTGAACCCATGTGAAAATAAAAGCATGCACGCTGATTTCTAAATATCAACCATCGGACCAAATCAACTAATTATTGAAATACGGACGTACAAGCTAAGTGTTATATTACCTATTTGTTCTACAAAATAAATACTCCCTCCGGTCCTAAATAAACTTCACACTTTCTTTTTTGGGTAGGTCCAAAATAAACTTCACACTTCTTCTCCTTTCCTTATTTGGCAAATTATCTACATCAAAACAGTGCAAAACAGTGCCAAACAGTGTACTCTACGGCAAAGTCTAATTTATTTTCTTAATTTGTGTGAAGTCAAAGTGTGAAGTTTATTTAGGACCGGAGGGAGTAATTAAAAATACCTCTTAATAAAAAACAGTTTGGTTCAGTTTGAACCGATTTTATAACTCAAAAAAAATTCATTAAACCGATTTATGTTCGAGTCCCGACTTTCGGGCCCCGTTTGAGTCGGTGCGGTTTCGATTCGGTTTTTTTAACTTGTGTTGAAACTTTGAAAAGAAGATCCAATTATTTTTTTTGCACAGGGTTTTCATTTCCTCAGGGCCGGCCCTATAGGGCATCACATAAAAAAATCTGACTAGTAGGCACATAGTATAATGTATACTCAAATCTCCATAGATAAATTAATTGAGAAACAAGGAAAAGTTAAAATTAAATGTGTATTACTTTCATTTGTTTTTAGGTGCAATATGTTAAATTTTACATCATTCACATATCTACTTTGATTAAATTTGATTAAATTTTATTTACCAATGTATTGTAAACTTATTTTTTGCAAAATATTTTTAAATTTCTCTCATTTTAAATTTTCAAAGTCTGAGTTTTTAATATTTTTCCTAAAAGGAAATGAAATATATTAATGATCAAACTTGTCCATTGACAAATATTAAAAATGATACATTGCAATTAAAAGAGAAACTACCAAAATTTAAATAAAAAAATGATAATCTTAACAAGACCAATCGGTAATCAGACAAACTCTTTCATCCTAATTCTTCATTGATTGGTGCGTATAATTACAAAGACTATTATTTAAAGACGAAAATGAACGGGTGTACGTACTTTACCTATACGTAAGCATATGCATGTACGCACTGATGCATATTATGCGGTGACATTGTTTTGGTTTATTTATCGAATTACCACCCCATTTTTCAGCCTTTGATTCTTAAATCCGATGATTTTTTGTTATATTTTGTATAGGAAGTAATTTTATTTGAATCAATGTGTGCGTATGTATATGAATATACACATATACTATATGTGTATATACTCACATAGAGGAATGATCTTGTCCAGCAGCCCCCGGTCCGAACACCGTCCAAAATCGCCATTTGAGACACTTTTCGGTGGAATTTTTTGATGAACTTTTTTGTGCATGTTCCTCATCAAGTCTAGTTTATCCATATCAAATTTCAGCTCAAAATTCGATCGGGAAGGCAGTCAAATAATTCGTTGAAAATAACTGCGCGAAATTATACATAGAAAAACGCAGTTAACTTCAACGAATTATTTGACTGTCTTTCCGATCAAATTTTGAGCTGAAATTTGATATTGATAAACTAGACTTGATGAGCAACATTCTCAAAAAATCTCATCAAAAAATTGCACCAGAAAGTGTCACAAATGGCGATGTTTGGACGGTATTCGGACCGGGGGCTGCTGGACAGGATCATTCCTCTACTCACATATATGTGTATGTTTGTGTGACAATTATGATGTGTACACAAAAAAGTATTTGATAACTAATACCGAATAGCTATAAAGGTTTTAGAGAAAAGGCACGATTAAGAGTTTAGAGAGAGTGGGATGCCTGTGTTAACGATAATGATCATCAAAGTGATAATTATCTAATTTGTAACAAATAATACTAATAAATCTTCCTAGAGTTTATCTTGTATAGGATAGAATTCTATATCTGTAACTTTTATATAGGATATAATTATCCTTCTCTACTTATCTATTTACTTGTACTCCTATATATATGAGCAATATACAAATCACAATTTTAAGGTGGAAATTAAATTCCTTCATGGTATCAAAACTCCCTGGAAAATGCTTCTGCCCCCAATTCTACATGGTTGCCTTCTATTATGTTGTCTCCTTTGATCTTCCTCCTAGCCATGGTCCTCATCAGTCTTTTTGTGGTGGTGGTCGTGGTTTTCGTGGCCGCAAAGCAGGCCGTGGTTGGGGCAGACGCACATGTATTTCCCGTTGCCAAAACTGCAAAACCGGAGGCCATACTGCTGATAGGTGTCACAATCGGTATGACAATGCTCCTGCTTCTGCACATTTGGCTGATTCTTTTGCAAATCAATGTTTTATTACTCCACATGATACCTGAGATTGGTATGTTGATACTGATGCTTCGTCTCACATGACGCCTACTTCCAGCACGCTAGACAACTTCTCAGCCTATGGTGATAAGAGTGCAGTTGTTGTTGGTAATAATACTTCTTTACCCATCTCTCATATTGGCTCTTATTCCTTTAATTCAGATCTTAAACTCCTTGATGTCTTGGTTGTTCTCATCTTACTGGAACTTGTTATCCATCAGTACTCTAACCAGAGATTATCCTGTTGATGTGACATTTTCTGCTGATGCATTTTTTATTCAGAGCCGAAAGACAGACACAATACTGGCCAAAGGCAAACGTGAAGGAGGCTTATATGTTTTACAAGCACAGCAGGCTCATACCGCTCTCTCTGCAGCTCTTAGAAGAGATTCTGCAGCTCTTAAAATGAGAGCTTTATCTGTTTCCTCCCTTTTACCTGATCCCCACATATGTACCACTTGCAAATGGCCAAGAGCCACAAACTTCCATTTCTAGTTAATAACAAACGTGCTTCCTGGAGTTTTTTTGGAATTAATGCGATTTAAATAAGTATTTATCAAAATAATGTTGGGTTAAAAGTATTTAACACTACTAGAAAAATGCCTTACACTGACACCAAATTAGTGTCACTGAAAGTTTCTGTGACACTAAAAAAGTGTCGCTGAAAGTGGGGGCTAGTGACACTACATGTGACACTTTTTAAGTGTCACTACAAGTGTCATAGAATTGTGACACTACGATATCACAATATAACGACACATTGGCAACACCTTACCGCGTGCTGCGTAGGTGGACCTTTATGTGCCGGCCGCCAGTTCGCTCCCCTCTGCTGGCACCATCGTTGCAACACAGGCGTCGGGAGTGTGAAGAAGACGACAGATCTTAGTGAGATGCCAGAGCGCCTCGCTCTATCCCTTGAACGGATGTGTGTCAAGTCTGAAAAAACGGAAGAGGCAAAAATGCAAAGTCTAGCAGGCTAGCCCGTAAGTATTATCAATAGTGACGCGGGCCTTTAAATATACTCCTTAAAAATGAAAGTGTCACTACATGATGCTCATGCATTTTTGTTAGAAATGAGTGACACTTTTAAGTCGTTAATGTCATTTTATCAAAAAGTGTCACTGTAAGCCATTTTTCTACTAGTGTACGAATATACTGTTGGGCTTAACCCGGGTTGGGGAAAGTCGCCAAACCGTTTGGCGACTTATAAGTTGTCATCTCGTTTGGCGGCTTATAAGTCGCCATCTCGTTTGTCGACTTGTAAGTCGCCAAATGGTTTGGCGACTTTCCCCTTGCAAAAACACACCCAAGCGTTCTATTTCACACCGGCACCGGTCAGGGCCTACCAGGGCCGGTCTGGTGCCCCCGGTGGCGAAAAATGTCGTTTTCCGTCTTAAATAGATCCCAATTTTCGAAATTCACCGTTTGGCGACTTACAGAACGCACATGTTCAGAAACAGATCACATACAAAACACAAATTGGTAACAATGATACATAACAACACACCTGCTCAAAAATACAGTATAAAAACACAGTATATACATCCAATATGCATAACCAAGCACATCAACACATCATAAAGAAATGAAAAAGTACAAATAACACAATATTCATTAGTTTGCAGGTGGAAATACATAAAAAAGTAAATTGTTTCTACAACATTTGGTGTACATGAGTACGTCCAATAATACATGACTACAAGTTTTCATTATCTTCTTGATCGTCTTGGTCATGGAGATGTGGTTGTTGATGCATACGCTTACGCCGTTGTCGTGGTTGAAGAACAACTCCGTCACGCTGAGTCTGAGATGTAGAAGCTGCTGCTGCAGTACATGTCGATGCCATATAATCCTGAGAGGGGGTCATATGTATAAGATGGCCATAGTCCACTCGCTCCAACACATCCGAACAGAAGCAAGCAATGCCCGTCAGAACCTGATCATACATGTCCACGTCATGTGAATCATTCATCACTGTGGCAAAGCCCGTGTCTAAAATGTGAAACATGAATTATAATTATTTTGAAATAAATAAAAATCTTAAATAAAGAACATGAAATACTTTAGTAATTAGTAGCACACTCACCGTCAAGTGTAAAGCCATGGAAATAGGCTGGTAAGGTTGTAACACCCCGGCCCTGCAGGACCCGAGGTAGTTACTTCCGACCTTTAGTATTGTCCTCACAAACCACCACGAGCTTTTACCGCACACTTTGTCCTCACTCGTGCGCACCCTAAGAAACTTCTCATGGGGTCACCCATCCCAAGAATACTCCCGTGCAAACACGCTTAACTTTTGAGTTCTTGGGTGATGAGCTCTCTTAAAAGGAGATGCACCTATGTTTGGTATGAGTAGTATTATTAATACATTTAAATTAAATCTCAATTATTACAATCACCTCCACTTAGGATCGCAACGTCCTCGTTGCGCCCATAAATTAATTCAATCTCAATCATATCACAGAATCTTCCCCTGCTAAGTGCCCGCTCGATATCTAACGGATCGGCACACTGTCGCAGGATTGCTCTGATACCACGTGTAACACCCCGATCCGCAAGACCCGAGGTAGTTACTCTGGATCTCTAGTACTCTCCTCACAAACCGCTACTAGCCTTTTCCGTGCACTTTGTCCTCACTCATTCGTGTCCTAAGAAACTTCCCAGGGGGTCACCCATCCCAAGACTACTCTCGTGCAAACATGCTTAACATTGGAGTTCTTGGGTGATGAGCTCACTTAAAAGGAGATGCACCTCTATTGGTATGAGTAGTACTATTAATCATTTTCAATTAAATTTCAAGTATTACAATCACCCCCACTTAGGATCACAACGTCCTCATTGCGCCCATAAGTCAATCTCAAATCTCAAGTAAATTCTAGAATCCTCCCCCGCTAAGTGCCCGCCCGATATCCAACGGGTCAACACACTGTCGCAAGGTTGCTCTGATACCACCTGTAACACCCCGTCCTTGCAGGACCCGAGGTAGTTACTTCTGACCTCTATTGATTCTTCAATTATGAGTTGTGAGTAAGTTTTAATTAGGGATTTGGGATTGATGAAGGGGTGAATCATGATGTATGGCTAAACTCATGATGGATTAATTGCATGAATCTTGATTTAATTTGTGTTTGAATGATTTAATTGATATCTCTTGTAACCTAGAATGGCCACTAGGATTATAATTGCATGTAGAATAAATTAAGAGAGATCTAATTTATTCTAGGACACCTTCACACACACACTTAATCGTTCGCTAAGAGATTAGTAACGATTAAGGGGCCGTACGCTCGTTCATTTTGTCAATAATTTTAGATATCTGTCGCATGAGAGATCAGCCTGGTTCCCTAAATTATTGTACTATGCGCCGCGAGAGCGGTTAGAACTTAGTAATGAGTAGCGATTCTCAATTAAAATAATTTCATGTAATTAAGCCTGATCAGCCAGAAATCTGATTACCCCGGAATCAATCCATGTTCCCTATCGTCATTAATTAGAAAGAACCCATTAGTTTAATTACATTATTCGCAATTTAATTTTCCATCAAATCAAATCTCGCACAATTTATTTACTTATTTTTCTTAGTTAGTTTTTTCGCTGAATTTAATTAATACTTAATTCCCTTTTGTTCGTCCCTGTGGAAACGATACTCGTGCTTACACCCTATACTGCTACATATTTTAAGTGCGAGAAAACTCACATCATGTAGACGTCCCAGTCACAACAAGCTCTGCCCGCCTCTACCAAAATCATTTTTTCCTCAAAGAGTACCAACTTATAGCATTAAGACTTTTTCCAAAAACACCTTAAAAGGTGAGTTTTTAAAAGTAGAAGCAATTGCAAACATTGCTTCTAGGGCAACTCATCACTTATTTTCATACTGGTGGGCATTCTCGCTTTCACACCTGACCTTGTGTTCCGTTCTAAAATGGCGGCATAATAAGTGCAATAATCCTTTCTTACTATTTGGTGGAGTGCTTGTGGGTCTATTGACAAAAATGATTGCTTTTTAGGTTTTTCTTATGTTTTAGTGTATTATTTTTTAAATAATGGTTGATGGTAATGTTGGGTCTATTGCATGCGTATTTATTTATTTTGGTAATACTAGATCCTCCCTAAAGATTACATCTTTTTTTATTCTAAAGTACATAATAATTCTCTTCTACATATTTCCAAACGGTGAATGGTTTTTTCATATATTTGCTTCGACGCAATTTCCAACTGTGAGTGTACTTAGGTTTTGTGGGTTTGTAGCGATGTGTTGAAGTTTACTGGTAGTAGATACAAACAATTTAACAATCGCGTGAGGGATGAGCTGGCAGTTTTTGCGGGAGGATCTTACCGCCTGTATTCCGGTTGTCGCATCATACCGGAGGAGGAAACAGATCTTGAACGCGTAAAAGAAACTTTGTTTACCCTATTTTTCATGGTGGGAGGTAACAAAAGTGTCAGGTTATCACTAAGGGGTGATAACCTCTACCTAATTGGCTTCGATAGTGATCAGAGCTGGTTTGAATTCAAAGGTGGAAATCTAATTGCAGACTCAACTAAACTGGAATTTGGATGCAGCTACAACTGTAACACCCCGCCCCGTAGGGTCGGACCCTAGTACTGTCCACACAAACCTCCACTAACCTTTAACGCGCACTTTGTCCTCACTCATGCGCACCCTGAGAAACTTCTCAATGGGTCACCCATCCCAAGACTACTCCTGTGCAAGCACACTTAACTTTGGATTTCTGGGCTAATGAGCTCCATTAAAAGGAGATGCACCTTGTTGGTATGAGTAGTAATATTAATCCGTTTAAATTAAATCTCGAAGTATTACAATCACCCCCACTTAGGAACGCAACGCCCATAAACCAATCTCAAATATCAATCAAATCCCATAATCCTCCCCCACTAAGTGCCTGCCCGATATCCAACGGGTCAGCACACTGTCGCAGGGTTGCTCTGATACCACCTGTAACACCTCGCCCCGTAGGGTCCGAGGTACTTACTCCTATACACCCTTTGGACCTCTAGTACTGTCCTCACAAACCTCCACTAGCCTTTAACGCGCACTTTATCCTCACTCATGCATGCCCTGAGAAACATCCTAGTGGGTCACCCATCCCAAGACTGCTCTCGTGCAAGCACGCATAACTTTGGATTTCTTGGCTAATGAGCTCCCTTAAAAGGAGATGCACCTTGTTGGTATGAGTAGTACTATTAATCCGTTTAAACTAAATCTCAAGTACTACAATCACCCTCACTTAGGAACGCAACATCCTCGTTGCGCCCATAAACCAATCTCAAATCTCAATCAAATCCCATAATCCTCCCCTGCTAAGTGCCCGCTCGATATCCAACGGGTCAGCACACTGTCGCAGAGTTGCTCTGATACCACCTGTAACACCTCGCCCCGTACAGTCCGAGGTAGTTACTCCTACACACCCTCCGGACCTCTAGTAATGTCCTCACAAACTTCCACTAGCCTTTAACGCGCACTTTGTCCTCACTCATGCGCGCCCTGAGAAACTTACCAGTGGGACACTCATCCTAAGACTACTCCCGTGCAAGCACGCTTAACTTTGGAGTTCTTGGCTAATGAACTCCCTTAAACGGAGATGTATCTTGTTGGTATGAGTAGTACTATTAATCCGTTTAAATTGAATCTAAAGTATTACAACAACGATCTTAGCTCTAGATATCAATTGAACGTTAGGAAAGCTTCTTTCGAGTCAGTTTTGGCTTCAATGTCAGGATCCATGCCCAATATTGAAAATTGTAAACATGCTCTAGTGACATTGATTTTCATGATTTGTGAAGCTTGCAGGTTCCAATCCATTTCAGATTTCATAGTTGATAAATTCATGTTGCAAGCTCAAATCTCAGACGACATGGCGTTCATGGTGAATGATTGGGGAAGGGCCTCGTCAGCCATCATACAAAGGCAGAAAATCCTCGATCCCCAGAAGAAATTCCTCATACATCCATGCTAAAGACACTGACTTTAGCAATTCAGCACATTGCCTTGATAAAGAACTCCGTTTTCCTACTTGACATTTGCTTGCATTAGCTTAAAATGTAACACTGCATCCATCCCAAAAACAAGTTCTCGTTCATTATATTTAATTTTTTCAATATTAAGAACATCATTTCAATCTTTAAATTATGTATCAAATGTTTAACATATTCACATCTGACTATTTGATTAAATAGTACATAATAGCCTGGTAGTACACACTCACACACACAGACACACTTATACGAAGTGTATATTGAAAGCTCAATGGAGAGTGTTCTGTTTGGTGCGGTTGTTGTGGACGAGGCTGCCAAGGAACTAAAATATGTTGCACTGATTCGGTTGTTGTGGATGAAGTTGCCCATACACTACAATATGTTGCACTGAATCCACTTCAGCTCTTAAAGTCAAGAGGAACCAGATGTTTTATGGTTGGTGTTGGTGATCCTAAGTAGCTTCCTGGAACAACTCTTTCCACTGTTGCTACCAAATATTTTTTCCAGTGTAACATGCTTGAGCGCTTGCAGAGGGCTGCACATCGTGTGGTCATGCTCACCAAGTAGTATATGATGCATCCCGAAGATATTCTGTTTTCCATCTTTGCACTTCTAGTGGAAAGTTGATAAATGGAAATTCGATGTCCACAAAATTTGTACACTTTCATGAAACACGTGTTCTTGGGCCCTATGTATTCTTTGATGTTGTTGATGGAAATCAGCTCCACGGAAAGAACTTTGGTGCCATGTCTGTATAATAAGTGGGAGGTCAACACTACAGTTGAATTGTTGGCCAAAGAATTGGCGTCATAACACCTTATAAGTCCCAACTCTCTCTCTCTCTCTCTCTCTCTCTCTCTCTCTCTCTCTCTCTCTCTCATTCACGATTTTCCAGCACATTTGGAACTTCTGTCACATTAGAAATGGAATTTAAGTATCGGGCACAGTGGATGGCTTTCACGGCGAGAAGTGGATATACTTATATTTTTAACAACTAGGGCAGCCAAAGCATGCTCTACTGATCAGACTTACCCTTCTAATATTGGATTTGTTGCAGATGGTGAAACGAACGAATGTTGCTTTAAGAAAGGCGAAACTGTCTTTATGGATCTTAGATTATGCAACTACATTGCAGAAAAACCGAAGCTGGGATGCTCGAATAAAAGATGCAAAAGAAAGAAATTTGGTCATATCAGTCAGAAAAGCCATAAACTTCTGTTTTCAAGTCAGCTTCAAAAGAAAACTGAGCATCAGAAACTCAAAGGCATCCTAAAAAGGTAGAAAAAATGAAAGTTGATTAGTACGATCAACATACACTGAAACTAAACAACAGGTTTGAAAGGAAAAGAAGGCAGACTGAAGCAGTTGAGGATAGTGATGCAAGAGCTTGCAAACCTACAGTTTTTAAAGCTGGAGATAATTGAAGGAATGAGTCTCACGGTAAAAACAAGGAGGGGTCTGGCAAGCAAACAGAAACCTATCATGATAAAGTGATAAACATGATTTTGAGTCACCTAAGAAGGATCTAGTAGTGTCCACCACAGTTAAAAATACTGATGGAAGAAATAGTAAGCCCGCAGTTAACAGAAATCAAGTTGATGCTAGTGGGAAGAGGAAGACTTATGACATCAGGAGCAATTCATTAGAGGATATGGAAAAAGTAAGGGGTAAAGAGCCTTTGGACAGTGGAGGTGTTAGATCATTATTTAATTGTGTTCAAATTAATTGTAATTGTAATTTAACTAAAGAGTCTTTGTATAAGCAGGATTAATTGAGAGAGAATTAGGCCCGATTAATATGCTCCAATTTAAGCCCATACGCCTAAGCTGATGTTTCCTAATTGTAATAGGGTGTTCGAACCTCTGCCTATAAATACAGGCAGAAGGGGTCGAAACAACCTAAGTCTCTACATATTCTGTTCCGCATATTATTCTTGTAGAGCACCTAGATAGATAAATTCTCTCTTAACAATTTGTCCGTGTATTCTTCATCATCGATTCATCATTCTGAATATACGGTATTAATTGTTGTGAGTTCTAAAAAGCATCCCACCGTTTCTCGATCAAGTTGTGAATCCGGATATCGTGCGCTAGCAAATACATTTGCGGATATCCTTTGGCTGTCTCATCTCCTTAAAGATATGCATGTTTCCTTATCCCGGACTCCTATGATTTTATGTGATAACAAGAATGTTGTTTTCCTCGGTACAAATCCCGTCTCTCACAAACTGGCTAAACACATTGATCTTGATTGTCATTTTATTCGAGAGCAAGTTATGGCCGATTGACTCCTTCCTCAATTTGTGCCTTCTCACTTAAATGTTGTTGATGTTTTCACCAAAAGTCTATCTAAACCTTTGTTCCTGCTCTTTAGACAAAAGCTTTGTGTTGTACCAAATCCCACGTTGTGTTTGAGGGCGGGGCGGGGGGGGGGGGGGGGGTGTTAACGATAATGATCATCAAAGTGGTAATTGTCTAATTTGTAAAAAATAATACCAATAAATCTTCCTAGAGATTATCTTGTATAGGATAGAATTATATATCCGTAACTTTTGTATAGGATAGAATTATCCTTCTTTACTTATCTATTTACTCGTACTCCTATATATATGAGCAATATACAAATCACAATTTTAAGGTGGAAATTAAACTCCTTCAGCCTACATGCGTATCGAAATCTGTTTGGATGTTGGCAAACCTCTAAAGGCGGGTACAACAATTAGGAAAGGAGGGGGGCTATTGAGCGGATTTTAAGTATGAAAAGTTGTCTAATTTTTGTTTTTCCCTTTGGAATATGAGAAAGGAGACAAGGCTCTGGATAAACCTTTTGGGACGTGGCTTAGAGCGGGAGGGGGGGGGACCTCGTCCCACAACGGATAATAAATGACTTGTCCAAAAAGGGGCTTCGGTGAGAGGAGTGAGCAAAATGCAACATGCATACTGACAGAGTTAGGATTATGGGAAATTTGGACAAATGGAGGAAGGGAGTCAGGACTGGCCACACAAGAGCCACAGGGTTAACCAACACCAGAAGTGGCGCGAGAGACCAGAAGAGGAGATGTTAATGTGGGAGGAGCGGGACAAATAGGATGAAGTGACTCAAGGAATTGCTCGATGAGCCAAAAAAAATAAACGGGGAGGAGGCGGGTGTTGGATACCAGGCCCGCTTGGGTCTCTAAGGAGATGGTACCCCAGTGGGTACATAGTCAAGATTCTCGTGATTATGAGGAGACAACTTTATTCAAATTATTTTGCTCTTATTTCATCTTTTATTTCAAGTTGAATGTTGTTTTAATTATAGGGGGTGTTTGGTACAGAGCATTTTCGCCGAAAAATGTCGATTTGACCACTTTTAGCGTTTTCAATAAGTGAAAAACTATTTGGTAAACAGCCATTCGGCACCAGCGTTTTTGAACGGAAACACTGAAATAAAAACGCTGCTATAGAAGAGTTTTGGGTTGGCGTTTTGAAAAATGTCATTTTTTACTAATTTTATGGCCAAACAGCTAAATTACCAAACATCTTCTGACAACTAGCCAACTTATTCCGCTAGTCAAACCCGTTGATTGAATCTGCTATTGACAACCCGCTAACCGCTAACCGCTGAATGTCAAACACGCCCATATTCTTTATTTCTACTAACAGAACTCTAGAGTTTAGGTTGAGTGATGAAAGGTCTATTACGTCCATCATTGGCTCAGTTAAGCCCATTATAGAATCAGCGAGACATGTTACTTTTTTGAAGGTGATTGACTCTAAGCCTGGTTCGATGACAGATGGTCGGAAAGGAACTTTTTGTCTTTTTGTATCTTGCCAGAATTATAATTACTCAATTTAAATCACTTTTTCTCATAAATCATTGTAATATAACCAACCTTATAATCGCCCCAATGGGGGTATTTTTAGTTTTTTACTACTAATAAATGAGAGGGGGAATAAATTCAGTATGCTTGTGTTACAACTTTGTGGGCTTATGCCCTTTGGCATATAAGACGACGAAACCTAGTCACATCAGAATGCTTGATGGGCTTATCTGTGTTTTGTCAAAGGTCGAGATGTGGCGCCTTTGCTGATGTAGGTGAGAGAACCTCGTCTGTGAGAGGGGTTATGGAAGAGTTGCCCCTGGATGCTACTGGATGGAGGTGGGATATGGATGAGGTGTGAAATGGAGATGTCACCTTGGACAGGAACAAGGTATCATAGGGAGAGCCCCTCGTTAACTGATTAGTCATGGGCGATGTCACTCGTCCATAGGTGGGACCGTGGGATATAGTTGAGAATGTGAAAGAAATATCACCATTCGTCAATGTTTGAGATGGGGTGTCATATGAGAGCTCCTTAATTAGTTGACGGGATTTTAACATTTTACGTCAAAGGTTGTTGTTGTGGGGAACACCTTGTCTATTCTTGAGCCCATAAATGAGGTTTAGATGTCTCTAATTCTATTGGGTTGGGCTGAAGTCTATTATTGTTCTATTGAGAATGTGTGTTGTGGGTCAATATCCATACACTCCATTAATAATTTTGGCTCGAATTGAGTTTGGACACCATATCCACGCTCCATACATCGCCCCAAGCATCGCAAAATGTACGATCCGAACTCGTTCTAGCTTGAGCTCAACCTCGAGCAACTAGATTTATGTCCACTTCAAGTTGAGGCCATGTTGTATGCACCACCTAATTATTTATGTATAGTGATTCATTCCAAACATGTCATGTAAATGCAAGTAAAGACTCAAGTAACAATACACCGCAATACCCACATCAAATTAGAGCATGAACAAAGATAATGGCCAACTTAGCATGAAAATCAAATTGCTTCTTTCCAAGTCCCTTTGTTAGAATGTTCACACTTTTGTGTGAGTGTTGCAACATGACTCGCCATATTAACATACTAGGAAACAACGTGTTCCGAATAAACTCACATTTAACCTCAATATGCTTCATATACTACTAAACCATTTGATACTCTTTACTATTAAGATTTAAGAGTAGTTGTACCATCACATAATCACGATATACCACCATCGCCTAAGCATGAATTACACTAACACTCTAGCCTTGTATACATTTCAATTAACAAGATACTACCACAAGCAATTGGTATTTTGTCTTAGTCGGCATATAGCATACATGTGTTTTTTCTTTATTTTTCAAGAAATTGAAATAATCGTCCCTATCGAACAAGACGACTTAATGTATAAGGACAAGAAATGAAATATGACCAACACCATTGTTGGAACCTAATGTTTTGTTGATGACAAACAACTAGTGTTACTTTTGGTCTATAAGTGATTGTAGGAAAGGAAGTTTAAGTCATGCTTTGGAACAAGCCGTGGACCTGAACCTAGAACTGCCCGACAGATCCAAGATTGAATATATTGACTTACTTAAAAATATCTTTTCTCTCCATTCAAGTTCGATTTTGTCTTGCTAAATTAAAGAGAATTTTTTAGTAAGGATATAATCAATGATCATACAAAGAAAGGATGTTTCGTGTAAAGGAAAGCTATTTAAATCAAAGGCATTGATTAAGAGATATTTCTACAAATCAAGTGTAACACCCCCATTTTTCCCGCCCAAAATAATACTTGAAGTAATAATATATTGATAACAACCTTGATTTATTCCTTAAAAATAGACAGAGTTTTGCAGCAGAAATAACAGTAATGAAAAAAGAGTGTGTTACCGCCACACCCAGCCCTCAACTTGGCTGGATGTTAAGGCTATCCACCATGAGTTCAACCGAATTAAAAACTTGAATTCAAAATTTAGTAACATTATTTAAACTAAGTGAAGACTACACTTAAATCTTCTAAAGCGCTCTCAAGGCTCGTCAAACATCATGAGCTTCATATTCATCATTACCTGCACAAATAAAGTGCAGAAAACAAGACAAAGAAAAGGAAACAAAAATTAGCTTTAGAGCTAAGTAAGTACTACCCAACCCTGTAAAATAATCACGTTTAATTTGTCAAAAATAGTTCTTTGTGTTATAATATAGCTATAAAAAAAATTCCATTTACTTCCCAAAAGTATTTTTTCAAATCAAAAACATCATTTAATTATCAATTTTATAATCTCAAATACCCTATAGTTTAAAAATAATATTTATAAGCTCCAAACAATTAACATCTCAAAAGAAGTATCACTTTAAAAAAAAACTTTTGTAGCTAAAAATATCACCATTCCGAAAATCAATGGCACTCTTAGATTCTTTTAAGATGGGCGAAACTCAAGATTCCTCGAACCCAATGAATCGTTGTTGTGTACGACTCATCCCGGAATTCCGACTCCTACCAACCACCAATTGGAAACTGAACTTCACTCTTAAGTGTGCACACCACCTAAAAGGGATTCCAAGCCCTCGAAGTAGTAAGAAGTCCAAGTAGTTCGGACAACGTCCCCCTACCTCACAATGGGTTAGATAGCCGGGTAATTAGAAACTACTACCGCGGCCACCAAAGAACTTTTAAAGTTCTCAAAAGAAATACCGGGAATCTCCCGCCACCAATAATCATCTTAAACCTAAACTAAACCCGCGGTATATAGCTCTAACCACCCACACCTCGTGTTTCTCTCGAGATGTCAATAATCATTATAAAAACATTATTCATTCTTGGAAAATCATTTCTCTTTAGTCATCCAGAATATCTATTTAATAGATACATCCACAAAAAATTCACATTCATAAATACTCCAAAATTCTTTTACATAAAAATTCACTCCAAGTCATACTAGGGATTAAATCCCAAAATATATCTCCAATATTTCACAAATTCTTAGTCGTCCAAAATAGTACACATTTAAAATTTACACTTAATCACATAATGCATAATAAGCATATAATACGAGGAAACAAATTTTGGATTGGCAGAGAAACTTAAAGTAGGTCCTGACGCCCCTAGTTCTCCTCTTCTATTCCGGTCTCTAAATAATCACCTTTTTAATTAAGATGATATAATTAGTCACTTATTCTATTTTTAATAATTTATCCAATTTTTCCCTTTTATTTTATTATTCGCATTTTAAGATTAATTTATTCGAATTTATTTAATATTCAAATTTCATAATTACCTTAATTTATACTAATCAACATTATTACAATTAGTAAACCCGAATATTATAACAATTATTTAAATTAACTAATCATCATTAACTTAAATCTGATTTTATTAATTACTCAAACACTTGATATTTCCGAGTCCGTAATTATGTTAATTTTATTACTCTACTTCAATTAATCCCATAATTAGTGACAATAATATCTATCAAATTTTATTTAATCTACTCATGTTACTAAGTCCAAATAAATAATTATTATTTTAATACAATATTTGTTTATTTAGTTTTTATTAATTAAATCATCAATTCCTTTTTATTATTATGTAATTATATTAAATAACAATTAACAAATTTATCTAAGTGATTACTATTAATTAATCAAGCCAATTTCACCATTAATATTTCTCATCTCAAATTTATAAATTTTGCAGATTATTATTATTATTATTATTATTATGATTATTATTATTATTATAACTTAAAGTTGGCCCAACCCAAACTGGATAATACGGAACACGTAGTATAGCAGCAGTGTCAAAAGATTGTCTTCTTCGTGAAATACCGGAAACAAGGCTGATAGTTGATACGTAGGGGGGATTTTACCTTGACGGAGGTGGTAGCGGGATCCTTCTGTGACGGCGATGGTCGGGAATGGACTGGCAGCGGCGGCAACCCCTCCTTCTTTTCCGTTTTCCGTCGTTACGGTTAGCCCAACAAAATTCCGGCAAGCGATATCTCTCTCGTTTCACGACCGTTTTCAACGATTCTTTCACCGTTGGATTCCTCTCGTGAAGGGGAAGGTTTTTAGAGTGTTTTCACGGATCGGTTTTGGCTAAAACGAATTGATAGAGTATATCTAGAGAGAAGTGAGAGCTAGAGAGAGAAGTGCAATAATATGCTTCAATAGAATGAATTTGTAACCCCTATAACTACTCCCAAGGGGAGTATTTATAGAGAAAATTAGGGTTGGGCTCCCAAGTCTTGGGCTTGGGAGGCCCATTTACAACTGGACCGCTACTGGGCCGAATACAAAGCCACTAATGGGCTGTATAAATGAACAAGTATAAAATCCGATTCTGTGAGGTCTTCGTGGCCGACGAGGGCGTGGCCGACGAGGGCACGGCCGACGAGGGCGCGGCCGACGAGGGCACCCGGGTTCCTTGGACTCAGGACCATAATCCGAGTTGGCCCCTTTTCGGCCGACGGGGGCGTCCTGGCCGACGAGGGCGCCACTCTGTTGTCTTGTGCTTTCTGTTCTTCCGAGTATGTGGGTCCGGGGGCTCAGGCCCATATACTCCATCAGGAGTCCCCCACTCTCTAAGCTGAGACGTAGACGAAGTGAAGGAGAGTAGATTCATGTGCTTTAGTGCTTCTGGCCGATGCGTGCATCCCCGGCGTTCAGCCGTCGCGGCGCTGGCGTTGTTTCCTCTTTGGTGATCCTGTTCTGTGCTTTGGCCGTTACCTGTCCCTCGCTGTGGGCGGGGAGGCCGTTGTTTCCTTAAGGTGTTCATTTGAGGACGATAAGTGTCTTGTTTCAATGGCGGCCGTTGAAAGGCACGTTTCGCTTGGGCGTTGATGGTTGAAGTTTGTGTTTGGGCCGATGAGGCCACTGAAGTTGATCCTTGCTTCGAGGACGATGGCGTCCTTTCCTTTGGGTGGCCGATGAGGGTGCTCGTGCACTCCTTTTGGCCGTTGTTGATGATGTCATGTGCCTCTGGCCGATGTGTCCATTGTGATGCGTGGACGATGTGGCCATGCTTTGTGGTTGCATTCATGTTCTTTGCATTGTTGCTTTTTGTTTCGTTGAGGCCGATGTAGTCCCCCAGTCCCCCACTGCTTCAGGCCGAAGAGTGTGAGGGGTGAAGGAGTTGCATGAGTCCCTGGCCGAAGCGGTCTCTCCGTAGTCCCCCTGAATCCAACCCTCATGGCGATTTTCTGGCCAACGTAACCCTGTGGGAGAACCCTTGTGCGCAGATCGCTTGTAGAGAGTTATCATCAAGGGTTAGTACGAGGAGCCGATGGTTGTGGGCTTCTTTGTTCATTTTGTTCTGTGGCCGTTATGGGTGTTTGTTACGTTCCTGGCCGTTGCCGTCTCCTGGCAAGCAAATGGGATGTGGGCTCCTGCTGGTAGTTGTGAAGCCGGCACGTGTGTAGGCCGTAGAGTCTGCTTTGCTGGTGGGCTGATATTGATTTTGGCCCGTTGGTGACGTGGTGGCCTCCCATTGGCGACCGCTGATGTGGCCATTGGGAGGGTGCCACGTGTAGTGACCGTTGGGTGGGGGGGTTCTATAAATACCCCTCCCCCTCCGACGAGAAATCACATTTGCATTCTGAATTGTCGAAGTGCTGGCCATTTTTCTAGAGAGATAAACTCCCAAGGTTGTTCTTCGTTGTTCAAGGTTAGTGTTCATCGCGATCTTCCTCACTTTTCATATTTTGCTTCCTAGACTATTGATCTAGTGTTAGGCGTTTGAACACCCTTAGATCTTAAGTTAGTCTCCTTAGGCCCGTAGTAGTAGTTATGAAGAGCTTGAACGAAGACTACTACCCCTACGACGACCAGCCCTCCACGAGGTCACTTGACTACGAGGTGCTCGAGGAGTTCGAGGAGGAGATAGAGCATTTAAGTCCCTACAAATCCGAAGAGCCGGTGGACGAGGAAGGCGAGGACGAGGAGTCTGCCTCCTCTTCAAAAGGTGAGGACGTAGGTGCGTCCCGAGTGGTGGACGGGGCGTCCACTTCTGCTGTCATTCCCTGCCGGAGGCCGGTGTCTGCCGTGAAGGGAGCAGTTAAGCCGAAGAGGGTGAGGAGGCTGAAGAATGGGCCGGGCATCTCCTACCTGGATCTCACCAATATCTTTTTGATCAAGCCGGAGAGCAGTGCGGCCGACTATCTTGTTGCCCAGATGTACGTGGGGCCGTTCGGGCGGGTTAGGGCACCCAGGCCGACGGACCATGTTCTTCTTCCGCCACCGGGATACTTTGGGGTATACCCGATGAGTTTTGCTAAGGGGTTGAGGTTCCCCCTTCACCCTTTCATCGCTGAGTACCTGGACATGGTAGGGCTTCCTCCGGCCTTGCTGACGCCGAACAGCTACTCCTTGATGGTGGGGTTTTTGCTCCGGTGTGAGGAGCTAGGCTACAGGCCGACAACGGCCCTCTTCATGAATCTGTACCAGATTGGCCGAGGAAGCCACAAGAACTGTGCGGCCTATGCTACTCTTCAACAGCTACCGAAGAAGAGGAGCTTCACGGACTTGCCTTCGTCCATTCATGGGTGGAAGAGCAAGTTCGTTTTCGTATCCCTGGGTGAGAGTGGCACCGAGTTCCCCTCTCTCGGCCATACCGGGAGGTTCAATCTCCATGACCCGCCGAAGAGCTCTATCTTGGACGCTCAGGTGGAGGCTTTCCTGGAAGGGGGGCCGAGGAGCGTGAAGGATTACGTTACCGAATACAAGATGACCGCCCTCGGCTTCTTCAGATACCATCTGTATGGCGATAAGGAGGATGACCTCCAACTCTGGCCGAGGATGACCACCACTTTTGAAGAGGCCGACGGCCCGGATTTGGGCATCCCTACTGAGGCCGATGGTAATTACTTCTTCGGCTTTCTGTCTTTATGTTTTGTTCCTTTGTCTTACTAATCCGTTTGTGTTTTTCCTTTGTAGACTTTGCAATGGATCGTCGTTCCATAATGGCTATTGCCAAGGCCAAAGCGGCCGAGGAGTTGGCTGCTAAGGCGGCCGAGGCGGCCAGACGTGCCGCGGCCGATGGGGGCGGGGCTAGTACTGGTGCGGCCCCAAAGCCTGCCCCATCGAAGAAGAAAAGGCCGGCCACTGACGGCCAGAAGAAATTGACTGAGGCCGGTCTGAATGTCTCCAAGAAGACGAAGAGGCCACCTTCTCCTTCCCCGGCTACCGAGGCCGGTACTCTGGCTGTTCCCAGCGTGGACGATGGTGGTCCCGTCGTGGATCTGACTGTTGCTGGTGATGCTGCCCTGTCGCTTCCTCTCGTCCAGGAACCGAGGACGAAGAGGGCCGGCAAGGAGATAGCCGGTGCCACCTACCAGAAGATGGTAGAATACCCCGTCGGCGGGGGGGTGTTCGATGATGTTGTCCTGGGGCACGACGTCCTAGCCCAGGCCATGCCGGCCAAAGATCGGGCTTACTTGAAGAAGCTCGGGGACGTTAAGATTTACGAGGGCGGCATGGACCTCCTCGTCCAAGTAAGTTACCTTCCTTTGTAAGTGTCGTTTTTCTCGTCGTCCGTGTAGAATCATTTGCCTGACTTTTCTTTCCCTTGTTTCTGCAGAGTGCCTTCATGCTCATGGAGAGCCACAAGAGGCAATACCGAGAGATAGCTCGCTTGAAGGAGCTGGAGCAGAAGGCCGCCTCGGCCGACGAGGCGGTAGCTTGCCTGGACCGGCTCCGGGAGGATGCCAGGGCGTTGCAGGCCAGGGCCGATGAAGCCGCCGCAGCCAGGGACGATGCCCTGGCCAAGCTCGAGGAGAGCAAAAGGGAGCTCGAGGAGTCCCAAAGGGCCCTGGAGGCCGAGCGGCGCAAGAGCGAGGAGGCCGTCAAGGCGAAGGCTGAGGCCGAGGCCGCCGTCGTGAGGGCTGCTGATGAGGCCGTCGAGAAGTTCCTGGCCGAGGGGTGGAAGGCCGATGAGAGGCTTCCCTGGTGCTACGGGGTGGTGGCCGCCAGGCTTGAGAGTTGGGGGATGAACTCCCCCGCCGGCCAGGAGTATTTCAGCCGAGAGATGTCCATGTATTATAACATGGGCCAGGAGCGGATGCAAAGGCTCCTGAGTCGGCGGCTCTCTCGTTCTTTGAAAGCCATGAACTATACGTCTGGGTGGGCTAGACGGAACCTGAAGCTGCCGAAGCTGATGAAGGATCCAGAAGAGCAGGCAAAGCTTCCCTTGTCGGAGCGGGAGTCCCCAATTGAAAGCTCCGACCTTGGCGAGCCAGATTACACCGAGTTTGATTTTTTGGACGATGCCACAAGTGCTGCAGCCGCCGCCGGCCAGGAGGCTGAGGCCGAAGAGGGAGCGGACGAGGCCGAAGAGCCAGCCGCGGATGGAGGTGCTCCAGAGGCTTGATCGGCTACTCCTTTGTAGTTAGTTTTCATTTTTGCCCGAATGATGTAACGGCCGAAGAGCCCACCTTTGTACTGAATTGAATATATATGAAAATATTTTGTTGTCCTGATCGGCTTTGAATTCCTTGTATGCTTGTTTGCTATTTGTTATTTCAATTCTGAAATTTGTCTAAGTGTCAAGGTCATAACTTGGGTGACCCGCGAGTGTACGCTACGTCTGTGAGGTCGGCCTCCCTGTCTGGTGGCCTGGTCAGCCTATTCATCTTTGCCTTACTATCAGGACACTTAGGAATTTCTTCAAAAAATTTCCCAAGTGTTTTGGGTCCACGTAGTTGCTGTCTTTCCGGCCTGGTGGCTTGATCGGCCTGGCCGCCGTTTCTCTGCTATCGTAACACTTAGGATTTTTCCAAAAATTTCCTAAGTGTTTTTGGATTCTTGTAGTTGCTTCCCTTCCGGCCTGGTGGCCTTGTCGGCTTGACCGGTGTTGATGCAGTATCATAACACTTAGAATTTTTTCAAAAATTTCCTAAGTGTTTTTAGATCCACGAAGTTGCTTTCTTTCCGGCCTGGTGGTTTTGTCGGCTTCACCGGTGTTTCTTTGCTATCATAACACTTAGGATTTTTTTTAAAAAAATTTCCTAAGTGTTTTGGATCCACTTAGGTACCTTCTCTTCAGCCCGGTGGCTTTGTCGGCCTGTCCGGTGTTGATGTAATGTCATAACACTTAGGATTTTTTTTCAAAAATTTCCTAAGTGTTTTTGGGTTTACTTAGGTGCTTTCCCTTCGGTCTTGACCGTGGTGTCCGCTCCGTCCAGGCGTTGGATTTCTTCCCTTTTATTAGAATTTTTTCAAGTGTCTAACTTCAACTGGCTGAGTGTTCTCGTCGTCCTGTCATTGGGTTTGTCATTGTTGACAAATGCTCTGAGAGATTCCCCCAAGTGTTTGAACCCGTGTCGCTGTCGGCATGTGTCCTTTGTGTTGTGGCCGATAAGGGCGCCTTTACCCTGATACTTTGAATTTAGAACTCTTCTAAGTACACATGCAGAGGTGCAGATAGCTAACGGTCTTGGAGTATACTGGTACCCGCTTCGGCTATAGTTCCTTCATTTGAGTACTTAGATAATTTTCTAAGTATAAAGGTTAGGCATTTACTTTCCTTGCGGTACCGCTGTCGGCCAAGGTCTGGCTTGTGGCCGATGAGGGTGCTGGATAAGGAATGGCTTTCCAAGGAGATGGTCCTACCTTCGTCGGCCAGCCATGGTTCCTTGTTGAGGAACCCTCTATTTCCCAGGATTTTTCAAGTGTTTGGTAAACACTTGAACGAATTCCCAAAGGACTTGCGCTTAAACAACAGCCTTGGTTCCAGTGCCTGCGTCGGCCATCCGAGGTGCTGTGGCAAGTAGAGGTTGTTTCTTGATTGCTTGATCAATCCGCGGGTGATAAGTGCCCGCGTCGTCCTGGTCATCCTCAGGATTGTGGTTTGTTTCATACCAAACGTTGGTGCTTCAAAGGACTGTGGCCGATGAAGGTCATCTCTCGCGTGTCACCCAACCGATGCGGTTAGGGTTTTATAGGCGTGTGTTTCGGCCTTGATCATTTCCTTGTAGTGTGTGGACGTGTCGTCCATGTTACCTGTCCGTGGTACTACACTTGTGTTCAACTGATATGTACTTGACCAAACTGGGCCTGTATTGTGGGGATTTTATTTTTTCATTGCTCGAGGCCGGCTAGTGTGCGCGGCCGTCGGCTTCCCTCTTTTTCCCTTATATATCTTTTTTTTGTTTCGGGGGGTATCCTTCTTTCAGGCTTCGGCCGAAGGGTGTGCTCGTCCTTCGGCCGGTTCGGACTTCGTTTATAACGTCCGTGATCTCAGGGCGGGTCCCGTCGCCTATTTATGACGCGGGCTAGACTTTTGGTCGGTTTCCAACGGCTGTCGTTGCCCATCCCTGAGTTTTGGGATTTTGTCACCTCGGCCATGATTTCAGGCCTGTCGTCCTGCGTTCTGGCGCGTGGACGACGCGGTGAGCTTCCCGTTTCAAGACGTGGGCCGTTTGCGGGCCCCTCGTCCTGGGGACATCGTCGGCCATACCTGAGCGTTTCACTTCTAGGCTTACGGGGCCAGGACGATGTGCTCTCTCAGCTAGGCCTGAGCCCTTCGCTGATACAAAATACAATGGAGTGCCTGAGCTTGTCGCTCGTAGGCTGCAAATGCAAGGGGCCATGTCGGCCATGCCTGAGCCTTTCGCTCTAAGGTGGCCGACGAGGGCACCTGCTAATGTTTTACTTTGAATTTCCAGAGAAAAAATCAGAACATGATTTTATTCATAAGTGGCTCAAGGCCGAGGGTGGCGTTCAATCAGTAACCCGTTAAGGGGTGAGGGCTTCGCCGTCTACACCTCCTTCGGATTACTGATAAAACTTCACCAGATGGTGTACATTCCATGTTCGTGGTACATTGGACCCATTTGGGCGTTTAAGCTTGTAGGTGCCGGGTTTGACCACGGCACTGACGATGTAGGGCCCTTCGTACTTCAATGCTAGCTTGCCACCCTCTGTCGGCTGGCTTGCTTCCCTTCGGCGGAGGACGTAGTCCCCCACTTGAAATTCCCGAGAACGTACCTTGGCGTCATAGTATGATTTTACTTGGCGCCGGTAGTTCTCTGTTCGGACGTAAGCTTGCTCACGCCTCTCATCGACCAGGTGCATGTCGATCTTCATGCTTTCCTCATTGGCGTCAGGCTCGTATTGTTCCACCCGTCGGCTGGGGATGGTAACTTCCGTGGGCGCCTTTGCCTCGAAGCCGTAGCATAGGGCGAAAGGCGTTTCACCGGTCGCCCTCCTCGGCGTGGTTCTGTAGCACCACAGGATGTTGGGGAGCTCGTCGACCCAACTACCTCCTGCGGCCTGGAGCTTCTTCTTCAGCCCCTCCATAATTGTTCTGTTGGCGTTTTCGACCTGCCCGTTGCCCTGAGGGTAGGCAACGGAGGAGAAACGATGCTTTACCCCAAACTCCCGGAGGAGTTCTTGGAAAGGGGCTGCCTCGAATTGGGTGTCGTTGTCTGATATAATCTCCTGAGGGACGCCAAAGCGTGTGATGATGTTCTTGTAGACAAATTTTTGGCATCTGGCCCCTGTGATGCTGGCCAAGGGCTCCGCCTCGACCCACTTGGTGAAGTAGTCGACGGCGACGATGATGTAGCGGTTATTCCCGGCGGCTCTGGGCAGGGGGCCGACCAGGTCAATCCCCCATCTGGAGAATGGGATTGCGGTGCTGACGGGGGTGTAGTTGACAGCTGGCCGACCAGGGGCCTTCTGGAGTACCTGGCATGTGGTGCACTTCCTGGCCAGGTCAGCGCAGTCGCGTGCCATCGTCGGCCAGAAGAAGCCCTGGACGACGAGACGCCGGGACATGCTGAAAGGGCCCTGGTGTGAGGAGCAGACGCCACAATGAACTTCTTCCATGGTTGTGTCGGCCTCGTCCTGGTGCAGGCATCGGAGGAGAGTGCCATTATAGGACCGTTTGTAGAGTTTGCCATCTTCGATGGTGTAGCTTGGGGCCCTGAGTTTGGCAAGTTTGGCCCTCTCCTCGTCCGGGGGCAGCTCCCCCTTTGTGATGAAGGTGGCGATGTCGGAGATCCAGTCCTCTGGTCGCTGTTGGACGCACAAGACGGGGCTGGCATGGATGCTGGACATGCTCAATTCTTCGATCTTGGCCAACTGGGAGATGTGCTCCGGGGTGTCCGAGCTGAGCTTGGAGAGGATGTAGGCTTCGGCGTTCTCGGCCCTTGGGATCTGAGTGATCTTGTGGGTTTCAAACGCTTTAAGCAACTCCTCCGCCGCTTGTTTGTACTGCTTCATCCGGCCTTCCTTTGCTTCATACGATCCCTCCACCTGGCCCACTATCAGTTTGGAGTCGCACTTGATTTTGAGGTGCTTGGCCTTGAGGCCGGCGGCGAGTCTGAGACCGCTGAGGAGGGCCTCATACTCGGCCTCGTTGTTGGATACCCTGAAGTTGAAGCGGATGGCATAGTAAGCTCTGAATCCTTCAGGGGATATGAGGACGACGCCGCCGCCGCATGATTTCGCGGCCGACGAGCCGTCAGTGAACAGGGTCCATGTATCGTCATGTTCCGGCCCGGGGTTGGCGACGGCCGTCTCCCTTGCTGTGCATTCGATGACGAAGTCGGCCAAGGCTTGCCCTTTGATGGATGGCCTTGGCCTGATCTCAATTTGAAATTGGCTGAGGAAAATCGCCCATTTCACCATCCTAGAGGAGCTGGTGGGGCTCCTCATGAGTGCGCTGAGAGGCTGCTGGGTCAGTACATGGACGGCGTGGGCCTGGAAGTAGTGCCCCAGCTTCTTCACCGTGTGGACGATGGCCAGCACCGTCTTCTCAACGGGGGAGTACCTGAGCTCGGCCTCCCTGAGTGTCTTGCTGATGTAGAAGATGGCCTTCTGCGCCCCTTCGTCCTCACGGATGAGCACGGAGCTGATGGCCGACGTGCTCACCCCTAAGTACAAGAAGAGGGTTTCGCCGGCTCTGGACTTGGAGAGCACGGGTGGGGACGACAGGTACCTTTTCAATTCGTCGAATGCCTCCTGGCACTCCGTCGTCCACTTGAAGCTGCTGGCTTTCCGCATGATCTGAAAGAAGGGGAGTGCCCTCTCGGCTGACCTGGAGAGGAACCGGTTTAAGGCCGCCAGGCGCCCCGTCAGTCGATGTACCTCCTTGACGTTGCGGGGCGGCTCCATGTTGATGATAGCCTGCGTCTTCTCCGGGTTTATCTCGATGCCTCTCCGGCTGACCATGTAGCCGAGGAACTTGCCGCCCTGGACGCCGAAGGCGCACTTCTTGGGGTTGAGACGGAGCCTGAACTCCTTCATTATTTCAAAGATTTCCCGGAGGTCGTCGGCGTGGGAGGTGGCCTGCCTGCTCTTGATGATCATGTCGTCGACGTACGCCTCCATCGTCCGGCCAAGGACCGCTCTGAAGATCTTGGCCACCATCCTAGTATAGGTGGCGCCGGAGTTTTTGAGTCCGAAGGCCATGACGAGGTAGCAAAAAGATTCCCTCTGGGGTCATGAATGTCGTCTTTTCAGCGTCATCTTCATGCATGGAGATCTGGTGGTACCCTCTGAAAGCGTCGAGGAACGACATCAACTCGCACCCCGCCGTCTCGTCCACCAGCTGATCAATGTTGGGGAGAGGGAACGGGTCCATGGGGCATGCCTTGTTCAGGTCAGTGTAATCAACACGCATTCTGAACGTCGGTGGTTTCTGTGCGAGGACGACGTTGGCCAACCATGTTGGGTACTTCACCTCTTTGATGTGTTTGATTGAGAGGAGCATGGCGACCTCCCCTTTGACGAAATCCCGCCTGTCGGCGGACAAATAGTGCCGCTTTTGTTTGACAGGCGCGGAGGCCGGATCGACGGTCAGCCGATGAGTGATCACCTGGCGGCTGATGTCTGGCATATCGTCCGGACCCCACGCGAAGACAACGGCGTATGACCGCAGGACGAGGAGGATGGCGTCTCGTTGGTCCTGGGGGAGTTGCTTTCTGACCCTGAGAACCCGCTCCGGCCGGGAGGTATCCAGAGGGATTTCCTCGACCTCCTCGGCCGGCTCAGCATGTGGCCTTTCCTCGTCCATGGCGACGGCGGCCGTGATGGTGTCTATCCTCTGGCCCTCCCTCTCGGCCGGCCTCGTCAGTTTGAGGTAGCATGCCCTGGCTATCCTCTGGTTTCCTCTGGCGTAGCCGATGCCGTCATTGGTGGGGAACTTCAAACATAGGTGCTTCATGGAGATGATGGCCTCCAAGTCCTCCAGCGCTGGCCGGCCCAAGATCAGGTTGTGGGCGCACTGGAGGTTGACCACCATGAACTCCATGTCAATCCTGGCGTGGTGGGGGCCGTCAACGACCTCCACGGGGAGGACTATCGTGCCCTCGGCGTCGATAGAGTCCCCGGTGAAGCCGGATAACGGGGTCTTGATCGGCTTCAGCAGAGCCCTGTCCAGCTTCAGCTGCTTGAAGGTGTCCAGGTACATCACGTTGACGGAGCTCCCCGTATCGATGTAAGTACGGTGGATGATGGAGTCACCGATCTCACACCGGATGACGAGGGCGTCCCTGTGTGATTTCGTACCCGGAGGCAGATCCTTGTCGGTGAAGGTGATCGCCTCCGTTCGTTGTCTCTTCGGCTGGGGAGGGACGTGGGACACCTCCCCAATGTAAAGGGATTGGGCCCATTTCTTTCTCTGAGTGGCGGAGTCCCCCCAGTGTTCCCACCTACGATGAGGTGGATGTGATTCTTCTTCGGCGGGGGCTCTTCGAAGTCCTCGTCGTCGCTGAGCCTACCAATCTCCCGCTTCTTCGCAGAGGGTTCGCCCCCATGTTTGCCGGTGTTTACCCAAGTGTTCTTGCGTGGGCCACCTTTGACAAACTTGGAGAGTTCCCCCTGGCGAATAAGGCGCTCGATGATCTTCTTCAGTGTGATGCAATCGTCGGTGTTGTGCGACGAGTTCTTGTGGAACCGACAGTATGTGCCGCCCTGCTGGATGGCAAGGATCTCCTCGGCCGGCCGAGGAGCCTGCTCGATGAGGCCGTGCTTCTCGACATAATCGAGGATGGTGCCGACCGGGTGGGTGAGGGTTACCCCCGGCCGTTCCAACCTCGGACGCCAGTGGCGATCCTTCTTACTCTGTCCACCAGAGCCGTGACGGCCCTGGACACCCTGGCCGGCCGGGGACGGACCCGGGGCTGGCGAAGGATTTGTCTTCTTGGAGGGATGGCCACCCTCTCTCTTGTGATTGTGGAGCTCGTCGGCGTCGGCATACAACCCCCCGCGCTGGAGCGCCTTGGCGTACGACCTCGGGGGGTCGGTAATGAGGCTCCTAGCGTACGGGGAGCTCCGGAGGGCTCCCTGATACAAGGCGAGGAGGGTGCGCTCATCGGCCCCCTCGACCTCCTCGGTCTCCCTCGTCCATCGATCAATAAAGGACCGGAGGGACTCCTCGTGCTGCTGTTTGACGGAGAGGAGGTGGGTGAAATACTTCTTCGCGCGCTTCCTCCCGGAAAAATGAGTGAGGAAGCGCTGGGCGAGATCCTGCCATGAGTCGATGCTTCCTTCAGGGAGCCCGTTGAACCACTCGTACGCTGGCCCCTCGAGAGTAGAGAGGAACCAACGACAGAGGTATTCGTCGGACGTGTTCACCATCAGCATGTTGTTCTGGTAACGGCTGAAGTGCTCCTGGGGGTCTGATCGGCCATCGTAGGACTTGATGGCGTTTCCCATGTACTTCTCCGGGATGGGGGCCGAGAGGACCCTGTTGGTGAAGGGGGTCCTGGTCCTGACCTGGATGATGGGGTCACCCCGCCCCTCGGCCAGCTCCCTCTCCAGGGCGCTAACCTTGTTCATGAGCGCGTTGAGGCCGGGGTCGTTGGAGGCGCCGGCCGTAGGGATGTTGGCCGACTGTTTGGCTTCCATCTGAGCCAGCCTCCTTTCCAGCTGGGCGATGACCTCGTCCCGAGGGTCCTTGGTGGCCGCAGCGGTGCTCGGCTGGTTCCTCATGCGCTCGTTGTGAGCCGCGTTGATCTGGTGACGCACGTCGTCCTCGTGCAACTTTCCCTTGCCCTTATCCGGGCGGGGCTGGTCCGCTGTCTGGGACACAGACCCCAAGCTTTCCCTTGGCGATCCAGGACGAGGATCACCAATCCGTCCCGCCATCCACTCCGAAACCGGACGACGGCGCGTGTCACCTAGCCTATTGAAGGCAGAGGCTTTTCCACGCGCTGGGGTCTGCCCGGGCCGAAGAGGGGAAGCAGGGTGGGAGTGGGACGACGCCGTGTCCTGGGCCACCACCCCCTCATCGTTGCCTATCTGGACGGCCAACGGTTGGGGCTGAGGGGGTTGAGTGACGTTCCCCCCGGTCCTTGGCAAGAGTGCGCTGAGGACGGTGGGGTTCTGAGCCAGGCTGGCGATGATGGCCGACAGCGCGGCCTGGACCTGTGGATCCACGGACGGAGAGGCCGCGGCCATAGGCTGGGCCGGGGCGTGGTCCGTCTTCTCAGCTCGTTTCTTTTCCAGGCCGAGGCGGGCGTCGGGGACTCCGCCGTTGAGTTGGTTGCGGAGGTCCGTCGTGAGGTTGAAGGCCTCCTGGAAGAGGTCCCCTCCGCCGACCTGGTCGGCCGTGGCGTCCTCATCGTGCTCCCTGGGCTCTTGGTCCTCAGGGATGGCTTTGCTGACGAGGTTGCGGTTTGACTTAGTTCTCCCCATGATCAGTGGTTAGCTGTGCTTGGTAGCGACGAAGGGTGCTAACTTGATTGTTCTAGCTCTCAATGAAAGCACCAAATGATAGAGTATATCTAGAGAGAAGTGAGAGCTAGAGAGAGAAGTGCAATAATATGCTTCAATAGAATGAATTTGTAACCCCTATAACTACTCCCAAGGGGAGTATTTATAGAGAAAATTAGGGTTGGGCTCCCAAGTCTTGGGCTTGGGAGGCCCATTTACAACTGGACCGCTACTGGGCCGAATACAAAGCCACTAATGGGCTGTATAAATGAACAAGTATAAAATCCGATTCTGTGAGGTCTTCGTGGCCGACGAGGGCGTGGCCGACGAGGGCGCGGCCGACGAGGGCACCCGGGTTCCTTGGACTCAGGACCATAATCCGAGTTGGCCCCTTTTCGGCCGACGGGGGCGTCCTGGCCGACGAGGGCGCCACTCTGTTGTCTTGTGCTTTCTGTTCTTCCGAATATTTGGGTCCGGGGGCTCAGGTCCATATACTCCATCACGAATGGTCGAAAACTAGTGTATATATAAACATATATGTGTATATATATGCGACTGAACTTCTCGTTTTCTTGGTGTGAATGAAACGCAGGTTAGGGCTTCTATTTATAGGTGTAGTTAAAGGTTTTTAGGCTGAGACGTTAGAGTTGGAGTTAAATTCAACCAGCTTCTTCCCCACCCGATTCTACTTCATGGTTTGCGGTTGGTTTGCCGGCCAAAAGACATATATCGAAGGAGTTCTTGATAGATTAGAACTTTGAATGTATCCCATTTTATAAATTCATTCTTATCTATAAAGTAGCATTGATTTAACTCTACCGCAGGCTTACAATTTTTTTTCCTTTTTGTTATGTATTTGGTACTTAGCAGGTTACGTAGGTTTAAATTAGTTTATAGTGGGTTTTGTATTCTAAACCTTATTACTACATATATGTTTTTATGTGTATAGTAATTAATAATTTGTTCACCTATTATTAAATGTTTAGTATTTATAAAAAAATTCACTTTCAGAATTATAAAAAAAATGTTACTTCCATTATTGAAATATTTTTATCTGACTAAAACTTCATAAATTTTATCTGATTCACTTGATTATCAACATCTCACTTTTTTTAATATTTTATTTTACTAATAAACTATTTATTTTATTTAAATTTTTCGGAGTGTCACATCAAGTTTCCTAAATAAAAGGAGTTATTCAAAATTCAAATTGGATTTTCGTGCATCTCCACTCACAAGGAATGTTTCCTTAAGAAAAATATTTTCCTTCACACAAATATAAAGAATATCTTTTAATACCTGTAAGGAAATATTTTTTGAATAATTTCAATGCAAGAGGACCGAAATATATATGGAGATCCGAGCTATTAAGGAGAGTACGTCAAGTCGTGATCTTGCACTTCTAAGAAGACCGTGCTCATAATAAGGAAAAAATCCATTCTCAAAGGAAAAGATACAAAGGAGTATTTGGCCAACAAGGAAAGTTTTTTTAAATGCAATAAAGTATTGACAGTCTCTAGGTGTCCCTATATATGACCAAGCTTGTGCATAGAGAGGTGTGCGCTTGAACCGAGAAGAAGATACTCAAATAAGGAGAGTTATACAAGCACCCCATAGAAGACCGAGTACTTGCGACAGTTCCATTAGCAGTTCTATCCTTTGTAATTTAATTTCTTCTATTGTATTGGGGTTAAGAGGAACATTTGAGAATGCTTTCCTCCGAGGGTTGGGGTGTGAAGTGAGAGCTTTGTTGTAAAGCTGATAGATTCCTTACCCACAAGGTAAGGTACTGAGAACTCTACCTAGAGAGGCTAGAGTTGGGGTGGCTCAAGGGTAAAGTAGGAGAGTTTATCTTGTACTCCCTCCGTTCCATTTAAAGGTTCCCGTCCACTATTCTCCGGTCAACGTGCATTATTCTTAATCTTTTACTTTATATATCAAAAGTTAAAGTTTATGAAATTTAAATTATTTTTGCACGTTTTATAGCGGTTTTAATGTTATTTCTGAATATGTAAATTTTATTTACTAAAAATAATTCTATTAATGACAGAGATCAGTTAACTTTATGGTCAGTCAAACATCGTAAACCGCGTGGGAACCTTAAGGTGGGACAGAGGGAGTAACTTGTTTAAAGACTTTTAGTGAAGAGTTTTTTTCAAATTCCTCCTAGGGAGGTCGAGGTTTTTTAATCCCTGTTGAACCAATGATTTTTTCCTCATTACATCTTTGTGTCCTTTAATTTTTGTTTTTCCTTTGCCCTGCACTAGAACTCGGCGAAAAACTGTCGTAGTTCTACGCACACACAATTCTCCCTATTTGATTCAACCGGTTCATCAACCATCTAGAAAGTTAAATTTTAGATAACTACCTTAAGTAAAATATCATTCTTGGGGATGCCTTTAAAGAAGCGAACAAATAACATGAATTCGAGCAAAATAACAATGCTCGGGACTGAGTGTTGGATAAATAAAATTAAACAACCCACTAGTTGATGTCATGATTTTGAGGAAGCAACAATGGGTCTATTCAAACATTAACTTTTGTTTATGCTCACGTCCAAAAAGGTTAGGTTGAATCCCCGACCCCAAGGGCTCCCCACCCCGACCCGACAAGATGGTGGGGAGCAAAGCGGCAGTAGGCCTTTACCCGTGCGCATCAGAGGGTCAGCCTTATTTCAGGTTCTGAAAACCCCCTTTTGGCCGCTGCGGGATTCGAACCTTGGTCTACGTCCAATTTTTCCCACCGCTCGACCAACTGAGCTACCCGTGCGGGTACTTTTGTTTATGCTCAAAATGTATGTTGAGCTGCCATAATATAATCATATTTACGCTAACTTAATCAAATATCCTTGGGATTTCATGCAACTTTGATGGCCACAAAATATTTAAATCCGGCCTCAAATCCTTCACATGAAACATTTGTGCATATAATGTTTAAACTAAGACAAAATGACACGATCAATCACCATACAATGCCATATCATCAACATAAATCATAACATGCACAACTATGGATCTTCGAGAGAAAGTGTGATAAATAATGAAAACAAAGTTGTAAAAGTTCATACCGCTTAATGGTTGTTGTCTATATAGCAAGAACACAATATGACACTTGTTTCAAGTTTCATCCTATATATGTACTTGAGCAACAAGTTTCAAAGACTACAAAATATATACTATGATACTTTTGTTTTTATTTACATTTATTTACTTCTTATTACCCATTTTTAAATAATTCTTTCATTGTATTTTCTTATATCTCTCATATTTTAGATTATGTTTTAAATTTTTCATAAATATTTTTGATATTTTTTAGTTTTTGTAACTCATTCGAGTTTTTTGTTTCTTGTAATTTTACATAAGTATTTACATTTTCTAGTTTTATTTTTGAAATAAATTTCATAATTTTCACTTATCTATATTGTGTTTATGATCGGTGTTATACTTTTGTGGTATGCATGTTTCTTTTCTAAAAAACAGATCAAATTCAAGTATTTGTACACATTTTCCAAAACATTTTTTTTGGATTTTAATTGAGTCTCCTTACCCCTTTTTGTGTTAGTCTCATTTTTTACCCGTCTCATTATTTTATGTCCTTATTATAGTTGATATTATTTATATGGCTCATATTCATTCATTAATAAATGGGAAAAGGTACAAATATACCCTTGTAGTATGGGTGTGAGAACAAATATACCCATGTTTTATTTTTCGGAACAAATATATCCCTGAAGTATATGTGAAAGTGCATATATACCCTTGAACTTTTTAAAAAGTTCAAATATACCCCTCATATGCTTATAAAGGAGCAAATATACCCTTATTGATTTTAAATTAGTAAAATAAATTTAAAAAAAAACACCAAAGATAAATTATAAATTCAAAATTACAAAATTAAAAAAATTCAAAATGTACTTGTGTCTAATTCTCCCTTTTATTGTTTGTATATCACATTTAAATATTGTTAGCATAAAATTTTATTTCAAAACTTTACTATATATTTAAGATTATTTCGAAAAAAGTGTTAATATATGTGTTCCAATATAAAAAATAACAATTTTTTGCATTCTTTGCACTACAAAATTACATATTTTGTATGATGATAAATAGTTCATTCAAGATTACAAAATAGTAAATTTAATTTTATTAAGGTTAAATAAAATCAAAGAATGTTATTTCAAAAAGTATAACAATGTGTTCAAAATTTCATAACAAGACTAAAATTAATATTTGTGAATTTGAAGTGCTTCATTTACAACGAAAAAATAATTTTTTTGAAATTTCAAATTAAAGAGTTAATATTTTAACATAATAATAAGACCTTATTTTTAAATTTCGAATTTATATTTTATTTTTGGTGTTTTTTGAAATTTATTTTATCTATTTAAATTCAATAAGGGTATATTTGCTTCTTTAAAAGAACATGAGGGGTATTTTTGCAATTTTTAAAAGTTCAGGGGTATATATGCACTTCAACATATACTTCAGAGGTATATTTGTTCCCAAAAATAGATCATGGGTATATTTGTTCTCTCACCCATAGTAGAGGGGTATATTTGTACCTTCTCCCTTCATAAATATGTGTGAGTTTTTTGTTAGCATTGAGTATTGTCACACTTAAATGATTACTTGTGTGTGTCTTCACGTTCGTAGCACGGGTCCTGGGATAAGTATTGTCACTGCTTGGTCAAAAACTAGTGATAGGGAAATAAAAACTAAAAATCTCTCTTTTCACTTATCTTATAGATAAAGTCCTATCTAACTGTTACAATATTACCTGAAAATTGTAACACTTTTACATGTCATCTTCTTCCGTTGATTCCTGACTCGTTGATGACCTGTTATCCAATATTTATTCTTATCATTTGCAATAAATTAAATAAAAATTATCACATTTCACCGATATTTTCTAAACATACTTTCATATTGCCTTTTTATCTCTCCAAAAGCTTTCTATTTGTTTTATACTCTCAACATCGTGTTTCCTTTTTTCAAATAACCTGGAAGGCTGGAATAATAGATAATTAGATCATCAATTGGTCGTCATTAACTAGTGAAAGATAATCGAATATTTGAGACTGTGAGTTGGTATTGGTCCACCTCACTGGCCCTTTGGTCCATCCCATTTAATGTCCTGTCTGCTATTCTTATCCTCCTGGCCCGTTTGGGCTGTCCGCCTGACTTAGCCCACATGCCCTCATTTGTCTTTGCCCAAGCCCATGTCTCTGTGGCCCTTACCTTATATTGTCCCGTTCCTTCTGGAATCCACTATTTGATCGTCCCCTTCCTCTCTCTATCCGAGGAGAAGTCTTTTCGGTTACCCCAGTTCTAGAGTGAGAGAGTGCTGGTATCATCTAGGGTTTGAGCTCCGGCTACCCTCCGGTGATACCTTTGGGATCCTTCTGTGGGCTTCACTCTGTGCTGGTAGTCTTGTGGGGGGTTTCTTCTCCGGTGGGTTTTCTCTGGGCAGTCTGGTTTGGGAGGGTTGGGCACTAAACTGAGCGTTTGAGACTAGATGCCCTCTGGTTTCCCTTGTTGACTCCTTGGTGGTGAATGGTGAGCTAGCCCTTGGGCTATGGTGATTGAGGTCTGAGCCGGTCCAGTAACTCTACAGTGGTATCAGAGCTGGAAGCTGCCTCCTCTCACCGACGCCGGAGACTCGCCGGAAGTACTTCCCCAAAACTGGTAACGCCTAGGCTCCTCCTCGGATTGGTAAGTCGGGAAGTCTAATCTAGACTCCCGCTCAGGTATATTAGCTTAAACCCTATCTTGGGCTGCCGGAGTGCCACCGGCTTCTGTGATGCATGGGTAGTTCTGAAACCCTAGGTTGAGGAGCTGCCGGTTAGAAACCCTAGTTTTTTAATCCGTTGCATGTGTAGATTCTGTCTAAGACAGGTTTGCAGAAACCCTAGGTTGTTGAACTAGTGCATGGGTGGTGCTAATCTGTGTCGAACTTAGCCCACAGTTGCCTGTAATATTATCTAAGCACCTTTGTGTTTTCTACTTGTTTGCCAGTCCTCTGTTGTTGTTATTGTTATCTGCTTCCAGTATTTTTTTTTTGTTACCTGTGTTGATAATTTTTGATCCATTGTAATACTGTGGCTGTGAAACCCTAGTTGGCTAAGGCACCTGAGGTTAGGGCTAGGGGATTCCCTACCAGCCACCTCTGTGGCCCCGGATCTGCGTGGTCCCTTAGTCCGCAGTCTAACCTTCTAGGGCTAGGCTCATGCATTACAGTTGGCTCATTAATTGTGTGTGCTTGACTGTTATCATGGCTTCAAACCAGTATGGTATGATGCCTTTTAATAGTAAGACTGACTTTGATATTTGGAAACAAAAATTAAAATGTGTGTTAATACAACAGAAAGTTCATAGAGCTATTACTGGGCAATACTTAGAAACTGAGGAAAAACCTAAACAAGTTGAAATGAATGAAATAGCCTGCTCAACCATATATTTAAACTTGTCTGACTCTGTCCTTAGAAAGGTTGGAGTCAGTGGCGGAGCTAGAGAAAAAATTAAGCAGGGGCACAATCATTATCAGTCACCGCATTTCCATCAATAATAATTTGTCTAATCATTCTCTTGCTCTCGCTACCAATCCTACCATATTGTGTCTAGAGGTGTGGCTCGTACAAAAACATTTAAAGAACTAGCATCGAAACTTATTGGTGTTTTTTTCGGGGAAAATACTTCTCAATTGACATCCACACAAATATTGAAACAACAAATAATTAATTTAAGTCAACTATTAATCTATTATAAATACTTCATTAATACAAACAATACATTAACACACAAAATTACAATAACACATAATTGTTATATTTAATTCAATCTATTTTACACAATTACACTACATACATATAACATATTTAAATTAATAGTGGTATATTAACATATCACGCAAATCATATCCTTCACAATTACAAACCATGAATTTAAAAAAAAAATGAATAGTGAAATACCAAATTTTATTTAATTTAAAAGAGAAAAAATAGGAAGTCAAAACATACCAAATCGGAAAGTGGCAACTGGCGGCTGGATGGTCGGTGGAGTGGCGACGGCGACTGTGAGGCTGTGACCGATGGTGCTGGCAGACGGCGGATGGCTGATGGCGCATGGCGGACGGCAGTGGCTGAAGAGCTACTCGCCTCAGTCGCCTAATCTGCGGACTGCTGCAGTGCTGCTTGCGAGTTGCACATTGCGGCAAGCCTGCTTGCGGAGAACGGTTTAGGATTTCTAATTTTTTGGGCTGCAGGCGACTGGGCTGGCCCAAGCCCGATTGGCCCTATTTTTTTCCCCAACCCATTACAAAACGATGTCGTTTTGTTTTATTAAAAAAAGCCCTCCTTCCCCAATCCCCTGCTGCAGCAGACGAACGGCTCCCCTGCATAACATAAACCCTCCTTCCTCGCCGGAATGTTCTGCGGAGATCCCAGCGGCCCCCATACCGGCATAACTCCGGCGGCCGAAGCAGGGGCACCGGCCCCCCTTGCCCCCCTGGCAGTTCCGCCCCTGGTTGGAGTCATTGAGTCTGCTAAAGACCTCTGGGATAAACTTGAGTCTCTATATACTGATACTTCCCTTCCTGGCAAACTGTTTTTGTTGGAAAAGTTTTTTAGGTTTAGGCTTGACCTAACAAAAGATATTGATGAAAACCTAGATATTTTTAACAAGCTAATCCAAAACATTAAGCAGGCTGGGGATAAACATATAGATGACTACACTGTCGTAGTCTTATTAAATGTTATACCTGATTCCTACAATGATGTTAAGTCTGCCATTAAATATGGGAGGGATGACATAACCCTTGATATTGTTATTAATGGCCTGAGAAGTAAAGAACTTGACTTAAAACATTCTAGGAACCATCATAGGGAATCTAGGGAAGCTTTGGTTGTTAGGGGAAGATCTAAAAGTAGGTCTAAACACCCTAAAAAGGACAATCAGGATAAGAATGGCAGACAACCTAGCAAGAAAAGGCATAAGTCTAAGAAAAGGGTGTGCTATAACTGTGGGAACCCAGATCATTTCATCAAAGATTGTACCCAACCCAAAAGAAATGAACAGGCCAACTCTGTGACTGATAAGGAAATTAGTGAAGAAGTGTTCATGATCTGTGATCATGCTAATTCTGCCCTAAGCAACCTAACTGAATTTGAATGGTTAATAGATTCAGGTTGTACCTACCACATGACTCCTTTTAAAAATCTGTTTGCTTCTTATAGTGCTTGTGATTCTGGTTATGTGTCCTTAGCTGACAATAAGAAGTGTAAGGTCCATGGTGTGGGTGACAAAAGTCTTAAGTTTGAAAATGGAACTGTTTTCAAATTAAAAAATGTTAGACATGTCCCTGATCTTAGGCACAACCTGTTTTCTGTTTCTGTTTTTGAAGAATGTGGTCTTGAGGGTAAATGGGGAAATGGGTGTATGAAGATTTTGAAAAACTCCCTTGTTTTGTTTAAAGCCTTGAAACAAAATAACCTTTATGTTGTGCATGCCAAACCTTTTTCTGAAAATGCTAATGCTGTACTCAGTGACAAGTCTGTGCTTTGGCACCAAAGACTGGGTCACATGAGTAATAAAGGATTGAATATTTTGAAACAAACTGGATGTTTTGGCAATGACTTGGTGTCACCCATACCTTTCTGTGAGGGTTGTGTCCTAGGTAAACAACATAGGGTTCAGTTTCCTGTTTCTAGCTATTCTAGCGAGCCTAAGTCTAAAGCTGTCCTTGACTACATACATGCAGATGTATGGGGTCCTTCCAGTGTCCCTACCCATGGGGGTAGGAGGTATTTTCTGTCCATAATTGATGACTTTTCTAGGAAAGTCTGGGTCTGTTTGTTAGAACATAAATCTGATGTGTATGTTAGGTTTAAAGAATGGAAAATTATGGTAGAAAATCAAACTGGATGTAAGGTTAAAACCCTTAGAACTGACAATGGCTTAGAATTCTGCAATAAGGATATGGATAGGTTGTGTGTTGAGAGTGGGATTAGGAGACACAAAACTGTGCCCTATACTCCCCAACAGAATGGCTTAGCTGAGAGAATGAATAGGACCCTCCTAGACAAAGTTAGGAGCATGCTTGCCACTTCTGGCCTCCCCAAGAAGTTTTGGGGAGAAGCTGTCAATACTGCCACCTACCTGATAAACAGATCCCCCTCTGTACCTTTAGAAGGTAAGTGTCCTGAGTCTGTCTTCTCTAAGAAACCCATGGACTTGTCAAACTTAAAAGTGTTTGGGTGTGCTGCCTATGTACATCAACAGTCTGATAAGTTGGACCCTAGGTCTAAGAAATGCATTTTCTTATGATATCTTGAAGGTGTTAAAGGATATAGGATTTGGGATAGGAACCAGAGTGGTTTTAAGGTCATTATAAGCAGAAATGTCGTGTTCAATGAAAGTGGCTTTCCCTGCTTAGTTCAAAATGTGACTGACCCTCAAACTGTGCATGATGGCACCTCTCCTAGTGAGGTGGAGCCCATCCAGACCACTGCTGCCCCTCTGGTGAATGAGTCTAGTACTCCTGATTTGACCAACACTATGCATGACACCCACTCCACCTCTAGTGAGGTGGAGCAGCCCAGTGGTAATGATGAAAATTTGCATGATGTGATTGTTCAATCTGATTTTGCTGATAATGAAGAACTTGGAGAGATCCAAGTTGAGAATGAGAGTCTAGATGATTATGTGTTAGCCAGAGATAGGACTAGAAGAAACATTAAGAGGATTTCTGATAGTATGACTGACTATGCTTTTCACCTGTATGATACTTCATTATTTGCTTTCTCTGTTTTTGAAACTCTTGAGTTGAATGAGCCTAAAACCTACCAGGAAGCCCTTGCCTCTAGAGAATCTAAAAATTGGCTATGTGCTGTGCAAAGTGAGATAGAATCTCTTAAGTTGAATAAAACCTGGACCCTAGTTCCTAGGACTCCTAATTGTTCTGTTGTTGAGTGCAAATGGCTTTTCAAAGTTAAAGAAGAACCAAATGACATTAGGTTTAAAGCTAGGTTAGTGGCAAAAGGTTTCACTCAAAAGGAAGGGGTAGACTATCCTGAAATTTTTGCTCCAGTAGTAAAATTCACAACAATTAGGATGATGCTTGCCCTAGTTGCCCATAATGACTGGGAGATGAAGCAGATGGATGTTACCACTGCTTTCCTGCATGGTGAACTAGATAAACAGATTTTCATGAGCCAACCTGAGGGTTTTATTGACCCTAAGTACCCTAGACATGTCTGTCTACTTAGGAAGGCCCTCTATGGCCTGAAACAGTCTCCCAGACAATGGAATATCAAGTTTGACCAGTGTATGTCTTCCCTGAGTTTCAAAAGGTCTGATTCTGACCCTTGTTTGTATTTTAAGAATACTACTGCTGCTGTACCTGTTTTCTTGTTAATCTATGTTGATGACATGCTTATCATTAGCCCCTCTGTGAATGCTATTAAGATAGTTCAAAAGTGCCTTTGTGAAAACTTTGCTATGAAAGATCTTGGAGATGCTAAGAGAATCCTAGGGATTAATATTCTTAGGGATAGGAGTAGGTGTACCCTTACCCTGAACCAAACCTCCTATCTTGAAAAGGTCTTGAAAAAGTTCAAAATTGACTCTGCCCAACCTGTGAATGTTCCCTTAGCACCCCATTTTGTGCTAAGCAAGGATCAGTCCCCAAGGACTGCTCCTGAGATAGATAGGATGAAGGATGTACCCTATTCCAGTGCTATAGGGTCAGTCATGTATCTCATGGTAAGCACAAGGCCTGATATAGCTTATGCTGTTAGTTGCTTAAGTAGATATATGGCAAACCCTGGTATGTCTCACTGGACTGCCCTTAAATGGCTCCTTAGATACCTTAGGGGTACACCTTCTCATGGTCTTGTGTTTTCTAAAACTGAAACTGGCATTTTACTTACTGGCTATGTTGACTCCAATTATGCAAATGATAGGGACAATAGAAAGTCTACTACTTCCTACATTTTTACTCTTTGTGGTTCCTGCATAAGTTGGAAATCTCAACTTCAACCTATTGGTGCACTGTCCACTACTGAATCTGAATACGTGGCAGCCACTGAGGCCTTTAAAGAGGCTATTTGGCTTAAATGAATGCTAACTGAAATTGGTTTTCTTAAGCAGGTTGTGACAGTGTACTCTGATAGCCAGTCTGCTATCCAATTGTGCAAGAATCCTGTATTCCATGACAGGACCAAGCATATTGATGTCAGGTTTCATTTTATTAGGAATATTGTGGATGCAGGTTGGATAAAGCTGTCCAAGATACCTTCAGAATTTAACCCTGCAGATATGGGGACTAAATGTCTCAATTTTGAAAAACTTTTGTCTTGTAAACGAACTCTTAATTTAGACTGTGGCTAGATAAGAACATGTACAAAACCGGCGATGATGATACTCCCATTCACGTTGTGCTCTACACCATCAGGGGGACCAATAAGGTGGAGATTGTGAGTTGGTATTGGTCCACCTCACTGGCCCTTTGGTCCATCCCATTTAATGTCCTGTCTGCTATTCTTATCCTCCTGGCCCGTTTGGGCTGTCCGCCTGACTTAGCCCACATGCCCTCATTTGTCTTTGCTCAAGCCCATGTCTCTGTGGCCCTTACCTTATATTGTCCCGTTCCTTTTGGAATCCACTATTTGATCGTCCTCTTCCTCTCTCTATCCGAGGAGAAGTCTTTCCGGTTACCCCAGTTCTAGAGTGAGAGAGTGCTGGTATCATCTAGGGTTTGAGCTCCGGCTACCCTCCGGTGATACCTTTGGGATCCTTCTGTGGGCTTCACTCTGTGCTGGTAGTCTTGTGGGGGGTTTCTTCTCCGGTGGGTTTTCTCTGGGCAGTCTGGTTTGGGAGGGTTGGGCACTAAACTGAGCGTTTGAGACTAGATGCCCTCTGGTTTCCCTTGTTGACTCCTTGGTGGTGAATGGTGAGCTAGCCCTTGGGCTATGGTGATTGAGGTCTGAGCCGGTCCAGTAACTCTACAGAGACAACCAATTAAGGATGAGATTATTAGTTTCCATCTCTCTGGAAAATATGTATATACATCTATATATGAATAAAAGTGTTTGACAAGTATGTCACTTGTAGTTATTATGTCACTACTAATTCTTAACGTCATTGTGAGTGTCACCACCACCGTAAAAACCATCACTAGCAAATTACGATAACCCATCACACTGTCTGCGCTTCTTTGTTATGGAGCAGCAGTCAGTCCATGCAATTTTGGACGCGATTTTCACTATGGGTCATCTGGAAACAGTCTCTCTGTGCTTTAGTACAGGGGTAAGACTGCGTACATCCGACCCCCTCTTACCCCACCGTAGGTGGGAGCCTTTGCGGCACTGGGGTAAATGAAAATGACATAAACATTCTGTCCCTGAGCGGCGTCAGTTACTATGTAGCTACATTCAGGGGTGGACCTAGGAATGCCATCTTGGGGGGTGAAAATAGTTTTTGGGGGGTTCAAAATATTTTTTGGGAGGGAGAAGATTGTTTTTCATATATATACACTAAAAAAAATTCTTGTTGGGGGGCGGTAGCCCCCCTGGGTCTGTACTACGGTCCGCCCCTGGCTACATTTATCAACGAGCATTTCCTACAACTCTTTTTAAAAGATATTGATTTTTTTACTAGTGACAACGAGAGGGGTTTGGGTGTGGCAGCGTATATAGATTCATAAATGTACCTTTGATGATTAGTCACATAAAATTTGTATATTTGAAAATTGTAGAAATTATATACGCAGTTTTTTAAAAGATGACAACGATATTATAGATAAATATTGGTTCAGCATAATTGTGAATGAAATGCATTTATTAATGGTGGAAAAATGAATGAAGGGTTATGATCATATATAATTGGCACTACAGAAATTCATAAATTGTAATGAACGATAATAAAAGCAAGCCAACAATATTCAATAATTTAGAGCAATTATTTTGTATGAATAATGGTGCATAACATATACTTCATTCATTTTTTAATAGTTGCAACATTGTTATTTTTGCATTATTCACCAACTTTACTTTAACCATGATTTTTGACTAATATATATATAATCAAATTATTATGTACGAGTATAAAATGTTATTCGATTTCTATTAATAGTAAATCTAGTGATCATTATGATGTTCAATTTTACTTTGTACTTGCTATGAATGTATGCTCACAATAACTTTAGTTATATTTTTATCAATCCAGGACCTGAAAGATAGACGAATTATCAATCTGGGATCTGAAAGATGAAATGTATCAGTATAGAACCGAATGATAGAAAAATATCGATCTATGATCTGAATGATTGAAAATCTATAGATGTAGGACCTATGTTTTCATAAGTTTTATAATTTTTTATTATTTGAAAACTGTAAATAATACTCCCTCCATCACAAAATGATGGTCCTGTATTTTTTTTTGGAATGTCCCAAAATGATGGTCACCTTTACCTTTTTGGTAAATAAATAAAAGTGAATTACCATTTACATTCCTCTTTTTAATGAACAGTAAAAGTAAAAGGATGAACAGTACAATAAAGTAAGGTTCTTTAATCTTTCTACCATACTTTCTTAATCTTTGTGCCCAAAAGAAACAAGACTATCAATTTGGGACATAAGAAGTAATCAGTTTTATTAAACTGATAAACTTTTGTGAAGAAAAATTCACCAAATATTAAGAATGGAATTAATAAAAATTAAATAAAAAAAAAACCTGTGAAATGTTAGGACCTTGATAGATAGTTTTTCATAATTCAGGTCCTATACTAATACATTTCATCTTTCAGGTCCCAGATTGATAATTTGTCTATCTTTCAGGTCCCGAATTGATAAAATTCCTTTTTTTATTTGTAACTTTAAATTAAGTAATGGTAAAGGAAAAACATTTATATATTTGTTAAAGGAAACCAAAAACAAACAAGCAACAAAGTATCTTGTGTAACCCATATTTCCAACAGTTCGTATATAGTGCATCCGGGTGTACGTACACCCGGCCCAAGTAAGAAAGACAGCCCAACCACTAATACAGCCCAAAAAAAAATTGGTGGCATATTTGTAATTTAAGCGAAAATTCACGGCTTCCGTTAAATGAGCAACATTGTACGTTTAGTGAGCATCCAATCTATTTTATTGAGTATTAAGAGACTAACAATGAGTAACACGATCTCAACTTCATATCTTCTAATTTTTATTCTTTTTCTTATTTTTTCTTTTATAAAAACTTATTAAATTATATCTATAATACACTCTTATGAATTTCAATATGTGAATTTAGTGTAATATAATACTTTTGAAATATGCATTGATATGACATTTTAAAATGAGCATAACATCAATACGAAATGAGCATATGTAACTTACAAAATGTTAATTGATATGAAAGTCATAAAGTTTGTTAGTTTGACATAACGACATTTTCATTGAGCATCAAACCTTCTCTGTTGAGATAAAAATCGCAGTTTCTGTTAAATGAGCATCAATGAACTTTTAATGTGCATCAAACTTATTATGAGTATTAAAACACTTTCAATGAGCATAACACTTATTGAGTTGAGTATTAGGAACCATTTACAAAAGGAGTATCGAAAAATCCAAAATGTCATTTGAAATTGCTAATGTGCTCAAATCCTTATTTGTCTATACTCATTTCATTTAAACATTATGCTCATTTGGCACGTGAGAGCGATGTGGCAAGAGTTGGATTGATTTGTCAGGTCAATCTCAGCGTAATGTAGTCTATACAGAACATTAACGTTGTCCTATAGAATCTCTGCAACACCAGAGATGGAGTAAACGCAACGAACTTCTCGGAGAAGATGACTGGTGCTCGTTGGGGTGATCTTTTCCGGTGGGATTACTGCTGAAAGCGGAAGTGGGGGGCGGGTTGACGGTCGGAAGACTGGCCGGTTCCAGAACTCGCTGGTGGTGGCCGGTACAGGTGGGCGAACGAACTGGCTGGTGCAAAACGAGTAAGCGGCTGAAGAGAAAAGAAAAGAGAATGAACGAAAGATCCAGAAGAAAAGGTAAATGAGGAAAACGGCGGAAGAGCAAGGAGGGATGGAAAGAAGATCCAACGAGAAGGAAGAGGGATAGAACAAAGATTTAAAGTTTCTAATAATTACAAAATAACCGGATATAATTTGCCGATAACAATACATGAAAAGTTGAAAACTTGAATTATTACAAATGAATGAAAGAGTAATTAACTACGCATTACCGAATATTTAGAAAAAGAAAGTTTGGTTGAAATTAGTGCCAAGATTAACCTGGTTTAGATCGAGGTCTTCAAAATGCCGTCTTTTTAACACGCAATTGCAATCTCAGCTCAATTAGATTCGGGAAACATCTGTTTGAGCTCAAATGCAAGTTTGTTTGCGAATTACTGCGGATTGTAATATTATCGTGAGATTTTCTATTTCATCTGCCTTAGGTTTGATGTTCTGAGCTCTGTATAGAGCTTCAGATTATGAGTATACATTTTTCTTTTCCTTAAAAAAGGATGCCCGGAATACCATTAACGCCTCGCGGAGCTTCGTAAGCTCTTTTTCCGTTACTGTTATAATGATTATTACGGAGTATTTTATTATTTTTCTTTTTTCTCTGTGGTTAATTTTTGTTATTAAAGCTGGAACATTCATGTAATCATGTTTATGTTTAACCGTGATTATGTTATTAGGAACCATATTGCATTTATGCGGATGGAATGTGATTTTCGGCTAAATTTATGAGAGATGAGTTTTGTTTGCAATTGCAGTCACTCAAGAGCGGCTGATCAGATGTGCCGTCACGACTCCCACGGGCACTTGTCTGCAGAGGAGGAAATCGCAGCTGAAGAAAGTCTTACGATATACTGTAAACCTGTTGAACTGTACAACATTCTTCAACGTCGAGCTGCTAAAAATGTATGTTCTTTTCATAAATTAGGCATTTTTTCACCGGCCCATTTGCTGATAGCCTATGCTTGCTTACCTCCATGAACGTGGAAAGTTAGATTTTTTTTTATATTTGTTGGTTATAATATAGATCCAAAGTTTGTCAGAAGATTGTTATTGCTTACTATTGAATAGGAGTATGATTCATCATTCTAACTCAAGTGGGCTCTTATGCAGCCGTCTTTCCTACAAAGATGTTTGCGGTACAAACTCCAGGCAAAACATAAAAAAAGGTAACAGTATGTATCAGTTTAGATGGTAATGATGATGTAGTTTTTGAACTTATAATCCATCTCTGGGAATCAGAATCATTTCTGTAAGATTAGATGGTTTAAACCTTCATAACTGTAAAACTAGTACGTAGTATATCATATAAAACAAGTTACCAGCATCACCTATATATTTATTCTATCAGGCTAGAAGGTATGCTATGAAGAATAGACCGGGGTGTAGGTACAAATACAGGAACCACATTTTCTAAAATAAGAGACACACCTATGAAGTGGACACTAACTTACATACTGACGTACATGTATATAAAATGCTAATACTAATTACTATAATGGTAATACATAATCTGTAATTCTGTATGTCTTAGCTGCTTTTTTATTCGGAATAAGAGATTACTATATGAGAAATAAGGGAGAGGTAGATTTAGGGTTTTGTTTTTGACGCTTCAGTGCCATGTTTTAGGGTTACTCTTTAAAAAACCCATTGCTGACAAAAAGTAATGTGCAAAAGTGCCCCCCCCCCCGTGCCCACTGTGTCCCCATAGAGAAAAAGGGACAAGTTTTAGGTGTGTTCGGCTCACTCACTTCGCTTTTTGTAGAAGTGTACGGGCTTCGTAGGCTATGTTATCAACTCCGTGAGGATAAATTAGTAGAAGGAAAAATAAAGTATCATTTTTTCATATTTACTATGTAATGTAAGATTAGTACAAAACTACAAATTATATGGACTAATGGACTACAAAGTGCATTTTGTAGCGGTGCTATAGTACGTCCTATATGAAAGCAAAACACGCTTTTTAATATTTCATGTCATTCATAAATGTCAAGATGCATGATTACAAAACGAACATCCTATGGTAATTTATAATCAAACCACTATTTGATGTTAATGGGCTGATATTTTAGTGATATCTACATTCTTGTAATATAGACTACCATATCTTACTCTGGAACTTTTACTTGCATTTCTAGGATACAAATGACAATTTCTCTTCCCGCAACTTTAAATAGCGGTTCGCAAATTCAAAGTACGTTTCCTTTGTGTATATTGTTGGCTAGGCAAGTTCCAATTCCTGTAGCTTCTGAGGTATTTGCGCTCAACTATCAAACTGTATCTTATCAGTATTTAAAAAATATTGCCTCATTTAAATATGCAACTTGCTTGCAGTACTCTTCCGTCTATTGCTTTAAGCGCGCATGCATCTTATCCTCTTGCTCCGGAGTTGACAAGATGAATCAAGCATATGCAAAATTTGTTCTCCCTGAATTGAATAAGCTATCCGCAGAGATTGAGGCGGCCTCACTTGTAATTCTTTTTATTAGCTGTGGTATGCCATATATACACCTTTTTCCTGGCACTGATGACGTTTGGTGGAAGATTTAGGTATTTTTCTGTTGTTTCCCTTTTTGCAGCTGAGATTGCCAAGGACAATATGGATATGTCATATTTTCCATGTAAGTTGTCCACATGTTAACATAATCTTTCGGTTGTTGCATAAGTTGTAACGTTAGATTCAAATGATGATATTGGTGCTGATGATTAAGGTTTATATTACATTCAGCTTCTGAAAAAAATGCATCAAACATGCCTGTAGAAAGGAGAGGACTGTTTGCAACTTTCCAAGCTTAATCATTTAAGTTGTTTGAGCCTTGGACTTGATAAATGCCGACCCTCTCTTGAACTTTGCATTAATTTTTGCCTAATAATCTCTAAATTATTCCTTTAATTCCTCATGTGTTGGCAAATGTTGAAGGGCTTCATTTTTCCTTTCGTCAATTTTGCCTCATGTTTTTGTCCATCTCTCTAAGTTTTCGTACAATTCATTTCCCTAATTTAATTCCTCAAGGTGAAAGCAAATGTTGAAGGGAGCTTTATTCAGAACTCATTACCATTTACCACAAGCCATAACCACATTTTGCCTTAATGTTTTGTTTGAATGATCTTCTGAAGCTTTCTTCAATTTAATATCCCTAATTCAGTTGCTTATATTCTGATAGCCAATGTTGAGGGGCACTGCTTATTGAGTAGGATGTCTATGGAACTGCCTTATCTATCTTTGGAAAAGTCTTCAAACTTGGGTCTTGGAGAAAGAGCGGAGATGTTTTCAACTGTTGACTTGTGCCCCTGTTTCATGAAGGTAATTCTTCCTTACTGGATCTAAATATGTAATTTCTCTTTTAAATTCACTCCATTAGTTCACAAGTATTCTTGTTATTCTGCACATCATGAAACTGGAAATATTCAACGATGATTCGGTTTTAGGATTTTGGTCTCATGATTCCTTCTTAGGGAATGTTACAACGTGAAGGGCATTAGGTGTGCTTTAGTACAGGGGTAAGACTGCGTACATCTGACCTCCCCTTCCCCAACGTAGGTGAGAGCCTATGCGGCACTGGGGTAATGATGATGATGATGATGATGTAACTATATACATCATCATCATTTGTGGAAATTTAATGCCAACAACTCCGAGTAGTTTGGGTTAAGGTGTTGATGATGATGATGAATGTCTATATAAATCTCCCGGTGGTCATGTTTAAATGTACAAGCTGTTTCAAAAATTCATTTGTGGAAATTGTAAGATACTCCTAGTCCTGAAATCTGATCTGATTTGATTATTGCTCTGTTAGTCATGATTTGTTGGGAGGATATAGTTATCCTACGGAAAAATTTGATGACTAAGTCTTACCTTTTAAATAGGAATGGTGTAGAAGGGCTCTCTGCAATTTCTGTTTGCTTTATTAGCTTTCCTGCTAAGTATCCATCTTTTCTCGCTGTCCTCATGCTATGGAGGGAATTTGACAAAGTACAAGTTCTTTAATTTGTCATGATTCTTTTCTTGCAGTTAAGCTATCTGGACAAACATGGATGTGTCTCTTTTCAGTTTCCTCAATCACTTGGAGCTGCGGTACTTTCAATTTTATTATATATTCTGACAGTTTTGTCTTATGTAGACATCCCACTTTTTCCTTGTATATGTAACACATCTATGTATAATTATTCTCTTTTGGATTTCTTTTCTTATTTTGTTCCAAAGGATACATCACATGAGATTAAAGTCAGTGTTGCTGCAGAAGAAGTTGGCGCACAGGAGAGAACACCATATGATTCATACTCCTATAGTGAAGTTCCTAACTCATCCTTGCATCACGTTATGAGGTGAAATCTCCTTTTCATAACATACACTCATATTGTTTTATTGTGTGATACATATTACGCTAGCCTTTTACAAGTCTCATGAAATCACTGGTTGAAATTGTAGCAAATACGAAGTAGCTCTATTACTATGCATGATGAGGTCACTGATTTAAATGTCAGGAATTGTTTACCCATTGACTACATTACAGTTCAAGTTGAGTTCAACTTCTCACAAGTTGTAAAGTTTTTTTCTTATTTACACATGTATATGTACGGCTCTACTGCTTTAACCTATACACGGAGTATATGTTTCATACACTATTTTTAATTACATTTCTCTGTGTATACTCTGTCTCCTCTTTTGTGGAAAGTTGTTCTTTATCACACTTCTCTTCACTCATTGAAACTTTCTCTAGGCTTATATTTCTTATGATGAATACATAAGTCATTAATCATTTAGCTTTTTGTTGTAATCCCCAGGCTTAGGACTGGAAATGTTGTTTTCAACTATAGGTACTATAACAATAAGTGCCTGCGAACTGAAGGTAAATGATTATCTCTTGAGAGTAAACTATCATGTCTTGAGCTCGGGTTTACTATATCATATTCTCTGGTAATCTTATGGTAATAGACTATTTTGTTAGGTACATGGGTCTAGTCTCCCACAGCCCCTTTTGCTATAGAATTGATTTTCATGGTTGTCTAGATGCACATGAGTTTTTGTTTATTTGTGTTTAATACACATGGAGTTTCATTCAACTAAACATTCATTTTAACAATATACAACAAATATGTCATTCAAAATATTGACTTCATTTCTATGGAACTTGACAGTGACAGAAGACTTCACGTGTCCTTTCTGCTTGGTAAAATGTGCAAGCTATAAGGTGAAAGATGTCATTAGTTGTTACTAGTCATGTGTTCTTTAATGAATTCGTTCTATTTTTACTGTTTGTTCTTACAGGGACTTCCCTTTTATATTTTAGGGCCTGAGATATCACTTATCATCTTGTCATGATCTATTCAATTTTGAATTTTGGGTGGGTAAAATTCAGTGGTCCATCACATTTTGTTGTTATTCTCTCTCCCTTGAGCTCTGTAAAATTAATTTCATTGTAATTTGTAGGTTACTGAAGAATATCAGGCTGTAAATGTATCTGTTAAAACTGATGTATGGAGATCTGAGGTGAGCAAACTGGCTCTCTGCCAGAGTTAACCGTAGAATGTCAGTATGTAAATATGGGAGTTCCCAACTTGTCTATGCTTCATTTGTCAACTCGAACTGTTTTTTCTTTTTATTAAAAGAAACATATCTGCCTAATTTTATAAAACGTGACATGGTGAAATAGTTTTAATATGTTCTTGTACTTGATTGCTATTTAATTCATATATTGGTACTTGGTAGATGTGAAGTTTTAGTGGTGCCTTTGTGGACTTTGTGAATGATTGATCCTTGTTTCACTAATGTGTCTCAGATCATTGCTAATGGTGTTGATCCTAAGCAGCAAACATTTTTCTATTGGTATGTAACCATTTCATGCGTTAACTTGTATTGATTATTATTTGAGGTTGTCGAGTGCTCAAAGTTTGTGAATTTCTACACACACTTCATGTGCAGTTCAAAGCCCTTAAGACGCAGAAAATCACAAAATGTTCAGAATGGAAAGCATGTACATCCACTGGCCTTTGATTCAGAATCTCCCCCAGCAATAAATGATCACCAGACCACGAAGGATGGAATGAACAATCTAGGTATGTAAAGTAGACATCCTAATAGTAAAGGACTCCACAGGGCTACATTTGAAACCTAGAAAATGCCAGGGAAAGGAAAGAAATTGCTAAGGAAAGTTGTTTTCTTATGTTTGGATTTGCCACGGATAATGCAAAAGAAAATGAAATATGTTTATATTTTTTAATTTTTTATATGTTTAGATTTCTTAATACGGAGTATTTAATTTGAAAAGAACGACATAAGTATTACCTCTACACTTCTCGAAGACAAAAATATGACTAGTTCCCCCCCAATGTGACTAGTTTCTTTTTCTCTCTCAAAATTCTGACTAACCTTTATTTAGTTAATTTAAATTTCCTTCTAATCCATTTCATCCACCCAACTCTGATTCTATGGCATACATCTCCATCTAATTCACCATCCTTCTGAATTATGGAACCCAAGTAACGGAACATATTATACACCGGTATCTCCTTACCATCAAGAGTAATCCCATTGTTGCTACTATTTCTACCTCCACAAAACTTGCACTCCATATACTCAGTCTTGCTTCGGCTCATTCTGAAACCCTTGGTCTCCAATGTTTGTCGCCATACTTCCAACTTTGCTTTAACATCAGATTGTGTCTCATCAATCAATACAATATCGTCGTCAAACATCATGCACCACGGTATATCTTCTTGGATTGACCTCGTAAGTTCATCCATGACTATGGCAAATAAGAATGGACTCAGAGCCGATCCTTGGTGCACTCTGATAGTAATAGGGAACTCTTCAGTCCTCCCTACACTAGTGCGGACACTTGTAGTACAAGCATCATACATATCCATGATGATACTGATATACTTACATGATATGCCTTTTCTAGTTAAGGCCCACCACAGGACTTCTCGAGGTACCCTATCATATGCCTTTTCTAAGTCAATGAACACCAAATGCAGATCCTTTTTAGTGTCTCTATATTTCTCCATAATTTGTCTAAGAAGGTGAATGGCCTCAGTTGTTGAGCGTCCAGGCATAAAATCAAATTGATTCTCCGAAATTTTCACACTTTTACGAAGTCTTTGCTCAACCACTCGCTCCCAAAGTTTCATGGTGTGACTCATAAACTTAATCCCTCGATAGTTAGCACATTCTTGTACATCACCCTTATTTTTAAATAAGGGAATGCGAGTACTCTTCCGCCAACTCACTGGCATTTTGTTGTTTCTCCAAATCATGTTGAAGAAACGTGTTAGCCACTCGATGCCTTTCTCTCCCAAACTTCTCCAAGCCTCGATCGGTATGCCATCTGGGCCCACTGCTTTCTTCCGCCCCATTTTTCTCATAGCCTCCTTAACTTCTGTTGTTTGAATCCTTCTCACGAAGTCTCGATTTACCATACATTCTGGTATAGTAAGATCATCAATACCTTGCATTTTATTCCCGTTGAACAAGGTATCAAAGTATGACCTTCACCTCTCTTTAATTTCTTTGTCCTCCATTAGTACCTTTTGATCGACATCCTTCACACACTTAACTTTTTCGATATCCTGAGTCCTACGATCACGAAGGCGAGCAAGTCTGTATATATCTTTTTCTCCTTCTTTAGAGTCCAACTTTACATATAATTCCTTGTTCACTTTTCCTCTGGCTTCCTTCACAGCTTTCTTTGCTCTTCTACGAGCCTCCTTGTACTCCTTTATGTTCTCGCCGCTCCAACTTTTGCCCAATTTCTTATAGCATTCCCTTTTGATCCTTATTGCTTGTTTCACCTCATCATTCCACCAAGACGTGTCTTTTTTGGTGGCAGACATCCTTTAGATTCTCCGAGTATCTCCTTCGCCAATTTGTTAATGGTGGACTCCATTGATAACCACACATCATCCACATGTGCGTCATTATCAATAGACCATACATCTTCCTCCAACATTTTGTGTGCAAAACTTTGTTGGAGATTCCCCTAAAGCTTACACCATTTTATCTTTGGCTCCCCTTGTACCTTAACCCGTCTCCTCTTTTTACCTTGAAAATCAAGCACAAGCATCCTATGCTGAGTGACAACACTCTCACCTGAGAATCTTGGGATAACCTTACTATCAGTGCAGCTAGTTCTCCAAGTCATCCGTACTAAAAAGTAGTCAATTTGGGTACTATTAGCTCCACTTCTATAGGTGACAAGGTGAGAGTCTCTTTTCTTGAACCAAGTGTTCATCACAGCCAACTCATATGTTGAGGCAAAATCCAAAATGTTCTTCATCGCTTCATTTCTAGTGCCAAAGCCATGTCCGCCATGGATACTCTCAAAACCATCCCGATTTGGGCCCACATGCCCGTTGAGGTCGCCTCCTATTACCAGCTTCTCTCCCCTTGGCACTCGTCGCACCACTTCCTCAAGATCCTCTCAAAATTGTTGAGTGATAGATGCATCCAACCCCACTTGTTGTGCATAGGCACTTACCACGGACACGATCTCATCTCTTATTATCAACTCAATGCTCATGATGCGACATTTCTTCCTAAAGACTTCAACCACACCCTCAACATAGTCATGTGCCACCATAATGCCTACTCCATTTCTGTTCCTCTCTCCCCGAGTACCACAACTTAAAACCTTCGGGATTTATCTCACGTGCCTTTTCTCCAACCCACTTAGTTTCTTGCATGCACATTATGCCGATATTCCTCCTCTTCATAACCTTAGCTATCTCAGATGATCTTCCCGTAAGAGAGCCAACATTCCATGTCCCAAAACGCAATCTAACACCCTGCCTTCTCTTCTTCACACCACATCGACCCCCACCATGCTCTTGCATATTTGACACCATCCCCGGGCATTGAAGTCGTGCGTCGCTTCTGGGCGACGACCTAGCAGCCTTAGCATTCTTATCACCACACCCAGACCTATGAAGTGTAGCGCGCCCTTGCTCATTTGACACCACCCCCAGGCGGAGGGATGACGCGTCGCTTACGGGCGACGACCTAGTTGTAGCGATATTCATATTTCGATTCATGTCATGTGATGTGACTAAGTGATACCGTTGGCTGTCACACGCCTACCACAACACCCTCCTCCTTTATCCTGGCTTGGGACAGGCATGATAGCAAAAAATGATCTCATGGCGGAGTTGGCTTCAATATAGTTATTGGTCAAGGAAAATTCCCCAATACTTCCTTCGTTCTTTAATAGTTGCAACGTTGTGGTTTTTGCACTATTCACACACCTTGCTTTGACCATGATTTTCTACTAATATATATAAACAAATTATTATGTATAAAATGTGATTAAATTTCTATTAATGTGAATTTCCAAAATATTAACTTTCTATAATGTTTACTAATACGTATTTAATTATAATTACAATCAAAATTGTATATTGGCAAACATGAAAGTCAAACTGTTGCAACTATTAAAGAACGGAGGATAGGAGGATAGTATTTAAAATTAATGTGTATAAATCAATAAAAACAAGTTCTGCGTTTCCTCCCTATTTTCTATACCTAGCTTTCCACCCATTCCATACGGACTGGAATTAAACTTCATTACTCTTGCACTGTTTGATCATCCTCGTATTTTAGTTGTCCCCATACTTGAATTATGCCATTCTTTTGAGTCATTATGTTTATTCTATCTTCTTATGGATGACTTGCATCAATCTATAAGTGTCTAAGATCTGTTATTAGCCCTGAATTCCCCCCTCCCCCTTGTAGAGTTGTAGTTGGAGTTTTATGTCTTAAAACCAATTTGCTTCTTTTCTCGGGTTGAAGAACTACTTTAGCAAGCTTTACTTACAATTTTTGTGAAAGGTGCACCATGCTCTTTTCCTTTAAGCTGGTAATAATTTTAGAAAGTTTTACCAGATACAGTCATTTGTGATGCATCAAGTCCCAATGCTACTGGTGTATCATTAGCTACAGAACATCAAAATCCAGATCCAGATTGTACACAATCCTTGCCTATAAGCAGTTTAGCACCACCTGCAATGCTTCAGTTCGCAAAGACCAGGAAGTTATCAGTGGAGCGTTCTGATCCAAGAAAGTATGTGTGCTGGTTCAATGATATACACTCCCTCCGTCACATAATTTTCTTCCCACCTTCCTTTTTGGCATATCTAAAAGTTTTCTTCCCATTTCCTTTTAAGGAATTCTGTGTGTAGTTTAACACTCTTTCTCTTTTTTCTACATCAACTATAGCATTACATTTCCAGTTTTCCACTTGATTAATATGCGTGCCATTTCAAAGTAGGAAAAAAAAAATCTGGGACAGAGGTAGTATTTCATAATGCTACTTTCAATTGGTCATTTTTTTTACAAAACTGGCCACAATTATGTCACATGTTTTTTCTTGATGCTGAAGATTTGAGGAGCTTGTTCATGCACTAATATACTCTAAGATGTTGTTAAGCATTAAAATGTTTATCACTTGAGCTTTGCTTCTATGTGCCTGTGAGTTTACACAGTAATTTTGAGCGGTGTTTTGATCTACTAGAGCTGGCAACTAACTGCATGGCTTATATCCTTCTTTGCCATGATCTTCAATTATGCTTCATTGTTGCATGATGCCTGATTTTTGGGTTCTTTGGTTTGTCTTTCCCACAGTCGCACACTTCTACAGAAGAGACAATTCTTTCACTCACACCGAGCCCAGGTGACAATTGAACTGTACATATTGCGGTGATTTTTAAACTTATTTATCGTAATCATTTTGTCCTTTCCAAGGACAATTACAATGAGTTTGATCTATTATTAAGAAACTTAAACTCTTAAAGTATAGGCTTTGCATATTCATGCTTATCAGCAGTGATGATTTGCTTGTTTGGGATCAAATCCAACTTGATGTACTAAAATATTTCTGTCTCTCTTTTTCCAATGTGGGAAGCCTATGGAAATGGAACAAGTTTTATCAGATCAGGATAGTGAGGATGAAGTTGATGATGATGTTGCAGATCTTGAAGACCGACGGGTATGCCATACATTATGTCATAGCTGTCAAAGCTGTGACTAGTGCTATCTGTACTATTCATGAGTATTGATCTGGTCAAATAGGAGCTATTTTACTATTCTAGATTTCTAATTTCGTGATTGATTATGGAAATTAATAGTATGCCTTTCTAATTTCTAAAGTAAGCGCATCACACTTGGCGATTCCCTAATTGTCCCGAGCTGAAATGTTTTTTTCAGGCCTTGCATCTCTGACCCCACTAGTTGCGAGATTCCTGACTTATCTTCCTTTTGCATATGATTCTTTGAAGACCTGTTTGGAACCTGGAAATGCCAGGAAAAGGGATAAAAATGCCTAGGAAAGTTATTTTGTTGTGGTTACAGGAAAAGGGATAAAAATGCCAGGAACCTAGGGTTACTGCCTAGGAAATGAAAAGAAAATATAATTCGAGTAATGTTTTTATATTTGCTTACATATGTTAAGGCTTCACAGTCTATATATAATAGAAATAAAGGTATAAACAAATAAAGTGAGTTTGAGCAAATTTCATTTTTTTTTTCATTTTCATTTACCCCAGTGCCGCAAAGGCTCCCACCTACAGTGGGGTAAGGGGGGGTTGGATGTACGCAGTCTTACCCCTGTACTAAAGCACAGAGAGACTGTTTCCGGATGACCCATAGTGAAAATCCCGTCCAAAATTGCATGGACTGACTGCTGCTTCATGACAAAGAAGCAGCAAACAGTTTAGTGAGCCATTTTGCTTTATTCCATCATTAGCTCAAGCCAAAAAATAATGAATCTTTGGCAAATATAAAAAAATAATTTAATGAGTTTGAAGTTTGTACCACTTATATCCCCTCCACACTCCCACAGTTTCTTTCCTTCAAAAGTTCTCCAAATCACTCCTTTTTATTCTCTTTCCTTAGCAATTTCAAGTTCCTAATGGAGCCTAAAAGTGTGTTTAAATTCTTTGCATTACCATTTGATGTATCGATGATAATGCAGATGCTTGACGACTTCGTTGATGTTACCAAAGACGAGAAGCAAATGATGCATCTCTGGAATTCATTTGTGAGAAAACAAAGGTCAGAACTTCCTGCTGCCTTGAGCTTGTCATAAGAAGGCATTTGTCTACACAAACATATTTAATGGTGTCTTGTCATGTCCAACATTTATTATGCCAGTACTATACTGTCTCACATTGTGTTCAATGCATGGAAGAACTAGTGCTGTCATTCCCTTGTAAACTGCTTTCAAAACGAGAAATTTCCATCATTTTCCTCTTTGAGGATAATGGGGCTCAGCGCTTATGTGGAGCCAGGCATATAGGTGTGATTGGGTGGGATCAATTCTGCATTCTTAAACATTTGTAGGCAGCCTACGAAAGCGTAGAAATAGGCTAGATGTGTCATTCTGCATTGGGGTGGGGGTGAGGCCATCCAGCCATGTATATATGCTAGAAGGGGCCTTTTGGCCGTTTGGGAGGTGGCGGGGGGCGGGGGAGGGGGGGGGGGGGGAGGGGCAGCACGATAGAGGAACAATATGATTACACAGGTTACAATGCTAGATAATTTGTAGCTCAATAGTTTTCTTCTTTTCTTGAGGGTTATAGCACCCAACTATTTTGAGATTTGGACTCAAATGGTCTATACATGATATAAAGCTAACAAAAAGATTAGGGGTGGGCATATTGGTTTGGTTTAACCGAACTGTAGCAAACCAAACTAAACTAAACCGAAACCGGATCATACGCAATTCGGGTTGAGTTTGGTAGTATTTCTTCCAAACCGAAACCGATTAAAACCGATAAAAACCGAACTAAAGAAATTCAATAAAACCTTCATATATTTTTTAAAAATAAAAAATCCTACCCGAACTAAACCAAACCGAACCAAACCTGAAAATAGTATGGTTTTTGTTTGGTTATAATTCTTCCAACCCGTTCCAAACCGAACCGAAACTGATAAAAATCAAACCGAAAACCGATATGCCCACCCCCCAAAAAGACCATGATTATAATAATAATTATTATTATTATTATAATGATCATGATTATGATTATTATTATCACTATTATTATTTGATATACCTGTGCAGGGTGCTTGCAGATGGGCATATTCCATGGGCATGTGAGGCCTTCTCAAAGCTACATGGCCAAGATTTTTTCCGGACTCCTGCACTGCTTTGGTACCCACCCCCAAATTTCCAGCAAATTCCCCCTTTTCTGTGTTTTTTTCCCTTGTGAAAACTTTCGTTGGTGGTGACTTCTTCTATAAGTACTGAATATGATGAGATGTATGTGTATTATTTAATTCAGGTGCTGGAGATTATTCATGATAAAACTATGGAATCATGGTCTTCTTGATGCTCGTGCCATGAACAACTGTAACATGATTCTTGAACAATTTCAAAACCAAGAGGGTGACAAACCAATAACCTAACCATGCGTTTCTGTTAGTTCTTTTGATTTTTGGGGACGGACTGCTTGTGATCAAGTTCCAGTCCCAAGACTTCCGACCAACACACACATATGCTGTTCTGCTATTGCAAGTTTTGGGCTGTTGGCAATCCATCTTGTAGTGTCCTTTCCAGTCTTAAAGATGAGTGGAGTGCCCCGTTCGGTAGTTTTTTTCCCATGTATGCTTTGATCATAGTACAGTAAACATATTCAAGCATCCTAATTGTAAAAAAGTATGTCGAGTCTTCACTTGACCATTTGTAATTAGAATTATCCAAAACTCCAAAGACATTCAACAGATGTTCATGCAAGGAAACTTCACCAGTGCACCACCCTCTTCTGGTTAAGTGTCACATTTTCAAACAATGAAACAAGTATAAAACTTCATGTTTTATTAACTTTGGTAAAAAGGGTAAATGTGGAATAAATTTGATTATTGGTTTATGAAATTTCTAATGAGCATTATCTTGGAGTAGTTCTTATGTTAGATTAGGCTCAAACATAAACAGATTACTCTTAAAGAGTGTAGGCTAGATTAGAAATTTAGAATATTAGATGTATTAGACCAGACTTGTAAAAGATGCTGGAATTACAATTAAATTAAAACATAGTTAAATACATAAGACTAGTAAAGTTCAGTTCAACGGAATATGGTTCATTCATACACAAAACTATACATTATTGGGATTTGGGATACCTGTTATTATTAATAGAGAAAACAAATTCTAAAACAAAAGTAGGGATGGATTTGGTTCGGGCCACCCGGCCCGTGACCCGGCCCGTGACCCGGCCCGGCCCGGTACTGTGCGGGCCCGGGACCGGCCCGGTCGGGCGGTCCGGGACCGGGTATGGACCCGAACCGGTGGGAAGGGGCGGGGCGGGCTCGGTGCTGGATTATTGTGACCCGGCCCGGCCGGGTCGGGCCCGGGCCCGGGTCCGGGTCTAATTTTAATTTTTTTTTTGGTTTGGGCTACTAGCCGTTGGGGGTGGGGCTGGGGACAACCCAAACGGCTATATAGCCGTTGGGTGGGGTAAAGGGGGGGTACGGGGGGTTGGCTGGTGGGGGGGTGGTGGGGGGGGGGGGGTGAGGGGTAAAAAAACCTATAAATACTCCTAATCTTAAACATTTTTTCATCTCTTCTCCAATTCTTCCTAAATCCTATTCTTAACTCTCTACTCTCTAATTCTCTTATTCTCCAATATATTATATTTATTATTTATATATCTACTTTATAGTTTATACTTAAGAAGTTAAGATGGAAAATCAAGATGCCATTATACGGTATAATTTTAATAAGCAGAAGGACCCGAAGACCGGGATGTGGTACGCAATTTGCAAATGGTGCGAGAAAAAATGTAGCATGGGGGTTTCAGGCGGGTTCGGGATGGCAATCAAACATATGAAGTCATGTGACAAAGCCAAAGGATCGGGAGGTGCGGGAAGTTCCGATTGATTACAATTTTCAAAATGTTTTATCTCTTAAAGTTTGTTTTAATTTTCAAATGTAGTTCCTATTTTATTTCAAATAAATGCAATTGAAGTTTGTTTTTAATACTCGTATAAAACTATAAACTATAAAATATAAATTATATATAAAAAAAATTTAACCGGCCCGGCCCGAACCGGACCCGACCCGTGACCCGGGCGGGTGGCCCGGCCCGAACCGGACCCGTCCAACCCTCGGGCCGGTCCCGGGCCCATGTCATACTACCCAGCGGCCCGACCGGGCCTAGGCCCGGCCCGGGCCCGACCCAGGCCCGACCCGGCCCGAGTCCATCAATAAACAAAAGTAGGGAGGTGAACTGTGAATACAACAAAATAACCAAAACCTCTTTAATGTATATGATTATATGAAGGTGAAATTAATGAGTTATTCCCATTTCATTTATATAAATGTCCATCAACATTCAAGTATTCAACAGCCTTTAAAAAAAATGTCTATCAACATGATCTATTCTTCATCGTGTGTTTTAATCTCAAAACTCTCATTGCCACTTGGTAAACATCTAATTTTTTTTCTTATGACGACCACGAAAAAATAATGAGGTTAAATCTAAACGTTGGTAAAAAGTTCACTTATGTTGAAAGATTATAGTGAGATGCAAACTAGGAGAGGGACATAATATAACAATTTCAATTTTCGAATAGATACATACAAGTGGGACAAATTTAAGTGGATCACATCCTAAACTTAAGATCTTGTGAGGTTTTGAGTTCAAGTCATCAAAAAGTTGATATAGGAGGCTTTTCCCAAACGGTGACCTTCTAGCCACTGGGGCTTGTTCAAGTGATCGCTCAATTAGTGTTTCGTCTCGTCTCGTCTAGTGTTAGCCATTGGGTATATAATCTTCTTTCAGTTCTCAGTATTACTCGTTAAGCGTATCTTTGACTGTCAAAAAAGAAAAGGATATAAATGCAATGAAATGTAAGAAGTTTAGCTAAGTTCTTAGGCTTAGTGAGAACCCAAAATGAAATGTCACGGAAAGTATCAACAAAACAACTCCGACCCTTCTAGAAGTTTTAATAACCGAGAACAGTATTACTACACCTGCAGTATTACTCCGACCCTTTACGTGTAAATATATGTAACTCGCGTTCAGGCATGTCAAATGCAACTCGTGTGTATATATATGTAATTCGCTTATAAAAAGATGTAACTTACTTATAAAAAGATGTAACTCGCTTATAAAAAGATGTAACTTGCTTATAAAAAGATGTAACTCCCTTATAAAAAGATTAACTCAATGTATTATCAAATGTAGCTGGGGCCACTGATACACTCCCAAAAAGATTAGATCTTCTATTTCACAAACCTATCGTCTCCCAAACAAATTTGATTTTCCTTATAATCCAATACTCATTAATATAATAGTTCGATAATTTCTTAAAATTACATAAGCAATATTGGTCTCATTTGAAAGATAATGAAAAATAAAAATGTTGATATAAATTTTATAAAAATTAGATCAAAAATAAAAAAGTTATTATCATTTTTTAAGCAGAAAAAAAAAAATAACAGCTGCGGTCCTTTTGCAACAGGCGCCAGTTGCACCTTATAATTTGGGCTGGTATCTCAAACTGAGAAGAAGCCTAATTTAAAGTCTAAACAGTAAACTCCAAACTTGCATGTGTTTGCAGTTAGAATGCGGTACTGTAATAGAACTGGGACTGAAAGTCTGAACTCTGAAATCCAACGGCGTCCGCTCTTGTAGTAAAAGCTATAGTTATTATATCTCTTCGTCGAATTTCAAATGCTTTCAAAGACCAGGATTTTGGTGAACTCATCGCCTTGCTATTTTGCATTACTTCAGAAACTTCACTGTCATCAGCACTCGCTAGCTTCCAACCCGGCGCCAAATTATGCGGAGCTTTTAAATTCCTGCATCGCTGGGAAGGCGATTGAGCGAGGCAGGCAGCTACACGCTCGTCTGTGCCTTACTGGGCTTGGCTACAACACCTTCTTGGCCACGAAACTAGTCAATCTTTACTGTGTTTGTGACCATGTAAGTGTTGCACACCAACTGTTTGATAAAATCTCCAAAGGTAATCTCTTTCTCTGGAACGTTTTGATTCGTGGGTACGCGTGGAATGGTCCTTATGAGGTTGCCATATCTTTATATTTCCAGCTGCTCAAGCACGGCCATGTTCCCGATAACTTTACATTTCCTTTCGTGCTGAAGGCGTGCTCAGCCCTCTCTGGTATTGATGTCGGGAGGGACATTCATGGGCAAGTGGTGAGCACCGGGTGGGAAAGAGATGTTTTTGTTAGTGCCGCCCTCATTGACATGTATGCAAAAAGTGGTTGTGTTGAGAGTTCAAGAAAAACATTTGATAATGTTGTTCAGAGGGATGTTGTCGTTTGGAACTCAATGCTCGCTGCTTATTCCCAGAATGGGTGTCCGGATGAGTGCCTATCTTTATGCAGTGAGATGGCTTATTCTGGCGTTGGGCCAACTGATGCCACTTTAGTGACTTCCATTTCGGCCGCTGCGGACATAGCTGCACTTCAACAAGGGAGGGAGCTTCATGCCTACAGCTTCAGACATGGCTATTGCTCTCAGGACAAGGTGATGACTGCTCTTGTGGATATGTATGCCAAGAGTGGTCACGTGAAGCTTGCTAGGATGTTATTTGAAGCACTTTCAGAGAAAAGGGTCGTTTCTTGGAATGCTATGATCACTGGATATTCAATGCATGGCCATGCTAATGCAGCGCTTCATATGTTTAATTGGATGATTCGTGGAGCCTGCCCAGACCACATTACTTTTGTCGGAGTTTTATCGGCTTGTAAGCATGGAGGGATGCTGGATGAGGCGAAGATGTATTTTGAACAGATGACCGGGATTTATGGTATTGAACCATCTGTTCAGCATTATACTTGCATGGTTGATCTCCTTGGTCACCGTGGACGGCTGGATGAAGCTTATGGACTTATAACACAGATGAAAGTCGTCCCAGATTCTGGTGTGTGGGGCGCATTGCTTAATTCGTGCAAAATTCAAGGAAATGTGGAGTTAGCAGAACTCGCTTTGGAGAAGTTAATCGAGCTGGAACCAAACGATGCGGGAAATTACGTGATATTATCAAACATGTATGCCCAAGCAGGCAGGTGGGAGGGAGTTGCTAAGCTAAGAAAACTAATGACTGACAAAGGATTAAAGAAAAGCACTGCTTGTAGCTGGATTGAAGTTAAAAGTAAAGTACACGCTTTTCTCTCTGGAGATACATCACATCCATTGTCCAATGAAATTTATGAAGAGCTAAAAAGTTTGGAAGCAAGGATGGTGCAGGCTGGTTATAATCCAAATACTTCAGCTGTTTTTCATGATGTGGATGACGATGAAAAGACTAGAATGCTTTCCTGCCACAGTGAAAGGCTAGCAATTGTGTTTGGGATTATTAGTACACCACCGGGGACCAATCTCTTGATCACTAAGAACCTACGGATTTGTGAAGATTGCCATGTTGCAATTAAATTTATATCGAAAATCACAGATAGACAGATTACTATCAGAGATGTGAACCGCTATCATCATTTCAAAGATGGCATCTGTTCTTGTGGTGATTACTGGTAACCTGAGGATCAAGAAAATAAGAGTTTGGAATTAATTGCTCCATGAGAAATGTAAGTAAACTTAGATACTACCTCCATCTCACTAACATTCAAACATGAGAAAGTGGTGCGATTATTAAGAACTATGGGTTTCTGTGGTTGATATTGAATTGATGAAATAAGAATGATTTAGAAGCATACAAACTTTACCAAATTTGGTATAAGACAATTTTAGCGGGACCAAAATAATGAAGGAGTAAAATAATGAAACACTAATTCATAAGTGTACACTTGAAATTCTGGATTCCCAACTAATCATGATTTTTTGTATTGATTGTAGTAGCCACATGGTTGTGTTAAAATTATGCTACGTAGTAAGCCACTGTGTTTCTATTACGGAGTATTTTTTTAAAACAATTTTTTGAGTTAGTTGATCTCCCTATGGATGGCTAAGTTGCCCAGATTTTCAAAGATTGCTATCACTGCTTCAAACTAATGAACTCTTTCATAATATATTGGATGGTGGGGTTGCCTTTTTTCTATTTTCAGCTTTTCCAAGTCTCATAACTGCTTTAAAGTTAAGAGGTCATAAATCATCTACATGATGTTGGGGTTGTCTTTTTCTATTTCCACATATTTTGAGTGGCTTTAACAAGAAAGTCAACTGAAAGGATGTTTGTTAATCCATGGCAGCTCAGCTATTGACATGATCGGATTATCCAGCTGGAGTGATTTTACTCCTCAAATAATATTTTTTGTTCGAACCTTACACATGAAATATCCTAGAAATTGTGGGCCACATTTGGGCAAACTGAATTACTGATATGATCAATTCAGACTGCCAAGACTGGTTGGTAGCACCTAATAAGTCATAAGCTTTACTATCCATTACTTAACTACTCAAGACCCCTGTTGCCTTTTCTCCTTCATAAATCCATTTAAAAAAGAATAAAAATTATTATGGCAGTGGGAATATCCATACCTAATGAACTCGGCCATTATAATGGCAGCATAACTTCATTTGTCGTGTTATCCTGTATGATGGCTGCCATGAGAGGTGTTATCTTTGGTTATGATATTGGAATCTCAGGTTCAGTGTGCTGCACACATTTTAACATTTATTTGTCTTACTCAAGTTCTTGAATAGATAGTTAATTAATGCCAACAGTACATAACTAATCATGCCACAAAGCTATTAGCTAGGCTAATGATATACCATTAGATGTTGTGAGTTATTTTTGCCTAAAAAGATTTGACGTTTATGAGAATCTGCACTTTATTAAGGTGGAGTGACCTCAATGGAACCCTTTCAGAAAAAGTTCTTCTGCGATGTGTATACTAAGATGAAGAAAAACACTGAGGTCAGTAACTACTGCAAATTTGACAGTCAACTCTTGACGGCTTTCTCATCCTCACTGTATGTAGCTGGTCTATTTGCTTCCTTGTTGGCGTCATTGGTAACCGGCGCCTTCGGACGAACACCATCAATCCTAATCGGTATGTTCGGATCCCATAAAATACTATGGAAAGGAAAAAATATAAGGAAACTTTTTTCTGATGTTTGGTTTTGCATTGAAGAATGCATAGAAAAATGAAATATAATTAGTTGTTTGGTTTGCTTACATATATTTGCATATTTTAGTCATTATATAATACACATAGACCGAAAATTAGGACTGAGCACGGATCTAGGAATTCCCGTTCCGTACCGAAGAACCGTCCCGAACCGTTCGAGTACCGATAGAACTGGAAAAATGTAATACCGTACCGTACCGAGCTTTTTTAATAATATGGTACTTGGTACGGTACCGGTTCTTAGTGAAAACCGTACCGGAACCATCCCGGAACCTTACCAAACCGGACCGTCTCGTACCGTCCCGAATTGTCCCGAAAACTAGTGTTATAATATAATAATATATTATATATAACATGCTTGTCACGGCGTCTACTAGGCGTCGCCTAGGCGCCGACTTGGCGTCCTGGCTATGGAGAAGGGTCGACTTGGGAGATCGACTCGCCAGAAGAAGATAAGTCGCTCCTGTCGTCGTCCAGGCGCACGCCAAGGGAGATTAGAATCTCAATAAATTCGTTTTTAGAAGCCCAATCTAAAAGTAGTAATTTACGATTTACTACTTAGAAAGTAGTAATTTAGGAACCGAAGCCTTCTGAAAGTCTCAATCTTCAAGGCCAATCATCCACTCTCAATCTTCAAGGCCAATCGACAAACCCCAAGCACGAAGCATCGTTAGTCGCTACTTCTCTGCTGGTGTGCCTCTGTCGCACAGTAGAAGAGGACCTGCAGTTTCTGCGTTCGTGCGTCGCACGGTTGAAGACGACCTGCAGTTGCTGCGTTCCAGCGTCGCAAGGTTGAAGATGACTTGCGCTTCTTCTCCAGCTTTTTATTTTATCGGTTATTTACTTAGCCTTCATGTCTCTATCCGACTTCTTATATTCCAGTATATTAATACTCCGTGTGTTTTATGTCCAATGACGCACTAAAGAGTATACCCACTAAAGTAGTTTAATTAATTAAGTTGTACACATAGCCGAATGATTTTTTATATACACACGCATACATAAACCTTTTTTTCATTTATTAATTGTTGGTATCAATTCTAGGTAATATATACAATTTAATTAGTAATATATCATACGTAGTATATAACATATAATAAATTACAAATTAAATACAGTTAAATACTTAAATACAATATAATGTTATATGTAAATATATATAATTGTATATATGAAATATAATATTTTATACAATGTGCGACTAGTCGCCTAATTATCGCCTAGGCGATATGGCGGTCGGCTGGCGCCCCGACTCGCCTTACCGTCGTGACAAGTATGATATATAATATAATAATATGTATAATATATTATATACCGAGTATAATTGTCCGTATATTACTCTTACATCTTCTTTGGGTCCAAGATGCTGAAGTTGTTTAGGCCCTGATGCCAAGGCTTAATATTGATTGTTGACAGAAATCGCCCCGAGGTCCTGATGGCTGATGCCATTGCCTAGAATTCTGGCAGATTTAGTCTAGCTCAAATATGGATTATTAAATTGATTATTTTTGTCATGTGATGTGATACTTTTTGGTTTTTCAGTTTGACGATCACTTTTGCATTTTAGTTTGAATTGGATGTTACTTTTCTTTAATATAGTTTGACTATTAGTTTCATATTTCAATTTGATCACACAATATCAGTTTAATATAATCTTGCAAGTTCTTCCCTTCAATTTTTGTAGAGTTATTTATAAATGTTAAAATCTAAAGTTTTTTATATTTCATGGGGGTTATTTAGTTATTTAAGAACCGTACCGAACGTACCAGACCGTACCGAAAATTGGTACGGAACGGGACAGGTTCTACATATACGCGGGACGGTACCGGTTCTTGATTTTTAAAAGAACCGTACTTTGGGACGGGACAGGTTTTTCGAAATAACTGTCCCGTACCGTCCCATGCTCACCCCTACCGAAAATGTTTATCAACAAACATCCAAATAACATTATTGAGCTTTATGATATTCTTTATTTTCCTCGACACTATTCCCTTCCAATTTCTCTTAAGCTGTATTCCTAATTTCTTTCCTTAATATTTTCTGGGATCCAAACGGACCCCGTAGGCGGAGTTGCTTTCCTAGCTGGCACAGCCCTCGGTGGCGTGGCCTTGAATATTTACATGCTGATTCTCGGCAGAGTTTTGCTTGGCATAGGAGTTGGTTTTGCCAATCAGGCAGTTCCATTGTATCTATCAGAAATGGCACCAGCCAAGTACAGAGGACGAATCAACAATGGCTTCCAGCTGAGTGTAGGCATTGGGGTCTTAATTGCAAGCCTCATTAATTATGGGACTGAAAAGATCAGAGAAGGTTGGGGATGGAGAATCTCTCTATCACTAGCTTCAGTTCCTGCATTTTCCCTAACATTAAGTGGCCTTTTCCTCCCAGAAACACCCAACAGTCTAATTCATCGATTCCATGATCATGAGAAAGCCAACAAGATGCTGAAGAGAATAAGAGGCACAAATGACGTCCAGGCAGAGTTGGATGATCTCATTGCAGCTAGCGAGCTTTCAAAAACAGTAAAAAACCCCTTCATGAACATCACACAGAGAAGATATAGGCCTCATTTAATAATGTCAATCATGATCCCTTTCTTCCAACAAGTGACCGGTATAAATGTGGTAGCTTTCTATGCTCCAGTCCTGTTTAGGATAATTGGCTTAGGTGAAAGTGCTTCACTCATGTCATCGGTTGTGATCGGGGCAGTTGGAATGGCCACAACTTTTGCTTCAATGCTGATTGTCGACAAACTTGGGAGAAGACGGCTTTTGATCATCGGGGGAATAGTAATGTTTTTCACACAAATGACTGTAGGGGGGTAGTTATGGGTGCTAAGTTGGGGAACCACGGAGGTGTAAGCAAAGACTGGGCAGTTGTGGTTTTGTTACTAATATGCGGTTATGTTGCAGGGTTTGGGTTGTCATGGGGGCCTTTGGGATGGCTGATTCCAAGTGAGATCTTTCCACTGGAGATCAGATCAGCTGGACAAAGCATCACGGTGGCTGTGAGCTTTCTATTCACCTTCTTGGTTGGTCAAAACCTGTTGACAATGCTTTGCCACTTCAAGTGTGGGATTTTCTTCTTCTTTGGTGGGTGGGTTGCTGTTATGACTGCCTTTGTGTACTTCTTGTTGCCTGAGACAAAAAGTATACCTATTGAGAAAATGGATAGGGTTTGGAGAGGGCACTGGTTCTGGAAGAAATTTGTTGAAGAGGTCCTGTAGTACTAAATTACTATTACTCTGGAGAATTGTATATATGAGAATCTATGCCTTTTGGCTGTTCTTGTTTGCTCTTTGCCTATTTATTCTACTAGTAAATGTCAAAGAAAAATATATGCATCTATTGTAATTTATATAGAAATTGCTCTAAATAGGAGCAAAAACGTTTTGAAATTCCAAAATAAGAGTATCATGTTTTTTATTCCCTAAATTAGGGAATTCACCCTAATTTATACCGTTCCTCAAAGGTCGCTTTTGAAACCTTTGTTTTGTTTTCAGTTAGTGGTCGTTTTACACTTTTACCCTTTCACATTTGGTCCGTCTCATTAAATTTGTCTCATATCACATTTGATAATATTTCAATGGTTACGGTTCATTTTTACTTTATTTACACTTTGTTAATTCAATACCTATCACATAATTCCACTTTTCTTAAAAACCATACTACACCCTCTTGTTCTAATCTTAGGGGGCCAAAGTAGTTGATAGTATTGTGCTCGAATTCGCTAGAAAGCTATTTAGGGGGTGTTTGGATTTGATTCTTAAAACTGCTTCTGCTCCTTCAGGGAGCAGAAGCAGAAATTGGAGTGTTTGGGTAAAAGTGCAGAAGTGATTCTGGTGCTCTAATTTACTCCTAGAATCAGTTTTTTTAGAAGTTGGGGGTGACCAGCTTCTGAAAACGGATTCTGATTCTGCCTCTCCTTAAAAAAGAAGCAGAATCAGAATCGGTTCCAAACACCCCCTTAATAAGTACTTTATCTAATAATTTTTTAGTTTATTTATTTAGCAATTTCTTAGTACTTCTGCCAACCAATCAATGGTGCCACAAAATTGTATTAAAGAAAAACATTAGCAAAAAGTGAAAGTGTAGCACATCCAAATTTGCAAATAAAAGAATATGAGAGGAATATAAAAGAAAGAACATACGAAATTTCATGAAAAAGTCAAGAGGAACAATTCGTGTCTTCAAATTTGCAAATACTCAAAAAATGTAATAGAACTAAGGAAAAATATAGCAAAATGATGGTGATACATCATATAGATAACATCTTCATTAAATTCACGTGGAAACATAAAAAGAATATCATTAAATTGTTGAATATAATAAAAAAAACTCATCATACTTCTTTTTCTTTGTTATAGGTTGAATATTAGTTTTAATTCATAATTACAATGTAAGAGCTAAAATTTAAAACATACGTAATATTTATTAAGTTGTAAACTACACAAATATGATATAACAAATAGTCATTTACAATGCTATATACGAAGTTAATAGTCATTAATTATTTTTAAAACTTTACCATTCTTTCAATCTATACCAAAATATAATATAAATTATCTAAAAGAACGATTAAAATATTTGTATACACACACCTTTAGTCATTTTATGAACGATTGAAGGTATACTCGGGCTATAAAAATGTTGATCTCAACAAGAGATTTATTGTGATTGAAAAAAATATAAAATCTCAAATGTGTAACTGAGCTGGTCCGATATTATTATTCTCAAATCTAGAGCTAGTCTCTTACCCGTTCCAAATTAGAGCTTTCAATCTGAGATAAAAAATCTATAAAACAACTTAAATACCTGATATTCATTTTGGTACCATCACACGACAAGCATATCATATCCCACGCAATGTGAGCGTTGACATTTACTAAGGGGTTTTGGAATTGATTGTACTTCTATTTTTTAAAGCAAAAGTAAAATCATAATCATTTTTTTAGAAATTAGTAGGCTTGGGACTTGGAACTGAATATCGGGAAAACCGATCCGAACCGAACATAACTTTCCGATTTGGTTCGGTTCCTGTAAATTTGGACTTTTGTTTTTTCGGTTCGGTTCCTATAATATTTGATCTGTTCGTTTCCAGTTTGGTTCTGATTCCTTTGCAGGAACCAAACTTCTTATACATTGCATGAGTAATCTTTTTTGAAGTGCTTCTAGGTAAAATTTTTTGATGAAACTTTGTGAGATTGTTTTTCATGAAGTATATATTATATCCACCAAATTTCAATTTAAAATTCAATCAGAAAGTCGGTTAAATAAATTATTGGAAACAATTACACCAATATATATATGAATGCAATGTTTTTCAATAATTTATTTAACTCACTCCCAGTTAAATTTTAAGATGAAATTTGGTGGATATAATTGGAATTTCATATAGAACATGCTCACAAAATCTCATCAAAAAATTCTTTCTGGAAGCATCTCAAATGGAGATGGCCAGACATCATTTCGGTCAGGAAATTCTTGTCAGGAATATTTGTCATGCATAATATACCTCATATATTATGGACGGAGCCAATCCGAGTAGTTATTTTATTACTCTAGTCCACTTTTTTTATTTATTTTTTTGTTTGTAGTTGTAAATGTTTTTTGAGTTCACCTCAAAAAGGGATTAATGTTGTTGTTGATTACATTGTTATTTGTTCATAGTAAATTAGTAGAATTACTGGTTAATTTATTACTATGTACGGAGTACTTTTTACTTATGGTCCAATAATTGTATGCGGATACTATTTTGGGGTTGAACTATCTGCTATTGGATGTGTACCTTGGAGTTATTAAACCTTTTTGCTTGACAATTGATGTATATTTTAAACCTTTATATTTTTGGTGTGTTTAAATTTAATGTTTGTACTTGGATATTTTTGTGATATTTGAACATTGGAATATCACATATGTATAATGTAATGATCATAAATTCGATAATTATTTTCATGATTTGAAACTTGATTTTTTATGTAACTGAAAGTAAAATGTGTTCATTTTAGAAGGATAATAAATTTTTATAAGGAACCGAAAACATGTAAGAACCAAAGTGAATTTAACTAGAACCAAACCAAATTTAACTATATTTTTACCAGAACTGAATCAAATTTAAGGCCTACAATTTTTAATATGATTTTCCTCGAATTTTAACCGGAACCGAACTTTGAGCACTTTCTAAAATCAGAATCATTTCTAAAATCAGTCTCCGATAATTTCTAAAATCAGAATCATTTTTGGGCAATTCTAAGCAATAAAATGCTATTGTTACACACTGTCCATACACACACATACACACTATAAATACTCCCAAAAAAATTACCCATTTTCCCTCACCTCCCTCTCACTTGCGGTAGTTCAAAAAAAACCCCAATCCCAAATTCGCACACCCCCCTTCGCAAACCGGCTTGCTCTGTGAACACTTCTCCGCCGATAGAGAAGCCACCTTTCCCCACTCAGCGTAAACGAGTAAGCCCCCTTTCTCTGTTCAATTTATCAATCTGACATCTTCCTCTTTCAATTGAATAGCTTCTTGTAGGTTTTCATATTCCGAACAATCTCTTTATTTCTAGCCGCTCCAGCTCTAGGATTTCTTCATCAGCAGTAATTTTTCACCTAGTTTACGTGACTTATGTTTTAGTACTTTATATTGTATTTTAAGATTTCTTTATATATGCGAAGTTGTGTTTAAATTGTTTCTTAATGTTTATTTTGATTCATAAGCCGAAATTATTGTTAGACTGGAAATTTTAATTTTCTGAATAACGGATTGTTTGAATAAGCCCTCACTTTTATTTAAAAGTCTAGTAAAATTGCAGTTGGTTTGTCTGAATAACAAATTGGCATCTCCTCTCGTTGAAACAAACCTGCAGGTCTGGTTGCTCCTTTATGCACCTTGAATATCTCAAATGGTATGATGTGATGTCGAGAATCATTTCCTTTTACTCAATTTACTCTTTTATTGTAATTTTTTTCCATTTTGATAGCAAAACAGAGTACCACCCAGAATTACGTAGCTTGAATCTCTCAAATTGTTTTACTAGTCAGTATATTTTTTAGTCTAATCTATGAGTAGTAAATTGATAATATAGCTGTGAACTGTCCACGCTTGTTAAATCCAGACATCAAATACTTGTATAATTTCCAGGCTTGTTTAACTATACAAAGAAAACAAAATGGCAAGTAGTTAAAAATGTACACTTTACTTGAACAATCTTCTAAGTCAATGACTGTAGCAAGCAGAATATTTGAATTTCTCTTCCATTCTTAGATACAACTTAATTTCTAATATAGTCATTAACCTGTCAGTCCATGTAATTTTGGACGGGATTTTCACTATGGGTCATCCGGAAACAGTCTGTCTGTGCTTTAGTACATGGGTAGATGATTACCTAGTGCATAAGAGGCCTGCAGTGGCATGGTGATGTTTTTAAGGATGCTTTAAAAATAGTCACTTTTGTAGCATTGACACCATTATTTTTTATAAACTTTTCACTCTTTGATTTGCAGTATTTTTTTCTTTGCAGTGCATAACAGGTCTGTAATGGCGTGATATTGTTTGCTTTCAAAACTTAATATCACTGATTAACTGTTTTTGTCTTTGATTTGCGGTATGTTTTGCATCACTCTTCCTCAAATGCATTGGTTAGTGGTTACACGCCATCCTATGTAGGTAGCATCTCCTCATTTCCATCTTCTCTCTGTGTCTTTTTCTTTTATTCTAATTCATGTTCAAGCCAGGGCAACCATGGTTTGGAATTCAAGCTCATGCTGGTTTACCTATAACTGATGACGATAATGATCCAGCATTTCCTAATTTTAACCATATTATTGATGAATGGACAACACATGTAAGAGTTGGGGCAGATAATGAGAACCTGGAGTCAGTCTCTGAGGATGTAAATGACCTTCTATTTTCAGCAATTGTCCCTGATAACTGAGCTTGTATTTCATGTGGTTTGAGCTAGTATGGATGGAGAGGTGACACCCCATTTTCTGGTTTGGATCTTAATGCAGAAAAGAAGTCATTTCATCTTTATTATGTATAGCCTGGTCATGCCATTTCTAATATGAAACAACATTTATTTGTGAAATCTTGCTTGAATATTATATTAAGTATGCCAGAAAATATCGGCGGTGGTGATTTGGACGTTGTTATTGTTCTGCCAGGCCACCTCCTACCACAGAAGAAAGTGAAGGCTCTGAAGAAAGTATATAAAATCATATGGACATGAGACAATTTAGTGATTAGAAGTTAAAGCATTCTTGTATTGTAACTTTTGCCATTTGCGGATCTGGTGATTATTTTGGCTCACATGTATTGTATAGTTGTTTAAGTTTATGAATTCTATTTAGATTTCTTGATGTAATTTGATATACTTTTAGAAGTATGTAATGAAGGCAAAGTGTACTTTTGTATTCATTGAAAAATTAAATTGTTAATCTTATACTCATTTTGGTGACTTGTTATATGTAATTTGCAATATAATGAACATTATTAGATTTGGAAAAAACGGATAAAGCTTTTTTGTCTGTGATTTGTATCCACTTTGTACACTATAATATCTGTCACAAACACATTGCGTGTCTGTGAAGAACAAAAACTCTGTCTGTGATGTGTGGCGTATTTGTCTGTGCTATGTACACTATAATATCCGTCACAAACACATTGTGTGTCTGTGAAGAACAAACACTCTATCTGTGATGTGTGGCGTATTTGTTTGTGCTATGTATCTGCTAGAACTTAGTTTGAATAAAAGACTTTTTGAGAAAAAACATTTTAAAAAATTGTTAAAGTACACTATGATATCTGTCACAAACACATTGTGTGTCTGTGAAGCAGAAAAACTCTGTCTGTGAGGTGTGGCATATTTGTATGTGCTATGTACACTACAATATCTGTCAGAAACACATTGTGTGTCTGTGAAGAACAAACACTCTATCTGTGATGTGTGGCGTATATGTCTGTGCAAAGTACACTATAATATCCGTCACAAACACATTGTGTGTCTGTGAAGAACAAACATTCTATCTGTGATGTGTGGCGTATTTGTCTGTGCTATGTATTTGCTAGGACTTAGTTTGAATAAAAGACTTTTTGAGAAAAAACATTTTAAAAAAATGTTAAAGTACACTATAATATCTGTCACAAACACATTGCGTGTCTGTGAAGCAGAAAAACTCTGTCTGTGAGGTGTGTTGTATTTGTCTGTGCTATGTACACTATAATATCTGTCACAAACACATTGTGTGTCTGTGAAGAACAAACACTCTGTCTGTGATGTGTGGCGTATATATCTGTGCTATGTATCTGCTTTTGTATAGTTTGAATAAAAGACTTTTTGAGGAAAAAGACATTTTAAAGACTGCCATGCACATTTACATCAAAATAAGATTTAAATCTAAACCACTACAAAAACAAAAAAATCTAAATCACTACAATTCATCATGTCATTACGTCCCCCTGTCCATTGCCATGCTGAGAGGTCGGTTGTGGGGTACTTGCATTGTCGGTCCTAGCACTTGATTTTTCTTCCCCTACTCCAATGGTCTTTTTTGGCAGTTTTTGTGTTAGATTGCCATTTTTGTGTTGTAAACGCTTCCCATTTTTGTGTTTGGTGGCACTCTGAGTTCTGCCACCAGCCAAACTGTGCAGCTTGACCTCACATGCAGCTACCTCCATGTTTTAAAAGCATCACCTTGCTTTGCGGATGAACCTAAAAATGCTTTAACAATCCAGTAGTTATTGGCATCATCCATCAAGGAAAACCAGTTACAACAATTGGAGAATGAAGCATAAAAACATATTAGCAAAAAGGAGAATGAACTCACAAAATTGTGTATATGAATAAATAAAATCACTAAAATATTTCAAAAAACACCTTATGAGTATAAAAGTGAAATAGAAAAGTTTAACAAAAAATTAAATTATTGACATCACAAATCTCTACGAATATAACAAAAAATATGAATAACATTTAAAATCCATCAACAATAAAACATATTAGCAAAAAAGGGGAATGAACTCACAAAATCATATATATGAATAAATAAAATCATTGAAACATTTCAACAAACACCTTATGAGCATAAAAGTGAAATAGAATAGTTGAACAAAAATTTATATATTTACATCACAAATCTATAAGGATATAGCAAAGTAAATAAGCATTCAACAATATAACAAATATTATAAACATAAAGATGAAAAAACAGAAACAATTGTGACCCTAAATGCACAAAAAATGGAATAAATACCTCACATGAACAAGAAGGTTTTGGGAGAAGAAAAGCACATTCACAATGGGAACAGTAGCCACTCGTAAATCTCTATGCCAGTTGAAATCTTCAGAATTTGAGAGAGTTCTTTATAATGAAGAAAAGAGAAAGAAAGGGGAGAAAAGAAAGAGATGGAAGGGAAGGGGCGTAGGAGGAGAGGGAGAGAAAAGGGTAAAGTTAGTTGTGAAATGGTAAATGTAAAAATAGTATTTATAGTGTGTATTAGTGTGTAAAAGAAGTGTGTACGTACCTAAAGCATTTTTGTTCTAAGCAACTTTGAGCACTCAAATACCTTTGTCCTTCGCCCAAACACTCAGATATTCTCTCCTCCAAACACCACCCCTCAGTCGGGTTACCAGAGCACTGGAGCAGAAACTCTTTTCTGGAAGTTCACTTACTCACTGAGACTGAAAGATTCCGAGGCCAATGACGAACATCGCCGGGATGATCGGAAATCACCTTCTCATCACTCAACACCTCCTCTTCACACTCTTCTGCATCTCGGTAATACATATTTCTATATGTTCATAGTATATATGCAAATCTCTCTACAGGCTACAGCTATATGTATATACATACGTGTGTGTGACTGTGTGTATAATATTTGGTCCTCTGAGTTATTGTTCTGCTGTTAGGTTTTCCTGAAAAATTTCTTGCAGGTAATTAAACAAAAAAATTGAATCTTTAGGTCTGTCTGCTGCCCGATTGTTTGAAATTTCATTTGGAATTTAAAATGGAAAATTAAAAGAAAGACCTTGTGAAATTTCTTTCCTATCCGTATTGCAAAAGAGAGATGTTTAGTGTTAAAGCTTGTTTCTTAGTGTGAGGAAGCAGTCCAGCTCAGCTGGTCACAGACTCACTCTTCCTTATGGGAGGTCCCGTATTCAATACTCAACGGAGTGAGTTTGATCCAGTTTACCCCAGCCCCCTTCCCACGACCCCCGGATAAAAAAAACTTGTTTGTTAGTGTTAGAGCTGCTTGAGGAAGATATAAAATTCTTGAAATAACTGAGTTGGTTGAAGTTGATGAAATTGTGGCCTGAATTGGCCAACAAGGTTGAAAGAATTCAAAAAAGTTAAAATATATATTTAATTAAACTAAATGAAATAATACCCATTTCATCCAAAAAGTTACTCATTCACTACTTTCTTTTCCATTACTTACCTATCACACCAACTTTTGCAATGAAATAAGTTAGTTTTTCATAGAAATCTGATTTGTAAAGCTCATAGCACAAAAAGAACATACAAAAGGGACACAAAATTTAGTCAGTCTGATGCAAACATACAAAAGGGACACAAAATTCAGTCAGTCTGATGCAATGGATTTAAGGTCACCTCCTCTATTGTATATTTGTATCTTTTACTTTGGTTGTTTGCTCATTTTCTCTGTGAATTGTATCTTTTACATAGGCAGTTGGAAGTGAGTTGGAGAAGTCACAACAGTACCCTTTAGTTGTAAGCACATGGCCTTTCGTAGAAGCTGTTAGGGCTGCCTGGAAGGCCGCTGATAGTGGTTTGTCAGCTATGGATGCAGTGGTGGAAGGCTGTTCCACTTGTGAGGAATTACGGTGTGATGGCACAGGTATTGGCCGTATTGCTCCAAATAATCCCATTTCTGTGGAAGCCGTTTCTTCTTCTTCTTCTTCTTCTTCTTCTTCTTCTAAGGATGTAATTATGCACACTCTAGTCCCAGTTTGAGGTTACCATACACTATTCATACCGTATTCACACAGTCAACTATGTTTTAATATATGATTTTATATAATAATTTTATTCCTATTCAAATTAATATTTGCGATTCAATAGAACTTTTTGTGTTGTTTTCTGAGTGCGTAGATTTAATTATTAATACTAATACATATATTATGATTATTATCAGAGAAGAGTTTAATAAACCGAACCGAGAACCTTGAAATGGTACAAAGGGTGTATAATATAGATAAATATATACCAAGTATACATTATGTGTGAATTAGTAGTTATTTTTTAGTTTCAGGGTTCTGAAAACAGGCTGAAGAAACCTGAAAATGTACTGCACTTGGAGATTTATTATTTAATCTTGTATCTCTTGTTCCAGCAATGGAGTTTATTAGGAAAATGTTAAGATTAAAAAAATCTCTTAGCAATACATCTTGTTTATCACACTCCAGGTGCCTATGTTTCAACAGTCTCAATGAATAATTATGTGACTTAGGATTTGCCTGATATTGTTATAAAACTTGTTTTCAAATAATGAGTCTTTCAGAATATCATTTCTATCCTCAGTTGGGCCTGGCGGAAGTCCAGATGAAAATGGAGAAACCACAATCGATGCTATGATCATGGATGGGGTAAAAATCATTACACTTTGTCTAGTTTATATGAGAAACTGAGAAGAGTGAAAGATTGGAATGAGGGAGAGGAAATATTGAAAGAATGGACAGATAGAGTAGTTTTTTGTATTGTTTGGTACTTTGGTATAAGAGATATAGGTCAGAAAGGAGTGTTATTTCTTAATAAAAAACTCACTTAAAGCTTTATTTTTTAATTATATTTACCTTATCAAGCGATATTCATATTTCGATTCATGTCATGTGATGTGACTAAATTGACAAAACACAACCCATATCATCACAAATTGAGGGTAAAAATCATTTATGCTTAGTTTGACGTAGACAAGAAATTGAGAAGAGCAAGATATAGGTAAGAGGGAGGAAATGGAGAGATAGAGTAGTTTTTGGGTATTGTTTGGTATAAGAGAAATTAGGTCAGAAAGAGAAGAGAAAGAAGTGATGTTACTACGTATTATTTTTAGAAGAGCAAAATCTCCTCAATTTAAAGAACTATATTTAGTTTACCATGAGAAGGCTAAAATGGATACAACAAAAAATGATCAACCTAGATCTTCATAAATTTGTGGGCTCCAGGATTCAACTTGGCCCCATGGATTTTTCTTTTCTTTTCCACCTTTCTTCTCTCCACTAAACAGAAGAAACTACTGCTTTCCTTCCATTTGCCATTTTCCCTAACTCCATCTACTTCTTACTTCTACTGCACCAAACATAGGGTTACTGCTTATATTTTGAAGTCCTTTATGATACAAGCAAAGAACAATAAAGAATTTCAATTTATTTTGTATATGCTAAGACATACACAGGTGACAATGGAAGTTGGAGCTGTTGGTGCTATGAGGTATGTGAAAGATGGAATAAAAGCTGCAAGGCTGGTGATGGAATATACCAACCACACTATGCTTGTCGGGGAGCAAGCTTCGGTCTTTGCCCTTTCCATGGGCCTTCCTGGGCCTACAAACCTAAGCTCAGCAGAATCAATAGAAAAATGGATGAAATGGAAAGAAAACAATTGCCAATCTAATTTTAGAAAAAATGTCTTCCCTGTGGACAACTGCGGCCCATACCATCCTAAGCATTCTCTCTACCAGGATGAGCATATATGCTCCACGAGGCCTACTCAATCAGGGTCATTTCATATAAACCGTAACAACCATGACACAATCTCTATGGCAGTTGTTGACAGAGTAAGTTTGAACTTCGTTTACACAAGAAACTTAATATGTTTTCATTATTCCAAATATAGCGGTTCTTCTTCAGGCCACTATATTTTTTCCATTCATCTTTCTAATTTGAATTGTTTACTACAGTGATGCTAAACAGAACCCATGTACAGAAATATGCCTATATGACCACTCTCTCCGAAAATACCACAATGTCACTACAGTCATTGCATTAAAGTGAACATTGGTGTTAAAAGTCATATTTCCGTTCATTATTTTTAATTATCCATATTTTTCTTTTTTTCCCTGTTATTAAAGTGAACATTGGTGTTAGAAGTATGTTCTCTTTTTTGCCCATCCAGGTTAGAAAAAAACAAAGTTACTCACCAACTAGTATGAACTGTAGACATAATATTTTTATTATTTTATTTTATAAGCCTTGAATATCCCCTTCTTCCTAGAAAATGTGGCATTTTTTTGCAGGAAATAAGAAATTTAGCCTCAGATTTCCACACTAAATTTGTCTTGATGAAACGTAAGTAGTATATTTCAAAAATTATGTGGAAAGTCCAGACTGGAGTTCTGTGCAACGTTAGTTTTTTCTTTTGAAATGGTAAACATAAAAAAGGACTATTAACTATAGCGGAAAATGATTTTTCCGCAATAAAAAATAATTTTTCATACTGCATACATGGAAACATATAAACCAAAATGTTAATACTATTTTTCTCGTCAAAGTTACTAAAATTGAAATTATTTTCCTCTTCAGGAAGGGCATATTGCTGTTGGAACCTCAACTAATGGGGCAACATTCAAGATTCCTGGAAGGTAATCATTCTCAGTACTAGTATTAAAACTCTCTTAACAGTCCTAGTTTATCTTTGTTACTCCATCAGTTTATATTTTATTTAACCTATGAAGAAAGTAAATGGATGAAGGGGTTCATACTGAGTGCAGGGTTGGTGATGGACCTATTGTTGGGTCTTCAGCATATGCTGACTCTGAAGTTGGAGCTTGTGGGGCAACTGGGGATGGTGACATCATGATGCGTTTCCTACCATGGTTTGTAGCTTACTTAATAACAGCCCTGAATTTGTTAAACTTGTTTAATTTCATTGTTACCATTGACCCTATCAATACCTAACTAGACCTATTATCAATGGGAAACCTAAGCTCCATTAGCCCCCCCCCCCCCACCCCGTCTGCCTGAACATTGGTTTATTAATTCCATGCCTTAAGCATTAAAGCATGTACATCACATTTCTGTCACGTCATAGGCATATTCCTATCACTTTATGAGAAGTGAGAACGTCTAGAAGCAAGGAACCATTGAATTTAAGGCATAACATAATGAGTAAAGTGTCAATTCGGTATTTAATTTTGTCTTCACTAAAGTAAAAAGTACATGGACTTGCATCAGAATCAATGTTCTAAAAGGCGTAAGGCGTGCCGAGGCAGCACGACCAAGCCTGAAGCCTTTGAAGCCTAGGCGGGTTTAGGCAAGGCCTAGGCGTGAAAAAGCGTATTCATTTTTTACTATTATTTCAATTTTTTATGTTATTATGTATGTATATGTAATATTACATAATATCATATACAAAAGATACACTTTTTATATGTTAAAATTCCACTAGTATTACTTATAGAAAAGTTGTGGACAAAAATGTGACTTGATAACTACTATCGTATTATTTACTATAATTGTGTTCAAAGTTACATCGCAGTGACTACACATGTAGTCACTGCGATGTAAGCTTGAACACAATTATAATCAGTAATAATTACCAAATTACATTTTCGTTCATGATTTTTTTATTGGTAATATTTTTAGGAAAAATTCCTTTACATATTTTCATAGAATAAATTCTTCAAAAGCACAAATAATAGGTTTACATATTTACTTACTATACAAAAAACACGAATTAAAGAAGTTGGTTGATAAAATTATACTCCGTAATAAGTTATAATAATTACTCCCTCCGTCCCATTTAAACGTTCCCACACGGTCTAGGACGTTTGATTGGCCATAAAGTTAACTGATCTCTGTCATTATTTTTAGTAAATAAAATTTACATATTCAGAAACTACATTAAAACCGCTACAAAGCCTGATCAAGAATATTTAAATTTGATAAAAGTTGGATATATAAAGTAAAAGATTAAGAACAATGCACATTGACCGGAGAATAATGGACGAGAACCATTAAATGGGACGGAGGGAGTATAATAAAGAAGATTGCCTGAATTAGGATATAGTTTAATAAATTTTAAATATTATATACGGAGTTGGCAATGCAATGGAGCAATCTAACTTTAGTCTGCATTATATATGGAGTACTTGGAATTCAAAGTTCCCACACCGGACAAATTAGTATACCCCCTCCTTCCAAAAACTCTGTATAAGAGATATGCCATGCTCGGCTGATAGTAACGTGTTGCGATGGCAACTAAAATCCATACCTAGGTAATATAGACGCCTTTCTCCACGCCTTTTGAGTAGGCGAGGCGTTTTGCCAGCGCCAGCGCATCAAGCCTAGGCTCGCCTAGGCAACACTTTTCTAAGCCTTTTAGAACATTGATCAGAATTCATAAAGCTCTTCAACTTGTCCCTAGTGAAATTAAAAGTACACTAACTTGCAGCAGAGTCCATAAAGTACTTTAAATTATATTCACAGTGGAATTATAGTACATTCGTCAAATATAGATGGAAACTTAGAAAAAAATGATTCAATGATAATGTTAAGTTTTAGTTTAAACTAGTTAAAAAATGAAAATGGTTAAAAATATGAATCGTTAAATCCTCTCATATTTTTTTAACATTTTTTTATTTTTAATTAGTTTAAACTAAAAGATATCAAATCGTTAAATTATTATTCTTAAGTTGTCCTATATTTGACAGATGTACCACAATTCCACATTGAAAACAAGTTGAAGTACTTTCATAACTCTATTGCAAGTTAGGGGGTGTTTGGAGTTGATTCTTCTTTTTCTTTTTTAAAAGCCGAAGTAGAATCAGAATCAATTTTCAGAAGTTGGTCTCCCTCAACTTCTAAAAAACTGTTTCTTGGAGCATTTTAGAGCACTAAGAAGTACTTCTGTCCGTTCACCCAAACACTCCAATATCTGTTTCCGCTCCCTGATGGAGCATAAGCAGTTGTAATGTACTCTTTATTCCGTCAAAGACAAGTTGAAGTACTCTATGAGCTCCGTTGCAAATTCATGTACTCTTTACTCCAACGGAGACAAACTCAAATATCTATTTGGCACTTTACTTTTAACATGATTGATGTGAGTATATACAAAAGGGCTCAAAGGGTTTAGAGCCTGTTGGGTAAACCTTTTTATCAGCCTTGTCTGCATAAATTTTATCAAACATAAACTTATTTCACAGCTATGACATATTTCGGCTAATAATATTGAAAAATAGTGCACGATTTTTGTTGTTGTTGCTGAAATAGCCAAGTAAAAATAAATTTACATTTCTATCATCATGTTAGATATTATTTCTTTGATTTTATTGAGATGCACTTATTGCACTCCCATATCTTCTAAATACACTTATTTTTGGTAATCCGGTAAATTTAGCAAATTCAGCAATTTCAACTACAACTTCAGCCACTTCAACCATTCTAGTCAATGTTGGACATGGAACACTCAAAATGTTACCATGCATGTATGTGAATAAGTAAATGCGTATATTTGTTTCTTCCCATCAACAGCTATCAAGTTGTGGAAAGTATGAGATTAGGCATGGAACCCAAAGTTGCTGCTCAAGACGCAATATCACGTATAGCAAGAAAATTCCCAGGCTTCATGGGGGCAGTGTTTGCTGTCAACAAGAATGGTGTTCATGCAGGTGCATGCTATGGATGGACGTTTCAGTACTCGGTGATGAAACCTGGAATGGACAATGTTCTTGTCTTCACCGTTCACCCTGAAACCATGATTGTGTGACGAAGATGCCCCCAAGTCCCCAACTTCCCTTTTCAAGTATGCAATGTGGAATTCGTTGCAGTTCCTTTGTTGTAATATTAATTTGCTAGACTAGAAGAATTCCTCAATTCATATCAACAGAAACTAAAAACGATGTTGTTTAGAAGTTAATATTTTTCTTGAAAGGGCTGAAAGCCTGAAAGGAAGATAAATGGCATATGGATTATTTTTATACGAAGTATATTACTCCGTATTTTTATTTCATCATCCTCATTACCTCAATGCCGCGGTGCATGAATTGATGTTAAGGGGGATTGGATGTATGCAGTGGTGACAGTCTTACTATTAGGGTTGGACGGGGTCCGGACCGGGCTGGGACGGGACTGGGCGGGATTGGGTATTTGGGTTGCAGGCCCGGTACCGGCCTGGGTTTGTACCGGGTCGGGTCAAGGTTTTTTAAAAAAAAATTATTTAAAATGGAAAAAATAGGCTTGGATTGGTTCCGGACCGGCCGGGCCGGTCACCTATATTCTAGACTCGTAGCCCGCCCTCCCCTATTCTTGGTTTGGGCCTAAACAGTGGCGGGATTGGGTCAGGCTCGGGTTGACCTGTCCCAGTTAGGCATGGACTCAGGCCGGTTCGGGCCGGGCATGATTGGGCTTTTTTGGAATCTTGAGGCCCGGAATTGGCCTGGGTAGCTACCGGCCCCGGTTCGGGCCAGGCCACTGGCGGGTACCGGGTTGGGTCGGGTACCCTATTTTTTTTTATAATAACTTCCTACCCTCCCACGGTCCCACCCCCCTCCCCACACCCCAAACCCTCCAAAACACACCCCAACCCATTTACCTTTTAAAAATTTTGAAAAAAAATTAAATTTGGTCCAGAACAGACACGAACAGTTCGGGCCGGTTCGTGATTTGGGAGGCCCGGGAACCGCCCCTTTACAGTGCCGGGATGGGTGGCCCGAACTGGGCACATGAACCGGGTACCGGGCCAGGTCGTAACAGTGCCGGTTCGGACCGGTTACCACTTACTAGGGACGAACCTATGCTATCACCTAGGGGGGCCATTGCCCCCCCCCCCCCCCCCAACTTTTTATTTACCTAGTAATATTAGTTATTATTTTTTTTGCCCCTCTCAAACCTTTTGTTTTGGACTATTATATTACGTAGTAGTTCCGTACTTTCGTATGGTGTAAAATGACATTTTTTTTAGAGAAATTGTCATTTTTACGGAGAAAAATTGCATTTTTTTTAGAGAAAAAGACATTTTTTACACCCTGACCCCCTCAATGATATCCTGGCTCCGTTAACCCGACCCGAGTCCATCCATAGTCCCCATCTATCCGTAATCCCTGTACTAAAGTATAAAGAGACTGTTTCCGAATGACCCATGATGAAAGTCGTGTCGAAAAGTGCATGAACTGGTGCTGTTTCATAACAAAGAAGCGTAAGCAATCTATTGAGTCATTTTACTTTATTCCATTATATTTTCAAAGGTAAAAGGGTCAAATAGGCCCTCGAACTTACATAAAAAGCTCAAATAAGCCATTATATAGGAGGCTTTGTCCGGTCGTCACCATTTGGGGCAATTCTCGGTGGATTTTTTTGATGAAATTTTTTGAGCATCTTACTCATTAAGTCTAGTTTACTCATACCAAACTTCAGCTCACAATTCAATCAGAAAGACATTCAAATGAATTTTTGAAGATAACTGCGCTTTTAACTGCGAAGTTATCTTCAAGAATTAATTTCAATGCCTTCCCGATTGAATTTTCAGCTGGAATTTGGTATGAGTAAACTAGACTTAATGAATAAGATGTTCAAAAATTGTCATCAAAAAATTCCACCGAGAACTGCCCCAAATGACAACGACCGATCAGAGCCTCCCATATAAGGGCTTATTTGACCTTTTTATGTAAGTTCGAGGGCCTATCTGACCATTTTCCCTATTTTCAAATCAAAAGAATGCATGTTTAGATAATTCAAACTATGGTTGGACTCGGGCCGGGCCTAGGCCTGGTCGGGCCGGCGGTTCTATATAGCTGGACCCGGGACCGGCCCGGGTAGCCACCGGGTCCGGTCCGGGCTGGGCCGGGCCTCGGGTTTGGTTATTATTATTATTATTATTATTTTGCTTAGCTACCCATCCCTGACCCCCCCTCACCCCCCCCCCCCCCCCACCCCCCAAACCCCCCAAACCCCTCCTAAACATCAAGCCCAACCCGGTGGAGCCCAAACAAATGAAAAAAACCAAAAAAAAATAAATAAATTTGGCCCGAACCGGGCCCAGTCCCGGCCGGACCGGGCCTTGTTATGGGTGACCCGAGCCCGGACCGGAAACCCACCGGATCGGGCCTACCCGGACCGGTCACTGACCGGGCCACCGGTTCGGGCCGGAACAGTCCCATCAAAATCCCCAAATACAGCTCATACTGCTCATTTGATCAGTTTACTTGAAGGTATTTTACTAAGAGCGCGTGTATAAAGAGTGAGAAAACAGAAGCTAAGGCAGATATATTAATGTTCAGTCTTTTATTAGAGAGAAAAACAAGTTCAAGCACGTGCATCTTTTTGTAATACGTAAGCTTTTAATAGACAGATGCGACCTGTGAAAGTGCCAGCCATCCAGTCGCAAAACCAACCACCAGCCATACATTTTCATGACATTGCCGGAAGAAAAAATAAAGACAAATTTCTGGATATTGAATGCACCAGCTCATTTTCTAGCAATAATGAAAGTGTAATGTGAAGATATTAGTACTCAAGTCTGAAATAGCATAATGTATACAGTCAGTTCTACTACACCTCTGATAAGTTTGACTAATAGATCAAACTATAGTCAACAACTACATGTTTGGCTAAAAGGATCCATTTGACAGCATATGCACCAACTCTGCAACCTAAGATGGCTCTTTCTTGGAGAAATCGGTTTTATCTTCTTCCTTCCTGACATATTCTTTTGAAAGAAAAAACTCATCTTGACAATATTTAGGCCTCCGTTATAATAAATCCATGAAATCTAGTGTTAAACACTTGTCTCATCTGAAATCATCTAACACCACAAATCCATGTAAAAATAACACACTGGAAAATTTTACGTTGGATGCCCTTCATGAAATGGCATTTCAAGATCACTCCCCAGGAGCATAGTATATACTACGTATATCCTAAAATGTTAGTGTAGTCAACGTCTTTATGTTGTGTCCTTCATAACCTTTGAATGTCTTCAAGCCTAGTAAGGACCTCTTTAGCATTAGGTCTAATTGAAGGAGATGGAGAGCAACAATCCATAGCTAATCGAAGCAACTCCACGATACGGTCCTCCTTTTGGTCAAGGAAAACCATTGGATGGAACAACTCGGTAATCCGATCCTCAATTATGGCACTCTTGACCACATTTGGCAAACCGGGATATGAAGTGTATTCATCAACCAGTTCCTTCCCTGTAAGCAGTTCTAACAAGATCACTCCGAAGCTATATATATCACTCTCTTCGCTAGCATCTTTGATTTTGATCACTTCAGGAGCTTTGTACCCCTCATCTGCGGCAATGTCAAGCATTTCTTGTCCAGCCATTGGGGTCAGAAGTAAATGGAGACCGAAATCTGACACATGTGGCTGGAAAAGGCTGTCCAGAAATATGTTTTTGGCCTTCAAGTTTGCATGGACTATGGGGGTTTCAAAGGAGGTGTGGAGATAATCTAAAGCTCTGGCAACTCCCATGGAGATTTTACATATGATCGGCCATCTGTGCACCTCACCATTGCCATCTGTTTCATTGAAAGGCCATAGACATTATTTACTCAGTTGTATGTACTAAACCATTAGAATGTGCACTTGTTCAAACTTCAAATGATAAAAATGGCTAGCTTATACTCTTTATTGGACAACGCCTCATCACAAAGTCAACCTAGTAGGAGCAACACAATTCTTTAAATACATCAGTTTGTACTTTTATATATTTCAATACAGGATGACTTAGTAACGTATGCTTTGTTTGGGAGTCTCACATAGATAGTAATTAGCGTAATGAGAATACCATGTTCCTTTGGACTAACTTATTAGGCTTAAATATAAGTTAAGATGCTTTTCTTTTCCGAAAAATCAGTAGATTCAACAATTTCAACTAAATAACTCTTACCAAGCAGGTCCTTAGTTATTAGCCTATTAGCTAGATGGGAATTTTATACATAATACTACGTACTTGTTAATCAAACACTAGACAGCTAATTTCTTCTAAATCCAGGAAAGCACTTTTGACAAACTCCTCTATCAAATCCAGAAGGAAAGAATAAAAGAATAACAAAGAAGTCACCAAGCTGAAGGACCTGTTTGACAAATTCAAAAAGCAAACTTCGTAGTCCATATATAATAAATAATGTAAACTAAAATACTCCGTATACTAGACGTACTAGACAAAGCCTAATACGACGCCGCAGGATGCCTAGAGGAGTCCAGTCAAGTGGACCCAGCATGGCTCAACTTCCCTACCGCCGGGAGGCGGCGACGCCGTGATAACAAAAGACTCATAAAGTTCTGATCAAAGATTCATATTTTACCTCTAATGAAATGAGAAAGATTGCCTTTGCGATAGAAGGAATGAACCAGCAGCTTTTCCTCTCTGGAGCCTGCATAGAATGCAAACAAGGGCACCAGATTAGGGTGCCTAATTGACCCCAAAAGCTCGATTATTGGAACCACTTCCTTGAGACCCAAAGTGCAAGCTGGCTTATAGAATCTCAACAGTGCTGATCTGCTGTTACTGGAGCTAAACAAAGCCGCCCTATACAATGTCCCGTAGCTTGACTTCCCTATCACCTCCCCAGGCGCATCAAGAATTTCAAGAACCGTTAGATCTTGCCCGCCCTCAAAGTTCATCAAAATCTCCTTACTCCCCACCACAGCCACCCCTCCTTCCTTTTCCTTAACCTCAAACCCAGATTCCGTGTCTCTCGGGACATCCTCTTTAGTCCCTCTCCTACAGCAGCAACAGAACACGAAACAAAGAAGCAAAGCTAAGAAGGAAAACGAGGCAAGCAATATGATTAGGATCAGCAGATGAGTGTGTCTCATTTTTTCATGTGTCTCTTTTTTTATATGTAGCAACGATTGAGTCTTTGGTAAGGGTTTTTTAAGAAACTGCAAAAAGGTCTCAAATCTGGATGTGTTTTGGAGCTAGAGGTACAAGATGATCAAATGAATTTATGGACTGACCGCATGGAGAAAGAACCCATGGGGAGGGGGAGTTTTTTTTGGAGAATTCTTTCAATGGATTTTAATTTCTGAAAACATTTGAATGAAGAGCAAATACTAAAGTGAGTTGAGTGGAAGATGGGTTTTGTTTGGAATTGGAAGGAAAACGAGTGGAAAGCACTGTGGCACAGGGAGAGGAGGACAGGAGGGCGCTGCTGGCCAGTTGGGAAAGTTGAAATGTCAATGGGTGAAATTTAAGTGCCTATTTTGTTTTGTTTTATTTTTTTTTAGTAATTCCCCGTTTCGATGAAATCTGGGATTGGGGAGTAGTACGTATTTCCTATGGTACCAATTAGGGGTGGACATAAAACTCGAACCGAACCGCTACCGAACCATCCCGTAATGGTACCGAACCGAATACAGGGTATTTAAACGGTTTTATAGATTTTTATCCCGTATCGAAACCGTACCGTTTGAAACGGGTACGAGACCGGTCCTAGATTTTGAGAACCGAAAAATACCGGACCGAATCGTTCGAAAATAATGCATTTGAATTTTTTATATTAATTCTATACCAATAGATCTTTTTTATAGATCAATAATTTTATAGCCCAAGTATGTATTCATGTGTCCCTAAGATACCTAAATGTGTATGTTTATATATATATATATATATATATATATTGTTATTTTTTCTTTTTAGATAATTTATGTTATATTTTGGTATGTATTGAGAGAATATTAAAATTTTAGAAATCATTAATGACTAATCATTTCTAGTAATGTAGTGTACATGAGTTTTTGTTGTATCATGTTTGTGCGCGCAATTTTTACAACTTAATTAATATGGTTTAAATATTAGCTCTCAAGGTTCAACTATAATTAGATTAGAACTGCGAAGTAATATTTAATCTAGAATGAAGAAGAAGAAGAACGCTGAAGATTTCTATTATATTCAACAATTTGATGATATTCGTTTGAGTTTTTTCTACTTTTAGTCCTCCGAGTATTATGTCATTGACACTTTTGGTATTCGACTTTGATTTTTTCCATTTTTAGTCCTTGACTATTGCGCTAGAGACACTTTTGATACCCGTCTTTGAAAATTTCCATATTTAGTCCTTCAACTTTTATAAAAGTGACATTTTTTATCCTTCAACCATTATAATAGTGACATTTTTAGTCCTTCACTTATTGTGTCAAAATCATAATGGGGGGACTAAAAGTGTCGATTTGACAATACTTAGGGACTAAATGTGGGAAATCTTGAAGTCGGGGACTAAAAGTGTCTCTAGCACTATAGTCGAGGACTAAAAATAGAAAAATTAAAAATCGAGTACCAAAAGTGTCATTGACATAATAGTAGGGGGATAAAAAATGGAAAAAACTCATATTCGTTTTTATATTTTCACATGAACTTAGTAAATTAAACATGACATTTATCTCGTGCGTCATCGTTTTGCTATGTTTTTTCTTAGTTGTGTTGCACTATTTGTGTATTTGTGAATTTTAATACTATGTATGCAATTTCTTGTATTTATATCAACATTTCATGTGAATTGGTTGGTGTGATGATATCTACTTATCGTAAGATTTGTTCAATTTTTTTAGCATGTGTTTGGCATGGCACCGTACCGTTTTGTACCGTTCCGAAACGACATGGTTCCGAATGGTTCTATCCTTGGAACCGGACCGTACCGGACCGTTAAAAACCTCACGGATACATTACATGTTTTAGCAATTTATCAGACCGTTCCGGACCGCGCTCACCCCTAGTACCAACGAATTTTTTTTGTCTAGTCTTTGAATAGGACCCTTGTCTGGTCGCCTCAATTTAAGATGGCTTCAAAGAATTTTTTTACGAATTTCATGATCATGTTCTTTATGAAGTGTAGATTGTATCAACAAAAATTTAGATAAAATTGGATTGAGAAGTCAGATAAATAAATTACTGAAAAATATTGTATTTTTTTATATATTTATTTTATAAATAAATAATTAATTTGATTTAAATGATTTTCGGATTAAATTTTAAACGTCATTCCTCATAACACACTGCCACCTCACATCATATCCACAATCATATGGTTATATGTGTAACTTTTACAATTACTTTCACAAAATTGCTTGATAACTTTTGTGTGTCTGTGATATATTTTTGTGTAAATATCATTATATATTGTTGGGTGTGTATTTTAGCTTAGGTCTCCAACCAAAACAATTAACACGCCACCCCAGGATTGTTTAGCCACTCAATCACTCTCCAAGCTTAACCGCTCACACCTCTCAAGCTCACACACAAGGAAGCTCTACAAGAAGAAGAAAATCAGCCCACACTCTCTATGGTTTTGGTACCTCACGAAGAAGACCAGGACTGATGGCTAGCTCTACCTTCACTCATACACTCAATGTATTTGCTGCACTCAACAAAGAAGGGCTACCCTCTGACTTATAGCAGTCACAAGGGTTGAAGACAAAATGACAGAGAGGCACCTACCAGACATAACAACGGATAGAGAACAAGGGGCCAAAGGCCAGTTAAATAAGTGAGTAAACGGATAGGATATTTGCTCAAGAGGAGTACATTTAAACTTATGGTGCAGGCCTTAACATGAATAAGTGGACATGAGGCCTTGGTAGGACCAATATCTCCAACATTCTCCACCTTATTGGTCTTAAGTGGTGTAGAGTAACAAATACACGGTTGTGAGGTGACTCATCATCGTTGAACCATTACCAGTACATCATTCAGATACCATTACAATGTAATGTGTCGCATTCACATACCAAATATACATTATTGATATTAATATTTCTTATACATTGTTTATATATAATACAAGTAATAGATGAGAACCAAAGTTAGGCATGTTATGTGCTTACTTTGAAGAATGTTAGGCATGTTCCTGAGCTGTGCTATAATTTGCTATCTTGTGCTTCTCTTGAAAATGAGGGTTTGAAGGGAAAATGGGGAAAGGGAATCATGAAAGTAGTGAAGGGTTGTTTAGTTGTTTTTAAAGTTGAGTTGAAAAATAACTTGTATGTGTGTCATGCTGAACCCGTTCTTGATTCTGTGAATTTTGAGCATCCTTGTGTCCTGGGAAAACAATCTAGTGTTAGTTTTCCTGATCTACCTAAGTGTACTGATGTGCTTGATTGTATTCATGTTGATTTGTGGGGTCCTTGTAGTGTTTCCACTCATGGTGAGAAAAATTATTTTCTGACGTTGATCGATGATTTTTCAAAGAAAGTGTGGGTTTTGTTGATTAAGAATAAATCTGATGTTTTTGATCAGTTTAAAAACTGGATAACCCTTGTTGAAAAACAAACCGGTAAGAAAATAAAATTTTTAAGGACCAATGTCAGTTTTGATTTTTGTGATGATCAGCTTGGTGATTTATGTGATACTTGGGGTATTTCTATGCATAAATCTGTTCCCTCCACACCCCCATCGGATGGGGTTGCTGAGAGGATGGTTAGAACTCTTTTAGAGAGGGTGAGGGCTATGTTAGCATCATCTGGGCTCTCTAAAAAGTTCTAGGGGAAGCTATTTGTTATGCTGCTTATTTGAGTAATATGTCCCCGTCTGTTCCCTTAGGAGGAAAATGCCCTGAATTTGTGTTTACGGGCGAACCGCTTGACTTGCCAAATTTGAGAGTGTTTGGTTGTGCTGCTTATGTGAATCATGAGAATGATGAATCTGAACCTATGACTAAGGAATTTGTTTTCTTAGGATATAATGAATGCATGAAAGGTTGTAGGCTTTGGTGTAGGAGTGAAACGTGCTTTAATGTGTTGCTAAGTAGAAATGTCATTTTTGTTGAAAATGAATTTCCTTGCTTGCTTGTTTCTCCTGGTGTTGCTTCAAATGAGGTAGAGCATTTGCCTGTTAATGTTCATTCTGATTTACTTGTTGAAACCGAACCCAAATTTGTGAATGAAAATGTTTTCAAGTTGAAAATAAAGAAAATAATATTTGTATTAAGGTGGAGCATGATTTGAATGTTATGTGCAATATGCTTGAGTTGCGTGATTGCCATGTTATTAGAGATAGAGATATTAGAGAGCATGAGAGAGATAATAAGTACAAAGTGTTTGACTATATTTCCTCCGAGATTGCTTTAAATGTGCTTAATTCTCTTTTGATTAAAATCTTTGTGATATTTGGTATGCTATTTTCTTTGTGTTTTGAAAATGTGATATCAAGTGATTATGTGAGCTCTTCCTGTGCTAGTTATAGAAATAATATTGTTTCTTTTATTTTCTGTGTACTGGCTTTTGTGTGGTTGTTGGATTAGTTGGAATCCCCAACTTCTCCCGATTGCTTGCTTGCGTGGTCTATTAACATGTGTTGTGTTTGTTAATAGTTTCGTGATGGTTTCGGTTCTGAACTCGATGACCGATTAGTAGAGTTCAGTCCATTATGAATTGGGTTTGCATGGTAAGCTTGGTCCGAAAGGGAACTTTGGTTCTCATATATTACTTGTATTATATATAAACAATGTATAAGAAATATCAATATGAATAATGTATATTTGGTATGTGAATGAGACACATTACATTGTAAACAGTATGATGAATATTTTAAAAAATTGTGATTAGCTTGTGAATGCAAATGACTTTATACAAAATGTAAATTGTGTTTGTCAAATATGTAAGTCTCATACATTTTTTGTAAGTGAAGTACTTCGTGTTGATGCAAAAATTGGTGTAAATGATTACATAAAATAATACAAAATAATATAAGCAACTTGTAAAAAGTATGTAAAGATGATACATTTTTGTATAAATGTGTGTTTTCACTTTTTCACCGATTCAAAAGTTAATTATATGTCCGGTGTAAATGATTTGATAAGAGTGCAATTACGTATATAAAATATATATGTGTACTTTGTTTGTTATGTAACTTATGTAATGCGGTGAGCTTTGTAGGATTTAAAATATTAATCACACGAACTGAAAGATATAAGGTAGAGCTCGAAGAAGAGTTACAAACTTTTCAAATACAAATACAACTTTTATTTTAGATTAATAGCACTTTAGTTTTGAAATGACAAAGAAGACGATAACATAGATCCATTCATAATTTAAGTTGAAGAGGAAGAAGAGCAAAATTGTAGTTCATTCTAAGTATTTAGGTGAAGAAGAAGAGAATTGTAAGAGAAACAACAAGAGCTATAATCACTATTTTTCGGCTTATCAACCAAATTTTTCACCAAACACGTAACTTTTACTTTTGTGCGCTGAATTGTGTAATAAGCATGTTGGACCGCGGGTATGCGGTGCCAGCAACAGCCAGCCTGCCGGTGCAATCGGACCGCGTGGCGCTTCGCTTGTGCTATAAAGGGGGAGGAGCGTGCTTCACTATCAGCGATTGCTTTTAGTGTAGCGGTAAGCGCAACGATCCACAAGTGGTATCAGAGCCAAGGTCACGGGTTCGACCCCCGGCAACAGCATGATGCGCAGTTGTAGGCTGGCAGGTGCTGGGGGGAGATTGTTGGGCCGCGGGTATGCGGTGCCAGCAACAGCCAGCCTGCCGGTGCAATCGGACCGCGTGGCGCTTCGCTTGTGCTATAAAGGGGGAGGAGCGTGCTTCACTATCAGCGATTGCTTTTAGTGTAGCGGTAAGCGCAACGATCCACAAAGCAAAAAAAGTAAGGTTGAAGTTACTTTTCTGGCTGTATTGACTGAAGTTACTGTAGATGATCAATTTAGCTATTTTTACATATAATTTTTCCTTTATTTTATTAATAAATATATTTTGAAAATATTTTTTTCTTAAATAAGCAGAATCAGCCAATACAACCACTTCAGCCAGAACTTCATAAATTTCAACAGGATCAGCCAAATCAGCTGATTTTCATACTACCAAACGGGCTCCAAATGGAGAAGAAGAAATCGGAGAGATCAATAGAGGAGTGGATGGGATGGATTCGTGAAGAAGAAGATGCATATTTTTAACTAAAATGATACGAGTACCATATTGAAATATGCATATGTCATGCCGATCCACAATAATACAGCTTGTGCTGTAATATGAAGCAGTTGGTATATCGTGTGAGCAGCCCATGGTGAGCATGGTGCTCCCACAGCTAATTCACGTGTGAACAGTAACACGCGTGAACAGTAACCTTTTTTGTTCTCAGTAGCAGGGTGATGTAACTTGTGTATAATGAGATGTAACTCACGTTAATATGCGATGTAACCGCAGACAAGTTGCGATTTAACTTTTCTAATACGGACAAGAAGAAATAAAATCTTTATTTCAATGTAAACAATGAAAAAAGTAGTCTAATTGTTCAATTACTTTACATAAGTAGTGGATATGTTGTTTTTAATATTAAAGTCATAATTTTTTTGAATATCTTTTTTTTTTTTGCTAAAAAATCATTTTTTTTAAACTGAATTTTTTGTTTCAATAGTTGAGGTTTATTTTGGTATGTAACTAGTGTTATGGAAAATGTAACCCATGTTGATGAGAAAATCTAACTTAGGTGTATGCAAAATGTAACTTGTTGAGGCAAGTTTGTGTAACTCACGCACAAGAGGATGTAACTCCTGCACAAAAAGATGTAACCCGTTCATTAAAAGATGTAAATCCATATGATATCAAATGTAACTATAGAATTTATCTATAAACATAACTCACACATATGAAAAATGTGATCTCACGGTTAACTTAATGTCTTTAAAAGGCAAAAAACATATAAAAAGATAAGAAATACGGAGTATATTATACAAAAAAGTGCATGAATACAATTTTTTTTTTTTAAAATATATAAATGTAAAAACATTACAAAAAAAATAAATCCGTTAGTAATTTTAGTTGAAGGAAAAAAAAGTAAAAAGTAGTGTATGATTATGAAATACAATATACTTATTTTATGTGGATTAATAATATTTTGTAATAAATTGGTAAAGAAAACAATTAATTCAATTGTAATTTAATTAGTTAAAGATAAAGATAAGTAAAAAATCACAAATAATTAAATGTAACTCGCGCATAAGAAGATGTAACTCACGCATAAGAAAATGTTACTTACACATAATAAGATATAACTTGATCATAAAAGATGTAATTTCATGATATATTATCAAATGTAACTTCATGAATCAAAATAAACAAACTCAATGTTTTAAAAACCTCTCCAACATATAAAAGAAAGAATATATATATATATATATATATATATATATATATATATATATATTATAGAAAAAGTGTATACATATAAAAATATATTACAAAAAAGTGTATGAATATAAAAAATATATTACAAAAAAATGTATGAATATAAAAATCTTACAGAAATCAAAAAGTGTATGAATATGAAATGCAATATACTTATTTTATTTGAATTTATAAACTCTTTGTTATGTATTGATAAAGAATAAAAAAATAGATTCAATTATAATTTAAGATGAAGATAAAGAAAAGTAAAATTGAAATTAAATTATTAGTAATTTAATTTGTTGGAAAAGTAGAAGAGTTGAACAAAAGAAAATAGATAAAGGAAGGAATGGAAATAGAAATAACAAAATTCCAGCCAAAGGAAGTGCAAAAAAGAAACGTAAGTTTCTCTAAAGTGGGATCGACACACCATGCGGAAGGTGGGCCGAACTCACGGTATAATTGATCAATATGAAGTATTTTTTGTTTGTGATTTAGTGAGTTTTTTCCTAATATAATGTTAAAAAAAAAATATTTATCAAAAATAATTTTAGATTAAAAATATTTCCCAAAATACTACTTCTCACAACAGCCCCAATTAAGAGAGCATATAAGAAAAGCAACGCATGAACAAGCCCCGTAGGAGGAAGAGAACATTACACACGTCCTCACCCAAAAAAGAAATCTCATTTTTATTTAAAAGTGGTATAACTTTTTTATTTGTGCTCTGATTCTTGCAAAAAATATATCAAAGTTCATAACTTTTTACTATCTTTCATATTACACCAATATTCAATATTTAAAAATAAAAAATATTAATACTTTGAAAATATCTTTTATGTAAATGTTACGGAGTATATCTTTTTTATTTGTACTCCGATTGTTACAAAAAATATAGCTAAATTCATAACTCTTTCTTATCTTTTATAAGACACTAATTTTGAAGATAAAACAATTAAAAAATTAATATAATTAAAATAATTAAAATTTTAATTATTATATCTTCAAAATTAGTGTCTTATAAAAGATAAGAAAGATTTATGAATTTAGCTATATTTTTTGTAACAATCTGAGTACAAATAAAAAAGATATACCCCGTAACATTTACAAAAAAAAACTATTTTCAAAGTATTAATTTTTTTTTAATATTGAATATTGGTGTCATATGAAAGATAATAAAAAGTTATGAATTTTGATATATTATTTGTAATAATCAGAACACAAATAAAAAAGTTATACCACTTTTAAATAAAAATGAGATTTCTTTTTTGGGTGGGCCCTATCTCATAATTTCTTCCTCCTGTTGGGCTTGTTCGTGGGATACTTCTCATGTATAAGGGTGGCTCAAGAAAACAGTATTTTAAGAAATATTTTTAACTTAACCTTATTTTGGTAAATATTTTTTTATTTAACATTATATTAGGAAAAAACTTTAGTCACTCCAAATTAATGAGTGAAAAAAAGAATATGTGCAAAATCGTGTATGGTTTTATGTCAGAAAGGAAAAGGGGAAAAAGCAAAGGATTTCTTTATTTTTTTTCCTGTTGTTTTTAAAAAATGGTAATAATTTTTTTATTTTTGATCTGATTTTTATAAAATTTATATCAACATTTTTTATTTTTCATGATCTTTCAAATGAGACCAATATTGTTTATGTAATTTTAAGAAATTATCGAACTATTATATTAATGAGTATTGGATTATAAGGAAAATCAAACTAAATTTAATACAGAAAAATAATGGTGTAAATCACAATTTATCTTAAAATTGTGTATATAAAAATTTATTTTATTATGTATTTATGCATGTGAGTTACATATTTTTATACGTAAAATTACATATTTGTACACGTAAAGTTACATATTTATACACACGAGTTGCATTTGGCCTGCCTGAACGCGAGTTACATATTTTTACACGTAAAGTTACAAATTTTTACACGTAAAAATACATATTTATACACGCGAGTTACATATTTATACACACGAGTTGTATTTGACCTGTCTGAACGCGAGTTACATATTTTTATACGTAAAGTTACATATTTTTACACGTAGAGTTACGTATTTATACACACGCGTTGCATTTGGCCGGACTAGACGTGAGTTACATATTTCTACACGTAACATTACATATTTTACATAGGTTGATATAATAGTTCGATAATATGTTAAAATTACATAGGCAATATTGGTCTCATTTGAAAGATCATGAAAAATAAAAAATATTGATATAAATTTTATAAAAATCGGATCAAAAATAAAAAAGTTATTACCATTTAAAAAAAAGAGAAGTAAAAAATAATACCAACCGTATGCCGGTATACGGTGCTCACCATATACCTGTCATACGGTATAACAACTGGGATATAAACGGTGACGGCTGCAAGGAATCACGTGTACAAGATCAACATGTTAATTTTTCTTTCCGATACTAATTTTTTCTAATTTTTTTTAATTTTTTTAATTATTACTACCTCCGTCCCGCTATTATCATCCCATTTTACCTTATCGGTCCGTTTCACTAAGATTGTCTCATACCAAATTTGGTAAAGTTTGTGTGGCTCTAAATTATTCTTACTTTATTCTTACTTTATCAATTCAATATCAACCACTTAAACCACTTTTTATTAATTTACGTGTCACTCCCTCTTATCTCATTGCTAGCAGGACGGAGGGAGTATTTTTTAAATATTTTTATTAATTGTTTATGAATTTTAAATATTTTTTATTATTTTATTATGAATTAAAACATTTCAATAGCTACGAGTGTGTATTTTTGCAACATACACATAATTAGTCCTATGAAACAAAATTTATTTTTTGATCTTGTTTGTGCAAAGTGATCAACTTTTAAACCTATTTTGACAATTAACTCAGAAGCTATTGTTTGCAAAGAAAGTTTAGTCTAAAGCACTACTTATACGTGGTGGGCATGGAGAAGGGCGGAGGCAATTCAAGGAAAAATAATAGACATATATATACAAATATTTAAAATCGGTAACTAAAATTTGGTTCCTGTTGAAAAATAAATAAATCTTGACCTCTAATAATATACTAACTCCACCATTGTCTGCTGAAAATAAATAAATCTTGACCTCTTTGAACCCGTTTGGTAACACTAAAAATTGGCTGAATTGGCTGATTCTGCTGAAATTTATGAAGTTCTGGCTGAAGTGGCTGTATTGGCTGATTCTGTTGATTAATGAAAAAATTATATTTAAAATATTTGTTATTAATAAATTAAATAAAATATTATATGAAAAAATAGCTAAAATGATCCTCTACAGTAACTTCAACCAATACAGCCAGAAAAGTAACTACAACCTTACTTTTTCTGCTTATTACACAATTCAGCGCGCGAAATCAAAAGTTACGTGTTTGGTGAAAAAGCTGGCTGATAAGCCTGATAAGCCGAAAAAAGGGTCACCAAACAGGCTCAAAGAATGCATGAGTTGGAAGTTCAATCTATGTAGGAAATGAATGATTGTCCAATAAAAAATCCTCTTTTCACACAATGTTAGATCTTTTCAATTTCCTTAGGCCTTGTTTGGTTCAAAGGAGGGGAGGGAAGGGGAGAGTCAAGGAGGGAAGAGAAAGGAAGGGGAAGAAAGGATTTTGATAAAAATTTGTGTTTGGTCGGAGGAAATAGGAGGAAAGGTTTAATGAAAATATTGTTGCAATTTACTTTTATATGATAACTTACTTAAAAAAATAGATACATGTCTAACTATTGTTCATATTACTCCTATGGTCATGAGTCATAATTTTATTTTATTTGATTTTTTACTTTTTTAATTTTTTAATTTTTCATTTTTCAGTTTGCAATTTTTAATATTTAATTTTTATTTTTTAATTTTTTTTAATTTTTAAAATTTGTAATTTATAATTTTTAAATTTTTTGATTTTTAAAATTTTTAATTTTTTAATTTTTAAATTTTTAATCTTTAAATTTTTTAATTTTTTAATTTTTCAGAACTTTTTGTTTTTTACCTTTTTATATTATAACGTTTTGTTCATTCACGTAGGAGATAGATAGTTTGTGGTTATCAACACGTTTTCTCCGAAATACCCAGATTTGGAGGTTTAGAATGGAAGGAATTGGAGGATTGTGAAAGTCTTCCACTTTCCTTCCCTTCCCCCCTTTTTTCTTCAACCAAACACACACAAATCCCCCACTTTTCTTCCCTCCTCTCCGAAACCCTCCAACCAAACATAGCCTTAGAGAACGTTATTAGGTTATGGATTGAAGGGATAAATGCTTACTACTCGATCATGAAATGTATAAATATATTGTTACTTTTGTCTTAAATGCTCGTAAAGTGATTTATCCCATCATTAAGATCGAAACCCATTTTAAACATAATACTCCCTCCGTCCCATATTTAACTCATCCGGTTTTGACCGGACACATGTTTTAAGATAGTGAAATTTGTGTGGTGGAAAGTTATGCAAATGAGAGAGAAATATGTAAGAATGATTGTGAATCACATGTTTTTTTACCAAAAAAAAAAAGGAGATAAATTTGGGACGGACCGAAAAGAAAAGTATGAAGATAATTTCGGGACAGAGGGAGTAAGTGTTAATGTAATTAAGCTCTATTTCTTCTTAAAATATGAACTTGAGAAATGAGACTTGCTATATTCTTTTATACGTGATAATCATCTCTCCAAAATGCAATAAAATTTTACATATTATTATTATCCAAAGTTTCACAACTGTTAAAATAAACTATGAGTGAAAAAATTTAAAAATTGTCAACAACATAATAAATTGTAGTGGTATTCATAAATTTATTACCGCGTGAGTCACATTTTTACCCATATACAAATCACATTGTATTTTGTGTAATATTAATTGCTTTTTCGAATTGAGGTTTAGTATATACAAATATTAAGGAAAAATCCTAATGATAAAAAAAGACAACATGTGTGCATAATAATTAATGTCATGAGATTTTCAAAATAATGTCATGAGTTCAACTTCTTAATTAACGGATTTGACTTTGTAACCTCCAAGTAGCTCATACGCATAATAATATTTAAATTTTACATCAACTATGCCAAAAACAAAAATTCAAATAACGAGCTTACAACTTCAATTCCCATATACACAACTTCAAAATTTCAAATAAGAACATGATCTTAAGAGAGAAACGAGAATGAATCTGGATCGTTAGATTTGTTTTAAATGGAATTAAATGTGCATTAGATGAAATTGTAATGTGCATTAGGTGAAATTGAAATGTGCAGCACAAATGGTACGATACAGTGGCATTATGTGAAACTGAATTGTGCATTAGTTGTCATTTAAATGTGCACTAGGTGACACTGAAATGTGCAAAATAAAATGTAGGATATGATGCTAATTTTGTCCCTTTTATTCCACACATTTAAGTTTCATCTAATGCACATTTGAGTTTAATTTTGTATTTTGCACATTTCAATATCATCTAATGCACATTTCAATTTCACCAAATGCACAATTTAGTTCCATATGATATAAAATCCAACGATCCAGATTCGTTCTCATTTCTCTCCTATGAGTCCGTTCTTACCGGAAACGTTCCCTATGTATATATGTACTCCGTATAACTAATACTATCGTATAAATAATGAATAAGTTTACTGCAATAACTAACCAATAAATATGACATATACAATCAATGCATATGTCAACTAGAGCAATCAATAACATACAGGAAACGGTACCCTCGTTTACTAATTAAAATCTGTCTTTCAAATAACAAAAGCACTTTCTAATTATAGATAACACTTTTGATGATATTTTTTTTTATAGATAACACTTTTCATCAAAAAAATTATAGATAACACTTATGATTTGATTGCTGGCTTGCCTTGAATTTTTTAATTTAAAAATCATATATAAAAATATAATACTGAATGTTACGTTATTTAATTAGTCAATTTTGTGAAGTGTAGCATCAATCTTCAATTAATAAATACTCCGTATAATGAAACAAATAATTAACTAGTTAATGGAAAATAACTTATCATCTACTATGTGTACGAGTTTCTGGCACGGATTCTTGTTACGTACTGATTGTCATGCAATTCAAGATCTCCCTACCATACTCCACAATATAATAAAGCAATAATTCTCATAATTGGAGTAAAATATGTTAAAAAGGAAAATATATTCTAAAATATGTTAAAAAGGAAAAATATAATTGTAGTGTGTTAAAATTCTCTAGATAGGAGTCTCTTTTCATGTTAAGACAAAAAATAACTATGTAGGGTTGAGCTAGCCATCACATTGTGGTAGGACCTCCAGCTGCAGGGTCTGTATAAGTATTGATGCCCCAGACAAAGAATGACCAATTTGATCAAAAAGTACTTAAATCAATAACAAAATTAAATATGAAGTAATTAGAGAAAATTATAACACCATTTTTACTAAATGTAAAAAGGTAATAAGAAGTACTTGTTTTCATTTTTGCTCTCACAAGTTGAATTGAACACAAATTCTTTCATTCTCACTTTTATCATTTGCTTCGAGATTTTTGTTTGAGGTAGATGGAGAAGGATTTGTTTTTACATAACAATCCATTGAAACCGCAAAAGATTGCATTACTTCATCTTTTCTGTATTTAAGTTTTCTCTTTGAAACTTTGACTCTTGTTTTCTTTTCTCGCCATCGTAAACACTACAAAATAATACTTTAGCACTAATTAGTTATATTCAAAGTTGAGATGTGCTTGGTGTACACATTTTTTGTGTACAACTTTGGCACACTTGTCTGTCTACGCAAAGAGAGTTGTATGTGTACAACAACTCTGTAGGGCCATTTTAGATAGAGAGACACCATTTAAAAAGCACAAGTTTCACACTAAATTTGATAAACTGATAAGAATGCTTGTACTTGGACTATTTTCAGATTAAAAAATATAAGTTTCAAAAATAACAATTAACGAATTCCTCAATGGCTAGTGCTGAAATCTAATTCTGAAAGCTGGTCTTGCTGGATGCTGGATAACTTGGTCGGTTCGGCAGTTCCTTTTGCGGCAAAATTTTGCCTCCGGATACATATGTTCATACTACGTATATTTTCTATTTTTCAAAATTCAGTGGCCAATTAAGGAGTTTAGGTAATTACTAGTATATTACTCGTGCATACGCACGGGAAATAATGGTTGGTGCATATGTTTTTACTCATTATCTAATTAAATATTAAAATAAAAATAACTTTTAATATTTAAAAGTTATTTTCGAAAAATAAAAGTACAATAAACTAATATCATAAAATATAAGCCATACAAAAAATATTGAATGAAGAGTATATTAGGGATAATTAATTGACACACTCATTAGAATTTGCTACCTCTAAATTTTCATGATCAAATTATGTTTAAAATTAAATAATATTCTTAAAAAGTGAGTACAATAAGTGAATGACATAAAATTAAAATGAATACAATAAATATTAAAATTAATGAATATTAGTTCAATAAGAACTTGCTAATCATTTGTTAAATTAGTGCTAACATATGAGAGAAAATCTGGCTAACCATTAAGCGGTAGAATTGTCTCTTTTATACTTGGTGTTTTTAGATATAAGATAATACGGCTAACAATTGAGAGGGAAATTTTCTCTAACATGTAGTTCTTTTAGGTATAAAATAACTAAAAGCGCTACATATGAGAGTGAAAATTCTTCTACTCAATTATTAGCAAGCTTATCTTCTTTATTACGTAGTACTCGTCCCTTAAAACTTTGCAACTTTCCTTTTTTGGATGTCCCACTAACTTTGCCACTTACCCTTTTAAGTAAAGAATTTGTGGTTCCAGTTAATTCTCTCTCCTCTGCACAAACCTCAACCACACAGTTTTTACTTTATTAATTCATGTGCCGGTCAAACTTGGCAAAATTTTATGGGACGGAGGTATGTAGTATATCTAAAAACACTACATATGAGATAAAATTATTCTGCTCAATTGTTTTCAACTTATCTTATACATTGTCTTCTTATACTAAAACAATACATATGAGAGAGAAAATATTTCATTCAATTGTTAGCCAACTTATCTTATACCTAAAAGCACTACATATGAGAGATAAATTTTCTTGCTAACTTGTTAGCCCGATTATCTCATACTTAAAAAGAACTACATATGAGAGAAAAAGCTCTTCCGCACAATTATTAGAAAGCTTATTATATTTGTACCTCCTTATACCCAAAAGCACTACATATGAGAGTACACGCGAGAGAGAAAATTATCATGCTCAATTCCCCTACTCAATCGGTAGCAAGTTTATCTTCTAATAACTAAAAGACTACGTTTAATAGAGAAATTTGTCCTGCAAAATTATTAGCAAGTTGATATTCTTATATCTAAAACCACTACATTTAAGAAAAAAAATTATTTCACACAATTGTTAGCCGGCTTATCTTATACATGAAAGCATTACTACATACTACCTCCATCCCACTATGTTTGGGACAAGAGGGTGTGACACAACTTTTAAGAAAAAATGAAATTGTGTGGTTCGTATTGAATTAATAAAGTGTGAATAAAGTAAGAAAGAATTATAACCACCCAAATATTACCAAATATGGTACGAGATAAACTTAATGAGACGAACGAAAAAGGTAAAACGGGACAAAGTTAGAGGGACCAAGGGAGTATAAGAGGGAAAATTATCCCGTTCAATTGTTAGGAAGCTTATCTTCTACTCCGCAATACCTAAAAGCACTACATGTGAGAGAAAAAATTATATCAGTCCATTTCATGCTCAATTGTTTGCAAGCATATTTTCTAATACTTAAAAGCACGACATATGATAGGGAAATTTATCATGTTCAATTGTTAGCCTGCTTATCTTATACCTAAGAAAACTACATATGAGTGAGAAAGTTTCCCCGCTCAACTGTTAGCAAGCTTAACTTGTAATTATACCTAAAAGCACTACGTATGAGAGAAAAAAATTTCTTGCTCAATTGTTAGCCAACTTATCTTATACCTAAAGACACTATATATGAGAGAGAAAATTCTTCCGCTCAATTGTTAGCCGACATATCTTATACTTAAAAGAACTATTTATGAGAGATCAAGTTCTCCTGCTCAATTATTAGCAAACTTATCTTCTAATACCTAAAAGCACTACATATGAGAGATGAAATTTTTCAGCTAAATTGTTAGTCAACTTATCTTACCTAAAAGCACTACATATGAGAGAATATTTTGACACTTAATTGTTAATCGTCTTATCTTATACTTAGAAGAACTACGTTACATATGAGAGAGACAGATTTCCCGCTCATTGTAGAAAGCTTGTCTTTTACAATAATACCCAAAAGCATTGCATATGAGAGAAAAACTTTTTCCACTCAATTGTCAGCCGATTTATTTTCTTATACCTAAAAACATTACATATGAGATATAAAAATTCTTCGCAACAAATAAAGAGATAATTCATAATTATGGCCAAAATAAGGATAGTAGATAAAATTGTGACTTATTAACGTTTGGTAATTATACTTATTTTTCATTTTATCTTAAAGCGACTATAAAAGTGTACTCATAGCCAATTTAGTTACATTATATTTTCCCCACAAATATTTACTTGTGGATTTTTTGTTTAGAATGTTATTTAGAATATACATCTCATTTTTTTTAATTTTATATATTCAATATTGGTGTCATATGAAAGATAAAAATTATGAATTTTGATATACTTTTTGTATTATGAACTATTTCTTTTTTTAATACGGAATAATCTGTAGTGAGGTTGCAAAATGGGAAGATTGTTTAATGAACCTTCAATTTTTTTAAATTTTATATATCCAATATTGGTGTCATATGAAAGATCGTAAAAAATTATAAATTATGATATACTTTTTATAAAAACAGATAAATGATGAAAAAGTTATAACAATTTAAAAGAAAGTGTGTTTTTATATGTTGGGCCCTGCCAAATTGATGCCACGTTTGTTTAGTAGTAAGGGACAATTTATATGGTACATCCTGGTGTACACATACATCCGGTATATTTGTAATTTTATGCAACTTTAAGCATTTTGATTCTATTATCCCTCGTTTATGTTCGTTGCTTTTCTTTTCTTTTTTTGGCGAAACATAACTTAATTCATATTAAAGCTGAGAAACCAGATACAAGTTCGTCATAACAAAGGCTACACTGGGGTGAGACTCAGAGCTGGAAGCACGCTTACAAGCGGACCATCTCGCTAACCCTGCAAATTGGTAGACTCCATACATAGCAATGTTGCACCTGCTACTAAAACGGAATCTAAAAAGCACAAAAAGCTTCTGAGACAATAAAGAATCAAACGATGAACATAATGCAGTTTTTCCAACCACTGGCAAGGGAACATCGGTTTGACCAGCCTCTGCTAAAGGAACCTCATCTTCATCCGTGCAAACGTCTGTTACTGGCGATGCTGCCCGGACAGTGATCGGGTTAAACTTGCAAGTGTACAAGTGCCGATATAGTAATAAATTCCGGTAAAATACCGGGTCGAATCCACAAGGAAACGTTGTTTAATTTAGTCCGTGAGTAGATAACTTTAAATGAAGAAATGAGTAAAGTGCAAGGATTTTGATTTGTGTTTTATATTTTTGGCTTTTCACTTTTTGCTTAAGAAGATAATCGTTTAACTGATTTTAAGTTTAAGATGAATGATAACAACAACTAAGACTTCAGGAATCACTTAAATGCTTAAATAGGGTTGAATATTAGTTCTTTGCCAATAATTATGAATACAATGTCGCTAATATATTCTCAACTCCGGTTAAGGCAGCGAGAGCGTGATTTTCGTTAAGTGTAAGTCCCGTTACGGCTTACATTCATCTACCGAAAACCCCGTTGAATATCAAGACATCACACCCGTATCATATAAGACCGGATATATTTCTATTCTCGGTACTATATATGTTTATCCTTTAATGTTCATAGTTTAGACCTCAACGTTAATTGCAAGTATAAACTAAATTTAACATACTTCTATGTTGTACACCATAGTCATAAACAATCAATATATAAAGGATAAATCACAATTTATTGGTTTAAAACTTTTATCAAACACCTAGTGGGCATAGAAGTTCATCCCTAGCCTTAGCTAAGAAATTAGCCCCTAATGCTCATATTAATCACAATACAATAATAAATGTAATGGAACATGAAATTAAAAAGGAAATAATACCTAAACACCAATGATTTCGGAGGATGAACTTCCCTCCTCAAGAACTTGAAGAAAATACCAAGAACAAAAATATAAAACTAAGAATTAATCTATGGAATGGAATGTGTTTGTATGATGAATTGAGGGCTTTATATAGGCTAAAGAATGACATCTTTTAGTCTATTCGAACCCAACAATGAGGTATGGAAGCAATATTTGATTAGCATTGAGGAAGATGGGGTTTTCACATCAAGAATCAGCTTGCACGATGCTGTTTTTTAGCAAAAAATCGACCGGCGCCGGTTCAAGACCGACCGGCGCCGGTTGCTGCGCCCAAAAATGTACTTCATTTCTCTTCCTCCGAAATGGATCAAAAAGTGTCGGTTTTTGTACCGGGATTTTGGAGATGTTCCGCTACGAATTTGGACATGATTCCTTCACCAAAGTTGTAGATAATGAATTATTCTATCCAACAAAACTTGAATGACGTGATTTTATTCATGCAATCAACAGATATGGATAAAACACTGAGAGGTATGCACCCTGAAATCCCACCAGCAACATCTGACTTTATTGGTTGATTGAGTATTGTTCCTTTCCTATTATTGTAACACCCCCATTTTTCCCGCCCAAAATAATACTTGAAATAATAATATATTGATAACAATCTTGATTTATTCCTTAAAAATAGATAGAGTTTTGCAGCGGAAATAACAGTAATGGAAAAAGGGTGTGTTACCGCCACACCCAGCCCTCAACTTGGCTGGATGTTAAGGCTATCCACCATGAGTTCAATCGAATTAAAAACTTGAATTCAAAATCTACTAGCATTATTTAATCTAAGTGAAGACTACACTAAATTCTTCTAAAGCGCTCTCCAGGTTCATCAAACATCATGAGCTTCGTATTCATCATTACCTGCACAAATAAAGTGCAGAAAACGAAACAAAGAAAAGGAAACAAAAATTAGCTTTAGAGCTAAGTAAGTACTACCCAACCCCGTAAAATAATCAGGTTTGGTGAAAATAGATTTTTCATATAATACTATATAAAAATACTCACACCACCGAAATTCTTTTCTAATCAAAAACATCATTTGTCAACTTTATAATCTCAAATACCCGTATGATTAAAAAATAATATTTATAAGCTCCCAACAATTAATTAATATCTCAAAAGAAGTATCACTTTTCAAAAATAATTTTTGTAGCTAAAAATATCACCATTCCGAAATCAATGTCACTTTCAGATTCTTTTAAGATGGGCGAAACTCAAGATTCCTCGAGCCCAATGAATCGTTGTTGCGTACGACTCATCCCGGAATTCCGGCTCCCACCGACCACCAATTGGAAACTGAACTTCACCCTTAAGTGTGCACACCCCCTAAAAGGGATTCCAAGCCCTCCGAGTAGTAAGAAGTCCAAGTAATTCGGACAACGTCCCCCTACCTCACAATGGGTTAGATACCCGGATGATTAGAAACTACTACCGCGGCCACCAAAATTCTTTTAAAGTTCTCAAAAGAAATACCGGGAATCTCCCGCCACTAATATTTACCGGGATTTCTCCCGCCACCAATAATCATCATAAACCTAAACTAAACCCGCGGTATATAGCTCTAACCACCCACACCTCGTGTTTCTCTCGAGATGTCAATAATTATTGAAAAACATTATTCCTTCTTGAAAAATCATCTCTCTATATATAGTCCTCCAGAATATCTATTTAATAGATACGTCCACCAAAAATTCACATTCATAAATACTCCAAAATTCTTTTACATAAAAATTCACTCCAAAGTCATACTAGGGATTAAATCCCAAAATATACCTTCAATATTTCTCAAATTCTTTGTCACCCCAAATAGTACATATTCAAAATTCACACTTAATCACATAATGCATAATAAACATATAATACGAGGAAACAATTTTGGATTGGAAGAGAAACTTACCTTAAGTCCTGATGCTCCTAATTCTCCTCCTCAATTTCGGTCTCTAAATATTCACCTTTTAATTAAGATGATATAATTAGTCACTTATTATATATTTAATAGTTTATCCAATTTTTCCCCTTTTTATTTTTATTCGAATTTATTAATTTAGTTAATTAATAATTCGAGTTAATCACTTTTTATTAATCAAATTACCTTATTAATTCGGTCATTAATTACAATATTTGAATTCTAATATTAAATAAAATATCCAAATATAATTAACTACAACATCCAATTTTTATTCAATAATCACCATTAATTTACTCTACTCATAAATTATTATCTAATTACTTTATTTATATTAACCCATTAATTTATGAATTCAAATATTTTAAATATTTATATGAAGTCCGAATATCTAATAATTAATCATAAAAATTATTAATTGAATTAGTCCACTAATTACATAACTAAGTTATTTATTAAGTCTACATATAGTCAATTATTTATGCTAGCTAACCCATCCTTATTTTATTTTCCTTATTTTATTCCAACATCATTTTTAGTCCAGAATATTATTTTTCAATCTCAGTGATTTATTTATTTCACCATTAATATTAATATTTCCTTATTTAATTACTTAACTAGTTTTATATGGCCTAATTTAAATAAATAGACTAAGAATCGACTTTATAAATTAGTAACCGTCCATAAATATATTTTGGGTCTATATTCGACCTAGGTTGTCCAGATATTTATTTTATAATTATTTTCCATAATTATTCCTTTAATTTCATATATCTATTAACCGGTTTAATTACAATTAAATATACTAAACCTTAATATTTATTAATTATAAATGGTCCATAAGGTCCTAGTTAGTCACATATTTATCTTAGTTTACTCCAATATTTATTTCATAATTATTTTCGTTATTTAGTTAATCATTTACTACATGTGTATAAATTGGCCCAATTACAATTAAATCAATTAAAAATAGCTAAAAATATTATTTTCCAATTCTGGTTGGTCCGAATATGTATATTTATACTAGGTATTTAATTTATATTTTTCCAGATTTTATTTATTTCATTTACTATTTTATTTTTAATTTTTATTGCAACTGGGCCGATCTGGTCCAAGTTTAATTCTTCTGGCCCAAAAAAAAATCAGGCCCAAGACAGACCCCAGCTCAGCTGGGTTGTCTTCTTCCCTAAGTCGCCGGAAAAACGGGGAGAGAGAAAGAAAAATGGGGAGGAGGTTTTACCTCGTCGGAAACGGCCAACGGGGTAGCGGTGCACTCCTCTCAGGACGGCGAATGTCGGTGGTGGGTTGGCGGCAGCGGCAGCTCCTTCTTCTCCGTTTTCCGTCGAAAAGTTTTTCCCCGGCGAAACTCCGGCGAGCTATTTCTCCCTACTCCGACGTTCGTTTTCCACGATTCTTTCTCCGTTGGATTCGTCTCGGAAGGGGAAGGTTTGAGAAGTATTTTCAAGGCTTGGTTCTGGCTAAAACGCTGGGTCGCAAAAATATATATATACGTATATATGTATATTTCGCAGATTTTGGGATGAAGAAAACGTAGGTTCTGGCCTATTATTTATAGGGAAAGATGAGGGTTCCAGGCTGTGATGTTAGAGTTTGAGTTGAACTCATTTGGCTTCTCCGTAGTTATCTCCGGTTGGTAGTTTATCTCCCGTAGGAGTTTCGGTAGTCAACTGGGATATGTTTCCTTGTGTTATTAGAAGTACTACGTATTTGCTACTGCTAGCATTAATCTTATTATGTATTACTACGTGAGTATTATTATAAACGTACGTTACTAGGTAGTAATAGCATAGGAGACAAATAGTATGTTAGTAATATTTTTTTAATGTGTATTAGCATATTCTTAAATTGTTACTTTTATTATCGGATCATTTTTATTAGATTAAACATGTCACAAATGTTGAATTTTTGTCTGCTTCACTTGTTTAATAAAATGTTGTTCCTATTACTGAAGTATTTTTATCTGACTAAAACGTCATAAATTTTGAAAATTTTATCTGATTAAAATATCACATCTGTTGAATTTTTGTCTGACTCAATTATTTATAAAAATGTTATTTTCGTAATATTTTATCTGAATAATAAAAATTATTTTTATTTTTATTTAAATTTTTGGAGTGTCACAATTATGGTCATGATGTCTTCATAACATTTGTACCTTATTGAGTTACCATTCACTTTAAATTCGAATGGAGTGATTTCGAGTTCCCTACAATACGTTACACTCAAATGATGGGCAAAACGTCATCCTTTTGGTCCCAAAAGTCGTTCATCACAATGTTTTATGCCCTAACTCTCATTCTCAAAATATTTTCCCAATTTCTCTTCTTTTCTTCAACAAATACTTATAAATACTTATGTTAAACACAAGTAAATATAACGACTATCAGACAGCACCGCCACTTCCAAGTTTTTTGGAGTTTCTTCATCCACATCCATGCTTGCTTGTGCCCCCACTCCGCTATCCTTCTCCATGACCCTACGCTTTCTTAGTGTGTCCTGGGTTGTAGAGATCTCCTTACCTTTTGACAGGAGTCCTTCCACCATATAACATTCCTGGTCCTTCGTCACACTATCAGAAACTACCTTCTCATCCCTTCTATTTCATGGCTTGTTGTTGCTAGGAATAAGACACATGTTACCCGGATGCGATCCTCCCCGTCTCGTATCAGCCCTTAACCATGTACCATAAGGCTTCTCCCCGAGTCCCGCACCACTATGCGTATTAGAAGGACAAAACCGATCTGCATGACCAAGAATTCCACATAGAAAGCAAAAGTTCGGGAGTCTTTCATACTGAAAGTTTGCCCAGATCCAGCTGTCCCCCTCTTGTCTGACCTTTAGGCGCCTAGTCAAAGCCATAGTAATATTAATAGTGACTCTAATGCGCAGGACCAATCGTTGCTTTCCACGAACAGAGCCCTTATCCACCTGCACAAATTCTCCAATACTGTTAGCTACTCCATGAGCTGCTCTGACCATCATGTAGCTTAACGGTAGGCTATGGACCTGGACCCAAAAGTCCGCATAAATCAATGGAACCTCTAGAGGTTTATCAGTACGCCCTAATCGTTTAATTACCACAAGATTCTGCTGAAATGACCAAGACCCTTCCTCAACAACCCTGGTCAAATCTCATTCATGATAGAACTGTAATAGAAATTTAGAATCCCCAATTTCATCAATTGAAACTCCCTTGACTGGTCGCCAAACCATAGCCATAGTTTGGCAAAAGGAAACATCACGAACAGGTTTGTCTGAACCACTCGAGCAACGGCCGCTTGCTTGAATCCCTCTGCGGACACATCCTCATTCTCTTCCGGATCAGCCGCGAGCACCAATCTCATGTTCTCCTCTTCAACAATTGAAATCATGCTTACATTCTTCGAGATCAGTTCCATTCCAACACACTCCAAGACCACAAATTCAAGCAAAACGCAGAATACCAAACCTTTGAAAATTAAAAACGACTAAATGCACTACAATTATCACGAAGAGAAAGAAAACTCCATCTGTACGTTCAAGACAAAGCAGCTACACTCAACCTCGGCCAAATTGAGCCGGACAACAAAGCCACGGGACAAACAGTCCAGAGAAGGAACCAAGACACAACAATCACAAGAAAATGGAAGAAACTAAACCTGGGACCGGAGAAATTGAGCACCAAAAGGACCTTGGTGATGTCGTCTCCGCCGGCGGTCAGGTTCTACGATCGAGCAAAACTATTCCCTTCAAGAGCCGGCGGCGCTGCTTGCTAGGGTTTTCGTCATTTCGCGTCCTTCTGTTTGTTGCTTTTCTTTCTTCTGCCGTCATCCTCACTCCCCATTCCTTTTATTTCTTTTTCAGCCGCCCCGTTCCTTTTCTTTCTTTTCCGGCCGCCATTCCCTTTGGTCTTTAGTGCTAGTTGTTTTACATTTAGTGTTTTATACTATCTATTTTTTTATTTTATTTTATTTGTGTTTTATTTCGTTACTCTTAAGTGAGTTAGTTTACTTTCATTTTTTTGTCTTTTTTATTCTTTTTCTTTCTTTCTTTTCTTGTTTCCTTCTTTCTTTTTCTTTATATATTAATATCGAGCACATTAGAAATGAGCTTTACTTTAAACTCAAATAAGCAAAGCGTCTAAAAAGAACGAAGATACATAAATTTGCTTTTAAATTTTTGAAAATTAATTTTGTAAGTTATGTATGTCCATTTAGTACCTTCGTTATGCTCATTTCAAAATGTTATATCAATGCATATTTCAAAAGTCTCATATTACATTAGATTCACATAGAATTTGATTATAGACATGAGACCACAAATCGTGATACTCAATAGCACGATTCTAATACTCAATAACAGAGGTTCGATGCCCACTGAAAATGTCTTGGTGTTCAACGAACAAAACATACAATTTTTATATCAATGCTCATCTTGTAAGTAATATATGCTCATTTGTATAGGTCTGATGCTCATTAAAAATTCATCGATGCTCATTTAACAGAAATTGTGAATTCCGTCAATGCACATTTTGTAAGTTACGTATGCTCATCTGGTACTCATCCTATGCTCATTTTCTAAATGTCATATCAATGTATTTTTTGAAAGTAATATTTTACATTAGATTCACATATTGAAATTCATAGCAGTTGATTATAAATATAATTTAATAAGTTTTTATAAAAGAAAAAATAACAAAAAAAATGAATTAGAAGTTATGAAGCAGAGATCATGATTCTGAATATTAGACTCCTAATACTCAACATAATAGGTCTCATGCTCATTAAAAGTTCATTAGTGCTCATTCACCAGAAACTGCGATTTTCATCTCAATAGCAGATGTTTGATGTTCAATTAAAATGTCATGATGTTCATATCAATGTGCACTTTGTAAGTTATGTATGCTCATTTGGTACTGATGTTATGCTCATTTTTGAATTGTTATATCAATACATATTTCAAAAGTATCAAATTACATTAGACTCGCATATTGAAATTAATAGGAGTGTATCAAATTAATAAGTTTTTATAAAAGAAAAAATTAGAAAAAGAAAACAGAATTAGAAGATATGAAGCAGAGATGGTGATACTCATTGTTAGTCTCTTAAATACTCAATAAAATAGGTCTGATTGTACAAATCAGACCTATTTTATTAAGGGTGACCTCCCTTTTGTTAATTTATACACACTTGTATTAAGGGTGACCTCCCTTTTGTTAATTTACATTTCCGTTACTCGATATTAACCTTGAATTGGCCACATGACATTTGTCGAGTAGAGGAGTAATTTCCGGAGAGAATGACACATAGGTTTCATTAAAGGTAAAATTGTATTTCTATGAGCTATTTATTTTCTTATATATAAATAGAATAAACTGAATCTGTTGATTTATGAAAAAATGTTGTTTTAAAGTATTAGGAATCATTTCTTTATTTAATACGGAATAATCCGCAAATTATACCATACACCCGGATGTACGGTCCTCACCGTACATCCGGGTATTGTTTAAATTATTATCAACTTCTCCCAGTCCATCTTCAGCATCTGCGTTGCCCAGATTCCTTCTCCCAGGTCGTTCCTCCGTTGGAGATTAGTTGCAGACGTGCCTGCAAGTGATAATAGGGACCTCCAGAGCTGCCAGCTCATGCTTAAGAAGTGGGATCCACCATCACCTCAATTTGCTAATTTAATTAGGTTGTGAACATGTTAGATATGCTCAATTGACATTTAATATACGTATATGCTTGTGATAATAGGGACCTCCAGAGCTGCCAGCTCATGCTTAAGAAGTGTTTTGTTTTTCTATATCTCATTGTGTAAGTTACGTATGCTCATTTAATATTCGTTTTATGCTCATTTTAATGTGTCATATGAATACACAAATGAAATGAGTTTTATGTTAAATTCAAATGAGTAAAACTTCCAAAATGAATGAGCACACAAAAATGCGTTTTTAAATTTTTTTATACTCATTTCGTAAGTTATGTATGCTCATTTGGTAGTAATGGTATGCTCATTTTAAAATGCCATATCAATAATGCATATTTTAAAATTATTGTACTACATTAAATTCGCAGATGCTCAATAAAATAGGTCAGATACTCATTAAAAGTACATTATTGCTCATTTAACTGAATCCGTCCGTTTTCGCTTAAATTACAAAAATGCCACCGTTTTTTTTGGCCTGAATCAATTACTGTGCTGTCTCCCTTAGTTGGGTCGGGTGTACGTACACCCGGATGTACCATATAGGCACCCGAATAATCTGTATTGAGGTTGGAAAATGGGAAGATTGTTTAACAAACCTTCAGTTTTTTTTAATTATATATATTCAATATTGGTGTCATATGAAAGATAAAAAATTATGAATTTTGATATACTTTTTGTATTATGAATTATTTCTTTTTTTTAATACGGAATAATGTGTAGTGAGGTTGGAAAATGAGAAGATTGTTTAATGAAGCTTCAACTTTTTTTAAATTTTATATATCCAATATTGGTGTCATATGATAGATCATAAAAAATTATAAATTATGATATACTTTTCATAAAAATCAGATAAATGATGAAAAAGTTATAACAATTTAAAAGAAAATGTGTTTTTATATGTTGGGCCCCACCAAATTGATGACAATTTGTTTAGTATTAGGGTGACCTCCATTTTGTTAATTTGCATTACTCGATATTAACCTTGAATTGGCCACATGTCATTTGTGGAGTAGAGGAGTAATTTGTGGAGAGAATGACACATAAGCTTCATTAAGGGTAAAATTTTATTTTTATGAGTATTTAGTTTCTTATATACTAGCACAGTACCCGTGCATACGCACGGGAAAAAATAGTTGATCCATATACACTTTTATTCATGATCTTATTAAATATAAAAATAGATTTTTTTGGCAATTTTAAATCATTTTAAAAATGCAGTAAAATAAGTGAATATAAACAAATATAAATTCATACAACAAATATTCAAAGTAAAAGAAAATTAAAATATAAAAAATTGACACATCCATTAGAATTTTTCACGTAATAATTATTGTTATTAATGGTAACAGATAATGAAATATTAAACTTAATTGTTAGAATTTTGAAAAACTACTTTAAAGAAAACTTTTAGAGGTAACAGCTTATGATTTTCTTTTCTTATCAAGTACGTAGTACGCAGACAAAGAGGCTAGTGACCATGTTCTCTAAATCATAGATAACGCCACATACATACTGCTTTACGTGACTAAATTACGTCTAGGTAGGACCGTAGGAATGACTAAAATACGTCTACGTAGGAGTGTTTCCATGATTACAGGAAAAATGTTTTCTCATAAGTTTAAAATGTCATAAGAGAAAATATGATAGATGAAACTCTCCCGATCGATTATTAGTTTGTTTATCTTATACCTAAAAGACTAAATATGAGAGAGAAATTCTTCCTGTTAATTGTTAGTACGCATTATCTTATTTTATCTTACACGTAGTACTTAAAAGCGTTACATATTAGATAGAAAATTATCCCGCTCAATTATAAGCACATTTATCTTCTTATATCTAAAAACATAATGTATGAGAGAAGAAATTCTTCTGCTCAATTATTAGTCTACTTATCTTCTAATACCTAAATGCACTACATATGAGAGAGAAAATTCTCCCGTTGATTATTAGTCTTTATTTTATACGTAAAAGCACTACATGTGTGAGAGAAAATTATTTCGCATAATTGGTCTGCTTATCATATTTTATTTTTTATATCTAAAAGCACTACATATGCGAGAGAAATTTTTTTCACATAATTTGGTCTGCTTATCATATCTTCTTATCTTCTTAAAAAGACTACATATGTGAGAGAAAATTCTCCCGCATAATTATTGGCCCGCTTATCATATCTTATACTTATGAGAGAGCAAATTATCCCGATCAATTATTAATATGTTTATGTTATACCTAAAAGCAATACATATGTAAAAGAAGATGTTCCCACTCAATTATTAGTCCATTTATCTAGTGTGTGTGTTTGTCAATATATATATATATATATATATATATATATATATATATATATATATATATATATATATATATATATATATATATATATATATATATAGGGGTGAGTTCTAATACAAAGAGGTCTTCCCATGAAAATCGAGAAGTAATCTATGCCTTTGAATCTATGCCTTTGATTACTTAAAAATGGATGGTATAGATCAAAACTCACGGTCAAACAAAATGTGTAATACATAATAGCAAAAGTGCATGTGCAATATGTAATAGTTCACGTTCACCTTCTAAAAAAATATAAGGAACAATTTTTATACGTGTTATGTTTTTCCCGAAAAGTGATGCACTTTTTTGTTAGTCTAATGTACTTTTTTGTTAGTCTAATGCACTTTTTCTCCGCAGTGATGCACATTTGTCACGTTAGTTTTAAAAAAAAGTGTTTAATAATTACAGTTTTGGCACCAAATTTTTCCCTTAAAAATTGATCTGATCCACTCATTTTCTCATATATACACTCACACACACACTTTATATATATATATATATATATATATATATATATATATATATATATATATATATATATATATATATATATACCTAAAGGCACAACAGATGAGCAACAAAATTCTCCCGCTCAATTATTGTTCCGCTTATAATCTTATATCTAAATGCAATACATATAAGAGAAATGTTTCTTGCTCATGTCTTAGTCGGCTTATCTTATACTCCACCAAAAAACAGTACATATGAAAGAGAAAATTCTTATGCGCAAATATCACTGCGCTTACCTTATACAGTTATACCTAAAAGCACTACATATGAGAGAGAAAATAGTCCCGCTCAATTATTATTCATTTATCTTCTTATACCTAAAATCACTACGTATGAGAGAGAAAATTCTCCTGCTCATTTATTAATTTGTTTATCTTATACCAAAAATACTACATATGAGAGATAAAATTCTTTCACTCAATTATTTGTTGTTACTAACCATATTGAATTTGAAATCTACCTACTTAAAATGTCAGATATTAGTATAACGCAACAAAAAAAGAAATATAATGATGTAAAGATAGAATTACATTATGGTCGGTCTTCATTCTCAATTAAAATTTATGTACACGATTGTGGATAACCAATCAAATATGTGTTACAAAAAAGACTATGAAATACTTTAAGAAATACTTCCTCCGTCCCTAAATGTTCTTCCAACTTTCCCTTTTCGTCCGTCCCAAAAAGAAATTCATTTTCTCTTTTTGGCAAAGAATTTGTGGTTCACAACTATTCTTACACATTCTTACACATTTCTCTCTCTTCTGCACAACTCTCCATATGTCATTTGTACTACGGAAGAACATTTAGGGCAGAGGGAGTATCTATTTATAAAAGTGACATAACATTTTAATTTGTACTCCAATTGTTACAAAAAGTATCACAATTCATAAAAATAATTTGTACTTTTATTGTTACAAAAAATATATCACAATCCACAAAAATATGTTAGCCCTTTAAAAAACATATGTTTTTTAAAGTGTTAGTAACTTTTTTATTTGTACTTCGATTAGTAAAAATATATATTATTAAAGTATATCTTTTTTATTATCTTTCATATGACACCAAATTAAAAGCTAATTCTATTTGAAAAGAAAAATTTGATATGCACATGAAATCATTTTAGTGTTAGTAACTTGATGATGAAAAGCCTATTCATTCAAGGATGCAATGATTCTCTAATGACTCATAACAGGGTGGAGCTAGGGCACTTGATCGGATTTGGCCGTATAAAAGATATTTATAGAAAGAGTTTTACACACAAAAAAATTACACTAAAAATATAGGCATTGTTTAAACATGGGGTGGGTCGAGGCCTAGGTTAGCCCCCTAGACACTTTTAAATTGAGCAGGCTAAAAATTAAATTTCCAATACATTAATAAATAAATGTAGTCAAAGTAAAATATGTGAGAGAGAAAATTCCCCCACATCTTCTACCTAAAAACAATATATATGAGAGAGAAAATTCTCCTACATCTTCCACAAATGTGTAATGATTCTCCCAATAACAATTTTTTTGTCTCGTCTTCCGCATCTTCATTATTTAATTACATCGTTCCTTTTTAATTTACTTTTTACCGTTAGCTTGTTAGTGTTTTGAGTATTTTTTCATATCGGGTATATATTTTCAACTGCAAGAGCTTATGTTATGGAGGTTTATTATTATGAATAGTGTGAGCTTTTGATTGGCAAGTTTATTTTCATTTTCTAAATTTAGTTTGATTTGACTACTTATTCTAGTTGGTATTCTAATATAGTGTTTCTTTCATGGTCAATTATATAGTAAGAGATGTACCTTTTTTTGTTCAAATATTCTTCGAGTTGCTAGATTATGAATCATCTGAAACACTTTCGTAAATGTATGTCTGATTTGTATGTACATAATTGAAAGCCCACAGTAATTCTCGAGTGACATTATAATATGAAGGAATAAGGCTTGTAATGATCTAACGGGGGGAGTAGAATAAAAAAATGAAAATACCATTAGATTTTTATTAATCGTAGGGTTGATGAATTCAAGTTACTCACCGTCTTCACTTTAGACCAACTCAAAAAAGAAGGAAATAGACCAACTCAAAGTTTTTTTATTAGAACTAATTAGATTTTCATTTGCTAAATTTTATATATCAAACCAGTGCACTTCAAATCCTAAAACACTTTAAGAAAGTTTTCTCAAACTAATTTATCATTTTTAGATATTCCTCTTTCGAGGCCTGATTTTGATTTTAGAGACTACTCAGTAGCAGTGGAATTGGTTGAATCTGTTCAAATTGATGAAGTTCTGAGAGAAGTGGCTGAATTGGTTGAATCTATTGATTTATGGATAAATTTAATTTAAAACATATTTTATTAATGAAATAAAGAAAAGAATTATATGGAAAGTTGCTTAAACTGATCATCTATAGTAACTTCAGCAAATTTAGAGACAACAATTACTTCAATCAAGCTAAACATAAATAGATCACATCAGTTCAAAGCAACCCAAAAATGTTTAATCGATTTTTTCATATTTGTCCCTTTTCTTAAAAAAATCGAATACCGTACTATTCGAAGTTTCATTTATTAACATTTTAACACCTGATGTGGTTAACATTTTAATTTGCTAATTCTCGATTTTTGAGTGACATTATAATAAGGAAAGAATAAGGTTTATAACACTTTAATAAAGGGAGTATAACATTATGTTTTTTTAAATGTAACACCATTAGATAGATGACGTATATTAGCATGGGAGTATAACATTATGTTTTTTTATATAATCAATATTGATCTCAAATGAAAGATCACAATTTTTTTTACGTTTTGATATATTTTTTATAAAAATTGAAGCAAAAACAAAAAAGTTATAACATTTTTTAAAAATTTGGGGTTTTTTATAGCTTCGGACGCATCAATTACATCTTCATTCCTTGCCTTTGTTATTGCCAACGTTTAGAGTGAAATGAAAAAAGGCCACGTGACATTCTTATACAAAATGAGTGAATTGAGAAGAGAATGACATACAAACTTCATTAAGGGTAAAATTATATTTTTATGAGCTATATTTTTTCTTATAAAAGTGTTACATCATGGTCGGTCTACATACTCAAATAAAAAAAAATTATTTTCATAATTTAAAAAAAAATCACATTTTTATAAAAATGTCATGTTTAAATGCTAAATAAGCGTATCGGAGTTGGAAAATAGAAATGTTACGTAGTATATCGTCAATTTTTTTATTTGTTTATATAGGCAATATTGATGTCAAAAGAAAGATAATAAAAAATCATAAATTTTGGTATATTATTTATAAAATTTGAAGTAAAGCTGAAAAACTTATAAAAGTTTAAAGAGGGGATTTTTTATATCTTGGGTCCCACAGATTCATCTTCTCTCCTTATCTTGTCATCTTCTTTGCATTCCATTGCCGTGGGTAGAAGTTGCCATGTGGCATTCTTAGAGTAAAGGAGTAAATCATGGATAGAACGACACGTAAGAATTATAGAGGGTAGAATTGTCTTTGAAGGAGCTATTTCTAGTAAGAGGGGATTTTTTATATCTTGGGTCCCACAGATTCATCTTCTCTCCTTATCTTGTCATCTTCTTTGCATTCCATTGCCGTGGGTAGAAGTTGCCATGTGGCATTCATAGAGTAAAGGAGTAAATCATGGATAGAACGACACGTAAGAATTATAGAGGGTAGAATTGTCTTTGAAGGAGCTATTTCGTTTCTTATATATAAATAGATAACTAGTATAGTACCCGTGCATACGCACGAGAAATAGTAGTTGACACATATATTTTTACTCATGATCTAATTAAATATTAAAACAAAAATAACTTTATAGGATTCTATATTTTAGAGAGAGAAAAAGAGTACAGTAAATTAATATCATAACGTATAAGCAGTACAGGAAATAATTAAAGAAGAGTATATTTAGGAAAAATTAATTGAAACCACTCATTATAAATTGCTATCTATTCATTTTCATGATTAAATTAATTTTATAATAAAATAGAATTCTAAAAAAGTAAGTACAATAAGTGAATGACACAAAGTTTAAGTAAATATGTACAAAAAATATTAATATTAACGAAAATAGTGCTAATCATTAGTTAAAATAGTGCTAACATATGAGAGAGAACTATATATAAGAAAAACAATTATCCCGCTCTATTGTTAGGAAAATTATTTTCTAATACCTAAATTGATCCAAAAGGTGGAATCTCCCACCCCAGGAGCCCCCCACCCCGACCCGACAGGATGATGAGGAGGTTAGTCACGGTGACTCAGTCAGCAGAATGACAGTAGGCCCATACACCCGTGCGCACCAGAGGCCCAACCTTATTTCAGGTTCTGTGACCTCCACCCGGTCACTGCGGGGATTCGAACCTTGGTCAATTGATCCAAATCTCCCACCACTCGACCAACTGAGCTACCCGTGCGGTTTTTTTCTTCTAATACCTAAAAACACTACATATGAGAGCGAAAATTATTCCGCTCAATTCCCCTACTCAATTGTTAGCAAACTTATCTTTTATAATACCTAAAAGCCCTACATATGATAGAGAAATTTCTCTCGCTCAATTATTAGCAAGTTTATCTTGTTATACCTTAAACCACTACATATGAGAGAGAAAATTATATGGCTCAATTGTTATCTTGCTCATCTTCTTATACCTAAAATCACTACATATAAGAGAGAAAATTATCGCGCTCCATTGTTAGAAAACTTATTTTCTAATACCTAAAAGCACTACACATGAAAGAGAAAATTATCACGCTCAATTCTCCTGCTTAATTGTTAGCAATCTTATCTTCTAGTGCCTAAAAACACTACATATGATAAGAGAAATTTCTCTCGCTCAATTATTAGCAAGTTTATCTTCTTATACATAAAATTACTACATATGAGAGGGAAAATTCTCTTGTTCAATTGTTAGCCGGTTTATTTTATACCTAAAAGCACTACATATGAAAGAAAAAATTACCCCGCTCAATTGTTAGCAAGTTTAACTTCTATATAATACGAAGTAATACCTAAAAGCATTACATATGAGAGAGAAAATTATCCCGCTCAATCCCCTGCTCATTTGTTAGTAAGCTTGTCTTGTAATGCATAAAAACACTACATATGATAGGGAAATTTCTCCCAATCAATTATTAGCAAGCTTATCTTCTTATTACTAAAACCACTACATATGATAGACAAAAATCTCCCGCTCAATTGTTAGTCGGCTTATCTTATATAGTTATTATTATACCTAAAAGCACTACATATGGGAGAGAAAACTTTCCCGCTCAATTTTTAGCCAACGTATCTTATACTTAAGAACTACATATAGAGAGAAATTGTTTCCACTCAATTGTTAGCAAGCTTATATTACCTAATACCTAAAATCACAACATATGAGAGAGAAAAGTATCCCGCTCAATTGTTAGCAAGCTTATATTCTAAAATCTAAAAGCACTACGTATGAGATATAAAATTATCTCGCTCAATTCCCTGTTCAATAGTTAGCAAACTTATCTTCTAATACCTAAAAAACACTACATATATATGATAGAGAATTTTGTCTCTTTCAATTATTAGCAAGTTTATGATCTTATACCTAAAACCTCCGCATGAGATATATCTTCCAACATTAGTACTATTTCAACATTGCATTATCTTAATGTGACGACAAATCAGACCATACAAAAATCATAGTAGAATTGACATATTTATCCAGCTAACAAATAACTTAGAGTTTGCTTCTAGTTATATATAGCACAATTGCATGTGAAAAAATTTAATCCGCGTTCTAGCCTTTCTAGTGCACATGGAGCAAGCTTCATAGCTCCATTCCCCTTTTCCAACTATAAACATTGCAACTCTACCAATTGTGACATGCGCAAAATTATTTTCTAGAGAATAATATGAGATATTTAAAATCTAATTAAATTGCTAACATTTTGTTACATACGTACTAAACAACAAAAGAGTATCATAAATGATAAAAAAGTAAGTTTGATATAAAGAGTATCATAAATGATAAAAAAGTAAGTTTGATATAAAGAGTATCATAAATGCTAATATTTAAGAAAAAACAGATTTTTTTCAAATAAGCATAATACTTCCATCCCATGAGTAGATAAATTTTTATTGGACGGAGAGAGTGATATAAAATATATTCCATAATATCATTCGTAATAGAAAAAAATGTGTACGAAGTACGTATGTTACCTACAAAAGTTTTGACAAAATAGAATTTAATATTAATGGAGTATTCATATTTTTAAAATAATAAGGCTCAAAAAATAAATTTACAATGCATAAATAAATAAAGTATAATCAAAGTAAAATATTTGAATATTACAAACCTATAAAATGTTGCATCTATTTAAGAACGTGGTAGTATACAGAAAGTTGTTGAAGTTTATTTTGGTAAAGAAAAAAATGAACTTTTTATATAACTTTAAATATAATTATAGTCACTAATAGTTAATAACTCTTATTTTTATCAGCAACTATTCTTATTTTGCTCATATATTATGAATTATTTATTAATAAAATATCGAATAATCCGTGTTGAGTTTGGAAAACAGAAGTATTGCTTAATAAACTTTTTCATATTTTTTTAAATTTGATATATGAAACAATATGGGTGTCAATTGAAAGAAAATAAAAATTATGAATTTTAATATTTTTTATTGTAAAAAATGAAGTAGAAATGAAAAAGGTATACCATACCACTTTTTGGAGAAAAAGTTTTTTTTTTATAAAATAAACCCCTCTAATTGGTATAGTACGGAGACGATAATAAATATGGAAAGAGTTGTTTTTGAGTTGTTGAGCAGCACCGATTTTTCTATGTCACCAGTAAAGGCTTAAAAATAAAGAAGCCATGTGTCACTAAGATATGAGAGGAGAGAAAATTGGATAGAGAAACATACATGTGAGTTTCATTAAGGGTAGAATAGTTTTTTAATATATTTTATAGAAATTAGATCAAGAATGAAAAAGTTATAACACATTGAATTAAATGAAGGTTTTTATACCTTGGGCCCCACCAATTGTATGTCTCTTTATATTTTACTGCTCATGCCTGCATAACTCTCATTGAGCAATTTCATCACACCATGTGACATTTTAAAACCATTGATCTATTTTACACTGACAATATTATCATATATTGAACATCTTATTCATTTACAACGTTAATTTAGAGTATGTTTGGTTACAAATAAATTGGGGGAATCTCCAAAAATTGATGAAGTTTTTGTTGAAACCGTGAACTTGCTGAATCTACTGAATTACGGGAAAATTAAGTTTAAAATATATTTTATTTAGAAAGTAAAGAAACATTTATTAGAAAAATTAGCTAAAATTTTCGTTTATAGTAACTTCATGCAATCTAAGAAGTAAAGTATTTCCAACCATTCTTATTTTGATGATTACAAAATCCAGCGTCCGAAATAAAAATTTAAGTATTTAGTGAAAAAAATGGACTAATAAGGTCACCAGACGTCACAAACCTCAACCACATAATACAATCCAACGGTACAGATTATACAAACCTCAACCACACACACACACATATAAGAGATCAAATACAAATCATGCTTAAAATACTAACCTACAAACTCAATAATATGCATCACTTTGAACTTCAATATGCAGTAAAAATAATATAAAGATGCAGGGGTGAGATAACATACAAACTAGTCCCCCATTCAAATCATCTTTACATTATTTGTATTGCACATTGAAGTTCAAAGTGTTTCATATTATTCAAGTCATAAAATAGCAGTTTCATATTTATATTATTTGTATTGCATATTGAAGTTTAAAGAGTGCATCTTTACATTTTTTGTACTGCATATTGAAGTTCAAAATGTTGCATATTATTGAGTTTGTAAGTTAGTAAATTAAGCATGATTTGTATGTGATCTCACCCATATATATATATATATATATATATATATATATATATATATATATATCGCTGGATTGTATTATGTGGAACTTAATTGTGCATTTGGGAAAACTGAAATGTGCATTAGATGATACTGAAATGTGTAGAATAAAAATTTAAACTCAAGTGTGCATTAGATGAAACGAAAATGTGCGCAATACAAGATAAAAAATTAACATCACGCCGTACCTTTTATTCTGCACATTTCAGTCTCACCTAGTGCACATTTCAATTTCATCTAATGCACAATTCCGCTTCACATAATGCCACTGTATCGTACCATTTGTGTTGCACATTTCAATTTCACCTAATGTACATTACAATTTCATCTAATGCACATTGAATTTCACTTAAAGTAAATCGAACGATCCAGATTCATTCTCATTTCTTTCCTAAGATCATGTTCTTATTTAAACCAAAACACACACACACACACACATATATATATATACATGTATGTATATATATACATATATATATATACATATATATATATACATATATATACATATATATATATATATATATGTATATATATAGATTTAGGTTCAAGTGAGAAAACCATCTTAGGAGAGGAAAAAAGAATGAATGAAAGCCCTTAGATTGAACAAGCATTCAAATTAATAAAATAGTTCGTATAAGGCTACAAAAGTCATTTTGGCCACTTTCCTTCTAGGAATTGTCGTGGCATATATTTGACTTCCCCATCTTATTTAAGATAACTAATGATTGTTTCCATAACTATTATTTTACCTAATACGTAGTATATTCTTATAAAGTATTCTTCATTTGTTTGACCCGGTCAAAATGATTTCTTTTATCTTATCTTCCGTTGATTCAGAATTTTGTTTACCCTTTTCTTGATTATTTTCATCAGTTTATGATTTACGTACAATATCGTGTGTTTTATTCTTCATGATTATTTGCTTTTTTTACATATACCTATTTAGTTTTTTCCCCATTCTATTTATTTTTATATTCTTGTTTTTAAAACCTTTTTATATATAACAGAGATGCAATCATGTTTATAAGAATTCATTTCATGTTATTGAAAAGTGCACATCAATTGATATGTAAGTGCACAATATAATTTAGATTACTTTGATGCACTTATCACATCTTATTCATGCACTTTTCATTATTTTAATTTACTTCTTGTGCAGATACATGTAACACTAAAAGATGTCATAATCAGATACTTGTCACGCTTTTGAAAGAAAAAGTGCATTAATTTATAAAAATGTCAATCGCTTCAATTGTGTGATGTAATAGTGCACTTCTGCATACATTTAAAACATACATAATAAAAATATGTTTTACTTTTTAAGAAAGTACCAACGCAGAATTTTACAAAGTATGTTATAATAGTGCACATTTGTTTATATTTGAAATGCATATAATAGCGATTTCTTTACACCCATGTATGCTTATTTTCATTTTTTTTAGAAATATATAGAAGTGCATAACTACAAAAACTAAAGTGCAGATTGATCATGAAAGTGTAAAGGTTAAGAGAATAAAAATATTACTACTCTTTAGTTTCATTGTAATCAATTGTGTTTACTATTTAAGTTACTGTTAGGGTAAATTAAATATTCATTATTGATACAAATTGGTTATTGGTCGGAGATTTAATGGAAAAACGTATGATATTAAAAAGATGAGTAAATAAATACTTAATAGAGCCCAAACGTATTGGTTGTGCATAGAAGTTCTAATAAAAGTGCAGTCATTCAATGATGGAGTGCAGATGGACCAATTACGAGATATTGCATCTAAAAAGGATTATATAAAAACAATTCATGCTCAAGTGCATTTTTTTAATTAATTAACTGAATTATATGTGAGACAATATCTTAAGTGGAATGAGAGTCAAATATTTATTATAATAAACGGTTTTAAATATAGGGGAGCCACTTGGCACTAATTAATAGCCTAATTTGTAGAACAACTTTCCATGTGAACACTTATACGTGCAAATCAATTTTATATCTTTTACATAAATGCCCTCCTCTCATTATTATACTGCCGATTTTTCAATTGATATCCTACCATGTGCATATCACATGCCATTTTTGAAAGCGGGTAATTTTATCTCAGCCGCACGATTGCATATGTGAATGATTTGATTTCATTCTTTTTTCTCTCCTGGGAGATCATTCTCACCTGAACCCTCCCCTATGTGTATATATATATATATATATATATATATATATATATATTCCCTCCGTCCCATTGGTCTTTGCCAACTTTTCTTTTTTTGTTGTCCCAAAAAACTGTCACTTACCTATTAAAGCAACTAATTTGTGGTTCTGCGCATTTCTCTCTCCTCTGCACAAATCTCAACCACACAAGTTTTACTATTCTTATTTCTCACCTACTTTGCACTTGGCAAAGTCCACTGGGACGGAGGTAGTATATTATTTTATTTTATTTTTTAATTTTTTAATTTTATTTTCTATTTTTTAGTTTATTTTCTGGTGTACTATTTTGAAAGTGCATTAGTTAAAGTTTGATGCATAGTGCATTAGATAAGAACTATTGTGCATCGAGTTTTTTTCCGGATTAATGCTAATTAATTAATTAATTATGAAATTAGGGTTGAGTTAAAAGTTATTACCGGTATATTGCTGGAATTAACTCTGATTGGGCAAAATCGTCAAATCGTTTGACGACTTATAAGTCGTCAAATGGTTTGGCGACTTATAAGTCGCCAAATGGTTTGACGACTTTGGCTTCTGCAGGTTACTTACACAAGAAGCAACGCAGGGTTATTAGGTAGTAGCCAATAAGAACTCATCCAAATTAAAAAATCCCTCTTTTTTTTAATTGTTGTAACTTTTACATTCATAATCCGATTTTCATAAAAGTTATATCAAAATTTATATTTTTTTATTATCTTTCATATGACACCAATATTCGATATATAAAAATTAAAATAATTTTGAAGATACCATGAGTAGATGTTTTTAGGCTACAAACTTTTTTAAGTAGATGTATGTTCTAAAATTAAGATCTCGTAGTTTTTTAGAGCACGTTTAATAACGTTGAATGAATCGGCTACTTAGGCTGAAATTTGTGAAATTCTGATTGAAGTGGCTGGACTGGCTGACTGAAATTTTGTAGATCTATGATTTTTTTTAGAAATTACCCAATATAGGAGTAAACATAAACATAATTGCACAAATAGGAGTAAAACATAAAACTTCCTTCAATAGGAGTAAACATTAATTTTGTACCCTTAATATCCCTAACCTAGTTAATTCTAAAATATGACTTATTTAATCTCAACCTAGTTAATTTATGACTTATTCGATAATAATAATGTATTTATTTATTTATTTTTCAAAAAATAAAAAAAAATATAATTTTTATTAAAAAATAAAAAACTAAAAAAAATAAAATAAAATTCACCGCCGCCTCTGCACCACCACCTCCAGTCACCAGGGGAAAAAATGCCAAGTTCATTACGAATGCCATATTTATGACAAAAATAATCAAAATGTTGGCATTCGCAAAGAGAAATATGCCATGATTTTGGCATTTTCAAAAAAAATTGCAGTTTTTAGGAAAAATGGAATTTTTTTCACCGCCCGGAGGTGGTGGTGCAGGAAGGTAGTACAGGCGGTGGTAAAGACATCCATATTTTTTTAATTTTTGAATGGAGTTTACTATTTTTTATTAATTTTTCAAAAAACTAAAAAATTTAAATAAACTTTTTTTTTAGATTTTTTATTTTATTAATATTTTATAAATTTTTTAATTATTTTTCTACGTTTTTTGATTTTTTTTCGAATTTATTATGAATTAAACATTTAATTAAAAGTTGTTGGAGCTTAGGGCTTGGGTATGAGTATACTTGTCCAAACACTAAAGTTACTCGTATTAAAAACATGATACTCCTATTTTTGCATTTTGCTTATCTTTTGCTCCTATTTGGGGAATTCTCTCAAATTTGTTTCATCGTATTATTAAAAATTATTGTAAATATAATTTTTCATAGATCTACAAATTTCAGACAGCCAGTCCAGCCACTTCAATCAGAATTTCACAAATTTCAGCCTAAGTAGCCGATTCATTCAATGTTTTTAAACGTGCTATAAAAAATTACGAGATCCTAATTTTAGAACATACATCTACTTAAAAAAGTTTGTAGCCTAAAAAACGTCTACCCATGGTATCTTCAAAATTATTTTAATTTTTATATATCGAATATTGGTCTCATATGAAAGATAATAAAAATTTATAAATTTTGATATAACTTTTATGAAAATCGGATTATGAATATAAAAGTTACAACAATTTAAAAAAAAGAGGGATTTTTGAATTTGGATGAGTTCCTATTGGCTACTACCTAATAACCCTCATGCGTTGCTTCTTGCGTGAGTAACCCAACGAAAGTCGTCAAACCATTTCGCGACTTATAAGCCAAAGTCGCCAAACTATAAGTCGCTAAACGGTTTGACGACTTTGACCAACCAGAGTTAATTGCAGCAGTATATCGGTAATAATTTTTAACTCAACTTTAATTTCGTAATTAATTAATTAACATTAATCCAGAATAAAACTCTTGTGCATCAGATTGAAAATTTGGATGACTCAAGTTAATTCTCATTCTACACGTTAAATCTTCTTTTTATTTGAACCATCCGTTATATTTATATATTGTTCTATTTATATATTTATATATTTATATATTGTTCTATTTATATATTTATATATAATTATACGAGTATATATTTATATATTGTTCTATTTGAAATTGAACGGTCTCAAATCCCTCAATTAATTGAGCATTGAAATATGGGATCAACAAAAATGTAGAGTCAAATGTTTAAACTATAAAGGTAACAAATGTCTTGATTATCTCATCTCAAACTCGACAAATGGGGAGAAAAATATGCACCCTACAACCCCCTACCTTTCTTGGGAGTTAGGTACGGAAATCTATGGTTGCCTCCATTGTGATGTTAATATTTTGTTTTATGCTTTACTTTTTTAGAACTAAAACAATAAGTAGTACTCCGTATTTTGAAAACTAGATCTTCTTACCTTTTTCTTGTTAAGAGTTTGTATATGATTATTACAACTTACAAGTAGGCTAAGGTTAGATTTAAATTCATTATGAATGTATAACTCACATTTTAAAATAATAAATGCAATACGATCATTTTCACTTGGAGTGATATATGTCAACTAGACTCGATGAGACTTAAATAAATCAAATAATAATAAATCAGTCAAGATTAGACAATAGTAAAATACATTCAATATAATATCATACCTGACTTGAGCACACTACAAATTTCAGTCCCAATAATGTCCCTTAAGCATAAATTGCTTTGAAGTGGCAGTCTTATTTTTAGCCTATTTGGACACTACTATTTTCACATTACCAGTCTTATCCATTAATTTTTTTACCGAACATGTAATTTATCTTTTTATGTGCTGAATTGTTCAATAATCCAAATAAGTAAGAATGAAGTAAATTCTGTGATTGAACTTATTGTAATTGTTGAAGATAACTATTTTAGCTATTTTTCATATAAAATTTTATTCATTTTATTGATGAATATTTTTTAAATAAAGAGTATAATTTTTTTATAATTCAGAAAACTTAAATGTTTCAGCTGAAATTTACCAATTTCAACATATTAAGCCAATTAATAAAACAAGACCAGGAACTATGGAAGACTAACGTATTGAATGAAATCATAATCAACTAGCTTTAATCAGGAGAGTTTTAGAGACAGGACCCGAAATTAAGTAGATTACTAGAAACGTCTCTTAAGAATTTGAATGAAAGATTAGACCATGGAAGTCAAGATTATCCGATGTTATCCAAACAAAATTACAAATAAAATGACGAACATCTTCACAAAAGAAAACGGTCAACAAATCTTTTTCATTTAGCTTTCGGTGGTGCTTTTGGTATACAGAATATTTTTATTGAGTAAAGTTGTTGCTGTTTAATACTTTGGGTTCTTGAAACGTTTTGTCAAGATTATTTGGTACAAAAAAGAAGAAGTATATATGTTGTGGATGCTTGTGTCGAAGAAAGAAATCACAATATATGGATCACAAATTAAAAACGTGTGGCTTAACATGCCCAGGAATATAATGTTAAGCTGAAGAAACGTTGTGGATGCTTGTGCTGAAGAAAGAAATCACAATATATGGATCACAAAGATCAATGTTATGATCTTTTGGACTATTTTCAGTCCCCACACCAGATCACATCAGATCAGACTTTTGTAGTTATAAAATATACATAGACCAAACGTTTATCAGACCAGACCAGCAAATTTCAGTCTAAAAGAAAACATCCTTATTTGACAGTGAATTCATATTGGATAAAATGGTGTAAGAGTGAAAAAACAAAATGTTTGACTCTCGTGTTAGATCAAAACAAACCAAACCTAATTAGCTACATTGGATGAGACAAAATTATATAGAACAAATTTTTTAATTTACTCTATGTGAGAATATGCCACGTTTATACAAGGGGGAATTGGACTTTGCACCTCACAGATGGGTGATATTGGACTTTACATCCCATTTTGAAAAAACTATGATTTTGCACCCCATTTCACTTAAAATTCCTTTGACTTTGCACCCCATTTAGAAATTTTTCTTCACAAAATGATATGGGTTGGGGTGCGAAGTCAAACTTTTTTAAAAATGGGGTGCAAAGTCCAATATCACCCAAAAAATGGGGTGCAACGTTAAATTCCTCCTTTCTATAATGAAACACAATCTTTCATCGGCAATAAGTAGTATGAGCCATCTAATTATAGAACTCAATACTTCAAAAAGAACTTTAGAACTCAATATTTGTTCAATAGTTGCGACTTCACTAACTTGAGTGCTGAATATGAACACATACATGATACAAGTTAGTTGGTCACTTATTTGTACTTCAATATATATATGAGTAGAGGCCGTTTGGTAACACTAAAATTGGCTGAATTGGTTGATTCTGCTGAAATTTATGAGGTTCTGACTGAAGTGGCTGTATTGGCTGATTCTGCTGATTCATGAAAAATTATATTTAAAATATTTGTTATCAATAAATTAAATAAAAATATATATGAAAAAATAGCTAAATTGATTCTCTATATTTGAGGAAAAAGTGGATAGGGGCCCCTTATAACCACGTGAAGAAAATATTTGTTTTCTCTAAAGGCCTATTTTTATCAAGTATTTTCTTTATTCATGAAATAAACTGAAATCTCCACTAATCATTTACGGAGTACTAAATTGCACCCAAAAAGTTCTGTTTGTGTTTAGGAATCAGGTCAGTGGCGATCTTGTTGGGATTACTCTTTCCAGGTCGTAATTGATTATCTATCGAGTTCAGTGGCGATCTTTTATTTTGCTTTAATTTGTCTTGATTCTAATGGTTTAATCCAAGTCTTTTACCATTAAATAAAAATACATGCCACCAAAAAATAAAAAGGATCGATCACGCAAACTCTTTATAAATTACAAAGTATGGAGTACTATTTATTTAATATATATCATTAAGTTAATTTGGTACTCCGTATTATTTTTGACATTTTTTGGAAACGGAATCTACACTCGATAAACCTCATAAGCTGAGCAGGCCGCCTTTTCAGTCCTGAAAAAACTTTAGTAACATATTTAGTTGTAATAAAAAAATGTTAATTTTATACGGAGTAATATGAAATATTAGGTGTAATAATAAAAATATTGAATTTGTATTCAATTACTCCCTCCGTCCCAAAATGAACTTCATAGTCACTATTCACACGGTCAACTTAAATTACTCTTAATCTTATGTTTTATATATCAATTTTTTTTCAAATTTATATTTTTTTATCAACCTTTGTAGCGATTTTAATGTAGTTTCTCAATATGTAAATTTTATTTACTAAAAGTAATCTGAGTATGAACAGAGATCGAGTTGCTTTATCGTCGGTCAAACATCGTAATCCGAAATGGGAAGTTCATTTTGGGACGGAGGTAGTATATGATTTTGAACAAATTTTTTTACACCTCGCCTACACTTTTCTATTTTATTTTCATTATTTAAAAACATATTCTCAATGTTTAAATAACTGTAGTTTCATCTAATTGATTTTTCTATTGTAATTGTAACAAAAAGATTAACGGTTGAAAGTGTATTACTCCATAACCCAGAGAGTCACGTTTTTATTCACACTATCCGCCTACTTGTTAAAACAAAACACATGCAATTTCTGAATTAAAATGAAATACGAATTATATTTTTACATGAACTTCTAGTCTGATACGTTTTAATGTCTAGTTCATATTTTATTATTATCTAGGTAACTAGATTTTTTATTTGGTAAAGTTTTGATAAGTGTCTGGTGTATAAATATTTTAGTATTGTTTATGTCTGGTGTATATATATTTTATTGTTTTGTCATTATTGTTAAAAAGAAAACAAATCTTAAGACATCAATTAACTTGTATTTGCGCTTGAGGTGAAATTCAACTCTATCATACTATGTTAAACAAAAAAGAATGACAAAGATGATTAGAGTATATATTCATTATTCACAACAAATATCTTACCTAGTGGAATTGTCTGTAATCTTGTTTAAGATGACATGAACAAAAAAAAAACATAACATGATAACAAAAGCATTCATCCTTGCTATCTCAATTTTGGGGGTAATAAAAATGAATTTTGGGGGTAATGAAAATTTTCACCTCACTTAAACAAGGCAATATCAAATGAGTTTGACCTCAACCCAAACGTAATATTAGAACAGATGCCTCATTTGGATTCATTTAGTTATCAGAATTAAATTATTATTATATTTTCCGAATAACTTATCAATTCCTTATTTGGTTCCGAGCACCGAATCCTATTTGGATCACTTCTCTGGAATTACAACCTTACTCAAAGTATAAGCAAGACCTGAGAAACTTTGACATCTTTGGTGCACCAAACACTATACATGGCTAATAATGTTGACAAGAGTTTAATTAGTTAATTAGCATTAAATTATACAAATATTTAGGCAATGTAATACATGGGATTTGGAAGCTTAAACGAGCGCAGAGAAATGGATGAACCAATGAGATCAGTCCATTGGTCACCGGAGTTACCAACAATCCTGAAACCTTCTTCTACCATCTGATTCCGTTTCTCAGATTTATAGAGCAGTGCTGATTTTTCATGATCCTCCGGCGACCTGTACGTTTTCAGGTAACAAAGAACAAGTGACTTACCAATTTTAGAGTGACAAAAACTGTAAGATGGTTTGGTTGGTCCTCCATTTTTGTAACATCACTGATATCTACATGCAGTTAATGGTTCTTAAAGATAAGGTTTTCTTGCCATCATTCTACAGAGCCATACTACAGAAGATATGATTGAAGATCTAGATTACTACAATGAAAACAGCACATAACAGTTTCAAATGGAGAAATAAGGGGACCGAGAGTTGCAATTTGTAGTTATATACTTTCTACTTCCCAAAAATGAAGCTCTCTTGTTGGTTTATAAAGTATCAACAGAGTTAAGGGTCAATCGAGTACATCAACTCGTATGAGATAGAGTAAAGAGTACACTATATTGCATTTGATCTTTTTAAGTACACAAATTCGAGTTTTTAGTGTTAATTGAGTACACTCGTTAGATTAACACGTTAATACGACTGAGTTGGCTAACAGAATGCTAGTAGGTCGACTTTTTGAAGGTCAACGCTAGCCTCCAGTCACTTGATCAACTTCCCCTTGGTCGACGTCAGTCCCCCGCAGGTCGATTTCTCCTTGGTCGATGCACACCTGTTGGCCGACGCCCCCGCAGGTCTACCTCCGAAGATCGATTTTTCCTTTTTTGTCGACTTCGTGAAGGTCGGCACCACAACATTGGTCCATTACCCCTTCTTACTCGACATTCTGTTAGCCAACTCCGCTGTATTAACGTGTTAATCTAACAAATGTACTCAATTAACACTAAAATCCCGAATTTGTGTACTTCAAAAGATCAAATGCAATATAGTGTATTCTTTACTCCATCTCGTACAAGCTGGTGTACTGAATTGACCCTTTCCCTCACTATCAATATCACCAATCTTTCTAATGGGAATAGGTTCCACCTAAATTGAACATTTACTATTCTTTGAGAAAAAACCTAACATGTTTAGTCTCAAAGCAATATCATTTGACAACAATGCAACCTATAGATTTCTTCCTATTTCTTGGGAAGAAATAGTCCTCCCTTAAGGTCCGTTTGAATAAAGAGTTATGGTCCGGAATTACACGACCAAACATTAGGTTGGTCCAAGCTTTATGATTAATTTGAGCATTTTCAAGACAACCTAATAAAAGATATGAGATCAAACGTGGAATTTGAAACGAAAAAAATATTGTCATAGTAGTAATTGGCCATACACAAAAACATTAATATTCGAAAACTCACCTAAGAATGAGCTTATCCCAATCTCGGAAACCAGCTTTTGCCAAATTATCCACTGTAACTTGTCTATGCCTTTCACTCCGTCCTGTCAGCAAGAAAGCTTTGAACCCCAACTCTTTAATTTCTTGATAAAGCTTCAAGCTTGACTTTATTGCTCCTCCTTTTCCCTTCTCAACCCATTTATCAAACTCAACCGCGTCAAATACCTCCATCCTGCAATCACCTCAAATCAAATTGAAACCTTAATTCAATAAGAATAAAGAATGAGTGAAAAACAAGTCAAGAATATGAATCACATGTTACAGAAAACCATCATAACACAAAACTTCAAGAGCCCCAATTCAAATCAAACTAAATTAAATTAAATAAACTTTGATTAATGCTCTCATTAGAAACATACTCAAAAACATGTTGAGAGTAATAAGGGAGGTTTGAAGTAAAATATTGTGAAACAAACATCACAATTATCAATTACAGAAAAATTATAAGAACAACATTTCAAGAATACCCAAAGTTATAAGAACGCCCAATTAATCATTACAGAGAAAACACAAAATTCAAACATTTGAAATCATTAGAAACATACCCAAAACCATGCTGAGAGTAATAACATATATTTGAAATCACATGCTAACAACAAATCCATCACAATGACCCGTACGAGAAGAACACAAAAAACATCCATGTTAATTTTTAAATTAAATAAAAATAAATTTGATCAATGCTCTCCTTAGAAACATACCCAAAACCATGCTGAGAGTAATAAGGGAGGTTTGAAATGAGAGTTTCATCCACATCAAACACCCAAACATCCTTTCCATCCCCTCCCAATTCCACGTTTCTGGCATAATCTCCAGCTTCCTCAGAGATTAATAGAAGATCACTTTCATATCCCTTTCCTGTCATATACTCCTTCACGTACGCACCACATTCTTCTGGAGTGGTCTTCCATGGCTTCAAATTATTAGCCTCCCCGGCAACCCTCCAACTTGTACACTTTGTCTGAACATCTTCATCGATAATTCCATGGTATTCAATTACCAAAGGCCTCGGAAAGGTATGCGCGTCAAGATTTTCATTTGCTAATGCTAAGGAAAACAAGATCAAGAAAAGGGAAATTCTCAAGGCTCCCATTTTCCGGGAATCAAGAAACCCCCTTTTAGATCTTCCAAGAATATATGAAATGTACGTATGCCGATCATATACAAATGTATATATATATATAAAAGCGATGGAGGTGCTTTTCTTGATCAGAATATGAAACCCTTTGAACAGGAAACCTTAATACTGATTTCTATACAAAGGGTATCAGGGGGTTGATGGTGGGGAAAAGAAGGACGCGTTAATGGCGCATTTGAAGAACTTAACGAAGATCTGCAGGCTAAATGTGTGTGACATGTATGAATATACCTTTTGTGATGAATACTTCATATCACACGTAACATCATGATGTATACCGTATACTATTCGAATGATTCAAAACCAACTTTTTTACAACAAAAATGTGATGTTTTCTTGGTTCAAAAAAGGTTGAATGACCAACCCTAAGGCCCCATCCGACAGGAGGTGGAGAGGTTAATCACGGCGATTCAGGTCCTGTAATTTCTACACAGAAAGTACAATGTGATGTTTTCTTATTTTACGGGAATATGTAACATACAAGCCAAAAAAGGGGAGTATTCCTATGTTTTCTAAAAAGGGGATTCAGAAAGAGTGATTCGAATTGGGATGGTGGGCTGGGTAGATGGGCTGGGAGGAGTGGGAGGGGGAGGCAAGTTTTAAAATCCCATTTTTTATTAACTGAATTAACTTTTTTTGTCTGTACTCCAAACCTTATAAAAAATATATCAAAACTCATAACTTTTTGTGATCATTCTATTCACATCAATATTCCATTTTTTTTTTTGAATTGAAGTTTCAATTGTAGAATGTTATCCGACCCAAATTTTTTCTTAAATAGACTTAAGTGCTAAAATAAAGATCAAATTGTTAAAGTAACTTTTAAGAAAAATTTTGAAATCGAAAACCTCCTACCGTTGAAACTTCGATTTTTTTTTAAACTTTATATATGACATATTGGTGTAATATGAAAGATCATAAAAATTTATAAGTTTTGATACATTTTTGTAAAAATTGGAATACAAACAAATAAGTTACAACACTTAAAAAAATTGGAATTTAATATTTTGCTAGCTAGTACTCATTGTTTAGTATCATAATTTAAAGTCCCGCATTTTTTTCTTGTAAGACAAAAAAAGTCCCATCATTTGAAAATTTACACACAACAATGCTAGGTGTATAAATTTACATTTTTGTCTACAACATCATTAGCATACATTATCGACATAGAAGTTGTTCGTACAGACAACTCTGTCAGACAGATAAGGTGTGTCAATGGTGTACACAAAAAAATTTACATTAAACATTTATATTTTTGCAATTTAAAGTTAGATTAATAGCCAGGCCTGAGAAAGTGAAAACCAAATAAAAATAAATTAAACCAGAACCAAACTAAATTGAACAACAAAAAACGAAACTGAATATAAATTTATAAGTTGTTCAATAACAATGTGTTAGTGTAATATAAATTTATACGGAGTAAGTTATTGTACATTATGCATTGGCTCTTGCACAACTAAGTAAATATAAAATATAAAAACAAAAACATATAAATGTGAATGCAGCAATGCAGGTAAGGTTGATTTGGGTAGTAAAAACGGGTTGGTGTAAATACTTACACCATTGTTTAATAATTACACTATTGTGATTTTTGCAGTGTTTACACACCTTACTTTGATCATGACTTGTACTATTATATAATCAAATTATCAAGAAAAAATTGTTATTAATTTTTTATTAAATTTCTAAAATACGAGTATTAACTTTTTATAATTAAATATAATCACATAGTAAAAAACATTGTTCATTATGCCTGGTTTACCCAGTTTACCCCTGCCCGGCTGGCCCTGGTTTACCGACCGAGTGAAATCTTCGTCCCCATCTTCTCCCAATTTCCCAGCCAGAGATAGGTTTCTTCATTTCAGCCAGAGATAGATCAGGTTCAAGTGAGCGTTCGAAGTGGTCTGCTGCATATGAGTAAGTGGACGGATAGCTTAGACTATTTCCGTTTGAAGTGCTCTATTTAGGTCTGCATACATTTTGCTCATCGTTCTTGTTCACATATCTTCCTTTCTAGCTCTGATCTCCAGCCAGTTACGGTATAAACATTTTACCCCAAGTAGCTAGCACTCGAGTTCTTCCAAATCGTCCTTCTGCAACTTTCCCATGTAAGTCCTTTCCCCTTGTCCATTTGTAGATAAACAAATTGGCATTTTTGAAGTTGTTTCTCATATTGTGACAAATGTTATGAAATAACCGTTGGAGAGTTTTTAGAGATTTTAATGAATCTCAAGATACACACACACCAACTTCTTGGGGTTAAATTTTTGAAAATAGGATATCATGGGAGATGAATATACATTTTAATTAAAATGGTTTCAAGTATCAATTGCTTACTATGACACCTTTCTGGCCAGTTTTTTTTTTTTTTTTTTTTTGCTTAATTTACAAAACATTGAATACATAGATGTTGCTTCAGCTTTCTCCACTTAAGCTAAACAATACAACACTATTTCGTTCCCGTGCACAGGTTTTAGTTTACTGAGTTAATTACAAGCGTGAGTGAGATATGCACGGTCAGTGAAATACCGTTGATATAACAAATTATCAAATTTTTGTAGTGTTTACACACTTTACTTTGGTCACGATTTGTACTATTATATAATCAAATTATCAAGAAAAAATTGTTATTAAATTTCTAAAATACGAGTATTAACTTTTTATAATTAAATATAATCACATAGTAAAAAACATTGTTCATTATGCCTGGTTTACCCAGTTTACCCCTGCCCGGCTGGCCCTGGTTTACCGACCGAGTGAAATCTTCGTCCCCATCTTCTCCCAATTTCCCAGCCAGAGATAGGTTTCTTCATTTCAGCCAGAGATAGATCAGGTTCAAGTGAGCGTTCGAAGTGGTCTGCTGCATATGAGTAAGTGGACGAATAGCTTAGACTATTTCCTTTTGAAGTGCTCTATTTAGGTCTGCATACATTTTGCTCATCGTTGTTGTTCACATATCTTCCTTTCTAGCTCTGATCTCCAGCCAGTTACGGTATAAACATTTTACCCCAAGTAGCTAGCACTCGACTTCTTCCAAATCGTCCTTCTGCAACTTTCCCATGTAAGTCCTTTCCCCTTGTCCATTTGTAGATAAACAAATTGGCATTTTTGAAGTTGTTTCTCATATTGTGACAAATGTTATGAAATAACCGTTGGAGAGTTTTTAGAGATTTTAATGAATCTCAAGATACACACACACCAACTTCTTGGGGTTAAATTTTTGAAAATAGGATATCATGGGAGATGAATATACATTTTAATTAAAATGGTTTCAAGTATCAATTGCTTACTATGACACCTTTCTGGCCAGTTTTTTTTTTTTTTTTTTTTTGCTTAATTTACAAAACATTGAATACATAGATGTTGCTTCAGCTTTCTCCACTTAAGCTGAACAATACAACACTATTTCGTTCCCGTGCACAGGTTTTAGTTTACTGAGTTAATTACAAGCGTGAGTGAGATATGCACGGTCAGTGAAATACCGTTGATATAACAAATTATCAAATTTTTGTAGTGTTTACACACTTTACTTTGGTCACGATTTGTACTATTATATAATCAAATTATCAAGAAAAAATTGTTATTAAATTTCTAAAATACGAGTATTAACTTTTTATAATTAAATATAATCACATAGTAAAAAACATTGTTCATTATGCCTGGTTTACCCAGTTTACCCCTGCCCGGCTGGCCCTGGTTTACCGACCGAGTGAAATCTTCGTCCCCATCTTCTCCCAATTTCCCAGCCAGAGATAGGTTTCTTCATTTCAGCCAGAGATAGATCAGGTTCAAGTGAGCGTTCGAAGTGGTCTGCTGCATATGAGTAAGTGGACGAATAGCTTAGACTATTTCCTTTTGAAGTGCTCTATTTAGGTCTGCATACATTTTGCTCATCGTTGTTGTTCACATATCTTCCTTTCTAGCTCTGATCTCCAGCCAGTTACGGTATAAACATTTTACCCCAAGTAGCTAGCACTCGACTTCTTCCAAATCGTCCTTCTGCAACTTTCCCATGTAAGTCCTTTCCCCTTGTCCATTTGTAGATAAACAAATTGGCATTTTTGAAGTTGTTTCTCATATTGTGACAAATGTTATGAAATAACCGTTGGAGAGTTTTTAGAGATTTTAATGAATCTCAAGATACACACACACCAACTTCTTGGGGTTAAATTTTTGAAAATAGGATATCATGGGAGATGAATATACATTTTAATTAAAATGGTTTCAAGTATCAATTGCTTACTATGACACCTTTCTGGCCAGTTTTTTTTTTTTTTTTTTTTTGCTTAATTTACAAAACATTGAATACATAGATGTTGCTTCAGCTTTCTCCACTTAAGCTGAACAATACAACACTATTTCGTTCCCGTGCACAGGTTTTAGTTTACTGAGTTAATTACAAGCGTGAGTGAGATATGCACGGTCAGTGAAATACCGTTGATATAACAAATTATCAAATTTTTGTAGTGTTTACACACTTTACTTTGGTCACGATTTGTACTATTATATAATCAAATTATCAAGAAAAAATTGTTATTAAATTTCTAAAATACGAGTATTAACTTTTTATAATTAAATATAATCACATAGTAAAAAACATTGTTCATTATGCCTGGTTTACCCAGTTTACCCCTGCCCGGCTGGCCCTGGTTTACCGACCGAGTGAAATCTTCGTCCCCATCTTCTCCCAATTTCCCAGCCAGAGATAGGTTTCTTCATTTCAGCCAGAGATAGATCAGGTTCAAGTGAGCGTTCGAAGTGGTCTGCTGCATATGAGTAAGTGGACGAATAGCTTAGACTATTTCCTTTTGAAGTGCTCTATTTAGGTCTGCATACATTTTGCTCATCGTTGTTGTTCACATATCTTCCTTTCTAGCTCTGATCTCCAGCCAGTTACGGTATAAACATTTTACCCCAAGTAGCTAGCACTCGAGTTCTTCCAAATCGTCCTTCTGCAACTTTCCCATGTAAGTCCTTTCCCCTTGTCCATTTGTAGATAAACAAATTGGCATTTTTGAAGTTGTTTCTCATATTGTGACAAATGTTATGAAATAACCGTTGGAGAGTTTTTAGAGATTTTAATGAATCTCAAGATACACACACACCAACTTCTTGGGGTTAAATTTTTGAAAATAGGATATCATGGGAGATGAATATACATTTTAATTAAAATGGTTTCAAGTATCAATTACTTACTATGACACCTTTCTGGCCAGTTTTTTTTTTTTTTTTTTTTTTGCTTAATTTACAAAACATTGAATACATAGATGTTGCTTCAGCTTTCTCCACTTAAGCTGAACAATACAACACTATTTCGTTCCCGTGCACAGGTTTTAGTTTACTGAGTTAATTACAAGCGTGAGTGAGATATGCACGGTCAGTGAAATACCGTTGATATAACAAATTATCAAATTTTTGTAGTGTTTACACACTTTACTTTGGTCACGATTTGTACTATTATATAATCAAATTATCAAGAAAAAATTGTTATTAAATTTCTAAAATACGAGTATTAACTTTTTATAATTAAATATAATCACATAGTAAAAAACATTGTTCATTATGCCTGGTTTACCCAGTTTACCCCTGCCCGGCTGGCCCTGGTTTACCGACCGAGTGAAATCTTCGTCCCCATCTTCTCCCAATTTCCCAGCCAGAGATAGGTTTCTTCATTTCAGCCAGAGATAGATCAGGTTCAAGTGAGCGTTCGAAGTGGTCTGCTGCATATGAGTAAGTGGACGAATAGCTTAGACTATTTCCTTTTGAAGTGCTCTATTTAGGTCTGCATACATTTTGCTCATCGTTGTTGTTCACATATCTTCCTTTCTAGCTCTGATCTCCAGCCAGTTACGGTATAAACATTTTACCCCAAGTAGCTAGCACTCGACTTCTTCCAAATCGTCCTTCTGCAACTTTCCCATGTAAGTCCTTTCCCCTTGTCCATTTGTAGATAAACAAATTGGCATTTTTGAAGTTGTTTCTCATATTGTGACAAATGTTATGAAATAACCGTTGGAGAGTTTTTAGAGATTTTAATGAATCTCAAGATACACACACACCAACTTCTTGGGGTTAAATTTTTGAAAATAGGATATCATGGGAGATGAATATACATTTTAATTAAAATGGTTTCAAGTATCAATTGCTTACTATGACACCTTTCTGGCCAGTTTTTTTTTTTTTTTTTTTTTTTTTTTGCTTAATTTACAAAACATTGAATACATAGATGTTGCTTCAGCTTTCTCCACTTAAGCTGAACAATACAACACTATTTCGTTCCCGTGCACAGGTTTTAGTTTACTGAGTTAATTACAAGCGTGAGTGAGATATGCACGGTCAGTGAAATACCGTTGATATAACAAATTATCAAATTTTTGTAGTGTTTACACACTTTACTTTGGTCACGATTTGTACTATTATATAATCAAATTATCAAGAAAAAATTGTTATTAAATTTCTAAAATACGAGTATTAACTTTTTATAATTAAATATAATCACATAGTAAAAAACATTGTTCATTATGCCTGGTTTACCCAGTTTACCCCTGCCCGGCTGGCCCTGGTTTACCGACCGAGTGAAATCTTCGTCCCCATCTTCTCCCAATTTCCCAGCCAGAGATAGGTTTCTTCATTTCAGCCAGAGATAGATCAGGTTCAAGTGAGCGTTCGAAGTGGTCTGCTGCATATGAGTAAGTGGACGAATAGCTTAGACTATTTCCTTTTGAAGTGCTCTATTTAGGTCTGCATACATTTTGCTCATCGTTGTTGTTCACATATCTTCCTTTCTAGCTCTGATCTCCAGCCAGTTACGGTATAAACATTTTACCCCAAGTAGCTAGCACTCGACTTCTTCCAAATCGTCCTTCTGCAACTTTCCCATGTAAGTCCTTTCCCCTTGTCCATTTGTAGATAAACAAATTGGCATTTTTGAAGTTGTTTCTCATATTGTGACAAATGTTATGAAATAACCGTTGGAGAGTTTTTAGAGATTTTAATGAATCTCAAGATACACACACACCAACTTCTTGGGGTTAAATTTTTGAAAATAGGATATCATGGGAGATGAATATACATTTTAATTAAAATGGTTTCAAGTATCAATTGCTTACTATGACACCTTTCTGGCCAGTTTTTTTTTTTTTTTTTTTTTGCTTAATTTACAAAACATTGAATACATAGATGTTGCTTCAGCTTTCTCCACTTAAGCTGAACAATACAACACTATTTCGTTCCCGTGCACAGGTTTTAGTTTACTGAGTTAATTACAAGCGTGAGTGAGATATGCACGGTCAGTGAAATACCGTTGATATAACAAATTATCAAATTTTTGTAGTGTTTACACACTTTACTTTGGTCACGATTTGTACTATTATATAATCAAATTATCAAGAAAAAATTGTTATTAAATTTCTAAAATACGAGTATTAACTTTTTATAATTAAATATAATCACATAGTAAAAAACATTGTTCATTATGCCTGGTTTACCCAGTTTACCCCTGCCCGGCTGGCCCTGGTTTACCGACCGAGTGAAATCTTCGTCCCCATCTTCTCCCAATTTCCCAGCCAGAGATAGGTTTCTTCATTTCAGCCAGAGATAGATCAGGTTCAAGTGAGCGTTCGAAGTGGTCTGCTGCATATGAGTAAGTGGACGAATAGCTTAGACTATTTCCTTTTGAAGTGCTCTATTTAGGTCTGCATACATTTTGCTCATCGTTGTTGTTCACATATCTTCCTTTCTAGCTCTGATCTCCAGCCAGTTACGGTATAAACATTTTACCCCAAGTAGCTAGCACTCGACTTCTTCCAAATCGTCCTTCTGCAACTTTCCCATGTAAGTCCTTTCCCCTTGTCCATTTGTAGATAAACAAATTGGCATTTTTGAAGTTGTTTCTCATATTGTGACAAATGTTATGAAATAACCGTTGGAGAGTTTTTAGAGATTTTAATGAATCTCAAGATACACACACACCAACTTCTTGGGGTTAAATTTTTGAAAATAGGATATCATGGGAGATGAATATACATTTTAATTAAAATGGTTTCAAGTATCAATTGCTTACTATGACACCTTTCTGGCCAGTTTTTTTTTTTTTTTTTTTTTGCTTAATTTACAAAACATTGAATACATAGATGTTGCTTCAGCTTTCTCCACTTAAGCTGAACAATACAACACTATTTCGTTCCCGTGCACAGGTTTTAGTTTACTGAGTTAATTACAAGCGTGAGTGAGATATGCACGGTCAGTGAAATACCGTTGATATAACAAATTATCAAATTTTTGTAGTGTTTACACACTTTACTTTGGTCACGATTTGTACTATTATATAATCAAATTATCAAGAAAAAATTGTTATTAAATTTCTAAAATACGAGTATTAACTTTTTATAATTAAATATAATCACATAGTAAAAAACATTGTTCATTATGCCTGGTTTACCCAGTTTACCCCTGCCCGGCTGGCCCTGGTTTACCGACCGAGTGAAATCTTCGTCCCCATCTTCTCCCAATTTCCCAGCCAGAGATAGGTTTCTTCATTTCAGCCAGAGATAGATCAGGTTCAAGTGAGCGTTCGAAGTGGTCTGCTGCATATGAGTAAGTGGACGAATAGCTTAGACTATTTCCTTTTGAAGTGCTCTATTTAGGTCTGCATACATTTTGCTCATCGTTGTTGTTCACATATCTTCCTTTCTAGCTCTGATCTCCAGCCAGTTACGGTATAAACATTTTACCCCAAGTAGCTAGCACTCGACTTCTTCCAAATCGTCCTTCTGCAACTTTCCCATGTAAGTCCTTTCCCCTTGTCCATTTGTAGATAAACAAATTGGCATTTTTGAAGTTGTTTCTCATATTGTGACAAATGTTATGAAATAACCGTTGGAGAGTTTTTAGAGATTTTAATGAATCTCAAGATACACACACACCAACTTCTTGGGGTTAAATTTTTGAAAATAGGATATCATGGGAGATGAATATACATTTTAATTAAAATGGTTTCAAGTATCAATTGCTTACTATGACACCTTTCTGGCCAGTTTTTTTTTTTTTTTTTTTTTTTGCTTAATTTACAAAACATTGAATACATAGATGTTGCTTCAGCTTTCTCCACTTAAGCTGAACAATACAACACTATTTCGTTCCCGTGCACAGGTTTTAGTTTACTGAGTTAATTACAAGCGTGAGTGAGATATGCACGGTCAGTGAAATACCGTTGATATAACAAATTATCAAATTTTTGTAGTGTTTACACACTTTACTTTGGTCACGATTTGTACTATTATATAATCAAATTATCAAGAAAAAATTGTTATTAAATTTCTAAAATACGAGTATTAACTTTTTATAATTAAATATAATCACATAGTAAAAAACATTGTTCATTATGCCTGGTTTACCCAGTTTACCCCTGCCCGGCTGGCCCTGGTTTACCGACCGAGTGAAATCTTCGTCCCCATCTTCTCCCAATTTCCCAGCCAGAGATAGGTTTCTTCATTTCAGCCAGAGATAGATCAGGTTCAAGTGAGCGTTCGAAGTGGTCTGCTGCATATGAGTAAGTGGACGAATAGCTTAGACTATTTCCTTTTGAAGTGCTCTATTTAGGTCTGCATACATTTTGCTCATCGTTGTTGTTCACATATCTTCCTTTCTAGCTCTGATCTCCAGCCAGTTACAGTATAAACATTTTACCCCAAGTAGCTAGCACTCGAGTTCTTCCAAATCGTCCTTCTGCAACTTTCCCATGTAAGTCCTTTCCCCTTGTCCATTTGTAGATAAACAAATTGGCATTTTTGAAGTTGTTTCTCATATTGTGACAAATGTTATGAAATAACCGTTGGAGAGTTTTTAGAGATTTTAATGAATCTCAAGATACACACACACCAACTTCTTGGGGTTAAATTTTTGAAAATAGGATATCATGGGAGATGAATATACATTTTAATTAAAATGGTTTCAAGTATCAATTGCTTACTATGACACCTTTCTGGCCAGTTATTTTTTTTTTTTTTTCGCTTAATTTACAAAACATTGAATACATAGATGTTGCTTCAGCTTTCTCCACTTAAGCTGAACAATACAACACTATTTCGTTCCCGTGCACAGGTTTTAGTTTACTGAGTTAATTACAAGCGTGAGTGAGATATGCCCGGTCAGTGAAATACCGTTGATATAACATGTTTGATAACCTCACAAGCTAGTGGTTGAAAAGCTTTTTTGTTCCTTGACTTGAACTATTTCTCTCCCATTTGGAGAAACTTGGCATATATGTCATCATGTTCATTTTGCACAGTTTAGATGGCAAGAAAGTTCACGGTCATAAGGTGTTGTTTAATAATTATCAATCTATTCATGTTTCATTGAGTTTTTAGTTTATTTAGCAAACATTATTACTCAAGTACAAGGTAAAAGAATAACAATTACACGAACCTCACAGTAAAAACAAATTTAGTTGTATCATGTATTGCACACCCATCTTTTAGTTAAAAACTTAAAATTTTCCATGCTTTTTTATAAATGAGATTTAATTGCTTTTAAAGAAGTGTGAAACTACAATTGAAAAATTTATTATTATTGAAGGTTGTTTTCTTTTGGTGTGATGCTTATGTATATGGGGGTTTATTGAAAAACAAAAACAATCAGTTAATATGCGATCATGTAACATTTTAGTCACATTTTAATATTAGCTTACGTCAACTAAAAGGTAATACAATATGTCCTATTTTTATAGGACCATACTTGGGTTATGATGCTATGTGTTTGAGTTATGGCGTATGAGAGTGACAGAGGAAACATGTTTCTGGAGGAGGTTGTTGGGTCAAATTATGGGGATGAGTGGCAGGGCAGTCAACTGCTCTAGGGGATTGGCAATAAGTTGAAATGTTCCTTCACTTCTACTGAAATTTAGTGCATAGGACTAGTATATCATCCGGAAACAGTCTCTGTGCGCTTTAGTACAGGGATAAGACTGCGTACATTCGACCCCCCTTACCCCACCATAGGTAGGAGCCTTTGCGGCACTGAGGTAATGATAATGATAATGATGAAGATTAGTATATCATGCAGTTGGTGTGAGTTTTAATGATACAAAATCAAAGGTGCTGCTCCATAATGCCCTGAACTAAAACAGAAAATTAGTTATGTTTCTGGTCGGGGAAATAGAGAATATTGTTTATTTTAAGCTTAGGAATTTCCCAGTTACAAAGAATATGTCATTGTATTATACTATTGTGTTAAACTGCCAATTTTGATTTTACTCACACTGAGAAGTTTATTAAGCCTGCTATATGTCACTAAAGTTTTTTATGTTCCTTATAGGTTGAACGGATTGTAGGCAATATTGTGTAGATGTTGTTCCTTGAAGGTATATGATTTGAGCAGATTCTTTAAAAAATTAGTATACATTCCTGATGTCATAGAATAATTGAGTAGTACATAGGACCTGCTTTTCGTTAAAAAACCCTAATGAATAAATATAATCGAGATTAAAAGGGCACATATGATATGGTTGTCGAGTAAGGATAGTAGGGTTGATCGCTTTCTACTGGTCGATCACTAAACAAATAAATACGCATATACTTCGTATAACATTGTGTACTTGAAAAGAAATAAATGTGGTGGATAATAACGCATTAGTTGAAACTATTCATTTTTTATTTTATTTTTATTTTTGCTATAACACAATGTATTCCACAGTTTTATGAATAAGCTGACCCCACACGGATAGAATCCATTTAATAGCTTTCTCTACCTTAAACATGTATATATTTAATCCTATGTATCAAGGTATGCCATAAGTATCTGGTTTTTTCTGGCCTATTGCTTTTAATATGTTCAAATATATATTTACTTATTTGACCCTATATATATTAATTAAGTATTAATATTAATATAATCTTCATATATAGAAATGAACCAGTACCATTTTTTATAGCATTGTCTACCAGATTTATCTTCTACTCCATGAAATGAGCAGTAGTTTTATTCAATTTAAGAATATATGACGAATCTTAGCTTCTATTATTTTATTGTGATCCAGCAGGTCATAAATATAGTTGTCCATTTAGCTGCTTTATATGCATTGGAATGTTTCTTAAAAATGATTTCTTGGTTGAGCATCTCAAAATTTCAACTTGCAAATATCTATGAAGCTGGTACTTAGTATTTGTATTAAGCTATTGGGTTTGAAGGAAAAGTTGAAGAAAAAACTTCCTTGTTTGATGCCAAATCTGGCCAGACTAATAAATCATGGTTAAGGAAGAACAATGTACATGACTATTTTCCTAACATTTCATTTGAAAACTTTTTAGCATACTTTCTGATTTAGTGCTTTGTAGTCTTTATTATTTTTTTGTTTCTAGGTCATTTTTTTTATTTAGTGGGGGAATTCTAAAATTACTTTTATCTACACTTGATAAAAATAATATTATTGGATCGTGGTTTTTGGGTCTCAAAGGCCTTGACATAAACTTTGCTTACAAAGCTCAATAAAATTTATTTCCACCATAATTCTCTTGCAATTTTCATAATTATGTACATTTTTACATGTTTTTTTCATAAAGTAGTCATATCAAATTGGAGTGCAATATATTGTATTGAAATGAATATGACAATTGGGCATTATGTAAATCGCGTAACGTGCGTATAAAAAACTAGTCATTTGTATAAAAGAGAAGAGTGACCACCGACTGATTATTCCCGTTGGATTGAATGATCCTATCAATTTCTTTCTGATTCATCCTCTCCATTATCATTAAAAAAAATATAACCTCTATCATATAACCTTTTTGAAACGAAACAACTTAACAATTATTGATACATATATAATATATTTTTCTGGAAAAAAATTACAATTTTATAATTTAAAGACTATAATTGAATTAGACACAGAAATCAACGATCCAAAATGGATCCAAAAGGAAAACATTGAATTGAATCCCTAATCTCGCAAACATGTAAATTATATTTGTAGATTGATTGCTCCCTCAATAATAAAAATAATTATCCCTAATCTCGCAAACATGTAAATTATATTTGTAGATTGATTGCTCCCTTAATAATAAAAATAATTATCTTTAGGTCAATTTCCCCTCCAAAGCAGGAGTACGTTATCTAGTGATTAAAATATCTGGCTATAACTCCTATACGGTGTTACAAAACTGGTTAATATACGAACCGTGGATTTTCTCTATTGAGTTGGTGCAATTCAAAATCCGAATGCATTTTCTAATTTCTTACGATTCTTGAGTTCTCGACTGTGTACTCTGATTCTACTACATTACAGTAATCCAGAGATTACATTAACCCCACCACCCAATCATTCATCTCTCCTTCAGATCCACTGAACTGACTCAGAACTATGAAACCCTTAGAAAGCAAGAAAGACTTTCTCTATGTGAGTTTCCTAGACAGCTGAAGCAAATCCTATTTTTTAGCTACAATGGAGTTTACAGAAGCATATAAACAGTCTGGGCCTTCCGCCTTCTCTCCAAATGCTCGATTTCTCGCCGTAGCCGTTGATTACCGCCTTGTCATTCGGGATGTGCTATCTATGAAGGTACGATCTCTCTTTGCACAAGATCAAAATGCTCATCTTTTACATTTTGTAGTTCTTATCCTGGTTTGCATTACACTTTAGATTTAGATATTAAGAGGAATATACTTGTGCAGTTGTGAAAAAAGATTCAATTTTCACTTAAACTATTGGTTCTAAGCTGAGTGGGTTAATGGCTAAATGCCTCTCAAATGACATTTTGAAAGATCTATATGTCAACAGTTGATATAGGTCGTTAAACTCAATAGAGTTCTTATGAGTAAAAGAATGGTTTGGTGGTGACTTTTGTGACTTAATAGAACACTTCAATAATTATCTATGTTGAGGAAGCTGTTCTCAATTTGGATATGGTTTGGAACTAAAAATCCTTCTGCTATCTCAATTTGCATAATAATAGGTGGTGCAACTATTTTCATGCTTGGATAAGATTACATACATAGATTGGGCTCTTGATTCGCAATATATCCTTTGTGGTCTTTACAAGAAACCAATGATTCAAGCTTGGTCACTGTCACAACCTGAATGGACATGTAAAATAGATGAGGGTCCAGCTGGCATTTCCTATGCTAGGTGGAGCCCGGACAGTCGGCACATATTAACAACATCTGAATTCCAACTACGGTTAACTGTCTGGTCACTACTTAACACTGCATGCATACATGTACAATGGCCAAAGCATGGATCTAAGGGGGTATCGTTTACCAAAGATGGAAAGTTTGCTGCAATTTGCACGAGACGTGATTGTAAGGACTACGTCAATCTGTTGTCTTGTCAAACTTGGGAGATAATGGGCGTTTTTGCTGTAGACACATTGGATTTGGCTGATATACAGTGGTCTCCTGATGATAGTGCCATAGTGATATGGGATTCTCCTCTTGAATATAAGGTGCAGCTTTCGTTACAGTATGCTTTCTCTCCTTATGTCAAGACCTTTCATTTTACCTAATTAAGTATCTGATGAAGATTAATGTGAATATGTGTTGTGCTAAGCACATATGTAACTGGATGATTATATAGCTCTAATGTTTGTCTATTACTAAGATTAAAGCTGCAAAGTTTTATCTAATTATTGACTTTTAAAAAAGTCTAATACATGATGTGTGTATTGATTAGTTTGGGTTGGGCAACCTATGTCAGTTTTATTGTTTACCATACACCCTCATGCACGGGTATACTAATCACTTCTCCTTCACGTCATCCTGATTTTGCCCTTATTGGCTGAAGAAGGCAGAAAATTATGAAAGAATTACAATATAAAAAATTAAATGTATGAAAAAAGACCAATACTTATTAATACGTCCAGAAGTTAGGAATAGGAATATGCCTAAAACAACTAGAAGTGTAGAAACCAAGATCCGGAATCTTGAACAAATAGGATCTCTAACTGTCTGGCAGACCACCAAGGTTGGCAGAGGCGGGCAAGTTTGCCCTTTCTTTGTGGGCAAACTGAAATTGTTTATTGATACTATGTTGTGTTTGCACAAGGAGTCAATAAAAGATGCAATGGTGCATATTACTTGGAATGTTAGATTATAGGTGTTATGTTTTGTTGGATGGAGTTGTTGACTACTTTTACTTCTTTTGATTCACAATCCTTTATTTTTAATCTCATGTTAATTGAATTAAAATCATTTTTCTCAAAACATCAGTGTTTATAACATGAAAATGACGTTATAATGTTAGATAGATATTTAAATATGGAAAAATTAAGCATCTATATGTCCAAATAAAAAAATCTTCTTGTTCTAAGAAGGATCTCAGGCTCCTTTCCTCTGGCTGCATGGCACCTTAACCTTGTGATAATCTTCAACTAATAGATAAAAAGACACTAGCTGCTTTTTTCATTGTACAATTATCATATGGGTTTGGTAATATACGAACCGTGTTTTTTTCAATAGGTTTTAATGTATTCACCAGATGGGAGGTGTCTGGCTAAGTATCAAGCATATGAGAGTGGTCTGGGTGTGAAAAGTGTTTCATGGTCACCTTGCAGCCAATTTTTAGCTGTTGGTAGTTATGACCAAATGTTAAGAGTTCTGAATCACTTGACATGGAAAGTATTTGCAGAATTTGTGCATTTGTCAGTAGTCCGAGGTCCTTGCTGTGCTGCTGTTTTTAAGGTAAAAACTTCTTGTTGTGTCCCAGGAAAATATCAAGAGAACACTATCCTTGATCCGTTAGACTTTTGCAAAATTGACTTCCCGTTTTGATATGAAAAGTCATTTTCATGAAACAGTATTATGTTTATTATTTTATAAGTGTCATGTGTTATATTATTCATAGAAAGTATATAACAACTATTTTTTCAGTAAAACACTTATCAACAGAAACAGATTGCACAAACAGAGACTTAATGTTACAGACAGGGGGCGAGGCATCTTTCTTGTTTCAAAACACTCTTAATGTTTATTTTTTAAACCTTTCAGGAGGTAGACGAACCGTTGAACCTTGATATGTCAGAATTATCTCTGAGTGATGATTTTGCTCATCACAATAATGGTAACACTAGACTTCCTTTCTGTCAATTGAGGACGAAAAATTGCTACTTGTTTGACATGTTTACTTACAAATAAATAAGTAAAAACTCTTTTCTAAATAACGATCTTTCCTATTCGCATTTCACTCTGATATATTGTTTTCCAGATGACGCTCCTGAAAGACAAATACAGGTCAGGTATGATATCATGGAGGTACCCATTACTCTTCCTTCGCAGAAGCCTGCTGTAGATAAACCAAACCCCAAACAGGGAATCGGTAAGGCAGAATCTGATGCATATACTTTTTATTGGGAGCAATTGATTTATTTGACTAGTTTTTCCTTAACAAAATAAAATTAGTCGTATATTCCCTTTACGTATGTTGCTTGATCATTATGAGAATGCTAGAAATATGGAAACGAGAGGTTTCTTAATCAAAGTATATGTCAGTAAGTGGGAGCCCTATGAGGTATTATCTTTTTGAAATTTCAGCATTTACAAAGCATTTCAGAAACTCCTTATCTCAAATTGTGCCAGAACCACTACAGTTTGGGCTAATTATAATGAAAATCCAATGATTTTGAAGTGTGTTGGATCGAGTGTTTCAGAGGGATGACTTGTTTCTTAATGTGCATTGAAAGGTTAGAATTATATGTGATTGGATAACATTTCAACGCCATCTTATTCACTTTTAGAAATATCCTATATCAAAATGCAGAACAAGTCCTCAAAAGCCTTTCCCTCCAAACTTCTCTATTCAAGAAGACCCTTGTCAGATCTAGACCGAATTTCAAATCTTGACGAAATGTTTTTTTTTTAAAGAATTGGCTAGATTACAAAATTCAGGCAAAAGATTGGAATCTTTTACTACCTACCTCCCGGCTTAAGATTCCCATTAGAATATAATATTATTTTTTTGATAATATTTGGAATCTTGACGTAATTTGAGTATATAATGAGAATTAGGTTGGAGGGGTATGTAATATAATTTGGTAATTGATGATAATTGTAATGTTATGGATGCATTATGGATGCATTATTCTTAATATGTGATAATTAAGATGTCTTTTATGAGTGCTAATTATTTCCTAAACTAAAAGTGGAAACCTCTAAATAGGACATCCAAAAGAGACAAGTGATTTACTTTTTATGGATGCATTATTCTTAATATGTGATAATTAAGATGTCTTTTATGAGTGCTAATTATTTCCTAAACTAAAAGTGGAAACCTCTAAATATACTCCTTCCAACCTTTCATGGGTTGGAAGGAGTATTAATTAGGCCATGCAGTTTTGGAAAATTTCTTACTTTAAACATGGATTTATATGGCCTTCTTTTCATTTCATTTCAACAGGCCTAATGTCATGGAGCAATGACAGCGAATACATATGCACTCGCAACGACAGCATGCCAGCTGTCCTATGGATATGGGACGTACAACGCCTCGAGCTTGCAACCATCTTGATACAAAAAGACCCCATTCGGGCAGTGGCTTGGGACCCATCTTCTACTCGCCTAGTTTTATGTACAGGCAGCCCACATTTGTACATGTGGACACCCTCAGGTGCTTATTGCATAAATGTCCCTTTGCCTCAATTCTCTGTAATGGATCTCAAATGGAATTCAGATGGGAGTTGCCTGTTTGTGAAGGATAAGGAACAATTTTGCTGTGCTGCTCTACCAATACTACAAGATTCTAGTGACTATAGCTCAGAAGATGACTGATTAACTTATATTATTTCCGAAGATCGAAACTTTCATGGGGACTCGATGATTTCATGGGGGGGGGGGGGGGGGGGGGGGTGATGTATTTACTCATACCGTTGTTTTGTATAGTTAGACACTGATGAATCTGATGTATAATTAATTGTATACTGATCTGCTGAAATTCCTCTAATGGCACCAACACTTCATTTTCTCAGGCCTTTTATTTTCAGTGTATTATGTCTCTGTGACATCAGCAGGGGTAAAATTACTAGGGGTCTAGGGGTAATGAGGTTTTAATCCAACCCAACATTACTATGTCCTAGTTCAGTAGTTTGTTTATAGTACTTTATATTTGTATTGGACTTTAGATTTTAAACAAACGTGTATTTAGTTATTCTTGATTAGGATACACACACACACACACAATTATTGCATTCAACTGATTCAAGTATTATTGCATTCATTGAAGGTGTACGTGAATCTCAATTTGGATTAACGTTATTTTTGGACCAAATGAAACATTAAGAAGTACTTTTTCGTTTCAATTAAGTCACTCATATTCAATGGCTTCACTTAAAAATGAGAACCGCTTGTTTAATTTTTACTGTTTCTTTTTTCATTTATTTCTTGTTTTATTTCTTCAGCAGACGTGTATGATGATGACTTCAGAATTTTATCAATCTCGGACCTGAAAGATGAAATGTATCGGTATAAGATTCTAAAGATGAAAAACTATCAATCTAGGATCTAACATTTCATATGTTTTGATTTATTTAATTTTTTTTATTAATTCCATTGCTAATATTTGATGAAATTTTCTTCACAAAAGTTTATTACTCTGTAGTTTAATAAAACTAAATATTATTTAAATTTTTTAAAATAAAAATAATAATAAAATTTAGGTCCTAAATTGATATTTTTCAATCATTCGGGTCCTAGATCGATAGTTTACTATCGTTCGGATCCTATACCGATACATTTCATCTTTCAGGTCCCGAGTTGATAGTTCGTCTATTTTTCAGGTCCTACATTGATAAAATTCTGTTTCAATTTTATTGCAAATCTAGTTAATTCCACCCTACAATCCACCGAAACCGAGTGAAAAATCTAAGCAAGTGCACAGAAAATATGCTTTGGCAAGCTGGGAGACTGAAATGGGTTTCGATTTTATGCCCTGAAGTTTCAAACCTGTGCGGTTTTTGCAACCTATGACTCTTCCCAGTTATGCACGTTCCTCTGAAACCTTCAAGCTCTATTTTGAATTTGAATTGCTGAGAAATGGAATCTCAAAGAAGAAAATTGAAAGATGATGGAAGCCTCTACCAGATCGATTGACGCAAAACTACGAAAACTTCTAACCTAATACATAGTATCCATTATCGCAATTGCTTGCTTTTTTGACAGTAGTATAGGAAGGTTGAAATTTTGGGTGAAATGGAGTTTATTAATACCGAGTACTAACACTCTCCAACAGGCAACAACTCATCATAGCGTTAATATATACTATGTATAATAATGCTCTAAACAGCTTGAACCGTTTCAAAAAGCAAATACAAATCCAGCAACGTAATTAACTCTTTAATATAATACTGAAGACAAAACTGTTTTTATATATTAAAAACTATAGCCAATCTACGGCAAATTATACCGTGGGATCGGTCCACCTTCCGCATGGTGTGCCGATCCCACTTTTGTCAAGTTACGTTGTTTTCTTTTCTTTCTAGAGCTTCTTCCTTCCCTTTTTTTGCTATTCTTTATTTATTTTTCTTTTCTTCAATTCTTCTCCATTTTCATCAAATTAAAATGTTAAAAATTTAATTGTTGTTTTAATTTTTCTTATCTTCAATTTAAATTATAATTGAATCTATTTTTTTTATTCTTTATCAATACATAACAAAAAGTTTAATAATCTAAATAAGATAAGTATATTGCATTTCATATTCATACACTATTTTTTGTAATATCTTTTATATTCATATATGTTTTTGTAATTTATTTTTATATGCATACATTCAATATTTTTTATTGAATTTGTTTATTTTGATTCTAGCTTGGGTTACATTTGATAATATACGAAGTTACATCATCTTATACTCAAGTTACATGTTATTATGCGTGAGTTGCATCTTGTTATGCGTGAGTTACATCTTCTTATGCGCGAGTTACATACTTTTATGCGCGAGTTACATCTAATTATTTGTGATATTTTACTTATCTTTATCTTGAACTAATTAAATTCTAACTGAATTAATTTTTTTCTTTACCAATTTAATTCAAAATTTTATTTATTCACATAAAATAAGTATATTGTATGTCATATTCATACACTATTTCTTACTTTGTATACTTTTTTAATGTTTATTATACACTTTTTTTGTCAAATATTTTTTACATTCATGTACTTTTTTCTATAATATATTTCTCATCTCTTTTATATGTTTTTTGTGTTTTATAGACATTAAGGCTGTTTATTTCGATTTAAATTTGAAAAAACATGAGAATAATACATTTTTCGTATGTGTGAGTTATATTTATAGACAATTTCTATAATTAAATTTGATATTATATGGAGTTACATCTTCTTATGCACGATTTACATCTTCTTGTGCGTGAGTTACATCTTTTTATACGCGAATTACATTTGAGTTTTCCTTAACAAGATACATTTTAATTGCATACACTAAAGTTAGATTTTCAATCAACGCGAGTTACATTTTCTGTAATACGAATTACATCACAACATAAAGCCTACTATTGAAACAAAAGAATCATTGTTATGCAAAAAAATAAATGTTTCCAAAAAAATATGTGTTTTGGCAAAAAATATATTTTGAAAATAATTTTATGGACTTAATATTAAAAAAATATATATTCACCATTTATGTTAACCCTTGCTATTAAATAAAAAAATTCACTTGTTTTTTACAAAATCAAAATGAGTTTTTGGCCAAAAAATGATTTTTTGGCAAAAAAAGATAAAAAAACATTTTTATGTCCTTAATACTAAAACAAAACATATAAACTATTTAAATAAAGTAATTGAGCAATTAGACTGCTTGTTTTCATTAAAATCAATGTTTTATTTCTTATAATTCGTATTAGACAAGTTACATTTCAACTTGCTTGTTGTTGCATTTCTTATTAGCGTGAGTTACATTTTGTTACACACGAGTTACACCTATTCCGCTACTGGGACTATGAAAAAAAAATGAAGTTACTGTTCACGCGCGTGAACAGTAACACGTTTTTTTTCTGTGGGAGCAGCATGCTCACCGTGGGCTGCTCCCACGGTATACGAACTGCCAATCTACATAATACGTTAGCCAATGCGTCACGGCTTCGTATATCCTACACCCGGGTGTACATGTACACCCGGTAATTTTGTAATCAGTAGAATGAATAGTTTCCTTTTCCTTCGCATGTCATGCTCCACATACTCCTGCGCTCATCCTTGTTTTTTATCAACGGCACTCATCAACATCCATTCTCATTTCTTTTCTTTTTTGTGTATTCTCATTTTCTTTGTTTTTATTTGTTTGTTCTCTTTTTTTAGCAACCTTCTACTTTAATGTTATATTCAGTTATTATGAAAATGTATAATATAAAATATTATTAAATGTTTCAGTTTATTTTTTTTTCTTTCTCCAATCAAACTTTCTGGTAAGTTTTTTTTATCTATTATAAAATATTTTAGTTATTAATGTTTTATTTCTCTACTATTAATTTAAGATGAATATTTATTAGTTTATTAAATATTGTTTGTTAATTACAAACGTGAGTTTTGTGTTATACTAAAGTGAGTATGGTGTAAAATAAGTATGCATGGGTAAAAAATTATAAAAAGAACTCGATTATATTTGTAATTCGAGAACGAACGATTATAAATTATTTTTAATATAAATTATTATATTTGTCATTATGTGTGCACAAATGAACACTTGAACACATTAGGAAATTCAAGCGAGCTTTTGAATTTTAGTATAACACAAAACTCACGTTTGTAATACTCAATAAAACAGGTTAGATGCTCACTAAAAGTACCATATTTCTCATTTAGCAGAAGTCGTGATTTTTTGATTAAGTTATAAAAAATGAGAATCACGGTCTCTGCTTCATATCTTCTAATTCTATTTTTTTTGTCTTATCTTATTTTTTATCTTACAAAACTTATTAAATTATATCTATAATCCACCCCTATTAATTTCAATATGCGAGTCTAATGTAATGTGATACTTTATAAATATGCATTGATATAACATTTTTAAAATGAGCTCACATCAGTACCAAATGAGCATACATAACTTACAAAGTGCACATTGATATGAAAATCGTAAGGTTTGTCAGTTGAATATCACGACATTTTAATTGAGCATTAAACCTCCGCTATTCAGATGAAAACCACGGTTTCTGGTGAATGAGCATTAATGAAATTTTAATACCTATTATGTTGATGATGGAGTATATGGGTCCGAGCCCCCGGACCCACATACTCGGAACAGAAAGCACAAGACAACAGAGTGGCGCCCTCGTCGGCCAAGACGCCCTCGTCGGCCGAAAAGGGGCCAACTCGGATTATGGTCCTGAGTCCAAGGAACCCGGGTGCCCTCGTCGGCCGTGCCCTCGTCGGCCGTGCCCTCGTCGGCCACGAAGACCTCCCAGAATCAGATTTTATACTTACTCATTTGTACAGCCTATTAATGCACTACTAAAAAACTGGCTTACAGTGACACTTGTTTAGTGACACTGTAACATCACTATGGTATTTATGACATATATGTGTCATTGTTTTTGACATATTATTATTATTATTATTATTATTATTATTATTATTATTATTATTATAGAATAGTGACACTCACACATATAGCGTATTTACTACTCCTATTTATTACTCCTAATAACCTAACATTTTTAATATTCAATTCTCAAACTTAGATTCTTTTTTTAAGGGCCTTCCCCTTCCTCCAACGTAACACATCGAGCGATTCTCTTTCACTTAGAACCCTAGCACCTTCTTCCATTATCGTGATCTTCTTTCAATTAAATCGAACGATCTGAAGCCTGTGCGGCAGAGATGCCGCCGGCGGAGGGAATCAGCCAGCTTACAGCTACGGCAAAGGCTTCTTATGCGGCAGCGGTAGGGGATCCAATCCCCGGCCAACGTCATTCTCCGACGCAGGTCAACTGGGCTCGTCCGGAAACCTCAAGGGATTCCCGTCGGTCTCCTTCTCTGATAACGAGCTACAGGTCCTCTCTCATCCCTTCCGATATGCTCTCATAGGTACTTTCCCTTTCGGACGCCCCCTCTCTCGTAGGTATTTTCTATCGCTCTTGCTCTCAATTTGGACATACATCTGTGGTTTGCCCCTGCACAACCACATCCCTGGTGAAGAACTCCACCAAAAAACAGGTTTTGGTTACTTCTTGTGCCCCTATTTTGGGTGAAGAAACTTTCCAGGCAGCTTCTGGTCCTTTGAATGTTGTTATTCCGTTGGTAATTGATAATATTGCAGAAAGCCAGGTTGTTTTGTCTACGGTTAATACTGAATGTGTTGTTTCTCTAAGCACAGACCCTATTGTACATTCATTAATGATATTGGTGCGCCTTGTGCCCCTATTAACCTTTCAGGCTCTTGAATTGATGTTTCTGCACTCTCTGTTAAACCTGGTAACGCAGTGACGGTCCACACAGCTTCTGTTACACAGGCAGCCCCTGTTAATTGTGCTGGCACTGCAGTTCCTTCTAATATTGTTGAGGTTCATTGTGCCCTTGTTACAACAATTGGTGCCGCAACAGATTCTGCTAATGATGTTGGTGCTCTCAATGCCTTTGTTAAACCCGTTAATGTTTTGCAGGCAGCTTCAGTTACAGTTGATGGTGCTTCGTGTGCCCCTGTTATCTGTGCTCCTATTACTTCTGTCTAGGGAATAGCTCACAACTTTGACTTAGGTTCCATCTCAGTGGCCCATACTGATGCAGCACCTCTTCATGATATCCCTATTTATACTATTGCTGCTTTGGCTATGAAACTACCAGTACACTTTCGTCAAGATGAAAGTCCGATGGCTTCCCCTAGTGCAGTGGTAACCACGGGAGTTCAAACTATACGTGCAGGTTCTGATCTAGGAATCCCGAATGATGCTAAATTTGGAAATGAAGAACATTCAGATCCATCTTTAGCAAATAACATTGCGGATTCTACACTTGATCCAACCCGGTCCAATGATTCTTTGTCTTTTCTCGTTTCAGTGACATCTCTTCTACTTTATTTCCTTCCTTTTCTATTTTGTGATTAGGGTATATATTTGCTCTGTAATTATTTAGTTTTACTTGTTAGTAGTGTAATAATTTATCCAAGTTGGAGAGGGGTATTAGCAGTAGCCCCCCTCCATTTCATTAATCTTTAATCATTTTTGTAGTAGTGCTTATATCTAAAATATGATAGACCCTGTTGATTACTCCCTCCTCTCCCGGATGAGTTTTGCATAAGTTGGCCCCCTTGCATAAATGAAAATATTTCAGAGTTCCTGTATACTATATTTTTGAAGATAAAATCTGATTTTGGTATTTGAATTAAGGGCAGCGTAGGTGGCTCACTTTTTGGGACTAAACTGTATAGTTGCTTAGAATTCTATTAATGTAATGTTGTTATGATTCGTTATGTTGCTGAAAAATTAGGACAGTGTAGATTGCTCAATTGTAATGTTGCTGGAAATTGTATTACGTTTTGTTGAGCATATGACAGATTCGAATCTTGAGAGCATCATTTTAAAGTTTCAAGCTTCTATCATATCTCCATAACTCCAAATTAAGGTATGATGTACTTTTGTAGTTATTTCTGTTGCCCGAAAAATATTGGTTTGGTATATACTTATCTTATTTAGCTCTCTTGCAGATCTGATTAGTCATATGGTTTCCAGCAAAAGAGTTCTTGTTGAGCACTTAATTCCAAATATAGCAGCTTCGGTAGAGTATTAGCACCAGATTGATGCATATACATTTCTAGAGTCATTTCAGCCTTCTAGTTAGACTAGTTAGCTTTTTGTTCTTTTTTGTCTTATTACTTATTATTGTTTGGGGGTATGCCCCTACGAATTATGTAGTATGTACATTCACATGTATGTGAGAATTTGATATATAAATAAAAATGTTTCAAATTTTGGTTACTTATTAGTATTAAATTATATATATATATATATATATATATATATATATATATATGTGTGTGTGTGTGTGTGTGTGTGTGCGCGTCGATGCATGTATTATGTGTATGTTCTTATGATACTACAGTGTCATAACACTTTGTGATACCAGAGTGTCATGATTTGGTGATACTACAGTGTCATAATTTAGTGACACTTTTAGTGACACTTTTTTAGTGTCACTAGCCCCCACTTTCAGCGACACTTTTTTAGTGTCACAGAAGCCTGTTAGTGACACTAATTTGGTGTCACTGTAAGGCATTTTTCTAGTAGTGGTGGCTTTGTATTCGGCCCAGTAGCGGTCCAGTTATAAATGGGTCTCCCAAGCCCAAGGCTTGGGAGCCCAACCCTAATTTTCTCTATAAATACTCCCCTTGGGAGTAGTTATAGGGGTTACAAAATCATTCTATTGAAGCATATTATTGCACTTCTCTCTCTAGCTCTCACTTCTCTCTAGATATACTCTATCATTTGGTGCTTTCATTGAGAGCTAGAACAATCAAGTTAGCACCCTTCGTCGCTACCAAGCACAGCTAACCACTGATCATGGGGAGAACTAAGTCAAACCGCAACCTCGTCAGCAAAGCCATCCCTGAGGACCAAGAGCCCAGGGAGCACGACGAGGACGCCACGGCCGACCAGGTCGGCGGAGGGGACCTCTTCCAGGAGGCCTTCAACCTCACAATGGACCTCCACAACCAACTCAACGGCGGAGCCCCTGATGCCCGCCTCAGCTTGGACAAGAAGCGAGCTGAAAAAACGGATCACGCCCCGGCCCAGCCTATGGCCGCGACCTCTCCGTCCGTGGATCCGCAGGTCCAGGCCGCGCTATCGGTCATCATCGCCAGCCTGGCTCAGAACCCCACCGTCCTCAGCGCACTCTTGCCAAGGATCGGGGGAAACGTCACTCCACCTCCTCATCCCCAACCGTTGGCCGTCCAGATAGGCAACAATGAGGGGGTTATGGCCCAGGATACGACGTCGTCCCACTCCCACCCTGCTTCCCCTCTTCGGCCCGGGCAGACCCCAGCGCGTGGAAAAGCCTCTGCCTTCAATAGGCTAGGTGACACGCGCCGTCGTCCGGTTTCGGAGAGGATGGCGGGACGGATTGGCGATCCTCGTCCTGGCTCGCCAAGGGAAAGCTTGGGGTCTGTGTCCCGGACAGCGGACCAGCCCCGCCCGGACAAGGGCAAGGGGAAGTTGCACGAGGATGACGTGCGTCACCAGATCAACGCGGCTCACAATGAGCGCCTAAGGAACCAAACGGGCGCCGCCGCGGCCGATAGGGACCCCCGGGACGAGGTCATCGCCCAGCTGGAAAGGAGGCTGGCTCAGATGGAGGCCAAGCAGTCGGCCAACATCCCTACGGCCGGCGCCTCCAACGACCCCGACCTCAACGCGCTCATGAACAAAGTTAGCGCCCTGGAGAGGGAGCTGGCCGAAGGGCGGGGTGACCCCATCATCCAGGTCAGGACGAGGACCCCTTTCACCAACAGGGTCCTCTCGGCCCCCATCCCTGAGAAGTACAGGGGGAACGCCATCAAGTCCTACGATGGCCGATCAGACCCCCAGGAGCACTTCAGCCGTTACCAGAACAACATGTTGATGGTGAACGCGTCCGACGAATACCTCTGCCGTTGGTTCCTCTCTACTCTCGAGGGGCCAGCGTACGAGTGGTTCAACGGGCTCCCAGAAGGAAGCATCGACTCATGGCAGGATCTCGCCCAGTGCTTCCTCACTCACTTTGCCGGGAGGAAGCGCGCGAAGAAGTATTTCACCCACCTCCTCTCCGTCAAGCAGCAGCAAGAGGAGTCCCTCCGGTCATTCATCGATCGGTGGACGAGGGAGACCGAGGAGGTCGAGGGGGCCGATGAGCGCACCCTCCTCGCCTTGTACCAGGGAGCCCTCCGCAGCTCCCCGTACGCTAGGAGCCTCATCACCGACCCCCCGAGGTCGTACGCCAAGGCGCTCCAGCGCGGAGGCTTATATGCCGACGCCGACGAGCTCCACAACCACAAGAGAGAGGGGGGCCATCCCCCCAAGAAGACAAATCCTTCGCCGGCCCCGGGTCCGTCCCCGGCCGGCCAGGGTGCCCAGGGCCGCCACGGCTCTGGTGGACAGAGTAAGAAAGACAGCCACTGGCGGCCGAGGCTGGAACGGCCGGGGGTAACCCTCACCCACCCGGTCGGCACCATCCTCGATTATGCCGAGAAGCACGGCCTCATCGAGCAGGCTCCTCGGCCGGCCGAGGAGATCCTTGCCATCCAGCAGGGCGGCACATACTGCCGGTTCCACAAGAACTCGTCGCACAACACCGACGATTGCATCACATTAAAGAAGGCCATCGAGCGCCTTATTCGCCAGGGGGAACTCTCCCAGTTTGTCAAAGGTGGCCACGCAAGAACACTTGGGTAAACACCGACACACATGGGGGCAAACCCTCTGCGAAGAAGCGGGAGATTGGTAGACTCAGCGACGACGAGGACTTCGAAGAGCCTCCGCCGAAGAAGAATCACGTCCACCTCATCGTAGGTGGGAACACTGGGGGGGACTCCGCCACTCAGAGAAAGAAATGGGCCCAATCCCTTTACATTGGGGAGGTGTCCCACGTTCCCCCCCAGCCGAAGAAGCAGCGAACGGAGGCGATCACCTTCACCGACAAGGATCTGCCTCCGGGTACGGAATCACACAGGGACGCCCTCGTCATCCGATGTGAGATCGGTGACTCCATCATCCACCGTACTTACATCGATACGGGGAGCTCCGGCAATGTGATGTATTTGGACACCTTCAAGCAGCTGAAGCTGGACAGAGCTCTGCTGAAGCCGATCAAGACCCCGTTATCCGGCTTCACCGGGGATTCTATCGACGCCGAGGGCACGATAGTCCTCCCCGTGGAAGTCAGTGACGGCCCCCATCATGCCAAAATCAGCATGGAGTTCATGGTGGTCAACCTCCAGTGCGCCCACAACCTGATCTTGGGCCGGCCAGCGCTGGAGGACTTGGAGGCCATCATCTCCATGAAGCACTTATGTTTGAAGTTCCCCACCAATGACGGCATCGGCTACGCCAGAGGAAATCAGAGGATAGCCAGAGCTTGCTACCTCAAGCTAACGAGGCCGACCGAAAGGGAAGGACAGAGGATAGACACCATTACGGCCGCCGTCGCCATGGACGAGGAGAGGCCACATGCGGAGCCGGCCGAGGAGGTCGAGGAAATCCCTCTGGATACCTCCCGGCCGGAGCGGGTTCTCAGGGTTGGAAAGCAACTCCCCCAGGACCAACGAGACGCCATCCTCCTCGTCCTACGGTCATACGCCGTTGTCTTCGCGTGGGGCCCGGACGATATGCCAGGCATCAGCCGCCAGGTGATCACTCACCGGCTGACCGTCGATCCGGCCTCCGCGCCTGTCAAACAGAAGCGGCGCTACTTGTCCGCCGACAGGCGGGACTTCGTCAAAGGGGAGGTCGCCATGCTCCTCTCAATCAGACACATCAAAGAGGTGAAGTACCCGACATGGTTGGCCAACGTCGTCCTCGCACAAAAACCGCCGACGTTCAGAATGTGTGTTGACTACACTGACCTGAACAAGGCGTGCCCCATGGACCCGTTCCCTCTCCCCAACATTGATCAGCTGGTGGACGAGACGGCGGGGTGCGAGTTGATGTCGTTCCTCGACGCTTTCAGAGGGTACCACCAAATCTCCATGCATGAAGATGACGCTGAGAAGACGGCATTCATGACCCCAGAGGGAATCTTTTGCTACCTCGTCATGGCCTTCGGACTCAAAAACTCCGGCGCCACCTATACTAGGATGGTGGCCAAGATCTTCAGAGCGGTCCTTGGCCGGACGATGGAGGCGTACGTCGACGACATGATCGTCAAAAGCAGGCAGGCCACCTCCCACGCCGACGACCTCCGGGAAATCTTTGAAATAATGAAGGAGTTCAGGCTCCGCCTTAACCCCAAGAAGTGCGCCTTCGGCGTTCAGGGCGGCAAGTTCCTCGGCTACATGGTCAGCCGGAGAGGCATCGAGATAAACCCGGAGAAGATGCAGGCCATCATCAACATGGAGCCGCCCCGCAACGTCAAGGAGGTACAGCGACTGACGGGGCGCCTGGCGGCCTTAAACCGGTTCCTCTCCAGGTCCGCCGAGAGGGCACTCCCCTTCTTTCAGATCATGAGGAAAGCCAACAGCTTCAAGTGGACGACGGAGTGCCAGGAAGCATTCGACGAATTGAAAAGGTACTTGTCGTCCCCACCCGTGCTCTCCAAGCCCAGAGCCGGCGAAACCCTCTTCTTGTACTTAGGGGTGAGCACGTCGGCCATCAGCTCCGTGCTCATCCGTGAGGACGAAGGGGTGCAGAAGGCCATCTTCTACATCAGCAAGACACTCAGGGAGGCCGAGCTCAGGTACTCCCCCATTGAGAAGACGGTGCTGGCCATCGTCCACACAGTGAAGAAACTGGGGCACTATTTCCAAGCCCACACCGTCCATGTGCTGACCCAGCAGCCTCTTGGCGCACTTATGAGGAGCCCCACAAGCTCCTCGAGGATGGTGAAATGGGCGATCTTCCTCAGCCAGTTTCAGATTGAGATCAAGCCAAGGCCATCCATCAAAGGGCAAGCCTTGGCCGACTTCGTCATTGAATGCACAGCAAGGGAGACGGCCGTCGCCAACCCCGGGCCGGAGCCGGACGATACGTGGACCCTGTTCACTGACGGCTCATCGGCCGCGAAATCATGCGGCGGCAGCGTCGTCCTCATATCCCCTGAAGGGTTCAGAGCTTACTACGCCATCCGCTTCAACTTCAGGGTATCCAACAACGAAGCCGAGTATGAGGCCCTCCTCAGCGGTCTCAGACTCGCCGCCGGCCTCAAGGCCAAGCACCTCAAAATCAAGTGCGACTCCAAACTGGTAGTGGGCCAGGTGGAGGGATCATACGAAGCCAAGGAAGGCCGGATGAAGCAGTACAAACAAGCGGCGGAGGAATTGCTGAAAGCGTTTGAAACCCATGAGATCACTCAGATCCCAAGGGCCGAGAACGCCGAAGCCGACATCCTCTCCAAGCTCAGCTCGAACACCCCGGAGCACATCTCCCAGTTGGCCAAGATCGAGGAGTTGGGCATGTCCAGCATCCACGCCAGCCCCGTCTTGTGCGTCCAACAGCGACCAGAGGACTGGATCTCCGACATCGCCACCTTCATCACAACGGGGGAGCTGCTCCCGGACGAGGAGAGGGCCAAACTTGCCAAACTCAGGGCCCCAAGCTACACCATCGAAGATGGCAAACTCTACAAACGGTCCTATAATGGCACCCTCCTCCGGTGCCTCCACCAGGACGAGGCCGACACAGCCATGGAAGAAGTTCATTGTGGCGTCTGCTCCTCACACCAGGGCCCTTTCAGCATGTCCCGGCGTCTCGTCGTCCAGGGCTTCTTCTGGCCGACGATGGCACGCGACTGCGCCGACCTGGCCAGGAAGTGCACCACATGCCAGGTGCTCCAGAAGGCCCCTGGTCGGCCAGCTGTCAACTACGCCCCTGTCAGCACCGCAATTCCATTCTCCAGATGGGGGATTGACCTGGTCGGCCCCCTGCCCAGAACCGCCGGGAATAACCGCTACATCATCGTCGCCGTCGACTACTTCACCAAGTGGGTCGAGGCGGAACCCTTGGCCAGCATCACGGGGGCCAGATGCCAAAGATTTATTTACAAGAACATCATCACACGCTTTGGCGTCCCCCAGGAGATTATATCAGACAACGACACCCAGTTCGAGGCAGCCCCTTTCCAGGAGCTCCTCCGGGAGTTTGGGGTGAGGCACCGTTTCTCCTCCGTTGCCTACCCTCAGGGCAACGGGCAGGTCGAAAACGCCAACAGAACAATTATGGAGGGGCTGAAGAAGAACCTCCAGGCCGCAGGAGGTAGTTGGGTCGACGAGCTCCCCAACATCCTGTGGTGCTACAGAACCACGCCGAGGAGGGCGACAGGTGAAACGCTTTTCGCCCTGTGCTACGGCTTTGAAGCAAAGGCGCCCACGGAAGTTGCCATCCCCAGCCGGCGGGTGGAACAATATGAGCCTGACACCAACGAAGAGAACATGAAGATTGACCTACACCTGGTTGATGAGAGGCGTGAGCAAGCTTACGTCCGAGCAGAGAACTACCGGCGTCAAGTGAAATCATACTATGACGCCAAGGTACGTTCCCGGGAATTTCAGGTGGGGGACTACGTCCTCCGCCGACGGGAAGCAAGCCAGCCGACAGAGGGTGGCAAGCTAGCATTGAAGTACGAAGGGCCCTACATCGTCAGTGCCGTGGTCAAACCCGGCACCTACAAGCTTAAACGCCCGAATGGGTCCAATGTACCACGAACATGGAATGTACACCATCTAGTGAAGTTTTATCAGTAATCCGAAGGAGGTGTAGACGGCGAAGCCCTCACCCCTTAACGGGTTACTGATGGAACGCCACCCTCGGCCTCGAGCCACTTATGAATAAAATCATTTTCTGATTTTTTCTCTGGAAATTCAAAGTAAAACATTAGCAGGTGCCCTCGTCGGCCACCTTAGAGCGAAAGGCTCAGGTCTGGCCGACATGGCCCCTTGCATTCGCAGCCTACGAGCGACAAGCTCAGGCACTCCATTGTATTTTGTATCAGCGAAGGGCTCAGGCCTAGCTGAGAGAGCACATCGTCCTGGCCCCGTAAGCCTAGAAGTGAAACACTTAGGTATGGCCGATGATGTCCCCAGGACGAGGGGCCCGCAAACGGCCCACGTCTTGAAACGGGAAGCTCATCGCGTCGTCCACGCGCCAGAACGCAGGACGACAGGCCTGAAATCATGGCCGAGGTGACAAAATCCCAAAACTCAGGGATGGGCAACGACAGCCGTTGGAAACCGACCAAAAGTCTAGCCCGCGTCATAAATAGGCGACGGGACCCGCCCTGAGACCACGGACGTTATAAACGAAGTCCGAACCGGCCGAAGGACGAGCACACCCTTCGGCCGAAGCCTGAAAGAAGGATACCCCCCGAAACGAAAAAAAAACATACAAGGGAAAAAGAGGGAAGCCGACGGCCGCACACACTTGCCGGTCTCGAGCAATGAAAAAATAAAATCCCCACAACTCAGGCCCAACTAGGCCAAGTACATATCAGTTGTAACACAAGTGTAGTACCACTGACAGGCAACATGGACGACACGTCCGCACACTACAAGGGAATAATCAAGGCCGATACACACGCCTACAAAACCCTAACCACATCGGTTGGGTGACACGCGAGAGGTGACCTTCATCGGCCATAGTCCTTTGAGGCACCAACGCTTGGTATGAAACAAAGCATCGCAATCCTGAGGATGACCAGGACGAAGCGGGCACTCATCACACCCGCGAAAGGATCAAGCAATCAAGAAACAACCTCTACTCGCCACAGCATCTCGGATGGCCGACGCAGGCACTGGAACCAAGGCCGTTGGTCAAGCGAAAGTTCTCTGGGAATTGGTTCAAGTGTTTACAAAACACTTAGAAAAAATCCTGAGAAAAAAGAAAAGAGGATTCCTCAACAAAGAACCATGGCTGGCCGACGAAGGTAGGACCACCTCCTTGGCCGACAGCGGTACCGCAAAGAAGTAAATGCCCAGCATTTACACTTGGAAAATTCTCTAAGTACTCAAGTGGAAGAACTCCGGACGAAGCGGGTACATATATATTCCAAGGCCGATAGCTACCTACGCCTTGCATATGTACTTGGAAAAAATTCAAAGTCCAAAAGACTAAGGTGAAGGTGCCCTTATCGGCCACAACACAGGGATGCAGGCCGACAATGACACTGGTTCAACACTTGGCAAATCACCCCAACCATTTGCCAATAATGGGGAGAGACTAAACCCCATGGACGTAGCGGACACCACGATCAAGGGCAAAAGGAAAGCACCTAAGTAAAAACCCAAAAACACATGGGAAATTTTTCGAAAGAATCCTAAGTGTTATGATACTACATCAACACCGGTTAGGCCGACAAGGCCACCAGGCCGGAAGGGAAGCAACTACAAGAATCCAAAACACTTAGGAAATTTTTGGAAAAAATCCTAAGTGTTATGATAGTAAAGCAACGACGAACAAGCCGACCAGGCCACCTGACAGGGTGGACGACCTCACGGACGTAGCGGAGACTCGCGGGTGACCCAAGTTATGACTTGACACTTAGACAATTTACAGAATCGAAATGACAAAAGGCAAACAACCATACAAGGGATTCAAAGCCGAAAAGGACAGCAAAATTTCTTCAATTGATAGTGAGTTCATTACAATTGGGGGCACTTCGGCCGTTACATCATTTGGCAAAAAATTGAAAAGCTAATTACAACAGGGAATAGCCGATCAAGCCTCCGGGGCACCTTCATCCGCAGCTGGCTCTTCAACCTCGTCGGCTCCCTCCTCGGTGGCCTCTTCGGCCTCGTCAATTCCCTCCTCGGCGGCGGCCGCAGCGCTAGTGGCATCGTCCAGGAAGTCAAATTCGGTGTAGTCCGGCTCACCGAGGCCGGAACTTTCAATTGGGGACTCCCGCTCCGACAGAGGAAGCTTGGCCTGCTCCTCTGGATCCTTCATCAGCTTTGGCAGCTTCAGGTTCCGCCTGGCCCACCCGGACGTGTAGTTCATGGCTTTCAACGCACGGGATAGCCGACGACACAGGAGCCTTTGCATCCGCTCCTGGCCCAGGTTGTAATAAACGGACATCTCCCGGCTGAAATACTCCCGGCCGGCGGGGGAGTTCATCCCCCAACTCTCAAGCCTGGCGGCAACCACTTCGTAGCACCAGGGAAGCCTCTCATCGGCCTTCCACCCCTCGGCCAGGAACTTCTCAACGGCCTCATCAGCAGCCCTCACGACGGCGGCCTCGGCCTCAGCTTTCGCCTTGACGGCCTCCTCGCTCTTGCGCCCGTCGGCCTCAAGCGCCCTTTGGGACTCCTCGAGCTCCCTTTTGCTCTCCTCGAGCTTGGCCAGGGCATCGTCCCTGGCTGCGGCGGCTTCATCAGCCCTTGCCTGCAACGCCTTGGCATCCTCCCGGAGCCGATCAAGGCAAGCTACCGCCTCGTCGGCCGAGGCAGCCTTCTGCTCCAGCTCTTTCAAGCGAGCTATCTCCCAATACTGCCTCTTATGGCTTTCCATAAGCATAAAGGCACTCTGCAGAAGGAAAACAAAGGTCAGGCAAAAGACTCTACACAGACGAAGAGAAAGACAAAAACATAAGGACAGTAACTTACTTGGACGAAGAGGTCCATGCCGCCCTCGTAAATCTTCTCGTCCCCGAGCTTCTTCAAGTAAGCCCGATCTTTGGCCGGCATGGCCTGGGCCAGGACGACGTGGCCAGGGACAAGATCATTAAACACGCCCCCGCCGACGGGGTATTCTACCACCTTCTGGTAGGTGGCACCGACAATCTCCTTGCCGGCCCTCTTCGTCCGTGGTTCCTGGACGAGAGGAAGCGATGGGGCAGCATTGTCAGCAGCAGTAAGGTCCACGACGGGGCCACCATCGTCCACGCTGGGGACAATCAGAGTACCGGCCACAGTAGCCGGAGAAGGGGAAGGAGCCCTCTTCGTCTTCTTCGAGACGCTCAGGCCGGCCTCAGTTAACTTTTTCTGGCCGTCAGTGGCCGGCCTTTTCTTCTTCGATGGAGCAGGCTTTGGGGCCGCATCAGCAGTAGCCCCGCTCCCACCGGCCGCGGCACGCCTGGCCGCCTCGGCCGCCTTAGCAGCCAGCTCCTCGGCCGCTTTAGCCTTGGCAATAGCCATCATAGAACGTCGGTCCATGGCAAAATCTACAAAGGGAAAACACAACGGATTAGTAAGGCAAAGGACAAAAACATAAAAACAGAAAGCCGAAGAAATAATTACCAGCGGCCTCAGCAGGAATGCCCAAATCCGGGCCGTCGGCCTCCTCAAAGGTGGTGGTCATCCTCGGCCAAAGTTGGAGGTCATCCTCCTTGTCACCATAGACATAGTATCTCATGAAGCCGAGGGCGGCCATCTTGTATTCAGTGATGTAATCCTTCACGCTCCTCGGCCCCCCTTCCAAGAAAGCCTCCACCTGAGCGTCCAGAATAGAGCTCTTCGGCGGGTCGTGCAGGTTAAACCTCCCGGTATGGCCGAGGGAGGGAAACTCGGTGCCACTCTCACCAATGGACACAAACACGAACTTTCTCTTCCACCCATGAATGGACGTAGGCAAATCCGTGAAACTTCTCTTCTTCGGAAGCTGTTGAAGAGTAGCATAGGCCGCACAGTTCTTGTGGCTTCCTCGGCCGATCTGGTACAAATTCATGAATAAGGCCGTTGTCGGCCTGTAGCCCAACTCCTCACACCGGAGCAAAAACCCCACCATCAAGGAGTAGCTATTCGGCGTCAGCAGGGCCGGAGGAAGCCCTATCATGTCCAGGTACTCAGTAATGAAAGGATGAAGGGGGAACCTCAACCCCTTAGCAAAACTCATCGGGTATACTCCAAAGTATCCCGGTGGCGGAAGAAGAACATGATCCGTCGGCCTGGGTGCCCTAACCCGCCCGAACGGCCCCACGTACATCTGGCAACGAGATAGTCGGCCGCACTGCTTTCCGGTTTGATCAGGAAGATGTTGGTGAGATCCAACTGGGAGGTGCCCGGCCCACTCTTCGGCCTCCTCACTCTCTTCGGCTTAGCTGCTCCCTTCACAGCAGACACCGGCCTCGGGCACGGAATGACAGCAGAAGTGGACGCCCCGTCCACCACTCGGGACGCACCTACGTCCTCACCCTTTGAAGAGGAGGCGGACTCCTCGTCCTCGCCTTCCTCGTCCACTGGCTCTCCGGATTTGTATGGACTTAAACGCTCTATCTCCTCCTCAAACTCCTCGAGCACCTCGTAGTCAAGCGACCTCGTGGAGGGCTGGTCGTCATAGGGGTAGTAGTCATCGTTCAAGCTCTTCATAACTACTACTACGGGCCTAAGGAGACTAACTTAAGATCTAATGGTGTTCAAACGCCTAACACTAGATCAACAACCTAGGAAGCAAAGTATGAAAAGTGAGGAAGATCGCGATGAACACTAACCTTGAACAACGAAGAACGCGAAGAACAGGCTTGGGAGTTTATCTCTCTAGAAAATCGGCCAGCACTTCGACAAATTCAGAATGCAAATATGTTTTCTCGTCGGAGGGGGAGGGGTATTTATAGAACCCCCCCACCCAACGGTCACTACACGTGGCATCCCCCCAATGGCCACACCAACGGCCACCAATGGGGGACCACCACGTCACCAACGGGCCAAACTCAATATCAACAGCCCACTGGCAAGACGGACTCTACGGCCTCCACACGCTCACCGGCTTTACAAATGCCAGCAAGCGCCCACAACGTCCCACTTGCCCGCCAAGACCACAACTGCCAAACAATAAGGAGACGGCAACGGCCAGGAACGTAACGGCCACAAGAACAAAGAACCCAAGAGCCCACATGCCATCGGCTCCTCGTCATGACCTTTGATGATAACTCTCTACAAGCGATCTGCGCACAAGGGTTCTCCCACAGGGTTACCTTGGCCAGAAAATCGCCATGAGAGTTGGATTCAGGGGGACTACGGAGAGGCCGCTTCGGCCAGGGACTCAAGCAACTCCTTCACCCCTCACGCTCCTCGGCCTGAAGCAGTGGGGGACTGGGGGACTACACCGGCCTCAGCAAAGCACAAAGGAAACACTACAAAGAACATGAATGTGACCACAAAGCATGGCCACATCATCCATTCAGCACAACGGAACTTCATCGGCCAAAGGCCCATAACGTCATTAGCGACGGCCAACAAGCCACTAGAGACAAGGACACTCATCGTCCTTCGCCATCACTTAATCACAAGGGGCTCTTCGGCCAGAAACATGAAAGCTAATCAACGACGGCCAAAAGGAGTGCGCAATCACCCTCATCGGCCATCCAAAGGGAAAGACGCCATCATCCTCGAAGCAAGGACCAACTGCAGTGGCCTCATCGGCCCAAACACAAACTTCAACCATCAGCGCCCAAGAAAAACATGCCTTCAACGGCCACCATTGGAAGAAGGACACTCATCGTCCCAAAACGAAGACATCAAGTAAACAACGGCCTCCCTGTCCACAACGAGGAACAGGTAACGGCCAAGGGTAACAAAGCACAGGAATCTACTCTCCTTCACTTCGTCTACGTCTCAGCTTAGAGAGTGGGGGACTCCTGATGGAGTATATGGGTCCGAGCCCCCGGACCCACATACTCGGAACAGAAAGCACAAGACAACAGAGTGGCGCCCTCGTCGGCCAAGACGCCCTCGTCGTCCGAAAAGGGGCCAACTCGGATTATGGTCCTGAGTCCAAGGAACCCGGGTGCCCTCGTCGGCCGTGCCCTCGTCGGCCGTGCCCTCGTCGGCCACGCCCTCGTCGACCACGAAGACCTCCCAGAATCAGATTTTATACTTACTCATTTGTACAGCCCATTAGTGGCTTTGTATTCGGCCCAGTAGCGACCCAGTTGTAAATGGGCCTCCCAAGCCCAAGGCTTGGGAGCCCAACCCTAATTTTCTCTATAAATACTCCCCTTGGGAGTAGTTATAGGGGTTACAAAATCATTCTATTGAAGCATATTATTGCACTTCTCTCTCTAGCTCTCACTTCTCTCTAGATATACTCTATCAGTTGAGTATTAGGAGTCTAATTATTTTGAAATATGCATTGATATAACATTTTAAATTGAGCATAACACCAGTACAAAATGAGCATACATTGCTTACAAAACGAGCAATGATATGAAGATCATAAGCTTTGTTGGTTGAGCATCAAGACATTTCATTAAACATCAAACCTTCTCTAAAACATGCAATTGAGTTTCAAACCCTTGTGTGGCTAGCGGGATTTGAACTCGAAACCTCCCACTAGGCACGGTAACCTCACAACCAGCTAGGCTGAAATGCTTGGTTCTACATACTTAGTTGTTTGCGAGATTAAAGCAATGTAAAATTTATTTTTAATTTTTTCATTTTTAAGAATTTTATTATGTAAACTTTGGGTGTTTTTTTATATAAAAAAGTTGATACGTGTATCCGAAATTTTAAAATAATTACCAAAAAGTTGGAAACTTTTAATAATTTAGAGATACGATCCGAGAACGTGCGGTACGTGTATCCTAGAGTATCTGATACGAGACCATTTCTGATGCGCCGATACGGTACCGGGTACCCTAGTGAAGTATTTGTGCTTCATAATTTGACTTTAGGTCACAACCAAACAAAAAGATCGAACTCACCCCTAATTTAAATTGACAAAGTCTAATTGAACGGAATTAACATTTTTTTAACTAGTCATTCTACAAACATGTTTGGTGATCCTGTATTTCGACTTATCAGACAACTTTTTCATCAAACGTGTAACTTTTGATTTAGTGCTTTGGATTGTGTAATAACAATAAAAAGTAAGGTTGCAGTTACTTTTCTGGCTGCATTGACTGAAGTTAGTGTAGAGAATCATTTTAGCTATTTTTTCGTATATTTTTTCTTTATTTTATAATTAAAAAAATGTTAAATATAATTTTTTCATAAATCGGCAGAATCTATCCAATCCAGCTACGCTTCAGTTAGAACTTCATAAACTTCATCCTCTCGGCATAATCGATTCAACCAAATTTAGTGTTAGCAAATGAGCTCTACATGTTGTAAAACTTAGGCTGGGTAAAAAAACTGAAAAAACATGATACCGAACCATATGGACTGAATCATAATGACATTGAATTGATATTTTTTTTGTACCAATCCCGAACCGATCGAAAACGGGATGAGATGGATTTGCACTTTAAATATTTTACATTTCATTAAGGCATTAAGCAATTCGTTTTTAAGTTTAAATTACATCCATATATAATTTATAAAATTAATGTTGTAATACGTGTCATCTGCTTAAGTTAGAATGGTTTCTGAGTTCAATTTTGCTTTGGGTACACACTTTTCATACACACACATACACACTATAAATAGCCTAAAAAAATACCATTCTTTACCCCCTCCCCTCCCTCACGTGCGAAACAACCCACTCACCCCCAACACTCTCTCCTCTCTTCCCGCTAGCTTCCTTCTTTCTTTCTTCTTCCCACAGTAGCTCAACACATACAACCCCCAACTTTCTTTCATTTTGGGCTGAATGGGCTGAAACAACAGGTGGTTCTCGAGCTGAAGGAGATATTCCTGTGGCGGCTGAACTTGACGGAGAACTAGCGGCGGCAGCTGAACTTTACGGACAACCGGCGGCGGCTGAACTTGACGGAGAACCAGCGGCAGCGGCTGAACTTGACGGAGAACCGGCGGCGGCCATGGACGAAGTCCCTAAGCTTGGTATGAGTTTGTGTTGTTGATTTCATTGGCTTTCAACTTAAATATATCTTTGTTCTTCGCAGACAATTATTTGTATTTGTGTGGTGTATAATATCGTCTGTGTGTTTGTGAAGTGTATATAATCTTGTTTGTGTTCACAATGTTATAAATTTACTTATGTCTGTGTGTAAATAAACTTATATTTGAAATGTCTGTTTGTTAAAGTACACTTTAATATCTGCCCACAAACACATTGTGTGTCTGTGAAGAACAAACACTCTGTCTGTGATTTGTAGCGTGTTTGTCTGTGCTATGTATCCGATTTTGTATTGTTTGAATAAGGGATTCTTTGCAAAAACATTTACAATTTAAAAGGTTTGTTAAAGTACACTTTAATATCTGCCCACAAACACATTGCGTGTCTGCGAAGAACAAACACTATGTCTGTGATTTGTGGCGTATTTGTCTGTGCTATGTATCCGATTTTGTATTGTTCGAATAAGAGACTCTTTGCAAAAACATTTACAATTTACAAGGTTTGTTAAAGTACATTTTAATATCTGCCCACAAACACATTGTGTGTCTGTGAAGAACAAACACTCTGTCTGTGATTTGTGGCGTATTTGTCTGTGCTATGTATCCGATTTTGTATTGTTTGAATAAGGGACTCTTTGCAAAAACATTTACAATTTACAATGTTTGTTAAAGTACACTTTAATATCTGCCCACAAACACATTGTGTGTCTGTGAAGAACAAACACATTGTCACACAACTATTATATTCCACAACAATTTCAATTACACTTACGTTTGAAATTCAATAACACCAAAGTCATATTCATTTTTCATAACATGCAAGATATATCTTTATAAATAAAATCCAATCTGAATATACTTACATTCTAAATACAAAAACATTAAATTTACAAACAAAATAATTACAAGAATTAAATTTTTAATCATCATGTGCTTTGACCCTCTCGTTCTTGCATTATAGTACTTTCCATTGATAGTAGACTCAATAAATCCACCCAAGCAGTCCAACGATCTCCATTGATAATCTTCTTTATTCTGTAAAAGAAGTGAAAGATTGAATGTAAAACAGGTATACATTAAACTACTTAAAGTAATCAAATTTGAAATTATAATCGAGAATAACACACTAGTCCCTTGGCTTTCACCTTGCTCTTTGGTTCTAAGCATTGTATAAATGATCTGGGGTTTGCGCAATTGTGCTAGCATACTAAAAAAAAACAAAAATCATAAGAGACCTGAAGGGGACTAGACACAAATTCTTAGATGAAAGTAGTTACTATAACATGTTCGTTATAGTAGACATAGAAACTCGTCGAAATAAATTCTATTTGCACGCATAAATAATGATTTACTTTTATATTGCATCATTTCCTTTTAACCAACTGAATTACAAACTCATAAGAACAAAGTATGAACAACTCTCCACTCATTATTATAAAATGCAGAGCATGAGAAAGCCAAACATTTAAACTCATACTTGTATGTCTTTTCTAAAACAGTACTCTGGATCAACTTAAACTGGAGGAAAACAAAGTAAATGTGGAAGAATTCATTTTGGGAAAAGAATCCATATTTAAGTAATCACATTCCACACTTCATCAATCTGTAAGGTACCCGAAGTCCAAATTAACCAAGGTATTTGAAGGAATTTGATCATCGGTTGGAGAAGTGAATCACAATTGTACAATACATTGGAAAATTCATTACCTTTCCAAAGTCCTACACATTTTTCATTTGGACCTGTTTTAGTAGAGTCACACAGACAATCATATTACTCACACAGACATATGTAGACTTATACAGACAATCATATAAGTCTTCACAGACAAATGGAGCCACAACCAATTACATATAAGTTCACACCGACAAATAACTACACAAATGTATCTTCACACAGACAATACATATGTCCTTCAACAGGCATAAAATTAACCTTACACAGACAATACATAGAAAGTAATGACATATCCCCAAACAAATGTATATTGTTCAAAATCTAAGCAATAGATGGGTTCCAAAACTTCATAAACAAAAATATCTTATGAATCCTCCAAATAAACATCATCAAGTAGCCTTAAATTGTTAAAAATCCAAAGATAGAGGATACATACCTTTCGACCATGGAAGAAAATGGGGTTCGCACCATTTTGGATTGTTGGAGTGAGACAGAATCGACGATGATTGGCCGGGAGGAGGGTGGCCGAGAGGAGGGTTGCGTTCGATAGACTTGTTCAAAGGGAAGGGTGTGGCGGTTTTCGTCAACAACCTTTGACGGAGAAGAAGCTTCCAGCGACGGGGAGGAGGGCAACGGTTTTCTTCGACGGCCAGCGACGGGGAGGGAAAGGGGGTGCACGAAAAAATTGGGAGCGGGGGTTTTCTTCGATGGCAAGCGACTGTTAGAGGAAGGGAGAAGGGGGGATTTGCGAAAAATTGTCTGTGAGACGTTTTTTTATGTCTGTTCTAGACATTAAAAAGTCTTCGAGGTTCGATTCCATTGCTATTTTTTTATAAACTTTTCTTCACAAAAGTTTATAAAATTTTGTATAAAATAGCAGGTCACTTTTTCTCTCTTGTATATTTTTTTAAACCTCCTACAGCGGGAATCGAACCGGCGAGAAGGAGCAGGTACTTTGGAGGCCCTACCAACTCGTCAACAAGATTGTTACGGAAAGGTGCACCTCGAAATATATTTACACTTTAACGTTTTACACTACTATTTTTTAATAAAAATAAATTTTTTATTATAATACTCGTACTAACTACAGGTATTTTTATTGATGTTATACTCGGTATTATACTAATGAACATCTATCAATATTACGTATAATCTTAATAAATAAGTTATTTTCACATATTGTCCATCCAATTCTAAACACATATTGAATTTTGTTAAAAAGATTATATATTTTGGCTCTTTTTTATTTATTCTTGTAAGAATTACTCTCTCCGGTCCTAAATAAAGTTCAGTGTTTGACTTCACACAAATTAAGGAAATAAATTTGACTTTACTGTAGAGTACACTATTGTGACACTGTTTGACACTGTTTTGCACGGTTTTGCATTGTTTTAATGTAGATAATTTGTCAAATAAGGAAGGGAGAAGAAGTGTGAAGTTTATTTTGGACCTACTCAAAATGGAAAGTGTGAAGTTTATTTAGGACCGGATGAAGTATATAATTAACTATATTTTATGTTTATTTTTTCACTAAATATTGACCTGCTCTCTTGGCGGGATGGCTCAGTAAATATTGACCCGGCAAATGACTGGGTCATTTGCCAATCTGAATCAGTAATGATAGCATCATTGAGGCATGAGTCAACTCGGTCATTATATATTAGATAAAAAGGCAAATAGTGTTAATAGCGTTAAATAGGAGAAAATCAATCCCTAAATGTACAAATAGGAAAATCATCTAGCTAAGTTGGTGTTCCTTTTGTTAGTGCTCAGTACCACAAGGGTTCGAATCCATTTGGGGACGTATTTTTTATGGAAAAATTGGGTAGTAATTTATCGTTCAGCTAAAAACAATCTGGTGGAATGACGGAACACGTGGCAAAAATAATAGGGAGTAAAAAGAAATTGAAAAAACTAAAAAATAATGAGAGAAAAAGTGGGCCACTTGCTATTAAAGGTTAGTATGAGGAAATTTGGCTTAATTTATCGTTTTTTAGAGTAAATGGGTGTATGTGACTCTTTTTTTAGTACATGAATTTAAGTGACCGATTTGTAATAGTAGTAGGATGTATTTGACCCTTTTTCCTTTATATAAATATTCCCTAAAAAAAGATGGCACCCTATCCTTAAAGCAGACCCTTTAAAATTGATTGGATTGTTATTTAAAAGGATGTAATTTGAGCTCTGAATGGAAAGATAAAAAGATTTCATCCTAAATTATTGTTTGGGTTTGAACTCGTAACTTTTTTCTTATTGTTCGCTTTGTCTACCATCTGAGATACGTAAGCCCTAATTTATATAAATATTTCCTAAAAACAAATAAGAATGACACCCCATCCCTGAGGGCCCCCAATCCCGACCGGACGGTACGTTTGGAGGATGTAAATTGGACTATAATCTCAATCTGACAGATAGAAAGTGGAGCTCTGTCCCCTGTACTTGCAGAGACCCTATGCATTTTTAGCATAGTAATCTCTCATCGCAGTTACCGGGATTCGAACCCATGACCTAACCCTTGTATCACTCCCTTGCTACCAGTTGAGCTACGCCTACCGGTTATAAATATTTCCTATGTCCTATTGGTTGTTGTCCGTCTTCCTTTTATATTTGTGTAAACCTTTTTATCATCTTCTTTTTAGAATAAATAATTTAGATTCTATTTATTTTTTCTTCTTTTACATAATTCTCATCCACACAATTTTAAATGAAAATATGGTCGAGTGGATTATATCATTATATACCTCACACCATTTGTTTTGGGGAAAGTTTCAGAAATATGACTAAAACGGTTTCAAAATTTCAAAATAGGACTCTCATGTTTTTTATTCCCAAAATAGAACTAATTACTGCTATATTTAGAAAATACTGCCATGTTTGAAGTCTGGTACTGCCAAAACATGGCGGTAATTAGTCATATTTTTGGAATAAAACATGGCAACCCTATTTTGGAACTTTCAAACTGTTTTAGTCCTATTTCGGATAATATTTTCTTTGTTTTGGGATCAAATATAAACACGACAGCAATGATAATGAGATGAGAGAAATGGGTCCATCGTATATCTATGGACCCCCAAAAAAACATAAATATCTCAGCTAAATCTGTTAGGGAATTTTGTAACAAATATTAATTGTCACTAGCCAACAGCTTTCTCAAGGTCTCCACGCCACACCAAAGGCAAGTTGTAACAAATATGCTGTCTTCTGTTTTATAATAATAATTACTCGTAATAATTAATCATTTAAAACTCGGTAAGTTACTCGAGGATATTTGTAGGCAAAGTTCATCTACAATATTATTTTTATACAAATTATCTAACCAAAATGCAATAGCGTTTAAATCACGCCAGTCAAGTCATTGAGACAATCCGAGTCTAAGAGGAATATTATATACGAATTCTTATAGAGGTTTTTGATCAGTAGATTTTTAAAGTTTATAAACCGTTGAATCCATAAACTTTATTAGTTGTGAACGAATTTCGTCAATTTATATATATACACTTATGGATTTCATATGAATGATATATGATATTTGTCAATATTGTAGAAAACAAAAACTTAAACATGAACAATAATGTTCACTAATATTCATAAATTTAAACATCATAAGAGGTCACCTAAATGATTAAGCATGATTCTACAAAAATAAATTTAAACATTAATATCATTTAGTAATGCATAATTCTACAAAAATAAATTTAGCCAATCGTAAATTGGATATAACATGAAATGATGTCATATCTATATAGAAAAAACACACACATATATGTATCCACTAATCCACATATATATGTACGGGATATGATTCAATCATGCTTCATGATCATGATGACATAAAGGAAACATAGAGGGAAAATAAAAGCCAACTATGATCAAAATGTTTTAAAAGTGAAGGTAATCATTCACAAGTCTCCATAAGAACATACTCCACACTATTCTTGGATAGTTACATTGGATGAAGGGGCGGACCCAATAAATTCATCTCGGGAGACCCTAATTCAAACATATATACTAAAAAATTGTTGGGGGGAGGCGGTGGCCCCATGGATTTCTACTACGGTCCGCCCCTGATTGGATGCGAGACAATGGAATCATCATGGGTAGGATGGATCCAGAAAATTCATCTTGAGAGACCCTAATTCATACAAAATAATTCTAGACGTTCATTATTATAACTTTTATATAATAGTAATAAAATGAAGCATTAAAGTACTTTAAAATAGGCAAAAAGAATAGAAGAAAAGACATGTAACACCCCGCCCTGTAGGGCCCGAGGTAGTTACTTCTGAATGTCACTCACACCTTTAGTACTGTCCTCACAAACCATCACAAGCCTTTATCAAGCGTTGTGTGCTCACTCATGAGTGTCCTCAGAAACTTCCCAGAGAGTCACTCATTCTAAGACTACTCCCGTGCAAGCACACTTAATTTTGTATTTTTAGCTGATGAACTCACTTAAAAGGAGATTAATTAACCTTAGCTTGTTGGTATGAGTAATACTATTAATCATTTTTAATTAATCTCAAGTGTTACAAGACACATACTTCATCCGTCTCTTTTTAGTTGCAACATTCCTTTTTTCACGTTTGTCAGCGCACAACTTTGATCATCATTATATTTAATTCCGTATTAGTAAAAATAAAAATCAGCTTATAAAACTTAGTAATGAGACGAATTTAAAAATATTTTTTTAAAAAAATAATTCACATATATTAATAAATAAAATGTAATTAAAGTAAAGTACATGAATTGTGTAAATTTTCCAATGTTGCAACTAATGCGATACGAATGATAGTATATCATTACAAAAAAGTAAAGTTAGTACCTTATAATTGTGCCCGTGTTCCTTCTTCCTTCACAGTGATAAATTTCTCAATCAAGTACAATTTTTGGGATATTTTTGGGCAATATTGAATGGAATTTGCTACTAGCTAACTAACTGTTACATTATGACTATTGAACAAGGCAATTATTACATGTTAAAGGATTAGTATAGTCAAGGTTTCCTTCACAAATAGTGTCGAATTTAGCTGGAATACAATCAACTAAAACTCGAGCTTATCAAGAATACAAGTCAATATTACCTTCATCAATAGTCATCAGTCGAATCTCAAGCGATATTGACATACACAATCTTGTTGGATAGTAGTGTCATGTGTGTAGGTAGAGTTAAGTCACATTATTGATTGTGTAAGTTGTATGACCCCCACATCTTGAATTTGCTATGTACCCAGTACTAAAGAAACATTCAGGACACACACTTTTGTACTTGTCTTTCTCCAATGGTATTCAAAACATTGTCACACAAATTTAAAAAATCAAAATGTTTGGTATACACACTTTTGTATACACTTTAATTGTCTTTCCACATACAACTTTACAGTGTTGTCTGTGGACAGATAACTCTGTCTGCGTGAGACAGACGAATGTACAAAAAAGTGTACACAAAAATGTGTACACCTAACACAACTCTTAAAAAAATACTTGAATTGCTATAAAAGTATTCACTTAGTCCTGAAATTAAATTTTCACCTCTTGTTAGGACGTTCCATAACCGAATTCTGGTTCTATTTTTGATAATATTTGCATGGTAAAATACTCTTTATAATTATCCCATGCTAGATGGTACATGGCCATTTCAAAATTCAGTTCATACGTACTACCAGAGAAGGAATAAGGCAACCTACATTTTGGCCCATTCGGCCCAATTCCTAAATGACGAGTGTAATTTCCTTTCGGATTCATCCCTTCCTTTGGATGTTAGAAAAGTAGACCTGTACAAACACTAGCTCGGGTCGGACTTTATCTAAAATTTCTGCCCATTTATGTGTGTGGGCCCGACCCAGCCCGGATCAAATGGCCCACCTTCCATGTCCAAGGCCGACCATAGTACTGGGTCGGATAGTCCACCGGGCCGCCCGGCCCGAAAAAGTTTACCATTGTTTAAATTTGATAAAAAAGTTGATAGCATTTTTAAAATAACATCACACCATTTTAAAAACAATTAATGAACAAACTAATATAAATATGCCTTCATGATATACACAAACTATTTTGAACAATTGATCTGCTCTAGTAATCTAGTATGTTTTTTGTTTGGCCACTCAACTGCTACTCTATCAATCAAATGAGAGTAATGTTAATTAGATCTTCTTTGGGGCCATTAGTATGATGGGTAATAAGGAGTAACTAATCGAAGTACTCTGTAACTAATAGTTTTTTTTGCCCTAAACGGGCCTACAATATAATCCAAGTCTGCTCATATTTTTTATGGACCGGGCTCGAGCCGGCCCAGTGGGCAATTATACATGTCCAGACCCACTCATTTATATGCCCGGGCCTGACGGGCCGGCTCTTGTTTGTACAGGTATATAGAAAAGCCCTTTTGCAGATTCTTCCGGCCTTCATTCTTTTTGACTTTCAGCCTGCAAACGTGGCATATCTTTTACTCCAAATTGGAAGAGGCATTGGTTTCATGTCCCCAAATTATCATGTACTTTTTCTCTAGTTCAATAAAACAGACTTTCTCCCAAAAACATTATCCCATATGAAGAGTACATCATACTCCGTATTATATTTATTAACCTTCTCTGTTATACTTTTGAGGAAAGATGTATTTGGAAAGTCAATTTAAAAAGTTTTTTTTTGAAATACTGGTAAAGTCAAACTAGGAATTTAATCACACAAACATTTTGAGAGCGACCTAAAAAGAAAAAATGAAGAAAATAAACTGAGAGAGTTTATAATATTGTAAAATGGGTATCATAGTATACTGGCAGTTCCATTTTAGTCAGTCTCTGGTTTTGAATTTTTGATTTTGTCCCCAACTTATAGCAAAGTGTAAATAAAAACATCTCCGTTGATGAACTCTACTTGATTACTGGCCCAAAATTTAAGTTGTGAAACGCATTCGGCGATTCTTCATTCAAATCAAATAATTTTTGCTTGATGTTTAACCTTCGGATCATACATCATCATCATCATTAGTATTATTATTATTACAACTAAGAAACTTAATATCTAAAAGCAGATTTTTAGTTTGAAGATTATGCTTCAAATATGGAGTGTTTGGATTTGATTCTTAAAACTGCTTCTGCTCCTTCAGGGAGCAGAAACAGAAATTGGAGTGTTTGGGTAAAAGTGCAGAAGTGATTCTAGTGCTCTAATTTACTCCTAGAATCAGTTTTTTTAGAAGCTGGGGGTGACCAGCTTCTGAAAACTGATTCTGATTCTGCTTTAAAAAGAAGCAGAATCAGAATCAGTTCCAAACACCCCCTATATCTAAAAGCAGATTTTTACTTTTAAATCTAAACAGGTTGAGCTAAAAGAAAATTGTTACGATCAAATTTGTCTCAAGGGAACATCAAACACTTATAGAGAGATTCATTTAATATAATATGCATTGTTAATAGACTGCCACATTCCTTCATAATTTTTTAAATTTTGTTTATTTTATGTGTCCCTCTCATACCAACTTGTTTGTGACCTTATCAATTCATTACCGAGTAATTAATTCAAGTACACCGGAAATGAAAAAAAAAATGATCTAGTAAATGCTAATCTCTCCGTCCCCCTAATATTGTGACGGAAGGGAGTGATGTGGTTTAAAAAAAAGAATTATGTAGTTAACAATGAGTTGATAAAGTGAGAATAAAGTAAGAATAAATTAGAGCCACACAAATGTTACCGTATAAGGTATGAGACAATAATAGGAGGACATCCAAAATGTAAAAATCAGACAATTATATAGAGACGGAGGAAGTATATCATTATCATCTTAGCAAGATTCCTAGGAAACGCCTGGTAGAACCAATCATTTGCATATTTATTTTCCTCGCAAATTATGTAGCGATGTTTTTTTCCTACATGTAGTGATCAGTGACGGACCTAGTATTTATATTTTGGGTGTTTAATATTACACATTTTCTCCTTATAATAATAATAGATAAACTATTACTCTAATCATGCATCATGCATTATACTCTCATTGATTTTATATTTTTGGGTGTTCACATAAACACCGAAGAGATTCGTCACTGGTAGTGATGTGGCGATGTTATCGCCTACGAAGCACCAAAATTTCATACAGCTCATGTTTTCGTTTTCTAGAATTTGAATGCGCCTCGGAAATTAGGAAAATTCAAATTCTCCTTTTAGGAAAAGTTTCTAGTGTGGAATTGTGGATTAGGGCTCTGAAGAGGATTGGGGCCGTGATAAAGTCTATTTCCCAAAATAAAAGTAAAAATATTTCAAAACTACAATATAAGAGTACCATTGCTGTAAAGTTTGAAAAATATTTCTATATTTAATGTCTAATAATGTCAATAAATGACAATATTTACTCATATTAACATGTCACATTTTTATAAATATCTAACTTTGCCTTAGGTCATGTAATTAATTATTTCAAGTTGCTATAGACTTAGAGCCCATTTGGCAGCATGAAAATCGGCTGTTCTGGCTGATTCTGCTGAAATTTATCAAGAGCCCGTTTGGTAGCACGAAAATCGACTGTTTTGGCTGATTCTACTGAAATTTATGAAGTTCTGGCTGAAGTGGCTGCATTGGCTGATTTTGGTGATACAAGAAAAAAAAATTAAAATATATTTTATTAATAAAATAAAGAAAAAATTATATGTAAAAATAGCTAAAATGATCATCTACATTAACTTCAGCCAATACAGCCAGAAAAGTAACTCCAACCTTACTTTTTCGGCTTATTACACAATTCAGCGTCGAAAGTAAAATTTACATGTTTGGTAAAAGAGTTGGCTGATAAGCCTGATAAGCCGAAAATGAGGGTTGCCAAACGACCTCCAAGTTCTGGCTGAAATGGCAGCATTGGCTGATTCTGCTGATACAAGAAAAAAAATTTAAAATATATTTTATTAATAAAATAAAGAAAAAATTATATGTAAAAATAGCTAAAATGGTCATCTACAGTAACTTCAGCCAATACAGCCAGAAAAGTAACTTCAACCTTAATTTTTCGGCTTATTACACAATTCAGCGCGCGAAAGCAAAATTTACGTGTTTGGTAAAAAAGTTGGCTGATAAGCCTGATAAGCCGAAAATAAGGGTTGCCAAACAGCCTCTTGATAGGGTCTTCCTATTGTGTTTTTTGATACGTAATAGATAAAAATGCTAAAGCTGAGTTATGGGCCATTTAGTAAATCGATAAAAGTTAAAGTATGATATTTGATTGCATTTTTTGAAAATCAAAATCACTCTGTTGCTATAGTAAATTTGAATTTTTTATAGCTGAAATAACACTGTGTTATTAAATAATGATGTGTCATTCACTGGCCGGTTTCTAGAAATAAATGATGACATTAATTTTAGAATCTTGTTTAAATAATTACATGATACAAATACACATACAATAAAAGAAATAATTCATACACTTGCATATATTACAACGTTAAATTAATTTGACATCTATATAAATTATTTTGCAATAATTGTATATATAAAAACTATACTAAAAGTTATATAGAAATGCAAATGATCGCATATCCAAATAGATTACTCCGTACAAACTTACAATAACAATTAAAGAATACAATGATTAGAAATCCTACTTGAAATTAGAAATTAAAATACCAATCAAGAAAAGTAAATTGAAAATAATTTTGTAACCGGAAAAAGTCACAAATTATATCGTGGGATCGGCCCACCTTGCGCATGGTGTGCCGATCCCAAACGGTGTAGTTTTTTTAATAAAAAAACAAAGCTACTCTTGTTTCCTGGTGAAAACGGCATCTGCCGACTTTGTTATTACTACTGCGTTTCTTTAGAGAGAGCATCGAGGAAGAAGGTCATGACACCATCACCGGCGAGAAAGTGACGGCGGCGCAACTCCTCCTTCTCATGGCGGCGGAACTCATCAATCCTGATGCCGGATTGATATTGTAGTGCTCACCACCGGAAGACGGCGCAACCTAAGATTTATGATGGATCACCACCGGAAATCAATCATGTCGTTAGTATCTTCTTACTTCATGTCGAGCAGTGTACGTGTTCACGGTGAAACTAAGGTCTGCTATCTTGGCGGTGGTGGAGTATCTCTTGTGGCAAGGCAAGAGGCAGTGAAGCACTGCACGTAGAAGTTAATTAGGGGGTTGCTGTCAAGGCAAAAGGCAACATTGCACGTTCTTTTGTTGGGGATTGGGTCCTAAAGTTGGGGATTGAGTTTGCACAGGGGATTGAGTTCCTATTTGTTCAAGTTTTTTAATTTGTTCAAGTTTCTGCAGAGGATGATCATCCATGGGTATCTAAGAAAAGTTACATTTTTATTAAAAGAATTTACATTTTTATTTATCTCAAGTTACATATTTGTGAATGTGATTTACATGTCAACTTTCCTCAACAAGTTATATCGTACCATCGCCGGCGAGAAAGTGACGGCGGCGCAACTCCTCCTTCTCGTGGCGGCGGAACTTATCAATCCTGATGCTGGATTGATATTGTAGTGCTCACCACCGGAAGACGGCGCAACCAAAGATTTATGATGGATCACCACCGGAAATCAATCATGTCGTCAATATCTTCTTACTTCATGTCGAGCAGTGTGTTCACGGTGAAACCAAGGTCTGCTATCTTGGCGGTGGTGGAGTATCTCTTGTGGCAAGGCAAGAGGCAGTGAAGCACTGCACGTAAAAGTTAATTAGGGGATTGCTGTCAAGGCAAAGGCAACATTGCACGTTATTTTGTTGGGGATTGGGTCCTAAAGTTGGGGATTGAGTTTGCGCAGGGGATTGAGTTCCTATTTGTTCAAGTTTTTTAATTTGTTCAAGTTTTTGGAGAGGATGATCATCATGGGTATCTAAAAAAAGTTACATTTTTATTAAAAGAGTTTACATTTCCATTTATCTCAAGTTACATATCTGTGAATGTGAGTTACATGTCAACTTTCCTCACCAAGTTACATCACACTTACACATGATTTACATTTTTCATAATACGAGTTACACCACAATATAAAACGAGTTACACAACAAAATAAGCTCCTACTATTCAAAGAAAAATTATTTTTATAAAAACCATTTTTATAGAAATAAAAAATATAGATTGATTTTTATAAAAATAATTTTTATAAAAACTATATTTCAAGTGGTATAACAACTCGAGAGAGTAAAACAAGTTACTCTTTCAAAAAAATGAGTAAACGAAGTTACATACTCCAGGGCGTGAGTTACATTTGAAAACATTGGATTTACATTTTACAATAACGTGAGTTACATATCAATACAAAGGATTTACATCACGAAAAAAAATTAGACAAATGTAAGAGTACTGTTCACACGAATTTTGTTAAATATAAAGCTTTAAACTAAACGACACCATTTTATATATGAGAGTACAGTGCTCACAGTGGGATCATCTCACGATATAACAACCGGGAAAAAGTGGGGCGGTATATTGTTTTAGTTTGATACCTTTACTCACATGCAAATGTGGGTGTGTAACAGATGAATTTTTTTACACTAAGAGCATCTCCAGTGGGTGAACCGTTCACATTTAGAGCATCTCCAGTGGGTGAACCGTTCACATTTATAAACGTCGCCACATCATGATGTCAACATTATTCATACTAATTTCGTCTCCAACGGAGCCTCTCTAAATTCATGTGAATCTGACGTGTTAAAAAAAACCGTGAACACTGTTCAAGCAAATGTCTTATGATAACAGCGTCTTCCACAAGATGAGTCAGCAATACGCCAACAAAAAATCCAGAAAATAGGAAGTCTCTCGCCCATAAACCATCTCTGCGCCATGATTGATCATCCACGATATACACCCAAGTAGTGGGTTTCTGTTTGGCAAAAATAATTTCACATGTAGTCTCTATACACCACTTATATATACAGAATATATATCAAGAACAAAAAGCATTCATAGGTTCAAGGTATTCCCTAATTAATATTGTTGTATCTTTAAATTACTTCTTCTCTAACATAAATTTCCAAACCAGATCTTTGTAGTGATACAGGCGCCCAAGTAATCCACAAAATTAGTGGGGATCACACAAGCTGTGTGATACGATAACTCCACAAAATTTGTAGTTGACACTATATGATCGATGCTTCGTGGCTTTTGATATTTAAAAGAAATGATACAAAATTTATCAATTATGTAAACTTGGCAACACATCCTCAAGGTTTGGAGTGTGGGTAGGCACTAAGCAAGTACAGCAGGAGGATTTTTGATGAAATATGATGTACGCAGTATTTCATCTTGAAAATATACGGTTGACACGTGAACTTTTAATAGGGCTGTTAACAGGAAGCATTGGACAGATTTATTGGGCCTCACGGTTCAGGTGCATCCTACCAAAATGATGTGGATGACTATTCCATTCATTGAGTGACATGTGTTATAATTTATTTTATGTTAACAGTTGCCCATTGGTGATGCTCTAAGGATTTTTTGCTCAAAAAATAGACTTATTAGGGGAAAATTGAAAAAGTAACCTCCAACAATCCCAAACTCCACTTTTGTGACTCGATTTCAAATTTTCTCAAAAAAAAACATCAAATATATTCAAGTCACATATACTACCTCCTTCCCCTATGTTTGGGACAAACGGATGTGGTGAGATTTTTAAGAAAAAGTAGAAATGTGTGGTTGGTATTAAATTAATGAAGTGTGAATAAAGTCAGAATGAATTGTAGCCATCAAAATATTACCAAATTTGGTATGAGACAAATCTAATGAGATAGACGAAAAAGATAAAATAGGACAAAATTACGAGGACGAAGGGAGTAATAAGATTCCACATGTATGTCAGATCAAATTAACAAAATAAAACAAATAAAATCTTAAAGCTTTTAAACTAAATGAAAAGATTCAATGCAATTTTCACTACGGGACCATTTAGGGTGACCGAAAAGATACTTTTGTTAGCTTTTTAATAACGATTAGCTTTTAGTGACTGAAAAGATCTTAAAGAGAAAAGGTGGTAGTTGTTTGGTAAAAAGCTGATTCTTTGATTTAGTTCGATTTGATATACAAGCTGTTAGGACTAATTAATACGGGGTACTAAAAGTTACGGGCTTTTTTCAGATTCTACTCCCTGTAGCATCTCAAAAAAAATCTTTTAATTTTTGAAAAGCTCTTAAAATTGTCATACCAAACATATAACTAAAAGCTTTTAGAAACTTTTTGAACAATACAAAAGTCAGAAGGTAGAGACTTATGTCTGACAAACATAGGCTATGTTTGGCGGGCATAAGCTCCTACCTTCTAGTTTTTGTACTATTTAAAACGTCTTTAAAAGCTTCTAGTTGTATGTTTGACACGCCAATTTTTAAGAGCTTTTATAAAAATAAAATTGTATGTTTGACACGCCAATTTTTAAGAGCTTTTATAAAAATAAAAGATCTTTTTTGAGATGGTACAGTGAGTAGCATCTCAGATAAGTCCGTAGCTTCTAGCATTAATTACTCCTAACAGCTTGTATACCAAACAAAGCTAAATCAAACAGTCGACTTTTTACCAAACAGCTACAACCTTTTCTTTTTAAGATCTTTTTAATCACTAAAAGCTAACTGTTAATAAAAAGCTCATAAAAATATCTTTTCAGCTAGTTGTGCCAAACATACCATAACCTTAGACCAAGTGAAATCATAGATTACTGGACCAAGATATTATATAAAGATACTGAAATTGTGAGGTTAAGTTTTATTTAGAGTAAAAATAGAATTATACAAACTCATTTCGTAAAGGAAATTTAAATTAAAACTATAGACGACGATAGAAAATTGCAAAAACAGACAAAAATCTGGCTTTCATTCTTTCATGATATAGGGAGAATGGAGTAACATATTTACATTCATATGGAGTAATAATTATCATTATCATGTATAAACCTTTAAATAAATAAATAAATCAAATGCGTTGGATTTTCACCTCGGACTTGGTCAGGCGTGCCTCTTTCTCTCTACCTAATGAATAATTGAAAATAGCACCAATTTCTCAAACTTTAATCCCATAATTAAACCAACTAGGTGATAGCGGTGATAATGGCGGTATTTCGAAATTCCCCTTCGTATCATCGTCGAATTCCCACGCCGCCGTCCAGCTTGCTGGCGTTAACGGCGTGGAAGCAACTCCGGCGACCGACGGCGTGTAAGATTCTTCAGTCAGCTCCCTTTTCAGCTCCTTCGTTACAATTACCTCATCCTCTGCATCAGATTCTCTTCTCCTTTTCCGGCCACAGCTACGCGACGGCTCCGTCCCCTGCCGGAAATTCTCAACCTCCAGTGGGAAGTTAATGATAGCCTTGTTTCCTCTCAGCCGAAACGCCGCCCTGTCGTAGGCCTTGGCTGCCTCCACCGCCGTGTCAAACGTCCCCAGCCAAACCCGGGCCCCTTTCCGGTTCGGGTCGCGGATCTCCGCCGCGAATTTCCCCCACGGCCGCTGCCGCACTCCCCTGTAGTGTCTCTTCTGGTCACCGGAATCTTGAATCACCGTCACTGCAGCAGTCTTGAGTTGGGGCAGAAGAACTTCGATGTTAAGGTTGGGTTTCTTCCTAGGAGAGCTCGAAACAACCGGCGGCGGGTTCGGGTCGAATTCGAAGCAATCTAGATCAACAGGGCTGAAAGTGGGCAGATTGAAAGATTCAAATTCGGGGAAAAAGCTGTCATCTTTCTGATCGGAAATTACAGAAACAGAGGAAGACGAGGATTGAGAGATTTCAGGACTGTCACAGGAAGTTTCAAAGAAAACATCGTCAAGAAGGTGGCGCCTGATGAGGTCAAGAGCATAGGATTCTTCGGGTGAACCCATTTTGTGGAGGAACGTGTGGGATTCTGCTGAGTGGATTGAATTGTTGAAGGATATACGGAACTGTGTGGGGAAGAAAAGGAGTGTGGGTGAGAGGGTTTATATAGGGATGGTCAAATTATCCCTGCAGCGGAACCTGAACAATGAAGGAGGCTTCCTATGATGCTTCTGTGACATTTATTGCAACTTGCAACTTGCAACTCATTGAGCAAATGGTGCGATGGGTCCATCAATTTCACCTATCTTCACCCAAATAAATAGTTACTCCGGTATCATTTTAGTTGACATTTTCCTTTCACTTTCACTGAGTTTAAGATAATTATTGTAGATTTTATGAAACCTAAGAGTTTTTTGACTTTTTGGTACTGTAGCAGTTCTGTACGGTTACTTTAACACTAGTATAGCGGTATCGTAACTGCTTTAAGGGTGGTGGGTTTCGTTCCAAAGAGGGAAATAAGACAATTAATTTGATACGTCCCAAAAAGGAAAGTGAAACAACTAAAGTGATACGGAGATGGTACTGGTAATTTAGGGGTGTGCATCTGTTCAAAACCGGACCGGACCAGACTGAACTGGACCGAAATCGGAGACGAATTTGCCAATGATATGGAAACCAAAATTCGGACCAGATGTATTTCGGTTTTTATCCGGAACCGAACCGGATGTATTTCGGTTTCTAAATAAATAATTTTTTTCTTTACTAAAAAGCTACTAATCATTTGATAAAGATCGAGTACTTATTATTAAATATATTACTTTTGTTATTATTGTTTTCTAAACTTATTTTTAATTACTTTTAGTGAGCAAATATTGGAGTAACTTGAGACTAGAATAATATATATTAGTTAGTTTTATTATTACAAGGACAAAATGAATGGATAAATATAATCCTAGGACAATATATATTATAATCTATATGAAATTGATTGCAATTATATATTGTTATTAGTATGGAGTATTATATTTTTTATAACTATTATTATATTTGTATTAGTAAATATATTTTTAAAAACATAGCAAAACCGGTTAAATCTGGTTCAAACCGGAATAATCCGGTTTTAAACCGGAACCGGACCGGAAATTGGTTTCCTAAATTTTCATAACTGAAAAATGGAGCGGATATCATTCCAGTTCGATCCGGTTCCGGTTTTTCCGGTCTGGATCGGTCCAGTTTTCCGATTTAAATCGGATAGTGCACACCCCTAACTGTTATTTAGTAATTGAAATTTTGACTTCATCAACCTTATCGGTAAATTTTTCATTTAATAAAATAAATATGATTGAAAATATTTTTCTAGCAAAGTTATTGCAAATGATACTTTTAGCTATTTGCATACTTCGTACTTTAAGTGATACAGAGTAGTACTTATATATTTTTATTTTAAAAATGAAATAAGAGTATAATATATTTTAAATATAACATTTTTATAAATCAACAGATTTACCCAATATAGCCGCTTCTACCAAAACTATATCAACTTCGGTAGATTTAACCGATTCTGTCAATTTCAATGTTAATAAACGAATTCTAGATCGAACTCTTTTATTTAAAGAGTGCGCGCTAAACTTTGCCTTAGAAATGTATATGTAGGAATAGTAAAGAGTTTATGTCACTTGATTTGATTATTTCATATTCCGTAAATATATATACTCTGTATTATACTACATCCTTTGTATCATTTAAAATATTTTACGTGAAATATTGATGATAAAGTACCCTACATGTTCTTTTTACTAAGTATAAAGTACAGTAGTGCAATTAATTTGCGTGGATTTTAAAAATAAATTACACATTAACCATATCATACATTTGCTATTTCTTTAAAATTTGCTTGCTATCATTTTGAGTACTTAACTTCCAACGAGCCCTTAAGTCATCAAATGATCAGTTAGGCATTACCGCTGAGGCTAGCTCAAATTTAGCTTTTTCTTGATTAACTACTAAAAGTGTTGATTTCCCATAAGCTCCATTGAAAATCTTTATGCATGCTTAATCAGTTGAGAGTAATTTCCTTTACGTGGCGATGATTAAATAATTTGACAGACATATCAACTCTTGGGTGCAACTGTGCAAGCTCAAGCATCCACCAAACTCCTATGGTAATGGCATATGAAGAGCATCTATGCTACAATCCTTAATATTGCACTTAATTTCTTTACAAGTATTTGGTACCTTTGATACCATGTTAAGAGTGTATGGTGAAGAGTAGTTAGGATATTTAATGTAAAAGGAGTTGCATAACCAGGAAAAGTAAAGAAGTAAATAAGATGTTCCAAAAAGAAAAGTGTAAAGATTTAAGTGCGACGGAGGAATATTTGTATTGACAATGTTCATATTTAGACTTATTTGTGGTTATTAGACCATTTGCAGTGGTTAGGAGTCCAAATTGTTAAAGTTGGACTCCGTCTATATGAAAACAGTGTTTAGACTCCGTCAATACTATTTTTCCCTGCATTCGTGCACCGTCAATAAAATACACTCAACATATTTTTTTACATATCAATTTAGTAAAAAAATAATTAATTTATTATAAATAATGTTTTCCGTTTAATGTTTTCCCTAAATAATTGTGAAATAAAAAATACACATTTCGATGTAAAAATAAATAAATTTCATTAATTTTTTTAAATGTTCGATTGTGAAATATTCAGTTATTTGTGAAGATTCCATGACTTAAAAATTTGTGTTTCATCATTTTTTAGACTGAAGAAAACTTCAAGAGTTAAAATTTAAGAATTTTTGTTTCATTTTATATATTACTTATTGGTGTCATATGAAAGATCATAAGATTTTATGAATTTTTATATATATTTTGAAAAATTTGTAGAACAAATAAAAAAGTTATACAAGTTTCTAAAAAATTGGGATATTATGATGCAACCCTTTTCATAAAATTTTACTATTTTTCTTCTTTTTTTCTTTCTTTCCCTTTTCCCACTCCTCTCAACGCACTCTCTATATATAACCTCTTCTATCCCCCTTTCCACTTTTAATATCTATTTTAAAATACCACTACACACAATTAAGAGTCCAAAAATTTCACATTTAACCATTTGGACTCCTAATACCTCACCACTCCAAATGGTCCAAGTTGAGAAATAAAACAGTCCTTAAACGCAAATTATACCGTGGGATCGGCCCACCATGTGCATGGTGTGCCGATCCCCATATACGGTGTCGTTTATGGTAAAAAAAAAGAGCGGAGCTTTGTTTTTTATTTCCCACTCCGTTCCACTTCCTGTTGATCTACGAACTCTGCTTCCTCCATCCATTCAAGCTTCAGGAACCTTGAAGCTCCACTCAAGCCTTGGCACACAAATAAACATTGAAATTATGTGGTCCAATTTCCACCTAAAAGTGACCACATAAAAGGAAAGTTAGTTTGCAATTGGGAAGCCACGCAACTTCTATTCCCTTCCGTTTCCATTCTGATCTTCCTGTTGTGATGGCGTTGCAGGCTAATTTTTTTATCGCTCTGAGAAGGATACTGATTGCAGAGAGATGATAGGTTTGTTAAATAGATGATCGAATCTGTTTGAGAGTGGATCAATGGAAGATCGCAAATGCCCCTTCTAAATTTCAAGCTCAGTTATTTTATATCAAACCACATATAATTAAGGTTAAAATATACTCTGTAATCTTATATCCTGAGTTACATTTGATAATACACCGTATTATATCTTTTTATAAGCGAGTTACATAGTTTAATACGTGAGTTACATTTGTAATAACATGAGTTACACCCAAACATTAACTCCTACTATTTAAAACAAAAAAAAAATAAAAAAAATCATTTTTATTGTCATGATATAAAAAACAAAATTTATATTCACCATTTGCATAAATCCATGTTTACATTGAAATCCATGTTTTATTTCTTATGCTTCGTATTGGACAAGTTACATTTTGACTGACCTGCGATTACATTTCTCATCAACGTGAGTTACATTTCTTTACACGCGAGTTACATCATTCATGTTACTGGGACAAAAAGAAAAAAAAAGACAGTTAGTGTACACGCGTGTACTGTTCACGTGTTTACTGTTCACAGGGGCGGATCTAGCTAGCATCGACGTTCAACAGGGGCCAAATTTAATTGAAGTGTTAAAATATAGTATTCCTTTAAATAATTACTTACGTTCTTAAATAAATGCAACATGTTTTATTTTACACTATTCATATATAATATTTTGATTACACTTTATTTTTTAATGAATTACTAACTTTTTTAAACTATTGTTCAACTTGTCTAATTGTAAATTTTCAAAATCTTATTTTTATTTTTATTTTTTCACTAATAACGAATAATATATGGAGTATATTACTGGTCAAAGTTGGGCATCAACAAATGTAACAAGTAGACAATTGCATTTACTCAAGAACAAATGTAGTTTATATTTAATAAAACTTATTTTCATGTGTAAAATAACATATGTTACAACATAAATCTCTAAGACAAAAATAAATATTACGAGAATAAGATTTTTTGTCAAAATCAATTACATAAACACCTTAAACCCATAATTAAACCCAAGAGTTGAAGATATGCTTTCCATTGCAAAATGAAAAATGTTGTCCCTGGAAATCAAACCCAGGATCTTCATAATACTACACCTAGCATAGACATGATCTACCATCATCTAACCATTTTCATTTTTGTTAACCTTTTGACTGTTATTGATGGGGTTATGGGACTAGGCCCAGAGCCTAATCGGCCCAGGCCCCGAACTTGGACCAGCGGGCCCAAGCCCAGCAACCCAGAGCTCGAGTCAGCCCAACCAACCAGGGCAATCAAGGAGCGGAAGCCCAACTGGGAGCCTGCGGTCGAGCCTACCCGGGAGCCCGCCTTCCAGCCTAGCCAGGAGCCTGCCGACCACCAGCCCAGCTGGGAGCCTGCGGTCCAGCCCAACTGGGAGCCTGCGGTCTAGCCTACCCGGGAGCCTGTCTTCCAGCCCAGTGGGGAGCCCGCCTTCCAGCCTAGCTAGGAGCCTGCCGACCACCAGCCCAGCTGGGAGCCTGCGGTCCAGCCCAACTGGGAGCCTGCGGTCCAGCCTACCCGGGAGCCTGCCTTCCAGCCCAGTGGGGAGCCTACCTTCCAGCCTAGCCAGGAGCCTGCCGACCACCAGCCCAGCTGGGAGCCTGCGGTCCAGCCCAACTGGAAGCCTGCGGTCAAGCCTACCCGGGAGCCTGCCTTCCAGCCTACCCGGGAGCCTGCCTCCAGCCCGGTCAAAAGCCTTCCTCCAGCCTAGTGGGAAGCCCACCATCCAGTCCAGCAGGAGGGAGCTCAAGCGTCCAGCCTGCCAGCCAGGCTGACCTGCCAGCCAAGAAGAGTAACGGCCAACAATTAATGCGCGACTTAATTATGTGTTTAATTCTGTATTAATGTTGTAATTAATTTAGTCATTATTATGTTCGGCAGTTACCATTTGTAATCGCCTATAAAAGGCAATTCGAATTTCAAATACAGATATGCTATTTCTGGCTAACTTTCCATATTCGTACTTTCCTAATTCTTGTTTGAGTGTCGTGCGTAGCTTTCCTAAAAGCCTACGAGCGTCCTATTTTGGACCAACATTGGTGCTTTCGTTGAGAGCCTCTAGTGTCTCTCACATCACTTGAGCAGGAATCACACAGGAAGATGGCTGGAATCTCATCTCGACGTGACCATGTCTCAGTCCACACCGAGGAGTCCGCCCGGTCTGGCCGCCAGCGTGCCCTCGACAACCATGCACAGGGCAGGAGGGCGGCGCGCCAAGGAGACCTTCGGAACCAATTATCAGGCCACGGCGACCTAAGGGCGACGCTCAACCACACTCAAGGTGAGCGCTCGGTCCGCAGCCGGCGGGGGGGAGGCCGACGTCATGCTCCGCGCATGGACCCGGTTCGACTCAATGCCAGGGTGGAAGCTGTGCAGGAGGCAACTCGGGTTCTGGGGACCTTGGCTCAAAATTTCCAACAGATGGTGTCTGGCGGAAATGTGGATGAGCCTGCCCGTCAACAGACGCCAGCGGATGTGGAGGTGTCCTCCAGGCGGCGTGATGAGCGACGCTCTGGATCCAACCAAAACAGGGGGGAAGAAGTCTCCCATCGGCGGGGGGAAGAAGTCTCTCAGCAGCCTAGCCGACCCCATCGGCAGATGGGGAGGGGCGCCCAGCAGGGGCGCCCAACGCAGATGGAAGGAGGCGAGCCCTCTCGCCACTCTCACCGGGCGAGCAGTCGGACTGGCTCCACGGAGAGGCAAAACGTGGGGCCCCGACCTCACGTGCACGGACGACTTGGAGGTGCCGCCGGACATGCTCAGCCCCGCGCTGGAGCTGTCCGGGGGAACCCACCGCCGGCCGAGGTGGAAGATCTACGACAGCGCCTTGACGAGTTGAGAAGGAGGGTCGTCGGGGGGGAGCCCTACACGGCCGACCTCCGGATACCCGAACCCTTCACTCGGGCGGTCATGGATGCGCCGTTGCCGAGGGGCTACAAGCCATGCGCCATTGAAGCATACAAGGGCGCTTCTGACCCCCAGCATCATGTATCTCGGTACCTTTCCTACATGGTCATGATGGGGTACGAGGACGCAATCCGATGCCGCGGTTTCTCCGCCACTTTGGATGGCCCGGCTCGTGAATGGTATGACTCTCTACCCGACGGGAGTATCACGAATTTCCGTGAGTTGGCTCAGCGCTTTCTCTTGAGGTTCGCGAGCTCCCGAGACGTCAAGAAAAACTTCAGCCACCTGTTCGGCCTAAAACAGGGGAAGAAGGAATCATTGTCGACCTTCCTAGCGAGGTGGAGGGCCGAGTCAGTCAAGGTTCAGGGCCTTGATGACAGGACCGGGGTGGCCATGCTCACAAACTCTATCCGATCGGGTGAGCTTTACAAAGATTTCGTCAGAAGTCCCCCTACCTCGTACGAGGAGGCGCTCGGCCGTGCCGACCGGCAAGCCGAGGCGGAGGACGCCTTGCAGAGGAAAAGAGATGAGGAAGAAGGTGCAAAAGAAGAAAAGAAGAAGGAAGCCGGTTCGGGTGCTGAGAAAGCTGACGGCAAAGCTAACAACAAAAACAACAAGTACAGAGGTAACAAAAGTAGAGGCAAGGGCAAGGCGGACGTCCCGAGCGGACCGCTACAGCCCGTCAAGCAATTGACTCCACTTGCTCAGCCGGTCGGGGCCATCCTCGACTACGCGGAGGAGCAAGGTTTAGTCGACTTTCCTGAGGAGTGTGATGTGGTGACTGCCAAGCGCAACCACGACCAATATTGTCGATTCCATCGGAGAGCAGGGCATGATACAGATGATTGCGTCATTCTCCGGCGGCAAATTGAAGAACTCATCCAGAAAGGGTACCTGGGCCAATTCGTTGGCAAACAAGGAGGCATCCCGCAGAAGAGGAGCCTGACGTGGCAGCGGTCCGACCAAGCTACCACGTCAAAGGAGACACCCCCTGCCAAGGAGCGGGAGCTCGGCGCCTTCTCCGAGGAAGACGATGCCGACCTAGGGAACGGCCCCCGGAAGTACCATCGATGTTCGTTCATATTCGGGGGACCCCAGGGAGGCGACACCTCTGGAGAGCGGAAGCAGTGGGCCCGAGCCCTATACGTCGGGGAGATAACCAGGGCTCCCGCCGACAAGAGGGTGAAGAGGGACCCCATCTTCTTCACCGACGCAGATTTGCCACCGATGCCTCCGCCGCACAGGGATGCCTTGGTCATCAAGGTCGAAATCAACAACACGATCGTCCACCGAGTCCTGGTGGACAATGGGAGCTCCGTTAACATCATGTACTATGACACCTTCCAAGGTCTCGGGCTGGACCGAAAAGACTTGATCCCGGTGAGAACCCCACTCTCAGGCTTCACCGGGGACTCCATTGAGTCGGAGGGCAGCATAGTCCTCCCTGTGATGGTGGGCTCCGAGCCCTGCGTATCCAAGTTAGACGTCGAGTTTATCGTCGTACGCCTAACTTGTGCGCATAAGATCATCATGGGAAGGCCGGCCCTGGAAGACCTCAGATGTGTGATATCCCAGGAGCACCTATGCATGAAGTTTCCCACTCCGAATGGCGTCGGAGTCGCCAGGGGAGATCAGCGAATGGCGAGGAGCTGCTATCTGAAAGCTTGCAAACAAATCGGTCAAAAAGACTTGAGGATCCACACTATCAACAGCAAAGCCATGAAGTATGAGGAGGGTCAGCTCCGCGCTGAACCCACCTCAGACGTGGAGGAGATCCAGATTGACCCCGAGAGGCCGGAGCGGAAGGTCAAGATCGGGACCGGGCTCCCAGCCGGCTTGAGGGAGAAGATTATCCAGGTACTTGTCCTTTTTAGCGTTGTCTTCGCGTGGGGACCGGAGGACATGCCTGGCCTTGATCGAAGCATCGCTGTCCATCGGCTGGCGGTCAATCCAACGGCGAAGCCCATCCAGCAGAAAAGAAGACACCTCTCAACCGACAGGAGGGAATTCGTGAAGAAGGAGGTCAACATGCTCCTGAGTATCAAGCATATCCGGGAGGTCTTGTACCCGGTCTGGCTGGCAAACGTGGTCCTCGCCCCGAAGCCGCCAACCTGGAGGATGTGTGTTGATTACACCGATCTCAACAAGGCATGTCCGATGGATCCATTCCCATTGCCTAACATCGACCAACTAGTCGATGGGACGGCCGGATGTGAGCTCCTTAGCTTCATGGACGCTTTTCGAGGATACCATCAGATTTTCATGCATGAAGAAGATGCGGAGAAGACCTCGTTCGTCACCCCAGAGGGGATTTTTTGTTATCTTGTCATGGCCTTCGGGCTGAAGAACTCAGGGGCGACGTACACGAGGATGGTGGCCAAGGTATTCCGGAAGGTGCTCGGAAGGAACATGGAGGCGTATGTTGACGACATGATCGTCAAGAGCACCCGGGCGTCCGATCATGCAGAAGATTTGGCAGAGATCTTCGGGATCATGAAGGCAGTCCGTCTGCGCCTGAACCCGAAGAAATGTACCTTTGCCGTCCAAGGAGGCAAGTTCCTGGGGTACATGGTCACACGGAGGGGGATTGAGCCAAATCCTGAGAAGGTAAGGGCAATAATTGACATGGAACCCCCGAGGTCAGTGAAAGAAGTCCAGATTCTCACCGGCCGGCTAGCAGCCCTCGGACGCTTCATGTCCAAGTCCGCCGAAAGGTCCCTACCCTTCTTCCAGGTCCTAAAGAAACAAAATGGTTTCGTTTGGAATGATGAGTGTCAACGAGCCTTCGACGACCTGAAGAAGTACCTCCTCTCTGAGCCTTTACTCAGCAAGCCAGAGAGGGGGGAGACGTTAATCCTTTATCTTGGGGTTTCCCAAGGCGCAATCAGTTCCGTGCTGGTTCGCGAGGAGGAAGGCGTTCAACGTCCCGTCTACTATGTGAGCAAGGCCCTCCAGAATGCTGAGCTCCGGTACACCCCGCTCGAGAAGACAATATATGCCGCCTACATCACCGCCAAGAAGTTGACACACTACTTCCAAGCGCACCCGATCAGAATCCTGTCGGACCAACCCCTAGGTGCCGCTCTGAGGGCGCCCGGCACAAGCCGGGTAGTGAAGTGGTCGATGCTCCTCAACCAATATGAGGTTGACTTCCAGCCTCGGACGTCCATCAAAGGCCAGGCTCTGGCCGATTTCATTGTGGAATGCACGGCCCGAGAAGTGGCAGATAGGCAACAAGAGAGCAATGAACAATGGTGGACTCTAGCGACTGATGGGTCGGCAGGAGCCAAGGGATGCGGGGGCGGAATCGTCCTCATCTCACCCGAGGGATTCCGAGCCTACTATGCCTACCGCTATCTTTTCAAAGTCTCCAACAATGAGGTGGAGTACGAGGCCCTACTGTCTGGGCTACGATTGGCAGCCGCCATGGGAGCAGAGTGGATAACGGTGAAATGTGACTCCTGCCTGGTGGTTTCCCAGGTCAAAGGTGAGTTCGAGGCGAAGGAAGAAAGAATGATGAAGTATCGAGATGTTGTTCGGGAGTTGCTCGGGTTGTTCAAGCAAGCAGAGTTGATCTGCATCCCGAGAAATCAAAACTCCGATGCAGACCTCCTCTCAAAGCTATCCCAAGGGTTACCTGAACATATATCGAGAATCGCACGCATTGAGGAGATGACGACCTCAAGCATATCAGCCTCACCGTCCATTGACGTCCTTCCCCTGCAACCAGTCGCCTGGTGTTGGGTGGATGACCTCCTGCGCTACATAGCCGACGGGACGCTCCCCGATAAAGAGGAGGAGGCAAGGTTAGTCCGGCGACGAGCTCCGGGCTACGTCGTCTTGGATGGGAAGCTGTACAAGAGGTCCTACAATGGGACCTTGCTAAAGTGTTTACGCCCACATGAGGCGGAAATGATCGTCTCTGAACTCCATGGGGGCGTATGCTCCGCCCATCAGGGGGCAGGCACGTTAGCTAGGAAGGTCGTCCTCCAGGGCTTCTTTTGGCCAACAATAATGAAGGATTGCGCTGACTATGCAAGGAAATGCGAGACATGCCAGAAGTTCCAGAAGAGCCCCGACCGACCAGCAACGATGTACACACCGATCAGCACCGCCCTTCCATTCACAAGATGGGGTGTCGACCTGGTCGGTCCCTTACCAACCGGGTCGGGAAACCGGAAGTTTGTCATCGTCGCAGTGGACTACTTTACGAAGTGGGTTGAGGCCGAGCCGCTTGCCAGCATCACACATCTCCAATGTAGGAAGTTCATATGGAAGAATATTTTCTGCTGGTTTGGGGCTCCCCTCCAAATAATCTCCGACAACGGAAGGCAGTTTGACTGCGAAGCCTTCCGGCAATTCTGTGCAGAGTGGGGAGTAGAATCCAGCCGAGTTGCGGTCTGCTACCCCCAGGCAAATGGACAGGTGGAGAACACCAACCGGACGATCGTCGATGGACTTCAAAAGAAGTTGGAGGCCCTCGGGACTGCCTGGGTGGAGGAGTTGAACAATATACTCTGGACCTTCAGGACAACCCCAAGGAAGGCAACAGGAGAGACCCCCTTTGCCTTGTGTTATGGCTTTGAGGCGAGGGCACCATTCGAGGCCGTGGTTCCCAGCCGGCGAGTAGAAGAGTTCGAACCAGCCAGCAATGAGGAGAGGCTCCGAGCCGAGCTCCACCTCATTGAGGAAAGAAGAGACCGTGCCTTCATCAAAGCGGAAAACTATCGACGACAAGTCAAGGCGTACCAAGATAGCCGAGCCCGACCCCGGAGTTTCGACGTCGGTGATTATGTCCTAAGACGTAGGAAGGCCAGCAGGCCGACAGAGGGAGGAAAGCTCTCCGTCAAGTGGGAAGGCCCTTACGTGGTTGACGCAGTGATCGGCCCTGGGACATACAAGTTGAAGACAACAACAGGCCGGTTGGTAGACCGCGTCTGGAATGCCGAGCACCTGATGAAGTTTTACCAGTAGAAAATCGAAGTTTCACTTTTCTTTGTAAACTCCTGTGCTCCGAGCACGGGATTACAATTTGTAATTCTTCATGTGGTCCGCCCACATCATGAATTCAATATACTTTGCTAGCGATATTTTGTCATCAAAAGAGGTCCGACCTCACTTAGCAATAAAGGGCGGCGGCAAAAAAAAAAGGGTACTATGCCCCCCCTCGGTGTTTGGCCGACCTCGGCCAGGCTCTTTAACCGAAAATAGCCAAGCGATTTTCAAGAATCTGGGCAATTTTCTAAAGTAAAGAGCTAGCCGCGACAGTCGAGGCGACGGTAGGGCCGGCCTCCGGGTCGAGGGTACTCAGGATGCTGACCTCCGGGTCCTTTCGAGTGCTCGCCGCCTAACATCGCTGGCCAAGCAGCTCGCACTCTCGTCATCCCTGAGTTGGCGGTGCGGGTTCGTTCTGGTGGATCATGCAGGGTCCGCCCCTGTTGTTTGGCTATCCATGCGGGAGTAACCAGATTATTCCCAAGTCCGGGCAAACTGGACGGGTTAAAGTGACAGTAGGACTGACCCCCGGGTCATGAACGTTCAGGATACCGACCTAAGGGTCTTCCTCGTCGGTTCAATGTCCGACCTTGCTGGCCAAACAAGTCGCTTACTTGTTGATTCCATATCAATAGCGAACAGATCACTTCTATCCAACTAGGAGAGGCACGGATAGGCTCGGCCACGCCAGCCTAACCGCCCCCCGGGAGGTTAGAGAAGCCAGATCCCCGAATAAATTGCTAAGTATTCGTAATGCAAAGTATAGAAAAGGAGGCGTACGAAATAAAATCAAACATCCATTCGAAACACAAAGTATTCAAGTGGGAAACAAAGGAAATACAAAATACAAGATCATGACTTGGTGAACTCATACTTATCAAGTACAATGGTCTAGTGAGGGGAGTTGCTAAGAATCTCAAGTATCTCTCTCCAAATCTGGACTCCAGCGCGGCCCATGCTATGGTCATCCCCCTTTCGACGGGTGGTCGAAGGTGACTACTATCCGCCACACTCCAATTAGTGACAGGCCTGCCGCTAGCCACCTTTGCTCCAATCTGAGTTGCGGGCGCCAACCTCCGAATGCTTGCCGCTCAACATGGGAGGACATGAAGCCACTTATCCCTCATATGCGCCCGGCCTAAGCCTCATGCTGATGCCCGTTTGTTGGTATTCCTACCTGCAAAAAAAAAAGTCGTTGTTAGAAGGGCACCCATCTGGAGGATCGCCCACCTGTGAAGAATAAGAACGTGACCCTCACCCGCCAGTCCTATAGCACGAACGCCTGGTAGGAGGGGCACCAAGCAGTAGGGATTCATTCTAATACGTCCTAAAGGTTGAGGTGCCAAGACGTTTGGGACTCATACAGAACAAGGAGACCATCGTCGTCGTGGCCGCTGCACCCTTCGCGGCCTCCATCCTAGAAGCTGTCGCTGAGTGATGGAGGTCAGCAGTCCAACCCGCGGCTGGGCATCACCGTCAACTCACAGAATACCGGCCAACCAAGGGCATGGGACCTGCGCCACAGGCTGCCAGCAATTGACCAAGTTGAAAGGCGCCAAAGTTCCCTATGTCCACAAGATTAACATTTAACAGTGAACGAACATGGGATTGCTATGCCTGCAGGGTTTTTTAGGCGGACTAGTGGGGCATCTATTCACACATGTTTCCGTCTCTCTCAAGGTAAAAGGAAGAAGATGGCAGCAGCCACCTTGCCGCTAGAGAGAAGAACCGCGTCGGGGCAACCGCCGGCCAACGCGGACGCCCGACGGACTGGGACGCCGCCGCATCCGCCGCACGATGGAGGGCAGCCAAGTTTAGACCCGCCGCAAAGGAATCCATCGCCGTCTTGGATCCACTGCCGCCGACTCCGTCCGGAGTTATCACCGCCTGGAGCCGCCGCCTAAATCCTGGAAGCAACAGCGCCGACCGAGCGAGTGACGTCCGACCTGGGGCACTGGGCAATTTTCCGCTCGAGTTCGTCCGCCGTCGTGAGGGTCCGTCCGGTGAAGCCCTGCTGCGGCCGAAGGTTCAACCCGGCGACACCTTGCCGCTGAACGACCGTCAGCCTGGAGATTCACCCGGCGACGCCCTGCTGCTGAAGAATCGGTCTGCGATTTGGGGGTTGAGGCATGCTGGATTTCCAACTGCTGTGCTGCGCAGGGGAGCTGGATTTCCGACTGCTGTGCTGCGCAGGGGCTACGCGAGGAAGACGCACGCACGCGGTTCCAGGAGAGAGAGGAAAAAGAAAAGAAAGGAAAGAAAAAGAAAAGGAAAGAAAAGTAAAGAAAGGAAGAAAAGAAAAGAAAGGAAAAGAAAAAAAAGGAAAGAAAAGAAAAGGAAAGAAAAGAAAAGGAAGGAATTTATTTGGAGCCTTTTTTGGGAGCCAGATTTAATTTGGGAATTTCCATAAATTCTGGGATTCCCATAATCCACAATTATGGCTCCCTGATATGTGAATATTTTTAAATCGGCAGCTGACTTAAACTACTCCCTCTTAGCCGAGTCTACTACTCGACTAAGGGAGTGGGGGACTCGTGATGGGGTTATGGGACTAGGCCCAGAGCCTAATCGGCCCAGGCCCCGAACTTGGACCAGCGGGCCCAAGCCCAGCAACCCAGAGCTCGAGTCAGCCCAACCAACCAGGGCAATCAAGGAGCGGAAGCCCAACTGGGAGCCTGCGGTCCAGCCTACCCGGGAGCCCGCCTTCCAGCCTAGCCAGGAGCCTGCCGACCACCAGCCCAGCTGGGAGCCTGCGGTCCAGCCCAACTGGGAGCCTGCGGTCCAGCCTACCCGGGAGCCTGCCTTCCAGCCCAGTGGGGAGCCCGCCTTCCAGCCTAGCCAGGAGCCTGCCGACCACCAGCCCAGCTGGGAGCCTGCGGTCCAGCCCAACTGGGAGCCTGCGGTCCAGCCTACCCGGGAGCCTGCCTTCCAGCCCAGTGGGGAGCCTACCTTCCAGCCTAGCCAGGAGCCTGCCGACCACCAGCCCAGCTGGGAGCCTGCGGTCCAGCCCAACTGGAAGCCTGCGGTCAAGCCTACCCGGGAGCCTGCCTTCCAGCCTACCCGGGAGCCTGCCTCCAGCCCGGTCAGAAGCCTTCCTCCAGCCTAGTGGGAAGCCCACCATCCAGTCCAGCAGGAGGGAGCTCAAGCGTCCAGCCTGCCAGCCAGGCTGACCTGCCAGCCAAGAAGAGTAACGGCCAACAATTAATGCGCGACTTAATTATGTGTTTAATTCTGTATTAATGTTGTAATTAATTTAGTCATTATTATGTTCGGCAGTTACCATTTGTAATCGCCTATAAAAGGCAATTCGAATTTCAAATACAGATATGCTATTTCTGGCTAACTTTCCATATTCGTACTTTCCTAATTCTTGCTTGAGTGTCGTGCGTAGCTTTCCTAAAAGCCTACGAGCGTCCTATTTTGGACCAACGGTTATTATTTTTATACCATTTGTACACAACATTAAATATATTAAAATACATATATATATATACATACTAATTGTTTTATTTTTTTTGAGCATGGGCCTAGGCCCTCCCTGGCCCATAGCTAGATCCGCCCCTGACTGTTCATGCGATTTTTTAAAAAAACAATTATGCAAAACTACGTTATTTTGAGGGTGGAGCATGGTGCTCACCGTGGGATGATCACACGGTATACGAACTAGTCCTTAAAGGCTAGTCTAATTCAGAGAAAAACAATGATTGACTAGCGGTTTCCCGGTTTCGCATCTCTCATCCCATGGTATCCATTGCTCTCTCTCTGTCATTCGACTTATTGAAAGGATTTGTTTAATTGGCTCTATATTGGCTGGCTCTATGAGAGTGGATAGGGTCATCCATCTTTACGATTATTGAATCTAACTTGCTCCACATTTTTTCTAGAAAAGGAAAGAATCATATCTTTTTCACATTCAATTTGGATAAAAATCTTTGATTTATTTTGCATACACAAGCAAAAAGTAGAATCTCCATCCAACCCCAAAGGTCGACCTCGCGCCTTAACCCAATAAGACTTTTGGGGATATTAAGTCACGGTGACTCGATCGCTGCACTGATGATAGATCTTGTACTCGTGTCACCAGAAGTTCAGTCCAACAGGAGGGAGCTGTAACCTCTACATGGTCGTTGTGAGTTTCGTTCCTTGAACATTCTTCCAACTTTCTTATCACTCAACCAACTGAGTTACTCGTGCGGGTAATTTTTTGTCAAATTTTATCTTTTCTATCCCGCAAAGCTCCAAATAGACCAATCTATTTACTTCAATTCATAACTTAAAACCTCACACTAAAAAAGTACTTTCCCGTATCATTTTTCTTTTTCATCTGTATTACAAAGTTTATCTAGAAAATAATTTGAATATTCCAAACTTTAAAAGAGTGTGTGGTAAGGTAAATACACCAAATTTGCACATGTCACATATATATCTCAATCTTTATATAAAAAGTTATGTTATTTCATATATTTTTTCATAAATGTGCTTTAATGGTATTAAGTACATAATTTAAAACACACAAAACACTTATGATGATATAATTAAAATTAAATTGTACTGGATTGAGATTACTTATTTCACAAATGAAATTTTCGAATGTTAATTACATCCGAATAAAGTTTAGATTATTTTAAATTGTGTACTTATTGCAATAAGTTTATATTTGTAAAAAACATAAAAACATGGTGCGAAAATAACTTTTTATATAAAGTTCGGGTATACATATTACATATGTAAGATTAGGGTATCTATCTCACACCCCTTCAAAGTTTGATGTATTTGTATTGTTTTCCCTTTATCTTATATCATATTTGGTAATGTTTATGTGTTTTTTAATCATTCTCACTTTAGTCACACTTTATCAATTAAATAACAACTGCATAATTTTACTCTTCTTAAAAAGCAAATCATCATCTCTTATCCAATTCTTAGGGGGCGGATGTAATATCCCTTAAATACACTTACTTTAAAAAATGATCAATCCAGCCATCCAAATGGTTTTTGACCTTTTATAGCGGATTTCATTAAATCTAAATAATTTTAAAATATGAAAAAATATAAACATCTCAATTAAATGTATACTTGAGCATAAATTTTTAGGAAAATATTTAAAATGATTTTTTTACCCAATATTTGAATAATTTTTAAAATTTGGAGTGGGCTCGGACTAGCATTTCCCCTTAGCTCCGCCCACCGCCCACATGTCTTATTGAACATTCTCAAGAAAAATTGAATAAATCTTTAATGGAATTTATGAGTCTAGATCACGACTCACATCTCTAAGATAATTTGACCTAAGTGCACGTAAAGAGACATCATGCATCTCTAAGATAATTCGACCTAAGTGCACGTAAAGAGACATCATGCATCTCTAAGATAATTCGACTTAAGTACAGGGCACAATACATGAGCCTTTCATTCAGGACCCATCATTCAGTACCCCTCATCCAAAAGTTATGCTTGATGGGCCTTTATCCCATTAAAGGAGCCAACAACTTCGCTTTAAATCGAGGGACAGAGTCCCTATCTCTACTTCGAGAGCAAGGGTTTCATCCTTCCGCGAGGCTAGAGTTGACCCCATATAACGCAGCGCGCAAATTATACCGTGCAATCGACATATCATGGGCATGGTATGCCGGTTCTAATATGGTGCCATTTTTTTGCTCTTCCCATACTTCCTACGGTCCAAATATCCAATATTACGGAAGCCTTCACTCTTTTTCCTTCAGGCTAGTACTTTCTTTCTCTTTAGTTTTCTTTTCTATATTTTTCAATTCTTTTCTATTTTACATCAAAATACTAAAAATTATTTTGTGATTTTACTTATCTTTATCTTTAACTTATTATAATATAAATGAATTTACATTTTTTTCTTTATCAAATTATTACAAAATTTTATTAATCCACATAAAATAAGTATATTGTATTTTGTAATCATACATGCTTTCTACTTTTTGTATCTTCAATTGAAATTACAATAGAATATATTTTTTCTGTAATATTTTTTATATTTCATATTCATAATTTTTTTCTATAATAAATTTATTCTCTTTTGCAATTTTTTATCTCTTTGATATGTTTTTTAGTGTTTTAAGGCATTAATTAAATTTGTTTATTTTGATTTAAATTTCAGAAAATATGAAATTATATTACATTTTTCATATGTGTGAATTATGTTTGTAGAAATTTATGGAATTACATTTGATAGTATATGAAGTTACATCTTCTTATGAGCGAGTTACATTTTCTTGTGCATGAGTTACATCTTCATATGCGCGAGTTACATTTGGACTTGCCTTCATAACTTACATTTTGCATACACGTAGGTTAGATCTTCCGTCAATGCGAGTTACACTTTTTTCATAACATGTATTGAAACAAAAAAAAACAATTTTTTGCAAACAAAAATGATTTTTTTTTGAAAAAAATGAATTTTTTTTGGCAAAAAAATGTTTTTTTTTGGCAAAAAATTATTTTTCTTGGAAACATTTTTATGGCCTTAAAAATTATTTTTCTTTGAAACATTTTTATGGCCTTAATACTAAAAACATATTAACTATTTACGTAAATTAATTTGAGCAATTAGACTCCTTGTTTTCATTCTTTACATTTGATAGTATATAGATTTACATCTTCTTATTTGCGAGTTACATATTTTTATGTGTGAGTTACATTTTTTTATACGCGAGTTTCATTTATACTTGCCTTAACAAATATTTTTTGCATACACCTAAGTTAGATTTTCCATCAACGCGAGTATACATTTTCTATAACATGAGTTACATCACATCACAAAGCCCTTCTATTCAAACAAAAGAATCAGTTTTATGCAAAAAATAGTTTTTTTATGCAAAAAAAATGATTTCTTAGGCAATAAAGTGATTTTAAAAAAAATATTTTTATGGACCTGATATAAAAATCAGAACATATTCACTATTTAAGTAATCCCATGCTATTGAAACAAAAAAAAACACTTTTTTTCAAAAAAAAAAAAGATATTTTTTGGCAAAAAAATGATTTTTTGGAAAAAATAAATGATTTTAAGAAAAAAAAACACTATTTATGGTTTTAATATAAAAAAAATAAATTCACTATTTACGTAAAGTAATTGAGCAATTAGATTCCTTATTTTCATTGAAATCAATGTTTTATTTCTTATAATCTGTATTAGCTAGACAAGTTACATTTAGACTTGCATGCAGTTACAATTTTTATCAGTGTGAGCAGGGTCGTCTAGAGCAATTATGAGGCCCTAGACCGTCATGTAGAATATTTTTTTTAAATATGACTTATTCTTCATAATATTACGTGCTCCCTTTGTCCATAAAATTCTTCCCGGTCTGACCTGACTCGAAGTTTAACAATGTGAGAATAAAGTGAAAATATATGTTTGTGTTTGAATAAGAAAAAGATAAATGAATGTTAGTCATACAAAACTTTTTTAAATGAGAAATGAGTAAAAAAATTGAGGCATTCCAAAAATTTAAGGGGGAAGCATTTTTATAGACGAAGGGAGTAATATAAAAAATAGAATATCAATTAAATAAAAGTAATTTACTTATTAGATGCATCAAAGGTGCCATCTGCCCGTCTTTGATTCTCTCACGCTCACCCGATTCTTCGACTTCCACCCTCGACTTTTCATACTCCATTCCATTGTCAGATTTATCGATGTTGGTTCAAAATAGGACGCTCGTAGGCTTTTAGGAAAGCTACGTACGACACTCAAGCAGGAATTAGGAAAGCAAGAACGAGAATGGAAAGTAGCTATGAGATTTAGTTGCCAGAAATAGCATATAGAAATTGCCTCTCATAATCCGAATTACAACCCGCCTTTTATAGGCGTATCAAATCGTAACCGCTACTGATCATAATGACTAATTAATTACAACATTAATACGGAATTAAATACATAATTAATAGTGCATTAATTGTTTGACCGTTACTCTTCCGGGCTGGGAGGTCGGCCGGACTGGCAGACTCCCCACTGGGCTGGCAGGCAGGCTCCAGGTTGTGGACTTGGATCCACGGGTCCAAGTTCGGGGCTTGGACTGATTAGGCTCTGGACCTAGTCTCATTACTCCATCAGTCGCCTTGCAGAATTTTTAGTTTTTGACAATTAAAATTGAATAACTATATAATACTAATAGGTCTATTTTAAAAATTGGAGGCCCCTAAATTTTTGGGGCCTTAGACACTTGTCTAGGTTACATCCCCCTATGGTCGGCCCTGAGTGTGAGTTACATTTCTTTACACGCGAGTTACATCATTCATGCTACCTTGACAAAAAGAAAAAAAACAATTACTCTACATGCGTGTATTGTTCACACTTGTAATGTTCTCACGATTTTTTAAAAAAAACTTGTGCAAAACTACGTCCTTTTGAAGCTGGAGCATGATGCTCACCGTGGGATGATCACACGGTATACGAACTGAACGTAGCGTTGATGACACGACCACTTGTTGTCACTACACTTATCAAAGGGCTAGCGCCCGTCTAATAACAATGCTTGGATAACTATTTATTCACTTCTCATTTATTGCTATTATAAATACTATCGACTTGATTAGTTGAAAATATTTGAAGATCATGAATACAAATTACTTTTTCCCTACATTTAAATTTACTTTTTCTCTAGAATGTCACTATTACAAAGAAAATTTACAGTGTTCTTGAGACGTGAGTCTAATACACTCTATTATATGAATTAGGCACAGTTCCAACCTATTATAACATATGTTCTATGTTATATATGCTAACATTGTTGAACTAGGATGAAATTTCAATATGTATTCCCCTAATTTGGAGTGTCATAGTGATGTCATTAGACTAAAAAGCACTTGACATTTGAACGCTTTTTATGATTTTCATATGATTGGATAAAAGACCGGAATCTCTGTTTGAATCATACCTTCATGTCGTGACACCGAGTGTTACAAAAGTAGCACTCCTCCACCCCCTATCGTTCTGTTATCTTTCAATTTTGGTTATCCTCAAAACTTTTACTAATTTTTCATTTAATCAATTAATTTATGGTTCTTGTTACTACTTTCTCCTCTTCACAGATATCATGTTTTCAAATGTTTTCAAGAGCAATAACCTATGAGCAGACGCGCCTATCTCCGACGTGGATGCACAAGCAGCAAAAACTCACTTCTTAGAATACCCTAACGATGATGTGATACGGCGGTGCGCTACGCCGGAATTGATTGTATTGGCTGAAATTAGTGTACATGACTATTTTATCTATTTTTTCATATATTTTTTATTTATATTTTTTATTTTATTATTAAAATACATTTTAAATATAATTTTTTCATAAATCATCAGAATCAGGTAACACAGTCACTTCATACACAACTTAATAAATTTCAGAAGAATCAACTCATTCCGCCGATTTCTGTGTTACCAAACGAGCTCTAGATCAGATCACTAAAGGAGTTTATAAGTAATAAAATATATTGGAAAAAATTATCTATACACTATACCGATTATAATATTCTTAAATTATCGTCAAAAGAAATTCTTTATCAGCACAAAACTTCTACTTCGTATATCTAACGTCTGAAATTCTTGAAATGCACAGTATGATTATGATAATGATTGCTTGTTTGACCCAGAGCACCCACTAGGCGCACGAAGGGAGTACTGAACTACTGATTAGTTTTAAATATTCACTAATGTGTTTCCAGGAAACTTTCAATAGAAAACGTGTTGTTTAGCTTTTTCTGTATTGAGCTGAAAAGCATATTTAATTCATTGAACCAAACATGAATTCAGATGCATTCCAATTTGCCGCATCGATCGACATTGCACGTTGGAGTAAAAGTAGTTACCCAGACAAAGGTAGGGTAGTCAAGGGCCGGTTTGGTGTGAATTGAACCTAAGTGAATCGGTGGGCGTACTTCAACTGGTAACAAGGGAGTGACACAAGAGTTAAATTCCGGGTTCGAATCCCGGCAGTACCAAGGGAGTGACATAAGGGATTACTTTGCTAAAAATGCATAAGGCCTCTGCAAGTACCGAGGACAGAGCTCCACTCTCTATCTGTCAGATTGAAATTATAATCCAATTTACATCCTCCCAACGTACCGTCCGGTCGGGGTTGCGGGCTCTCAAGGATGGGGTGTCATCCTTTTTTTGAGTAACACAAGTGGGTTAAAAGCTGATTAAAATGGACAAGTGTTAAATAGAGTGGGAAAGGGCGTGTGACTTGTGAGATCCCAAAGATCTACAAGCTAAATTTAATTAAATGTATATTCTATGGTACCCATAAGGTACCGTATCTTTGTCCACATGGATCAACAAGAATTTTAGAGTTGAATTATTTAAATCTAAATTAAGAATGATATAATGATGTAGACCAATCCAGTGAATAATAGGTACGGTATCCCATTTTTTAAATGGGTACCGGAGTTGTCACCTTAGTTATATATGTAAGTTTGAATTAGTTATAACAAGACCCTTAATAGATCAAATCGGACCTTATGGTTAGAAAAATTGTAAAGGTACACACTTTTTTGTGTACACACTTTTAAAAAATGTGTACACAAAAAAGTGTGTATCCCAAGTCCAACTCTTATGGGCACCATTTGAAATGAGGTGATTTAGTCTAGAGTCTAATTTCGATTCATACCGTGCGGGCGGTAAAAAGAAGAAAATAACCTCAAAACAAAATCTCTTTAAACGAGTCTACAAATTAAATGTGAAGTAGCAAACAACTACACAAATTGAATTACACCAAAATATGAAAGGTAGAAAATTAAACATTGTTCATAAACTAAAAGAGTAACAATGCTCACAGAGAATTGAAAGGACGTATATTTTTTATTTAAAATTAAAAATTATATAAAATGTATTTTCTTAAAAAAAATTCATAAAAATAATATATACTAGTATATATATATATCACACAAATATAATAACTAAAATAGATGCCTAGAAATTATTACATAAATAAGATTTAAAAAAATCCGATTCAAAAAAGATTTAAGAAAAATAATAAATTTTATTCCAACTTTTTATCTGTAATATGGATACCATTGGGAAGATCGTAAAAATTATTAACGGTAATATATTTTTTGTGAAAATTAAATCATATATAAAAAATATCAAACATCCACATGTTACCAAAATTACTGCAAAATACGTTAATTGTCATTAAGACATAGAAATCATCGTGTTTTTTTCATTAATTTATTTGAACTACACGTATTTGTTATTATTCAATATTTTTATCTTAATTTGATTGTTATTTATTCTCAAATATTTGTTATTAATCAAAATATTTGATTATTCCCACTACAAAAAAACTCGCTCTTTGTCACGGATTTTTGTCACGGATTACGGCCGTGACAAAGTTGTCACGGGCTTTGTCACGGAATATTGGGATTTGTCACGAAAATGTATTGTCACGGATATGTCCGTGACAAAATCCGTGACAAACCTCAATTATTGATTTTCCAGCGGTAACCTTTAATAATGTAGTACGAAAAAGGGTTGTCACGGATAAATCCGTGACAAATTTTTTTATATATCCCAACCCCATCGTCCATTACAGTTGCAAGAAAATACTTATCCCTTATCGGTTCAAAAATTCGTAGATTCGAGTGATGTAGTATCGGTTTAAAGATTGAATGATGTAATCTGTCAGTTCATCATTTTTCCTGTTTATGCAGATAAGGATGTCATTTTAACTAATTTCTTTTAATTATGTAATAAATTATTAGCTTAGTGAGGTTAGTTGTTCATCATTTATTTAAACTATTAACGTAATTTTAACGTAATTTAGTGAGGTCATGTTAATTTTCATATTATTAACAATTTAAAGGACGGAGGTAGTATTAAACTATTAACGTAATTTAGTTAAATTTAAATATAAATATTAAATAGTTAATTGAAATGAGTTTATATCACCAATGATTAGGCCGATTTGTTTATTAGCAATTATTGTTATTAATGCATAATTTAGGATTTGTAGTGATTCAAGTTAGCTAGCTTAATTATAATTATTATAGCTTAATTAGTGACTTGTAGTGATTTAAATTAGCTAGCTTAGGTTATTAATTATCACTAATTATTGTTTATGAGCAATTATTGTTAATGCATAATATAAGATTGAAACTTTATTAATTAGTTTAGTGTGAATTATTATTGTGAATTAATGACATAATATTTAACAATAATATTAGTTAAATGTAAAATATTATTCAAAATATTTAAAGTACCCACCCACCTGTTTAGAAATTTTTCATTTTTTTTCAAAATTTGTTGTCACGGATATGTCCGTGACAAAATTAAAAATTTGAAATTTTTGGCCCGTTTCAAATACCCGCCCACTCTATTTCGAAAACCTTTTTTTAAATTTGTCACGGATATTTCCGTGACAAATAATTTTTTTTTTGAAAAATAAAAAAATTTATTCACGAATGTGGCCGTGACAAATAAAAGGCGATGGAGTTCCGGTGAAGAGTTTTGTCACGGACGGTGGCCATGACAAATCCGTGACAAACGCTCTCACGGATTAATGTCCGTGACAAAAACGTTATCACGCCCCTGGTGTCACGGATTTGTTCCGTGACAAAGTCCGTGACAAAAATCATTTGTCACGGATTTTTTGAATTACGGTCCGTGACAAAATCCGTGACAAAGCAGGTGTTTTTTTTGTAGTGTCCATATTTTCATTAACAAAAAGAAATCATAACTTGAAGATATAATTCTATCTCCGTCCCATAAAATTCTTCTCACTTTGACTTCATACGGAGATTAAGAAAGTGGAATAAAGTGGAAATGTATGGTTGTGATTGTGTAAGAAAAATGTGATATGAATGTGAATCACACAAATTGTCCAAAAATGGTAAGTGAGATTTTTTTTTGGAACGACCCAAAATGAAAAGTGGGAAGAATTTTATGGGATGGAGGGATTATTTTTTTATCTCACCAACAACTTTATTGTTTACTTGACATAATATTGGACAGATGATTAATTTGTATGAAGTTATTGAACAAACACCAGTTAAACATGTCGTATATGCTACATAAAATAATGAGCAAATTGAATGTCTCCACGACATTTCCTTTTGAATCTAATTGTTTCTTTTGAATATTCCAATTCAACAATGTCAATTTATCATAAAATAACTAAATATTTACTTCTCAAAATTCCATGCGAATGTTTATAAAAACACTCTTATTTCTTTACTATAAAAAAACTGCCAACATGTGTACACATGCATGTTGATAGTCAAATTACTCTCTCCATAAAAAACAAGCTAAGTGTCAATTTGATACATGAGTTTGTGTGAATTTCATACATGAATTTGTCTCTAGTGGAGTAAAGCGTATATAAACTTCGACCAGAGCTCCTAGATTACTTCAATTTTTTTCCGGTGAAATAAAAAGTACATTAACTTTCAATAGAGTTATGAAAGTATTTAAACTTGTTTTGACGGTGGAATTATAGTTTAATTCGTACATCCTTCAAATATAGATGGAAACCTTGAAGTTAACATTAGTTTAAACTAATTAAACATTGAAAAAGTTAAAATATATGACATGATTTACTACGTATAAAATTAAGGAATTTTATCAACCCGGAACCTCAAAGATAAACGGACTATCAATTCGGGACCTGAAAGATGAAATGCATCGGTATTGGACCCGAATGATGGAAAACTATCAATCCAGGACCCGAATGATTGAAAACTATCAATTTAGGACCTAAGTTTTCATAAATTTTATTTTTTTAAAAAAATTAAATAATACTCCTATTTAGTTTTATTAAGCTAATAAACTTCTGTGAAGAAAATTTCATCAAATATTAGCAATGAAATTAATAAAAAATTAAATAAAACAAAACCTATGAAATGTTAGGTCCTAGATTGATAGTTTTTCATCTTTCAAGTCTAGCTTATACCCATACATTTAATCTTTCAGGTTCCGGATTGATAGTCCGTCTATCTTTCAGGTCCCGGATCGATAAAATTCCTAAAATTAATTGTTTATTTTTAAAATGTGTTTAACAAGTTGAAAAACGTGAGATGATTTGTACGTTAACACTTCCTCTTTACTCCGTTAATTTAAAAGAAGTTGAGGTAGGAAATGAACTCTAATAAAAATTGGTGTACTCTTTCGTCCCTAACATATACTCCTTCCGTCCGAAATAAATGTTCTGCTTTCCTTTTCGGTCCGTCTCAAAATAATTGTCTTGTTTCATCTTTTGACAATAATGGTAGCTCATACCAATTCACCTTTTTCTACTCAAATCTCAACCACAATTTTTACCTTTTCAACAACTTTCTTAAAACTTGTGCAAAAGCAAACAAGACAATTAATTCGGAACGAAGAGAGTAATATACAATTAAAATGCAATTGCTTATTTGAATTTTGACTACTCATTTTATCAAATGTTTCATAATTCTTAATTTTAAGATACTCTAACATTCGTTGAACTGAAATATTACAAATGTTAAACACATTTTAAAAAACATATACAATTGTTTTTATAAAACATCTCATTTTTTAACCTTTTCATTTTTAACTAGTTTAATCTAAAAGTTATTGATCCAAAAGAACATGTAACAAAAACCTCAGCTCAATGATGTTTAATTAATGCTTGAACGAAAAATAATAGTATTGTATTCTGAGAAGTGGCGGTCTCCCCTAGGTTTAGGGTTTGTAATCTCCGCTTTCGTCTTCGACGAAGTGCGGCTCCGGGCAAGTACAAGGACAACAACGGGTCTCCGAGGCTGTTCGGTCGTGTAGGTGGGTTGATTTTCTGAGTGCCATTATATTCTTGTGCGACTTTCTTCTTCGGCAGCCCCGCGGCGCCAATATGGCGGAGATCGCGAACAAGGCCAGGGCTGGTGGGTCGCGGCTTGATGGGGATGAGGTAGGTAGATCCGACACAAGATATTTTGAAAAAATTGATCAGGCAGTGCGACGGTTGGGAGATCAGGACTGGGGATGACAAACTAGTGCTCGATGAGGAGGACGCTGCGGACTTTATGGAGCAGTCGTTTCCGGGGGCTCGTCCCCCTCCCGAGCTGCCGCCATGGAGTGCAAGAGAGTCTAGGGTTTGGAAGAAGATGAGTGAACTCTATTTTAATTCCGTTTTATTTTGTTTGAGTTTTTCTTTCGAATTGCATGTTGTTTTGGTCGTGTTCTTATTTCCTAGCAGTAAGATACTAGATTTTAAGTCAGGTGATGAGAAGTCTGATTTGCCTATCAATGACTTAGTTATGCCCATTACAGGATCAACGAATGTTATTGCTTCTACGAAGGTGATAAATTATAAGTCTGGTTCAAGATCAGATTACATACAAAAGGCTTTTTGTCATTTTGTTTTCTGCTTTTTCCCTGATTGTATTGTCAGCCAAGTGACAAAAGTTTTGTTGATTTAATATACTTGGTTTTACGATAAAAAATTGTTTAATCTAAAAGTTAGTTTACAAATTATTAAATCTTTTAATGATTTGTCAGTGAGTACCTTTAAGTGTATGTAAGTACGTAAGAAGTAATTTAATTTGCATTTTAAAAAAAAACTCCGCATTTTTCTACTATCATAATTCTGTGAAACGTATATTGCGGGTTTGTTGTGACTTTGTGGTCTCTGCCTCTCTGGTCCGCAGCTGATGATAATTCAACAAGTCTTCGCCTCGTGCATCAAGTCCTTTTCAATGAAAAATCATACTTTAATTTGACAAACTTTTACATTGTTCCTGTGGAATCTCCCACCTTAGGAGCTCCCCACCCTGACCCGACAGGATGGTGGAGAAGTTAGTTACAGTGACTCAGGCAGCAGAATGACAGTAGGCCCATACATTCGTGCGTACCAGAGGCCCAACCTTATTTCAGGTTCTGTGATCTCCATCCGATCGCTGCGGAGATTCGAACATTGGTCCATTGTTCCAAATCTCCCACTACTCGACCAACTGAGCTACCCGTGCGGGTTGACAAACTTTTACATAATTTGATGTTTGGTAAGTTATTGTATTCCAAAGCACACGATTAAGGAAACACTGGTATATTTCACTTTAGGGTGTTTGGATTTGATTCTTAAAAATGCTTCTGCTCCCTAAAAGGAGCAGAAGCAGAAGTTGGAGTGTTTGGTTAAAAGTGCAGAAGTGATTCTGGTGCTCTAATTTACTTCTAGAATCAGTTTTTTAGAAGCTGAGATTGACCAGCTTTTGAAAACTGATTCTGATTCTGCTTTTGCTTTAAAAAAAGAAGCAGAATCAGAATCAGTTCCAAACACCCCCTTAGTCCTTCTCTTATGAATAAGTCTGATAAATGCAAAAAAAAAAATCAATTCTCTTAATTAGTTGCAAATGACCAAACTCAATGGAAAAATAAACAATCTATTATCAAAATTAAAGGAAAAAATAAACCTAATTTGTACATAGTATTTGTTAATTTATAGTATTGAGCTCTTAAATGTTTGTATGTGATGATGTTATTGACTAACAAAATACTTTTTAATCAATTTTAATGTTCTTAAATTAATAAAATTTTGTAGCCATATGCCCGTAAACACTACAAAATAATACTCCGATCTAAGTATTGGATGATGTAAGTAATACCCGTGGGGGCAAATATTAAAACAGGTTGAAACAACATCCTTTTATTAAAAAAATACATAAGAAATGGATGAGTAATAAAAGGATTGACATAGAATTAACACGGGTTGATCTAACACGGGTTAATCTAAGTATTGGATGAGTAATAAAAGGATTGACATATAATTAACACGGGTTGATCGATGATTTCGTTTCAAATAACTCGTGAAAAGATGTTGTTGATACAGATTTAACTTATCCATGTCAAAATCCGACCCTCAATGCAGTGGCGTATCTAGAAAAATTGTCCAGTGGGGGCAAATTTACATCGACGTTATCACACATTTTTTAGGAAATAGATACAACAACAACAACAACAACAACATCCAAGCCTTAGTCCCAAAAGATATTGGGGCCGGCTAACATGAATCGATACATGATATCACAACCAAAAGGAAAAGAAGGGAAAAAGATAAAAAGATAAGCTATTATGAAAAGATAATATAAAAAAGATGAATATATATAAAAATGATAAAATAAAAAGGCTGCAAATAATACACATATATATATATAAGGATAAAAAAACTAGGAAAAAAAAAGATGAGGGAAAAAGATTATCAAGATCACTCCTTCACGTGAATACCCGCCCTCCACTTAGTTCTCTCCAAAGTCATACCCTCATACAACCCTAGAAGAAGCATATCACTTCGAACTCCCCTAACCCACGTCTGTTTGGGTCTTCCTCTCCCTCTCTTCCCTGCCTCTTCTCCACACATCTCAACTCGCCTAACAGGTGCATCACTCGATCTTCTACGCACATGACCAAACCACCGTAGGCGCGACTCCCGCATCTTGTCTTCAATAGGTGCTACTCCCACCCTTTGTCTGATTGTCTCATTCCTCACGCGATCCTTCCTAGTATGCCCACACATCCAACGCAGCATGCGCATCTCTGCCACACTCATCTTTTGAATGTGACATTGTTTCACCGCCCAACACTCTACGCCATACAGTAATGCAGGCCTAATTGATGTCCTATAAAATTTACCCTTCAGTCTAGTCGGCATACCTTGGTCGCATAGAAATCCTGACGCACTCTTCCACTTCATCCACCTTGTTCTGATTCTATGGGATACATCTCCCTCTAACTCACCGTCCTTCTGAATTATGGAGCCCAAGTAACGGAACATATCGCTGACTGGTATCTCCTTACCATCCAGAGTAATTCCGCTATTACCACTACTTCTACCTCCACCAAACTTGCACTCCATGTACTCTATCTTGCTCCGACTTAGTTTGAAACCCTTATTCTCCAATGTTTGTCGCCATACTTCCAAGTTTGCTTTAAGACCTGATTGCGTCTCATCAATCAATACAATATCGTCGGCTAACATCATGCACCACGGTATATCATCTTGAATTGACTTCGTAAGTTCATCCATGACTATGGCAAATAAGAAAGGACTCAAGGCCGATCCTTGATGCACTCTGATAGTAATAGGGAACTCTTCAATCCTCCCTACACTAGTACGAACACTTGTAGTACAATCCTCATACATATCCATGATGATGCTGATATACTTGCGTGATATGCCTTTCCTAGTTAAGGCCCACCAAAGAACTTCTCGAGGTACCCTATCATATGCCTTTTCTAAGTCAATGAACACCAAATGCAGATCCTTATGAGCATCTCTATACTTCTCCATAAGTTGACGAAGAACGTGAATAGCCTCAGTTGTTGAGCGACCAGACATAAAACTGAATTGATTCTCTGAAATCTTCATAGTCCTTCGAAGTCTTTGCTCAATCACTCGCTCCCGAAGTTTCATGGTGTGACTCATAAGCTTAATCCCTCGATAGTTGGCACATTCTTGTACATCACCTTTATTCTTAAATAAAGGGATAAGAGTACTCTTCCTCCAACTCGTTAGCATCTTGTTGTTTCTCCAAATCATGTTGAAGAAACTTGTTAGCCACTCGACGCCTCTCTCTCCCATACTTCTCCAAGCCTCGATCGGTATGCCATCTGGCCCCATTGCTCTTTTCCGTCCCATCTTCCTCAGAGCTTCTTTAACTTCCGTTGTTTGGATCCTTCTCACAAAATCACGGTTTTTCCATACAATCTGGTATGGACAAATCGCCGATATCTTGCGTTTTGTTCTCGTTGAATAGTGTATCAAAGTATGACCTCCACCTCTCTTTTATCTCTCCGTCGTCCATTAATATCCTCTGATCAACATCCTTCACACACTTAACTTTTGCAATATCTTGAGTTCTGCGATCACGAAGACGAGCAAGTCTATAAATATCTAGTTCTCCTTCCTTAGAGTCCAACTTTTCATACAACTCCTTGTTCACTTTCCCTCGTGCTTCCCTTACGGCTTTCTTTGCTTGTCTTTTAGCCTCCTTGTATGCTTCTATGTTCTCATCACTCCAATTTGTCCCCAACTTTTTGTAGCAATCTCTTTTGTTTCTTATGGCTTGTTTCACCTCATCATTCCACCAAGATGTGTCCTTTTTAGGTGGCCGACATCCTTTAGATTCTCCAAGTACCTCCTTTGCCACTTTGTTAATGGTCAACTCCATTAAATAGATATTATTTAAAAAAATTGATAATTTATTAAAAAATAAAATAATTTTTTATAAGAAAAAGATGAAATATGTAATTATAAGTTTATAACTAATTTAAGTTACGGATAAACAAGTGTGTTTTAATATTATGTGTGAAAAGATGTGATTGAAATTACATACCCCCTCTGTCCCGCTAAGATTATTCCATTTTATCTTTTCGGGAAACCCCACTAAGATTGTCACATATCAAATTTGGTAAAAGTTTGTATGGTTCTAAACCAGTTTTACTGTATTCTTATTTATCAATTCAATATCAATAATAATACACTTTTCTTAATAATCGTGTCACGTCCTCTTGTTCCAATGTTAGTGGAACGGAGGTAGTATCATTTATTAGTTACATTAAAATAAATTATTTTAAACTAATTTGGATCTTAGCTAGATTTAGACATTCTATAGTTTATTAAAGGGAGATTTCCCAAAATAGGAGTAAATGGAGTTTGGAATTCCAAAATAGGATCACTATGTTTTTATTTTCGAAATAGGACTAACGTGACAGTATTTACTATCATCTTGTAGACGTGACTGCCAAATAGTTGCACTATAGTGCATTTAACATGACAGTATTTTTCATACATGACAGTAACAACTCGTATTGTGAAAAGAAAAATATAGTAGTCCTATTTTGGAATTCCAAACCTCATTTACTCCTATTTAGGACAATTTCCCCTTTATTAAAGACAACCAAAAATACATAAGAAATGGATGAAGTATGTAATTATAAGTGATCTAAGTTACAAATAAACAGGTTTTAATATTTAGCGCACTACTACATTTTAAAACATAATGTAACATTAGAGATGTAACATATCTATAATAGTGTTACCTATTTATCTAATGTAACACTTTTTAGGCCTAGTGTAACACTTTCTAGAAGTATAAGTGTTACATTTGGTACTATAAAGTGTTACAATAGGTCAAATGCAACACCATCAAATGTAATGGTAAAAAAATGTTACATCTTCTCTGAAAAATGTTACATTAGAGAAAATGTAACATTTTTTTACCATTACATTTGTTGGTGTTGCATTTGACCTATTGTAACACTTTATAGTACCTAATGTAACACTTATACTTCTAGAAAGTGTTACACTAGGTCTAAAAGTGTTACATTAGAGAAATAGGTAACACTATTATAGATATGTTACATCATTAATGTTACATTAGGTCTAAAAATGTAGTAGTGGCGTGAAAAGATGTTATTGAAATTACATACGAGTATCATTTATTAGCTACTTTAAAAAAATTAATTTGAATCTTAAATTTGGACAAATAATAATAAAAAAAAAATCCACACCAAAGTGGCCAAGAGAATTTGAACTTGGGCGTAGCAATTGAGTATTCAACACTCCAACCAATAGGCTACGGAAATCTGTACATGAATTATGGAGCTTAAAAAATAATTATACCCTACATAAGACAATGATATAGCACACAAATAGAATTTGATATATATATAAGGGTTGGGTGAGGGTTGAGTGGAGGCAGCTGCCCCTACCCCCACGCTAGATACGCTCCTGCCTGAATGAATATTGAGGCATTCTAGCCATGAATACGAGTTATATATTCTTTTTAGCACTAGATGGCATCGAGAACAATACCAAATGTTGGTGCAGGATGAGGCATCTGCTAATTATAAGAGACGGTATGAGTTCTTTTATTAAAAACGTAGGTTGGGAGGAACCATGCTCTTTTAAATAACCTCTTGAAGCATCTCATGTCCACATCTAGTTTTTGGTTTGGTAGGACAATTTATAAGAGCTTTTCACAAAATAAAAAGTCTTTTTTGAGATACTAATATACATTGGGTAGCATCTGAGAGAAAATCAGTAGCTTTTAATATTAATTTGTCACAAACAGTTTGTTATACCTAACACAACTAAATCAAATAGTCGGTTTTTTATCAAACAACTACAATCTTTTCTTTAAGATCTATTTAGTCATTAAAAGCTACGTAGTAATAGTTACGAAAAGGCTAATAAAAGTATGTTTTCAACTTGTTGTGCAAAACATACCCGTAAGCTAGTTAATCCAATTTGGTTCTCCCAAAATTTACTTATTGAAGTCAAATAAAACAATACGCCTTTCACTTCAATCAAAATTTGTAATATTCATGATCATCATCATTTACTTATCCATGACTAACCTATTCCGGCCAACCCAATTTTGCCTCCGACGGGTTTTTTTTTTTAAATTCGAAATTAGTCACGGACGAATCCGTGACTAATTCCGTGACTAGATCCGTGACAACATCCAAAATTAATTTTTCAACGTTCCAAATTTAAAGTGAACCGATAAATCGTACAAACTTTGGTAGTCACGGACACATCCGTGACTAAGTCCGTGACTACCTGTTTTATATAAGCTGCCTCCGCTTCAATCAACATATCACACCATCTGTTCCACATAGAATTGAAGGATGTAATCTACCCATCTCATATCATTTTCCCTGTTTATGCAGATAAGGTATGTAATTTGAATTACGTATTTTTTTGTATGAATTAGTTGGTTCATTTTAAGTGTAATAAATTAGAGAGATTATTAATTAAGCTAAATAACGAATTATATATATGTCAATTTCATTTAATTTAGTGAAAAATAAGTTACTTAAACGTAGGTTTAATCGTAGCGACGCATTAAGTTAGATTAATTAATTAGCCTAATTAGTTAATTAATTTTTTTTAATATTATTAGTTAAATTTAAATTAAATGTATTTAAAAAAGGTTGTTAATTAATTAACGAAATAAATTCCTTAAATTTAGTTAAACGTAGTTGTAATTTAAACATAGGGTTAATTAAGTTGTATTTAATTAAAATTACGTAAATCAGTTAAATTATAGATGATATTATTAGTTAAATGTAAGTATTATTTAATTCAAATGAGTTTATATATGATTAAATACTATTATATAATTTCTTTATTAGCAATTATTGTTAAGGCGGCCTAATTTAGGATTTATAATGATTTAAATTAGGGTTAGTTAATTGAAGCATTACTTAAGTATGATGATTTATGATTGTGAATTACGTAAATTAGTAAAAAAAATATAATATTAGTTAAATTTAAGTATTATTTAATTTAAATGAGGTTATCATATATATATATATATATATATATATATATATATATATATATATATATATGTGTGTGTGTGTGTGTGTGTGTGTGTTCAATTTATTGGATTTGCTCATATTATTTAATGTAGTGAATTGTTAAATGTGCATTATTAATAAGATTAAGATGTTGATAATTTTAGTATTGTGGATTAAATGCCATTAATGTATTGTGCATGCTCATAGTTTAATAATATCAATTATTGGACGTTAGTTAATTTTAAGGGAATTTTAGTGAATTTTAGTGAAATTTAAGGGAATTAGTTAATTTTAAGGGAATTAGTTAATTCTAAGGAAATTTTAGGGTGCATGTTTATAGTTTAATAATATTAATTATTGGACGTTAGTTAATTTTAAGGGAATTTTAGTGAATTTTAATGAAATTTAAGGTAATTAGTTAATTTTAAGGGAATTAGTTAATTTTAAGGGAATTTTAGGGAATTAGTTAATTTTAAGGGAATTTGAGTGAAATTTTGTGAAATTTAAGGGAATTAGTTAATTTTAAGGGAATTAGTTAATTTTAAGGGAATTTTAGGGAATTAGTTAATTTTAAGGGAATTTGAGTGAAATTTTGTGAAATTTAAGGGAATTAGTTAATTTTAGGGTATTAGTTAATTTTAATGGAATTTCGGGGAATTAGTTAATTTTAAGGGAATTTTAGGGTGCATGTTTATAGTTTAATAATTTAGTGTATTTAGTGTTGAAATCATAACATTGGTTATTAGTTAGTAATTTATATGATTGCATTGAAATTTAATATATTAGTAATACTCCACATATGTTGGTAATGTTTATAATTTAGAATTTTTAACTTGCATAATTTTTTTATTATAATATTCAGGCATAATGTATAGACAAAATAGAATTTGGATGTATGATAAACATGCGATATTCTACGGAATGCAATCAAATTTTCTTGAAGGAGTTGAGGAGTTTATTAAATTCGCACTTAAACACCCGGCTTATATGAGTGGTGATAAAATCATACCTAACATACCTCAAACCTTTGAGCCGTTCAAAAAATACTTCCTCCGTCCCGCTAACATTGGGACAAGAGGGAGTGACACGCAAATTAATAAAAAGTGATTTATGTGGTTGATATTGAATTGATAAAGTAAGAATAAAGTAAGAATGATTTAGAGCCCACAAACTTTATCAAATTTGGTATGAGACAATCTTAATGGGATGAACCGATAAGGTAAAACGAGACAATTATAGCGGGACAATGGTAGTACACCCGATCCCCAACGTAACATTCAATTTGTATGTCACGTGTCTTTAGGTTCTCAACATAGCTCATGGGAGAACCACCATGATTGTCAAACACTGCCAGGTTCTGAGTAAGAAGTTATCTCCCATAGTACCGTCTATGAAGAGAAAGCATTTCAGATAATTCTTCAAAATTCACTTTCTTGGTGGCATGATCCCAAAACTTCCTGCGTACGTGAATGGTATGTGGAACTGGACCACTCTCACTTGCCATGAAATACCTTTTTCTTAAGTTGTACCCGACTCAGAATTATCTTCATACTTTGCTTTTTGGTTTGTCCCAAATTTATCTTCTCTTTCCCTTTTTAGCAAAGAATTTGTGGTTCACAACCATTCTTACACATTTCTCTTTCCTCTGCACAATTCTCCACCACACATTTCTCACTATCTTAATCCGTGTGTCATTTGTACTTCAGGAGATAAATATGGGACGGAGGGAGTACTCCATAAATTTGGCGACAAAATTATGCTAAATATCCCCAATCGTGATTAAGCTTAAATGTTCAAACTATGATTATTAAAATCATATATTCGGTATAATTTTTTTTATTGTTATGCTACCCATCATGAGTTAATATGTTCACTCAATACATTTGTAACATAATTAAAACAATTTCCATCATTTGGTTAAAACCCTGTTTCTGCCATTGAATTTTACAAATATTCATCTTTTGAAACATCACACGTTTCAATGTAAAATTATCAAAGTTAGGTAGAGCAAATATATTTAGGGGTAATTTGAGTTTAATTTGCATTCCATATTATTGTTCAAATTCGATTTTGCACTCTTTTTTTAAAATTTTTTGTTTTCGCACCTCAACCCCGTATGAAAAGACAAAAATGTCCCTTGATCAATATATATTGAAGGCCTTCAATATTTTATTGATGAATGGACATTTTTGTCTTTTTATACGGGGTTAGAGTGCAAAAATAAAGACTTTTAAAAATGGGATGCAAAGTTCAATTTGAATAATAATATGGGGTGCAAACTCAAAATACCCCATATATTTAATCTCGATCTTCTTCGATTAAAAAACATTTTAAAGTAAAAGTAAATTAAATGAACAAACGTAGGTACATGCGAAATGAGTTGATCACGTGTGTTGTACTCGGTCATTTCATAATTTTATTAGTGTCAGGCTTTGAATCCCAAATTTGAAAGCCTCACAAAGTTTGTCTCGACAGAGCGAATGAGGGATGTATAATAAATACTCTATCTGAAATGTGCGTGTGAGAGTGCATTTCAGACCTCTTAGGAGTATGGTGTGAAGTGTACTCATATGTGCACGCAAAGGTGTTATATCTAATATCTACCTATTTATTCACACTATTTTTACCCTTAAAGGTCAAGGTAGGGAGCCTGCCGGAAGTAGGGTTTAAACTACCTCTATAGAGTTTCAAACTCGAAGACCTCCCATGTGAGCTGAATAGCTTTCTCTTTACACTTTTTATCCAAGAGTTCCACCCAAATAAGAGTCCATATATAGGCAAGTTTAACTATATTTACTCATTCACCTTTAGGAATGCAAACGTCTTAATTATGTCTTGACAAAGTTACATTCAACTCAGGGCCAGCCCTGACGGTGTGCAAGGTATCCAACCGGACAGGGCCCAAAAAATTGGAAGGGTCCAATTTTTTTTATACTAATATACTAGTATTACTTAGAAGTGGAGCGTATATATAGGAACGAAGGAGTAGTAAATCCTCCGTTTCCACCGGTGTAGGAATCTTAATCTTTAGAAACTAAAAAGATAAGAAGCGAGGCATGCGGGATTCGAACCCAAGTGAAAATAAAATCATGCACGATGTTCTCTAAACATCAACCCACTAGACCGAATCAATTAATTATTGAAATAAGGACGTACAAGCTTTATATTACCTATTTGTTCTACAAAATAAATAATTAAAAATATCTCTTAATAAAAATCGATTCAGTTTGGTTTGAACCGATTTTATAACTCAAAAAATCTTCATTAAACCGATTTATGTTCGAGTCCCCGATTTTCGGGTCTCGTTTGAGTCAGTGCGGTTTCGATTCAATTTTTTTAACTTGTGTTGAAACTTTGAAAAGAAAGCTCAATTATTTTTGTTGGAGAAGACTTTCATTTCCTCTAATTCAACTACTCCGTATATCATTAGAAGATAGTGTGAGGATGCACTTGCTATTTACAAAAGATTGGGCCGAACATACTTTTATTGGCTTAACCATTCCCAGTTGAGATACACTTGAACTTCTGAGTTGACGTAAATTTTAAATTATGTCAACCACTAACCTATCACATACTCACACACATAATGACATAATATTAAGGAAATTAAGGAAAAAGTACAGAAACAGTCCTTGTGGTTGGGTCCGTTTTTAGTTAGGGTCATATGTTTCATTTTTTATCAAAGTGATTCATGTGTTTGAATTCCGTTATCATAAGAGAGTCACACCGTTAAAAACGCCTGAGATAGATAGTTAATAGTAACTCCGATTTTCAAAAGTGTTCGAAAAATCAAAAGAAAAATACCGGAAGGTGCACCTCAACAAGACGACTGCTAGGCCATCTTTTTTTTGTTTGCAGCCAACCTTGTCACCGGAAAGTCCGCCGAAAAAGTGATATTAGCGAAATCATTTTTAAAAAATAATTCAAACAGACCCGAAAGTTCCAAAGACGAAAGTGGTTTGGAGGTCGTCTTGACGAGGCGCACCTTTTGATATTTTTCTTTTAATTAATTTTCGGGGCACTTTTGAAAATCGGAGTTACTATTAACCGTTTTTTTAGACGTTTTTAACGGCGTGACCTTGTTGTGATAACGGAATTCAAACACATGAACCACTTTGATAAAAAATGAAACACATGACCCTATTTGAATATGGTACAATCACAATATCTTTTCTCTACTTTTCCCTGATATTAATATATATGTCTATTATAAAATAAGCAATTCTTCCGTACGCCTATGAAATATACTACCCGTTTTGAGATTGTTTTTGAGAATGATATTCACCGTATAAAATACGGTATATGCTAAAGTTGATCAATGACAAGTCTTTTACATATAAAATAGTCACCGTATGTATTGCAATCATGACTTTTTGACTAGTTTTTGTTTCGTCTTTGCGCATAGATCCACAAATGGAGAAGCAATTAAGGCCAACTTTCTAACTTTGAAGTTTCTTCTTCTCATATTTTTTTATCTCATTGCGACTTTCACATTTTTTCTAATACATTTTAAATCATATTCATAGTTTTTTTCAACCGCAATCATTAACATTTCTTTTTAAGCGATTGATAAATGCTCGATCTCAAAAATTAAATCCACCGAATCAACAAAATGTATTGACTAAGGGTATAATTTTATCAGAAAAAACTTACCTTTCAACCTCGAGCAGTAGTAATATGCATATAGAGTTAAAATGTTCCTGATGACAAATAAAACGACACAATAGATTTTCTAAGTCAAGAATACCAAATGAATATTCGAGCACATTAGAGATTTTAAATGAGCTTTTGAATTTATCGATTTCCATTATATTTTGTATGTTATATATGTATGCTTATTTAGTACAAAAATGATGTTTGTACACACTCTTATACACACTTTTGTACACACTTATGTCTGTGAAAGTTTTTTTTTGTCTGTGAACATCGATTCATAGACAATGTTTTGCACAAACAAAATATTGTCTGTGAACCGGATTCACAGACAAAAAAAGCTTCACAAACATGGTGTGTATAAGGTGTGTACAAGGGTGTGTACATCAAGAATGGTTGTATTTAGTATCGGTGTTATGCTTATTTTAAAATGGAGAAAGCTCTCAAATAGGCCCTCCTACTTTGGCCAATTCCTCAATTAAGCCCTCGTAGTTTGGAATCACCCAATCGAGTCCGCCTACTCACCAAAACCACCAAATCTGCCTTTTTAGCCGGTTGACACCCGGTTAGGTAGTTGAGGGCTGTCCTGGAATCCTACATGTCCCTCCCTTACCCAGTACTTAAGCTGACTTGGCTTTTCCCCACTACAAGTCCGCCAACTCACCTAAAGCTTTGTAAAAATCCCCAAATTCCTCGCGTTAACTTAGACCTAACCTTCTTCCTTGGATTTTGAAAAATAACGAACACTTAAATGAGTTAGTTAGTTGATGGGAGTCCAACCTAAGTGCTGCGAAGGAGAGGAAGGTTCGTTGTTCGAACGCCGGAGTTGAAGCCCAGTGGTGGGTAGCCTGGAAGGAAGGTTGTTCGAACGTGAGAGTTTGAATTGAAGTGGTGTGAAGTCCCGTAAGGTACGTTGTTGTAGTTCATGATTCTTTGCCCTTTTGAAGTGGTTACAGTTTATATGATGTTTTTTTCGATGAATTATGGGTTAAGATTACTTGTGAACTTCACAATTTGTATAAATATCTTCATGTTGAGTACAACTGAATTAGTTTAAAGTTTGGGTCATGTTGCTTGTATTATACAACCCTAAAACTGAGGTTTTAGGTCTTAAATGTAGTCACTTTATATGACTGTAATGGTCAAGTTCAATGAATGTTTTAGAATTTCATGACATCACTTTGAGGTGAAATGCTGAAACTATATTCTTCTATTTTCAGGATGTTTGAGACAGTAGAACTAGTTGTACATTATGGGGGGGGGGGGAGGAATTCAGTTGTGATTTAAAGAAGATGTATGTTGGAGGGGTAGTTCAGATAGTGCCTGCAAATCTTGATGTGATTAGCTATCCCCACTTGAAGAAGTTCTTAGAAGGTCAAAGCAATGACTCCATTAGATGTATTTTCTTCAAAACACCAAGTACCACTATGGAGTCCTTGCATGAGTTGATTGATGATCATACTGCACTGAACCTAATACAATTAGCTAGAAGCTGTGGAAAGTGTGAGATCTATGTAGAGCATGCACAGGATGAAGTACACCCCAAGGAGATGATGTGGAGACTGAAAGTGAAGACCATGAAGCAAATGCTGATGTGGATGACTTTAATGATCACACAGATGTAGGTAGTGATGCCCCAGGTCATGAAAGTGATGTTGAGGAAGAACATCACAGGGGAAACATTGCTAAGTGGAGGCAACATTGGAGGTGGAGGAGAGGAAGGACAATGATTTGCTCACTGGAGGGTGTTGGATATTTATTTTGTTCCTTTTGGATAAAAATTTCGTATTATGTAATGGTGGTGTTAATGGTTTAGTAATGCAAAAACATACCCTTTTCAAATGGTGGTGTTGCTTTGACTTTAGTGTGTACTCTGATCTTAGAATATGTATGGTTCCTTCCAATGGGTTTTTGGATTATGATGAATTCAGTAATGGTGTGAAATATTGGTTAATGTGTAATGTTTTTTGTCTAGCATTACTGTATTGTTATGAAGAGGGTATATTCATGTGTAATGGTTCCTTCATTGCTTTAAAATACATAGCATTGTTGTATGTATGCAGTCAAGGCATTTTTGTCAATCATACTTCTGGGGGCAGGAAATTGAGTGAGACATTCACATGACCTTCACATACACAATTTAACATTGATTACTGTAAATGTGTAAAGTGAGTGAGACATTCACATGACCTTCAAGGAAGAAGCACTTTTGCAGTCAGATAAATAAAATAACATTGATGAACATACATCTTCTGGCAAACAAATCCATTACATTACTAAGCAATTTAAAAGCAGTACAGATGACCTTCACATACACAATTCTAACATTGATAACAAAGCTTACATCCTCAAATACACACTACCTACTAAAGCAATAAGTACAAGCACAGTAAACCCATACAACTTCCTACTCTGTTTGTTGACCTTTGCCTCATTGTCAACAACACTTTTCACACAAGCGAGATCACTGTGTACTAGAGAAATCTTTAGAACAAGTCCTTCAACCAATTTTTTCAGATCATTTGCACTTTCTTCGGTCTTCGCTTCAGACATGACATTTTGTTTCTTCTCTTCAACCCTCACAATGTCTTGTATGCCTACGTCTTCCTTCCATAAGAAAAAACCGCAACTCCCAACCTGTACACCTCAAAGGAAATTTTTCGAAATCATTAAAATATATAACGTATAAATTAAATGAACATGGCAGCACACTGTAATTCAAATCCACACAGCCAAAATCGTACCCTTACCTTCCATTTTTTATACCCAAAAAAACTTCTTTCACTCTCTCGGCCAACACATAGCGGAGCTTTCAATCCAAACCAACAATGAATAGCAGGTTCGTAGTCAAAGGTACGACTACGTTCTTTTAGAAACGTTGATGATGATGAAGATGACATACTTGCGAAGGCGTAGGTCTGCGGGGAGAAGGTGAACGATGGGGATTTGGGAATTTGGGGTTTTGGGGATTTTCTTAAACGTGTAGGTTTTGAAGTGGGGAAAAGCCAGGTCAGCTTAAGTGCCGGGTAAGGGAGGGACATGTAGGATTCTAGGACAACCCTCAACTGGCTAACCGGTTGTCAACCGGCTATAAAGGCAGATTGGGTGGTTTTGGTGAGTAGGCGGACTCGATTGGGTGATTCCAAACTATGAGGGTTTAATTGAGGAATTGGCCAAAGTACGAGGGCCTATTTGAGAGTTTTCTCTTTAAAATATCATATGAATCCATATTTCCAAAGTATAACACTATCGTATTACATTATACTAAAGACCAAGAAACTAAGGGCCTATTTGGAAACAGCTGGATTGGTTGGAAGGACTGAAAAGTCTGAAAAGATTGAATATGCTGAAGTGAAAGTGTTTGGTAATATATTGGATGAAATGGCTGATTGAATGTAAAATTACCATTAAGGGTATTTGTTTATTTTTTGCTTATGTCGTTCAAAGCAGCATTCCAGACCTTGAACATTTCCCAAACTGAAACATCCAGTAGGGATGAAAATCAGAACCAGAGTTCTGTAACTTACACACCCATGGCCTCTTTTAATTGAAAAAATTCTACAAAAGGATAGAAGGGAAAGGAAGGCGTTGTTTTGAGATAATCCCTAAAATTGCAGGTATTCCACGTTCTAACGCAAACTGAACTTGAGACTGGTGATTGTCTCTTGGTGCAAGTGAAACTGTTAGAATCCCACTACCCAGCAAATCCCCTCCCCGGCTTGCAACACCACACCCATCCAGTATCAATGGCAGTCCAAATTGTCCCATCTTAGAGAAAACATCTAAGCTGGAGCAAGTGGTCTTCGCTATTCTGAATCAGATGTATTACTGCAAGAGCAATGGAGTATTTTTGGTTTGAACGGTCGATTAATAAATTTCAGCTTCAAAAGTAACCCTTTTGTTACTTTTTTGGCTGATAAAAAAAATCAGCCCAAACAGCCCAAATGACATGTGTTTGGCTCTTTTTTTACATTTTAAGGCTTATCAGCCCATTTTCTAGGCTCCATACGGCCCCTAAAAATAAGAAAGTCCATTAGAAGACCTGGGAGCAGCGATCACGTTGTACAGTTGCAGGTTTCTTATGGTTAATGGAGAAGGCTTGAGCTCAATAAAATTTGTCTTGATGCTCAACTAGCCAGCAAAGCTTACGATTTTTACATCTATTGTTTAAATTAAATTCACATATTGAAATTCATAGTAGGTGATTATAGATATAATTTAATAAATTTGTGTGGATCGTTGCGCCGCTTACCGCTATACTAAAAGCAATAACTGATAGTGTAGCACTCCCCCCTCATAGAACAGAAAAAACGTCACGTTTCGATTGCGCCAGCAAGCTGGAAGATTGCTGACACCGCATTCCCACGGCCCAACAATTTTTATAAAAGAAAAAGTGAATTAGAATATATGAAGCAGAGATCACGATATGTTAGAATCATAATACATACTCAACAGATCGAATAGACTTGATGCTCAATAAAAGTAGGTATATGCTCAATTAATTAACAGAAGTCACGATTTTCAACTAACTTTATAGAAATGTCTAACGGGTGTACAATGTATAGTACACCGTACAACCGTAGTACTATTTTACAACCGTAGTACTATTTTAATTTGAGTTGCATTGCATAAACACGGTATGTCTCTTGGTTATAGATGAAAAGATTCCACTAATATTATTCTTGGAAAGTGGCGGATAAAAATGTGAGTTAGTATTTATTAGTGACCATAATTGTGTTCATAGTGACTACATGGTAGTTATTACAATGTAAACATTAAGCACAACTATAGTAACTCATCGTTGCTAAATCACATTTTTGTTGATAACATTTTTATTAGTAGTATTTTAGAAAAAATCTCTATATAAATTCAATAAAAGTTGAACTATATAGTGAGATTTATATCCTTTATATTTAGATCTCAATAGCATTTGATATTTATATGCTTTATCTTTAGATCCCAATAGCATTTTGATCCAAGGACCCCACCATACACCATATCAGTAGCAACAATATCAACTGAAACACAAGTTATTATATAATTAAAAAGGAATAGGTTTATACATAAACCCTTCTAGTATTTTTTAATTTATCACTTAAAATCTTATATTAAAAATTATCATATAAGTTTACTTTAAAAACTCGATCAATCCGCACATTTAATTGGTTTTTGACTTATAACATTAGTTTTTTTAAAAAAAATAAAGTCTAAAAATTGTTAAAATTTGAAAAAATAAAAATGAAAATTCTAAAAAAATTAAAATGCAGATGTTAATATGTTTTTGCCTTTTTGGAATTATTTCCTCATTCTACATATTTTTAAAAACTTTTACATTTTCGTTTTTTACTTGGTATTTTTTACATTTTCACTTTATTATGTTAATTTTTCATATTTTTTTGTTTGTTTATTTTAATTCCTTTTTTTTGCTTTTCTATTATTTTTATATTATTATTTTAAAAATAACCTACGTACTATAGTAGCTGGTAGTCCGGTTTTATACCTCATAATTGTATTTCATCTTTTTATCATATAGAGCAAAATTGGGAGTTTTGTGTTTTATTATGTTTAATTATTCATTGATTCTATTGATTCATGAGTACTTTAAGTGATGCATTGTCTTTTTAGGGTGAAAAAATGGGACACTCTCGACTCAAATAATAGGCTAAGACATTGATGTAAAAATCCCAAAGTAAAATAGTGCAATTGTTGAAGCAAAATGAGATCTGGAACTAGTCAACCGGGTTGATTGGTCCGGCCAACTAGGCAAATATATGATGTTATGTATACATTATTAACAGATTCTATGGTACCCTCAAAGTATCATACATTTGTACATATAAACCAATGAAAATGTTGTAGTTGAATGGTTTAAATAAAAATTAAAAATTATATAATGACTTGGACCAATTAAATGTTTGATAGGTACGGTATTCTATTTTTTAATTAGGTATGTAATTCTCACCTAAATTGTAATTACAATTTATAATTTCAGTTTGCTAGAGGGGCTCCACTATCTACTTGGCAAAACAAACCGAAAAGTAAAATTGGGCCTTGGTGGTGAAGGTTTGAAAAAAAAAACGCTGGATGGAATAGAGGAAATATGAGAGAAGGCTACCACCTACCAAAGAAATGAAAAGAATAAGAACACGTGGAGAAAAGAGGGCACACTGATACACAACAGGATTCTAGAGAAAAGAAGCGCAATCTTTTGTGATTTAAGGTTCTAATCAATTCTTTTTATTGCGGAGTACTTTGGAAGATGAATTCAGTCAATTATTTTACTATGGTTGTGTTTATTAGAGGCAAACTCTCAAGTTCGGGATTAGCCACACAATTGTGATACTCTAAACTTTGAATTCAGTTTGAATCGTGTGATTTATTCCTTCAAATTTATTTAACTATTTTTATGTGTGGTTAACATATAAATAAATCTTTCAAAATTAATTGAAGGAATGAAAGTTGAAGCACGATTCATGTAATTTGAGAATAAACATTTAATTACCGATTTACCAGAATTGAAGCACATATAGTGTTATATGACATAATTCGGATACTTTGCGGTGAAAGAGTTTAGTTTCTTGTCTTGAGCTGTAATTCAGCCTATTCCAAATTATCGTTATTGAAATTAGGAATATCTCAGTGGTATCGTGTTCATAAATACATACTTAAATGAAAGAACAATTGAATAATCGAGGTGGTGAAACCAGATCCTCTAGCTATTATTTATTTCCGAATTCGTAACTTTGTGTATCTGTTTATTTCATTTGCGCTCATCTGTTAAAAAATAATCAATTTATTTTATTAAATCATAGATTAGTTCCAAATCAGTCATTTTAATTTATTTTAGTGTTGAGAATGTACTTGTCTCCGTGGAACGACCCTGGTTTAATCTGGGTTATATTTATTACTGCATTAGTCTTGTTCACTTGAAAGGAAAATGTCGATTATGTTTTTGGCGCCATTGTTGGGGACAATAATTTAAACTTTTGCGTTTTATTGACTTTTATAATTCATCTCTTTGTTTCTTTCGTTCTGACTTTGTGTTTTTCTCACATATTCTCTCATTGAATGATCTTGATGTTGGCGAGTTAAAACCCACCACACTATCTCTAAAGTTGGTTGATCGCTCTATTTGGCATTCTATCGGGGTGTTGAAAGATGTTCTCCTTAAGATAGGGAGATTCTACTTCCTAGTAGATTTCCTTTTATTAAGAGATGGAGATACCAGTTATCATCGGGCTATCATTCCTAGCAACTGTAGCTACGGTTATCGATGTGCAAGCTGGTACAATCAAACTCAGAGTGGGCGAGAAGGATAAGGAACACAGAATTCGCAGAATTCCATGTATGAAGATCGTTGAAGAAACATTTCGCAGAACCAGGATGTTTTCGGGTTGATACGATTGAACCACTAGTGCAAGATGTTTAAAAAAAAGTTCTGTGAGGATCTCTCGATGGCTTGCTTGACAAGAGGATCAACTAAGATAGAAGATAATCTAACACTAGCTGAAGAGCTGATCTTTCTAGAGGAAGGAGGCCCACCGTACGTTCTTACAGATATTTGAAGCAATTAATGAGACAGGAAACCAGTAACAAACACTTCCATGTCATGCCCACCCAAGCCAAGTTTGAAGCCTCTCCCACCAAATCTCTAGTATGTGTTCTTGCCGAAGGACTCAACTTTTAAGTAATTATTTCATCTACACTTTTTCGGGAGCAAGAAGATAAGCTGATGAGAATTTTGAGACAACATAAAGCTTCACTTGCCTGGTCTGTGGCTGATATCTAGGGATTAACCCATCTGTATGTGCACACCAAATTCTTATGGAAGAAAATCATAAACCTACATGCGAACACCGAAGATGACTCAATCCTAATATGAAGAAAGTAGTACGCACAAAGGTCCTTAAACTATTGGATTAAGAGATTATATTTCCTATATTCTATAGTAACTTTGTAATTAGTCTAGTTCACGTGTTCATAAGAAGGGTGGTATCACTACTGTATTGAATGAGAAGAACGAGCTCATTCCCACTCACACTATCACGGGTTGGAGAATTTGCATCGACTATCGAAAGTTAAATTTGGAAACGTAGAAATATCACTTTCTATTACCATTCGTAGTTGAGATGCTTGAGAGGGGTAGCTAGACAAGCATACACTAGTGCTTCCTTGATGGGTTATCTGACTTTTTCTGATTGCCTTAGCACGGGAGGAGCAGGAGAAAACTACATTCACTTGTCTTTTAAGAACTTTTGCCTATAGGTGAATGCCATTTGGCCTATGCAACACACCAGAAACTTTTAGCACTACGTAATGGATATATTCTCATAATTCACGACAACATCATTGAAGTCTTTAAGGGTGATTTTTCTAGTTTACGTTGTTTCCTTTTACATGTGCCTTCAGAATCTAGATGACGCGTAGAAACTAACTTGGCTCTGTATTGAGAAAAGTTCCACTATATCATGACTAGTGGAATCGTTTTGGTCTAAAAATGTCTGCAAAGGGCTTAGAAGTTAACAGGTCAAAGGTAGAAGTAGTTGAAAAACTTACCCCCACGTACTTTAGTTAAAGCAATTCGGACTTTTCTCGGTCATGCAGGTTTTTACAAGAGATTTATAGAAGTTTTTCAAAGATAGCCCAACCTCTATGTGAGCTTTTTTCAAAATTTGCTCCCTTGAAGTTTGACGACTCATCTATGCCCTAATTTTTAGCGCCAACAAATATTTCTTACTCCCTATTTTTTCATCCAGTGTTACTAATTACCCCAAAGTGTTACCATTATAAAACTGTTACATAAAGTGTTGCATTTGGGTGCACAAATGTAACATTTGATTATTATTTTTAGAATGTGTTACGATAGATCAAATTTATAACATTTTGGGTAAATGTTACATAATTAGTGTTACATTAGACCTGAAAATGTAGTAGTGTGCTTAAATTGGTGTACACGTACTCTCTAATTCATTGTTTGAAAGTGCATTTATTTCTTCTCTCCTTTTTAATTATGTATTTTTTATTGTATTACTATTAATAATAGTTTGATATAGTTTATTGTTTTGTTTTTGTTTTCCAATTACTACTTTTCTAATCAACAAAAATATTTTGGTAAAAAACAAAAAACTTAAACCGAACTGAACAAAACGTGGTTCCAAATTTTTGAGCATAAAACTGAACAGAACCGAATCGAACTTTTTACTTTGGTTCGACGTTTGGTTTGAGGAGAAAACCGAATTGTTTGAACCGAAACCATCCCTAAATTGAAGACATGAGCCCTGGGTTGGGGTTGGAAAAATCTATAAGAGAAATTTGGCTCATGCCTAGTATTTTTCTCTATCTCGAGATTAGGCTCATACATGGCATTAAGCCCAGGACATGAACTATCACTGTTTTTGGGAATACATATTTGGAAATTAAGACAATTGTATAGCAAAAGTATTTGCTACTAATTCTTCCTTGAACTAGAGCTTAACATGACCTTAATGTTAGGCAACAAACTCAATATCTTGGTGGCGGCTTGATATTTGGTATCAAGGAATCAAGGAATTTGTCATCGAAATATTTGGTATCACCGAATTTGTCATCTTTTATTTACAAGCAATCATTCTTTGATATTGTTCCACATAGAAGATTCGCCATATCGGACCAATTATTGAATGTAAAGTAAGTTAGGTATTTTAAAATTTCATTAAACAATCATGGGATCCACCGCCCAAATGATATTTCGTAAAAAGTTAGGTAATTAAAAGGTTTTGACTTAATGATAGAAATAAGTAAAATAATTAAACAATTATGATGTTTGTATCAACTAGGATTTGACTTTGATAAATTATTATAATTTCACTTGAAAATATCCACTGTGTTGACTTCTTTTGTAAAAATAAGATTTGTGATAGATACACCTAATTTGACTTTGATAAATTATTATAATTTCACTTAAAAAGTTAGTTTGAAAATTAAAAGTCAGTTTCAAATTATATACATGATTGAATTATTCAAAAGTTACTCTGAAGTCCATTATAAAAGCTTAATCGCCTATATATTTTATTATATGAGTGTAGATTCTCTTACATTTCAAATGAGCTTCTAGAATGATCTATTGTTAAATTATGACAAACATTTATCTCATATCTGACGAAAGCCTATGATTTTAGATATTCAAAAGCATTTTTTGACAATTTTAATGGCTAATCAAACAAACACTTTGTTCAACTTTAATACATATTTTTTAATTATGAAATATTCTCTCTTTCATTATATGTCTTTTCATATTGTACAACAAAATATAACACATGCCTTTTTAATTTTTGTATTCTTTAAATTAAAAATAGGAAACATTTTTTTACATATTAAAAATTGTTTTAAGTGATATAAATTTATGTAATAAAGAAAACTTAGTGATGATATGGAGCGTAAAGAGCGTGTAGATTTTGTTGGAGAAGACTGTGAATTCCCAGATCAATAGTCGATTTAACTTCTAAACAATAATATGAAGAATTTGTGTAAAAGAAGAATAATTAATGAACATTCATTAGCGTATTTGCATAATGATATAGCAAGAATACATGATATGTGTATCAACTGTTGAGAGAGAAAGACTAAAGTGGATGATGCTCTACTGGAATGACACGTGCAAAAAATAATTGTGTAGAGACTTAGGTATGTTCGAACCCCTCTACCTTTATTTATAGGAGAGAGTCGAGCATAGTATGACTTGAAGTTTCTTCTGAATTCAAGTCGTAGGCTCACATCTGTAGCAAGTTTCTTCTCAATGAGGGCGATCTGAACTGGGTGTTCAGATTGTTCAGACTTCTTAAGCTTGATTGCAGATTCTCCAATGCAATCTTCAATAATGCGTATCATTCCGTCACAATATTTATGAATTTTCTTCCATCAATATGATACCCTTCACGCCGTTGTAATCTTTGTAGATCATCCCAGGTTCAGGATTCACGACGATTTCAGCTTCTTCAAAATTTTTGATCTAGGAGGCATTATTTCTCGAAGGAGTAAGATTGACCTTGTACATATTGCACTCAATTCCTATCTGAAAGTCAAACAAAGAATAATACTTGACTTGTCACAACATGTACCTCTTGATGGCATTGAGACCAAGTTCTCGGTCTTTCTTTGGAAAGTCTCTGGTTTTCAGGTTTCTGTACTCGTAGAATAGTTGTATCAAGTCTCTTGGAACAACATAAGGAAAATCAACTTCAGAAACTCTTTGAATCACTCTAATCTGCTTTTCAAACTCTAAGATAGGATACTTCGTCTGACCACATGAATGCAGTTCAACATAGATGATCCTGGTGATCAAATGTTTTGCAGGTTTCTTTAGATCTTAGCGAAGTTGACCAAGATTATTTTTATCAGTAGACATGTGTTTTAGCATCCATAGATATCCAATAGCAGCAGTTCCTTGAAGATGTGCAAGTCCTCGTAGCTCTAATTCGTCAATCTTCTTGATCTGATTCTCATGTCTCCAAATCATTGGACACATATCCTCTTCAAAGGTACCACGATCTTTATATTCTCCCAAAGGGTCTCGAACTTACCTTCAATCTTTAATTCCTTGGGTCATCTTTGTATCAGATCTTTTACTTTGTGAAAATCAGGGAGCAGATCATCATAGAATTCTCCTTGGATCATTTTTAATTCGTCCAATTCCATCATTTCTTCAGCAGCTTTTCTCATTATGTCTCTGATGAAATCCAAATTTATCATCACGTTTTCATTGCTCAGTCCATGAAGCTTATCTTTTTCGTATCTGATAGCTCAATCATCTAACTACATATATGCTTTTGATGGTGATTGGCAGAGTCTTTCTTCAACTGATAATGGTTGTTGTAGAGAACTTAAGCAAAGACTAAAACCGGTGGAGCTGTAACAAAAGTAGGAACAAGTAAACTTACATGTGGGTCACAAAGACTTACCGTTGTCATCGTACTAGAGACTAGCTCGTTGTGATGGCCTGAGCACGATGGTGATTCATATGTTGCAACGTAAGGACTTCCATCCAATCCTAGGACTACATCTATAGTAGATAAGCCTATGGAAGTTCTCGTGAGGACACACGGCCCTGGCACTATAGCTGCAGGCGAGGATGGTGATGGTGAAGGAAATGGTTTGAGAACAGTTAAGGCTTGAGGTGGTGGGGCTTCATAGGTAGATGAGGGTGGAGGCCGATGAGATGATGATGATGGTTCAAAGTTTGAAGGTGGATAAGGAACTAAGGCTAAGGATGATTGCTCACAAGTATGGGACCTTTTCTCCCCCTCACGATGATCCGAATCATCGGCGTCATCATGCTTGTGATTAGGTAGGAGTTCTTTATAACTTCAAGTGGTTGAGATGATTGGTGGGTTATGGGCTAGGATGTCACAGACTTGTTGGAGATGGGATGGTACCTCGGTTTCACTAAGTAAGCGGTCAAGGATGTAGTAGGATACGTTAAGATTATCAAGGTTTTCGAGGTTAGGTGTGGATAAGGATAGGATAGGTTGGGTGGTAATGGGTGTGGTTTGTATGGTTCGATGGTCCCTAGTAATGTTAAAGTCTAGAGGTGGGTGAATAGACTTTTAAATCTTTTCGATTTTTAAGTCTCTTTCCTCTTTATGAGTTGATCCTTAAACCTTTTAAGAGGTATTGGAATCATCAGCGGAAGTATTAACCTTCGATACACACTTATGGATATGAGGTGATTTGAGGGAGCTGTTTTCTGGGAGTTTGTTTGGGACTTGATGGGTGATTAGTATAGCTTAACAAGTTGACACAATGATATATCCTGGTTCTGAGGTGGTGTAATCCTCCTACATCCAGTCTCACCCTATTTCAGATGGATCTCCACTAAGCTATAAGAGTGAAGTGATGAATTAACACTTTCTCTTTTGTAAGATCTTCTGAGTATTATTGTGTAGATTGTACTAAGCTCGCTAAATCTTCTTCGTCACATTCCTTGAATATTAATATACTTTTTTTATGTTGAATATCTCCAGCTGGTTGAGGAGATTCAATTTGCACCGTTTGATGGATCAACATGATTTTCTGTCTTCAGCATGCTCCCTTTTTGTCTTGACTAGGCGTAGCCTGAGTCTAACTTTGTTCTTTTGTTTTGAGCCCATGCTTATACTTGCATAAGGGAGTATGGGTTGACTTGCACAAAATCTCAGCCCACTTGTAATTGAATCTCGTGACTTTCTTTTTGGAACAAGTTCTAAAAGTAAATTATTTTCACTTTGCTTTGAACTGTGAGTAACTTTGGAACCGTTTGACTTAGCTGAAAATGTTATTATTTGAAAATCAATGGGCTGCTTATTTTCTAGAAATGAATTCAGTTAACTTTTTTGTACCTCTTTTCTTTTTGGTACTTCTTCTTTTGTGAGTACTCTCTTTGTTTTTCATTTTATGAGTACTTCGTTTTTATGAAATTCATGGATAAGTAAATTACAAAGTATATGATCAGGTTAAAGTCTATAATAAGTGCATCATCAAAATCCAAAGGGACCTAACATACTTCATCTAGAATGGATTATAGAAAAGCAGCTAAGGCTAATGAAATTTCAGACCTTACATCATCCCTGTTAATGGAGGCATAAGATGAAAAACCAGATCTAAACATAGATTCTGTTATCACAGTATCAATAAAATCTGTTGAGCTATGGCCTGCTGGGGAGATACGTGTGGTAGGACTTCCCACCATCATAAGCAAACCTCTGGTTGTTGTGACTGGTGGTAAAGATCCAATATTAGTGTGTGAAATAGGTTGTGCCCTAGAAAATTGTAAAACATTTGGAATGGGGGACACTTAACCTAAAGTGCAAGGGCTTACAGTGTGGGACGGTTCACTGTGTGTAAAGGGTTTTCCATGAGTGCATGAAACAACCATCTATTGGGAGACAGTTGAATGGTCAAGGTTTGGTTCAGTTAGCACCATTGAACTCGATGTGGCGACTTCTACTCGGAAACTGACAACGTCAGAACATGTGCCTATGGGTTGAGTTTAGAATATAGTAGTGATTGGGGATGTCATAATAACAGAGGAGGAGACATCGGCTCTCTTGGACTGAGTCTCACATGCCCTCATCTTTGGTTTAGAAACTCTCTTAGCCTTACTACCACTCGGTTGAGCTCCTTGGGTAAACACAGTTGGGGTTGACTGCGTTGTAGGAACATAAGAGACGTGTACCTTATATTCAGCAATGATTGGGTCATTCTGATCAGCTAAGTTGAGAAGAGCGTCATGAACAGGCATCAACTTCATGTTTTGTTCATTTTTAGACTTCCACTAATGCAAAATACACATTCTATAACTAGGTTATAACATGGGTTCAAATTGAACTGTTGTCATATGTAGAAATAGGGTCATATTTATAAATAATGAAAGTTTTAGTAAGTCCAGCGTGGAAATATTATAAATATAAACAATTATCTATATCGATTATAAAATGAACCGACATAGTTTAACTTAAACGGGGTCATTTTTTTAATTTCCGGAAACTTAATTTACGCATGGGGTCTTTTTTATTATTTTAAAAAAATGTTGTATAATGTCATGTGATTTTTAACCCTTATGAAAAGGGTCTTGTATGTTTACTCATCCACCTCATTAAAACAGGCGTAGGGTTCCAATTGTTTCGATCTTTCTCCAGATTAACAGTGCGAGTAAGAAGACCTAAAAGCTGGATGAAGGAAACGACTGGTGCTCTGCTGCTATATGTTGCTGCTCCATGCCCTACTGCTCTCCATTGACGTTCCATACACTGTTGTTCTCCATTAACGCTTGACGCATATAGGCGACGCACGAAGGCTACACACGAGGATGACGCCTCTGCATCAACTGGTGATGAAAGGATGGACGAAGATGACGTCTCACCATCAACCGGCAGCGAAGAGACGCGCATCAACCGGTGAAGAGGACACACATATTGCTTCTCTCCATATCCGACAGTCGGCTCTCTTCTACTGTATGTAAATTCTCGATTTTGTGTTATACTCCGTACTAAATGATTTTTTAATGAGGCTAAGTTGTGTTTTCATCTAAGAATTGTTTATTTCCTTCAAATTTCAGTTTTTAAGTTAATTAGTTTTTGGTTTATACATGTCTATAAAATGTCTGTAAAAACGCCCAAGTGAGATTCTAAAAGAATGTCTTTACACAATAGCATTCTTTTATGAATTTTAAGAATAAGATGAGTTAGTCATTCTTCAACTATGACAAATGGTTAATTTTGCAAGAAGATGATAGACTACTTTTGAAATATAACACAAATGGTAAAAACACTTTTTATCAAAAGTTGTTAAATACTTTGCTAGTTTTAGTATATTGATATCAAGAAATGTGTTTTGTACAAAGTGCAGCACCGCTTTCTTTCCTGTCCAAGATGTGAAAGGTATTTTAGTTACTAATCATTTTTTGGAAATCATTTTTTGGGACAGAAAGTATTCTGTATTTTTTTTTCCCGCAAAAAAAAAACTTGGAATTTTTCAGCAAGAAAATTTGGCATATTTTCTGCATAAGTTCTGCACGTATTTTATCTTGTGCGTATAAATGCAACATATATTATGAAGAAATATGTATTCTACAATCTGATTCAAGTGTTGCATTTTGATATTTTAATCAGGTACATAATCTGGGGTCTACTGTACAACACCAGAAGGTAAACTCAAATATTGTTAGAGTGGAGGTGGTAAAGGTTTTGGATGCAAATGTCTTTGTTCCGATTCCTAGCGATGAGGTTAAAACTGTGGGACAAGCTCCTAATCAATTCATTCAGTGGCCCCGAAGGTTGATTGACCCTGACAAAGAGGAGAAAAGGACTTTATCAAAGGTGAGTTGTACTCTTATTATGAACAAATGTTTATTTCCCTTATCATTTTATCAGTTTTAAATTAAACTTAAAATAAAATAACTGTAGTTCTTTAAAAAATTAAAAATATTTATGCATTGAGATTTTCATTAATTGTGATCAAATTTGTAGTTGTTTGTACAAGAAGTGTGCCCAAAATAATATCAAAAATATATATGAATTCTTTTACCCTCATACCATTCAAGAAGTGGGAAATAAATGTGATGAGATTCAAACATACATATTGGCTCACCTCAGTGAAGACAAGGAGTGTTATCTATTCCCATACTACTATCCGTAAGGAAAAACTTATGACTTCATTTAATAGTATCTAAATATGTGTGACTAATCATTTTTATTTTAGCAATCATTGGCAACTGTTTGTGCTATGTATGAGGCAGAATTGAATCATCTTTTTGTGCTCATTGGGGAATAAGCCGAAGAAGAATATAAAGAGTCTTTGGGATTTGTGAGCTATAATTTCAGTTTTAAATTGTTTATTGTCATTACTATTTCAAAAATCTGTAAATGACTAATATGAGTTACTTTTTTGTTAGGTCTATGCAAGCACACCAAATGGCTAAAAATAAAAGGAATTCTTTACCAAAATGGATCCAGCCAATGGTAATCACTGTTTTGTAGTTGTGGTTATAATAATTGTTTATTGATGGCTCAATTTGTTTCTTGAAAGTGTGGTTTTGTGTTCTAATTGATTAAGTATTATATTATGAAAAATCTCTTGCTTCTTTCTCATTTGCTATTGCACTCTCAATGATGCTGAAATTAGGATTATGATGATGTTCAAAGATATTTTGACTTCATCTAAGTAGCTTCTACAAATTGGTTCTTGTATTGTTTTGTGTTTAGTCTAAGCTTGAGGTTGGGATTTGAAGTTTTTGTTACTTTTTTGGTTTCACATTTACCCATGTGTTCTTAGGGTTTGATGTTCGCTTTGTTTTTTTCTGGACTTCCATGAGCATGTCGTTGATGGTTTGATGTTTGGAAAGATTGCCGAAATCGATTCGGTTCATTTGGCTTGAAGTTTTGTTGGTCTGTCGGAAGCTCCTTTTATTTGCTGCCATATTACTATCCGTAAGTATTTCATTGATCAAGATTCCTTATGATTAATGATTAATGATTGTGATCTTTCCCTAATTCAAAAGTACACTTCAACTTAATTGGTTTCTAAACGTTAGTCTGTAATAATTTTCAGCAACCACTGGCATTTGTTTGTGTTGTGCCCAAGACAGAATGTAATTGTCTTGTTTTGCTCATTGGGGAATAAGCCGAAGAAAAATATGAAGAATCTTTTGGATTTGTGAATTGTGAGATACAATTTTAAAAATATAAAGCTGATTACTGTTATTAATTTATAACATGATTAATTTTTATATACCTTTATTTTCATTAGGGCCATCCAAGCACACCAAATGACGAAAAATAAAAGGAATTTCAAACCAATGGTAATAATCATCATTTATTTTTTTAACTTGAAGTGTTATATAATTATTTTCATGCATTTGTATTGGATCATTTATAATAACTAAATTTTGAATAGAGATAATTAAATCTTGTGTTAGAGCATATGAGATTATGTAGGGTGTTGGCAGCGGCAATGAAAGTTGCAATTGTACATGCCATCATCATTGCAGCTTGGTATTGTTGATTCTTGGATGAAGGTGAAGTTTTAGCTTATTTGTTCTCATATACTTGTGATTTTATTGTTACTGTACATGTTATTTCTTTTACTTCATGATGTTTAAACTATGAAAGTTGCAATTGTACATGCCATCATCAACGTTCAAGAGTCATTCACTGATCAAGAAATCCACGAGACACGAGAGCGTTGGGCGTCAATTTTCTGCGAAGCTACGGATATTTGATATAATTTTTAGACTCTTAGCTAGTTTTGGACGAGTCTTGTGAACTCATAGTTTAAGTGAACTCAAAGTTAGTTTTTGATGAATGTTGTGAACTCATACCTAGTTTTTGCTGAATATTTTGGGATCAAAACAATGTGAATGTGGAATATTATTAGTTATGAGCAATGATATGTGTTTACTTTGTTGCGATAAATGTTCCTATGATGATATGTGTAAATTTATGATATTTAGAAATAGTTGGGCATGAATTAAATGTTAGGAAGACATTTCATATGAGTTGAATAATCCTATATTGAAAATCTTTAATAACGGTTAAGGTATAACCGCTATTGAATGTTTCAATAACGATTCTGTAATAACCCTTATTAAATATGCCGGACTTTTAACATGTGTCGTAACAATATTGGCCTATACCCGTTATTAAAAGCCCAATTGAACCGTTATTAAAAAAACTTCCATAACGGTTCCCGAACCCATATTAAAAGTACCGGAATTTTAATAGGTGCTGCAACAATAACGGTTCTGAACCATTATTAAAAGTCCATTATAACCGTTATTAAATCCATATTTTCCACTAGTGTTGTTTGAGTACAACAGCTTTGGGATCTCACATAGCTCTGTAGGTGGCCTTGTAGGGATGATGGTGTCTTCTTTCATGAAGTGATCGATCAGGATTGAGAACCACCGTACATATGGGATGTACTTTGCCTTCTTCTCAAATTCTTTGTTGCTCAATTGTTCAAGAATTTCTGGTCAAATAAGCTGCGCCCAGTCATAATTTTTGACAAACATCACGCCATGGATAAGGTGAGAGGTTGACTATGAAGTGGCATAATAAGGTGAGAGGTTGTAGATGGCCAACTTTAATCATATCAGCTAGTAGATCTTGTTCAGATTGAAAAGGGTCAAATTGGGTAGATGTGGGTAGATGGAGTAGGGTTCTGAGGGTATCATGGGTAATTTGGACGGTGGAGTTGGCTATTTTGGCTTCAAAGATTAGCTCAGATATATTTTGAGAACTTTTATAGAGAGATTTAGATCTGGACAAAGAGAGTGTCCTTTCAAAATGGACACCATTATCATGTCATGACATTTGAACATCTCGTGATCTAGTAAATAGTTGTTCTCTTTTATTTCAATCCAACTCTCCTTAGGATAAACTTCTTCCTCAGAAATAAATGTCATTATACCTGTACTGCACAGATAAAACACATATTAGGATTAGGGATTTTGGGTTAAAGGGTGATTGGTAAATTGGGATTTGATTTAGGTAATAGGGCTAAAGATTAAGGTTAATGGGCTTAGGATATTGTATTAAGGTGGGTAATTTTGGGTGCCAAACTGCGAGTGAGATTTTGAGGGTGGATTTTGGGTAGTAGACCTCGGGGGTAAGGGATTTCGGGTATGAATGAGATTTAGATGTCGGGTGAAGATCAAAGCTAATGAACTCGGGTAGGTATATGGCTGAGGGATTTCGGTTAGCCAATTTCAGGTGTCAGACTTAATGATTTCGAGAAGAGGAAGTCGGGGCATCGGTTTTCGGGTCAAGAGATCTTGTGGGTAGAAGGATATCGGGCGAAGTGATTTCGGGTGAAGAAAACGGGTTAAGATGTATTGGTTCAGAGGAATGAAGATGATGATAAAGATGGTGAGTTCAGAACGGTGGTCGCCAATTTTAATGGAGGTAGATGACGGCGAGGTGGGTTTCTAGTGTAGTTGTCGTTCTTGAGTGTACCTGTAACACAAACGAAAACACAAAAGCAAATAACAAAGAAGAAACATAACTACCTTGAGAGCTTGAGGGAGACGAAGATGATAACGAAAGATGAAGAAAGATTTTGAGTGCTTTAGAGAGTAAGAGTGAGAGAGGAAGATGAAAAAAATCAATTTTTGTACTTTAAGTATACGGAAGAATGAAAATATTTTTGGCTTTTTCTGAATAGGAAACAGACTCAACTAAAAATAGGAAACACTAAACACACTAAAAAATGTAAAAATATTTTTGTGAGTTTTCTAAGTGAGACGGAATACGGAAACTATTAGGAAAAAAATACTCCCTCTCAATTGTAGCACTTAGACGAGACAAAATTGCTCCTTCTAAATGTATGCACACTTCAGGGAAACAAACTAAACGACCAAGAACTGACTCAATCAAATAAAATAAACTGAATTGACTCAACGTGACAGATAAAATTAAAATTATCCCCCCTACACTTGTGCACATTTTTGAAAAAACACAATTCAACATTCCCAATTTAGAAACCAGGAACTGAAATCTTTTCTCGTCCAGAGCTTTTGTGAATAATTCAGCCAGTTGTAGCTCGGTGCACACAAAGTATAGGTCCACATGACCTTTCTCAACATGATCTTTGATGAAGTTGATGGAGTATATGGCCCAGGGACCCTCGGCCCACAGACTCCCACTTCACCTACGCAGGCCCATCAAGCCCGGTGAGCACACAAAGCCCAAACGTAGTGGCCCGAGCATGAAGAAGCCCACGATGCACATGTGGATGCCTTTGGTCCTATGGCCGAGGGCTCCAAATTCTAGGAGACAACTTGATCTGGGCCTACAAAGCTTCTGAGAATTTCCGGCTAAAATGTTAGCCTTCGGCTATTCCATGCCCTCGACAGTATATAGCCTTCGGCTATATGATGCCTGCGGCTATATGATGCCTTCGACTATGTGATACCTTCGGCATATAGCAGACTCGACGAAGATTCCTCTTAAAGACAAGCAACCACCACATTTAATGCGGCGTCACGTCCAACCACCGCATTAAATGTGGTGCACATACAAATGCCGGTACCACCCCGATTAAGGTGACCCTCAGCCGTCAGATGTTTGACACGTGTCCCCGCCTAGAATTTATGGCTACTATAAATAGCAGTCATTTTCCATTGTAATGGACACACTTGATATATATCGAATATACACTCCTTCTCTCTCTTACTTGCTCTGACCTCTCTCTAAGTTAACCTCCGTAATAACCCTTCGGATAAGCTACCCTCGGGTACACTATCCATCATTTGGTGCTCTCGTTGAGAGGTCTAACAATCAAGTAACAAACCCTCCCCTTCGAAAGATAGAAACATCCATCTAAATGGGAAGAGCCACTTGTGCCCAGTTGATATGCACTAATTAGTAGTGCATAAATGTTTGTTTTTATATTTGATTTGTGTGGATTCTTTACCATTTGTATGCAGTTGTAGACATTTGTTTAATTTTGCTTGTAATTGTTTTTAGCTTCCATTTATAGTTGTAGAATAGTGGTAGAAGTTTTTAACAAGAAAAAGGGGAGAAAAGCTGAAGACAAAAAGGGCCAGGAGCACAAAACCCGGCCGGGTCAGACCCTGAACCCGGTCGGGTCTTATTTGAAAACCGAAGATCTGAGGAAGGAACTGAACCCGGTCGGGTCAGCTAAACCACCCGGTCGGGTCAGATTTGACCCGGGACCTTTTAACGTGCCGAAGATCGCCAGAACGTGTAGAATATCTGACTTTGACCGGACCCGGTCGGGTCAACCAAGTTACCCGGTCGGGTCAGGCTTGACCCGGACCAAAGAATGTACAGAGAACAAGAGAACATGGCAAATTGATTCGATTTGACCGGTACCCGGTCAGGTGAGTACTATATCCGGTCGGGTACCCAGCAAAAGGTGTTGAAAAACACCTATAAATAGCACACTTTTTCTTCACAAATTCTCATCCCTTCTTCTATACTCCTAAGCTCAGTTTAGAATAGCATTTCTTATATTTTTATAGCATGTTTAGTTTCCGAATGAGGAGCTAAACTTCCATTTCTTGGTTTTGCTCTTGAAGCTTGTTGATTATAAAAGTTGTGAGTTATTTTCTTAACTTCTTCTCTTGATTATTAATTCTTCCCTTAATCTGATTCTATATTAATGTTGGAGGGTTGCTAAGTGACGATTAGTTAACGTTCCGACATTAATTACTACTAGAAACGATCAACGAACCGATGGTTAATCGTTGGTGGTTTCACAAGTAACTTCGGTTTATTAATGCACGGTCATGGTTAATAGACTTAAGAGGGATTAATTTTGTTGGTTAAACCGAAACCATTGTGTTGAGGTTATCAATCTCAATTGATTTCATCAAGGAGTTAAAAAGATTGAATGCTACTATTATATCGGTATACGGCGTTGTTCTATGTTTGATTAATAGTAAGGGTTATTAATGAACGGTCGTTGTTAATAACTACCCTCGATGAATTGGAGATACTCCTCGATTGAGTATTCGAGAGGGGATAAGTTATAGACATCGCCGGGTTAGAATAGGCTACTGTTGACCTACGTCTCCAGCTCCAGAAGAATGCCCCCGATGCCCGCCTAGGCATTGAAACTCGGAAGAAGAACCGAAGTGAAAACCAAGTGAGCCCTCCAATCCTCACTATCGACGTGCAGTCGTCGTTCTCTGCCTTCATGCAAATGCTCACCCAGAACCCTGGAGCCTTCGGCGCTCTGGTGCCGCACCAACCACACATCAGGGAGAACGCCGTTCCACCACCACCCCCTTCGTGAACCCTATCCTTCGAATCAGGAATAACGAAGGGGTCCTCGCCCAGGACACCGTGTCCTAGGAGACGCAGTCCCGGGACCAACACGGTGCAAATAAAGACAAGCCCCGAACCTCCGCCCTCAATAGGCTCGGAGGGGCGCATGACCTCTGGGGGTCCAAGACTGCCTCGTTGGAAATGCGTTCCAAAGGCCCCAGGAAAGCGGAGGGTCTGTCTCGAGGGCAGATGTGAGACATCCCCCTCGTGACAAGGGCAAGGGGATCCTACATGCCGATGACGCCAGGCACCAAATCAATCAGGCTCATTCGGCCCGCGTTCAACTACGTGGGGCGGAACCACTCCCGAAGGATCATCAGGATGACATCATTGAGGCCCTCCAGCGCTGGCTTGATGAGATGGAGGCCCGCCAAGCGCACACAACCGATTCCGCCTCCCATGTGGATTCCAAATATGAGGCCATGATAGCCAAAGTTGAGGAGATGCAAAGGAAGATTGTTGAGCGCTCCGGGGAACCCGTCATCCAATTCCGGACAAGGACGCCATTTACCCCAAGGGTGTTGGCAGCCCAGATTCCGGGAAAATACTGAGGGCAACCCATCAAGCCCTACGAGGGGAGGACTGATCCCGAGGAACACTACAGCAGGTACCAGAACAGTATGATGTTGATGGGGGCATCGGATGAATATTTGTGTCGTTGGTTCCTCTCCACCTTGGAAGGACCAACATACGATTGGTTCAACCGATTGCCCGAAGGGAGCATTGACTCGTGGCAAGACCTCGCCCAGCGTTTCTTGACGCAATTTGCGGGAAGGCATCAATCAAAGAAGCATTTCTCCCACTTGCTAACGGTAAGGCAGCAGAACGAGGAGACCCTCCGGGATTTCCTTGAACGCTGGAGGCTAGAGACGGACAAAGTCGACGGCGCCGACGACAGGACCCTTATGGCTCTCCTATAGACGGAACTCCACACCGGTAATATAACACCCCCAAATTTCCCACCCAAAAATACCTTTATATAAAACATTATTTATTAACTTTATTTAGAAACATCAGAATTGTGCAGCGGAAATCAAAAGGGAAATAGGGTGTTACCGCCACACTCGGTTCTCCCTTAACCGAGTGCACAGGCTAAAACAATCTAACTCAAAATAATTAAACTTGTAAAATAAATGTTCACTAATTTAAGATGCTAAAAATGTAATTACAATTATTTACTAATTTGATGTTCTAGCGGAAGCTCTCTCGAAATCAACTTCAACGAGATCAACTCAACACCTGTACAAAATTAAGTACAGAAAAAAAATAAAAGAAACAAACATTAGCAACAATGCTAAGTAAGTTCCACCTAACCCCAAAAAAAATTAAAATAAATAATATATTTATATTTGTAAAACATTTCGTAAAATATATTTTCAAAATAATTTATAAATCATAAGTAAAACAACATTTATAAAATATTCTTATAACACAATAATATGCAAAATATCAACATTTCAAATATAAGTACATATTTCAAAACCATACTAATTCCAAAATATCAATATACATAAACCACCAAATATGATCACAATAATTTCAAAGCATAAATCAAAAATCAAATATTCATCTCAAAATACATAATTATAAACAATATTCAAAATTATTAAACCAAATCAAATCCAAAAGTATTTATACTCTAAAAATTCACAAATAATTTAATAACTCAATCCAACTCAAATTCAATCCAAATATAATCCAATCCAATAATCCAACAATTCCAATCAATTCAATAATTCAATTCCACCACAAATCCAATCAAATAATATTCACCTCAAGTCCAAATCAAGTCAATCAAATAATCTCAATCACCTCAATCCAATCAAATTCCAGTCAAACCAAGTCCAGTGGAAGCCGAACTCCTACCTTAAGTGTGCACACCCCCTAAAAGGGATTCCAAGCCCTCCGGGTAGTAAGAAGCCCGAGTAGTCGGGATTTTTCTACCAACTACACTACAATTAAGCTGGGATACTCCGCTTTTGGGAAGTACCCCTGGTGGATTTAGACTTATAGCCATTACCACTCACCAAATTTTCCACATTTATCCGGATGTGGCAAATCGACACCACAGATTTCTCCGGGTGCTCACAAAATCACAATTCAATCTCAATCAAAACGGATATGAAATCCAAACTCCACAAAATCATCCGCAATGTAAAATATTAACTCCAACAAACTACACTCGAATTCACCATACAATAAAATTTCACAAAAGAGTGAAATACTTCATAAATATAATCCCAATAACAATTCATAAGATATCTCAAATACTCAAAAATATCATCCAATATCCAATACTCAAATCTCAAATATAATTCTCAATAATAATTCATAAAAAAATTTCCAAATACTCAAATGTAAATACTAAAATCTCAGAAAGTACTCAAATAATTTGAAAAATGATTTACGAGGAAGAATATAATGTTGGTTGACGTGAAACTTACCTCAAACTCCAAGTACTCTAGCAATTCTTCTACCTTGCTCCTTAATCAATTCACCTTCTATTAAAATGTCTAAAATCAATATATAATAAACTTATAATTATATTCCTCTACCCCTTTTGAATTATTATTTTATTAATCAGTCCAGGTGTATAATTCTCTTTGTACAATCTAAACTAAACTGTCTGCTCCATTCAACAACGATACCAGGGGTCCGAATACAATAAGACTTAGCAACCAGATTTCATTCATTAATCCAAAACTAAAATAAGGCCCAATTAACGTAATTGGTTATTTTAATATTAGTTCGGCCCAGCAACAGTAAAAGTAAACACAAATGCAGAGTTACGAAGACATACGCATGTCGTCTTCTCCAGCGGAAGGGTTGACCGGCGACTACGATTCTCTTTGCGGCGACTCCCGACGGCCTTCTTATTCCAGAGACGATACCCCTTCGTCTGTGATGCCTGGTCCACTTCCTAGTCGACAGTAGGTTGGAGCGAGCTGCTATAGTTTCCTCTTCCTTGCAACGAAAGTTGCAGCGTTAAACGGAAACGGGATGGTGGTGTTCTCCCTTCTCTTCGTCAGTGAATCAGTCACCCAGCATACGTAGAACCCACCGATGAGATCAGAATCTCCTCCGCGGCGAGACTTCTGTCCGACAGCAATATTCCGGTGATGCTGCAGTCCCGGTGATGGGTCTTGTCTACTTTCCAGGCGCACAAAGATCTCAACAAAATCTTCCGGCGTGAACTGGTTAGACGAATCTGCGGCAACAACCTGGCGGTGTTTGTTCCTTGTTCGGCGGCGTTCTTTTTGCCTTCAGTCTTTCCCCGACGTGGGAATTTGATCAGCAACGGACTCTGGCGTGATAATATTTCTCCGGTCACGCTGATAGCGAATGTAATGGCAAACGAAAGTAGGTTGGTGGCGCGTTTCTTTTCCTTCTCTGACGTTCTCTTTTCTTATTTTCCTCTTGAGAAGCAGATGCGATCCGTCAAAGGCTGTTTGTTCACAGAGTTAAGCCTCCAATGTAACCCTTCTCTTCTGTTGTATACGATGAATATATATATGCTTGGCCGATGTTTCTAGACTTAGGGTTTCGAGGGTTAGAATCAATTTGGCCTTCTCGTACGTTACTGATCTTAGGCTATTATTACTATTACTATATATTACTACATTACTATATTACGGAGTACTATACTAGCAATTAGCGTGCGAGAGTACATTTGCTTGAGCTCCCGATGCTACACATGATTTTTTTTTTGAGGAGTATTGGGCAATCCTTAGAAAAGTCACATTATGGTTATGGTTAATACTCCGTATTGTATGTATGGGTTATATATTGGCACAGGTGTGAAGCATATTAATATTTTAATATTTGTCACTTCTATTATACAAGTCAATACTTTAGCTCACCAAAAATGTTACTTTGTAATATGTTAAAAAAATGAAATTAACAAGTAACATTAACTATTTTACTTTAATAAAATTTTCGGAGTATCACATTCTACCCCCCTTAAAATGATGCTTCGTCCCCGAAGCACTCACTTACTCAAAGAAGGCTACGTTACAAATCAAGCAATAGAAGTGTGCGTTAATGTAATCTGATTTGTATGTTTAAACAATAATTTCACATCTCACTTTATCATTTTTTTTTTGCATTTAAATTTTTAGGGTGTCACACTCTACCCCTCTTAAAAAGATGCTTCGTCCTCGAAGAACTCAACGTACTGAAGAAAACAATTTATTCATCCAAGATCATAATGATATACATCATTGCCAAAGAGATTTACTACTATTGATAAGAGAAATTTAAACGTTCCCACCTACTATTTTAAGGTTCTTCCATTGCGATTGTCATTCTTTCCTTGCCGGTGGCGTCCATGATTTGGAGGTAATCCGCTCTTCTTGGAACGACACTCGAACACTCTATGACCTAGCTTGTCACAATGAAAACATTTTACGAGCGTTCCGTCACAGTATTTCCCGGGGTGATCCTTTTCACATTTCATACAGTAGAAGTGCATCTCTTCAGTAGAGTTCTTCTTCTTGCGCCTCTGGTCTTGGCCTTGGTTGTTGATCTTGTTCACGTTTCGAGTCTCCCCTGGTTGAGTTAACCTGTGTCGTTTGCCTCCTCGTTTGCTTCCTTCTTCGGTACTCTTTCTTGTCCTCTTCAGTGTTTCCTTCTGCAGTTGTTTGACTCGATAGTGGTTGGCAGCTTTTCCGTAGGCCTCGTTCAGAGTTTGACAATCTGAAACACAAAGAGCTTTTTGTGTCTCAAAGTTTAGACCGCGTATAAACTTGTTAGTTTTATCGATTTCATCGGGAATTAGCGCAGGTGCAAATCGTGTGAGCTCCAAGAATTTAGCGTGGTACTCTTGGACGGTCATACCTACTTGCTTCAGGTGTAAGAATTCTTCATACTTCTCTGCTCTCACGTGTTCTGGGTAGAATCTTTCTCGCATTGCCTTCTTAAACGTATCCCAAGAAAAGTCAGGTTGTTGACGCAGTGTTAGGCCAGTCATGGCCCACCAATTGTCCGCCTCTTGACGTAGGTAGTATGCAGCTGTATCAACTCGTTGATCCGCAGGGCAGTTCATAGACTCAAAGAGTTTGTCAAAAGTGCGAATCCAATCCTCAAGGATGCGAGGATCTTCTTGTCCTAAATAGCTCGGGGGATTGTGTTTCGCGATAAGTTTCGCTACATCATTGCGGTTGTTGAGACATTGTTGTTGTTGATTCTGAAGTAACACATTCGCGACTGTTTGGATGAGTTGAGTCAGTTGAACCATATTTTGAGCCAACTCCGTGTTCGTCGGTGCAACGCCACTGCTTTCGATGTTGTCTCTCATTGGAGTCATTATCTCCTTGAAAAGTATAGCGTATAAGAAATCTATCGGTATTCATAAATATTCTATTCTATCCAATAACTCACTAATCACGTAATGTATAATGTTCTTCTATTATAAGTCCAAATTTATCCTCAAATAACATATATGGATATGTCACACTTAAAAATATCTCAAGAAAATCAAAAGAATCACAAACTCAACCGAAATCAAAGTCTCACAACCTCACCACGCGCCTAGAATTTTATTTTAGTCCTAAAAGTTCTTACTTATTACTCAGTCATTTACTTTCCTAGTATTTTAGAAAAAGAAACAAATTTTGAAAACTTAAGGGAGTTTTAGAAAATCCCACAAAAAGTTGAAAACCATTTCAGAAAACCAAAGCTTTAGGAAACTTTTTTTTTTTTTGGAAATTTAGGAATCATTAAAAAACTTTTGAAAAACTTATTGAAAACTTTTTGGAAAAACGTTTTGAAAATCCACCCAAAACCATTAGCTCTGATACCAACTTATAACACCCCCAAATTTCCCACCCAAAAATACCTTTATATAAAACATTATTTATTAACTTTATTTAGAAACATCAGAATTGTTCCTCTCCATCAAACACATCAGGGAGGTAAAATACCCTTCGTGGTTAGCTAATGTGGTCCTCGTAGAAAAATCACCCACCTTCCGCATGTGCGTGGATTACACAGACCTGAATAAGGCGTGCCCTATGGATCCTTTCCCTCTACCGAACATTGACCACCTGGTGGATGAAACGGCGGGATGTGAAATCATGTCTTTCCTCAACGCCTTCTGCGGATACCACCAGATCTTCATGCACGAGGAAGACGGCAAGAAAACGGCCTTCATGACTCCCGAAGGGTTTTCCAGGCCGTACTCGGACGTACCATGGAGGCATACGTCAACGACATGATCATCAAGAGCGAAAAATCGATAACTCACGCCAACGACCTCCGGGAGATCTTCGCCATCATGAAAAAGTTCAACCTTCGGTTGAACCCGAAGAAATGCACCTTCGGCGTACAAGGAGGCAAGTTCCCGGGCTACATGGTGAGCCGAAGGGGTATTGAGACCAACCCTGAGAAAATCCAAACCATCATCAACATGGAGCCCCACACACTATGTCACGCCCCGGACCTATCCGGACACGTCAACAACCCGCCGTACAATACGAATAGTCAACTGCAGTCTAACACATCCATATTATACAAGGCGTCTTCAATATCATTCTAACATAAGTCATCCATAAACATACATAATAAGTAATTCAATACGCAGCGGAAAACATAGTTTAAAAACAAATGCCATACGGGGAAAGCATGAGCACGCAGGCTCTATAGTGAAAATATCTATGAGCATGTTTTATAAATTTTTAAAACAGAATGGAGGAAGCACGAACCAAGACTTCTCTCTGAGATGATCGCCCAATCAACAAGCACAGGTAACAAGCTCTAACCTCAACCTGAAATGGTGGTGGGACCCCCCCGAAAGGGGATCAGTATTCTATACGGCTATAAAGTACTGGTGTGGATGACATCTAATAGATATACAACAAGTATTTCAAACACAAGACCCTCAAATAGGGTGATAATATAATCTAGGGCGTAACCCCAAGTTACCCCTTTTCAAAATATACTTACTTTATATATAAAGTCAAGTAGTCGGCCCGTAGGCCCAAGGTTTGTTTACAAAACATAACCCAAACCCCGTGACCCCTAGTCATGACAATACATAGGGTCCAACCCTAACACATATGTTTGCATTTCTTGAGTCCAACTCAACTACATCACCATGCACCTTATATGACACAAGTGAATTACTCCACCATGCATTTCTTGAGTCCAACTCAACTACATCACCATGCACATCAATCACAAGTTAATTACTCCACCAATCTCCGACGTCATGTTCACCCATGCAATTCTAGATCTCGGGCTCAAGTGCATCTCCTTACATGGGCTGAACCTAGAGCTTATGTCTACTCAATGCAATTCTAGAGCACGGGCTCAAGTACATCTCCTTACATTGACATAGACCACAATTCCTAAGCACTCGCTATGCCTAGAATTGTAATATCAATAATCTATTTTGGGACATCCTTACGGACTGCCTCACCATGATCTTACATCATATTACATCAATTTAGTCATTTGCATCACAATCAAGTACATTAATTACAATCAAATCCTTAGATTCAATTCCTTAACAATTACAACAATCATAAACTAGTATTTCAATACTATTAAGATTATTCTTATCCATCATATATTCCATTTGTAAATATCTACATATTTAGATATATGTAGAAGAAACTTAATCATCCAATGTAATACATAAATGATCATTTATGTATCTACACAATTCACACATGAGTAAAAATGCCTATTTCACACAATAGATCATTTAACTCCATTTTTATCAATACGTTTCCAAATCATTTCCCATTTCATTCTTTGGCAACTATATCAATATTTCATCAAAAATTTATCATTTAGGTAATTTCATGCTTAACCTACAAGTTGTAAGCAACTAGATGTCGATCCTCACCTCAAATGAGCTTTAAATTGTTCCTTCTCAACCCAATGCTCAAGCTTTGGCCAAGGGGGTTTGAGAATTGATTCCTTGCTTAAAATGAGTGTTAAACAGCCTCCTCAAGGTGCTAGCTAAACTCCTAATCGAAGACACGAAAACAGTCCCTAGAACGGGTGTTTTCCGGTGAATTCGTTCCATAACCTTTCAAGGTTTTGTCTAGGTTAATTAGTATCTAACCTTTCCAACAATTAAAGTTACTTTGTAATAACATTTTATACACTACAACCAGTGTATAATAGTTCTTCAATAATTTATATGATTTAGGCAATATAAAAAAGAGTTTTGGATTCAAACTTACTTTGAATACAAAATCGAAATCTGCGAGGTATCGTTTTTCTTCGATGATTTGGAGGCCTTAAACTGCTCTGGTGGAAGCAAACCTCACCTCAATGGCAACTCAATAGGTCCACCCCATTTATGTGTTGTAACTTATTCTCCTTGTTTTTTAGGTGCTAGAAAGGTGTGGGGCGTACTCTCATGTCCCCTAATTAATTTGGGAGCAAAATATCCACCAATACTTCCAAAAGTGGAAAGATGGGTCCTATTGTTTTTGTCTTTTGTCATACGATGTACTTTTTGTACTCATCCCAATTTATTTAGATCAAGTTAACCTTCTACATCATATTATTGATCTCTAATATGTGTAGGATGGTCCCCATAATTTATATGATGTATAATTATAAAAGAAAACCCTACTCCCATTATTTAGCCTAATAATGCCAAAGATGTGACCATAGGCATTTGTATTCTTATCCAATCATTCAATCACTTATTTATGACATTAATATTCATATTGCTGGGCTACTAGCCATGAGGGTTACCCTCAAGTGGGTCTTGAGCGCCATTCTTGAATAATTTCTATTTTTAGCAGGTTAGGCCCAAAATAACATTTGGGCTGCCCGACCGTTCTTACTTTGTATCGAAGGGTTATATATTTTTATTTAAGAATGTTGGGCACCAATATCAATAAGATGGTCCAATTAATTATTTGGAAGTCCATTATTATTATATGAGCCCAAACAGTAATATGATTAATCACACTTTACGTAAAACTTTAATCGTTTTACAATTGTTCGATAATAGGGAAATTCAATACATAAGCTTTGGAATTTAGTTTGAATTTCAAGGACATTCGGGTGCGGTGTCACACACTGTGAAGGAAGTACAGAGGCTGACAGGCCAATTGGCAGCCCTCAATCGCTTCCTGTCAAAATCAGCGGAAAAGTCCCTCCCCTTCTTTGAGATCATGAGGAAGACCGTTGGCTTCCAATGGACAAAGGAGTGCCCAGTAGCCTTCGACGAATTGAAGGGGTATTTACAATCTCCCCCGGTGCTCTCCAAGCCCAAGGTTTGAGAGACATTATATCTCTACCTGGGCGTCAGTCCCGCTGCCGTCAGCTCCGTTTTTATCCGGAAAGAGGATGGGATCCAACATGCCATCTTCTATGTCAGCAAGACCCTCAGGGAGGCAGAACTCATGTATTCTCTCGTAGAGAAAATGGTACTAGCTATCGTTTGGACTGTCAAGAGGCTAAGCCATTACTTTCAAGCCCATCCGGTCCAATTCCTCATGCACCAACCCCTCGATGCATTGATGAGGAGCCCCACTTGCTCCTCCTGAATGGTGAAATGGGCTATCTTCCTCAGCCAATACAACATAGACATCCGTACGAGGCCCGCCATCAAGGGCCAAGCCCTTGCGGACTTCGTGACGGAATGCACGGAAAGATCAGCTGTGGACGAGGAGCCCCGGCACCCCTGGACGAATGGTGGACTCTCTACACAGACGGCTCCTCGGCTGCCAAAGCATGTGGGGGAGGCATCGTCCTCATCACACCCAAAGGCTTTTGAGCCTACTATGCCATCTGTTTCTCCTTCAAGGTCTCAAACAACGAAGCTGAATATGAGGCTCTCCTCTGTGGCCTTTGGCTGGCAGCAAACCTGAGGGCCAAGCAAATGCATGTGAAGTGCGACTCCAAGCTAGTTGTCGGCCAAATCTCGGGGGAATATGAGACCAAGGAAGGGAGAATGAAGCAGTACAAGGAAGCGGCCAAGGAATTGCTAAAGGTATTTAACGCACACTCCCTCACTCAAATACCGAGGGCTCAGAACTCTGAGGCAGACATTCTATCGAAGCTCTCGACCGAATCTCCGGAGCACCTCTCAAAGATCGCAAAAATCGAGGAACTCAGCCTATCAAGCATACATGTCAGCCCTGTCATGGAGATACACCTAAGGCCGGAGGATTGGATTTCGGATATCATCAACTTCATCACCACAGGGCAACTGCCCGAGGACGAAGCCCGCGAGAAACTAGCAAAGCTGAGGGCTCCAAGCTATACCCTCGAATACAGAAGGCTTTACAAACGATCCTACAACGGCACATTACTCTGGTGCCTTCATTAGGATGAAGCCGAAGTTGCAATGGAGTAAGTGCACAGTGGCATTTGCTCAGCTCACCAGGGACCCTTCTCTATGTCCCGAAGGCTTATAGTCCAAGGCTACTTCTGGCCTACGATGGCCCAAGATTGTGCAAATCTTGCTCGAAGGTGTGCCGCCTATCAACACTTTCAGAAGGCTCCCGGAAGGCCAACGGTTAACTACGCCTCCATCTGCACAGCAATACCATTCTCCAGATGGGACATCGACCTAGTAGGCCCACTGCTGAGGGGTACCTCCAACAATAGGTACATCATCGTGGCCATAGACTAATTCACCAAATGGGGGGAGGCAGAGCCCCTCGCCAACATTAACGAGACTAGGTGCCGCCATTTTGTTCTCAGACACATCCTCACAAGGTTTGGTGTCCCCCAACAAATCTTTTCCGACAAAGGAACTCAGTTTGAGGAACCCCCCTTCTGCGCCCTTCTGGAAGCATGGGGGATCAAGCACACCTTTTCCTCCGTAGCCTACCCTCAAGGCAACAGCCAAGTCGAGAATGCAAACCGCACAATACTGGAAGGCTTAAAGAACAAACTGGAGGCGGAAGGGGGAGGCTGGGTCGAAGAACTTCACAACATTCTATGGGCCTATCGCACCACCCCTAGGAGGGCAACTAATGAAACACCCTTCACCCTGTGATATGGATTCGAAGCTAAAGCTCCCACTGAGGTAATTCTCCCCACCCAAAGGGTGGATCAATACGAACCTGAGATCAACGACGCTAATATGGCCCTCGATCTTCACCTAATCTCGGAGCGCCAAGACCAAGCTTTCCTAAGGGCAGAGAACTACCCAAGATAAGTAAAAGGCTACATCGATGCCAACGGTCATTCCCGAGAATTTCAAGTGGGGGACTATGTCCTCCAAAGGAGGGATGCTAGTCAACCGACCGAGGGCGGCAAAATGGCACCAAAGTTTGAAGGGCCATACATATGGGACCGAGGTCTCTAGGCATTGGAATGTACACCACCTAGTCATATTCTATCAGTAACATATGAGTGGCCAAGCCCTCATAACTCACGAATGTACTTATCCAACGACTCAAGCCCCCCCCTTCTCACAAGAATTAATATATGTTGAGACACCAAGTACAAAGTGCATATGAGTGGCCAAACCCTCATCATTCACCAATATACGTGATCAACAGTCCAAGGCCCCTCCATTCATAAGGATGAATAAAGTGTGACACCGTCACACCAAGTACCAAGTACAGGGTGCACGAAATATGCCCACCATTCTTAAAAACATCAAGTGATTTTCAGTAAGTCGTTCCCCTCGAGGGCGCCCCCATGCATATATTAGTTCATGCATGTTTGTACACACACACAAAAAACCGAAGGCGCCACCTATCGGTCCTGGAGGCACCAAATGCCCTCGGTCATTTGCGACTAATATGCAAATAAAACCCTTCCTTGAAACGCTCTCCGAGCCATTACCCCAAGGGAATGGCAGGCAACAGACTATGTCCTGGGCCCAGGATTCAACTTTCACAAATGAAACACTTCTCGTGCTATCTCCCAAGGGTAAGCAGGCAACAGACTATGTCTCGGGCTGAGGGAACGACTTTCAAAACCGAGACGCTCTCCGCGCCATCCCCCAAGGGGAGACAGGGAACATACTATGTCTCGGGCCGAGGAAACGACTCTCAAACCCCTCGAAACCCGGAAGGTTAACACCAAGGGGGGATCCAACAACTTATATTGTTGCCTCCCATACAGACCAAGTCTTCCCTGGAAACCAAGTTTTTTGAAGCCTCCCATCACCCTTCAAAAAAAGGAGGGGGGGGGGGGGGGGTGTGAAGGTGTGACACCGTCCCCAAGCATGTTTACTTTTAGTAAAGGATGTAGTAAACCTTGAAAGATGATTTATGAATTTACGTAATTGTTAAATTTTATTATTTCTTTTACGTGAATAGTAAATTGCATGTGGGGCCCACAACGGGAGCGGAGGCCGCCCGATAATTCTTGAATCACATATTATATTCATCTTGGTCTAGATGACATTTATATGGTTGTGGATATTTTATTTGGGCCATAGGAAAGGCGCGGAGTTGACCGGTTGTCAAACGAGGCCCAATTACCGGTATTGGTAATTTAGTGGATAACAGCCCGAAATGAGTGTCGGAGACTCCTAAATTAATGTTGGGGAATGTACATCAATTCTAAAGGCCCATAATTATTAGGAACGAGTGACATATTTTATCTGGCCCGATAAAATAAAATATAATTAAAACAGATCGAGAAATACAACTTTCGGGGCCGATTGTACACATCGGGGCATAACGGGATGACCTCCCACCTAAGTGGGGGCCACCCCACGTTTTTGTGTGCTCCATTTGGCTGAATGGGAGCTGGAAGAGACAAGGAAAATGGGATGGGGTCGAACTATAGGAAGAGGGGATGGATTGAGACCAAACCCCATGTCCTACACATTGACTTCCCATTTGATTGAGGAGAGTTGTCCCCTATCGTTTCTCCTCCTCAATCATACGACCAAGGCAAGGAGAGGAGCTAAGGAGAAGACCCTCACAAAGCTCATAGCTTGAAGGAAGCAAGGAGTAAAGGAAATCCAACTCAAAAAGGCTAGAAATTAAGGTAAGAACTCAAATAGTTCTTTTAACTAGTTTTTGTAGTATGATTTTTAAGAAATCATATAGTGGATTAAACATGAAGTTCTACACGTTTAAAATTGTAGAATATTGATATAAAGTGGTGATATTTAACTTAGAGGAGTTGGTGAATCGATAGGAGTCGAAATCGCCGGAAACCGCCACTTTAAGGGAGTTGCTCGTATCTGTAGAACACGAAAGCCGCCCGGCTTTTGTGAAAGCCGCCCGGCTTTGGTCCAGCAGTCCAGATTTTCACTTTCAATTGGCCAAGAACGGGGATTGATCGAGGGGCTTAATAAGGGCAACTATTGTAGCACATCACGAGGTGAGGATGACTGACTATATTGCTTATAATTAGTGAGTTAATTTCATAAGATTGCCTAAAGTAATTAAATGGGATCTTCATGGATTATTAATGATTAATAATGCCTAAATGAAAATAATATTGATATGAGTAAGTGAAGCATGATATACAAATTTAGAATAATTGTGTATGATTATGTGAAATGAATGGAACGGCATGTTAATGGAATTACTATGATGACATTATGATAAAATATACTTTACTTCATGTATGAAATTCATGAATGGATTAAAGTGATATTTTTGATATTGAGATCAAACTATACTTGGGTTGGAAAATCAATTGAAATGAAATGCCATCTGGAAAATAGAAACTTGGCATGTTCTAAGAATATCCAATTAGTATCAAAATACTAGTCGGGGAATTAATATAAACAAATGATGAAACAAATCCTAAGAGGTAGGATTGTGAATAGATATGCCTTAAGTAGTCTCAAGAGATACTTTAAGGTTGAATTGTATGAACACTAAGGTGTGTTAGGGGTAGGCCTAAAGGCTAGCCAAGGGAATTTATTCTAGGCATAGGATTTGCTTGAGAATTGGATTATGAAAATAATTAGAGTTGGACTCTAGGATGACATGGAAATGTAGTTGGGCCGAGCCCTTGCCATGTAATATGATTAGCATGGAAACGTAGTTGGGCCGAGCCCTTGCCATGTATTTGTGATCATCGTGGAAACGTAGTTGGGCCGAGCCCTTGCCTTGAAGTTATGGTTGGTATGGAAACGTAGTTGGGCCGAGCCCTTGCCATACAAATTTCGATGTGTTATATTGAGTTAGAGGATTGTATAGAAATGTAGTTGGGTCGAGCCCTTGCTATACAATTGGGGCTCGATGGGACCCCACGGGGTTATCGTGACTTGCGGTCACGGGGGAATGGAAATGATGAATTCTAAATGAATATGGGCCCACGGGCCGACTACTTGTCTTCATATAAAGTAAGTATGATTTAAATAGCAAAAAGGGGTAACCGAGGGTTATGGCCTATAATGTAATATCACCCTGAATTGAGGGTCTTAGAAATTTAAACATTGATTATACTTAGTATAGTTGATATTGTACTTGTCAAATGTTTCCAAGTACTGACCTCCCCTTCACGGGGGAGGTCACCTCACAGTTTCAGGTAGAACTTGAAGGTTGCTGCCACCGCCCATTGCTTCGGGAAGATCGAGGGGAGAAGACGGGGTTCGTGCTTCTTCTGTTTCTGTTTTTAAAACAATTTAAAACAATGCTCATGGATAATACTTTCTGAATAATTACTTTGGGGGCTTGCATGCCTAATTATGCCAAGTGTGGCTTGAACACTTGTATTAACTGTTTCCGTTGCTTTAATAAATGTTTTACATTATGTTGTTTATGGATGTACTAGGTGTGAATGGTATTCAAGACGTCTGGTATAGTATGGATGATTCGGACTGCGGTTGACTATTCGTACTGTACGGCGGGTTGTTGACGTGTCCGGGTGGGTCCGGGGCGTGACAGAAGGGGAGTAACCTCAACGAGCAATCAATGAGTAAAAGTTTTACAGTCCACAACGGAACACTCTTCGGCAGCAAACCAGAAGGCTTCTTTCAAGGCAATCCAACTACTATCGAAGGCTCCCTTTCAACAGGTGTTACTAAAATTCTACTAAGGCCACACTTTGGAAGCCTTCAGCACATGACGGGCACTTTGTCACAGTGCGTCAAAATAATTTCAATACTAAACACGTATACGTAGTATAGCGTAGTAGAGTTCGTATCCACAGGGAAAGGAATGATTCTCTTTTTATGAAACTAGTAATTAAAAGGGGGTTTTTTGGGTTTTGAGTGATTTAATTCAATTAAGAAACTAAGATGAACAACCTATATGTGTTTAATTCAAGAATAAAAGGGACTTGGCTTTGCTACTTTCCACTTGTTGATATATTTTAGTCGGTCCTTGTTATATCTATAACTTATCCCCTCTCGAATACTCAATCGAGGAGTATCTCCAATTCATCGAGGGTAGTTATTAACAACGACCGTTCATTAATAACCCTTACTATTAATCAAACATAGAACAACGCCGTATACCGATATAATAGTAGCATTCAATCTTTTTAACTCCTTGATGAAATCAGTTGAGATTGATAACCTTAACAGAACGGTTTCGGTTTAACCAACAAAATTGATCCCTCTTAAGTTTATTAACCACGACCATGCATTAATAAACCGGAGTTACTTACTTATGAAACCACCAATGATTAACCATCGGTTCGTTGATCGTTTCTAGTAGTAATTAATGTCGGAACGTTAACTAATCGTCACTTAGCAACCCTCCAACATTAATATAGAATGAGATTAAGGGAAGAATTAATAATCAAGAGAAGAAGTTAAGAAAATAACTCACAACTTTAATAATCAACAAGCTTCAAGAGCAAAACCAAGAATGGAAGTTTAGCTCCTCATTTGGAGACTAAACATAGCTAGAAAAATATAAAGAAATGCTATTCTAAACTGAGCTTAAGAGTATGGAAGAAGGAATTGGATGCTCATTTGTGAAGGAAAGGGGGTGTATTTATAGGCTTTTGGGATGGGATTCGGGTACTCGATCGGGTATATACATGGTACCCGATCGAGTATGTGTGTAATACCCGATTCGAGGTATACTCGATCGGTTTCAGGCTATTTTCCACAGGTATACCCGATCGGGTATATGTTTATACCCGGTCGAGTATGCTTAGAAAGTAGTATTCGAGCCATACTCGACTGATCTTCGTTTAAAACTCAAAGGCATACCCGATCAGGTATGTCGGTCTACCCGATCGGGTATAGACATTTAATCGTGGCCGAAATCCTCCCGGCATGTTCCCTTGTCTTCAGATCTGATCTGATTTGAAGTTTCAACCTAATACCCGATCGAGTATAGGTAATACTCGACCGAGTATAGACCAAAATTCAAGATCCTTCTTTTGTCTTCAAATTATGCACCTTCCTTCTACTTTTTGGGTTCACCAACTGTACTTTGAGTGATCAAGACCTGTTTGAGCTCAGAATATACCTAATCTAAACTATTTACAAGAATTTAACAAACTAATCTATTACACCAAAAGTGTGTAATTTCCAAAGTAAAGATCAAGCAAAACTAATTAAAAACACAAACATACATATGGAAATTACAAACGTATCAGCACATCAACCAACACCCAAGGCTCCTGTTCTACAAAGGGGCTACATATGGCTAGATCCACGCTTAGAAGCTCCCGGCAGATCAGTCATCGCTGAAGGCTACTGGTTTGTTTACAGATTGAACAAATATGTTTCTAAGTCCATGACTGAAGGGCCCCCGGCTTCAATGGAGGGGGCTCACAACTCAAAGGAAGTTGAGTTTACATAAGGAAGTTGGTATACACCGAAGGTTTGAGGGCAATTTTTCTAAGTCCACAGCACCAGACCCCCCGGGTAGATGACGAAGGGCTAGCTGTTTACACGAATAAAGGAAGGTGTTGACCGAGGGCTCAATGGTGAACTTACTTAGAAAACTTTCTAAGTCCTAAACATTTAGCCCTCGGTCGACTCATGGTACGGACATACATTCATAAAACTATGAAGAAGGCATAAAAGGAAAGCATCCTTTTTTAACGGAGAACTGTATGTTCTCCCAGAGCATCATCCTCATACCGGCTGAGAGCTGCCTTATCCAACTGAGGGGTAGCTGCCCTAGGGAATTCCCTCAGGTCCAGGGTGCCATGCATGATGGTAATCCCCTTTTTAACGGAGAACTGTATGTTCTCCCAGAGCATGGCCCCCTCACCCATCTGTTCCGAGGGGGGGGGGGGTTGGAAGCAGTCATCGCCGTCACGACCAAGGGATCAGGAGAGGAGTGCTCCTCAAGAATCATAACGGGGGTAACCTTCTTCCTGGCATCCCCCATTTTATGCTTCTTCCCGGCGGGTATCACGGCTTTGCCCGCCGCTTTCCTCTTCGCAGCTGCGGATTGGGTGCCTACGGCATCAGCATCAGCATGGACATCACCATCCTTCTTGAAGAATTCATCGACGGGTTTTTGGGTCCCCGTCTCCTTCTTCTTTGGCTCATCGGCCAATTTCTTCTTCATATTAGCGAAGGATCGCACATCCATTGCCTCCCATGCGTGTTCTACTACAATAACAAAACACAAGGAAAACGCTAAGTACAAAAAGAGCAGCCTTCGGGATTCACCTCCGGCACTCTCGTAAACACAATCTAGGGAGGGTATCTCTCGTCCTTCTCCCCCATTAGTCGGTATCGGCGAAAGTTCAATCCGTATAGTTCATCCAGAAGGGTGGCGTCTTTAATCGTCACCTGCTTATTGGACCCCTCCGGCTTCTCAGCAAGCTTCCTCCCATGTCTCTCGAGAGCAACGCTCCCTACCTTTGGGTGCCTCCAGAAGTTATCACGAGGAGGGGCGGGGAAGGGGTTCTCCACCATGAGGATGTAACAAAACTTGTCCTTCCATCCTTTGTGGGATGAAGGAACTTCGGAGAATAGCCTGAACTCCGGGATTTGCTGCAAATTGGCAAAGCCTCCGATGTTTGAATGTCCGCCCCGGCAGAGATTGAACGAGAGAAAGACTAATCTAATGTGGGTTCGACCTTTCGGCTCTGGCATAGGAAAAGGAAACCAGTCAGGTAAGAGTGGTTGTTGGGTGTCAACTGACAGGGGGCCAGCTTCACGAACCTCAAATACTCCAACATGAATGGGTGGAGCGTAAATCGGAGCCCCAACTCTACTGACAAGATGTGAACGACAAAACATCCCTCGGGCGCGCGCAACAATACGTCATCTGGCCCCGGTTCAACCACACGTGCCGAAGAGCCTACGAAGAACTGTGTAGCCTGATATTTTTCACCCGTTGCCCTCGTTTTCACATCCAGGGCCGCAGTGTTCAAATATGAGTGCACTTCGGGGATACCCACTGGCTGCGCTGCATCTACATCAGCTGTCTTCTTCTTCAGCGCACCCCTCACCTTCTTCTTTTTCTTACCCGAGGCCACCCTAAGAGGTTCCGGGTCGAGAGGCCGGGAGCTGCTCGCCTCACCAGCATTGCGCGGGGGAAGGACAACGTTGGTGACCTTCTACCTCTCCTTCTCCTCCTCCTCCTCGGCAACTTGGAGGGCTAGAGCCAATTCTTCGTCCTCAACCACTTGTTCGAACTCTTCAGCCTCCGCTTCAGTCTGGAGGTTTTCCTAAACCCTCTCGGCAATGGCTGAATCGTTACTCGCGAAGGCTGCTCGCTCGAGGACTATACATCAAAGTAGCTCTCTAAATGGAGCGGAACCTCCCCGCAGATGTTTTGAGAATCGCTTGCTAAGGACATCTTTCGGATCTACGGTGGGGGAGATATGAAGAGAGAGGATTTCCTAAGGCCTCTCTAAATACTAGATCTAAAGGGAGAAAGCAAAATATGTAGGGAAACTCAAGAACAGGTGAAGAACTTACCTCGGAAGTTTGGTTTTGATCAAACATGTGCTTTCTCTCTCTAGAAATTTTTGGCCAGAGAGCTTCGCTAACAACCAAAGGCGTAAGAGGGAATGGGATCCGGCCTTGGGATATTTATAGGCCCCTAACCATGGTTAGCCTCGAGGCATGGGCCTCCGGTTAAAAGCCCATCATTGCGGGCCGCGGTTTTGACCAATGGTGGCACCCGCCCGTTCTTCAGCCAACGGACGCATGCCACATGGACCCCACCACCAATGGCTATATTTCAGCGGCAACATTGCGACAATGTTCTCAGCTGAAACCCTTCGAACAAAAGGACGCTATGCCTTCGGCTCGCTTCACATTTCCCTCGAGTGGCCCTCCGGCAATCACATATCAGCTTAACATGAAGCTTACGGATCATCATATACTACTACGCCCTTCGCCAACACATGCCCTCGGATCTACGCAGCGCATAGTTACTCCTTTTCCCTCACTTACCTTTCGGCAAAAGGAGTGAGGAACTCCAGGAATGCACCCCTCGGGAACCGTTATAAACAAAAATTCACACAATGTAGAAAAGATGCAAATGGCACATGCAGCGCCCGGTCAAACAATGAACACAACCCCTCGAGATACATAATCAACGAGCCCCTCGGGAAGCACGCATAAAATAAAGATTGACTTGCAAACGATCAGCCAATATACAAATAGTGATAGAGCAGCCTTCAGGGCAGCAGAAGATGCACACTTATGAACACTCCCCTCGACAGCGCCAAAGAGAAAAAAACCAACGGAAGGAAACTCCCGCAACGAGGACGCCTTTGGCAGAACAACCACAATTACTCCTTTTCCCTCAATTACCTTTCGACAAAAGGAGTGAGGGACTCATGAGAGAGTATATGGCCTAGGGACCCCCAGCCCACAGACTCCCACTTCTCTTACGCAGGCCCATCAAGCCCGGTGAGCACACAAAGCCCAAAAGCAGCGGCCCAAGCATGAAGAAGCCCACGCTGCACATGTGGATGCCTTCGGCCCTATGGCCGAGGGCTCCAAATTCTAGGAGACAACTTGATAAGGGACTACAAAGCTTTTGAGAATTTCCAGCTAAAATGTTAGCCTTTGGCTATTCAATGCCCTCGACAGTATATAGCCTTCGGCTATATGACGCCTTCGGCTATATGATGTCTTCGGCTATGTGATGCCTTTGGCATATAGCAGACTCGATGAAGATTCCTCTTAGAGACAGGCAATCACCGCATTTAATGTGGCGTCACGTCCAACCACCGCATTTAATGCGGTGCACATGCAAATGCCGGTACCACCCTGATTGAGTTGACCCTCGGCCATCAGATGTTTGACACGTGTCCCTGCCTAGCATTTATGGCTACTATAAATAGCGGCCGTTTTCCATTGTAATGGACACAACTGATATATATTGAATATACACTCTTTTTCTCTCTTACTTGCTCTGACCTCTCTCTAAGTTATTCTCCGTAATAACCCTTCGTATAAGCTACCCCCGGGTACGCTATCCATCAGAAGTGAAATCTCAGATCGATGTGTTTAGTGCGAGAATGAAGAACTTGGTTGCATGAGATAACAATCACACTTTTTGAGTCATTGTAGATTGATACATTGTCAAAATGAAATCCAAAGTCACGTAGTTAAGTCCTCATCCATAATACTTGTGAACATTAGCTAGCGACGGTGACATATTCAACCTCGATCGTAAATGTAGACACACAATTTTGCTTTTTAGAGGACCAATAGATCAGTAGACACACAATCAAGCTTGCAAGCTGGGATCATCGGGGCTTTCCATAGTGACATCGTCGTCTAGTGACTTCATCACCACCTCCGTCGTGTAACTTCATTACTCTAACTGCTTCAGTGACTCCTTATCCCAGAGTCATCCAGTGACTCTAGTGTCGCCCCTATGTCCAGTGACTTTGTTGCAGTACTTTCTCCAGTGACACCGCCACAATAACTTACCTCAAGTGACCAACCGCCACCCCACAGTGACTGCCACCCCAGAGCAATGACTATCGCCCCCCGCGTCACCAGATCTAGCTCCCAGCCCCATCCTCTTTCCCCACCACTACACTCCCCAACCCTGGTTTCCTCTCCACCCCTCCCCAGCCTTCCACCCCCTTCCCCGGCCCTGCACAACCGCTATCCTACCCTCACAACCCACACCCCACCCCCACAGCCGCAAATAGGGTCACTACCACTCGCGAAATCCAAGTAACCCTAGCCCTCGTCAACCATTGGTGTTGTATGTGTTTGCCCTCTTCATTTCACTAGTCGCCAGGTTCATCGCCAATCGTAGTCGCACACAGCAGATTGAGAAGAAGATGAGAAGGGCAGCGGCTCATATGTGGTAGTACGTAGGGTGGCGACAGTGGGATGGGTGTAGCAGTGGCAGCATGTACACGATGATCCAATCAGTTCTCGAAGGCAACTCTCATCTTCCCTAGATCTGATATGTGTTATAGAGAGCAGAGAAGTGAGACACGTAGAATATAGAAAAAATGGCACAAATATAACTTGAGGACTCTTATTGGACTAAAATATGACCGGATTTCCTTCAGACAAAAAAGAGACTAAAAGCCCATTGAATTGTACGCTAACTTATCTTCTGAAACTTATCTTCTGACCTTTCGCACCCACCCCTGGCCGGCCTCCTAAACATGCAACAAGTCTTCCCCCTTCGATCTGGTATCCGTCTGGGCAGCACTCTGTCGATAACAATGAGTGGTGTCACCGGCGTTTCTTCTCCTTCTCATTTCTCATCCCGTCCTTCGCCGCCTCGCCGCCGCGCTGTCACCATCACTCCTCTTCTCCTCCATCGTTGGAGATGAAATCGACCAGCAACATAAATCTGTCCTCCACGGCCGTCGCACTGTCTCCATCGCTCCTTCTCATATCTCAAAATCGTGAGGATGAGATTGAAAGGGTGATATTGGGGAAGAATGAAATCCTAGGGTTTTGGTGGTTGCACAGTCAGGTTGGGGCGGCATACAGGAAGGTGATGGGCTTGGAAGGGGGCTCATAGGATTTTTCATGGGGCTAAGGGCGGGATTTTTTCCAGGGGCATGGGAAGCTAGGGAGGGGGTTGGGTGGGGGGGATTGGGGGCTGGGAAGGGTAGGCCGAGATATGGCTATGAGGGTGGTATGTGAGTTGTGTCAGATGGCGGCGATCGGAATGCTACGGCGGTGGCCGAAGTTTGTGCTACGACGGCTCCGAGCTGGGAGAAGTGATATTGTTGTTGCTTTAAGTCTTGATATTACTGTTACACACATGTGGTTGGGGGTTGAGGAGGGGGGACAATGGCAGTGTCGTTGGAAAAATCGCCGGAAAAAGTCAATTGAGAATTTTCCGGCTATCACAGTGACACGTTTCCGGCGATAGTGACATGTTTCCGACGACAATGACATTCGTAAGTGACATGAAAATCTGGCAGTGAAAACTTCTCAGTGACATGAAAAAATCGCAGTGACATAATTATTTACAGTTACATCATTCTTTTCCAAATCTATGACTTCATTACTCACATTTTTGTCAGTATTTGAAACTAATCATTTTTTTGGAAATTGAGTTGAATTTAGTAATATTGAGGGGAAAACCCCTCAATATTATGAGCGTATTGTTTTGTTCAAGAAGTTCTATTTTAATCCATTTAATATTACTTCATCTCTTTTTTGTCCTATTTTAAAGATGGTCATATTTTTGTCCATTAAATCTCTAGGAGTAATATCTCAGTCATTATTCTTAGATTAAAGGTTTATGCTGAAAATCACTCTCATTCAAAATTTAATAATGACTATAACCACTGGCGGAACTAGGGGCGGCGAGCCGGTGCTGGCGCTCCCCCTTCTCCGGCGGTGGTTCTGTATATATATATATGTATATATCTCAGCCCCGGTTCAGAAAGTATTCATATATTAAAGTGGATTCGCTATTTGAACATATGAGTTGTGATAATTTAAATAGTAGGGTGGAGGTTGGGAGAGCTCTATCTACCTAAATGGCCTGGGTTCAATTCTCAAGAACAACAATTTTTTTTGCTTTCTCCATTATTGCTTCTTTAGACTTGAGCTCATTTGGTAATTATTTATGTTAAATTAAATCACTCTAGGATGCAATGTTGTTTAAATCACACTTTTTGAATTTCTATATATTTTATTTTAAATTCTCATTTCTTCAATTCAAATTAATTTTAATCATTTCTTCTTCTAATAATGACATATACGGACGTTGTCATTTAATGTCAAGAATAATTCTAAAACTACTTTAAGTTAATATAAGTATTTACCTTTTGTTTAGTATAATAGCATTTTTATTTGAAACACACTACATATACATATATATAAGTTTCGGATCAAATAAAAAAAGTTCTTATCATTAAAATTGATCGAGAATAAATCTTGTGTATTTAACTTGAGATCCGATGAGTCAAAATCAGTCAACAATGCACTATATTTTATCAAAAACTCGGTGACAATTTGATAAATAAATCAAAATTTTCTCTCATTGTGAAAAAGTGTAAAATAAATATTTACTAGTGTACCAAAACGAGTAAAAAATACGTCTGTTCTCATTTTTCACGGGAATAACTCTTTTTATTAGAGCCTCACTCTATATGTATTAATAATTATTTTTCACTCGTTTTTATTTTATCCTAATAAAAAATTGTTTTTCAAAAAAAAATATAAGAGCACCCCCTCAAATTATTGTCTGGTTCCGCCGCTGTATAACATTAAATTAAAAAAATAATGTATCACTCTCTAAAACAAAATTCATAACTTTAAGATGTGTTTGGAATTAACATAGATTAAAACAAGGTAAGATTAAAAAGAAAATAATTATGTGAACGAAACCTAAAATTTATGTAATAGGAATCTCTAATAAAATAGGGAAAAAGTACCAATATACTCTTATAGTATGGGTGTGAGAATAAATATACCCAGGGCCGATCCTAAGAGTTTTTTGGTCTGAGTCGAACTGTAAAAAAGGCCCTGAGGAATTTTTGGGGAGGAAAGTTCATGTCCGGAATTACGGACAGGAACTGCCATCCGGAAGGCGGTCGCCGCCTTCCCGGTGTAATTTTTTGATGAAATTTTTATTTCATGTTCCTCATCAAGTCTAATTTATCCACAAAAAAATGAAGCTAAAAATTCGATCGTGAAGGCCGTCAAATGATTTTTGGAAGATAATCACGCCAAAATATACATATAAAACGCAATTAACTTCCAAAAATTATTTGATGGCCTTCCCGATTAAATTTTAAGCTGAAATGTTTTGTGGATAAACTAGACTTGATAAGGAACATGGCATAAAAACTTCATCAAAGAATTTCACAGGAAAGGCGGCCAAATGCCACCGTCCGAACGGCGGTTCCTGTCTGGAATTCAGGACATGAACTTTCTTCTATATAAAGGTAACTAATGAATTTCTGGGCCCTAATTTTTTTACAAATTTGTAGGCTTGAGGCAGTTGCCTCTTTGCCTCATCTAGAGGTTCGGCCCTGAATATACCGTTGTTATATTTTTGGAACAAATATATTCCTAAAGTATCTGTTGAAGTGCATATATACTCTGAACTATTTAAAGGTACAAAAATACCCCTCATGTTCTTATAAAGGAGCAAATATACACTTATATATGGACTTTGAATAGATAAAATAAATTTCAAAAAACTCTAAAAATAAATTATAAATTCGATATTTAAAAATAAAAATTTATTACTCCGTATTATGTTAAAATATTTACTTTTTAATTTTAAAATTGCAAAATTAGTATTCTTCCATCGTAAATGAAGCATTTCAAATTGATAAATACTTCCCCCGTTCTTAAATAAATGCAACGGTCAACATTTCACACTTGCCGAGACACAACTTTGACCATTAATATAAATGATTTTGTATTAGTAAAAAAATTAAAAAAATTAGATTATGAAAATTTACAATGAGACAAGTTTAACAATATTTTTTTCATTAAATAATATTATTACATTAATAAATAAAACGTAGTCAAAGTAGAACATGTGAATAGTGTAAAAGTCAAAGTGTTGCATTTATTTAAGAACGAAGGTAGTATTAATTTTAGTCTTGTTGTGAAATTTTGAACACATTACTATATTTTTTGAAATTACATTCTTTGATTTTATTTAACCTTAATAAAATTAAATTCCCTATTTTGTAAGCCTGGACTATTTATCGTCATACAAAATATGTAATTTTATAGTGCAACACATATGTTAACATTTTTTCCGAAAAATCTTAAATATATAGTAAAGTTCTGAAATAATATTTTATACTAACAATATTAAATTGTGATATATAAACATTAAAAGAGAGAATTGGACACAAGTACATTTTTAAAATTGTCTATTTATATATTTTCAATTAATAATAAATCTTTGATTTTTTTGAAATTTATTTTATCAATTTAAATTCAATAAAGGTATATTTGTTTCTTTATAGCAACATGAGGCATATTTTTGCATCTTAAAAAGTTCAGAAGTATATATACACTTCCACATATACTTCAGAATGTATTTATTTCGAAAAATAGAACATGAATATACTTCGTATTTGCTCTCACATCTGTACTAAAGGAGTGTATTTCCACCTTTTCTCAATAAAATATACTCCCTTCGTCCCGGTCATTTCATCCAACTTTCCTTTTTGGACAATCCCAATTAATTCTTCCAACTTCCACTTTTGGAAAAAATATGTGGTTCACATTCATTCACTTTTTTCTTACACAACTACAACCATACATTTTCACTTTATTCCCACTACCTAAATTTGTGATACCGATCAAAACCGGAAGAAATGATCGAGACGGAGGGAGTATTGTTCTGTGTATAAGTAGTTTTTGGTATTAAAAATGTATTCAAGTCTCTTTCAAAAAAACAAATGTATTTAAGTCTATTTATAAATAAGTCTTCGAGTTAACTATGATATGGCTTGTCCGTAGGGTTGTATACGAATCGAATCGAGTCGAATAATGAGATTTTGTATTTGTATTTGTTTAATTTTTCAAATACGAATTCGAATTCAAATATGAAACGAATATTAATTTTGATTTGTATTTGTTTAACAATACGAATAATTAACGAATCATATACGAATATCGAATCGATTTGAGTATAAGTTAAATATTAGTCAAATATCACTCTAAAAAACTTTTCTTATACTCCGTCTTTTTTATGTTGTACAATGTTTGCTATGACTTAATGTGTGTTTTTAGAATTTAAGCTTAATGGATCAATGCATTTTTAGATGGTATACAATATAATAAAGTGAATTAATTTTATGATTAATAAATATAAATCTATTTCAAATTTTTTGAAATATACACTAACACACACATATTAGAAATTATATATACTTATAATGTGTGAAATAGGTTGATAATTGTATATATCAAAGTCAAAATTCTCCAATTTTATTCTTCAAATCGAAAACATAATTATTTGTATTGTATTTGAAAGATATTTGAACCAAAAAATTGATTTGTATTCGTATTTATATTATGATTTATTACAAATGAGTTTGGAATCTGTATGCAAAAATGTATATATGAGCTACACTTTGAGAGTATGGTTATCTTTTAAAAGTTATTAAAGTGTTATTACTATTATTATTAATATTGACATTAATATTATCATTATTATTAATCGAATATATTTGGTTAATATTCGAATCGAATACATTGATATTCTTATTTGTATTTGATAACAACTCGAATCAAATTTAATATTTTTATTTGTATTTGTATTTGAATTTTCCGAATTGGAAAGGTCTTATACTAACCCGAATAGAGTTCGTTTACGAGCTCAGCACTGGACGAGGGCTAGACTTTTCTCTGTTGGTTTGCAATCGAAATGTAATGCGTGAGGCGTGACGTCATTCCTTGCAAACCTCAATTTTATTAATTTATATTGTCGTTAATTTTATTAATTTATATTGTCGTTAATAATCTTTCCACGTGAGAGAAAATGTAAAGTAATTCCACCAACTTGCCCACTTGCCCACTAGAAGTTTCAAAGTATCTATCTGGTGGAGCTATCGGTTAAATAAAATATCCAACAAAACTTGAATAAAATAAATTCCATCATCTTTATTGTCCTATACTATAAAACCCCTCCTCCAGTATCCTCTTCCAAGATTCAAAAACCCAAATCATAAAAATATCCAAACGAAACTAAAGTCGAATGGATCAACCAATATGGAAGGAGTTACTGCCGGCGAACATTCCGGTGTATCGCCGGAGTTCAAGCTTCATAAGTCTCATGTCATGTCTAACGGAAACGTGGGGTGACTTGCCACTTAAAGTGGATGATTCTGAAGATATGGTTATTTATGGGCTCCTGCGTGACGCCGTTAGTGTTGGATGGACGCCGTTTAACTTCACTGCCACGCCGAGTGAGGTTAAAACCGAGCCATGGGAATCGACCGAGCCAGCTGCGAGCCCGGGCTGGGCGGCTGATGTGGCTTGCCTGGTGGACACTGCGGCGGCTGCACCGGCGGCTGTGCAGTCTAAAGGGCGGCACTATAGGGGAGTCAGGCAACGACCGTGGGGGAAGTTCGCGGCGGAGATAAGGGACCCGGCTAAGAACGGCGCAAGGGTGTGGCTCGGAACATACGAGAGAGCCGAGGAAGCCGCTATTGCTTATGATAAAGCGGCTTACAGGATGCGCGGCTCCAAGGCGCTGTTGAATTTCCCTCACAGAATCGGCTTGAATGAGCCGGACCCGGTCAGAGTTACGGGGAAGAGAAGACTGCCCGAGCCGATTGCATCCTCCCCGGCTTCTGGAAGTGGCTCGCCGAAGCGGAGAAGAAAAGTAGCCGCGGCTGTGAACGCCGAGTCGGATGTTGAGAGCCGGTCAGCCGAGTGCCATGTTTGTATATTTCCGGTGGGGCAGCAGCTTATGGTCAGCCAGATAGCTGTTTAGCTGAGTTGACTGCGGAGGCGCGTTTGGATGGAGGAATGGAATGTACACATTAATACTTTACTCAATTTTGATACACAATCATCTTTTCTCTTATTTTTATTGTTTGCTCATCGTGGCGAACAATATCTGTATATTAAATTAGACTACCCTCGGTGGAAAAAGTGTGTGTACATAACATATTCTAGGCATTTGATATGTGAATAGTCACTTCTTAAAAATTGATTTATTTGCGTATTTACATAATTAAATTAAGATAATTGTTCAATCAAAACACGGACAAAGTCAATCAATCTTTTAAGAGGACTTAGACTGTGTTTGGCATAACGAGCTGAAGTTGGGGGCTAATGTGTAAAATAATAGCTGGATTACAAGAAATTACAAAGTAATCCTACAATAATATAACACATTATTACGCCCCTCTCAATTTGTGCAGGGGATACAACGCGCGGATTGGAACGTAAAAATTTAAAACGTTCACTAAATAAATTTTTATTAAAAATATCAGTTAACTATAATTGTGTGGAATATATTTAACAATCAGATCTCCATGAGCTACATGTTCTAGAACAAAGTGATAGTTAATCTTGATGTGTTTGTTGCGGTCATGTTGAATAGGATTAACCGCCACATGGAATGCTCAGACATTGTCACAATGTAACTGAACTGGAGTAGAAATAAGAATGCTCATATCCACATGAAGAGAACGGACAGAGAGGTTGTCCTGAGCAGTATAAGCTATGGCCTTGTATTCAGCTTCAATGGAGGATTTGAAACTCGTCGATTGCTTATTGGACCGCCATGAAATAAGATCATTTCCCAGAGAAACTGCATATCCAGTAGTGGAACAGGAACTATCGGGACACCCAACCAAATCAGCATCAGTATAAGCCACAATAACATAAATATTCCTATCGGAGCGCAACCATAAGCCATGCGCGGATGTGCCATGTAAATTTCTGTAAATTCTCGTGACGTCCAATAAATGTGAGGTACGTAAAACATACATAAACTGAGAAACAAGATGAACATCATAAGTAATATCATGTCTAGTGAGATTCAAATACTAAAGAGCACCTACCACGTTGCGATACTCAGTAACATCATATAATAGCTCCCTGCCCATAAGAGAAAGTGTAGTACGAGATGGAAGGGGGTACCAAGATACAGGTTTGATAGTATGAAAGTGAAAACGGCATAATAAATCAATGATATATTTTTCGAGAAATAAATAATCCCTCAGAATTACGACGAGCTTGGATACCTAAAAAATAATGAATATCCCTCAAATCCTTCCTAGAAAATTAAAGAGACTATGTATGAATGACTGACCGAACAAAGGATATAGAAGACCCAGTAAATCAGGATATCACCCACTTAAAGAAGAATATAAATTGTCTCAGACTCAGAATGATAGACAAACATGGAAGAGTCGAATTTACTCTAACAAAACCCACGACTCTGTAAAAATCCACTAAAACGATGAAACGAGGCATGAGGAGCCTGTTTAAGACCATATAAAGCCTTTTGAAGGAAACTGACATGATTAGGAAAAGAACGATGAACAAAACCTTGAGGCTGACGCATGTTGAACTCCTCAGTTAAACAACCATGTAAGAATGTATTTTTTAACATCTAATTGACGTACAGACCAACCCAGAGTAACCGCAACAGAAAAACATGATGAACTGTAGTGGGCTTAACAACAGGAGTAAAGTTTCAGTAATATCAACCCCGGTATATTACTTAAAATCCTGAGCAACTAAGCGAGCCTTATGACGCTCAACAGACCCATCAGAATGGTACTTAGTCTTAAAAATCCACTTACAAGTCACCACATATTGAGTGTGATCCAAGGGTACCGAATCCCAAGTCTTTTAGTAATTAAAGCATTAAATTCATCAGCCATGGCAGCCCGGCAAACAAAAAAAAATTATTTGCTTGTGAAAAACAAGTAGGATCATCCGGGGGAGACAGAACACATAGTTTAAAAATAGGTTTGGGTTTAAAAAATCCACCCTTAATTAGCACGTGCACACATAGGATGAATATTATGTGGTGTAGGGGTGGTGAATGAAAGGTCATCAGTCGGGGGGTAGGGGTGGCCGAAGATGGAGAGGACGACGGAGAAACAGATTGTTCGATGGTGGATGAAGGGGATGGTTGGTGGGGTTGAGGACACTGATGAGTGTAGTCTAGGATATGGCGGGCAACATGGGAGGTGACTATGGTCTTGGGGTGGACGGTGCGGTGGTTGGGTTGGGTCGCGGTGAAGCCGACAAAAGAAGTGGAAGGTTGGGGGACGGATTCTAGGCAGTGGGTCGAGACACGGAAGAGGATTGCCACGTGTTCATGGGTAGTATGGGAACTGGTTTGGGAAGCGGGAAATGAGTCGGGATAAGGAAAATGATTTTCAAAAATTGTATATCACGACTAATGTAAACATGACCAATGTAGGATGACAGACAACGATAACGCTTATAGCCCGGAGCATACCTAAGAAAAACACAAGGTATGGAACGTGGTGAGAGTTTATTAGAAGAGACCAGAATAAAATTAGGAAAACAGACACAATCAAAAACACGAAGAAAATGATACTCCAGAATTTTATTAAAAAGTTTTTCATAAGGGTTTACTCCGTTTAAGATGTAGTGGGAGGCCACAAGTGATTAATTTAACATTACCAATATGAGAAGTAGGTAATTTAGTACCATTACCAACATACACTTTATGTGGAATAGAATAAGCAGTTTTATGAGAAGTAATACCTTCATTTGGAGTCATATAAGCGGAGGCCCCAGAGTAAGGATACCAAACAACGTCATGATGCTCACCGATGGGTAGAGCTGCTAATACGAGAGCGCTAGGACCAGTGAAATAAGAGCAAGATAGAGCCGAATGACCTGGCGAAAAGCAAAACTGACAAACCACTGGAGGAGGTGACTGATAAAAATGATCATGGGAAACCCACACTAACATTATGAGTAACACAAGCAGGAAATTATACTTAATGACAACATTCACAACTAACATTACAAAATACCGAACTTGGACTTCCCGTTTGTGGACCATGTGGTGGAGCAACATGTTGGCGGAAAGCGGGACCATAACCCTTCATTCCTCCATAGCCAGCGTGAGGTGCCGTGGGCTGATTGTAAAGGCCACATCCTCGACCGTGGCTTCCACGAGGCTGATTGCTTCGATACCCCTGTCCTCCAGAAATGTCAAACCGAGAACCACCCCCTTGGCACCCCCTCGGCCGGATGGGATGGATGTGCTAGAAGATGCCGCGACAAAAGCCTCATGTGTTGGTGTAGAATCTTGTGACCGAAGAAATAGCACTCTGTGTTCTTGAGCCATAAGAATCGATCGAAGTGTATCCAATGTGGCATTACCCGGAAAATAGGAGATAGTCGTAACTAATGACTCATATTCAATCTCCAATCTCGATATCAGATGACATACTCAATCGATTCACGGTTGGTGACTAGCGAATTAATAGCGGCTAAGACATCAACCATGACCTTAATTTTCTGTAAATATTGATCCATGGACTCTGAATCCTTCTTTCTAATGTGGGACAATAACCATTTAAGTTTCATGGATCGAGCAAGACTAACAAACATAAAACATGTCTGAAGTCGCTTCCAAATAAGATAGGAATATTTAAGGTCATAGACTTCAATAAAATATCTTGGGAATTAAAGAGTAACAAATAACCAGACCAGACAGTCTGATCAATTTGAAGCCAATGAGTGTATTCAGAATTAGGGGTGACACATTCAGATAAATCACAAAGGGTGGGGGACAGAACCGGTATAGGGCCAACCAGAATCCCAATGAGACTATGAGAGACCATAAAGGATTTGAACTATGTTCTCCAAGGAAGATAATCCTCAACAACATCCAACCAAAGTGAATATATTGGTCACATTTGGTGTGGAAAAAGTTAATTAAGAAACCAAAGAGGATAAATATGTCGAGGGTACCGTAAAACATCGAAGACGAGACATGGAATGGTGTTGCATGGGGGAGACACCTGGCTATCTGGACAGAGTCGGGGCAGAAAATTCCGGCATCACAGCACCTATGTATGGCACGACAGTGTGGTGCGTTTACGGAGAAGCATCCTCTATCTCTGACGCGATAGTAGGAATTCAGGAGAAGGGCTCGTGCATGCCAAAAAGTTTGTAGGAATCAAGCGGCAGTGATGGCAGAGAAAAGGGTGAGTCGTGGTGCCGTGGATCAGCGAACGAAGGCTGCTTCGCAATCACGAAAGTGGGCGCCATGCTGGACGTGGAACTCACTATTACAAGTGTGCCAAAAACTAGGGTTGGTTGTGACATGGTGACAGACGCCGTGGGGACGACAGTCGAGGTTGCACAAGAGGCCGCCGGCTGCGCCATGTTCATGGGTGCCGTAGAGGCGGTGGCAGTCGGGCTAGCTGCACCGTCCATAGAGAGAACCCTAGGCAAAAGATAGCATATAACGAAATATAATTTGGGAGTATAATGACTTACCCTATTGGGTGCTTGATCATATATTTAAAATAAACAAGGTTTGGGAAATTACAAAAGAATCTCACAATACGACATTATTAAAACAAACTAGATCATACTTCGATGGTTTTGAAACACACAAAGAGACATTTACCAGAATAGTCCAAAATCACTTTACATCAGACAAGATTAAATGTTGTAGATCATATAATTTTAGTAAGAAGTTCTCAATTCTAACTAACAAAATCTTAGTCCATCTAGGATGTTTTTACTTGGACTGTAATTCCTCCCAGATCAGACCAGATCCAATCAGATCAGACCAGTTCAGACCAGACCAACTTGGATAGTTATAAAAATACAAAGAAACCAGACCAGACCTGTAACACCGGACCTGAATTTTACACCGTGAATTTTTTTTCATCAAGTACATGGTTAAAGAAGGTAAATCAAGGCTAAGAGTAGCCTTGATAAATGAGAAAGATGAAATTGTTGTCTTAAATTAATAAAGGTTATTAATCAGACGCGGGATCCACATCGGGAGCGGGGACCACCCGTGATATTTAAAGTGTATAAGATACTAATGTTAATTTAAATGATACTATTATGATAGTAGGAATGGGTGGTGGACCCTAGTGATATAAAGAACGACAACTGGACGGCAGAGTGCGTCGGGGCCACTATTCGATAATTGTGAGCCCTTAATTATCGGATTGTTAATAATTCAGAAGACTACGAATTAATAACAAAAGAAATATAAATATTTGAAGAACCCAAAATAATAGGATGAATAATATTGATTAGTTTGGTATATTAAAGGAGGGTATTTTTGGAGGACATTTCCTTGAGGATATTTTTGTATGAGGACAATCAGATAAGATTTTATCTGTTCATACATCTCGGATCACTTAAAAAGAAGTGTAACATTTTTATTAAAGTGTCACAAAATATAACACCACATATTAAGTCATGAGAAATGACGAGTGAATTTTAGAGGTAACATGTTCTCATTTTTACTGTTACTTGAACAGTAAAATGTATGTTGGGCCCACACGTGGGCAGGGACCATCCAATATTTATGGATCACATATTATATTCATCTTGGTATATATAATATTTATGTAATGGTATAATTTAATGTTGAGCCCTAGAGTTGGCCTATTGAGCAAACGAAGTCCTATTACCAGTATTAGTTATTTAACAGATAACAGCCCGAAATAAGTTCCGAGAACCACGAAATTAAAGTTGGATAATATATATTCATTCTAGGGGCCAATATTAATTGGGATAATGATATATATTTTATTTGGTCCGATAAAATGAAATTTAATTAAAACAGCCCAGAAAAATACAACTTTCGGGATCGAATGTACATTTTAGGACACATTGGGATGACCTCCCACATGGGTGGGGGGCACCCCACGTAATTATGAAAGCAAACAGGCGAGAGGAAGACTGAAGTGTGATGGGGGGATGCATGAGATTTAATTAGAAAGGAAAGGGGACCCTCTCCACCTCATTCGGTGTTGAAGGCCAAAAAATCCATCTCCTCACATAGTCACACCCCACACCCCATTACTTCGGCCAAACCTATCCAAGAGAGAGGGAAGGGCTCTGAAAATACTTACCTCCATAGCCATAATCAAGCTCAAGCAATAAGACGGCTCAAGGAAGAAGAAAGAGTGGAGAAAGTGAAGAAAACTTAGAAAAATCAAGGTAATGACTCCATTAGTATTTTTCATCTTTAATTTAATCCCATATGATATTATAAATCATATGATAGACCTCTGAGCGTGTTCTACACTCCTAGAGGTGTAGAATGAGGGGTTGGAAGGATAGTTTTAACCATGATCGGAGTTATGATCGGAGTAAGACCAGTTCACCGGAAAACACCTTCCCAGAGGGTTTTGATATGTATACCACTTTTGGTTTATAAAACCTTGTTAGGAATTTTACCAAGGTATTCTAGATTTCTCAAGGAATCTAGGAGTGACTGGAAAAGTCGCTGGAGCCGCCGGAATTTTCGCCGGAAATTTCCAAAAGTCGCCGGAGTTCAAACGAAGAGGATAAAAGCTCGCTAGCGTCATTTCGAGGTGAGTGGACGACTGCGTGTCTTGTAACTCTTGGGTCAAACGTGGTATTACCGAAATAAAATCATAATCATGATTTGAGAAATGATTAAATGGATTAAAATGCATGATTAGTCATGGTGAATATGAATTACGGAAATATTACGTGGTTAATGAATAGGAGATTTATTTGTGGATTAATCATGAGTATATTATTGTCAAATGTATAAAAATGCATACATGGACTATGTATGAGACAACTAGATTAATCTAGTATGTGAATATGTATATAAATGTTTAAAAGTGTTTAAACATGTGATTAACCATATTGATAATAAATTAAGTGAAAGTGGCATGATTAATTAATGAGTAAAGAATTATTAATATTCTTGATGAAGAATAATCATGAATGATTATTTGAGAAAATGACTATGGAATTCAAGATAATATTCTTGTGAAGATTTTAGAAACGCTTAAGTCTGCATATTATAAAAAATGATCTAGTTATGAGAAATAAACTAGAACAAAATAATAAACGATTAATAAGTATGAATTACTTATTAATAGTTGTGAGAAGACGACTTTATATCTTATAACTTTTGCGTGAGGCATGAGATTACCTAAAGTAATAAGAAATATATTTTATGGAATGATTAAAGATAACCAAGTATGTGTTATGCCATGATTATATGTAAAATATAGTTGAAAAGCATGTTAAGTAAGTTTGATGATTTAAAATGTGATAATTAATTATGTATGATGTTCCAAGGACTCAAAAAGGTATTTTTGGATTTAGGACGTCAAGAAGTACATGTGTATAAAATTTCACATAAATCGGACTTCGTTTGGGCGGTCAAACCGGCGTTGACCGCAAATTCAAAGGCCATACCCGACCGGGTATGGGTAAATACCCGACCGGGTATTAGCTAAAAACAGTCCCAGGGGCTACTGCCTCACCATACCCGACCGGGTATGCGTAAATACCCGACCGGGTATTAATTAGAAATGGTTCCAGGGGCTACTGCCTCACCATACCCGACCGGGTATGGGTAAATACCCGGTCGGGTATTTAGTTATACATCCAATATGCAGTTTTTTAGTAAGTTTACGTGGGCCATTCGGGTGGGACCCGTCCACGTTGGTTGCTAAGGCTTCGAATACGGTTTAAATGCTAAGACTTGGACTATTCGTTAGTAAAGAAATTATAGACCACGACCGGGCGAGGTAAGTGGTATTATACATGGCGGGTGAATACCCGGGACCGAGTAAGGTCGGATAAAACTCTGTAGGACCAGGAGAAGTCCTTTATACTCAAATGTTAACAAGGGCTCGTGTAGTCCTTGAGGTGTGTTAACCTCCACCAAATTACACATAGGTAACAAGGGCAAATGCAGTCCTTGAGGTGTGTTAACCTCCATCAAATTGCATATAGGTAACAAGGGCTCGTGTAGTCCTTGAGGTGTGTTAACCTCCAGCAAATTACACATAGGTAACAAGGGCAAATGCAGTCCTTGAGGCGTGGTATCCTCCATCAAATTGCATATAGGTAACAAGGGCCCGTGTTGTCCTTGAGGTGTGTTAACCTCCAGCAAATTACACATAGGTAACAAGGGCAAGTGCGGTCCTTGAGGTGTGGTATCCTCCATCAAATTGCATATAGGTAACAAGGGCCCGTGTTGTCCTTGAGGTGTGTTAACCTCCAGCAAATTACACATAGGATGAAGGTGTATGCGTACTCCTCAAGGCGGGGTTAGCCCCAGGAATGTAAACTATGATTGTAAGGACGGATAGTCCTCGAGGTAGGTGAACCCCAAGGTAATGATTTTAAATGATTAAACATGCTTGACCGGGAATGAGTTCCCGATAGGGTATTTTCCTTGTTCTAGGAATTTAATTTAAACCATGTCCGTGCTATGGGAGCCCAAAGGCCCCCCCACAATAATTATCTTTTGTTATCGGGTGAGTTAGCCTGCGGGTGACTCCACTCGAGGGTAAGACACAGGGGGAAGGGTAAATTTAATGAGGTTGTTACGCATAAATGATTTGAAAGACAAATAGGCCCACGTGCCGGATATTTTACTTATAAGTATATATGTATACTGTATATTTGAAAAGGGGTAGCTGAGAATTATGCCTATACATATACTATCACCCTATGTTGAGGGTCCCATGTGAGAAACGTTAGTTATATTACATACAGTTTGCCCTCACCAGTACTTTTATGTAGTACTGATCCCTCAGGGGAACCACCCTTTCAGATTGAAGCTAGAGCTTACTTCTTGCACCCGTTGTTTAGGAGATCGATGGAGAGAATACGTGGTTCGTGCTTCCTCCGGTTCTATTTCTAAATAGACAAATCATGCTCATGGAACTATTTTTGACTTGTAAATTAATGGAGCCTGTGAGCTCTTGTTTTACTCTTGTGTGGGTTTTTATTAAACACTTATTGATGGAGTATATGGGTCCAGACCCCATGACCCACATACTCAGAAGACTAAGAGGAAGCGCAGCTGTCACCCAGTGGGTCCTCCTTCGGCCAGGTGGCCCTCCATCAGCCGTAGAAGAGTCGATCCAGAATACGGTCCAGAAGTCGAGGAGAAGAAATGTCCTCCTTCGGTCGGTGCCCCCGTCGGCCAGTGCCTCCATCGGCCGGTTCCCCCGTCGGCCAGTGCCCCCGTCGGCCGGTGCCTCCATCGGCCGGTGCCCCCGTCGGCCGGTGCCCCCGTCGGCCGGTGCCTCCATCGGCCGGTGCCCCCGTCGGTCGGTGCCTCCGTCGGCCGGTGCCTCCGTCAGGCGGTGCTCCCGTCGGCCGGTGCCTCCGTCGGCCGGCGCCCCCATCGGCCAAGCAACAGTCAGCTCAGAATATGGCCCAGGCAGCAATCAGCTCGGATGGTCCTCCATCGGCCGTGTTTCCATCGGCCAGGCGCCTCCTTCGGCCGAACCTCCTTCGGCCACAGAGAACTCCCAGAACCGGATTTCATACTTAGTTATTTTTACACTCTTTGTACTCGGCCCAGTAGTGGCCCTATTGTAAATGGGCCTCCCAAGCCCAAGACTTGGGAGCCCAGCCCTAATTTTTCCTATAAATACTCCCTCTGGTAGTAGTTGTAAGGGTTCAGAATTCATTAATACATATCAAATATACTACTTCTCTCTCTTGCTCTCACTTCTCTCTAGATATATACTCTATCATTTGATGCTTTCATTGAGAGCTAGAACAATCAAGTTAGCATCCTTTGTCGCTACCAAGCACAGCTAACTGACTATGGGAAGAACACGGTCAAACCGTAACCTCATCAGCAAGGCAATCCCTGAGACCCAGGACAGGGAACACGAGGAGGACGCCACGGCCGACAAGGCCGCTGAGGGGGATGTCTTCCAGGAAGCCATCGACCTCGCAGGTGACCTGCGCAACAAGCTCAACGGAGGCGCCCCTGACGCCCATATCGGCTTGGACAAGAAGCGTGCAGAGAAAGGTGAAAATGCCTCGGCGCAACCGGCCTCTCCTGCTGTTGACCCTCAGCTCCAGGCCACGCTCTCGACCATCATCGCCAGCTTGGCCCAGAACCCCACCGTCCTCAGCGCACTCATGCCAAGGACGGGGGAGAACACGCCGCCGCCTCCTCAGCCCCATCCATTGGCCCTCAGGCTAGGCAACGATGAGGGAGTGGTGCCCCAGGACACGACGTCGTCCCACTCCCACCCTGCTTCCCCGCTTCAAGCTGGACCGGCCCCAGCACGTGGAAAAGCCTCAGTCTTCAATAGGCTAGGTGACATGCGCCGTCGGCCTGCTTCGGAGAGGATGGCGGGACGGATTGGTGAACGTGAGCCTGGCTCACCAAGGGAAAGCTTGGGGTCCGTATCCAGGACAGCGGATCGGCCCCGTCTGGACAAAGGCAAGGGTAAGCTGCACGAGGGTGATGCCCGCCACCAAATCAACACGGCTCACGCAGCCCGCCAACAGACGCAGGACGCCACCATGGCCGCCAAGGACCCCCGGGTCAAGGTGATCGCCCAGCTGGAGCGAAGACTCGCCCAGATGGAGGCCAAACAGCTGGCCGCCACCCCCACGGGCAACTCATCCAGGGATCCCGACTTCAACGCCCTCCTACACAAGGTCAGCATCCTTGAGAGGGAGTTGGCCGAAGGACGAGGAGACCCCATCATCCAAATCAGGACGAGGACTCCCTTCACTGTCAGGGTACTCTCGGCCCCTATCCCTGAGAAGTACAGGGGAAATGGCATCAAGCCCTATGATGGCCGCTCCGACCCCCAGGAACATTTCAGCCGCTATCAGAACAACATGCTGATGGTGAACGCGTCGGAGGAATACCTTTGTCATTGGTTCCTTTCCACTCTTGAAGGACCAGCGTACGAGTGGTTCAACGCGATCCCCGAAGGAAGCATAGACTCGTAGCAGGATCTTGCCCAACGCTTCCTCACCCACTTCGCCGGAAGGAAGTGCATGAAGAAACATTTCTCCCATCTCCTCTCCATCAAACAGCAACACGATGAATCACTTCGGTCTTTCATCGACCGATGGACGAAGGAGACAGACGAGGTCGAAGGTGATGATGAGAGCACCCTCCCCATCCTCTTCCAAAGCGTTCTCCGCAGCAGCCCCTATGCGAGGAGCCTCATCACTGACCCGCCGAGGTCATACACCAAGGCACTCCAGAGAGGGAGCTTGTACGCTGACGCCGATGAGCTCCACTCCCGCAAGAAGGATGGAGGCCGGCCATTAAAGAAGACAAACAATGTGTCGGCTCCAAGCGCACCTCGGCCGGAGGCCATTCCCGCCAGAACCGGAAGGAGCGCCCATGGCAGCCGAGGATGGACGTCCCAAGGACTCCACTCACGCACTCGGTGGATACCATCCTCGACTATGCGGAGGAGCAAGGTCTCATCCCCAGAGATCCCCCGCCGGCCACGGAAGTCTACGCCGTCCACTAGGGCGGCACTTATTGCCGTTACCACAAGAACACCTCCCACAATACAGACGACTGCGTCGCGCTGAAGAAAGCCATTGAGTGCTTGATTCAACGAGGTGAACTCAACCAATTTGTCAAAGTTACCCCAAGGAACTCCACCGGCAATCAGGAAGGGGACACCTCAACGAAGAAGCATGAAATTGGGAGGCTCAGCGATGACGAGGACTTCGAGGATCCCCAGCCGAAGAAGCGTCACATCCGCTGACTGCGTCCTTCTTCGAAGGGACGCACGGCCGATGGCTGGGCCTCCATGGTGAAGTCCTACCAGTGAGGCGACAGACGACTTATCCCTCAAAATACGAAGGGCCCTACATCTCGGTGAAGTTCTACTAGCAATCCGAAGAGGTTGCAGCCGGCAGAGCCCCCACCCCGAGGTCAGAAACTCATTGAGAAACTAACTCTTGTACAAGTTGTTCAGAAGGTTACCCCCCTCAGCTTCGAGCCACTGACCCTAATAAAAGCCGTTGCCATAAACAACGCACCTATTGTGTTCCGCTTATTTCTTGTAAAGTTTATGTAAAGGATGTCAAGCAACAAAGCACGTCGCTTCGGCCCCTTCGAGCGAAACGCTCAGGTATGGCCGACGACGCCACACAACAAAGAACGTCGTTCCGGCCCCTTAGAGCGAAACGCTCAGGTATGGCCGACGACGTCCCAGGACGAGGGGCCCACAAACGGCCCACGTCTTGAAACGGGAAGCTCATCGCGTCGTCTTCGCGCTAAATCGCATTACGACAGGCCTGAAAGAATGGCCGAGGTGACAAAATCCCCACACTTGGGGTTGGGAAACAGCAGCCGTCGGTAACCGACCAAAAGCCTAGCCCGCGCCGTAAATAGACGACGGGACCCCCAAGACCAAGGGACGATCTAGCGCCAGAGGCCGGACAGCTACCCTCCTGGACTCCCTATCGGCCGAGGGAATAGCAACCCCCTCGATCGAGCCTGAAAGAAGGACCTCCACTCCTCAATCATAGCAGTAGAGGAAGAAATAAAAGAGGGACAGCCGAGGACCGTGCACTCGCCGCCTTCGAGCGAAATCCCTACAAAAAAAGAGGGACAGCTGAGGACCGTGCACTCTCCGGCCTCGAGCAATAAAAAGGAAATCCCCACAAATCAAGCCACATATTTGGCTAAGTACATATCAGGCAAATACTATGCATTATGGACGAAGCAAGATCATATATGCGGATCAGACGAGCGCCCAACGTCGTCCTTCATCATAGGTACGACTTCGCCGTCCTCATCATAGGACCGGCTCCGCCGCCCTTCATCTTCAGATGACTGGCTTCATCAACGCCATCGTCCTCAGATCACGGCAGATACCCCCGGTCTCAACGTGATCCTTCATCTCAAGACCGGCCTCCTCAGCGCCGAGCATCTTGAGCCAGCGAGCGGGCTCGCCATTCCCTTCCTGGACGGCGACCCTCGCCTTCATACGAGGAGCGGCTTCATCAACGATGTCGTCCTCAGATCACGGCAGACCCCCCGGTCTCAACGTGATCCTTAATCTCAAGATCGGCCTCCTCAGCGCCGAGCGTCTGGGGCCAGCGAGCGGGCTCGCCATTCCCTTCTTGGACGGCGACCCTTGCCTTCATACAAAGAGCGCCTTCATCTACGTCGTCGTCCTCAGATCACGACAGACCCCCCGGTCTCAACGTGATCCTTCATCTCAAGACCGGCCTCCTCAGCGCCGAGCGTCTTGAGCCAGCGAGCGGGCTCGCCATTCCCTTCCTGGATGGCGAACCTCGCCTTCATACGAGGAGCGGCTTCATCATCACTGTCGTCCTCAGATCATAGCAGACCCCCCGGTCTCAACGTGATCCTTCATCTAAAGACCGGCCTCCTCAGCGTCGAGCGTCTTGGGCCAGCGAACGGGCTCGCCATTCCCTTCCTGGATGGCGAACCTCGCCTTCATACGAGGAGCAGCTTCATCAGCACCGTCGTCCTCAGATCACAGCAGACCCCCCGGTCTCAACGTGATCCTTCATCTCAAGACCGGCCTCCTCAGCGATGAGCGTCTTGGGCCAGCGAGCGGGCTCGCTATTCCCTTCCTGGACGACGACCCTCGCCTTCATACGAGGAGCGGCTTCATCAACACCGTCCTCCTCAGATCACGGCAGACCCCCCCCCCCCCCGGTCTCAACGTGATTCTTCATCTAAAGACCGGCCTCCTCAGCGCCGAGCGTCTGGGGCCAGCGAGCGGGTTCGCCATTCCCTTCCTGGATGGCGACCCTCGCCTTCATACGAGGAGCGGATTCATCAACGATGTCGTCCTCAGATCACGGCAGACCCCCCGGTCTCAACGTGATCCTTCATCTCAAGACCGGCCTCCTCAGCGCCGAGCATCTGGGGCCAGCGAGCGGGCTCGCCATTCCCTTCCCTGACGGAGACCCTCTCCTTCATACGAGGAGCGCCTTCATCTATGTCTTCGTCCTCAGATCACGGCAGACCCCCCGGTCTCAACGTGATCCTTTATCTCAAGACTGGCTTCCTCAGCGCCGAGCGTCTTGAGCTAGCGAGCGGGCTCGCCATTCCCTTCCTGGATGGCAAACCTCGCCTTCATACGAGGAGCGGCTTCATCAGCACCGTCGTCCTCAGATCACAGTAGACCCCCCGGTCTCAACGTGATCCTTCATCTCAAGATCGGCCTCCTCAGCGTCGAGCATCTTGGGCCAGCGAGCGGGCTCGCCATTCCCTTCCTGGACTACGACCCTCGCCTTCATACGAGGAGCGGCTTCATCAACACCGTCTTGCTCAGATCACGGCAGACCCCCCCCCCCCCCCGGTCTCAACGTGATCCTTCATCTCAAGACCGGCCTCCTCAACGCCGAGCGGCTTGAGCTAGCGAGCGGGCTCCCCATTCCCTTCATGGATGGTGACCCTCATCCTCAAAATGAACGGCCCCTCGGCCTCAGCGTGATCATCTATCTCAAGACCGGCTTCCTAAATGCCGAGTCTTGAGATTGTATGACGATCGGCTTCATCATCGTCGTCGTCCTCAGATCACGAACGGCTCCTCAGCCTTGGCTTTATCCTTTATCTCAAGGTCGGCATCCTCAGCGGCGAGAGCCTTCACTATCAAAGGATGTGCGTCCAACGTCGTCCTCATCTTCAAACGAGCGCCCAGCGCCGTCCCTCACATTCAGACGAGCGCCCAGCGCCGTCCCTCATCATCATAACGGCTTCGCCGACGTCATGTTCAGTCTGGCGTCAACGCCTTGCCCTTCATCACATCACGACCGGCCCCTCGGATAAGGCGTGATTATCTATCTCAAGACCGGCCTCCTCAGTGTCGAGCGTCTTGAGCTAGCGAGCGGGCTCACCATTCCCTTCCTGGATGGTGACCCTCGTCCTCAAAATGAACGGCCCCTCGGCCTCAGCGTGATCATCTATCTCAAGACCGGCTTCCTGAATGCCGAGTCTTGAGATTGTATGACGATCGGCTTCATCATCGTCGTCGTCCTCAGATCACGAACGGCTCCTCAGCCTTGGCTTTATCCTTTATCTCAAGGCCGGCATCCTCAGCGACGAGAGCCTTCACTATCAAGGGACGTGCGTCCAACGTCGTCCTCATCTTCAAACGAGCGCCCAGCGCCGTCCCTCACATTCAGACGAGCGCCCAGCGCCGTCCCTCATCATCAGAACGGCTTCGCCGACGTCATGTTCAGTCTGCCGTCAACGCCTTGCCCTTCATCACATCACGACCGGCCCCTCGGACAAGGCGTGATTATCTATCTCAAGACTGGCCTCCTCAGCGCTGAGCGTCTTGAGCTAGCGAGCGGGCTCGCCATTCCCTTCCTGGATGGTGACCCTCGCCTTCATACGACGAGCGGCTTTATCAGTGCTCTCGTCCTCAGATCACGCCAGACCCCTCGGTCTTAACGTGATCCTTCATCTCAAGACCGGCCTCCTCAGCGCCGAGCGTCTTGAGCTAGCGAGCGGGCTCGCCATTCCCTTCCTGGATGGCGACCCTCGCCTTCATACGACGAGTGGCTTCATCAGCGCCCTCGTCCTTAGATCACACCAGACCCCTCGGTCTCAACGTGATCCTTCATCTCAAGACCGGCCTCCTCAGCGCCGAGCGTCTTGAGCTAGCGAGCAGGCTCGCCATTCCCTTCCTGGATGGCGACCCTCTCCTTCATACGACGAGCGGCTTCATCAGCGCCCTCGTCCTCAGATTACGGCAAACCCCTCGGTCTCAACGTGATCCTTCATCTCAAGGCCGGCCTCCTCAGCGCCGAGTGTCTTGAGCCAATGATCGGGCTCTCCATCCCTTCCAGGACGGGGACCATCGTCCCTACCTGAAGAACGATTTCATCATCGCATCATCCTCAGATCATGAACGGCCTCCCAGCCTCTGCGTGATCCTACATCTCAAAGACCGGTCTTAGCCATTCCTTTACCGGATGGCGACCGTTGCATGGATTTTGGACCGGCCCCTCAGTGTCGTCGTCCTCATATCTCGACACCAGCCCCCAATGCTGAGGTACTATTATAGCGACCGTGCTCGCCATTCCCTTCCTGGATAGCAACCGTCGCCTTCATATGACGCACGGCTCATTACCACCGTCGTCCTCATATTCAGACAGGCATCTATCGCCTCGTCCTCATATTCGGACCGGCTCATCAGCGCCGTCTCCCTCACCACTAGGCGGGCGTCCCCTCAGCAGACGGACACCGCTGCAGCTCCACACCTAGGCCGAAGGGTTCACCCCTTGGAGTTCATTTTGGGGGATCCGGTTTGCTCTTTTCCCCTCATTAGGATTTTTTCCCACAGGGTTTTTTCTAATGAGGTTTTTAATGAGGCATCGCCCCATTGTGGATCAAAAGGTGTCGACCCTCGGCCCCCTATTGAAGATGTGTCTTGCTCTACTCCTCTTCAACTCACTACATGAGCCTCGAGGAGTGGGGGACTGGGGGACTACATCGGCCTCCACATACATGAAAACATTCAGAAAGCAAAAACAAGCAAGGACTACCGAGTGGTACCTCCGTCGGCCATGTCTTCATCGTCCAGAAGAAGGTCTGGGGGACTACATCAGCCTTCAGCGTAAAGATAAACAAATTCAAAATCCAACGAACACAAGCCCATGACAATGACACCTCAACGTCCAACAACCATGTGTTCACCCTTCGGCCATGCCGAAGCGCAAAGCAGGACGCACATCGTCCTCAATGTCAAGGACACACATCGTCCTAAAGATCAAGGGCATGTATCATCCTCAAAACGAAGGACATTCATCGTCCTCAAGATGAAGGACACTAATCGTCCTCAAAACGAAGGACATTCATCGTCCTCAAATTGAAGGACATTCATCGTTCTCAAAATGAAGGACATTCATCATCCTCAAAACGAAGCACATTCATCGTCCTCAAAATGAAGGACATTCATCGTTCTCAAAATGAAGGACAATCATTGTCCTCGAAATGAAGGGCATTCTTCGTCCTCAGAATGAAGAACATTCACCGTGCTCGAAATGAAGGACAAGGCAGCCAACAAATATGGCACCGCCTCGGCCAGGAACACTACAATTCCCAGGTAATCCTCTGTCGGCCAAAGCGTCAGAACAACAAGGATCTACTCCCTTTCACTTCGTCTACACCTCAGCTCAGAGAGTGGGGGACTCCTCATGGAGTATATGGGTCCAGACCCCATGACCCACATACTCAGAAGACTAAGAGGAAGCGCAGCTGTCACCCAGTGGGTCCTCCATCGGCCAGGTGGCCCTCCATCAGCCGTAGAAGAGTCGATCCAGAATACGGTCCATAAGCCAAGGAGAAGAAATGTCCTCCGTCGGCCGGTGCCCCCGTTGGCCAGAGCCTCCATCGGTCGATGCCCCCGTCGGCCGGTGCCTCCATCGGCCGGTGCCCCCGTCGGCCGGTGCCTCAGTCAGCCGGTGCCTCCGTCGGCCGGTGCCCCCGTCGGCCGGTGCCTCCGTCGGCCGGCGCCCCCGTTGGCCAAGCAACAGTCAGCTCAGAATATGGCCCAGGCAGCAATCAACTCGAATGGTCCTCCATCGGCCGTGTCTCCATCGGCCAGGCGCCTCCTTCGGCCGAACCTCCTTCGGCCACAGAGAACTCCCAAAATCGGATTTCATACTTAGTTATTTTTACACTCTTTGTACTCGGCCCAGTAGTGGCCCAATTGTAAATGGGCCTCCCAAGCCCAAGACTTGAGAGCCCAGCCCTAATTTTTCCTATAAATACTCCCTCTGGGAGTAGTTGTAAGGGTTCAGAATTCATTAATACAAATCAAATATACTACTTCTCTCTCTAGCTCTCACTTCTCTCTAGATATATACTCTATCACTTATATTTCGCTATGTGTTTAATTGTATGTTGATGTTGTTATGTATGTTTACTAATCGGTTTTGGCATATGTGTCTATCGGACGTCTTGTGCAATTTAGTAAGGATGAACTGCGGTTATTTTTATTGGATTGTACGACGGTTGTCTACGTGGCACAGACGCGGTCTGGGGCGTGACAAGACCAGACTTGGATAGTTATAAAAATACAAAGAAATCAGATCAGACCAATTCAGACCAGACCAAACCAGACCAGCAAATTACGGTACAAGTAAAAACATAATAACAAACCGTTGAAGCTTGAAAGTACTATTAGAGGCAATGTATAGAATACTCAATTAATATAAAAGATTATGCACTTTTCTTCCAATAAAAGCAACCTCATCCAATAGTATTAGTCAATTAGGATAAAACTATGCTCAAGTCTAAATACGATATATTAAATGAAAATTCAATTGTGGTTTGATGTCTGACGGCTAGTTTGATATTAATAAGAATGATTTTATTTGGACTGAAATTTGATAATAAGGTTTGATTTGTTTTGTTTAAATCTAGTTTGCTCTTGTTTGATCTGATCTGATCTAGTTGAATGATCTGGTTTGGTAAATATCTAGTCTTTATGAATTTTTTAATTACTATGAAAGTTTGATCTGATCTGAGTTTATCTTGTTTGTTTAAGTTTGATATGATTTGATTTGATCTAGTAAACTAAAAACATCCTCATGTGTTTACGTTTGTTTAAACCATTTAATTTAATTATCCCCACAAATCGTTTAGAGTTATAACCGATGACTTCATATCCGTCTCATCGGGAGAGAATTTTCAATGTATTGCCTTGGAAAAATACGAGTAATAATTACATACTACATATGAGATGTTGAATTATTTTTCACATCACATAAACGTCTTAGGAGAAGGAATTGCGTTAATAAAAACTAATACGATAATATTTCATATTTAAAAAAATCATTTTGATAACTAAAGTATGTAGTACACTCGTATATATAGGCTATACGATCGATCATCTATATTTCAAGTCTTCAAGCAACACACTTCTCAAATACCATTATCTATATTTTTCCTTAGTCATTATAATGTGAGCATCCATTTGTAAAAGAGAAATATCAAGTGCTTTTAGTCTATTATTATTAGAATTAAATAAGTTTATTTTAAGAAAAATATAATAAATGTTATTTGTGCATATGATATACTCTGTGTATATTTAAGTATGTCCGTCTATTTAAGTCTGATGAGTTCTTTCCTAATTAATACTGAGTATTAACAAAATCTTTGGACACGTAGATTTAGAAAATGAGTAAAAAATAAGTTATCTATTATCTCGTGCGACCAGTGTGGGTGATGTGAAATTAAGTTCACAAATTATCCTGAAGAAAGTCTTGTTGGTGCCTGGACTAAAGTGTAACCTTATATCTATAGCACGTTTAATTGACGATCAGAAATACGATATATATTTTACTAATCAGTTATGTGTGATACAAGATCTGTCTACAAGGACGCATATTGGAGCGGGTAGACGACACGGAGGAGTATATTATTTTCACGGTTTGGATACAGTGGTTGCGCACCAAATAACGAAGCATGACTCAAGTGACTTGTGGCACTCTCAGTTAGGACACCCGTCCTTAAAAGTGATGTGTTCTATATTTCGTTTTAATAAATTTGGATTTGTTGATGATTTGAATAAAGTATGTGATGCATGTTTGAGAGGTAAACAGACTCGAGAAATGTTTCAACTTAATAATACTAGAGCAGTGGAACCTTTTGAGTTAATACATTGTGATGTGTGGGGTCCCTATCGGATACCTTCTTTGTGTGGTACTCGTTATTTCTTGACTGTGGTTGATGATTTTTCACGGGCGGTTTGGGTGCACTTGATGAAATCAAAAGATGAAGTAAGAAATATTCTTAAACAATTTTGTGCTCTGACCAAACGTCAATTTGATAAAAATGTGAAGGTAGTACGGAGTGACAATGGAACAGAATTTTTAAGTTTGAAAAATTACTTTCTTGATAATGGTATAATCCATCAAACTTCTTGTGTGTATACCCCGCAACAAAATGGAAGGGTGGAAAGAAAGCACTGACACATTTTAGAAATGGCACGAGCCCTACGTTTTCATGCAAATTTACCACTTGATTTTCTAGGGTGAGTGTATTTTGGCAGCTGGATATTTAATTAATCGATTGCCCACTCTGACTCACAAAAGTCCCTATGAGATGTTGTATAAGAAAGCGCCAGAATATGACCATTTGCGGGTTTTTGGGTGCTTATCTTATGCGCATGTTCCAAATATTCGTGACAAATTTAATCCAAGGAGTGTAAAGTCTGTTTTTCTGGGTATGCTGGGATGTACATTTTGTCGAAACAAAATTTTCCTATAAGGAGAATGACACATCACCTGCTGATGATAAGGAGGATCATCACTCATGGGAATCTAGAACTGCAGGGGCTATTCCACATGAACCACCGTCTAGGGAAAACCATCAAGAAAATGGAGATGGCAGTTCCATTTCAAGGGAAAAGTTAGTGGACGGACATGATGGAGTTGAATCGCTCAATTCCACTTCTGCAGCGGAGGAAGACCAACGGGAATTGGCTCTGCATGAAAATAATTCTTCAACTCACGTGGCACGTAGAGGAGAACGCACATGGCAGAAACCTCTCTGGCATTCCGATTATGAAGTTCAGCTGCATACCGTGAAAACAAATACTCCGCCCGTCGATTATCATGACGCGGTTCGTGATCCACACAGGCAAGAGGCGATGCAGCGGGAAATTGACGCTCTGGAGCGTAATGGAACGTGGAGAATACAAAAATTGCCACTCAGAAAAAAGCCTATATTTTGTAAGTGGGTTTTTAAAATTAAATACAAGAGTGATGGCAGTATAGACCGATATAAGGCTCGTCTAGTGGTTTGTGGTAATAGACAAGTGCAGGGAATTGATCATCATGAGACATTCGCATCAGTGGCAAAGATGGTTACTGTTCGAACTATTATGGCAGTTGCAGCATGTAGAAACTGGGAGATGCACCAAATGGATGTGGATAATGCATTTTTGCATGGTGATTTAGATGAAGAAGTTTACATGCATCCACCACCTGGCTATTCGATCAGCCTCTCCAGGCCATGTGTGTAAACTGCTTCGATCCTTGTATGGGCTGCGTCAGGCACCTCGCTGGTTGTTCTCTAAACTAACAGGAGCTCTTCGATCTTATGGCTTTCGTCAGTCTTATGCTGACTACTCTCTTTTTACTTTGTGTCGTCCTGATAAAATTTTGTGTGTTTTGGTTTATGTGGATGATCTTCTCATTACAGGAAATTGTCATGACATGATTGTTCATTATTTCAAACAATTTTTGGATACTTTCTTTCCGATCAAGGATTTGGGCACTATGAAATATTTATTGGGAATTGAAGTGGCAAGGAATTTCAGTGGTATTTTTTTATGCCAACGCAAGTATGTGCTATATATCTTGAGTGAAACTGGTTTGAGTGGAGCTAAACCAGTCACATTTCCTATGGTGCAAAATCATCAATTGCAACGAGACACATGCCCTTTTTTCCGATCCTGATCGATTTCGTAGGCTTGTTGGGAAGCTTATTTATTTAACACTCACGCGGTCCGATATCAGCTATTCAGTTCATATTCTTTCACAGTTTATGCAGGCACCACGTGTCTCACACTGGGAATTGAAGCTGTAGTACGCGTATTAAGATATCTCAAAGGTCACACGGGCCAAGGTATTCTCCTTCGGAGTGACTCCTCGCTAGTCGCTTTCCTTAGTGGGGTATTGTGATTCAAACTGGGCTAGTTGTCCTATCACACGACGATCCATATCTGGATACTTTGTCCTCCTAGGTGATTCACCTATCTCGTGGTGTACAAAGAAACAAATTACTGTCTCTAGATCTTCAGCCGAAGCTGAGTACCGCTCCATGGCCTATCTTACTTGTGAACTCATGTGGCTTAAAAGCTTACTTTCTTCCTTAGGTGTTACACAGGATCGACCTATCCCTGTCTTTTGTGACAATCAGGCCGCTTTGCATATTGCCTCCAATCCTGTTTTTCATGAGCAGACCAAGCATATCGAAATTGATTGTCATTTCTTGTGGGATCATGTTCAAGCTGGCACCATTAATCCTGTTCATCGGTCCACCTTTGAGCAATTGGCTGATATTTTTACAAAGGCTCTTGGGGTGCACCAATTTGGTTATCTTCTTTTCAAGATGAGCATTCGAGATCCTCATGCTCCATCTTGAGGGGGTGTTCGGTCCTATATTTTTCCGTCAATACGTCCTACGCATGCATGCAACATCTCACACATGCACATGATGCACGAGTCTCTATTTATCTATTTATTTATTTATTTTATTCCATTTATGTTGTATTTATCTTCTTAGTCTTTGTAGTCGTAAGTAGTGCATATATAGTTGTAATTATTATCAGGTTGTTTACTTTAGTTCCCAAGTGTATATATTCCTTAAGCATGTAACTGTACAGGACGATGGAATAAAAATCATTATTCATACGTACAGAACTTTTCAAGTTCTGAAATTAGATCTAAGTAAAAAAAGGAAAAGAAATATGAATGAATGTAAGATTGTTTGCTTAAAAAGGAAAAGTACGTTTTATATAGTTTATAAAAGAAATACATAACTGTTATTTTGGGACCTTAAGTATAATAAACTTCATACACAATTTCTTGCGACGACTTTGTATAAGTAATCAAGTATACAACTAATTACTTGCGACGACTTTGTAAAAGTATATAATTGCTCTCTAGAAAATAAACTATAGGTTACTTTTGACTCCTAATGACACGAATGTAGTAGCTAGTTTCCACACGCAAGAGGAAGAATTTATATTTCCAACTTCCAACTAATTTATGAACCCGTTTCTTTCAACCTACCATTCACACAACCACACCACCAATTAAGCAGGAACGAAAATTCAGTATGCTTTGTTTTTTAATTGTTCAATTATGTTTTACCTGGAATTTTAGCAGCAATGAATGGTCACATGGTGTAACGAAAATGAAAGAAATAGGGAGAACTATCAAATAAGCCCTCGAACTATCATAAAAACTGCAAATAAACCCTTTTATAGGAGGCTCTGTCCGGCCGTCGCCATTTGGGGCGGTTTCTGGTGTAATTTTTTGATGAATTTTTTTAGAATCTTCTTCATTAAGTCTAGTTTACTCATACCAAAATTTCAGCTAAAAATTCAATCGAGAAGTCAGTCAAATGAATTTTTGAAGATAACTGCGCATTTAGACAGCGCGGTATATTTCAAAAAATTATTTGATTGACTTCTCGATTGACTTTTTAGCTGAAATTTGGTATGGGTAAACTAGACTTAAGAAAATGCTCAAAAATTTTCATCAAAAAATTCCACCGTAAACCGCCTCAAATGGCGACAGCAGGACAAAGCCTCCTGTAAAAGGGCTTATTTGCACTTTTTATGAAAGTTTGAGGGCTTATTTGATAGTTCTCCCAAAATATCATAAAAAAGATGGGAAAAGGTTAAGAACTTAAGATGAATAGTGAATTATTTCTTTTTGAAAGTATGAATAGCGAATCATTATATCTTTAATTTATTTGTAGTTATAACAGAAAAAGAAGTGAGAAAGGTATTGAATAATGAAAATAAAGTCATGCAACAAGTACAAACGGAAGTCAAATTAGAGAGAAGAAAATCATCATCAAATGTGAACAAAATAATAATGAGTTAATGCTTCAAATAGGACTAATAGCAAAGTTAATTGCACATTTAGGACTATAAACGAAACACAAATTTCATAGGACCAATTTCAACTTAGTTGGACAAAAATAACCCTCCTTTAATATTTTTGATTTTGAAAATGAAAAATAAAAAACTGTTGAAACCCTAAATTGTCAACTGCTAGCAGCAACATGCCAGAGTCGGAGCCGCCCACCGCCGACTGCCGCTACCCTCACCGCCGCCGCCGACTGCCGCCTCCGTCGACCGTCGTCCTTGCCGCCCCCCGCCGCATCCCTGTTGGTGCATCGTTTCCATCTGTCGCCGCCCAAACGGCGTCACCATCCGCCTCCGCCGCCGCCGCCGCCATCCTATCTTTATCATTGCCGCCGATGTTCAATCCAGGGCGCCACTTCACCTCCGAGCACCGCCGCCGCCATCATAGCCCACCACCGTAAATTTGCCATTAAGTTGGCAGATTTGACTTTGAAGAGTACTTAAAATCTGCCTTGAAAACAAATTTTCAAATCTGCCATAAATTTGGCAAATTTATCTTGAATGATTTACACAAAACTGCCATAATCTTGGCAAAATATGAAGTCCACAGCTAAATTTTCAAAAAAAAAATAGAACAATAACTTTAACAGAAATAAGAATTTAATGACAAAAAATAAAAAAACGATTTACACAAAAAATGTTTTGCCATAATATGATTGTCATAAATTTGGCATAGATTTTCCCGTCTATTATACCCGTCTATAGAGAACGCTAGTTGGATATCCGACATAAGGGATACTCCCTTTGGCATAATAGACTGGACACTAGAAACTCATCATTTTCCCAGTTTTTCCATTACAACGAGCGAACTTCGAGAATCAATTTCTCATTCACCCGTTATCCATTTTGAGCGTACCATATATCGAATTGTAGCCCTTAACAAGGACAATCCGAAACCACTTTGACCCGACCCAAATCGGAAGTGGACCCCACTCAAATAATTGCCCCAAAATGACCATTTAATGCAATTTTTAACACATTTTTCCAACAATATGATCCTATTTGGGGAATAAAACATATATGGTTCTATTTAAGAATTTCTCTCCTTTTTTAGTCCCATATGGGGCAATTACTTAATAATATACTAACTCCGTTCTCTTTTAATTGCAACGTTGGACTTTTTGCACTATTCACGTATCCTACTTTGACTACATATTATGTATTAATGTATTATAAATTTAATTTTTTAAAAATATTTTTAAATTCCTCTCATTGTAAATTTTCAAAATCTGAATTTTTTAATTTTTTTACTAATAAGAATTGAAAGATATTAATGGTCAAACTTGTGCGTTGTCAAGCGTGAAAAGTGAATCGTTGCAATTAAAAAAGAATGAAAGAAGTACTACGTACAAGTAGTCTGAAAGTTTTAAACGTAGTATTTAAACTTTTTGAATATTGAGTTTGCGCTAGGACTTTTTTAATAATAATAAAAGTTGGTCTCTGATTGTTTTTTTTTTCCTTTCTAAATTGCCCTAATTAAATAGGAGTAAAAACCTTTTGAAATTATAAAATATGACTTTCATGTTTTTATTCCCTAAATATGAGTAATTCTGCCAAGTTTGGTAAAAAATGCCATGTTTAAAGCCTAGGAATGCCAAACTTGGCAGAAATTTACTCTTATTCGGGGAATGGGAATAAAAACATGATAAGTCCTATTTTGGAATTTCAAAACTTTTGTACTCATATTTAGGGAATTCTCTCTTTTTCCTTCCCACGGAGAAACCATTAAATTATAAAAAAAATGTAGATTTATATAAAAAATTTATAAACAATTAAATTACAAAACCTGAGTTTGAATGAAATAACAAGACAAATCACAAATTGTTGCGTTAACAATTAATGTTTTTTGCAAGCACCCCTACAATGTTGAGAGTGACCTGTTGGATTCATTGTGAAACTTGATGTCCAGTTGGAGGTAAAGATGATATGTCGTTGTCTCCGGGTGTGATGACTTGTAACGTTTGAATCATGTTACTAGCTAACTTGTGAGGCAAGTCAAAGTTTGAGCCAATCAAGTAGATGTAATAGTCCTCTTCATCCTGAAGCGATCTTTATTGACTTCTAATTATCATCGGGTGCGATTGCCATGCAACTTCATAGAAGAGTTGCAGCTCTTCTACGCAATTCGCAGGGTTATGGGAGCTAGCATTTTTTTGTTTCTCTTTGATATCAGCTGTGTAAATCTTTCCAAGGTGTCATCAGTTTCCTGGTCAACACCAAAATTACTTGCAAGAGTTTGGTGAGTAGCTAGGGTCCTCAAAAACATTGGTAGGCGCTGTTGTAGGAATTCGGCCAGATAAACCGGCAAAAAACATTAGAAAAATAATATATCTCAAGTCGTGTAAACGCTATCCTTAAGAAAGTATTTCCGACTAGCGAAAACTTATCTCCAAGATAAAATGAGCTCTTCGGCGTTAGCCGGTAAGAGAACAACGAGAGTGAAAAATTATATTAATCCAACAGAGTAAATTTCTGATGGTGTGAATTTCCTATCATGTATGTTTGTATTTTTAACTAGTGTTTATTAGTTCTAGTTGTGGAAATTACACATTTTTGGTGTAATACTTTGTTTTCATAATTATTTGTAATTTGTTTAGATTAGGACTATTCTGAGCTAAACAGGTCAAAGCTCATCCAAGGGATCAAAATTGGACCTCAAAAGATCAAGGAAAGTGCAAGGAGACAAGAAAGATTTCGATTTGGAAAAATTACTCTTATACCCGGTCGGGTATAGGCAATACCCGATCGGGTATTTGCTTGATTCGGTTGTCCAAATCAAATCCGGGAACAAAGGATCGTGGGAGCAAATTTTCGTAAAGATTTGTCACATACCCGATCGGGTAAACCGACATACCCGACCGGGTATGTCCAGAAATGTGGCTTTCCGGGAAATTTCCTAAGATACCCGATCGGGTATCCTATATACCCGGTCGGGTATCAGCCCCTGCAGCTCCCAAAAGCCTATAAATAAACCCCTTTCCTTCACAATAAGAGATATCCAATTCCTGTGTACATCTAAGCTCGGTATAGAATAGTTCTTTCTTTATATTTTTCATCATGTTTAGTCTCCAAATGAGGAGATAAACTCTTCCATCTTGATTTTGCTACTTTGAAGCTTAATGAATTTGTAAGTTGTAAGTTATTTTCTTTAAATCTTCTTCCTTGAATATTAATTCTTCCTTTAAAATACTATTTCTATATCAAAGTTGGGGAGTGTTACTAAGATGACAATTAGTTAACATCTTGACATTGGTTATAGTAATAGTTATTTCTTCTTCTATGTTAATATTGGGGAGTGTTACTAAGATGACAATTAGTTAACATCTTGATGTTAATCATAGTAGGATTCATATTCTTTAATATTCTTCCTTGAGTATTAATTAATTCCTATTCATATTTCATGTTAATATTTTAAACATTACTTAAAGTATCAACTATTTTTGTTTCTCATATTAATTATTACTAGAATCAATCGGTTAATACGCTTGTTATTAATCCGGTTCTTTCATGCATGCATCTCATGGTTAATATGCCAAGGGGAACTAATTATATTGATTAAACCAATAAACCGCTTGTGTTGAGGTTATCAATCTCAATTGTTTTCATCTTAAGTTTATTGCTACTATCAAGTTAATATACGGCGCTTGTTCTATATTGACTCGATAGTAAGTTTTATTAATGAACGCATCTCGTTATTAACAACTACCCTCGATGAACTGGATATACTCCTCGATTGAGTACTCGAGAGGAAGATAGTTAAAGATATAACCGGGATCGACGAACATTTCATTAAGTGGATAAAAGCAAAACCCAAGCCTCCACATCTATTAATTAAACTCATATAGGTTGTTTATCTTAGTGTTTTTAAATCAAACAAATCTAAACCCCCCTTATTACTACTTATATAGAAGAAAATTATTCCTTTCCCTGTGGATACGAACCTTACTTCACTATACTACGTATTAGTGTTGTATTGTAATTATTTTGAGTGCATCTCACGACAAGTGCACGTCAAATTTGGCGCCGTTGCCGGGGAAAGGCAATTATTTTTCTTTTTATTTTATCTCAAAAATAAAATAAAAAACAAAATATATATATATATATATATATAAAATTACTTTTCTATTTTCTGAGCTTACATGAGTATATGGATACCAACACATCATCCTTAGACCGTCAAATTTCTGTTTTGACCTTTCTCATAAAGGAGTTTATCTTAAGCTCAGAAACTCAAGATGTCAAGACCTGCGATATTTGCATGTCCACAGGCATATTGCGGATTTTTGCCCAAAGCTCCAAGAAGAATACCTCGCACAAATTGATTATGTACCTCACATGAGGTATGATCCATTCTCCAACTCTAACATGTCTACGGAGGACATGGTTCGGGCTCTTACTAACAGCGTGACCACCATGCAACAAAACATGGTGCAATTCCAAAATGAGACCAAGTCTAGCATTTTGAACTTGGAATCTCAAGTGAGTCAAATAGCTGGAGCCGTGAGTAGGCTTGAAGCAAGGGATTCGGGAAAACTTTCCTCTCAAATAGAATGTGATCCTAGACAGCAAACTTTTGCAATCACATTGACAAATGAAGAGGAAATGCAAAATGAGATCCAGAATCCAGAAGAAGTAGAGGAAGAAAAAGACACGGAGCTCAAACTGGTCAAAGAAGAGGATAATCTGAGCTTCAAGGTTAAATATCTATCCTTGTCATCTTTTGAGGTACCCCCATCAATTCTGAAAATTTTGAGGAAAACTCATAAACTTGAAAAGGACAATGACATTTATGAAATATTCTTCAAAATTGAGGAGTCAAAAAACTTTTTATTGACCATACTAAACGATAATTTCTTCCCCTTCCTCCCACTACACGAATCAATGAAAATCTGGATATTTGATCCTGGAAAGATTTCCAAAGTGGAGAGTCGAGAAATTGAGCACTCCTATGGAAGTCCTAGGAGTGAAAGTGTGAAGAAAATAAACTATCATGATCCAAGTTTGAATGACTGAAAACAATGATAGTGTCGTGTCGCGACGTTAAATGAGGTGCTTCTTGGGAGGCAACCCATGCAAGGTACGTTTACTTGTTTTGTTTTATTTTTACACGTTTCAAAAAAAAAGTTTTGTGCACCACTGCTTAATACCTGATCGGGCACATGTATATATCCGGTCGGGTATAAGGGAAATAAAATTTCAAAAACTACGGCGAGAAGAAGTCGATCGGGTATGAAAATCCCAGAAATCGAAGAAAAGGAAGATACCCGATCGGGTATAGCCACTTACCCGACCGGGTATTCTTAAAACGTGAAATTTCGGAGCTCACTGCCTCGTGTACTTGATCGGGTATAAAAATCCCAGAAATCAAAGAAAAGGAAGATACCTGATCGGGTATAGTCACTTACCCGACCGGATATGCTTAAAACGTGAAAGTCTGGAGCTCACTACCTCGTGTACCCGATCGGGTATACACACTTACCCGGTCGGGTAAGCGGGATTACTCAGCATTTTAATTCACGAACGACCTTCTTCTTCCCAAATCTCTTCCCCAAATCCGACCAAACCCTCCCCAAACCTCCGTAGCCGGCTTTTCTACCTCAAATTACTCCCTGAATTCTCCACCAAATCCCTCCAAACCACCACCAAAATATTCCCCACATCTTCCTCTACACACCCATACCCATCAACACCACATTCTCTCCCAATTTTGTAAAGTCCGAAAAACCCAACCCCACCACGTAAAAGTCCGAAATTTGGAGCTCAAAATCCAATTTTTCTAGCACAAATGGCACCAAAGAGGACAAGAGGAGAAAGTTCTTCTTCAAGAGCACCGGTTCCCGGCTTTGAAAACATCATCATCACCTCATCCGCTCACCCGGGCAAAAGTCTTGGCCCAAACTAAAAGAGAGGTACATCATTCCCGTTTTTTGTGTATGAATACTTTGGATGAGCTAGGAATTCTTGCTATGATGCTTCAATTAGGTGAATTGTTGGGAATGAGCACAATTTTTGGGTTGAAATATAACCCAAATGATGAACTTGTGTATGAATTCTTGGGTTCCGTTGAGAGAATCAAAGATGATAATGATGATAGAGAGGATAAACTCACGTTTCGTTTATTCAATAAAAATCATTCCATAACAAAACGTGAGTTTGCGGAGAACTTTGGCTTGCCCATGCCACCACAAAACGCCCAAGAGCTCGACACCGGGTATGGCTTTGAATTGTGGAAAAAAATGACGGGGGAAATGACCTTTAGCTCCAAAAATCTTGTCATAACCCATGTCCAACATCCAGTGCTACGCATTTTCTTGAAATACTTGGTTAGCTTTGTGTTTGGACGCCCCAACAATCACCAAGCACGAACAGGTGATATATGTATTCTAGCTAATGCATTGTTTGACATACCTCATTTCCACTACAACATTGTGAACCGTATGTGGGAACATCTGTACAAAGAATGCACCGCCCAAGGAAAAATTTGGATAGGGGGCGTTATTCTCCACATAGCTAAAAAATTCAGTTACGTAGACAATGCACCAATTGCTGAATTCTGTCTTTTTGACATAACACATCTGGGCAATTCAAAAGACATCAAGTTCTCTCATCGTGATTACAAGGGGAAAATCTTTTACAAATGGTCCATCTTCCCGAAACCCACTCGTTACTTCACGATCCCCTCCGAGGGGCTACCCACTATTCCGTTCCGAGTAGAACCACCTCTTGTGCACCACTATTGCCTCCCTCCAGCCATCCCACCATATTTTCAAAACCAAGAAGATGAACCCGCACAAGAACAAGTCCCTCCAATTCCTGAAGACGTTCCAGCCCCACCTCACGACCCACCCCAGTATGATCCGTATCAAACACAAGTGCTTGAGAACCAACGTGCTCTATTGGAAGGACTCCGGGATTTGAGCTTCCGGGTCAACCGCATGGACGATGACAACCGACGGGCAATAGCCCCCATCTATGCTTACCATCATCAGCAGGGGCACTTCTCCTCGATGCGTCCCCCAGTGCAGCACCCGTCATGGTATGACCCCTCTCAGTGGGGTAATTTTGGGGATGACAGCGGCTACAGTGGAGGAGATTATGGTGGCGGTCAGCCTGGCTTTGACGGAGACGAGCACTAGGGACAGTGCTTCAAGCTACGTGAGGGGGAATCACTCATTGGTACGTACTTAATTGTTTCAACCTTGTAACTTGCATCATTTAAAAAAAAAAACAAAAGGAAAAAAAAAAGGAAATGTTAGTTAGGTTGAAAACCCAAAAAACGGGCAATCTAAGCAAAAAGGGCTTATAAAAAAAATGTTAATGAGTGAGTTGGAAAGCAAAAAAAAACGAGATGCTAGGATGAAAACTTGGAAAGGCTCCTAGGCAAAATGAGAGATATTAGAGGTTCATTTCTTTTTTTTTACAGGGCAATGGTGATCTCAAGAAGCGGAATGAAGGAATTGAAAACAAGAGAAGAGCATAGAAGACCATAAAACCCAAGAAAATATTAATCTTTGAGCTCAAAACTCGATTTAAATCTAATGTACAATCCTTGGTCGTCTTTTGCTCTTTCTTGTTAAATTGTTGAACTATTGAAGACATGAAAAACTTGTAAATATTTGGCTTTACTCGAGGACGAATAAAGAAACTAAGTGTGGGGGAGTTTGATGGTGTGAATTTCCTATCATGTATGTTTGTATTTTTAACTAGTTTTTATTAGTTCTAGTTGTGGAAATTACACATTTTTGGTGTAATACTTTGTTTTCATAATTATTTGTAATTTGTTTAGATTAGGACTATTCTGAGCTAAACAGGTCAAAGCTCATTCAAGGGATCAAGATTGGACCTCAAAAGATCAAGGAAAGTGCAAGGAGACAAGAAAGATTTCGATTTGGAAAAATTACTCTTATACCTGGTCGGGTATAGGCAATACCCGATCGGGTATTTGCTTGATTTGGTTGTCCAAATCAAATCCGGGAACAAAGGATCGTGGGAGCAAATTTTCGTAAAGATTTGTCACATACCCGATCGGGTAAACCGACATACCCGACCGGGTATGTCCAGAAATGTGGCTTTCCGGGAAATTTCCTAAGATACCCGATCGGGTATCCTATATACCCGGTCGGGTATCAGCCCCTGCAGCTCCCAAAAGCCTATAAATACACCCCTTTTCTTCACAATAAGAGATATCCAATTCCTTTGTACATCTAAGCTCATTATAGAATAGTTCTTTCTTTATATTTTTCATCATGTTTAGTCTCCAAATGAGGAGCTAAACTCTTCCATCTTGGTTTTGCTACTTTGAAGCTTAATGAATTTGTAAGTTGTGAGTTATTTTCTTTAATTCTTCTTCCTTGAATATTAATTCTTCCTTTAAAATACTATTTCTATATCAAAGTTGGGAAGTGTTACTAAGATGACAATTAGTTAACAGCTTGACATTGGTTATAGTTATAGTTATTTCTTCCTCTATGTTAATATTGGGGAGTGTTACTAAGATGACAATTAGTTAACATCTTGATGTTAATCATAGTAGGATTCATATTCTTTAATATTCTTCCTTGAGTATTAATTAATTTGTCACGCCCCGGACCTAGCCGGACACGTCAACAACCCGCCGTACAGTACAAATAGTCAACCGCAGTCCAACTCATCCATACTATACAAGGCGTCTTGAATATCATTCACACATAGTACATCCATAAATAAACATAATGTAAAACATTTATTAAAGCAGCGGAAACAATTGATACAAGTGTTCAAGCCACACTTGGCATAATTAGGCATGAAAGCCCCCCAAAGTAATTATGCAGAAAATATTATCCATGAGCATTGTTTTAAATTGTTTTCAAAACAGAAACGGAAGAAGCACGAACCACGTCTTCTTCCTTCGATCTTCCCGAAGCAACGGGCGGTGGCAGCAACCTTCAAGTTCTACCTGAAACTGTGAGGTGGCCTCCCCCGTGAAGGGGGGGTCAGTACTTGGAAACATTTGACAAGTACAATAGCAACTACACTAAGTATAATCAATGTTTAGATTTCTAAGACCCTCAATTCAGGGTGATATTACATTATAGGCCATAACCCTCGGTTACCCCTTTTTGCCTATTTAAATCATACTTACTTTATATGAAGTCAAGTAGTCAGCCCGTGGGCCCATATTCATTTAGAATTCATCATTTCCATTCCCCCGTGACCGCAAGTCACGATAACCCCGTGGGGTCCCATCGAGCCCCAATTGTATAGCAAGGGCTCGGCCCAACTACATTTCTATACAATCCTCTAACTCAATATAACTCATCAAAATTGTATGGCAAGGGCTCGGCCCAACTACATTTCTATACCAACCATAACTTCGTGGCAAGGGCTCGACCCAACTACGTTTCCACGAAGATCACAAATACATGGCAAGGGCTCGGCCCAACTACGTTTCCATGCTAATCATATTACATGGCAAGGGCTCGGCCCAACTACATTTCCATGTCATCCTAGAGTCCAACTCTAGTTATTTTCATAATCCAATTCTCAAGCAAATCCTATGCCTAGAATCAATTCCCTTGGGTAGGCCTTTAGGCCTACCCCTAACACACCTTAGTGTTCATACAATTCAACCTTAAAGTATCTCTTGAGACTACTTAAGGCATATCTATTCACAATCCTACCTCTTACGATTTATTTCATCATTTATTTATATTAATCCCCCGACTAGTATTTTGATACTAGTTGGATAATCTTAGAACATGCCAAGTTCCTATTTCCCAATTGACATTTCATTTCAATTGATTTTCGAACCCAAGTATAGTTTGATCCCAATATCAAAAATATCACTATAATCCATTCATGAATTTCATACATGAATTAAAAGTATATTTTATCACAATGCCATCATAGTTAATTCCATTAACATACCGTTCCATTCATTTCACATAATCATACACAATTATTCTAAATTTGTATATCATGCTTCACTTACTCATATCAATATTATTTTCATTTGGGCATTATTAATCATTAATAACCCATGAAAATCCCATTTAATTACCTTAGGTAATCTTATGAAATTAACTCACTAATTATAAGCAATATAGTCAGTCATCCTCACCTCGTGATGTGCTACAATAGTTGCCCTTGTTAAGCCCCTCGATCAATCCCCGTTCTAGGCCGATTGAAAGTGAAAATCTGGACTGCTGGGCCAAAGCCGGGCGGCTTTCACAAAAGCCGGGCGGCTTTCGTGTTCTGCAGATACGAGCAACTCCCTTAAAGTGGCGGTTTCCGGCGATTTCGACTCCTATCGATTCACCAACTCCTCTAAGTTAAATATCACCACTTTATATCAATATTCTACACTTTTAAACGTGTAGAACTTCATGTTTAATCCACCATATGATTTCTTAAAAATCATACTACAAAAACTAGTTAAAAGAACTATTTGAGTTCTTACCTTAATTTCTAGCCTTTTTGAGTTGGATTTCCTTTACTCCTTGCTTCCTTCAAGCTATGAGCTTTGTGAGGGTCTTCTCCTGAGCTCCTCTCTTTGCCTTGGTCATATGATTGAGGATGAGAAATGATAGGGGACAACTCTCCTCAATCAAATGGGAAGTCAATGTGTAGGACATGGGGTTTGGTCTCAATCCATTCCCTCTTCCTATAGTTCGACCCCAGCCCATTTTCCTTGTCTCTTCCAGCTCCCATTCAGTCAAATGGAGCACACAAAAACGTGGGGTGGCCCCCACTTAGGTGGGAGGTCATCCTGTTATGTCCCGGTGTGTACAATCGGCCCTGAAAGTTGTATTTCTCGGTCCGTTTTAATTATATTTTATTTTATCGGGCCAAATAAAATATATCACGCGTTCCCAATAATTATGGGCCTTTAGAATAGATGTACATTCCCCAACATTAATTTAGGAGTCTCCGAAACTCACTTCGGACTGTTATCCGCTAAATTACCAATACCGGTAATTGGGCCCCATTTGACCGACCGGTCAACTCCATGACTTTCTTATGGCCCAAATAGGATATCCACCACCATATAGATGTCATCTAGACCAAGATGACTATATTATGTGGTTCGGGAATTATCGGGCGGTCCTCGTTCCCGCTGTGGGCCCCACATGCAATTTACTATTCACGTAAAAGAAATAATAAAATTTTAACAATTACGTAAATTCATAAATCATCTTTCAAGGTTTACTACATCATTTACTAAAAGTGAACATGCTTGGGGACGGTGTCACATAATTCCTATTCATATTTCATGTTAATATTTTAAACATTACTTACAGTATCAACTAGTTTTGTTTCTCATATTAATTATTACTAGAATCAATCGGTTAATACGCTTGTTATTAATCCGGTTCTTTCAACGGTAGTAAACTTGAAATATTAATGCATGCATCTCATGGTTAATATGTCAAGGGGAATTAATTATATTGATTAAACCAATAAACCGCTTGTGTTGAGGTTATCAATCTCAATCGTTTTCATCTTAAGTTTATTGCTACTATCAAGTTAATATACGGCGCTTGTTCTATATTGACTCGATAGTAAGTTTTATTAATGAACGTATCTCGTTATTAATAACTACCCTCGATGAACTGGATATACTCCTCGATTGAGTACTCGAGAGGAAGATAGTTAAAGATATAACCGGGATCGACGAACATTTCATTAAGTGGATAAAAGCAAAAACCAAGCCTCCACATCTATTAATTAAACTCATATAGGTTGTTTATCTTAGTGTTTTTAAATCAAACAAATCTAAACCCCCCTTATTACTACTTATATAGAAGAAAAGTATTTCTTTCCCTGTGGGTACGAACCTTACTTCACTATACTACGTATTAGTGTTGTATTGTAATTATTTTGAGTGCACCTCACGACAAGTGCACATCAATTTCTATAGAATAAAATTAGGCAACTCTCGATTACTTTAAAACTGGAGCAAGACACTATAATGAATATACATAATGATACGTAGCAGCTGTATGTTAAGACCACGATAATGCATGTCTCTCTATTTTTTTTTCAGCTCCACACAACATATATGTATTATGTATATGTGTGTCTGCGTACCCAGCAAAACATAAAATGATAAAAACGTTGATGGTCGTTTTCTATGAACTGAATCCTTGCTCCCAGGTGAAAATATTTGGCCATATTTAATACGAAGTACAGTATTAGTTAATAAAGGTAATTACTTGTTGTTAACTTGTTATTAAAAAGGATTATCATTTGGGATCAGTTATACTTCCCACGTACGGTGAGCAAAGCTCAATGAACGTTTACATTAAATTAAATTGGATTTTAAGAATAATCAATGCTAGCAGCTCACGGTAACGGTAGAAAGTAACAAGCCTTCGTTACCTCAAATTTGCAATTCAATTTGAGACGGAGAGAGTAGCAATCAGTTAGCCCATACTTACAACATCTTTAGTGAGCATGCACATGCATTTGCGTTGGAAAAATTTGGTCTCATACCACATACATGCACAAGCACCACCATTAATATATTTCACACCATGCACAAAACATTTACACATTTATACATCAACAAGTTCGTGATGCAGTGCCGAAGGTGCCGGTAGCGGCCTGTAGCGGCGAGAAGCGGCCGGAGTAGCGGACTGTAGCGGTAACGTAGCGGTTATGTAGCGGATTTAGGTGTGATTTGAATTTCACACCATAATAGCGGTCCGTAGCGGTAGCGGAGGCTACAACGACCTCTATATAGCGGCCGATATAGTAGAGCGGACCGGTGATCGGTGAATATTTTAATTTTTTTTGTTTTTTTGTTTTAAAAAAATTTTATTTTATATATATTTTATTATTATTTGTTTTTTACGCTTTTTATTATTTTTTTACGATTATTATTATTTTTTAAAGATTTTATTATTAATTAAAACATTTCAAAAGTTACAAAGGTATATTTGTCCAAACACACATAAATAATCCTCTAGAAAGGATTTATATAATGTAATCCTAATTGTACTTTTTGGCCCTTTTTAGTCCTATTATGGTAATTCACTCGTTGATATATTGTTAATTGAAGTCTAGTTTTTAATCGGGTTTTAAAGCTTACATGCCGTATGTAACTATGTATACCTGTGTCGTATATTACCTTTGTTTTCGAGTCCATATATCTATCCTACATCCGGATGTACACGTACATCCAGCCCAGCTAAGGAAAAAAACCATTAACTAATACGGCCCATAATTAGAGTGAGCATATGACTTATTCTATTGAGTATTAGAAGCCAAACAATGAGTATCGTGATCTCTGCTTCATACGGAGTATCATTTAAGTCACTTATTTTCTCTTATTTTTTCTTTTATAAAAACTTATTAAAATATATCTAAAATCAACTCCTATGAATTGAATTTCAATATGTGAATTTAATGTAATATGACATTTTTTAATATGTATTGATATGACATTTTACATATGAGCATAAAATCAGTCTCAAATGAGCATATGTAACTTACACAATGCGCATTGATATGAAAATCGTAAGGTTTGTTAGTTGAACATCACTACATTTCTATTGAGCATCAAACTTCCTATATTGAGATGAAAATCATGATTTTCGTTAATTAAATGAACATTAATGAGCTTTTACTGAGCATCAGACCAATTCTATTGAATAACATGGTTCTATTAAAATATCCATTGATATGACATTTTAAAAATGAGCATAACATCAATACCATATGAGCATACCTATCTTACCAAATGCACATTGATATGAAAATCGTAAGGTTTGTAAGTAATTAACATCACGACATTTTCATTGATCATTAAACCTCCTCTATTGAGATGAAAATCACGATTTTTGTTAATGAGCATTAATGCACTTTTAATGAGCATGATAACTATTGTTTTGAACGTTAGTTTAATAAACATTGATATGACATTTTAAAATGAGCATAACAACAGTCCTGAATGGGTTTACATAAATTATAGAATGAACATCGAAAAATTGAAAAGCTCATTTAAAATATCTAATGTGCTCAAATATTCATTTCTGTAACAATGAGAAATACAATTAATTCTAGTTTCAAAATAATCTACAATTTGTCATTCTTTTTATAATGTTCACTCATGCACATTTATTTTTTACAATATGTTCATTTCAGTACAACACAAAACTCATGTTAATATTGAGTACACAATATTAAAATAAATAACACACAAAATTTATTAAATTAAAAAATATTCTTCTAAAGATTAGAATAGGACAAAACATTGATACCTAAAATATTTTATAATGCACAATTTAAAGAAATACTGAAGTTATAAAGGAGGGTTAATTAGAAAAAGAAAAAAGAAAACAGGGACGTTGTACATTTTATTTTGCACATGGTTATAAATTAAAGTTAATGGAAAAAGTTGTTAAGAAAAAAGAAAGAATACGCATGTAAGAAAAAATACGCATATATATAAAAGTTGTTAAGAAAAAGAAAAAGAAAGAATATGCAGGCACGCAGGGAAAAGATAGGAAGAATAAGCAGCCAACAACTAAATTGCCATTCAAAGTATGATTGTATGAAGAATTATAAAAATATATGGGTGTACAAATACACCTGAGTGTACAGTATAACTCACGCTTTGTTGCCTTTTTGGATATATTTAGTTGTATAAATAATAATACTTTTCAATTTTTGATTTGTCAAAACACTTTATTGATTCGCCTAGCGAAAGACTTGTGCGCATATACTTCGTACTAAATTTGAAAATAAATGATACGTAGTAGTTACAATGTGAAATTTAATGTAAAAGTGTTTAAATCTTAATCTTATAATAAATATAAAATCTTATAAACACCAATGATGATTAGGGCATTTAAGGTATGAAAAAAATGTTAGTGTAAAACTAAAGCAACATGTAGTTGTACAATTTGTTATACTCATTGTACATTTAATTAGTTGCCTCCGTTAACATCTAACCATTTTGCTTTTAACTCTCCGTTAACATCTAACCATTTGCTTATCATTAACTGAAGCTTAATACACCTTTATGATAATTAGTGTGCTTTTGGATTGATAAAGTAAGAATAAAGTAATAATGATTTAGAACCTTACAAACTTTACCAAATTTGGTATGGAACAATCTTAGTAGGACAGACCGAAAAGGTAAAATGGGACAATCTTAGTGGAACGAAGGGAGTAATTAATATTATGCATAAGAGGTTATCTTTTTAGTGTAAAATCCAAGATCTATAGTGAGACCCTTATAAAATAAAGGGAAAATGGAAACTAATAATCCAACCTTTTAGCGGCCTTCTTACATCAGTCCCACCTTTTGATTATTCATGAATAATCCAACCTTTGCACCCCATCTTCATTCATTGGTCCTTGGCCGGTTTATGACCTGTTATTCCAAGTTATTTTCTTATATTTACAAAACATTATGTGATCATAAGGTGGGAATTATGGCATAACGTTTTACAAAGATAAGAAAATAAATTGGAATAACATGTCATAAATCGGTCAGAGACCAGTGAATGAAGATGGAGTGCAAAGGTTGAATTATTCATGAATAATCAAAAGGTGGGACTATTGTAAGAAAATCGCTAAAAGAGTACCTTGGTATTGTAGAATAATGACAATATAATAAGGATGAATGGGCGGAAAAGGAATATGACAAATCTCTGATTGTTGCTAATCCCGTAAAGTGGATCACTTCCCACACTTAAAATCTTATCTTGGTAAAAGCGTTTTTAATTTGAATGGTCGCACAATAAGCGTTTCGCCTCACCTAAAATGATTTCCTTCTGTGAACTATGCTGAGAAATTGAGGATGTATGATCAATCAGTTAAAGACGACTTTTTGTAGGTAATAACATATACTATCCTCCGTATCACATTAGTTGCAACAATGAAATATATACACTATTCATGTACTCTACTTTGACTACATTTTATTTCTTAATGTATGTGAATTATTTTTTTTTTAAAAATATTGTTAAATTCGTCTCATTACTAAGTTTTATAATCTGGTTTTTATTTTATTTTTACTAATACGAAATTAAATATAATGACGGTCAAAGTTGTATGTTGACAAACGTGAAAAAGAGAATGTTGCAACTAAAAAGAGACGGAGGAAGTATATATCTATCTTCATTGTCACTGTTTTTAAAGAATGCATCTGTAGATTTTCTTTCATGTCCATAAAACTCAATTCTAATTTTTTACTACATGAATGATAAAATCAATTTATCATCGATTTAGAAAAGTTGAGAAAATCAATGATAACCAAAACAAACAAGGGAAGACTACATCATTCTCAACAAAATATGGAAACTATTTTGAATATATATTATCAAAATCATTATTTTCCTAGGCTATGCCAGCAATCGAGTGCCGATAATTGAGAAGAGAGAACATATATGGTCAAAGTAGTAGACCAGAAGAGTGCATCATCTGCCGTTACAAAACCAAAGCTAAAGGCAACGTACGTGTCTTTCAAAAACACTCACTCTTTGCATGCAGCCGCTGCATGCTTTCCTACTCAACACGTTACTCCTTTCAACCCCAAAAACCGCCACGTGCCCCCACTTCCCCCCTATATAAACCTCCGCCAATTCCCATCCCTACAAACAAACACTCCTTACTGAGCTTAATTAAGATCGATCAGCTTCTTAACAATCATGGCGTCCGAGCGATATGGCCAGCAGCAAGACTACACCCAAAGCCCGGAATCCTACGGAGTTGCTAAGGCGGCCACCGCGGCGACGGTGGGCGGCTCTCTCTTGCTGATTTCCGGGCTGACGTTGGCCGGAACCGTGATCGGGCTGGTAGTCGCGACGCCTCTGTTCGTGATCTTCAGCCCGGTTCTCGTGCCCGCGGTGGTGGCGGCATTCCTGCTGATAACGGGTTTCCTGTCATCCGGCGGTTTCGGGTTGGCGGCCATAAGCGTGCTGTCGTGGATGTACCAGTACATGACGGGGAAGCGGCCCCCGGGAGCGGCGCAGCTGGAGTACGCGAAGGGGAGGATCGGGACAACGGCCCGGGAAATGAAGGATAAGGCGTCGGAGAAGTTCGGGCCGCAAAGCGCGGCTGCCTAATAAGAATGAGCTGATGATCAGGTGGTTTGAAGCTAGTGGCCTGGGGTTGGTCAATCTGGATCTAGCTTCTGGTTTAGCGTAAGAAACTGCGGTGCTGAAATAGATCAGATTGGGTTTCTCTGATGGATCTTTGTTCGTGGTTTAGTTATCTGAGTTTATGTAATCTGAACCGTCCTTATTTGATGCGTTGGAAATAAACGTGTTATCGACTCAAAATCTATAATGCATGCATAATCGTACCATATCCTTCATGTTTTCGACTCAAATTTGCTGGTATGGTAAATCTAGACCAGTCTGATCTAGAAATATTCTAAATACGGATTAGAAGGAAACAAAACAAAATACGTATTAGGATGTTTTTACTTGGTCTGGTCTGATTTCTTTATATTTTTGTAACTATCCAAGTCTGGTCTGGTCTTGGATAAATTACAGTCCAATTTAAGTGAGTAAATTTCCCATTAAAAAATAATATTCTAATTAAGTGAGTAAATGAAATTAGGTAACCAAAAAAATTGACTTTACGATCTCTACATTTTGGGACCGAAGTTCTAAAAACTACATAGAACTAAATAGGATTATGGTATGGAAAATTGTATGGTACGTCCCCAAATATAGCATCTACCGGTGCATCCATTTTTTAAATCAATCGGATGATACCACAATGCCGCTTCACGTCCTACTCATCTACATTTAATTTCTCCCATTTTTTAAACCAATCGGATGATACCACAATGCCACTTCACGTCCTACTCATCTACATTTAATTTTTTTGCAGTTTAGTCCTCCCAAAATGAGAAAGTGTAGAAAATTAAAACGGTTCCGTCACTTCAACTATTTTCGTCAATCGCAATTCGCAGGTAACTACCGTGATCTCCCAATCAGTAGTTTGAACGATACGTAAATCTTCAACTCGTAGAAGAAGCAATCTAGAGAGTTCAAACCCAGACCTGAAAGTCTCATCCTCGACACCGTCGCTCTCGGCCCGGCCCTCATCAAGCACTTGGCTTCCTGCAGTGCCCCCGTCCGATTCATAGCTTTGAGGCTGATCAAGGTATGGCAGCTGAGTCAATCTGAAACAGCCGACGACCATATTTTCTCTTACCTTGAATTATTTCTCTATTTTTCTCGTCTCTCTGAAACGTGAAAGGATTGTGATTGACGGCTTGAGGCTCGATAAATTTTACTTACTTGTTAGAAAATTCATTTACTCAATTTTCTCTCTTTGCAAGAAACATAGCTGGAATGTGGAGCTTCTAACTAGATGAGTTGAGTGGTAGTTTTGTTCCTGTTGTATGGTTTTTGTATGATGAAGCTAAACCCAACTCATGTTTTATGAATTCACTTTTCTTTGTTCCTTTTATTAGGTTGGACTCGGGGTTTTTGGTGGTGTGTTAAAAGTTGATGTTGTGACTGCTGCAATAATTGGATTATCTATCCTCATGGTGACTGGAGTTATCACTTGGAAGGAATGCTTAGCTGAATCAGTTGCTTGGGATACTCTTACCTGGTTTGCTGCTCTCATTGCAATGGCTAATTATCTGAACAAATATGGCCTTATCTCCTGGTTTAGTGAAACTGTTGTCAAGGTTGGTTTTCTTTGGTTTCTTCTTCCGGCCTACAGTCCAAATTATTTTGAAGTTCATTTGCTGCGGTTTTTTCCTTTACTGATGGTGATCAAGATATTTTCACTCACCACCATCAGTCCATCCTTGATCTGATTTTTTTGTCTTTATACCCTTATCTGTTCCATACTTCTACTTGTATATTTGTTTTCCTGATGTTTGAGTGTGTTTGTAAACATGTAGGATCAACCCAGAATTTTATATTGCTGCATTAAAGTGAATTGTTTTAAATGGACATTGATGTTTGACCTTTCTGTTTTGGTATTCTCATCTTTTAATCTAACAATGTTTAAAGTTTTTAACAAAACAAAGTTCTGACTGTATCCTTTTGAAGTGCCGTTTCCTTCTTATAATCATAATTGATTATTGACAATCTGACATATAGTGAAATGACAAATTGGCATTAGTTCAAATTGAATCCACTTTCAAAACATAAGCACCTGTTAGGTTAAATATGCGTTTCTTTTTCTTTACCAATACAGTGAATTATTAAATGAAGCGATACATATTGTTTGTGTTAGACCACAGATGTTTCAGTTTGCGATAAGTCATAGGTCTAGTCTTTAAAAGTTGCCGAAAAAGTATCAAAACCAAGTGAAAACAGACAAATCCCTCAAAAAGTAATCAGAATCAACTTAAGTAATTCAATTCAATTTTCCTATTTTCATTATTAAATAACGAACAGACTAAGTTAAATAGACCAAACAGAATATCCAACCAAGTTTTTTTTTCCGGCAATCAAACTGAGCCTAAGTGACATTAAAATAAGGTTATACTCTTGATTCAAAATCCTATAGAACCTCCTTATTTATTATGCTTGTGATCAATCCGTATTCATGATTGTTTTCTGCATAGGAAAGTTAACACGGATGCTTTGACAGGGCATCTCTTTACATGAAAGACTTAATAGATCCGTGGAGACTGCACAATGACTTAAGTTCAAGAGCCAAAGCATTCATAAGGATGCTACTGATTAAAAAACCATATAATTTCATACGTAATAAACAATATAGGTCATATATACATGAAAAAATGGTCAAATAAGGGCATGTACTATACTGAAATCATTACATAAAGTTATCTAAAAAGGTCAAGTTTTGCAATAGGTGGACAAGCAACCTTGGACCCCGGATATTGAAGAAGTTAAATGCTAACATAGATCAAAGCATGGGATGGAAGGTTAATGTGTAGAGTAATTTGGTGTATTTTTATATACGTGATTCCTTATTAATTTAAGCATTTTCATAACAGATCATTTTTAATGGTGATGATGGATATGAGGTCAAATGTGGGAGCTGTCAATACAAAGTCAGACTACACGCAAGCACGTGTTCATGTAGAGCGTGGGATCTAAGTGGGATTCCTTGCCCGCATGTCGTGTATGCAATTTCCTATAAAGGTGATGATGCTGAGCAATATGTGGATCATTGCAATTTCAAACAGGTGTATCAAAGAATATATTCGTATCATCTGCAGCCGATGAATGAGGAGTTATTGTGGACTAGAACACAAAATAATGACATTGTGCCTCCAATTCCCAAAAAGTTGTCTAGCAGACCCAAGAAGAAAAGAACGCGGTAAGCTACTTAAGGGCCATCGAAAGAGAAATAAGAGAGTGAAAAAAGTGTCTGCCAATCCAAGGAAGAAAAAAAGAAGTCCAACTGAATCCCCAACAACCTAATGCAGTCGGTCTTTTGTGCTTCATAGTCCTATTGATGTCATTGTGAAACCCCAAAGTTGTACTGCTTTTTTGTAATTTGTTTAAACTTAGCAGTGCTTGTGAAGCATGTACTTGTGTGGTGTTGTTCTTGGAACATATTCGTAGCTAAACTTATTTTTTAATGTCAGTGTGCTTGCTATTAAGTTTGATTTAGTCAACTTTACAATCACGTATTATGCATGATTTTGTTGTTGTCTTTGTGTGTTCTGAACACAGTTTATGTGCCTGTAATGGCCAAATTTGTAGGCTGTAAATGCAGGAACTTCAAGGGCATATTAAGCCTATAAATGGACAGCAAGTTGAAGCTGTAATTGCAGGAATGTATAGGTCATATTTTAAGCAGTAAATGTAGCAAGTTCAAGGGTATATTAAGGCTCCCTATGCAGCAACTTTTAGCTCTAAATGCAGCAAGTTAAAGGACATACTACCTCCGTCTCGAAAAGGTTTGCCATATTGACTTTTCTTGGTCAATGATGGCAAACTTTGGACAATGATTTTAATTGTTATATTTGTATATAATTTATAAATTTTATACTTTTATTAAAATATTTTGAATAAGGAACATTTTGATATAATTTTCATATTGAGTAAGAAACCCGTGTGTACATTTTAAAATATGAAAAAAGTATGGAGCTAAGAACAAGAAGAGACTAAGAGTTATATTCATATCACAAGAAAGTGTGAACGATTCACTTCTCACCAAAACAAACATACAAGTATCCTACTCACCAAGAGAAGCTTCGATTAAGCTAACTACTAAAACATTTGACTACACTAGACTAGGTCTCTGATAAGGCCGTATTTAGACACGAATTTGATGTGTGTTAAGATTGGCTTTTGATGGTTTTCCTAGCTTTAAGGTGTTACAAGTCTCAATTTTAGCTCAAGTTATGTTTAACAGGCGTTGGTTCGAGTTTTGTGTCATTTGGAGTCAAAATGAGGATTTTAGAGTTCGGTACCGGCGCTTGAGAAGAAATCAGGATGAGTTGAGAAGCATTCGAGAGTGAATTGAGAGATTTGGAGGTCACCGGGAGGTTCACGATGAAGTTTTGACGACAAGAGAGCTCTAGGAATGGCTACGGGATCAAAATAAGATGAATGGAGCTTGAAATCGGCGATCAGGATGACCTTCTGTCAATCGTTCAAGCATATCTCTTTGTAGAAACATTCAATATACACGATTCAAAATCAATATGAAAGAAAACTTCAAGGGATACAAATCATATGAAGACACCATTGCGAGAATCTGAGAGGAAGAAGATGAAAACAGACGATGAAGTCAGATGATCCCTGTTGCGATTTCAGAATCAGACCTTCCACCATTTTGATCGTATCGCTTGATTAGATGATTCAAATCCAATTCCGCAAGTTGTGGTGGATAGAGAAATTCATTATCTACAACTTTCATGAAGTAAATATTTCCAAATTCGGAAGTTAAGTAGACACGGTCGTGCCCTCAAAGTTAGGAATGAGCTACTAGAACCCAGGCACGGTCGTGCCTGGCAGGCAGGCACGTCGTGCCTAAAGAGAAACGAGGAACGAGCTACTGGAGGCCAGGCATGGTCGTGCCTGGCAGTTAGGCACGCCGTTCCTGGATGCGTTTAAACGGAATGCTTCTGTAGGCACAGTCGCAGGCACGGTTGTGCCTGGCGCCGTGCCTGACCCCTTTTTGTCCTAATTCAGCCCAAAATTGCCTTGTTTCCTATAAATAACATCCTCATAACCCTAATAAGGGGGGATGGAACTTATTTAGCAGCTTAAGGACGAATTTTGAGAGCTTTTCAAGCCTTGTTTTTCTATTCTTTGAGATTCTTTGTAAGTTCCTACTTTTTGATTAATGACAATTAATTCTATTCTTCCCAATTCCGTTGATTCTTCAATTATGAATTGCGAGTAGTTTTAATTAGGGATTTGGGGTTGATGAAGGGGTTTATAATGATGTATGGTTAGGTTCTTGATGGTGTAAATTGCATGAATGTCGTTGAATTTGTGTTTGAATAATTTAATTGATATCTTTTGTAACCTAGAATGGCCACTAGAATTACATCGCATGTAGGATGAATTAAGAGAGATCTAATTTGTTCTAGGACACATTCACACACACTTAATCGTTCGCTAAGAGATTAGTAGCGATTAAGGGGCCGTAAGCTCGTTCGTTTTGGCAATAATTTAGGATCCTATCGCATGAGAGATCAGCCCGGTCCCGTAAATTATTGTACTCTACGCCGCGAGAGCGGTTAGAACTTAGTATTGATTGCTAGGCTCAATTAAATTAAATTAATGTAATTAAGCTTGATCTGCCAGAAATCTGATTACCCCGGAATCAATCCCTGTTCCTTCGTCGTTAATTAAGAAGAACCCAAATCTTTACTTTTATTCGCTCATTCGCATTAGTTTAATTTCAATTCAACCAATCAATCTCGCACGACGCATTTATTTAATTTTATTTCTTTTTAATCGCTGAATTTAGTTAATCTTTAATTCCCTTTTGTCCGTCCATGTGGAGACGATACTCGTACTTTCACCACTATTCTACAATCTTTTTAAGTGCGAGAAAACTCACATCAGTCTCTCCTATTTACTTGTACACCGGTTACATTATATTATGTCTCCATCTAATGTATAGGCCGGGACACTTTCTTGAAACAAGTATAGAGCTAAGAACAAGAAGAGACTGTGATATTTATCATATCACGAAAAAGTGTGAATTAGTCACTTCTCACCGAAATAAGCATACAACAATCCCACTCACCACGAGAAATTTTGAGTCAGCAAGCCGTTAAAACAGGTGACTACACTAAAATATCTCTCTCATATTTACATGTCCACACCGGTTGTATTGCCTCTTCACTCAATTTACAGAGGAGGTGTTGTGAAGAATGTATGGAGCTAAGAAGAAGAATACTCTATGAGATATATCATGTCAGGAGAAAGTGAGAACTAGTCACCTCTCATAGAAACGCACATACAACTATCCTACTCGCCTTGTTCAAGTTGAAAACTATTACTATGAAGAAAGGCCCTATTACATCTATGATCATACCGCATGTAACAATGTTGTAAGTAAGCCTATCAATGGGTCATATATGGTCCGAAATTGTATTTTAGATCCATACCTGGTTTCGAACCGGGTCCACCGACCATAGTTTGACTACAAATATTCTTATGTCCATATCGGATTGCATTAGGGGTCCAAGTCAAATTACTTCAAATATTGGAAGCATGGGGTCGGGGGTAAAAGCTGGTGACGTAGTTGTACACCAATTGGTTGGGAAGCTTCAAGTCAGTTAACCATTAATCCTAAACCCCTAACCCTAAAGCCCGTACCCCAAACACTAAACACTAAACCCTAACCCTCAACCCTGAACCTTTAAACCGTAACCCTCAACCCCGAAGCCTTAATCCTAACCCTCAACCCCGAACCCTAACCCTAAAGCAGTTAACCACTAAAACAGTTGGTACACTACAATCGATCTTTTAGATTTAACTTTACACAAGGTTACATTATCTTTTCACTTGATGTATCATGGAATGTTTTTGAAGAGCCTATGGAGTTAAGACCACGTCTCTAAGACTGCACGAAAGCTCGCTCTCACCCAACCCATGCACCCGACAAAACAATGGACAAATATCCTTTTCGCACGGCCAAATACTATTTTACACATTTCTTGTAGACAACAATTAAGAAGCGTGTACAAAGTATGTGTACACTTTATTTAAAAAATTGGTTTTGAATATTGCTTCCTCCATCCCATTTTACGTACTTTATCTTTTGAATTGTTCCAAAATAAAATTCATTTTTTGAAAATAAAAACATGATCTATTGCATTTCATTTTATTATACACAAATTTTAATGGAAATTTCCTTAAACAGGAATATATAAAAATGTAATTGCAACAATAGAAGTTTAAAGTTTAAATTGTCAAAATAGAACTAAATCTTCCTATTCTACCGTTTCTATGGATGCCAAAGAGCTTTTACTGCGTTTTACAAATAAAACTATATAAAAATATCTAGAAGGGAGGAAAATGAACAACATATGAATTTGAAAGATGAATATAAGTTTCATACAAACGAAATCATTAAATACTCAAACTATGAATTTGAAAGTGTTCCACAATCACAAATTAGAAAAAAACTCCTAGAAATTAAAACATGAAATCACTTCAGAACCTAAAGTACTTAAGCTAAAGTGCGTCACGGTAAGAATTAGAGACCAGCAATCTCATTCTTTCTCTTAAGCTCAATCCAATGTTGAATTGCCTTTTCTTCAACACTTGCTTTCAATTCATTGAAAGGATGGCTAATCAATTCAATAGCAATGCGCATCCTTGAATCGGGTCCAACCTATATAAGAAATAACCACATTAGTGATACATACATACAAACTCTCTGACGTATACGTCAATCATTATCTTATTTTTTCCATTAAAAATCAAAAGGATAATCTAAAGTGCTTACAAACACTTTTTCATAATCATCACTGAATGTGCATTCAATCATCCATTGAGCAACCCACACTCCACAGTCGTTACTTGTATAAAATAAACAACAAAGTTCATATTGTTAGTTGAATATGTTCAGGTTGATGAATTAGTTAATAAATATAATTAACTCAACGTAATAATACATATGATCACAATTTTTGATGAGGGACTCCTGTTGGCACAACCAAAGTGAATGCCGATACATCATATTTGTATTTCATAAGTTTATCATCAACTAAAATGTCCACAAACACATCCTCCAGAAAAAGAGCCTATAACATTAAAAACGTGATATTTCAAACATGAGAAAATGAATAATTTTGTGAGAGTAAAACTCAATTACATACCAGTTTCTTAACAGAGCGACATCTATATTCATTTCTTTCTTTTGATGGATATGAGTCCAACAATATCAATTTTCTTTTGTCAACATCAACAATCAACAAATACCTATGAACATTTAGGTCATTCATTGGAATAACTATCTGCAGGCATTAAAGAGTATAGATTTTTGTAATTGAAGATTATACGTTAATAAAAACTATAAAATTTACAACCTAATCTTATACAAAATTACCTTTGTTAAGTAGTCAACTTTGCCCATGAATTCACTTTGATAAAAGCCTTTCACAGCTTCATAATCTCAGACAGATGTGAGTTGCTGCAACAGGCCACCCATAGAACCAAATTGTATATCCAGTTTCATTTATAACTTAGAGTATAAACATAACATATAACTATACATACGGAAAACATGGTTGGCATGAACCACATAGTTGAATGTGGTGCAAAGTGAGTGTCCTCATATTTGAGTCTACAAGCCAATAGATTCAGAATCTACGTAAAAGAGTTAAAAAAATCAAAAACAGAGTCATTGAGCTCCACATAATATACACAGTAATTGAAAATATGCCTAGCTTTCATATATAATTAATATGATCAAAGTTTGATCTTTACACATATCATTTAAAGACGAAAAAGTGACATATATGCTTAACCTCTTGGTCTAGCCAACCCTTTGGCATGAGGGTCTTCAGTGCTTTCCTATCTCCGCTCCCATACTTCATCCTAATTAAAATCTCACTCCTACAACAACACATCAGTTCACATTAAAATGCTTTTATATAGTCTATTAATTTAAAGCAAACGACATACCCAAGTTTGTTATCATCATCACTCCTAAAAATATATGATATCAAAGCAGCTTCTGTCTCTTCCAGATTCATATCAGCTGGGGGATTAAAGGATATAGGGACCCACTACAAGAAAATGAGTGAATAGGTTAGTAGAAAAAATTAAAACTAAAAGCTATAATACTAGGTAGCTAGAGTGAAGTACTTTGACATACTTTTGGTATAACAAAACGAGTAGAGGTTCTGTCATTAAGAAGCACAGGCAACGGTTTAAAGTTGACGTAGAAATCACTATTGTCGCATTCTTCAAATTTAGAGAATAAATTCTTTTTCATATGAGTCTCATGACGGCTTCTTTCATGTCTTTCGGCTTTGTAAGGAATTGTTAGTTTGCACTGGGTTTGAAGGGCAGTTCCATACATGTTTTGAAAGGATGAAGCATTGGAGGTGTTGGATTGGTGGTCAAAACATGAAGACCAGAAGGACTTATGTCAAAACAAAGGTTGGGATTGTGGGTGATGATCGTGTTGACAACGTTACTAAATGCAGCTTTAATGTCTTCGAACCCATTGATACACTCAATTGGTGTTGATGCTTGTGACGTGCTATCGACTTCATCTTCTTCAACTTTCTTGATAGAGCAGAGATTCTTGATCGGGATTTTGGGACAACTTCAGTTTAATTAAAATCACAAAACAACAAGGTAAAATAAAGTATAATCAATAAATAAGCATTTTATTATGTAGAAACTAGCAACTGGAATTAATTATTAATTTAACCTCGAAGAAATATCTATTATTTCTATAAGCGAATGTAGTTTTTGGCTACGGATGCCTTGTTGACCTCTTCTACGGATGAAATCCCCATTGCTTGAGTGGTTCCCATTTCCAGAAACAGCGATTGGAATACTTGATGCCTTGCTTCGTTGCTTCATTGTTTTGTTTTTAGATTGCATAGTCTTACGATGCCCTGCCATTGATGCCCTGCCATTGATGAAGGTTGACGGTTTGTACATGCTGTATTTCAGTTTTATAATCGATTGAGAAGCTAGAAAATGGGATCCTGAAAAGTTGGCAAAGGTGCAAATTGGGGTTTTATTCTCAACTCTCGTACACTACCAAGTGACGTGCTAAGCTTAAAAGTCCACTACACCTAATTAAGGAGTTATTCTCTTCAACTGATCTGAATGTTTTTTATCTAAATTTTTTAAGTTGTGATATGATCTGATTTGAATTTTTCTGATTTGATCTAATCTGAATCTTTCTCTTCTGACATGAATCTTTCCGATCTGGTCTGATCAGATCTAAATCTTTCTAGTTTGATATGTATCTTTCTGATCTGATTTAAATATTTCTATAATTATAATTCTAATTATAATCATAATTATATATTTTGTTTATATGATTGTGATTATAATTGGAATTATAATTATAGAAATATTTAAATCAGATCAGATCAGAAAGATACAGATCAGATAATTATAATTAAATTAAAAATATATTAATTAAAAATAAATAAAAAAATTGTCAGCTATTGTAAAATGTCACATTTTTTCCGAAAATGCCATGAAGTTGACATTTTATTTTTTGAAAATATCCAGCATTCTTTTCAAAATTGCCATCACGATAACATTTTTTCCAACTTGGCAATCTTTTCCGGCGATCGGAGGTGGTGGGGCTGAAAGGTGGCTAAGGTGGTGGTTGAGATCTGTACATTATTATTTATTTCTTACGATTTTTATTTTTTTATTTTATTTTTTTATGTTTTATAATGATTATTTAAAAAATCCTATTATGAAAGGCAAGGCCAGTGAAACGGTAGAATAGGAAGATTTAGTTCTATTTTGACAATTTAAACTTTAAACTTCTATTGTTGCAATTACATTTTTATTGATTCCTATTTAAGGAAATTTCCATTAAAATTTGTGTATAATAAAATGAAATGCAATAGATCATGTTTTTATTTTCAAAAAATGAATTTTATTTTGGAACAATTCAAAACATAAAGTATGTAAAATGGGATGGAGGAAGCAATATTCAAAACAAATTTTTCAAATAAAGTGTACACATACTTTGTACACGCTTCTTAATTGTTGTCTACAAGAAACATGTAAAATAGTTTTTGGTCGTGCGAAAAAGATATTTGTCCATTGTTTTGTCGTGTGCGTGGGTTGGGTGAGAGCGAGCTTTCGTGCAGTCTTAGAGACGTGGTCTTAACTCCATAGACTCTTCAAAAACATTCCATGATACATCAAGTGAAAAGATAATGTAACCTTGTGTAAAGTTAAATCTAAAAGATCGATTTTAGTGTACCAAACTGTTTTAGTGGTTAACTGCTTTAGGGTTAGGGTTCGGGGTTGAGGGTTAGGATTAAGGCTTTGGGGTTGAGGGTTACGGTTTAAAGGTTCGGGGTTGAGGGTTAGGGTGTAGTGTTTAATGTTTGGGGTACGGGCTTTAGGGTCAGGGGTTTAGGATTAATGGTTAACTCACTCGAAGCTTCCCAACCAATTGGTGTACAACTACGTCACCAACTTTTACTCCCGACCCCATGCTTCCAATATTAGAAGTAATTTGACTTGGGCCCCTAATGCAATCCGATATGGACATAAAAATATTTGTAGTCAAACTAGGGTCGGTGGACCCGGTCCGAAACCAGGTATGGATCTAAAATACAATTTCGGACCATATCTGACCCATTGATAGGCCTACTTACAACATTGTTACATGCGGTATGATCATAGATGTAATAGGACCTTTCTTCATAGTAATAGTTTTCAACTTGAACAAGGCGAGTAGGATAGTTGTATGTGCGTTTCTATGAGAGGTGACTAGTTCTCACTTCCTCCTGACATGATATATCTCATAGAGTATTCTTCTTCTTAGCTCCATACATTCTTCACAACACCTCCTCTGTACATTGAGTGAAGAGGCAATACAACCGGTGTGGACATGTAAGTATGAGAGAGATATTTTAGTGTAGTCACCTATTTTAATGGCTTGCTGACTCAAAGTTTCTCGTGGTGAGTGGGACTGTTGTATGCTTATTTCGGTGAGAAGTGACTAATTCACACTTTTTCGTGATATGATAAATATCACAGTCTCTTCTTGTTCTTAGCTCTATACTTGTTTCAAGAAAGTGCCCCGGCCTATACATTAGATGGAGACATAATATAATGTAACCGGTGTACAAGTAAATAAGAGAGACCTAGTCTAGTGTAGTCAAATGTTTTAGTAGTTAGCTTAATCGAAGCTTCTCTTGGTGAGTAGGATACTTGTATGTTTGTTTTGGTGAGAAGTGAATCGTTCACACTTTCTTGTGATATGAATATAACTCTTACTCTTCTTGTTATTAGCTCCATACTTTTTTCATATTTTAAAATGTGCACACGGGTTTCTTACCCAATATGAAAATTATATCAAAATGTTCCTTATTCAAAATATTTAATAAAAGTATAAAATTTATAAATTATATACAAATATAATAAATAAAATCATTGTCCAAAGTTTGCCATCATTGACCAAGAAAAGTCAATATGGCAAACCTATTCGGGACGGAGGTAGTATGTCCTTTAACTTGCTGCATTTAGAGCTAAAAATTGCTGCATAGGGAGCCTTAATATACCCTTGAACTTGCTGCATTTACTACTTAAAATATGACCTATACATTCCAGCAATTAAAGCTTCAACTTGCTGTCCATTTATAGGCTTAATATGCCCTTGAAGTTCCTGCATTTACAGCCCCCAAATCTGGCCATTACAGGCACATAAACTGTGTTCAGAACACACAAAGACAGCAGCAAAAACATGCATAATACGTGATTGTAAAGCTGACTAAATCAAACTTAATAGCAATCACACTGACATTAAAAAGTAAGTTTATCTACGAATATGTTCCAAGAACAACACCACACAAGTACATGCTTCACAAGCACTGCTAAGGTTAAACAAATTACAAAAAAGCAGTACAACTTTGGGGTTTCACAATGACATCAATAGGACTACGAAGCACAAAAGGCCCAGATGACTGCATTAGGTTGTTGGGGCTTCAGTTGGACTTCTTTTTTTCTTCCTTTGATTGGCAGACACTTCTTTCACTCTCTTATTTCTCTTTCGATGGCCCTTCAGTAGCTTCCCGCTCTCTTTTCTTCTTGGATCTGCCAGACAACGTTTTGGGAATTGGAGGCACAATGTCATTGTTTTGTGTTCTAGTCCACAATAACTCCTCATTCATCAGCTGCAGATGATACGAATATATTGTTTGATAAACTTGTTTGAAATAGCAATGATCCACATATTGTTCAGCATCCTCACCTTTATCGAAAATTGCACACACGACATGCGGACAAGGAATCCCACTTAGATCCCACGCTCTACATGAACACGTGCTTGCGTGTAGTCTGACTTTATATTGATGGCTCCCACATTTGACATCATATCCATCATCACCATTAAAAATGATCTGTTATGAAAATGCTTAAATTAATAAGGAATCACGTATATAAAAATACACCAAATTACTCTACACATTAACCTTCCATCCCATGCTTTGATCTATGTTAGCATTTAACTTCTTCAATATCCGGGGTCCAAGGTTGCTTGTCCACCTATTGCAAAACTTGACCTTTTTAGATAACTTTATGTAATGGTTTTAATATAGTACATGCCCTTGTTTGACCAGTTTCTCATGTATATATGACCTATATTGTTTATTACGTATGAAATTATATGGTTTTTCAATAATTAGCATCCTTATGAATGCTTTGGCTCTTGAACTTAAGTCATTGTGCAGTCTCCACGGATCTATTAAGTCTTTCATGTAAACAGATGCCTTGTCAAAGCATCCGTGTTAACTTTTATATGGAGAAAACAATCATGAATACGGATTGATCACAAGCATAATAAATAAGGAGGTTCTATAGGATTTAGAATCAAGAGTATAACCTTATTTTAATGTCACTTAGGCTCAGTTTGATTGCAGGAAAAAAAACTCGGTTGGCAATTCTGTTTGGTCTATTTAACTTAGTCTGTTCGTTATTTAATAATGAAAATAGAAAAACTGAATTGAATTACTTAAGTTGATTCTGATTACTTTTTGAGGGATTTGTTTGTTTTCACTTGGTTTTGATACTTTTTCGACAACTTTTAAAGACTAGACCTATGACTTATCGCAAACTCAAACATCTATGGTCTAACACAAACAGTATGTATCGCTTCATTTATTAATTCACTGTATTGGTAAAGAAAAAGAAACACATATTTAACCTAACAGGTGTTTATGTTTTGAAAGTGGATTCAATTTGAACTAATGCCAATTTGTCATTTCACTATATGTCAGATTGTCAATAATCAATTTTGATTATAAGAAAGAAACGGCAGTTCAAAAGGATACAGTCAGAACTTTGTTTTGTTAAAAGCTTTAAACATTGTTAGATTAAAAATTGAGAATACCAAAACAGAAAGGTCAAACATCAATGTCCATTTAAAACAATTCACTTTAATGCAGCAATATAAAATTCTGGGGTTGATCCTACACGTTTACAAACACACTCAAACATTATGAAAACAAATATACAAGTAGAAGTATGGAACAGATAAGGGTATAAAGACAAAAAAATTAGATCAAGGATGGACTGATGGTTGTCAGTGAAAATATCTTGAGCACCATCATTAAAGGAAAAAAATGCAGCAAATGAACTTCAAAATAATTTGGACTATAGCCTGGAAGAAGAAACCAAAGAAAACCAACCTTGACAACAGTTTCACTAAACCAGGAGATAAGGCCATATTTGTTCAGATAATCAGCCATTGCAATGAGAGCAGCAAACCAGGTAAGAGTATCCCAAGCAACTGATTCAGCTAAGCATTCCTTCCAAGTGACAACTCCAGTCACCATGAGGATAGATAATCCAATTATTGCAGCAGTCACAGCATCAACTTTTAATACACCACCAAAAACCCAGAGTCCAACCTAATAAAAGGAACAAAGAAAAGTGAATTCATAAAACATGAGTTGGGTTTAGCTTCATCATACAAAAACCATACAACAGGAACAGAACTACCACTCAATTCATCTAGTTAGAAGCTCCACATTCCAGCTATGTTTCTTGCAAAGAGATAAAATTGAGTAAATGGATTTCCTAAGAAGTAAGTAAAATTTATCGAGCCTCAAGCCGTCAATCCCAACCCTTTCATGTTTCAGAGAGGCGAGAAAAACAGATAAATAATTCAAGGTAAGAAAAAATATGGTCGTCGGCTATTTCAGATTGACTCAGTAGCCATACCTCGATCAGCCTCAACGCTATGAATCGGACGGGGGCGCTGCAGGAAGCTAAGTGCTTGACGAGGGCCGGGCCGAGAGCAACGGCGTCGAGGATGAGACTTTCAGGTCTGGGTTTGAACTCTCTAGATTGCTTCTGCTACGAGTTGAAGATTTACGGATCGTTCAAACTACTGATTGGGAGATCAAATATGATTTCTGTGGAGATCAAAAAATTCCGGGAACCGCCCTAAATGGCGAGTACCGGACATAGCTTTCTATATAAAGGGTGATTTGCACTTTTTAAGTTAATTCGAGGGTTTATTTGACCCTTTAGCCATAAATAAATAAAGCAATCTGTTGAACAGAAGAGTTAACATGGTGAATGAGAAAAAACTCTATCCTCCTCCATAACGTAAACATATTGTAAGGAGGAAACTTTTAAAATTGACAGAATGAAACATTTTTAGATATTATAATGCCAGAATTTCGACAATCAAGGACGGATTTAGAAAGAGTTCTATTCTTCATTTTTTGAAAACACAAGTTTGACTTATGTAACCATACGAGTAGAATGTTGTTGGGAAAATGTGTTAAAAATTGCATTAAATGATCATTTTAGGACAATTATTTGAGTGGGGTCCACTTCCGATTTGGGTTGGGTCAAAGTGGTTTCGGATTGTCCTTGTTAAGGGCTACAATTCGATATATGGTACACTCAAAACGGATAACGGGTGAATGAGAAATTGATTCTCGAAGTTCACTCGTTGGAATGGGAAAACTGGGGAAAAGGATGGGTTTCTAGTGTGATTTATCCCGCACCGGAAAACCCAATGGATTTTCACCCCTTTATAAAGGGAACCCACCTAGAAGGAGTTAATATTCCTTTGGGGAAGGCTCTCTTCACGCGCAGGGGGTGCCGATCAAATACCGAAAACGGAGAAGAAAAACCGCGACTCATGTGCGCGGGCGACCTGCGGACACGAATGTCGTCTGAAAATCTATCATTCAAAGATACGATTTAATTTTTGTTTCTTCCCGTAACATTTATTTTTCCCAGAACCAGAGATGCTCAACGGCAGAACTGCTCCGCACCAGAATACCTCAGAGGGTCTCTATTGGCTTTTTCACCAGAATACCTCAGAGGGTCTCTAACGCCTTAGAGGTATTCTGTTGGCTTCGGACAAAACTGCTCCGGACCAGAGAGCGAGGGTCTCTGTTGGCTTCGGACAGAACTGCTCCGGACCAGAGAGCGAGGGTCTCTGTTGGCTTCGGACAGAACTGCTCCGGACCAGAGAGCGAGGGTCTCTGTTGGCTCCAGACCAGAGAAGCCCTGGGGGTGTTCTGGTCGCGCAATTATGCCGTTACGAAGGTTAATGCCCAACGTTCTTATCTTTTAATGTTGCGTTAAATGGACAATTTATGGATGATTCAATGTCCAACAGACTGATCATTGATGTCCAACGTTCAGGTGCATTAACACTCCATTTAACACACAATAAATCCTCTTATAAATAGCTGACAGGTGGTTTGCAACAACACATGAAATCAAACAATATCTGCACGTATTTTGAGCTCTAAAAACACCCCCAGCTACTCCAAAAATTCCTGAGTGATCAGCCTTTGTTCCAGTTCGCCGGGACTTTCGTTTGTGTGCTCAAACGTTAGTTCGTTAGCCACCGTATCCTGGGAAACGGTCGTTGCAACGCTCCTAGCACCGTGGGAGGCGACAAAACGTTTTAAGAACATCGTGCGTAGCAAGAGCTCTGGCTAAATTATGTTTCATCTAATTTCTGTTTTTCTTTAGTCATTTAATTAATTAATTTTGATTAATTATTTTCTTTGTTTTTCGAAACACACCCAACAAATGTGATTCTAAATTTCATTTGTAGTAGTATGGGGCGTAAGTGTTATGATGAGGTTAAAATTTAGTATTGTCTTTCATTTTCATAATTCTAAGCAAAGAGCACTACAAAAAACACGCCTGTAGTCACGAATTTAGTCACGGACCGCAGTGAAAAAATTTGTGACTAACTCTGTTAGTCACGGAACGATCCGTGACTAAGTTTTCAAATTTTCAAAAACCCTACGATTCAAATTTTCAAATTTTGTATTAGTCACGGAAATGAATCCGTGACTATTCTTTTTTTTAAATAAATTTTAAATTTATAATATAATTCCGGACAAAATATTAGTCACGGTTCATATCCGTGGCTAAAGTTTTTGTTTTTTTTAAAATGTTTTTCCATTTAAAAAAATCATTTTAATTTTTCTTAAAAAAATAGTTGTTAAAAATATTTCAAAAATTTATCAAGAAAAAGATTATATTTTAAAAAGTAAAGCAATTATAACATTAAATAAAAAACAAAATTCATAAACATACAACAAACTTAACAAAAGTTATTACAGACTGGAATTACAAAAGTAATATAAAATGTTAAACTTAAAAATGTATTATTACATGCCCGGTCGTTGGACTTCATTATGATAAAAACTAGGATCATCATTATCATATGCATCATTATCATCATAAACAAGATAATCATCCTCTTCTGGCTCCACGGGGTCTTCGGGTCAGGTACCTCCTCGGCTGCCTCCTCCACTGCCTCCTCGGCTGGCTCCTCAGCTGCCTCCTCCGGATGACTGAAATTGATTCAAGAAATCATATGACAGAGATCCGAATGTCGATCTCATCGTAGGCATGCTATCTGATAGTCCTTGTTTCTGTAACAACAATGAATAACGATCTAACAACAAAGATTAAACGTAAGGATGAACACAGATTGAATCAATGTAAAACCCTCTTTGATAGACCGTGAACTCGTACAACAGAAAGATATGCGCGTAAGGCTATAGTGAATAAGTACGACGTTAACCTAATCCTAAACCCTCGGCTCCCTTTTTATAGGCGAGGTTTAGGTTAGGCGTACAAGGCTTTTAGCCTGGTTATATGGGCCTAACACTTGGCCCACATTCTATTTAATACATGCACTAATTCAATACAAGGATTAATAATAAAGCTAATCTATGACAAACTTGATTCACAATTAAAATATCTCCAACAATCTCCCCCTTTGTGATCAAGTGCCATTTTGTTATTGCTTCTGCGACTTGAAGTAGTGTTTCCTCATATTTAGTGCATGCTCATATTGCATCAGCATATTTCTCTTTTCTAGGCGATCGTCAATGGCCTTTAAAATTGTCTCTACTGTAGAGTGTTCCTTTTGAACATATGACGATGCCTCCTGAAGATTTTCCTCTAGTTGTGCCTTCATCTTTAGAAGCTGTTCTTTGATTATCTTCAGCGTTCCGTCACAGTATTTCTCAATTTCATTGACTACCATCAGACGTTTTTCGTTCTTGTGGTTCAGATAAGTGACTGCTGGCGGTGTGAAGAAGATGTGGTAAGCTGGGAAGTCTTCGAGTTCTGGACCATACAGTCTTGGCTTTGTCAGATTTGTCTTTGTCAGGTTGCACTCAATAGCCATCTGTAGGTCATGTGAAGAATGTACTCTGATCTGTCTGAGCATGAATCTCTTGATTGCTGCAAGACCTTCGTTGTATGTTTTGCTCTGCCTGACTGGAAGGTATCGATAGGCCATGAACATTTGATAGATGTCGTCGGGTTTAAGCATGATGAAATCATTCTCTTGGCAAGTAAATTCACTCCCGTCAGTGCGTTGAAGCCTGTAAGTATAGAATGTCACTCCGTGATAATCTTCAGCCTTCACTTGTAGAATTTGATGAATCGGGAGAATGTTGGACTTCAAGTCTTGTTCCATCAACTCTCTCTGAGTACCGGTTGACCTTTGTAATAGCATATGCAGATGACCTCCAGCCTGCTTTCCTTTTAGATGGGTAAGGCCTCTTAGCTTCAGTTCATTCAACGGTTTGACTTTGTCTGGTCTACGCCAGATATGCTCTCTGATTTCCTCTTGGAACGGGGCTTTGATTCGAACGTTGTCCCAGGGTTTCTCTGTCTTGGGAAGTCTTCCCGCTGATTGTCTTACGACGGATTCAAGAGTTTTCTGGGATTCCTTGGAGTTCTCCCCTTCCTTGCGTTCATCGTCCTCGAGCCTGATGATATCTTCAGTACATTTGTTGATTAGCTCTCGTAGCCACCGATTTCTCTGCATGTCCTCTACTTCAGCCTCATTGCGGAGATCATCCCATTATGTCCATTGTCTTGGCCATTTATCATATATCACCGCCTCCTCCAGTGCATCGTGGATGTCCTTGCCTGGGGAAATGTATGGAACTCTTTGCTGCTGTTGAGGCGGTGATTGTTCCTGGGTAGCACAACCGGGTTCACTTGGATTGCCCGTTGACATCAGTTTAGAACTAGGTTCTAACTGATGGCCTGATGTAAAAGATGTACCAGTGGTAGCATCATCAGGACTTCCATCCCCTCCTCGGTTGGTATCTCTGGGAGATACGCCTCGGGATGTTACTTCTAGCTCGACCAGGCTAGATATTTTGGCTGTGGGTGGTGGCTGTTGGTTTGTAGAGGTTTCGGGTTGGATGGGCTGTGGAGTTTGGCTTGGTAAAGTAGTTTGCTCAAGTGATCGAGGTCGTTTGTTCTCCCCCTCATGAGGATCCGAATCATCAGGGTCCTCATGGGAACGTTTGCGACCACGAGGACTCTCCTTGCACTTGCTCTTGGTTTCTGGGGAAGAAAGGAGGGCTTCAAGTATGGCTTGCTGGTGACGGGTAAGTTTGGCTTCGGGGATGTTAAGAAGGTTGTCCAGCAAAGCCGATGCAAGGGTGTCGAAGGATAGTGAGGAGAGATCGATGGAGGGTGTGGTCGGGTGTGGGGAGAATACTAGTTCTGTATCCTGGGTTCCCCGAGAATGTGAAGGGACAGGTATTTGGTTAATGGATTGGTGAGATAGAAGGGTGGAGGATACGGGTTGTGTATGGGAGATGAACGGTTCAGGTGAAGGTTGGGGTGGGGTTTGTTCAGACCGAACCGCTTGGGTGGTCCTAAATTCCTGTGCTAGAGCGGTCATTGCATCTTGCACCCATGGTTTAATGGTGGAATCTAGGAAGCGATTTAGTAGAACGTTTACGTCTTCAAAGGTTGGGTGACCAGTTACGGGGGTTGTAACTGTTGTCACATCATCAGTGAAGATTGCTGATGTGTGGCCTGCGTACAATGATGGAATCATTGAGGGCGTAGCAGGGCTTCCAACCGTCATAGCTTGCGCTCTGGTTGTTGCGTTCAGGGTGTGTGCACCTGTATGTGCAGTGAATAGTGTAGGTGTCCTAGAAAAAGAAGAAAATGTAGGGAATGTGACACCTAGACTCAATGTCCTTGAAGAAGGGGTTTTGACCTCGGGCGATAGGTCAATTGTACGCTCAACTGATTCGGAAGGAACCAGTGAGGGGGTTGAGTCCCGTTCTTTTGAAACAATAAACTGTTGAGAGGCTATCGAGTGGCTGGGAGAAGGCTGTGCGTGCGCAGTTGAGCCAGATGTTGCGACTTCTACCCGGGAACCTAAAAGATCGGCTCCTGTGCTTAAAGATTCAGCTCGGCTTATCTGGATAAAGGTATCGCAGCCAGCGAAGATGTGCTCATCTACCTTATCAATCAGGCTCTTTCTGACTCGGGGCTGGGGCTTTGACTTAGCCTTGTCATTCTTAACCCGGATGACGACGTCTTTAGAATTCTTAATTGTATGAGCTGCCTCGTCATAGTCGTCCTTGGAGCAGTTTGTCTCGCTGGGATCAGCTCTCGGTTTGGCTATCTCCTTGATAGTGAAGACTTGGGGTCTGCCAGTTGTTATCGGTGCTGCATCTTCAGCAATGATTCTTTTCTTCTGTGGAGATTCGACTGGCAGCTTTCCTTTTCTGATCAGGGCATATGTGTGCTCAACATCTTCATTGTCATTGTCGTCATTATCATCATCCGAGCCAGATTCCGCGCTATCTGTGCCCACGCTCTCGGATGCCTCGTCGTCAGTGTTTGTTTGGGCATCACTTGACGATTCATTGGCAGTTTCCTCAGTGTTTATTTCGGTGCCCTCAGCCGCCTGACTCGTCTCTAGAGAGTCGTCAGACTTTCCTTCATTGGGCGAACCGGCCACTGGTTTCTGTGGCTTTTGGGCTCTCTTTGGACCCTTACCAACACTCGGCTTCGTCCCCGGGGTAGGTCCAGCTGGGTTTTGCTGAACCATAAGGACGGTTCTCTCAGTGGCTTCCTTGTACTGCTGGACCGCTGGATTTGAAGATTTAACAAGTTTGAGCAGAAACCCAGGGATCCTCAGACCGAAGACAGGATTCTTGTCTACTTTGAAGTACTGCAGCTTCGGTGCAGTGAAGTGTGGATCTGAGATGCGTTTTGGTATTGAAGCGTGCTCTGCCATGCAGTTGTCGATGATTAGCCCGAGCCACCTTGCGTACGGGATGATACCTGGCCTGTTCTTTTCTTTGGCTTTGACCAGGTCCATTAGCTCTGAGAAGAAGAGTTGTGCCAGGTCGTAGTTCTTGTTGAAAGCGATGCCATGAAAGACTAGCAGGATCTGCTTGTTGCACTTGTCGAATCCGGCATGCTTAGGTGACAGGCACTTGTTCACCAGCCTGAAGAGATTCTCCACGGATGATGAAGATATGCTCCGTTGAAGTTGGAGAGCTGTGGCAGTAAGGAGGTGTAGCCGAGAGATGCCACGTCTTTGAGTAAATCTGGGATGGACGACAGCGCATCGTACTCGCCACGGATTGGCAGCGCTAGAGTAGCCCGTAGAGTGGATGGTGTCAGAATCACCCGCATGCCGTTCAATTTGGTCTTTATCTTGGAGCGATCCTTCAGTGAATCCGTATGCATATGACCCCAGAACTGTTGTAGGTATATCTCTGGCACTGGTTTTGTGTTGTGAAGTGCAAGCCAGAGATAGTGACCTTTCATGATTGCTGGAACCACTGGGTTCTGGCACTTGAACACTGCAAGGTCTAGCTGGAAATTGTTGTCCAGCACCTTGATCCATTTCCCCTTGGGGTAGATGGCATCATCGATCTGCGTTTGAGTTGTTCCTGCCATTTTAAACTGTAGAAGCAGGGGGTCAGCATATGAAATTCAACTGTTTGATTAGATTGAAAGAGTTTGATTTGAAGGTTTCAGATAAGTTTATGCAGGTGGAATTTTGAAAAAGTTGCAAAGTCCAAATCTCGAGATCTGAATCTCGAGATCATGATTTCGAGATTCAAATCTCGAGATCTTGATTTCGAGATTCAAATCTCGAGATCAAGATGTCGAGATGTAGATCTCGAGATCAAGATGTCGAGATGCAGATCTCGAGATCAAGATGTCGAGATGCAGATCTCGAGATCTTGATTTCGAGATTCAAATCTCGAGATCAAGATGTCGAGATGCAAATCTCGAGATCTTGATTTCGAGATTCAAATCTCGAGATCAAGATGTCGAGATGCACATCTCGAGATCTTGATTTCGAGAAGATGAATCGACGATCTCGAGATCTTGAACAACAAGATCTCGAAATCATGATTTCGAAGAGATTAAACCACCTGCAAAAACATAAACAAGATATACTACAATGATAACGACAAGATTTCGACATACATTCAAACGAGAAAAAACTTGATTTTTTTTATTTCGATTTTGAGAAAAGGGGCGATTGTTCTGCGAGAACGTTTGTTCGTTGAAACGTTTTTATGGAACTCGAAACTATGGAAGTTCTACCTTAGAAAGATGTCGAGAAAGAGAATCGGAGAAGGAGAAGGGTTTGCGAGAATAGAGGTTTTTGGGAAGAGGAAGAAGGAACGAACTGAGAGCTCTACCTTGCGAAAAGTTTTGGCCTCCGTAAAAAAAATCAGAATGGGAGAGAAGGGTTTTTCGCGAGGCTTTTATACGCGAGAAAATTTCGGACCTCCTCCGTAACAGTTGAGCCCGAATGATTGGGCTAGCACACAATGCCTTTTTAAAAGATTTTCGAGGCCCAAAACTAGTAAAAATATAGAGCTCCCCCTCAAACAGTGAAAAATCCCCCCCCCCCCCCCCCAAAATGCAACAAACAATATGTACAAATGCAACGCACACACACTATTTTTGTTCTTTTTTATTTTTCTTCCCCCTCAACACATGCAACACATGCACACTATTTTTTGTTCTTTTTCTGGTTTTCTCCCCCTCAACACATGCAACACACACACACACTATTTTTTGTTATTTTTCTGGTTTTCTCCCCCTCAACACATGCAAGGCACACACACTATTTACAGATCACACTTACACACACTTTTTACAAGTCCCACACACACACACTTTTCAGACCAGTGGAGACAAAAAATTAAACAGGCTCGAGGTTCAACATGCCCAATTCTGAGACCAGGAACTGGAATCTTTTTTCATCCAATGCCTTAGTAAACAAGTCAGCCAGTTGAAGCTCTGAGCTTACAAAGTACATATCTATGTCTCCTTTCTCCACGTGATCCTTGATGAAATGATAGCGCAGATCAATGTGTTTGGTGCGGGAGTGGTGAACAGGATTGCTTGTGATGGCGATGGCACTTTGAGAGTCACTGTAGATCGGGATGTGGCGGAATGTGTAACCGTAGTCCTGGAGCCGAGTCTTCATCCATAATATTTGTGAACAACAGCTAGCAGCCGCGACGTATTCGGCCTCAGTGTAGATGTTGACACACAGTTCTGCTTTTTGGAAGACCAGCAGACTAGCTTCTCGCCCAAGAATTGGACGGCTCCCGATGTACTTTTGCGGTCCATCCGGCAACCAGCAAAGTCAGCGTCCGAGTATCCGACTAGATCAAAGCCTGAATGCTTGGGATACCAAAGGCCTAGATTCACCGTGCCTTTGAGGTATCTTAAAATTCGTCGTACAGCCGTCAGATGAGATTCCTTCGGATTGGCTTGAAAGCGAGCACATAAGCATGTGGAGAAGATAATGTCAGGCCTGCTTGACGTGAGATATAGCAAAGATCCAATGATGGCCTTGTAATTCGTAGCATCAACTGGCTTCCCGGAGGGGTCTGAGTCCAGTTTGTTGTTTGGAGACATGGGGGTCGTCATGGAAGATTTGCCTTCAATGTTGAATCTCTTTAACATATCCAGAATGTATTTGGACTGATTGATGAAAATGCCATCAGAGAGTTGTCTTACTTGCAGACCTAAGAAGAAGTTTAGTTCACCCATCATGCTCATCTCGAACTTGGTTTTCATCAGTTTCTCAAAATGTTGGCACAGGCGCGGATTTGAAGAGGCAAAGATGATGTCATCAACATAGATCTGAATCAGAATGATGTGAGACTTCTGTCGCTTGATAAACAAAGTAGTATCAATCTTTCCTTTTGAGAAACCTGAATCGATCAAAAAATTCGGTCAAGGCATCGTACCAAGCTCTGGGTGCCTGTTTCAACCCATAGAGAGCTTTCTTGAGCTTGTAGACATGGTCTGGGAATTTTGGATCCACAAATCCTTCAGGTTGAGCTACATAGACTTCTTCTTCTAAAGTCCCATTTAGAAATGCTGTTTTCACGTCCATCTGAAAGACGGTGAAGTTTTTGTGCGCCGCGTATGCAAGAAATAAGCGTATTGCTTCAATTCTAGCTACGGGCGCAAACGTTTCATCGTAGTCTATGCCTTCCTGTTGATTATATCCCTTTGCGACCAGCCTTGCCTTGTTCCTGACAACTGTTCCTTCTTCATCTCTTTTATTTTTGAATACCCACTTCGTGCCAATGATTGTCTTTCTCTGAGGCCTGGGTATCAGTGACCATACATCCAGTCTGTCAAACTGATTGAGTTCATTTTGCATAGCAATCACCCAATCTGGATCAAGTAGCGCATCAGAGACTTTTGATGGTTCTGACTGGCTTAGGAAGCATGCGAAGTGGCATTCATTCATCGTTGCGGATCTTGTGCGCACACCTTGACTCAGATCACCTATTATCTGTTCAACGGGATGTGCTCTCGTCCACTTCCTCTCATGAGCTAGAGGAGTTGGAGTAATTATTGGTTGATCCGAGTCCTGATAAGAGGTTGAAGGCTCTGGAGCAGCTGTGGTGTGTAATGGAGATGATTCTTGACTCGTAGCAAAGCTGTGATCATCCACACCTCTGGGATTGTTTTGAGGGGTTGAGGGTGTGGATGGTACATCGTATGGACCTGTGAGGAGCGGAATCTCTGCTGTTGGAGTTGATGTTGAAGCTGGAGTGCATGGTGGAGGTGGAGGTTGTGAGTTCTCGTAGAAGTTTCTGAAGAGAGAGTCGAGAATCACATCTTCGTGTTCAGTGTTTGGTTCAGCTTTATCAGAAGCTACTGGTACAGCATTTGATGGATCAGTCTGTAGATGTTCGATCGCGAAGTCTGCCATTTCATAGAATGTAACATTTACACTCTCAATGACAGTACGCTTGTCTCTGAGATAGACTCTGTAAGCTTTGGATTGCAGTGAGTAGCCAATAAACACGCCTTCTCTGGCTTTGGGATCCAGCTTACTTCTCTCTGTCCGATCATTTAGTATGAAGCACTTGCAGCCAAAAACCTTGAAGAAAGAGATGTCGGGAGTTCTGTTGAAGAGGATTTCATATGGAGTCTTGTCGAAGCGTTTATGGATGGATATTCTGTTCTGAGTGAAGCACGCAGTATTGATTGCCTCTGCCCACATGAAGTGAGGCAGTCTGGATTGGATTAACATGGTGCGTGCTGCTTCAACAAGGGTTCTGTTCTTTCTCTCAACAACTCTGTTCTGTTGGGGAGTTTTAGCTGCTGCAAATTGCTGAGTGATACCGAGTGATTCATAGAACTCAGTGAGAGTTTGATTTTTGAACTCGGTACCATTGTCAGTTCTTACAATTCGAACACTGTGCTGTAGCAGTTTCTGGATGGTTCTGATAAAGGTCATAATGTTTTCTGCAGCCTCGTTTTTTGAACGGAGAAATTTTGTCCATGTGTACCTAGAGAAGTCATCAACGATCACCAGAGTGTATTTGCGACCGTTGATGCTTTGGACTCTCATAGGTCCACACAGATCCATGTGAATTAGCTGCAACTGATGTGTAGATGATGGTTCGGTTTTTGACTTGTGGGAGCTTCACGTCATTTTGCCCATTTTGCAGGCACTACAATGATTTTCAGCGGAAGACTTTAGCAGAGGAAGCCTCTTGACAAGTTTCTTGGAGGACAAGGTTGATAGATGTTTGAAGTTCAGATGGGAGAGACGCATGTGCCATAGGTTGTTCAGTTTAGTTGAAGCTTTGGACAACAGACAGATGGAAGTGGTGGATTGGACGCTTTTCAGATCAATAGTGTACATATTTGATGTTCTGTAACACGTTAATAATGTATTCCCTGTGCTGTCAAGAACACAGCATTGTTTTGCAAAGAACCTCACTTCCATCCCGCTGTCACAGAATTGCCCTATGCTCAGTAAGTTGTGTTTGAGCCCTTTGACAAATGAAACGTCTTTTATAGTGACACTGGCACAGACGACATCCCCACACCCAAGAATAGGAGATGCGGCGTCATTCCCGAATCTGACATTGCCTCCGTAGCAGTTGGTGTAGTTGCTCAAAAGGTGCTTTATTCTGGTCATGTGGGTTGAGCATCCTGAGTCTAAGTGCCACACATGACCGTCCTGCAAAACAATCAAACAGGTTTAGGTACCCAACTTGGAGTGGGTCCTTCCTTATTATCAAGAAACACCTTTCTAAATCTTGCTTTTAGCTGTGATTCAAGGTCAGCAGCTCTTTCAACAAAAGATCTTTCTCTTGTGGGCTCTCCAATAGCCAGATCTGCTTTTGCAGTGGGTCTGGTTTTTGGAGCCCACTTAGCAGTTTCCATTTTGGTGGGTCTGATGTTGTGAACCCACCTTTCCATTTTAGTTCTGGTGGGTCTAAATTTGGAGACCCACCTTTCTGTTTCAGTTTTGGTGGGTCTGCGATTGGGGACCCACCTATTCGTTTCAGGTTTGGTAGGTCTCATCTTGGGGACCCACCTTTTCGTTTCAGTTTTGGTGGGTCTTATCTTGGGGACCCACCTTTCAGTTTTAGCTTTGGGAGGAGAGTAGACATGTGCTTTGTGATTGAATGGTTGTTTTTTAAGTTTGGTTTTGAAAATCTCCTCTTTAGAAAGCCGATTAAGATGTTTCCTTGAATGAACTCGAAGAGCATATTTCATATCAGGAATACTAAATGTTCCCTTAGAAGTTCTTTTCTTGGTTTCTCTTTCTGGTTTGAGCTTCCTGTGAGGTTTTGCTTTAACAACATTCATATCACATTCATAATTATGAGGGTCTGGAACAGAATAACCATAAGCAATACTTGTATTATGAATAGAACGATGTCTAGAAGATGTCTCAGAAATATTCAGCTTGGGACTCAAGACTGAACTACTAGGAGTTTGTTTTGTAGAGACAGAATTACAATTAACTTTAGAGTAAAAAATAGAACTAGATCTAGGACTGACACTACTCTCAAAAACTTTCTTTTTGCCTTCTGTGATTTCCTTCCTCTTTTTCCTTCACTCATTCTTCTCTTCTCCTTCCTTCTTCACTTTATTTCCTGTAAACAAAGGAGAAGAGAGATGAGTGGACGAACCTTTTAAAATATTGTTTTTCTCAGGTGAGGTGTGTGAGCTGTCAGTCTTAGTCGTAGAAGGGTCTGATTTAGCATGATACTGCTCACTCAAATCATTGAACTTTTGAAGAAGTTCCTGCCAGTTGCGCTCAAAACCTTTCTTTTCAGTTTCAAATCTCTCTCTCTCGTTATCAAGAGTTTTCTGTAGGTTTTTAAGCTTTTGAGCCATGGGAAAAATACAAGGTTCCTCTCCAGTTTTAGCAATACCTACTCTTGGGGGTGGGTCTAGAGGATGTCCTATATGAGGAATATCTTTAGCATAAGGGTCAAGGCATTCACTAAAGCAGGAAGTAGATTTTTCTTGTGAAAGTTGTTTTTCATTAACAGAGGGATAATCACAAGAAATCGCAGATTTTGGGTTCTTTCTCTTTTCTTCTTCTGCTTCAGCGTTTTCTTCATCACTTCGAAAATACATTTTCTCGCCAAACCCTAGTCCCATGTAATCTTTGTTATAGATTTGAAGACAGTTAACTTTCTTTAGATTACATGGGGTTTTTATGCCCAGTCCTATTCTAGGATTGTAGAATCGGTCATCCTTTATTCGATTAAGAAAAATTGTCTGTTCAAACTGACCTCTTCTAGCAGCTAGATCCTCTAGTTCTTTTATTTTATTTAAAAGTGTTCTTCTCTTGTTATGCAAAAAATCGCATTCAGCCTTTGCTGTGCTTTTTTCTCGTTCACTATCCTCAAATTTCCTAGTTAAATCAGCTATCTTAAGTTCAAAGCTTTCAAAATCTGAGGACACCTTTTTGACCTGATCTTTTGAAATTTCAAGTTGAACACTTAAAGAAGACTTTTGGTCTAGATTCTGTTTCAGTACCCTGTGATTATTGTCTAGTCTCTCCTTTAGTTCTTTGATTAGATTGTCCTTCTCAAGTAAGGACTGCATTTGGTTATTTAAAGGAGTATGAGAGGTACTTACAGAACTTGTTGAGCATTCGGTTTCGGGGATCGCAGCATCACCCTTTCTTTCATCTTCCTCCACTCGTGCCATCAGGGCATAGTTGTCTTCCTCCTCCTCCTCCTCAGAAGAATCTTCTGCCCAGTTCTCATTCTCAGCAATCATTGCAGAAGTTTCTTCTTCTTTCTGCACCATCAGCATTTTTTGCTTATTCCACAGCATCTTCTGCTTGTAGAAATTAACATCTTTCTTCTTTGGGAGGTGGCAGTCTTTGATGACATGTCCAGCCTTACCACAATTGTAGCATTTGGGAGCATCTTCTGCTGATGGCGCCTTCCTAGAAGATCCTTGATCATGGTTCTTCTGTTTGTAGTTTGAGGAGGAGGTTATTAGCTTGTTGGAGGAGCTGTTCTTCTTAGCAAATCTCTTGGCAAGCAGTGCCATCTTCTTCTGTAAGTCTGCAAGCTCAGCCTCTAGATCAGATTTGTCATCATTACTTTCATCATCATCTGATTCAACCACCACCTTCTTCTTTTTCTTCTTTAGTGGTGTGGTTGTCCTTCTGGGCTGAGCTTCCATCACAAGAGCTAAGGGATTTGTGGTATGATGATCCTCGGCACAAGCAACCTCATTGACAAATTGCTTCAGGTGTTCATATAGAGTGCAGAGGTCAATTTCGTCTAAGTCAATCCGAGATCTAACATCCTTCACTGTCTTTTCCCATGCAGGATGCAGGCTGGATAGAAATCTAATATTCAGTTCCAAGTTGGACCTGAATACTTTGATTTTTCTGAGTTCATTGACCAGTTGAACGAGTCTGTTGTAAGTCTCATTCAATGGTTCTCCTGGACCTGCTTTGAAGGAGTCATAAGCAATAAGACTTGTCGTCTTCTTTGTCTTAAGGCTAATGCTTGTGCCTTGAAGAAGTTTCTCTATTTCATCCCACATTTCCTTAGCTGTTTGCATGTTGTCTATGAGAACGTATACTTCATTGGGGATTGCTTGAAGAAGGTATGTTTTGGCCATGAGATCACCACGAAGCCTGAGCCTGTCAGCTTCCGTGTATTCAAATGCCACTTTCCTCCTTATTTCTGGAAGAATAGGAGGGTTGTTTTCTGGATCACCGCCAACTGAAATCAAGAGTTCAGCTGGTCCTTCAAGCAAGGATTCAAGAATCGCAGCGAAGTTCTCTTTGTGCTCAAGGAAATTAAGGAATCGATTCCTCCACATTTGATATTCTCCCTTCCTGAGACTAGGAGGGGTACTGTTGTTCTCTTGCGCATTGAATTCTGAGGCCATTGCTGTATTAAACTGACCGTTCGAGATAATTGATCAAAAGATTTTCAGAGGCAGAATGTCGAAAAATCAAATGTCGAGATCTGAATATCGAAATCTGAGATTTCGATAAAGGAGGCCCGGTATCGAGATTTGAGCTCGAGATTAGAGATCTCGAGATTAAGGATCTCGAGATTTCAAATTTCGAGAAGAGGATCTCGAGATTTGAAATGTTGAGAAGTTAAAACTCGAAATCTTAATTTTGAGAAATCAAATGTCGAGACCAGATGTCGAAACCTTAACTCGAAATCTTGATCTCGAAATCCTAGATGTCGAAATCCTCAATGTCGAAATCCTGCAAACTGTAAAAATCAGATAAGCAAAATCTGAAGGTAGTTTCCTGTAGAGTAGAATGTCGAGATCCTCAGGTAAAATTTTCAGCTCGAAAAACGTAGCAGAACCTGTTAAAAACCTAGATGTCGACAAGGCCTACTCGAAATATCTCAAGTACAGAATATGCGTAAAACGAAATCTGAAGTATACCCCTTGATCGCTTTGAAAAGACGATTCTAAGGGTGTAACTTTTACAACTTTTGAACAAGAAACAAGATTACAAAGTAAAATATCAACAGTAAGAACAACGTAAAGAAAAACAGAGTCTTCTGCAGGCGTTCTTCTGATCGGCTCTCGATCGGCTCTGATACCAATTGATAGTCCCTGTTTCTGTAACAGCAATGAATAACGATCTAACAACAAAGATTAAACGTAAGGATGAACACAGATTGAATCAATGTAAAACCCTCTTTGATAGACCGTGAACTCGTACAACAGAAAGATATGCGCGTAAGGCTATAGTGAATAAGTACGACGTTAACCTAATCCTAAACCCTCGGCTCCCTTTTTATAGGCGAGGTTTAGGTTAGGCGTACAAGGCTTTTAGCCTAGTTATATGGGCCTAACACTTGGCCCACATTCTATTTAATACATGCACTAATTCAATACAAGGATTAATAATAAAGCTAATCTATGACAAACTTGATTCACAATTAAAATATCTCCAACACTATCATATCCGTAGTTAGAATTATAACCCATATTACCCATGTGCGGAAGTTGAAGAGTCTACTCAGGGTGCAATATGTACAACCGAGGATGAGGCTGAGACGGAGGCTGATATACGACATTTAAGATCCGTTCCATCGCTTCTAGTCAGGCTCTTGTTTCTTCCTCCTCCTTCCGTTGTTGTTCAAATGCCCGCTGTTGCTTCTCCAATTCTCGCTGTATTTGGGCGATGCGTGGATCCTTCCCCTGCCTTGATCGAGAAGATGAAGCTCCGCTGCTGCTGCGGTCGTACAAAATCCGTTGCCCCTCAGCCCCATGCACGGGACCCGACTCTTGTATTTAAATAAGTTGTCGTATTTAAAGTTTATAAAATACAGTTTTATACAAAAACAATTTTATATAAAACAGTTTTATATAAAAATAGTTTTTTATAAAAACAGTTTTCTAAAAAGAGTTTTATAAAAACAGTTTTATAAAAACAGTTTTATATAAAAACAGTTTTATATAAAAACAGTTTTATATAAAAACAGTTTTTTATAAAAACAGTTTTTTATAAAAACAGTTTTATAAAAACAGTTTTTTCTAGAGTTATTAACTTAACCTCATTTTTCGTAAAGTTAATTAAACTTACTTCACCTCATTTTTAAATAAAAACAGTTTTTTTGTATAAAATCAAATTTTGTATTTATTCATATGCCACTTTACTAAACTTTATACAAACAGTTTTTTTCATTTATTACTTCACCTCATTTTTAGTAAACTTTATATAAAATCAAATTTTATACATTCTATAAAAAAACAGTTTTTTTTGTATATATTCACATGCCATTTTAAAATCATACTCTTATTTAACTTTATTTTCATATCAATTTAATAAAAAACAATTGTTATTAAACAGTTTTTTTAATCAAACAGTGTTTAATAAACAGCTTTTTATTAAACAGTTCAATAAAAAAGCATTTTTTATTGAACTGTTTTTTATAATCTATATTTTATATTAAATTTCGGAAAACAGTTTTTAATGTCTAAATTAATATTTTATAATTAACATGTTAAACTTTTTTGGAAGTTTGACACGAGGGGGTATTTTTTTAAATAATTTGAGAATAATAATTTTGATAGATGATAAAATAATAATAATAATCCTAACAATGTCCAAATAATTCTATTGAGCATGCTTCATTCTAAGTCCAAAAATTAGTCCAAAATAACCTAAATAATTCGGGTATGTATTTTAAACTATATCTATTCAAGAATAATATTGATGCATATAATGTAACACATAAGTCCGAAATAAAAAAATAAAAAAGGTTTGAATAATCATGCATGTTGTTTAACCTAAAATTAAATCTTATTTAGGCATGCATATTAAACTTATACACAAAAAATATAGTCATGCCTATTAATCATGTTATATTGAGCATATAAAACATGTAATAAACTAAATTATATTAAACATGTATACCAACTAAAGAAAATTATAAACTAAATCATATTTGGTAATTTAATATTAAACATGTATTTCGAAAATTAAAGAAATATTATAAACTAAATCATATTTTGAAATCATATTACTACACAAAACATGTATACAAAACTAAAGAATCATGCATAAATCAAATTGAGCATACAAACTAAATCATATTACACATGTATTCATACACAAAACCGAAAATTAAATTACATAAAACAAATTGATAATTTCGAAAATTATATAAAACTAAAAATCATGTATATAATCATGCATTTGAGTGTATTTCAACAAAAGAGCATGCACTTTAATAATGCGAACATACTTATAATAACATGCATTTTTGGAATAAAATCAAATACTAAAAATAAGAATGAAAAGTAATTAAAATTTAGAACACATAACCTTGATGAAGAGGACGGCGAAGAGCGACGGAGGTAGCTAACGGAGAGCGGCGGCGGACGGTGGCAACGGACAGTGGAAGGCGGTGGTGGAGGTCGAAGGGGTTGGCGGACAGAGAGAAGAAGTAAAGGGGTTGGCGGGCCAAACATTCAAAGCCTCATACGGAAGATGTATTACAAGATGTTCCATTCCATCGAAAAACGATGGAGGCATTATCTTTTCCAAATTGCACATCAACATGGGAACAAACTCTTAGTCTTCGGAGGGATGCTGCATCAAAAACGCTGGAACATATCGACTTAAACAACAAACTGATCTCAGTAATGCAGGATCATACGTGTTCAGGAAGCATCTCTTTCAGTGCAATTGGGAGAAGTCGTTGCATGATTACATGAGCATCTTAAGTTTTCATGCTCGACGTCGTTGTAAGTTTGTTCATGTCCACACATCTGGACAAGTTGGAGCAGTAGCCATCTGGAAACTTTAGAGACACAAGCCATTGTAATATTGATTCCTTTTGTGCTTCTGTGACTTGGTAGACTGCTTTTGGAATATTGTTACCCTGAGATTCTAGATCAACAAAAAGTTCGGGTCTGTCACACCAAATAGTCATATCCTTTCTAGATGCAGGACCGTCTTTAGTTTTGCCTTTGAAATCCATCATTGTGTTAAATATATTGTCAAACACGTTCTTCTTAGTATGCATGACATCTATATTGTGATGAATGAGAAGGTCTTTCGAATATGGTAACTCCCAAAATATACTCCTCTTTGTCCACTTATGGGTATCACAAAACTCATATCGCTTCTTATTTGGCTCTTGCACAGTCGTAGGAATACGTCGAACCCGGTTAAAAATTGCTTCCTCGGTAAATCTCGGGGGTGGGTGTCTCGTTCCACTCTACCTCTAATGAAAGACTTTTTGTCCTTTTGATATCAGTGGTTTTCCGGGAGAAACTTGCGGTGACAATCAAAGTAACTTGGTTTTTTACTGAAAGTTAGCCAATTGGCACCTGATTTCTCCATGCATATCGGACATCCCATAAGACCGTGTGTGCTCCACCCCGAAAGCATGCCATAGGCAGGGAAGTCCCTAATGGTCCAAATGATGGCAGCTTTCATGATAAAATTTTGATCCCTTGAAACATCATAAGTTGGTGTCCCAATGGCCCAAATTTCTTTCATCTCCTCGATAAGGGGTTGGAGATAAATGTCTATCTTTTTTCCTAGATCATTGGGACCTGGACAAATTAAAGTCAAAAAGATAAAGTGACTTTTCATGCACATGTTGGGAGGGAGATTGTAAGGAGTTAACATGACCGGCCAAATGGAGTAAATCCGTCTGAACACAATCCCAGTCGCACATCTCGTGGCTCCATTGCAAACTGAGGATGACAACGGTCAAAGTGTCTCCAAGCTTCACAGTCCGAAGGGTGAGACATCATACCCTCTTTGGTTTCGTGCTCCACATGCCATGTCATGTGTTTCGCAGCAGCAGAGGAAGCGTACATCCTTTGACGTCATGGAGCTATTGGGAGGTAATACAGTTTAGATAATGTCGACCTATTTCGTGGTTTGTTTTTACTTTGAGGAACATGTTTGTATCTGTTTCCACTGCAGAACTTGCAGAATTCAAGTGCCTCATCATCCTTCCAGAACAACATACATTGTTCCGGACACGCATCAATTTCTATACAAGGTAGCCCCAACTTAGACATTAATTGTTTCATGTGGTAATATGAATCGGGGATGTTATGATCACGTGGTAGCATCCCACCTACTGACCGCAAGACTCGTTTCAGGGAGACTGTATTCAGCTTTTATGTTCATAAACTCTGTAATGGCGGATAGCTGAGAGTATCCCTCACAATCAGCATACAGGGGTTGATCGGCAACTTTTAAAACATCTTGAATTCCCTCAACTAAACCTTCATCCACATAAGGTTGATAAGATATCGGATTTTCATCCGCATCTGGTTGATATGTGGTCGAGGCTTCAGGAGGATCGTTAGATGCTTGTGGGGGATTGAACTGAGACATCGATGCACCGTATGCGTCATATACCATACGTTGCTCCCATCTCATTTCAGCAGGGTCTCCCCATGCACTCATCTCTGCAGGGACGTTACGAGATGAACCTACCGTTTGTGGTAAAAACAGATGGATCCAAAGGTTCACCATGAGAAATCCAATTATAATAATTGGGAACGAAACCGTCCACGTACAAATCCCACCCAACTTCGTTTGGGTGTTTAAATTTGAGATTTTTACACTTTGAAAATAGACATCTCATTTTATCACCACTCATATAAGCCGATTGTTCAAGTGCGAATGCAATAAACTCCCCAACTCCTTCAAGGAAATTTGATTGCATTCCGTACAAAACCGCATGTTTATCATACATCTAAATTCTATTTTGTCTATACATTATGCCTGAATATTATAATAAAAAAATTATACAGGTTAAAAACTCTGAATTATAAACATTACCAACATATGTGGAGTATTATTAATATATTAAATTTCACTAATTAAAGTTCAATGCAATTAATTCACTAGAACTAATATGTTAATATAATGTCATTAATCATTTCAATTATTAACTAATAACCAATATTATAATTTCAACACTAAATACACTAAATTATTACGTTAATGGCATTAATTAATTCATAAACATTAACAATAGTTTTTTATGTGTAGAAATATTTATATATTAAATTTCACTAAAATTCGCTAAAATTTTAGTGGTCGAATCATTTCTTAATATATGAAGACCTAGACATCAAGACTATGAATATATAAAATTAAGCTACTCGAAATTCCCTTTAATTTTAGGAACACATTTAAATAGTACTTGCATTTATAACCTCATTGGAACCTTAAAGATGACCTTTTTGATATCTATTCTCAAAGATGACCTTTTTGATATCTATTCTCAAAGACATATAAGGAACATGTGTTTCTAAGTTTACCAATCAAGGATTGCATAACAATTTTTGTATTATTTGTGCAGCCAATCGCTCAAAAATGGAAACAGAGAGGCGGCGGTGATGAAGTCAGGATAAAAAAGAAACGAGCGAGAGGCATGGACCGATGGAGGTTAGGAAAAGCTCAGAGTTCCATAAAAAATGGACTCGACTTCAAAAACGAGAAAAAGGAGTTCATCTATCCAGAATTCTCACACGGGTTGAAGTTTTTTTTTGCAAAGGCCCAAAGTGTTTATTATATTGCTCTATTTTGTTGTTGGAGTTTATTAAACTGCTCTAACGCTTAGCTCTTAAAATATTATTATGATAATTTTTACTTTGTTCTTTTTGAGAACATTTAGTCATGATATTTATATATAGAGTTTCTTTTAAAATAATAATTAAATTAAATTTGTGAACACATGTGTGACCAAACCACTATAAGTACAATATCATGAACACTTTGTTAAGTTAAATATAATCATAATACTATAGTTTTACAGCATTAATACTTTTTATTTTAATAATGACTTTTTATATACTTTCTAAATAACTAATATTGAAAAAATATTTTATCCGTGCATCGCACGGGTGAAATACTAGTGCAATAAACTCCCCAACTCCTTCAAGAAAATTTGATTGCATTCCGTACAAAACCGCATGTTTATCATACATCCAAATTCTATTTTGTCTATACATTATGCCTGAATATTATAATAAAAAAATTATACAGGTTAAAAACTCTGAATTATAAACATTACCAACATATGTGGAGTATTATTAATATATTAAATTTCACTAATTAAAGTTCAATGCAATTAATTCACTAGAACTAATATGTTAATATAATGTCATTAATCATTTCAATCATTAATTAATAACCAATATTATGATTTCAACACTAAATACACTAAATTATTAAGTTAATGGCATTAATTAATTCATAAACATTTACAATAATTTTTATGCGTAGGAACATTTATATATTAAATTTCACTAAAATTCGCTAAAATTAACTAACGTGCAATCGTTAATGGCATTTAATCCACAATACTAAAATTATCAACATCTTAATCTTATTAATAATACACATTTAACAATTCACTAAATTAAATAATATGAGCTAATCCAATAATTTGAGCATATATATATATATAAACTCATTTGAATTAAATAATACTTAAATTTAACTAATATTATAAAAAAATTAACTAATTTACGTAATTTTAACTAAATACAAATTGATTAACATTATGCTTAAATTACACCTACGTTTAACTAATTTTAACTAATTTATTTCGTTAATTAATTAACAGCAGATGCTTGCCGTCTCGATCAGACCAGAGCAGCGGGAGGCTTGTATGTGCAGGGCATTTGAGACAACATTGACAGGGCCAGCGCTGACGTGGTTCGTCAATCTGCCGAATGAAGGCGTCAGCTCATTTGCGGAGTTAGTCAACCTCTCCAACCAGCAATTTGCAAGCAGTCGGGTTCTGGAGAAGCAGATCAGCGATCTCTACCGTGTGGTCCAGAAATGCAACGAATCCTTAAGGGATTACCTCCACCGCTTCAACAAAGAGAAGGTGTCAATCCCCCGATGTGACATACCAACAATCATCGAGGCATTCAAAAGAGGTTTGTATGAAGATTCAGAGTTGTACCACGAATTGACGAAATACCTTTGTCGGTCCTTCGAAGATGTCCAAGCAAAGACGTTAGCTTTCATCCGTCTAGAAGAAGACCTGCGATCCCGTCGAAGACAGATTGAGCGTGAAGGGGGGCACGGGAATTCAGAATCTCTCAGGAGGCATGATAACAAGCATGGAAAACCATATTCGAGACCTGAGGAATGAGTCATCACTTATGTGACGAGATAGATCGGACGACATGACCGAAGTCGTCGGACGGGGGGGCATATTGTCCAATGATACACAGGTTCCGAAGAGCTGCAGTACGGTACCCTTAAAGTTGTTTCATTTTTAGTTTTGTATTTTCTTTTACATAGTGTTGTCACTCCCATGATGAGATAAACCAGACGACATGACTGAAATCGTCGGACGGGGGGCATGTCATCTGACAATAGACAAGTTCTGATGATAAATATTTCTCCAGTTTTGTATACATAGTTTTAATTCATTACTTTTATTTATCTATAAACGATGACTAACTTAAGCATCAGAGGGCCGTTGGCTTCTAGTCAATGGCCAACGTTAGCAAATTCTTTTTTACACAGGTACAATCAATAATTGATGATGGCAGAATCCTAACATACGAAGCTTACAACACGTCAAAACACAATTGACGGGGGGCTTACATCAAACAAAGCCTTACAACACGTCAAAACACAATTGACGGGGGGCTTACAGAATTTAATGGGAAGGGTTAGGCTGCCAATGAGAATATCATGGATCACAGTCCTAACAGAGCCCATACACTACGTTTTGGCCAAAACTACAGAAGTACACAACAGAAGCATGTGCTCCAAGAGCATGACAACATAAGCTCCAAAACATAAGGAGGCAATACAAACGACATTGACATAAGTCATAAATATTCATGTCGACGATATTACTAAAACCATAAACGAAACAGTATTCAAAGTTATTACAGGATTTTGATTATGTTCATGCAATCCGACTCATCATCTCTAGCAACGGACGAAGTTCCCTTGGCCAACTGAAGTGTTGACATCAACCTGGACGATGTTTCAACTCATCAGCATTGCCTAGTTATGATCATTGGCATAAATTCAGGGGAAGATGATAGGAGATCAGCTTTCGTTCTTCATCGCTTTAGTCAAAGAGATGGATTAGATCAGAAACTACTTGCACAGAAATTAACGAAGTCGTCCCATCAGACGAGTGACGGGTTGAAGGAAACATGTCGTCAGAAAAGTGACAAGTTGACAAAAGCGTCTTGTTATACGAAAGGTAGGTTGACAGCATGTCTCATCAGACAAATAACGAGTTTATATGGGCAATGTTCGAGGATGATAGGCCTTTCAAGATTTTCGAAAAGTTGATGCTGAACGGGTTGACATGTGCGTCCATACGCCTCAACTTCTCGAAAGGGGACAATTGTTGGGCCGGTAATATTCCTAACAGTTGGGCCGATGAGTCACAACTAAGAAGGAGACCGGACCAAGTCAAGATAAGATCAAGCCTGCGCAAATAGGAAGGAGAGAAAATAGCTCGAAGTTGAGAAAGAGGTTCCTATTTTAATGGATACTTGTAGTTAGTGCACGAGTACTGTTAAAATAAATAATTAAGTGTTTAGTCCAAGAGAAGAGCTCAAGCAACGTAAATGATGAATGAGTCAAAGGATAAGAATGAAGCTAACGGGTGATGACTAAGAGGAGCCTATTCTTGAGGAAATTTCACCTATTTCGGTGGAAGAGTTGAAGTCAATACGGGCCTATGATAGAATAAATAGAAAACTATTGTAAACATAGAGAGTCATTTGAGCAATTACTATTGAAGCAATAGTTTATAATATTATACTTCAAACAATTCCTGATATTCGAATTACTTTAGCTTATTAATTGTATTTTGCTTCCTTGTTCATACGGTGATTGATTCATAGTTTGTTCGATTCCCATTTTATTTCTAAACTAGTTTATTTTAGCATAAACATACTCCGTATTACATTAGGATAATTGTAATTTAGACAACTCTCTTGTAATATATATATATCTAGGGGTGGGTTCGGTTCTTGCGGTTCGGTTTTGACCTAAAACCAAATATAGAATCAAAGTAAAAAGTTCAATTCGGTTTCGGTTCGATTCTACACTCCAAAACTTGGAACCACAGTTTAATTGGTTTGGTTTGTTTCGATTCGGTTTCGTTTTTTTTGGGTTTATACCACAAAATTATCATTCGATTAAAAATTGATATAATACTTTGAGGGATCAAACATATATTACATAAAGAATGCAAGCACACTACATCAAATAAAATAAAAATGAAAATAAATAAATATGTCATGAATTATATGAGTATGCGAGAGAGATAAAAGTATATATTATTAATTTACATTGTTTGTGACTAGTTCAAAAAATGTTCATGAGTATATACGTTATATGTGATATAGTTCAGATAAATATTTATTGTTTCATCAATACGAATTCTCTAAGTTAAATAAAAATAAAAGTTAATTAATACTAATAACAAGTAAAAACATATTATCAGTATAGCTACATTATTACGTGCAATGAATGTGTAAATGAATTCACAAACTAAACTAAACATAACAAACATTATTTCTCTAGCACAAGAAAACCAAAAACTATTAATGATATTAGGATTAGTTAGGATTAATGCTTAACAATGGACAAATAAATTTTACTCCGTATATTTTAACTAGTTCGGTTTGTTAGCGGTTCGGTTTTATTTGGCTACAGTTCGGTATGATTTGATTCGGTTTTCGATTTTCGATTTTTCGGACCCAGCCCTATATATATCTGTCACGAATTCTATTGGAGTATCATTTTTCATTATTTCACATTATATCAAGAGTCAGGGTTTATTTTTTTCTTTCTCTCTCTTCAAACCCTACTGCCAACATGTATTCGGCCAGCACTACCGCTGCCGTATACTCGGCCAGCACCATCGCCGACGTGCATGCCAAAACATCTGCTGCAGTCTCTTCTCCGGTGACGACATCTACCATCGATTCTGCCTTCTCCAGCACCACACCGGCCATGACCTTCTCTGCCCTAGCAGGTGTGTCGTCAACAAGCCCAGCTACCACCGTCGCTTTGTAACTTGTCTCTTCTCCCATCTTGACGTCAGTCCCGTCATACACGACTGGTGACCATAACGCTTGCTCTCTGTTTAAGGCACCGCCAACATCCTTCCTGTGGCTGTCGTTGGTTCAGCCGTCATCGACAATCACCATGGGACCGCCGCCATTGTTGTCCGGCTCTGGTTTCTTCGGCTCAACCTTCTCCGGGAATCCAGGAATATCCAGGTCGTGTGACCATGCTCTTTTTCAGCCCCCTTTGGCAGCCACGGCACAACCCATCTCTCTGGTCTCTAATGTTACTCAGATTGTTACTACGAAGCTCAAGGCAGTGGATGACTATCTCACCGTGTCAAGCCTGCACCCCGCCACGCCCTCCAGTCTGCTCACTCTGATGAATCCTCGGCGCTTGCACTCATCGCAATGCTTGTTGAAGTGCTGAACCAGGTAAGGTGTTCTAACTTCTTTTAAGGATCTGTTTGCAAACGCTTAAAAAAAGCGTTTCTTTTTTTTTTTGCTTGAAAAAACTAAAATTAGTGTTTTCAAGTGACAACTTCTATTTAAAAAAGCGCTTCTCGGCTTTTGGCTGAAAGCTGCTATTTACTTTTTCTAGATCACAAAAAGCACATATTTTACTAAACACTACCAACTTTTACTTTTCAAAACCACTTTTTTCTCAAACATTATCAACTTTTACTATTAACCACTTTTTTCAAAATCACTTCAAAAAGTGCTTTTTAAAAGCAAAAACATTTGCAAACATCGCCTAAATCATTAGAGCCGTTTGGTGACCGTGTTCTTGTGCTCGTAGGAAGGCCCGTTTTTTGTTAGACAGTTTATCTCAGAGCGGATTGGGCCAGTGAGGGCCCAGGCCCACCCTTAATTTTTCATTTTTTAACTAGTATATATGTATAAAATTAGACCCACCCTCAAATTTCAAAAAAAAAAATGTTAAATATAGAGCAGTTCAGGTCCATTAGTCCATTAGTCAGTAGGTTTGTTCATCCGCACTCTCCTATCCTTCCAGCCAAGCCCACCATTAGACCATGGCCCAAAATCTCAATATCCCAAATCCAACTCAGCTCGCAGGGGAAGAGGCAGCACCGCAGCAGACCGCAATAGGAGTCCGCAAATCCCAACCTAAGCTCCGCACTTGGACGGCGCACGGAGGTATAGGCGCTTAGCACTTAGATAGTTGGACGGCGCACGGCGGTTTGCCAGTTTGGACTGCTTCACTCCTTAGTTTCTGGCTTTCAATTCTTCTCTTCGGTGGCAAACTGGGACTCTGGAGCTGCGGCCTGCGGAACTACCCAACGGGTAAATTACTAAGCTACTAGGTTTTTAATTTAATTACAGCCTTGTTTAGACTTTAGTATTACAGCCTTGTTTAATTTTAAGTTTTAGTTTTATTGTGTTTTTAAATCAATTTAAAAACTAAATTACAGCCTTGTTTAGTATGAATTTGATTGCTATTTATAAAGTTGTAATCATCATTTATAGTAGTATGAATTTACTTGTGATTTGTAATTATTAATCATATTATTATTGAGAATTAGTATTAGTGTAATAACTAGTCTTATTTTTAATGAAGGTAATCTTATTTTTAATAAAGGTAATGAGGTAAATTGACAATAATGTCATTATCAAACAATATTAATCGATGAAAACCCGTAGAGAACAATTGTAAATTTGTGGTATTTTTGTAATTGACTTTAATGAAAACTCTTTTTCCTATTATGTTTATTTTTGTCTTTATTTTTGTTGTTACAATAGATGTGTTTTTTTCAATATATATTATTTAATTAAATTTTGGCCCCACCTGGATGTCAAAGCTAGATTCGCCCCTGGACTCACAGGTACCCATTTTCTGAGGACCGGCCCTGCATGAAGCAATCAGATCATCGGCGGGTTCATGCATGGAATTAAAAATAGTCAGAACTAAGGGAAAAAAGAGTTTGAATTGAATTATTGATTTTTCTATAAGGATTCAAAAGGCAAAGAAAAAGATAGGAACCCGTGAATAGAGATTCGGTAAACCTTTTTCATTCAATCTATGTAGCAGCAGCCCCAAAAAAGAAAACAGCTTTGCAAGCATCTGATCCTGACCTACAGTTCGAATTGACCTTTGTATGGTCGTTCCATCTCGAGATGAGAATCCAAAGATGTTGGGCCTTTTCAGCAAACAAACCCAAACTGTTCGTTAAAATGCTTTAATGAAACTTCCAAGCTTACAATCTACTACAACCTTCCACATGCAAATCTGGATGGTATTCAACATCAGAGGATTAATAAGGGGAAACTATGAAACGAATTTCATCACCAAGTGTAAGGCGCTACAACTAATTGATGCATCTTATTCAACCATTACAGATGTCCCAAGAAAACTAAGGAGAACAGAGAGGAAGCCGTTGGTGACGAGCATTAACGAGCTCAAGCGCAGGGAGAGGCTGGAGAAGCAAAAGCGACAAGAGGTTCGAGAAGTTACACTGAAGCCACCCGAGGATGGGCTGTTAGTGAAGGGGTTAATACCAGTAGCGCATCATGTTTTAGCTGCCCAAGCTGAGTTACTAGCTTGTGTTTCTAGAGTTGCAGAACATATTCCTATCTATTCATGCAGGTAACACTAGTTCTTTGTGTATTTTTCTTTCTGAAGTTGCTAAATCGTATTGTATCCACTGTGAATAATTCTTATTCTGTTATTAGAGGCAGCATGTGCAGGCCATGAACTTTTTGTTTAAAAGATGAGACAGTTTTTCATGCTTTGGATTCCTGTCACCTTATGATGTTTGGCTTACGAAATGTGACCAGTAAATGAGTTATTACTAATGTATTTATTATCTAGGGAAGAGTTTGACATAAAAATATTATAGGGGTAAGACATAGGAGTGAGACACAAATGTTTATATAGCCTAGAGTTAGAGTTGCTAATTGTTGGGATTCGATCTCTTACACTTTTAGTGTGTTCTGGCTTAGATGCATAGTCTTAACTCGGTTTTGAACTTTATCAGCAACGTGAGCTCATATTACCTTTTTGGATTTTTCACAATACCAAGGTAAATAGCACATTACCAAGGTAACATGACATTGCCAAAACCAAACGTCCCTTCCTTGACGGGAGCCTTTGGCACATCGATTAAGGTGTTGTTGACTAGTTGTGTGACAGAGAGGTTACAAGTTCAAGTAGTGAGAACAGCCTATTGCCAAAATGGCAAGGGAAGACTTGCTCTCTATACACCCATATGGTAGAATCCTTTCCTGGACCCTCGCCTTGCGGGGAGGCTTATGTGCACCGGATTACATTAGGGAAGGACGTTCCTACTTTGAAGTGTAACTTCGAAGGGAAAAAACATTAGTCTGTCTCGTCCTATGTTGGAAAAATAGTTTGAAGGATCAACAACATCCAAACCTTAGTTCCAAAAGAGTGGGGTCGGCTAACATCAATCAACATAGAAATTGGAGTAAGTATTCATATTGCAATTCATGTCATGCGATGTGACTAAGATATACTGTTGGCCATCATGCACCTACCACAACATGCTCCTCCTTTATCTTGGCTTGGGACGGGCTTGAAAGATATATTTTAGATTTTTTTAATATTGCTACAATGTACGAAGTATATATTGAAATTGAATGTGTAATTTTTGTTCTCTTTTTAATCAGCAGGGCAAATTTGAAAAAACACGCTTAATGCTGCATCAGATTTTTCTAAATGACAGTTTAGAACATTTTGTTATTCTTCTCCGAAACGATACTTCTTTGGGAACAGATCGATTGGCACAATAGTGTCACTACTGATCCTTCTGAAGCATATATTTGATGATTCCTGGAACTTTATTGTCTGTAGGTTGTGTGGGGAAGTTCATGTTGGTCATACACCCCATAAGATTAAAACATGTTCTGTTAGCGGCAGTGAGAAGAGCAAGGAGCATATTTGGGAGAGAGGGGATGTCAAACACTTATTGCCTCTTGTAGAATCTTTCCATATGTATGATCGGTTGGGGAGAGCCGTTTCACATAATGAGAGGCTTGAGGTGGACCGGATTCCTGCGATTATGGAGTTGTGCATTCAGGCTGGGGTAGACGTGCCTGACTACCCAACCAGAAGACGGAAATTTCCGGTTTACCAAGTGGCCGGGAAAATGATAGATTTTGAGAAGAGGTTCCCCAAGGATGATGCTCTGTCTCGAAACCACATCCAGACATCTGGTTTTTGGGGAACTAAGAGATTAATAACATCAAATGCGAAAACTTCGGGTTTGCCTTCCGATGATATCAGAGGTATTGTATTCTTCAAATACTATTTCTTTCAATTTCTTAAGATCCTCAAATTGCTCCCCCTCGCTCCTAGGCGTTATATGATTTCTTCAGCAGTCTACTGTTGTTTATCAGAGATGGGTTGCTAAGGTCTAATTAAATTGAGTAAATATGCTGATATATTTGTTATATTTATTCAACATATATCTTTATCTTTAAATAAGTTAAATAAAATAGTATCATAAATTGGAGGTCATATTGTCGTTTTCATTGATTTCAGTGCAAAATAAGTTAGAATACATTTTACAATTTTTTTTATATTAGCAGTCGTCGTGCCAACGAGATAAATTAGTGCATAAGTTTTTTTTGTGGGTGAAATTGCTAAATTTGTCAAACGGGTACTTTTAGCATTACAACAACAACAACATCCAAGTCTTATTTCCAAGCGATTTGGGGTCAGCTAACATGAATTGATCCATGATATCAGAGTCATGGGTACTTGTAATGCTAAAAGTACCCGTTTGACAAATTTAGCAATTTCACCCACAAAAAAAACTTATGCACTAATTTATCAGAGTCATGGGTACTTGTAGCTTTACTTTTAGAAATTATTTTCTTTAGTTCATTTAACTATATATTTTCAGTTTTTTTTAAATCAGCAGGTTCTACCAAATGAGTCATTTCAACAATAACATCAGTATCATCAGTATCAGTAAATTCCAACATCTATTTTAAGCCTAACCAGATGAGCTTTTAATGTTTGGTAAAGGATTTGGCAGATAAGCCGAATACGTGCCCTACCCAAATAGCCCTTGAAGTCTGCAGACAATGGTTAGTCTGAAGTGAGTTTTAACACATAAACCAGTTTTAAGCTAATAATTTAAAATTTCTATGCAGGATGTGCAGAGAGAGGAATGGAAGTGTGGGAGGATACACGAACGGGATCCATACAACTAATGCAGAAGTACGCTGTTCAAACATGCGGATATTGTCCCGAAGTCCAAGTGGGACCGAAGGGTCATAGGGTGAGGCAGTGCCAAGCCTTCAAGCATCAAATGAGGGACGGGCAACATGCTTGGCAAGAGGCAACCATAGATGACCTTGTTCCCCCGGTCTATGTGTGGCATGTTCTAGACCCATCTTCCCCTCTTCCTCTAGTTGATGCTTTGAAGAGGTACTATGGAAAGCTGCCCGCAGTTGTGGAACTGTTTTCTCAAGCCGGGGCTCAGGTTCGTAGCAGCTATTGTGGCGTGATGAGAGCAGATATTGCTCTTCCTAGTCTAGGTGAAGAAAAGTTAGTCGTGTGAGCGGTAGCCTCACACTCCCTTGGTCAGGTGAGGAGACATTGCTCTTCTGGTGGATTTATTTTGTTCTTATAAGAAAAAGAAATGAAATTGTGTGAGAGTACATGTATGCGTACATAAGTATCATAGATAACTAGCAGAGAGAAATGATCAGTCCGCCTGATCGTAAACCACCATGCGACTAATTCCAAGACCATTTATATAATAATAGTAGCATACCAATACTAATGCTATTAATAACAATAATAATATAACAATATTAATAAATAATAACAATGACAACAACATTAATAATAATAAAAATATTGATACTAATATCAACAACAGCAATATTAATAATAACAAAAGTAAAAATCAGTTTTGAAATTTTCTGATCTGATTTGAATGTTTTTGTTATGATCTAAATTATTCTAATATGATCTGAATCATCCTGATTTGATCTGCTTTCTGATCTGATTTGAATCTTTTTGATTTGATCTAAATCTTTATAATTTGATCCGAATGTTTCTCATCTAATCTGATTTTTTCTGATCTGATCTGATCTAACTTAAATAAGAATAAACAATAAAAAAGAAGAATCAGATGAACAGACGAGAAGCGCACATTAGATGGGTAAGAAATTTGATGAATGGATATCTAATATCAATGAATGGGCAATCCTATATTTACTGAAGCTCAGCCTGCTTCCTCCATTGCTTGGAGCTCCCGAATACATTATACACCTCTTCACCACTGCACATTGTCTATGCAGTGTTCTGCTGTCATGAGTTCATGCCAGCCCTCCGGGCTACTCTTGCGATGTGCAAGAAATCCTGTTTGCTGACGAACACGCGAGACATTCAACCCAAGTCGACGAGTGAGCTGCACACTTTACCATTTGTTCTTTTTCTCACCTCTCTGACTTACGCAACCCTCTGTTACACAACCTCTACCCCCATATTTTCTTTTTTGGTGCTCTACTGTAGGGGCAAATAGGTACACAAAAGTGATGAAGAGAAGTAAATCAGCCGGTGAGGCTCCCAGCAAAATCCTCCCAACCACATCCTCTGGTGTTTGAGTTCCAGAGGAAACAATTGAACTCATAACTGGGAAAACAATAAGCTTCTCATAGTAGCGAGAAACTCCCAAGCAAAGGGCGATCCGTAAAGGTAAGCTCGAATGCATCTGGTTAGCTATGAAGCCATATAAAAAAATCTCACCGGTGTAAACTCAAAAACCCCAAAACATCTAGGTATTTTTGCCATTTTCCTGAAATTATATTTGATTTTAAGTTATTGAAATTCATCATTGAGATGAGGGCAGAAGTAATGTAAAACTTACCTTAAACCTAGGTTTATATCGAAGGCAACATGTAGATTGTGCTTAACCTTCATCTATTTTTCCAGAATTACTTTATTTGATTTAGATTTTTACTATATGTTTAGTCCAAATTAGGGTTATAAGCTCTTAATTAAAGACATTATGTATAGCATAAGTTGTGAGTATTGCATATTGTTTCGTCTTGTAACTTGTTTAACATGAAAGACAAAATCGTTGTTAGTATGTTTAATGTGAAGCTAATCAATGTAGTATTATGTTGTCTTGAAGTTTCTTTTTTGGCACTATTAGATGAATTTGATGTGCTTTCAACTTCACCTTGGTGCCCGAACATGATACAATTATGATTGACTAACCAAGAATTTGTGTTATTTAGTTTGCTCAAGGAATTCACTATTGCATTGTCTTTCTTTGGAAATTCTCAGGATCGAAACATTCTTATTAACGCGGCTTTGAAATTAAACTGACGATTTTGGTATCTCCTCTTTTAACTATATTTTAGTAAATATACATATATTCTCTATGGTTTTTTTTAATACGCTAATAGTTTAACATATGGGGTCCTAGCTGGGGTTTAAACTTTAAAGGCTTTTACCCTAGGAATACTATCCCTTTGACACCAAAAGTAGTTAATGACATTCATAAATATGTGGTACTCTTCTTGGGATATCAAGTGGGGGCTATCAGTTAACATAAAAATTAGTTGACAACATTCAAGATCACGACATTGATTAGGTACATAGATTTACTTGTTAATTGTTACTCCCTCCGTCCTTGAAATAACTTCCAACTTTCCTTTTTCATCCATCCCAAAAGAACTTCCACTTTTCTTTTTGGGAATGAATTTGTGGTTTACATCATTTTTTACACATTTCTCTCTCCTCTGCACAACTCTTCACCACACAATACTCACTTTCTTAATTTGTGTGTCATTTGTATTATGGAAGAACAGTTAGGAACTAAGGGAGTATAATATAGAGATTGGTCTAAGAATTCACATTATTAATTAATTCAGGTTTACATAATTGGAGGAGATGACACTCAGAAAAGAACTTCTGTGACACCCCTCCACTGTCACCGATCCCACTCCCGCTAGCTGCACCCCCACATCCACTTCCACTTGCACAATCACCACTTCCACCAGCACCACCACTCCCACCTCCACTGGCAGCTCCACTCCCATCAACACCACCACTCCCAGCAGACAGCAGTAGAACCACACTGAATGAAAAAACTAAAAAAAAATCCCTCATGTATAACGGTCTTGTACGCCTTCTATCCGTCCTCGATTTACATATTTGGTGGGTTACAAAGTTGAATTATATTAAAACCTTTTTAATACATGTTGCATATCACTTTCCTCAATCATCTCACCCCTTCGCCTCATTCTCCTTTTCTTCCTTTTCCTCTTTCTCATTTCAACCTTACTTTCCACCATATCATCCTTCCCATTTTCTCCCCTCCTTATTTTCAAAACAGACTTTCCAACAATCCCAACTACTTCCTAAAAATATTTCATCTAAAATCAGTCGGACCAATAAGGCCATAACACCAACGAAATCAACATATATATGAGATGGGACGAGATTGTAATTTGCACTTTCTTTTGGATATAACCCACTATCCCCTCCCTCCCACTCTATGAAATACATCTAAATCTGTTTGAAAAATTTTGATGGGGTGGTAATGAGTGTAAACAATGTAGGTACGAAAATTCTTATTAAGTATGTCTCTTGTTTGCTTAAATTCGATTTTTGTATAAGACATGTTTATGAACGTTCTTACGGAAAGTCGAAAGTAAATTTTGTATGCTTGAACACTTAAACATGGTGTTTGGTTAGGGAGTGAACTTTATAAGGTTGATATATTGTGTAGAGTTTACCCACATTAGACTCGTTCAACCATCTCATAATTGACACTTTCTCCAAGATATAAACATTTGGAAAACGAATAGAAAGAGAGTAAACACGATCGGATTTTGGAAGCAATCACGCTGTGATGAAATCTTCTAAATTGTGAGCCACCTCATCACCATCCTCACCTCATCACTATCCTCACCATCATCCCTCCGTGAGGATAGTGATGAGGATGACGAATTTGAGTATAGTGATGACGGTGATGAGGCGGCTCATAATTTGGAAAATTTCATCTCGATGCCTCTAAAGTCTGATCATTTTTACTTTCTTTCTATTCGTTTTCCAGTAGTGTGTATATCTTAGAGAAGGTGTCGGCTGAGTAGTGGTTGGACGACCCTAATGTGTGTAAACTCCGAAATATATCAACCTTATAAAGCTCTCTCTAGTCGAACTTATGTTCAAGTGTTTAAGCCAAATTACCATCGACTTAAAAGTGTTTATGTCCCAGATAGAAAGCTTACAAGACCCTTTTTAAAAGGGAGAAAATGGTCAAATAGATCCTTTAACTATGTTCAAACAATCACTGAATTCCATCTATTCAAATAAATGTTAGATACATCTGTTTACTAGTTAAAACCAATCATTTAAACCAGGATGACCTGATATAACAGGTTAGCTGATGATGTGGCATTTTTCAATATCATTTCCTTTATTTTTATTTGCCCTTTCTTTTTTCTTTTGTTTTCTCATTCTTCTTTCTTGGTTCTGTTTCTGGTTTAACCAACATGTCATTCAAGTTTTTGTTCTTCGTTTTTCTTAGGTTTATGGCTAGGCTGGCTAGCTAAAAGATCCATAAAAAAGTCTAGCCAAAAGAAGATGTATGCCCATCACTTGATATTCAGGTTGGATCTTTGCCGAAATTTATGATGCAGCGGCGAGATTTGTTGTCCGGAATTACTTTGTCAGAAAATATATAATCAATTCAAAATCCGAGCAGCCTAATTCTAATTCGTCATCGATTCAAAACTTTTTGACACATTTGTGTTCTTCCAAATAAATCCATAGCAGCTGATTCAAACTTTGGCAATAATTGTCTCCGATTCAAAGTCCGCCAATGGAGGTCTTCCCTAGCTTAGTTGTCTCTATTCCCTCTCTCTGTATACGGCTGCGACGCTTCCCTAATCCTCTCTACTGCTACGCCAGCGATGCCAAGTGAACTGTGCACTTTTCTAATCTATCCTCGCCGGTCTGCTATCCAATATGCTACCTCAGTACAAGCATATTAGATACCCGTTACCCGTACATACTGTGTACTACGTATATGATTAGGATACAGGGAATTAACTAGAAACAAGAAAAGGAAAAGGGAAGATAAAAAAAGCAAAAAGAAAACAAGAAAATGAATGGAAATGAAAATGACACGTGAATATGAAATGACTTGTTTTCACTTATAATGCCACATGTGGATTACCTGCTATATCAGGTAACCTCTAGGTCATTTGGTTTTAAATGATCATTTTTATAAGTACATGGACCTGATCATTTTAAGATAGTAAAAAGACTTATTTGGCCCTTTTCTCTTTAAAAGGAGATTTTTTAGTTTTTTTTTCATTCCAATGGGGATGGTGTCAGTGAAGATGTGGGAAAGTTGGAATTAGTTTCCACCCAACCATCTCGATGAACAGAAAGCACCTATAGTTCTGGTACATAGTTTGAGGGCTCATTCCTAGAGTCTTGTCGTGATTGCGCATTCATGAAAGAATTGGACCGGCGACAGTAGTCTTTATTCACTAGTACATTGCGGAGTGAGTTCAAATAGGTAATATGCTCTACACTCAAAGCTTGTAGTCTTTTACACTGGTAGTTATTAAATATATGTACATTGAGTTGGCGGGTTCTTCTTTATATGTAAACCTCACACAACCTCAAAAAAATGATTTGTAAACACACTATGACACTACTAATTTGTTGAATAGAATGGGATCAATAGGCTTTATTAGTATGGTCTTCACTGTTCTGGCCAATGCCTTCAAGCTAATGTTCTTCATATCCAAATTCTGCAGCTCATATGAGCGGATTAGAAGTGGGATTTGAACGTGTCCTAGAAATCTAATAGAAACACTGCAGGGCTTTGAACATGCCCTACTGTTGTTCTTGATGTAAAATCAGTCATATGTACTTAAGCCTTGGTTGCCAAGAATTCCATTGCAAAAAGTTCAATAAACAAAAATTCAAAATTAAAAGTTTGTACATTCAAGCAGTTAGTACTTAGTACTACTATTATGCATGGGAGAATATAAAGATTCGAACGTGAGGCAAGTTGAACACTCAGTCACTTACCCAGCCTTAATCTTCAAAAACATTATAGGAAACAATAACAAAGCTTGAGAGCTCAACTATATAACAGTCTAACATCATAAAAAACAATAACAAAATCCAAGAGCTGAATTAAGAGAGCCTGATAGAGGTAGTGTCCCTCTTTGTGTTATGAGTACTGCAGGTCTCCCGTGTCTATCTTGCCAAATTTACATGCAGGAATCAAATCTAGAAAGGTATTTGTCGATGTGAGCAGGCTGGTGTCAGTCGACCTAGAGACAGATAAGGCTGTAAACGAACACAAGCACTCGCAAACAACTCCTGAACTAGCCAAGTCAAAGCTCGTTCACGAGCTAAATAAACGAACATGAAAACATTTTTCAAGTTCGTTTAATAAGCGAGCTGAACACGAGCGGGGGATGCTCTGCTTGTTTATGTTCGCGAACATGCTCACTCAAGCTCGTATAAAAGCTCGATTAACTTCTTTAATAATTTTGTTTTTGTTGAAGTTCAATAAATAGTCGTATAAAAGCTTGATAAATGCTCGTACTTGGCTCAAACTCGGCTCGTTCAGGGATCGTCTAACAAACGAACCATTCGCGAACAATGAGGTTTTAAACAAACCCAGCTTGAACACAATATTTGAGCTCATTTAATAAATCAGTCGCTCGTGAACAACTCGTTAAAAACAAGCAAACATGAGCACTAGGATACTTGGCTCTGCTCGGCTCGTTTACAACCCTAGAGACAAATAGGCTGTAGATCATGACAAATTCAGCATTTCACTATTGAGCAGCCTTAGGCCTCTCGTACAAACATTTGAGAACTACTCTTGTAATAGGCCTGTGCTTTGGCACGGGGTACCTCTTATAGAGTACCCAATATTTCACAATGAATTTTGCGATAAGTTTCTTAATTATTTTTAGTACATTTTGAGTAACAACTTAACACTTAACTTACCCTGGCCCACTGCTGAGCCACTACTAACCACCACCAGACCATTACGAACCATTGTGAGAACTGTCATTGATGATGGTTTGATTGTTGTTTTCGCGGTAATAGGTGGTGGTCTGATAGTGATTGGCAATAGCTAGGTATAATAATATAAATAACGAATTATATATGAACGCTGTACTAATAATATTTTGCCGTATGAGAGATGGAAACGTGGCATATTACAAATAAAATTCGGTACCTGTTAAGTAACTAATTCAGCGTATGTTCGCGGCTCGAATAGGAACGGGAACCGAACCGTTGGTTCGCGGTTCAGAATTTTGGGGAATCGGAACCACATTGAAGTGGCAGATATAGGAAGGCTTTAAATGTCCTTTTAAAAAGGGAAAAGTTAATGGAAGACTATCACCATGTAAGCGAGAAACTTGATAACTGATATATAACCGGATAAAATGCTAAATTGTGCATTTGTTTTAATAGTTTGAGGATTTAGTTGGTTGTTTTGGTAGTACAAGGAGTCAATTGATGTTTTTGCTGCAGTACAAGGACTAATTTTACAGTTTTCTCAATAAAAAATTTACGTAATCTAGCAACTAGTCGAAATTGTTTAGCTGCTTTCAGTTCATATATTGTGGGAGCTGCTCACCTTGAGCATCCTGTCACCAGGGTTTCTGTTTATTTTATTTTATAATTTCACCATTAGGTGGGTGTAATTCATGTGTAAAGCAATGTAACTCACATTGATAAACATTGTAATTTGAGTTAAGTTGAAATGTATGTTATGTAAAACATAATAATATAAGAAGTGAAACATTGATTTCAATGTAAATAATGAAAAAAGAGAGTCTAATTGTCCATTTATTTTACATAAATAGTGCATATGTTTTGTTTTTAATATTAGGGCCATTAAAATGATTTTCAATAAAAAAAAATCATTTTTGTTTGAATAACAGGAGTTTATTTTGTTGTGTAACTCGCATTGTTTTGTGGTGTAAGTTGTATTATGGCAAATGTAAACAGTGGCGGAACCAGGACTCGTGACTCGCAGGGGCACAATAACAAAGAAATGATATACTAGTCTAGAAAAAAATCATATGCATCACGAGTATAGCAATAAACAAAACTTTAAAATTTAAATAAAACCACTGTTTTTGGAATGATCTGTTGCACCCATTAAAATCACTTTGTAGAAATTTAAAGTCACGCGGTTGGCAAGGACCTTTTCTCAAATAACGTCTCCTCAACTCATCTCTAATATTAACATCATAAGTCTCAATCAGCATAACTTTTCTGTCCAGCACTTTTCTGTCCGAACGCCGTCTGAACACCGGCGTTTGGGGCGGTTCTCGGCGAAATATTTTGATGAAATTTTTTGAGCATGTTCCTCATGAAGTCTAGTTTATCCATACCAAACTTCAGCTCAAAATGCGATCGGGAAGGCAGTCAAATAATTCGTTGAAGTTAACTGCGCCAAATTATACATAGAAAAACGTAGTTAACTTCAACGTATTATTTGACTGCCTTCCCGGTCGAATGTTGACTTGAAATTTGGTATAGATAAACTAGACTTGATGAGGAGCATGCTCAAAAAATTTCATCAAAAATATCCACCTGGAACCGCCCCAAACGGTGGTGTTCGGACGGCGTTCGGACCGGGAGGTGCTGGATCTAAGAATTTTCCAATATATATATATATAAATCACCGCAGGGGCACGGGCACCCCCTAGCCCTAGGATGGGTCCGCCCCTGAATGTAAATCACATGTAAGCAAGATGTAACTTATTGAGAAATAATAAAATGTAAATCGCGTGTTACAAAATGTAACTTTAGTCAAAATGAAATGTAATTCCGGTGTATGTGAAATGCAATTCGATAATATCACCAAAGCAAACAAATAGCAGACTAATTAATAAATAGACGTTTGCTTTCTGTGGATTAATTTGCTCCAATATTACGTTTACTCTGTAAATGATATAACCAAAGCATCCAAATTGATGCAGTGTTCTGCTGTCATGAGTCCACGCCAGCCCTTCGGGCTACTCTCACGATGTGCAAGAAATCATGTTTGCTGACGAACACGCGAGACATTCAACCTTCAATTCGTCCTCCCAAGTCGACGAGCGAGCTGCGCACTTTACCATTTGTTCTTTTTCTCACCTCTCTGACTTACGCAACCTCTACCCCCATATTTTCTTTTTTTGGTGCTCTACTGTAGGGGCAAATAGGTACACAGAAGTGATGGAGAGAAGTAAATCAGCCGGTGAGGCTCCCAACCACATCCTCTGGTGTTTGAGTTCCAGAGGAAACAATTGAACTCATAACTCCCAAGCGAAGGGCGATCCGTAAAGTTAAGCTCGAATGCATCTGGTTAGCTATGAAGCCATATAAAAAAATCTCACCTGCGTAGAACTCAAAACCCCAAAAGTCCAAAACATATAGGTATTTTTGCCATTTTTCCGAAATTATATTTGATTTTAAGTTATTGAAATTCATCATTGAGATGAGGGCAGAAGTAATGTGTTTATATCGAAGGCAACATTTAGATTGTGCTTAACCTTCATCTATTTTTCCAGAATTAATTTATTTGATTTAGATTTTTACTATATATTTGGTCCAGATTAGTGTTATAAGCTCTTAATTAAAGACATTATGTATAGCATAAGTTGTGAGTATTGCATATTGTTTCGTCTTGTAACTTGTTTAACATGAAAGACAAAATCGTTGTTAGTATGTTTAATGTGAGGCTAATCAATGTAGTATTATGTTATCTTGAAGTTTCTTTTTTGGCACTATTAGATGAATTTGATGTGCTTCCAACTTCACCTTGGTGCCCGAACATGATACAATATGATTGACTAACCAAGAATTTGTGTTATTTAGTTTGCTCAAGGAATTCACTATTGCATCGTCTTTCTTTGTAAATTCTCAGGATTGAAACATTCTTATTAACGCGGCTTTGAAATTAAAATGAAGATTTTGGTATCTCCTCTTTTAACTAGATGATTTTCACATGTATGGTGTGAACAATGTTCCCGGGATAGAGGTAAGCAACTATTAATTTTTTGACGTTTTAGTAAATATGCATATATCAAGCTTTTATAAAAGCTTGATAAATACTCGTACTTGGCTCAAACTCGGCTCGTTTAGGGATCGTCTAACAAACGAACCATTCGCAAACAATGAGGTTATAAACAAACCCAGCTTGAACACAATATTTGAGCTCATTTAATAAACGAGTCGCTCGTGAACAACTCGTTAAAAAACAAGCCGAACATGATCACTAGAATGCTTGGCTCCGCTCGGCTCGTTTACAACCCTAGAGACAAATAGGCTGTAGATCATGACAAATTCAGCATTTCACTATTGAGCAGCCTTAGGCCTCTTGTACAAACATTTGAGAACTACTAGTGTAATAGGCTCGTGCTTGGGCACAGGGTACCTCATATAGAGTACCCAATATTTCATAATGAATTTTATGATAAGTTTCTTAATTATTTTTAGTACATTTTAGTAACAACTTAACACTTAACTTACCCTGGCCCACCGCTAAGCCACTACTAACCACCACCAGACCATTACGAACCATTGTGAGAGCTGTCATTGACGGTGGTTTGGTGGTTGTTTTCGCAGTAATAGGCGGTGGTCTGATAGTGATTGGCAATATCTAGGTAAAAATATAAATGAGCACCAAACCATTACGAATCGTTGTGAGAACTGTCATTGACAGTGGTTGTTTTCGCAGTAATAGGTGGTGGTCTGATAGTGATTGGCAATAGCTAGGTAATAATATAAATGACGGATTATACATGAACGTTGTACTAATATTACTACTAAGAAAGTACAACTATATTTTGCTTTCTCCTTATTCTTAGTGTTTGCCGTATGAGAGATGGAAACGTGGCATAGTACAAATAAAAGTTTGCACCTGTTAAGTAACTAATTCAGCACATGTTCGCGGCTCGAATGGGAACGGGAACCGAACCACTGGTTCGCGGTTCAGAATTTCAGGGAATTAGAACTGGGGCTGGTTTCGGTTTAGGACCCGAACCGATCCAATGAAATTTGGAACCGAACCGAAATTCGGTAATTCCAAATATCATACACGAAACTGAACCGATCATCAAATGGGTCCCAATTTATTGGGAACCGATTTTCAGGTCGATTTATCAAAAACCAATCAAAAACCGACACATACAAATTATATATCAATAAAACAGTTAAACTTGAACTAGAATTTAATACCATAAGCCCAAAATGTGACAATTAGATTTTTGAGTACATTAAAGTCCACTTTGATAGTCTAGGAACGGAATACATGGTCCATTCAGATTTCAGACACAACTACAAGTTTGAGCTTATCCCTTATTATATAGAAGCATTTGAGGAGTAAACTCCTTTTGTCCGGTGTGGGATGAAAAAACCCACAGAAGAGAAAAAAAAGATTCAAGCATAATTCAACCTAAAATATATTACGCCAGATTCGAACCCGTGACCAACAGCATTGCTAACACACTACGCGACCAGCGAACCAAAGCATTTGATACCTTCATGATCCTCTCCCAACGGTATTGTATATTTAGTAAATGAAATTAACTATGATAAAAACAATTAATATTATTAATAAAAAATCGGTTCGGTTCGGTCCAAACCGATATTTTGAGAATACAAACCGATTTCGAATCGATTTTTTTCGGGTCCCGATTTTCGGGTCTCAAAAATTATCGCAACTAATAGTTTGGTTCGCTTTTTTATTTCCTTTTTATGATTAAAACTTCATATGAATTAACGCAACTAATAATTATTCCATATTTTAAATCTTTATTTTTTTTAATTCATAAGTCATAAGTATTTGAGAGATGGCGGCTTGCTCCCTGCGTTTGTTTTTTATTAGATGAACAGGACAGATGAGGTAACGTTACGTGAAATCCCAATTCTTTTAATAATAATTTATTAATCCATTCCTTAGACCTTTTTTATGAGGTGATTATTGGTCGAGAAACACGACAAAGAGGAAGCAACCTCAATCCAAATCCCTCTGTATCCATCTCTGCACGAAATACCACCATATCATACTTATACACACACAAATATCCAAAGCACAAAAAGAAATTGAGGTGAAGACTGAAGAAGGGAAATAGGATCAAATAGCTAACTATTTGAGAGATGGCGGCTTGCTCCCTGCATTTGTTTTTTTGCTCTCATACGGAAGAAAATTTAGGTTAGGAGAATTTTATTTTTGCTCTTCGATGAAATATTTTTCTACAAGTCTAGGAAAGAAACGGAAAATACAGGGTAGTGTAGGATATATATGGAACGGTCCATTGTAAACTCAGAGGTTAATGGCGTTTTGTTTTTTGGCTGTTTGGAGCAAAAGGCTAATTAAAAAAGTCATTTAACCAAACACTTTTATTAGTGATATGGGTCAAAAGGCTAAATATGGTCAAAGCAGCCAAAAAATGGTTGAAAAGCTCCTAACAAAACACCCCCCAAGGCTTTAAATGTCCTTTTAAAAAGGGAAAAGTTAATGGAAGATTATCACCACGTAAGTGAGAAACTTGATAACCGGTAACTAACCGGATTAAAAGCTAAATTGTGCATTTTGTTTTGATAGTTTGAGGATTTAGTTGGTTGTTTTGATAGTAAAAGGAGCCATTTGATAGTACAACGACTAATTTAACAGTTCTCTCAATAAAAAAAATTACGTAATCTAGCAACTAGACAAAATTGTTTAGCTGCTTTTACTTCGTATATCGTGGGAGCTGCTCACCTTGAGCATCCCGCTCCTAGGGCTTTATTTTATTTTATAATTTCAGCTAGGGATGGATTCGGTTCGGGCCACCCGGCCCGTGACCCGGCCCGGCCCGGCCCGGTACTGTGCGGGCCCGGGACCGGCCCGGTCGGGCGGTCCGGGACCGGGTCTGGGCCCGAACCGGGGGGAAGGGGTGGGGCGGGCTCGGTTCTTCATTTTTGTGACCCGGCCCGGCCGGGTCGGGCCCGGGCCCGGGTCCGGGTCTATTTTTTTAAAAAAAACTTTTTTTTTTGATTTTTGGCTACTAGCCGTTGAGGCCTTGGGGGTGGGGCTGGGGACAACCCAAACGGCTATATAGCCGTTGGGTGGGGTAAAGGGGGGGTCCGGGGGGATTGGCTGGTAGGGGGTGGGGGGGGGGTGGGGGTGGGGGGTAAAAAAACCTATAAATTCTCCTACTCTTAAACATTTTTTCATATCTCTTCTCCAATTCTTCCTAAATCCTATTCTTAACTCTCTACTCTCTAATTCTCTTATTCTCCAATATATTATATATCTACTCTCTAATTCTCTTCTCCAAGAAGTTAAGATGGAAAATCAAAATGCCATTATACGGTATAATTTTGATAAGCAGAAGGACCCGAAGACCGGGATGTGGTACGCAATTTGTAAATGGTGCGAAAAAAAATGTATTATGGGGGCTTCAGGCGGATTCGGGATGGCAATCAAGCATATGAAGTCATGTGACAAAGCCAAAGGATCGGGAGGTGCGGGAAGTTCCGATTGATTACAATTTTCAAAATGTTTATCTCTTAAAGTTTGTTTTAATTTTCAAATGTAGTTCCTATTTCATTTCAAATAAATGCAATTGAAGTTTGTTTTTAATACTCGTATCAAACTATAAACTATAAAATATAAAATATAAATTAAAAAAAAAAATTAACCGGCCCGGCCCGAACCGGACCCGACCCGTGACCCGGGCGGGTGGCCCGGCCCGAACCGGACCCGTCCAACCCTCGGGCCGGTCCCGGGCCCACTGTTCTTGAACCGGCGGCCCGACCGGGACTAGGCCCGGCCCGGGCCCGACCCGGCCCGAATCCAACCCTAATTTCAGCATTAGGTGGGTGTAACTCATGTGTAAAGCAATGTAACTCACATTGATAAACATTGTAATTCGAGTCAAGTTGAAATGTAAGTTGTGTAAAACAGAATATAAGAAGTAAAACATTGATTTCAATGTAAATAATGAAAAAAGAGAGTCTAATTGTTTTACATAAACAGTGCATATGTTTTGTTTTTAATATTAGACCCATTAAAATGATTTTCAATAAAAAAAACATTTTTGTTTGAATAACAAGAATTTATTTTGTTGTGTAACTCGCATTGTTTTGTGGTGTAAGTCGTATAATGGCAAATGTAAATCACATTTAAGCAAGATGTAACTTATTGAGAAAAATTAAAATGTAAATCGCGTGTTACAAAATGTAACTTAGCCAAAACGAAATGTAATTCTGGTGTATGTGAAATGCAATTCTATAATATCAGCAAAGCAAACAAATAACAGACTAATTAATAAATAGACGTTTGCTTTCTGTGGATTAATTTGCTCCAATATGAATACCCAAAGCCCAACAATTGGATTAATTTGCTCCAATATTACGTTTAGGATGCTTTTGCTTGGACTGTAATTCCTCTCAGACCAGATCAGAGCAGACCAGACTTGGATAGTTATAAAAATACAAAGAAACCAGACCAGACTAGACCAGTAAATTATAGTCCAAGTTAAAACATCCTTACTCTGTAAATGATATACCCAAAGCATCCAAATTGATCAGCAGATAGCAAACGTTTGCTATTTCCATATAAATTTTGATTTTTCTATGAGAGTTTCCAGATCCGTACACATCGAACAAGAAAAGGAATAAGTGCTCTCCACTCGATGCTTTGGGATGGCTATTTGGCCGTTTCTCTGTGTCTGCAAACCGAAGCTACTGATTGGGAAGTGGGAAAGGAAGGGGCTCACCGTTCCTGGGAAATAAGAACGCCGCTCTGCTCTATTTTTTAAGTGCAAAACGATATCGTATGGGGATCGGCACATCATGCGCATGATGCGCATGATGGGAAATAATTTGACGTGCCGCCTGGCAGCCCTCAACCGCTTTCTATCTAAATCAGCGGAAAAGTCTCTACCCTTCTTCCAGATCATGAGGAAGACGGCTGGCTTTCTATGGACTACAGAATGCCAGGGGGCTTTCGACGAGCTCAAACGGTATCTATCTTCACCCCCTGTGCTGTCCAAACCTAAGGTAGGGGAAACCCTCTATCTCTACCTTGGGGTCAGCCCGGCGGCCATCAGCTCTGTGCTCATCCGGGAGGAAGACGGCATCCAACATGCCATCTTCTACGTTAGCAAGACTCTAAGGGAGGCCGAACTCAGGTACTCTCCTGTGGAGAAAACGGTGTTGGCCATCGTTTGGACCGTCAAGAAGTTGGGCCACTACTTTCAGGCTCACCCGGTTCAGGTCCTCACTCATCAACCCCTCGGCGCCCTCATGAGGAGCCCCACCAGCTCCTCCCGCACGGTGAAATGGGCTATCTTCTTGAGCCAGTACAACATTGACATCCGTCCAAGGCTTGCCATCAAGGGCCAAGCCCTGGCGGACTTTGTGACGGAGTGTACCGCAAGAGCAGCCACGGACGGGGAGCCCTCGGCTGCATCGGATGATTGGTGGACCCTCTACACTCACGGCTCCTCCGCGACCAAAGCATGCGGGGGAGGGGTAGTCCTCATTACTCCCGAGGGCTTCAGAGCCTACTACGCAATCCGCTTCTCCTTCAAAGTCTCCAACAACGAGGCCGAATATGAGGCCCTCCTATGTGGCCTTCGGCTGGCTGCCAACATGAGGGCTCGGCAGATCCACATCAAATGCGACTCCAAGTTGGTCGTTGGCCAAATCTCCGAGGAATATGAGGCCAAGGAGGGAAGAATGAAACAGTACAAGGAAGCGGCCAAGGAGTTGCTTAAGGTATTTGAGGCTCACTCTCTCACTCAAATACCGAGAGCTCAAAACTCCGAGGCCGACATATTATCTAAGCTCTCGGCTGACTCCCCCGAGCACATCTCCAAAATTGCCAAAATTGAGGAACTCAGCCTCTCAAGTATCCATGCAAGCCCCGTTATGAACATACAACAGCGCCAAGAGGATTGGATCTTAGATATCACCGCCTTCATCTCCACAGGGCAGCTACCCGAGAATGAGACATGCGCTAAACTGGCGAAGCTGAGGGCTCCTAGCTACACCATCGAAGATGGAAGGCTCTCAAAACGATCTTACAATGGCACGCTATTTCGATGCCTTCATCAGGATGAGGCCGAGGTCGCAATGGAGGAAGTGCACAGTGGCACTTGCTCAGCTCACCAGGGACCCTTCTCCATGTCCCGAAGGCTCATTCTCCAGGGCTATTTTTGGCCAACCATGGCCAGAGATTGTGCTGACCTTGCCCGAAGGTGCACCACATGTCAACATTTCCAGAAAGCCCCCGACAGGCCAGCGGTCAACTACATCATAGCAGAATTCCAAGTAGGGGACTATGTCCTCCGGAGGAGGGAAGCCAGCCAACCGACCGAGGGAGGCAGAATGGCACCAAAATTCGAAGGTCCCTACATCATAGCAGCCATCATCAAACCTGGAACTTACAAGCTCAAACGTCCCAACGGGAAAGAAGTCCCTAGGCACTGGAATGTACACCACTTAGTTAAATTTTATCAATAATGTAAGAGCGGCCAAGTCCTCATAACTAGTGAATGTACTATCTTATGGCCCAAGGCCTCCAATTTCGAAGAATGAAGATACATTCAAGGCACCAAGAACAAAACACTTATGAGCGGCCAAGCCCTCATACCAACTACAGGCCCCATGTGCTCTCAGTCCAGACCTTTCGGCACCCAGTGCCGGGAGTACACATCTCCGCCCTCGACATCAAAGATAGGACCACCAAGTGTTCCTACTGAAGACCCCTCGGCACCCAGTGCCGGGGGTACGCATCTCCACCTTCAAACATCAAAGAAGAAAAGATAAGAACACCAAGTGTCCCTACAGAAGACCCTTCGGCACCCAGTGCCGAGGGTACACCTCCATCATCAACATCAAAACGAAGAAAAACACCAAATGTTTCAAAGAAGACCCCTCGGCACCCAGTGCCAGGGATATGCCCTCCCATCAACTTCCAAACATCTGTTGGGAAACACCAAGTGTTTCATTTGAAGACCCTTCGGTACCAGGTACCGAGGGTAGACACCTCCATCAACTGCAACAAAAGAGAACACCAAATGTTCCTACAGAAGATCCCTCGGTACCAAGTACCGGGGGCTACACATAGAAACTAACACCAAGTGTTGTTTCTAAAAGCCGTACCCCACGAGGACGCATATACCGAAGGCGCCACCATCGGTGCCGGCGGCACGTAGTGCCCCCGGCCATTTGCAACTAGTGTGCAAATGAAAACCCTTCCTTGAAACGCTTTCCGCGTCACTACCCCCAGGGTATGACATGCATGAGAAATGCCCAGGATTCGACTTTCAAAAACGGAACGCTATCCGCGTCATCACCCCAAGGGTGTGACAGGCACGAGAAATGCCCAGGATTCGACTTCCAAACCAAAACGCTCCCCACGCCACCACCCCAAGGGTGTGGCAGGCCACAGACTATGTCTAGCGCCGAGGGGACGACTTTCAAAAATGAGGCGCTTTCCGCGCCATCCCCCAAGGGGAGGCAGGTTACGGACCACCATATCTCGTGCCCAGGAAACGACCCTCGATCCCCTCGGAACTCGGAAGGTTAACCCGAGGGAGGAGAGCCATTGGTGTATTCTGATGGTCTCCTAATAGGCCCAGCCTTAACAAGAAACCAAGTTTCTTGATGCCTTCCCTTCACCACCAACCAAAAAAAAAAAACAGAGGGAGTGAAGGGGAGTAGACTCAGCGAGAAATCAAAGAGTACACTCCAACAGATCACAACATGCCGAGGGCTCCCCACGGGAACACCTCCGGTAAATGAAGGCTCCTATTTCCCGAAGGATACTACTCAAACAAATATCATCAAGAAACGGCTAAGCCCACTGCCTGGTCACCTCCGGTCACACAAGCACCGAAGGCTTCAACAATACAAAGGGACTGGACTATCCAAGGTCCACTAAACGGTACTTCAAACGCCGAAGGCATCTGTCATGCACTAATACCGAGGGCCTCTACCCCATTACAAGGGACAAAACTGGCTAAGTCAAACTCTACAACTTTTCAGAGTGTATGCCGAGGGCACACACTCATCATTGGCTTTCTTCACAACAACAGGATTCCACACTTTTCCTAAGTCCACACTTTTGGAAAATGACGGCAACCGGAGGCTAATATATCACCAGACAACCGAAGGCATATATTACAAATCATCAAAAGCCAACCGAGGGGGACTATTCCAAAATATTTGCCCCTCGGACAGACTCCTCACTGACCGAAGGTCCAACATCTACGACACACTGTGAAATTTTGCTAAGTTCCACATATTTGGCCCTCGATCAAATGCTCGTACAACTCAAGGGGCCCACGATCACCCGAAGGGTCCTGTTCATATACCCGGAGGGCTCTAACACCCGGAAGCTCGACATCACTTTACGTTTAAAAAATATTCTAAGTCCTAAAGGAGTAGCCCCCGGGCATCTCGCAAAGTGATGTAGAGTCAGAGGGCACCTATCACCCGAAGGCGACACAAGGAAGCAGCACTTGGAGAGAATTCTAAGTCCTAAGGATTGGGCCCCCAGCCCAATCAATATTGCAGCCAAGGGAATATGGTAGCCGAAGGCTACGCAATACAACAACATTTAAAAAAATTCTAAGTCCTAAAGATGGGCCCCCGGCCCAATCAATATTACGGCTAAATGAATATGACAGTCGAAGGCTATACATCAAGAAGGGATGCCATATCCCGAAGGCTCCCAAGGGAAAATCTACACTTAGAAGATTTTCTAAGTCCTACATATTTTTCCCCCGTTCAACTACTCATACATCAAGAAGGGATGCCATCTCCCGAAGGCTCCCAAGGGAAAATCTGCACTTAGAAATCTTTCTAAGTCCTACATATTTCACCCTCATCTCAAGGGACCTGATAGCCGAAGGCTACCTATCGATCGAGGGCTACAGTACACAAAGAATCAACACTGAGGAAAATTTTCTAAGTCCTAAAGAACTGGCCCCCGGCCTAATCAATATTTCAGTTGGGGCTCCACAGTAGCCGAAGGCTACATGACATGCTACACTTGCAAAAAATTTCTAAGTCCTAATTACTGCTGAGCCCTCGGTTGTATATCCAGCCAAGGGTGCCCAACTGCCGAAGGCTACAACCGTATTCAAACACTTAGAAAACATTCTAAGTCCCAGACATACATTCAAAAATACCGAAGGCATACATTCAAGAAGAAAGGAATTAGAGAGAACAAGCCATATATACGAGCCCGAAGGCAGACATCCATCATTCATCACAACAGAGAGTAAATGTAATTATTACAAATGGTGGCCGAGGCCGAAAACATGCTAATATGGCTATTACAAGAGTGTTCAAAATACAAAGTACATATCAAATAATGTCATTCCCGGGGGCCGCCTCCCCCGATGGCTTCGAGGTGACCTCTACATCGGCCTCAGGATCGTCGCCCTCGGCTTCCCTCCGGAGCTCAGAATCCTCCAGGTCTGACCTCTCGACATCGAGGGGGAGAGGAACACGAATGTCTGGCTGCAGGGGGGAGCCCGTATGCCGCCGGGTCAAAGTCCTTCGGCTCAATCTTCAGATGGCGGGCCATCCTCCGGTAGATGAGGGCTTGAGTGAAAAACTCGCCCCCATCATAATATTGCTTACCCTTTCGGGCCATCCATTCCTCGCCCGGGCCCTCGGACCACTCGTCGACTGAGGCCTCCACAACCGAGGACAGCCATGCCTTGTGCCCCTCGGTCTTCCACCCCCCGTCCAGGAACCCGGAGATGGCCTCCTCCCGGGCTGTGGCGACGGCCTTCGCCCTGATGGCCTCGGCCTCCTCGGCAGCTCTCCTTGCGGCCTCCGCAGCGGCCTCCTCAGCTTTTTCCCTCTCCTCCCTGAGCCTCCCGGCCTCCGCTCTCGCAAGCTGGAGGTCCTCTTCAAGCTGGGCCATCAGCTTCGTGGCCTGGGAGTCCCTGAGGATTAGCTCCTTCATCTTGGCGTCTTGCCCAGCTTTGTGGAGGCGCCATTCCTCCAGCCGTCAGAACTGCTCTCCGAGGGCAACGCAAGTCTGCAAAAATAAATGAGTTGTCAGGGCCGAAAGTAATGTCCTAGTTCAAAGTAGGAAGGAGAAAGACAAACTGTCATAAGCTTACCGTGAGGGAAGACCGGAGGATCCTGTCTTCGAGGGCTTGGTCGTCATCGGCCCCGAGAGCTGCCCTGTCGATATCGAGGGTTATACCTCTCAGGAGCGCCCTCGGGTCAGCCGTGCCATTCAACACGGCCGTGCCAGCCGGAAGGGAGAGCGTGAGGACCTCGAGAGATGGCTCTCGGGCACCCCTCGGCACCTGCGCCATCGGCATCTCCGGAGGGTCATCTACAATCACCACCGGGGGGTCATCCTTCGCGGCGTCCCCCTTCTTCGATTTCTTGGGGGCCTGGGGGGGCTCCTTTGCCGACGGCTTCCTCTTCGCCGCAGCAGCATCGCCCTCGGGCTTCTTGGGAGGCGCACCGACGGGCTTTTGGCCGCCAGCGTCCGGCCCCTTCGGATCCTTGGCCGGTTTGTTCTTGAGTCGGGCGAGGCCTTTGACGTTCATCATGTTTACTGGAATACCTGCAAAACGATGAGGGGTTAGGATCGAGGGGTCACTACTAAGTGGCATAAAGAATTAACGAAGCAAATGAACAAACGTGCTAAGATATGAGGGTGAGAATGCCCTCAGCCACTACCTCCGGAGGCTCCCTCAAACACTGGGAACTTCTCATCAGTTTCCCCCAGGAACCGGTACCGCCGGAACCCGAGGGTGTAGAGATCTGCTTCCTTGGTGCACTCCTTGATGGAGATATTCTTGTCCCGGCCCTCCGGGATCATGGCCAGAATCCTGCCATCTTTCTCGAGGGCGGCGCACCTCCTCTTCTCGTGCCTCCTAAAGCGGTCACGTAGCTCCCTCGGGAAGGGGCTCTCGGTCAGCTTCACATAGCACCACCGGTCCTTCCACCCCTTGTTCGAGGAGGGCGCCTCAGTGAAGAGTTTGAACATGGACACCTGCTGCAAATCGGCGAATCCCTCGGCATTCGCGTGCCCCCCCCCCCCCCCCCCCCCGGCACAGGTTGAAGCTCTGGAAGAAGAGGTCCAGGATAGGCGTCACCCCCCGGGACTTGCAGAGCTGAAGGAAGCCAGTGATATAAGAATGGCTGTTCGGGGTCAGCTGGCAGGGAACCAGACCCACGAACCGAAGGTACTCCCGGAGGAAGGGGTGCAGGGGGAAGCGGAGCCCCATGGATACTGAGAGAACGTGCACCGCAATGTAGCCCTCGGGAGCCCGGGAGAGGACGTCATCCGGACCCGGTGTCACCACGATGGCCGAGGGGCCCACGTGAAGTTGGGTGACATAGATGTCCGCCGCATCAACCTTCGACTTGATCTCCAATGCGGCGGTGTTGAGGTAGGAGTACCCCTCGGGCATATCGAGGGGCTTCCCTTGGTCTGCTACGCTGCCCTTCTTCTTGGGAGCAGCGGCCTTGGCCTTCTTCTTTCCGGGGGCCACCCGGACGGGGATCGCATTCAGCGGCCGAGAGGTGCTGGCCTCACTGGCACCCCGAGGGGGGAGCACAGCAACGGTGACCCTCACGTTTTCTCTTTGTGCCTCCTCTTCAGCTGCTTGCCAGGCGAGGGCCAACTTTTCGTCCTCACATTCTTGTTCGAAGCCCTCGGCTTCCGCCTCAGCTACGAGGGCTTTCTGCAACTCTAGGGCAACGACGGCATCCTGTCCCACCGAAGACTGTGCACTTGAGGACTCCACGTCCGAGAGGACTTCATCCTCCATCGAGGGCGCCCCCGAGATGTCTTGAGAATCACTCTGGGACGACATTCTGACTCTAGTTCGAAGGCTCGTAGACGCTAGTGTTTTCTAAATATTCTATCTCCTAGCCTAAGGGCACAATACAGGTAGCTAAGAGGAAGGGCAAGTGGAGAACTGACCTTAAGAACAGAGGATTCAACCGAGAGCTGCTGTTTCTCTCTCTAGAAAAATTGGCAGAGCTTCGCTAACAAGGTTTTCGCACACGGAGGAATGCCTGGCCTTGGGGTATTTATAGGCGCTGGAATCCGGGCTTGGGCCCGGAAACCGGGCCTCCGGACGGACCGTCATCATTACGCACCGTGTTTTCACCCAACCGGTGACGCCGCCCACGGGCAGCCAACCGTCACGCGCCACGTGTACCCCCCCAACGGCTATATCCTGACGTTACATATTCCAACGGCTATATTTCCAACGGCTATATTCTGGAAGCCCCCGAGTTTTCTACTTCACTCCAATTCGTCAAGGAGAGCCTCCGGGTACACTTACCCAGAGACGCCCCCGGGTTGTACCCCACACAGCACATAACAGACGCCTTCGGGATCACTCCTTCAGAAACCCAGGGCTTCATATCAGGGAACCCCTCGGGGATTCCCCCTCAGCACTGCAAAACCGGGTAGCCCCCGGGGAGTTGCCTCATTGACGGATAAACCATGGCACACAGGTAATGGGAGCCCTCGGGTATCTTCATCACCAACTAATCAACAAACAGTGGACCCCCCGGTAACAACTCCACTGCTGCCCTCATCCAGCAGGCCCTCGATCCCCGGATTGAGGGGCTCCCCTTCGGCACCCCCAGGACATCAACAGCAAGCCTTCGGCTAATCAACACATGAGCCCTCAGAAAAAGAAGAGCCTTCGGCATTACCGTTATTCTCCATTTTTGACCAAGGTTTGACATTTTCGATTCATCATTGGGGGAATCCGGTGCACTCTTTTTCCCTCGTTAGGATTTTTTCCCACAGGTTTTTTTTTTCTAATGAGGTTTTTAACGAGGCACCCCCCCAAAATGAAACGAAAAGCGTCAGCCTTCGGCTAATCAACAGCAACGCAACTACTTTACTCCTTTTCACCACTTTACAAGTGTCTCAAGGAGTGGGGGACTGGGGAACCCCCTCGGGAAAAACATTAAATTACAAAATTAGTGAAATTCCAACAAACGACAAAGCAAGCCCTCAAGTCCCGACATGTGGGTAACTGAGGGACTGCCTTCGGCAGGGACATGAAAACAACAACTCCTCACCAACTTCAGAGATTACGACAGGACAACATCAAAGGGTAAGCACAAATTACTCCTTTTCCCTCAAATACCTTTCGGCAAAAGGAGTGAGGGACTCCTGATGGAGTATATGGCCCGGGAACACCCGGCCCACAGACTCCTACTACTCCTTTAGAGGCCCAACAGGCCCAGGAGGCCCAACAGGCCCAAATCACGGCGCCCAGAGTACCAAGCAGCCCACAATACGCACCAGGGGTGCCTTCGGCCCCCTGGCCGAAGGCTCCAAACTATCACATCATGGATAGTTCGAACAAACAGAGGAACTTGGAGAAAACGGCGAAAACAGTAGCCCTCGGCACCTGGATCCCTCGGCACTCAGGGGCCCTCAGCACTAAGAGCCCTCAGCTGGTTCTCTGCAGCCGAGGGCACCTCTCCCGACATAATATCCGCCTCACATGCGTGCAGATCACCGTACCCTGCACAGACGTCCCATCCAACAGCCGCATTAAATGCGGCCACACGCGGCTGCCAACGCCAACCAGTTGAGGTGACCCCTCGGCCAATAGGCGCTTGACACGTGTCCCTGTCCGGCATTTATTGCTACTATAAATAGCACCCTATTTCCCCATTTGTAACCACGCTGAAAACGCTCCACATTTATAATACACTCTCTCTCTCTACATTTACTTGCTCTGACTTCTCTCTAAGTTATTCCCAGCAATAACCCTTCGGATATATACCCCCGGGTAGACTATCCATCAGTTCCAATGCATTCAAACTTGAGAATTTTGTCTGTTATGCCTCTAGGAAAGCTGAGCAATAGTAATTTACAGAAAGGTTCTGAGGCATTTAATGGAGATTCAAATTTGCTAATGAAAAGTAATGTTGATCCTTCTTTCAAAGAGAACCTCATTTCTTTACCACGATTCCTTCTATACATCCACATGTGATTAAGGATGAGGATGACTTCAAGATATTCAGATTGATTGCCTCCAAACTCATAGGACTTGGTGGCAATGATAATGATTCTTCCCGGCCTGGATGAGAAGTATGAAAAACTACAATGTCAAATATCGATCTCCTATTACTCATGACTGTAAAGATCACCGGTTGGTCAAGAAGTATCACTCCAACTCAGAGGAAGAAGTGTCATCTCTTGAACGGAAGGGTGAATCTGACAGGTTTGCTCCACTGAGAAAGAAATTAAAGAATGAAATGCTTTTATGGTTGACAAATTTTATTGATATACTCAGCCAAGGACTAAGAGTTGCGCCTCCTGAAGCTCTAACTACTGGCTATATGTTTGGAAAAGCTAGCTAGGATTTTGCTTTGCCGACATGGTAAGTAAGATCAGTGCTGAGTATGGTTAAACTAACCCCAAAAATTCAGTGCTTATAAAATAAATAGTTCAATAAGTTAAAAGTGAAAGGGGAAAATTTATATATGAAAAATAAATAGTTAGGAGACAAATAAAATAACACAAAGTAGACCCTACGTCTCTACCGAATATATATTGCTTCACCATTTCAAGTGAGTTGATGCAGCGTGGGAGATGGTTCTTCACTAGTTTGTTATGATTGGGTTATTCTTCACTTGAAAGATTGATATTTTGCATTGATATTTTGCAGGGAGAAAGTGTTATTATATAACATCGAGAAGGAAAAGCGGTATTATATGAATCACATTCCAAATTGGGAGAGAATTAATGAGGCACACCAACATTGATGTTTGTAAGGGCGACACCTAGCAATGAATGAATGATAAGAAACAGACGAAATAATATAATATTAGTAGATAAATTTAGTAAACAAGAACGATAAATTTAATTGTATATTTGGTGTGATACTTTTATATATTGGTTTTTGCTTTTTTGTTGCATCACTTGTATTGTTTTTTATTACATCGTGTTGCATTTTGTTGTATCATGTTGCTTTTTTGTTCATTGCGGTGCTTATCATTGTTTATTTTTTGGCAGATATTATTGTTTTGTTGAAATACATTTTTTTATGTTTATCTAGGTTTCAATTTATCTTTTCTACTTTTTCTTTCCACGTGATTTCTCCTTTCCGAAAGAACGATTAGATCTCCCATAGAGAAAGAATAGTAAATCAGTCCGCAAGGAAATAAACTGGTAATACTGAATCTAGAAAACTAGTCTCATAAATTATGAAGAAGGATGATGTATTTGTAATAGTTCTAAACTAGTTCCCAAATCACAATGAAAGTCTTTCTAATTAATTTGTTCTAATCCCGCTAGGACCAATATATACTCCTTATTAATTAAATAAATAGATAAAACGAAAACAAAATAATAATAATAATAATAATAATAACAATAATAATAGAGAAGTGATCTTACACCACTCTCTATCTATTATATATATTATTATTTAGTTAATTTATTTTTCTTTTTAATTCTAAATTACAAAAGAAAATATCAACTTTATTTAACAACAAATACATCTTAATTAAGTATAATAAATCTAATTTATCACACTTAATTAATTCTATCAAATAGAACACTCCTTCAACACCATCAATTAAATATATTTAATCTAATTAATATTTAATCCATTTCCAGTATTACGAATTAAATATTATTTAATCTAATTAATATTTAATTCCTTCTAACAATTCATTCGGAAAGTATAATCACTCGTTGTGTGACCCATATGACCTTATATATTAAGCACTAATTAAATTAAGGTTTTAGTAGAATCTCCAGACGATTTACCACACAAACTTAATATATAAGGACGTTTGTGATGACTATTCAAACTCTCTGTAATATAGAGCTCATAGTGATATGGTCCTTTCATTCAGCGAACATTCAACTAAGTCAAGAACTTGATATTGTGTTTATTCCAATAACTTAGTCTCTATCTCTCAATCTTTTCAGATGATCCATAACGATCATATTCGATATCCAAAATAGCATGTTACATGTCCTATTCAATAACTTAGTCTCTATCTCTCAGGTCTTACGGTTTTACTCAGTCCTATTTTGATTATTCCTTATTTACCTTGCGCCAGGGAGCCATACAGTTATATGTTCTCGTATATGTTGATGAGTTAATTATTGATGGTAATGACTTCGCTGCTTTGTCTCAATTTAAAACATACTTGAGCACGTGTTTTCACATGAATGATCTGGGCGTCCTTAAATATTTTCTAGGTGTTGAGGTGGCTCGTAATGCAGATGGAATTTTTCTTTGTTAGCGTAAATATATGCTTGACATTATAGCTGAAGTCGGTCTTCTTGGTTCGAAGCCTGATAGTTTCCCTATGGAACAAAATCACTCTTTAGCACTCACTACAGGTGATTTGTTGTCTGACCCGACATCCTATAGGCGTCTGGTTGGTCACCTTATTTACCTCTCCTTCACTCGTCCTGACTTTGCTTATGCGGTGCATATCTTGTCACAGTTTATGCAGAACCCACGGCGGGATCATTGGGATGCTGCCCTTCGTGTGGTACGTTATCTGAAGGGATGTCCTGGGCAAGGCATTCTCCTTACTTCTCCCTGTGATTTGTCTATTATTGGATGGTGTGATTCTGACTGGGCTAGCTGTCCGCTTACATGACGTTCCCTCACTGGTTGGCTGGTGTTTCTTGGAGGTTCCCCGGTCTCTTGGAAATCCAAGAAGCAACACACTGTGTCTCGTTCCTCTGCTGAAGCTGAGTATCGCTCCATGGCCTCTTTAACAGCGGAATTAAAATGGCTCAAAAATCTCTTATCTAGTCTCGGTGTCACTCATTCTCGCCCCATGACATTATTTTGTGATAGTCAGTCAGCTCTTTACATTGCTCAGAATCCGGTGTTTCATGAGCGTACCAAACACATTGAGGTTGATTGTCACTATGTACGTGATGCTGTGCAGGAGGGTCTGATCGCTACCCAACATGTCTCTACACGCAATCAACTGGCCGATATCTTTACTAAAGCTCTTGGGAAACGGCAATTTTTATTTCTTCTCTCCAAGTTGGGCATTTATAATCCGCATGCTCCAACTTGAGGAGGGTGTTGGAATATTCTTTTGGGTTCTTATTTTGTACTACGTAATTAGTTTGCTTTGTAGCCCACAGGCCCATGTAACTAATTGTATATATATTGGCCTTGTGCATAATAATACCTACGGCATTCTTATTTCTTAGCCTATTAACTTTACACTCAGAAAAGCAATAGAGAATAGGAAATGGCGAATTGACATTGCTCTCACTCGTTTTAGCTGTTGTGATATACTTTGGGACAATATCACAATATATAGTGATTTAATTGATAAGTAGGAGAAGACATTTTTGTTTATACGAAGTATATACATACATGTACGTGGAAGTGTTTCCTTATTTTTTGGCTTGTTTTCCACTGCTTTTGAGCTGCCTCGTTATTCGTTAAGACTAGTTCTTACTATTCTTTTCTTCCAGCTACTACAGACTAGTAAATAAAAGTGCCACCTAAAGTGAAATAAATATAGGGTGATAGCCTCATAGGTTAGTCATTTTAGTGCAATTAATTGGGAGAATTTAGTAATAAATATATTAAAAGTACGGAGTATCAAATTATAAATAATGTGAAAATGTTGTCTTACTCTTTTTTTAAGTGAAGTTGCATTTTTCAAAAGTAGTTTTTTTAGTGGCAACAACCTAAACTTATAAAAAATAGTTGGTGATTGTGAAGGATTGATCATGGTCTCAATATTTTTTAATTAGATGGTGTGGTGTACCTATGACAATATATTGAGACTTAATATATTATAAGTACACAATATTCTCTTTCATTTGCGTTTTTTAAAACACTATAGAAAGGGTTTTAAAATACAATAGTTAAATTAAAAAAAAAATTACAAAGGAAACAATACTTAAATAATACTCCCTCCATGGCTCCATTTCATTTTACATATTTTTTGTTAGTCCAAATATGTTACCATAACCCACATATATGTTACCTCATCCGCTTTAAGAAGATTGAAACCGGCACCCCAAACTGATATAACATTATAACCTAGTACCAAATGTGTTACCATAACCAGACAGTTCCGGTCTCGATTCCATTTCAATTTATTTATATTTTATAGTTTTTATGCTTTAAAAATTGTATAATATGAAGTACATGTTTTAATAATATACTAAGTAATACGGAGTATAATATAGAAATTATATTGTATATATAGTACAGTATGCAGGGGTCTTATCACTCTTATATAGTTGTATTAATTTAATCATAACATTATATATTGTTGAAATAATATAGGAGTAGTAATAATACTCTGTATTGTACATAGTACTGGCTTTGAAACAAATCAAAAGACAGAACTGGACCAGGAACGAGTCGGGATTCGGGAACCATACCCAATATCCACAGTCATGGTTTCAGTTCTTAGAGGGCGGGGAGTCAGAAACCGCAAACACTCCAGGTCTGCCCCTACTTGTAGTCTCGTGTAATACCCCAATACTCTTGGTTTAGCTCAAGTGTGTTAAATTGAACAGGAGAGATGTTAAAAAGAGCTGTAACAATAAATATCAAACTGCTAACACTGAAATTTACAGACATCAAAGACAATCAAAGTATATTGTTGTTTAAATTCTCTCTCCTTTCCTTCCTAAGCAAACGTTCTTGTGAGTGCTTTTTACAACAAGAATACAAGTGTGCCCCTTGGCCATATATTAATGGAAACTGCACCACAACCAGCAATTCCAGTTTCATGCTATGTATGCAACTATTCATCTGCTTAAAAAGGAATAGCACTCAAAAAATGCAAAGGCAACATTTAATATAAACAATGGGAAGTTAAAAAATGCTCAGCTATTTAACCAATCCATTCATGAATTGCAGATTATATAAATTTAGATCTTTCATGATTTAAAATGAATGGATTAGATCAATTTCACACAATAAAAGCGGAGATGAAGTTGTAAATATTTGGAAGTTTAATGTGCAACTTTTTATTGTAGTGTATGTGTAAACTTACATCCATACGTGTTTACATTTATTATCAGAATTTTATACGAGTGATTATATACAATTTATTTTCATATACATATTAGCACTTTTATGTTGTACTAGTACAAATGCATTTATTCTATGTACGATACACTCTTATTATCATTGAATTTTTATTAAAAGTTCTTCATAATTACAATAATGCCACCGCATTTTGAACTGACAAGTTGTTTTCGTCTATCTATATTGTGACCTCAATGGTCAAGATTAGTTCTCATTTTTCACCTAAGATGGCCTTTTTATTTGAACCAAATTATACACACACACACACAGTGACACTATGTGTGCTAATAAATAAACAAGGGGGGGGTGAAAACAAAATATATATACACATACATACAGACATACATATATGCGCACCACATATATGCTTACAAATGTATATTCAAACAAATAAACAAATCTTCAGATATATGATGGAACGTTAAGAATATAGTTGATGCCATAGACATTCACTTCATACAAAGGACAATAAGGTCAAGAAATTACTTGTCAATCAGGAGCTGGAACTGCCAAGATCGAAGTCCATGGTGTAATCATATTCAATTGTTGGAATCACAGAGGCCATAAATTTCAAGAATAAGAATAGGTACCTGAAAATATTATTTTAGATATCCATTGTGATTATTTTAACTCAATATGCACACAAAGTCCAACATCTAACATATGAACATGAAAAATTAGCGAAAGCCAATTGGACACAAATGACAATCTGTTAAACATCACAGTATCACGCAGATTTGATGATATTGTAAAGGTAAATATAGAAATTGAAGACCCCTGCCCGCATATGATTGTGACTCATCAAGTCACCTCACCCCTCCTCTGAAACAAGTGAAATCACCAACTTTGACACCATAATGCATCGAGGAGATTTGATCCAGAAGGGAAGTGCATTTATACAAATAAACTTATCTTCTATGATTCTTTTAGTATGTATTCTATTTGTAAGTAATAACCTTAATTAAAAGCATGACATTATGACAACCCTGATATAAAAAAAGGAGAAACCAACGTAAATTGGTTAATATCACATGCCTAAGATAATAATAAAAGTGGATTCCTTTAATGGCATGGATGTAATTTGTGTACATTGCCAACTTTGCCACCAAAAAGGGAATGTAGATTTATTTCGGAGAAGGAAAAGCACATATATACAAATTAATTTGTCGTGTATGATTATTTTTCAAGAGTATCCTTTTAGTACTTGAATAGAGTAATTAGATAAGATGATACTATCTATGGCAACCCTGGTTTTAGGAAAGGAGAAACCAACTTGAAATAGGTAAGTCCTATGCCCTGAATACTAAATAAAAAATGTAATTACTTGTCAACTTCAGGTTCAACTCCCCTTGACATCAGAACATCAATAATTTTCTTCATAACAGCTCCATGTCGACAAGGATGTATAGAAGCATGCTTCCCTGACAAATGGGGATGATCTTCAATAGTCACCTGCGCTTAGAAATGTCTTTAGTAAAAAGATGTACTCTACTATGAACTCAATAAAGTAGCATCATAAAGCAAAAAAGTAAAATATTCACATCCAAGGAATAGCAGATGTACAAGCAGCCTTGAAGTTGAGACATAAAATAAAAATTTTGAACAGGTTTAATCTAAAAAAAAATCCTATGTTCAAGTGATATGCTTCACTAAGCATGTCTACGAAAACAAAAGCAGCTAGCAACCATTCCTCACCGTTTTGCGTGCATGGTCTTGGCTAACATCTTCAAGAACAAGTTCTGGTTGTAGTAACATCCTGGACTGCCATAGAAACCAAATCCATATCATTATATTGTGTCAGCATATTGACTAGCTGTCTAGGTTTTTAAAACATGAGTTACTTTGTATTCCACATACTGCAAACAAATCAAGTTCCACCAGCAAAAGATGCTAAAACTTACCTCATCATATCCGGTGAGCCAAACACGAGGGGTTTGATAGTACTTGTCGTACCTAAATAATATGCAAAACGTGAATAATATGGACAAGAAGGGTTGAGAGATGTGTAAAAACATGTAAATGGCAGCGCTTTTCAACATGAGAAGCAGTATAAACCTATCAATAACCCTCCATTAAACTTGACTTACGTGATGCTGAGATCATATGTCCGAGTTCTTAATATATTATCATCATCAGGCTCATTAGCTACAAGATATGTATTTTGAAGTGTAACCTGTGAGTGACCATATGTGTTAATTATCAATATAAGTTCTTAGCGAAACTGCAGCTATTAAAAACAGCTCTGATTGTCAAGCATCAAAACAGTTCCAATAAATAAACATATAACCCTTTTTTCCTCCATAACAGTTCAAAAGCTCAATAAAGGGGATATAACAGTTTCTTACAGGATCTGATTCAACAAGATTGTCAGCATCCTCAAACTCTCCCATGTCAGGTATATCTTCCTCCTCCTCGCCTCCAAAATATGAAGAAATGGATTGGAACGTGTTCTTCTTACTTATTTCTATAGTCTCTATTGAGGGAAGGTTGTCGTCCTCCACGGTTTTGTTTTCTGTTGTATAAACAAGATGTCAGACTGAAATAAAAGACGGGTCTGCCCCGAAACAGAAGCAGTATATGGTATACCTTTGGGTTTTCCATGTGTTGCAAGCCAACCATCATTATCCTCATTTTCAAGGAGAACTTCACCTCCAGCAGCTTCATACTCTTCCTCCACTGATGCGGCTCTCCGCAAGCAAGGAACTACGAATAAATAAAATTTGCTCGTGATCTTATAAATTAGAAAACCTTCTCCATTGGACTGTGACTCTGTGAGTTATGGCTTTTGACAAATACAATAAGATAAAAAATAATCATTACCATCTTCTCTTATATGTTTCACTTTATACCTACTCGGCTAGTATATAAGGAGTATGAAAAGTGGTGTAAAGCAGAAATTTGAAAAATATTTTTTTCCCAGTGTAAGCACAATGCAGTTACAAATTGAAGTGAAAAATATGAATTTGTTACAGCATAGAGCATTGTGAATACTACTATTACATTTGTATATGATACTATCAACCGGATTAGTGGGCCGTCTCATACTATCAACGGATGAGTGTAGTACAACACTCAATGGAGTATGGTTAAAATGTATTAAATGTGTTTCCAATTACCATTTCGAGTGATCAAGTACTGCTTTTCAGCGGGTAAATATGACTTTCTCCTGCTAGGCTCACCTGATTCCCTGCAAGTGAAAGGAACTAAAAACTATGAAGCAATTCAGAGTAGGTAAATGAGTGTGCAGTTATCAACAAGATAAAGAAAATAAAGTGGTGCAGTAGAATGATCAATGATCTAAAGAGAACTTTGCAATATCAGATTAATTATACAGACAAGCCAAAGGTCATAACTTGCACCTGATCTCCAATACAATATATTATAAAAGGCACATTTCACTGGCACATACAAAACTTGAAGACTTTGTGGTTCTGTTCAAAACCACACTGTGCAGAATCAAAATTGCATTGCCGAGCTATCCTGCAAAGGTTTAGTCATTTGGGCCTAGGACTCAAAGTTTAAAGCTACAGCTTTATTCAGTGTTGAACTTTTCAACAAAACTCACAACCTTCCTAGTTCCTACTAAAACAACAATAAAAACTATCCATAAAGATTGTAGAAATCATCCATCCCATTAACGAAAAAAGGCAGCTAAAGATTCCAATTTTAAGTATCTGATAGCTGCTTAATCGAAATCTAAATATATGTATCATTAAATTTAATGAATAAGAGCAACCATTGCAAACTATTAAACGCCACTTTAAGTTTATTTTTTTTCGTTACATTTATGAGATCGTACTCGATCAAAGAATACAGCTTTATTAATAATCTGACAGCTGATGATGATTCATTAGCAACGAGATGATTCATTAAGAATACAAAAAAAATACCAAGTCCAGGTAGGACACTTGGTGACGAGGTTATCGCCGGCGATGATGAACTCGTTGACGCTGAGGACGCCTTTCTCTTTGAAAGCAGATACAGTGCGAGGATTGGTGATTCTCTCCACCGTTCCCTTGAATGCTTCGTGAAGCTTCTGCGAGAGTACCATTCTTAACCACTCCGAAATCAGGAATGGAAAATAGTGAGCCCAATAAATTTGCAACTCAGACTCTGACTCCGATTATGATTAACGGAAAACCTAAAATAATACAGCCACGACTGATTATCAGAAGACTTCATGTACCCATAATACGGAGTATATATTTACTACTTTCTCCTTCTTATGAAATAATTCTCGCATTGATTTAAATCGTAGTGTATAAAAGTAGAAATATAGTACAAATGTATTATTGTGGTTGAATAAGAAATATAGTACAAATGTATAGAAATATAGTACAAATGAGAGACACATAAAATTTTTCAAAAAAGAAAATGAGAACTATTTTTTGGGACAGTCCAAAAAGGAAACTGAGAACTATTTTGCTGGACAGAAGGACTATTTCATGCAAAAAAATAAATAATTAGAAAAATAAAAGGTATTCATAAAAAATTGACCTCTAAAATCTAGTAACTTTAGTAATAAATTTTTTATTTAGTGATTATAATACAGAGTAATAAATTTTAATAATACTTTTATATAAAAAATTATCTGATTAATATTTTTAGAAAGACCTCTAATTTAATTTATTTCACTTACATAAAAATAAAAAAACATGTCTGTCTGATAACAGGAATAATATTTTCAACCTAAAAATTGTGATTTAGAACTCTTTTGGTGGCCTCATTTAACTTGGACATAGGCGGACCCACTAAGGGTCCCACGGGGTCCCGGGACCCCACGGACTTCCAAAAAATTACATATATATATTATATATATTTTATATAAATTAATAAAAGAATATATATATATATATGTACGTCAGAAACTTATTTGGAATGTAAAGATCGTTATGGTGCAATGGTAGCACCCTTGAAGTTGAAAGGTTTACACCGGAGGTCAGGGGTTCGATTCCCTTTGACGTCCCCATCTTTTGTTTTTTAGATTTATTAGGGAAAACAACATTTATATATTAGAAATAATTTTTAATAGTGTAATTCCTTAAATAACACTAAAACATTGACAAACTGCACAAATAGGACCATCATTATTTTCTTACTAAAATAAGACCCATAGACTCATAATTGATGATGTTTTATTATTTCAATATGATAAAAAAAGTCATATTTAAGAAATTATAAACATATAGTCTTATTTATGTACTTTGATAAAGTTTTAGTTCTATTTAAAGCAATAACTATTTTTAGTAATACTAACTATTTGAATATATACCAAAAGTAATATATAGCAAATTTTCACTAATAAAAATCAGTCATTTAATTCATCAAAAACTAGTAACCAAAAAATATCAAATAAGTGACCATATTTCCAAATATCATTTATTTATTGGTTTGATATTAGTTTTTGATGTCTTAAATAATTGGATTTCTAGTAGAAAAACGACTACATTTTATTTTTGTTATACACTAAAATAGATGATATTATTAAAAGTTATTTCTAAACTACGTATTAATCTTGGTTCATGGAAGATAGTTGGTATTATTTAAAATTTTCCCTATTTATTATTCTAAAATATCAAAACTACGTTGTTTTGGCAATCAATTTCGACCAATGATATTTTTTAATATAAGAAATTATTTTGAATGTGAAAATTATATCAAAATATTCATGATTCAAAACATTTTCATAAAACTATAAAATTTATAAATTGTATACAAATATAATAATTAATATAATTGTCCAAAATTTGCTATTATTGACTAAGAAAAGTCAATATGACGAACTTTTTCAGAACAAAAGTAGTATTAATTAGAGTTACATTAGGGTAGGGACCCCGTGACTTTATTTTTCTGGGTCCGCCACTGAACTTGGAGCATCTTCATTTATGATATTCAAATAAACGGTATTTCTAGTACACCTAATTGTCATATCATTTTTACGCATTAAATTATGAATAATCTCAATGCTTAAAATTATTCATCAACAATGATATTCATATAGTTAGCTTTTTTGTGACATGCATTAAATGTTTTTTTAAGTATAATCTACAATAATTCGAGATTTGAATCTTGATACCGAATTTTCTTTTTAAATAATTCCCCTAAATCATCTATTTCCCTCAATGTTAATCTTTGAAATAATCTAACATGTCATCTCATTAATCTTCAAATAATCTAACCAATGGTGATGCCCATAGGCGGACCCACTAAGGGTCCCACGGGGTCCCGGGACCCCACGGACTTCCAAAAAATTACATATATATATTATATATATTTTATATAAATTAATAAAAGAATATATATATATATATATATATATGTACGTCAGAAACTTATTTGATATGTAAAGATCGTTATGGTGCAATGGTAGCACCCTTGAAGTTGAAAGGTTTCCACCGGAGGTCAGGGATTCGATTCCCTTTGACATCCCCATCTTTTTGTTTTTTAGATTTATTAGGGAAAACAACATTTATATATTAGAAATAATTTTTAATAGTGTAATTCCTTAAATAACACTAAAACATTGACAAACTGCACAAATAGGACCATCATTATTTTCTTACTAAAATAAGACCCATAGACTCATAATTGATGATGTTTTATTATTTCAATATGATAAAAAAAGTCATATTTAAGAAATTATAAACATATAGTCTTATTTATGTACTTTGATAAAGTTTTAGTTCTATTTAAAGCAATAACTATTTTTAGTAATACTAACTATTTGAATATATACCAAAAGTAATATATAGCAAATTTTCACTAATAAAAATCAGTCATTTAATTCATCAAAAACTAGTAACCAAAAAATATCAAATAAGTGACCATATTTCCAAATATCATTTATTTATTGGTTTGATATTAGTTTTTGATGTCTTAAATAATTGGATTTCTAGTAGAAAAACGACTACATTTTATTTTTGTTATACACTAAAATAGATGATATTATTAACAGTTATTTCTAAACTACGTATTAATCTTGGTTCATGGAAGATAGTTGGTATTATTTAAAATTTTCCCTATTTATTATTCTAAAATATCAAAACTACGTTGTTTTGGCAATCAATTTCGACCAATGATATTTTTTAATATAAGAAATTATTTTGAATGTGAAAATTATATCAAAATATTCATGATTCAAAACATTTTCATAAAACTATAAAATTTATAAATTGTATACAAATATAATAATTAATATAATTGTCCAAAATTTGCTATTATTGACTAAGAAAAGTCAATATGACGAACTTTTTCAGAACAAAAGTAGTATTAATTAGAGTTACATTAGGGTAGGGATCCCGTGACTTTATTTTTCTGGGTCCGCCACTGGTGATGCCCTTATTAGTCATATCAGTAAACTTTTCACTATTTAATTTGTGTGCTAAATTTTATAATAATATAAAAAAAGTAAAGTTGAAGTTACTGCAGATGACTATTTTAATTATTTTTTCATAATTATTTTCTTTATTTTATGAATAAAATATATCTTTAATATGATTTCTTTAATATAATTTCTTCATAATTCAGTAATTTCACCCAATTCAACCGCTTCTGTGAGAACTCTATCAATTTCAACATAAACAGCTTATTCAGCTAATTTCAGTGTTACCAAAACTTTTAATGTTTTTAACTAAGTTTATCGTTTCAAAAGACGTAAGTCTTAAATTTCAAAGTAGAATTGCACATTTTATTCTATACTTAAAAAAGATTCAAATCGGCTTCCACTTTTAAAAAAGATTCAAATGGCCATGATGTAGATTATACTACATGATAATACTTTTCATGGTCATGATACCGGAATCATGATAAGTCTTGAATTTGAAAGTAGAATTGCACATTTTATTTTATACAACAATCCACAGACACTGAAATGTTTTCTCTTCATTTTGTTTCTCCAACGTACATCCCAAGTTTGTTGTTTATGAAATTTTGAAATTTCAACCTCTATAGGATTGGAGGAGATGAATTTGTTGTTGCAGGAAGATTTATGCATACCCATTTTAAAATTGAAAGCAAATTCTTTTGATATATTTAGCATCCATAGGACTGCATATTATTCAAATTCAGATTAAACTGAATTTTTCCTTTCTCCTATATGTTGATTTCACAAGTTGCATCTACTTGTTCCCAAGTTACATTTCAATAGGCTAAAGTTACATTTTACAAGTTACATCTAATATGTTCCCAAGTTACATTTGAATCAAAGAAGTTTACATTTCAATGAGTTACATTTGAATGAGTGAAATTTACATTTTAATTACCCTGAAGTTGCATGTTGATTCACAGAGATTACATTTCATATAATATTGGGAGCATGATGTTCACTCTGCACCGCTCCCATGGTATAACAACTCACGAATTTAAGCATCAAGGCCTTAGGCTGCCCACAACCCAGGGGTGAAAAACTAAATTAGATATTTTCACCCCAAAAATAATCTCCAACCCTATTGATGGAGTATATGGCCCGGGAACACCCGGCCCACAGACTCCTACTACTCCTTTAGAGGTCCAACAGGCCCAGAAGGTCCAACAGGCCCAAATCACAGCGCCCAGAGTACCAAGCAGCCCACACTACGCGCCAGGGGTGCCTTCGGCCCCCTGGCCGAAGGCTCTAAACTCTCGCAGAACGGGTTTCTCAAGCAAATTAAGAAACTGGGAGAAAATGGCGAAAACAGTAGCCCTCGGCACCAGGGTGCCATCGGTTGGAGGAGCCCTCGGCTACTGCTCTATGGCCGAAGGCATCTCACTCGACAAGATATCCGCCTCACATGCGTACAGATCACCGTACCCTGCACAGACGTCCCATCCAACAGCCGCATTAAATGCGGCCACATGCGGCTGCCAGCGCCAACCAGTTGAGGTGACCCCTCGGCCAATGAGCGCTTGACACGTGTCCCTGCCCGACATTTATTGCTACTATAAATAGCACCCCATTTCCTCATTTGTAACCACGCTGAAAACGGCATTCATACTGAATACACTCTCTCTCTACATTTACTTGCTTACTCTGACTTCTCTCTAAGTTATTCCCCGCAATAACCCTTCGGATATATACCCCCGGGTAGACTATCCATCATTTGGTGCTTTCATTGAGAGCTCGAACAATCAAGTAAGAAACCCTCCCCCTCGACCAAACACAAAACACTAGCCCTCTATCAAAATGGTGAGGACAACACGTGCCAACTCAAAGAACGTAGAAGACAAGAACCTGGCCCTCGGCGACGTCAACGCCCCCGAAGCCTCTCACAGGGCTCCCGAGGGCGGTGTCATCGCCGGGCAGGAACAGGCGGCTGTCGACCTACGCCTTCAGATCCAACAAAATGCCCCCGATGCCCGCCTCGGCATCGAGGCCAAGAAGAAAAACCGGAGCGATGACCAAGTCAGCCCTCCGGTTCTCACCATCGACGTGCAATCGGCGCTCTCCGCCTTCATCCAAACGCTCACCCAGAACCCGGGTGCCTTCGGCACCCTGGCTCCAGCTCACCCTCAGGTTGGGGAAAACATCATACTTCCCCCTCTGCCACACCCCTTCGGAAATCCCACCCCTCGGGTGAGGAACGACGAGGGGGTGGTGGCCCAAGATACGTCCTCCCAGGAAGTTCAGTCCCGGGACCGCCATAATGACAACAGGGAAAGGCCCCGTACTTCCGCCCTCAACCGGCTCGGAGGAGGGCCAGACCGCCGAGGGGTCCAAGACCGCCTCGGGGGGAAAGCACTCCAAAGGCCCCAGGAAAGCGGGGGATCTGTTTCGAGGGCAGACGAGGAGCGTCCCCCTCGGGACAAAGGCAAGGCACCCCTTCATGCCGATGATGCTCGGCACCAAATCAACCAGGCCCACTCGGCCCGGGTTCGTTCGCAGGGGGCGGAGACCCTCCCGAAGGATCCCCGGGACGAGATTATTGCGGCCCTCCAACGCCGGCTTGACGAGATGGAGTCCAACAAAGCTCACGCCACCACCTCCACCCCTCATTCAGATTTCAAATACGAGGCCATGATGGCCAAAATGGAGGAGTTACAGAAGAAGGTGGCCGAGGGCTCCGGGGAACCCGTCATCCAGCTCCGGACTCGGACGCCATTTACCCCAAGGGTATTGGCGGCCCGGATCCCGGAAAAATACCGAGGGCAACATATACAGCCCTACAACGGAAAAACGGACCCCCAGGAACATTACAGCAAGTACCAGAACAGCATGATGATGGTAGGGGCGTCGGACGAATATTTGTGTCGTTGGTTCCTCTCCACCTTAGAGGGTCCGACATACGAATGGTTCAACAGGCTGCTCGAGGGCTGTATTGATTCATGGCAAGAACTCGCCCATCGATTCTTGACACAATTTGCCGGGAGGCGTCGCACAAGGAAGCACTTCTCCCACCTCCTAACAATACGCCAGAAGAGGGATGAGACCCTTCGGGACTTCCTAGAGCGCTGGAGGACGGAGGCCGACAAGGTCGACGGTGCTGATGACGGGACCCTCCTGGCCCTCCTACAAACCGTCCTCCGCACCGGCAACTTTTCAAGGAGCCTCATCATTGAACCCCCCCGCGACTACATATGGGCTTTGCAGCGGGGGGACCGATATGCTGAGGCTGAGGAGGTGGAGAAGTATCACCAGCATCCGGACCAGCAGCCCCCGAGGGCTGACAACAAGCATAACCGAGGGCCGGGGGCTCCTCCAAATCACCCCAAGACTTCGGGACCCTCTGATGACCGCCCTCGGCAAGGCCAAGCCAAGCCCGGGGGAGGTTATAAGAACAACCCTAAGACTTGGGCACAGCCCATTCTCCTGGACCGCCCTCGGACGCCATTGACGCACCCCGTCAGCATCATCCTCGATTTTGCCGAGGAGAGGGGCCTCGTTGAGCGCGACTCTCGCGCACCCCCGGAGGTAGACGCTATCAACCCTCAGTTCCCCTACTGTCGCTTCCATCGGCACCAGGGGCACAGGACCGATGACTGCCATCAGCTAAAGACGGCCATCGAGAGGTTAATACAAGCAGGGCACCTGTCCCAATTTGTTCAGAGCCCTCGGCAGGAGGGACCTTCTCATCAGGGGCCTCCCCGAGGGCACCACACGAAGGTGAACGCTGGGGTAAACCCGAATACCATCCCCCTCGGCAAGAAGAGGGAGATTGGGAACTTGGAAGAAGAGGAGGAGGAATACCCCCACTACCAGGAGAAAAAACGCCACATCCTCATGATCACCGGTGGCAATACAGGGGGCGATTCCACCAGCCAGCGAAAGAAGTGGGCTCAATCGCTTTACGTAGGGAAAGTCACTCATATGCCCCCGATAAAGCGACTGAGGGAGGAACCCATCACCTTCACCAACGCAGATCTCCCTCCTACTTCTTCTCCTCACAGGGATGGATGCCTTGGTGATTCGGACGGAGATAAACGACACCATCATCCACCGAACTTACATTGACACGGGCAGCTCCGTCAATGTAATGTACCTCAGCACCTTCAGAGAGCTGCATCTGGAGAGGGGGTCCCTTCGGCCCATTAAGACCCCTCTTGCCGGCTTCACCGACGATACTATTGATTCCGAGGGGGTAATAACCCTCCCGGTGATCTTCGGCGACGGGCTCCATAGAGCCCAACTCGAAGTGGAGTTCGTCGTCGTCAACATTGACTGCGCCCACAACATCATCCTCGGCCGGCCAGCCCTCGAGGACCTCGAAGCCATCATCTCCATGAGGCACCTCTGGCTCAAGTTTCCTGCCGAGGGGGGCATTGGCTACTCCCGGGGGAACCAGAAAATTGCCCGCGCCTGCTATCTTCAGGTCACTAAGAAGGTAAGTAAGACGGAATTCCGTGTTGACACCATCACCGGAGCCATCGACCAAGAGGAAAGAAGGCCGAGGGCTGAACCGGCCGAGGACGTAGAAGACTTCGCGCTCGATCCGGCCCAGCCGGAGAGAGTCGTGAAGATTGGAGCCCAGCTCCCTGAAGATTTGAAGACCGGTATCACCGACGCCCTCCGCGCCTACTCCACTGTCTTTGCATGGGGGCCGGAGGACATGCCGGGAATAAGCCGAAGGGTCATCACCCACCGCCTCTCGGTGGACCCCTCAGCAAAAGCAGTACAACAATGAAGGAGACCCCTCTCCGCCGAGAGGAGGGAATTCGTGAAGAGGGAGGTCGTCATGCTCCTCTCAATTAAGCACATCAAGGAGGTGAAATACCCCTCATGGCTAGCAAATGTAGTCCTCGCACAGAAGCCCCCTACCTTCCGCATGTGCGTGGACTACACCGATCTCAACAAAGCGTGCCCTATGGATCCATTCCCTCTACCAAACATTGATCAATTGGTGGATGAGACCGCAGGGTGTGAGATCATGTCCTTCCTCGATGCCTTCCGAGGGTACCATCAAATTTTCATGCACGAGGAGGACGCCGAAAAAACTGCCTTCATGACTCCCGAGGGCATCTTCTGCTACCTAGTGATGGCCTTCGGCCTAAAGAACTCGGGGGCCACCTACACCCGGATGGTGGCCCGGGTCTTTCAAGCCGTCCTAGGGCGCACCATGGAGGCCTATGTTGACGACATGATCGTCAAGAGCAAACAATCCTCCAGCCATGCTGACGACCTCCGGGAGATCTTCGCCATCATGCAAAAATTCAACCTTCGGCTAAACCCGAAGAAGTGCACCTTCGGCGTCCAAGGGGGCAAATTCTTGGGCTACATGGTGAACCGAAGGGGTATTGAGGCCAATCCCGAGAAGATCCAGGCCATCATCGACATGGAGCCCCACGCAATGTGAAGGAAGTCCAACGGTTGACGGGCCGCCTGGCAGCCCTCAACCGCTTTCTGTCTAAATCGGCGGAGAAATCTCTACCCTTCTTCCAGATCATGAGGAAGACGGCTGGCTTTCTATGGACTCCAGAATGCCAGGAGGCTTTCGACGAGCTCAAGCGGTATCTATCTTCACCCCCGGTGCTCTCAAAACCAAAGGTAGGGGAGACCCTCTACCTCTACCTTGGGGTCAGCCCGGCGGCCATCAGCTCTGTGCTCATCCGGGAGGAAGACGGCATCCAACATGCCATCTTCTACGTTAGCAAGACCCTAAGGGAGGCCGAGCTCAGGTACTCCCCTGTGGAAAAAACGGTGTTGGCCATCGTTTGGACTGTCAAGAAGTTGGGCCACTACTTCCAGGCTCACCCGGTTCAAGTCCTCACTCATCAACCCCTCGGCGCCCTCATGAGGAGCCCCACCAGCTCCTCCCGCATGGTGAAATGGGCTATCTTCTTGAGCCAGTACAACATTGACATCCGTCCAAGGCCTGTCATCAAGGGCCAAGCCCTGGCGGACTTTGTGACGAAATGTACCGCAAGGGCAGCCACGGACGGGGAGCCCTCGGCTGCCTCGGATGATTGGTGGACCCTCTACACTGACGGCTCCTCCGCGACCAAAGCATGCGGGGGAGGGGTGGTCCTCATTACTCCCGAGGGCTTCAGGGCCTACTATGCAGTCCGCTTCTCCTTCAAAGTCTCCAACAACGAGGCCGAATATGAGGCCCTCCTATGTGGCCTTCGGCTGGCTGGCAACATGAGGGCTCGGCAGATCCACATCAAATGCGACTCCAAGTTGGTCGTTGGCCAAATCTCCGAAGAGTATGAGGCCAAGGAGGGGAGAATGAAACAGTACAAGGAAGCGGCCAAGGAGTTGCTTAAGGTATTTGAGGCACACTCTCTCTCTCAGATACCGAGGGCTCAGAACTCCGAGGCCGACATATTATCTAAGCTCTCGACCGACTCCCCCGAACACATCTCCAAAATCACCAAAATCGAGGAACTCAGCCTCTCAAGCATCCATGCAAGCCCCGTTATGAACATACAACAACGTCAGGAGGATTGGATCTCAGATATCACCGCCTTCATCTCCACAGGGAAGCTACCCGAGAATGAGGCCCGCGCTAAACTGGCAAAGTTGAGGGCTCCTAGGTACACCATCGAAGATGGAAGGCTCTACAAACGATCTTACAATGGCACGCTACTTCGGTGCCTTCATCCAGATGAAACCGAGGTCGCAATGGAGGAAGTGCACAGTGGCACTTGCTCAGCTCACCAGGGACCCTTTTCCATGTCCCGAAGGCTCATTCTCCAGGGCTACTTCTGGCCAACCATGGCCAGGGATTGTGCTGACCTTGCCCGGAGGTGCACCGCATGTCAACATTTCCAGAAAGCTCCCGGCAGGCCAGCGGTAAACTATGCCCCCATCAGCACCTCTATCCCCTTTTCTCGATGGGGGATAGACCTTGTGGGCCCTCTGCCGAGGGGTACCTCCAACAACAGATACATCATCGTGGCCGTCGACTACTTTACCAAGTGGGTGGAGGCTGAACCCCTCGCCAGCATCACAGAGGCGAAGTGCCGTCACTTCGTCCTCAAGAACATCCTCACAGGGTTTGGCGTCCCCCAGCAGATCATCTCCGACAATGGGACACAATTTGAGGCAGCCCCTTCTGTGCCCTTCTGGAGGCATGGGGCATCAAACACACCTTCTCCTCCGTTGCCTACCCTCAAGGCAACGGGCAAGTAGAGAATGCCAACCGGACCTTGCTCGAGGGCCTCAAAAAGAAGCTAGAGGCCGAGGGCGGTGGCTGGGTGGAAGAACTCCACAACATCCTTTGGGCCTATCGCACCACCCCTCGGCGAGCAACAGGTGAAACACCCTTCTCCCTCTGCTACGGTTTTGAAGCCAAAGCTCCTACGGAAGTCACCCTTCCCACCCGAAGGGTGATCCAATATGACCCCGAGGTCAACGACAGCAACATGGCCCTCGACCTCCACCTCATTTCAGAACGCCGGGAGCAGGCCTTCATCCGGGCAGAAAACTACCGAAGGCAAGTTAAAAGCTACATCGACGCCAAAGTTCGCACCCGAGAATTTCAAGTGGGGGACTATGTCCTCCGGAGGAGGGAAGCCAGCCAACCAACCGAGGGAGGAAAAATGGCACCAAAATTCGAAGGCCCCTACATCATAGCAGCCATCATCAAACCCGGGACCTACAAGCTCAAACGCCCCAATGGGAAAGAAGTCCTTAGGCACTGGAATGTACACCATTTAGTTAAATTTTATCAATAGTGTAAGAGCGGCCAAGCCCTCATAACTAGTGAATGTACTATCCTATGGCCCAAGGCCTCCAATTTCGAAGAATGAAGATACATTCAAGACATCAAGCCCTCATACTGACTACAGGCCCCAGGCCTCACCACGAGAAGAACCCCCTCCGACACCAAGTGCCGAGGGCGGACACCATCAACACCTACAACAAACAGTGAAAACATCACGTGTTTTCAGTCAAGACCCCTCGGTACCAAGTACCGAGGGAGGGAACTCCTATCACCAACAACAAGGAACGCCATGTGTTTCATTTCCCTTCGGCACCCAGTGCCGAGGGTACATTCCCACCTTCATCATCAAAAAAGAAAAGATGAGAACACCAAGTGTTCCTACAGAAGACCCTTCGGCACCCAGTGCCGAGGGTACATTCCCACATTCAACAACGAAAAAAAAAAAGATGAGAACATCAAGTGTTCCTACAGAAGACCCTTCGGCACCCAGTGCCGAGGGTACACCTCCATCATCAAACATCGAAACGAAGAAAAAAACACCAAAATGTTTCAAAGAAGACCCCTCGGCACCCAGTGCCAGGGATATGCTCTCCTATCAACTTCCAAACATCTGTTGGGAAACACCAAGTGTTTCATTTGAAGACCCTTCGGTACCAAGTACCGAGGGTAGACGCCTACATCAACTACGACAAAAGAGAACACCAAGTGTTCCTACAGAAGACCCCTCGGTACCAAGTACCGGGGGCTACACATCGAAACTAACACCAAGTGTTGTTTCTAAAAGCCGTACCCCACGAGGACGCATATACCGAAGGCGCCACCACACGGTGCCGGCGGCACGTAGTGCCCCCGCCCATTTGCAACTAGTGTGCAAATGAAAACCCTTCCTTGAAACGCTTTCCGCGTCATTACCCCCAGGGTATGACAGGCATGAGAAATGCCCAGGATTCGACTTTCAAAAACGGAACGCTATCCGCGTCATCACCCCAAGGGTGTGACAGGCACGAGAAATGCTCAGGATTCGACTTCCAAACCGAAACGCTCCCCGCGCCACCACCCCAAGGGTGTGGCAGGCCACGGACTATGTCTGGCGCCGAGGGGACGACTTTCAAAAATGAGGCGCTTTCCGCGCCATCCCCCAAGGGGAGGCAGGTTACGGACCACCATATCTTGTGCCCAGGAAACGACCCTCGATCCCCTCGGAACTCGGAAGGTTAACCCGAGGGAGGAGAGCCATTGGTGTATTCTGATGGTCTCCTAATAGGCCCAGCCTTACCAAGAAACCAAGTTTCTTGATGCCTTCCCTTCACCACCAACCAAAAAAAAAGGGGGGGGGGGGGGGGTGAAGGGGAGTAGACTCAGCGAGAAATCAAAGAGTACACTCCAACAGATCACAACAAGCCGAGGGCTCCCCACGGGGACACCTTCGGTAATTGAAGGCTCCTATTTCCCGAAGGATACCACTCAAACAAATATCATCAGGAAACGGCTAAGTCCACTGCCTGGTCACCTCCGATCACACAAGCACCGAAGGCTCCAGCAAGGGTCGAAATCTACAACTTTTAAAGTGTATGCCGAGGGCACACACTCATCATTGGCATTCTTCACAACAACAGGATTCCACACATATTTGGCCCTCGGCCAGAGACTCATACAACACAAGGGATCTACATCCGGAAGCTCAACACCAATTTGCACTTGAAAAAATTCTAAGTCCTAAAGATTGGACCCCTGGCCCAATCAGCATTACAGCCAAGGGAATATGGTAGCCGAAGGTCATGCAATACAACAACACTTGAAAAAATATATTCTGTCCTAAATGAGCAGCCCCCGGGCATCTGGCAAAGTGATGTGGAGTCAGAGGGCACCTATCACCCGAAGGCTCCCAAGGGAAAATCTACACTTAGAATATTTTCTAAGTCCTACATATTTTTCCCCCGGTCAACTACTCATACATCAAGAAGGGATGCCATCTCCCGAAGGCTCCCAAGGGAAAATCTACACTTAGAATATTTTCTAAGTCATACATGTTTTTCCCCGGTCAACTACTCATACATCAAGGAGGGATGCCATCTCCCGAAGGCTCCCAAGGGAAAATCTACACTTAGAATATTTTCTAAGTCCTGCATATTTTCCCCCCCGGTCAGCTACTCATACATCATGGAGGGATGCCATCTCCCGAAGGCTCCCAAGGGAAACTCTACACTTAGAAGATTTTCTAAGTCCTACATATTTCACCCTCATCTCAAGGGACCTAATTGCCGAAGGCTTCCTATCAATCGAAGGCTACACTACACAAGGAATCAACACTCAAGAAAATTTCCTAAGTCCTAAAGAATTGGCCCCCGACCTACTCAATATTTCAGTGGAGGCTCCACAGTAGCCGAAGGCTACGTGACATACTACACTTGCAATTTTTTTTTCTAAGTCCTGTACATTGGGCCCTCGGTCCAATATTCACACATCAGGAAGGGATGCCAACTCCCGAAGGCTCCCTATGGTGTGCTACACTTAGAAAAATTTTCTAAGTCCCAATTCCTGCTAAACCCTCGATTGCCTATCCAGCAGGGGGTGCCCAACTACCGAAGGCTTCCAAGGGCAGGCTACAATCAGAAAAAATTCTAAGTCCTAAAACATACGTTCAAAGGAGAAGGCATACACTCAAAAAGGAGAAGGCATACATCCAAAACACAGGGCGCATTCAAAGGTGAAAAGCCCGGAGGCAGCATGCATTCATCAAAAACAGGAGTGAGTGTAAAATTACAAACAGGCCGAAGCCGAAGGATAAATGTTGTTCATTACAAAATATGTTCACACATTCCTAAGTACAAAATTACTCAAGAATTTCGATGGCATTCCCGGAGGCGTCCTCTATTGCAGGCTTGGACACGGCATCATCACCAATCTCCTCCTCTTCGTCACTGCCCTCGGCCATCAGCAGGGAGTCTTCCAAGTCAGGCCTCGCAACACCTTCAGGGAGGGGAACCCTGGGGTCTGGCTGAAGGGGAGGAAGGCCATAGGATGCCGGATCAAAGGCCTTCGGGTCCACCCCAAAATGCCGGGACAACCTTCGATATACGAGGGCCTGAGTAAAGTACTCACTCCCGTCATAATATTCCTTCCCCTTTCGGGCCAACCACATGGCGCCTGGGCCTTTCACCCATTCATCCACCGAAGCTTCCACCACCGAAGCCACCCATTTTTGCCGACCTTCGGCTTTCCATCCCTCCTCGGCAAAAGTAGCAACAGCCTCCTCCCGGGCTTCGGCGACAGCTTTGATCCGGGCCTCCTCGGCATCCTCCGCGGCTTTCTTGGCAGCATCTGCCGCAGCCTTCTCCGCCTCTGCTTTACCTTCGGCCCTGGCCACCGTCTTGGAGCCCTCGAGGATGTCTTTGAAAGCCTCTTGCTCAGCTTTGCGAGCGTCCTCGACCTCCTTGAGCTGCCTTCGGGCCTCGGCCAGTGCTTCAGCGGCTTTCTTCTTCTCTGAGTCGTGCTGTTCTATCCTCTGGACCAGCTCGCCAAGGCCAAGGCTCGCCTGAAAGCAGACATGAATTACCGGAGGGTTAGCCACTACTCATGTAAAGAATGAAGTTATCTACAAAAGAGGGGGAAGGAAACTTACCGTAACCGAGGCCATCAGAACCTTGGAGCAGAGGACATCGTCGGCCTGACGGGAGAGCACAGACTTATCGGTCGGAGGGGTGGCACCCCTCAAAAAATCCTTCGGGTTCAGGGTCCCGTGCATGATAGCAGTCCCCTTCGTAATGGAAAATTGGACTTTGTCCAGGGGCCATGTCAGATCAGTTGCCTGACCCGAAGGCTTGGGAGGAGAAGATTCTTCTACGACCACAACGGGGGCTTCCTTCGACTCCGGGGCCCCCTTCTTCTTCTTCTTCCCCTCCGGTTGTGCCGGGTCCTTCCCATGCCTTTTTCTCTTCAGCTCCAGACCGGGGGAGCCCCCGACGGCGGCCTCCGATACGGGCCCCGCCTCCTTGGCCTCTTCGGCCGCTCCCGCCTTGGGGAAGATCTCATCGACCGCCCTCTGCTGTGCGGGGGCCTCCTTCTTCTGCTCCTCTCGGGCAAGTTGCCGCTTCAGCTTGACCAGGTTCCGAGCGTCCATGTCTGGTCCTGAAACACAAGAAGGCACACAAGGGTTAGTTCACTATTACAGCAAAGCAAAAAATATAAAGGGGGAAGAAAATTTTCTAAGCATGAGAAATAAAGCCTTCAGCATTACAACAACCTTCAGCACTCTCATATACGCGGTCAATCAGGGGGTAGCCTTCCTCCTTCTCCCCCATCAGCCGGTACCGACGGAAGCCAAGCTTGTACAACTCACTGGAGAGCGTTGCGCCTTTGATGGACACATGTTTATCGGAACCCTCCGGCTTCTTGGACAACACCCGCCCATTCTTTTCGAGGGCATACCCTTCTGCCTTCGGGTGCCGCCGAAACCTGTCACCAAGCGGAGCGGAGAAGGGGTTCTCGGCCAACCGGATATAGCAAAACTTGTCTTTCCACCCCTTGTGAGACGAAGGCGCCTCATCAAAGATCCTGAACTTCGGGAGTTGCTGCAGATTGCCATAGCCCCCGGCGTTCGAATGCCTCCCCGGCATAAGTTGAATGACAGGAAGAATTGCTCCAGAGTAGGGGGGACCCTTCGGCTTAGGCACAGTGACAGGAACCCTGCCAGATATGAGTGACTGTTCGGGGTCAACTGGCAGGGGGCTAGCTTTACAAAACGGAGGTACTCCAACACAAAAGGATGAAGGGGAAACCTGAGACCCAGCTCCACCGAAAGCAGATGCACGGCAAAGCAGCCGTCGGGGGCACGAAGGAGCACGTCATCCGGCTTTGGCTCTACCACTTGCGCCGAAAGCCCTACCAAAAATTGCACCACCATCATTTCCCCTCGGGTAGCTTTATTCTTGACCTCCAAGGCGGCCGTATTCAGGAAAGAATAGCCCTCTGGGAGTCCCAGTGGCTGGCCAGCGTCGACGGCAGCTTGCTTCTTCTTCGGAGCCACCCTCGCCTTCTTTCTCTTCTGTCCTGGGGCCACACTGAGGGGTACAACGTCTATAGGCCGGGAGCTCCCAGCTTCAGTACCACACCGAGGGGGAGGGATAGCTACAGTCACCTTCAGGCCCTCCTTCTGGGCCTCGTCCTCGGCCACTTGACAGGCGATGGCAAGCTCCTCATCCGCGTTCACCTGCTCGAAGTCTTCGGCCTTGAGCTCAAGTTGAAGGTCACTCTGTACCACCTCGGCTACGGCCCTATCATCAATGGCCGAGAGCTGCTCGCTCGAGGATTCCACGTCAGACGACACTTCAACGTTCACTGAAGCCTCCCCGGAGATGTCTTGGGAATCACTAGCTGACGACATCTTTCTAAAAGGCGAGGGGTCGGGAAACTCGTACGAAGGGGGGGTTCCTGAAGGGTCCTAAAGGCTAACCCTAAGGCCAAAAGAAATACTCAAATGGAGCTAAGGGCGGAAGGAGAACTGACCTCTGAAAGCTGAGTTTTTGACCGAAAGCTTGAGTTTCTCTCTCTAGAAATTTTTGCAGAGCTTCGCTACAGATGTGGATGCGTAAAGGAGGAATGGCCCTGGCTTGGGGTATTTATAGGCTCCCAGATCCGGGCTTGGGCCGAGATCCGGGCTCCCAGCAGCCAAAGCCATCATTACGTACCGTCGTTTCACCCAACCGGTGACGCCGCCCACGAACAGCCAGCCATCACACGCCACGTGTGCCACCCCCCCAACGGCTATATCCTGTCGTTACATATTCCAACGGCTATATTTCCAACGGCTATATTCTGGAAGCCCCCGGGTTTTCTACTTCACTCCACTTCATCAAGGATAGCCTCCGGGTACACTCACTCAGAAGTGCCCCCGGGTTGTGCCCCACACAGCACATAACAGACGCCTTCGGGATCACTCCTTCAGAAACCCAAGGCTTCATATCAGGGCACCCCTCGGGGATTCCCCCTCAGCACTGCAAAACCGGGTAGCCCCCGGGGAGTTGCCTCATTGACGGATGACCCATGGCACACAGGTAATGGGAGCCCTCGGGTATCTTCATCACCAACCAATCAACAAACAGTGGACCCCCCGGTAACAACTCCATTGCCGCCCTCATCCAGCAGGCCCTCGATTCCCGAATTGAGGGGCTCCCCTTCGGCGCCACCAGGACATCAACAGCAAGCCTTCGGCTAATCAACACAGGAGCCCTCAGAAGAGAGAGCCTTCGGCATTCCCGTCATTCTCCATTTTTTACCAAGGTTTGACATTTTCGATTCATCATTGGGGGAATTCGGTGCACTCTTTTTCCCTCATTAGGATTTTTTCCCAAAGGGTTTTTCCTAATGAGGTTTTTAACGAGGCATCCCCCCAAAATGAAACGAAAAAACGTCAGCCTTCGGCCCACAACAGCAACGCAACTACTCTACTCCTTTTCACCACTTTACAAGTGCCTCAAGGAGTGGGGGACTGGAGGACCCCCTCGGGAAAATCATTAAATTACAAAATTAGTGAAATTCCAACAAACGACAAGGCAAGCCCTCAAGTCCCGACATGTGGGTAACTGAGGGACTGCCTTCGGCAGGGACATAAAAGCAACAACTCCTCACCAACTTCAGAGATCACGACGGGACAACATCAAAGGGCAAGCACAAATTACTCCTTTTCCCTCAAGTACCTTTCGGCAAAAGGAGTGAGAGACTCCTGATGGAGTATATGGCCCGGGAACACCCGACCCACAGACTCCTACTACTCCTTTAGAGGCCCAACAGGCCCAGAAGGTCCAACAGGCCCAAATCACAGCGCCCAGAGTACCAAACAGCCCACACTACGCACCAGGGGTGCCTTCGGCCCCCTGGCCGAAGGCTCTAAACTCTCGCAGAACGGGTTTCTCAAGCAAATTAAGAAACTGGGAGAAAACGGCGAAAACAGTAGCCCTCGGCACTGTGAACCCTCAGCACCAGGGTGCCATCGGTTGGAGGAGCCCTCGGCTACTGCTCTATGGCCGAAGGCATCTCACTCGACAAGATATCCGCCTCACATGCGTACAGATCACCGTACCCTGCACAGACGTCCCATCCAACAGCCGCATTAAATGCGGCCACATGCGGCTGCCAGCGCCAACCAGTTGAGGTGACCCCTCGGCCAATGAGCGCTTGACACGTGTCCCTGCCCGGCATTTATTGCTACTATAAATAGCACCCCATTTCCTCATTTGTAACCACGCTGAAAACGGCATTCATACTGAATACACTCTCTCTCTACATTTACTTGCTTACTCTGACTTCTCTCTAAGTTATTCCCCGCAATAACCCTTCGGATATATACCCCCGGGTAGACTATCCATCACCTATGTATTTTGTATGGGTGAACAAAAAAACCGAAAAACCAAAACCGACCGACAAACCGACCGAAATCGAACCGACCAAAACGGAAACCGATTCAAACCGAAACCGACTCAAACCGATTAATCATTGACAGTTCGGTTTACGATTTCACCTTTTGGGTTAAAAAACCGACCGAACCGAAACCGACCGACAAAACCGACAAAAAACATGCTAAACCCGACCGAAACCGACCAAAAATAACCAAATCGAAACCGAACTGAAACCGACTCAAGTACTGCGATTCGGTTTTCGGTTTCACCTTTTCAAAAACCGAAACCGACCAAACCGAACCGACCAAACCGAACCTACTTTCACTCCTTTGCCTTACCGGAACAAAGAGCCGGAAGCAAAAAAAAAGGTGGAAGGTGAGAAGATGTGAAGAGAGGGTGTGGACTCCAAGAAAAAAGAAAAATCTACTTTTTATTAAAACATTTATAACATTTTTATTTGTACTTAAATCTTTAAAATATATATATCAAAATTCTTAAAAAAAATTTATCTTTCATATGACACCAATATCACATATATAAAATTAGAAAAAATAAGATCTCAAAAATGGGTTTAAAATAAAAACAAAAAAAATAAATTCCAAATTAATTTATTTTTACACTGGAATGTTTGACTTTATAAATCTTAATCAATCTCAAAAAATGATTGAAAAAATTGATATATAATAATAAAAATAAGACATTAATTAAATAAACTTTGGTAGATGAATATATTGACGGTGGCTGGGTTGTAATAAAATCTGAATTGATTGAGTGAATACATATAAAATGGTGGGAAATTTGAGTTATTGACGGCTGCGGGTTGTGGGCAGCCTTAGAGCAATGCACAAGACTCCTTTATAGGTAGATATAATTTATTTATATGTACATGTATTATTTTAATGCTTTTATATTCAGTTAGCTACATATCTAGATTGTCTTTGTACATAACTTTTGTATCTATTGTATAATCCCCGATTATAAAGAGTTTAATGAGAAATTATTTAATACAAGTTTAACACTTTCTCATATATTTTATGCGTGTTGGGGATCGGTACCGTCGTCGGTTTCGACTCAGGTATGCCGAAATCAATTTCCAACTGTCTCTTTGTGCACACCTATAATTAAGGGAGCAACTACCATATTCTACCTTCCTCACCATGTCAAGTTCAAAGACACTGATATCTCTCACTCTATCGGAAAGGTTTCACAAATATGCTTGTTATATACAACCAGAGGAAACAAAGGGGTGGCTCACTCAAAACATTGGCACGTGCAGGAGAAGAGAAATATTTGGCTTGTTCGCAGGGAGATTAGATGGACGTATATCCGTACACTCAATCACACACCTCACTTATTTGAACAATTATGAGCCTAATTTAAATTCAAATGGGAGAAATAAATCAAGCTTGATAACTGGAGTAGGAGTACGTAGTGGGTATCTAAATAGAGTGTCAACTATAATTACTATACAAAGACCATTTGGGTCATTATGTTGACATGAGAGAAAAGACATACAAAAAGTATCCAATAATACAAAGACGATACAAGTAATATGAGAGAATACACCATGTATTCTTTGATCACAAGGGGCCATAAACTCAAAGCATACCAAGTCCAGGAAGGACCGAACTCTACCAAAGGGTCCTCGAGTTCAACGGGAGACCAACATCAAACTATTAACAAACACTAGGTAAGTAAGTAATAAACTGATGCAACACGAAAAAATCAACCAAAATAAAAAATTAAATTTTTTTGACACGAAACAAAAATTTCAACAGGTAAACATTTAGTACCCATGTCAGTAGAATTAAATTCTGAATGGATTTTCTCTAACTTTATAATTTCCCTTTTCAACTATATCTTAAATATAATGGAATCTAACATCAATATGCTTAGTCATATAATGAAAAATCGGATTTTTACACAATTGAATAGCAGATTGACTGTCAGAAAATATAACCACATTTTTGTCAAGAAAATTAATTGCATACAAAAGACCTTTAAGCCAAATAGCTTCCTTTGAAAGCTCCTGTAGCAGCAACATACCCAGATTGAGTAGTAGATAGAGCAACAACAGGTTGAAGTTGAGATTTCCAACTTACATAAGAGCCACACAGAGTAAACACATAAGAAGTTGTAGACTTTCTATGATCTCTATCATTAGCATAATTGGAATCAATATAACCAATTAACTTAACACATTCGGAGCACTTAGAAAAAGTCAAACCAACATTCAAAGAAGATTTCAAATACCTTAAAAGTCATTTCAATACATTCGAGTGATGCATACTGGGATTAGACATGTATTTGCTCAAGCAATTAACCGCATAAGCAATGTTGGACCTAATACTAAGCATGAGATACATGATGGATCCTATAGCCTTTGAATATGGCACATTTTTCATTTCATTCATTTCAATTTCAGTCTTGGGGGACAGATCCTTACTTAACACAAAATGAGATGCAAGAGACGCGCACATTCATATATTTAGCATTGGATATAGAAAATTTACTCAAAACCTTATCATTGTATGAACTTTGATTCAACACTAGAGTAGATCTGGATTATCATTTGGCCACTTTTAAATAACAAAAATGCTACTTGTACATGCCACGTTACACGTCCAAGTGTAATCGTCTGTACACAGACAATTGATTTTAATTTTTGTAAAGGGATGTGTTTTTGACCTCGAATTGTCTGTGCACAGACAATTCATTTTTTGAGGGCACATACACTTTCCTTTACAAAAATTAAAATCATTTATCTGCGCAAAGACAATTAAACTTGGGCGTGTAACCGGTATTGGTTAAAAATGCTTTATTTTTTTTTTAAAAGAAAAAAAACAACCAAAACCGGGGTTTCCTGAGTTTATCGGGTCTGGGTTTGGATTGGGTTTTGCAGAGTCGGCCAGGCTTTTCCGATTTTTTACCATTTCCGAGTTTTTAATTAACCGAACTGGATTCGGCCAAGGTCAACGGGTTCCGGGTCGGTTGTTTAAACATAGCTTTGAGCTAGCCGTGCAGCAACAGCCATTGAGCTATTAGGATGTTTTTACTTGGACTGTAATTTGCTGGGCTGGTCTGGTCTGGTTTCTTTGAATTTTTATAACTATCCAAGTCTGATCTGGTCTGATCTGGGCTGGTCTGATCTGGTCTGATCTGGGCTGGTCTGATCTGGTCTGGTCTGATCTGGTCTGATCTGGAAGGAATTACAATCCAAGTAAAAACATCCTCAGTTTTATCACTCTATCGGTGCACGTGCTAATTACCGTATTACTATTTAACGCAGCATGAAAATAAAACAAAATTATTAATACAATCCCAATTTTAATAAGTATGGGTTCCTTAAAAAAGTCGGCCCAACATCTCAAAATCATCACCGCGGCCACTGCTGTCCGCTGTTACTGCCGACCGCGCCCTCTGCCTCAGTACTCATCCAGGTACTCGTCTTCTTCTTTATAGACTTTTCGACTTGCCAGAGTTTCCAACTTGCCGTATTTATACTCTAAACCCCTTCTTTTTTATGATAAAGTGCTAATTCATCCAAAGTGCTAAAGTTCTAATTTATCTGTTTGCATAATTTATCCTTAACTAAAGTGATAAACTTTATCTAAGAAATCACACACAAAGAGTGACAAATTTATGAATTATGAATCATCATACAAATAAATTTAATAGTAATATATGATGCGTAGTTTTCACAGTACACAAACGATCACTAAATTTATTCACAATTGTTTGCTATGAACCAAACTCTACTGGAATGTACTAAATGCAGTGTCATTTTCCAACTCAACTTAAAATTTGACAGTGATGCTTACTGCTGAACAACAAAACATACTCGACTCATTCATAAACTCCATCACCATCTTGCTCTCCTACAGAAATGAAGATGAGTTCTTGGGATTTATGGGTAGATCAAGCGCTCTCTGTATTGGACTCTCTCAAACTCCTCCGATCTCTCAGACCCCTTCTTCCTTCAAACGCCACCCTACCCGGCACCCAAGAAAGTGGCCATTCAAGCACCACCTTGTTTTCTGGTGATGACTTCGAAGTATTCGATGGTTTGCGACTGTCAGACAGGGCCTCAGTCGAAGTCATGATTTCTGAAACCACATTCCAAAAATGGCTACAAGATGCACCCAGTTCTGGTAATTGCTTCTTGTCCGGACCTTTTACCCTCCTTCTAATAAAGGTTGTGTCTTTTATCTTCGATTGCAGTATTTAAGTCGACACTCCATTTTTCCCTTTTCTTTTTCTGATTACAATGTACAGTTTAGTAAAAGCGTTTTCATATATAATTTCTCTTTCGGCGACCTTTGAGTGGAATTGGAATTGGGATTGCATGATGTATAGGGGATGACCCTGAACGCGGAAATGTTTGGGCTGGTGTCAAATTTGGGGCATCTGGTGGAGAATTCAAAAAGTTAGTTTTGTTCTCAGGAAATGATTACTTGGGGTTGAGTTCTCACCCGACTGTCATCAAGGCTGTAATAGATGTAAGATGCTTATTATAACATCATACATTGTAATACTTGTTGCTGTTTTATTTGATTGTTTAGTACGTATAAGCTTGGCTAACTGTTTACTATGGGTTTCATGATTAGGCAGTGCAGAGGCATGGAATGGGTCCAAGAGGATCTGCCTTAGTATGTGGATATTCATATTATCACAGGTTATTGGAATCCTCTTTGGCTGACCTAAAAAGAAAAGAAGTAAGGATATAACTAAGACTCTTAACACCTTTCTATCTTGATGTACTTTTGTAAATGGATGAAGATGACACAGATGTATCTTTTAACTTGTAATATCAAATTAAACTTGGCTTATGTGTTATTTGTCCCTGTATTTATACATATTTTTTAAGTTTCTTCCAATTGTTCTTCTTTTTTCTAATCTATTGTTTTTCTAGTTAGCCGCTCTTCATCAACATTTTCTTTAAAAATTCACGTGGCTCATAGAACTCTAGCCTTTCCTTTTCTCATCATTTTCAAAGAACTTACAATTTTATTTCCAGAGATGTATTATTTTGAAAGTGGAAGGGTTGAGTTGTGGTTAGTTCTAATTCCCTAAATAGTCGCTTTTAGTTATATCAACTTGGCGTGGGAAAGGACTAAAAAGTGAATTACATAAATTAGTTTTAGTGATCAAAGGGGTTATGAACATATTTAAGTCTATAAAATCTGATACCCAAATGAATGAAGTCTAATCACTAACAAGTTTTGGTTTGTTGTGAGCAAGTGAGTGGGGGAATCAATTTCTTTGTTTTGTTTTAAACTGATGCACTTGTCTTGCAATCTTTTACACACTACTAGGATTGCCTTCTTTGTCCAACAGGCTTTGCAGCCAATATGGCATTTATCACAGCTGTGGGCAGCATAAGTCTTCTCTTAGCTGCAAGTGGCAAATCCTTATTGGATGAGGACAGAGTAGCCATATTTTCTGATGCTCTCAACCATGCATCAATCATTGATGGTATACGCCTTGCTGAGAAACAGAAAGGTGTTGTTGTTTATGTCTACAGACACTGTGACATGTCCCACCTTAATGAACTGCTGTATGTTATGCCTTTCAATATTTCTTTCCTTTCTGTTAATTTTTGTAGAAGTTTCTTGTGTGATTAGTTCTGAAAACGTGTGTTTACAGATCAAGTTGCAGAATGAAAAAAAAGGTTGTCATCACAGATAGGTCAGCCATTTTAGTCATTATCAACTCCTCCTTACCTCAAAATATAGTAGGCATTAAATTCCTGTTATTTAACGAGTGTTTATTTTTTATTTGGGTTTTTCTGGTTTACTAGTTTATTTAGTATGGATGGAGATATTGCACCAATGTGCGAGCTTGTCAAACTTCGTAAGAAGCATGAATTTTTGTTGGCAATTGATGATGTAAGTTTGAGATTGCATGAGCTTTTTTCCCATATTTCAGCTTTATATTCTTGCTATTTTCCCTAAATTGCAGCTTGAATACTGAGCTTTTTAAAACAGGGATCCACTGATGAATGTAAGATTTAGTGAGTATGCTAGCCTGCTCTTATAAAGAATCACCTCACAAAAGTGAGATGCTTGCATACTACTCGACCGTCTCAATAATGTGCTCCTTATGTAGCACACTAATATGCTCCATTTTGAAACTATAGTTTCAAAAATGTGTAAAGCAGAATGTTTAGAAAATTTTTCATTGACTATCTTCCGTCAAAGAATGCATCTGGTGGTTGATCATCACTTCTGTAATGAATACCACTATCTTGCATTTTTGTATAGACTCAACATATAGTGGGCGAACCTTAAATTTAATGACTAATTATATCAGTTATCAGTTATTATAATAGTTAAAATATTCATATTTAATATGGAGTAAATAAAACATTTTTTTCAACTTTCTGTTTTTTAAAAAAGAAAAGAAGAATATAAGTATCTCCAATGGGTTTGCTGCAGACATGTTGTAGGCTCTCTGTTAAAATACGTTGAATATAGTTTATTTTATTACTTGGGGACTTCAATTTAGTTACAGTAGTGAGATATCTGTTAGAATGGGTATATGTCAACAACAAAAGTGATTCCCTTTGTTTAGCAAAGGATTTCCAAATAGGGAACCGGCTGGAGTTGCTCTTAGGCAGTAGAGCACATATTCAAATAAATAGCATATTATTTAGACACATCAATATTTAATACTTTTTCACTCATAGGCTCATGGTACTTTTGTATGTGGTGAAACTGGAGGGGGTGTAGCTGAGATGTTTAATTGTGAAGGAGAAGTGGACATATGCATAGGTACTCTAAGTAAAGCTGCAGGTTGCCATGGTGGGTTCATTGCCTGCAGGTACTGTTGTCCTGTTTATCTTTGTTCTAAACTTCCATATGCATTGCTTGTTTTGTCATACATAATATAAGGTACATTGTAGTTATGCTACTTACATTTTTTGAAATGCTAAATCAACAGCAAGAAATGGAAGCAACTTATTCAATCAAGGGGCCGTTCCTTCATATTTTCTACATCTGCTCCTATACCTGTTGTTGCTGCTGCATATGGTAAATTACTGATCCATTATATTATTTTATCGTTTGTCTCAAGCTTTAGAATATGCTTGGGTCGTGGAAAATGCTAGGGAAAGTAATCAAATTGCTAATAAAGCTTATTTTTTATGTGTGGCTTTATGTCATAAAACAGAAAGGATAATGTAATACGTAGTATGATTTAATGTTTATAACATTATATGTATTTAGATCTCTTAGGAAAAATAAAAAAGCAAAACGTCTTTTGAGAAATATGGAAAGTAAAATCGTTGCTTGAATTAATATTTATTTCCCTCACATTTTATTTCGTTCAAAATATCACCAATATTATTTCCTAGCATTTTTGAGTTCCAAACAGACCATAAATGTCTTCATGTGTGAAAACATAGTCCTAGTAGTCTGATAGATGTTTATGCGCAAGTCATATGCACCACACACATCTATCTACGTGTGTGTGGTGGCATCATTTTGGGTAACACCAAATGAATGTGGAAGTCTCATTTTTTCACCAAACGTTACAACTAACATCTTGTAATACTCCCTTTTCCCCAAGTTAAAGTTCACCACAAGTGATGTTTGTTAAAGGATCGATGGAGTAATTATGATGCATTGATGCTATTACGTATGCTTAATAATTGTAAGATGTATCAAGAAATGTGTAAGCTTATTGGGTTTCAAAAGATTTCTTAGCAGAAAATATTGTTAATGTGATACCTAGTGCTATGCTAATTAAGCTGGATTCCGCCACTTCGTTTGAAAATGAGAAGGAATTGTTAACAAGTGGTGCTTGGACAATTAGATTCACACGATGCTTTGGCCTTCATGATTAGTGGTTTAAACAGCTCTTTATTTCAGCTTTGCTAACACTACAAGTACTTGTACAGCTGCTATTGTTGTGGCTAAAAAGGAGATGTGGCGTAGAAGGGCCATCTGGAACAGGGTGCAAGACTTTCGTGATCTCACGGGGGTCCCAATCACAAGTCACATCATTTCCTTGATAGTTGGAAGTGAATCCATGGCATTGCAAGCTAGCAGGTATGCCTTTTTTATTTATATCAGGACCATCCTTTGTCTATTATCTTTCTAGCTTAGCTCGGGTCCACTTCGAATTGAGAGTCTTGGATGAGAAGCACCTTGGATTTTGGTAGGCATAGTTTGTATCATGAAGAATAAAATATTTTTGAAAACAAATAAGAATGGGAGGGAAATGTTATAAAATCTTACAGCCTGTTTGGTAGACATTTTTGTTCATATCATCTGTCAGTTTTTCATAAGTCCGCTAAAAGTAGTACGTCAATCACAATTTTTTTGTGGCTAAAATGGCGGAAATAAATTAAGAAGACACATCAACCTTTTTTTAGATAGTCATTTATTTATTTTATTAAAAATAATACGGAGTATTTTAAATAACTACTATACATAGTTCAGATACAATTTTAAGTTTTTAACAAATTCAACCATTATAGGCTTTTACAAACAGGCTTCTAAATATGTATCGAAGTATATAGGCATAGCTCTCCAAATCCCTACATCCACACATACATAATCTATTGTCTCAATACTCGCAGGCATCTTCTGGAGTTGGGATTCCACATAACTGCAATTAGGCCCCCAACCGTCCCCTTCAACTCATGCAGGTCTGGTTTATCAACTAACATCAGGCCACAATACTCCTGCAATTAGGCCAGGCGTCCTTAAAGTCTAATTGGATGTTTTCGTTTGTAGGGTAAGGATAACGCTAAGTGCAGCTCACAGTTTGGATGATATAAGAAGGCTTACTGCAGCACTTTCACAGTGTATTAATTTCCGGGAGATAAGATTTTACAGCCGCATTGGCTCTGCAAGACTCTAGCTCTTTCTTTTTGTTTGTTGTGAAATGCCTTCATTTAAATCTCAGTGAGTGAATAAATGTTGTCCAACCACCAAAAAGAAAGCTCTTTTCGCAATCTTCTTTTCATTTTTATAAAATATGAACATAATTCCTTCTGGTGGGATGTTGGATTCAAGGCAGGGATGGACCCATAAATACACTTAACCCCAGAACCTTGGTTCAAAATTGAAAATGTGCGTTTGGCATGATTTTTTCCTTGAAAGAATTTGTGCAACACAGGCCATGAGATTGGATCTTTGGTGATAGATGAGGATAGGGGCAGCCGGCAGGTAACAATCAATGGAACATTGGTATTTATATTAATTTCACAAACTTTTGATGAAAAGTATCGTCACCGCTTTGACTTGCACAAAAATAATCACAAACAATGAAACTTTCTTTTAGAGATCCTTCTACAATTTGGGAGATCAAACACAACACATCTTGATATCTTTCACTAAAACTGTCAAGTTGAGAGTGCAAATGAGAGAGTCATTGAAATTTGAATGACTGAAGTAGCCCGAAGACAAAGGTGGAAGCTAAGTTAAGGAGTTGCATAATGTGTTGTGAAGACATAGCATTACTCCCTAGCTAAGAAGGCAAAATGACAAAACTCATTAGCTTGGTGTTATGTGTTTGAAGCAAAAATTGCAGCCAAAGTGATCTTACTTGGAGGATAGAGTGGTATAAACTTGAATAGAATGAGGAGAATATAGGGTAAAGCTTAACCTTATGAGCTTAGATAAGAAGTCCTCATGCGAGTGGTTCTTGATGACAAGTGAAGCAGGTATGACGATGCAAAGGTGTACATTCAAAAATTCTAAGTGGGAGATTATACCCTATGTAGGAATGGACTCGGTCTGGCCCGGTCTGGAACCAGGTCCAACAATGTTTGGAACCGGAATGGACCTGTTTAGAGCGATTTTGAGCTTGGGACCGGACCGGTTTGCCCTAAAGCGGTTCACGGTATAAGTTTACAGTTTTGGGGACAGAATAGGGTAGTTCTGGTCCTGGTTTCGATCTTGACTCGGTTTTATTTTTTATTTTTTTAGGCTTCAATCTAGCTAAAACACTAAAAAAAAAATTCCGGACCCAAACTTTTTTTTATCGGGCGATCTCGGCTTGAAAATGGGTCCAAACCGACCTAAGTCCATCTCTAACCCTATGTAAGAATATGACTACCTAACTAACTGGGGAAGAAACTAGTTAAGAAGCCTGAAACATTGTACGTCATTTTCGCAGTTGCTAAACTGAGCCAGTGAGCCGATACATGTTGAATAACTCATGTCGAGAAAATATCTTGAGCGTGGAGAATGTTTTTAATTTGTTACAATTTAACCAATGTTCCAAAGTAGCGTGGAGGACCTCTTTCCTCACCCTTAGAGGGGGAATATTCGTTGGGCACTTGTGCATATCCCATTCGAGGACATTGATACTGTTTTAGTCTTTCCCTATACACATCCTATGAATAAGAGTTCTACTATGTGAAATAACATTTGGTCATCATAAAAATAAAATAGACAATGAATAGCTAGCTAATTGTATCATCGCGTCAATGCAATTTACCACTTGGAGCATACTAATGACGACCCAAAATGGCCAATGCCAGTTGTCACTCATTACGACAAGAGGCATGAAATAAAAACATGTGAGAACTTATTAATAAGGAAGACTACTTATACATGGATTCTAAGTACGACTTTTAGAAACCAACAACCCGAGCTTTGAGGGGCAGCATATGATGTGACCTCGACCTCCGTTAAGAGGATCACTCTCAATACAAGGAAGTGTATAAATACATTTGTTTTCCGTCTTCAAGACGCTTTTAATAAGGAGCGAAATTCCAAAGCACGGGTAGAATTTCATAAATGAGTTCATAAGTCTAATTCGAGCCCCAACAAAGTAGTCATTGCACATAAGAGTTTTGCCTATGCTAAACCCATAGCTTATGCAATAACACCGAATGCATGAGCTTGACCCCATCCTCGAGACGTGTTCGCTACCTCACATATAGAATGCTTCCTTTAGTACATATATTGAAGAACGCATAAAGATGCTAGTTTAGCCCCATTCTTGACTTCTGCTTTTATATTGGAGTAAAATGCAAATATGTAATTCAAATTAAACAAAGAAAAGGAGAGGAACAAGTTTCATTCTACACCAGAAACACTTTCATTAGTAAGAGAAGGTTTCCACATCCGAATAAGTGAGTGAAGGGTTTGATCACACGGTGACTAGTCGTGTCATTGAAATTGATGAAGACCTGACCTTCCTCGCACTAATGTGGCACCAAGTGATCTTCAACTCATCTAGAGTTGAGTCGTTCTTCTTTTCAACATTGCACTGATTAGAGCATCAAGCTAGCTCATACAAGCTAGCTCATATGTGAAGAAGAGGGACTACATGAGGGATATAGTTAGCAAGGGAAAGAAATAAAAACCAAAGAATGGTGCGAAACATAAGTGAAGTTTTTACCCAAGTCTAGGACCTCACACTAAATTGAAGCTCATCAAAGTCAAAGCACAAACGAGAATAAAACTTGATATCAACTTTTTGATATCGACCTCATCATAGTCAATGCACATAAGGGACCTCATATTGTAAATCGAAGCTCATCAACGGGTAACGATATATTATCATTTCTTACATCAAAATCACTTCATTAGAACTTTTACATATGTGCACGTGCAATTCTCATAAAAAGAACACTTCTCTTGTGTATATGCAAAGATTCATGTATGGTGCATTTCGGTCCAGGCTATTATTGTGAATAGGGCAACTAGGGTATGCAGATTTTTAAAGTTATTTACAAAAATATCATCGCTTTTTTATGATTCATGAAAGTGCACAAAAAAGATTTGGTAGTACACCATCTTTAAATCAGTATACGAGATTTATTTTCATTTCTCACCTAAAGACTCCCTTTCTATCAAATACATATATGTTAATAATGTATTAATATATACTCCATGTGTTTAAAAAATAAACTACGTATATATTTATTTAAATGTATACAATTGTTCCATATTATTATACTTATATGTCACTATTTTAATAAGTCTAGTAAAGTTTTTTTTTTTAATTTTTAGTAATTTTTTAGTAAAGATTTTTTAATAATATACTTATATGTCACTACATATGTGTTTATTTAAATGTATACAATTGTTCCATATTATTATACAACTGCTCCATATATTATTATACTCATATGTCACTTATATGTCACTATTTTAATAATTTTTTATTTAAATGTCTACAATTGTTCCATATTATTATACTTATATGTCACTATTTTAATAATTTTAGTAAAGATTTTTTTCTTTTTTTTAATTTTAGTAAAGATCCTTGTCTTAATAATGTATCTTTGATTATTTTCATCAATCTATAACTGCAAGTGAGTATATTATATTCATAATTAAATGCAATGTACTTGGTATTACTTTCATAAATATATTACTATCCTCCGTTCCATAAAAGTTGCAACAGTTTGACTTTCACGTTTGCCAACGCGCAACTTTGACTGTAATTATATTTCTTTAGGTATTAGTAAACATAAAAAAAAGTTAATATATTGGAAATTTACACTAATACAAATTTATTAATATTTTATACATAATATTTTTATTATATATATTATTAGAAAATCGTAGTCAAAGTAAGGTGTGTGAATAGTGCAGAAATTCCAATGTTGCAACTTTTATGGAACGGAGGAAGTATATGATTTCAGTTCGAGTGGGGGTATTTCAAATGTAACTTTCACATAACATCATTGTCCTATATGTAACGTTTAATATACTTTGATAGGTAGTATATGATAGAGTACGTCTTACACATACATACATACATACATACATGCATACATACATACATACACATACATACGTACGTATATACATACGTACATACGTACACACACATACGGTTGAAATCTACTGCTATTTTTGGGTGAAAAGCAAGATGACAAAAACTTGGTAATAAAAATATAATAATATATAAATATGTAATTATAAATTAATATATGTATATACACACAATTAACTAGATCCTTGACTTTTGAATGAAACATGACTTGACACAAATTTTGTTTTGTTGTCGTCACATGCATGTTGCACATTTTATTACTCTAATTTTAGTTTATAATATGAACACTCATGAATCTGTAAGAAAAGTCAAAGTTAATAAATGAGCTTTCATGTTACTCCTATCCTTAATCATGCACTAATACTGAAGAAGCATCACAATTAAGCATTTGAATATATGAAAAATTCAAAACACTCAACAAGATTTTGTAGTAAGTTATTAATTGTTTATAGATTATCACATTAACACTTCATTATGGAGAGGGGCAGATATATGGGTAAACTAGGTCGGGTTGTCTCTAGCCTAGCCCTACTCCCAATTAATTAATTAATTATACCCATAATTTTGTTTAATTAAAGACCAACCCACCCTCAATATAGACTCAATACTAACTTAACCCACCATCCCAATAAAAAATATAGATTTTAAATATGAAAAGACTTCGTGATTTGTAAGCATTCCAATTAGTAGGCAATATCTCTCTAATTTGATTATTAGAATTTCAAGGTCCTCTTTCTAAATTTTACACAAGTATCTTGACTCTTTAACGATCACCAACTTGTAAATCTTTTCATTACTTTTCAATTGTTTGGATATTTATGTTCGAATATACCTATTAGCCAAGCTTGCAAATCATACAACTGTGTAATAATGTATAACTATCTGTTTAACTTTTATTTATAATTTGCATACATTGTTAATTAGTTATTTATCAAATGAAATGATATCTTGATTTGAAAATGTGATACCAGTTAAATTGTGCTATCAATTTTAAATTGTTCACAATTTACATATTACTTATCCTGACTATTTATATCCAACCACATCCACTTGATGCGCTTGAAGCTCAAAAGTGATCGTGGATAAAACTTGATATCAACTTTTTTTTGTCTATATAGTGGTGGTCATGCATTTTTCCCTGATTGAAATATGATTAATAGAAAAATGTATGAATGGAAATGTGACTAAATTTACTCTATATATTTATAGTGACAATGATGAAAATTTTAAACACTACAATTTATTATGTCACATTTTATTTATTACCTTTATTTGGAACATATATTAGGAATTATTCATTTTTCCTATACATTCTATCAAAGTACATGTTAGGATTGTTGGCAATGGCAGATATCATAGCTAATCGAAGGAGGCGACCGTTTTTTTCAAATTTTTTTCAGTAATATTAGGAATTATTATTATAATGTTATAATAATGTTAGAAAATAGGAAATGTTACACATTATTTAACAGTTCAACGATTTAATTAAATTATAAGTATAATTCAAATGTATTTTATTGTTATAATTTTTGTGAATAGTTCTGGTTAAGGTTATCAATGTTTACTGTAAAAGATAAAAATTTATGTATATATGAGGTCTAAACACTTCATCTTTTTATCTTTTACAGTAAACATTGAAATGTGCAGCACATATATATATATAGGGTTTGGTTAAAATAAGAACATGATCTTATGAGAAAAATGAGAAGGAATCTGGACCGTTAGATTTACTTTATGTGAAATTCAATGTGCATTAGATGAAGCTGTAATGTGTATTAGGTGAAATTGAAATGTGCAGCACAAATGATACAATTTAGTGGCATTATGTGAAGCTAAATTGTGCATTAGGTGAATTTGAAATGTGCACTACATGAAACTAAAATGTGTAGAATAAAAGGTGCGATGTGATGTTATTTTTGTACCTTTTATTCCGCACATTTCAGTTTCACCTAATGCACACTTGAGCTTAAATTTTTATTATGCACATTTCAATATCATCTAATGCACATATCAGTTTCACTAACTGCACAATTCAGTTCCCCATATATATATAGGGAGCGGTTCCGGTAAGAACGGACTCTTAGGAGAGAAATGAGAACGAATCTGGACCGTTGGATTGAATTATGTGGAATTGTATTATGGGGAACTGAATTGTGCAGTTAGTGAAACTGATATGTGCATTAGATGATATTGAAATGTGCATAATAAAAATTTAAGCTCAAGTGTGCATTAGGTGAAACTGAAATGTGCGAAATAAAAGGTAAAAAATAACATCACATCAAATCTTTTATTCTGCACATTTCAGTTTCACCTGGTGCACATTTCAATTTCACCTAATACACAATTTAGCTTCACATAATGCCTACTATATCGTACCCTTTGTGCTGCGCATTTGAATTTCACCGAATGCACATTACAGTTTCATCTAATGCACATTGAATTTCATTTAAACCAAATCTAACGGTCCAGATTCATTCTCATTTCTCTCGTAAGATCATGTTCTTATTTGAACCAAAACCTATATATATATATATATATATAGAATAAGGATCAAATGAGAAGAGTGCTTATCGTAAGAAGTGATAATGCATCCGGTGCGTTCATTTTAAGATCTGTGCATCAGATTAGCAAGAAAGTGCACGGGAAAGTGCAAAGAATATTTAAAAAGTGATGCTAGACGCGGTGGCATTTCCGTAATTAATCAGAACTTTTCTGCCACCGCAAAAAGTGCATCAGAATAGCAAAAAAGTGCATCGGAAATAGGTAAATGTGTAACTTCTCACTTCTCACGTTAAGGTGTCTTCTCATTAGAACCCGACCCTATATATATATATATATATATATATATATATATATATATATATATATATATATATATATATATATAGATAGATAGATAGATTAAAGATCAAATAAGAACAAAGCTTAACGTGAGAACATCACATTTACCCCGATGTGATGCACAAGGAGGTCCGCCTGATGCACTTTTCACGTTCAGCATAATATATATAGGATGCGGTTCCAATGAGAACAATGCTTAACGTGAGAACGTGAGAACACTCACATTTAACCCAATGTGATACACAATAGAGCCCGTCTGATGCACATTTTGATTTTTCTCCACACAAGACAATATAAATAATAGCGGTGGCATTTTGGTAAATAATCTAAATATTATGCTGAACGTGAAAAAGTGCATTAAGCTAGCCTCATTGTGCATCACATCGGGGTAAATGTGGTGTTCTCACGTTAAACATTGTTCTCATTTGATCCTATATATATATATATATATATATATATATATATATATATATATATATATATATGGTATGGATCAAATAAAAACCATTCTTATCATGAAAACTGCAAACCATCCACTTTTTCCACAGCGTGATGCACTATTACGTTTCTGTGTTGCACTTTTCCGCATTGACAGAAATATTTGACTTATTTACATATATATATATATATGAATATATATATATATGTATGTATGTATATATACATATGTAGAGAGAGAGAAGAGAGATTTACTAAATGAGGCTCGCTCAATGCACATTTTCATGTTAGGCATAGTATTTACTAAAATACCACCGTGATTATTTATATTGCCTTGTTTTCAGCAAAGTGAAAATGTGCACGAGACGGGCTCTATTGTGTATCACATTGGGTTAATTGTGAGTGTTCTCACGTTCTCACGTTAAGCATCGTTCTCATTAGAACCGCACCTTATATATATATATATATATATATATATATATATATATATATATATATATATATATATATATGTGTGTGTGTGTGTGTGTGTGTGTGTGTGTGTGTGTGCGCGCGTGCGCGTGCGCGTGTGTGTATGTATGTATGTATGTATTTCACGGCACTTAAAAAATTCAAATTAAATTAGTTTACAATTTGTGCAGTGGTTCTAGATTTATTAAAAATAAATTCATACCTTCCCCATTAATATTTAAATATTGACATGTGATATAATATTAACGTTAATGGAATTTTAATCAATCCAGGATCTGAAACATACGAATTATATCAACTATAACCAAAATTTTGAAAGGTGAAAAGCATCAATGTAAGGCTGCAATGGCTGACAAACTGATCTAAGACGTAAAATGTCATGAATTCATATGATGGATAGTCTACCCGGGGGTATATATCCGAAGGGTTACTACGGGGAGTAATTTAGAGAGAAGCAAGAGCAAGTAAATAAAAGTAGAGAGAGAGTGTATTCAGTGTGTTATCACTTTTCAGCGTGGTTACAAATGAGGAAAATGGGTGCTATTTATAGCAGCAATAAATGCCGGGCAGGGACACGTGTCAAGCGCTCATTGGCCGAGGGGTCACCTCAACTGGTTGGCGCTGGCAACCGCATGTGGCCGCATTTAATGCGGCTGTTGGATGGGACGTCTGTGCAGAGTACGGTGATCTGTACGCATGTGAGGCGGATATCTTGTCGAGTGAGATGTCTTCGGTCATAGGGCAGTAGCCGAAGGCTCCTCCAACCGAGGGCACCTTGGTGCCGAGGGCTTACAGTACCGAGGGCTATTGTTTTCGCCGTTTTCTCCCAGTTTCTTAGTTTGCTTGAGGAACCCGCTCTGTGAGAATCTGGAGCCTTCGGCCAGGGGGCCGAAGGCACCCCTGGCGCGTTGCGCGGGCTGCTTGATACTCGGGGCGCTGTGATTTGGGCCTGTTGGGCCTTCGCTGGAGTAGTAGGAGTCTGTGGGCCGGGGGTTCCTGGGCCATATACTCCATCAGGAGTCCCTCACTCCTTTTGCCGAAAGGTACTTGAGGGAAAAGGAGTAATTTGTGCTCGCTCTTTGATGTTGTCCCGTCGTGATCCCTGAAGTTGGTGAGGAGTTGTTGCTTTTATGTCCCTGCCGAAGGCAGTCCCTCAGTTACCCACTTGTCGGGACTTGAGGGCTTGCTTTGTTGTTTGTTGGAATTTCACAGATTTTGTAATTTAATGATTTTGCCGAAGGGGTCCTCCAGTCCCCCACTCCTTGAGGCACTTGTAAAGTGGTGAAAAGGAGTAAAGTAGTTACGTTGCTGTTGTGGGCTGAAGGCTGACGCTTTTCGTTTCATTTTGGGGGGATGCCTCGTTAAAAACCTCATTAGGAAAAACCCTTTGGGAAAAAATCCTAATGAGGGAAAAAGAGTGCACCGAATTCCCCCAATGATGAATCGAAAATGTCAAACCTTGGTAAAAAATGGAGATTGGCGGGAATGCCGAAGGCTCTCTCTTCTGAGTGCTCCTGTGTTGATTAGCCGAAGGCTGGCTTTTGATGTCCTGGTGGCGCCGAAGGGGAGCCCCTCAATCCAGGGATCGAGGGCCTGCCAGATGAGGGCAGCAGTGAAGCTGTTACCGGGGGGTCCACTGTTTGTTGATGAAGTGGTGATGAAGATACCCGAGGGCCATGGGCCATCCGTCAATGAGGCACTCCCCGGGGGCTATCCGATTTTGCAGTGCTGAGGGGAAAATCCCGAGGGGTACCCTGATATGCAGCCCTAGGGATCTGAAGGAGTGATCCCGAAGGCGTGTGTAATGTGCGGTGTGGGGCACAACCCGGGGGCACTTCTGGGTGAGTGCACCCGGAGGCTATCCTTGATGAAGTGGAGTGAAGTAGAAAACCCGGGGGTTTCCAAAATATAGCCGTTGAAAATATAGCCGTTGGAATATGTAACGACAGGATATAGCCGTTGGGGGGGGGGGGGGGGTGGCACACGTGGCGTGTGATGGCTGGTTGTTCGTGGGCGGCGTCACCGGTTGGGTGAAACGGCGGTGTGTAATGATGGCGTCCATCCGGAGGCCCGGAATCCAGGCCCAAGCCCGGATTCATCACCTATAAATACCCCAAGGCCAGGCATTCCTCCGTGTGCGATAAACTTGTTAGCGAAGCTCTGTCAATTTTTCTAGAGAGAGAAAGTTCAGCCTTCGGTCAAAACTCAGCTTTCGAGGTCAGTGCTCCCTGCCTTTCTCCTTCTAGCATAGCTGTACTGTGCCCTTAGTTTAGGAGATAGAAAAGTTAGGAAACACTACCATCTACGAGCCCTCGAACAAGGGTGCGAATGTCGTCCCAGAGTGACTCTCAGGACATCTCGAGGACGCCCTCGATGGAGGATGAAGGCATCTCCGATGTGGAGTCAAGCAGTGGTCAGCCCTCGGATTGTGGTGATGCAGCCCTCGCCACTGAGGTGCAGAAGGATCTGACGACTGAGGCCGAGGCGGAGGAATTCGAGCGAACTGCCGAGGATGAAGAGTTGGCCCTCGCCGTCCAAGTTGCTGAAGAGGAGGAGGAGAAGGAGAGGGCGAAGGTCACTGTGGCCGTCCTTCCCCCTCGGGGTGCTGGTGAGGCCAGTACTTCCCAGCCGCTGAACGCGGTTCCCATCCGGGTGGCCCCCGGGAAGAAGAAGGCCAAGGCGGCTGTCCCCAAGAAGAAGGTCATAGCTGCTGATCAGGGGAAACCCGTAGATATGCCGGAGGGGTATTCCTGGCTCAACACGGCTGCCTTGGAGATAAGGTCGAAGGCAGACAGGGCGGACCTCTACGTGACGCAGCTACATGTAGGGCCCTCGGCCGAGGTGGTCGAGCCGGGAGTTGACGATGTGCTCTCTCGGGCGCCTGAAGGGTGCATTGCAGTACACGTGCTGTCGGTCTCCATGGGCCTTCGGTTCCCGCTGCACCCCTTCCTCCGGGAGTACCTGAGGTTCGTTGGCTTGGTGCCCTGCCAGCTGACACCTAACAGCCATTCCTACGTGGCGGGTTTTTTAAACCTCTGTAGGGACCGAGGGGTGACCCCCAGCCTGGACTTGTTCTTCCAGAGCTTCAACCTCTGTCGAGGGGGTCACGCGAATGCCGAGGGCTTCGCCAACCTGCAGCAGGTGGCCAGGTGGAAGCTGTTTACGGAGGCGCCTTCGTCAAACAAGGGCTGGAAGGAGCGCTGGTGCTATGTCAGGGTTGCTGAGAACCCATTCCCGGTGGAACTTCGGGATCGCTTCCGTCGGCATCCGAAGGTTGGAAGCGCCGCCCTCGAAAAAGACGGCCTGGTGATAGCGAAAATCCCGGAGGGTCGCACCAAGCAGGTCTCCATCAAAGACTATACTGCCGACAAGGGATTCTACGCCCTCGGCTTCCGGAGATACCGATTTATTGGTGAAGCGGATGAGAAGTACCCCGTTTTTGCTGAGGCCTTCGGGGGAACAGGAGGTAGTCTACGAGGTCCCTTAGCACATAGCTTATCCTGTTCGTGTTTTTTTTTTGTTCTTTGTGCCTTCGGTCTGCGACCCCTCGATTCTAACCCCATTCCTTTGTTTTTCGCAGGTGTCCCAGTGAAAATGATGAATGTTAGAGGCCTTGCAGACTTGAACAAGAAGAAACCCTCCAAGGGCCCGAGGGGGGCGGTTGCCGGTGTCCCAAAACCCGCCGGTGACTTCTTCAAAAAACCGGAGGGGCCGTCGGTGGGCCCAAGCACTGATGCTGCTGCTGCCGCCAAAAGGAAGGGCTCGGGCAGAGATCCCGAGGGCAAGAAGCCTAAGACCGGGGATACCGGGAAGAAATCCCCCCGGTGATCATTGTTGATGAAGGCCCTGCCCCCGGGGCAGATGAGGACATGCAGGTGGCGAAGGTGCCGCCGGGAGTTCAGGGGCCATCTTCCGAGGTCCTCATGGTTTCCCTCCCGGCTGGTACGGCCGTGATGAACGGTACGGCCGACCCGAGGGCGCTTCTGAGAGGCATTACCCTCGAGATTGACAGGGTTTCCCTCGGGGCTGATGAAGACGAAGCCCTCGAGGACAGGATCCTCCGGTCCTCCCTCACAGTAAGTCTTTTACGCCTATTTCTTTCCTTTTTACTTCGAGCTAAGAAACCATATTTGGCCTTGCTAACCCCTTTGTTTTTGTAGACCTGCATTGCCCTCGGGGAGCAAGCCCGGCGGCTAGAGGAGTGGCGCCTTCGCAAGGCCGAGCAGGAGGCCAAGATGCGGGAGCTCATCCGCCAGAATGCAGACGCTGTTCGGCAGATGGCCATGCTGGAGGAGAGCCTTCGACAGATGACCCTGCGGGCGGAGGCCGCAGATCGGGGTAGGGCAGAAGCCGAGAGGTCCGCAGCTGAGGCCTTGGAGAAAGCTGCCAAGGAAGCCGAGGCCGCGAAGGTTGAAGCCGTCGAGAGAGCCCGAGAGGACGCAATCTCGGGGTTCTTGGCAGGGGGATGGCGGTCCGAGGAGCACAAGCAATGGCTGTCCTCGGTCGTCGAGTCCTCGGTCGACGAGTGGTGTGATGGGCCTGGCGTGGAGTGGGTTTCCCGAAAGGGTAAACAATACTACGATGGGGGCGAGTTTTTCACTCAAGCCCTCATCTATCGAAGGATGGCTCGCCACTTGAAGATCGAGCCAAAGGACTTTGACCCGGCAGCATACGGGCTCCCCCCTACATCCAGACATCCGCGTTCCTCTTCCCCCCGATGTCGAGAGGCCAGACCTAGAGGACTCTGAGCTCATGAAGGAAGCCGAGGGCGACGAACCTGAGGCCGACGCAAAAGTGACCTCGAAGCCATCGGGGGAGGCGGCCCCCGGGAGTAACATGATTTGATATGTACTTTTTATCATGTAAACATATATTTGTAATGATGACATTATTCATCCCTCGGCTTCGGCCTGCTTGTAATTTCGCACTTACTCTTATTTTTCATGAAATGCATGCTGCCTCCGGGCTTTTCATCTTCGAATGCGCCTTATGTTTTGAATGTATGCCTTCTCCTTTGAATGTATGCCTTCGGTATTTTTGAATGTATGTCTAGGACTTAGAATACTATCTGATTGTAGCTAGCCCTTAGGAGCCTTCGGTAGTTGGGCACCCTCTGCTGGATATGCAAACGATGGTTCGGCAGCAATTAGGACTTAGAAATTTTTTTCTAAGTGTAGCACAGCATGAGGCCTTCGGGCGTTTGTAGTAACCCACATCCTAGGACTTAGAAAGATCTCTAAGTGTAGATTCCCCCTTGAGAGCCTTCGGGATACGGCGCCCATTCCTGATGTGTGAATGTTGGACCGAGGGCCCAATGCACAGGACTTAGAGATTCTTGAGTGTTGATTCCTTGTGAACTGTAGCCCTCGATTGATAGGTAGCCTTCGGCAATTAGGTCCCTTGAGATGAGGGTGAAATATGTAGGACTTAGAAAATCTTCTAAGTGTAGAGTTTCCCTCGAGAGCCTTCGGGAGGTGGCATACCTCCATGATGTATGAGTAGCTGACCGGGGGGAAAACATGTAGGACTTAGAAAATATTCTAAGTGTAAAGTCTCCCTTGGGAGCCTTCGGGAGATGGCATCCCTTCTTGATGTATGAGTAGTTGACCGGGGAAAACATGTAGGACTTAGAAAATCTTCTAAGTGTGAATTTTTCCTTGGGTGCCTTCGGGTGATAGGTGCCCTCTGATTCCACATCACTTTGCGAGATGCCCGGGGGCTACTCGTTTAGGACAGAATACCCCCCCCATTTTTTAAGTGTTGTTGTATTGCATGGCCTTCGGCCACCATATTCCCTTGGCTGTAATATTGGTTGGGCCGGGGGCCCAATCTTTAGGACTTAGAATTTTTTCCAGTGCTGCTTCCCTGTGTAGCCTTCGGGTGCCCGGGGGCTGCTCCTTCAGGACTTTGAATTTTTCTAAGCATAAATTGATGTTGAATCCTGTTGTTGCGAAGAAGGCCGATGAGGAGTGTGTGCCCTCGGCATACACTTTAAAAGTTGTAGAATTTGACCCTTGTCATGGGGAAAGAGCCCTCGGTATTTGTGCATAACAGATGCCTTCGGTGTTTGTTTGAAGTACCGTTTAGTGGACCTTGGATAGTCCAGTCCCTTTGTATTGTTGAAGCCCTCGGTGTTTTTGTGACCGGAGGTGACCAGGTAGTGGATTTAGCCGTTTCCTGATGATATTTCTTTGAGTAGTATCCTTCGGGAAATAGGAGTCTTCAATTACCGGAGGTGTTCCCGTGGGGAGCCCTCAGCATGTTGTGATTTTGTTGGAGTGTACTCTTTGATTTCTTGCTGAGTCTACTCCCCTTCACCCCCCCCCCCCCCCCCCCCCTTTTTTTTTGGTGGTGAAGGGAAGGCATCAAGAAACTTGGTTTCTTGGTAAGGCTGGGCCTATTAGGAGACCATCAGAATACACCAATGGCTCTCCTCCCTCGGGTTAACCTTCCGAGTTCCGAGGGGATCGAGGGACGTTTCCTGGGCACAAGATATGGTGGTCCGTAACCTGCCTCCCCTTGGGGGATGGCGCAAAAAGCACCTCATTTTTGAAAGTCGTCCCCTCGGCGCCAGACATAGTCCATGGCCTGCCACACCCTTGGGGTGGTGGCGCGGGGAGCGTTTCGGTTTGGAAGTCGAATCCTGGGCATTTCTCATACCTGTCATACCCTGGGGGTAGTGACGCGGATAGCGTTCCGTTTTTGAAAGTCGAATCCTGGGCATTTCTCATGCCTGTCACACCCTGGGGGTAGTGACGCGGAAAGCGTTTCAAGGAAGGGTTTTCATTTGCACACTAGCTGCAAATGGCCGGGGGCACTACGTGCCGCCGGCACCGATGGTGGCGCCTTCGGTATGTGCGTCCTCGTGGGGTACGGCTTTTGGAAACAACACTTGGTGTTAGTTTCGATGTGTAGCCCCCGGTACTTGGTACCGAGGGGTCTTCTGTAGGAACACTTGGTGTTCTCCTTTGTTGCAGTTGATGGAGGTGTCTACCCTCGGCACTTGGTACCGAAGGGTCCTCAAATGACACACTTGGTGTTTCCCAATAGATGTTTGGAAGTTGATAGGAGAGCATCTCCCTGGCACTGGGTGCCGAGGGGTCTTCTTTGAAACATTTGTGTTTTTCTCTTCGTTTCGATGTTTGATGATGGAGGTGCACCCTCGGCACTGGGTGCCGAAGGGTCTTCTGTAGGAACACTTGGTGTTCTCATTTTTTCTTTTTTTTTATGTTGAAGGTGGGGATGTACCCTCGGTACTGGGTGCCGAAGGGAAATGAAATACATGGTGTTCCTTATTGTTGGTGATAGGAGTTCCCTCCCTCGGTACTTGGTACCGAGGGGTCTTGACTGAAAACACGTGGTGTTTTCACTGTTTGGTGTTGATGGTGTCTGCCCTCGGCACTTGGTGCCGGAGGGGGTTCTTCTCGTGGTGAGGCCTGGGGCCTGTAATCAGTATGAGGGCTTGATGCCTTGAATGTATCTTCATTCTTCGAATTTGAAGGCCTTGGGCCATAGGATAGTACATTCACTAGTTATGAGGGCTTGGCCGCTCTTACATTATTGATAAAATTTAACTAAGTGGTGTACATTCCAGTGCCTAGGGACTTCTTTCCCATTTGGGCGTTTGAGCTTGTAGGTCCCGGGTTTGATGATGGCTGCTATGATGTATGGGCCTTCGAATTTTGGTGCCATTTTTCCTCCCTCGGTTGGTTGGCTGGCTTCCCTCCTCCGGAGGACATAATCCCCCACTTGAAATTCTCGGGTGCGAACTTTGGCGTCGATGTAGCTTTTAACTTGCCTTCGGTAGTTTTCTGCCCGGATGAAGGCATGCTCCCGGCGTTCTGAAATGAGGTGGAGGTCGAGGGCCATGTTGCTGTCGTTGACCTCGGGGTCATACTGGATCACCCTTCGGGTAGGAAGGGTGACTTCCGTAGGAGCTTTGGCTTCAAAACCGTAGCAGAGGGAGAAGGGTGTTTCACCTGTAGCTCGCCGAGGGGTGGTGCGGTAGGCCCAAAGGATGTTGTGAAGTTCTTCCACCCAACCACCACCCTCGGCCTCCAGCTTCTTTTTTAAGCCCTCGAGCAAGGTCCGGTTGGCGTTCTCTACTTGCCCGTTGCCTTGAGGGTAGGCAACGGAGGAGAAGGTGTGTTTGATGCCCCATGCCTCCAGAAGGGCACAGAAGGGGGCTGCCTCAAATTGTGTCCCATTGTCGGAGATGATCTGCTGGGGGACGCCAAACCTTGTGAGGATGTTCTTGAGGACGAAGTGACGGCACTTCGCCTCTGTGATGCTGGCGAGGGGTTCAGCCTCCACCCACTTGGTAAAATAGTCGACGGCCACAATGATGTATCTGTTGTTGGAGGTACCCCTCGGCAGAGGGCCCACAAGGTCTATCCCCCATCGAGAAAATGGGACAGAGGTGCTGATGGGGGCGTAGTTGACCGCTGGCCTGCCGGGGGCTTTCTGGAAATGTTGACACGCGGTGCACCTCCGGGCAAGGTCAGCACAATCCCTGGCCATGGTTGGCCAGAAGTAACCCTGGAGAATGAGCCTTCGGGACATGGAGAAGGGTCCCTGGTGAGCTGAGCAAGTGCCACTGTGCACTTCCTCCATTGCGACCTCGGCTTCATCTGGATGAAGGCACCGAAGTAGCGTACCATTGTAAGATCGTTTGTAGAGCCTTCCATCTTCGATGGTGTAGCTGGGAGCCCTCAGTTTTGCCAGTTTAGCGCGGGCCTCATCCTCGGGTAGCTGCCCTGTGGAGATGAAGGCGGTGATATCTGAGATCCAATCCTCCTGTCGTTGTTGTATGTTCATAACGGGGCTCGCATGGATGCTTGAGAGGCTGAGTTCCTCGATTTTGGCAATTTTGGAGATGTGCTCGGGGGAGTCAGCCGAGAGCTTAGACAATATGTCGGCCTCGGAGTTCTGAGCCCTCGGTATTTGAGTAAGAGAGTGTGCCTCAAATACCTTAAGCAACTCCTTGGCCGCTTCCTTGTACTGTTTCATTCTTCCCTCCTTGGCCTCATATTCTTCGGAGATTTGGCCAACGACCAACTTGGAGTCGCATTTGATGTGGATCTGCCGAGCCCTCATGTTGGCAGCCAGCCGAAGGCCACATAGGAGGGCCTCATATTCGGCCTCATTGTTGGAGACTTTGAAGGAGAAGCGGATTGCATAGTAGGCCGTGAAGCCCTCGGGAGTAATGAGGACTACCCCTCCTCCGCATGCTTTGGTCGCGGAGGAGCCATCAGTGTAGAGGGTCCACCAGTCGTCCGAGGTAGCCGAGGGCTCCCCGTCCGTGGCTGCCCTTGCGGTACATTCCGTCACAAAGTCTGCTAGGGCTTGGCCCTTGATGGCAGCCTTGGACAGATGTCAATGTTGTACTGGCTCAAGAAGATAGCCCATTTAACCATGCGGGAGGAGCTGGTGGGGCTCCTCATGAAGGCGCCGAGGGGTTGATGAGTGAGGACCTGAACTGGGTGAGCCTGAAAGTAGTGGCCCAGCTTCTTGACAGTCCAAACGATGGCCAACACCGTTTTCTCCACAGGGGAGTACCTGAGCTCGGCCTCCCTTAGGGTCTTGCTAACGTAGAAGATGGCATGTTGGATGCCGTCTTCCTCCCGGATGAGCACAGAGCTGATGGCCGCCGGGCTGACCCCAAGGTAGAGGTAGAGGGTCTCCCCTACCTTGGGTTTGGAGAGCACAGGAGGTGAAGATAGATATCTTTTGAGCTCGTCGAAAGCCCCCTGGCATTCCGGAGTCCATAGAAAGCCAGTCGTCTTCCTCATGATCTGGAAGAAGGGTAGAGATTTCTCCGCCGATTTAGATAGAAAACGGTTGAGGGCTGCCAGGCGGCCCGTCAACCGTTGGACTTCCTTCACATTGCGTGGGGGCTCCATATTGATGATGGCCTGGATCTTCTCGGGGTTGGCCTCAATACCCCTCCGGCTCACCATGTAGCCTAAGAATTTGCCCCCTTGGACGCCGAAGGTGCACTTCTTCGGGTTTAGCCGAAGGTTGAATTTTTGCATGATGGCGAAGATTTCCCGGAGGTCGTCAGCATGGCTGGAAGATTGCTTGCTCTTGACGATCATGTCGTCGACATAGGCCTCCATGGTGCGCCCTAGGACGGCTTGAAAGACCCGGGCCACCATCCGGGTGTAAGTGGCCCCCGAGTTCTTTAGGCCGAAGGCCATCACTAGGTAGCAGAAGATGCCCTCGGGAGTCATGAAGGCAGTTTTTTCGGCGTCCTCCTCGTGCATTAATATTTGATGGTACCCTCGGAAGGCATCGAGGAAGGACATGATTTCACACCCCGCGGTCTCATCCACCAATTGATCAATGTTTGGTAGAGGGAATGGATCCATGGGGCATGCTTTGTTGAGATCGGTGTAGTCCACGCACATGCGGAAGGTAGGGGGCTTCTGGGCGAGGACTACATTTGCTAGCCATGAGGGGTATTTCACCTCCTTGATGTGCTTGATTGAGAGGAGCATGGCGACCTCCTTCTTCACGAATTCCCTCCTCTCGGCGGAGAGGGGTCTCCTTCGTTGTTGTACTGCTTTTGCCGAAGGGTCCACCGATAGGCGGTGGGTAATGACCCTTCGGCTGATTCCCGGCATGTCCTCCGGCCCCCATGCAAAGACAGTGGAGTAGGCGCGGAGGGCGTCGGTGATACCGGTCTTCAAATCTTCAGGGAGCTGGGCTCCAATCTTCACCACTCTCTCCGGCTGGGCCGGATCGAGCGCAAAGTCTTCTACGTCCTCGGCCGGTTCAGCCCTCGGCCTTCTTTCCTCTTGGTCGACGGCTCCGGTGATGGTGTCAACACGGAATTCCGTCTTGCTGACCTTCTTAGTGACCTGAAGATAGCAGGCGCGGGCAATTTTTTGGTTCCCCCGGGAGTAGCCAATGCCCCCCTCGGCGGGAAACTTGAGGCAGAGATGCCTCATGGAGATGATGGCTTCGAGGTCCTCGAGGGCTGGCCGGCCGAGGATGATGTTGTGAACGCAGTCAATGTTGACGACGACGAACTCCACCTCGAGCTGGGCTCTATGGAGCTCGTCGCCGAAGATCACCGGGAGGGTTATTACCCCCTCGGAATCAATAGTATCGCCGGTGAAGCCGGCAAGAGGGGTCTTAATGGGCCGAAGGGACCCCCTCTCCAGATGCAGCTCTCTGAAGGTGCTGAGGTACATTACATTGACGGAGCTGCCCGTGTCAACGTATGTTCGGTGAATGATGGTGTCGTTGATCTCCGTTCGAATCACCAAGGCATCCCTGTGAGGAGAAGAAGTAGGAGGGAGATCCGCGTTGGTAAAGGTGATGGGTTCCTCCCTCAGTCGCTTTACCGGGGCCATATGAGTGACTTCCCCCACGTAAAGCGATTGAGCCCACTTCTTTCGTTGGCTGGTGGAATCGCCCCCTGTATTGCCACCGGTGATCATGAGGATGTGGCGTTTTTTCTCCTGGTAGTGGGGGTATTCCTCCTCCTCTTCTTCCAAGTTTCCAATCTCCCTTTTCTTGCCGAGGGGGATGGTATTCGGGTTTACCCAAGCGTTCACCTTCGTGTGATGCCCTCGGGGAGGCCCCTGATGAGAAGGTCCCTCCTGCCGAGGGCTCTGGACAAATTGGGACAGGTGCCCTGCTTATATTAACCTCTCGATGGCCGTCTTCAGCTGATGGCAGTCATCGGTCCTGTGCCCCTGGTGCCGATGGAAGCGACAGTAGGGGAACTGAGGGTTGATAGCGTGTACCTCCGGGGGTGCGCGAGAATCGCGCTCAACGAGGCCCCTCTCCTCGGCAAAATCGAGGATGATGCTGACGGGGTGCGCCAATGGGGTCCGAGGGCGGTCCAGGAGAATGGGCTGGGCCCAAGTCTTAGGGTTGCTCCTATAACCTCCCCCGGGCTTGGCTTGGCCTTGCCGAGGGCGGTCATCAGAGGGTCCCGAAGCCTTGGGGCGATTTGGAGGAGCCCCCGGCCCTCGGTTATGCTTGTTGTCAGCTCTCGGGGGCTGCTGGTCCGGATGCTGGTGATACTTCTCCACCTCCCCGGCCTCAGCATATCGGTCCCCCCGCTGCAAGGCCCTTATGTAGTCGCGGGGGGGTTCAATGATGAGGCTCCTTGAAAAGTTGCCGGTGCGGAGGACGGTTTGTAGGAGGGCCAGGAGGGTCCCGTCATCAGCGCCGTCGACCTTGTCGGCCTCCGTCCTCCAGCGCTCCAGGAAATCCCGAAGGGTCTCATCCTTCTTCTGACGTATTGTTAGGAGGTGGGAGAAGTGCTTCCTTGTGCGACGCCTCCCGGCGAATTGCGTCAAGAATCGTTGGGCGAGTTCTTGCCATGAATCAATGCATCCCTCGGGCAGCCTGTTGAACCATTCGTATGCTGGTCCCTCTAAGGTGGAGAGGAACCATCGACACAAATATTCGTCTGATGCCCCCACCATCATCATGCTGTTCTGGTATTTGCTGTAGTGCTCCTGGGGGTCCGTTTTCCCGCTGTAGGGCTGTATGTGTTGCCCTCGGTATTTCTCCGGGATCCGGGCCACCAATACCCTTGGGGTAAATGGCGTCCGAGTCCGAAGTTGGATGACGGGTTCCCCGGAGCCCTCGGCCACCTTCTTCTGTAACTCCTCCATTTTGGCCATCATGGCCTCGTATTTGAGATCTGAGTGAGGGGTGGAGGTGGTGGCGTGAGCTTTGTTGGACTCCATTTCGTCAAGCCGGCGCTGGAGGGCCGCAATAATCTCGTCCCGGGAGTCCCTCGGGAGGGTCTCCGCCCCCTGCGAACGAACCCGGGCCGAGTGGGCCTGGTTGATTTGGTGCCGAGCATCATCGGCATGAAGGGGCGCCTTGCCTTTGTCCCGAGGGGGACGCTCCTCGTCTGCCCTCGAAACAGATCCCCCGCTTTCCTGGGGCCTTTGAAGTGCTTTCCCCCCGAGGCGGTCTTGGACCCCTCGGCGGTCTGGCCCTCCTCCGAGCCGGTTGAGGGCGGAAGTACGGGGCCTCTCCCTGTTGTCATTATGGCGGTCCCGGGATTGAACTTCCTGGGAGGATGTTTCTTGGGCCACCACCCCTTCGTCGTTTCTCACCCGAGGGGTGGGATTTCCGAAGGGGTGTGGCAGAGGGGGAAGTATGATATTTTCCCCGATCTGAGGGTGAGCTGGAGCCAGGGTGCCGAAGGCACCCGGGTTCTGGGTGAGCGTTTGGATGAAGGCGGAGAGCGCCGATTGTACGTCGATGGTGAGAACCGGAGGGCTGACTTGGTCATCGCTCCGGTTTTTCTTCTTGGCCTCGATGCCGAGGCGGGCATCGGGGGCGTTTTGTTGGATCTGAAGGCGTAGGTCGACAGCCGCCTGTTCCAGCCCAGCGAGGACACCGCCCTCGGGAGCCCTGTGAGAGGCTTCGGGGGCGTTGACGTCGCCGAGGGGCAGGTTCTTGTCTTCTACGTTCTTTGAGTTGGCACGCGTTGTCCTCACCATTTTGATAGAGGGCTAGTGTTTTGTGTTTGGTCGAGGGGGAGGGTTTCTTACTCGATTGTTCAACCTCTCAATGAAAGCACCAAATGATGGATAGTCTACCCGGGGGTATATATCCGAAGGGTTACTACGGGGAGTAATTTAGAGAGAAGCCAGAGCAAGTAAATAAAAGTAGAGAGAGAGCGTATTCAGTGTGTTATCACTTTTCAGCGTGGTTACAAATGAGGAAAAAGGGTGCTATTTATAGCAGCAATAAATGCCGGGCAGGGACACGTGTCAAGCGCTCATTGGCCGAGGGGTCACCTCAACTGGTTGGCGCTGGCAACCGCATGTGGCCGCATTTAATGCGGCTGTTGGATGGGACGTCTGTGCAGGGTACGGTGATCTGTACGCATGTGAGGCGGATATCTTGTCGAGTGAGATGCCTTCGGTCATAGGGCAGTAGCCGAAGGCTCCTCCAACCGAGGGCACCTTGGTGCCGAGGGCTTACAGTACCGAGGGCTACTGTTTTCGCCGTTTTCTCCCAGTTTCTTAGTTTGCTTGAGGAACCCGCTCTGTGAGAATCTGGAGCCTTCGGCCAGGGGGCCGAAGGCACCCCTGGCGCGTTGCGCGGGCTGCTTGATACTCGGGGCACTGTGATTTGGGCCTGTTGGGCCTTTTGGGCCTGTTGGGCCTTCGCTGGAGTAGTAGGAGTCTGTGGGCCGGGGGTTCCCGGGCCATATACTCCATCATCATATATTTTACTTTTTTTAAATATTAATAAATTTTATTATACTAATAAACTTTTGTGAAGTTATATCATCAAAGACTAGCGATAAAATAAATAAAAATGAAATTTTATCAATCATGAACATGGAATATCAGATATATTCAAAGGGGCCTGTAACATAAAGTGTATCGATAAAAATGTGTATCAATATAGGACCTAAATGATTAAGAACTATTAATCTCAGGCCTAAAATATATATCCTAGATGTTGATGTGTTTTATTAATTAATTCCATTATGATTTTTTTTTTACAGAAACTTGTTAATTCTCTAAGACTAAATAAAATTTAAAAATTTAAAATAAAAATTATTAAACTTTAATGAAATTTAGATCTTAGATTGATAGTTTTTGATCATTTAGACCCTATATCTTCACAATTTATCTTCCATACCTCTTATTGATGGTGGACTAACTTCTAGGTCTTGAATTGATAAAATCTCATAAAAATAAAGAAATGAAGATATGTTATTGGGTACATGTAATTTATATATTTGATTGATAGTTTTTAATCATTTCGATCTATTGACAATATTCATATCTTAAGTTCTTGATTATTAGTATATTTTAGAGTACGAAAAAAGCTGGTAACTGAAAATAAGAGAATACAAAGCACTTGTGTTGACGAAGAAAAATAGCACCACCACCATCCCAAATTGATTTGCAAAATTGATTTATTTATTTATTGATTTATTTATTGATTTATTTATTGATTTATTTATTTATTTATTTATTTATTTATTTATTTATTTACTTGTTTATTTATTTATTTATTTATTTATTGCACTAAGGGAGTGTTTAAAATTTAGTATACTTCTGCTTCTGCTTTATTTTTTAAACTGAAGTTGAATCAAGACCAATTTTTCAAAAGCTCGCCCTCGACTTTTAAAAATTGCTTATACGAGGATTCCGAAACACTTAGAAGTTGTTTTGCACTTTCATTCAAACACTACAAGATACAAAGTATGCTATTGCTCCTGCAAGAAGTAGACATAGTTTTACGAAAAATAGATCCAAACAGTCCTTATTACTTACAAGTATAAAGAAGTAGATCTAAACAACTCTTACTTATTACTACCTCCGTCCCTCCAAGATTGGGACAAAGAAGAGTAGTGCGGTTTTTAATAAAAACAGAATTATGTGATTGATAATGAATTGATAAAGTGAAAATAAAGTAAAAATTAATTAGAGTCACACATATATTACTAAATATGACATGAGACAATTTTAATGAAACAGATGAAAAAAGGAAAAATGATACTCCCTCCGTCCCTTAAAGGTTTGCCAAGTTTGACCGGCACGTAGAATAATAAATTAAATTTTTTTTGGTAAATATTTGTGCAGAGGAGGCAGAAATAACAGGAAACACAAATTGATTGATTAAAAGGGAGAGTGACAAAGTTTTTGAGACAACCAAAAAGAAAAGTTGACAAAGTTATAAGAGACGAGTAGAATTAGAGTGTGACACAAAGAATATTAAGCGAAATAATGTAGTCCTATATATATTTAGGCAATCAGGCTTACCTGCTGCTAGAACCAAATTCCATTCATCTATCAATCTCATTGTTATTCTATAGCCTTTGAATCAGCTAAAGCAGAAGATGAGTTCCTGGGATTTGTGGGTAGAGGAAGCTCTTTCCAGACTCCATTCTCTCAAACTCCTCCGAGCTATTAGGCCCATCCTTCCCTTAAACACCACCCAACCCGGCGTGCAAGCAAGCGGCCGCCGCCACTCTTTTCCCGGCAATGACCAGCTCCAAGTGTTCAACGATTTGCGCCTGTGGGACAGGGCCTCAGTTGAAGTCTTCATTGCCGAAGCTACTTTCCAAAAATGGATGCAAGATGCACCCAGTTCTGGTAATATATTGCATGCTTCTCGTCTGCTCATTTTATATAAAGGTTTTCTTCGATTTCATGATTAAGTACACACTTCTCCTTGATTTTAAACACAACTTACGATTTAGTCAAAATATCTCCATGGACATTTCCTCTTCCTCAAGTTTGAGTGAAACTGGACTTTGGGTTCGTATATACTCCATATATTATTGTTGTTTAGATACAAAAGAAAATACTTGTACATGACCAGACATTTACCAGACCGGACCATACTAGTTCAGATCAAACTAAACCTGACTTAAACAGATCAGATCAGACCAGACTAATAAATTTCAGTCCAATTAATTTAAAAACATCCTAAGTTTATGGGGTGTTTGTCTTGTTACTCTTGTAACATGATTTGCAGATGTTTGGAGTTACTTTTTAATTTTTACTTGGATGAGTTTAAGTATCAAACTTAATCAGATCAGAACAGACTTAAATAAATCAAATCAGTACAAACTTAAACAAACTAAATCACATCTGATCACTTTGACAGTTGTAAAATGCACATACACCTGACATCTACGAGACCAGCGTACCAGATCATATACGTTCAGACCAAGCCAAACTTAAACAGAGCAGACCGGATCAGACCATATCAGACCGAAAAATTTCAATCCAATTTAAAATATCCTTAAAAGTTGATACATATAGAACCATGAATACACATATATATACTTGATATAAGTAATATGCATTAATTAGTTAATACTTACTAATTATACTCCCTCCATCCCAAAAACAACTTCCCACTTTCCTTAAATGGATGTCCCAAAATTAACTTCACACTTCTTCCCACTTCCTTATTTGGCAAATTATCAACATCAAAACAGTGTCAAACAGTGACAAACAGTGTTAAACAGTGTCCAAACAGTGCTAAACAGTGTCAAAATAGTAAAAATTTGGGAAAGTCAAACCAAAATTTTAATCTACCTAAATGTGTGTGCTAGTCAAACTGAGAAGTTGTTTTTGGGACGGAGGGAGTAAATAATACACATAAATTAGAAATTGAATATTTAATAATTATGAATGTGATTTCTTCCAAAAAAAAAATAACTATGAATGTGATTACAAATGTAAGTATAACCCCACACACACACACTTAATGTAGTTACACCATAAAATTAAACAAATTTATAAGTTAGGGAATAAAATGTTTTTATTTAGACTCGAATTTTCTGATCTGGTTTGGTTTGATACATGTCTGAACTGTTCTGACTTGATCTGATTTGATTTGATCTGATCTAATTTGATCTGATTTGATCCGATTATGAATGTGTTTGCGAAATTTTTCTTATTTTTTATAGGAGACGACCAGCTGCCTGGCGATGAAAATGTTTGGGCGGGTGACGACGATGGGGCTTCTGGTGAAAAATACAGGAAGTTACTTTTATTCTCTGGAAGTAATTACTTGGGATTGAGTTCTCACCCAAGTATCGTCAAAGCAGTAACACAGGTGAAATGTTTATCACAACACAATAAATTGTAATTAATGAGGAAATAGTATATATAGAAATTAGAAATCGTATTTGTTCATTTTGATATATAAATTACTACTAAATGAAGAAAAATACTCCATAACATTAATTCTTAGCTCCATTTACTTTCTCCAAAACATATTGAATGTAATGAATGGATTGATTTATTCTATTATTCAGTACACACCATTGTTATCAAATTCATATCCCAATTAATTAAAGTCATGTAGTCCGATCAATTTATTGTGAAACGAAACATGCAACACAAATGATATGGAAATTCGACGCATTAGCTCCGTGTGATTTAAAAAATGCGTCACCCTCCTGTGTTTTAATTAATTATGCGCAAAATCCCTTCTATGAACAAATTCAATTGTCAAATAAAAGAAAATTGATTAACATTTTTGTATGATTTGGAGACTTTGACATATTTACTTGCATATTCAATCAGAATATTAGAAAAAGTGATTTCAAAATCATTAAATTTATTTACAAAAGGGATTCTGTGCATGATTAATTAAAACACAAGGGGGTTTGATGCATTTTTCAAATCAGAGGGGGCTAATACGCTGGATTTCTATATCATGAGGGGGTTTGGTCCTTTAAACCCCATGCAATAATGTAGGCATGTACCTAATCTCGTCCACTACAAAAAAGTTACGAGATTTGCACGGAATTTGGCACGAACTTACCATTTTTTCGTGCCAAATAGCTCGTGCCAAAGTGTTTTTGGCACAGAATTGGCATATCTCTGCCAAAATCCCTGCCAAATCCCATCCAAAATCTCTTTCAATCCCATGTATTTTTGTAGTGGTCATTATAAAAGACCGCAATGACACTTTTTTTATGATGTAATCAGCTTGTTAATAATACAATTCATTACATATATTATTCTTTCGAAATCAAGTGAAGTTGATATTATCAAGTAAGGTTATTTTGAAGGTAGATTCTATGGTACCCTTACCTTAAAGTACCATACCTTTGTCCACATGGATCAATCAGAATGCTGTAGTTGAATTATTTAAATCTAATATAAAAACGATGTAATGATTTGAACCAATCAAGTGAGTGATAGGTACGGTACCCCATTTTTTAAATGGGTACCGGAGTTGTACCATTTTATTTCAAGACAAATAAATGTACTTAAGAGCATAAGGCCGGGAGCAATTCAGTTCATTATATGGACAAATTGTACGTAACTATTATGTCTATTTCATTTTGTTGTTTAGTATAAATTCACCTCGCTATATATATACTCCCTCCGTTTCTCATATAGCTAACTTGTTATTATGGTTTGCATGACTAGGCCGTGCAAAGGCAAGGAATGGGTCCAAGAGGATCTCCCTTAATATGTGGATATACATATTATCATAGATTATTGGAATCCACTTTGGCAGACCTTAAAAGAAAGGAAGTATGGATCTCTCACATTCCCAAGCACTCTAGCTTGTATCTTCGACCATGTACTTTAAGTTAATGGATGAAAGAAACATAATTGAATATTTTACATATGTTCCTTACTTGTAGTTCAGTATATAGTATACTTCTTATATTATTACATCATTTTACGTGTACACGTCGACTTACACACCACTTCTTTTACCTGTGATTTTCTTTTTTGTAAAGACAATATAATGTTTGTGATCCCGAAAAAATTTATTGTTTGTGGTAAAAACAATTCACTCTTCGGGCACAAACGATTCATCTTTTCGGGTCAGAGACATTTTCCTTAACTAAAATTAAAACAATTGTCTGCGCACAGACAAAAAACAATTGGCGTGTAAGTCGGAGTGTACAAAGAACATTTTACATATTATTAAAGTACAACTCAGTTGTTAGACCGATTTTAGTCCTAACCAAGACCAGACTTAAATTGGCTAGATCAAACTAGATTAAATCAAACCATATTAGCATCTAGCGGCGGACCATATTAGAGTTGTTCAGGTCAGACCGTAGCAAAGCTCATTGATGTAAGACAAAATTAACTTTGTACCCCATTTTAAGGTGATATTAAACTTTACATCTCATTTTTAGAGCAATTAATGTATGCGACCCACCAACTGAAACCTGGTGAAGGAATAGAGTGAAAACTTAATCGGTTAACAATAGAATGGAGTGCATGCATTAACTTTTCTGAAAAATGGGATGAAAAGTCAATTGTATTCTATACTGATATGGTAAAAAATTGTTCACCTTTTCCCATACCAAATACCGTATTCTTGGTGTTGTTCTAGATTATTTTTGTTTCATTTATACTTTGCTAATTCAATAATAGCCACATAAATTAAAGTGTTTTAATAATGGCACAACCCCTTATGTTGCAAACTTAATTAGTCAGTCAGAGCTAATTATTAATTAATACACTAAATTAGTACTTTTATTATATACTATACGGAGTAATACAATAATACGCAGTATATTTGATCTTGAGTTACTCGAATGAAATCTCAAATCTTAATATAATTCCATATATAATTCCATATAGTTGTTTTAACTGATACATTCTCTTTGGTTGTTTTACATATACTGCTAGGATTGCCTTCTCTGTGCATCAGGCTATGCAGCCAATGTGGCATTTATAACAGCTGTGGGCAGTATAAGCCTTCTGTTAGCTGCAGGTGAGAAACCCTTACTGGAAGAGGAAAGGGTGGCCATATTTTCTGATGCTCTGAACCATGCATCAATCATTGATGGTATTCGCATTGCTGAGAAACAAAAGGGTGTTTCTGTTTATGTCTACAGACACTGTGACATGTCCCACCTTAATGAACTATTGTATGTTAAGGCTTTCAATTCTTGTTCCCTTTCTGCTATTTCTTGTTCATGTTTCTTATAATCTTATATTCTTATCTGATCTGATGATTAGTCTTGTAAATGAATTCTTACAGAACTGGATGCAGAATGAAGAAAAAGGTTGTCATCACAGATAGGTTGGCTTAGTCTTAACAACTACGTACTCCTTCCATCAAAATATAGAATGAATGAAAACAAATTTTGATTCATTTTTCTTTTCTTTTTGATTTACTAGTTTGTTTAGTATGGATGGGAACTTTGCACCATTGGGTGAGCTTGTCAAGCTTCGTAACAAGCATGGATTTTTGTTGGCTATTGATGATGTAAGTTTACTTTGAGACGGCTACATGAGCTTTTTATTCCATATTTTAGCTTTGATATCATTGTTATTTTTCCTAAATTATAATTGAGGAAAAATTATTATACACAAACGACATAAATATTTCATATTTTTATTAGATACTAAATCCTTGTCCCTTAATTTTTAGTTCAAAAGTTTTATGAAGCTTTTAAATAATACTTAAGGGAGCTATAATGTTTTATTCAAGCAGAAAAAACTAAACTAATTTAGTTTCGTTTTATGTTTTCTAGCGTCATGAACATAAAAATGACTAAATTCTTGATTTGAAAACAAATAATACAAAAAATCATTGATTTTTAGAATGGGATGTCATTTTTATAGTTTATCTATAGTAGTTAAAAATGTACATAAATTAAATTTGTATAAATTTAAGTAATATCTGGACACTCTCTATATGCACCGATTCAACATTTCTCATATAAAGCTCAAATTGGGCTAGACACAAACCCAGTTGTTCATGGAATCATAGCTGCATCAAATATGGATAATTGGGCTTGTGTCTAGAGTCTAGACCATATATAGAGTCAATAGTTTTATAAGTGCCCCAAATTAAATTTTTATCTACAAACTTTTTTATATTCTTAATTTGCTCCAATAGTTTAAACATATAGTTATTAATTAATGAATTAAAAATCATATTATGTAACCTACCTCAATATGACAATATTGATATTCAAAATATAATTTTTTATGATTAATACTAGCCATATAGATATATGAATTATTAGAGTTATGCATTGATGAACATGAAATTCAAATAAGAACAATATGAACAATTGAAGTACAATACTATTTATTTAATTTATATGAGAGTTTTTATGAAAATACTTCTCACAGCAAACACTTTTTCCTCATCAGGGCCGGTCCTAAAAAGCGGAGGCCGTGTGCAAGAGAAAAAATTAGGCCTTTTTCCCCTTCTAATAAATTAGAACCACTATCTATCAAGATGATAAAATGAAAATAGTAATTAACTATAAAAGATTTATGCAAAAAACAAGTTACTACGTAGTAACTAATAATTACAAACTTAAAAAACAAATTCTAAAATATTTGCAAAAATGTCATCGTATAATTCTAAAAATTTATGCAAAAAACAAGTTACTACGTAGTAACTAATAATTACAAGTTACTATCGAGTTCAAGGTGCCAATTGGAGCTTTTTTGAGTTTGTGGGGACAAATTGAGCAATCCAGAAGAGTACATGGACCTATTTACCCTTAACCCTAATTCTAAAATATTTGCAAAAATGTCATCGTATATGTGAATATTAGCGATTGAATTGGTGATAAGAAAGAATGTATAAATTTCTCATTTATAAAGATGCACTTATACAAATAAATATGCAAATCGCAATTCATTAGACGCTTCAATGTATTTAATACTTTGTACTACCTATTAATTAATTAGTTCATTACAGGCTCATGCAACCCTTGTATGTGGTGAAAGTGGAAGGGGTGCAGCTGAGATGTTTAACTGTGAAGAAGAAGTGGACATAAGCATAGGTACTTTAAGCAAGGCTGCAGGTTCTGTTGGTGGGTTCATTGCTTGCAGGTGCTCTCATCTTTTCCTTAATCATTTTTCTAAACTTCCAAATTAATGTCCACTTTATTACACATATAAACTACTCCCCCAGTGTCACAAAAATTAAATTCGCTATATATTGATTTTTCTAAGTCATTAATGATAAATTTTTGAAAATATATTTTAAAAAACATATTTTCATTTAAATCTTAATTTTAAATAATTTCATATTAAACATATTATTTTTTAAATTTAAGTTACATTTTTTTTTAATTTTTGTTACATTTTTGTTAATGCTAATTAAACAGCGGTAAATGGAAGCAGCTTATACAATCAAAGGGAAGGTCCTTCGTATTTACTACACCGGCACCCGTGCCTGTTGTTGCTGCCGCACATGGTAAATTAGCGTGCCATTAAAATGGTAAAAATAGAGTTGAAACGTTTTTGGGAACAAAATACAAATTGATTTGTTTGATAAAAATTAAACTATATTCTTTTTATATCTTCTATGCGTATATATTACGTTTATGTGCTCTAATACAAGTGTATGTGGTAGAAATACACTTGTATATAGTGTAGTACAAGTGTATGTGGTGAAAGTGGAAGGGGTGTAATTAATTAGTTAAAAGTCAACGTATATATTACGTTTATGTGCTCTAATACAAGTGTATGTATGTGGTAGAAATGAGTTAAAAGTCCACGAGAATCCATGATTTTAGAAATCCATAAGAATGAACGAAACTTTGAATATGTCTAGACTTTTATAGACTTTTGAAAGTCTACATTGAATACACGTAGACTTTTGTACTTTTAAAAGTCCACATTGAATACACCTAAACTTTTAAAATCCATGAACTTTTAAAATTTTGCCACTAATTCCTAATACAATACATCCCCGTAGTGTATGCGAGAAATTAAATATTTTGAAATGTCAACATAAATTTAAGGCTTGTGTGCTGGAAACATTTTAAAACGGTATATATTAAAAAGAGTTATATTTTTATTTGTGTTAAGTTTACACTAATTAAACATTATTTATTTCTGAAGCCTAAGAATATACGTAGTAATATGTTTGGATCTGTGCTAAGGAAAGGAACCAAAATGGTAATTAGGAAGTTTTTTTAATTCATAGTCTCTATATATAATTCTTCATGAAGCAGGAAAAAATAAACAAAACGAGTTTTAATTTTTAACAAACAAGAAAAGAAAAATCATTGAGCTTAAGCTAATGTACGTTTTATTTCCTTCGATTCATACTTTCATTCATTCAAAGTATCACTAATTTGAAAATTAGAAGGAATGGGTGATAAGCTCACCTGGGGATTGGATAATTAGATACCTACCGCGTGATATTTAAAACAAAAAAATTCACACTACATTCCACTTGATAGGTGATATTAGATTTTGTACCCATCCTATAACATTTTTTTGAAGAAAAATTTGTGAATAAGATGTAATGACAAATGTTTTTTATTTTAAGAATAATATGGTGCAAAGTCAAAATATCCCTATCGAAAACTCGACGATTAGGGTTATATGTATATAAAGATTTAAAATTAAGACAACTAGGTTGCTGTTTAAATTTGAATCACATTAGTTAAATTAGTTTAAATATTTACTATATATGTATGCAGCTGCTATTGTTGTGGCTAAGAAGGAGGTGTGGCGTAGAAAGGCGATCTGGGAGAGGGTGCAAGACTTTCGTGATCTCAGTGGGATCCCAATCACAAGTCACATCATTTCCCTGATTCTTGGAAGTGAATCCAGGGCATCGAAAACAAGCAGGTACCATACGAATTATATAAAAAATCTATTTCTAACCCATTTTCTTATAAACCATGAGAATGGGCAAATAAAACATGTCATTGAATTTATTTAACATCGTATTTTGTTTGTGAACCAGATTCACTCAACAAAAATAGTCTTGTCACAGAGTTGTGTATAAGTTTTGTATAAGGAAGAGTTAATAACCTATTTAGGACTAAAACAAGTTATGTGTGCACAAATAGGACCAAAAATGAATCTATGCATAGGACTTAAAACCACCTATTTGTACGAAAATGCCCCCATTCAGTTTTTATTTTAATTTAAATTTAAAATGTAAAATTAAAATTTGATGAAATATGAAAAAAAAAGTTTGAAAATTGGCAAAATCCATGTCAGAATCCTGAAAAACTGAAGAATAGAAATATGAACAAGATAAAGAAGAAGAAGAAGAAGAAGAAGAAGAAGAAGAAGAAGAACGAGAATGAGATGGAGAATAACAAATAGAAAAAATCTGAAATTCGGAGGAAAATAAATACGATGATGGTGGATGAAGAAGGTGGCGAAGCAGAGGCAACGAAGGCAGAAGCGGCGGAGGCACGGTGGGGTGGAGTGGGCGATGTTGTGTGTTGGATCGACAGATCTGCATGGAGAAGATGAGATGCAGTTAGCTCTTTGCTTTGGGGTCTGCAGAAGGAATCGATTGACCTATGAAGGGATAAGGGGAGAGTGAAGTGTAAATGGATGCAAGGGCAAAAGTGAGACGCCGATTTTCATGTGTTTAATAATAGGAGTAAGTTGGTCCTATTAAAGGAAGAAAGCATAACAAATGCTATTTTTTGTATTTCACTCTTGTTTTAGTCCTATATGGAACAATTACTATATAAAGAAGTGTGTACAAGAAGAATGGTTGGAATTACATTTTTTTAATTCCCTAATTAAACATAAATTAATTAGATGGCCATTCTAGTCAGCCCAGACCAAAATGAAACCATCGTCCGACTGCTTCCATTTGAACTACTATCAGGTGGATGTTTTGATGAATTTTTGTGAGCATGTTTTGCATGAAATGTAGATTACTATGTCTACTAAAGTTTACCTTAAAATGCAATCATGAAGGTAGTTCAATAAATTAATCAAAAACACTGTGTTTTTTATATTATCTCCGTTCTTAAATAAGTGCAACATATTGAATTTTACAATATTCACATGTTCTACTTTGATTACGTTTTATTTATTTATGTATGTATTAATATATTTTTTGAAAAATATATTGTTAAATTTGTAAATTTTTAAAAATCTGATTTTTTTTTACAAATGGAGAATTATATCCCCCGTGGCCCCATCCCTAAATTAAAGTCCCAGTTTGACTTTTGCGGTCTTCTAGCTGGATGTTTGACCATAATTATCTATAAATATATACCTATAAAATCTATAATAAATTGACATATGAATAATACATATTACAATTAAACATACTCCGTATCAAATAATTTTTTTGGGGACAAAATGTTATTAATTTTGAGTAATTAGCGGTCAAAGTTTAACAAGTTTCACTCAAAAAGTCAAACTAGGATTTCAATTAAGAAAAGTTGACCGTTGGACTTATTTGACGCATCGTTTTTCAATAATTTATTTAACTGACTTTCTGATTGAATTTTCAAGTGAAATTTTGTGAAGACAATCTACACTTTATAAATAACATGCACATATGAACTAACATGCACATATGAACTTTATATATAATAGTATGCACATATGAAATAACATGCACAATCCAAAATTTTGTGAACACAATCTTACGGTCCTCCTTAGGTATATGAACAAACATTTGTTTCATGAGCTTAGATGAATCATTTGTGCTACTTTTTCATCGATAATTGTCATTGTATACGATATTATATGTACATAGACATGGCTCTTTAAACACCCTGGCCACCATCTAATATAATGTTTTGATGTCGAACGTAGCAGACATCTTTTGGAGTTGGGCTTCCACGTGGTTGCTGTTAGCCCCCCAGCAGTGCCCTTCAACTTATGCAGGGTAAGGATAACGCTAAGTGCAGGTCACACTTTGGACGATATTAGAAGGCTTACTGCCGCACTTTCGCAGTGTATCAATTTCCGGGAGATTATTGGCTTTTACAGATCTCCAAGACTCTAGCTAGCTCTGCATCCCTTACTGTGCTTCTTTTTTCTTTTTTCTTTTTTCTTTTTTTTAATGCCTTCAATGTCATATCATTTGGAGTGAATAATACGTTTCCCTTTCACAAATAAAAAGAACTCTATTGGTAATAATTTTACTACTAGAAACAGTGTGCCAGTGTCCGAAGATGGTACAACAACAACAACATCCAATCCTTAGTGGCCAAAAGATATTGGGGTCGGCTAACATGAATCGATACATGATATCACAACCAAAAGGGAAAGAATGAATAAAGATAAAAAGATAAGCTATTATGAAAAGATAATATAAAAAAGATGAATATATATAAAAATGATAAAATAAAAAGGCTGCAAATAATGCATATATATATAAGGATAAAAAAACTAAGGAAAAAAAAAGATGAGGGAAAAAGATTAGATTTTCATATTTCGATTCATGTCATTTGATGTGACTAGGTGATACTGTTGGCCGTCACACGCCTACCACAGCACCCTCCTCCTTTATCCTGGCTTGGAACAGACATGATACCAAAAAAAATGATATCATGGCGGAGTTAGTGTCAGAAGATGGTGGTTAAATTAAAATTAAAGAATTTTTTATGTGTGTGAGAGATTACTTTTGGGATTAAAATTCCAACGAAAGGTAACCCTGTTTTTATTGTACTTGAGACTTAAGAGTTAAGACCTACGTAGTATAAGGCTATAAGGAGATCGATATGCATGAATAGTCCTTAATCCAAAAAAAACTAACATCAGTTATACGGATATGCTTAAACCCTCCCAATATCCAGGAGGCTTTGCAAGCAAGACGGTAAAACAATGGCATTAAGAGAAGTTTGTATCCATTTTTAATTTGAACATTTATTAATTAATGTACAAATGATTATACAATGTAATGTAGACTCAAAATGGGAGTGCGGTATGATGCTTTTTTCCTTGCATAGAAGTAAACTCGTGTAATCATGAATCACACCCGCACGGGTAGCTCAGTTGATTCACTGGTGGGAAATTTGGACTAAGTGACTAAGATTCGAAACCCGCAATGGCCGTGTGGAGGTCACAGAACCTGAAATAAGGCTGAGACTCTAGTGCGCACGGGAAAAAGGCATACCATCATTGGGCCGACTGAGTCACCGTGATTAACATCCTCCCAAAAATCCTGTCGGGTCGGGGTATGGGGGACTCCTGGGGTGGGAGATTCCATCTTTCGGACCAAGTGTAATCTTGAATCATTACACTGCATGTGAGACTATTTAGCACTGCATGCGAAATGATGATACACGCTACTGAATCATTTTGAAATTACTCCGGGAGATCGGAGTTTTTTTTCAAATTAATGTTAATTAATTAATTAATTAAGAAAATAATGTTGGAAAAAAGTATTTATCGATCTACTACTGGATTTAACCATGGTCAGCGAAAGTCGCTCAACGATTGGGCGACTTATAAGTCGCCCAACCGTTGGGTGACTTTCCCTTCCATATGAACACAGGCCAACAGCTAGCCAGCCACGCACGATCGTGCCTGCAAGGGGCACGATCGTGCCTAATTTCGAAAACAGAATTTCAGCATTTTTTTGCCCCGGTTCAACCCAAACTCATATGTTTGCTATAAATAAGATCTCAATTCTCCTATTTAAGTGTTACGAGCCAGATACAACACATTATAAAACATACAACACACATGTTCACAAACGCATACATAACACCTACTCTCAACAACATACAAAACACCTTGTAAAGACCCTTTACAAATCGAATACAAAACATTAGATTCATAACCCGTAAAACATAGTACAATCATCCAATATTCATAACAAGTAATCATCTAATATTCATTCTCAAACACATCAACACAACATACAAGAGTTTAGAAGACAAAATACGTAAAATGTTGAAAATTGTTCCTACAACATCTAATGTACAAGAAAAAGTGCAATACAAAAGGCAAACTACAAGTTCTCATGGTCTTCTTGATCGTCTTTGCCTTTATCCCAGAACCTGTAGTCCATGTCATCCAATCCGTACCTAATAAAGATACATTTCTTTACCTTTGCCTCGAGCTTGTCACTATCTGCATCTCGCTGAAGGGCACCGAATGATACGCTTAGTCGTTTGCTCCCTCCCGCTTTCAACAATTACAGTTCACTACGCAACAACAATTAGACGTTTAGATGCTAATTATGTAATTGATTTTAATAAATTTATATTATTGGCCGGGCTATTAGGTTGTTAACTTTGTAATTGTATCACTATTATACGAAGTACTTTATAAGTAAATAAATTTTGTTTTTTGAGTTTGTAATGGTTAGTTAATACATATTAACTTGTACTTTGACATAAATTTTTAATAATTTATTACTTTTTCCATTTTATCATCAGGAGTTCTAATTTCTTAGAAGAAACAAAGGCTTAATTTTTTTATCTTGCAGGAGACCTCAGTTTTTATAGGAGCAACCGTGATGCTAGTCATTGTAAGCTAATCTCATGATATAATTTGCAAATACGGAATATAATACAACGTACAAATCTAACACAAACAATTTTTTTTACCCGAAATACGTTTAATGATATCCATCCATATTTAATTAACTGGTAACCAAAGTAGTGTTTTCATTGTAACTGTTGCAGAATTTGTACTTTCTGTCATTATTACAAACTATTACTCCCTCCGTCTCGAAAAGTTTTGCCAAATTGACTTTTCTTGGTGACAATTAGGGCCGGTCCCGAGAAAACGGAGGCCCTATGCAACAATAAAATTTGGGCCTTTTTTCAAGTTGCAACAGAAGCAAATTGTCTTAAAATACAGGTTATTAATAAACGTAATGATTAAAATGAAAAAAGTCATTATTAACTTACACTTTATACGGAAACATTATTACCAATTATTGAAATTCTCCTCTAATCATGTACATGTTTATAAATTTTAAATTAATATTCAGTTTAAAATTAGGGTGAAAACATGAATGACTATACTAGTGTATAATTATAATTTAGGGGAAAATAATTAAAATACCCCAAACTTTGATGGGGTGTGAGATAAGCACCCCAAACTTGCATATGTAATTTAAATACCCCAAACTTTACAAAAAAAATTATTTTAACACCATGGTCATGTATTATTTCTTTCAAAAATATTAACTTTTGGTGTTTATTTCATAATTTGATAATTTTTAGCATTCATAAAAATACAATTAACATTCTAAGCTTCCATTGTAAAATAAATAGTATTACCCACCACTATATATAATTCTAATGTTTTCAATTTGCTATTTTAAATTATGCAATTAACACCATAAATTTACATTTTTGAAAGAAATAATACATAACCATGGTGTTAAAATAACTTTTTATATAAAGTTTGGAGTATTTAACTTACATATGAAAGTTCGGAGCGTTTATCTCACACCCCTTCAAAGTTTGGAGCATTTATCTCACACCCCTTCAAAGTTTGGGGTATTTTAATTATTTTCCCCTATAATTTATCAACCTCAAGTTACCTAATAATATATTTATACCACTTTCTCAAATTTTAATTGCTAAACACATTTACAAAATTATACATTGTATTATCAATTCAAATAATGATTTACTTTAACTGCAAAAAATCAACAAATAACGACAATACAACAATTCAACAAACATTAAATCTGAAAATAAACAAATTACAAGAATTCAACAAACAATTCATCAATTCAATACATCAAAAGTTCACAAGAATTAGCAAATTAGCAACTAAATGAATAAAAGAAACTGGATGCAGTGGACTGACCGAAAGTCCACTGGACGACTGGACTGAGGGAGGCCCAGAGGCGGCCAGGCGGGAGCACCTGAGCAGGGAGCTTGAGGGTCTGAGGGAGTGAGGGAGGCGGGTGGCTGGTTGACTGCAGGCGGCGGCGTGCAGGCGTGCGGTGTGCGGTGTGCGGTTCGACTGGAGACGCGGAGGCGGCGGAGCTGCGAAGGTCTGAATCGGCAGAATCGCCTTGGCCCTTGGGCGTGGGTTGTTGCGGAGGTCTGAATCGGCAAAATCGCCTTAGCCCTTGGGCGGTGTGCGGTGTGCGGTTCGACTGGAGACGCGGAGGCGGTGGAGCTGCGGAGGTCTGAATCGGCAGAATCGCCTTGGCCCTTGGAGGTCTGAATCGGCAGAATCGTTATTTGTTGATTTTTTGCTGAAGCCTGAGGGGTGTTGTCGTGGAGCAGGGGATTTTGGAGAAAGAGATTTGGGCTAAAAACTAATGGGCTTGGTGTAATACTAAATTTTTAATTTTTTTGGGCCCTTTAAAAAACCGGGCCATGTGCGGTTGGATTGGGCAGACAGGCCCAGGGCCGGTCCTGATGACAATCAACTTTGACCAATGATATATTTTAATACGAAATTATTTAGAATATGAAAATTATATCAAAATATTCCTTATTGAAAATATTTTCATAAAAGTATAAAATTTATAAATTATATACAAATATAATAACTAAAATCATTGCTCAAAGTTTGTCATCATCGACCAAGAAAAGTCAATTTGGCAAACTTTTTAATGACGAAGGTGGTACTATCTATTTCTGTAATTAATAGTAATAATATACGGAGTGTAGTACACTTACGTAGTACTCTGTATTATACAGTAATAAACACCCGCGAGATAGTCTAGACCATACCGGACCAGATCAGATCAGTTCAGACCCGACCAAACTAGATCAAACTTGGATAGTTATAAGATAGAGACCAGACATTTACCGGACAAAACAAGACCAGTTTAGACTAGACTAGACCAGATCAGCAAATTTTAATCAAAGTAAAAACATCCTAAATAACACATAAACCCATAAAACTCAGGATAAACGGAAGCTACTCAGGCTAATTACTCGAAAATAAAAGACTGCAAAAAAAAAAATAAGCCCCAAATTCTCTTTGGATACTTCCGAAATAATTTCCTCATAATTGGGAGTTAGTTACTACCAAAAATTCTCATCCATATGATATCCTATTTTCTCTCCACTAACTTCCCATCTCTGCGCACGTAATTTTCCCTTCTTTTTATCTCTCTCTTTCTGATTTCTTTCTTTATGTCTTTTTGTCTTTCTGCTTCTTTCTTTCATTTGACTTGCTTTATTACAGAAATGGCGGCTAGTTCTTGCTTAACTTGTTACTATCCTACCTGGGAAACCACTCACGACAACTTCCTTAACTTCACCCAAACCTTGGACGACCACTCTTCGCCACTTTTCTTCAGCGAACCGCCACTGCCGCCGCAGTCAGTGGATAGTCATCACCTTCTTGAACCTTCGGCGGCTGATGAGCTTCTTTTTGGCGGCTTCAACAACCATGATTTTGTTCTTCCTGAACCCACTCCGATGGACACTATTTTCAACTCTGGTGACCCTATTTTCTCCGGCGACTGCTTTTCGCTGCCGCCTGACTTCTCCTTTCAGCAAGAGCTCGAATTCCGGGAGCCCCCTCCGAAGCGCAAGAAGTTGTTCCAAAGTAAAGAAGAAGATATTACCCAGAGCTGTTTCGGCGTCTTCATTCCGAACCCTCCTCGGCTGCACGAGTTCAATCCTCCGCCTCCGCCGCTGCCGGAGCTCCCGTGTGCGCCGCTTACGGCTTACTACTCGGAGGGGGAGAGTTGGAATGTGGGGAAGAAGAGCGACGGCGGGAAGACGCTGTCGCCGCAGAGCATCGCCGCTCGGGAGAGGCGGAGGAGGATCACGGAGAAGACGCAGGAACTGGCAAAGCTGATTCCCGGCGGCCAGAAGATGAACACCGCCGAGATGTTTCAGGCTGCCTATAACTACATCAAGTTCATGCAAACCCAAGTTTCAGTACTGCAGTCTTGCCTCTCGCCATCTCAGGTAATTTAATTCATTTATTACAAATATTTACTTAAGATAAATTATTTTACTATACTTACTTAGTTATCATTAAGCACATTTAATGTTTAAATGAACATTTAATTTTCAGTATATATTTATATTTTCATAATTTCATTATATAGTAGTGCTCCTTGCTTGAAATTTGAAACTTGACAGTTATTACAAAGAAATGTAACAATTATTACATTTGTCTCTGATTTAATTAAGCTCCAAAGTTCGGTTATTGCAGCGAGTATATATATGTATTATCCAGTATATTAATCCACATGTCCATAACTGCAAAAATAATTATATTAAATACTGGGTATTCATTTTGATCGACATGTCCATAACTGAAAAAATAATTAAATACTGGGTATTCATTTTGAGAACGATAATTGATTTTATGTATTGTGTGATTAATTAATTGAATTGTTTGACATTATATATGGAGGGTTTAGCTAGCTTATATTACTACTGCACATAAATAATTGTATATTTGTATGTGTACTATGTTGCAGGAAAATGGGGAGACACTTATTAATGAAGATTTAGAGACACTTGTCGGGTCTTCGTTGATTCAAGAGAAATTGTATTCGAAGGAAAAGTGTCTGGTTCCAGAAAAGTTCATCCAAACCCTACCAAATTCTCAAGATCTATTGATGAGCTCAATCAACCCACCAATTTAGGAATCTATTTTTTCCCAATTTTTTGTCTTCTTGTTTAATTTCCATTGATAAGTTATAGTCTGCTGCTAACTAATTTTTGTGAGCAAAGTTGTTAGTCTTTGTGCTTCTTTGTGTTAATTAGTTTTATAGGAATACTTTTCTTTTCTTGTAAATATCTGTTTTACAAGGGAATTCAAAGTGTTGTTTCACTTGGTTAATTGATATGCTAATTCAATTGAGTTGCATCCAATTTCTTTTAACATTTTTTCAAGTAATATTAGCTAGTCAATTTCCAAATATATACTTTGACCCAATCTAAGTCGTTAAGAATGTTCTTGCTTAAAGAATGTAGTAAAAGTGTACTTAAGAAGACCCTCTCCGTAAATTACATGCTCGCTGGTAGAGAACTGAACGGTAGGAGTGTTTTTTATACTTTTCCATTGTTAATTAAGAGAAAAGAGGTCAAATATCAGAGTGATATGTAAGCCAAGGGACTAAGAAAAGTACACCCGTCTCTTTTCATAATGTTTTCAAATTTTAAAATTTCAATTAATTTCTTCTTTTAGCAAAGTGTTGCGGACTAAGGATGTTTTTACTTAGACCATAATTTGATGATCTGGTCTGTTTAAGTCTGATCTGGTCTGTTTTGTCTGTTTAAGTCTGGTCTGGTCCGAACTAGTCTAGTCTGGTAAACGTCTGGTCTTTGTGTATTTTATAACTATGGAAGTCAAGTCTGGTCTGGTATGGTCTGGTCTATTTAAGTCTGATCTGGTCTGATCTGTTTACGTCTGGTCTAGTATGGTCTTATCTTTTTAAGTCTGGTTTGGGACTGAAAACAGTCCATGTAAAAAAATCCTAAGGGGCCATGATGCCGGATCAGATGGTGATGATCCGTTCAACCTAAGAGTAGGGACTCGAGGGGGCATGGACCTAGGCCACAAAACTTGGGGCTACCTAGATGTCCCAATTGCTCTAAACAACACTTTGGGAAATGTAATGAACCACCAAGGTGTTTTAAGTGCGAGAATGTGGGCCATATGAAGGCTACTTGTTCGCAGTTTGGACAAGGGGGATTTCGGGAGCAGGAGGAGTAGTCATGACGCGAAGGAACCGTGCGGGGCCATCACACGCCGACCCGGGGAGGGGTGGTGCAACGGCAAGCAATGCCGTGTGCGTCAACCAAGGCGCAGCCTAGGCGAGGGTCTACGCGATGGGTGAGGCTGATGCTCGGGTTAACCCGGACTCCATTGCAAGTAACCACTTGTTAACACTTGTTAGTTCATGTTCTTATGTGTTAAAAGCTTTAGGCAGCATGTACGGGTCGAGCGACGATGTTACCGACCTGATTTTTGAACAAAGAACAAAAATAAAAATGTCCAGGGGTAAACCGATGCCGGTATGGCCTAGATGTGGCGTCGGTCATGTGTAAAATGTGTATGTTTGGGGATGACAGAGAGTGAATCGGTGCTGATCGAGGCCATAACTGGAGCAAGTCTGGTTCAAATTTCACAATTTTTGAAAAAACAGTGAGTGAACCGGCATCGATCCAGTGTAAATTTCTTAAGGGAAGTTCGTTTAGGCTAGTTACGGCACGTTAGCAAGTGTGTCTTACATGACTTATAAATGTAGGAGCACTAAGGATTAATTTAAGAAACACGAGAATCCTCAATGATATCGTGACGCAACGTTCATTTGTGAGCAAAGCTTTCGCCTGTAAGAGGAAGAATTAGACCATGGGAAAATACAAAGCATCTAATAAAAAACCTATCTCTAGGGAGTCATTGGCTAAAGAGTCATCGGCCAAGGAGTTACGATCTCAAGGTCGATTTCTGGATGTCCCTGACAATGCACTTGAGATTAGATAGTCTCTGCCAAATAAACAATAAGTATTCCATTCTTGAAAAGTTTCATAATAAACAAAAGAGTCTAAGAAAACTGCAGAAATCTTACTTCGTTGAGAATCAAGCTTATTGCCAGACGTTTCTTACTCCTTTAATATTTGACTATGTGATAAAGGCAGATTTGGTGTTTGACGCTCTCGTAGTGATATAATGGATATAAAAGAAAGCAAAGCCAGTTAACCTAGGAGTATTGAGCAAATAACATATACTTTTCAAAGGAAATGCACTAAAGGGAATGCACACCTCACCTAGAAACATAGCTGAGAGAACAACAGAGAAGAAGGGCTCCATAGCTTTAATTGTATGGGTGAAAGAAACAGCTACTTTTCGAAGAGTCATATTGGTAAAAAGGTTTCCTAAAGTATGCACCACTGCCAATGGAAAGATTGCTGCAAGTCGGTGATTAAATAAATGAAGTAAGATGATTATCTAGCATATGAAAATAAAGACATTAAGAAATAATTACAAAGAAATCTAGCTCAACTTCAAGGTAAACCTGTGCACCACTTAATTTAGGTCATTTATAAAGATTCAAACTCCACATGAGAGTTACAAGGACTGAACCAACAACAAATTGAACAAGAGTAATTATTACTGGGTAATGGAAGGAGTTCAGGACCTACAAAAGAAAACATCAGAGCAGAATCCATTCCTAATTGAGCTAAGCAGATAAAAATTGATGAATAAGTTGAACACCTTTGGAACACCAACCAAAGATGAAAGAATGAATATAAGGGGTCCTTCGATACCAAGCTTCTTTAAAAAGACATTTCAATCAACTATTGTTATCAAAATCTTTTTTTCCCAGGAGGAATAAATATGAAATAAGGCTCAAATACGTGTGCACCCCTTATCAGTAGATATATGAGATTTCTGAAATAGATATAATAAAGGGAAACTGGCACATCAAATCAGAACAAAAATGGCATATTGGCATTCATGTAAATTACATATTTATTTCTGTGTTTTTAATTAGTTTTGATTGATTATTACTTTGGAAATTACACACTTTTGGTGTAATAGTTTAAGTTGTAAAAATGTTTGTAATTTGTTTAGATTAGGTTTATACTGAGCTCAAACAGGTCCAAGATCACTCTAGGGACCATTGGTGAACATCACAAATGGAAGGAAGGTGCAAAAAATCTCAAGATTCTGATTTTTGGTGTTGTACCCGGTCGGGTATGACCTCTACCCGATCGGGTACCTTGTTGAAAAATCAAATCGGATCGGATCCAGGACAAGGCAACGTGCAGGGGAGATTTTGGCACGATCGACTGTTCATACCCGATCGGGTGGCCGACATACCCGATCGGGTATAACCTAGTTTTTTTATATTTCCGCGAAGCAACCAAGTACCCGATCGAGTGCCCTTACAGCCCGATCGGGTACACGACCCTGCAAGCCTAAAAAGCCTATAAATACCCCCCTTTCCTTCCCACAAAAATCACCAATTCCTATATATTTCTAAGCTCAGTCTAGAATAGTTCTTTCTTTATATATTTCATCATGTTTAGTCTCCAAATGAGGAGCTAAACTCTTCTATCTTGGTTTTGCTACTTTGAAGCTTAATTAATTTGTAAGCTGTGAGTTATTCTCTTTAATTTTCTTCCTTGAATATTAATTCTTCTTTTAAATACTATTTCTATATCAATGTTGGGGAGTGTTACTAAGATGACAATTAGTTAACATCTTGACATTAGTTATAGTAATAGTTATTTCTTCCTCTATGTTAATATTGGGGAGTGTTACTAAGATGACAATTAGTTAACATCTTGATATTAACTATAGTAGGATTCATACTCTTTAATATTCTTCCTTGAGTATTAATTAATTCCTATTCATATTTCATATTAATATTTTGAACATTACTTAAAGGATCAACTAGTTTTGTTTCATATATTAATTATTACTAGAATCAACCGATTAATACGCTTGTTATTAATTCGGTTACTTCAACGGTAGTAAACTTAGATTGTTAATGCATGCGTCTCATGATTGATAATCTAAGGGGATTAATTATATTGATTAAACCAATAAATCGCTTGTGTTGAGGTTATCAATCTCAATCGTTTTCATCTCAAGTTTATTGCTACTATCGTGTTAAAATACGATGCGTGTTCTATATTGACCCGGTAGTATGTTTTATTAATGAACGCGTCTCATTATTAATAACTACCCTCGATCAACTGGATATACTCCTCGATTGAGTATTCGAGAGGAAGATAGTTAAAGATATAACTGAGATCGACGAACATTTCATTAAGTGGATAAAAGCAAAACCAAGTCCTCATCTCATTAAATTAAACTCATATAGGTTGTTCATCTTAGTATATTTAAATCAAACAAATCTAAAACCCCCCTTTTGTATTATTTAAAAGAAAGATATTCATTTTCCTGTGGATACGAACCTTACTTCACTATACTACGTATTATTGTTGTATTGTAATTATTATTTTGAGTGCACCTCACGACAAAGTGCACGTCACATATCTATAGATTACCTGTTTATTGAAGATATTGAAGTAGATGTAGAACACTTTAATCGTTGGAGCAGGTTACTGTCGCTGTTCATCGTGCTAGGTCTACAGCCGGTCTGCCGGTGGTTGGAGCTGATTTGCTGCCGCTTGAGATATGTCGGTTCGTGGATTGGGCTTCAGTATTTTGACGATGAGCAGAGTAGAATCCTTCTAGAGTTGCTGCTGCTGGTCCTGCCAATTTTTTTTATACTGGTACATATTTGTTATGATTGCCGGTGCGAAGAAGATGACTGCTAGGTTGTGGCTGGACGATTCTTTGAAACGAGGAGCGAGTAAATTGCTAGGGTTTCGATTAAGCCGAGCAACTGGAGTAATTATTCAACTTGTTTGCTGGGTTTATCCTTATCCGCAGCAATAAAAATTGAACCTTTTGACCTTGTGATGCGGTTAGTAACAAACCGCGGCAAATAATATAAAAATATTAGGAATTGCTACGTTTCATCATCAACCGCAGTGAATACTTTGATAATTTCGAATTATTTGCTGTGGTTCCCCAACAACTGCAGCAAATGGTTAGAAAATTTGGACTATATGCTGCGGTTCATCTACAACCACAACAAACAGGTACGCGCAAATAACAAAAATTCAAGTAGTGTTTGCAAAACCCAGAAAACAAAAGTATGAACAATAAAAATAAAACATCCTTTGTAAGCAACTAAAACCGTCGAGAAACGAAGCGGGAAAAGGCTGCCGGAGTTCGCCGGAGGAAACAGTTGCCGCGCAGGAGAGTGAGCTCAACTCCGCCACTAAAGCTGCGTCGCCGGAGGGGAGAGAACCACCTTTGGATTTATCACCTGCCGCCGAAGAAGGTACTGTCATCCTCCATAGTTTTCCGACCTCACTGGCTGCTCGACGAAGAAGACGATGCGGAGTAGTCTGCGTTTTGTTTTCTTTGTTTGGGTTTGACCAGGTTGAGTAAAATCAATTGGGCTGGCTGAAAATATTGAGCTGAATGGTTTAAAACATGGGTTAAGTAGTTTATATAGCTGGACCGAAATGATTTGGTTTAATCATGAAAATAATAAGATACTAATAAGAATAATAAGTGTGATTACATAAATAGATAGGAATGTTAATTTATATGGCCGATACTAAGTTGCATTGTTAATTTGAAAATTATCACTTTTAATTGACTTACTGTTTTAATTGAGTAATACATAGTTAGTGAAAACAGACTTGTTATAATAATTAGATGACTTAATGTGGACTCTTGTAAATGGATAAGTGGTTATTAATATCAATTACAATCGGACTTGTACGATGAATATATGAACTAGATTAAATAGATGGTGTTAAAACAATACATTTATAAACGAAATTGAAATACAAAACTGGTGAAGTATGGAGGGACCTAATTAATTATAATAATATGGTTTAAATAGAATAACTTGATAACTATGGGCTAATAATAAAATATATATATATTTGGATTAATATTGAATTATATAAATGAATCAAGAGTAAATAAAAATAAATTATCAAAATAATGAAATATATTATCGCACACGAGTGAATGAGAATTTATAAACTATAGTACATTAAGTGAATGATTACCTATAACTGAACTAATATTGTGAATAAATATACTATTATTTATAGTACAAATTTATCAACGAACATATTAAAGGAATGGATTATGTTGAACCAACTAAATTAATTAATTAACATTTAAAAACGTGTCATAAGCATACACAAATAAGAGAGGTAAATTACAAATAAGGGTAGAAGGGTTAGACTCTAGTTTAGATAAGGTATTGATTTGTGAATTTTAAATAGAAGGTGAATTGAGTGAGGAGCAAGTAAAGTAGGAGATTTCCTTAGGAGAACTTGGAGATTGATGTAAGTCCTATGTCAACCAAAATGCTTTTTACCTCGAACATTATATATGATATGTATTTCTATTTATTTGAGTAATTGTTGTTGAGATTATGATTATGTGGATTTTTATGAATTGAGAACTATTTGTGTAAAGTATGGTATGTTGTACATTTTGGAGAAGTGTGAATAATAATCCTTGTTCGAAAACTATATCTATGAATAATAGACATAAAAATTTTTGGGAAATAATTCAAGATAAAATGAACCTTTCAATGTAAGGGCATCGCGGGAGAAATCCGCGGTGTCGGTGTTCTCCACGACCTTGACTGTGGGGGGTAGTGATACGTTCGTAATTTCCATATTTATGCTTATGTTTTTAATTAGTTTTGCTTGACTTTTACTTTGGAAATTACACACTTTTGGTGTAATAGATTAGATTGTTAAATTCTTGTAAATAGGTTAGATTAGATATATTCTGAGCTCAAGCAGGTTTTGGTCACTCGAAGTACAATTGGTGAACCCAAAAAGTGAAAAGGAGGTGCAAAAGTTCAAAGACAAAAGAAGATCCTGAATTTTGGCCTATACTCGGTCGAGTATTAGCTATACTCGATCGGGTATTAGGTTAGAACTTCAAATCGGATCAGATCCGAAGACAAGGGAACATGCAGGGAAGATTTCGGCCACGATTTTATGTCTATACCGGATCGGGTAGACCGACATACCCGATCGGGTATGTCTTTGAATTTCAAACGAAGATCGGTCGAGTATGGTCCGAATACCATTTTCTAAGCATACTCGACCGGGTATTCATATATACTCGATCGGGTATACTCTTAGAAAATAGCCTGAAACCGGTCGAGTATGCCTCGGATCGAGTGTTACACACATACTCGATCGGGTACCATGTATATACCCGATCGAGTACCCGAAATAGGTCCCAAAAGCCTATAAATACACCTCCTTTCCTTCACAATAAGATATCCAATCCCTTTGTACATCTAAGCTCAGTATAGAATAGCTCTTTCTTTATATTTTTCATCATGTTTAGTCTCCAAATGAGGAGCTAAACTCTTCCATCTTGGTTTTGCTACTTTGAAGCTTAATGAATTTGTAAGTTGTGAGTTATTTTCTTTAATCTTCTTCCTTGAATATTAATTCTTTCTTTCAAAATACTATCTCTATATCAAAGTTGGGGAGTGTTACTAAGATGACAATTAGTTAACATCTTGACATTGGTTATAGTAATAGCTATTTCTTCCTCTATGATAATATTGGGGAGTGTTACTAAGATGACAATTAGTTAACATCTTGATATTAATCATAGTAGGATTCATATATTTTAATATTCTTCCTTGAGTATTAATTAATTCCTATTCACATTTCATGTTAATATCTTAAACATTACTTAAAGTATCAACTAGTATTGTTTCTCATATTAATTATTACTAGAATCAGTCGGTTAATACGCTTGTTATTAATCCGGTTCTTTCAACGGTAGTAAACTTGGAATATTAATGCATGCATCTCATGCTTGATATGCCAAGGGGAATTAATTATATTGATTAAACCAATAAACCGCTTGTGTTGAGGTTATCAATCTCAATCGTTTTCATCTTAAGTTTATTGCTACTATCAAGTTAATATACGACGCTTGTTCTATATTGACTCGATAGTAAGTTTTATTAATGAACGCATCTCGTTATTAATAACTACCCTCGATGAACTGGATATACTCCTCGATTGAGTATTCGAGAGGAAGATAGTTAAAGATATAACCGGGATCGACGAACATTTCATTAAGTGGATAAAAGCAAAACCAAGTCCCCATCTCATTGAATTGAACTCATATAGGTCGTTTATCTTAGTGTTTTTAAAGCAAACTGATGGATAGTGTACCCGGGGGTAGCTTATCCGAGGGGTTATTGCTGGGAATAACTTAGAGAGAAGTCAGAGCATAAGTAAGTAAGAGAGAGAGTGTATTCAGTCTGAATATCGTGGTTTACAACGGGGAAAAGGGGGTGTTATTTATAGTAGCAATAAATGCCGGACAGGGACACGTGTCAAGCGGCCATTGGCCGAGAGGTCACCTCAACTGGTTGGCGTTGGCAGCCGCATGTGGCCGCATTTAATGCGGCTGTTGGATGAGACGTCTGTACAGGGTACGGTGATCTGTACGCATGTGGCGCGGATATTATGTCGGGAGAGGTGCCTTCGGCTATAGAGCAGGAGCCGAGGGCTCCTCAAACCGATGGCACCTTGGTGCCGAGGGCTCCCAGTTTTCACCGTTTTCTCCCAGTTTCTTAGTTTTCTTGAGAAACCCATTCTGTGAGAGTCTAGAACCTTCGGCCAAGGGGTCGAAGGCACCCCTGGTGCGCTGTGGGCTGCTTGGCACTCCGGGCGCCATGTCTTGGGCCTGTTGGGCCTTCTGGGCCTGTTGGGCCTTTACTGGAGTAGTAGGAGTCTGTGGGCCGGGGGTTCCCGGGCCATATACTCCATCAGGAGTCCCTCACCCCTTTTGCCGAAAGGTTTTTGAGGGAAAAGGAGTAATTTGTGCTTGCCCTTTGATGTTGTCCTGTCGTAATCTCTGAAGTTGGTGAGGAGTTGTTGCTTTTATGTCCCTGCCGAAGACAGTCCCTCAGTTACCCACATGTCGGGACTTGAGGGCTTGCTTTGTCGTTTGTTGGAATTTCACTAATTTTGTAATTTAATGATTTTCCCGAGGGGGTCCTCCAGTCCCCCACTCCTTGAGGCACTTGTAAAGTGGTGAAAAAGAGTAGAGTAGTTGCGTTGCTGTTGTGGGCCGAAGGCTGACGCTTTTCGTTTCATTTTGGGGGGATGCCTCGTTAAAAACCTCATTAGGAAAAACCCGTTGGGAAAAAATCCTAATGAGGGAAAAAGAGTGCACCGAATTCCCCCAACGATGAATCGAAAATGTGAAACCTTGGTCAAAAATGGAGAATAACGGTAATGCCGAAGGCTCTCTTTTCTGAGGGCTCATATGTTGATTAGCCGAAGGCTTGCTGTTGATGTCCTGGGGGGTGCCGAAGGGGAGCCCCTCGATCTGGGGATCGAGGGCATGATGGATGAGGGCAGTAATTGAATTGTCGCCGGGGGGTCCCCTGCTTGCTGGTTAGTTGGTGATGAGGATACCCGAGGGCTCCCATTACCTGTGTGCTGTAGGCTATCCGTCAAGGAGGCCTACTCCCCGGGGGCTACCCGGCCCTCACAATGCTAAGGGGGAATCCCCGAGGGGTGCCCTATCATGAAGCCTTGGGCTCCTGAAGGAATGACCCCGAAGGCGTCTCTTATGTGCTGTGTGGGGCACAACCCGGGGGCGTCTCTGGGTAAGTGTACCCGGAGGCTCTCCTTGATGGAGTGGAGCGAAGTAGAAAACCCGGGGGCTTCCAGAATATAGCCGTTGGAAATATAGCCGTTGGAATATGTATCGGCGGGATATAGCCGTTGGGGGAGGAGGACACGTGGCGCGTGACGGTTGGCTGCCCGTGGGCGGCGTCACCGGTTGGGTGAAAACACGGCGCGTAATGATGACGGTCCGTCCGGAGGCCCGGTTTCCGGGCCCAAGCCCGGATTCCAGCGCCTATAAATACCATGGAGCCAGATTCGTTTCTTCTTGTGCGATCATCTGTCTTAGCGAAGCTCTGTCGGAATTTTTCTAGAGAGAGAAAATCACCCTCGATCACAGCAACTTTCAGAGGTCAGTTCTCCTTCCGCCCTAAGCTCCATTTGAGTATTTAGCTTTTGGCCTTAGGGTTAGTCTTTAGGACCCTTCAGGAACCCCCCTTTGTACGAGTTTCCCGACCCCTCGCCTTTTAGAAGTAATGTCGTCAGCTAGTGATTCCCAAGACATCTCCGGGGAGGCTTCAGTGAACGTTGAAATGGCATCTGACGTGGAATCCTCGAGCGAGCAGCTCTCGGTCATCGATGATAGGGCCGTAGCCGAGGCAATACAGGGTGACCTTCGGCTTGAGCTCGAGGCCGAAGACTTCGAGCAGGTGAACGCGTATGAAGAGCTTGCTATCGCCTGTCAAGTGGCCGAGGACGAGGCCCAGAAGGAGGGCCTGAAGGTGACTGTAGCTATCCCTCCCCCTCGGTGTGATACTGAAGCTGGAAGCTCCCGGCCTCTAGACGCTGTACCCCTCAGTGTGGCCCCAGGGCAGAAGAGAAAGAAGGCGAGGACGGCTCCGAAGAAGAAGCAGGCTGCCGTCGACGCTGGCCAGCCAGTGGGACTGCCCGAGGGCTATTCTTTCCTGAATACGGCCGCCTTGGAGGTCAAAAATAAAGCTACCCGAGGGGAGATGATGGCGGTACAATTTTTGGTAGGGCCTTCGGCGCAAGTGGTAGAGCCAAAACCGGATGATGTGCTCCTTCGTGCCCCCGACGGCTGTTTTGCTGTACATCTGCTTTCGGTGGAGCTGGGTCTCAGATTTCCCCTTCATCCCTTCGTGTTGGAATATCTACGCTTCGTCAAGCTAGCCCCCTGCCAGTTGACCCCGAACAGTCACTCATATCTGGCAGGGTTCCTGTCACTGTGCCTCAGCCGAAGGGTCCCCCCTACTCTGGAGCAATTCTTTCTGTCGTTCAACTTGTGTCGGGGGGGGGGGGCATTCGAATGCCGGGGGCTATGGTAATTTGCAGCAGCTCCCGAAGTTCAGGATTTTTGATGAGGCGCCTTCGTCTCACAAGGGGTGGAAAGACAAGTTCTGCTATATCCGTTTGGCCGAGAACCCCTTCTCCGCCCCGCTTGGTGATAGGTTTCGGCGGCACCTGAAGGCAGAAGGGTATGCCCTCGAGAAAAATGGGCGGGTGTTGTCCAAGAAGCCGGAGGGGTCCGATAAGCATGTGTCCATCAAAGGCGCAACGCTCTCCAGTGAGTTGTACAAGCTCGGCTTCCGTCGGTACCGTCTGATGGGGGAGAAGGAGGAAGGCTACCCCATGATTGATCGCGTATATGAGAGTGCCGAAGGTTGTTGCAATGCCGAGGGCTTCAATTCTCATACTTAAAAAAATTTCTCTTTTTTTTTGCTTTGTTGTAGTAGTGAAATAACCCTTGTGTGCCTTCTTGTGTTTCAGGACCAGATATGGACGCTCGGAACCTTGTCAAGCTGAAGAGACAACTTGCCAGGGAAGAGCAGAAGAAGGAGGCCCCCGCACAACAGAGGGCGGTCGATGAGATCTTCCCCAAGGCGGGAGCGGCCGAAGAGGCCAAGGAGGTGGGGCCCGTCCCGGAGGCCGCCGTCGGGGGCTCCCCCGGTCTGGAACCGAAGAGGAAAAAGCTTGGGAAGGACCCGGCACAACCGGAGGGGAAGAAGAAGAAGAAGGGGGCCCCGGAGTTGAAGGAAGCCCCCGTTGTGGTCGTAGATGCATCTTCTCCCCCCAAGCCTTCGGGTCAAGCCACTGATCTGATATGGCCCCTGGACAAGGTCCAATTCTCAATCACGAAGGGGACTGCTATCATGCACGGGACCCTGAACCCGAAGGAGTTTTTGAGGGGTGCCACCCCTCCGACCGATAAGTCTGTGCTCTCCCGTCAAGCCGACGATGTCCTCTGCTCTAAGGTTCTGATGGCCTCGGTTACGGTAAGGTTCCTTCCCTCTCTTTTGTAGGTAACTTCATTCTTTACGTGTGTAGTGGCTTAACCTCCGGTAATTCATGTCTGCTTTCAGGCAAGCCTTGGTCTTGGCGAGCTGGTCCAGAGGATAGAGCAGTATGACTCGGAGAAGAAGAAAGCCGATGAAGCACTGGCTGAGGCCCGAAGGCAGCTCAAAGAGGCCGAGGACGCTCGCAAAGCTGAGCAAGAGGCTTTCAAAGAAATCCTCGAGGGCTCCAAGACGGTGGCCAGGGCCGAAGGCAAGGCAGAAGCGGAGAAGGCTGCGGCCGATGCTGCCAAGAAAGCCGCGAAGGATGCCGAGGAGGCCCGGATCAAAGCTGTCGCCGAAGCTCGGGAGGACGCTGTTGCCGCTTTTGCTGAGGAGGGATGGAAAGCCGAAGGCCGTCAGGAATGGGTGGCTTCGGTGGTGGAAGCTTCGGTGAACGAATGGGTGAAAGGCCCAGGCGCAATGTGGTTGGCCCGAAAGGGGAAAGAGTATTATGACGGGGGTGAGTACTTTACTCAGGCCCTTGTATATCGAAGGCTGTCCCGGCATTTTGGGGTGGACCCGAAGGCCTTTGATCCGGCATCCTATGGACTCCCTCCCCTTCAGCCAGACCCCAGGGTTCCCCTCCCTGAAGGTGTTGCGAGGCCTGATTTGGAAGACTCCATGCTGATGGCTGAGGGCAGTGACGAATAGGAGGAAACCGGGGATGATGCCGCATCTAACCCTGCAGTAGAGGACGCCTCCGGGAATGCCGTTGTTGATTTGTAACCTGTACTTAGTAAATATTTGAAACTTCTGTTGTAATGAACACCATTGATCCTTCGGCTTCGGCCCGTTTGTAACAATTACATTTACTCCTTTTTGTGGTGATTGATGGATGAATGTTAGCCTTCGGGCATTGTATATATATATGACTTGTTTGATTTAATTCATTCCTTCTTGAATGTATGCCGTCGTTTTCTCTTGAGTGTATGCCTTCACCCTTTTTGAATGTATGTCTAGGACTTAGAGTATTTTCCAAGTGTTTGAACACGGTTGTAGCCTTCGGTAGTTGGGCACCCGAGGGCTCAACAATAATTAGGACTTAGAAAATTTTTCTAAGTGTTGATTCCTTGTGTACTGTAGCCTTTGATTGATAGGTAGCCTTCGGCTATTAGGTCCCTTGAGATGAGGGTGAAATATGTAGGACTTAGAAAGATTTCTAAGTGTAGATTTTCCTTTGGGAGCCTTCGGGAGATGGCATCCCTTCTTGATGTATGAGTAGTTGACCGGGGGAACAATATGTAGGACTTAGAAAATTTTCTAAGTGCTGTTGTATCGCATAGCCTTCGGCTATCATATTCCTTTAGCTGTAATATTGATTGGGCCGGGGGCCCAATCTTTAGGACTTAGAATTTTTTCTAAATGCTGCTTCCTTGCGTCGCCTTCGGGTGATGGGTGCCCTCTGACTCTGCGTCACTTTTGCGGGATGCCCGGGGGCTACTCATTTAGGATTTAGAATATTTTCCAAGCGTAAATTGATGTTGAGCTTCCGGATGTAGATCCCTCCGGGTATATGAATAGGACCCTTCGGGTGGTCGTGAGGCCCCTGTGTTGTATGAGTATTTGACCGAGGGCCAAATATGTGGGACTTAGAAAAATGTCAAACCGTGTTGTAGATGTTTGAACCTTCGGTCAGTGAGGAGTCTGTCCGAGGGGAAGATATTTTGGAATAAGCCCCCTCGGTTGGCCTTTGATGACTTGTAATAGATGCCTTTGGGTGTCGGATGATATATTAGCCTCCGGTTATTGTCATTTTCCAAAAGTGTGGACTTAGGAAAAGTGTGGAATCCTGTTGTTGTAAAGAAAGCCGATGAGGAGTTATGTCCCCTCGGCATACACTTGAAAAGTTGTAGAGTTTGACTTAGCCAGTTGTGTCCCTTGTCATGGGGTAAGGGCCCTCAGTATTAGTGCATAACAGATGCCCTCGGTATTTGTTTGAATCACCGTTTAGTAGACTTTGGATAGTCCAGTCCCTTCGTATTGTTGAAGCCTTCGGTGTTTGTGTGACCGGAGGTGACCAAGCAGTGGACTTAGCCGTTTTTTGATGATATTTGTTTGAGTTGTATCCTTCGGGAAATAGGAGCCTTCGGAGGTGTTCCCGTGGGGAGCCCTCGGCATGTTGTGATCTGTTGGAGTGTACTCTTTGATTTCTCGCTGAGTCTACTCCCCTTCACCCCCCCCTTTTTTTTTTGGTTGGTGGTGAAGGGAAGGCATCAAGAAACTTGGTTTCTTGGTAAGGCTGTGCCTATCAGGAGACCATCAGAATACACCAATGGCTCTCCTCCCTCGGGTTAACCTTCCGAGGGGATCGAGGATCGTTTCCTGGGTACAAGATATGATGGTCTGTAACCTGCCTCCCCTTGGGGGATGGCGCGGAAAGCGCCTGATAGAGTATATCTCCTGAATTCTAGAGAGAAGTGAGAGCTAGAGAGAGAAGTGCAATAATATGCTTCAATAGAATGAATTTGTCACCCTACAACTACTCCCAGGGGTAGTATTTATAGAGAAAATACGGGCTGGGCTCCCAAGCCTTGAGCTTGGGAGGCCCATTTACAACTGGACCGCTACTGGGCCGAATACAAAGCCACTAATGGGCTGTACAAATAAGTAAGTGTAAAATTCGGTTCTGGGAGGTCTTTGTGGCCGACGAGGGCACGGCCGACGAGGGCACGGCCGACGAGGGCACGACCGACGAGGGCACCCGGGTTCCTTGGGCTCAGGACCATAATCTGAGTTGGCCCCTTTTCGGCCGACGGGGGCGTCTTGGCCGACGAGGGCGCCACTCTGTCTTGTGCTCTGTTCTTCCGAGTATGTGGGTCCTGGGGCTCAGACCCATATACTCCATCAGGAGTCCCCCACTCTCTAAGCTGAGACGTAGACGAAGTGAAGGAGAGTAGATTTCTGTGCTTTGTCGCTTTTGGCCGACGCGGGCATTTCAAGGCCGTTAGCCGTTGTGGCATTGGCGTTGTTTCCTCTCTGGTGATCCTATTCTGTGCTTTGGCCGTTACCTGTTCCTTGCTGTGGGCGGGGAGGCCGTCATTTCCTTAATGTGTTTTGGGACGATGATTGTCCTTCCTTCAATGGTGGCCGTTGAGGGCGCGCTTTCCCTTTCCTGGCCGTTGGTGTTTGAAGTTTACGTTTGGGCCGGTGAGGCCGGTGAGGTTGTTCCTTTGTGTTTTTGGCCGAAGAGCCCGTCAAGATTAATTGTTGGCGGAGGACGATGAGTGTCCTTGCCTCTAGTGGCTTGTTGGCCGTTGCTAGTGACGTTATGGGCCTTTGGCCGATGAGGTTCTGTCGTGCTGTATGGATGATGTGGCCATGTTTTGTGGTTACCTTGTTTATACCTTTGTTTCGTTAAGGCCGGTGTAGTCCCCCAGTCCCCCACTGCTTCAGGCCGAAGAGAGTGAGGGGTGAAGGAGTTGCCTGAGTCCTTGGCCGAAGCGGTCTCGCCGTAGTCCCCCTGAATCCAACTCTCATGGCGATTTTCTGGCCAAGGTAACCCTGTGGGAGAACCCTTGTGCGCAGATCGCTTGTAGAGAGTTATCATCAAGGGTTATTACGAGGAGCCGAAGGCTGTGGGCTATTTGTTCCCTTTGTTCTGTGGCCGTTACGTACCTGGCCGTTGCCATCCTCTTATTGTTTGGCATTTGTGATATTGGTGAGCAAATGGGACGTTGAGGGCGCTTGCTGGCAGTTGTAAAGCCGTTGAGCGTGTGTAGGCCGTAGAGTCTGATTTGCCAGTGGGCCGTTGATATGGGTTGGTCCTGGCCCGTTGGTGACGTGGTGGCCCCCCAGTGGTGGCCGTTGATGTGGCCATTTGGTGAGTGCCACGTGTAGTGACCGTTGGTGGTGGGGTCTATAAATACCCCTTCCCCTCCGACGAAGAATCACATTTGCATTCTGAATTTGTCGAAGTGCTGGCCGATTTTCTAGAGAGAGAAACTCCCAAGCCTGTTCTTCGTGTTCTTCATTGTTTGAGGTTAGTGTTCATCACGATCTCCCTCACTTTTCATATTTTGCTCCGTAAGTAGTTGATCTAGTGTTAGGCATCTAAACACCCTTAGATCGTAAGTTCTCCTTAAGCCCGTAGTAGTAATGAAGAGTTTGAACGAGGACTACTACCCCTACGACGACCAGCCCTCCACGAGGTCCCTTGACTACGAGGTGCTCGAGGAGTTTGAAGAGGAGATAGAGCGTTTGAGCCCCTACAAATCCGTAGAGCTAATGGACGAGGAGATCGAGGACGAGGAGTCCGCCTCCTCTTCAGAGGGTGAGGACGTAGGTGCGTCCCGAGCGGTGGACGGGGCGTCCACCTCTGCTGCCGTTCCGTGCCCGAAGCCGGTATCTGCCGTGAAGGGCGCATCGAAGCCGAAGAGAGTGAGGAGGCCGAAGAATGGGCCGGGTCTCTCCTACTTGGACCTTACCAACATATTCCTGATTAAGCCGGAGAGCAGTGAGGCCGACTATCTTGTCGCCCAGATGTACGTGGGGCCGTTCGGGCGGGTTAGGGCACCCAGGCCGACGGACCATGTTCTACTTCCGCCACCGGGATACTTCGGAGTATACCCGATGAGTTTTGCTAAGGGGCTGAGGTTCCCCCTTCACCCCTTCGTCACCGAGTATCTGGACATGGTGGGGCTTCCTCCGGCCCTGCTGACGCCGAACAGTTATTCCTTGATAGTGGGCTTCTTGCTTCGGTGTGAGGAGTTGGGCTACAGGCCGACCACGGCCTTATTCATGAACTTGTACCAGATCGGCCGAGGAAGCCACAAGAACTGTGCGGCCTATGCCACTCTTCAACAGCTGCCGAGGAAGAGGAGCTTCACGGATTTGCCTACGTCCATTCATGGGTGGAAAAGCAAGTTCGTGTTTGTATCCATTGGTGAGAGTGGCACCGAGTTCCCCTCCCTCGACCACACCGGGAGGTTCAACCTTCATGACCCGCCGAAGAGCTCTATTCTGGACGCTCAGGTGGAGGCTTTCCTGGAAGGGGGGCCGAGGAGCGTGAAAGATTACGTCACTGAATACAAGATGACGGCCCTCGGCTTCTTCAGATATCACTTGTATGGAGATAAGGAGGATGACCTCCAACTCTGGCCGAGGATGACCACCAACTTTGAGGAGGCCGATGGCCCGCCTTTGGGCATTCCCGCTGAGGCCGATGGTAATTCTTCTTCGGCTTTGTGTCTTTACGTTTTGTCCTTTGCCTTACTAATCTGTTTGTGCTTTTCCCTTGTAGATTTTGTCATGGACCGCCGTTCTATGATGGCGATTGCGAAGGCCAAAGCGGCCGAGGAGATTGCTGCTAAGGCGGCCGAAGCGGCCAGGCGTGCCACGGCCGGTGTGGGCGGGGCTAATGCAGATGCGGCCCCAAAGCCTGCCCCTTCCAAGAAAAAGAGACCGGCCACTGACGGCCAGAAGAAGTTGACCGAGGCCGGCGTGAGCGTCTCTAAGAAGACGAAGAGGGCTCCTTCCCCTTCTCCTGCCAGTGAGGCCGGTACGCTTACCGTCCCCAGCGTGGGCGATGGTGGTCCCGTCGTGGACCTTACTGTTGCTGATGGTGCCGCCCCAGCGCTTCCTCTCGTCCAGGAACCACGGACGCAGAGGGCCGGCAAAGAGGTTGCCGGTGCTACCTATCAGAAAGTGATAGAGTACCCCGTCGGCGGGGGCGTGTTTAATGAGCTCGTCCCCGGCCACGTCGTCCTTGCCAAGGCCATGCCGGCCAAAGATCGGGCTCATTTGAAGAAGCTCGAGGACCCGAAGATCTATGAGGGCGGCATGGATCTTCTCGTCCAAGTAAGTGATTGTCCTTATACTCTTGTCTCTCTTCGTCTTATGTAGAGTTTTTGCCTGACCTTTGTTTTTCTTATGCAGAGTGCCTTCATGCTTATGGAAAACCATAAGAGGCAGTACTGGGAGATAGTCCGCCTGCAAGCGCTGGAGCAGAAGGCCGCCTCGGCCGACGAGGCGGTAGCTTGCCTTGACCGGCTCCGGGAGGATGCCAAGGCGCTGCAGGCCAAGGCTGATGAGGCCGTCGCGGCAGGGACGATGCCCTGGTCAAGCTCGAAGAGAGCAGAAGGGAGCTTGAGGAGTCCCGTAGAGCGCTTGAGGCCGAGAAGCGCAGGAGCGAGGAGGCCGCCAAGGCGAAAGCTGAGGCCGAAGCCGCCGTTGTGAGGGCTGCCGATGAGGCTGTTGAGAAGTTCTTGGCCGAAGGGTGGAAGGCCGATGAGAGGCTCCCCTGGTGTTACGAGGTGGTGGCCGCCAGGCTGGAGAATTGGGGGATGAACTCCCCTGCCGGCCGGGAGTATTTCAGCCAGGAGATGTCTGTTTACTACAACCTGGGGCAGGAGCGGATGCAAAGGCTCCTGTACCGGCGGCTATCCCGGGCGTTGAAGGCCATGAATTACACGGCCGGATGGGCTAGACGAAACCTGAAGCTCCCAAAGCTGATGAAGGATCCCGAAGGGCAGGCCGCGCTTCCGCTGTCGGAGCGGGAGTCCCCCATAGAAAGCTCCGGCCTCGGCGAGCCGGACTATACCGAGTTCGATTTCTTGGATGATGCCACCAGCGCCGCTGCCGGCCAGGAAGCTGAGGCCGATGAGGAGGGGGCCGACGAGATTGAAGAGCCAGCCCTGGAGGCTTGATCGGCTAGTCCCTATTGTAGTTAGCTTTTCATTTTTTTGCCCAATTATGTAATGGCCGTAGTGCCCTCCAATTGTAATGAATTTTATCGATCGAGGAAATTTTTGTTGTCATGTTCGGCCTTGAATCCTTTGTGTGCTTGTTTGCTGTGTCATTTCAATTCTGTAAATTGTCTAAGTATCAAGTCATACCTTGGGTCACCCGCGAGTGTCCGCTACGTCCGTGAGGTTGGCCTTCCCGTCCAGTAGTCTGGTCGGCCTATGCCTTTTTGATTTACTGTCATAACACTTGGGAAAAAATTCCCCAAGTGTTTTTGGGTCCATGTAGATCCCGTCTTTACGGCCTAGTGGCTTCGTCGGCTTGGACATAGTTTCATAAAACTTAGGAATTTTTCAAAAAATTTCTAAGTGTTTTGGGATCCACTTAGGTGCTTTCCTTTCGGCCTGGTGGCCTTGTCGGCTTGACCGGTGTTCCTTTGCCATCATAACACTTAGGATTTTTTCAGACAATTTCCTAAGTGTTTTGGATTCCTTTTAGGTGCTTCCGTTTGTAGCCTTGACCGTAGTGTCCGTTCTGTTTTAGCGTTGGCGTCCTCATCGTCCTGGCCTTGGATACATCTGGCCATGGCCGTTGGCGGCTTGTATCCCTGTGTTCTGGCCGATAAGGGCACCTTCACCATAGTCTCGTGGACTTTGAATTTTTCATAAGTACACATGTGAAGGTGTAGGTGGCTAACGGCTTTGTAGTATACTGGTACCCGCTTCGGCTAGAGTTTCTCCATTCTAGTACTTAGATAATTTCCTAAGTATAAATGTTAGGCGTTTACTTCTTCGCGGTGTCACTGCCGGCCGAGGTCTGGCTTGTGGCCGATGAGGGTGCTGGACAAAAAATAGCTTGTCCAAGGAGATGGTCCTGTATTCGTCGGCTAGCTATGGTTCCAGTGCCTGCGTCGGCCATCCGAGGTGCTGTGCCCGCTTCGTCCCGGTCATCCTCAGGATTGCGATGCCTTGGTTCATACCCAGCGTTGGTGCCTCAAAGGTCCATGGCCGATGAAGGTCACCTCTTGCGTGTCACCCAACCGATGTGGTTAGGGTTTTTAAAGGCGTGTGTATCGGCCTTGATTGTTCCCTCGTGGTGCGTGGACGTGTCGTCCATGCTGCCTGTCAGTGGTACTAAACTTGTGTTCAACTGATATGTACTTGGCCGAAATGGGCCTGAATTTTGGGGATTTGATCTTTTCATTGCTCGAGGCCGGCAAGTGTGCGCGGCCGTCGGCTTCCCTCTTTTTCCCTTGTATGTTTTTTTTTTTTCGTTTCGGGGGGTATCCTTCTTTCAGGCTTCGGCCGAAGGGTGTGCTCGTCCTTCGGCCGGTTCGGACTTCGTTTATAACGTCCGTGGTCTCAGGGCGGGTCCCGTCGCCTATTTATGACGCGGGCTAGACTTTTGGTCGGTTTCCAACGGCTGTCGTTGCCCATCCCTGAGTTTTGGGATTTTGTCACCTCGGCCATGATTTCAGGCCTGTCGTCCTGCGATCTGGCGCGTGTACGACGCGGTGAGCTTCCCGTTTCAAGACGTGGGCCGTTTGCGGGCCCCTCGTCCTGGGGACATCGTCGGCCATACCTGAGCGTTTCACTTCTAGGTTTACGGGGCCAGGACGATGTGCTCTCTCAGCTAGGCCTGAGCCCTTCGCTGATACAAAGTACAATGGAGTGCCTGAGCTTGTCGCTCGTAGGCTGCAAATGCAAGGGGCCATGTCGGCCAGACCTGAGCCTTTCGCTCTAAGGTGGCCGACGAGGGCACCTGCTAATGTTTTTACTTTAAATTCCAGAGAAAAAATCAGAACATGATTTTATTCATAAGTGGCTCGAGGCCGAGGGTGGCGTTCAATCAGTAACCCGTTAAGGGGTGAGGGCTTCGCCGTCTACACCTCCTTCGGATTACTGATAAAACTTCACCAGATGATGTACATTCCATGTTCGTGGTACATTGGACCCATTCGGTCGTTTAAGTTTGTAGGTGCCGGATTTGACCACGGCACTGACGATGTAGGGTCCTTCGTACTTCAATGCTAGCTTGCCACCCTCTGTCGGCTGGCTTGCTTCCCTTCGGCGGAGGACGTAGTCCCCCACCTGAAATTCCCGGGAACGTACCTTGGCGTCATAGTATGATTTCACTTGACGCCGGTAGTTCTCTGCTCGGACGTAAGCTTGCTCACGCCTCTCATCAACCAGGTGTAGGTCAATCTTCATGTTCTCTTCGTTGGTGTCAGGCTCATATTGCTCCACTCGCCGGCTGGGGATGGCTACCTCCGTGGGCGCCTTCGCCTCAAAGCCGTAGCATAGGGCGAAAGGTGTTTCGCCTGTCGCCCTCCTCGGCGTGGTTCTGTAGCACCACAGGATGTTGGGGAGCTCGTCGACCCAACTACCTCCGGCGGCCTGGAGGTTTTTCTTCAGCCCCTCCATTATTGTTCTGTTGGCGTTCTCGACCTGCCCGTTGCCCTGAGGATAGGCAACGGAGGAGAAGCGGTGCCTCACCCCAAACTCCCGGAGGAGCTCCTGGAAAGGGGCTGCCTCGAATTGGGTGCCGTTGTCTGATATAATCTCCTGGGGGACGCCAAAGCGTGTAATGATGTTCTTGTAAACAAATCTTTGGCATCTGGCCCCCGTGATGCTGGCCAAGGGTTCCGCCTCAACCCACTTGGTGAAGTAGTCGACGGCGACGATGATGTAGCGGTTATTCCCGGCGGCTCTGGGCAGGGGGCCGACCAGGTCAATCCCCCATCTGGAGAATGGAATTGCGGTGCTGACAGGGGCATAATTGACAGCTGGCCGACCAGGGGCCTTCTGGAGTACCTGGCATGCGGTGCATTTCCTGGCCAGGTCAGCGCAGTCGCGTGCCATTGTCGGCCAGAAAAAGCCCTGGACGACGAGACGCCGGGACATGCTGAAAGGGCCCTGGTGCGAGGAGCAGACGCCGCAATGTACTTCTTCCATGGCTGTGTCGGCCTCGTCCTGGTGCAGGCACCGTAGGAGAGTGCCATTATAGGACCGTTTGTAGAGTTTGCCATCTTCGATGGTGTAGCTTGGGGCCCTGAGTTTGGCGAGTTTGGCCCTCTCCTCGTTCGGGGGCAACTCCCCCGTTGTGATGAAGGTGGCTATGTCGGAGATCCAGTCCTCTGGTCGCTGGTGGACGCACAAGACGGGGCTGGCATGGATACTGGACATGCTCAACTCCTCGATCTTGGCCAACTGGGAGATGTGCTCCGGGGTGTCCGAGCTGAGCTTGGAGAGGATGTCGGCTTCGGCGTTCTCGGCCCTTGGGATCTGAGTGATCTCATGGGTTTCAAACGCTTTCAGCAATTCCTCCGTCGCTTGTTTGTACTGCCTCATTCGGCCTTCCTTTGCTTCGTACGATCCCTCCACCTGGCCCACTACTAGTTTGGAATCGCACTTGATTCTGAGGTGTTTGGCCTTGAGGCCGGCGGCGAGTCTGAGACCGCTGAGGAGGGCCTCATACTCGGCTTCGTTGTTGGACACCCTGAAGTTGAAGCGGATGGCATAGTAGGCTCTGAATCCTTCAGGGGATATGAGGACGACGCCGCCGCCGCATGATTTCGCGGCCGACGAGCCGTCAGTGAACAGGGTCCACGTGTCGTCCGGCTCCGGCCCGGGGTTGGCGACGGCCGTCTCCCTTGCTGTGCATTCGATGACGAAGTCGGCCAAGGCTTGCCCTTTGATAGATGGCCTTGGCTTGATCTCAATTTGAAACTGACTGAGGAAGATCGCCCACTTCACCATCCTCGAGGAGCTAGTGGGGCTCCTCATGAGCGCGCCGAGAGGCTGCTGGGTCAGCACATGGACGATGTGGGCTTGGAAATAGTGCCCCAGCTTCTTCACGGTGTGGACGATGGCCAGTACCGTCTTCTCAATGGGGGAGTACCTGAGCTCGGCCTCCCTAAGTGTCTTGCTGATGTAGAAGATGGCCTTCTGCACCCCTTCGTCCTCACGGATGAGCACGGAGCTGATGGCCGACGTGCTCACCCCTAAGTACAGGAAGAGGGTTTCGCCGGCTTTGGGCTTGGAGAGTATGGGTGGGGACGATAGGTACCTCTTCAATTCGTCGAATGCTTCCTGGCACTCCGTCGTCCACCTGAAGCTGGTTGCCTTGCGCATGATCTGGAAGAAGGGGAGTGCCCTCTCAGCTGACCTGGAGAGGAAACGGTTCAAGGCCGCCAGGCGCCCCGTCAGTCGCTGTACCTCCTTGACGTTGCGGGGCGGCTCCATGTTGATGATGGCCTGCGTCTTTTCCGGGTTTATCTCGATGCCTCTCCGGCTGACCATGTAGCCGAGGAACTTGCCACCCTGGATGCCGAAGGCGCATTTCTTGGGGTTGAGGCGGAGCCTGAATTCCTTCATTATCTCAAAGATTTCCCGGAGGTCGTCGGCGTGGGAGGTGGCCTTCCTGCTCTTGACGATCATGTCGTCGACGTACGCCTCCATCGTCCGGCCAAGGACCGCCCTGAAGATCTTGGCCACCATCCTAGTGTAGGTGGCGCCGGAGTTTTTGAGTCCGAAGGCCATGACGAGGTAGCAAAAGATTCCCTCTGGGGTCATGAATGTCGTCTTCTCGGCGTCCCCTTCATGCATGGAGATCTGGTGGTACCCTCTGAAAGCGTCGAGGAACGACATCAACTCGCATCCCGCCGTCTCGTCCACCAGCTGATCGATGTTGGGGAGAGGGAACGGGTCCATGGGGCACGCCTTGTTCAGGTCAGTGTAGTCAACACACATTCTGAACGTCGGCGGCTTCTGTGCGAGGACGACGTTGGCCAACCATGTTGGGTACTTCACCTCTTTGATATGTTTGATTGATAGGAGCATGGCGACCTCACCTTTGACGAAGTCCCGCCTGTCAGCGGACAAGTAGCGCCGCTTCTGTTTGACGGGCGCGGAGGCCGGATCGACGGTCAGCCGGTGAGTGATCACCTGGCGGCTGATGCCGGGCATATCGTCCGGGCCCCACGCGAAGACAACGGCGTATGACCGTAGGACGAGGAGGATGGCGTCTCGCTGGTCCTGGGGGAGTTGCTTTCCGACCCTGAGAACCCGCTCCGGCCGGGAGGTATCCAGAGGGATTTCCTCGACCTCCTCGGCTGGCTCCGCATGTGGCCTCTCCTCGTCCATGGCGGCGGCGGCCGTGATGGTATCTATCCGCTGTCCCTCCCTTTCGGCCGGCCTCGTCAGCTTGAGGTAGCAAGCTCTGGCTATTCTCTGATTTCCTCTGGCGTAGCCGATGCCGTCGCTGGTGGGGAACTTCAAGCATAGGTGCTTCATGGAGATGATGGCCTCCAAGTCCTCCAGCGCTGGCCGGCCCAAGATCAAGTTGTGGGCGCACTGGAGGTTGACCACCATGAACTCCATGTCAATTTTGGCATGGTGGGGGCCGTCACCGACTTCCACGGGGAGGACTATCGTGCCCTCGGCGTCGATAGAGTCCCCGGTGAAGCCGGATAACGGGGTCTTGATCGGCTTCAGCAGAGCTCTGTCCAGCTTCAGCTGCTTGAAGGTGTCTAGGTACATCACGTTGACGGAGCTCCCCGTATCGATGTAAGTGCGGTGGATGATGGAGTCACCGATCTCACATCGGATGACGAGGGCGTCCCTGTGTGACTCCGTACCCGGAGGCAGATCCTTGTTGGTGAAGGTGATCGCCTCCGTTCGCTGCTTCTTCGGCTGGGGGGGAACGTGGGACACCTCTCCAATGTAAAGGGATTGGGCCCATTTCTTCCTCTGAGTGGCGGAGTCCCCCCCAGTGTTCCCGCCCACGATGAGGTGGATGTGATTCTTCTTCGGCGGAGGCTCCTCGAAGTCCTCGTCGTCGCTGAGTCTACCAATCTCGCGCTTCTTCGCAGAGGGTTCGCCCCCACGTTTGCCGGTGTTTACCCAAGTGTTTTTACGTGGGCCACCTTTGACAAACTGGGAGAGTTCCCCCTGGCGAATAAGACGCTCGATGGCCTTCTTTAATGTGATGCAATCGTCGGTGTTGTGCGACGAGTTCTTGTGGAACCGGCAATACGTGCCGCCCTGTTGGATGGCCAGGACCTCCTCGGCCGGCCGAGGAGCCTGCTCGATGAGGCCGTGCTTCTCGGCATAATCGAGGATGGTGCCGACCGGGTGGGTGAGGGCTACCCCCGGCCGTTCCATCCTCGGCCGCCAGTGGCGGTCTTTCTTACTTTGTCCGCCAGAGCCGTGGCGGCCCTGGGCACCCTGGCCGGCCGGGGACGGACCCGAGGCCGGCGAAGGATTTGTCTTCTTGGGGGGATGGCCCCCCTCTCTCTTGTGATTGTGGAGCTCGTCGGCGTCGGCATACAAGCCTCCGCGTTGGAGCGCTTTGGCGTACGACCTCGGGGGGTCAGTGATGAGGCTCCTGGCGTACGGGGAGCTGCGGAGGGCTCCCTGGTACAAGGCGAGGAGGGTGCGCTCATCGGCCCCCTCGACCTCCTCGGTCTCCCTCGTCCACCGGTCGATGAATGACCGGAGGGACTCCTCGTGCTGCTGTTTGACGGAGAGGAGGTGGGTGAAATACTTCTTGGCGCGCTTCCTCCCGGCAAAGTGAGTGAGGAAGCGCTGGGCGAGATCTTGCCATGAGTCAATGCTTCCCTCTGGCAGCCCGTTGAACCACTCGTACGCTGGCCCCTCGAGAGTAGAGAGGAACCAACGGCAGAGGTATTCGTCGGACGCGTTCACCATCAGCATGTTGTTTTGATAACGGCTGAAGTGCTCCTGGGGGTCTGATCGGCCATCGTAGGACTTGATGGCGTTCCCCCTGTACTTCTCAGGGATGGGGGCTGAGAGGACCCTGTTGGTGAAAGGGGTCCTGGTCCTGACCTGGATGATGGGGTCACCCCGCCCTTCGGCCAGCTCCCTCTCCAGGGCGCTGACTTTGTTCATGAGCGCGTTGAGGCCGGGGTCGTTGGAGGCGCCGGCCGTAGGGACGTTGGCCGACTGCTTGGCCTCCATCTGAGCCAACCTCCTTTCCAGCCGGGCGATGACCTCGTCCCGGGGGTCCCTGTCGGCCGCGACGGCACCCGGCTGGTTCCTCCGGCGCTCGTTGTGAGCCGCGTTGATCTGGTGACGCACGTCATCCTCGTGCAACTTCCCCTTGCCCTTGTCCGGGCGGGGCTGGTCCGCTGTCCGGGACACAGACCCCAAACTCTCCCTTGGCGAGCCAGGACGAGGATCACCAATCCGTCCCGCCATCCTCTCCGAAACCGGACGACGGCACGTGTCACCTAGCCTATTGAAGGCAGAGGCTTTTCCACGCGCTGGGGTCTGCCCGGGCCGAAGAGGGGAAGCAGGGTGCGAGTGGGACGACGCCATGTCCTGGGCCACAACCCCCTCATTGTTGCCTATCTGGTCGGCCAGGGGTTGGGGATGAGGAGGTGGAGTGACGTTTCCCCCGGTCCTTGGCAAGAGTGCGCTGAGGACGGTGGGATTCTGAGCCAAGCTGGCGATGATAGCCGATAGCGCGGCCAGGACCTGAGGATCTACAGACGGAGAGGCCGCGGCCATAGGCTGGGCCGGGGCGTGGTCCGCTTTCTCAGCTCGTTTCTTTTCCAGGCCGAGGCGGGCGTCGGGGACTCCGCCGTTGAGTTGGTTGCGGAGGTCCGTCGTGAGGTTGAAGGCTTCCTGGAAGAGGTCCCCTCCGCCGACCTGGTCGGCCGTGGCGTCCTCATCGTCCCGGGGGTCCCTGGGCTCTTGGTCCTCAGGGATGGCTTTGCTGACGAGGTTGCGGTTTGACTTAGTTCTTCCCATGATCAGTGGTTAGCTGTGCTTGGTAGCGACGAAGGGTGCTAACTTGATTGTTCTAGCTCTCAACGAAAGCACCAAATGATAGAGTATATCTCCTGAATTCTAGAGAGAAGTGAGAGCTAGAGAGAGAAGTGCAATAATATGCTTCAATAGAATGAATTTGTCACCCTACAACTACTCCCAGGGGTAGTATTTATAGAGAAAATACGGGCTGGGCTCCCAAGCCTTGGGCTTGGGAGGCCCATTTACAACTGGACCGCTACTGGGCCGAATACAAAGCCACTAATGGGCTGTACAAATAAGTAAGTGTAAAATTCGGTTCTGGGAGGTCTTTGTGGCCGACGAGGGCACGGCCGACGAGGGCACGGCCGACGAGGGCACGGCCGACGAGGGCACCCGGGTTCCTTGGGCTCAGGACCATAATATGAGTTGGCCCCTTTTCGGCCGACGGGGGCGTCTTGGCCGACGAGGGCGCCACTCTGTCTTGTGCTCTGTTCTTCCGAGTATGTGGGTCCTGGGGCTCAGACCCATATACTCCATCAGCGCCTCATTTTTTAAAGTCGTCCCCTCGGCGCTAGACATAGTCCGTGGCCTGCCACACCCTTGGGGTGGTGGCGCGGGGAGCGTTTCGGTTTGGAAGTCGAATCCTGTGCATTTCTCGTGCCTGTCATACCCTTGGGGTGATGACGCGGATAGCGTTCCGTTTTTGAAAGTCGAATCTTGGGCATTTCTTATGCCTGTCATACCCTGGGGGTAGTGACGCAGAAAGCGTTTCAAGGAAGGGTTTTCATTTGCACACTAGTTGCAAATGGTCGGGGGCACCACGTGCCGCCGGCACCGATGGTGGCGCCTTCGGTATATGCGTCCTCGTGGGGTACGGCTTTTAGAAAGAACACTTGGTGTTAGTTTCGATGTGTAGCCCCCGGTACTTGGTACCGAGGGGTCTTCTGTAGGAACACTTGGTGTTCTCTTTTGTTGTAGTTGATGGAGGTGCCTACCCTCGGTACTTGGTACCGAAGGGTCTTCAAATGAAACACTTGGTGTTTTGATTGGAGTGTTCGCTCTCGGCGTTTGGTGCCGGAGGGCCCTCGGAGGAAACACTTGGTGTTTCCCAACAGATGTTTGGAAGTTGATAGGAGAGCATATCCCGGGCACTGGGTGCCGAGGGGTCTTCTTTGAAACATTTGGTGTTTTTCTTCGTTTTGACGTTGATGATGGAGGTGTACCCTCGGCACTGGGTGCCGAAGGGAAATGAAACACTTGGTGTTTTTTGTCGTCGGTGATGGGAGTTCCCACCCTCGGTACTTGGTACCGAGGGGTCTTGTTCGAAAACACATGGTGTTTTCCTGTTGTTGTAGGTGTTGATGGTGTCCGCCCTCGGCACTTGGTGCCGGAGAGGGTTCTTCTCGTGGTGAGGCCTGGGGCCTGTAGTCAGTATGAGGGCTTGGTGTCTTGAATGTGTCTTCATTCCTCAAAAGTGGAGGCCTTGGGCCATAGGATAGTACATTCATTAGTTATGAGGGCTTGGCCGCTCTTACATTATTGGTAAAATTTAACTAAATGGTGTACATTCCAGTGCCTAGGGACCTCTTTCCCGTTGGGGCGTTTGAGCTTGTAAGTTCCAGGTTTGATGATGGCTGCTATGATGTAGGGGCCTTCGAATTTTGGTGCTATTTTTCCTCCCTCGGTTGGTTGGCTGGCTTCCCTCCTCCGGAGGACATAGTCCCCCACTTCAAATTCTCGGGTGCGAACTTTGGCGTCGATGTAGCCTTTGACTTGCCTTCGGTAGTTTTCTGCCCGGATGAAGGCTTGCTCCCGGCGTTCTGAAAGGAGGTGGAGGTCGAGGGCCATGTTGCTGTCGTTGACCTCGGGGTCATATTGGATCACCCTCCGGGTGGGAAGGGTGACTTCCGTAGGAGCTTTGGCTTCAAAACCGTAGCAGAGGGAGAAGGGTGTTTCACCTGTTGCTCGCCGAGGGGTGGTGCGGTAGGCCCAAAGGATGTTGTGGAGTTCTTCCACCCAGCCACCGCCCTGTGGAGATGAAGGTGATGATATCCGAGATCCAGTCCTCTTGGCGTTGTTGGATGTTCATAACGGGGCTTGCATGGATACTTGAGAGGCTGAGTTCCTCAATTTTGGCAATTTTGGAGATGTGCTCGGGGGAGTCGGCCGAGAGCTTAGATAATATGTCGGCCTCGGAGTTCTGAGCCCTCGGTATTTGGATGAGAGAGTGTGCCTCAAATACCTTAAGCAACTCCTTGGCCGCTTCCTTGTACTGTTTCATTCTTCCCTCCTTGGCCTCATATTCCTCGGAGATTTGGCCAACGACCAACTTGGAGTCGCATTTGATGTGGATCTGCCGAGCCCTCATGTTGGCAGCCAGCCGAAGGCCACATAGGAGGGCCTCATATTCGGCCTCGTTGTTGGAGACTTTGAAGGACAAGCGGATTGCATAGTAGGCTCTGAAGCCCTCGGGAGTAATGAGGACTACCCCTCCCCCGCATGCTTTGGTCGCGGAGGAGCCGTCGGTGTAGAGGGTCCACCAGTCGTCCGAGGTAGCCGAGGCCCCCCCGTCCGTGGCTGCCCTTGCGGTACACTCCGTCACGAAGTCCGCCAGGGCTTGGCCCTTGATGGCAGGCCTTGGACGGATGTCAATGTTGTACTGGCTCAAGAAGATAGCCCATTTTACCATGCGGGAGGAGCTGGTGGGGCTCCTCATGAGGGCGCCGAGGGGTTGATGAGTGAGGACCTGAAACGGGTGAGCCTGCAAGTAGTGGCCCAACTTCTTGACGGTCCAAACGATGGCTAACACCATTTTTTTCCACAGGAGAGTACCTGAGCTCGGCCTCCCTTAGGGTCTTGCTAACGTAGAAGATGTCATGTTGGATGCCGTCTTCCTCCCGGATGAGCACAGAGCTGATGGCTGCCGGGCTGACCCCAAGGTAGAGGTAGAGGGTCTCCCCTACCTTGGGTTTGGAGAGCACAGGAGGTGAAGATAGATATCGTTTGAGCTCGTCGAAAGCCTCCTGGCATTCTGAAGTCCATTGAAAACCAGCCGTCTTCCTCATGATTTGGAAGAAGTGTAAAGACTTCTCCGCTGATTTAGATAGAAAGCGGTTGAGGGCTGCCAGGCAGCCCGTCAACCGTTGAACTTCCTTCACATTGCGTGGGGGTTCCATGTCGATGATGGCCTGGATCTTCTCGGGATTGGCCTCAATACCCCTTCGGCTCACCATGTAGCCCAAAAATTTGCCCCCTTGGACGCCGAAAGTGCACTTCTTCGGGTTTAGCCGAAGGTTGAATTTTTGCATGATGGCGAAGATTTCCCGGAGGTCGTCGGCATGGCTGGAAGATTGTTTGCTCTTGACGATCATGTCGTCAACATAGGCCTCCATGGTGCGCCCTAGGACGGCTTGAAAGACCCGGGCCACCATCCGGGTGTAGGTGGCCCCCGAGTTCTTTAGGCCGAAGGCCATTACTAGGTAGCAGAAGATGCCCTCGGGAGTCATGAAGGCAGTTTTTTCGGCGTCCTCCTCGTGCATGAAAATTTGGTGATACCCTCGGAAGGCATCGAGGAAGGACATGATCTCACACCCTGCGGTCTCATCCACCAGTTGATCAATATTTGGTAGAGGGAATGGATCCATAGGGCACGCCTTGTTGAGACCGGTGTAGTCCACGCACATGCGGAAGGTAGGGGGCTTCTGTGCGAGGACTACGTTGGCCAGCCATGAGGGATATTTTACCTCCTTGATGTGCTTAATAGAGAGGAGCATGGCGACCTCCTTCTTCACAAATTCCCTTCTCTCGGCCGAGAGGGGTCTTCTTCGTTGTTGTACTGCTTTTGTCGAGGGGTCCACCGAGAGGCGGTGGGTGATGACCCTTCGGCTGATTCCCGGCATGTCCTCCACCCCCATGCAAAGACAGTGGAGTAGGCGCGGAGGGCGTTGGTGCTACCGGTCTTCAGATCTTCAGGGAGCTGGGCTCCAATCTTCACGACTCTCTCCGGCTTGGCCGGATCGAGTGTAAAGTCTTCTACGTCCTCGGCTGGTTCAGCCCTCGGCCTCTTTTCTTCTTGGTCGATGGTTCCGGTAATGGTGTCAACACAGAATTCCGTCTTACTTACCTTCTTAGTGACTTGAAGATAGCAGGCGCGGGCGATTTTCTGATTCCCTCGGGAGTAGCCAATGCCCCCCTCGGCGGGGAACTTGAGGCAGAGGTGCCACATGGAGATGATGGCCTCGAGGTCCTCGAGGGCTGGCCGGCCGAGGATAATGTTGTGGGCGCAGTCGATGTTGACGATGACGAACTCCACTTCGAGCTGGGCTCTATGGAGCCCGTCGCCGAAGATCACCGGGAGGGTTATTACCCCCTCGGAATCAATAGTATCGCCGGTGAAGCCGGCAAGAGGGGTCTTAATGGGCCGAAGGGACCCCCTCTCCAGATGCAGCTCTCTGAAGGTGCTGAGGTACATTACATTGACGGAGCTGCCCGTGTCAATGTAAGTTCGGTGAATGATGGTGTCGTTTATTTCAGTCCGAATCACCAAGGCATCCCTGTGAGGACAAGAAGTAGGAGGGAGATCTGCGTTGGTGAAGGTGATGGGTTCCTCCCTCAGCCGCTTTACCGGGGGCATATGGGTGACTTCCCCCACGTAAAGAGATTGAGCCCACTTTTTCCGCTGACTGGTGGAATCGCCCCCTGTATTGCCGCCGATGATCATGAGGATGTGGCGTTTTTTCTCCTGGTAGTGGGGGTACTCCTCCTCTTCCTCCTCCAAGTTTCCGATCTCCCTCTTCTTGCCGAGGGGGATGGTGTTCGGGTTCATCCAAGCGTTCACCTTCGTGTGGTGCCCTCGGGGAGGTCCCTGATGAGAAGGTCCCTCCTGCCGAGGGCTCTGAACAAATTGGGATAGGTGCCCCGCTTGTATCAATATCTCGATGGCCGTTTTTAGCTGGTGGCAGTCATCGGTTCTGTGCCCCTGGTGCCGATGGAAGCGACAGTGTTGGAACTGAGGGTTGATAGCATGTACCTCCGGGGGTGCGCGGGAATCGCGCTCAACGAGGCCCCTCTCCTCGGCAAAATCAAGGATGATGCTGACGGGGTGCGTCAATGGTGTCCGGGGGCGGTCCAGGAGAATGGGCTGTGCCCAAGTCTTAGGGCTGCTCTTATAACCTCCCCCGGGCTTGGCTTGGCCTTGCCGAGGGCGGTCGTCAGAGGGTCCTGAAGCCTTGGGGTGATTTGGAGGAGCCCCCGGCCCTCGGTTGTTCTTGTTGTCAGCCCTCGGGGGTTGCTGATCTGGATGTTGGTGGTATTTCTCCACCTCCTCGGCCTCAGCGTATCGGTCCCCTCGCTGCAGGGCCCTTATGTAATCGCGGGGGGGGGGGGGGGGGGGGGGTTCAATGATGAGGCTCCTTGAAAAGTTGCCGGTGCGGAGGACGGTTTGTAGGAGGGCCAGGAGAGTCCCGTCGTCAGCACCGTTGACTTTGTCGGCTTCCATTCTCCAACGTTCCAGGAAGTCCCGAAGGGTCTCATCCCTCCTCTGGCGTATGGTTAGGAGGTGGGAGAAGTGTTTCCTCGTGCGACGCCTCCCGGCAAACTGTGTCAAGAATCGCTGGGCGAGTTCTTGCCACGAATCAATGTAGCCCTCGGGCAGCCGGTTAAACCATTCGTATGTCGGCCCCTCCAAGGTGGAGAGGAACCAACGACACAAATAGTCGTCTGACGCCCCTACCATCATCATGCTGTTCTGGTATTTGCTGTAGTGTTCCTGGGGGTCCGTCTTCCCGTTGTAGGGCTGTATGTGTTGCCCTCGGTATTTTTCTGGGATTCGGGCCGCTAGTACCCTTGGGGTAAATGGCGTCCGGGTCCGGAGCTGGATGACGGGTTCCCCGGAGCCCTCGGCTACCTTCTTCTGTAATTCCTCCATTTTGGCCATCATGGCCTCGTATTTGAGGTCTGAATGAGGGGTGGAGGTGGTGGCGTGAGCTTTGTTGGCCTCCATTTCGTCAAGCCGGCGTTGGAGGTCCGCAATAATTTCGTCCAGGGGATCCTTCGGGAGGGTCTCCGCCCCCTGCGAACGAACCCGGGCCGAGTGGGCCTGGTTGATCTGGTGGCGAGCATCATTGGCATGAAGGGGTGCCTTGCCTTTGTCCCGAGGGGGACGCTCCTCGTCTGCCCTCGAGACAGACCCTCCGCTTTCCTGGGGCCTTTGGAGTGCTTTCCCTCCGAGGCGGTCTTGGACCCCTCGGCGGTCTGGCCCTCCTCCGAGCCGGTTGAGGGCGGAAGTGCGGGGCCTTTCTCTGTGGTCATTGTGGCGGTCTCGGGACTGAACTTCCTGGGAGGACGTATCTTGGGCCACTACCCCTTCGTCGTTCCTAACCCGAGGGGTGGGGTTTCCGAAGGGGTGTGGCAGAGGGGGAAGTATGATGTTCTCCCCAACCTGGGGTTGAGCCGGAGCCAGGGTGCCGAAGGCACCCGGGTTCTGAGTGAGCGTTTGGATGAAAGCGGAGAGCGCCGATTGCACGTCGATGGTGAGAACCGGAGGGCTGACTTGGTCATCGCTCCGGTTTTTCTTCTTGGCCTCGATGCCGAGGCGGGCATCAGGGGCATTCTGTTGGATCTGAAGGCGTAGGTCGACAGCCGCCTGTTCCAGCCCAGCGATGACACCGCCCTCGGGAGCCCTGTGAGAGGCTTCGGGGGCGTTGACGTCGCCGAGGGCCAGGTTCTTGTCTTCCACGTTTTTGGAGTTGGCACGTGTAGTTCTCACCATTTTGGTAGAGGGCTAGTGTTTGGCGAAGGGGGAGGGTTTCTTACTCGATTGTTCGACCTCTCAACGAGAGCACCAAATGATGGATAGTGTACCCGGGGGGTAGCTTATCCGAGGGGTTATTGCTGGGAATAACTTAGAGAGAGGTCAGAGCATAAGTAAGTAAGAGAGAGAGTGTATTCAGTCCGAATGTCGTGGTTTACAACGGGGAAAAGGGGGTGCTATTTATAGTAGCAATAAATGCCGGACAGGGACACGTGTCAAGCGGCCATTGGCCGAGAGGTCACCTCAACTGGTTGGCGTTGGCAGCCGCATGTGGCCGCATTTAATGCGGCTGTTGGATGAGACGTCTGTACAGGGAAAGGTGATCTGTACGCATGTGGCGCGGATATTATGTCGGGAGAGGTGCCTTCGGCTATAGAGCAGGAGCCGAGGGCTCCTCAAACCGAGGGCACCCTGGTGCCGAGGGCTCCCAGTTTTCGCCGTTTTCTCCCAGTTTCTTAGTTTGCTTGAGAAACCCGTTCTGTGAGAGTCTAGAGCCTTCGGCCAGGGGGTCGAAGGCACCCCTGGTGCGCTGTGGGCTGCTTGGCACTCCGGGCGCCATGTCTTGGGCCTGTTGGGCCTTTTGGGCCTGTTGGGCCTTTACTGGAGTAGTAGGAGTCTGTGGGCCGGGGGTTCCCGGGCCATATACTCCATCACAAACAAATCTAAACCCCCCTTTGTTACTACTTTTATAAAAGAAAAGTATTCCTTTCCCTGTGGATACGAACCTTTCTACACTATACTACGTATTAGTGTCGTATTGATTAATTATTTTGAGTGCACCTAATGACAAGTGCACATCAAATTTGGCGCTGTTGCCGGGGAAAGGCAATTAATTTTTCTTTTATTTCATATCAAGCAAAAAAAAAAATATTAAATAAAAAAATATATAAAGAGTTCTTATTTCTTCTATTTTCTGAGCTTAGTGGAGTTTATGGTTAAACATCGCTCCATAAACAAAATCATATACCAAACAAACCCAGAAATAGAACACACTTTCGAGCGGTTGAAAAGTAAATTTTCTAATACCGACTTGGAGGAATCATCTATCAGAGATTCATCCAGCGCTAGTTCTCATTCTAACGAGACCGAAGAGTCAATAACCATGGCTCTTGAGACAAGAACACTACGGGAGCTCACTGCTCCAAATCTCAATCAACAACCATTATGTATTACCTTCCCTACACTCGATGAAGGTAATACATTTGAGCTAAAATCTGGGTTCATACATCTACTGCCATCCTTTCATGGCCTAAGGGGCGAGGACCCCAACAAACATCTCTCGGAATTCCATATTGTCTGCACAAGCATGTTCCCCAATGGAGTCACCGAGGAACAAATCAAATTGAGGGCTTTTCCATTCTCCCTCAAAGACACGGTGAAGGATTGGCTATTCTATCTCCCGTCAGGGAGTATAGATACATGGGCATCAATGAAAAAGTGCTTCCTAGAAAGGTACTACCCTGCATCCGTCTCATCATCTTTGAAAAAACAAATAAGCAACATCGAGCAAAAAGATGATGAGACATTATATGAGTATTGGGAGCGTTTCAAAAAGTTGTGTGCTAGCTGCCCATATCATGGTTACACAGAGCAAGACTTCATCCTCTACTTCTATGACGGTCTTGCGGAGCAAGATAGACGCCTGGTGAACGCAGCATCTGGAGGGGGAATTGTCAACAAAACCCCTTCCCAAGCTAGGAACCTCATCTCGGAGTTGGCCGAGAATTCTAGGCACTACAATGGGAGGTCATCATCAAAACGGGTCATGGCAGCGGAGTCCAACATCTCGTTGGAAAGTCAAGTAGCCGGCTTGACTTCTTTGGTAAAGGATTTCCTTTTAAATCCAAAACACCAAGAAGTCAAGGTCTGCGGCATATGCTCGACACAAGGGCACCCCACCGATTCCTGCCCAACACTACAAGAGGAGAATTCCGAGCAAGTCAATGCTTTGGGATTTCAAGGTCAAAAGAGGTATGATCCACACTCTAACTCCTACAATCCTGGGTGGAGAGATCACCCGAATTTGAGGTATGGGAATCCTCAAAATCAGTCCTTGCCACCAACTTTCCCAAAGCACCAAGGCCAGACATCAAGCTCAAGTATGTCCACCGAGGATATGATCCGAGCACTCACCTCAAATGTCTCAACCATGCAACAAAACATGGTTCAATTTCAGCACGAGACCAAATCCAACATTCAGAATTTGGAAAACCAAGTCAGTCAAATTGCAAATGCTGTGAACCGACTTGAAACAGAAGACTCGGGTAAACTCCCTTCTCAAACGGAGGAAACGTTGAGAAGTGGTGCAACGATGAAAGAGGCAGAAGAGAACGATGAAGAGACTGAGGGTGTGGACCCTGGAAAAGTAGTCCCAACGGAGGAGGAAAACACAGAAACCAAGCTTCCCCCACCCTCATCATATGAACAAGAAATCCCGTTCCTTGAAGCGCTGAAAGAGACAAAGAAGCTTGAAAAAGATGACGACATCTATGAAACCTTCGCAAAGTGTGAGGTAAACATTCCGCTTCTTAACTTGATGAAAATGTCCCTCATTTTGCTAAATTCTTGAAAGAATTATGCAAAACAAAAAGAAAAGATAAATTGAAAGGGAAACAAGAGGTTAGAGTTAGTGAACACGTCTCGGCCATTTTTCAGAGGAAACTCCCCGAAAAATGTAACGACCCAGGCATGTTCACTACCCCTTGCAAAATAGGAAACACCACATTTCCCAAGGCCTTGTTGGATTTAGGGACATCAATAAATGTCATCCCCTATTCTGTTTATAAAACTCTACAACTTGGCTCATTACATCAAACAGGTGTAGTGATTCAATTGGCAGATCATTCTAGTACTTACCCGAAGGGTGTAGTAGAAGATGTGCTAATCGAAGTAGAAAATATGGTCTTTCCTGTTGACTTCTATGTCCTTGAAATGGGAACTGATGACCAAACAACACCCATCCTTTTGGGTAGACCGTTCATGAAGACCGCAAAAACGAAAATTGACGTTTCTAGTGGTTCACTAACTTTAGAGTTCGATGATCAAAAAGTGGAGTTCAGCATCTTGGACTCTACGAAAAAACAAATGCAAAATCCAACTCTGTGTTCTTTACATGTTGTTGAACCACAAGAACCGCTGTTTTTCAAAGAAGCGGATAAAATTAGATGTCTTTCGAGAAAGAAACCCCGGCCTTACTGGAAAAGGCCGAAAAATAAAAATGAAAAATGGCCAAATAGGGCCTTGAAAAGTGAAACAAGGGATGCTCATGATCCCACATAAAACAAAACAAAAAAAAATGAATAACGTCGTGCCACGACGTTAACTAAGGCGCTACTTGGGAGGCAACCCAAGTTTATTTTATTTTTTGTTTTATTTAAGTGTGTATAATTCATTTTTTTTATTTATTTAGAATTCTTTTTTTTGTTTAATTATTTGAGAGATCAGTGAGGGAGGACACTAATCACGGGTTTTTGGAAGAAAAGAAAAAAAAATGCAGGTTTTGGAGCATCTGGGGACATACCCGATCGAGTACAACCTTATAATCGGTCGGGTATGACCAAAAAGAAAAGGAACCGGGCAGTACTCGATCGAGGAAGCACTCAAAAATTGAAAAACAACGAATACCCGATCGGGTATCACTATACACCCGGTCGGGTATGTATAGAAATGCTAAAATTGAAGGAGGCTGACTCCCACACTCGACCGAGTACCTACTTCAAAAATAGAAAAAAAGCACATACCCGATCGAGTATGGAGGAATACTCGACCGGGTAGAGGAGGCAGGCCGCTCAAAAACTAAACTTTCCAGCAATACTCGACCGGGTAACCATACACTACCCGATCGAGTACAGGAGGCAGACTACTCAAAAAAGCCACTTTCCAGACATACCCGACCGAGTACCAACACATACTCGATCGGGTATACGGGTATTATAACCCCAAATCAGCCCCAAAACACTTCGTCTTCTCCGAATTTCCAACCTTATCTCGAACAAAAACGCCCAAACCCCCATTTTTACACCTTCTCTCTACCATATCTCTTCCAAATCTTCACCAAATCCTCCCATTTCAACACCAAAACACTCCCCTCATCCTCCTCTACACATTCATACTCACCAATCCCATTCTCCCCCAATTTTCAGAGGTCTGAAAAAACCCTACCCCCACCTTCCTATTTCGGTTTTCAAAGGCCAAATTCACTCCAAATGGCTCCAAGGAAAGAGAAAGGGCAAAGCTCAAGCACTAGGGCATCCATCCCGGGCTACGAGGACATCCTCTTTGTGGACAACGAACACCGCACACGCTTCATGTCCACAATTGAAAGGCAAGTTAAACCTTCCCACTTTTTATGTCATGATGCCCTAAAGGAATTAGGAGTGTTGACGTGCACTTGTCGTTAGGTGCACTCAAAATAATTAATCAATACAACACTAATACGTAGTATAGTGTAGTAAGGTTCGTATCCACAGGGAAAGGAATACTTTTCTTTTAAATAAATAGTAACAAAGGGGGGTTTAGATTTGTTTGTTTTAACAACACTAAGATAAATAACCTATATGAGTTTAATTCAATGAGATGAGGACTTGGTTTTGCTTTTATCCACTTAATGAAATGTTCGTCGATCCCGGTTATATCTTTAACTATCTTCCTCTCGAATACTCAATCGAGGAGTATATCCAGTTCATCGAGGGTAGTTATTAATAACGAGATGCGTTCATTAATAAAACTTACTATCGAGTCAATATAGAACAAGCGCCGTATATTAACTTGATAGTAGCAATAAACTTAAGATGAAAACGATTGAGATTGATAACCTCAACACAAGCGGTTTATTGGTTTAATCAATATAATTAATTCCCCTTGGCATATTAACCATGAAATGCATGCATTAATATTCCAAGTTTATTACCGTTGAAAGAACCGGATTAATAACAAGCGTATTAACCGATTGATTCTAGTAATAATTAATATGAGAAACAATACTAGTTGATACTTTAAGTAATGTTTAAGATATTAACATGAAATATGAATAGGAATTAATTAATACTCAAGGAAGAATATTAAAATATATGAATCCTACTATGATTAATATCAAGATGTTAACTAATTGTCATCTTAGTAACACTCCCCAATATTATCATAGAGGAAGAAATAGCTATTACCATAACCAATGTCAAGATGTTAACTAATTGTCATTTTAGTAACACTCCCCAACTTTGATATAGAGATAGTATTTTGAAAGAAAGAATTAATATTCAAGGAAGAAGATTAAAGAAAATAACTCACAACTTACAAATTCATTAAGCTTCAAAGTAGCAAAACCAAGATGAAAGAGTTTAGCTCCTCATTTGGAGACTAAACATGATGAAAAATATAAAGAAAGAGCTATTCTATACTGAGCTTAGATGTACAAGGGATTGGATATCTTTTTGTGAAGGAAAGGAGGTGTATTTATAGGTTTTTTGGGATGGGATTCGGGTACTCGATCGGGTTTGTACATGGTACCCGATCGAGTACGTGTGTAACACTCGATCCGAGGCATACTCGACCGGTTTCAGGCTATTTTCTAAGAGTATACCCGATCGAGTATATATGAATACCCGGTCGAGTATGCTTAGAAAGTGGTATTCGGGCCATACTCGACCGATCTTCGTTTGCAATTCAAAGGCATACCCGATCGGGTATGTCGGTCTACCCGATCGGGTATAGACATAAAATCATGGCCAAAATCTTCCCTGCATGTTCCCTTGTCTTCGGATCTGATCCGATTTGAAGTTCCAACCTAATACCTGATCGAGTATAGCTAATACTCGACCGAGTATAGACCAAAATTTAGGATCTTCTTTTGTCTTTGAACTTTTGCACCTTCTCTTCACTTTTTGGGTTCACCAACTTTACTTTGAGTGACCAAAACCTGCTTAAGCTCAGAATATATCTAATCTAACCTATTTACAAGAATTTAACAATCTAATCTATTACACCAAAAGTGTGTAATTTCCAAAGTAAAAGTCAAGCAAAACTAATTAAAAACATAAACATAGATATGGAAATTACGAACGTATCAACTCCCCCACACTTAAACCTTTACTCGTCTCGAGTAAGATCAAATGTTTACAAGTGTCAATGTTTGTCCAAAAGTTCCACAGTTCAACAAAAACATAATACAACTTACAAACACAAAGACCACCAAGGATGACAAAGAAAAATGAGTTTTAAACTCAAATTACAAAAGAGCATCTTGGGTTTAATGGCCTCCTAGTGTTGTCTTCTTTTCTCCTCCTCTCTTCTTCTTTATCTTGAATCTTCATATTCTTCATAAGGATACAATGAGTGCCTGCAAGAACAAACATTTCTCTCATATCTCTCGTTTTGCCTAGGAGCCTTTTCAGGTTTTCATCATAGCACCTCTTTTCATTTTCCATTCTCTCCAACTCACTCATTTTTTATAAGCCTTTTTTTCTTAGATTGCCCATTTTGTTGGGTTTTCAACCTAACTAGCATTTATTTTCTTTTGTTTATTTTTTCTTTATTTTTTTTCGTTTTTTTTGTGTGTAAAAGTTCAAAAGAATTACATGCATAGTGCTAGGTAGAAATGAAAATTACATACCATCATGAGTGTCTCCCCCGCAGTTGAATCAAGCACTGTCCCTAGTGCCCGCCTTCTCCTCCGTAGTAGCTCCCTCCAAAGCCGCTCCCTTGGCCACCATCTCCCATGTAGGTGTCCCCGCCATCTCCGCCGTCGTACCCTCCACCACCGGAGCCAGATCCTCCAAAGTTACCCCAATGAGTGGGGTCATACCATGAGGGTGGTGGAGGAGGGTTCGCCATGGTATGGAAGGATCCCTACTGTGCCATAAAAGAGTACATAGGCCCGTAGAACCTATGTTGGTCTTCCTCATACCGATGTCTATCGGCCTCCCGGAGCTCCTCCAATCGTTGAAAGCCGGCCCTTTGCTCATCCTCCAATCTATGAAAACCGGCTCTTTGCTCCTCCTCTAATCGGTTGAGCCGGTTGTCCATTTGGGCTATTCCCGTAAGAAGTTGTTGTTGACCCTCCAGAAGTTGTTGAAAGAAGTCGGGTGGTGGAGGGTTTGGGCTCTGTTCTGGGAAGTCCTGGCTCATGGTTGGATGGCTATGGAGTTGCTCATAGGGCTCGTATTCTGCTTGGTTTTGGGGAGGTTCCTGTTCCGGTTCCTGGAGATGTGGTGGGAGGGCGTTTGGGAAGAGGTAATGTTGCTCCGGTCTTCCTGTTTTGAAATGGAGTTGGGGGAGTTCTGGGTTGGGCAAGAGGAAGTATTTGAGGGGTTTGGGGTGGATGTGCCAGTTGTACATATTTTTGGGCCTTTCTTCACCATAAACGGTGTGTGAAAAAGATGTACAGCCCGAGTGGCCCAACCAAGATATGTTCATCAAACAGTAGTCGGGTATAGGGGAGTCATCCGTATACCTGAACTTTGTGGCCAAGTGCATAATTACCCCGCCCACTACAATAGCACCCTTTGCCACGCTCTTTTTTTTAGATGTGCCCACATGAGATTACATAGGTTGAAATCCACGTGGATACGGAATAAGGCTACCGAGATGAGGCATACATCCCCCATCCTTGTATGATGGTTGTTGGGACGTCCAAGCAAGGAGTTGGCAAGGAATTTCAAAAAGAGGCGTAGGATGGGATGTTGGACATGACTAATGTAGAGTTGGGAGGAGCTAAATTTAGTCTCCCCGGTCATCTTGGTCCATAGGGTGTGGCCGAAGGCGGTATTGTCGGATATAGATTTTTGGTACGGGACCGGAATACCAAAGTGTTCGGCGAACTCAAGTTTTGTGATGGTGTGATTGTGATTAAACAATCGAAACCTGAGTTTATCATCCCTAAAGTCCTCTTCATTGTTCTCAAAGTGCACAGAGCTTAGGAATTCATAGATAATTTTTTCATTTGAGTTGTATTGCATTTTGAAAATTTTATCCATGCTCAACTCATGAAAAAATTTCTTCATCATTTTGTATACTCCTAATTCCTTTAGGGCATCAAGGCATAAAAAGCGGGAAGGTTTAACTTGCCTTTCAATTGTGGACATGAAGCGTGTGCGTTGTTCGTTGTCCACGAAGAGGATGTCCTCGTAGCCCGGGATGGATGCCCTAGCGCTTGAGCTTTGCCCTTTCTCTTTCCTTGGAGCCATTTGGAGTGAATTTGGCCTTTGAAAACCGAAATTGGAAGGTGGGGGTAGGGTTTTTCGGACCTCTGAAAGTTGGGGGAGAATGGGATTGGTGGGTATGAATGTGTTGAGGAGGATGAGGGGAGTGTTTTGGCGTTGAAATGGGCGGATTTGGTGAAGATTTGGAAGAGATATGGTAGAGAGAAGGTGTAAAAATGGGGGTTTGGGCGTTTTTGTTCGAGATAGGGTTGGAAATTTGGAGAAGATGAAGTGTTTTGGGGCTGATTTGGGGTTATAATACCCGTATACCCGATCGAGTATGTGCTGGTACTCGGTCGGGTATGTCTGGAAAGTGGCTTTTTCGAGCAGTCTGCCTCCTGTACTCGATCGGGTAGTGTATGGTTACCCGGTCGAGTATTGCTGGAAAGTTTAGTTTTTGAGCGGCCTGCCTCCTGTACTCGGTCGGGTAGGGTGTTGTTACCCGGTCGAGTATGTCTGGAAAATGAACTTTGTGAGCAGCCTGTCTCCTGTACCCGGTCGAGTATTCCTCCATACTCGATCGGGTATGTGCTTTTTTCTTCTACTTTTGAAGCAGGTACTCGGTCGAGTGTGGGAGTCAGTCTCCTTCAATTTTAGCATTTCTATACATACCCGACCGGGTGTATAGTGATACCCGATCGGGTATTCGTTGTTTTTCAATTTTTGAGTGCTTCCTCGATCGAGTACTGCCCGGTCCCTTTTCTTTTTGGTCATACCCGACCGAGTATAAGGTTGTACTCGATCGGGTATGTCCACAGATGCTCCAAAACCTGCATTTTTTTTTTCTTCCAAAAACCCGTGATTAGTGCCCTCCCTCACTGATCTCTCAAATAATTAGACAAAAAATGAATTCTAAATACTTGAATTAAATAAAACAAAAAAAAATGAATTAAACACACTTAAAAAAATAAAATAAACTTGGGTTGCCTCCCAAGAAGCGCCTTAGTTAACGTCGTGGCACGACGTTATTCATTTTTTTTTGGTTTTGTTTTATGTGGGATCATGAGCATCCTTTGTTTCACTTTTCAAGGCCCTATTTGGCCATTTTTCATTTTTATTTTTCGGCCTTTTCCAGTAAGGCCGGGGTTTCTTTCTCGAAAGACATCTGATTTTATCCGCTTCTTTGAAAAACAACGGTTCTTGTGGTTCAACAACATGTAAAGAACACAGAGTTGGATTTTGCATTTGTTTTTTCGTAGAGTCCAAGATGTTGAACTCCACTTTTTGATCATCGAACTCTAAAGTTAGTGAACCACTAGAAACGTCAATTTTCGTTTTTGCGGTCTTCATGAAGGGTCTACCCAAAAGGATGGGTGTTGTTTGGTCATCAGTTCCCATTTCAAGTACATAGAAGTCAACAGGAAAGACCATATTTTCTACTTCTATTAGCACATCTTCTACTACACCCTTCGGGTAAGTACTAGAATGATCTGCGAATTGAATCACTACACCTGTTTGATGTAATGGGCCAAGTTGTAGAGTTTTATAAATAGAATAGGGGATGACATTTATTGATGCCCCTAAATCCAACAAGGCCTTGGGAAATGTGGTGTTTCCTATTTTGCAAGGGATAGTGAACATGCCTGGGTCGTTACATTTTTCGAGGAGTTTCCTCTGAAAAATGGCCGAGACGTGTTCACTAACTCTAACCTCTTGTTTCCCTTTCAATTTATCTTTTCCTTTTGTTTTGCATAATTCTTTCAAGAATTTAGCAAAACGAGGGACATTTTTCATCAAGTTAAGAAGCGGAATGTTTACCTCACACTTTGCGAAGGTTTCATAGATGTCGGCATCTTTTTCTAGCTTCTTTGTCTCCTTCAGCGCCTCAGGAAACGGGATTTCTTGTTTATATGATGACGGTGGGGGAAACTTGGTTTCTGTGTTTTCCTCCTCCGGTGGGACTACTTTTCCAGGGTCCACACCCTCAATCTCTTCATCGTTTTCTTCTGCCTCTTTCAACGTTGCACCACTTCTCAACGTTATAGCATTCACATGTTGTCTCGGGTTTTGCTCCGTTGAGATGGGAGTTTACTCGAGTCTTTGGTTTCAAGTCGGTTCACGGCATTTGCAATTTGACTGACTTGGTTTTCCAAATTCTGAATGCTGGATTTGGTCTCGTGCTGAAATTGAACCATGTTTTGTTGCATGGTTGAGACATTTGAGGTGAGTGCTCGGATCATATCCTCGGTGGACATACTTGAGCTTGATGTCTGGCCTTGGTGCTTTGGGAAAGTTGGTGGCAAGGACTGATTTTGAGGATTCCCATACCTAAAATTCGGGTGATCTCTCCACCCAGGATTGTAGGAGTTAGAGTGTGGATCATACCTCTTTTGACCTTGAAATCCCAAAGCATTGACTTGCTCGGAATTCTCCTCTTGTAGTGTTGGGCAGGAATCGGTGGGGTGCCCTTGTGTCGAGCATATGCCGCAGACCTTGACTTCTTGGTGTTTTGGATTTAAAAGGAAATCCTTTACCAAAGAAGTCAAGCCGGCTACTTGACTTTCCAACGAGATGTTGGACTCCGCTGCCATGAATTCTCGGCCAACTCCGAGATGAGGTTCCTAGCTTGGGAAGGGGTTTTGTTGACAATTCCCCCTCCAGATGCTGCGTTCACCAGGCGTCTATCTTGCTCCGCAAGACCGTCATAGAAGTAGAGGATGAGGTCTTGCTCTGTGTAACCATGATATGGGCAGTTAGCACACAATTTTTTGAAACGCTCCCAATACTCATATAATGTCTCATCATCTTTTTGCTCGATGTTGCTTATTTATTTTTTCAAAGATGATGAGACGGATGCAGGGTAGTACCTTTCTAGGAAGCACTTTTTCATTGATGCCCATGTATCTATACTCCCTGACGGGAGATAGAATAGCCAATCCTTCGCCGTGTCTTTGAGGGAGAATGGAAAAGCCCTCAATTTGATTTGTTCCTCGGTGACTCCATTGGGGCACATGCTTGTGCAGACAATATGGAATTCCGAGAGATGTTTGTTGGGGTCCTCGCCCCTTAGGCCATGGAAGGATGGCAGTAGATGTATGAGCCCAGATTTTAGCTCAAATGTATTACCTTCATCGAGTGTAGGGAAGGTAATACATAATGGTTATTGATTGAGATTTGGAGCAGTGAGCTCCCATAGTGTTCTTGTCTCAAGAGCCATGGTTATTGACTCTTCGGTCTCGCTAGAATGAGAACTAGCGTTGGATGAATCTCTGATAGATGATTCCTCCGAGTCGGTATTAGAAAATTTACTTTTCAACCGCTCGAAAGTGTGTTCTATTTCTGGGTTTGTTTGGTATGTGATTTTGTTTATGGAGCGATGTTTAACCATAAACTCCACTAAGCTCAGAAATAGAAAAAATAAGAACTCTTTATATTTTTTTTTATTTAATATTTTTTTTTATTTTTCTTGATATGAAATAAAAGAAAAATTAATTGCCTTTCCCCGGCAACGGCGCCAAATTTGACGTGCACTTGTCGTTAGGTGCACTCAAAATAATTAATCAATACAACACTAATACGTAGTATAGTGTAGTAAGGTTCGTATCCACAGGGAAAGGAATACTTTTCTTTTAAATAAATAGTAACAAAGGGGGGTTTAGATTTGTTTGTTTTAACAACACTAAGATAAACAACCTATATGAGTTTAATTCAATGAGATGAGGACTTGGTTTTGCTTTTATCCACTTAATGAAATGTTCGTCGATCCCGGTTATATCTTTAACTATCTTCCTCTCGAATACTCAATCGAGGAGTATATCCAGTTCATCGAGGGTAGTTATTAATAACGAGATGCGTTCATTAATAAAACTTACTATCGAGTCAATATAGAACAAGCGCCGTATATTAACTTGATAGTAGCAATAAACTTAAGATGAAAACGATCAACGAACCGATGGTTAATCGTTGATGGTTTCACAAGTAAGTAACTTCGGTTTATTAATGCACGGTCGTGGTTAATAAACTTAAGAGGGATTAATTTTGTTGGTTAAACCGAAACCGTTGTGTTGAGGTTATCAATCTCAATTGATTTCATCAAGGAGTTAGAAAGATTAAATGCTGTTATTAAATCGGTATAAGGCGTTGTTCTATATTTGATTAATAGTAAGGGTTATTAATGAACGGTCGTTGTTAATAACTATCCTCGATGAATTGGATATACTCCTCGATTGAGTATTCGAGAGGGAATAAGTTATAGAAATAACAATGATCGACTAAAATATATCAACAAGTGGAAAGTAGCAATGTCAAGTCCTTTTTATCTTTGAATTAAACACATATAGGTTGTTCATCTTAGTTCTTAATTAAATTAAATCATTCAAACCCAAAACCCCCCTTTTATTTATTAAGTTCATAAAAAGAGAATTATTCCTTTCCCTGTGGATACGAACTCTACTACGCTATACAACATATAAGTGTTAGTATTGAATTTATTTTGACGCACCGTGACAAAGTGCTCGTCAGTACCGTCAAAAGTTCCGGGGTGGCCGTACATAACAACGGACCACCGGGATCAATATGATCTTGAGCACCGCCCTTCGAATCTACTAGAGAGTTTAGTTCCAAATGAGATTTTGAGGAAATCAAGAGAAGAGATTTTTAGTACTTTACTTAAAAGAAACCATTTTTATATGTATTGTACAAAACCTTATTTTCATTAAACCTATTATTATTTTATGGGGTTGGGTGGGCCTTACTTAGCGAAAGCTAATTTTTGTCTCTTTTGTTTTCTTTTCCTTTCTTGTTTGTACAGATGGTTATGCTTTGGATGATGATATGCGTGATTATGGTTCTTGAGAGAGCTAGCTAGAGATATTACTAGTAATAAGATTCTATTTATGAACTTTTGATTTAAGATCATGTAATAGACATCTTTACTACTTTATTTTCCTCACTTTAGAATATTTGAACAAGTACTTTTGTTAGCCTGTGCACTTAGCTTGAGTTACGCTAAGTGTGGCGGTAACACATTCAATTTTCAATTATGTTACTCCGCTGCAACATTTCAGTATTTCAAATAAAGTTCATTTTCCCTTGCATAAATAATTATTTAAACTATTATTTTGGGTGGAAATTTTGGGGATGTTACAAGTTGGTCTTAGAGAATTTTTCTTAAAATAATTTTTATTCTTAAAAGGATTTCTGAATTATTTTGAACTAACTAGGAAAGAAAAATAGAATAGGACTATAGGGCTGCGGTGAGGATTGTGTGGTTATTCTTCTACTTGTTGTGTTTTATTTGTTGTTATATGAATATTTGAAATTATATGTGTACGGGGGCCCATATGTGAAATGGGAACCCAAAATGGTGGGAAGCCTCAAAAGGCAACTTCATGGCTAAGGTATGTAAATCCTCTTGTGTGGTACGTGTGAAGATTTTGGAATGTGAAATCAATATGTAAAAGCCGTACGAGGCCATATATTCCTAGTGAAATCCTTAGATTAGGATATCTAGGGACCATTTTAGGAAATCTCATATACTAATCCTAAAAATTTATTCTTTCATGGAGACATTATGCCACCAAGACGTGATCCGAATGTTGTGCCAACTAATGCGGAATTGGCCCAAACTGTTCAGCTGCTTACTCAACTCACCCACACTATTGCGAATGTGGTACTCCAAAACAACCAACCACGCAGTAACGACAATGACATGGAAACCCGTGTAGCGGCGCGAAATCCACCGAGCTTCCTTGGGCAAGAGGACCCAATCATTCTCGAAAATTGGATACGCACATTTGACAAGCTATTTGACGCAATCAGATTGGTTATTATCTGCATGAAGAAGCAGATAAATGGTGGGTTAATGCGGGACCGGGGTTGCGCGCACAACCGGACTTCACTTGGGAATGATTCAAGCAAGCACTGCGAAAGAGGTTTTACCCGCTACACGTGCAGGCAGAAAATTATGACAAATTCCTGCATCTGAAACAAGGAGAAATGACGGTGCAAGAATATCACACTAAATTTGTCTCAATGACGGAATTCGCATCATCACTAGTGTCCGATGAGGAACAAGGTCGAGAAGTCAATGAATTTCCTGATGTGTTTCCGGAAGAAACCATTTTTATATGTATTATACAAAACCTTATTTTCATTAAACCTATTCTTATTTTACGAGGTTGGGTGGGGCTTACTTAGCGAAAGCTAATTTTTGTCTCTTTTGTTTTCTTTTCCTTTCTTGTTTGTATAGATGGTTATGCTTTGGATAATGACATGCGTGATTATGGTTCTTGAGAGCGCTAGCTACAGATATTACTAGTAATAAGATTCTATTTATGAACTTTTGATTTAAGATCATGTAATAGACATCTTTACTACTCTATTTTCCTCACTTTAGAATATTTGAACTAGTACTTTTGTTAGCTTGTGCACTTGGCATGAGTTACGCTAAGTGTGGCGGTAACACCTTCAATTTTCAATTATGTTACTCCGCTGCAACATTTCAGTATTTCAAATAATGTTCATTTTTCCTTGCATAAATAATTATTTAAACTATTATTTTGGGTGGAAAATTTGGGGGTGTTACAAAAAGTCTCTAATCACATATTCTAAAGCCAGAAAATATGTATTAGACCTTAATAAAGCCTTTTTAATGATTTGTCAATTTTGGAACAGCTTTTGAAAGTTTGATGCTGGAAGTAGCAATGTTAAAGATAAAACCCTTAAACACATACTCCGTATACTAAATGAAAGATTGATGCTCCAATGTGAACATTACCCTTTTAAAAAAGAACATTAAAATTACTTAGTTCAAAAATATGCATGACATTCAACATAACAAAGATACCTAAAAAGGTAAATTTGTTGATTTCTTTGGGCTTCAATCTTTGTGTTACATTTGCCAATATAAAACTAGTAATATATATAGTGAGTTTCAGACTTGATGTCAACATTTCAAATTTGTCAAACTCCAGAAATTTGGTCAAATAAGGTACACAGTATGTTACTAATGTGAAAAAGATTTGCCTCCAATATTAAAATAGTACCCAAGAAAGCATTTTAGCAATTCAAAGTCATGCAATTGGTAATTTTAATATGTTATCATTAGTTTACTAGTTTAAATGACTTCCAGGCAGGTAAATAGTATTTCACTTTCTTTTTTTCTTTTTCACCTTTTACCTTTGTTCTTTGACTTGGACTTTGATGAAAGGAGATGATTTATTAGCTATTGGACAAGCTGCACTGAGGAAGACATGAACTAGCTAGCCACCATAACCATAGCCCATAGGAATGATGAATGAGCTCTGTCCTCTTCATCGGAGGAAAGCTTAGGCATTTGAAGGCAGATTATAATAAGCTTCTTTGGATTTGGTATGGTTTTTTCTAGCCACATTTCTGAGCTTCTTATCCGAGCTTGTAATTCTAAGGTTGAACGGAATATCCGTTCTAGAAATTCTTATTCCTTTTAAGGAAATGTCAAATCCATATTTTTAATTTCTATTTCAAGCTTGTGTGGACATGTTGCTAATCCTATTTCTATTAGAACTTAAGAATTATTAATGTAGAATATATTTTTTAAAGGATTAATGTAGAATAATTTAATATACAAAATATGAATAGTACAAACACAAACTACATTGTTTACAATATTCCCTATTAACTTGAAAGGGAATTAGTTAGAATAGTTATATACAAATATTACGGAAAATTTACATAAATGTTTCCTAGATCAGACGGAAATTAGCTCTCTCTTCTCGCTCCAGCGCAGGTTCGAGTCTTTTAAACTAATCTTTTTCTTCAATTTTTTTCCAAGCTCCATCTTCAACATGCTATATGTTTTGATTTATCGACTCCTCTGCAGATGTTTTGATGATAATGGCTAATGAATTTTGCAGAATTTTACATTCGAAATACTTTCGAACTCCATGGATCCAGGATTGCCCCCTTCTCAGCCATCATCAAGAAAGGTCTAACTCTGAAATCCATCTAATCCGCTACGTTTTTCTGTAATCATGTTCATTAACTTGAAGCAACTCAGTTCAATATAAGTTTTCTTTTGTTTGGTATGCGTGATTTACAGGTTAGGTTTGCTCCTAAGCCACCTCCTCGCAGAGCCAAGAATGCGGAACTAAAAACGTACTCCATAGCTTTCAATTCCTCGCATTCTTAACTCGTTACGTTGTTTTTTGAACGTAATTTGATGAATTCAAGTTTCCGATATAATAATGTAGAGAAGCAAGCCTGAAAGGTGTATCTGATGCGGTTGTTCCCAGCGGTCGTCTTCTCCGCCGACTCAATGTAAGAGCCGGAGCTACAAATCCGACGTGTTGTTATAGTCTGATTGTTGGTGATCATAATGAGTATAATTTTATGTTATTTTAATATATTAATATTTCATTATTTTTGTTAATGTGTGGAGCACTTGTCTTTTATTAATGATTGGGATATTGGAGATTCATCTTCTAGCAACTTTTGACCTTATATTCTTTACTTTTGTTAGCTTATTTAATTTTTTACTGTATTTTTAAATTTATTATAGTAGTTGTTCTAATATAATATCAATATCTTTGATTGAAATGAGTTTCGACCTTGTGAATTTGTGAACTCCTTGTGAGTATCATTTTTCTCATTCATTTAATATAATATCATTAATATAATACTACTATCATTTTTCTTTTTCCAAATAAAATGTGAATTTGAATTTGGAGTTTGCCAAAAATAGATGCATACTTTTATAATCAGAGTAAACAAAGAAAAAACCTATAGAAGCAAGATTTGGCCGAGTTTGGATGGACCGGTCTGAATTGCCACCCTACGTATGGCTGTTCTTCAATCAGGGGTCGGCTTAATTCTTTTACCTATACTGTAAGAGCAGCTTAAGAAAACAAGAGTCATCCTTACATATGAAATGCTTTAATTTGATGTGCATAATTTGCCAACTGCCATGTTATTAGTAAATGTGATAGAGAGTAAGAAATTAAATCATGATTTAAGAACAGCAAAGTCATGATAACTATGCTTGCTGGGATTTGTTCTTCACAGGAGCAACTGGGTAGACGGAAATCTAATGATACCGTAAAGAAGGGTAATATCTGTACATACTGGTTTACTGTTTTATTGAGTTCAAGAAGAATAATGCTAAGCATTAGAGCCTAAAATGGCATTACTTTAAATCAGAGCTCATTAAATATCACTGTCTATTCGGACATTTATGACCTTGTCTATGCAACAGTTAATATTACATAAATTTTCCTTACAACCACAAAACATTGCTAGAATTTAGCAAAGAAGATATGTGGGTTCAAGAATTCTGAGTACCCTAACCAGTCATTAGACTTGCCTAGTAGGGTCTGTTTGGGTGTAGGGTTTTGGAAGGGTTTGGTGGAATGGTGGGGAAGATTTTGGAGTTGCACTATGCTCTTCAAAGTTTTCCTCTCCAAACTCTCCATCCAAATAGATAATGCAAGTATCTTGTCCGTACTATGTTATCATATTTTCTCATTGCTTTCTACTGATGAAGAATTCCTAATTGACTATTGTTGACAATGAGTCATATTAGAAGGTTGATGTTTTATCTAATTTTTGCAACTACTAATTCTTTGAAATTCTAACAAATAAATCCCAGAAGTTCAATTTGTATTTCCTGAAGAAGGGGCATCATCAGCTCCGACAAGGACAAATCTAATTCCCGGAGATGAGAAAATTGATGGTAGTACACGATTGGATGGTTCTGCTGATGGTGAGAAGATCATGTTTGTCAATCATGAAAACATGACTACGAAGAAAAGAGAGTACAGAGAGCCTTGGGTAAGAAATCTCTATTCCTGATTGATAATTAATTTGATATTTAAGTGCCCCCCATTGGTTTTTTTATAGTGACCTTGATGATGCCATGGCAGGATTATGACAATAGCTACTATCCTATTACTCTTCCTCTTAGGAGGCCTTATGCTGGAGATCCAGGTATTATGACTGAATAGTGTTCGCTTTTAATGCCCATATATTATTCATCTGTTTAAGCAAATTTAGTCTATAAGGTAGAAGGGCGCAACTCGCAAGGGCCTGAAACACCAAGTGGAGCCTTTCGCTCGCTTGCTGAAGGTCCAGGACTCAAATCTTCCTTCTTGCAAAACATACCCTTAGGGTCCGTTTGGAATAAAGGAAGTGCCAGGGAAAGAAAATAAGAAGGAAGATTCAAGGGAATAAATCAGATAGAAATAAGATTTATTATAGTTCATTTTATCCATATATTTCTATTATTTAAAGAGTTAGATAGCTTTATAAGTCAAATCTGTAACTTTTCATATCAAGTTTGATTCTAGTTCATCTTAAAGAGTATTTTCTAAGGTAAAACCGAACATAAAAAAGCATTGTGTTAGCGCTTTTCTTCTTCTACATACCATTTGACGCATTCCCAACAGTCTTCAGATTTAGGAAACTCGTAGGGAAAGCATTCTTTCACCTGTTTTTCTTTAAAGAATGATGTTTACCCATTATACATTTCTAATTCTTGCCTTTCCATTTCCGTCAAACATGGGAAATGGCATCAAAGTTCAAACTTTGATCTAGAGTAAGCCCTTAAAGCATACTAGTCTTGAGTTAATTCCATAGCTTGCTACTACAAATATGCCATTTCCAATGTTGTTCTACCTCTCAATGCCCATATTTTCCTGCCCTGTAGAAATCCTTGATAAAGCAGAATTTGGAGAGGCAGCAAGAAACATGAAATATGATGAGAGTAAAATTCGTGCTTCTTCAGAGCTTGGGTTACTGGTAATAGTACAGTTCATGTTTTTCTCTTATTTTTTATCGCTTAAACAAGATTAAGCATTTTAAGTTAATTGGTGCATTTGTAACACTTCGATTTGCAGGATGGAGATGAAGCAAGACTTATTTTTTTCCAGCTACCAAACAACTTGCCTTTAAGGAGGAGGGATATGGGCGTGCAATTTAAGCTACCTAGTGCAAAGGGAAAAGAGGTAGTTGAGGCTCCAACCAGTGCAAAGGGGAAAGAAAAAGTTGAGAATCAGACAGCTGACCAAAGAAGCTCTACAGATAAGGGATGCAGTTTGAATGAGTTGCCTAGTGGTCACATGGGAAAGATGTTGGTTTACAAGAGTGGTGCAGTTAAAATGAAGCTGGGAGACATCCTTTATGATGTAAGTAGCATCCTTACGGGCTTAGAGGCTCTGAACATGTTTGGGAGGACTTATGCTGGAAGTGCTAGTATAAAAAATGCTTTATCATGTAATCACTAAAAGTTCTTGTTAAGCTCTCACCCTACGCTTTCTTAAATAAGCTCAAAAAGATTTTTTTGTTCATTTTCATGCCAAACACTAAAATTAAAATAACATGTACTTTTCTTCCTAGATAACGAACTTGCTCTTTGAAAATAAGTCATCCCAAACGCACTTTAAGGTTTCTACATTTTTTGTGTATTAACACGACCTAGTGACAGAAAAAGCACATTACGAGCTTATTTAGCTACTTTGTCCCAACGATATTTGCAAACTTGCACGGATAAAGATGACTAGAAATTTTTTTAGTCATCTCTAAATGTTTACCATGTGGTCCAAGTCAAATAACTAATGGAAAGTGTTTTCTTTTTATCCTGTGAAGTAAGTTAGTCAATGTTTTTGTTTGGCATATTGTTGCCGTGAAAAAAGTAAACATAAAGCAGTTTCAAGAAAATGGGAAGTACAATACGGCTTCCAGAAAGATTAAAGAATCCTGTTCAGAGAAGTACTGGAAAATCTTTAGGGGAAAATGTATTTCTATGCCAAACACAGGAAATTAAAATACGGCTTCCAGAAAAGTCAAGTAAACAAAAAGAGCTTAAAAAGATGCAAAGTTTGTGGTTATTTTATGTTATTAGGCCTATAATCAAACATGAAAACTATAACGGCAAACAAATTGGCAGGTATCTCCAGGAACACAAATCTCATGTCCTCAGGACGTCGTTGCAATCAACACTATGGATAAGAGTTGCAGTAAGGTGGGAGATGTCGAAACGCATGCGGTTGTAACTCCCGATGTAGATTTACTCTTGGCTTCAGTCCTCGGTTTGGATTGAGAGTCTACTACTACTACACACAAGCTTGACAAAGGTAAAGTTTTTGTATATGCAATTACAGTCATTATCATTGACAAAACATGCAAAACGCAAACAATGTGGCCTTAGTTTAATAGTTTGTATAGAGAGATGCACATATTGAAAATTGAAAGCTAATCGTCTCTACGAACTTCATGTGTTTAACTCTGACCTATGAAACAATGGTCCTTGAAAGCTAATTGTCTTCATATGCACAGTGATTGCTTTAGCCATGTAGTGTGTGCATGCGCCTCAGCGCCTGGCTGTGAATGTAGTTAGGGGTAGTGGGATGGGATGGGCAGGGCGATATATTGGGATAGGCCGGTACATGGATTTTTTTGATTTTTTTACAGAGTTCATTAACTCTAAAAATTAAATTAAAATTGAAATTTGGGTTGGACCGGGGCCTCCCTTGTTACGCCCATGGTTTGGGGTGACCAACTTGATCCCAATCCATCCAATGTTGCAAACAATTTTTGTGTATGAAACATTTAAAAGTTATGTGAATGATTTATTTTAGAAGGTCCATTAAAAATTCAGTTTTTGGGAGCCGGTGCAGTAGTAATGCTTATGTGTGTGTGTGTTTGTGTGCTTAAGCTTGGTTCTTTCACTCATTTTATCTGTTTAGAATTCCAATTGAAAATAAAATTAACGACCAAAGTGGTGTATACAAAAAAAAATCTTATTTTAAGATAGAAATTCAATTGTGCTTCTAGCCTGTTAAGATTAAGTATAGATAGGTTTTGTGGGTTTTAAACCGGAATGCTTTAATATATACTACGTATGGAGTGCACACTAAATAAATCTCATCTTAAAACACCATAACAATTTAGCAATTCACCGCACCTCCCTCTCGATTGAGTTTCATTTTTAATTTTAATATACAAACTAAGTGAACTTCGCATGTGAGCATATTCTATGCGGTATTTAACTGTCTTTTTCTAGAAAATGGGGTTTGTCCGATGACAATCATACGTGTGACGTATCTTGAAATAGAAAAACATAATGATTTTGTTCTCCACACACTCTCTATTCCTTTTATTCTTTTAATGGTCGTCCTTAATACTACCTCCGTCCCGAAAAGAAATTATTATTTTCCTTTTATCAATATAAAAAAAGTTCTCATTTCTACAAAAAGGAAACTACTTTTAACCAAAAAGTCACAAATACTCTTACTTTTTATTCACTTATTGCGTGATTTGACATAAAGTAAGAGTACACTTGAAAAGTCAAAATAAAACTCTACTTTAAATAAGTATGTGGGTAGGTCAAACTGGAACTTGATTTCGAGACGGAGTGAGTATAAAAATAAAAAATAACAAAGAAATATCTAGACAGAAATAAAAATTGTAAACAGAGAGATAATATCAACCATATTTAAGTACTTTTAAAAAATGTAACGTCGTTTATTAATAAGATGAAAAAACAGTTATATGAAAAATTAATTAAATCATTTTCTACAATAATTACAGTCAATTCAGCCACAAAAGTAATTAGTTTAACTACAACCTTACTTATTTTGATCATCGCACAATTCAGCTTTGAAAATCAAAAGTTACGAGTTTTGAAACTTTAGTTTTCATATTTAAGCAAATTCAACGAGTTCAAGTGTGTCTATTATAATTTCAGCAATATTAGCCGATTCAACCGAATTCGTAGATAATTCTTAAAGTAATATCAGTATGCTTCAATTATTCATGAAATTAAATCAAGAATTAGAATCCCATGAGTTCAGTGAATGGAATGCGGTGTAGTACATGGTAATCGGTATGAGATGTCAAGTGAACGTAGAATGTAAAATTTGCATACGTACTATGTTTGAAAATAGCGTTTGATATATACTTTCACTTCTTTAATTCTCGCAACATTGTGATTTTTGTACTATTCACAAACCTTACTTTGATCACGATTTTCTACTAATATACATAATCAAAATATTATGTATAAAATGTTATGGAACTCCTATCAATGTGAATTTCCAAAATATCAAATTTTTATAATGTTTACTAATACATAATTAAATATAATTACAGTCAAAGTTATGTGTTGGCAAACACGAAAGTCAAACTGTTGCAAGAATTAAAAGACGGAGGATAGTATCTCACATCCACAAAAACACTCACATAATTTTTTGATAAGGATTCGTTAAATTCATTTCACAAATTAGACACTAGTATAGAAAATGTCTATTTTAGCATTCATTTTGTAGCGTCGTAGAAATTGCTATGATATAGTATCCATTGTAACATTATTGTACCAAGAAATATAATGCTACAATAAAACGATAAATTACTACTTAGTACAACGCATTTATTACTCTCTCCGTCCCATTTAAAGGTTCACATCAACTATTCACATGGTCAAATTAAATCATTCTTAACTTTTTGCTTTATATATCAATGATCCAAAAGGTGGAATCTCCCACCCCGTGAGCCCCCCACCCCGACTCAACAGTATGGTGGAGAGGTTAGTCACGGTGACTCAGTCAGCAGAATGACAGTAGACCCATACACCCGTGCGCACCAGAGGCCCAGCCTTATTCCAGGTTCTGTGACCTCCACGCGGTCGCTGCGGGGATTCGAACCTTGGTTGATTGATCCAAATCTCCCACCACTCGACCAACTAAGCTACCCGTGCGGGTATTTTCTTTATATATCAAATTTTTATGAAATTTACATTTTATTATCAGGCTTTGTAGCGACTTTAATGTAGTTTCTAAATATGTAAATTTTGTTTACTAAAAATAATCGGAGTTGAACATATATCAAGTTACTTTATCATCAATCAAGCATCGTAAACTGAATATGGGACCTAAGGAGTATAACATCAGTCGGATGTAGCACATCTAAACGATAAAATGCTACATTTGATTTATTGTGACATTTTAGCACACATTGCAACATTTTGCATGTGTTACGAAGACTGTACTTTGTTGTAATGGAGATGCTAAATTCGTATCAAAAACACTTTGACACAAGTTCTTTGACATGAAATAATTGATAAATTAAATTTGTGGCAGATTGGTGTCAAGCAATCTCGTAGGATTGAGGTAATCGAAATTAACAGAGGATAAAAAGAGTCATATGTGATATATGAACAATGTATTTTTTTGACCAGGCAGTTTACTAATTTCTTTAAAAAAGTTGTCGATCATACTCGTATTTGCATTGAATTCAAAATGACAATACTTGAATATCCATTTTCTTGTGCTGGCGTAAGTGTGCCTTGTCATGTGTGAACCTACACAAACACTTTGAATGGCGCACCATCAAAAGGAAAAACATTCTGTAGGGCCGCAGGCTGCCCTATACTGGGCAGGCAAAAGGCAATATGGGAGGCCACCGTTAATTATGGATGGACCGGGACCGAGTCAGGTCGGGCTCTGGGTCGGGATTAGGCGGGCTCGGGCCTAAAAGTTTAAGGCTCGGTACCGGCTTGGGTTGGTATCAGGACCGGACCGGGCTTAAACAGGCCGGGCTCCAGGATGGATCTGGGCAATAAATTAGAAAAATAGTGCAATCGGGTTCGGGATCGACCTTGGACTGGCCGGGTCGGGCCCAATCAAACTAGCTTGAAGCCCATCCTTATAGCCACCGGGTCGGGACCAGGCAGGGACCCGGCCTATACATTAGTGGGTCGGGCCGGGCCTTAACAATATTGCATCGGGTCGGGCCGGTCCGACCCCTCCCAGTCCATCCCTACCGCTAATTCACAAGCGATGAGAAAATATGAAAAGAGATAGCCAAAACTACCCTAAATAAAAGAGATAGTGACTGATTTTCTGCTCAATTTTGTTTTGTCCCACAACTGAGTTTTTCTCTAGTCAAGGGACTGGTCCGTTCCATTGTGAACATGTTTGTACTTTTGTCTGGAGTTCATTTTATTGACTATTAATGGAGAGCTTAAATTAGACTTACGATTGGATGTCAATGGAGGAGGTTGATGGCAAGGGATCAAAAAACTGCAAGGCGATAGTGCTCCAAGAACAACACCGCCTAAAATACTGACAGGTCCCATAAACGAGATGATTCCTTTGGAGGTGACTGGTCAAACCACTTCTCTCTTCTTGATGGCTGATAAAATCGGGATGCTTCCTTTAGAGGTTGATGGACAAACCTTTTCTCCCTTTCTAGCCGGTAAAACCAGGATGCTTGAATTGTTTTATTGTTTTTATTTAAAGGATTCTTGTTTAGTTATCTACCATTTTAGTAGCAAGTTCAGCGATGCTGATAGATTCTCTACCATGATGCGGGGTTAGCGATTTTACAGGTTCTCAGTGGCATAGTCTATTCTATATCTCCTCGATAGTCTTGAGCTATTGTATTGTTTCATCTCTTGTTACTCTCATTATTAATAATAAATAAGTCTTCTCCTTTCAAAAAAACTTGGCCAAAGTTGTTAGGCATCCAACAAACTGATTGAATCAATTCACTCCAAACCAATTGATATTATACCACGACGTATGATTTATTCCTTTACTATTCTGTCAAGTCAGGGCGTAAAGCATGTGGGTGGAGATTTATTGAGTTAATTGAATTTATCAAATTATTTAATATGTTCCAAAAAAGATTGAATAATCTCCAACTCAAGGGCTCCCACACCTTATCCTGACAAAACATTCAGGATGTTGTAAGTCATAGCGACTCAGTCAATCTAAAGATGGTTGATATTGTACTCAGGATATTGTACGCACCAGTGACCCAACCAAATGTAAGGCACAAGAACTATAACATCCACAATATCGCTACAAGTTTCGATCGTCCAGACTATTGCGAAAGTTGAAATTACTCCGTATGTTATACTCCGTATACGGGCAATGGTAGGGGTTTTTTAGATTTGAAATGGGAATGTCATTTCTTCAAAATAAAATGACATGACTACTGGTCGGACATCTTCTGTATTTGTCAACAATATTCCTGACGTGCAGTTTATTAAAAAAACATGCAAAAACCACTGCGTCACTTCGAATTCAGACTACAAACTTGATAACAACAATAATGTGTTGCCATTCTCACAAACAACAAATCTATTGCTTGCTGATAACTGGCTTTGGGAACAGTTCGGAAACTTCACGCACTCACAGCTCCGGCCAATACGTACAATGATTCAACAGTAAAGTACAAGCATATATGCCCGCTCTCTCAAGTCAACGACATTATTGTTATTACTAGCTATCCAGTTCGCTTTATGAATGAAACGAAAAATGTTAGAACTTATATTAGAAGCCCAACTTAAGTTACAACCAATTGCTACCCAGTTCTCCATCCTAGTTTAATTTATAAGGTGGTCTTATTTGATCATCTTATGATGATTGAGCAAAGTTCACTCCGATTGATATCAAGGGAAGATTAAATCGGAAATTAGCAGGCCGGCGCCCTCGACCTTCTATGTCATATCGATGCATATTCAAAAATTATCATATTACATTAAATTCGCATATTCAATAAATAGATCAGAATAGATCAAAAGAATAGATCAGATGCTCACTAAAAGTACACTAATGCTTATTTAGTTGAAGCCGTGATATTTTGCTTCAATTATAAAAATGCCACCGAAAAAAACTGGATTGTATTTGTTAATGGGTTGTCTTCCTCAGGTTAGCTGGATGTGCCTACACCCGGATGTAGGGTACAGGAGCCCGAAAACAGTTGAATGTTTCGGGGAAAAAATTGCAAATCTACTTAATTTAAATACCCCAAGAAAATAATCTGTTAATACGGAGTAAAATGTAATTCTTATCTATATAGAAAATGTTAAAGAAAAAACCTTCCTTTAAAACTAAAAGGGATGCACGATTCTTATTTACTTATTTAGATAATTGTTAGAAGTTTGTTTTATATTTACTTACTTATTTACATAGTTCGAAATTGAATGTTCTTGAAGTAATTTATTTAAAAATCAATAAATATTCTCATCCTTACTAAATAAATCTCCCAAGCAAATTAATTAAAGAAGCTTTTATGTTTCCAAATATTTTTAAGTTGAATGATGATTATTGAGATTTATGTGCATGATTTGTGGATTATATTTTTAGGATTCCCTGTTATGATGGCATTGAAGTTTTATTTTCTTATTGGATGGATTCTAACTTTGTAACGTAATAATCTTTTAATGTGATTAGAAAACAGTCTTGATGGCAAAGCAAATGTGATTATCTTGTGATGAAAATGCCATGTGACCAACATAAGCTATCATCTTATTAGATTTCATTATTAATTAGAGTTATATAGGTCAATTTATATTTTACTACGTAGCATAACTGCATAAGTAAAACCATTCAATCAGAGGTGGAGATAGGGAGGGGCAGGATGGGACCTTGTCCCTTGCAAGAAAAAAATACTTAAGTATATATTATGTATAAATACTTTGAATCTAGAGACAATATGTTGATATTTTAAACTTTGACCTCCACAATGTAAAATTCTCAAAGCTCGAGCCTCAGAACCATAGATTTTTTATTCCGCCACTGCATTCAATTAACGACTGCAATAATATGCATGTAAATATAGCAGTCTACAATGAGCTATGAAAGATTGTAACAACAATTCTTTGTTGTACATATTTTACAGTTTACACATTTGTACAGTTTGTGACAGATAAAAAAAACCAAGTAATGTGTAAATGTGTATAAAAGTAATAGTGTGTACAAAAAGTTTTTTTGAAGATCGAAAGGCCGGTAAAGGTCATCGGCGTATTAAAATAAGTAGGTCCTAGCCACCAAGGCGTATGAACAATAAGTTCTTTAATTTAGGCTTATCTTGCTTATTGAGTTTATTGATATTTTATCAAACACTAAAGTTTTTGTTTAACGCGTTATATTATGTAATAAATAAATAAAATTTGTAGTTGATTTTCTGATTCAGTTGTTTGATTTTAGTGAACATTTATCTTGTTTTTCCATATTACTTCTTATTTATTTAATTTGTAAAACTATTTTAAACAACAATTTATTATAATTCAAGATATTCGTCACTTCAACCTTTTCAAACAAAGTTTCACAGTAATTTCGACAAATTCAATCAATTCCAATGTTGTCGTAACTTCTATTTTCAAGTTATGAGTAAACTCTTTACTAAATACTAAAGCGCTGAATTGTTTAATAACCAAATAATTAACTAAGCTTGGAAATACTTTTCTGATTGAATTGGTTGAAGTAGTTTAGATGACAATTTTAGCTATTTTCACGTAACTTTCTTTATTTTATTAGTAAAACATATTTTAAATATATTTTTTCAATAATTCAATAGATTTCGTATATTCAGCCATTTGTCCAAGAATTTTACATATTTCAGCATATTTAGCCAAGTCAGTCAATTGCGGGGTTACCAAACACTATTCCATAAATTAAAAGCTAATTAGTTTAAGGAGTTCATATAACTGATAAACATATTTCATCAATTTGTTTTTATTGATCTCGTCTAAAGATGACTTTAATCCAAGATTTTAATTTCTCTCTCCTAAACCGAGATTAATATTTGAATACTTTTAAGTAATCATAAGCAAATAAGCAATGCGAACATGAATGAGTACTTTTACCGGCATGCATGAACAGTGATCATACATTCATACTCGGTCATCATTTATGCTTTTAAACCAAGTTATTAATTATTAATCTCGGCGCAGACAGATTATTACACGTTTCGTAAGTGTAAAAAATGCGATTTATGAATGGATGTCGATCATACTTTACGTTCAAGCTAATTTGTTCTTATCATTCATAGTATGTGTAATTGTGTATATAAAGTGAGTTATATTTCTTCTTCGAAAGTAATTAACTCCAAGTCTGATTCGATGACTGATAGATGGTGGTGGTCTTTATATTGTTTTAACCCTTTCTGAATGTATATGGTGTGATATCAATGTAACCCTCCTCTTCTATACACAAAAATAAGAAAATTGTCTAATAAACAAGATTGAAACATATACGATACAGTTTTACTTTTCAAAACAAAACGTGAATGGTTATAGACAAAAGGTTGATATAGATCATTATGTTATTTTCATTACATCACTTAGGAGTGTTTGGAATTGATTCTGTTTCTGCATCTTTTTAAAGCAGAAACAGAATCAGAATAAGTTTTCAGAAGCTGGTCACCCTCAGCTTCTAAAAAAACTGATTCTAGGAGTAAATTAGAGCACCATAATCACTTCTACACTTTAATTTCACCCAAACACTCCAACTTCTGTTTCTGCTCCCTGAAGGAGCAGAAGCAGTTTTAAGAAACAGGTCCAAACACCCCCTTAAATCTTTATGCTAAAAAAGTACCACTTTAAGTATAGTATAACTTATAATGTCTTTCGGCATGTCGGGGTCCTATACAAAAAACACTTAATATTAAAATAACATATAAATATATTTGTAAAACACTATATAAAGAAAAAGTCATAAGTTTTTTTTCAAAACTGTTACTAAAATAAAACATATTTACATGAATATGACTAATAGTTACTACAGTGTATTGTCATGGTAATTTAAGTTTAAAAATTGAACGTAAATTACTATGTTTCCATTACTATTCTAGTAATTAGTCACATTTTTGTAAATAATCAACTTTTTTCTAGTCATATATGCGTAATTATTTTTTCAAGTTATAATACCCTGTATGAGGTACCTTAAATACTACTCCCTCCGTCCCGAAATAATCGTCCTGTTTTGACCTTCACACAGATTAAGAAAACAAAGTTGACTTCACACTGTAGCGACACTGTTTGGCACTGTTTGACACTATTGTGCAGTGTTTGACACTGTTTTGTATAGAGTTGTTTACCAAATAAGGAAATGAGACATTATTTCGGGATGGACTGAAAATGAAAGCAGGACAATTATTTCGGAATAGAGGGAGTAAATAAAAACAAAGAATAGGATAAACGATTCAAAAAATCAGAGAACCCCATATGAATCCTTTATTCATGAATCATGTAACTAAGATGTCATTACCGCAATGATTTACTCCCTCCGTCCCAATTTGATTTGCAAAATTTCCTTTTTAGATTGTCCCAAAATGGTTTTCCACTTTCTATTTTAGGTATGTAAATAAGAATAAAGTGACAAATTTACCCTTACTTTTACTTTTTCCCCATTAACTTAAAGGCATCTACTTTTAAAAAGATGGGCAAAAGTGTAAAAAGCAAGCATCATTTATTGTCTTTTCTTAATCCTTGTGCCGGTCAAAGTTTACAATTCAATTCGGGACGGAGGGAGTAATTTTTTAAATGGGGTGCTCGCTGGAAAATTGAGTCATTGTAGTGATGATGTTTTAATTCATACTCCCTCCGGTCCTAAATAAACTTCACACTTTGATTTCACATAAATTAAGGAAATAAATTTGATTTTACTGTAGAGTACACTGTTGTGACACTGTTTGACACTGTTTTGCACTGTTTTGATGTATATAATTTGCCAAATAAGGAAGGGAGAAGAAGTGTGAAGTTTATTTTGGATCTACCCAAAAAGGAAAGTGTGATGTTTATTTAGGACCGGAGGGAGTATTTCATATGAGTCCGTTAGAAATGTATACTCCCTCCGTCCCTAAATGTTTGTCACACTTTGACTTCACAAGTTTTAAGGAGATGAATTTGACTTTACACTGTAGCGACACTGTTTCACACTGTAGCGGCACTGATTGACACTGTTTGACACTGTTTTGCACTGTTTGACACTGTTTGGTATAGATTTGTTTACCAAATAAGGAAGTTGAAAAAGTATGACAAACATTTTGGGACATCCGTTTCGGAAAAGTGTGACAAACATTTAGGGACGGAGGGAGTATGAGGTTCCATAAAAGCACTCATATAAAGCGTATTCAAAATGCATCATACAATATATTCATGAAAATAGAAAATCAAATTGAGTGAAATTACTATGAGTAAATTCTACATAGCCACTATAGTGTAGAATTGGATTTCACCATAGTCACTGAAATTATTATTACAGTCATACTCGGTATTCATTAAAATTTTGCTTCAATAAATTTATTTGGTAGGGGTCAAAGATGCTAAAATTACTTTATGCGGACTACATTTCAGTACTCCTGCAAAATATAATACGCAATTTTAATACCACTTGGATGGCTTATCATTTTATCAATATAAGGGTAATGGGTATTACGGTGTACCAATAACCAATTTACTATGGTTTCTTTTAATCTTTCTTTTACCATGGTTTCATATTAAAAACAAGAATCAGATACAAAATCGTCATATCAAAGGCTACACTAGGATGAGACTCAAAGTTGTAATCACATAGAAGAGCGGTCCAACTCGTTAATTCCCCAATGTGGTAGACTTCATTAACAGCAATAATGTCGCACCTACTACTAGAATGGAAATTAAAATAAAAGCAACAACTTAATTCAAGCATCCCATTTTCACCAGCCACCAGGAAGGGAGAAAAGGTTTGTCCATCCACCTCCAATGGGAGCATCCCAGTTTGTCCATCCACCTCCAATGGGAGCATCCCGATTTTACCAGCCATCCGAAAGGGAGAAGGGGTTTGTCCATCTACGTCCAAAGAGGCATCCCGATTTTACCCACCATCTGAAAGGGAGAAGAGGTTTGACCTGCCACATCCAAAGGAATCATCTCGTGTACGGGATCTGTCAGTATTTTAGGCAGTGTTGTTCTAGGAGCGCCGCCACCTTGGCGATTTTTTGTTCTCTCGCAATCAACCTTCTCGAATGACCTCCTTTCATCAGACTGATCTAAGCTCTCCAATACTGGTCAACAAAACAATTTTCGGATTTGAGACGAAGAAAAGAAACAACGAGACTCACGATCAAAATCCCAACACATTCACAATAGGAACAGATCAAATCCCCGGTCAGAGAAAACTCAGCCGAATGAATAACCCTCGGCGAGAGCAGAACTCAGCCGAACAAAACAACAAAGAAAAGAAACCAACGATGAAAAACTAGAGAAACTTGTTGCCTGAAAACGAAGCCAGGGACAGAAGTAGACGATCTTTGCCGCAATCGATCGAACGAAGCGTCGGTGTGACTCCAGTTATCCGCCGCTAGGGTTCCTTCTCTTTTCTCTCATGGCTCTTTTCTCTCATGGCTCTGGGTTTTCTTCACCGCCTCTATAATTAATCAACAAAAAATAAAATTCACATCAATTTGGACTGAAGAGAGAGTAACTTCCACATTAGTTCATTGGCTGCAAGCTCCGTTCATTGCCTAAAATGACCGGAACCAAAACTCTGCCTATCAATAGAACTCCAAAAATCCAAACATTTAATTCAAACCTACTCGGACAAAACTAAAAACAAATACTAAATATAAAATAGTATTGAAATAGAGTCTTTTCACAAAACTCTTCATGGTACAGAGGTAGTTTTGCAGAAGGACAGGCTCTTGCAATATGGATGAATAATACACCACCATCAGAGTGGCCGACCAAGGCTGCACGATCCAGCACCAATACAAACTCTCTGTCACAACCTGTTCATCTGCAAACGTTATCTCCATTGATGTAGCTGCATTCCCAAGCGTGAGAACACTTAAAATCAATATAATCTGTCGCTCCGACCCCATATTGATAGGGGTGGTGGAAAATCTCAACCCCTACAAATAGGGAAGACGGTCACTAGGTTTTGACTCTAGATCGTTTAGGACTTAGAGAGATGTTTTTTGATTATTTAATTTTGTTGATGACTAACCTTAAAAGAACTCTATCCTTGGGTCCAAAACAAACGACAATAATTGATCATTTAACTAACCATGCAGGTGGACCTTTGGATAGAACTGTTACTCGTTCTACCAGGAACGAACATAGTTCGATATGAATTATTATCGTGCTTGATATATGCCTGCATGAATTAGATTATAATATATACGTGACATATTTCACACACATGACTAAGGATTCACATAGAAATATGCTGCCTTTTCTATGATGGTTGACCGATCGACTTAGCATAAAAACCTTTCTCCGTGAGATATGCTCTGCGGCTCTAATATTTTGGGAAAAACTTACCTACGCATTCTACAAAGGGCATATATATCCTTGTAGAATGCTAGGTCAATAATGATTGGGCTCTTATAAAGAGAGGCCCATTCTTATTATGGTAAGTATACCATTGCCATTTAAGGCCTATTTAGAGTCTAATAAATTCTACAAAAAGGCTAATTAAAATACATGGATCACAATTATAAAAATATCTCTAACAATCTCTCCCTTTGTGATCCAATGTCTTTGTCAGCTCTTATTAATTCATTTGCCTTTTGAAGTAGTTCTTCCGCAATGCTAGGGCGTGCTCGTATAGGCGTAGCATTCTTCTCATTTCGAGTCTGTCATTGATTGCCTTTAGCACCGCGGTTATTCTGTTGAATTCTTTTATTTCAGCTTCAGAGGCTTCAGCAAGTCTTCGTTCAATATCAGATTTGAGCTGAAGCAGTTTGTCTCTAATGATCTTCAGAGTTCCACCACAGTACCTTGCAATGTCATCTATCCACATAATGCGTTTCTTCTCTTCATGATTGAGATAGATGATTGAGACCGGATCTTCAAAAGTGGTGTACGGTGGAAAATCTTCGAGCTCTGGTCCGTGTAGGATTGGCTTTGTAAGATTTGTTCTGGTGATATTGTTCTCGAGAGCCATCTGAAGATCATGAGTGGTGTGAACTCTGACTTGCCTCAGCATAAAGCGTCTTATTGTTTCATATCCTTCTTTGAGGACTTTATTCTTCTTGATTGACAGGTTCCTGTAGGCCATGGACATTTGATAGATATCGTCCATCTTGAGTAGAATAAAATCGTTCTCCTGATAGGTAAACTCCGTGTCATCAGTTCTTTGTAATCGATAAATCGAATACTTTATTCCATGATGATCTCCTCTTGACACATTTAGAATATCCCAAATAGGGCATTTTCTCGTTTTTAGATCATGTTCCAGAATCTGGCGCTGTAAGCCTGTTGATCGGTGATATAACATATGAAGATGTCCGCCGACTTGTCTACGTTTTAGATGGGTAAGACCTCGGACTTTGAGCTCATCAAGTTTGTTGATCCTATCAGGCTTTCTCCATAAATGCTTTCGAATTTCCTCTTGAAAGGGGGCAGTGATATTGATATTCTCCCATGGTTTTTCATTTTTAGGCAAGAGCGCTCATGTTCTTCTGATGAAGGAGGATAGCTCTGCTGGAGTTTTCTTGTAGTCCTCCCCTTCCTTAAGTTCATCTTCCTCAAGCCCTATCAGATCTTCAGCGACCTTTTTCAGCAACACTCTGAGATAGACTCCTCTTTGCATTTCATATTGCTCGACCTCTTGTCTGATGTCGTCCCATTCTGTCCATTCTCTGTTCCATCTTTCATGTATAATGATGTCTTCTCATTGATCGTAGATGGACGGGCTTTGTTCTTCAGAGGGAGCCTTCTACAATGTTGCTTCGTGAGAGGTAGAGCCAGGATCACAAGGATTGCCCATTGTCATCAGTCTAGAACTAGGTTCTTCCTGATGGCCTGAATAGAATGGTGTACTCGAAGTAGCAACCTCAGGACTTCCACTCCATCCTTGGTCAGTATCTCTGAGAGATATGCCTCGGAGTGTTTTATCTAGCTCGACCATGCTAGAGATATGTAGGTTTGCGGCTTGGCTATTTGGTTGAGTGGATGATGGGGGCTGATTGTTTGGGATTCAGGTCGGGATTCTTGTGGGGGTTTTTGGCTAGTTGATGCTCCATGCTCGAGTGTCCATTGCCTCTTGTTCTCCCCCTCATGAGGATCCGAATCATCGGGGTCCTCATGTGAACGTTTGCGACTACGGAGACTGTCACGGCATGTGCTATCGGTTTCTAAGAATACTCGAAGAAGGGCTTGTTGTCTAGGGGTTCGGTTGCCTTCTTCGGTTGCTAGAATTCTTGCTAGCATAATAGATTCGAGTTCCTCGAAGTGAATAGTATAAGGGTTAGGATGAGATGTGATCGTTGTAGGGGAGGACACGCGTTCTGTATCTTAGGTTCCCCTTGAGGTGGTAGGTGTTGGGGGTTGTGTGGTTGATGGTTCATATGTTTGAAGGGTAAGTATGGGGGTAAGTTGTTGTTGGGAGTGGGAGGTAGATGGTTGTGGTTGGGTAGTGTCATTTTGAAGCACCGGGGAGTTCCTGAATTCCTGTGCCCGAGCGGATATTGCTTCGTGCACCCATGGTTTAATGGTGGAATCTATGAAATGATGTAGAATGACAGAAAGGTCGGTGGGTTCGGGCTGCCCGGTTACAGGGGTAGTAACCGTTGTCACAGCATCAGTAAAGATTACCGAAGTGTGGCCTGCAGATAATGATTGAGTTATCTGTTGAGCAGCAGGACTTCCAATCATCATCGACGTATCTCCGATCGTTGTTGACAGGTAAAGTGGACTTGTAGAGTGCGGTGGTGTGAGAAGTGTATGTGTCCTAGAAAAATTGGAAAATGTAGGGAGTGTGACACCTAGACTCATCGTGTTTGAAGAAGGGGTAGTGGCCCGGGGCGATAGACCACTATATAATTCCTCAAATGCGTCGTAAGGAGGCAGAGAGGTGGGTATAATATCCCCTATTTGTGAAACTACTACCTGTTGGGAGGCAACAGAGTGGCTAGGTTGGGCTTGTGCATGCGCAGTTGGGCTAGATGCTGCGTCTTCTACCCGGAAATTGAAAATATCAGTCTATGCTCCTATGGGGTTAGCCCGGTTTATTTCTTCTAGGTCGGAACAACTATCAAACAAGGCCATTTCTTCAGCAATTTTGCCGGTCGTTTTCACTCTTTGAGTAGGATTGGATGATGAGGAGGGGTTATCGTGACGTACCTTAGAGCGAGTCTCACTGATGGTTTGTCCTTTAGTGTTTTTGATTTGGCGAGACTCCTCTTTGTTTGTAGCCCTAGAAAGCTTGATAATGAGTCTGCCTTTCTGTACCATGGCTTTCTTGGCTTTGCGTGCATTGTCGTTCGCATCATCGTCATCCTCATCATCTTCATCGTTGTCGCTCTCATCAGCCTTGCTCCCAGAGCCCTCATCGTCAGCGTCTTGTATTGTGGCTATGCTTGGCAAATCACGGGAAGTCTCTTCAGCACGGGTGTGGCCCTCAGCAGATGTAGTCTGATCATCATGGGGCCAACTTGCCACTGGTCTCTGTGGCTGGGTTGAACTCTCAGGACCCTCACTTACTCTCGGCTGACTCCCTGGGGTAGGCTCAGGGGGTTTATCTGAGCCATAGGTAGTATAATGTTATTCTCTTCACAGTAGCGTCGGACAGATGGATCTTTCGGATCGGCTAACTGTAGAAGAGCCACTGGTATTGTCATGGGAACCAGTGTGGAAGCGCCGGTTATTTTCCTACATGTTGTACGGACGAAATGTGGACGTTCTCCTTTGAGAGTCTCCGGTGGATTGTCGGTGTTGTCTGGGAGAGATATCGTATGATCAGGGAGAACCATATCGTGTAAGGCAAATGTTGGATCTGGTCCGTCTTTACTCTCTTCCTGACCAGCTCAAAAATTTTGTCCCATATCAGCGAGACGTAGTCATAGTTCTTCATGAAAGAGATATCGTGGAAGATGGTCAGGAGGTAGATGATGCACTTGTCGAATCCAGAGTGTTTTGTGGTACAGCACCTGTTAAGAATTGCAAGCATCGTCCTCCGCGGTCTTGGTAAGCGTCCCGGTTTGACATCAGAAATGAGCTTTATCGGTTGAGCGTGGCCTAGTGTGATCATATCAGCCATCATTTCAGGTTCAGAGGCCAGCTCATCATAATGGTCCTCTTGGTGCAGCAGATCTTTGGTCACGGTGATCTCGGTGTTCATGATAGTGACGGTCAGCACGTCATTCCTCTCGTTGTTGTTGTTGTCCTTGTCCTTGTTAAATGTTCCCCAGAATTGTTGGAGATACACTTCAGGAACTTTGGCAGAGTCGCTCAAGGCCTTTCACAGCTTGTGGCCTTTCAGAATGGCGACAAACACCTTCGGGTTCAGCTTTGGGTTGTTTTGTTTGATCGGGTACCAGCTCACCCTTGGATAGATCTGACTGATTTTTGGAACAGCTGCCATTTCGATCTGAAAATGATAAACATATTAGAACATTTGATCAAAACAGTAGCTAAGTCCACAACTTAAGCTCTTATTTGGGCCCCTTTTTTATTATCGATCAGGGTTTGATAATTTGGGCCCCTTGGTTTTTTTTTATGTTTGTTATTTTTTTTTTAAGAAATTGGGCCCTTTGACATTTCCGTTTTTTTCCATAATGTGGGCCCACATTATAAATTTGGGTTAGGTGTTAGGAGGTTCCTGGGTCGGGCTTAGCAAATTTGGCTCAACTAAGCTGGAGTGGGCCTGGACTTTGAAAGATTTTGGTAGCCCAACTCTGGTTTATGCGCAAGGGCTGAAATCGAGCAGGCGGTACACTTCATGTTTCGCGCATGAGGTATGTTTGGCGCTTCAAGGGAAATCACGCATGACCCTAAATGGCGCATTTAGAAATAGCGCATGAAGGTCAAATTTCTCATAGACTAGAATCGTGCAGGCCTAATCGTGCAGGCCTAAAATAGCGCATCACAATTTTGGCGCATGGGCGTTTCGCACATCTCATATCGCGCATGAGATAAAATTTTTATCAGGCTGAAATCGCGCAAAGCCTGAGATGGCGCATCAGGCTGAAATCGCGCACAGCCTGAAATCGTGTATGCACGTCGGTTCTCCTTGGCCCTGTTCGTCGTCTTTGCGAGATACACTTGTGAAAGCATTTGAAGTATACGAGTATCGAGTTTATACCTTAAGGAGATGAGACGAAAAATTTTTGGAGAAGAAAGGGGAGATGAGCGATTTTGGTCTGAGAGAGGAGAGAAGTTCGATCGTTTCAGCGCAGAGAGTGAAGTGAAGTGGAGAAGATGAGTGATTTTTGATGTTTAAATAGGGCCCGGAAATTTTGAACTTTAACCAGCCCGGTTTGTCTTGCAATTCAAATTTAAAATGCTCCCCCTCAACACTTACTCTTTTGATAATGAATATTTATGAAACACTTAAAAAAATGCTCCCCCTCAACACTTACTCCCCTTCAATTTATGCATGATTTTGAAAAAGCTCCCCCTTGATTTATGCAATGAAAAATTAATTTAAAGATGATGCATGAAGAAAAAGAAAAAATGTGATGCATAAAAAATAAAAAATGAGATGCATGAAGGATAGAAGGATGAAATGCATGAAAAATTAAATTTAAAAAATGCAAATTGAAAAAAAATGTTTAAAAAGAAAAATAAAATATGATCACACTCACAAACACAGGTCAGAGTTACTTATTTGTTCTGGTTCAGCATCTCCAGCTTAAAGATCAGGAAATTGAATCTCTTCTCATCCAGGGCCTTTATGAATATATCAGCCAGCTGCAATTCTGTGGACACAAAGTACATGTCCACAGTGCCCTTCTCAACGTGATCCTTGATGAAATGATATCTGAGGTCAATATGCTTCGTCCGTGAGTGATGGATAGGATTACACGTGATGGCAATTGCACTTTGAGAGTCGCTATAGATCGGGATATGTGAGAATGTGAACCCGTAATCTTTCAGCTGGGTCCTCTTCCAAAGTATTTGTGAACAGCAACTAGCAGCCGCGACATATTCTGCCTCAGTTGTAGAAGTGGACAGACAATTCTGCTTTTTAGAAGACCAGCACACCAACTTTTCACCAGGAAATTGAGCACCGTCGGATGTACTTTTTCTGACCAGTTTGCAACCCGCAAAATCAGCATCTGTGTACCCCACTAGGTCAAAACCAGATTCTTTGGGATACCAGAGACCCAGATTAACTGTTCCTTTCAGATATCTTAGCATTCTCTTTACTGCATTTAGATGTGATTCCTTAGGATTTGCTTGGAATCGTGCACAGAGACAGGTTGCAAAGACAATGTCCGGTCTGCTAGATGTGAGATACGGCAAGGAACCGATGATAACTCGATAATTGGTAGCATCGACTGATTTCCCGAAAGGGTTAGAGTCGAGCTTTTGTGAGGGAGACATGGGGGTTTTCATCGTTGACTTGATGTCCATTTTGAAGTGCTTGAGCATGTCGTGGATGTATTTGGACTGGTTGATGAATATTCCGTCTGGCATTTGCTTGATCTGAAGCCCGAGAAAAAAGTTCACCTCTCCCATCATACTCATTTCAAACTTGGTGCACATCAGATTGCTGAACTTTTGACAGAAATTTGGATTTGACGAGGCAAAAATGATGTTGTCCACATAGATCTGTATCAGCATGATGTCACCCTTGTGTCGTTTGATAAAGAGAGTCGGGTCAATCTTTCCCTTCGAGAAGCTTGATTCCACAAGAAAATCTGATTGTCCTTCGTACCAGGCCCTCAGTGCCTGTTTCAGTCCATACAGGGCTTTTCTCAGCTTATATACATGGTTTGGACGTTCAGGATCCACAAAGCCTTCTGGTTGTGCAACGAAAACTTCTTCTTTCAGCTCGCCATTGAGAAACGCAGTCTTGACATCCATTTGATATATGGTGAAGTTTTGTGTGCGGCGTATGCAAGGAACAATCTTATGGCCTCAATTCTCGCTACTGGTGCAAAGGTTTCATCGTAGTCGATTCCTTCTTGTTGATTGTATCATTTTGCTACCAGGCGGGCCTTGTTCCTTATTATCACACCATCTTCATCTTTCTTATTTTTGAATACCCATTTGGTGCCGATAATGGTTTTTCTATATGGCCGCGGCGCCAGGGTCCACACCTTCAATCTTTCAAATTGGTTCATCTCTTCTTGCATCGCATCAATCCAGTCCGGGTCTGTCAATCCTTCAGTCATCTTTGTAGGTTCTTTCTGACTAATAAAACATGAGTATAAGCATTCATTGGCTGATGCGGCTCTGGTACTGACTCCTCTTGATGGATCACCGAATATCAGTTCTGGTGGATGTGTTTTCGTCCACCTTCTCTCATGAGGAAGAGGTAGTGGAGCTATGACTGGTTGATCAGGGTCAGTATACTCGTTGCTTTGTTGTGTCTCAGAAGTTTCTTGTGTTGTAGATTGCTCTGGTTGTTCAGTTTGAGAAGTAGAGTGATCAGATGGGGTTTGTTCAGGTGCAAGCTCATCATCGTTCTAGACTGGAGTATGTGATTCTTCTACTGTGGGAGCAGGTAACAGGTAAGGCTGAGCAGTAGTAGAAGTTTTAGCTGGTGATGCACGTGGCTGGCTGTAGAAGTGCTCAAATAAAGAGTCCAGTATCACGTGCTCATCCTATCTTCTCTCTTCCCTGTTCTCCTATTCCCGAAGATGACTGAGTCTGGTTTTCTTCAGAGTTTGTTGGTTCAAATTGGAAATGCTCAGAAGCCATATCCGCCATTTCATAGAAGCTCACATTGATGCTCTCCATGACGGTTCTTCTATCTTTCAAGTACACTCTGTAGGCTTTTGAGTTGGTAGAATACCCAATAAAGATTCCTTCATTTGCTTTTGGATCAAGTTTCCCCTGAGCATCCCTGTCATTCATAATGTAGCATTTGCAACCAGAAAAACGGAAGAAGGCGATGTTTGGGAGTCGCTTGAACACAATCTCGTAGGGGGTCTTATCAAATCTTTTGTGGATCACAGTCCTGTTCTGGGTAAAGCAAGCCGTGTTGATAGCTTCAGCCCACATGAAGTGAGGAAGCTTTGATTGTATCAATATGGTTCTGACTGCTTCCACCAGGGTTCTGTTCCGTCTTTCTACTACACCGTTCTGCTGTGGTGTTTTAGCTGCAGAGAACTGTTGAGTAATTCCCTGAGCTTCGTAGAAATCGGCCAACTCCTTGTTCTTAAACTCTGTCACATTGTCAGTTCTGGCTATTTTCACGTTCTGCTGCAGGTAGTTCTGAATGGTCCTGATGAATGTCATGATCAGATTTGGAGTCTCGTCCTTGGATCGCAAAAACTTGGTCCATGTGTAGCGTGAGAAGTCAACCACAATTACCAAAGTATATTTGCGTCCATTGATGCTTTCAACACGCATCGGACCACACAAATCCATATGAAGTAGCGCTCCAGGGGATGAGATGAGGAGGGATATTTTTTTGATTTATGTGAAGTGCTCCTCATCTTTCCCAAATGGCAAGCAGAGCAGTGGTGATTGGGTGAGTTCTTCAGTACAGGCATTCCTTTCACTAGCTTCTTGGAGGAGAGGGAACATATAGCAGGTAGATTCAAGTGTGAGAGACGTCTGTGCCATAGATTGTTTTGCTCCTGGGATGCCTTAGATAAGAGACATATGGATATGGGGGATCAGACTGTTTTAAGATCGATGGTGTAGAGATTAGTTTTCCTCTGACACCTTAATAATGGTTTCCCGCCCATATCCATCACACATCATTGCTTAGCATGGAATCTCACCTTCATTCCATTGTCACAAAATTGGCCAATGCTAAACAAGTTGTGCTTCAGTCCTTGGACAAACGACACATTTCTGATCGTGACGCTCTCACAAATGACATTTCCTATTCCAAGTATGGGCGATGATGCATTGTTCCCAAACCTCACATTTCCTCCAAACTATTCAGAATAGTTGCTCAAGAGTTCCTTTTGTCCAGTCATGTGTGACGAGCAACCCAAATCAAGATGCCACACATGATTGACCTGCAAAACAGATTAGTTTCGCTTAGGTACCCATCGGAAGATGGGTCCTTCCTTATCAACAGTGAACAATTGTTTCAATTTCCTTTTAATTTGGGATCCCAGGCTCACTGTTTGAGAATCATTTTTCAATCTTAATTGATCAGCCTCAGCCTTGGGAATCCATATTTGTTTTGTTTTTGGAGCTAGGGAGATCTCAGAAAATGTGATCTTTCAAAATTGGTTCCTGTGAGAGCCTTTTCAGATGTTTAGTTGAATTAACCTTGAGGGGATACTTTAAAAATGAAAGTTTGAATTTCCCCTCAATAGTTGTTTTATCAGTCTCAGGTTTTTTCAGATTTTCTTGAACAATCACAGGATCAGTTTTGTTAACCGTGGAAGTGGACTCAAAACAGCAACATTTCATTAGCTTAACACAATTCAGAGAAACACAGTTTGTACAACGATTGGTGACAGTTGTCATAGAAAGAGAAGACTTAGGGGCATGTCTACTATCATAACTAGTTGAGGGTTCACAAGGGAAGGTCCTAGGAACTACACATCTAGAATGATAAGTAGACAGCTCACTAATGCTCAAACTAGACTTATTTTTGACATAAAACAGGGCACTCGATCGCTGATTCTTATTTCCTAATCTTGACTCTTCATCTCTCTTCCTTCTTCTTATTTTCTCTTCAATCCACTCTCCTCTTTTCTCGACTCTCTTCTTCATATGGTTCCCTGTTGGAGAAGGAGACTCAGAGTGAGCGGGAGAAGTCTTAGAGCTATCGGTAGAGTTTTCAAAAGATTTTTCCGAGGAAGAAGGAGAGGAGGTTTGAGGAACTGTGTGAGAATGAGAGGATGTTTTCAAAAATGATATCTCTTTTAGAAGTTGTTCTTTTTCCTTTTCAAAAACCTGTTTTTCTTTATCAAAAGATTCCTTGAGTTCAGCAAACTTCCTCACAGGAGGTGGGATGTATGCTGGTTTGACTGCAGGTTCTGAGGTGGAAGATTCTTCTCTCTCTTTCACAGTTTCCTTTTCAGGAGTGTAGGTCAAGATTTCATCAGCAGGGGTCAAAGGGGTTCTTTGGTTTTGTAACTCTTGTTTAACTCTGTATGGTTAAAAGGGGTCTCGACACTAGCCTTGGTTTTTCTCTTTTCATCCTCAAGGGCATTCGTTTCTTCAGCCCCAGTGAAGGCCATGAGTTTGGTCAAACCTAGTCTCATGTATTTTACATCGTAGAGTTGAACACAGTTGACCTTTTTCAGATTCTGAGGGTTGGTCAATCCTAGGCTCTCCTTGGAGTTATAGAAACGAGTGTCCTTAAGCTGGTTAAGGAAAATGGTCTGGTCTGTTTGATCTCTCTTAGCTAACAGGTCTTCAAGTTCTTTTATTTTGGAATAAAGAGCAGTCCTTTTTTCTTTGAGAAAATTGTTTTCACCAAAAAACTTGATTCTTTCCTTTTCAGTGACCCTAAGTTTCTCCTTAAGTTCCTTTTCACTATCACTCAATCTTTTGTTCTCAGCTATGAGTTTAGTGATTGTTTTCTCTGAGTTGGTTATCTTTATTTTTAAACATGTTTGCCTTTCGAGCAGTTTGATGTTGACATTGAGAACATTATCAAGTTTCTCTTCTAGCTCCTTAATTTTGAGAATGTTTGAATCTATCTTAGAGCATGCTAAATTTAAGGGGTTAGGAGTACTTACCTCACAATTAGCATTCGGGTTTTCAGCAGAAAGAGCAGCCAATCTTCCCTTTTCAGCATCGGGAATAGTTATTAAATCAGAAACAGAAGGGTTGGTCAAGTCTGCATCCTCATCAGCAACAATGGTCTTCTCATCTTCATTTTCAACAATGGCCATCAGTGCCATGTTTTCCTCATCATCTGAATAATCCATCCAATGATCCTTTTCAGCCATGAGGGCGCTTTTCTCACTTCCTTCCTCCATTGCTAGCAGCATCTTTTTCTTGTTCAGGTTTATCTTTTGCTTGTAGTACTCAGCATCCTTTCTTCTCTTTGGAATCCTACAATCCTTGATTAGATGTCTCGTTTTCCCGCAGTTGAAGCATTTGGGAGCATCATCGGCATTTGCACTCTCATTTGATTCAAAGGGAAGTTCCTTTCTTTTTGTGCCGGTAGAGGATTTTCAGAGCTTGTTCGAGGATGTGTTATTCTTCAGCATCTTGTTGTTAAACCTGGAAGTAAGGAGTGTTATCTGCTTTTGAAACTCACGCAGTTCATCATCATTATCAGTTTTATCCCACAAATCGATGTCGCTATCAGCACTTTCACTTTCTTCAGCTTTCATTTTATCCTTCTTGGAGCCACATTTGGACGGTTTGTCAAGCATCAACGCAAGAGTATCAGCTAATTTGTCAACAACATCCTTGCCTTTTTCAGCCATCACAGTTGTGTGAACATAGTCAGAAAAGTCTTCAGCATATTGGTCAAGTGTGTTGTATACAGCATGGATGTCCATATCATCAAGATCTTTTGTATGCCTGATCTGAGAGCATAGCCTTCTCCAGTCCGGTCCAAGTGCCGACAGAAACCTCACATTCAGCTCGATGTTTGATTTGTGAACTCCAATCTTTCTCATTTCATTTATCAGTTGTAGGAACACGAGATAGGTGTCTTCAAGAGATTCTCCTAGCTTTGCTTTGAATGAGTCATATGCCGTGAATGTGCTTGCTTTCTTTGCTTTGACTCCTATTTCAGTCGCAGCTCAATTTCAAGAGGTGGATTGTTTTCATCATTTCTATCAATAGCTATCAGTGGCTGAGCAGGTCCATTAGTGATTGAATCCAGCAAGCCAGAAGATTGATCTTTGCTTTCGAGAAAGTTAAGGAACCTATTCTTTCAAACATTGTACTCTCATCTTCTTAGAATTGGGGCTTTAGTGTCATTTCCTATGGAAAGAGCATCCATCTTTTGGATCGGGCTGATCTGTTAATTGTTTAGGGTCTGTCTAAGTTTGTAGCGTTCTTCTAGCAGAAGGTTCATATAATGGTGGCCTTATCTGTTTGAAAATGTCACACAGAGAATAGCACGCGAAGGAATGTCTCACCACCTAGAATTGTGCATTGCCACAAATTTTTGCACACAGCAATCTCGCACGAGGAGAATGGCACACGAGAGAATGTGAATGGCGCACGGTGACTCTGAGAATGGCGCACCAAGCTTGTAAATGGTGCACAAGTTATTCCAATGGCGCACGAGCTATTTGAGGAATGGCGCACGGAGCTATGAAGAATGGCGCGTGGAAGTTTGAGAATGGCGCACGGAGTTTGGCGCAGAGCACTTTGGCGCAGAACACTTAGGCGCAAAGAGTAAAAATCAGCTTAAGTTTCACGCACAACCTCTAACGTGCAGGAAAGAGATTCGCGCATGAAACGTTTAAACTGTTTCTTTCTCAGTGAGATGCGCTGAAGTGCAGAATCGCTCTTCCTCTTCTTAACCTGTACGCCGATGATATTGCTGAGAAAAATACAGAGAATGATTCCTAGCAATCAGAGAAACATATTCATGTATACATTTTCCTGCAAAATCAGTAAAAACAAACAATCTGCAAATCGCTCGTGAGAAGAAAACAGCCGATAAAGTTTAGCGCATGCTTCTTCTTCTCTGCTTCAATCGCTCGATCAGTCCCACTTTGATACCAAATGTTGGTCCCTGTTATATCACTATACTATATCTATATAATGATATATGAAGATGATGCTCTAGGTGATATGGTAGAAGCTTTCCATTGAAGAAGGTTTTACAGAATGATAGGAAATGAAGTTAGCGTAAAAACCTTTCTCCGTGAGATATGCTTTGCGACTCTAATATTTTTGGAAAAACTTACCTACGCATTCTACAAAGGGCATATATATATATAGCCTTGTAGAATGCTAGGTCAATAATGATTGGGCTCTTATAAACAGAGGCTCATTCCTATTATGATAAGTATACCATTGCCATTTAAAGCCTATTTAGAGTCTAATAAATTCTACAAAAAGACTAATTAAAATACATGGATCACAAATATAAAAATATCTCTAGCACCTATGATGCACCGATACTTCATCCCGATGTTGTATCTGCGTATTCGATACGTATTAGATATTGATACTCACCGATACACGTCTTGTACGTATTGGGTTCGTATCCGTAATTTAATAAAAGTATTGGACTTATTTTTAAAAATATGGATACTTCCTAGATATACTCATATCCGTGAACCGATACGCGTATCTGACTCTATAACCTTGATTTCATACATGGCATGACGAAAATTTAGTAGCCGTCAAAGCGACCACAAGATGTGGAACATTAGTAAAGATGATTTGGGGAGTATAGAAAACATTGTAATACTATAATATGCCAATTTGTCGCTTGATGAGCATTAATCGAAATCAATCTTGTTAAAAGACTTAGATGTAAATGCAAATAGAGAATCAAAAATATTATTTGAATTTAAATCGAAATATTACTGCTTTAGCTTTTTTAGTCTAATCTTTAAAATTTTATTATGATTGTTAATTTTTGGTATTGTTATTATTTTATTTATGAACCTCTGAATTATATATATTTGCAAATTATATCCTATATTATTATTTATAAATATACCCCGTGTCTGTATCCTATAATTTTTGAATTTGTCGTATCGTTGTACTCGTATTCGTGTATGGACGTATCGATGTATCCGTATCCGTGCAACATAAGTTGATCGCCGCATCACGGTCGTATTGTTTCCATTATTCTTGAATAATTATATGGAGTACACCTCTATTACTCTTATTGTGAAAATAGTTGTAGTTATAAGGTTTTTGTCTCCTTTAATTTCACGAAGGATACAAGTGACAGAGACAATATGACTATTGTTAGTATGGTTATTGATCGCACAATATGCCTATTGTTAATCATTATGCTCAAGTACGTGATAACTAATAGGACTTGTGGATCAAGATACCATTGCCATGCCACATAATTGCAAATCATCACCAATCACCATTAAGGATCAACAATATACACCATTAGGATAGTGGGCTTAGTGGTGCGTTTTGCCAACCGGTGCTTGTGGTCCTCGTGAATATGGAGCTCGTTTGGGACCTCTTTTTTCGGCTTATTAGGCTTAACAGTCAGCTTTTTTATCAAACACGTAATTTTTTATTTCACGCGCTGAAGTTTGTAATAAGCAGAAAAGGTAAGGTTGAAATTACTTTTGTGACTGTTTTGGCTGATGTTAGAACATCATTTTAGCTATTTTTCATATAATTTTTTATTTAATTTATTGATAACAAATATTTTACATATTTTTTTTCATGAATCAGCAGAATCAACCAATACAGTCACTTCAGTCAGAACTTTATAAATTTCAGTAGAATCGGCCAATTGAACCAATTTTAGTGTTACCAAACGGACTCATGATGTTCCAAAAGAAATCGAGTTACTCAAAACTAAGGAAAAAGTACTTATTACGCATGGGGTAATAACATTTTAAAAGAATGAGAATTGGAGGGAGAATTAAAAGAATCACTATCTTCGATCATGCGAGGAATATTGCCACTTATAGTCTCGTGTCCAAAAATAAATCAAAATGTTTGGTGGCCAAACATAAAGGACCGAAGGAATTATAAAAAGTGTAGTATGATAAAAAGGAAAAGGGTAAAGAAATCCCCAAGAAAACAAAAAGTATTGTTATAGACCAGACAAAGGCAGCGTTTTTTGCGACAGCCAGAGCAAAAGAAAAAACACAGACAGGTCCTGTTTGTTCTTAAATTAATTCAACGGAGTATGAGAGTATATATCATTAATATTAACATTATTCTTTATATCTTTGAAATAATTAATGGCATAAATACTACGTAGGTTTTCTTCTCTCAGAATATTTTTGAAATAAAAGTTACTATGAATAATGCGACTCAAGTTAAGAATTCATAGGAAAGTTGACCATATATGATCTAACTGATCTAGTCACTAAAAGTAACTAATGCAATCACTATACATAAATTTTCAATTATTTCAAAACATTAGCTTTAATTATGAAAATAAAAATTTGATTAGATTTTTGTCAATTATGTGATTAAGCTTTATTCAAATAATTAAAACTTTCTCACCTCCTAATCTTCTACCAACCCCCCTCCATCTGATCACTGCTCCACTTAGGTTGAGGGTGAGCATGATTATCCGCGTTTCGACTATTGATTTTCGATCAAGTAAGGTTATAAGAAAGATAAAATTGTGAGTTGTTCTTAAGTTTTCCAAAAAAGTGACTAATCATACATTTAATGTCCTTTACTAAATATTGCATTTATTATTATTTTAGTATTACATTAATTGTAGTTAAAAAACAATAAATTATTCAACCATCATTTCTAGCATAACTGCCGTATATACCTTTAAAAAAAGCCGCATACACCACTACCGCCATCTAGTGACTCCACCCCAAACACAATTCAGTGACTTCATTGGCTCAGGTCAAGTGACTACTCCTGCATCTATTGAACCCATCACCGCTCATCACCGCCTTAAGCGTAGTTTAGTGACTCCGCCACAAGCGTAGCCCAGTGACTCTACATCCCCTAATAGTGACTATGAAGACCTAGTGACTTCACCCCTCAACCGGTTACTCTACAACCCTATAGTGACCGTTGGCTAGTTTACGATGTCTAGGAACAACCGACCGCCAATTATCTGCTAAGACCACAACCTCTAGTGTCCCGCTTAGACAACGTCCTCCAGTGACCCGCTCAGATCATGACTGCCTCAACCAGTGACCCCAACCCTCCAATGTCTCGGCCCTCTACCAATGCACAGTGACCTGCGCCACCATCCCAACACTCCCCAACACCTCCTCTACCCCACCGCCGCCCACCAATCCCACCCTAGCCCCTCCCCAACGCCACCAGAACTGCCCCATTCCCACACTACCCCCAGACCCTTCAGAACTACCCCAGCCTCGCCCTAGCCCTCAACCCTAACCCCATCCATCCCTACCCCAATTCAATCGGATTAGACCCGTCCTTGCCCCAACCCCTTACCTAGACTCACCCATCCCGATACCATGCAAACCCACCCCAATCACCTTAGATATGGAAATAATACACCCAAAATTCGATCAAGATTTTGGAGCACCGTTGCCGATTTTGAATGAGAAGGGTACGGTCGTGTAGGCATCAGATTTGCGGACAGAAGAAAGGGGAAGAAGACGAAGGGGAAGAAGACAGATTGGAGACTAGTGTGTGACAGATGTAGCAAGATGGGTGGTAGATGGGAATTAACGGCAGAGGCCAAGATTATGCGGTAGATCCTGAAAGAAAACGTAATAGGTTGGTTTAATGGGCTGAGATTTTATGAATGGTAAGCGATTAAATTGCGCGTAGTACTGATGTGATATATTTAAAGAAATTAAATGGACCATATTGAATAAATGAAGAGCAACCAATTAGTAACTAATTAGGGTCACTTTTTTGGAAAAAGGAAAAAGAGTAATACTTTTGGAATTCAAAAGTCTAAGACTAATATGTAGGCCATTTTTTCACTAAGGTTTCAATTATTAAAATTTGTTGAAATTAAATAAGAGAAAATTATGAAGTAATAAAATGTTACTCCCTCCGTCCCCTTAATATTGGTACGGAAGGGAGTGATGTGGTTTTTAAGAAAAGAAGAATTATGTGGTTGGTAATCAGATGATAAAGTGGAAGTAAAGTAAGAATGAATTAGAGCCACACAAATGTTACCAAATATGGTATGAGACAATAATAAAGGGACATCCAAAAATGAAAAAATGGGACAATTATAGGGGGACGAAGGGAGTATATATTAAGATCTGAATTACTTATTCTAACAGGTTTACTTCTAGGATAGAACCTCAGGCCTTGATTGATATGAGAGTCAAATTAACTCATAATCATAGTGTTGCCACCCTATTAAAATGATGATTATTATATAACAATTACAATGATGAACGGATAAGTTCGTATTACAACACGCATTTGATGCGTGATGAAGTCGGATTTTGATTGTTTTCCTAGCTTTAAGGTGTTGAAAGTCTCAATTTTAGCTCAAGATGTGATTATCAGGTATTGGGTCGAGTTTTGTTGCATTTGGAGTTGAATTAAAGAAGTTAGAGATCGGCATCGGCGCTTAAAGAGGCAATCGGGAAGAGTTTGGAAGCATTAGAAGAAGATTTGAGAGATTTGGAGGTCACTGGGAGATTCGCGACGAAATTCTGATGAACAAATAGCATTTGGATCGACCTTATTTGCATCTGGGAGCATTTGGAGCAAGATACAACATGAAACAGTCAAGGATAGGCCAGACACGACCGTGCCTGGGCCTAGGCACGATCGTGCCTGGCAGGAAGGCACGATCGTGCCTCCATACGAAACGCGCGCATGCTCCGCAGGCACGGTCCCAGGCACGATCATGTCTGGCGTCGTGTCTGGCCCCGATTTGTCCTATTTCAGCGCAAATTGCTTTGTTTCCTATAAATAACACCTCCATAACCCTATTTTGAGGGGGGTGGAACTTAGAGAGCAGCTTAAGGACGGATTTTGATAGCTTTTCAAACCTTGTTTTTCAAATCTTTGAGATTCTTTGTAAGTTCCTACTTTTTAATTAATGACAATTATTTATATTCTTCTCAATTCTATTGATTCTTCAATTATGAGTCAGGGGTAGTTTTAATTAGGGATTTGGGATTGATGAAGGGGTTAATTATGATGTATGGCTAGATTCTTGATGGTTTAATTGCATGAATGTCATTTAATTTGTGTTTGAACAATTTAACTGATATCTTTTGTAACCTGGAACCGCGGCTAGAATTACAATTGTTTGTAGAATAAATTAAGAGATATCTAGTTTATTCTAGGACACATTCACACACACTTAATCGTTCGCTAAGAGATTAATAGCGATTAAGGGGCCGTAAGCTCGCTCGGTTTGGCAATAATTTAGGATCCTGTCGCATGAGAGATCAGCCTGGTCCCCTAAATTATTGTACTCTACGCCGCGAGAGCGGTAAGAACTGAGTATTGATTAGCTAGGCTCAATTAAATTAATTTCATGTAATTAAGCCTGATTAGCCAGAAATCTGATTACCCCGGAATCAATCCATGTTCCCTTCGTCGTTAATTAAGAAGAACCCAAATCTTTACTTTTATTCGTTTATTTGCAATTTTAATTTTCTCAATCCACCAAATCTCGCACGACTGCATTTATTTTATTTCTTTTCTTTATCACTGCTTTTAGTTAGTCCTTAATTCCCTTTTACCGTCCCTGTGGAGACGATACTCGTACTTACACCCTATACTACGATCTATTTTAAGTGCGAGAAAACTCACATCATTAACTGATGGAAAAAATGAATAACAAAAAATTGTAAAATAATAAAGTGTTATGTTAAATGGACACCTCCTTCTATAGGTTCACCGTTTGGATGGAAATTCAGGTCCTGACAAAATTTCAATATTATTATTCATAATATGCATCATAATACTGAATAATTGTCTATTCTGTATCATTTTACCACTAATTAGTTAATAAGAAAACTTTAGAAAAATAATAATTAATAAATATCGAATTGAAGTAATAAAAATAAAATTTGTATGTGAAAGTTTATACAAAATAGAATATATGTGATTTTCAAAGTTTAATCTATCTTTTTTGTCTGGATTAAATATTTATATGATCAAATATATGGAATAAATGATGAATCTGAAGTGCCAGGTTACTAGTTGAACTCTAGGTCGAAGTACTGAAAACCGATGGTATACCTAGTTAAACATTGACACTCAAAATCAGAAATTAAAAAATTAACCAAGAATGTTTTTTAAAAAATTGTGGCAAAAAGAACTCAAGAGTAGTATTTGACTACGACCATTTTGGACTATATTTGAAGAACACAAAACAATTTCTAAAAAATTTAAAATTTTCGACCCATTTAAATTGCATAAAATATATGGTACATCTAATTGTATCATGCTCATCCTACATCTCATGGAATTAGAAAAGTATATGGATTTACTATTAATTGAATAAATATGAATTTTTATTTTGAGAATGTAGAATACGTATTACCTAATCTTATTTTAAAACTTGGAAATTGATGTTTAATTAGTTTGCATGTATTGAAGTGTGCACATTTTGTGCACAATTTCCCACAATCAATCACATGTGTTTCAAAACCAGCTTAATAATGGGAACACAAATACTCTAAAAACATGTAAATCACTCACTACAATAGGTAATATATGTATGCATTTGTTAGCGTACATCAGTTTCTGAGATAGCTTATGTAATTTGCACAAAAATGTATGTGAGCACATACATTAATGTCTCCTAGATGCATTTCTGTTCGGTGATAAGGGGAGTATAGATAGGGAGTATATTTAGGTAATTTGAGTTTGCATCTTATTTTACCATTCAAATTAGATTTTGCACTCTGTTTTTTAAAATTCTTCGAATTTGCACCAAACCTCGTATTAAAAAACAAAAATGTCTCTTCATTAACATACCTTTAACATATTCCTAATTGAAAGACATTTTTTTATGATCCATGCGTCCGTGTTTGCGCTCCCATAATCCTGGAGTCTATGAACTACCCTCCAAATCCCCTACACAGTTAAATCCGGATCTGATCACAGGTAGCCTTCGTCGGTACTGGTTCCACAGGACGAATCCAGCAGGACAACCTGTTAACTGAATCCAGCAGGGGCCTCCCACCATGCAGACCCGGTAGGCCTAAATTTCAGGACGAATCCAGTAAGACGACCTGAATCCAGCAAAGGTCCTCCCACCACACGAACTCGGTAGACCTGTATTTTCACCCCCTCTTTTTAGCGGATGTTCAACTCCGTGAAGGTAGACCTATATTTTCACCCCCTCTCTTCTTAACCTGAGACCTCCAGTAGGCATGATAACCCTCTATTTGTGGTTAGGGACATTTTTTCTTCTAACACGAGGTCGACGTGCAAACACAAAATTTTTAAATGCACCGAGCAAAGTCCAATTTTGAACATTTGGAGTACAAATTCAAATTACCCCTACCTTTAAACAAAAATTGTTTATGTACAATAAAGAATGTTTAACACGTTGAGTTTTACTCGTAATTAGAGCAATTACTGAAAAATTGGTATATGCCGTCCCCAAAAGAAAAAAACTTAGCAATCATGAAGCGTCCTCTGCACCAGCACTCCCAAAAAGCCATTTTCGCCATCAAAATCTTCCATCCTTTAAATTTACCTCTGATCTGTTATTGCTCAGCTTCAGCTTCTTTTATTCACCATTCCTTCTTTTCTTCAACGCCAGAGCATAATTATGACTAACACTTCCAATGACTCTTCTTCTTCCTTTGCTTTTTTCTGCATTTCAAATTTCTCTGCATTCTTCATATTATGTACCGCCATTAATGCTAACTCTGTCCCAAATCGTCCGATTGAGTTAATATCACTTTTGTCATTGAAATTGTCGTTTCAAGACCCTTTAAACACCTTCAGTGATTGGGACTATCCATCCTCTGCATTTTCAGGGCCTGTTTGGTGCTCCTGGTCGAGAATAGAATGTAACAACAGCACCGGCGTTATCACCGGCGTTGATCTTTCCGGCAGAGGTCTCTCCGGCAGTCTTCCTGATGATATCCGGAACTTGGTGTACCTCCGTCACCTGAATTTGAGTTCTAATATTCTGGGCGGTTCTTTGCCGCCAGTGCTTTTCCAGTTCCCGGATCTCCAGACACTGGACATTAGTCACAACAACTTTAGCTTCACATTTCCCCCCGGAATTTCAAGACTCCGGTCACTGACTCACTTTGACGCTTTCAGTAACAACTTCACCGGTCCTTTGCCGGAAGACATGGCCGAACTCCGGAACCTGGAGCACCTCAACCTCGGCGGCAGCTACTTCGACGGGGAAATCCCAGCGAGTTATGGGAATTTACTGAACCTGAAGTTCCTATACCTCGCCGGGAACTTACTCACGGGTCCAATCCCGCCGGAGCTTGGTTTCTTGAACAAACTCGAACATTTCCAGCTCGGTTCCAATCAGTACACCGCCGGGATCCCACCGGAATTCGGGTCATTGTCTAATTTGGTTTATCTGGATATCCAATCTGCGAACCTCTCCGGTCCCCTTCCACCGGAGTTAGGGAACCTGAAAAGGCTCGAATTTCTCATTGTTTACAACAACAGTTTTACGGGTCCAATTCCGTGGGAATTCGGGAATCTGACGTCCTTAACAGAGCTCGACTTGTCGGATAATTTCATCTCCGGCGTCCTCCCGAGCTCGCTGTCGTCTCTGCATAATCTCCGGTTGTTATCGTTGATGTATAATAACTTGACGGGGGAGATTCCTGAGGGTTTTGGTGAGCTCCCCGAGCTTGAAATACTGAGTCTGTGGTCGAACTCTTTATCTGGGACTTTACCCCAAAGATTGGGCTCAAATGCTAAGCTCCAGAAGCTTGACGTCTCTACCAATTCTCTGTCCGGTCCAATTCCTCCTCATCTTTGTCACGGTAACTTCCATTAATTGATTTCATCAATAGAAATAAATCAATAATATTTTCTTGTTGTACTACGTATTTCCTCCGTCCCTCGATGAACTTCTCACTTTCATTTTTTGGATGTCCCAAAAATAAGTTCTCATTTCCTTAAATGGTAAGTTAATCTACATCAAAACAATATCAAAAAGTACAAAACAGTGTCAAATAGTGCAAAACAGTTCAAAACAGTGTCAAACAATGTCAAAACAGTAAAATTTACCCCATGGTAAGTTTATTTCCTTAATATGTGTAGATCAAACTGTGAAGTTCATTGTGTGACGGGGGGAGTATTTGATTAAGAAAAACCCCAAACAAAAAAACAGTGTTTCAGTTTTTGGGTTTAATGGTCATATATAGCATTATAGCCTGAATAAATAGAAGAAGATAAACTAAATAATATTTCCTCACTCTCAATTTGTAAGATATGTTTTCTATTTACTTGGTTAACACAAATCATTCTTAATCTCTTAAACTAAAAGTATTTTGAATACGGACAAAGATCTGTTTGCTCTATCGTTAGTCAAATATCGTAAACCGTAAAGTATCTTACAAAGAGGAAGGACGCGAGACTAACTTAATACTCCTTTTCTCTCTCTAGAATTTTCATCTATCCTTCTTCATCAGTTGCATTAAGTTTATCAAATTTATCGCATATAACACCATATTGTATTATACAAGTATGATATTTGTGTGTGATAATTCATCCTTAATTTACACTTTCAATTCAATACCAATGACAAAATTCTATTTTCTTAAAAATTGCACCATTTTCTTGTCAAATTTTTAAGAGGATGGAGATACTCCCTCCGTCCCTTAAAATTTTGCCAAATTTGACCACCACGGGGATTAATAAAGTAAAAATTGTGTGGTTGAGGTTTGTGCAGAGGAGAGAGAATTAATTGGAACCATAAATTCTTTACTTAAAATGGAAAATGACAAAGTTAGTGGGACATCCAAAAAAAGAAAGTTGTCAAAGTTTTAAGGGATAGTAGTATTTTTCTAAATAGGATAACACTTTTGTTTTTAAATAGGCATCATATTTAACATCTTGAAATAGTTTGCTTATCCATTCTATTGTAATCGTAACTTGTAAATATGAATCAATTAAAATATTACGACCAAAAGTTCAATTAAAATATCACAACCAACCAATTGCAATATAATTATGTTATCCTAACATTCACTTATTTTCCTCCTTTTCGGTCATTTGTTATGTATAAAGATATGTGACGTAATTTTAATTACATTTATTTGGTATTGTGTATACATCCAAATATCACCTTTTTATCGAAACAGTTCTTTAATTTATATGATTATGAATTATGATAACACATACTCCCTCTTGTTTTTATTAATCTTCACACTTTCCTTTTGAAGACGGTCTAAATTAAACTTTACACTTCCAAATTAGAAAAGTTTTTAATACGAAATACCCTTTATATCCCTACCCCATTTACCCATTTGTTCGGCCCACACTCCATTTATTCGCAGCTCCATTTACTCTCTCGAATCTTCTCTCTTTAATCACCTCTCTTCTCTCTCTGTCTTCAACCCCTCCACCGCCTCGTAACCTCCATCGCCATCCCTCATTCTCATCACTTCCATCATCAACCCTCCATCTCCTCACTTCCATCGCCACCCCTTACTTCTCCTCACTTCCATCGCCACCCCTTCCTTCTCCTCTCTTCTATGGATTCGAAAGGATCACCTCCTGAAAACCCTAAGGCGGCTGAGCTTCCCAAACCCACACACGCTGCAGAGATTGGACTCTCAAAATCTGAGATTGAGTCGTGTGTAAATCCAGAAGCTGAGATTGCACCGCCACTTCAATGGTATGAAAATAGATACCACGACTCAGATCCCTTCAGACTATTCATAGTAAATATTCCCTTCCTTTTTGCTGAACGTAAAAACCCTCTCTTTGGTACAGAAGGTACTTGTTGTACTGTAGCAGTCTGCAAAGTATGCAGGTTGTCCTTATCTTTCTATTTAAACGAGCTCTTTTTCTTTTACTGTGAACATGGGGGTAACTTCCTTTTGGGGGGTATAAATGGAAAGTTAACACAAATTATTTTACTTCCTTAAATGTTGAAAAGTCAAACTATGAAGATTAATAAAAACCGGAGGGAGTATATGTATACAATTATACAAGTAATAATATACAGAGTAATAGTATAGCAGACATAACAGATATTGTTCGATATAAGACCAAAACGTACACTTTAAAACTAAGAATAAGTATGGAGTATGTTTTATTTCTAAAATAGACCTAGTGGTCATTTGGCAGCACTTTTTTTCAGTTTATCAGGCTTATCAGCCAACTTTTTCACCAAACATGTTACTTTTACTTTCACGCGCTGAATTGTGTAATAAGCAGAAAAAGTAAGGTTGAAGTTACTATTGTGGCTGTATTGGTTGAAGTTACTGTAGATGATCATTTTAGCTATTTTTACACACTACCTCCGTCCCTTAAAACTTTGCCAAAGTTGACCGGAACGGAGAATAATAAAGTAAAAACTGTGTGGTTGAGGTTTGTGCAGAGGAGAGAAAAATAACAGAAACCACAAAATAATTGATTAAAAGGGAAATTGACAAAGTTTTTTGGGACGTCCCAAAAAGGAAAGATGACAAAGTTTTAAGGGACAGAGGGAGTATATTTTTTTCTTTATTTTAGTAATAAAATATATTTTGAATTTTTTTTCTTAAATCAGCAGAATCAGACAATACAACCACTTCAGACAGAATTTCATAAATTTCGGCGGGATCAACCAAATCAGCTGATTTTTGTCATACCAAACGGGCTCTTATTTAATCATATTAAAAGATTAGCTTGATTCAAACTTCCTATTTTGAGAATAAAACATTGATGATCCTGTTTAAGAATTTTATCTGTGTTTTGTTCACGCAAACAAAAAAATAATTTTATCTGTGTTTTAGTCTGAATTTTCTCGGTGCTTAACATATACAGGTAATAGGCTGGGGAAATTGATCCTATTCAACAACAACTTCACAGGAGAGTTGCCGGCGTCGCTTGCAAATTGTTCAACGTTATATCGGATCAGAATTCAAAACAACAATCTGAATGGCTCAATTCCACCCGGTTTGGGCCTCTTAAGAAATTTGACTTTGATGGATATCAGCCAGAACAGCTTCACCGGTCCAATTCCACCAGAATTCGGTAACGCCGCCGGGAACCTTGTAAGTTTGAACATGTCCCACAATTCGTTCCGAGGTGAATTGCCAGACAACATTTGGGATTCCCCCAGTCTTCAGATCTTCTCTGTTAGCTATAATAATCTCTCCGGCAACATTCCCGACTTCACGGGGTGTAAAATGTTGTCCAACATTGAGCTCCAAGGAAACAACCTATCCGGCAGCATCCCATGGAACATTGAGCATTGTGAGAAGCTTATCATGTTGAATTTACACCGGAATTCTCTCTCCGGGATTATCCCGTGGGAGATTTCCGCTCTCCCTTCCATTTCCGATGTCGATTTGTCTTATAACTTCCTCTCCGGCACAATTCCCTCCGATTTCGGAAATTGTACGACCCTCGAGAGCTTCAATGTCTCTTACAATCGGCTCGTAGGCCCCATACCGTCTATCGGCTCGGTATTCTCAACTCTCCACCCGTCCTCGTTTACCGGAAATGAGGGTTTATGTGGTGTGGCGGTCCATAAACCCTGCGAGACTAGGGGACCTAGCGCGGGTGTCGCGGGGCAGAAAACCCAACCGAAGAAGAAGGCGGGACCCATTGTGTGGATCGCGGCCGCAGTGTTCGGAACATGCTTGGTTGTGCTTGTTGTTAGTACACGGTGGTTGAACCCGCAGTACACTTTGAAGTTCTCAGGTGAGAGAGACATCGGCCCGTGGAAGTTAACGGCATTCCAACGTTTGAATTTTACCGCCAATGATGTCTTGGAATGCGTGACAATGAGCGACAAGGTTATTGGAATGGGGTCCATGGGGACCGTGTACAAGGCCGAGATGCCAAGTGGTGAGATCATAGCGGTGAAGAAGTTGTGGGGTAAGCAAAAGGAAACCGTCAAGAAGCGGCGTGGTGGGGTGTTGGCCGAGGTAGATGTTTTAGGTACGGTGAGACATCGGAACATTGTTCGATTACTAGGGTGTTGCAGAAATGGGGAGTGTACAATGTTGTTATACGAATACATGCCTAATGGAAGCCTTCATGATTTACTTCACTCCAAAACTAAGGTATCAATTTAAACTCGATATGTCTCTTGAAGTATTTTACATTAATAAAATACGAATATATACTACGTATTAAATTAGTATAGCGTATATAAGATCTTGAGTCACGACTCGTATCAACTATGCTTTTAAGATCGTACCAGAGTGTCAATTCAATCCTATCGCACGAATGATGAAACTTCAAGTCTTAATAATAGTTGTCCTCTTAAATCATTATAAATATATTCAAACTTACTTTTTTTCATGTTATTTTTTTGTAAACTTTTAAAACGAAATTAGAAGAGTATCAAATACTTGATCCACCAAGTTTTTTTGGTCCCTTCATTTATAAAGTTAATGTTTGTGTGCAAAATATATAGGTAACGGATTTGGGAGTGGATTGGATGTTAAGGTACAAGATTGCCCTCGGGGTGGCTCAAGGAATTTGTTATTTGCACCATGACTGTAATCCGATCATAGTACATAGAGATTTAAAGCCGAGCAATATTCTTCTGGATGGTGAAATGGAAGCTAGGGTTGCTGATTTTGGTGTCGCAAAGCTAATCCAAAGTGACGAATCTATGTCAGTTATTGCTGGTTCTTATGGTTACATTGCCCCAGGTATATATAATTATCACTCACTTATTATCAAATTTATCATATTAGTAGAATGATTTTAATGTCTCTTGTTTTGAAATTTTGGGTATTCAATAAATGGACTTATAAAAATTAACAGAAAGCTAGCTAATTAAATTGTTGGTGATAAAATATAATATTTATTGATTAATTAACTCGTGAAAAATAAATGGTTCAAAATACATTATACGGAGTATAATTAAATTAATTAATAACATAAAAGTGCTTGGTTCCTTAAGAACCATAATAAGTGGTTGTAATTTAATAAGATATTAATTTGTTTCGTATGAAAACTAGCTACATGTCTTGTCCTTACGTTTGAAAGTATATTTTCATTATAAACAAAACCGTCAAAACGTACTCTTATTTTAATCATCAGATAGAGGTTATATACACTCCGTATCTTATTAGGACATCTCCATTGGTAGGATTATTAAGAGATTAAGTAAGTGGCGTGACAGATTTTTTAAAGGAGCACCATTGAGAGGCATAATTTATTTAATGAGATTATTTGCTATAATAATCCGGGATCAAAATATGAATCCAGATTATTTTAAGATTATGTAAAAAGTATATGTAATAGAAGTTAATGCAAGAACAAAAAAAATCGGATTATTTGAAAATGGTGATTGGGATACATAAACGAATATTGAGATTATTTGAACATTAATTATATAACAGTATTTAAAAGGTAAGAATCATAGAAAAAATTGATTATTAGAGATAATGAATGGAGATGCTGTAAGGCGCTTCAAATCATTACCAGTAGTTATTAACTTATTATAAATTCTTATAGAGATTTCCTTAAGTCAATTTAGTGCATGCACCACCGTCCATAGCGAAATATATTGGCCAGGAGTAATATTTTGTCATTAAGTCACTGTCACTTTAATTAATTATTATATCCCCTCCCTCATCATGTCAATATATATACTCCCTTTATGATATTGCCTGTTTTGATTTGATCTGCTCATGATATCCATTGTATAAATGTATGAATAATGTATTATTACTTTCATGTACGTGTCTTACTTTGATTTGACATAATTATTAATTAGGTGATTGTAAAAATAAAAATTATTGTTGAAATTTGAGAATAGAGTGAATGTTGTAGATATTTATTTCCAAAAAGAACGTAACATTTATTTTGAGATAATCCAAAAAAGTAAGACATGTAAAATTGAACGGAAGAAGTATAATTTAATTTCGGTCAGAATGGATCAGATACACATATGGAATATGTAGTTCCGACCTGTACTGATGACTTAGCAACGTAACTTATTGTCAGCCCCAATTCATACACATCTAAAACACCAGTATATTGAGTTAAAAAAAGAAATAATTATGAAATCATACACAGTCATACTTTGAATGGTTAAGTACTAGTATTAAACTATTAATATAACATTATTACGTCATAATTTTCTGTATTATTCAAGGACAACACTAATTAATCTTATTACTCCGGAATATGAAAGAATCTCAGCAGCATAATTTGTTAAACAAAAGCTTCACAAAAACTCAAAAAACAGAATTAGGAGTATTGTAGAATATATAATTGATTTTGCATGCGAAAAAAAGAGCTCACATTTTCAGGCGTGATGTGGTGTCATGTCGCTAATAATTATCGGTCTTTTTAATACTGTGCTAAAGTTTCTCTATTTATTCTTCACTTTTTTGCACTGCCCAATCCTTTTTGCCGTGATTTACATCGACTCAAGCTCAACAGCGTGTAATGTGCATTATTCCAATACTCTAATTTACTTGTATAATCATTCTCCGTATTGTACTGAGTATGTTTTATTAGTCCTTTTGTGTTTCAAGAATATTTTTGAAATTGACTTTTCTTAATAATAGTCAACTTTGACCAATAATACTACTCCGTTCCTTTATTATTGTCTCATTTCGATATACGATGTTTTATCGAGAATGAAGCAAACAGATCTATTCACACTCAAATTATTTTTAGGGAAAAATTGCATATTCAGGAATTATATTAAAAATTTTACAAACTCGCAAAATCAGAATCAAATTTGATACATAAAGTAGGAGATTAAGAGTGATTGTGTTGACCAAGTGAATAGAAATTGGGACAATAAAAGGGGCACAAAGTACTTATTGATGTAAAATTATTTAGAATATGAAAATTATATTAAAATGTTCATTATTAAAAGAATTTTTATAAAGCTATACAATTTATAAATTATATACAAATGTAATAATTAAAAGCATTTTTTTAATTTTATCATTATTGATTAATTTGAGCCCATTATTTACTAATTTAAATTGCTACTGTCATGGTTGAATTTGTTGTATTTTAAATATATATTAAATAATTTGAGCCCATAATAAATTTTATACATTAAATATATAAAAAATAATATGAAATAAGTTATTCATTTTTTTCATCAATGCCGACCACTTCAATTAGAAAAATGTATTCCCAAAATCGGCTTGAAATAAAAAAAAATACTACGTATTAAAAATGATTTGAAGGGTGACAATTACATGGGCGGATCTTAGGGTGGATAACTTTAGGCTGTGACCCGCTCCAAGTTTCAAAAAACACCTTTATTTTTAGGGTAAAAGGTTTTGTGTAATTTTTTTTAAAGAAACTATGTTTTGAACCGGCTCAATCCATGACACTTTGTCCTGTCCTGGCTCTAGCTCCCCCGGTGACAAACTAAAAATGGGCACACTCTTAATAGAAATTAGTTCAAATAGGACTAAAACTATGGCAAAAACCTAAAATAGGACTTGCTATGTTTTTATTCCAAAATAGGACCATATGAGTCTTATTGGAAACATACCTATTTTTGCATTCCATTCTTACCCTTCCATTAAATATGAATTAAAAATAGTCAAAAGCCATAATTAAATATTTAATTCATAATAAATTCGAAAAAAATTCAAAAATTCGTAGAAATATAAGTAAAAAATTTATAAAAATTTTATAAAATAAAAATTCATTTTTTTAAATAATTTTATTTTAAAAAAAATTAATAAAAAATAGTAAAACTCCGTAAAAAAAAATTAAAAAAATATGGATGCCTTTCTCACCGCCTGTACTACCTCCCAGCACCACCACCTCCGGCCGATGAAAAAAATGCCATTTTCCCAGAAAAATGCCATTTTTTTCTGAAAATACCAAAAAAGTGGCATATTTCTCTTTTCGAATGCCAACATTTTCATTTTTTTTTTGCCATAAATATGGCATTCGTAATGAACTTGGCATTTTTTCCCCTGGTGACTGGAGGTGGTGGTGCTGAGGCGGCTGAGGCGGCGGCGATTTTTTTTTGAGTTTTTATTTTTTTTTAATTTTTTTTTAATTTTTTTAATTTTTTTAATTTTTTTGAAAAAAAAAATTAATTAAATTTTTAATATCGAAATGTTTTTCTTAATTTTTTAGTATTTTTTACGAATTTTTATTATTTTCTATTATTTTATTAGGAATTAAAACATTTTAATAGCTATAAGGGTATAATTGTCCAAGGTACACATAATTAGTCTTATGCAAACATAGTTTATTTTTTGGTCCTATTTGCGAAAAGTGAATGACTTTTAGTCCTATTTTGATAATTAACTCCACTCTTAATTACTCATTTGCAAATTTGACTAAATTCTCTCTAAAGAAGTCTGTGGCGGTTCATGTTTTATAACTCATTTACCGAGTTTGCTGTAATTTTTAGCCCTTACTAGGAGTAAATAAGCCCAAAATTCAACAATAGAAGTACAATCATTTTATTCCTTAAATAGGACTAATATATATTTCTTCTTCCCATTCTACCCCTTCCTATAATTTCCAATAGATTTATTCTATTAATAAGGAAATCATAGTTTTATTTTATAATAAAAACATAAAAAAATAATAAAATATATATAAATAATAATAATGAAAACTTGAAAAAAAAAATTAAAATAACAAATAAATTATTTAAAAGTTTTTTAAAAAGTCCAAAAAATAAAATAAAATACCTAAAAAATATTTAAAAATTATGTGGGTCACTGCCAACGCGTCCTCTACCTCCCTGCACCACTGACTCTGGTCGCCGAAAAAAATGTCATCTTGTGTAAAAAATGCCACATTTATCTGAAAATGTCATAAACATTACATTTTTACTCTTTGAAAATATCCAACTTTCTCTTGCTTTCTCTTCAAAATTGTCATCATGATAACATTTTGTACCCAATTTGGCAATCTTTTCCGGCGACCGAAGGTGGCGGTGCTGGAAGGTGGCTGAGGTGCAGGTGGTTGAGGTCTATATATTTTATAATTATTTTTACGAATTTTATTTTTTAATTTTGATTTTTTTTATATTTATAATGATTGTTTAAAAATCTCATTATCAAGGACAAAGGAAAGGGTAGAATAGGAAGAGTTAGTAATATTTTGGTAATTTAAACTTTAAACTCTTATTGTTGTAATTGTCTCTTTATTTACTCCTATTTAAGTAAATCTCCCTGATTTTTTCTCACATGAACTCAAATAGCCAGTTCATGTGATTTAAATAAACTTCTTTACGTAAAAAATCTTTGAGTTAATTATCAAAATAGGACTAAAAGTCATTCACTTTTCACAAATAGGACCAAAAAATAAACTATGTTTGCATAGGACTAATTATGTGTACCTTGGACAATTATACCCTTATAGCTATTAAAATGTTTTAATTCCTAATAAAATAATAAAAAATAATAATAATTCGTAAAAAATACTAAAAAATTAAGAAAAACATTTCGATATTAAAAATTTAATTAATTTTTTTTTTCAAAAAATTAAAAAAATTAAAAAAAAATTAAAAAAAAATAAAAACTCAAAAAAAAAATCGTCGCCGCCTTTGCCGCCTCAGCACCACCACCTCCAGTCAACAGGGAAAAAAATGCCAAGTTCATTACGAATGCCATATTTATGGCAGAAAAAATGAAAATGTTGGCATTCGAAAAGAGAAATATGCCACTTTTTTGGCATTTTCAGAAAAAAATGGCATTTTTCTGGGAAAATGGCATTTTTTTCATCGGCCGGAGGTGGTGGTGCTGGGAGGTAGTACAGGCGGTGGGAAAGGCATCCATATTTTTTTAAATTTTTTTTACGGAGTTTTACTATTTTTTATGAATTTTTTTAAAAATAAAATTATTTTTTTAAAAAAAGGTTTTTGAATTTTTTAATTTATAAAAATTTTATAAATTTTTTAATTATATTTCTACGAATTTTTGAATTTTTTCCGAATTTATTATGAATTAAACATTTAATTATGGCTTTTGACTATTTTTAATTCATATTTAATGGAAGGGTAAGAATGAAATGCAAAAATAGGTATGTTTCCAATAGGACTCATATGGTCCTATTTTGGAATAAAAACATAGCAAGTCCTATTTTAGGTTTTTGCCATAGTTTTAGTCCTATTTGAACTAATTTCTAAAAATCTTTCGGTTTTACATCAAAATGTATAATTGGCGCTGAGATTCAATTTTTCAGCGGTTCCTACAATTGTTTTTGACATAATCGCATCGGATCAATTAATAATGCAATAATATTTATGTGAATAAAGTTATAGAATTACTAACAATTAAATCAAGAAACTTTTTTTTTAATGTTGATGATAATAACTTCACTTACTTTATTCGCTTTATCGACTACAGCGACCCTACCAATATTATGAAAAGTGGAGAGGATCAATATGTAATTATTAATAACCCCTGCGAGGCTTCGAAGTTTTATACTCCGTAGTGCTTAATTGACTTCAAGTTTAAAGTCAAAAATCTTGTCGCCAGAAACCAAATCGCAATGCTCTCCTGCTAAAGCCATGCTTTTTTCAATTAACTAACTAAACACTTACCATTTGAATAATATGCAGTATTAATCGTTCATTATCAATTATTACTATATTAATAAGCGCTTCGGTCTCAGACCGGAACAAAGTTAAACAGATCAAACAAGACTAGATTAGACTTAAACAGATCAGACCATATCATAATTATAAAATACACAAAGACCAGACATTTACGGCACCAGATCAATTCAGCCCTAGAGAAACGTGAATAAAGAATTTATGTACGACTATTGTGGTTGCAGAATATGGTTACACATTGCAAGTTGATGAGAAGAGTGACATTTACAGCTACGGAGTAGTGTTGATGGAAGTAATTACGGGTAAAAGATCAGTGGAAGCGGAATTTGGAGAAGGTAATAGTGTGGTGGATTGGGTTAGATCGAAGCTGAATAAGGGCAAAGATGGAATCAACGAGGTGCTGGATAAAAGAATGGGTGGATGTTCTTGCCCTTTGGTGAAAGAAGAAATGATGTTATTGCTTAGGGTTGCTTTGTTGTGCACTTCTCGTAATCCGGCGGACCGTCCCTCCATGAGGGATGTTGTGTCCATGTTACAAGCTGCCAAGCCTAAAAAACTCTTGAGTGCTAAATAATATAATTACTTTTGCTTGAAATTTTTATTTTTTCCTTCTCATTTACCTACTTAATTTTGTAAAACTTTTTTATACCACACATAAAAAATTGACTTTTTTTGGTCAATGACAATCAACTTTGACCAATGATATATTTTAATACGAAATTATTTAGAATATGAAAATTCTATCAAAATATTCCTAATTGAAAATACTTTCATAAAAGTATAAAATTTATAAATTATACACAAATATAATAAATAAAATCATTGCTCAAAGTTTGTCATCATTGACCGAGAAAAGTCAATTTGGCAAACCTTTTCGGGACGGATGTAGTACTATACTATTTCAGAGAAAATTAGTGGAAGTGCATTTGAGAAAAGAGGTTACTTCATTTGTTCACTTGTTAAAATATAGAGGTAGTTAGAAGTGGATCGAGGCAGGTTCAACATCAAAACTTATTATTGATTTTATTGAATATTTGTATGGTCGAAAAAAGGAGGAGATGCAAATTTGAGGAAGTACAATATACAAAGCATATGAATTGAGCATTTGAGCGGCTAAAGTTAAACTTCACATCTTTAAACCTCTTTTATTACAAGGAGTCTTTATTTTGTCATGTTTAATTGGCATGTTTTATCACATTCTTACTCTGTTAGATTATTGATTTACTTAGTTATTATATTAATCACATTCTTGCCATCACTCCGCATAGTGCACTGCTTTTGAAGAGATTCATCAACAACGCTTTGCATTCCTTCAAATGCATACCTCAAAAAAGGGTTCATCCTCCTTTTTTAAATACAAGTTTTTCCATGTATCGCATACTAGTACGTTTCGAATAGATTTTATGCAACAAAAAAATCATTTAATTCAAAATAGCTATTCATATAAAACTACGCATTCACTAAATTAATACTCCTTGCTACATATTTCTACCCTAAATGCACCAAGTGCACAAATGTGAAAACTAGCTTTATACACTAAAGTTTCATTAACGCTTTCATAGTTATGAAATAATAATAGTAATAATAATAATAATACTATTATTATCATTATCGTAGTGTGTGAGGTCATCTTCACTACTTGGCCTTTGCTGCGGTAGTCCTCTGGACGGTGGAGACACCATCAACGAATTTTGTCCGGAAGAGCACGTTGGCATTGTTAAACATCCCTTCTTTCAGTGACACCACAATGAACTGCACAATGACACCACATGAAACTTAATCCTCCAGAGGAAATAAGGACCATACTCAAATCATAAAGGTTCATTCTCCTAAACCCAAAATACAAAATAAATTTGCTTTTCCAGAACCGAGTAAAACATTATTTTAACCAAAAAAACCTGGGAATGTGGAAAGTGACTCTTGATCATCCTGCCAATGTTCTGGGTATGACTAAGATCAAGAGCAGCATCAACCTGCACAAACAAGTGTAAGAGAGTTAAAGATACATGTGACTATGTGAGATAACCTGATATTCTTGGTTAAGGGCTTGGAGATGTGATGAAGATCCCTTTATTTGGGAAACTATAAGTCGTCAGTCATCACATAACTTCAGATACAACATGAACCCTTACATGACAGTATTATCATACTGCCTCTGTTTTCTATTAATTGCTCCGTATCTCATTAGAAAAAAATTATTAGCGCTTGCTCTATTTTCAAATTATCATTTCTTTACCTTACTATGTCATCTTTTCTTTCTTTTAAAATTTATCATCTTTTTAATACTTTTTCTATTTCTTCTCCTGCTTTTTTATATTACATATTTCTAACCTGCTCTTTTACTCTCAAACTAACATCCGAACACACCGTTAGTTTTAAAAAAGCAATGGCTTTCGTCTTTCGATGGTGGGGTGCAGAAAAGAAAGATATATACCTCATCGAGTATGTAGAGTGGAGCAGGTTTGAAAAGAAGCAAAGCGAGTATGAGAGATAGGGCAAGTAGAGATCTCTGACCACCACTTAGCTCTGATAATGATTGTTTCCAAACACTTCCAAACGCTACACGAACCTCGAGACCATCTAAGAAGCTTCCACCTTCAGGAGGATTCAGCTTTGCGTTTGTTCCAGGCAAGAGTGTGGAAAATATTGAACCAAAGTCACTGGAAATAGTAAAGTTCTTAGAATTTGGTTTAGGGGACTTTTGAAACTCAGATAAAACTAGAGAATGAAAAAGATAGAAGTTATTTAGAAAATTTTATATAATAGTTCAAACCTATTTCATTTAAATATGTTTCTGTTATAGACAGAGAGAATCTGAAAAGTATAAAAAACTTAACAGGTTAAATCACTATAATTTTCAGTCTCCCAACCATACCTTTAGGGAATTACAGACTATAAACTAGTTTCACAATAATAACAAATGTGGGTCGCGATGAAAACATACTCTTCCTACCTGTTAACTTTTTCCCAAGTAATTTTAAGTGTTTCTTTCTTTTTCTCATCAAGTTCTTCAATCACCTTCTTGATTTTTGCTTTGTCCTTCTACAAGAAGATATCAGTTAAACCAAAAAAAGACAATGCAACCAACTCATACATTACGCTAATAATTCACAAATCCAACCTCTATGATGTTTTTTTTAGCTATTAAATCATTGTATTCCTCTTCAGCCTTTTCAAACATCGCCATGACCTTCTTATTCACTCTTTTCTCAAGGCTGTAACAACAAATATTGATATATAAATAAGCCATGGATAAATATTCAAGTCAAAGCTGAAATATGTACAATTAAATATGTAGTACTCCGTATATTTTAGAGAAGCAATAACATTACCCTGATTGTTCAGCTTGTAGCTTTTCAAATTCATCTTTGGTTTTTCGGGGATTACATGATGAAAAATCGTAATCAGTTCCACTTTTCCCAAAAAGTTGTTTCTCGGATGTAATCCATGCATTCTTTTCAAGCAATTTCTCCACTTTAAGGGAACAATCTTTTTGATCCATCTCCATGTGTTTTACCTGAAAATGGAATGCACATTAAATCTATTTTCCATCCACGCAACTCATTAAGAACAACAAAATATTACAAAAAATAAACCTCATTTTCCAATCTCTTCTTCTCAAGAACAATCTCACTAAGTTTATGTTGAAGTCCCTGCTGTTCCTTGAGGATGCTTGAAATTTGAGAGTCACATTCCTTTATCTTCAAGCGTGCTGCATTAAGTTCTTTTTTGGCCAAGTCGTGGTCATCTTTTACAGACACAACCTGCATCAGGAAGTTATAATTTAGTTTAGATATTCTACATAGAAGGGAAAGAGGAGTGGAAAAAATAGTTACAAAAGCAATTCATATTTTTGTTTTCTCCAAATTGGAGGGTTTGGGATGAGAGAAAAATAAACATTATCTTCCACTTAAATCCTATCAAGATAAAACAGTAAAAAATAGAATTTCCCAGCCTCATTTTCATATCTATCCATATTTTCTTCCCAACCAAACAGGGTGGGATCTAAGGAACAAAAAGAATCAGCATTTCTATGCAATTACAATTTAACAAGATAATATACTTTTAGATGGCAGAGGGATATCACCTTTTTCTTCTGAGAATCAACTCCTACTGTAAGGTCAGAGATCTGCTTCTTCAGAGCAACTAACTGACTCTCTAATGCAGCATATTCCTGTTTCACAGCTTCAACCTCCATTATGAGCCTTTCCCTTTCATTCTCATGCCCCTGATAGAAACATAAAATAATTTAATTGCAAATCTAATGATTTCTCATCATATCCATATCACTTAGTTAGCTACCAACACAAGAGGAATGCAACGAAGCAGAGACTGTCAACAACCTAAGGCAACAATATAACCACATTGATTGAACATGCAAAAGGACAACTGTAACTGCTTTCAAAATTTTAGTTTTGAAAAAATGCAGGTCACTGAAGATCCTTCAGAAATTCATAACTGTCAATAATGAAAACTACCTTTAGGTTCTTTAATAGTGATTGAGTCTGACTCTTTATTGTCTTAATCTTCTTTTCTAAATCTTTAAGCTTGTCCTCTCTACTACCAGCATGGTCACGAATTGACTTCTGAAGCGATGACACTTTATCTATGCAGCTTGAATACTGGAGCTCCTTCGCTTTCACAGCTAACTTTGCTTCCTCTAGTTCCTGCTCAATCTTCTTCACTATTTCTCCTAACTGTATTTAAAAAAAGTAGGAATGCAATGAATACAATGAGTATGACTAAGAGTTACAGAAAACAAAAATATGTTAGCCATATAGTTAAAAGATAAAACTATAATTCATAGAACTTCATATATGCACACCTAAGAGGTACACTTGTACAACCTTATGATGTTCATTCTGCTCAGCTCTATTCTGAAATAATGAAAGATCGTATGACTTCAGTTCGAATTGTGCCTTAAGTTCTTTGAACATTTTCTGAAGAGGTCGAAGCCCATTGATCTAAATGCCCAAAATAGGAAGAAAACAAAAAAGAATAAGAAGTCAAGCCCCTGGATAGAAACAACATTGAGTGGTTACATTACTCAAACAGCTATGCATCGAAAGAAAAGTTGGCCATTGCACAGTACAGATGAAAGAACTTGGGTCATAATTTTTTTAACTATAAAAGACTTTGAAGTTAGGACATATCATTTTAAGACCTACAACAATCTATTCAAATATAAAATTAAATGCATTTAAGGAAAATAACAACCCTAGTTACAAAGGATTTTGTTCATATTTCCTAGGATAAAAGAAAAACTAGCCTGAGCGTCAATTTCTGAGAGACGTTTTTGATGAAATGCAAGCTTTGATTCAGCCTCACCCATAGCATGAAGCATCCTCAACAACTCCCCGCCACCCCTGGCGCAACAACAAAAGATGTGCTTGAGAATGCTAAGGGAAACACTTCTATGAAACAAAGACAGCCTTTAAATCATACAACTTTTTCCACAAGATACAAGCACATCAAGGCATCATTTTTAGACAGTAATGGATTAAGTGGGGCTGCGGGAAGAAAATGATCACATACTTTCGGCTACCACCAGTAAGAAGCCCACTGGGCTGAAAAATATCTCCTTCTAGTGTCACGCTCGGCGATCCAACTTCCCGGTTAAAAGCAACCTAGAGAACAATGTAAGTATTTTAGATGATGGGGAAGATTCATATAAGCATCAATAATCACAAGAAATTCTCCAATGAATAAACAACTTCAATATAGAGTGATACTGAATTACTGAATTGGTGATTTCCTTTCATATGTGTAAAGAAGACACTTGAGAATTCATGATTCATTTGCTGACAGAAATCAGCCTCCATCAGATAGGTCTCATTCTGCATATTCTGCTTTGAGTGTTCTGTTTTTATTTAATAAAAATGAAATTCTGAAAACAGAAGTTGTATTCATTTATTTGTTGTTACTTTCCACAATTAATATGATTGAAATGAATATAGTTATTTTTTAATTCAGTACACTGCCTGTATCATATGCCTTATACAATTGTAAGATCAAGTGGTTCACACGTTTCTTGAACAAGATTTGGAGAAACAACAAAATGCTAGCGAGTTGGCGGAAGAGTTGTTGTTGTTGTTGTATCTTTCTTATATTCTTTAAAAGGCTTGGATGTTGTTGTCGTATCTTTCTTATATTCTTTATCCCTTTTATCTTATATTTCTTTTATACTTTTATCTTATCCTTTTTATCTTTATATTATATTTATATTTATCATCTTTTTAAATGTTTCTTACCTATTTATCATTCTCATATGTTTTATCTTTTTAATTCCGATTTCATCTGCCAATTCATGTTAGCCAACCCCAAACTCCTTTGGGGCTAAGGCTTGGATGTTTTTTGTATAACACGGTATAACAAAAAGTGAAAGTGAAAATGAACTGGCCCTTAATCACTTCCTACACCAGACATTAATTGAGTTCAGATCATTTTGGTCAAGTCCGAAGTTATATTTCAATAACCCCAAAAAAATGGAAGAAAGATAAAAAAACGCAACAGTTCCAAAGATGCTGCTGTTTACATACATCTTTTGCAGCATTAGCTGTTTTGCAAACAAAAGTTGATCCAAATACATATTCCATTGCACTCTGCAATGCATAGATTCTAATAATTAGTTAATTTTAATAAGAATAAGAATAAGAATAAGAATAAGAATAAGAATAAGAATAAGAATAAGAATAAGAATAAGAATAAGAATAAAAATAAAAAAATCAAACGCTTGGTTCCTGTAAAAACATGTTAAGAGGCTTATTTGGATATTAAAAAAATCATTAACTTGTTACGAGTTCAATGGAAGCATACCTTGACTTCTTTATCATATTCAATAAGATCAAGAGCAACTTCAGCATTGCCCATACCTACCTGAAAACAGAAACCGAGCAATCATCATGGAGAAGCACAACATTTCAGTTAATACAATCAAGCATGGGAAAAACAGGGTGCAATGACTAACCAGCCTAGTTGCAGCACTTTTAACTCTTGGAGGGATAGGATGACTTTCAATTTTGTTTAAAGGAATAATAGTTACTCTTCTCCTGAGACCACCGTTTTGAAGAAGTTGCTTTCCAGTGTGTTCAGTGTCCACAACAATATTAAACAACTTCCCGCCAGCAGAAACCTGCATTATAACAAAAAATAAGCAGTCCCAACACTGATCTCTAAATATACCTGAAAGATGAGTATTTCCTGAATCAATTATAAAACTAACCTCTAAGGCAGTCATTGTAGAAGTATCCTTCACTTTGATGAGTGTAGCAACCACGCCTTTTACATTTGATCTATCGAAATTCTTCACGGGATCACGGTATGTGAATTCAACATTACCCAGTTGAGGAGAAAGAACGCGGATTTCATCCTTCAACCTCTGAATCGTCTCTACTTCAACTACTCTATCCTGACATCATTTATCATTTCAACAACAACATCCAAGTCTTAGTCCCAAAAGATTTTGGGGTGACATCATTTATCATTAAGTTGATTAAAAATCCTTATACTCCCTCCATATTGAAATGGTTTCTACACTTTCCTTGTTGGGGTGTATTTTAATTTTTGTTATATTTTCCCTTTTTGGTCAGTTTTCCCTTTAGAATTACTCAAGTATCCTTACTTTCTCTACTTTTTATCTTCTCTTTCATACTTTTCCACCCTTTCTCCTATTTTATCTACATCATCCAGACTACTTTTCCCTTAAATATTGTGTCAAACCCTATTGTAGCAAACATTTCAATACAGAGGGAGTAACATTTATCATTACGTCAAACAAAATTCAGACTCCTATGCCAATATGGTGGAAATCTTTGAGGCTGTAATAGAACATAAAAGTATACCTTTTGCAATGCTTCCATCTGCTGCTCATTGTACCCCAGAGATTCCAAAGCAATTTTTGTGTTTTCAACCTCTTTCCTCCGAGTCCTTAGCTCATTCTCAACAGCAATAGCTTCATCACGCTTTGAGACCAACTGAGTTCTCTTCTCCTTCAGTTCCTTTTCACAATGATTTATTTTAGTTTTCAGCTGTTTCAATTCTGTTTCAGATGTTCCAACTGACACTTTGGCATCCCTGAGTTGATCCTCAAGACATTTCTCCTCATTGCCACTACCCTTTCCAGCTAGCACACCCTGCAGTGTGACAAGTATAGTCAGTTGCAAATTCTTTATACAGTGGGCTGATTTAATTTTCGTACAAGCTTTAAACAACTTGTAGATACTGCAGCAGTTTCAGATTGTCCACCTCATACTCCTTCTCAAACTCTTCAAGATTTTTGGAAAGATCCTGAACAGTTTTCTTGAGATCAGATGCTCCAGCCTCAGCGTCTTGTACAGCAGCTGCCTTCTCTTCTGCTAATTGCTTTAATTCTTCAAGGTTTGCCTCCATCTGGAAATTCCAAAAATAAATATAAAATGTCCATGCTCAAAATGACAAACACTACCTTCGATCTTTAATAGTTGCAATGTTTTGGTTTTCTACTATTTAAATGCCTACTTTGGCCACATTTTATTTATTATTGAATTGAAAAATTATATTGTTAAACTTTTCTCATTGTAAAATATCATAATATGATTTACCAATATTTTTTACTAATAACTGATTAATGGCCAAAATCTTATCTCGCACTCATGAAAGACAAATTGCAGCAACAATATAAGAACGACGGATGAATCAAATTATGGCCTTAAACCCTTCTTACCTTTTTAACATTTTCTTTCTCAGTCCCAAGAGTGTCCTCTTGATTCTTCAACACAGATGTTTCCTTCACCAGATCATGTGAAAGAGCATCAACTCTTCTAGACAAACTATTCACTTCCCCGCCTATGTTTGCCTCTTTTTCAGCCTGAAGATCTGATGCTTTTTTTTCTAATAGCTTTATCTCCCCATGCATCTTATCTGCATTACCATCGATTGTATAAATCTTAGCTTTCATTTCTTCCAAACCCTTGATTGCATTATCTCTGACCTGCTCAGCTTGAACATAGTCATAGGCAACACAGAACCGCATTAGCCTATCCAGTTTTGCGTTTCCATCTGCCCACTGCACATACTGCTTCCTTTCTTTTCTAAGCTTATCCAAAGCAGGAAGAATCTCCTGGTCAAGGAGCTTATCAATCTCATCAACCTTGCTTTGCTTCTTTTCAAGTGTTTTAAGTGCAGCGTCTTTCTTAGTCTCATACATTCTTGTCCCAGCAGCCTCTTCGAGCATAGACAAAACTTCAGGAGGTTTCATGTTCAGGACTTTGGTAATGCGGCCTTGCATGATAAGAAAATGGGGATTGTTCACATTAAGTTGTACAGAGTGAAAAAGGTTCTGCACACGACTTGGCTGAGCTAGGTGACCATTGATTAGATACTTGTTCCTCCCACCAACTACAATCTGCATTCGAATGTCAAAATCTTTACAATTGGTTGCAAATGAATGAAAATGCACTGACAGACTACATAAGAACTCTACAATAACACATCTATGAAAACTACACGCACCCTCATAAAAAAATGTGCCTACACTGCTACAAGCTAGTATAGAGACTAGAGCAAATAGTAACTGCGTGGAATGGAAAATTGAGTTGGAACGAGTAAATTCACCTGACGAGTAACGGTGATTTCTGGGGAATCCTCATACCCCAAAGGGCTCCTACTACGATCCGAGTTGTCAAAAATGACAGAAACCGTAGCCTTAGTAATTCCGGCTTGGCCTTGTTTATAGACCAGCTCCTGGAGATTCGAAGCTCTAACCTGCTGCAGATTAGTAATTCCAAGAACGAAGCAAATGGAATCCAGGATGTTCGACTTGCCAGACCCGTTCAAACCCGTAATAGCATTGAAATACGGGTCGAACCCGGAAACCACCGTCCTTGTAGCGTAAGATTTGAAACCTTCCAAACATATCTCTTTGATATGCATTGTGATTCTGAACTAGCGCGCAAGCTAGGATGAAAGTGGCCGGAGATCAACCCTAGAAACCCTAGAAATGGAATACCGAAGTTTTTTTGGAGAACAAAGCATCAATCAATTAATTCAGCGCCAGGAAAAGTGGCTGGTATGATTAGTGATTTCAGTGGTCTGCTGGTTTATCAGTTGTTGTCTGGTTAAAAGAAGCGGGAGAATCCGTTTCAAATTCGATTGGATCCAATTGGTATCGGAAGACCTTCCTTCCGCGTTCCGCTCTTCCCGTTATTTTTTATGATCCGCATTTTGTCATTTCTCATGGGCTTCCAAAATTCATTGGGCTATGAAACTTAGCTCACATGTTTAACTTTTTTTGAACTGAAATTTTTCTGATCATTGATCTGATATCTTTTGGTTTGATGAATGCTTGATCTATATATATTTAATAATTATACAAATCTTGTCTAGTGTGGTCGGATTTGGTCTAGTCTGATACTGAAAACAGTACAAGTAAAAACACTCATAGTAATTTATAGATATATAGGAAATTTTCACAAGTAATACCACCATCGTCCCATTTTATATCTCTTACTTTATTATAATTAACATTTGAGTATATTAAAGAAAAATTAACATTTATTTTGGAAAAATCTAAAAAGAAAAATAACACAAGTAAAATGAGACAGAGAAAGTACTACATTTTACAATTTTTAAAGACTTTTTCAAAATAGACTAATTAAACTTTTGTTTTTACAAATGGACTAATAATCCAAAACGGATCTACGGGAAACTCTACTCTTCACAATGCATGTAGGATTGAATATTACCAACTTTTAGTTCTTATGGAGAGCAATTACTAAAAAAATTGTCTATACATAAAAAAATCTTATACTCATAGAAATTGAAAATTATGATAACAATTACAACACAAAATAATAATAATAAATTAATTCAGGATATAGAAAAACAAAAATCCAAAAATAAAATTCAAGAAATGCATATTGAAAATAAAAAATTGATAACATGTAAATCAAATTTTAAAAATAAAATAAAATAAATTAGAATTTTGAAAAATAAATATGACAAAAGTAAAATAGATGAATAGAAAATTCAAAATTAAAAAACTAGAAAAAAAGTAAAAAATTTATATTAGCTAAAATGTGGGAAAGTTGTAAAACAAGTTAAATAAAAAATTTTATGTAACTTTTATAGATATGATATAATTTCTATCAAAATATAAACTTTCAAATAAATGTTTAGGAAGAGTGAAACTTTTTAAAATACAGAATATGTGTAGAGAAAAAAATTCTGTTAATTCAAATAAACGCACAAAATTTGAAAAGTTTCAAAAAAAAAAGTAAAATGAATTCTATTAGGTAAAATAAAAATACAAAATAAAAGTATAAAATATTTCAAATAAAATAAAAATCGAAATTAAAATTCTTAAGTTTTTTAAAATCTGAAACTTAGATTAAAGAAATTAGTGTGTGAGATATAAAATATCAAAAATAAAAATTTCAAAAATAAAATAAAAAAAATCAAAGTTGAAAATTTGAAAAAACTAAAAAATCTTAATTTTATAATACAACATATTTAGAATGTAACGGCTTTGATTTGGGGTATTTCTTTTATGATTGGGACAAAGAAGGAACACATACCTAAAACATGTGAAGTGCATGCAACAAAACTTACACACCAGTTAAGTGAATGTCCAATATCTTATAACACATAATCTGGACTTATAATCTTTACAAGAGTTTTAGAGATTTTAGAGAAGCATCTAATGCAACAAGAATCTTTGGATTTGACCTAGCCAATTAAAAGTTACGACGATATTAATCTCTTGCCGAAAACTTGTGTGATGCATACCACAAACCTGACACATACACCAGTTGAGAAAACGTCCAATATCTTTTACCAAGTTCATAATTTGGACTTATAGTATTTGTTGAGTTTTATTCCTTCAACCCGTAGGCCCAACACACGACCCAAAAGTTTCGATTGGAAGAGATAGTGAAATAGAGGTTAAGACAAGCAAGGAAAGACCCAATAAGAAGCGCATTTAATGCTGAGATTTGGTGGTTGAGATCTAAGCCATCCACAGTCCACCACATCAGCATATCCACCCACCCATTGGCGGTATAAATAGTAGCATTTATTTCATTGTAAAGGGTTGACAACTTAGAACTCTTGCATTCCCGCTTTCATAATCAGCTCGTATCATATCAATTGTACGAATGACCTCACGCCTTGTAACACGTGTTTATATTAAATGCCAGAATCTTTGTTTCCCGCCAAGAGGTGGAGATCAGCGTCCTCCTAAGCTTGCCTTCTATATTCCGCCTGGCATCAAGTCCCAGACCCCAAATGTCCTGCATCATCCTCTGGACCTTCGTACTTGCTATCCATAGGATCAGGCCTTGGTGGCTCGATGGGGACGTACGTCGCTCTGCTTAGGGGAGAGGCATTCCCTATTGGCTTATGTCACTGGAGATGTTCGTAGGGTGGGCCTTAAGGGTTTGTGGGTCAATCCCTGCTGGGCATATGTCTTTGGAGACATTCGTAGGGCGGGCCTTGATTTATGGGTCAATCCCTGTTGGGCCATTAACCCAACAATATTCATAAGCGTTTTAGAGATCTTAGAGACACATCTAACGCCAATGGAATATCTGGATTTGACCTAGCGAATTGAAAGTTATGACGATATTTATCTCGTACCGAAAACCTATGTGATGCATACCGCAAACCTTACACACCAGTTGAGAAAACGTCCAATATCTTTTAACACGTTCATAATATGGACTTATACTATGGTACAATTTGCAGGTAATCAACTAAATGTATCCCTCTGCATAACTTAGGTATTTTAAGAATACAATACATGCAATTTCTAATATATGTATACAATACAATTTCCTCCTAAGAAAGTATAGTATCCAAACATGACTTACAAATTTTAAAATCTTTGTTGGTCCCTCAAGGTGCTCAGACACCCCTGTTTGATTTGTGATATTTGATTTGATCATGATATTTTGTTGTATGTTCTTCTGTTTCAATTTGTTTTATATATCGTTGGAAAGATTATTTTGAATTCTAAGACTAGTGTTCCGATTTCATTTATAATGTATTAAGTAAAAGGTACAGATTACCCTGAAACGACAAACATTTCTGATTTCACTCCGAACTCGTGTAATATTTGATATGCTCGTGTCTTGATGTATTTTGTTCTGTTTCAAGCGTTTTATATCTCGTCAGAAAGATCTTATCGAGTTCTAAAACTTGTAATCATTAGGTTTCAAACATCAGTTTCAAAATATTATAGGATGGCTACTTTTTGGCTACTTAATGAACCAAATTTTGAATTCAAGACTATATTTACGCTAAATGTGTTTTATTTATTCTGAAAACGCTAATATACAGGGAAAACATGTTAAGTATCTGCTTTGATCGGTCATATTTTGTTGTATGTTCTTGCATTTCAAGCAAGCATTATATTCTCGTTGGAAAGATCATTGAGTTCTAAAACTTGTGTTTCCATCATTCGAGTCCTATACCGATATGTTTCATCTTTCGGGTCCTGAATTGATAATTAATCTATCTTTCGGGTCCTGAATTGATAAAATTCGTAATAATAAAGAATAATATAGAATTTTTAAAAAGCATATATTAGTGAATTTTTTAGATCGGAATTGGGTTAGATGTGCTAAATGTGTCCCTCAAATTTTAGAAGCACATCAAAATTTAAAATGCCAAAAGAATGCTTTAGCTTACAAATGACATAAAAAATTAAAAACGTACAATAACTTGTTGTAGTCCGGTCGGGAGAGAGGAGAAGAGGCTAATAATTACCTAATTAACACATAAATTGGACATTTTAAAAGACATGCATGATACAACTGCCCAATTACACTCAAATCACATTAATATCACATACTAATAATGGACATTAAACACCCCCCACCTCACTCAAACCCCCCATTGAATCAGAAGATTCAGAAGATGGAAAAACCACTTTGTCGTAGAGAACACCACCAATGGTTCCCCCAATTAGGGGTCCGATCCAATACACTGCCTGGTTCTGGAAATTCCCTCCGACCAAAGCTGTCCCAAAAGCGTATGCCGGGTTCATGGCTCCACCGGTGAACGGCCCGGATGCCAACACATTCGCACCTGCGATCAACCCGATGGTCAATGGTCCGATGGCACCCATGTGACCCTTCCTGTTATCCCCGGCAGCATAAACCGTGTACACCAAAACAAATGTCATCACTCCCTCCAATATCGATGCCCCAAAACCCGTCATTTCATCTGGAATCCCGAGAATTGGAACGTGCTGAAACACATAAAAGTCAAACTATTGCAATTAAAAAAAGTACTTCGGGTATCTTTTTGGGGGGAAAAGAAACTTTAATAAGAACATCAAAAGAAATGTACATGAAAATTAAGGAAGCCATGCATGACTAAAGCGAACTTGAAAATTAGAAAACTTATAGGCTATTCTAATTAAGTTTCACATTAAACCTGTTGAACAGTGGTGACTTTTAGGAGGAGGCAAGCCATGACTGAAGCAAGCAGTTGCGAGATCCAGTAAAAGATGGCCGTTGAAACATTAAGTTGGCGGCAGACAGTCCTAGCCAGAGTGACCGCCGGATTTGCGTGGCCTCCAGAGACACCAACGGAAATATAAACAGCCACCGTCAATGCAAACGCATTGGCTACGGCAGTTCCGACCAGGCTTGCCGGATCCGAAGCAGCCTCCGGCCACATCTTCCCTGCCCACCAAACATCAAACCAGTTAAAAGTAGTATAAAAAGTACTACTCCCTCCGTCCCAAATTTATTTGAAAAGTCAACATTTTCTGATACGTTAAATTGTATTAGAATCATTGTAAAGTTGCAAACTCCAAATTAAAATATAACTAACAATTGACCTACTAATTCATAAATTGAAAAGTCAATTTTGTAAATCAATCTGTGACGGATGTAGTAATAAATACAGAGTTTGTGACGCGGGCAAGTTGGCGACTCACGAGAAGCCATGGTGGAGCCCGCGGCGGCGAAGACAAAGAAGAAGGTGGAGATGAACTCGGCGAGATAGGCTCTGAGAGTGTTTGGGGTGACGCATTCCTGCAAGCTTGAACGAATGGAAGCCATTGACAGAGAGGTATAGTGAGAAGTCCAATTGAAATGGTTGGAGAAGACTCTGTTCATAGGAATATTCAGAACTCAAATGATCGAATCTCTTCTGTGTATAGAACAGTTTATGTTTCCTGAAGATAAAGAGAAGAAATGACAGTTGCAACGGAGATTTATATATATATATCAAACAAGGAAGTTACGAGGTTTCGGTTTGCAACCATTCCTGAAGAGGTTTCAACGGAGGATTCAAAAGTTAACCGCCACCATACGTGGCATCAGCTGGTTGGGTACATCTTTTATGAGTTGGGCCGGGTTTGCACGGCCTTTGATTTCATGTTCTTTTTTTTGTGTCGGGGCTTTTAGCTGAGTACTCCGTATGATATTTGCGCTCAAAAGAATTAAATACGGAGTATAAAATTTTTATCCAAATGTTTCTTATTCTAAATAATTTCATAAAAGTATAAAATTTATAAGTTATATGAAAATATAATAAATAAAATCATTGTCCAAATTTTGCTATTATTGATAAAAGAAATCAACATGATGAACCTTTTTAGGATGAAGGTAGTATATCGAGCCGTTTTTAACAAGTTTAACCGATCATCTAAATAAACAATAAGTAGATAATAAATAGACAGTTGGGAACGTACGTCCCGTGAAGTAGGGGGGAAGCATCTCCAGTTGGGGACGTACGTCCCCTGAAGTAGGGGGAAAGTGTCTCCAGTTGGGGACGTACGTCTCCTGAACTCGGGAATTTCAAACTCATCAATTTACTGAAGCTGAAGGGACAAATTTGGAAGCTAATAATTGAGTTTCTTAAAATAGGAGTACATGTGTGACACGGATGGAACAAACATTAGGCAGTTCTAATTTTGTAAAAATATTATGATTTGGTCCTACAACCGGCAATTTTCTCGTAATAAATTGATTATTCCGAAACGTACCGTTTTGATTATGTAATAATGTTGTTATACTTATTATAAAAACTCGAGCCTTTGATGAATTATTTTACGATTAGTATTGTCTAATGGCATACTAGACACACAAAATCCGCAGATTATATCGTGCAACCGACGCACCATGAGGATGGTGCGCCTGGTTGCAAAACGACGGAGTATTGTCACCCAGTTCCATTATTTTTTATTCCTTTTATTCTTAAAAATTGTAATAACTTTTTTATTTCATATCCGATTTTTATAAATTTTATATTAATTTTTTTTATTTTTCATGATCTATCAAATGAGACCAATATTGCTTATGTAATTTTAATAAATTATGGAACTATTATATAAATGATTAATTGGATTATAAGGAAAATCGAACTAAATTTAATACAGAAAAATAATTGTGTAAATCACAATTTATCTTAAAATTGTGTATATAAAAAAATTATTGTATTAGGTATTTATACATGTGAGTTACATATTTTTATATGTGAAGTTACATATTTTTACACGTAAAGTTACATATTTCTACACGCGAGTTACACACACACACACATATATATATATATATATATATATATATATATATATATATATATACACACACACACACACACGAGTTGCATTTGACATGCCTGAACGCGAGTTACAAATATTTACACGTCAAGTTACATATTTTTACACGTAAATTTACATATTTATACACGCAGTTACATATTTATACACACGAGTTGCATTTGACCTGTCTGAACGCGAGTTACATATTTTTTTACGTAAAGTTACATATTTTTACACGTAGAGTTACATATTTATACACACGAGTTGCAATTGGCCTGATTGAACGTGAGTTACATATTTTAACACGTAAAGTTACATATTTTACACGCAAATGTTAATATGTTAAAATTACATAGGCAATATTGGTCTCATTTGAAAGATCATGAAAAATAAAAATTTTGATATAAATTTTATAAAAATCGGATCAAAAAAAAAAATATTAACATTTTTAAGAAAATGAGAAATAAAAAATAACAAAGTCCACTGCAATTTGGGATGGTATATCATGTGCACCGTGAGACGGTTGCATGGTATACGAACGGCTCAAAATCAACAACTTACCAGACATATACTAACTCCTAAGAAAATACATAATTTATAATTATATTTACGATTAGTATTGTCTAATGGCATACTAGACATACAAAATTAACAAGTTACTAGGCATATACGCACTAACTACTAAGAAGATACATAATTTATAATTATACTCAGTATTAATTTATTGTGTTTCAATTTGAGTGTTAGATTTAAAATAATTATTTTTTATATTTTTGTTATCATTATAGCTAGCCTATTGGCATAGTTAAAAAGAGACCCTAGAATATTTAGATGTTTGCAATTTTTGAAGGGAGAATTTCGGAAATTTGAGTGAAAATGTTTTGAAATTTCAAAATACGAGTCATGTGTTTTTATTTCCTAAATATGAGTAATTATTATTATTATGATGGAAGATTATTGTGATGTTTAAAGCTTGGTACGTAATACTAAAACATGACAGTAATTACTTCTATTTAGAAAATAAAAACATAGTTTTCATACTTTGAAATTCAAAAATGATGTACATTTCACTCCTATTTAGGACATTTTTTAGGGAAAAGTACGAAAAAAGTACTTGTGGTTGGGCCCGTTTTCAGATATGATCATGTATTTCATTATTTATCAAAGTAGTTCATGTGTTTGAATTCCGTTATCACAAAAGGGTCACACAGTTAAAAACATCTGAAAAAGACATAAAAGTAACTTCGATTTTCAAAAGTGTCCGAAAAATTAAAAGAAAAATACTAAAGGGTGCGCCTCGTCAAGATGACCTCCAAAACCACCTTCGTCTTTGGATTTTTCAGATCTATTTGAATTATTTTTTAAAACTGATTTTGCTAATATCACTTTTCCGATGGACTTTCCGGTGACAAGGGTGGCTGAAAATAAAAAAGAAAGATGGTCTAGCGGTCATCTTATTGAGGCGCACCTTTCGGTATTTTTCTTTAAAATTTTTGGGCACTTTTGAAAATATGAGTTACTTTTAATGGTATTTTTCAGACGTTTTTAACGACGTGACCCTCTTGTGATAACGAAATTCAAATACATGAATCACTTTGATAAAGAATGAAACACATGACCCTATCTGAAAACGGGCTCAACCACAAGTACCTTTTCTGAACTTTTCCCTTTTTTTATTGTGTCGACATGGTATGGTGTTGTCCCGTTTCAAAACACAATGGTACCAAATGGTTTTGTGGTGCATCCTGAAACTTTACTGTAACGTTAATTTCAAATTACATCGTCCATGCTAGCTAGGTTCTGATAGTATTACCAACTATCATGGACCATGCCCGCCCTAATTAAAAACATGTCCAATACATTCGTGTATGAAGAATGTTTTTAATTGGACTCGTTTCGATCCTTAATCAGATTAGGCCAAATTTAACTCGATCAAACTTCAAGTTGTAAAATACACATAGAATTACCATCCACCATAGACCAAACTAGTTCAGAGTAGAATATTACATTCCATATCTTAGGAACTACACATTTGTTACCTACTTGTATTTAACCATTTTTCATACCAATCGTCAACCATAATTGGCTAGCAATTACTCTTAATTGAAAAGGTTTCCTGGAAATTTTTTATATAAGAGTAGAAGAGTAAAATTTCAAAAGATAATACTATGTTTCTCCCTAAATATGTAATTTACTACCATATTTTTCTCTGAATACATAATTTACTACCAACTATCATATTTTAACATAATGTTGTGTCATAATCGGTTGTATTTGCAAAGCGTGAAATACTACGTAATAATTACTCATCATATTTATCAAATAAAAATAGTCACTATTTTCATTCATTTTTATACTCATTTTTTTCCATTCCACATCTATCATTAAAGGGAGTTATGAGGAACCTTGAATTTAAGAAGTTTAGGGTTTCTAGTGTACTTCCCAAGCTAGGCATAACCAGAGGCAGACCCAGGAAAGTCATTTGGGGGCAATGGCGGACCCAGAAAGTCGGAGTTACGGGGTCCCTACCCTTTTATATCTCTAATATGTAATTAATACGTAGTATAAAATTAAGGTCGTTTAGAAAATGAAGTGACATAAATAACCGTTCGTTTAGAAAATTAATAATCGTTCGTTTAGAAAAATAATATTTATGTCTCATATAGAAAAATAATATCCTATCATTATAGTATGTTTATTCCAATAACTTTCTAAACGAACGGTTATTTATGGCACCTTATAATAATAAATAGGGAAAAGTAACTTTAAATAATACAAACTATCTTCGATGAATCAATAATAATACATACTTTAGTGTAGAACAAAAACAAAATATAATGGAGTCACTTTTTTTTAAAAAAAAACCACTAATTTAAGACATTAAAAACTAATATCGAACCAATAAATAATATTCGAAAATACGCTTAGTAACTTTATATTTTGATACCAGTTTTTTATAAATTAAATGACTATTGTTTTCATAAAGAATTGCTATGTATTAGTGTTAGTACTATTTATGTTGTTTTCCCTTGCCAAAAAAAAGTTATTTTCCTTAACATATAGGAGAAAAACAAAAAGGGACACCTAAGGGAAAATTTTAAATTCAAACATGCATCCATTGCTGCATCGCCGACTTCATGTTCTTAAACAGCTTTCGCCTTACATATACATTGTATTATTAATTTATATAAAATACACATAATATATATATGTATTTTTTTGAAAGTTTATGGGGTCCCGGGACCCGTGGGACTCTACCACACTCCGCCCCCAGACATAACACAAACTGCTATCATTACTAAAAAAAGCAAACTAAGTACCTCGTATATGTAATTATTCGAGGGAAAAAGAGATCAATTGAAGAAGGCTAAATTAAAGATCAAATGTATAGTACAAGCCAAGGGAAAGCGTTTAATTACTGAGGACGTAAAAGGGGCACTAAAAACTCAAAACACCGTAAGAACTGATAATGCCATCTTCGTCTCCGTTTAGGTTTCTTCTCTCTTATGAATCCTCTCATGTCTCCTTCATGGAAGAGAATCACATCTTCTAAGTATTCATCGTCTCCATAAAGATTGTACTCCGGTTTCTTCCGGCAAATGTGAAGGGCACTGGGTGAAGTTGGGTACACCAGTATCATCTTCTCCGGCCTTCTACATAAATATGCAGGCGGCCTTTACTTTATTTGTTGACAAAAGAGTGTTATTTAATTAAATACATAGCCAAGAAGAAGAAGTCTTTTCTTATTAGAAGTACAAGCCCGGTAAAATTACCCAAGTCCTAACAAAAGTGGCATACTGTTTATTCAGGTCATCGATGTAAATATATATAAGCATTTGCATGTACGTGTAGCCGTTTTATCAACAAAACAAAATGTTAATTAAATACTAGTATTTCATGCTCCCTCTGTCCCTCAATACTTTGTCAAGTTTGACCGGCACGAGGATTAATAAATTAAAAAATGTGTGGTTGAGGTTTGTGCAGAGGAGAGAGAATTATCTGGAACCACAAATTCTTTACTTAAATGGGAAAATGGCAAAGTTAATGAGACATCCAAAAAAAAAGTTGTAAAAGTTATAAGGGACGGATGGAGTATCATAATTCACAACTAATTATTAAAATCAACATTCACATTGTTTAAGTATGATATGATTTTGTTTGAATTGATCTAATCTAATAAATGTCTCATCTATGTATACTTTTAAAATTGCTTATCGAAAACTTATATAATTTGCTTCTCTTTAAATGTACTTTTAAAAAATTACTCCGTATGTAATTTAAAGAAAATTTCTATCATTTGCAATGGAGCCAAAGATTCACTATTTTTTTGCTTTAGAATATGATGGAATAAAGCAAAATGGCTCACTAAACTGTTTGTGTTTCTTTATTGTGAAACAGCAGTCAATCCATGTATTTTTCGACGTGATTTTCACTATGGGTCATTCGGAAACAGTCTCTTTGTACTTTAGTACAGGGGTAAGACTGCGTACATCCGAACCCCCCTTACCCCACCATAGGTGGGAGCCCTTGCGGCACTGAGTGATGATGATGATGTAATTTAAAGAAAATTACAAAAGAAAATTAAAGAAAATAATTAAAAGTGAACAACATTGTACGTGCTAAAAAATTGAACACTAAAATTTAAATTGGAATGGGATAAACAAAGGTTAAAAGACATTTAAATTTAAAGAAATTGTCCAAAATGGGACTAAAACATTGAGAAAACTCCAAAATAGGAGTATAAGTTTATTTATCCCTAAATAGGACTCCAGATTACATTTTTACCCTCCCCTAATTAAATCCAACATCACCGCCTCCGACTTATTAGAAATTAGCTATCTGCATCTTCCCGATTTAGGAGCGGTTGTCTCCTTCAATTCCTCATCAAAGACCTCATGACAAGTTCACCAACGATTTCTAGTCTTCCATAGTTATATCCACCGCTCGTCGGTACCGCAACATAGCAACCACGAGTCTTCTCCATCTCCGCCAGCCTTCTGCAATTTTTCCCATGGAATCAAGTGATTTCTCCGTTCTCCTTCTATCTCCTCTTCTCTTCTCCTCTTTTCTCCTCTCTTCTTTCTCTTCCTTTTCCTTGTTGGTCATGCTATGCTTTTGTCCCTTGGGATTCAATTAGATCCGATAGATTGGATGGCAATTGAATAAGGTTGGCCGGAGGGGACGGGATGAATTGAACAACTTCAGGAACGAGTGTTCAATTTTTTATTATTGGATTTTAAATTTATTTTATTATTTTTGAATTTGAAAATTTCATAACTATTTAAAACTGAATTGAAAAAATGTTACAAATATATTAAAATGACTAGATCACCTTGAAATTGAAATATATGAAATGTCATGTTTTGGCCCTTTTGACAAAATAGTGTCATTTTTATGCTAGTCACTTTATAAAGATGTAATTTTATTACTCAAATGAAGAGCTAGATTTCCACAAAGGACAAGTAATAGGATATATCTCAACTTGAATTTCTTCTTATCACTTTTTATTAATTTGAATCTCAAAATGTCCTGACTAATGACTCTCAAGAAAATGTTACTTTTTAAATCACAAAATGTCATAATTATTGATTATTTGAAAAAATGTCTTTTATGTCATTACAGTATTTAAAATTGTCATATTGAGAATGTCATGATTCTATACGAAATTTTCATTAATTTGTCATTATGCATACCAAGTGGCATTCTCGCATATCAAGTGGCATTCTCGATGGAAGTTACAGGGACTTGCCGGAAAACGGCAGCTTCGTCGGAGGATGGCGGCGGCTAACTCAGCGGAGGATGGCGCACTTGCTGGAGGATACACATACACGGTTGCGACACTGGAGGATGGTTGCCGCACATGCCTGGGTGATGGTTGCCGCACATGCCTGGGTGATGTATGAGATGCGCAAAAGATGTTACGGCAGTTTCATTAAGGCTATTACTATCCAAACACAAATATTTAGTCTTATTTAGGAAATTTAAAATAATAGGTCATGATTTTGCAATTGTCTCATCTTTTAGTCCTATTTTGGAACTTCTCTCTTAAATTTAGTATATGAAGTTATGAACAATGGATGATAATAGTATTATGAAAATTATTAAAGATTAAAAGATAATAATAACTCAATGGATATGCCTAAATATATATGTTGTTTTTTCTCCGCCTTTTCCTCATTGTGCCTTTTCTATTAGCCCTTCTATATTTTTTTAGGCGAAGGAGACGAGCGGGACGCTGAGGCGGCGAATAGAGGCGCTGAAGGTGATGACATGGAAGCGCAGCGACCTGGAGGCTGAGGCTGCGAGGCGATGACCTTGCGACAGTGGCAGAAACTTGAATACATCGCCATGGAATTGGAGGCGGCGACGTGGAATCGAAGCGATGCCACCCATCTGAGCCTCTAGAATTCATAGATATGAAACATGAATTTGAATTGTGTAATGCTTTACGTAAGAAAGAAGAAGAATGTAGAAAAGTTATGCTGCATTACTATTACGAATGTACTGTAATGAGTATATATATACAAGTTGAATGAATAAAATATCTTATAACCAACTTCTAACGATTAACTAACTATAGAAGCATCTAGATAGATCACGAATCTTCCAATTCCACATTTGCATGAGCTCTCGTGAGAGCTAGGTCACGTAATGGTGTCATGCATACATGTATGCTTATTCGTCCAAGACCCCCCCTCAAGAGGAGAGTACAAATTTGTACACTCATCTTGGATAATAAGAAATGAAAGGTAGCACATCCTAGGGGTTTGGTGAATAAATCTGCAGTTGATGTGTGGAAGGAGCATATAGAGTACGAATAACGACAGACTGAATCCATTCCCTTATAAAGTGGCAGTCTATGTGAACATGTTTTGTTCTTTCATGATGAATGGGATTAGCTGCAAGGGCTAATGCAGATTTGCTATCAAAATAGATAGTGGCATTGGAGATTGATAATTTGAAGTCTTTGAAGAGCAGTAAGAGGCCAAGAATTTCTGCAGCTGATGTGGCTAGAGCTCGATATTCTGCTTCTGCAGAACTGTGAGATACTGTATTTTGTTTCTTTGATTTCCAGGAGATGAGAGAGTTGCCTAGAAACACGCAGTACCCCGAAATAGACCTTCTAGTATCAATGCAACTTGCCCAATCAGAGTCAGAAAATCCTTTGAGCTGAAGATTGCAATTGGAGGAGTATATATATAAGGCCTTGTCCTATGGTTCCTTTAAGGTATCTGAGGACTCTGTGTGCAGTAGATAAATTTGAGTAACCTGGTTTTTGCATGAATTGAGCAAGTGTGTTAACTGCAAAGCTTACATCAGGTCTGGTTATATTAAGGTATAAAAGCTTGCCTACTAAAGATATGTAAATAGAGGGGTCAGTGAGATATATAGTGATCATCAATGCTACTGAGGCGAAGCTTGTTATCCATTGGAAATGAAACTGGTTTGCAGTTGTGATAATTGAAGCTTTGCAGCAATTCTATAGTGTATTTACGTTGACACAAATAAATTCCAGCTGATGATCTAGCAACTTCTAGGCCTAGAAAGTATTTGACAGGCCCTAAATCCTTGATTTTGAAGTTGGAGTCTAGAAATTGTTTGATGTTGGTGATTTGTTGCTGATCTGAGCAAGCAACTAAGATGTCATCTACATAGACCACTAGAATCAAAGTTTAATTGGATGTGTGTAAGTGAAAAGAGAATAATCAACATGTGATTGCTCAAATCCATAAGACTTCAAGGCAACAGACAGTTTGGAAAACCATTGTCTACTAGCTTGTTTAAGGCCATACAAGCTCTTTAGTAAGCGACAAACTTTGTTCTTTCCAGTGTGATGAAATCCTTGTGGTACTTGCATGTAAACTTCTTCATGAAGATCTCCATGAAGGAAGGCATTGTTGACATCCATTTGTTCAAGAAACCACCCTTTTGAAGCAACTAAATCAAGAAGAACTCTAATTGTAGTTAGTTTTGCAACTGAGAATAAATATCTAGAAAATCAGACCTTCAATTTGCAACAAGCCGAGCTTTGTATCTTTATATAGATCCATTAGCATGATACTTGACTTTATAGATCCATTTGCATTTGATTGGAACTTTTCGTGGAGGCAAGTCAGTGGTAATCCAGGTTCCATTAGATTCTAAAGCAGACATTTCATCTTGCATAGCTTTTCTCCAATTGGCATCACAAGAAGCTTGTTTATAGGTAGTGGGTTCAACAATGTGAGAGATGGAGGCAGAAAAGGCTGGATGTGAAGGAGAGAATTTGTCAAAGGTTATGTATTTATGTAAGGGGTGAGAAACTTTACCTGGCTTGGAAGGATGAGGAGAGGAATTGCTTGTTGAGAGCTTAGTTTGAGCTGTTGTACATATATAATCTTGGAGATGAGATGGTGGTTTTCTTGATCCGGAAGATTTGGTAGAAATGGTTGGAGAAGGATGTGAAGATGGTGTTGGAAGTGTATTGGTGTTGGAAGGAGAAGAAGTGGAAGAGTCATGATTGATAATAGGTGAAGAACTGGGTGACATAGGATTTTCTGGAATGGGATTGGGAATAACAGTGTCATTTGTGGTGGAAGATGTTGAATGGAAAGGATATGTAGATTCATGAAAAATGACATCTCTAGATAAGAAGGTTTGATGAGTTTCAATGTCATATAGTTTGTAGCCTTTGGTGTGTGAAGGATAACCTATGAGAATGCATTTTCTTGCTCTTGGTTGGAATTTGTCTTTATGACCAATTAGGTTAGAAGCAAAGCGAAGGCAACCAAAGATTTTAAGAATGGAGTAATCAGGGAGTTTGATGTGAAATACTTGAAATGGAGATCTGTTGTTTAGAATAAGAGTATGTATTCTATTGATTAAATGTACTGCAGTAAGAATGCAGTCTCACCAGAAAGTTAGGGGAAGATGTGCTTGAAATTTCAAGGCTCTAGCAATATTGAGCAAAGTTTGGTGTCTCCTTTCAACCACCCCATTTTGTTTTGGGGTGTAGGGGCAGGTGGTTTGGCGTATAATGCCTTCTTGAGAGTAGAAATCAAAAAGGAAGGATTCAGAACCATTGTCAGTTCTAATGGTTTTGATATGAGAAGAGAATTGTGTTTTAACCATTTTGTAAAATGATATGAGATGATTTCGAGTGTCAAATTTATGTTTCATTAAGAAACACCAAACTAATCTAGAAAAATCATCTACAATGGTAAGAAAGTATTGAAAACCATCATAGGTAGGGATAGAAAATGGTCCCCAAACATCAAAGTGAATAAGGTCAAAAGGTTTTTCAGTTTTTATTGAGCTTCTAGGAAAGGATAATGTGTGTTGTTTGGCTAAAGGACACACATTACATTCCATATTATCAAGATTGGAAATATGTAATACATCCTTGAGGATATGAAGTTTAGAATCAGAGATATGGCCTAGTCTTTGATGCCATAAACGAGACACAATGTTGTGAGAAGCATGCATAAGATTGAGATGGGGAAAACTTTTCTGGGGATGCAGAATGTACAGTCCTCTAACCAAGCTAGAAATGCCAATCCTCTCCTTCAAAACTTTGTCGTGTATGACACATTTATCATCATAAAAGGTGAGGGTCAAAGATGTTTCAGATAGAAGTTTACTAAGAGACGAAAGATTGACATTAAAGTTTGGAATATGTAAAACTTTGTTTAAGATGACATTTGGCAGGAGAGTAACACTTCCAATATGAGTAACAATGGCTTGGGAACCTGTTGGTAAATGGACAGAAACATTTATGGCAGGAGTAAATGTGTCAAAAAGATAAATGTGATTGCTTTGGTTTGTGTGTATTTATATTTTTACTTTTAATTAGTTTTTACGGTGTGTTGTTGCGGTAATTGCACATTTACGATGGAATCATTTTATTTTTCTATTTTGTTGTAATTTAGTAAATCTAGAATCATCCTGAGCAAGAATCAATCAAGGATCAACAAAGGATCATGGAAGGGATCTTACAAAATCAAAGGAAGGTGCAAGGGAACAAGAAATCATGCAAAAAATGTGATTTGGTGTCATACCTGGTCAGGTATTTGTGATACCCGGTCGGGTATGACTTGACCCGGAGTTTTACAAGATCATACAAATCAAGAAAACGTGGAAAAATCAGATTTGGTCATATACCCGGTCAGGTATATTGACATACCCGGTCGGGTATGACTAGATTTCAGCACTTTCATGGCTACTGCCATAGATACCCGGTCAGGTATCCTCTTTTCCTTCCCATTTTGATATCTCTTCTTCCATATACTTAAGTTCAACTTAGAATAGTATTTTCTTTATATTTTTCTATCATGTTTAGTCTCCAAATGAGGAACTAAACTTCCATTTCTTGGTTTTGCTCTTGAAGCTTGTTGATTATTAAAGTTGTGAGTTATTTTCTTAACTTCTCTCCTTGAATATTAATTCTTCCCTTAATCTATTTTTATATTAATGTTGGGGAGTATTGCTAAGATGACAATTAATCAACATATCAATATTAATTATTACTAGAAACGATCAACGAACCGATGATTAATCGTTGATGGTTTCACAAGTAAGTAACTTCGGTTTATTAATGCATGATCGTGGTTAATAAACTTAAGAGGGATTGATTTTGTTGGTTAAACCGAAACCGTTGTGTTGAGGTTATCAATCTCAATTGATTTTATCAAGGAGTTAGAAAGATTAAATGCTACTATTAAATCGGTATAAGGCGTTGTTCTATATTTGATTAATAGTAAGGTGATAGTGTGAATTTCCTATCATGTATGTTTGTATTTTTAACTAGTTTTTATTAGTTCTAGTTGTGGAAATTACACATTTTTTGTGTAATACTTTATTTTCATAATTATTTGTAATTTGTTTAGATTAGGACTATTCTGAGCTAAACAGGTCAAAACTCATCCAAGGGATCAAGATGGGACCTCAAAAGATCAAGGAAAGTGCAAAGAGACATGAAAGATTTCAATTTGGAAAAAATACTCGTATACCCGATCGGGTATAGGCAATACCCGATCGGGTATTTGCTTGATTCGGTTGTCCAAATCAAATCCGGGAACAAAGGATCGTGGGAGCAAATTTTCGTAAAGATTTGTCACATACCCGATCGGGTAAATCGACATACCCGACCGGGTATGTCCAGAAATGTGGCTTTCCGGGAAATTTCCTAAGATACCTGATCGGGTATCCTATATACTGTTAGTATATATGTCCTAGCGACAATCACTTTTTAGAGATATATGTACTTGATCACATTCAGTTTTATATATTTGATATATACGGTATTACACATTGATGATTAAGCATTTCGATTGTCAATGTCTTATTCATAATTGTGTTCCCTTGGACTTATGTTGTCAATAAGTAAGTGGGAGCTTATATGATAAAACATAAGGTCCTAAAAAGGCCCCAATCAATGATCATCAAGAATGGGATATTGATGATATGCGATAAGATTGGTATGCGGACTGCATCATACTTTTAGAAAGTATAGTTGATCTCACGACTATGAGTTCCTGTAATTCATGATGGTCACATAGATATTTTAGAGAATATTGGCAAACCCACCGAGAAACCATTTGATAAGTTCTATTCATGTGTCTATGGGATTATCGGCGTATAGAGTAGTGTAATAGTCCTCCGACTTGAGGTCAATACGTACTACATGTGCAGAGTGATGTACTTTGACCATGACCAACGCTTGCAATCCAATCGGGGTAGATACGGCATGTGTTGGGTGCATCACGAAGCACATGGAGTAGTAGTTGAGCCAAGAAAGGATTCATTCCTCATAATAGATTAAGAGAGAACATTCTACTTCTCATATCTAGATGGATCATAAAGTCATTGGCCAATGCAAAGATATATTCGTTTTGGATATCGAATATGATCGTTATGGATCATCTAGAAAGATTGAGAGACAGAGACTGAGTTATTGGGATAGACACAATATCATGTTCTAGACTTAGTTGAATGTTCGTTGAATGAAAGGACCGTATCACTATGAGCTCTATATTACAGGGAGTTTGAATAAGTCCTCGCAAACGTCCTTATATATTAAGTTTGTCTGGTAAATCGTCTAGGGATTCTACTAAGACCTTAATTTGATTAGTGCTCAATATATAAGGCCCTATGGGTCACACAACAAGTGATTATACCTTCCGATTGAACTGTTAGAAGGAATTAAATATTATTAATTAGATTAAATAATATTTAATTAGTAATACTGAGAATGAATTAAATATTAATTAGATTAAACATATTTAATTCATGAAGTTGAAGGAGAGTTCTATCCGATAGAATTAATTAAGTATGATAAATTAGATTTATTATACCTAATTAAGGTGTATTTATTATTAAATAAAGTTGGTATTTTCTTTTATGATTTGGAATTAAAAGAAAAGAAAATGAAATAAATAATAATACTTATAACAAGTAGAGAGTGGCGTGCAGCCACCTCTCTAATGTTCTTGTTATGATTATATTATTTTGTTTAATCTACTTATTTAAATTAATAAGGAGTATTGGTCCTATTAGGACTAGAACTCATTAATTAGGAAGACTTTCAATGTGATTGAAAAACTAGTTTAGAACTAGTATAAATACACCATTCTCCTTCATAATTCATAGACCAGTTTTCAGATTCAGTATTACCAGATTATTTCCCTGCGAAGAGATTTCCTAGTCTTTCTCTTAGGGAAATCTAACCGTTCTTTCGGAAAGGAGAAATCACGTGGATACCAAAGGTCAAGGATTATCACCGCTAGGCTGGAAGATCTGTAAGTTCTAACTCAGATCTGTTATTATTATCATATTCGTTATTTTGTCATAATCAGGGAAGATCTGTTTGGGAAATTTTTAAACTTCCGCTGCCGTACTTTCGAGGTACGTTACATCAATTTACCAAAAGTGGTATCAGAGCCAAACTGATTTTAATGGCATTATACGAATTTGTGATGAACATATATTTTTTTCGTGATCTTAATATTCCTAATTAGATTTGTTAAGATCTAAAATTAGATTGAAGAGGTGCTGCCGTTAGGATAAATTATTTCTTTATCTGTTTCTTTCGCTTTTCGACGATCTATGGCGATCTGAGAAGATGAAGGCCGACTAACGTCTTAGAAAGCCGATAACTTACGAAGCTGCTGGGGTTCAATAGCATCGCAGCTTCCCTAAAACTCTAATTTTGGAGATTAGGTTTGAATTACATTTGTAAAAAGAAAACTTTAAGTGGCCCATTTTAATTTTTAGAATTTTAAAATGGTTCGGAGTTGTTTGGCAGATTTAAGAGCTTCTCAACAGAGGAGGATGGTGTATTTTTTGCATGATTGGATAATTTGCGATACCCAGATTTGGAATATTGTTTTTGGGGTAATTTTATAAATTAGGAATGCTTTGAGGATTTCCTATGCAATTTTAAGAACTTCTATTTAACAGAAACTGTTGTTGTGTCGAAGATTGTCAAGAGATTGGTTTGACATTTAACTCTTTAGACTCTTCGGTGACAAATTAGTTACCGGTATTAAATAGAATATGAAAATTGTGAGAACCATGCATACTCCGTACTTACGTAACTTAATTTTCTTTTATATTCGGTTATTTATTTTTTAGCATAAAGTCATCTTAGCATCCTCGATTGAGTATTCGAGAGGGGATAAGTTATAGATATAACAAGGATCGACTAAATATATCAACAAGTGGAAACTAGCAAAGCCAAGTTCCTTTTATCTTTGAATTAAAACACATATAAGTTGTTTATCTTAGTTTCTTATTAAATTAAATCATTCAACCCCAAAACTCCCCTTTATTTACTACTTCATAAAAAGAGAATTATTCCTTTCACTGTGGATACGAACTCTACTTCACTATATTACGTATAAGTGTTAGTATTGAATTTATTTTGACGCACTACGACAAAGTGCTCGTCAAAATGTCACTACTCATATGATCAGTTGCTCCTGTGTCCAATATCCAGGAATGACATGAAGGTATCACATCATTTGCTTTTGTGACAAAGGTACGTAAAGTATTACCTGAAGTAGAAGCATGGTTTGAAGATAAAGGAATGAGTTTATTGTTTTGTGACTGAACCAAATTTTGGATTAAGCTAAGCAAGTGATGATATTGCTCTTGAGTCACATGAGAACCTGCTTTTTCATCAACAGCCTGAGGATTTTCTTCCACTTGTGCAGCATAAACTCTGTTGTGTCCTGAATTGTTTTCATTCAATATAATCTTGTGATAAGTTGTACTTATGCATCTTAGGAAATGGTTTGATGACTAGAATTTGGCCTCCTATTCAATCCCATAAGGAATTTCATTGACATGCTTCTTTCTTCTCTTTCCAGAACTGCCTTTAAAAATTCACACTTGCAGGCTTTAACAACACCACAAGTACAACATATCACATGATTATATTGATTTAGCTCAAAGAATCAAGTTTATTGTAGTAATCAGTTATACTTAGATTTCCTTGAACAGTAGTATAAATCTGCTTCTGCAAGTCAAAGATCCTAGGAAGGTTACCTTGAGAAAAACGTTCGTTCAATGTCTTCCACATCTGAGCATTCTTCGTACAGAATGCATTGAGCAATTTCTTTCGTACACGAGTTTAAGATCTAGGACTGTGTCATCAAATCATTTCTTTCCTAGGCCTCAAAGCTTTCATCAGTTTCATTTGGTTTTGCCGGGGTTCCATTCACCATTTTCATTTTGTTCTTAGCTCCAAGAGCTATTTTCATATATTTGCTCCATGAATGGAAGTTATTTCCATTCAGCTGCGGACTGACAAGAATCACATTTGGATTATCTCCAGATCCAATATAGTAAGGATTCGAAATGTCTTCAACTGCAGGTCTTGGCAAGTTGATTGGTAGATTCAGAGTTATGCGATTAAGATCAATGATGAAGCTTGCTCTGATACCATCTAGAATTCATAGATATGAAACATGAATTTGAATTGCGTAATGTTGTACGTAAGAAAGAAGAAGAAATGTAGAAAAGTTATGATGCATTACTATTACGAATGTATTGTAATTAGTATATATACAAGTTGAATGAATAAAATATCTTCTAACTAACTTCTAACGATTAACTAACTATAGAAGCATCTAGATAGATCATGAATCTTCCAATTCCACGTTTGCATGAGCTTGCATGAGAGCCAGGTCATGTAATGGTCTCATACATATGTGTATGCTTATTCGTCCAAGACAGCCACAACATCCTTTTTCTTCTCTAGTCATGTAGCCTCTCCTTTGATTTTCCAATTGTATCAAATATATCTTATGCTCCGATGAAAGACGAAGACATCCCTGGCATTGACGACAACTCCAATTGCAATTGAAGTGATGCAATATGTAACAGTGCGAGTATTGGCAAGTGGCAACAAACACGGCTACGACTGAAGAGAAGCTGGTTAATTACAACGAGTAAACTTTGATGACAATTAGCATCAAAATAAGATAGTGAAATCATAGGGAGAAAGATGGGCCAGGTCTGGGAAGACTATCAAGTTTGGAAAGTGTACTCTAGAAAGCTTTTTAGATTTTCAAATTTATTTTTTTTATCAAGCACCAACAATTTTTACTATACTAAACATTTTCTTTAAAATCACTTTTTAAAGTAGGAAAACACAAATACTCCTTCACTTTTGAGAATATTTTTGTGAAAACATAAAATAAATAAACTATTGATAATTTGGGGTTTTCCCCTTAAACTGAATTTCCAAAAAGGTTAGCACTTTTAAATATTGACAAAAAAGTGATTAACAATGTTATATATTTGGAATTGAAAACATGATGTCACTGCAAAAAAATTATGTCACTGTGTTCGTTTTTCATGTCACTGAGAGTGGTCACCGTCAATTTTTTCACGCCAATTACACTGCCAAATACCACCGCCACCGTGACACCGTCAAAGTGACACTGCCACAGTGATGCCGCCACTGATAGGCACTAGTTGTTAGTGCCTAAGTGTACATTTTTATTATCGTTTGTAATGTTTATTTGCTATTGTTATGCAAGTTTGTAGTTGTTAGTTTGCATTTGATTATAATGGTATTTTTAGCATTTTATTATTTATTGTTAGTTGTAATTAGTTGGGCTATAAGTTTAGGATAGGTTTGGAAGCAAGAAGGATGAGAAAACCTGAGTTTTGTGCAAAACCCGGTCGGGTATGAAGTGATTTCAAGCAAACGAACGTGCAGAAGAACACAAGAACATGGGAAAAAGATTTGATTTGACAAATACCCGATCGGGTATGGCAAATACCCGGCCGGATATCCAGCATTAGGTGTTGAAAACACCTATAAATAACCCCATTTTCCTTTAGTTTTCATCATTCCTTCTTCCATACTCTTAAGCTCGGTTTAGAATATCATTTCTTTATATTTTTCTAGCTATGTTTAGTCTCCAAATGAGGAGCTAAACTTCCAATTCTTGGTGTTGCTCTTGAAGCTTGTTGATTATTAAAGTTGTGAGTTATTTTCTTAACCTCTTCCCTTGAATATTAATTATTAATTCTTTCCTTAATATTATCTCTATATTAATGTTGGGCAGTGTTGCTAAGATGACAATTAGTTAACATCTTGACATTAGTTAGAGTAGTATATTCTTCCTCTATATTAATGTTGGAGAGTGTTGCTAAGATGACAATTAGTTAACATCTTGATAATAATTATAGTATGATTCATCTGCTTTAATAACATTCTTCCTTGAATATTATTTTAGTTCCTATTCATATTTCATATTAATATTTTGAACATTATTTAAAGGATCAACTAGTTTTGTTTCATATATTAATTATTACTAGAAACGATCGACGAACCGATGGTTAATAGTTGATGGTTTCACAAGTAAGTAACTTCGGTTTATTAATGCACGGTCGTGGTTGATTTTGTTGGTTAAACTGAAATCCTTGTGTTGAGGTCATCAATCTCAATTGATTTCATCAAGGAGTTAAGAGATTAAATACAACTATCAAGTCGGTATATGACAGTGCTCTATACTTGACTAATAGTAAGAGTTATTAATGAACGATCGTTGTTAATAACTAACCTCGATGAATTGGATATACTTCTCGATTGAGTATTCGAGAGGGAATAAGTTATAGATATAACAAGGGATAAAGACCGAAAATGACACTAAGCTTTTGAGCGAATCTCGGATTAGACACTAACGTTTTAAGTAGACCAAATAAACACAAAATTATAGTTTTGGAATCCATTTATACCACCCTTTAACGCCTCCGTTACCCTTCCCCGTCGTTACCCAAAAGCCCTTCCCCTTCGTTACCCAAAAGCCCTTGCCCACCCCAACCCCCGTCGTTCCCCGCCGCTCTGCCTTACCCCCTTGCCCACCCCAATCGACCTTGTCCATCCAACCCCTGTCCTGCCCTTGCCAGCTTACCAGCTCCAGATCCGAGCAGCCAACCCCCGATCCGCACTCCCTAGCTCGAACTCCGACCACCCATCCCCAGCCTCCCAAACCAGCCCCCACCTGAGCACCAGCCTCCTCGCAACCCCCCTCTCAGCCTCGTAGCCCTTGTCACCTGTCAAGTTGCCGGCGAGATCCTATAGATCAAACGGAGCACGACCAGATCTAGATCTTTGCCATAGACGTAGAGATGAAACGACGGTAAGGCAGAGCGGCGGCTTTGACGGCAAGGCGGAGCGCCGGCTTCAACGGCAAGGCGGCGCGGCGACGAGGCGGAGCGGCGACGAGGCAGGACGATCGACCTCCATTGTTGCTTTCTCTCCTTAATCCCGATCCTTGCCATTGTTGTCTGCTCCAAGGTAGCTTTAATTGGATGGGGGAGTTAACGGGGAAGGGGTGTTAACGGGGAAGGAGTTAAAGGGTGGTCAAAATGGACCCAAAAACTATAATTTTGTGTTTATTTGGTCTACTTAAAACGTTAGTGTCTAATTCGAGATTCACTAAAAACCTTAGTGTCATTTTTTGTCTTTATCCCGATATAACAATGATCGACTAAAGTATATCAACAAGTGGAAAGTAGCAATGCCAAGTCATTTTTATCTTTGAATTAAAACACATATAGGTTGTTCATCTTAGTTTTTAAACATTCAATCCCAAAAACCTTCTTTTTATTTACTAGTTTAATAAAAAGAGAATTATTCCTTTTCCTGTGGATACAAACTCTACTTCACATATACTACGTATAAGTTTTAGTATTGAATTTATTTTGACGCACCGTGACAAAGTGCCCGTCAGTCACAGTGATGCCGCCACCATTTAGTGACACCCGACGCCGCTGACACCACCAATCACAGCCGCCTAGGCGCCAACCGCTTCATTCAGCGTCCAAACCGCCTACTGCCACTACCCCTCCCCATCCCCACACCCCTGCCCAGATTCCGACCCGCCCCCTGACCAACCTTAGCCCTCTAGCCATACCCACACCCCCAACCATAGCATCCTCCCCTGCTCAAGCGCCCTACCCTAGCCCCCTCCCCTGCTCCCCCACACCTACCCAGCCCCATCCCCATCCACAGCCTACCTACCTCAGCGCCAACCAGCCCCGCCACCGCCTGACCCGCCCCAACGTCGCCCAACGTCGCCCAGCGCTGTCATCACCTGACACGCCATGGTGCCGCCCACCGCCACCGCCATTGCCTGCAACCACCGCTGGCAACCACCACACCCAAGCCCCTACCTCACCCAACCCCCTCCCACCAGTACAGCCACCCCTACACCACCCCCGCCCACACCTCCCCCAGCTACACCCTGGCCCACCCCAGAGCTCAAGCAAAATCTCAGATTTGCCCACATCTCTTGCGGAACAGAGCTGTGACAGCAACCTTGGGCACGATCCAAGGCCAGTGAACAGTCTTCTTGTTCGCCATCGGTCGTCATCGATCTCATTAGCCATAGTTGCACAAGTCTTGCGCATCTCAAATCAAAGCTCGAGAAACAGAGAGAAGGAAGGAGGAGTTATAGCCCTATCTCTCTTCATCTTCATGCATAAAAAGGATGCCGATCACCATCTTCTCACAAGGACTCCATCTTCATCGCAGCTCATTCTCAAAGGAGATGGTAGCGCAAAGGACAAAGAGTGTCAGGCGAAATAGGATTTTTAGTTTTAAACGAGTCAATTTTTTGTCCACGTCAAAATTGGTCATATTTTTGTCTCTTCAAACTCTTGCTTAGGATATTTCAATAGCATCCCAATGGGGTCAAAATCGCTTTCTTTGGATTGTTGAATTTATTACGAGTATTTCACAAATTTAGTCACTTCAATCCTCAGCAATTTGAACACCATCTCCCATGGCTAAGCAAAAACACAATGAACACTAAATAACGAGTACTTTTTTTTTTCTTGCCGTATATGATGCACTGTTGTGGGGCTTAACATTGTAACAACTGACAAGTCACAAGTGCTATGCGCCTATATTCTGCTGAATATTTTCTCATCATAATATGTATCTATATTCGGTCTTTCCCAGTGAATATAATTTCAGAACCTTTCAAAAGCAATCTCCTGAGAGTAACATAACAAGGGTTTCACAAAGGTTGCATCTCAAGATGTGTACTGTGGCCGGCAGCAGAAGATTGATGGCTATTATGATGATCATCAGAAGCAGTCATTTGTTGGACAGGTGGAGGGTTGACTATGGTCATGGGCATGATGGCACTGTCATCGGATAAATGCCCCTTCATCTCTCTATGCTCCTGGCACAACGCGCACCAGTGCAGGCAACAATGCACCATGCAGGGGTCACACGGAGAATTCTGCACACACATTAGATTAATAACGTGAATTAAAGTCTAAACTGACCTGATTTGGCTTTGCAAACGTGTGGGTATGGAACTCCCAAAACATCAGAGGAAGAAAATAAAAGTAAACAAAAAGTAATTGCTTCACACTCCTTGCAACAATTTTAAAAGATAGAGAAATCTACATGCGAGTACATTTTTAAAACTTTCAACTAAAGAAAATAGGGAAATCCATACACAATAATTCCCTTTCCCTGCCATTTTCTGAGTTTCAAACATAGTAGTAGAGACTTTTTATAACAGTACAAGTTTTTTGCATATCCTATTAGAAAGTTCAGGGATTTATTATAGATTTATGGGATTGACACCTCCCAGCATCACATCGCATCATTGATCATTCTGCAATTGGCCCAAGAGGCCCATGGGCATTATTGAACATTCACAACAATGCAATCGCATTAACTCATATCGGAACTCCTGTTATATTCTGTGTTTAGGTAATTGAGAGGTCATTCATCATACATTGGGGTCGTATTCTAGACCAATACTCTGTGGCCTGTGCAAGATTAAAAACATATTTTATTCCAGAAGGGTACCCTACATTTGTTATTTGTATCATCATTATCATTATTATTGAGCTTTATAACTGAAAAAATGCTCCAAGCCCAAGAGATAGTGGTGTACTTTGGATTGCTAACTGCTACTCCATATTATTCTGCTAAGGCTCCAACCGAAAAGTTAAATCGCATGGAGTGATAGAATTTGGTAAAGTATGTCCGCATAAGTTATAGTGTTATACTGCACATATCATGGTTAACCTCACATTTTGAGGATCTTTAAAAGTGAGTTTGGCCTAATTTAACATGGGATCAGGGTCTGGTGGTGATTTGTGAGCACCACACCCACTCGGCCACTCAATGGTTAAGGGCAGTCCGTTTGGGTTCGCTTTACATCCATTTGTCACCCCTTCAGTTGTCCAGCATGGTTTGGTTTAAACTGGCTGAGCCAATGAGGGAGGTTTTTAAGTATCCCATGTCAATTCTACAAATGTATAAGTGTGAAGCCAACTGCCAACCTCACATAGAAGTCTAGAGTATCCCCTTGGCATGAGTTAACATGACTCCACAAATTTATATCAAACAGAAAGTAACATGCAGGAGGAAATGCATATATAGATTGGTCTACAAAAAGAGGACCACAATAGAAATTAAAAGGAAAAAAGAAATAGCACCTTCAGATGATACTTCTTCTGCAGTGATTGCCGAATAAGACCAGTGTATATCCCACACATCCACCAGCTAAAGAACAGACCTTCACAAATAAGGAATGCCGTCCTAGGATCAAACACAATGCCATTTAACGCTGCCGTTGCTACAGCAAGAGCAATTCCTCCCTCCACAAAAACGGCATGGCAAAGACATGCTCTGCTCCAAGGAGTATCATCTCTCAAATTCTCTAGGTTACGTCCGAACAGTACACACGGGCAAAAAAGTCCTGTCCAACCTGTACAACAGTAATATTGATCATTAAAAGAACATTCTACAGAGGCCGTGGTTTGTTGAAGCAGAAAAACTCCTTCCTCCTCGAACACATGGTAGTACAATACATGCACTGGAGACTATAGTACTTTCCAGTGTAGGCATTGGCATATTAGTCTATGCCAAACTTTCATTTGCAGTGAATCTAAGGCTATGTTTGGAATGTGGAAATTGGTAGGGAAGGAGAGAATTAAGCCAATATAAAATTAAACATTACTCCTCTATAGGAAGTTGTTAATTTTAAAGAGGTAAGAAGGTGGAAACGTGGAAATACATATATGAAACAAAACAATAATTTCTTGCTTCTTGTGGAAAGGGAGTGTTAATGTAGTAGTGGTATGTAACTTAAAGAATTCAAGGCTTTCTTTGGAATTCAGAAACCTAACAGCGTATATGTTAAAAGTGCCAAGTTACTTAACTCTTGATTTGTGTGCAAAGGGAGCACTACTTTACTAGTAGTATATAATCTAAGATTTTAACGCTTTAGCTTTCAAAATCAATTGAGACAACATTGTTCAAGTTTCTTTTATTGTGAAAACTAACAGCTCAGAACTTCAAACACTAAAAAACGGGCATCTCTGATCAATATAACCTATGAAATTAGACAGCAGTATAACTATTGACATTATTTATGCTTGTACTATTACAATCCATAACAGTTCTTTAAAATCTATTCTGCAGAAGAGAGCTTACAGCTATCCATATCTTCAGTACATCCAAAGATCCCAGTTGTCCAAGGTTCGTCTGCAGGAGGCTCAAAACTTTCAGGCAAAGGCTGCCCACATTCATTGCACTTACGAACTGATAACTGTGAAATCAATCACAGGTGATGAATAAGGATTTGTAAGCGTATGAAAAAATCATTATCAGTAAAGACATTGTATGTTAGTATTTTAAACTAAACTCTTAATAATTATCACTACAGACAAACACCATGGATTCCTACCCAACAGTTTACATGAAAATACAGAAGCTAAAATCACAAAACCACTCAAGACAACAGACATCTCGAATTTATATAGAACAAGTCATTCCTTCCTCTTCAATCCGTCCTACACAAACTGAACCTAGGGATAAAAATGTGCAGGTTGCACGAGGGCTGAAAGCAATCAGAAAGCAAAAGATCAATCTACCAGACAGCCATATGAAGCACATTTGCACCATTTCAAACATTTAAACAAGTCAATACAGCGGGAGATTGATAGTGGCAGACCTGAGGGACATCTATTGGCAGATTGAGCTCACCGGGCCTGATATCCTCGACCTGGACCTGGTCTTTCGTCAACTTCACATACCTCGACTGGTTTTCACCGTCCGCCATTAGATCTACACATTTAACCCCGAAACAAAATAAAAGAGAGAAAATCGTTGGCTTCACGGTGAGAACAATTCACTAGAAAATCAGGTTCGGCAGCAGTTTCTACCTTAAATCCGGCACTGAGAATGGCCGTTCAACAAACGGGGCCGAGTCCACTCAGGTGCAACGACTTAAGACCTAAAAGGTTCAGATCTTGCTCCGATTTGGGCGAAATTGAGGATCTAGAGTCGGCTGCTATGCTATATACTCGTCGTATATAGGGAGTACATAGTCCGGCAAAACATTTCATAACGAATTCGTGAGTCGGTTTGGGTTTAACGTTACGAGTCCCAATTCCTAACTGGTATGTTTGACCTTCACAGACATTTGTAATTTGTATACCAAATATAATTGCAATCATATAATTGCAGTCAACTAATCGTGATACCAAATACTCCATCCCTTCTCAAATAGATTAGATTATAGCCTTTAGCACAAGATTTAAGAAGGAATTAATAGGGGTAGGATAAAAGGTGTAGTGGATTGTGTGTAAAGGTAAAAGTAGGAAAGAGAATGAAAAGGTAGGAAAGAGAATAGGGTAAATGAATATATTTATTGAAAAAACTTACCAAAAGTGGAAAGGGAGACAACTAATAGAGAACATCACAAAATGGAAAGAGGGCCAAGTATTTGAGAACGGAGGGAGTACTTTTTTTTTTGCTTCGTCAAAATTCTTCTCACTCAACTACTATTACACATTTTCATTTTATTCCACTTTTGGATTTTCCAAAATAAAATAAATTTTCATTTTCTTTTTCGAAAAGATTTATGTGATTGTCATTTATTTACATTTTTCTCAATCAACTACAATTACACATTTTCATTTTATTCCACTTTCTTAAACTTTGATTCAATATTTTGCAGGACGAAGGAGGTGCTTATATTTATGTCTTCCCAAGCATGGTAATGTCTTTGAATTAAGAGAATTACACAGATTAACCCACTAAAATTAAAATAAACCTTCACATTCAACAATTTTATAATTTAAAGTTAAGAATACTAGTATTCCACCCGTACGTTGCACGACATGAGAAATTTAGATATGGCAAATGTTAATTTGGAATATACAAAGTATAAACATAGTTCCAAGTCTTAAATCATAGTTTTAACACATGAATGAGAGAAATTGTAAATAAATACTATCAAATACTACCTATGTTCTTAAATAAATGCAACACTTTGACTTTTACATTATTCACGTGTTCTACTTTGACTACGTTTTATTTATTAATGTAATAATATTATTTTATGAAAAAAATATTGTTAAACTTGTCTCATTGTAAATTTTCATAATCTAATTTTTTTAATTTTTTACTAATACAAAATCATTTATATTAATGGTCAAAGTTGTGTCTCGGCAAGTGTGAAATGTTGACCATTGCATTTATTTAAGAACGGTGGAAGTATTAGATACTCCATATTTGGCAGTCCCAAAATTATCTTTACACTTCTTAATCTGCCCATATTTTTTATTGAAATGCCATAAATATCCCTCCCCAATAATACTACCCACCCAACCTATTACTATCCCCAATAATCTACCGCATTAAACCCCAACCGCCCCACTTGCATATTCTATCCGTCCTCTGACCTTCCTTCTTCGCATATCCTCCCACCCCATATCTCACTCATCTTCGTCTTCTTCTTCACACCCCTTCTCCTTACATAGTTGCCCCCTTCTGTGTTTGTCTCCGGTTTAATGGTTGATAAAACCACCTCTACGCACACCGGCGGTGTTGAACTAGGAGATAAAGTGGAGGTCAAGTCGCCGATTGAGTACTCCGACCTCCCTCGATCTGAACCACTTCATTCAGATCTGAAAAGTGTGAAGTCCCTTCGAATTTTGGATCTGGAAAATAAGGCAAGTCTCCTCTTCATTCCACGAATTAGCTTAAATTTACTCCTACTCCTAAAAATATGCCTAATCTTCCACATGCAATGTGTTTTGCAGGTTTGGGTGAACCCAGTCATCGTTCGATTCGGTGATTGTTCCACTGAAGCAGATCCGGGATGGCGGTTGAGGAAAAAATACGGCGACAACCTAGTGAGTGACACGTTCGAATGGCTAGATGGCTTGGAAGAAGAAGGGGAAGAGGTTACCTTGAAATATTTTGCTGGTGAGGAGGCATATGGGGTTGGTGATTCAGCTGACGAATTATTTGCAGACATTCCTCCTTATACAAAGGGCTGTTTCTACGAGCGGTACTCTCTGTCTCTTTACTATCCTTGTTTTTTTTAAATAAGTGATGAGTACTTGCATGTTTGTTGCCTGAGGTGTGTATGGTGTGAAAACTAAGGATGAATTGGGGGTACTGATTATCAAAATGTTTTTGTGAAAAATGATGACTCAATGTATGTTGTTTGAAACAGTGTGTTGCCTATTGCTTATGTGATATTCTGTATGCCTAAATTGCTTGTGTGCATTGCATCAGTGTGTGCCTCAAATGTGATTACATACTTGTGCAGCCCATTTATGAATGTGTAGGAGGCCTAGAGTGCAAATCATGTTTGGCATTGACTTGCTTACAATAATCAGTGTACAACACTGATCTAGGAAGTACATCAAAAAGGTACTTTCAACAGTTTGAAGTACATACAAAAAATTGTACACCTAGTTGCATATTAATCCCTGCGTACATACAAATACTAGCAAAAAAGTTGTATTGTTCTTTGTAGATAGACAGTTCAAAATGAAGATCTTGATAATCTTCATCTATGAACTCCGCCCCTGTCACTTCACTGCTTGTAACTGCTATATTTGTTGTCATCTACCACTCCATGTGTGCTTTAGCTGTGTTATACACTTCCTGATCAATCTGGACATTCTTGGGTAAATTACCTTGCCTTTCCAATCCGTCCTTCCCAACATGTTTTAGTTTGAAGTTGTTACCTCCATTGTGCTTTAGAATTTCCTCCATTACATATTGGAAGCTTAAGAATACCTTGTCTAAGGTATGAGCTGTGAGATCATCGAATGCACTTTGTACTGATTCTATCATGCATTGATAGTCTTAGGTGCTTTCTGATCTTTCAGAGAATCAATAGCCCTAAAAACCTAAATCCAACACATCCAAATCTGGGCTATTAGGTGGTTTCCAACGCAACTCAATGTTCCAACCATCTTCTGTCCCACTTGTAACAAAATCTTGGTCATTTATGTCTAAATGAGGCCTAGCATTGTCTTGTTGTATAATGACATGTTTGTTTTCTGCATCTGGCCACTTCTCTTTAATTGCTGACAGAAATTTTGTTAACGTCATCTCTTTTGTAACTGGCCTATTGACACTCAATGTTGGCTTTGTCTCTAAGGTCCCAGCTGGCCTATTCTTGCTTGTTCTCTTTGCTTTGTCTTCATAGATAAAAGGAAAGATCCCTATCTTACCATCCCATAATACATCCCCCTGGTTTCCTATTCTAGGCCTTGCTACTGCAGCTATAAACATCACTTTTGGTATGAATTTTTTTGATTGAGTTGTTCTGTAGGGGTCCTCTTCTGTTGGGAATGTATAAAATGTTGTGGTTTCTTTTGATAAGTCGAACCACTTCTCATCTATGTGTACATGATCATAAAAATCATGAAAAGTTGGGGAAAGGGGAAGTGAGCTAGGAATAATATGGCTTAGATAGAACTGTAACCTTTTCAGCATGCCCTTATCTGTGAGAAGAGGTTTAATGGCATTAGAATGTCTTTTATTTTGTTTGCTCTTGAACCATCTCTGCACAGTGGACTTTGACACTTGCATTGAAAATGCTAAAGACCTCATATTTTTCCTTTTATGATATGAAATCTCAGACATTTTTGACAAGTCAAATGCAATTTTTTTTTCTTCCTGCAATACCTTTATACTGACTCTGCACATTTATGGGTAGCCCAGCCTGCATTTGTGCCTTTGCTTTGGCCCACAATGTGCTTACAGTTTGTCTTGAAATGCTGAACTCATTTGCTACATTTGTGATCATGCCCCTCTGAAGTTTTCCATCTGCGGCCTTTAATAACAATAGGTCTATTATTCTTCTTCGCTTTTCACATGTAAGGCTTGCCAGATTTTTTGGCTGGCTCTGTGTGTTATCCGTGTGACTACCTGGTTGCTCTTGATCTGTAGGTACGTGGGGAACTGACAGCTCCATCTGCTCTTCCTTAGGTTCGGTGTTAAGCTCAAAGGAAGGCATGTCACCTAAAGAGGTTGCAGCGGAGGGAGAATGGGGAGGCATTTCAGAAAGCTCAGAGACAAAATCTGGATGAATGAGGGGTTTATATAGGGTAGATGTAATTTTGGGGGGGAAGCTTTCTATTTTTAGTTTTTGGAGGGAAGCTGAAAAAAATCAAAGCCTCTCTCCTTAAAAAAGTGTACGAATGTGGACAGTTGGTAATAGAGGGGGTACGAATTACCCTCTCTCCTATTGTATGTTGTCAGCAATATGTAATGTCAAAGCCAACCTTTTATTTATTGCTTTTACCCTCTACCTTTTTACCTTTACAATTACTTTTGCAACAAAGGGTACAGATGGAAAGTCAACTCAAAAGTTTTCCCCACCTTAATTCTAGAGAAGTCAAAGTGTCAAACTCTTTTGGAACCGGAGGGAGTATTTAATAACCACACACTACGAAGTGTAATACATCACTCATGTGTTACCATGATGTAATTTTTAGATATTATAAATATATGGATACATAAACGAATTTACAAATTTGTATTAAGAATTAAAATATAAGTCATCGCACAGATAATTAAAATCATAAAATATTCCTTTCAACATAGCAGTAAATATTGCTGTTAGGAGAAAGAGAGTACCCATATTTTGGACAATTTTTGTACTCTATAGCAAACATGGAGGCAATTCATTCTTTTAATTTTTGTACTCCTAAGTAAAAGTTGGAATATGATTGGCTTACAGTCAAACAATACGGATGAGTTGGTCATGTTCCACAATATTTTTTTACTACCCATCCATAAAAATCTCAACTAATTAGATATCCCCAGTCAAACCAGATGCTTTGTGGGCTGGCATGAATGATAATTCACCAATTCAAGAAGCTTTCACACACTTCAACCCGACTTCACCATTAAGAGTGCCCACATTTGTTGCTCACATGTGTTTAAACACTGCCAATGGTATAAGCATATTATAGATAAAAAAATGTAAGAAAAAAAAGACATGAAAAGATGGAATGTACCTTTTAAGGTGATAACTATTCCTACAAACAAAGGATGGAGAATTCCCAAGAAAAACTTAGATGCTAGCAAAAACATCATGAAAAGCTTCAAGTTCGTTCGTCCGTGCATGCTAAGTTTCAACTTAAGTTGCCTTATTACAAAACTAGAAAGAAAAAAGTAGACAAATCGGTCAAAATAACATTTACTGAAAAGGAAAAATATACCATTTGAATCATAAAGAACACCAGCTCCAATGAGATTGTTTATACACTACAACTGCCAGAACATTTCTTGTAAGAAAATATCATCACATGGATATGAAATTAACAACAATTTCGATTGTAGACCTGCAAGACACATCATATTAATAATAATATTAATAATTGGTCTAAGTGTTCAGAAGATAGAAGAGAACTTTGACTTTTTTTCGAATTAATGCTAATTAATTAATTGATTACGAAAATAATGTTGGGTTAAAAGTATTTACCGATATACTGTTGGGATTAACCATGGTCGGGGTAAGTCGTTAAACGGTTTAGCGACTTATAAGTCGCCATCCGGTTTGGCGACTTATAAGTCGCCCAACCGTTTGGCGACTTACCCTTAAATTAAAACGCCAGGCCAAGCTACGCTACGGGCAGCGCAATGAGGACGAGCGAGGAGCGGCGAAAACAGGTTCCAAGTCCGGCGAAACTCAGGCGAGGCCACCCTATCTTGGCAATACTACTTCACTTCCATCTTCTTCAACACTCCAGGTAAACAATTATCTCTAATTTATCTCATTTTTCATTTTAGGGTTTAGAATATAGAAAATTGGATTTTGTAAATTAGGAATTCATTTGTGAATTGATTTGTTGTGTAATGTGAATATGTATGAAGTGTTGAATGTTGATGTTGATTTCATTGTTATATAATTTTTTTTGAACTTTGTTATGTAATGTAGATTTGGAGGTATGAATTGAACTTTGTTAAATTTTTGAACTTTATTAATGCTAAAAAACTCAAAAATTAGAATGTATTATTTTTTTTAAATGTTATATTTTTCCATTTTTAAGTGTGTATATATCATATAGGATTTGCTTAATATTTTGTGATGTCTATGAAATGATTAATTTGGGTGTATGAATTGTGTATATTAATGTGTACTCATGAAAGTTAAACATGTATTGTTATTAGAATATGGATTTCTCAAACTTCTCAATCGTGTGTCATTGGGGAGGGAACGTATTTGAGGAAGGTGGTCAAATACGCATGAAGGTGGTAGAAGCAGCTTTGTCATTGTTTCTCATGGTGCATGTTTGGTCGAGATGCTGCAAAAAATCCATGCAGCTACAATGATTCCTCTGAGCCGTTGTTTGCGTTTGAAAATGAAATTTCCCATGAACGGGGGAAATTACATGCTTATGCCACTTCTTGATGAGCTAGCTGTATCAAATATGTAGTTGATAATTCAGATGGAGAGTATGTCAACGCTTGAGATATACATTGAGGAATCCATATCTGACTATTCTGCTACTCCATCAACATCAAATGTTGTTGTACCTAGGCATGGTGTCAATGCAGGGAACTCCTCAAATGTTGATGTACTGGACATGGTTATAGAGAAAGAGGATAGGTATGTGCACAATGGTGCATCATTTGTGGATGGGCAGGGAAGTGATGATGATGTTGACGATAACATCATCGGTGATGACATGACAGAATCTGATGAAGGCTTTACTAGAATATATGATCTCCCTGAAGGCTTTACCGATGTGTGGATGAGTGGAGTAGGTATGAAAAGGTTTACACCCAAAGGTGAGTTTGAGGTTGGTCAACAGTTTGACAACAAAGAACAAGTCATCAATATGGTGAGCTTGTATTCTATTAAAAGCTAAGGAACCAATTTTATCGGGTGCTGGAGTCCGATAAACACAAATGGGTTGCAGAGTGCAAGAGGAAGAAGGGACGTGATTGCCCCTGGAGAATACGCGCCACAAAACACAAAGGCAACCTCGACAGCTTCACAATTGTGCATTATCTTGGACCTCATTCTGCTAGCTGCGTTGGCAACACGGACGGTACTGATCATGTTGCGATGACTTCTGATTTCATTTCTAAAGATGTGATTGACATTCTTCGCACTGATCCTTCCCTTAAAGTGCATACTATCATTGAGCTGCTGAAGGAAAAGTATTGTTATACGATATCATACAGGAGAGCATGGATGGACAAACAGAAGGACATTGCGGAAATTTTTGGCGATCGGGAGAAGTCATATTCTGAATTGCCACATTTCATGACAGCGCTCCAACATTCCAATCCAGGATATATGCAGTTTTAGAGAGTATTTTGGGCATCAAGCCTTCAATACATGGTTTTAAGCATTGTCGACCCGTACATGGCATGCATTAGGGAGTTTGTCACTGATAGGGAGTTGTGTGTCATTTCTGATCGGCATGCAGGTATAGTCAAGGCTATGAATGAGGTGGGCAGTACTTGGGAGGAGCCTTATGCGCACCATAGGCTATGTATTCGCCATCTTGCATCGAATGTGCACACTCATTTCAAAGACATTCACCTAAAAAATTTGTTTGTCTGGACCGCACGACAACATCAGGAAAAGAAGTTTGATGGTGGGTTCAAGAAGATAGGGGAAATGCGGGTGGAGGCGCGACAATTTTTGGGGAACATTCCCTTGGAAATGTGGTCATTACACCACGATGGCGGATATAGATACGGTACAATCACTTCTAATCTGGCTGAAGTTTTCAACAGCGTGATGAAAAATGCCAAATATTTGCACATCACCGCTTTGGTCCAGGTTTCCTTTTTCCGCGTTAATGCTTATTTTAATTTGTTAATAGGCGTGAGAGCAGTAAAGCAAGAGTGACTGAAGGCCACGACTACTCTCCACACATAACGGATTTGATTGAAAAGAATAGAGAGAAGGCGAAGAATCACAATGTTACTCCATATGATATAGGCCGAGGGATATACCAGGTGGAAACAGGATGTGGTGGCCGAGCGTTGGGAAAGGGTGGGAGAAAACAAATTGTCCATCTGTGGCGGCGTACTTGCACCTGTAAAAAGATGAAAATATACAAGATTCCATGCTCTCATGTATTAGCCGTGTGCAGACAACGTAGTTTGTCTTCTCATCTATTTGTGGATCCATTTTTTTCATCTGAATAATACGCCGCCACACATCAAAGAGTCTTTAAACCCATTCCTGACCGTGATTATTGGCCGACTTACTATGCACCTGAAATCGTGCATGATCCATCCATGGTTCGGGCTAAGGGAAGACCTAAGTCCGCACATATTAAGAATGAGATGGATGAAGGTCCCTGAGGAACGATTAGATGTGGAATATGTAAACAAACCGGCCATAATAGGGCCACATATGCAAAGAGATCATCAAGAGATGGAGGGGGGTCCACTGGGTAAAGTCCAAATTATAATATTCCACATTTGATAGTAACGGTGCATGAAAAAAAATAATTAGTAAAATATTAATTAAAATAAAATAAAATAATACAAAATTAAAAATTAACTAATATCCTTTTATTTTTTGTAGGCATGGAGGTGTCAGCGGATCTTGGGCCGAGTGATCGTTCTGTCCTGGCGTAGGCGTAGGCAGCAATAGCAACATCTCCATGACCAAGATGATCAAGAAGATCATGAGAACTTGTAGTTTGTCTTTTGTATTGGAGTTTTTCTTGTATACTAGATGTTGTAGAAAGAATTGACTTTATTTTACGTATTTCCACCTGTAAACTCTTTTATGATGTTATGATGTGTTCGATTATGAATATTACATGACTACCGTGTTATGAATATTGGGTTATTGTAATGTGTTGTATCTAGTTCGTAACCCCTAAATAGGAGAAATGAGACCGTGTTTATAGAAAGATATGAGATGAACAAACGAATTGGTATACCGTGTAGAGTGTCGCTGCTCTCCCTCCAGAGAGAGAGAGAGAGAGAGAGAGAGAGCAGCGGAAAACCTAATCTCTCTATCTCTGCGCCTCTATTCTCTAAAGCCTCAATCGTTAGAGTTTCCATAAGTTAACTTCCTTTTATAGGAGAAGTTGACTAACTTATGGATTACAAAGAAGCTAACGGTCTGATACACATTTGTGGCCTGTATTACACATTTAATTAATAACTACACAAATACAAAGATATTTAATTAGATTGGACACCATAAAATATTCCTAGCAGCGACTTATAAGTCGCCAAACCGGATGGCGACTTATAAGTCGCCTAACCGTTTGGCGACTTACCCCGACCATGGTTAATCCTAGCAGTATATCGGTAAATACTTTTAACCCAACATTATTTTCGTAATTAATTAATTAATTAGCATTAATTCGAAAAAAAAACTTGAGAACTTTAGATTAGTATATAAAAATAAAAAAGGCTTCTATTAACTAACCACATGTATTATATGCTATGAGTAGAAAATAAGCTTCATAGAAAGAAGATTGCCAGCTTATTAACAAAATATAGTTAGCGTTATTACCAAATACTTTTGAAAATAGCACTTTATAAAGCCCCACCATGTGGACTTTTAATATTAATAGCACTTTATAGAGTACTAGGTCACAGGGAAGCTAACATGATCGGAAGGAAACATGACAATGCTGGAATAAGACATAAGGAAACTCAAAGTTTGCCTGATAAAATGGAAATATACAGAATGTCATTAATAAAAATGAACATTGGTACCTTTGAATAAGGAAACACTAAAGGGAAACTCAGCTTAAACCAAATGAGAAAAGAAAACAGATAGGAATATATTCCTTATACACAGAATGTTTTCCAAAAGGGAAACTCAACTGAAACTAAATGAGAAAAGAAAACAAATAGGAATATATTCCTTACACACAGAATGTTTCCAAATTGTTTTCTTCACCCACACTTTTTATGTTTACAAATTACTAAGAAAACATGACACTTTCCTAATTTTATTATAAAGGGCATTTTATTTTGCATGCCTAATTAGAGAAAAATAGAGTATTTGTACCATAACATACAAGTATAGCTACTTTAGAGAAATCTCATGGCAACAATCATCTCCTTGGCATTGATTGTGCCTAGAAACAAAGGTAAATAAATTTTTGAGGAGTTCTGAGTACTTTAAGTTTCCAAGTATAATACAGTTCAGAGTTTTTTGCATCAAAGAACATGGACCATATTCCCTTATTTACTGCCTTTTCTAGAGAGTGAGTAAAGACCATTATCCATTGGTTTGATAGCTTTCATAAGTGGAGGCTGCCCCTCTATCAATTCTTGTAAAATCGGGATTTCTGTGTAAAGTCTGCGCATTTAGTTGAAATTGAAAATTCTGAGAAAATTAAGAAGACAATAAATCAGTTTTTGAGTCAATGTATTGTTCATTTCGATAGACATATAAGTTGCAGTTTTTGTAATATACTACCTTAACAGTTTATCTACAAATTCAGGTTATGAAGTGATTACTTTATCAAGTTCAGCTACAGAGCGATGTTTAACCACCCGTTTCCTATACTTTAAAGAAAACTATCAAGAAATTGAAGGTAAGGGAGTAAAAAAAATTATTATCTCAATTAGAAAAAGTATCCAACTTTCCAGCTTCATTGTGTCGGAAAGATCTAAAATGAACTGGAAAACTGATTCAATATGCACAATAGAAAATTCCAACAATGTAAAGCATTAGGAAAAGATTAAAAAAGCTAACCCTCTTAGCCCAAACTCTTCTTAGAATTAGCATTTTGAGTAAGTGATAGCCGTTATATTTACTTGTGTTTAACATAAGTATTTATAAGTATTTGTTGAAGAAAAGAAGAGAAATTGGGAAAATATCTTGAGAATTAGAGTTAGAGCATAAAACATTGTGATGAACGGCTTTTGGGACCAAAAGGATGACGTTTTGTCCATCATTTGAGTATACCTTATTGTAGAGAATTCGAAATCACTCCATTCGAATTTCATGTGAATGGTAACTCAATAAGGTACAAATGTTATGAAGACATCATGGCCAGAATAGGAAAGGAACAATACTCAATCAACCGATAAAGTCAGATGTTGCTGGTGGGATTTCAGGATGCATACCTCTCAGTGTTTTATCCATATCTGTTGATTCGATGCATAAAATCACGTCATTCAAGTTTTGTTGGATAGAAGACTTCATTATCTACAACTTTGGTGAAGGAATCATGTCCAAATTCGTAGCGGAACATCTACAAAATCCCGGTACAAAAACCGACCCTTTTTGATCCATTTCGGAGGAAGAGAAATGAAGTACATTTTTGGGCGCAGCAACCGGCGCCGGTCGGTCTTGAACCGGCGCCGGTCGGAACGCTTTTTTTCGCACAAATGAGTCTGTTTTCAACCGGGGCCGGTCGGGACACAACCGGGGCCGGTTGGGGCGATTTCTGCACAAAACAGGCCAACGTGCAAGAGGATTTTTGATGGGAAAAGGTCATCTTCCTCATTTCTTGATCAAATATTGCTCCACACCTGATTGTTGGGTTCGAATAGACTAAAAGATGTCATTCTTTAGCCTATATAAAGCTCTCAATTCATCATACATACACATTCCATTCCATAGCTTAATTCTTAGCTTTTATATTTTTGTTCTTGATATTTTCTTCAAGTTCTTGAGGAGGGAAGTTCATCCTCCGAAATCATTGGTGTTTAGGTATTATTTCCTTTGTAATTTCATGTTTCATTACATTTATTATTGTATTGTGATTAATATGAGCATTAGAGGCTAATTTCTTAGCTAAGGCTAGGGATGAACTTCTATGCCCACTAGGTGTTTGATAAAAGTTCTAAACCAATAAATTGTGATTATCCTTTATATATTGATTGTTTATGACTATGGTGTACAACATAGAAGTATGTTAAATTTAGTTTATACTTGCAATTAACGTTGAAGTCTAAACTATGAACACTAAAGGATAAACATATATAGTACCGAGAATAGAAATATATCCGGTCTTATATGATACGGGTGTGATGTCTTGATATTCAACGGGGTTTTCGGTAGATGAATGTAAGCCGTAACGGGACTTACACGTAACGAAAACCACGCTCTCGCTGCCTTAACCGGAGTTGAGAATATATTAGCGACATCGTATTCATAATTATTGGCAAAGAACTAATATTCAACCCTATTTAAGCATTTAAGTGATTCCCGAAGCCTTAGTTGTTGTTATCATTTATCTTGAACTTAAAGTTAGTTAACGATTATCTTGTTGAACAAAAAGTGAAAAAACCAAAAATATAAAACACAAATCAAAATCCCTGCACTTTATTCAATTCTTCATTTAACGTTATCTACTCTCGGACTTGAATTAAACAACGTTTCCTTGTGGATTCGACCCGGTATTTTACCGGAATTTATTACTATATTGGCACTTGTACACTTGCAAGTTTAGCCCGATCAGTAAGGAATCCATCAAATTGCTGCTCTTCGGAACAATTTTGTTATGGTAATCATTTGAAATCTATTTTACATTAATCAAGTATTATAATACATATAAGTAAAAAGAATTTTTATTTGAGAGCTTTTTCCTAAAAAATTTAGGGAAAAATAATTAAAATACCTTAAACTTTGAAGAGGTCTGAGATAAACACCCCAAACTTGTATATGTAATTTAAATACCCCAAGCTTTACATAAAAAGTTATTTTAGCACCATAGTGAAGTATTATTTCTTTCAAAAATGTAAACTTATGGTGTTATTTGCATAATTTTAAATATTTTAGCATTCATGAAGACAAAATTAACATTCTTAACTTCCATTGTGAAATAAATAATATTACCTCCAATCTATATAACTACAACATTTTTAGTTTGTTATTTTAAATTATGCAATTAACATCATAAATTTACATTTTTGAAAGAAATAATGCATGACCATGGTGATTAAATAACTTTTTATATAAAGTTTGGGGTATTTCAATTACATATGAAAGTTTAGGGTGTCTACCTCACACCTCTTCAAAGTTCGGGGTATTTTAGTTATTTTCCCCAAAAATTAATCAAGGGTTGTCGAAAATTCTGATGATATTTCAGTCATAATGAATAAAGTCACTTTCCATTGTTGCCACACAAGAAAGTTACCTTGTTCATAAAGAAGATGTTGAAATAAAAAAGACACACTGTTGGCATTCATATATCATATTCATGCATTAAAATTTTGGAGTAAAAACAAAATTAAATATATAATGGATGGAAATTAAAACAGAGTGCATCAATTTCAATATTGTATCAGGGATTACCTTGTTCGTACATAAATTAATCATGCTATGCAATACTCATCAATTGTGTTCCTCCATGAAACACGTGTAATGCACTTCACAGTTTCTGCGCCAATATGCAAAGAAAAGTATAAAATGAGACTGGTGTTAGAAATGATAATTGTTATTTGACATTAAACTTACATCATATCCAAATGTATGCTATTAAAGAACTAAGTCAAAAGTCAAGAGATTCACCTTTCTTTGAATATCTCCAAAAGCTATAACCTTGCAATCATCTAGGATATGCCCTGTTGTCATATGAATCAGATTGAGTTGATTGACCGGCCAGACTGAAAGTTGCTTCTGCTTCAAAGAACCAACCTGAAATTTTGGATTCTATTAAAACCGATTTTTTTCAACCTGAGTTACACATCAAAATGCATAGATTGTGAGTTTTATTATGCATTTCCTTCAATTGCTTCATAATGTATACACTTGGAAGTTGAGAAAAGACTCTTTAATCATCTAGGAATTTTGTCCTAAATAGATTATGAAAAATGCAACTGATTAGACACAAAAAACACAGCTTATACGACACAAAAAAAAATCAGCTTTCTGTAAATAGAAAATGATAAAACTCATTATTGAATCACTAAATAAGATCATAACACAATCTGCTATTCTCTTAGAAAGTGAGTTAGATGACCCATAAACTCTCAAACATACTACTTAATAGATGTTTAATACGAAAATGATAAAACTCATTATTGAATCACTTAATAAGGGCATAACACAATCAGCATACCCTTGTGTAGTATTTTAGGAGTACATGTAAAAACTGGTTTATAAACCATATAATAGAATGGATTTTGATTTTTTACTGAATTTAAAGAATAGACAGCCTTATCAACCAATATCCAGTAAAGATAAAAAATCACTTTGTGTATCTAGAGGTTTATCAATCTGCACTTGCATTTTTTGTTTCTTTCACATGAACCTTTTTTTAAAAGGTTCACATGAATGTTTATTTAACTGCATGTTGAAATAAATAGCCTCAATGATAAATGAAGATTTCTCTTTAAAAAGGCATAAGGAGAGGTACAAAACAGTTGGATGCACAAGGATAATTTATTCTTTCCTTTTTAACTTATACTACTGCATACTCCACAACTGTGAAATCATCTCCCAGGGACAAATTCGTAACTGCAAGTCTTTGATTTTGCCCTACAAAAGTGAAGGTGAAGCTTAGTAGTTAAGAATGTTTTAATATAAGTTAATGCCAAGAGATTAAGAATGTCTTAACATAGTTAAGAATGTTTTAACATAAGTTACAAAATTCTTTGGTAACTACAATTCCAAGAAAGTATATTTAATGTTAAGAGGTTGTAAACATAAGTTCAAAGAACAAAGCATAGATATCCAAATAAGAATCAAGAAAGCCCAAAGGGATCTGTTTAATAAAACAATAAAGCCCAAATGTTTTAAATGCATTTGTTCAAATAATTTTACTATACATTTCCTGATAGCAAGAAATATTTTTAGATGCATTTGTCCAATTCACTATGAATTTACATTTTTCAAACATAGCTTAAATGACTCCCCATCCAAAGTAAAAGTGAAAGTATGTTTTAACATCAATATTGATAAAACTAAGATCAGAAATGTAAGAAATGTCATTGAGAAATTTTAGCGAACACATTCCTTACAAAATATTGATTCAAATTTAATATCAAAATTCTAAAGTGAAATAGAGAAATTAAATAAATCAAGATAGAAATACAATGAAACTAAAATTGGAGATGTTCAATTATACATGGCTGCAAGGGTTGACGATTCTCTTTACTTATATCTCCATCTAGTGTTTCGTGAAGCTTCGGTGGCAGCAGGTGGAGAAAGTCGAAAAATGAAGGATTGGATTAGAACTAAACTAAAACTATTGACCTATATGTTACCTTTTATGTTCAGCATCCTCTGTGTCCTCATCCGCTCAATGAAAGCTAAATTTTGGTCATACAAATTCAAAATCGAAGTGGTGAGAATGAGCTTCTCCTAACGGTTTTCGAGCAGATTTTTCCCATTCTGCAAACATTTCTAATCGCAACAGGGAGGTGCGGTGATGCAGTGTGGCGATGCAGAAAAGAATTTAAACGTAAGTAATTAAGAGTCGTAAATGAGAAGAATTTGTGGATGGAGAATTGAAAAGCATGTAACTCTACAAAGGAAGTAAATGGGGTGAACCAGGAAACGGACAATTGAAAGGAAAGAATAATAAAGATGAATGTAAATGGCTCATGATAGAGAAGCCGGAAATTTTAGGGAGAAAGGATTGTGCTTTTAGGTATATAGGATTTTTAATTGAATTAAATTCAATTTGTATAAGATCAAATGAGATTAAAGCGGATTAAACCAAATAATAGTAATATCAAAACTTTATTATTATTGCAACCAGTTGAACCCATGCATGTTTCTAGAACAACCCAACAATGTAACCTACCAGGACAATAACAAATATATCATTCCTATAAAATTAACTATCATATTCCCACATCAATAAATAATTTTCAGATGTATACAAACTTTTTAGAATGTACATGAACAATATCAAAGACTAAAACACACAAATCTCTTATTTATCTATTAACTATTTCATTTGTGAGAATTTTACTACAAAAACCATAACATTTTCAAACAAAGTAGGCATAGAACTTGAATAATAAAAATTTGAGCAATTAAGTATATTACAATCATTAATTCACAACCAATAAAGAAAGAAGTGATTGTAAAACAAAATAGACACAAAACTTTTTCAAATTGTCAAATTCTACATTTCTGCACCAGCACAAAATTATTTTTGCAGTTCAATTGCCACTTCTTGAAACTATTCAATTGTCTTTATTTCATCAATTCATAGATATGTGTCTTCTTCATTAATAAATACATATTTATTACTCTGTAATACTAGTATATTAATATTAACTATTATATATATATATATATATATTATTAAATAGATGTTACATATAATATAATATAATATAATATAATATAATATAATATAATATAATATAATATAATATAATATAATATAATATAATATAATATAATATAATATAATATAATATAATATAATATAATATAATATAATATAATATAATACAATACAATACAATACAATATAATACAATATAATACAATATAATATAATACAATATAATATAATATAATATAATATAATATAATATAATATAATATAATATAATATAATATAATATAATATAATATAATATAATATAATATAATATAATATAATATAATATAATATAATATAATATAATATAATATAATATAATATAATATAATATAATATAATATAATATAATATAATATAATATAATATAATATAATATAATATAATATAATATAATATAATATAATATAATATAATATAATATAATATAATATAATATAATATAATATAATATAATATAATATAATATAATATCTATTAACTTTTATATGCGGGTTAGCGGGTGGATGGATGGAGCGGGTGACGGGTCGGGTGATGGATTGGATGAGTGTTCATCCACACCTGATCCACCCCGTTTTTCAATCCATCCGTCATCCGTTTTTCATCCATACTTTTTCGGGTTTTCATCCATATTTTCGGTTCAGGTTGACCGAACATCCACGGCTGCGGATGATATTGCTAGACCTACAGTCATCGTCCAATAAAAAGAAATCAATAAATTGGTGGAAGCTCACATTTTGAAATCTAAACAACGATTATCTAACTTTCTTGTCTAATTCACATTGATCCTCTCACATTCTCGTCATGATGTCTTCGTATAATTTGTAGTTCATTAAGTTATCTTCCATCTCTCACATTGATCCTCTCACATTCTCGTCATGGTGTCTTCGTATGATTTGTAGCTCATTACGTTATCTTCCATATGGATCCTGACTGTTTGATCTCGTACTTGATCACTGAGCTTCCTTGACTTCAAAATCACTCATTTAGTGCCTCATGGACCTTCAATAATTCTTAATAACTCCCAAATGTGTCTCGAGTCCTCCTGAATAATTCTCATATGCCGATGTCGAGCTCAATCCCCTGATTTTAATTCTAAAAGCACCTAATGAAAACCAAAATCCGGTAAACTATGAGTTGAGCTAATTAGGTGCTTTGTGACACATTTAAGCTAGGAAAACTAATAAAAGTCAACCCCATCACGTATCATATGTGTCTCGAAATATGAACTTATCAAGTCTAGCCATTATTTTTTGCTAGCTCTACTTTTCTTCTTTGACTTACGTCCTTTGTCGGCGCTTTATTTTTCATGAACGTTTTATTATTTAATTAAACTCTGGTTCGGTAAATAAAATGATGGAGAACTGGCTTGTCCACCCTCATATATAGGGGAGAGCACAGGTCAGGTTCGGGCGGGTTGGGTCTACGGACATCAAACTCGCGTAGTTTGGATATCGATTTTTTCGGATATTAGAAAGTCGGATAATTTCGGATATTGGTTAGTTCGGTTATAGTTAAAACACATTGAAATTGCATCATTAGTTCATTCATATGAACTGTCAAAGTACAAAATTACTAATAGAAAAAAGGGTTGGTTCATCTTGAACCCAACCCACTGAGTTGTTTGCATATTTACAAACTAAATTACTTAGCAAACTAAGCATAAACTAACTAAGTATTTAAATTACAAACCAAACACCAAAATAACTAAGTAATTAGACAGTACTTTGCCAAAAAAAATAGTATTTCCATAGTTTACAAAGCATATCAAATAGTGCAAAACCAAGTCTCCTCAACTCCATCAGTTTCCACTAGACCACTACTCCAAGTCATCTCAACTCTTAAGCCTCCATATATCATCAATGAATAATGCATAATCACGAATCACAATGCACAAAGTTATTACATTTTGGTTCAAATTGCTTCTTGTCATTTCAAAACCAATTGGGGGCATCCAAAGTAGATGGTGGTAGGTATAAGCCATCTCATTATGTAAAGATACATTGGAGACCAAATCCAAATTACTACCAACTTCTCCTAATACCAACCCAATCTTATTTCAGTATATGGTGGAAGCTTTCATCATAACCAAAATGGGGCAAATGAAGAACCAGTTAAGTTGTCAGGAAAAACAAAGGGGCAAATGAATAGTACCAGAATTTGAATAGGGGTTGTGGGCAGTGGAAGACATCCAACACCAACACTTCCAACACCTATTGTTAGTCACCTTGGTAAATCATAAATGAGCAATAGAAACAATGTTGACAACGTGTCAAAGCTTCCACTATTTTAAGAATCAATAAACTTGTATAAGGGTATCATTATTCTCTACAATGGGAGCTTCCCTTGCAGGTTCCTGGCTTAGAGGAGGCTCACCAAATACAGACATGGTAACACTATCTTGACCATCCGTCTATATAAGTAAATAAGGAATTGAGCTCACATAGGTAGATTAGGCTTCTACCCTTAAGCTTCCACATTTTTATTCTTTAAGTTCATAAGTTCATAAGGATGAAGTTTGGAACAATCAGCAAGCTGATTTACAGAAGAAGTTAAGCAGTAGGCTTAATTCTTCCCTACAGACTTAGAAGGACCAATTGACTCTTACTACTCCTATGAGTGTTAGAGTCACAAAGGTAGCTTCTTTTATATGCAACAAATAATAGTGGCTTCAATTGTTTACCTTTCATATACCTTTCTCATATGCATACTGAAACACAAGGTAGTGAGGCTCCATCATCATTCACATATGCATAATCATACATTACGCAATAGGCATACAACTTTAAGAATTCAGAACAAGCCTCAGGCTCCATCATCATTCACATATGCATAATCATACATTAGGCATACAACTTTAAGAATTCAGAACAAGCCCCAGGCTCCATCATCATTCACATATGCATAATCATACATTAGCCAATAGGCATACAACTTTAAGATTTCAGAACAAGCCTCACTCCATCATCATTTACATATGCATAATCATACATTAGGCATACAACTTTAAGAATTCAGAACAAGCCTCAATCCATCATCATTCACATATGCATAATCATACATTAGGCATACAGCTTTAGGAATTCAAAACAAGTCTGACTCCATCATCATTCACATATGCATAATCATACAATTTAGTACTCAAAATTCATATATAGGATACTTAGTCAGTGAGGAGCAAGGATTCATATTTCACCACAACTTAGAGACAACAACATATTATTAAGCATGAACACATCAACATCATCATAGATTCATAGTCACTCGTCAAATGTATAAGGGTATGAAGCATGAATTACATCATCAACATCATCATACTATCAATTTATCAAACATTCAAATACAATCATCATCTAGGTCATTTGCTTCCACAAATCCACAATAGAATTACATATTTACATCATTTATATAAACCAATTAAACCTTACATTAACACGGTAACACATAACAAATTCACAATAAAACCGTAGATATCAATACCTCAGAGTCAGAGACGATGCGATAGCCTACAAACTTTGGAATGATCGAAGAACGATTTCCACCGATTAGGGTTTCAGCATGACTGTGTGTCTTTCTGTGTGAGAGCTTCCACCAAAATACCAAATAGAACTATAGGATTCTCAATTCTCAAGTCTCAACTCTCAAGTAGTTAAGTGTAATTGAAGAAGAAAATCAAAGACCGGGAGAGGAGAGTAAGTTCTGAACAAGTGAAGAGTGAAGACAGAAGAGAGTTAGAGAGAGGATAGAGGGAAGAGTAGAAGATAGATCGAAGAGGCGGATAGGGTTAGGCCGAGTAGAAGAGTTATACGTATGTATATATATATATAATCCAAAACGACGCCGTTTTGGTGTTTTGGATTTTCGGGCGGATCGGGTTAGGGTTTTATAAACCCTACCCGCAACCCGGTAACTGTCCAAGCCCATGAAATTTTTCGGATATGGATAGTCGGATCGGATATCCATATCCATTCGGATAAACCCCGAAAAAAATTTGGGGGTTTTCGGGTCGGTTTATGCTCAGCCCTACTCATATATGATGGATTTGTAGGATGTGTTAAAATAATTGAAGCTATGGCTTGTTTTGAATGAGTTAAATTCCTTAAATTGGTGAATATGATTAAACATGAAATAATTCTAAAATACACTATTAATAAAATAACAATATGTATATGAAACAACTAAAATTGTACTCTTAAAGAAAGTCTAGCAATATGTATTTTTTCGCACAATTTCAGTGTGAATTAAAAAACTAATGGCCTATTTACTAACATAGATATTTTCCAGTTTTCTTTTTCTGTTTTCCGTTCTCTAATTTTCTGTTTTCATTTTCCAGTTTTTCTATCTCCAATTTTCTATTTTCATTTTTTAGTTTTCCATTTTCAAATCTGAGAACATGTTCATAAAAAAAATTCACCCGATTCTGTGACCGACTAGAAGGTCGAAAGTAGTTGAGTAGGGTACTACCCAAGTAGGGTACCAGGTCCCACATGTCTCGAACCGAACCTAGTAAAAGCCAATTAGGGTACCAGGTCCCACATGTTGGAAAGTCGGGACCGAAATTGGCCAGTCCCAGTCGATCTCAACGGTTAGTTTGACGAATTCTTTTCCCATTTCCCTATTGGTTGAGAACTCAACAATTTTTTTAAAACTCTTCATCATAAAAATGTTTTCAAAAAACTGAGACCAGACCGCATGACATTGACCGGCCCGGATAGGGACGGATGGGTAGTTGACAGGACTGGCCCGAGACCGCCCGGTTGTCGATTAGACCGAACACAGACCGTCAAATCATTGGCCAGACACGATGGGGATTGTCGGGTGATTGGTCAAACCGGACGGAGACCGCTAGGTGGTCGACCGGACAGGATGGGGACCACCGAGTCATTGACAGGACCGAACGGGGACTACCGGGTCGTTGACCAGACCGGATAAGACGAGATTACCCAATCGTCGACCGGACCAAACAGGTATCACCTGGTCGTGGACTGGACCAGACAGGGATCGTCGAGTCATCAACCGGACTGGACAGGGACTGCCGGGTCGTTGACCGAGCTGGCCAGGGGCCGCCAAGTCATGGGCTCGACCAAACAGAGACCACCGGGTTGTGGACCGGACCGGGCAGGGATTGCCGAGTCGTCAACCGGACCGGGGCGGGATTGCTCGGCCGTTGACCAGACCGCACGGGGACCGCCGGGTCAATGACACGATTAGATCGTTAGGTCGTTAACTAAACCAGATAGAGAATTTCGAGTTATTGACCGAAACGAATTGGAACTCACATCAGAGAGACCAAATCCACCACTAGGCGTAAGTATGCAAATTCATTGCAACAGCACTGTAGCGTCTGCGTTTTCCAAATTTGGAAAAGTAGAAAAAGTCACGTCTCCAAATCTTTAAGGAAAACAGAGACATAACTCATATTTTTTGTTTTAGAAAACGATTTGGTAAACGCATTTTTGTTCTCTTTTCTCCAGTTTTCAAGCAATTTTTTTGTTTTCTATTTTCGTGAAAGCTGGAAAATATCGATCTTTGTTAGTAAACAGCCCTACAGGCCATAATCTTAGCGGGCCAGTTTTTATTTTTTCACCCGGTTATATGACCGATTAGAAGACTGAAAGTACGGTCCCAGTTTGAAATCAAACCTAGTATAACCCGAGTAGGGTACCAGGTCCCACGTATAGGAAAGTCGGGACCGAAATCGGCCGATCCCAGTCGATCTCAATGATTAGTTTGACGAATTCTTTTCTCATTTCCCTATTGATTGACAACTCAACGGCTCTTTTAAAACTTTTCACTTTAAAAAAATGATTTCAAAAAACCGATACTGAACCGTTGGGTCATTGATCGACCCGGACAGGGACCGTCGGGTCGTTGACGAGAGTGGCCCGGGACCGCCTGGTTGTTGATCGGACTGAACACAAATTGTCAAGTCATTGGCCGGACAGGACTGGGACCGTCGTGTCATTGACCGAACCGGACAAGGACTATCGAGTCGTTGACAAGACCAGATCAAATCCGGGACTGCCTGACCGTCAATCGCACCAAACAGGTACCGCCTGGTCTTGAATTAGACTGGACAGAGACCGTCGGGTCATCGACCGGACCGGATAGAGACTGCCGGGTCATGGACCGGACTAGACAGGGACCGCCGAGTCATGGATCGGACTAGACAGAGTCTCGAGAATTGAAGGCAAAAGGCAATTCATTAAAGTGCGGCAATTGATTTAAGAGAAATTACCCAAAATAGGACTAAAACGTTTGTATATTCCAAAATAGGACTATCATGTTTTTATTCCCAAAATAAGACTAATTACTGCCATGTTTTGACAGTACCAGACTTTAAACATGACAGTATTCTCCAAACTTGACAGTATTCTCCAAACTTGACAGTAATTACTTATACTTTAGGAATAAAAACATGATAGTCCTATTTTGGAATTTTCAAACCTTTTTAGTCTTTTTTCGGGAATTTTCCCTTGATTTAATAGTTGGGCTGTTGTGAACCCAGCATAGCTCTTTCAATTTTTTACGAGTTTGCCATGTGGGCCTACCAAGCTACCATGGCGAAGGATCAGGTGACCTATCTACTACCGAAAAGGAATATACGCTGCGAGCAGGGAATTATACTTTCTCCGTATGCGAATATCCATTTCGATCATTCAAAGCTCGAAGCCGGCATGTGAAATGAAGAGTATGCCCTTATTGTACTGTACAATTCCCCATTGCCCTCTCCATTTAAAATTACTTGATTACCCTGCCATAGTTTTAAAAGAATACATACATACGGAGTGTAATAATAATATAGTTATAATAATACATGACCCTATTCTATGGACTTTCTTTAATCAAAACCAAACATTCTTCCTCCTTCCCATTTAATCAAACAGGATAAAATCTCATCCAATCAAATCCAAATCAATTTAAATATCCTTCCCTCTGTCTCAATTTCCTTATACCATTACAATTGAATGGTGATAAAATTAAAAAATATTTCATGATAAAATATATATTAAATTTAACATTTAAAATTTACATATTTAGAAAGTATAATATACCGAGTGTTATACCGGATAGAAGAACCAAATCCATAGAAACTCCGATGAATAAGAGTACAAAAACTTTAAAATTTCAAATTAGGAGTATTCTATTTTCTCTTAATAAAAGTAGTTATTTTCATAGCTTGGATAATAATCTCAGTTACTACATTAATACAGTCATATCTTTGTTTTTGCAAGATTTAATACAATCATATTCATGCCTGAAAATGTCAAAATATTATACTATGATGATTTAGATGAGAGTGCAAGTAATTTTATCCTATTTAGCCATTTAGGAAACGAATAATACTTCTAGTGTGAACTCCACATTAATTTTACTTCATTTTTGGATAATTAAATAAGAGTCATTATATGGTGTACCCCATTTTGGGTACCCATTTGTATCCCCTTATTTGTGTGGTTCACAAAAGGTCATTCATAAATGAATTGTCTCATTTATTATGATTGCTTTTGGGAATCACGCAAATATGGAGTAAAAATGGGATATCCAAAATAGGGTACACCTATTATTTTTCATTAAATAATTGTACTTCACTAATCGACACAAATGAAGTACTATACAAGATAAAACTGAGTTATATAGATATACTTCATGTAGATTGCTTATGTTCCCTCTTAGCTTGAATCAATTAGAAAGTATAAACATAATAAATCATCGCACTGTTCGGAAAATTTGAAACTCGACCAATTCAGATAAGACTAAATCAAGTCAGATTAAAACATTTTAGTTCAATTAAAAGCATCATAATGATCAATCCTACCATCGATTTTGAAACATCATATTCTATCAAACTTTGAAAAAATATGTCCTTATTCAAGATGATTGTGGTAGGTAGTGATACCACATATTAAAATATTGTGATAAGTCCATTATTTTTTTCCTTTTTTGGTAATATGCTAATTTTTCACCATTTCGTCATTATTAGTTGAAACTCTAACATTTTAATTTATCAACACTTTTTTTATTGATATTGATACAGTATCCATGTATATTTCAATAAAACTTTAGTGTTGATATGTGAAGTCAACATTACCATCGGGAGCACATTACTTGAGAGCAATAACGACTAAATCAAATGTAAACGTAGGCACGTAGCTATTGCCTATAGTAAAAGAAAAAATACTCTTTATAACGTAACTATCCTTCAAATGCTTACCATATAAATACACTAGCTTAATTAATTGGCAATGCAAAACAAAAAATTACAGATGACTTGCAATGGTTTATTGTTAATGTTTATTTAATTACTACGTATAAAATTGAAAGAAAAAAAATTTTAGCTCAAAAAAGTAACACAATAGACTACATGTGTGAACTGGGCAGCCAAGTCTGATCTCGTGTAATCTCAATATATTTTATAACTATCCATATATGGTCTGATTTGATTTGATTTTGACGATTTGAAGATAGAAAACAATCTAATTAAAAACATCATTTTTAGATAGATAGTGTTCGTAGTACAAGTTGCTCAATTCGAATCTCTCAATGACAGTTATTTTATCTGTACAAGTAGCTGAGTCGGTGGAGCGAAGAAAAAATTAAAACATTAACTAAAGATTGAAACTTATAACGATCATGTTAAGGTTAACTCATTTGAGCCGGTTAAATCATAGCGACTTACCGTTCCCGAATTCCTTTGTATAGTGGAGTACAAGTTGCTCAAACAGGGGAGTAAAAGTAATACGGTAGGGGTGTAAATGTCAATGTCAGCCTTACCGGCACATAAAAAGTCAAGATCCTTATTATAATCGCGAGGGTATTTGCGGTAATATGAACCGTCCATATTCATTAAAGGTTAGCTTTATATGAGACCTCCATATCCAGGATGTTCGCTCTCGTCTTCCTGGAAGAAAAAAAGCTTCTCAAAGTCTAAGACCTCTTCTCTGGTGTATACATAAATAATCTAATACACACATAACAATATTACTCGTAATATATAGTGTGAGAATCGGATCAAACGTAACAGTGGGAGAATACGGCACTAAAATAAGGTTTGCTGCTTCTTATCTCATTCATTCTTCTCTTCCTCATCAATTTCCACTTCAAATTTGAGGTATTCCAGTTGTTCTTTGATTGGGATTCGGCATTAAAAATCATGTTTTGTGAACGGATTCCGTCTTTTTTATTGGATTTTTAATATTTTATCTGCGGGAAGTTAATTTTCTGCAGGAAATATTTGTTCTGGTGTTAAATGGTTTATTATTGGTCAGATTCTGGGGATAAGGTTTGATTTTCGTTATCATTTTAATTAACTTCAAAACTGAAACTTTAATTTGTTTTGCAGATTCATGCTTTTTTGGCTGAACCCAAATGCCCAATAGCCAAGGTTGTCGACTTGTCGGTCGGAGTTTTTTTCTTAGGTGGGAGTATCTTTCTTTTTCTTACTTACTACGGAGTAATTACTATTACCTCTTAAAACTTACGGAGTACATAATTTGGAAATGTGAATTATCTGAGTTTTTTTTTTTGTCAAAAATTATCTGAGTTACATAATTCTAAAATAATAAAATGCATAGCCTCAGTCTCCGAAAATGAGCTTAAAAACTGGCCTACTTTTGGATACACAATCAAACGAAATTGCTCCATAAAGTCCATATGGGAGTAGTATATAAATAGAGTGGGCACATGAGAATAGCTATATTTTCTTATCAAAATATGACTTTTTTAGTTTTATTAAAAATATAAATTCTCTTAATGAGTCATACCTCAGGAATAAAAATCATGAAATTATTTATGAACTTTGTTTATGTTTTACTCTTATTTAGAAATTTTTCTATTTAATCATAAGGAGGAGTATTACATAAAATAGCGTTTTTTTGAGATAGATTCTATGGTATCCTTAAGATACCATACCTTTGTCCACATGGACCAATCAGAATGATGTAGTTGAATTATTTAAATCTAAATTAAAAATGATGTAATGATTTGAACCAATCAAGTGAGTGGTAGGTACGATACTCCATTTTTTAAATGGGTACCGGAGTTGTCACCTTTTTCTGATACCATTTTTAAAAAAATTAAAATAACGTGTTTTCACCAAAATATAGCAAATATTTGCAAAAAAATGTTGTGCACGTCTCACTAGTTGTGACTTGTGATGGTTAAATAATTGGTTTTTAGTGCATACTTTATTTTCTTACTTTGAAAAATATATTTAATCTATCAATGAAGAAGATCCTCATTCACAAAGCGACATGGAGTGAGATGGATTTTGTTGCGTTGTGGGTTAAATTTTTCGACTTGTTTTTTCGGTTTCACGTTTAATCATTTTCATGCACTTAATCTGATCGGTTAAATTGTACAAGTATTCCGTATGAATTAATTACGCACCATTAATGTTTAAAATTAAGTGAGATGGAAATTAATAAAGTTCCTGCCCGTTTTAAAAGTTAAAGCCTTTTCCCCTTGTGCTTGAGAGTTGATATGAAATGAACTCTGATTTTTTTTGAGAGTGAAATGAACTCTGATTTTGTTGATATCATTTAAATGATTGATGTTATGAAAAGATTAGAATTACTGAATCAGTAATATGGTATCAAGTATCAACCCATTTGAAGCTAAGAGTTGGCACATCTTGTAAAGAAGTTACTTTTCTTTTATTAAGTTCCTAGTTCATTCCTAGAGTACAAGTTACTGGGGTTTTAGAAGAGTGTTCTAACTTCAGGGGTAATTTGAGTTCTAAGATAAAAATTTCATTTTGAAGGACACTATAAATGCCTAAATTATACTCCTCATCTCATTAAATGACTATGTTTGTCGGGAATATGAAATACTCCGTAAGATATTAAAAATTGTATGCATTATTAAATATCAGATTCATCTTAAAAGGTTAATCTAATAGGAATAATCAAAGTCTATTTTGGCTTGTTGTGCATTTATATACGAAGTATTCTTTTTAGAATTTTGTCTAATCATTCTGTTTGCAACTTGTCTCAGGATTTTATCATTCTTGGATTCATAGGAGAGCAACTTTTTTCAAAATTTATATCCTATAATGGGATCTCTTCTGGCAGAGAGAAAATTCAAGACACCACTAGGAATACAGTTGTTTAAGTGTCTAAAGAAGTCGCCCATCTCATACAAAACATATCAAGCAATTGTTCTAATAGTTACATTTCTGGCATACGCGGCGTACCATGCTACTAGAAAAACTACCAGCATTGTCAAAAGCGCTCTTGATCCTAAATCATCCGATTTAGGCATGAAATCTCCACGGCTAAGATGGGCGCTTGGTAATGGTTGGTTTCCTTTTAACGGTAAAGATGGAACGGAATTGCTAGGGGAACTTGATGTGGCGTTCCTTTTTGTATATGCACTAGGGATGTATTTCTCAGGGCACGTAGGTGATAGGATGAACCTTAGGATATTCTTAACAACAGGAATGGTCGGAACTGGTCTGTTCACTGGACTTTTCGGCTTTGGGTATTGGGCGAATATCCATAATTTCTATTACTATTTGACCGTCCAAATGCTGGCTGGGTTGTTCCAATCCACGGGCTGGCCTTCGGTGGTTGCGGTTGTTGGAAATTGGTTTGGGAAGAAGAAGAGAGGGCTTATAATGGGGATTTGGAATGCCCACACGTCAATCGGGAACATAACCGGGTCATTGATTGCATCCGTTTTGTTGAAGTTCGGGTGGGGTTGGTCATTGGTTATTCCCGGGATTTCTATCACCTTCACTGGCTTACTTGTGTTTCTTGTATTGCCCGTGGACCCTGAATCGGTTGGGGCTAGTGAAGATGAAGACAATATCCACTCCCTTGAAAAGGAAGAGATGAAAGTAACATTACAACCTCTTCTGAGATCAGATGAAGTGGAGAACGAATCTGCTGTGGGTTTTGTTGAAGCTTGGAAGATCCCAGGGGTTGCACCTTTCGCCCTTTGCCTCTTCTTTGCAAAATTGGTGGCCTATACTTTCCTTTATTGGCTTCCTTTCTATATTAGCCACACAGGTATGTTTAACCTTTATTACCTATGCTATAATCCTGATTGGTTAAGAGCATCTCCAATGCTACAATGTGCACGGTGCACATGTGGCATGAGAGAGATAGACACAAAAGATTGATTTTATGACATTTCTCTCTCCGTCTTTCCACGATCTTATGTGTCTTTGGTAAGTTTTTACCTGCAATGTCAACCACAATGTCTAGATGTAGACATTGTGCTTGACATTGTGAAGAAAAACTTACCAAAAGGATATAAGATCCTTCAAATAAGGAGAGAGATATTTTATTTATTGTTCTTTCATTGGCTATCTCTCATGCCACGTATGCACTGATAACGTTTTAGCATTGAAGATGCTCTAAGCTATTGGCAAAACCAATCAGGTTATTCAGGACCTAAATATGGAAATAAAATGTGTACTTGAAAAGGACAGTCTAGTGTCTAGGACGTTGAATTTTTACCATCATGTTTTAGGTTGGAAAATTGCAACAACCATTCTTGATGTACACACCTTTGTACACACCTTTGTACACACCTTATACACACCATGTTTGTGAAGCTTTTATATTGTCTGTGAATCCGGTTCACAGACAATATTTTGTTTGTGCAAAACATTGTCTGTGAATCGATGTTCACAGACAAAAAAAAAGCTTTCACAGACATAGGTGTGTACAAAAGTGTGTATAAGAGTGTGTACAAACATCATTTTTGCCTAAGTTATGGGATTGATTTTGCAATTTGGTAACTTAGGGCAGTGACAATTCTACTCGGTTGGCAATTTTGGCTGAGTAACTTTAAATAAAAAGTAAAATTTGAGGACCTTTTTCACATCACATGACTTCATTTAATTCCTTTTAAAGAACTAGATTTAATCTTATTTTTAATCCTACAAATATGACACTTTTTGTTTTTATCTTTACAAAATGCTTTTTCATCCCTACAATATCATGTGTGAGAGGTCACATGAGAGAAAATCACAAAAACATTGAATCAAAGGAGTGCTTGCAGAAAATTAAAAAAAAAAAACTTTTCAGCTGTTGTCTTTAAAAAAACTGAAATTGGTGTTTTCAAGTATCAGCTTCTACTTAAATTAATCATTTAAAAGTTGAAAAAATGGAAGTAGATTGAGAGGTGCTTTAAACTGATTTTCACTTTTTCTATTACACAAAAACACTTATTTTATCAAACACTACCAACTTTTACTTTTTCATAATCACTTTTTTCTCAAACACTACCAACTTTTTCATAATCACTTTTTTCTCAAACACTATCAACTTTTACTATCCATCACGTTTCCCAAAATCATTTTAAAAAATCACTTTTTTAAAGTATAAGCAATCGCAAACACTCCCTAAGCGGAATCCAGTGAACAAGGTTCTTAAAGTACTCATTTTCCCGAGTTACTGGAATAAAATTGTTACTTAGGTTAAAATGCAACCCATCAAGTTATTAGACTAAATCTTTAGCTATCCCTTCAAATTTAAGACATTTCATTTGTTCTATTAATTAAAACATCAAAATCTCTTGTGACATTGTAGCAATCGACGGGAGGTACTTATCTAACGAGGAATCGGGAAACTTGTCAACCTTATTTGATGTCGGAGGGGTGGTTGGTGGGGTCCTAGCCGGCTACATTTCTGATCACCTCAATGCCAGAGCCATCACAGCTGCAACCTTCATATACTGCTCCATCCCAGCTCTCTTCTTGTACAGAAACTTTGGTGATGTCTCCATGTCCATGAACATTCTTCTGATGTTGATCACTGGCATGTTTGTGAATGGACCTTATGCGCTGATAACAACCGCAGTTTCAGCTGACTTGGGAACACACAGCTCGTTGAGAGGAAACTCAAGAGCACTTGCAACGGTCACCGCCATTATAGATGGAACAGGCTCTATTGGTGCGGCAATTGGGCCTTTGTTAACGGGCTACATATCTGCTAAGAGCTGGAATGGCGTCTTCACAATGTTGATGGGGTCTGCTCTAGTTGCAGGGTTGTTACTAACTAGATTGGTTGTGTCTGAGGTTGTTGATAAGATTCGAAATTCCACTAGTCATAATGAGCCGAGGTTAAACTCTTGTGTCAATGATGTGTAAGAATACTTTCAGAAAATGCAAGTAAATGGGCCACTTAATTTTTATCAAACCGACCCTAAGCTTGTCTCAAGCAGCATGGTGATAGTGTAGTGTAAATAAAGAGTTAAGATTTGATATCAAGACTTTATCAAGTGTTGTTCAAGTGTTGTCCTGAAGGGAATGAGAAGATGAAAGATGTAAATCATAATTATGAATGCATACTAGTTTGCAACAAGATGCTTGAATTGTCAAAACTATTCTCAGTAAATTTTAGATTTTAGGCTAACTGAGAATCGCTGTCAATTGTAGATGAACTGGTGATTGTACATTTTTATGGTGTCCAATAATAGTGCTTTGAGCCTTCAATACTGGAATATTCATTGTTTTTAGCTAGTGACAATAAATGTTTAATACATCATCTTGTTTCTTGAGTGAATCGATTGCAGATAGCTCTGTTATGGCATTATCTGTCAATCTCCAGTATCATCAAATTAAGCAAATACATCAAAATGAAAACATTAAGTTATATGCTAAGGTTCTTTTAAGTTATACGGAGTAACAACTTCCTTGACATTTATTTATCATTATCTTTTTAAACATGCTTTTTATATCACAGATTTAATCGATTTTGTTTCCAAAGTAATATTGTAATCCAGAATGGTCCTTAATTTTTCTACCAAATTGGGAATAGTGTTAAGTGGGACCATAAATCTGGAATACTTAGGGTCCGTTTGGATGGATGTTTTTTTACTGAAAAGCAGTAGGCTGCTGTTTGAACAGCTTGTTCTATACAGAGTATTTTGATAAATAGTTTAAAACTGAATAAAAGATCTGAAATATCATACCATCATATATTAATCTTTCAATTTGTTATATACAATCTCAAATATTTATCTCATGCGTAGTATAATATTACATTGCACAACAAGACCTTGATCCAGAATTTTTTAATGGAGTTAGGAAGTGATAGAAACGCCACAAATACAGGTTTTTAAGAATTAAAATAAGAGCCATTATTTTAGTGATGAGAGGGTGACAACTTACTGTGCCTTCCATTTCTTTTCGGGTTGAGACTTCTTTGTCACTTTCATAAAATTTGCATTTAGTGATAAGAGGGTAACAACTCTACAATCTATCAGAACTTTGTTTTGCCCACAATATAATTTCTTTCTTTCTTTTCACTAGCATAAGAATTTTGACCTACTCCACTACTTTAATGGCTCTTATTTTTAATCTTCAAAAGAAACTGTGTTTGTGGTACTTCTATCACTTCCCAACTCTATCCAAAAATTCTTAATCAAGTGATTAAATATTTGACATTGTATAAAAGAAATTGAAAGTTAATATATGATGGTATGATATTTTAAATCTTTTATTCAGTTCTTAAACTATTTATAAAAGATATAAAACAAACTGTTCAAAACACTTCTCTTCAACATTTGTCCAATACTTCAATACACTCCAATTTGGAGGGTTAAAAACTCACCTATTGAGGTGTTAGGGAAGTTTCCCCTAACAATTTTAAACACTTGTTAGCACTCCATTTTTTTTAAATATCTCTTCCAAACAAGTGTGCAGACCAAAACCCTTCAATACTTCCATTGCTAACACCTTTGAACACTCCATCCAAACAGGTCCTTAAGTCCTCCAGAAGCCTTTCTCTTAAAACCCCACCATCCAAACGGGCCATAACTCATAAGTGAAAATATGTAAAAATTGTCTTATAGTTAAAAGAAACATCAAGCTGCGCGTTTAGCTTCACAATATTGTCACTACTAATTGTAACCATCATTCCATGGAAACAATATCTCTCCCTTCCTGTTGGAAGTATAAAGAAAAAGACAAATTACATTGCCCAAATTCACTAATTCAGAACTACAGTATGTCAAATTAGAGCCAAAGCTTGCAACTTTATTGCAGCAATTGGCATAAAAAACGTCAATGAAAAAGATTAATTAATATGTCGAACAAGGATAAACATTAAAATTTATGAAATTTCAAGATCTTCCCAGAAGTATTTCTAGTTAATTGCAAATTCCAAATACACATTTGAGTATGTAAAAAATACAGTAAATAAACCTGGTATTAGAAAACCCTAGGGCTAATCGCCGGGTTTTGGGGGCTTCCGGTACTTCTCTTCGATGACTTTAGCCTGAACCAAAACGGCCTCAATAGTTTTCCGAATGTTTGGAACATTGTAGTTCTGAGCGATGTATATTCCGCAGACTGTTCCAGATATGAAGACGAAATTTCCCCTGATTATTCCCATCGTTTACCGGAGGCTCTGTAGAGGCAAAGCTGCAACGGCGACTGTCTTCGAGCACCGCAAAATTAATCGCCGCCGATGAGCTAAATATAACTCGGTTTATACCTTGGGCATGTTTGGATTTCGCGTTTCAATCAATATGCCAAACTCAAACAAACTCAAAACATGGTAAATTGTAGCCTATTATTCTAAAAGCAGTAATTACTCCAAATAAGATTAAAAGTATGACACAAACTTAAAATATGACTTATTATCTTTTTCTTTTCAATATAGGACCAAATTAGTCCTATTGCAAACATACCTATTTTTTCCTTCCATTTATACCTTCCTTTAAATATGAATTAATTAAATATTTAATTAATAATAAATTCGAAAAAAATTCGAAAAATCGTTGAAAAATAATTAAAAAATTTATAAACTATTTATAAAATAAAAAAATAAAAAAACTATTTTTTTTATTTTTTTTTATTTTTTTTAAAAAATAGTAAAACTCCATAAAAAACAAAAAAAAACATGGATGCCTTTCCCACCGCCTGTACTACCTCCTTGCACCACCATCTCCGGGCGGTGAAAAATGCTATTTTTCCTAAAAACTGCCATTTTTTTTTCGGAAAATGTCAAAAACATGACATATTTCTCTATGAGAATGCCAACATTTTCATTGTTTTCTGCCATAAATATGGCATTCGTAATGAACTTGGCATTTTTTCCCCGGTGGCTGGAGGTGGTGGTGCAGAGGCGGCAGAGGCGCCGGTGAATTTTATTTTATTTTTTTGAGTTTTTTATTTTTATTTTATTTTTTTTGAAATAAATAAATAAATAAATTATTATTATCGAAATATTTTTATTAGTTTTTAGTATTTTTTACGATTTTTTATTATTTTTTATTACTTTGTTATGAATTAAAACATTTCAGTAGCTAGAAAGGTATATTTGTCCAAGACACACATATATTAGTCCTGTGAAAACATAGTTTAGTTTTGGTCCTATTTGTGCAAAGTGGGTGACTTTTAGTCCTATTTTGATAATTAACCCTTCTTAAAGTTATTACTAACTAGAATAACAACTTGTTTAAATGATCTTTTATCATGATGATTGGTAATGTGTAATTTTGTTTAATAAAATATAGTACAGTTTAAGAGCCCGTTTGGTAATCAAAATATTTTGCGTGTTGAATTGTGTAATAATAAGAAAACTTAACGGGTGCAAATTCAATCTAATATCTAAATTGAGGTCCTAAATCTAATTTTGTAATACTCGGCCAAAAAAATCTAATTTTGTAATACAATATCATTTCTCAAATTTGTATTAGAAAGTACTACTTCCGTTGGGACCAGCCTATTATGATATACTCCCTCTATCCCGAAATTAAGTTCCCGATTTGACCTACACACATATTTATGTAAGAATATAAGATAAAGTTTTGTTTTGAGTTTCCATTTATACCCCTGCTTTATGTCAAATCAAAAAAAAAAGTGGGTAGAAGTAAGAGTAGTTGTGACTTATTGGTTAAAAGTAGTTTTCTTTTATAGAAATTAGAACTTCTTTTAGGGACATCCATAAAAGGAAAGTGAAAACTTTTTTTCGGAACGGGGGTAGTACTATCGTATAATTTATATTATTACCAGGAGATAAAGAAAAATGCTAGTTGTACATTTTATTTGTGTGATAATTTATTTAAAAGTGTTCAAACAAAAAGTGTTTTATATTTGTTAAAAAACTAAAATTAGTGTTTTCAAAGATGGATTTTACTTAAATTAAATACTTCAAAATATAGAGTTGTAAGCGGAATATGCTTTAAATTGTTTTCACTTTTTCCACAATGATAAAAATAATTTATCCTTCTCGCAAACATGGTCAATTTTGCTTATGTAACTGTTCAAAAAACTTTATTTGCCATTTTTATTTAAAGTACGGAGTAATAGATATGGCAAACGTATTTAGAGTTGTCTTGATTACGATCATTTTTTTCATATATATGATAAGTCATATTTTATGTGTCTTGGATAGGAAAAATAGTCATCTTGAAAGACTGCAATTAATTTTGAGATACTCATTACTTAAATGGTTGAGCAATTAGAAATTTGCTATATTTGTGGTTATCTATATGTTAATTGAATTTCACATAAGGCAATATCAGTCAAATTTGCTACTGCCCCTATACATCTATACTTGTGCGATTTTTAATGTTTAATGACAGTAATTTTTTTATTCAACATTTATTTCCAATTATATCCTTCAAATGAGCAAGAATTTTGTCTCCAAAAAATGTAGCAATTTTGCTATTTTATATAATACTCTGTATAAAGATTATAAAAATATCAGGTGTACTCGGTTGTACCTTTTAATTTGTCATTAGTCTATTAGATGAGCATTTTCACACAAAAGCCAAAAAAATAAAACAAGCTTTATAATGAAGAAAATTATACTAGTAGCTTTTCCTTGGGCAATAATAAAACTAGTTTTCAATCCATATAAAATAGTATATGTAGTATTTTTTTTTGCAAAAATAGTATATGTAGTACTTCCTCCGTTCCAATTTGATTTGCAAATTTTTGTTGTTGTCCCAAAATGGTTTTCCACTTTCTATTTTAGGTATGTGAATAAGAATAAAATGACAAATTTACCCTTACTTTTACTTTTTCCCCATTAACTTAAAGGCATCTACTTTTAGAAAGATGGGTAAAACTGTAAAAAACAAGCATCATTTATTGTCATTTCTTAATCCTTGTGCCGGTCAAAGTTTGCAATTCAATTCGGGACGGAGAAAGTATATTAGTAGCCATCAACGTATATTCAAACGTGATGGGAGAACCGTTCAGTATACTAGTATATGTAGTACTCCCTCCGTCCCACAATGAACTTCTCACTTTCATTTTTTGGATGTCCCAAAAATAAGTTCTCATTTCCTTAAATGGCAAGTTAATCTACATCAAAACAGTGTCAAACAGTGCAAAACAGTGCCAAACAGTGTTGAAAAAGTGCGAAACAGTGTCAAACAGTGTCGAAACAGTGTCAGCCAGTAAAATTTATCCCATGGTAAGTTTATTTCCTTAATATGTGTGTAGGTCAAACTGTGAAGTTCATTGTTGGACGGAGGGAGTATATTTTATAATTGTAGTATATGTTAACAATCAAAAATACCCATGATATATGAATATTTGGAAGGTATAATGCATCTCATTGTGTGGACAAATGAAATAGTGACACCTGAAAATAGTGGGACATGAAATAGTGTCATTAATGAATTGATAATGCTATTGAGTGAGAAAGGTAAATTTATCATACACTCGTACCATATAAATCTCCTACTCAAAATCCTAATTCTAACCTCTCTTGGGTTCGATCATGGTTCCCACAAGACCCCATTCAATCGCCGCCCCCGCCAAATGTGGGATGTCACTGCCATCGCCGGGGCGCCGGGCCACCAGGATTTGTCACCGCCGCCCTATACCAATCGTTGCAGACTTGCAGCTACCTCCTCCTCCCCCACCCATTCCCCTCCCTCCCCTCTCCCCCTCCACCTCCACCTCCCCCTTCTCCTCCTCCAGCAACGAGTACTGCTTGTGACAAAGTTGGCTACGACCTCCAATTGTCGACGACTGCATGCATTTTGGGACGATGCTAGCGGTGGTGGTGTGGCTACTGTTTTATGAAGGTGCGGTGGTGATGGTCGGGTTTCAAAGTAGTTGCGACATAGGGGAGGGTTCTGTAGCGTGGTGGTGTTGGAGGGGTAGCGTGCTGCGGGCGACTGTGTTGGCAGCAAATATAAGTACTTTCCTAAAAATAAATTTTACGTAAATATAAGAACTAGAATCATTGTTCAAACTTTTTTTATCATTGATCAAGATAATACAAATTGGTCAAGCTTTGTGAAACCAAGGGAGTAGTGGACAATGTGTTTAATAAACTTTCTAGTTTGTTCAAATTGTGCGTGAAATTTCATATAACATTTAATTTATACAAGTTTTTTAAAATAAACTTTATATCTTATTTAAATATTAGCTACATTTGTTTTTTTACTTTGAGTTGATGAGTAAAATGATGGTTGTCATTATTCTTGTGTTGAAATAAACTCAAAGAAGTTACTCTCTCCATCCCATTTTTATCTACTTTATTTTCCCATTTTGGGTTATCTCAAAATAAGTGGCATATTTTTTCCTTTTGAAAAGAATTATGTAGTCCACAATATTTCACTTTATTATATTCAAATTCAAATCAAAATTTTTATTTTTCAATCACTTTATTATAATTGTGCCAAATCAAAACAAGACGCATAAAATGGGACGGAGGTAATAGCTTTTAGTTGAATTGAGATAATGAACGAACTGCGATTGCTCCATGTTTTGAGTATTTAAATTTGTTTAGTCGGTGATGTGTTCTCTTCATACCTTAGATAAATGTCGCCATCTAGCTTCTTTAATGTAGTACGAAGTAGTTGTTTTATTTGCTTGTTGATAATTTCAGCTTACTCTTTTTGGGAGTTTATATAATATTCTTTTTGCTACTCATCATCACACAATGATCTGTATTGATGTAACTAATGAAGTATATTCTCATATACCCCAGTGATATCAACATTGACGGATAAAAGATCTCTAGAATCCACCTAGTCATTTTACTACTGAGGCCGAGCTTGACCTCGACCAAGATCGAGTCCGAGTTTGAGTTCCAGATTATCGGGATAAGTCCAGAACTGCATTTGAGGCCGAGGTCGATCTTCACCCAAGTCAATGTCTAATCCAACGTCATTAACCGAGCCTAGAGTCAAGTGGCGCTCCACAAAGTCAACATATTAGAGAAAGCATCGCTACTTCGCGTAAATTGAACTGAGGCCACCCTCCCATGTGCTCGACCTCACCTGCAGAGCTGTGAACCTCATAAAGAGACTGTGAACTTAGTCATTTCAGCACTCAAGTTTCGCATAGAAGATTCCAGATTGCACATGTGTGGCTTGCACACGTGTTCTAGTACACAATAGGATAAAATCTGTTATGCACGGTACCAATCGATTTTCCGCTTACCCTAGGTCGGTAGTCATCAGTAACCATTGCAAAGGGATCCATCTCCCTCATTCAATGACCTGTCCGATTATGACTTGCATTAACAGACTTGCTGCAATCACTTGAACTTTTCCTCAGATATCTTATAAGTTGCCTCCTTAATCTCATTCCTGAGATAGATAATGGTCTCTTAATCTCTTTGTTCACATCCACTGTGTAATGCATGTTATACTCTTCCTATCTTAGCAATAACCTATTTCTCGATTCATTCAAAGAGGTGGATGCTTACTAGTAAGTAACAGCCCAAAAGAGATATTTAGATAAAAAACTAAAGTGCTTAAAAGAGAATACAGATTAATGATATAGTTGGTATAACTGAATGAAAAGATACTTTGTAAGTTTTTTTAATAACTATTAACTTTTAGTCACTACAAAGATCTTAAAACAAAGAGACTGTATTGTTTGATAAAACCTGACCGTTTGATTCATTTTTGTTTGATATAATAAAATATTGTGACTAATTGATGATTTGATGTTAAATGCTACATACTTTTTCTAAGAAGCTATTGAGTGTAACTTCTCAAAAACGATCTTTTATTTCTTTAAACACTTATAATCATTGTTGTACCAAACATACAAAACCCAGAAGGCAGGAGTTTATGCCTATCAAACATGGACTAAGAAAAATGAGTAAAGACCTAACGTCTTCTTAGAAAAACTACATAATACTAATACATGGCGATAGCTACTCCCATTTAAAAACTAAAAACCATATGAATCGTATTTTAGAATTCACAAATGATTTAGTGTATAACTACACTCTAAAACTCTAAAACAGCTTCTCTATTCGATATCCCCCCCCCCCCCCCCCCCCCCCCCCAAAAAAAAATATATTTTGCACTTATTTAATAATGTATATAGAATACATTTCGTACAGTTCCGGGCTAGAATCATTGTAGTTTTCTCAAGAGAAATTGCCCAATATAGGAGTAAAACTTAAAACTTCCTTCAACAGGAGTAAACGTTATTCTTGTACCCTTAATATCCCTAACCTAGTTAATTCTAAAAATACGACTTATTTAATCCTGGTTAAAAAAAAATCTAAGTTCATTCACGGGAAACGATACCTTTATGCAGGCCATTTAATTTTAAAAATTATCTAAGTTCATCCCAACAATATTAAAATATTAAAAATTAAAAATTATATTTTTGTAAAAATAAAAAACTTTAAAAATAAATAAAAAATAGATAAAATGTATTAAAAAATATAAAAAAATTATGCAGGCCTTTCCCGCAGCCTCGGTCATCACCCAACAATGTCACCTCCGATCGGCGAAAAAATGCCATTTTATGTAAAAATTGCCATTTTTCGTTGAAAATGCCATAAAGATGATAGTTTTACTCTTTGAAAATGCCAGATTTTCTCAAAATCTGCCATCTTGATGACATTTCGGGAAAATGTTGGCATTTTTTTCGGTGGTCGGAGCTGGTGGTGTTGGGAGGTTGTTGAGGCGTCGACAGACGCCTACATATTTTTTTTATATTTTTTTCATTTTTTATTTGATTTTTATATTTTTTTATTTTATTTTATTTTAAAAAAATTTTATTTTATTTAATATAAGCCCTCGAGCTAGCCGAAAAAGTGCAAATCACTGCTTTTATAGGAGTCTCTGTCAGGCCGTCATCATTTGGAGCGGTTACCGGTGGAATTTTTTGATGAATTCTTTTGAGCATCTTCTTCATTAAGTCTAGTTTACCTGTATCAAATTTCAGCTAAAACTGCAATCGGGAAGGTAGTCAAATAAATTCTTGAAGATAACTGCGCAGTTAAACAACGCAGTATATTTCAGAAAATCATTCGACTGCCTTCCCGGTTGAATTTTTAGCTGAAATTTGGTATGGATAAACTAGATTTAATGAAGAAGATGTTCAAAAAAATTCATCAAAAAATTCCAACGGGAACCTTCCCAAATGGTGACGGATGGACAGAACCTCCTATAAAATGGGTGTTTTGCTCGGTTAGTTCGAGGCTTTGTACTTTTTCCCTTAAATTAATGATGCCAGAGTGTAATTATATTATGGATTTGAAGTGACTACTTATATACCTGACAGACTAATTACTCATATGTAAAAAACGAAAAATATAATTACAAAATTTGTTTACTTGCTTTTCACAAAATTTTCATTTATTATTATTATTATTAGTTTTTTGTTTTTGATAAAGTCATGAGTTACTTGACTAATCAATATCAATATATATATATATATATATATGTGTGTGTGTGTGTGTGTGTGTGTATATATATATATATATATATATATATATATATATATATATATATATAAGAGGAACTTTTTAAGAGCATACATCATAATCCTGCCATGTCATGCATAATATATAACGATTATTTAGTTATTTTTATACTCCGTACCTTTTATTTTTATTGGATTCTATTTTTGATTGCATATTGATATGGAAACAATTGACTCTAGATTCCGTCACTTTTGAAATAGATGGATTCCTAATCTAAATTAGGAAATTTTTATATGTTTACAAATTCCTAATTTTGTTTACTCTTAAGATGTTTTTAATTAGATTGATTTCAATCTCAGACTAAATCAGATCAGATCAAATTTTAATAATAATTGGACACATAAAATGTAAAACAGAAATCTACCAGATCATATTACTTTAGACCAAATCAAAGTTGAAAATTTTAATTCAAATAAAAACTTCCTTATTAATGACGTTTTCAATGTGATGTAATAATAAGTAAAATGTAAAATCCTATTATTAAAAGTATGTACTCCATATTTCATACCAAGTTGAATGTGGAATATTAAAAAATAGGCTGTTTTGCCTCAAATGGGACTAAATTGTTCCTAAAATTCCTAAATAGGACTATGTAAATTTTTATTCCCCATATAGGACAAGATTACCCATTCGCCCTTATTTTCCTCCTTTAATTTGATCTCCCTACGCCACACCATCGATCCCTTCCCCTGCGCATTTCTTCTCCCTCCCCGACATATCTGCGCACTTCTTCTCCCTCCCCTGCATATCCGCGCACTTCTCCCTCCCCTGCACACCTGCACATCTTCTTCTCCTTCCACTTCACATAGGAACAACGAACATAGAAGCCCAGTGATAGTCATCGCCGCCGCCGCCGTGAAGTCCATCGCCACCATCGCGAAGTCCACCGCCGTGAACGGTCATCCGCGAAAATGCCATCAATATGGCAACGACTAGTAGTGAACGGTCATCCACGAACGACGAGCTTGGAGGTGCATAATCACGAACCTTTGCTCATCTTTCTTCTCCTCTTCTTGGTTCTTTCTTCTCTGGTCCAGGTGCTATTTGAAAGCATTGAGATGCTCTATTTCTTTTTGTTTGTTCAAAATGCCAAGTTAGATCTAAAAATGTCATCAAAATGGCATTTGAACTCTTCCAAAATTTCGCATTTTCTATTCAAAATGCCATTAAGATGGCATTCTCAACCCGTGTTTGGCATTCTAACTAAAATGTTGGCATTAGTAGTGGCGAAGGCTGGATCTGCACCGGCTGAGGCAGAATCTACAGCGGTGGAGGACGGATTTGCGGTGACAGCGGTCGGATCTACAGGACTGGCTGCCGGCGAATCGGCGATGGACAAATCTACGTCGGAGGTGACCAGATCTGTACTGGCGGTGGTCAGATCTGTAGCGACTGTTTCCGGATCTACTACGATAATCAGTTTTGAGGCGGTGGCTGGTGGCTGCCAGCAGCGACAGGAGACCAACGGCGGGGCAGCGACCGGCGAGAGGCGTTCTGGTCCCAGCAGTATCAATTCCAAGCATCAAAGGCGTTTTTGTCCAATTACAGATTATTAGTCCTGTTTAGGAAATTTTTAGACTTTAGTCCTATTTTGGCAATTAAAAGTTGATTTACTTCTATTTAAGTAAATACCTCTAAAAAATATATTTTGAGGCGCATAATAAAGTAATTTAGAGGACATAAAATTATTAAGAAGCTTCTCTATGAATTCTGTAAAATCCGGTTCATAACAATTATGCTTAGTTGAAAAGCTTATGTAGAAGATCATTTATACTATTTTTCATACAATTTTTATTTATTTAACAAATAGAATTTTTTTTCATGATTCAGGATATTCACCTATTCAACCTATTCAACTAGAATTTAATTAATTTCAGCAAAATAAACCGATTCCACCGATATTAGTATTATCAAACTACTCCCTAATTTGGTGAAAATGTAAAAGGTTTGCGCAGCATCCGAATTTGGAATGCCCGCCTTTAACCGTCACGTCTTATAGTTTGGCGTTCCAACCGCAAAATTTAAAGAAGCAAATTAAAACTGCAATTGGATTTTACTCTCCAAACAACAATTAACAACAATAATAATCTCCTTAATCCGTTTAAACACCGCAATGTCCAGAAGGTACATAAAGCTGCGGAAGAAACTCAGGGAACTCGAAACGGGAGTGGTGGAGTTGCTCATACTCCCGCCGGAGTCGCCGCACCGCCACAGCCTCTCGGACGGCGTGGAGGAGCGCCTAGAGTCACTGAAGGCGCTCCTCTCATCGGAGATGTCGTCAGCATCAAACGTGAATCCGGACCACCTGCTGCAAATCGCTGAGATTCTCTCAGAATTGGACATGACATTCAGATGCGCGGCTGCTACTGGAGCCGCCGATGAGTGTTCGAGCCCGAGCGGCGGCGGAGGCAGCAATGTGGGGCAGATCGAGATGGCGGATTTAGGTTTTAAGGTCTACGACGTTCCAGAGGAGTTGACCGATGATAATGCTGGAGATGAATTAAAAGGAAAAGAAGACGTCTATGAGGAACGGCGTGATTGGCCATTAATTAATGACGTCAAAGAAGAAGACGGTGAGAAACGGCGTCGTATATTGCCAGCAGCGATTACAGGGGTCAAAGAAGAAGGCAGTGAGGAACGGCGTCGTACATTGCCAGCGGTTAGCGGCGTCAAAGAAGAGTCGGAAATAGCGTGGGCTCGCGCAGGCAATAATTTTTATAAAGTGTGGGGTACGGGTGTGGTGATTGGAGCATTTTCAATGGCGGTGTTCATGGCAAAATTTTCTGCTTGTTTTTACGTTATTGACTTCTTAGGCCCCTTAACTCCTACATAATTACTTGGCAAATTAAGATTCAGTTTTTAAGAACACAAGTAGTAATTAGTATGTGATCTCAATCCAAAATATGAAATGGCTAGTTCATAAACTACACGTTACTTAAGCTTAATTTAATAGGTTGATCGAATATGCTATAACGAGTAATCATTATTGGAGGCAGATAAAAATTTACTCTTGAATTATAGGAAGTGTGTAAACACATCTCTCAATTCTCATTCAAATAATTTAACAAAAAAATATTACCTTCGTCCCGGTTAAATGTTTTCATTGCAAAATAGCATAATTATTTGACAATAATTAAATACGATAATTTGAGTATATTATGTTAAATAGATGGAAATATAATATAATTAAATATAATATAATGAAATATGATAATTTTGATGATATAGATATATTATATTTGTTATTTGATGATTAAATTGTCATTTAAGATTGATAATTATTTCCTAAAATAGAAATGAGAACCTTTGTATATGTAGTCCACAAAATAAAAGTAGAAACCTTAGACGTTATTATCCATTCATGATATAATAAACTTGCTTTTTTATAATAGTATCTTTTTTAAGTTCGATTCTATATTCTGATTTATGTTATCCGTTCTCAAACTATTTTGAGACTAAAACTTGGACGTTGTTGTAGTTGACCAATGACTATTGTTGTCTTGTCTAGTCTAGAATTTATGTTGTTGCCGTTTAACTACTACAACTATCAGAATATACGCACTATATATGATTTTGTTGTTGTTGAGATTTGAGATCGGTTAGAGTATCTTCAATGCAATAATGTGCACAGTGCACGTGTGAGACATTAATTTTAATCAATTCAACCAGAAAGTAGTCCACTCACTTAATTATTATAATACTACATACGTTTCAGTGCACAAAATTAAAAACTTAGAAAATCGGCTTTCCGTCTTTTTCTATCATCCTCTCATATAGTATCTCATGGTGTGATCATCTACTTTTACAAATAGTTGTCTAATCTAATACTTCCTCCGTCTCGAAAAGGTTCGCCAAATTGATTCTTTTATCAATGCCAATCAACTTTGACCAATGATATTGTTTAATACGATAATTATTTTGAATATGAAAATTATATCAAAATTACTAACACATCATCCAATAGCTATTTCTTGCAAGCTCCTACATAGTGTATTCATTTTCTAGCGGGAAGTTTGATTATAATAATTATTAATTTAGGTACTGTCAATACATGGACTGAATGTGCATTTTAATCATAAAGATGTGGAATGTTATTAAAATCTCGTCAATCTAACCAATTAAGCCTCTTGAGTTGTACTATTTTGCTTTAGCCACCCCATAATTGTGTCTTTCGATTCTAGTTAATTGCGTAGCATATAATTGTGAGAGATCATAACTAAAGACTGATGAAGTTTGTTGAACCTTAGCCACTAGAAAGTGTTACACGTCAACAATATCTCTTACATCAAAACTGGTTTACCTCGATGATTCATATCCTATTTCTTAGAGGGAAAAAGATTAGAAAAAACCAAGGTGTTCATAATTCAAATACCTTTGGACTCAGAAATTAGAGGTTCAATAAGAATGACCAACACCCTTCTAGATCCTAGAGATTGAGTGTAGTTTCCGACACTAAAAAGAGATACCAAGCATATTCCACAATAGGTTATTCATCATTAAACATGAGTATAAAGAGCATTATTTTTCCAATGATCAAATGGTGCATAATAGAGAGAAGGGTTCATACAAAAAAGAGGACACACGCATTCTCTTGCGAACCTTAGTTGCTTTGTCTCAAGCAACCAATTAGGTTTGTATAACTTTTATGCATTACTTTTCAAACCTAAACAAAATAGTTTTCAATCATTTCCAATAAATATACACACTCTTGGTTTAGATTTGTATGATTTTATGCATTACTTTTAGTTTTTATTTACAATATGTGAACACAATATATAAATAGTACAATTTTGAGTTATGCCAAATTAATAAAGTCCATGAATTTTTGTAAACTATATACTCACCCGTATAAAAGAGAGGTCTTCTAATAAAAAACATGATCATCTCTCACCCAAAGAATGATTGATTAAATAAATTTTAAATTTAAAATTGTGAAGGTTTAATCGAAAAAACAACTCTGGTGAGATTTGGACTTGAAAATACTTGTAACTCAATTTGTGGTTGAGCATCATTTTTGACAAGTAACATGTGCTTTTCAAAGTAATAGACCTCCAACAAAAATTAGTTTATTTTGTCTCTCTTAGTAATGCTTCAACACTTTGCTTTCATGTGTAGGGTTAACTAATTCCTAAGAACTAGTAAACTCTATATATGCTCCCCAACTGCTCCTTATATGCTAAATAATCGTCACTAGACTGCTTGTAGCGACAAAGTTCCTAGTCTCCTTGGGACCTCGGCTCCTGTCGACCTCGCTCCACCCTCTACCCCAAGGGTTACTGCCCAGCTTAGCCATCTTTCCTCGCCTTTTGCTTTGGACAATTGGACTCCCAGCTGATGAATTGACAAAGATGGCATGTATTGAGGTACTCCATATTCGTCTCACACTACTAATTTTGCATGCGCCTTATTGCTATTACCTTCCTTTCTTGGGTTTACTAAAAATTAGGATTTTTAAAACCTAGTCTCAAATTTTCATGAACTGGTATACCATATGACCACAACATGAACCTAACTTGTAGTTTTATAAGTGATTAAATCAACTTGCGATTAAGTAAAGTGTAAAATGTTATACTTTTAAATGAATTGTCCTCATGAATTGTTACTCCTACTTGTATGAACTTTCATAAGTTTTTACTTTTTAGATTGATTTGTTACTCCTACTTTTATTATTAGCAAAGTTTAGGTCCTTTAGGATGTTGGAATTTAAAATAAAACTAGACAATGATGGGTGTCTCAGTGCTTTCATGTTTTCTCTATTCCATTAAGGTCTTAAGGTTTAAAGGCTTGGGCAGTTTTGCCAATAAACATATGTATGGTCATAATAATTAACGTGATATCATGAATGGCATCTAAGAACATATATAATATATTTTATAAAACATGAATGCATAACAAGATGTCAAGATAGACTTTCACCTTAAGGTATTATAATCATTATAAATTTTATCACATACGATGCATAACTAAGATTCCAACAATGCATGTTAAAGGCTCCTTTGGCAAATGACCAAATGTTATGCCACTGTCCACTTTTAATAATTTTTAAAGTATTTTTTAAACATGGAAGGGATAAAAGCATTCATGTATAAATGGTGCATCAATTTGTTGTAATTTTGTTAGTATTATTTAAGTTATCCTTAGCATTAGTATAATTAGTATATTGATGTAGCCCCTTTCTCCCAATTTTTTACATTTTTGAAACTATAATTTTATTTGCTATTGTTTATTGTAAATAACTATAATATAGATGATGAGCTAGAATTTTTACTTCATTTTTGAATTATTTTGTCACAATTCTATGCTTATTATTTGCCTAATTAAGAGGTTTGAGTTATATTTTGTGTTAAAATCGATTATTTGCAGGTAAGGATGTTAATTGAAGAATTTAAAAATTTGTTGGGCAGAATGGAGAAGAATAGTGTCATTTGAAGTGGAGTTGCAAATTGAGGAGTTGTTCATAAAGTTTTCAAAAACAAATTGGGCTTATATCTCAACTCAAACAAAAGAAAAGGGCCCAAGAACATCTATTGAAAAATAAAACATCTCTATTTGAGCAAATAAAAAATCCACTTTTGGTCTCATGACTATTATACCATTTCCACATTTACTTCTTTACTTTCAGATTGTCCACATTTAGTCCGTGACCATTATCTCCTTACCACCCTCGGTTCTTCCGGCCAAAATTCCAGCAAATTTAGTCCACTTCTCAGCCTCAGAATCAATTTTTGCATTTAATTTTGTATCAGGTTGGTTTTTCATATCAGTCTTTGCATTAAATTTGGTTTTTCATACCTAAAATCTGCATTAAATTTGCCGGAATTTTGGCCGGAAGGACGAGAGGTGGTGAGGGGATAATGGTCATGGACTAAATGTGGACAATCTGAAAGTAAGGGACTAAATGTGGAAGTGGTATAATAGTCATGGGACCAAAAGTGGAATTTAAAAAAAAAAAAAAAAAGAGACCACAAGAGCGGCGAGAGACTGCTGGTCTCATCAGTTAGAACGGCAGGGAAGGTTTAGGAGATTAGCAGGTATAGCGGCAGAACGATTGAACCGGCTGTAATCCTTCGCTATAAAAAGTGAAGCCAAGGGAGAAGAGTCAGGGGCGGAAGAAAATAAGCCGGACGCAGGGGATTTCTGGCAGCAAGGGGTTTCAGAGAGAAGGGCGGCTAAGAGTGAAGAGTCGGAGCCGGACAGGGAAGTTGAGGACCGTTTCTGCCAAGAAGGGAGAGCGCAAACCTTTGCGGAAGATTTTCTGCATTTCAGGGGTTAGCTTGATTGTGAGAATTTTAATTTATCTTTGTGAAATCTTTATTTGGTTGCTTCTGGCAGTTTTTTTGAACTTAACACTTCGGTAGTTTGCTGCTCTTTTCAATTTTAGTCATTAAAATGGTTATTAGAATAAATTGCTTTACTCTTATTGTTTTAGTTTATTTTTCTATGAGTAGCTAAATTCTTTAAGTCCGGATTGTGATGAAGTTGCTATGATTTAGTATGAATTGTGATTTTAGTTATGTCAATTGGTTGAGTTTTATACATTGATCTTCTTCGCTTAATTTGTTATGTTAATTTCTGGCCAACTTTAATATGACTAATTAAGTTGTTTGAGTGGATTAATAGAGTACATGCCATGCCTATTAGTTCGAGCTCTTTTGGATAAAAGAATAGATCATTCAACTGTCTTGTTAAATTATCTATTTGGTTCCTAAACCGGGTTTCCGTACGTAGTTCTTTTGTGAGAATTTTAACTATTGAATTAATAATTTCTAATTGATTAATAGTTAAAGTGCGTGACTTATTCTGGACGCCATACGGAATAGTCATATTAATGCCTAGAACGAACCCTCAATTTCAATTGACTAACTAAATCACAAATACTAAAAATTAGTAACTGAATCATAATCCTGGACTATCTTTTCTCTTTCTAAATTCTCAATCACTTTTCTGTTAGTTGTTTAATCACTTTATTTTTATTCATTTAAATTCCTTGCATTCATTTTAATTCAAGCTTTATTTTTTTAGTTTAAAATCAAACAAATTCAAAACTCATTTTTTTAGTTAGATTACTTTCACTTTTATTTTTATTAATAGTTTTCCAATTACTTAGTTGCATTTTCCCCGTGGATTCAACCCTTACTTAAGCACCGTACTACCGTGACTCGTGCACTTACGAGGACTTATAAATTGTCTATCAATAGATGAACAAGTTTGTTTGTGAGGAATTTGCTAATTTGGGCCATGATCAAGATGATATTTTGGATGACGAGAAAGAAGTTATATCTGACAACGATGATAGCGATTGCGAGATTAGTACCGATGATGAAAATCAGCAGGGTAGTGAGAATGAAGACAACATTCAATTACTAGCTACTGATCATCATTTTAGAAGAATATATGACATATCATCTAGTGAGATTCGGGATTTGGAATTTGATACTCGACATGAAGCTTGCAAACATATGCAAGATGTAAGGGGTTTGTTGCGAGGAAACATAATCTTTCTCGAGACAGGAACAAAAATATTACAATGCAACAATTGGTATGTAATAGAGCTGGATTGAGGCAAAAAAATTACTTGGAGAAGGTAGATAGGAAAAAACCACATGCACCAATCACACGCACGAATTGTAAGGCTAAGTTTTGTGTGCGCTTGGATAGAAAAAATCAAAATGGATCGTGTTATTTTGTGGAGCAACATAATCATTTTTTGACTCCTATGTATGTCCACCCGTTTCCCGCTTATCGTGCCATGAATGATGCAAACAAAGCCCAAATTGATATCTTACACATGCAGGGTGTTCAGACGTGTCACATTATGGGGTATATGTTGGCTCAAAAAGGAGGGTATAATGGAATTGGTTTTTCAAAAAAGGATCTATATAACTATCTTGACAGACATAAGCGTGTTAAGATTCAAGATGGGGATGCACCATTTTTGATAACTAAGAACATTCGGAACTTTCCTAGTAACCTGATATGTGGATTAAAAAGAGTAAGAGTGATATAATCTCTTCAATGTCATCAAGTGAAGTAGATGTTGATGTTATGATATTTGCTCGCTTTGGTGGTTTAGCAGCTTCTTGTAATAGACTATGTAAAATTGCTGCCAAAAAGACTGAATACTTTGATGAATTTAGAGATGAGATACTTAGACTCACTCATATGTTAGAGCAGCTTGGTGATCAAGGGAGTAGTCATGCATCATTTGTTGAAGATATTGGTGATCCTATTGCAGTGATGACAAAAGGTGTCCAGTGAAGAAAAAAAGGAGGTAAAAGGAGACGGTGTTCGAACTGTAACAGTGTAGGACATGTAATAACAACATGCCCAAGGATAGCTTCCGATAACAATGGCACTCAAAATGATGACATTATATATTTGGATGACAACCAAAGATGTCATGTTAGTTTATTAATTTATACATATATTTACATATGTTAGCATACTTTTATATTTTAAATTCATTTTTTAGTATGCATGTGTGTACAAGTTATGTTTATAATATTGCAGGGAAAAGGAACCTTTCTACATGAAGACAATCACAGTAACAAAACCAATTGTAGTAATGAGATGTATAAATGTGATGATATTGATGGTGTTTGGAGCAAGAATAATGGTGGTTGTCCTAACTGCAGAGTTAGTGAAAAGAAGAGATCTCATGTAATCGTCTTTTGTATTAATGCTTGTAGAAAAAGAGTGAAACTTCTAAACTTTTCTAATTATAGTTATTATTTTGTTGCAGGTTAAAAAATCAAGAAATGTGAATCTACAAAAAGTTTATCAAAGGTTCATGTAAATGAGAGATCCAAGGTCAACGAGTTAATAATGAGTTATATATACTAGTGATGTATTATTTTATATAACGTTGTTGATGTTAATGCAACAATTAGAATTGAATATTAACGACACTTTTCAAAAGAGTGGAATACTAATTGATCAGTCATCAAGCCTTTCAAGTGAACGTTTGCATGGGACTATATATGCAACAATATTCTTTGTTATTTCTGACACATCTGTTACAAGCCAATAGTTCTCAGTCATAGAATTATTGGGTTCCCTCTACCAATCCATATGGTGCACCTCTTTTGCATCCGAATAATCCATTACTTCCACAAATGGTTCAATATCGACAAGTTATGAATTCTATAAAAAGTTAGGGTGCTATTTTATTCATAAAAGCAAGGGTGATACTTAATGGCATGTAAATAATTATTTTTCTCTATAACCTTTGTTATTTAGTTCACCTAAGTTAGTCAAGTGCCCAATGATGGTGGTGGAACTTCTTGGAAAGTTTTGCTCAAAGGAGTCATTAAAAATGGTGCTCAAACAAGTATGTATTATATGTACAAAAACTTAATTGATTTAGTTTGTTTGTTGTTATGATAATCTGAAAATTACAGTATTAAAACTAGTATTTTATACTAACACTTTTACTACATGTAGGTGGTACACATGGTCATCTTCCTTGATATTACAAGGTATAGTCTTAGTGGAGGTGGAAAATGAATGAACAAAGAAATGCAGATATGAAGAAGTGTTGGTAATGAAGTAATTGTTACCTATGTAATTGTTTTTGGATGACTCTAATCAATTGAGGTTCTTTTGATTTTCCTAATATTGTATTCCACTATTCTGGTATCAATATTTAATAAAAATGTAATAAAATTTGGTTAATATGTTTTAATTTTAATTTGTATTTCTCAATGCCATATGGATTGTTTATGTCCTGAGGTTGGATCTTTTATTTATATTATTTGTAGGTGGTATGGTCATCATCCTTGATTTTGATAGTACTTGTTTTGTTTGTAAATATTCTCAACCAGTTCTAAGAAATAAACAGTTATTAGGAGCAAGTGATGGCTAACAAGCCAATAGAAAGAATGATTGTAATAATGGGTGTCTTGGAAGTTATTTTAATTTTGGGTTGATTTAAGATAAATCACAAAAGATTTCTTTTTAATTAATCTCTTATATTATGTTCATGTTGTCTTCCTTTGTAATTGTACTCCGTATATACTAAGGAGACACAATTTTAGGCATAGAAAAAGGTTTTGTTTAGATTTATGTGTATTTAAGTTTTCAGAAAAAAGATGAAAAACTATTGCAAGTTTGTCTTTATCAAGAGCAAGAAAAGATTGTCATTTAAAGCAAAAGGGTCCATTCAACTCTTGTGGTCACATGATGAATTGGTTGAAGGCTTGGTTACAGAGGCGTCTTTAGTACTCCGGAGGCCCCAGGCGAAAAATACTTAATATTAACATATTATATTAATGTGATTTTTACAACACAAAAGACAAAAAAAAGATAAATTGAATAAAAATACACATCTGAAAAAAAACACAATAAAAGAAAAAATGCATATTCAAAGAGTAGTCAACATCAAAATTTAAATGTAAACATATACAAAATAGACCAAAACTTACACTTCCTCCGCCCCAAAACCTTATCATTTGTCTCTTTTGGACGTTTCATTTAAAAAGTTCTCATTCTCATTTTAATTTTAGAATATAGTTAACTCTTTTATGACAATATAGTCATCAATAACAACAACATCCAAGGCTTATTCCCAAAATTTTTTGATATTGAATTAATGATAAAGTAAGAATAACGTAAGATTGATTTAAAGTTACACAAACTTTACTAAAATTGATATGAGACAATCTTAGTAGTACTTCTAAATTTGCCCCAGTAACATACTTACAAAAAGATAAAAAATAAAGCAGTCAACAAAAAACTAAAGTTCACAAATATAATACGGAGTAATAATCAGTGAAAATAAAAAATAACCAAATAACTACGACCATCAAACTAATTAAACATTACTTCAATAATTCATTAATATGGTGGCTAGTTGGAGTAGTTGCTACGAGCCTACCATTTAATTAGAGTTAAAATCACTTTATCTATCTTTGGGCTACCAATATATCAAAAACATGATATCTTTGCTTCCAAACTACTAAAATTAAAATAGATAATTTATACTATAAATTATTTTTTTGAGACCCCACTAAAATATGAGGCCCAAGGCATTTGCCTTGGCCAACTCCCCATATGGCCACCCCTGCTTGGTTATGGGCAAGCAACCAAGCACCATGCTATATTGCACCAAATAATACACTTTTGATACAAAAATCATTTCATACATGTTAGTCCCTGTTTCTTTCACAGCAATGAATAATCGATCTAACAAAGGAAGATTAAACGTAAAGATGAAACAGAATGAATCACCGTAAAACCTTCTTTGATAAACCGTGGAACGTACAGCAGAATGATAAGCGTAAGGCTATGAAATAATAAGTACGACGTTCAGCCTTTTCCTAAACCTCGGCTCCCTTTTTATAGGCGAGGTTTAGGTTAGGTGAAACAGGCTTTTGGCCTGTCTAAATGGGCCTAACACTTGGCCTGATTTCTATCTAATTTATGCACTTAATTAAATACAAGGATTAAATATAAAGCTAATCTATGACCAACTTGATTCACAATTAAATATCTCCAACAATCTCCCCCTTTGTGATCAAGTGCCATTCTCTTATTGCTTCTGTGATTTGAAGTAGTGCTTTCTCAATCCAAGTGCATGTTCATACTGTCTTAGCATATTTCTCTTTTCGAGGCGATCGTCAATGGCCTTTAAAATTGTCTCTACAGTAGAGTGTTCCTTTTGAACATAAGACGATGCCTCTTGAAGATTTTCTTCCAGCTTTGCCTTCATCTGTAGAATCTGCTCTCTGATTATCTTCAGTGTTCCGTCGCAGTACTTCTCAATTTCACTGACTACCATCAGACGCTTTTCGTTCTTGTGGTTCAGATAGGTGACTGCTGGCGGTTTGAAGAAGATGTGGTAGGCTGGGAAATCTTCAAGTTCTGGACCATACAGTTTTGGCTTTGTCAGATTTGTCTTCTTCAGATTGCATTCAATAGCCATCTGTAGGTCATGTGAAGAGTGTACTCTGATCTGTCTAAGCATGAATCTCTTGATAGCTGCGAGGCCTTCGCTGTATACTATGTTCTGCCTGACTGGAAGGTATCTGTAGGCCATGAGCATTTGGTAGATGTCATCCGGTTTCAGCATGATGAAGTCGTTCTCTTGACAAGTGAATTCGCTCCCATCGGTGCGTTGAAGTCTGAAGGTGTAGAATGTTACTCCATGATAGTCTTCAGCCTTCACTTGTAGAATTTGATGTATCGGGAGAATATTCGACTTCAGATCTTGTTCCATCAGTTCTCTCTGTGTACCGGTTGACCTTTGAAGCAACATATGTAGATGACCTCCAGCCTGCTTTCCTTTCAAGTGAGTAAGGCCTCTTAGCTTCAGTTCGTTCAGTGGCTTGACTTTGTCTGGTCTACGCCAGATATGCTCTCTGATTTCTTCTTGGAAGGGGGCTTTGATTCGAACGTTGTCCCAGGGTTTCTCTGTCTTGGGAAGTCTTCCCGCTGATTGTCTTACGACCGATTCAAGAGCTTTCTGGGATTCCTTGTAGTTCTCCCCTTCCTTGCGTTCATCGTCCTCGAGCCGTATAATATCTTCAGAGCATTTGTTGATCAGCTCTCGTAGCCACCAGTTTCTTTGCATGTCTTCTTGCTCGGCTTCAACCCGGAGATCATCCCATTCTGTCCATTTTCTCGGCCATTTGTCGTATATCACCGCCTCTTCCAGTGCATCATGGATGTCTTTGCCTGGGGAGATGTATGGAGTTCTTTGTTTAGGCGGTGATTGTTCCTGTGTAGCACTACCGGGTTCACTAGGATTGCCCGTTGACATCAGCTTAGAACTGGGTTCCAACTGATGGCCTGATGGAGAAGATGTACCAGTGGTATCATCATCAGGACTTCCATCCCCTCCTCGGTTGGTATCTCTAGGAGATACGCCTCGGGATGTTATTTCTAGCTCGACCACGCTAGAGAGTTTGGCTGTGGATGGTGGCTGTTGGTTTATTGAGGTTTCAGGTTGAATTGGCTGTGGAGTTTGGCTTGGTAGAGCAGTTTGCTCAAGTGATCGAGGTCGCTTGTTCTCCCCCTCATGAGGATCCGAATCATCGGGGTCCTCATGGGAACGTTTGCGACCACGAAGACTCTCCTTGCAAGTACTCTTGGTTTCGGGTGAGGAAAGAAGAGCTTCTAGTATGGCTTGCTGATGAAGAGTGAGGTCGTCTTCTGGGGTATTTAAGAGGTTATTCAGCAAAGCCGAAGCTAGGGTGTCAAAGGATAGGGAGGAGAGATCGATGGAGGGTGTGGTCGGGTGTGGGGAGAATACTGGTTCTGTATTCTGGGTTCCCCGAGAAATAGAAGGGATAGGAATTTGGTTGATGGATTGGTGGGATAGAGGGGTGGAGGATATGGGTTGTGTATGGGAGATGAACGGTTCAGGAGAAGGTTGGGGTGGTGTCTGTTCAGACCGAACCGCTTGGGTGGTCCTAAATTCCTGTGCTAGAGCGGTCATTGCATCTTGCACCCATGGTTTAATGGTGGAATCTAGGAAGCGATTTAGTAGAACGTTTACGTCTTCAAAGGTAGGGTGACCAGTTACGGGGGTTGTAACTGTTGACACAGCATCAGTGAAGATTGCTGATGTGTGGCCTGCATTTAATGATGGAATCATTATGGGCGTAGCAGGGCTTCCAACCGTCATAGCTTGCGCTCTGGTTGTTGCGTTCAGGGTGAGTGCATCTGTATGTGCTGTGAATAGTGTAGGTGTCCTAGAAAAGGAAGAAAATGTGGGAAATGTGGCACCTAGACTCGATGTGAGTGAAGAAGGGGTTTTGACCTCGGGAGATAGGTCAATTGTATGCTCAACTGATTCAGAAGGAACCAGCGAGGGGGTTGAGTCCCGTTCTTTTGAAACAATAGCCTTTTGAGAGGCAATTGAGTGGCTGGGAGAGGGCTGTGCATGCGCAGTTGAGCCAGATGCTGCGACTTCTACTCGGGAACCGAAAAGATCGGCTCCTGTGCTTAGGGATTCGGCTCGGCTTATCTGGATAAAGGAGTCGCAGCCCGCAAAGATGTGCTCATCTGTCTTATCAAACAGACTCTTTTGCGCTCGGGGCTGGGGCTTGGTCTTAGCAACCTTGTCATTTTTGACCTTAGCCCTGGTCTCTCGGATGACAACTTCTTCATGGTTGATTGATGTCTTGATGGAGTGAGCTGCCTCGTCGTAATCATCCTTTGAGCAATTAGTCTCGCTTGGATCAGCTCTTGGTTTAGTTGTTTCTTTTATGGTGAAAACTTGAGGTCTGCGAGCTATGATTGGTGCTGCGTCTTCAGCAGTGATTCTTCTCTTCTTTGGAGATTCGACGGGCAGCTTTCCTTTTCTGATAAGGGCATATGTGAGCTCCACATCATCACTGTCGTTGTCATCATTGTCATCATCCGAGTCAGATTTTTCACTCTCCGTGCCTACGCTCTCAGAAGCCTCGTCGTCAGTATTCGTTTGGGCTTCACTTGACGATTCATTGGCCGTATCCTCAGCGTCTTTTTCGGTGCCCTCAGCCGCCTGACTCGTCTCTAGAGAGTCGTCAGACTTCCCTTCATTGGGCAAACCGGCCACTGGTTTCTCTGGCTTTTGGGCTCTCTTAGGACCCTTACTTACACTCGGCTTTGTCCCTTGGGTAGGTCCAGCTGGGTTTTGCTGAACCATAGGGACGGTCTTCTCGATTGCTTCCTTGTATTGCTGAATGGCTGGGTTTGAAGATTTCACAAGGTTGAGCAGAAACCCAGGAATCCTCAGACCATAGGTCGGGTTTTTGTCCGCTTTGAAGTATTGCAGTTTTGGGGCTTTAAAATGTGGATCGGAGTTGCGTTTTGGGATTGTTGAATGCTCTGCCATGAGGTCGTTGATGATCAACCCAAGCCACCTAGCGTACGGAATGGTACCTGGCCTATTCTTTTCTTTGGCCTTGACCAGGTCCATTAGCTCTGAGAAGAAGAGCTGTGCCATGTCGTAGTTCTTGTTGAAGGCAATGCCATGGAAGATGAGCAGGATCTGCTTGTTGCATTTGTCGAATCCGGCATGCTTCGGCGACAGGCACTTGTTCACCAGCCCGAAAAGATTTTTCCACGGGTGACGGAGATATGCACCGTTGAAATTTGACAGTTGTGGCAGTAGTGATGTGTAGCCAAGGGATGCCACGTCTTTGAGCAGATCAGGGATGGACGGCAGTGCATCATATTCGTCATGTATCGGCAGCGCTAGAGTAGTCCGTAGAGTGGATGGTGTCAGAATCACCCGCATGCCGTTCAACTTGGTCTTGATCTTGGAACGATCCTTCAATGAATCCGTGTGCATGTGCCCCCAGAACTGTTGTAGGTATATCTCTGGCACTGGTTTGGCGTTGTGAAGTGCAGGCCAGAGATAGTGACCTTTCATTATGGCCGGAATGATCGGGTTCTGGCACTTGAAGACGGTGAGGTCTAGCTGGAAGTTGTTGTCCAGCACCTTGATCCACTTGCCCTTAGGGTAGATGGCTTCGTCAATCTGTGTTTGAGTGTTTCCTGCCATTTTAAACTGTAGAAGCAGGGGTCAGCACATGAAGTTCAACTGTTGATTTGATTTTGAAGGAATTTAATTTGCTGTTTTCAGATAGGTTTATGCAGGTGAAGTTTTGAAAAAATTTTAGTCCAAATCTCAAATCTCGAGATTCATATCTCGAGATCAAGATGTCGAGATGCAGATCTCGAGATCTTGATTTCGAGATACAAATCTCGAGATCAAGATGTCGAGATGCAGATCTCGAGATCTTGATTTCGAGATTCAAATCTCGAGATCAAGATGTCGAGATGCAGATCTCGAGATCTTGATTTCGAGATTCAAATCTCGAGATCAAGATGTCGAGATGCAGATCTCGAGATCTTGATTTCGAGATTCAAATCTCGAGATCAAGATGTCGAGATGCCCATCTCGAGATCTTGATTTCGAGAAGATGAACCGACGAATTTTGACGAAATTTTCACCTGCAAAAACAACAATATAACAAACAATAACAATCGATTTTGACATACATTCAAACGAAAAAACCTAATATGAATTTGATTTAGGGAAAGTTCAAGGTTTTTGCGAAATCAAACGTTCTTTTTCAGGATTTCGAATACGAACAAAGAAAACAGTTTTTCGAGATGATCCTTTGTTTTCGAGATTTGCGATTGTGAACGTTAACTACCTTCAAAGGGTAGTTGAGAAAGATAGAAGGGGATTGCGAGATCGTAAGGTTGGGAAGAAGACGGAAGGTCTGAGAGCTCTGTTTTTTGCGAAAACTTTTGGCCTTTGAGAAAATCAGAATGAAAGAAGGAGAAGGGCTTTTGCGAGGCTTTTATACGCGAGAAAAAAATATGGACCTCCTTCGTAAAGATTTTCGATGCCCAAACAGTAAAAAATAGAGAGCTCCCCCTTAATCAGTGAAAATTAGGTCCCCCTCAAACAGTGAAAATTTTCTCCCCCTCAAAAATTGCAACGAACAATATGTACAAATGCAACGCACACACACTATTTTTTGTTCTTTTTGATTTTTCACACATACTCAACACATGCAACACACGCACACTATTTTTGTTCTTTTTCAGATTTTCTCCCCCTTAACACATGTAACACACACACACTATTTACAAATCCCACACACACACACTTTTTAGATCAGTGGAGACATAATTAAACGGGCTCGAGGTTCAACATGCCCAACTTGGAGACTAGGAACTGGAATCGTTTTTCATCCAATGCCTTAGTGAACAAGTCAGCTAGTTGAAGCTCTGAGCTTACAAAATACATGTCAATGTCTCCTTTCTCCACATGATCCTTGATGAAATGATAGCGCAGGTCAATGTGTTTGGTGCGGGAGTGATGAACCGGGTTGCTGGTGATGGCTATGGCGCTTTGAGAGTCACTGTAGATCGGGATATGGCGGAGTGTGTAACCGTAGTCCTTTAGCTGGGTCTTCATCCATAATATTTGTGAACAACAGCTAGCAGCCGCGACGTATTCTGCCTCGGCCGTAGATGTTGACACACAGTTCTGTTTCTTGGAAGACCAGCAGACTAACTTATCGCCCAAGAATTGGACTGCCCCCGATGTGCTTTTGCGATCCATCCGGCAACCAGCAAAGTCAGCATCCGAATATCCGACTAGGTCAAAACCTGAGTGCTTGGGATACCAAAGACCTAGATTCACAGTGCCTTTGAGATATCTCAGAATTCTTCGAACAACGGTCAGATGGGATTCCTTCGGATTTGCCTGAAAGCGTGCACATAAGCATGTGGAGAAGACAATGTCAGGCCTGCTTGATGTGAGATATAGCAAAGATCCAATGATAGCCCTGTAGTTTGTAGCATCAACTGGCTTCCCGGAGGGGTCTGAGTCCAGTTTGTTGGTTGGGGACATGGGGGTCGTCATGGAAGATTTGCCATCAATGTTGAATCTCTTAAGCATTTCCAGAATATACTTTGACTGATTGATGAAAATGCCGTCAGAGAGTTGTCTTACTTGCAGGCCTAGAAAGAAATTCAGTTCTCCCATCATGCTCATCTCGAACTTGGTTTTCATCAGTTTCTCATAGTGTTTGCACAGGCGTGGATTTGAGGAGGCGAAGATAATGTCATCAACATAGATCTGAATCAGGATGATGTCAGACTTCTGTCGCTTGATGAAAAGTGTGGTATCAATCTTCCCTTTTGAGAAACCTGAGTCAACCAGAAATTCGGTTAATGCATCATACCAAGCTCTTGGTGCCTGTTTTAACCCATACAGAGCTTTCTTTAACTTGTACACATGGTCGGGATATCTGGGATCTACGAATCCTTCGGGCTGAGCGACATAGACTTCTTCTTCCAAGACTCCATTCAGAAAGGCAGTCTTGACGTCCATTTGAAAGACAGTAAAGTTCTTGTGGGCCGCGTAAGCAAGAAAAAGGCGGATTGCTTCAATTCTTGCTACGGGTGCAAATGTTTCATCATAGTCTATGCCCTCTTGCTGATTATATCCTTTAGCGACCAGTCGTGCCTTGTTCCTTATCACTATGCCTTCTTCGTCCTTCTTGTTCTTGAACACCCATTTTGTGCCAATGATGGTTTTCTGAGGGGGTTTAGGTACGAGTGTCCATACATCTAGTCTGTCAAATTGATTGAGCTCATCTTGCATTGCAATCACCCAATCTGGATCAGCGAGTGCCTCTGAGACTTTGGACGGTTCATTCTTGCTTAGAAAGCATGCATAGTGACATTCATTTGTTGTTGCTTATCTCGTTCGCACACCTTGACTTGGATCACCTATTATCTGTTCAACAGGATGTGCTCTTGTCCACTTCCTCTCATGAGCTAGAGGAGTTGGAGTAATTATTGGTTGATCTGAGTCCTGATATGAATTTGTAGGCTCTGGGGCAGCTGTGGTGTGTAGTGGAGATGATTCCGGGCTTATGGCAAAGCCGTGATCATCCACACCTCTGGGATTGGTTTGAGGGGTTGAGGGTGTGGATGGTACGTCATCTGGTCCTGTGAGGAGCGGAATCTCTGCTGTTGGAGTTGATGTTGACTCTGGAGTGTATGCAGGAGGTGGAGATTGTGAGTTCTCGTAAAAGTTTCTGAAGAGAGAGTCGAGAATCACATCGTCGTGTTCGGTGTTTGGTTCAGCTTTATCAGAAGCTACTGGTACAGCAGTAGATGGATCGGTCTGGAGATGTTCAATAGCAAAGTCTGCCATTTCATAGAATGTAACGTTTACACTCTCGATGACAGTCCGCTTGTCTCTGAGATAGACTCTGTAAGCTTTGGATTGCAGTGAGTAGCCAATGAACACGCCTTCTCTGGCTTTGGGATCCAGCTTACTTCTCTCTGTTCGATCATTGAGTATGAAGCACTTGCAGCCAAAAACCTTGAGGAAAGAAATATCAGGAGTTTTGTTGAATAGGATCTCATATGGAGTCTTATCAAAGCGCTTGTGGATGAAGGTTCTGTTCTGAGTGAAGCACGCGGTATTGATTGCCTCTGCCCACATGAAGTGAGGCAGTCTTGATTGGATTAACATGGTGCGTGCTGCTTCAACAAGGGTTCTGTTCTTTCTCTCAACAACTCAGTGAGAGTCTGATTTTTGAACTCGGTACCATTGTCAGTTCTGACAATTCGAACACTGTGCTGTAGCAGTTTCTGGATCGTTCTGATAAAGGTCATAATGTTTTCCGCAGCTTCGTCTTTTGATCGTAGAAATTTTGTCCATGTATACCTAGAGAAGTCATCAACGATCACCAGAGTGTATTTGCGACCGTTGATGCTTTGAACTCTCATAGGTCCACACAGATCCATGTGTATTAGCTGCAACTGATGAGTAGATGAAGGTTCAGATTTTGACTTGTGGGAGCTTCGCGTCATTTTGCCCATTTTGCAGGCACTACAATGATTTTCAGCGGAAGACTTTAGCAGAGGAAGCCCCTTGACAAGTTTCTTGGAGGACAAGGTTGATAGATGTTTGAAGTTCAGATGGGAGAGACGTCTGTGCCATAGGTTGTTCTGTTCAGTTGAAGCTTTGGACATCAGACAGATGGAAGTGGTGGATTGGACGCTTTTCAGATCAATAGTGTACAAATTAGATGTTCTGTAACACGTTAATAATGTATTCCCTATGCTGTCAAGAACAACATTGTTTTGCAAAGAACCTCACTTCCATCCCGCTGTCACAGAATTGTCCAATGCTCAGTAAGTTGTGTTTGAGCCCTTTGACGAATGAAACATCTTTTATTGTAACGCTGGCACAGATGACGTCCCCATACCCAAGGATAGGAGATGAGGCGTCATTCCCGAATCTGACATTTCCTCCGTAGCAGTTGGTGTAGTTGCTCAAAAGGTGCTTTATTCCGGTCATGTGGGTTGAGCATCCTGAGTCCAAGTGCCACACATGACCGTCCTGCAAAACAATCAAAAAGGATTAGGTACCCAACTTGGAGTGGGTCCTTCCTTATTATCAAGAAACACCTTTTTAAAACTTGCTTTGAGCAGTGATCCAAGGTCAGCTGCTCTTTCAACAAAAGATCTATCTTCGATGGGCTTTCCAATTGCCAGATCTGCTTTTGCAGTGTGTCTGGTTTTTGGAGTCCACCTAGCACTTTCCATTTTGGTGGGTCTGATGTTGTGAACCCACCTTTCCATTTTAGTCCGTGTGGGTCTAAGTTTGGGGACCCACCTTTCAGTTGCAGTTATGATGGGTCTTCGATTTGGATCCCACCTATCAGTTTCAGTTATGATGGGTCTACGATTGGGAACCCACCTTTCAGTTTTAGTTTGGATGGGTCTTCGTTTGTGGACCCACCTATTCGATTCAGGTTTGGTAGGTCTCATCTTGGGGACCCACCTTTCAGTTTCACTTTTGACGGGTCTTATCTTGGGGACCCATCTTTTCGTTTTAGGTTCAGGAGGAGAGTAGACAGGTGCTTTGTGATTGAATGGTTGTTTCTTGAGTTTGGTTTTAAAAATCTCCTCCTTAGAAAGCCGATTAACATGTTTCCTAGAATGAACTCTAAGGGCATATTTCATATCTGGAATACAAAACGTTCCCTTAGAAGTTCCTTTCTTGGTTTCTTTTTCAGGTTTAAGCTTCTTGGAAGGCTTAGATTTAACAACATTCATATCACATTCATAATTATGGGGATCTGGAACAGAATAACCATAAGCAACACTTGTATTATAAATAGAACTTTGTCTAGAAGATGTCTCAGAAATATTCAGCTTGGGACTCAAGACTGAACTGTTAGAAGTTTGCTTTGTAGAGACAGAATTACAATTAACTTTTGAGTAAAATATTGAACTAGATCTAGGGCTGGCACTTTTCTCAAAAACTTTCTTTTTGCCATCTGCGATTTCCTTCCTCTTTTTCCTTCACTCATTCTTCTCTTCTCCTTCCTTATTCACTTCATTCCCTGTAAACAAAGGAGAAGAGAGATGAGTGGACGAACCTTTAAAAGCATTGTTTTTCTCATGTGAGGTGTGTGAGCTGTCAGGCTTGTTCGTAGAAGGGTCTGTTTTAGCATGAAACTGCTCACTCAAATCATTAAATTTTTGAAGAAGTTCCTGCCAGTTGCGCTCAAAACCTTTCTTTTCAGTTTCAAATCTCTCTCTCTCGTTATCAAGAGTTTTCTGTAGGTTTTTGAGCTTTTGAGCCATGGGAAAAATACACGGTTCCTCACCAGTTTTAGCAATACCTACTCTTGGGGGAGGGTCTAGAGGGTGTCCTATGTGAGGAATATCTTTGGCATAAGGATCGAGGCATTCACTAAAGCAGGAAGTAGGTTTTTCTTCTGAAAGTTGTTTTTCATTTACAGAGGGATAATCACAAGAAATCGCAGGTTTTGGTTTCTTTCTCTTTTCTTCTTCTGCTTCAGCATAATCTTCATCATTTCGAAAATACATTTTCTCACCAAACCCTAGTCCCATGTAATCTTTGTTATAGATTTGAAGGCAATTAACTTTCTTAAGATTACGTGGGTTAGTTATGCCCAGTCCTGTTTTAGCATTGTAGAATCGGTCATCCTTTTGTTTGTTGTTAAGCAGAAAAACAGTTTGTTCAGATTGACCTCTTCTAGCAGCTAGATCTTCTAGTTCCTTTACTTTATTTAAAAGCGTTCTTCTTTTGTTATGCAAAAAGTCGCATTCAGCCTTTGCTGTGCTTTTTTCCCGTTCACTGTCCTCAAATTTCTTAGTTAGTTCAGCTATCTTGAGTTCAAAGTTTTCAAAATCTGAGGACACCTTTTTGACTTGATCTTTTGCAATTTCAAGTTGAATACTTAAGGAAGACTTTTGGTCTAGATTCTGTTTCAGAACTCTATGATTATTGTCTAGTCTCTCCTTTAGTTCTTTGATTAGATTGTCCTTTTCAAGTAAGGACTGCATTTGATTATTTAAAGAAGTATGGGAGGTACTTACCGAGCTTGTTGAGCACTTGCTTTCGGGGATCGCAGCATCACCCTTTATTTCATCTCCCTCCACACTTGCCATAAGAGCATAGTTGTCTTCCTCTTCCTCCTCCTCAGAAGAATCTTCTGCCCAGTTTTCATTCTCAGCAATCATGGCAGAGGTTTCTTCTTCTTTCTGCACCATCAGCATTTTCTGCTTATTCCACAGCATCTTCTGCTTGTAGAAGTTAGCATCTTTCTTCTTTGGGAGGCGGCAGTCTTTGATCACATGTCCTGGTTTGCCGCAATTATAGCATTTAGGAGCTTCTTCTGCTGATGATGCCTTCCTAGAAGATCCTTGATCATGGTTCTTCTGCTTGTAGTTTGAGGAGGAAGTTCTCAGCCTGTTGGAGGAGGTGTTCTTCTTAGCAAATCTTTTGGCCAGCAATGCCATCTTCTTTTGTAAGTCTGCTAGCTCGGCCTCTAGATCAGATTTGTCATCATCACTTTCATCATCATCTGATTCAACCACCACCTTCTTCTTTTTCTTCTTTAGTGAAGTGGTTGTCCTTCTTGGCTGAGCATCCATTACAAGAGCTAAGGGGTTTGTGGTGTGATGATCCTCAGCGCAGGCAACCTCGTTGACGAATTGCTTCAGATGTTCATAGAGTGTGCAAAGGTCAATTTCGTCCAAATCTATCCGAGATCTGACATCCTTCACTGTCTTTTCCCATGCAGGATGTAGGCTAGATAAAAATCTAATATTCAGTTCCAGATTGGACCTGAATACTTTGATCTTTCTGAGCTCATTTACCAGTTGAACAAGTCTGTTGTAAGTCTCATTCAATGGTTCTCCTGGACCTGCTTTGAAGGAGTCATAAGCGATGAGAATCGTAGTCTTCTTTGTTTTGAGGCTGATGCTTGTGCCTTGTAGCAGCTTCTCAATTTCATCCCACATCTCCTTAGCTGTCTGCATGCTATCTATGAGAACATAAACCTCGTTTGGTATTGCTTGAAGGAGGTACGTTTTGGCCATAAGATCACCACGAAGTCTGAGCTTGTCGGCTTCTGTGTATTCAGATGGCACTTTTCTCCTTATTTCTGGAAAAATAGGAGGATTGTTCTCTGGATCTCCACCAACTGAAATCAAGAGTTCAGCTGGTCCTTCAAGCAAAGATTCGAGCATTGCAGAAGAGTTCTCTTTGTGCTCGAGGAAGTTTAGAAATCTGTTCCTCCACATTTGATATTCTCCCTTCCTGAGGCTAGGAGGGGTACTGCTGTTCCCTTGTGCATTGTATTCTGAACCCATTGCTGTACTAAACTGACCGTTCGAGAAAATTGATCAAAAGATTTTCAGAGGCAGAATCTCGAAAAATCAGATGTCGAGATCTGAATATCGAAATCTCAGATTTCGATAAAGGAGGCCCGGTATCGAGATTTGGGCTCGAGATTAAGGATCTCGAGATTTGGGATCTCGAGATTTCAAATTTCGAGATGCTGATCTCGAGATTTGAAATGTCGAGAAGTTAATCTCTCGAAATCTTAATCTGATGAGTCAAATGTCGAGATCAGATGTCGAAACCTTTTCTCGAAAACAAGATTTCGAAATCCTAGATGTCGAAATCCTCAATGTCGAAATCTTTCAACCTGTAAAAATCAGATAATCAAAATCTGAAGATAGTTTCCTGTAGAGTTGAATGTCGAGATCTTCTGGTAAAGTTTTCAGCTCGAAAAACGTAGCAAAACCTGTGAAGAAGTAGGATGTCGAGATGCCTAGCTCGAGATATCTCGAAATCAAAAATTGCGTAAAACACAAACTGAAGTATACCTTTTGATCGCTTTGAAAAGGCGATTCCAAAGGTGTAACTTTTACAACTTTTGAACAAGAAACAAAATTACAGAGCAAAAAATCGACAGAATGAACTACGTTAACAAAATCAGAGTATTCTGCAGGAGTTCTTCTGATCGTTCTCGATCGGCTCTGATACCAATTGTTAGTCCCTGTTTCTTTCACAGCAATGAATAATCGATCTAACAAAGGAAGATTAAACGTAAAGATGAAACAGAATGAATCACCGTAAAACCTTCTTTGATAAACCGTGGAACGTACAGCAGAATGATAAGCGTAAGGCTATGAAATAATAAGTACGACGTTCAGCCTTTTCCTAAACCTCGGCTCCCTTTTTATAGGCGAGGTTTAGGTTAGGTGAAACAGGCTTTTGGCCTGTTTAAATGGGCCTAACACTTGGCCTGATTTCTATCTAATTTATGCACCTAATTAAATACAAGGATTAAATATAAAGCTAATCTATGACCAACTTGATTCACAATTAAATATCTCCAACAATACACTTTTGGGGTTTTAACTTGCATTATATTATGTTCATGTTTTGCAACAAATAATACACTTTTGGTACAAAAATGAATTCCTACACTTTTGGGGTTTTAATAACTTCCATTATGTCGATGTTTTAGCTATGCTACTTTTCCATTTTATCTGTTTTGATTATACGTATTATTAATAAAATGTTAGAAAACTTTAAAATTAAGCTTGTAATCTCACTAGAATAAAATGCAATGACATAACTTACATATTTTTGTCAAAAGAGGAGGTTAGACATTTACTTTGAGACAATCCAAAAAATATGAACTTGAGGGTACAATGTGAAATCAATAAGAAAAATTGAGTTATAAAGTTGTCTGGTTATAAAGGCGTCACAAATAATCTATCCAAGTTTTGAATTTTTTACATCGAAAAATGACCCTTTTTATTTTATAATAATTTAAAAAAATTGATATTTTAAATAATATTGATTTTATTAATATTATAGGGAAGCAGATGGATCCATTTTATTAAAGAATATGATTTTTTTGAGAACTAAGAATAGGATATTAATATTGATTCACTGGGTAAAAAAATCAATTTCATTTTTTAATGGCACAAGTTATTTGTCTCACATTCAAAATCAAATTTATGAAATATATTACAAAGACATGAGTCTCCCGTCAATGAATTCAAATTTTGCCATATTCTATATTGCACATTTTAATAAATTAAAATTAATGAAATAAGTTGTTAAGGAAAAAAGGAAAGAAAAAGAAAGACATTGCTACATAAGAAAAAAAGACCACAGAATAACTATGTACGCTTCATATGTTAGAAACTGAAAGTTTTGTTCACAGCCTTAAAGTTTCAATATATTACAAAAATATCCGATTGTACCATGCTCAATCAAGAAACAATCAGTGACAACATATAATTTGTGAAAGAACACATACACAAATCACTTCTATAGATAAGTCAGTGTTAATTAACATTTCATATACACAAATACCACATATATATCTATTCAAGACATTATAAAAAAATTAAGTCCAAATATTAATCGTATTAGAATGATAAGAGTTTTTTAATCCACAATTCCTGTCAAAACAGTGAACCTAGCTAGCCGAACTTCAATTCAAGTACATCAAATGAAGAGTTTGGATACATGTGATAGATCGTAGCAAGTTATTGAAAAGCAAAAGCCAAACATTGTATTTTCTTAGGTACCTAATGGATAGTATTACATCTTAGATGTAGTATAAACTTTACTTTATCACGTAAAAATTTTAATTCTAAATTAATAAACTTCTTTTTTAATATAAACACACATGCTTTTATTTTATCATTCACATGCTAATTTTTTATTTTATTTTTTAAATATATTGTATTGTGTATGTTGGGTCTGTCTTGTTCAAATTTACATGTGTTTCTTACAAGATACGTAGACATGGGGAGCAGCAAAGGGTAAAAACCCTAGCTGTCTCCCCTCTTCTTTCTTCTTGCAAGTTTCTTTCCCCTCCTACGCATGAAAAAAGATCTCTTTCATCAGTATTTTCGGCTATTTTGTGTGGTTTCTTCTTAGTGGTGTCTAAAGTTTGTGTATTCCTCGTCGGTAGAATCGATCTGTCGGGTGTTGACATTTTATTGTTGATGGTTGACAAAGGTAGTCGTGCTTGATATTTTTAGGAGATTAAGTTCAGACGACGGCGATGGCGGGGCAATTATTCCTCCTCCTCCTGAACCACCGCCACACTATGATAGAAAGATAACGCTCGATTGAATCTTTTTTTCGATGGCTGGTTGAATTGATGACATTGATAATTCGTTCCCAGTAGCTAGTGAAATTGAGAATTATAGATATTTCGTTCTGATGGCTGAACAAACCAAATTTTCTATTATTTCCTTGTTAGTGGATAGTGAAACCGATTTATGTGTATAGTTTCTATCGCAAAGTAGTTGTTGGGTGTGTTTCGAAAAACAAAGAAAATAATTAATATAAATTAGTTAGATAAAATGACTAAAGAAAATATAAAATAGATGAAGCAGAATTTAGCCAAAACTCGTGCAACGCAAGATGTCCTTAAAACGTATTCGTTGCCCCCCGGAATGCTAGGAGCGTTGCAACGATCGTTTCCCAGGATACGATGACTACGAACAATTATTTGAGCACTCAAATGAATTGTTCCGGCGAACGTGAACAAAGATAGAACACGAAGGAATACTTCTGGAATGCTAGATGTGTTCTTTAGAGCTAAAGAGTGCGTGAGTTCGCTTTTGAACGTTTTTGAACGTGTTGTTGCAAACCACCTGCTAGCCAATTTATAGGGGAAGATTTGTTGTGTGTTAATGACGTTTTAATGGACATGAACGTTGGACATCAATGTCCAGCACGTTGGCATTTATTCGGTCATAAATGTCCATTTAATTGCATGAACGTTGGGCATTTATGGTGTTGTAACGGCAACAACAGCCTGCTGCGAGCCGTTTAACATGGAGCAGCAGTCTGCTCCCACGGGCTGCACCTGGAGTAAAAAATAGGGAAAACAGGAAAAACAAAAATTTAATCTTATCTTTAGAAGATAGATTTTTGGATGGTATTCGTGCCCGCAGGTCGCCCGCGCACACGAGTCACAGTTTTTCTTCTCCGTTTTCGGGATTTGATCACCCCCTGGAGAAGAGAGCATTTCCACCTAAGAATCTTAACTCCTTCAAATGGGGTTCCCTTTATAAAGGGGTGAAAATCCCTTGGGTTTTCCGGTGTGGGATAAAACACACTAGAAACCCATCATTTTCCTAGTTTTCTCCATTCCGACGAGTGAACTTCAAGAATCAATTTCTCATTCACCTGTTATCTGTGAGTGTACCACGTATCGAATTGTAACTCTTAGCAAGGACAATCCGAAACCACTTTGACCCGACCCAAATCGGAAGTGGATCCCACTCAAAAAATTGCCCCAACATGACCATTTAATGCAATTTATTAACACATTTTCCAACAATCCCCCACATGAATGAAAATTGATTTTCGAGACTTTAAAATGACACGAAGATAGGAGGACACGTTGTGTTCATCGGATGATCCTTGCATACGGAGAGGTAGGTTTTATCCTTTGAACCTTCCGCTGTAAAGACACGTTTATTTACTGGCTATCTAGTAGACTCGATGTCCTTGAACTATCCTGCCGTCATGTAAACATTGACTTATCTTTACACACCTCCAACTTTGTTCAGTTCTCATGGGTGTGCCTGTTTTGGCCATGCGTCATCATCCTGGTTCTGCAAAAGTTTCTAAAGAACTGAGCCTATACAGTTCTCCTTAGAAGCGACCCTCTTCTCTCTCACATAGGTGATTCTTTCACGAGTATCCCGCATACTCTTCCAATGTTATCGAGTATATTAACATTTCAGAATCATTAAAGCAAACATTTTTGCTAACCTCTTGGGGGAGTCACTGTTTCAACGAGGAGTGGGTAGGAGTTCAGGACCCCCACAGTGACCATCCTTCGCTTTATAATTTAGTTGTCCCTTTTGAACCTAGGACCAACTAGGTTGGGTATCCCTATAGAACTTTTCAATTCACGGGCTTTAGTCCCATTCCTCATGACAACTTCTCCAACAATTCTCTATCCAATGCCTTGGTTAGCGGATCCGCTATGTTATCATTTGACTTTACGTAGTCAACAGTGATAACACCCGTTGTGAGGAGTTGTTTAGTGGTGTTACGTCTACGACGAACATGTCTAGATTTACAATTGTACATGTTGCTCTGTACCCTTCCAATTGCCGCTTGACAATCACATTGTATGCATATTGGAGGGACATGCTTTTCCCAACTTGGAATATCCTCGAGAAAATAGCGTAGCCATTCAGCCTCTTCAGTGCACTTATCCAAGGCTATTAGCTCAAACTCCATCATGGATCTAGCTATTACCATTTTTTTCGTGGATTTCCATGACACGGCTGCACCTCCCAAAGTGAAAACATATCAACTTGTGGACTTTGAGTCTTTAATGTCGGATATCCAACTAGCGTCGCTATACCCTTCGAGTACATCTGGATATCTTCCATAGTGCAGTCCAAGGTTTTGAGTTTTTCGTAAATACCTCAAAACCCTTATTATTGCCTTCCAGTGTTCATCACCGGGGTTACTAGTATATCTACTCAACTTGCTAACCACAAAGGCAATATCAGGTCTGGTACAACTCATTAGATACATCAAGCTTCCAATAATCCTAGCGTATTCTACTTGAGATATACATTCTCCATGATTTTTGGTAAGGTGTGTGTTTTTATCTAATGAAGTCATTGCCTCTTGATAATCATCCTTATCAAATTTCGTAAGGATTTTATCAACGTAATGGGTTTTGCTTAGCGTAAGACCGTCTGGTCCCCTAATTATTTTAATCCAAAGGATTAAATCGTCCAGCCCCATATCCTTTATGTCAAATTTAGAATTTAACATGCTTTTGGTAGAATTAATCATTATATTATTGCTACCCACGATGAGTATATCATCCACGTATAAACATAAAATGACATAGCCGTCTACTGTGCTCTTCACATGGACGCATTTGTCACTTTCGTTTATTATAAAACCATTAATTAACATTGCATGGTCGAACTTTTCGTGACACTGTTTAGGGGCTTGTTTCAATCCTTACAATGATTCAATTAATTTACACACTTTCCTTTCTTGGCCAGAAACACTAAAACCCTCAGGTTGTTCTATATAGATTTCTTCGTCTATATCGCCATTTAGAAAAGCGTTTTTTACATCCATTTGATGAACTTCCAATTTCCGCAATGCGGCAATTGGTGGTATCATCTTAATGAAATTTGTTCTCGTCAAAGGAGAATACATTTCAAAGTAATCATGACCCTCACGTTGCTTGTATCCCTTGATTACAAGTCTGACCTTGTACTTATCGATGGAACCGTCATGTTTCATTTTTCGTTTAAATATCCACTTGGATCCCAAAGGTTTATTTCCCGGAGGAAGATCAACCAATTCCTACATGTGATTTTGTAGGATAGAATCAACCTCGCTTTTGATGGCTTCTTTCGACATAGGACCTTCGGTAGACGTCACCGCTTCTGTATAAGTCCGTGGCTCAAATTCTACCAAACATGTTAGAAAATCCGGTTCATTTTCTACCATACATGTTAGAATATCCGAGTCAAATTCTACCAAGTAGGTGAGAAAATCCGGTCAGAAGGATTTTTCAACTCTAGCATGTTTGCTACGTCTGGGTTCGGGTTCTTCTCCGGACCTCTCACTAGTATTTTCCATAGCTATGTCAACTGTTCGTTTTGACGTGTTTAGTCCTTCGTTGGACTTGCATGGAAATACGTCTTCAAAGAATGATGCATTCCTTGATTCAATTATTGTGTTTTTATGTACATCCGGATTATTCGAATCGTACACTAGAAACCGATAAGCACTACTATTTTGTGCATATCCAATAAAAATACAGTCCACCGTTTTTGGACCTATTTTTATTTTCTTAGGCGTTGGTACAAGCACTTTTGCAAGACACTCCACACTTTTAAATATTGATAGGAAGGCTTTCTACTTTTCCACAACTCATAGGGAGTTTTATCATTTTTTTTCCGGGGTACCTTATTTAAAAGGTAGTTGCTTGACAAGACTGCTTTGTCCCACATATTTTGTGGCAGGCCCGAACTTACTAGCATCACATCCATCATATCTTTCAATGTGAGATTCTTTCGTCCAGAAACACCATTTGATTGAGGTGAATAGGGTGCGGTACGTTAATGTAATATACCCACGCTCGTGCAAAAGTCACTAATTGGTGTTTCATACTCACTACCTCGATCACTTCTAACCGTTTTAAATGTCGATTAAGTTTGTTTTCCACTTCATTCTTATAAAGAATGAATTTATCGATTGCTTCGTGTTTATTTTTTAATAAATAAACATAGCTATAGCGAGTGCTATCATTGATAAAAGTAATAAAATATTTATTACCGCCACATGTTTGTATTGATTTAAAATCACAAACGTCACTATGAATTAATTCAAGTGGTTCCGTTTTTCTTTCAACCGATTTGAAAGACGTTTTCATTAGTTTTGCCTCTACACAAACTTCACATTTGTGTTTCACATCAATTGTGAATTTAGGATTGTGTTCCATGTTAATTAATCTACATATAGAATTAACATTAACATGTCCTACTCTACCCTGCAACACATTGGAAGACTCAAGCAAGTAAGCAGAAAAGATTTTATTATCATTATTAATAATAGTCATTACATTGAGCTTAAATAGTTCATCAACTGCATACCCCTTCTCCACATACATTCCTGACTTCGACAAAACTAGTATGTCCGACTCAAAAACCATGCAGAAGCCATGCTTGTTCAATAACGAGCTGGAAATCAGGTTTTTGCGTATCTCCGGAACGAACATCACATGGTTGAGAGTCAACTCAGTGCCCGAAGTCATATTCAGGATCACCTTGCCCACGCCTTCAACCGCGGAATGAGCAGAATTTATCATCCACACCTTTTCATCATTTGATGGCTCAAAGGTCATGAATAGCTCCCAATTTGAGCAAATATGCCGGGTAGCACCGGTGTCCACGAACCACTCCTTGGAATTGGATCCAATGAGGTTGACCTCGGTCACCACGGCCGCAAGGATAATGTCTTCATCCTTTTGCCCACCTTACACCATGTTGACTTGAGAGTCTTTCTTCTTCCTTGGTGTCTTGCAATCCGAGGACTTGTGTCCATTCTTATTACAATTGAAGCATTTTCCATTGAACTTTCTCTTGGAAATGTCTCCATTGAGACCGAGCTTGCTCTTCCCATTATTTTTGGTTTTTGGAGCTCTTTGCATGCTCCACCACATTTGTCTTTGCGCCGTTAACGATTGAGAGTTTCCCATCGTTCTTCTGGTTATCCTCTTCAATCCGAAGACGGAGGATCAATTGCTCCAAGTTCATTTCCTTTCGCTTATGCTTAAGGTAGTTCTTGAAATCTTTCCTAGCCGGCGGCAACAAATGTATAATTGACGGCACTTGGAAAGACTCGCTAACCGTCATTCCTTCATCTCGAATTTCATTGAAGATCATTTGCATCTCCTCAACTTGACTCAAGATAGTCTTCGAATCCACCATTTTAAAAACAAGGAATCGGCCGACAACAAATTTATTTGCACCAGCATCATCGCTCTTATATATGTGGTCCAAAGCATTCCATAGCTCCTTACCCATAGCTAATTTGCTATAAACGTCATACAAAACATCATGCAGCCCATTCAACACGTAGTTTCGGCAAAGGAAGTTAGAATGCTTCTATGCCATAACCTTGTTGAGAGATTGCACATCCACGTCACCCCCGGTTACTACCGGCGTGTCTTCGGTCAAGAACCTAGCAAGACCGAGAGTAGTGGGGTAAAATAACATCTTTTACTATCACCTCTTGAATTTTAACCCATTGAATTTTTTGGGTTTCTCCACAGAGTTGCTTGGCACGGTAACCATAGGGATAGCCCTTTGGTTGTCCAAAGCAGATGCTCCACGTTGTGAACTATTGTTCACCGGAGCTCCACTTTCAGAGTGATTGTCGTTCAACACATTCTGCCCAACAACATTCTGGTTTTCTTGAAAAGTCATTTTCATTTCTTAAGTTTTCCGAAAACACAAAAAAATTAAGTTCGTTCACAAGAGTGACAAACTACATTTTAAGATTGTTTGCCGCAGTACAATAATAAACGAATACGTTTTAAGTTTGTTGGGTGTGTTTCGAAAAACAAAGAAAATAATTAATAAAATGACTAAAGAAAATAGAAAGTAGATGAAGCAAAATTTAGCCAAAGCTCGTGCAACACAAGATGTCCTTAAAACGTATTCGTTGCCCCCGGGGTGCTAGGAGCGTTGCAATGATCGTTTCCCAGGATACAATGACTATGAACAATTATTTGAGCACTCAAACGAATTGTTCGGGCGAACGTGAACAAAGGCAGAACACGAAGGAATATTTCTGGAATGCTAGATGTGTTTTTAGAGCTAAAGAGTGCGTGAGTTCGTTTTTGAACGTGTTGTTGCAAACCACCTGCTAGCCATTAACTCGTGTTCGTTTTAATGGAAATGAACGTTGGACATCAATGTCCAGCACGTTGGCATTGATTCGTCCATAAATGTCCATTTAATTGCAGCAATAACCTTCTCCAACAGGGAGAGTAGCAGCATGTTCTAGCGAGGAGAGCAGCAGCAACCTGCTGCGAACACGAGTCCGCGCACATGAGTCGCGATTTTTCTTTTCCGTTTTCGGGATTTGATCGGCACCCCGTGCGCGCGAAGAGAGCCTTTCCACCTAAGAATCACATCTCCTTCAAATGAGGTTCCCTTTATAAGGGGGTGAAAATCCCTTGGGTTTTCCGGTGTGGGATAAAACACATTGGAAACCCATAATTTTCCTAGTTTTCTCCATTTCGATGAGTGAACTTCGAGAATCAATTTCTCATTCACCCGTTATCCGGTTAGCAAAGACAATCCGAAACCACTTAGACCGATCCAAATCGGAAGTGGACCCAGTCAAAAAATTGCCCCAACATGACAATTTAATGCAACTTATTAACACATTTTGCAACAGTAGTTTTAGTATTATTTTTAGTTTTGATTATTCATTTAGTAGCAGGAGCTTCTATATTGATAGAATATCATCCCATTGTAGCTTTAGGCTATTGAAATCCTTTTGCACTGATCATTTTTACTATTAATAAATACTCCGTAAGTGTTTTCAATTCAAAAAAATATATTGTAGTGTGTAAGTATTCACAAAGTAATTAACAAAAAATATTGTAATAATTATATATACTTATAGTTAAAATCAAATTCGTTTTTCAAAGATTGGTTACAAAACAAGAGTTAAGAAAATGTATTTAGTCAAACACACCATTAAAAATTTAAGTTTGATATAGAAATACAAACATCTGTATTGTTCTCTTACACTTGCATAAAACTAACAATATATAATCAAAGTTACAACATATTCACCGTACTATACTATACTATTGTTTTCTTTTATTATGCAAAGACTACACATTGTGTATCATCATAATAAAGAGAATTCTAATAATAGGTGTAAAACATGATTAAAAGAATAAAACACGAGTATGTATTTTTTAGAAAACAAATAAAACTAGGAGTTTTTTTAAAAGAATAACCCCTGCAGGCATTAGCCTTGTCACTACAACTGTGCCGTTGCCCGCCACCAATATGTTTTCCGATCGTCGGAGCTCCACCCTAGTTGCAGCCGCCACCACTGGACCGCCCCACCACCGACGAACTGATTTGTTACCAAGACACTTGACCCGTTAACACAATTCATTATGTTAATGAATTAAATTAGAGGTATTAATCTTTTAGGGGAAGAAAATTAATGTTTACTTCTATTTAAGAAAATTTAGAAATGAATTCATATATAAGGAAAAGTAGTTTCCTTATGTTTTACTCCTATTAAATGTACTAGCTTTCAAGCCCGTGCGATGCACAGACGACAGTATGTAATTTAGCTAATTTGAAATTTAATTTCTATCGGATCACATATAATATGATTTAAAAGAAAAATAAACTTACTCTAATATAGAGTCTGTTTGATAATACTAAAGTAAATAGAATTAACTTATTTTGCTGAAATTGATTGAATTCTGGTTAAATAGGTGGAATCTTCTGAATCATGAAAAATATATGTGAAATATATTCCATTTGTGAAACAAAGAAAAAAAATATGAAAAAAAATTAAATTGGTCTTCTACATAAGCATCTCAAGTAAACTAACTGTTATGAACCCAATAATAAAAAAAATTTATATGTCTTAATTGTTAGATCTTACGGTTTACTCATTAATAAGAACGTTTTTAATTGAATTAAAATTTCAGGTTTGATTTGGTATGAATTAATATGGTCTAATAGATGTCTGTTTTTTATGTGACTTATTTTTATAATTATTAAAGTTTGATCTGATCTGATTTAATCTGAAACTAAAATCAATCCAATTAAAAACATTCTATTAAAATAAAAGTAGGAATTCGTAAAACTATAAAGATTTTCTAATTTGGATTAGGAATCTATTTCAAAAGTGAAGGCATATTTGAATTTTAGGTGTAAAATAAAGAAACAACAGAAATTTTTTACTTATTTGGCTAAACTAAACATATTTACTTGTGAAAATATATATACTTTATGTTGGTTATAATTTTTAATTTCATTTTTATTTATTTACTTATTTGAAGCTTACTAATTTATTAATAGGTGTCAAATTAATAAGTAAACTAATTTGCATATTTGTTTCTATTTAATTCAGTGTAGTAAACTAATATAAATTAGTTTCCATATCAATACACGTTATTAGAATTTCACTTTGATAACAATTTTTTTTTTACTTATTTGAAGCTTACCAAATTAATTAAGATGGATTTATAAAGATTTTGTTTCCATATCAATATGCAATCAAAAATAAAATCTAATAAAAACAAAAGGTATAAAAATAAATAGATAATTGTTATATATAATGACATGACAAGATTATGTGACACTTTGTATGCTCTTAAAAAGTTCCTCATTTATATACTGAGTATATATATTGATTTACTTCATAGGGAGTATTAAATTAGGTAAATAAATTGTTATTCTACTAATCACTCTCCATCACGTGCATTATACTGGTACAACGTTCAGTTTGAATTTACTGTGGGACACACTATATTTTCATCATATTGCGTAAATGGATCAAAATGAGAATTTTAAATTTGATTTATAGTCGTTCCACTTTTTAAAAATTGGCCTTTTGGCTATAACTGAACCGGTTACACGAGGAACGCACATTTCGCATTTCGAGCAAAGTGCGAATTTCCAGGGCACAACTTTGCTCAAACGTTCCTCAATTTCTCCATTCATCTGCTTCCTTCGGAAGACCACCAGCCGTTATGTAAAAAAAGTGCTTCATTTCTGTAGCAAGAATTTCATCAATGGCTTTGTTTACTGCTCTCTGCCGGGCTTGCATTTTGTATGCTTTGCTGTTCTTCCCTGTGTGCTTCGCCGGCTTCGAGTTGGAGTACTCTTATGTCACCATATCTCCACTCGGTGTTCCTCAGCAGGTATACTCTGAAGCCATTTGGACTGCATTATGTATTGTTCTTAAGTAGAAATTATAGTGGGCTTTGAGTAATTTCCAGTCTGCTCTATGGGTCTAGTTAACTTTTTTGATAAGTGGAGCACATTGCATAAAAAGTAAACTTTTTTTTCGTTGAGCTTTGCACTTTTCTTGAATAGTGGTACTCTTTTGCTTTAATAATAGTAACAATATATTATTATAATAATTATTTTATTTTTGACTCTGCTCATTATTGATTTTTTACTGTGGTTTTCCCATCTATTTGTGTAATTGGTTTAAAAATGCGATACCCTTTGTATATGTTATATAAACTGGTCTTTTTAAGTTGATATTAGTGTCAGGATTCAAGTTTAAAATATAATCTTGAATTTGAGTGCAAGTGTGCAACTGACTTAAGTCTAGTTAACTTTGTGAGGGTTGTTTTACTCTTTATTTTATTTTGTTGGTAGAAGAGATATATAGTGAAGCAGCACTCATAAGATGAACTGCTTATTGGATATCATCTCATACAGGTTATTGCAGTTAATGGGAATTTTCCTGGTCCTGTTTTAAATGTTACAACTAATGACAATGTGGTGGTTAATGTGAAGAACAATCTGGATGAAGATCTTCTGGTTACCTGGTATGATTAAATAAACAAGGGGTTTGGAAGTTAAGAGAAACTTTGTTTGGAGGGGAAGAGTGTGAAAGTTAAGAGCAACTTTGTTTGGAGGGGAAGAGTGTGGAAGTTAAGAGAAACTCTGTTTGGAAGGGAGGGGTTTGGAGGGCTGAATCTATATACATACGTATATATGTACACACACATGTGTGTGTATGTATATCCATGGAGTACTTAATTATGCATTTCTTTTTGATATTTTTGAACAATAGAAGGAATAAAATAACAGGGGGTTCATATAACATCTCAATTACTTTTTGTTTGTTTTCAGAAATAATGTATTTATTATTTATAAAGATATAAAAGAAGCCATTGTTTATTTGTGAGGGACTCATTTTTACAGGTCAGGAGTTCATATGTGGCGTTCTTCTTGGCAAGATGGAAATCTGGGAACGAACTGCCCTATCCCTTCAAAGTTGAACTGGACCTATGAGTTTCAGGTCAAGGATCAGATAGGAAGTTTTCTCTATTTTCCATCCACATTAATCCAGAGATCATCTGGTGGCTTTGGTTCTTTCATCGTCACCAATCGCCCAGTTATCAGTCTGCCTTTTGATTTCCCTGATGGGGATATAGTCATATTCATTGGTGACTGGTTTACCAGAGATCACAAGGTATGTGTTGCAATACTCAACTTTGGAACTTCAGTATTTAATATTCTAATTCATTGCTGATTGTTAGGCTTTGAGGGCTGACCTTGATAATGGTAAAGAACTGGGAATGCCAGATGGCGTCCTTATAAATGGAAAAGGACCCTACAGATACAACTCTTCTCTTGTTCCTGATGGCATTAATTATGAAACCATTAATGTTGATCCAGGTCAACTCTTAAAACAGTCTTTCATACATTTTTAAGTTTGAGCATCTCTTTTGTTTGGATTCTTTACTCTTAATTTTGTTCTATCCTTCTTCCCCTAGTATATTTTTTGTTTCCAAATGGAACATTAATATTAAACAAATGCTTATGTTTCGTTTATTGTTGTATCCATTTCTTGGACGGGATAAGCGGCATATATATATCCCTGAATTATCTCATAGAACTTGTATATCCCTGAACTTCTGTTTGGAACAATTAAACATCAAAGTGTAAAAATGGAACAAATATACCCTTGTCCATTCACTTTTCTTTAAAAAACTTATGTACCGTCAATCAATTTTTCTAAAGAGTAAAAAAAGGAATGAACATATAACTTTTAAAAGGCTTATAACTTTTTTTTACACACGGGTATATATGTTCCCCATTTATACTTTTTTGTGTTTATGGTTCAAAAAAAGTTATAGAATTAACACGTTATGCTCTCTAAGGTATAGTGCATAGGTATATTTGTTCATTCTCCCTTGATTGGACTAGATCTACAATGAACATCCCTTGCAATTATTTCGTGTTTATATATTTAATTATTACCAAATACCAAGTCATTTTTCTACATCCCCTGTGAATTGTGTTCATACTCTTAACCCGGAGAAGGTTTCAAATAATTTGCAGGCAAAACTTATAGAGTTCGGGTGCATAATGTTGGAGTCTCAACTTGTTTGAACTTTAGGATTCAAAGCCATAATTTGCTCTTAGTAGAGACAGAGGGAACTTATACCTCTCAGCAGAACTTCACTAGCATAGATATTCATGTAGGGCAGTCCTACACTTTTTTGGTTGCAACAGACCAGAACGCGAGTAGTGACTACTATATTGTTGCAAGCCCAAGATTTGTAAACCAATCAATTTGGCAGAAGGTTACTGGTGTTGCTGTTTTGCATTATTCCAATTCCATGGGTAAAGCAAACGGACCTCTCCCTGATCCTCCCAATGATATGTATGATACTTCCTATGCGTTAAATCAGGCCATGTCCATCAGGTTCTTCACTTTATAATACTTCCTATACAGTTTTGTGCCACATGTCACTGTATTTTCCACATGACATTCTGTATAGTATTTTCTTTACAGGATGAGTGAAATGGAAGAAGTTATACACCTGACATTTTTCCGTACGTAAATGGAGAATATAATACATGTTGGTCATTGTTATTCAAATATAATACACCATTTATGAAGTGTTTTCTTTACTAAGGAGTACTTTCTTGTGAAACACTTTATATAAAGAAAACACTTAAGAAATTATTTATTATTTTGGAAATGGATGAAGAGTTATTACAAAATAAAACTTCTTTCATAATCAATAATTATAGTTCGTGAATATGAATTTCATTCCAATAAAATATTTTCGTTTTACTTTATCAATAATAGGTAAATGGATGGTCTGTATGGCATGATATGCATGTGCTCCTATTAATTACATTAATTTAAACTTTGTTTTAAAATAATTCAATAAGTTTTAAGAATACGAAAACAACATGTGAAATGCCACCTGGCTCATAGCGCGCTACATGGAATCGTGTGGCGTGCCACATGGCATTTGTTGGTATAATGTATGGAAACTTAACAGGACCAAGATGATTTGAATTGCACATTTAGCCTTCTTTTGGTTTTGATAATATTTAGTAAAATGGACAGTTTTATTGTGTTAGGCAAAATGTATCTGCTAGTGGAGCCCGTCCGAACCCACAGGGGTCTTTCCATTATGGCTCCGTTAATGTTACAGATATTTACATCTTAAAGAGTTTCCCGCCAGTGATGATTGAAGGGAAGCGGCGATCTTCTTATAACATGATATCCTTTGTTAATCCTAAGACTCCAATAAGGCTTGCTGATGTATATGATGTGCCGGGTGACTACAAGCTTGATTTCCCAAATAAGCCAATGAACAGACCACCTAAGATGGATACATCTATCATCAATGGTACATACAAAGGTTTCATAGAAATTGTATTGCAGAACAATGACAGCGTTGTCCAGAGTTTTCACATGAATGGTTACTCATTCTTCGTTGTTGGGTATTACTCTTAAGCAGAAGTTTGCTTATTATTATTAACTCCAGCGATTTATTTATTATTTACTGTGTAATTATTATGAATGTCACACAGGATGGGATACGGAGAATGGACAGAGAACAATAGGGGATCATATAATAGATGGGATGCAATATCCCGTTGTACTACTCAGGTTCGTAAGTTCGATTGTATTTATTGACTTTGAACATCGTATGCATCTTTCTCATGGCTGTAAATCTATGGGGGGGATGTATTGTTTTGTAAATCCTCACTTTTTGTTCAAATATACGTAGTAATACTTTTACGGTCTGTTTGGAACTCAGAAAATTTAGACTATTGAGCATATGAAAAAACTAAAGCATTAAGACAATAGCTTTCTTTATTAAATTTAAATCTTTCCATTTTCCTAACATTTTCCAAGTTCCAAACAAACCCTTTGGTGTCACTGTATTAATTATTTGACCTTTTGAAAAAACTATCACTTCAAGCCTCACTGCTTATGGTGTTTGTTGTGACTAAGAGGGCATATGTACAAGTTTTGAGAGAGGTCTCTTGTCAAAATGACAAGGGAAGGCTTGATCCTTATACACCCTTGTGCTGGGACCCTTCCTCGGACCCTTGTCTTGTAGGGACGTCAATGTGCACCTGACTGCCCTTTTTCTTTGAAATATAATCATGTGTATGTGTAGGTATTCGCTGGAGGGTGGACATCAGTATTGGTATCTCTGGACAATGTAGGGGTATGGAACCTTAGAACAGAGAACCTTGACAGATGGTATTTAGGTCAAGAAACTTACCTCAGAATTGTCAATCCTGAAGATACTGGAAATAAAACAGAATTGCCTGTGCCAGAAAATGCACTTTACTGTGGTGCCCTTGCTTCAATGCAGAAGTATTTCCAAAACTCTCTCTCTCTCTGCAAATGTACTGGTTAGCTATTTTTTAACTTTCTTATTCTTTCTGCCATTTCAGGCATCCAACATCTGCTGCAACCATCCATGAACGCATAGGGCTGTTATCATCATTACTGTTGATGTTTGCAGCTGTCACTTACTTACATGTTACCTGAGGTTTGACCATTGTGCTTTAGAATAGGAATGGGGATACTTTTGGAATATATATGTGTATGGTAGGGAGTTTTGGGTTCTTTTGCTTTTATGGTCCTAATTTTATTTATTTGCTTTCAAAATGTCCCACCATGTCTATTTGCACTCTAAGTCTGTGTAATCACTCATATCACAGCATTTTCCGCCAAAGGTGGTATTTTTTAAAATGTCTGAACTAAGACCACCCTGTGTTAGCACTTTTTTTTAGAAATATGTTTGGTTTGACCAGATAGAGTTGCTAATTTTGTAAAGTTGGAATTATTAATTCATGAAATATAACTCACATTTTAAAACATCAAATTTAACAGATTCAGCATATTTGTGCCTTCTGTTTTGGTAAAATAAATGAAAAATTGTGGTAGTTGAACGTAGCACCTACTAGGAAATGCTACCCCAGTCCGAAATGAAGTTTCCATTTTGATTTTAACACTTCTCAATGTTGATGCGTGTCCATTATTTTGCACAAGTATATCATTAGAATGTGTGACGATTCATTATTTCAATAATACAGACCAAAAGAAATTTCATGTGGCATAGTTTTCACTTTTCAAATATACAATGGTCTAAGTAAGCAATTTTTGACTCCAAAAGTCAACGAGAATTTTAACTTGTGAGAGTGAAGAATAAATAATTAGGAATACCATAATAACATTTGCTTTTATTTGACTTTTACACTATTTACGTACAATAAATTTGATCATGTTCCTTTATTACTTATTAGTGTGTGTAACAAATAAAGATCAACTTTCTCCATGTATAACAAATGCTATTAATGTAATTTTTGCCACGTTTATCTCCATTTATAGATTCTAATGATCAACTTTCTATTATTTTTACTGCTCTAAACTCAAAGCCTCAAAAAATTTAAAACATATTTGTGCTTACTTAAAACCTTTGTAAATGATGTCCTAAATGATGCGCTTTTCTTTTTAGATAGGGAAACGGTCAAGGAAAGGATGTAAAAACACATCTTTGTCCTGTTTCTGTCCTTATCCTATTTTTGTTGTCTTTATATTCTCTTATATCTGTTCATTTTTCATGTAAAACATCAAATCCATAAGTCCAACCCAGAAAAAACAGGTAGTACAATATAATTAAACCAAGGAACTAAACCCCACTCCATTTATTCATAGTATTATAGCAAAAATGTATAGATTAAAAACTACCACTATCTCTATCTCTATAATCATAAAAGAAAATTATCTAGCTAGCTAGTTCATATATTTTTGAAATGGGGCAGCCCCAAGGAGACTAGAATTGAAAGGCACGCCGGTGGATGGCAACCAAGAGTTGCCATCAATGAACAAGTTCACCGTGAACTGCAAAGCCTCTTCCGGCGCAGTGAGCTCGTGGACGCCACCCCACCTCACTCTCCCCGCCGTGGAAGAACCAGGCCCTATGTTTCCATACTCCGCATAATACACATCGTTCTGAAAAGAAGCTTCCTTTCCCTGCCACCACATCCACCCCGCCGGATCTATGAAAGAGTCCATGAACGTCTCCATGACAACGGTTCGAGAGCAAAGCCCCCACGGCCTGCCCAAGAACCCACTGATCCCGCTCAGGTCCGTCCCCGGTTCGATTGATATGTGTGATCCCTGGATCACGATCCCGGTGTCTTCTGTCGGTGTGTCGCGCTTTGATGCTGTGATCACGACGGCCTCGCCGTGGGTTGACTTTCGGGCCAAGATGTTGCAGTCCTGGAAGATGGCTTTTGCGTTTCCGAAGATGAAGTCGACGGTGCCATAGATGTCACAGTTTTTGTAGAACTGTCGCCCTTCGAAGACGTAGAGGGTGTCTTGGTAGCCTTCGATTGAGCAGTTGTAGAACACGGCCCGGTCGCCGCTCACCCGCAGCGCCACGGCCTGCCCGTTGTCCGGACCGGCAGTGTTTCTAAATGTTATGCCGCGGGCTATAAACCCAACTGCGTCAACACCTGTATTAGAAGTGCAATTAGTTTTCCAATCCTTAAATTTTACCTAGTATTATACCTCCTCTGATATTCTTTTCCCTACTTTTCATTTGAATTGGGTATCACATTTTTCCCATATTCTTGAAAGGAATTGTTTATTTGTACACTTCATATATGTATATTTTTTCAACCATTTCTATAGCAACGGCATTGATACCATATATTTCAGTTATTAAGAAAGATGGAGTTTTTTTTATCCATGTACGCACCGGATAATATATTAAAGCTAATCTATATAAGTTTGATAGTAAATCTAGTTAGAGTTGATTTTTCCACAAAATGGAAAATGTATGATAGTAACGTTCTAACTCATCTAATTTTTACGATTTTCTATTTTTGATGTTTAAAGCTGAACACTTATATATACAAAGTTTTACAATAATATTATTAAAATAAAATATATCAGAAAAACTATTATTAAATTACTATTAATCTTTGTCACTACAGTATATAATTAAACTTAGGTGAAAGTACTAAAAATTACTAATATAACCATTACTTAAAAGGTCACAATTTTGTCTACCGTAGTATTTATTTACTCTCACACACACCTACAACGACTACAAGTATGTTATAATGTTGTGGAGCGTGGATCAAATAAAAAACGTTCTTAACGTGTGAAACATGTGAAATGCACTTATAATCGCCTCTGTTGTATTTGTATGTTAAGTTATTACACTTTAAGCAATTGTTAAAAAATACACATTTTTACAGTGAAAATTTTATAAATAAATTATTATTTTTACATACGTGAAATATTAACAGAAGTGTTCACCGTCACCCTACAGATAATAATAATACAAGTTCATTTGGATGCTATGAAGCTCTATTTTTAGGTCTATATAATACGTAGTAATATAAAACTAAATTTTTTGTATACATGCATAATAAATTGATAAATAAAAAGGAATTAAAACAATTTATTTGGACTCATAAAGAGTTGCTTATATTTTACTCCTACTTTGGTTTTACTTATTTACTTATCTATTTATTTATTTATTTATTTATTTTCTATTCAGATTAGATTATTTTTCTCAAAATATGACTTATTTACTTTTAAAAGTAAAAATGTTACTTATATTTTTGTCAGAATTAGACGAGTCACATATATTTGATAAAATAAAATACTCACATATATATATATATATATATATATATAGACACACACACTTTGCTTTACTCATATTTTCCTCTATTTGTTTGAATTTGTAAATATAATTATTTTAAATTTAGCTTTCATTTTCAAAGTAGAATAAAACATAAGAAAGCATATTTTCTTTAATTCTTTTAGAAATTGTTCAAAATAGGACCAAAACATCATCAAAGCTCCAAAATATGATCAAATATGTATTTTTCATAAAATAGGACTTATTTAGTCCTATTAAAAGAATACAAGAATACAAACTTACCTATATAAGATTGCATGATTCCTAGTTAATTTGAGAAGTTTTGTAATATTTCATTCCTATTTTGAGAAATTTCTCTTTATTTTTCACTTACCAACGGTTGCGGTGTCAAAAGTAGAACCACCACTGGCACCAACACTTCGTTGGCCAGTGATAATAGTCCGTCCCTTTCCGTCTCCGAGTAGAGTGAGACGTGGGAGATGGTCGTCGATGATAATATTCTCATTGTAAACTCCTGCTTTTATTTTTATAACAAACCTCCGACGCTGAACCTTGCTATGGACCGCCATGGCGATGGCCTCTGCGATGGTCGGGATGTTTCCTGGTCCATTCCCGACCACGAGGTCTGGCGCGTGAGGCAAACCTTTTGCCATTGTCTTTAGCGTCCACATAGGAGAAGATAGGAATATCATGGTTAGAAACAACAAAAATGCTAGCTTATGCATGCTGCAGCTTGGCACGTCGACAGTACTAGGTACTTGCACCATGCATATTTTTAACATGATATGGATTTGATATTTATGTATAACTTGCTTCACTTTTAATTAAGTACTTTTAACTCCTCGTGGATGAATTAAATAAACCACCCTTTAATTTAATTTAAGGCATTAAGTTGAGCCTTTATTTTATTAGAAACTGTTGCCTCATTAAGTAAAAATGCGCATCTAATTAAGTATAATGGTGAAGTTAAAGATATGGTAACTCTTGACATATTGATTACGCTAGAAAAGATACAAAAAGCGTATAGTAACGTTTTATGATTTTCTGACATGAAGCTAGAAAGTAAAAATAAGTCTACTCCACGGCTTCACATGAAACAAGGCCATTTTTTATTTGCACATGAAATAAGAAGTTAAACAATTGTCTAAGTAATTAAGTCTGTCCAGGGAAGTACGTAGTATTAATCACAACTTTGTTACATTAATTAATTAGAAGTCGTGCAATTTTGGCCACTACTCCTATATATACGATTTGGTACACGTAGTTTTTATCCTCGGTTTTGGAATAGGTTCATGTATCACTACTTATTACTCCCTCCGTCCTATTAGAAGATTCTCACTTTTCTTTTTTGAACGCCCCATATAAAGGTTCCCAATTCTATTTTAGGAAACAATTAACAATCTTCAGTGACAAATTAATCATTAAATCTTAAAAGTAATACATTTATAAATCACAGTTATCAATACTAACAACATTATAATATATACATATTAAAATTATTTCTCAAAATATACTCTAGGTACTTTACTTAATTATTGTCTAAATAACCGTGCTATTTTGCTATGAGAACCTTCCAACGGGATGGAGGTAGTGTATACTTCCATTTCAAATTGCTTTGCAAATTTAACATTTCTCAATCAGTCAATACTAAAGTTAAATCTTCTCTGTCGATAACTAATTCAATTTAAACAATTAAAATTTTCATATTTAAAAACTACATTAAAATATCTATAAAGTTGTAAAATCCTAATTACAATTTTATTAAAAATTGATATGCTAATTAAATGAATTAAATGATCCCGTTTGACTCAATAAAGTCAACTTTGCAACTCAATTTGGGACTGAGTGATTGAATTGCAAAATGGGAAAAATAATTAAAATATCCCAAACTATTAAAGTGTGAGATAAACACCCCAAACTTTCATATGTAATTTAAATACTACAAAAACATTATATAAAAATTTATTGTAGCACCATGGTCATATATTATTTTTATCAAAAATATAAATTTAAGGTGTTAATTGCATAATTTAAAATAGCAAATTATAAATGTTTTCATTATATAGAGTGGGGGTAGTATTTTTTAATTTTACAAAGGAAGTTTAGAATGTTAATTGTATCTTCATGAATTCTAAAATATTTTAAATTATGAAATTAACACCAAAGATTAACATTTTTGAAAGAAATAATACATGATCACGGTGCTAAAATAACTTTTTATTTAAAGTTTGAGATATTTAAATTACATATGCAAGTTTAGGGTGCTTACCTCACACCTATTCAAAGTTTGGGGTCTTTTAATTATTTTTTCCTTGTAAAATTGTTTTTTTAAAGCCAAACATATTCATTTTATCCATTTGATTAGGATATCAATTCTTAATTAAATTTTAATTTGGATTTTATAATTTTATTGATATTTTAATGTAGATTCTGAATATGTAAATTTTACTCCCTCTGATCCCAAATGAAATTCACACTTTCCTTTTTGGGTAGGTCCAAAATAAACTTCACACTTCTTCTCCCTTCCTTATTCGGCAAATTATTCACATCAAAACAATGCAAAATAGTGCAAAACAATGCCAAATAGTGTCAAACAGTGTCACAACAGTGTACTCTACAGTAAAGTCAAATTTATTTCCTTAATTTGTGTGAAGTCGAAGTGTGAATTTCATTTGGGACCGAAGGGAGTATTTATTAAAATTAAATTAATGATCAATATGAATGACTTAACTTTATTATTGATTGTCTAAAAAATGTTAAATTTGCAAAACAAAATGAGATGAAGTGAATATTATTAATTATCCTATGTATCAGTCGTCTATATCTGTCCTCATAAGTTATAAATGAATTTAATGGACTAAATACGCCGTATGAAATTAATGTTTATTTTCAATCGTACATGTTTTGTTTAGTTCTGTTATGAATGGATCCCAATTTTATAAATAAAGCGTAGTATATTAACGTGAAATTTAATAAGTTTATATTTTTATAATTATATTTTCAACAAAGAACATTTTCATATTATCAATATTGCCGTGTATAAATATATATTTGGTCAAAAATTTGTGAGAATAATGGAAAGGTTGTTTCCTAAGGAGCCCTGGCAGATATATTTATATTAAAGAGAGTTTAATGTAAAGTACAATACTAAGCCTCTAATAATTCTATTACACCCCCTCAAGCTGTGCGGGAGATACAACGCGCATGTTGTCTTTTAAAAAATGAAAACGTTGACTAGAGAGAATTTTAGTAAAAATATCTGCCAACTGTAGATGAGTAGGAACGTGCTTAACAATCAGATCTCCGTGATTCGGACCCAAGAAGACAGCAAAGCCTGTGGTGGACCGAGAACTATCAGGACAACCTGCCCAATCAGCATCGGAGTAAGCAACTACACAGGTTGGCCGATTAGACTGCTGATGCCATAGCCCACGATCTCGTGTGCCCTGCAAGTACCTAAAAATTCTTTTGACTGCAAAAAGATGAGTGGTACGAGGAGCATGCATGAACTGAGACACTAAGTGTACTGCATAAGTAATATCTGGCCGTGTCAAAGTTAAATATTGTAATGCACCAACCATGCTGCGATACTCAGTAGAATCAGACAGCAACTCACCATCAGAAAGAGACAGAGTGGTACAGGAAGCTAACGGGGTGCGAACAGGTTTTACAGTATGGAGATGAAAACGGGCTTGAAGATCAGTAACATATTTATGTTGAGACAGAAACATATCTTTAGGTGAACGAATAACCTCAACACCCAGAAAATAATGGAGATTACCCAAGTCTTTCATAGCAAAATGACGAGAGATAATCGAAATAAATTGGGTAACAGATGATTCAGAATTGCCAGTAATAATAATATCATCCACATATAATAATAAATAAATAATAGTATTATTCTGGCGGTAAATGAACAAAGAATTGTTAGATTTACTACAGGAAAAATTATGTTGCAGAAGGAAGCTACTGAATCTATGAATCCAGGCCCGTGGAGCTTGCTTAAGACAATAAATGGCCTTACACAGACGACATATATGATTAGGAAATTGGGGGTGAATAAAACCACGGGGCTGACGCATATAAACTTCTTCTGTCAGATGACCATGTAAGAAGGCATTTTTAACATCAAGTTGCCGTATAACCCACCCAAAAGAAATAACAAGAGTAAGTACAATACGATCAGTGGTGGGTTTTATGACCGGACTAAAGGTTTCAGAGAAATCAATACATGCCTGCTGATTAAAACCTTGTGCAACTAATCGAGCTTTATGGCGCTCTAATGATCCATCAGAATGATATTTAATTTTATAAATCCACTTACATCCAACAATATTCTTAGAGCTATCAAATGGCACCAACTCCCATGTTTTATTATTAATGAGTGCATTAAATTCATCAGCCATCGCCTCACGCCATTTTAAATGTTTATTTGCCTCAGTAAAACAGGTAGGATCTGCATTAGTAATAACCGTACTTAAATTAAAAATTGTTTTGGATTTAAAAATTCCTGACTTAGCACATGTTTGCATGGGGTGCTGATTAACTACCGTAGTGGACGTAGGTGATGGGGGGTCGGGTGATGCACAGTCGGCCGAGGAGGTGATATCTGGCAGGCTGGACAGAGTTCGGCTGACGGAGGCTGGAGGTGAGGGTGGCGGGTTGTTGGTTGGCGTGGGGAAGCTTGACGATGGTACAGAGGAAGTGATAGGACTACTAGGTGGCCGAGAAGGGGATGGGAGCCGTTGCAGGAGTTGGTTCATGGTGATGATAGGGGATTGGACTGGTGGGTCTAGGGTAACCTCAGTTAGGTTCATCGGAGAGTGTGTAGTAGCGATAGAATGTGTTGGACTAGGTGATAGTGTTTTAAAGGGATATGTGTCCTCATGAAACCTAACGTGACGACTGATATAGACGCGACCTGTGATAGGATCAAAACAACGATAGGCCTTATAACCAGATGCATAGCCAAGAAAAATACACTGAACAGAACGAGGGGATAATTTATTAGCTGAGGTGGCTGAAAAATTCGGATAGCAGGCAGATCCGAAAACTCGCATAAAGGAGTAATCCGGAACACGGTTAAAAAGTTTTTGGTACGGAGAAAAGCCATTTAAGGTAGGAGAGGGTAATCTGTTAATAATATATGCAGCAGTAAAAATGGCATCAACCCAATATTGACTCGGAACCGAAGCTTCAAGAAGCATGGTCCGAGTTAATTCAAGTAAATGAAGATGTTTGCGCTCAGCAACCCCATTTTGTTGAGGTGTGTCAGGACATGATTTTCGAAAATATATACCATTAGCCAAGAAAAATTGCTGCATATTATGATTTACAAATTCACCCCCTCCATCACTTTGAAAAATTTTAATTTTATGATTAAAAAGATTTTCAACCAATGCCTTAAATGTTTTAAAGTGCATAAAAACTTCACTTTTGTGATGCATAGGACAAAGCCAAGTATAGCGGGAAAAATCATCAATAAAACATACATAATACTTGAATCCCATGTTGGAAAATACAAGAGACTGCCACACATAGGAATGAATAATTTCTAGAGGGAAAATTGAATTATGATTAGCATCCAGAAAAGGCGAACGTTGTGATTTTCCTAAACGACAAGCCACACACGCATGAGTAAAAGAAGAATGACTACATAGAAATTGTTTTCTCTTAAGAAACTGTAAAATACTATCACCGCAGTGACCTAATCTACGGTGCCACACATGGCTAGAAGCTAAACTTGAAGCAAAAACTAATGGTGAAGATGGCGGCAGATGGATAGGATAAAGTGGCCCACTACTGGTAGCTCGTAGAAGTACTGACCCCGATGCTTTGTCCTTAATAAAAAAGGAATTTTTATAAAATATTACAATACAGTTATTATTAGCACAGAGCCTTTGAATTGAAATTAAATTATATTTTAACCGAGGCACATGATAAACATATTTTAATGTAAGAGGACGACCAGAAGTAGGTAATGCAACATCACCAACATGACTAATGGGGAGATAGGCACCATTTGCAACACTAACAGAATTATGTCCGGTGTAGGGAGATTTATTAACTAAATTACCTTCAGTTGCAGTCATTTGAGCAGAAGCCTGACGTGCACTTGTCGTGAGGTGCACTCAAAATAATTTATCAATACAACACTAATACGTAGTATAGCAAAGTAAGGTTCGTATCCACAGGGAAATGAATACTTTTCTTCTATATAAATAGTAACAAGGGGGTTTTAAGATTGATTTGATTTAATTCAATTAACACTAAGATGAACAACCTATATGAGTTTGATTAATAGATGTGGTGACTTGGTTTTGCTTTTATCCGCTTAATGAAATGTTCGTCGAGGGTAGTTATTAATAACGAGATGCGTTCATTAATAAAACTTACTATCGAGTCAATATAGAACAAGCGCCGTATATTAACTTGATAGTAGAAATAAACTTAAGATGAAAACGATTGAGATTGATAACCTCAATACAAGCGGTTTATTGGTTTAATCAATATAATTAATTCCCATTGGCATATTAACCATGAGATGCATGCATTAATAATCCAAGTTTACTACCGTTGAAAGAACCGGATTAATAACAAGCGTATTAACCGATTGATTCTAGTAATAATTAATATGAGAAACAAAACTAGTTGATACTTTAAGTAATGTTTAAAATATTAACATGAAATATGAATAGGAATTAATTAATACTCAAGGAAGAATATTAAAGAATATGAATCCTACTATGATTAATATCAAGATGTTAACTAATTGTCATCTTAGTAACACTCCCCAATATTAACATAGAGGAAGAAATAACTATTACTATAAGCAATGTCAAGATGTTAACTAATTGTCATCTTAGTAACACTCCCCAACTTTGATATAGAAATAGTATTTTAAAGGAAGAATTAATATTCAAGGAAGAAGATTAAAGAAAATAACTCACAACTTACAAATTCATTAAGCTTCAAAGTAGCAAAACCAAGATGGAAGAGTTTAGCTCCTCATTTGGAGACTAAACATGATGAAAAATATAAAGAAAGAACTATTCTATACTGAGCTTAGATGTACAAAGGAATTGGATGATCATTTGTGAAGGAAAGGGGGTGTATTTATAGGCTTTTGGGATGGGATTCGGATACTCGATCGGGTATATACATGGTACCCGATCGAGTATGTGTCTAATACCAGATTCGAGGTATACTCGATCAGGTTTAGGCTATTTTGCAAAGGTATACCCGATCGGGTATATGTTTATACCCGGTCGAGTATGCGTAGAAAGTGATATTCGAGCCATACTCGACCGATTTTACATTTAAACTAAAAGGCATACCCGATTGGGTATGTCGGTCTACCCGATCGGGTATAGACACTTAATCGTGGCCGAAATCTTCCCGGCATGTTCCCTTGTCTTCGGATCTGATCCGATTTGAAGTTTCAACCTAATACCCGATCGAGTATAGGTAATACTCGACCGAGTATAGACCAAAATTTCAGAATCCTTCTTTCTTTTTTATTTTTGCACTTTCCTTCCACTTTTGGGGTACACCAATTGTTCTTTGAGTGATCAAGACCTGTTTGAGCTCAGAATATACCTAATCTAAACTATTTACAAGAATTTAACAAACTAAACTATTACACCAAAAGTGTGTAATTTCCAAAGTAAAGATCAAGCAAAACTAATTAAAAACACAAACATACATATGGAAATTACAAACGTATCAACTCCCCCACACTTAGTTTCTTTACTCGTCCTCGAGTAAGATCAAATTTTCACAAGTGTCAAGTTTTTCCAAAGTTTCCACAGTTTAAACAACATACAAACACAAAGACCACCAAGGATAACAAAAATGAGTTTTAAGCTCAAATTACAAAGAACATCTTGGGTTTTACAGCCTTCTAGTGTTAATCTTCTCTTCTCCTCCTCTCTTCTTCTTCTTCTTCTTCTTCTTCTTCTTTGTTTTCCGAATCTTCCTATTCTTCAAAGAGATACAACGAGTGCCTGCAAAAACAAACATTTCTCTCATATCTCTCATTTTGCCTAGGAGCCATTTCAGGTTTTCCTCCTAGCATCTCTTTTCATTTTTCATTCTCCCCAACTCACTCATTTTGTTTATAAGCCTTTTTTTGCTTAGATTGCCCATTTTGTTGGGTTTTCAACCTAACTAGCATTTCTTTTCTTTTATTTATTCTCTTTTTTTTGTGTGTAAAAAGTTCAAAAGAATTACATGCGTAGTGCAAGGTGGAAATTAAAATTACATACCATGATGAGTCTCTCCCCCGCACTTGAACCAAGCACTGTCCCTAGTGCCCGCCTTCTCCGCCGTAGTAGCTGCCTCCGAAGCCGCTCCCCTGCCCGCCATCTCCCATTTATGTGTCCCCGCCATCTCCGCCGTCGTACCCTCCACCCCCGGAGCCAGATCCTCCAAAGTTATCCCAATGAGTGGGGTCATACCACGAGGGTGGTGGAGGGGGGTTCGCCATGGTATGAAAAGATCCCTGTTGTGCCATGTAAGAGTACATAGGTCCGTAGAACCTACGTTGGTCTTCTTCATACCGATGCCTATTGGCTTCCCGGATCTGCTCCAATCGCTGAAAACCGGCCCTTTGCTCCTCATATATTTGGTTGAGCCGGTTGTCCATAGCCATGTAGTTCTCGTTCATTTGAGTGTACCCCGTAAGCAATTGATGTTGACCCTCCAAAAGTTGTTGAAAGAAGTCGGGTGGTGGAGGGTTTTGATTTTGTTCGGGGATGTCGTTGTTCATGTCTTCATGGCCATGGGGATGAGCATAGGGTTCGTAATCGGGTTGGTATTGGGGAGGCTCTTGCTCCGGTTCTTGAAGATGTGGTGGAAGGGCGTGTGGGAATAGGTAATGGGGCTCCTCTACTGCTTCTCTGTAGCGCAGTTTGGGAAGTTCTTGGTTGGGTAGGAGGAAGTATTTGAGAGGCTTGGGATGTATGAGCTAGTTGTACATATTTTTTGGTCTTTCTCCACATAAACTGTGTGGGAAAAGGCTGTACGTCCCGAGTGGCCCAACCAAGAGATGTTCATCAAACAATAGTCGGGTATAGGAGAGTTATCTGTATACCCGAACTTGGTGGCTAAGTGCATTATCACCCCACCCACAACAATAGCTCCCTTGGCTACACTTTCCTTTTTCAGATGTGCCCACATAAGATTGCACAGATTAAAATCCACATGAACACGAAATAGGGCCACATACATTAGGCATACATCCCCCATCCTAGTGTGATGGTTGTTGGGACGTCCAAGCAAGCAATTGACAAGGAATTACAAGAATAAGCGGAGGACGGGATGTTGGACATGACTAATATACAGTTGGAAGGAGCTAAATTTAGCCTCCCCGGTCATCTTTGTCCACAGGGTATGGCCGAAAGCGGTATTATCGGATATGGATTTTTGGTAGGGGACCGGAATACCAAAATGTTCGGCGAACTCAAGTTTCGTTATTGAGTGGTTGTGGTTAAACAGACGAAACTTGAGTTTATCATCCCTAAAATCAGCTTCATCGGTCTCAAATTGCACCGAACTCATGAATTCATAGATTATTTTTTCATTAGAGTGATATTGCATTTTGAATACACGATCCATGCTCAACTCATGAAAAAATTTCCTAGTGCTCTGATAGGCACTAGTTTTTAGTGCCTAAGTGTACATTTTTATTATCATTTGTAATATCTTTTTACTAGTATTGTGCAAGTTTGTAGTTATTAGTTTGCATTTGATTGTGATCGTATTTTTAGCATTTTATTGTTTGTTGTAAGTTGTAGTTAGTTGAACTATAAGTTTAGGATAGATTTGGATGCAAGAAGGATGAAAAAACCTGAGTTTTATGCAAAACCCGGTCGGGTATGGACTTTACCCGGCCGGGTATGAAGTGACAAAGGAAACTGCTGCAAAACTAGCAAATACCCGGTCGGGTATTCCATATACCCGGTCGGGTATGAAGTGATTTCGGACCAAAGAACGTGCAGAAGACACAAAAACATGGGAAAATATTTGATTTGGTAAATACCCGGTCAGGTATGTCAAAATACCCGGCCGGGTATCCGGCATTAGGTGTTGAAAACACCTATAAATAGCCCCATTTTCCTTCACATTTCACGATTCCTTCTTCCATTCTCTTTAGCTCAGTTTAGAATAGCATTTCTTTATAATTTTCTAGCTATGTTTAGTCTCCAAATGAGGACCTAAACTTCCATTTTTGGTGTTGCTCTTGAAGCTTGTTGATTATTAAAGTTGTGAGTTATTTTCTTAACTTCTTTCCTTAAATATTGATTAATAGTTCTTTCCTTAATACCATCTCTATATTAATGTTGGGGAGTGTTGCTAAGATGACAATTAGTTAACATCTCGACATTAGTTATAATGGTATTTTCTTCCTCTATATTAATGTTGGGGAGTGTTGCTAAGATGACAATTAGTTAACATCTTGATATTAATTATAGTAGGATTCATTTTCTTTAATAATATTCTTCCTTGAATATTAATTAATTCCTACTCATATTTCATATTAATATTTTGAACATTACTTAAAGGATCAACTAGTTTTGTTTCATGTATTAATTATTACTAGAAACGATCAATGAACCGATGGTTAATCGTTGATGGTTTCACAAGTAAGTAACTTCGGTTTATTAATGCACGGTCGTGGTTAATAAACTTAAGAGGGATTAATTTTGTTGGTTAAACCGAAACCGTTGTGTCGAGGTTATCAATCTCAATTGATTTCATCAAGGAGTTAGAAAGATTAAATGCTACTATTAAATCGGTATAAGGCGTTGTTCTATATTTGATTAATAGTAAGGGTTATTAATGAACGGTTGTTGTTAATAACTACCCTCGATGAAGTGGATGTACTCCCCGATTGAGTATTCGAGAGGGAATAAGTTATAGATATAACAATGATCGACTAAAATATATCAACAAGTGGAAAGTAGCAATGCCAAGTCCTTTTTATCTTTGAATTAAACACATATAGGTCGTTCATCTTAGTTCTTAATTAAATCAAATCACTCAATCCAAATTCCCCCTTTTATTTACTAAGTATCATAAAAATAGAATCATTCCTTTCCCTGTGGATACGAACTCTACTACGCTATACTACGTATAAGTGTTTAGTATTGAATTTATTTTGACGCACCTTGACAAAGTGCTCGTCATGCTCTTATACACTCCTAACTCATTGAGAGCATCATGGCATAAAAAACGGGAGGGTTTTACTTGCCTTGCGATTGTGGAGATGAAGTGGGTTCGATGTTCGTTGTCGGCGAAGATGATGTCCTCGTAGCCTAGGATGGATGCCATAGCGTTGGAGCTCTGCCCTTTGTCCTTCCTTGGTGCCATTTTTGGGGGATTTTGAGCTTGAAATCCGAAAAATTGAAAGTTGGGGTAGGGTTTTTTCGAACCTCTTGAAACTGGGGGAAAGTTTGATTGGTGGGTATGGGTGTGTAGAGGAAGATGAGGGGAGTATTTTGGTGTTGGAATGGGGTGATTTGGTGAAGAAATGAGGAAGATATGGTAGAGAGAAGTGTTAAAATGGAGGTTGGGGGAGAGGGGTTCAAAATTGGGTTTTGGAATTTGGGGAAGATGAAGTGTTTGGGGAGGTTTTGTGGTTAAAACGCCCGTATACCCGATCGAGTATGTAGTGTTACTCGGTCGAGTATGGCTGGAAACTAGGTTTTTTGAGTAGTCTTCCTCCGGTACCCGATCGGGTATAATACAATACTCGATCGGGTATGTGTCCTTTTCCACGTTTTGAGGCCTGTACTCGATCGAGTGTGGGAGTCAGCTTTCTTTAACCTTAGCCTTTCTGTACATACCCGACCGGGTATATAGTGATACCCGATCGGGTATCTCTTGTTTTTCAATTCTCGAGCCATGTACTCGATCGAATGTGGGCATCGGTTTCTCTTGAACTTCAACTTTTTGTACATACTCGACCGGGTATGTAGTGATACCTGATCGGGTATGTATGCTTCCTTTCAAAAATCAACACTCCTTGATCGAGTAATGCCCGGTTCTCCTTCTTTTGGCCATACCCGACCGAGTATAAGGTGGTACTCGATCGGGTATGTCCCCAGATGCTTCAAAACCTGCATTTTTTCTTCTTTTCCTCCAAAAACTCGTGATTAGCTCCCTCTCTCACTGATCTCTCAAATAATTAAACAAAAAAAAAAGAACTTCAAACACTCGAGTTTATGAAAAATAAACTTGGGTTGCCTCCCAAGAAACGCCTTAGTTAACGTCGTGGCACGACGTTATTCATTTTTTTTCTTTAGGTGGGATCGTGAACATCCCTTGTTTCATTTTTTGTGGCCTTATTTAGCCATTTTTCAATTTTATTTTTCGGCCTTTTCCAGTAAGGCCGGGGTTTCTTTCTCATTACCACCTCCATCATAGGTGGATTTAGTTCACATTTTAACACATGACTTTCTATCAAAGATGACTTCTCGTGTTTATTTTTTTCTTCTTGAAAAAATCCGATTTTATCCGCTTCTTTGAAAAATACTGGTTCTTGTGGTTCAACAACATTTAAAGAACAAAGAGTTAGATTTTGCATTTGTTTTTTCGTAGAGTCCAAGATGTTGAATTCCACTTTTTGGTCATCGAACTCTAAAGTTAATGAACCACTAGAAACGTCAATTTTTGTTTTTGCGGTCTTCATGAAGGGTCTACCCAAAAGGATGAGTGTTGTTTGATCATCAGTTCCCATTTCAAGGACATAGAAGTCAACAGGAAAAACCATATTTTCTACTTCTACTAACACATCTTCTATTACACCCTTCGGGTGAGTACTAGAATGATCCGCTAGTTGAATCACTACACCGGTTTGATGTAATGGGCCAAGTTGTACAGATTTATAAACAGAATATGGGATGACATTTATTGATGCCCCTAAATCCAACAAGGCCTTAGGAAATGTGGTGTCTCCTATTTTGCAAGGGATAGTGAACATGCCTGGGTCGTTACATTTTTCGGGGAGTTTTGTCTGAAAAATGGCCGATACGCGTTCACTAACTCTAACCTCTTGTTTCCCCTTCAATTTATCTTTTCTTTTTGTTTTGCATAATTCTTTTAAAAATTTAGCAAAACGAGGGACATTTTTTATTAAGTTAAGAAGCGGAATGTTTACCTCACACTTTGCGAAGGTTTCATAGATGTCGACATCTTTCTCTAGCTTCTTTGTCTCCCTCAGCGTCTCAGGAAACGGGATTACTGGTTCATATGATGAGAGTGGAGGGAGCTTGGTTTCTGTGATTTCCTCCTTCGGAGGGACTACTTTTTCAGGGTCCACCCCCTCAATCTCTCTATCGTTCTTCTCTACCTCTTTCAATGTCGTCCCACTTCTCAACATGATAGCATTCACATGTTGTCTCGGGTTTTGCTCCGTTTGAGATGGGAGTGTACCCGAGTCCTTTGTTTCAAGTCGGTTTACGGCATTTTCAATTTGACTCACTTGGCTTTCCAAATTCTGAATGCTAGACTTGGTCTCATGCTAAAATCGAATCATGTTTTGTTGCATGGTTGAGACATTTGAGGTGAGTGCTCGGATCATGTCTTCGGTGGACATACTTGAGCTTGACGTTTGGCCTTGGTGATTTGGGAAAGTTTGTTGCAAAGGCTGACTTTGAGGGTTCCCATATCTCAAATTCGGGTGATCTCTCCACTCGGGATTGTAGGAGTTAGAGTGCGGATCATACCTCTTTTGGCCTTGAAATCCCAAAGCATTGACTTGCTCGGAATTCTCTTCTTGTAGTGTTGGGCAGGAATCAGTGGGGTGCCCCTGTGTTGAGCATATGCCGCAGACCTTGACTTCTTGGTGTTTTGGATTTAAAAGGAAATCTTTTACCAAAGAAGTCAAGCCGGCCACTTGACTTTCCAACGAGTTGTTGGATTCCGTTGCCATGACTCGTTTTGATGATGACCTCCCATTGTAGTGTCTAGAATTCTCGGCCAACTCCGAGATGAGATTCCTAGCTTGGGAAGGGGTTTTGTTGACAATTCCCCCTCCAGATGTTGCGTTTACCAAACGTCTATCTTGCTCCGCAAGATCGTCATAGAAGTAGAGGATGAGGTCTTGCTCTATGTAACCATGGTATGGGCAACTAGCACACAATTTTTTAAAACGCTCCCAATATTCATATAATGTCTCATCATCTTTTTGCTCGATGTTGCTTATTTGTTTTTTCAAAGATGATGAGACGGATGCAGGGTAGTACCTTTCTAGGAAGCATTTTTTCATTGACGCCCATGTATCTATACTCCCTGAAGGGAGATAGAATAACCAATCCTTAGCCGTGTCTTTGAGGGAGAATGGAAAAGCCCTCAACTTGATTTGCTCCTCGGTGACTCCATTTGGGCACATGCTTGTGCAAACAATATGGAATTCCGAGAGATGTTTGTTTGGATCCTCGCGTCGTAGACCATGGAATGAAGGAAGTAAATGGATGAGCCCCGATTTGAGCTCAAATGTAGCACCTTCATCAAGAGTAGGGAAGGTGATACATAGCGGTTGTTGGTTGAGGTCTGGAGCTGTGAGCTCCCTCAATGTTCTTGTTTCGAGAGCCATGTAAAAAGACTCTTCGGATTCGCTAGATCTAGAGCTAGCGGTGTATGAGTCTCTGTTAGACGATCCTTCCGAGTCGGTATTAGAAAATTTACTTTTCAACCGCTCGAAAGTTTGTTCTATTTCTGGGTTTTTGTGATATGTGATTTCGTTTATGGAACGATGTTTAACCATAAACTCCACTAAGCTCAGAAATAGAAAAATAAACACTCTTTATATTTTTGTTTAATATTTTTTTTTTGATTTTTTTTGAAATGAAATAAAAGAAAAATTAATTGCCTTTCCCCGGCAACGACGCCAAATTTGATGTGCACTTGTCGTGAGGTGCACTCAAAATAATTTATCAATACAACACTAATACGTAGTATAGCGAAGTAAGGTTCGTATCCACAGGGAAAGGAATACTTTTCTTCTATATAAATAGTAACAAGGGGGGTTTTAAGATTGATTTGATTTAATTCAATTAACACTAAGATGAACAACCTATATGAGTTTGATTAATAGATGTGGTGGCTTGGTTTTGCTTTTATCCGCTTAATGAAATGTTCGTCGATCCCGGTTATATCTTTAACTATCTTCCTCTCGAATACTCAATCGAGGAGTATATCCAGTTCATCGAGGGTAGTTATTAATAACGAGACACGTTCATTAATAAAACTTACTATCGAGTCAATAAAGAACAAGCGCCGTATATTAAATTGATAGTAGCAATAAACTTAAGATGAAAACGATTGAGATTGATAACCTCAACACAAGCGGTTTATTGGTTTAATCAATATAATTAATTCCCCTTGGCATATTAACCATGAGATGCATGCATTAATAATCCAAGTTTACTACCGTTGAAAGAACCGGATTAATAACAAGCGTATTAATCGATTGATTCTAGTAATAATTAATATGAGAAACAAAACTAGTTGATACTTTAAGTAATGTTTAAAATGTTAACATGAAATATGAATAGGAATTAATTAATACTCAAGGAAGAATATTAAAGAATATGAATCCTACTATGATTAATATCAAGATGTTAACTAATTGTCATCTTAGTAACACTCCCCAATATTAACATGGAAGAAGAAATAACTATTACTATAAGCAATGTCAAGATGTTAACTAATTGTCATCTTAGTAACACTCCCCAACTTTGATATAGAAATAGTATTTTAAAGGAAGAATTAATATTCAAGGAAGAAGATTAAAGAAAATAACTCACAACTTACAAATTCATTAAGCTTCAAAGTAGCAAAACCAAGATGGAAGAGTTTAGCTCCTCATTTGGAGACTAAACATGATGAAAATATAAATAAAGAACTATTCTATACTGAGCTTAGATGTACAAAGGAATTGGATGATCATTTGTGAAGGAAAGAGGGTGTATTTATAGGCTTTTGGGATGGGATTCGGATACTCGATCGGGTATATACATGGTACTCGATCGAGTATGTGTGAAATACCAGATTCGAGGTATACTCGATCGGTTTTAGGCTATTTTCGAAAGCTATACCCGATCGGGTATATGCTTATTGACGTGCACTTTGTCACGGTGCGTCAAAATAAATTCAATACTCAACACTTATACGTAGTATAGCGTAGTAGAGTTCGTATCCACAGGGAAAGGAATAATTCTCTTTTTATGATACTTAGTAAATAAAAGGGGGGATTTGGATTGAGTGATTTAATTTAATTAATAACTAAGATGAACAACCTATATGTGTTTAATTCAAAGATAAAAAGGACCTGACATTGCTACTTTCCACTTGTTGATATATTTTAGTCGATCATTGTTATATCTATAACTTATTCCCTCTCGAATACTCAATCAGGGAGTATATCCACTTCATCGAGGGTAGTTATTAACAACGACCGTTCATTAATAACCCTTACTATTAATCAAATATAGAACAACGCCGTATACCGATTTAATAGTAGCATTTAATCTTTCTAACTCCTTGATGAAATCAATTGAGATTGATAACCTCAACACAAACGGTTTCGGTTTAATCAACAAAATTAATCCCTCTTAAGTTTATTAACCACGACCGTGCATTAATAGACCGAAGTTACTTACTTGTGAAACCATCAACGATTAACCATCGGTTCGTTGATCGTTTCTATTAATAATTAATATATGAAACAAAACTAGTTGATCCTTTAAGTAATGTTCAAAATATTAATATGAAATAAGAGTAGGGATTAATTAATATTCAAGGAAGAATATTATTAAAGAAGATGAATCCTACTATAATTAATATCAAGATGTTAACTAATTGTCATCTTAGCAACACTCCCTAACATTAATATAGAGGAAGAAAATACCATTCTAACTAATGTCGAGATGTTAACTAATTGTCATCTTAGCAACACTCCCCAACATTAATATAGAGATGGTATTAAGGAAAGAACTATTAATTAATATTCAAGGAAAGAAGTTAAGAAAATAACTCACAACTTTAATAATCAACAAGCTTCAAGAGCAACACCAAGAATGGAAGTTTAGCTCCTCATTTGGAGACTAAACATAGCTAGAAAAATATAAAGAAATGCTATTCTAAACTGAGCTAAAGAGTATGGAAGAAGGGATGATTTTTTGTGAAGAAAAAGTGTGCTATTTATAGGTGTTTTTCAACACCTTTGGCCGGGTACCCGACCGGGTCAAGTACTTACCCGACCGGGTCCGGTCAAAATCAGATAATTCGCCACGTTCTGGTGATCTTCGCACGTCGTTTTGTCCCGGGTCACATCTGACCCGACCGGGTCAAGTAGGGGACCCGACCGGGTCCAGTGACTTTCTTGGCAATTTCGTCAGTTAAATCATACCCGACCGGGTGGGGGTTTCTACCCGGTCGGGTTTCACTCCTGGGCAGTCAAATTTCTTGTTTTCTTCTCTTCAAAGTCTTCCTTTCCAACACCACAAATCTTAACTATACTTTACAACTTATAAATGAGAATTAAAATACGATTACAACTAAAACCACACAAATGTTTACAAACTAAATAAAACGGTAAACAATACACACAAATCAATCATAAAAATATACATTTATGTACTACTAATTAGTGCATATCAAATACCCCCACACTTAAACCTTTACTCGTCTCGAGTAAATCAAATCCGGTCCAAAAAGTCCTTAAAATGACAAGAATATCAACACACACATCCGAGTGTTTTTAGAAACACATAAAGTAAATCCCCAAAAATATAATAGTAAAGAGGGTCTTCAACTCCATATTTATTTATCAACCTCAACCTTTTTTTTTTTCGTTACCCTTAGGATCCTGCAGAAATAAAAGAAAATACTTTCTCTCGTTCTCTCATTTTGCCTAGGCGCCCTTTCGGGTTTTCATCCCAGCTTCCCACATTTTTCTGTTTTAATCCTCACAACTCACTCTTATTTTTGCTTTATTTTTGCTTAAGCTGCCCTTTCAGGTTTTCAACTTAACAAGTTTTTTTTTTACAAGAATAAAGAGTATGAATGTGAGTATTCCATAAAACTCTCCCCCCAAGCTAATCAAAGCACTGTCCCTAGTGCTTGTGTCTAAGATGAATGTTTTTTTGGATACTTTTTGGGAGGTTTTATTGGTGATTCGTGGGTGTGGAGATGAAAAGGGTGAAGAGGTGATGAATGAAATGAGTTTAATTGGTGGATGGATGTAGAAGATGTGAAGCTTTTGACTTTTGGAAATGGAGGGAATTTGGGGTGTGGTTCGAAAGGGAAGACAAAGGGGGGTGATTCATTTTTTTTAGAGAAATGGCCTGGTTTCCAAAAATCGAGATACCCGGCCGAGTGGGGTAGTGTACCCGGTCGGGCGTAAACTGTTCACCCGAGGCAGAAGTTTTTTGCTGGCTTGCCCGGCCGGGTATGGGAGTCTACCCGGTCGGGCGAAAAATTTATTCTTGTTTTGCTCATTCCTCGCCCGGGTGATTGCCCGGGTGTTTTGTTTTTAGAAGTAACCCGACCGTGTTAGGGTTTATACCCGACCGGGTCCAATCCCAGTCCATTTTTTTTTGTAATGTGTAAAAAAAAAACAAGTAAACGTACCTTGCTTGGGTTGCCTCCCAAGAAGCGCCTTAGTTAACGTCGCGGCACGACGCCTTGGTTGTGTTCAATCGTTCAAGCTTAGATCGTGATAACTCATCTTCTTCAAATTTTCACCTGGGTGACTCTTATAGAAAGACTCAGTTTTTCGACCCTTTATTTTGACCTTTCCGGGATCAAATATCCAGATTTCTATCGCTTCATATTGTGAGAGTGTTGGTCCATGATTTTCATTAAGCATGGTCAATGGAAGGGGATTTGATCCGGGTGGTATAAGAGGGAGTATGAAATATTTGTGTAATCCCACCGTTATTCCTTGCTTATTTGTGAACAAAGAGAAGTCTAATTTATACTCACAATTGCTGAAAATTTCATAGATATCTTTGTACTTCTCCACCCTTTGTGTTTCCCTTAGAGTCTCAGGAAATGGTGGCATAATCTTAGGAATGGCCGGTGGTTGAGTTGAGTTTTCGGGTTTCTCCTCCGGTTGAACTTTCTCCGTAAGCTCCTCTTCTTCCTCCTCCTCGCCCATGTGGTTCACAATGCTTGGCATTTGTTTCAACTGATTGTCCAAGTTCTGTTTGTTGGACACTGCTTCTCGTGAGCATTGTGACATATTTTGTTGCATATTTGTCACATTGAAAGTGAGAGCTCGGATCATGTCTTCAGTGGACATGCTGGAATAAGAATATGAGTATGGGCTATATGTGTTGGAGAATGAATCATACCTCTCTTGGAAACCAACACCATTCCTTTGTTCAAAGAATTCTTCTCGAAGCTCTGGGCAAAAGTCCGTAAGATGCCTTTGTGACATGCAAATGTTGCATGAATGGATATCTTGAGATTTTGAACATGAGATAAACTCCTTTATTAGAGAAGTCAAGTCGGAAATTTGACTCTCTAGGGATGATGTGTTGGTATCCATTTACTCATGCAAGCTCAGAAAATAGAAAAGTAAGATTTTTCTTTATATAATTTTTTTTTTATTTTTTTGATTTTTATGAGATAAAATAAAAAGGAAAATAATTGTCTTTCCTCGGAAACGGCGCCAAATTTGACGTGCACTTTGTCACGGTGCGTCAAAATAAATTCAATACTAAACACTTATACGTAGTATAGCGTAGTAGAGTTCGTATCCACAGGGAAAGGAATAATTCTCTTTTTATGATACTTAGTAAATAAAAGGGGGGATTTGGATTGAGTGATTTAATTTAATTAATAACTAAGATGAACAACCTATATGTGTTTAATTCAAAGATAAAAAGGACCTGACATTGCTACTTTCCACTTGTTGATATATTTTAGTCGATCATTGTTATATCTATAACTTATTCCCTCTCGAATACTCAATCGGGGAGTATATCCATCCCCGGCAACGGCGCCAAATTTGACGTGCACTTTGTCACGGTGCGTCAAAATAAATTCAATACTTAAGACTTATACGTAGTATAGCGTAGTAGAGTTCGTATCCACAGGGAAAGGAATAATTCTCTTTTTATGATACTTAGTAAATAAAAGGGGGGATTTGGATTGAGTGATTTAATTTAATTAATAACTAAGATGAACAACCTATATGTGTTTAATTCAAAGATAAAAAGGACCTGGCATTGCTACTTTCCACTTGTTGATATATTTTAGTCGATCATTGTTATATCTATAACTTATTCCCTCTCGAATACTCAATCGGGGAGTATATCCACTTCATCGAGGGTAGTTATTAACAACGACCGTTCATTAATAACCCTTACTATTAATCAAATATAGAACAACGCCGTATACCGATTTAATAGTAGCATTTAATCTTTCTAACTCCTTGATGAAATCAATTGAGATTGATAACCTCAACACAAGCGGTTTCGGTTTAACCAACATAATTAATCCCTCTTAAGTTTATTAACCACGACCGTGCATTAATAGACCGAAGTTACTTACTTGTGAAACCATCAACGATTAACCATCGGTTCGTTGATCGTTTCTAGTAATAATTAATATATGAAACAAAACTAGTTGATCCTTTAAGTAATGTTCAAAATATTAATATGAAATAAGAGTAGGGATTAATTAATATTCAAGGAAGAATATTATTAAAGAAGATGAATCCTACTATAATTAATATCAAGATGTTAACTAATTGTCATCTTAGCAACACTCCCTAACATTAATATAGAGGAAGAAAATACCATTCTAACTAATGTCGAGATGTTAACTAATTGTCATCTTAGCAACACTCCCCAACATTAATATAAAGATGGTATTAAGGAAAGAAGTATTAATTAATATTCAAGGAAAGAAGTTAAGAAAATAACTCACAACTTTAATAATCAACAAGCTTCAAGAGCAACACCAAGAATGGAAGTTTAGCTCCTCATTTGGAGACTAAACATAGCTAGAAAAATATAAAGAAATGCTATTCTAAACTGAGCTAAAGGGTATGGAAGAAGGGATGATTTTTTGTGAAGAAAAAGTGTGCTATTTATAGGTGTTTTTCAACACCTTTGGCCGGGTACTCGACCGGGTCAAGTACTTACCCGACCGGGTCCGGTCAAAATCAGATAATTCGCCACGTTCTGGTGATCTTCGCACGTCGTTTTGTCCCGGGTCACATCTGACCCGACCGGGTGAAGTAGGGGACCCGACCAGGTCCAGTGACTTTCTTGGCAATTTCGTCAGTTAAATCATACCCGACCGGGTGGGGGTTTCTACCCGGTCGGGTTTCACTCCTGGGCAGTCAAATTTCTTGCTTTCTTCTCTTCAAAGTCTTCCTTTCCAACACCACAAATCCTAACTATACTTTACAACTTATAAATGAGAATTAAAATACGATTACAACTAAAACCACACAAATGTTTACAAACTAAATAAAATGGTAAACAATACACACAAATCAATCATAAAAATATACATTTATGTACTACTAATTAGTGCATATCACTTATACCCGGTCGAGTATGCGTAGAAATTGATATTCGAGCCATACTCGACCGATTTTACGTTTAAACTCAAAGGCATACCCGATCGGGTATGTCGGTCTACCCGATCGAGTATAGACACTTAATCGTGGCCGAAATCTTCCTGACATGTTCCCTTGTCTTCGGGTCTGATCCGATTTGAAGTTTCAACCTAATACCCGATCAAGTATAGGTAATACTCGACCGAGTATAGACCAAAATTTCAGGATCCTTCTTTCTTTTTTATTTTTGCATCTTCCTTCCACTTTTGGGGTACACCAATTGTCCTTTGAGTGATCAAGACCTGTTTGAGCTCAGAATATACCTAATCTAAACTATTTACAAGAATTTAACAAAATAAACTATTACACCAAAAGTGTGTAATTTCCAAAGTAAAGATCAAGCAAAACTAATTAAAAACAGAAACATACATATGGAAATTACAAACGTATCAAAGCCCCCGAATCCGGAAATCATAAAGTAGGATTAGTGTCACCAGGAGTAGTCAACAGAGCAGGGGCGTAGGGTTGTGTGAAACGGGAGGGACAAGTAACAGCAGAATGACCTGCAGAAAAACAAATTTGATAGACAACAGGATGGGGAACAAACCCAAGAATACCCCCGTCTGATGGCAAGCCTGCAGAACTAATGTTAGTAACACAAACAGGTAATGCATTAATATTTAAATGTGACAGCAGAATTACAAATAACAGTACCCGTAGATGTCTGACGAGCACTTTGTCACGGTGCGTCAAAATAATTCGATACTAACACTTATACGTAGTATAGGTGAAGTAGAGTTCGTATCCACAGGGAAAAGAATAATTCTCTTTTTATGAAACTTAGTAAATAAAGGGGGGTTTGGTGATGAATGATTTAATTAAATTAAAAACTAAGATGAACGACTTATATGAGATTTAATTCAAAGATAAAAAGGACTTGGCTTTGCTACTTTCCACTTGTTGATATATTTTAGTCGATCCTTGTTATATCTATAACTTATCCCCTCTCGAATACTCAATCGAGGAGTATCTCCAATTCATTGAGGGTAGTTATTAACAATGACCGTTCATTAATAACCCTTAATATCAATCAAATATAGAACAACGTCGTATACCGATATAATAGTAGCATTCAATCTTTTTAACTCCTTGATGAAATCAATTGAGATTGATAACCTCAACACAACGGTTTCGGTTTAACCAACAAAATTAATCTCTCTTAAGTCTATTAACCACGACCGTGCATTAATAAACCGAAGTTACTTACTTGTGAAACCACCAACGATTAACCATCGGTTCGTTGATAGTTTCTAGTAGTAATTAATGTCGGAACGTTAACTAATCGTCACTTAGCAACCCTCCAACATTAATATAGAATGAGATTAAGGGAAGAATTAATAATCAAGAGAAGAAGTTAAGAAAATAACTCACAACTTTAATAATCAACAAGCTTCAAGAGCAAAACCAAGAAATGGAAGTTTAGCTCCTCATTTGGAGACTAAACATGCTATAAAAATATTAGAAATGCTATTCTAAACTGAGCTTAGGAGTTAGAAGAAGGGATGTCTAAAAGTGAAGGGAAATGGGGCTATTTATAGGTGTTTTACAACACCTTTGGCCGGGTACCCGACCGGGTAAAGTGCCCACCTGACCGGGTGCATGTCAAAATCAAATATCCTTCATGTTCTGGTGATCTTCGGCATGTTAAAGTGTCCCGGGTCAAGTCAGACCCGACCGGGTCAAGCAGGGGACCCGACCGGGTCTAGCTATTTCCTCAGGGATTCGGTTCTCAACTCAGACCCAACCGGGTTCAGGGTCTGACCCGACCGGGTTTTGTGCTCCTGGACCTTTTTTATCTTCAGCTTTTTTCTCCTTTTCCTTTCTAAAACACTACCACTATTCTACAACTACACATGAAAGCTAAAAACAATTACGAGCAACATTGAACAAATGTTTACAAACTAACTAAAGATGATAGAAAATCTACACAAAGTCAATACAAAAATATACATTTATGCACTATAAACTAGTGCATATCAATGTCACAACCCCTGCAGGTGAACCACCCCCTCCAGGGTTATAAGCTGGCTGCCCCTGAGGATACCAGTATGCTGGCGGCTGACCATACTGGAATGAGTAATGCCCTCTGCCACGACCTCTGCCACCGCGGCCTCGCTCGCGGCCGCGGCCCCTGCCGCGCTGCTGAGAGCCCTGCTGCCTCTGTTGCCCGACCGGGGGCTGAGTCTACCCGACCGGGTACTGTGAGCCCGAATGCTGCTGGCCGGCCTGCTGACCAGTGGACTGCCCTGATCAATTGACCGCAGCGCCGAAGGCCTGATGGAGGGACGAGGACTCCAATGAGCGTAGATAAATAACCCGCTGTTCTAACTCAAGAAGATGATTACGAAGAGTTTCAAACGGGAAATTTTGTCCAAATAATGACACAACGGTGAATAAGGATTCATACTCAGGTCCCAATCCCATAATAGTAGTCTTTAAAATTTCACGAGGAGGCACAGGGCAATTGATTGTGGCAAGATCATCAGCTAAAGTTTTAATTTCTATCAGATAATTATCCATGGACTGATCAGGTTTCTTTTTGGTTTGATTAAATAACCTTTTTAATTCCATAGATCTAGCTAAACTAGCAGACATAAATCGAGACTCCAACCGCTCCCAAATCTCATAGGAATGTTTTAAATCACGAACATTAATAAGAACATCCTGAGATAGAGTTGCAAATAAAAAAGAACGAATTGTTTGATCAATTCGCAACCAAGTGGAAAATTCCGGATTGGGACTTTGACGGTTAAGAGCATCTATGGAATAAGTAGGTGGTACCTGAATGGAGCCATGAACCATGCCAAGAAGAGCTTGGGAAACCAGAAACGATTCGAACTGTGTCCGCCAGGTAGTGTAGTCTTCCACCGCTAACAGTTTGGTAGTCACAATGTTTGTGACATTAGTTGCCACATGAGAAATGGTTTGGGTCGGCACCAGGTGAGCCAACAAACGTAGGGCCAGCAAAGGTACGGCCGACTGAGAGGGGCGGCAGCGGCTCTAGAGGGACCGACTGCACGGGAAGGGGAGCCAACCACGGGAACACTGGTGGAGCATTCTGAAAAAGAGAGTATGGCATAGAGACCCGACTTGTTTAAGCAAAGTTGGAGGAGAACGTCACATCAGAGGAGACTAATGTTGGATTCGGCAGCGATGACGGTTACGGCTGCTGCCGTGGAGAGGGGCTGCATCGAGGCGGTTGTCGTTGTGCTGGCGGCGGAAGCTGTCATCTACATCTGGTAGCAACTGGCGGCGGCGTCGAGCGGAGGCAGGCGGCGGCCGAATAGTGATAGGCGGCGGCTCTAGGGTTTGCTCGCGGCGCCGTGTGTAGAGAGATAGGATCGGGAAAAAATTATTGTGCTCTTGATACCATGTGAGAATAATGGAAATGTTACTCTATAAGGAGCCCTGTCAGATATATTTATATTAAAGAAATTTTAATGTAAAGTACAATACTAAACTTCTAATAATTCTATTAAAATTAACATCATTGACATCATTGGAGTATAATATATACTGTGTATATAAGTATTTTTTTTGGAAATCTACGGGTCCCGGGACTCGTAGGACATTCAAGGTGGCAAGGCCGGTTCGCCCGTGCACACAACTATGCTTTGGCATAGATTGCAGCGTTGCCGCTAAGAGCATCTCTAATCCTTAACTTTCAATATATTACAAAAATGATGACACATGTCAAAAGATGAATAAAGAAGTTATCCACCTAATAGCATCATTATGCCTAAGAGCATCCCCAATGCTCCATAGTCTAGTCTAAATATAGTGTGACACATCATTGTTTTAGACATTCGTTATTTTTTTCTCCTTCCAACGCTTCTAGTGTAGCAACATATTTTGCTGATTTGGCAAAAAAAAACTGCACACCGTGAAGAAGGATTTCCAATCTTAAACATCCTCCTAAACTTAATGACTCAGCAAAAAAGGAACCGCTCTTCTGTTTTCTAACTACGGAGTATATTCTATCACGATTGTGGGTATAAAATGATTTAATTCATTTTTTAACAGCTAGAAAGAATAACCCAATCGAGAATTGGTTACTCCAGATTGAGTATGAATGGGAGTTTTCCTTGGAGTTGGTTACGGCACGTAGGTAAAGTTAATAGAAATTAGTTCAAATAGGATTAAAACTATGCCAAAAACCTAAAATAGGACTTGCTATGTTTTTATTCCAAAATAGGACCATATGAGTCCTATTGGAAACATACCTATTTTTGCATTCCATTCTTATCCTTCCATTAAATATGAATTAAAAATAGGCAAAAGCTATAATTAAATGCTTAATTCATAATAAATTCGAAAAAAATTCAAATATTCGTAGAAATATAATTAAAAATTTTATAAAATTTTTATAAAATAAAAGATTCAAAAACTTTTTTTTTTAAATAATTTTATTTTTAAAAAAAATTAATAAAAAATAGTAAAACTCCGTAAAAAAAATTTAAAAAAATATGGATGCCTTTCCCACTGCCTGTACTACCTCCCAGCACCACCACCTCCGGCCGATGAAAAAAATGCCATTTTCCCAGAAAAATGCCATTTTTTTCTGAAAATGCCAAAAAAGTGGCATATTTCTCTTTTCGAATGCCAACATTTTCATTTTTTTCTGCCATAAATATGGCATTCGTAATGAACTTGGCATTTTTTCCCCCTGGTGACTGGAGGTGGTGGTGCTGAGGCAGCAGAGATGGCGGCGATTTTTTTTTTGAGTTTTTATTTTTTTTAATTTTTTTTTAATTTTTTTAATTTTTTGAAAAAAAAAATTAATTAAATTTTTAATATCGAAATGTTTTTCTTAATTTTTTAGTATTTTTTACGAATTTTTATTATTTTATTTTATTTTATTAGGAATTAAAACATTTTAATAGCTATAAGGGTATAATTGTCCAAGGTACACATAATTAGTCCTATGCAAATAGTTTATTTTTTGGTCCTATTTGTGAAAAGTGAATGACTTTTAGTCCTATTTTGATAATTAACTCTAAAGTTAATCAAGTCTCAGATCAAAATAATTTATGAGCTATACTCGTTAAGTAAATTTGAATTAATTAAATTTCACATGGATGAAATTTCTGGAGCTCGACAATGAGTCGACCTGAACCATTGGGGAGGTTTTTGGAAGTTTCATTATTTGGGATTTGACTATCATCCCATTTGGTTAAACATTCCATTCATATATTGACATGCGTCACAATTTTTTAATGTCAAAAGCATAACATTAGAGATGTTCTTACATTTAATTTTTACACATCAGCATAACCGTAGTAGAGAAAGAGTGCATTGCAGGAGAAAAAATAATTCACTTTTCCCACTCGATGACATGGACGAACTATTTACGGTTAGAAGCCCTCCATTGGAGATGCTCTAATAATACGTTCAATAAGGTAATAACCTCTTTACATACAAAGTATATAAAGATTTATTATCAGAAATATAATTTGTACAGTGAAATTCGATGATATTGTAATTTATATCCCCTCCGTATAATTGGACATTGCCAAGTTTTTATTAGGTGCGAAATAACAAAAATAAATATTGTACTTCGTATTATATATGGAAATTGTGCAAATGAGAATGAAATAAGTAGAAGATATACACTTCCTCCGTTCCCTTTTAATTGCAACAATCAACATTTTACGTTTGCCAACACACAAGTTTGACCATTAATATCTTTAGAAATTGTCCTAAACAGGAGTAAAAACGTTTTGAAATTCCAAAATAGGAGTATCATGTTTTTTATTCCTTGAATAGGAGTAATCCGCCAAGTTTGAAAAAAAAATCCATGTTTAAAAGCCTAATAATGTCAAACTTGGCAGAAATTTACTCCTATTTAGGGAAAAAAACATGATACTCCTATTTTGGAATTTCAAAATAATTTTACTCCTATTTAGGGAATTTACTCTAATATCTTTCATTCCCTATAAGTAAAAAATTTTAAAAAATCATATTTTGAAAATTTAGAACGAGAAGAATTTAACAATATTTTTTAAAAATTTAATTTATAATACATTAATTAATAAAATATAGTCAAAATAGAATATGTGAATAGTACAAAAAGTTCAATGTTACAATTGAAAGAGAACAGATGAAGTATTACTTACTTTGAAGGGAAAATAGTAGTTTTTTTGGACTAAACATTAAATGAAACTTACAAAATCCAACACGAAGGAGTAGTTCTTTCTAAATTTTAATGGAGATGAGAGTTCTCTATACATTTACAGAGTAGTCTTCTTGTCTAGCCGGCCTGACATACGGAGTGACGGGAACCTCCGTCCGGCCAAGGTTGTTTCAAGCCCTTTCCGGGAATTTTTTTGATGAATTTGTTTGAACATGTCTTTTATAAGTTTAGTTTATACTCATCAAATTTCAGCTAAATTTTCAATCGGGAAGTCAGTGAAATAAATTACGATAGTACTACATATTTAAGGAAACTGCGCAGTTAAATTATACTCCCTCCGTCCCAAAAACAACTTCCCACTTTATTTAAATGGATGTCCCAAAATTAACTTCACACTTTTTCCACTTCCTTATTTGGCAAATTATCTACATCAAAACAGTGCCAAACAGTGTCCAAACAGTGCCAAACAGTGTCCAAACAGTAAAATTTACCCCCTGGTAAATTTATTTCCTTAATATGTGTGCTAGTCAAAATGTGAAGTTGTTTTTGGACAGTTGGAGTATAAACTGCGCAGTGGTTTTCAAAAAAAAATTATTTTACTGCCTTTCCGATTGAACTTTTAGCTGAAATTTGGTGGATATAAACTAGACTTTGGATCGGAAGTTTAGCCTTTCCGATGAGCAAGTTGCTCACGAAAAATTATCAAAAAATATCATTAGGATCGGAAGAGCCCAAAACAGCTTTGGCCGGATGGCGGTTCTCACCTGGCAAGTTGGACATGAATTGTTTGTCTATAGTTACAACGAGCAACTGTGAGAATTGTTTGCGCGATAGTGCACTGTGATAATTAAAGAATGTTACGAAAAATTAGTCACATAAATCTGTAGTACATATCTATTGAATTATACAACGCAAGAGATCAAATATCCATTGAATTGTAGAGATCAATTGAGCCAACACTAAAATGTACGAGGTTAAAAAAATCACTTAAATAAACATCAAACACGATCAAGCCAATCATAATCACAATTATGTCACATTAACCCCGCAGTAAACGGCACTCCAGTAGAAGGCAACCACCCCTGACCAGCAATAAGATTAGACACGGTAAAATTCGACGCAACATCCGGACTGGTAATAACATGGTAACCCGGCCACGTCACCCTTGACGTTGTCGCTGACCCGGGCCCTCTGTTCATGTATTCTCCATAGTACAATGTGGTCAACGCAAAGTCCGAGTTTCGCCACCGTAACCACCCCTGAGGGTTCACGTGACTATCTATGTAACTTGTTAGGACCACCGTCCTAGAATGTTTCTGCCACGGCCGTCCCAGAAACGTCTGGTAGGACCCCGCCACCGGTTTAAGGTCCGGTCCGGTCTTGATTTGGCAGTTGTGGATGGAAATCCCGGTGTTCTGGTAGGGGTCCGCCCGGCCTTGGGCGGTGACGACGTTGATTTGGCCCCACATGGGCTTTCGGACGTAGATTATGCTGTCCTGGAACACGGCGGCGGCGTTGCCGAAGATAAAGTCAACGGTTCCGTAGACGAGACATGATTTGTAGAACTGGCGTTGTGCGAGGACGAAGAGGGTGTCTTGGTAGCCTTCGAAGCTGCAGCCGTAGAAGACGGAGAGGTCGGAGGAGCACCGGAGAGCCACCGCCTGCCCTCTTTGTGGGCCGGCCGTGTTCCGGAATGTGATGCCACGTGCCATGAATCGAGGACCGTCAACCCCTGATCAACAAGAAATATACGGAAAATATTACACGGTAATTTTGTGAAAACATTCCATTAATTAATTACTCTTCAAAATAGGATGAACAAAAATATTACTAGGTACTTAGTAATTATTGCTATTATTATTGGTGAGTATGGATATGTTTCAAAAATTTACATCTTAGTAATTACATGTAAGTTAATATGATGTAAAGTTTAAAATAACTACAATCACTAATAGTTACTAAGTGAAATATTTTTGTTCAAAACTTTTTATTAGTAATATTTATAGGGGATAAATAATAAAAATATCCCAAACTTTGAATGAATGTGAGATAAATATCTCAAACTTGTATATGTAATTTATATAAAAAAATATTTTCACACCATTATCATGTATTATTTGTTTCAAAAATCTAATTTTCTGGGTTAATTGCATAGTTTAAAATAGCAAATTAAAAATGTTGCAATTATATAGATTCAGGATTACATTATTTATTTCACAATGAAAATTAGAATGTTAATTGTGTCTTCATGAATTCTAAAATGTATTCAATTATGCAATTAGCACCATAAACTTACATTTTAAAAAGAAATAATACTTGACTGGAGTGCTCAAATAACCTTTTATATTAAGTTTGAGGTATTTAAATTACATATGCAAATTTGGGGTGTTCATCTCACACCCCTTCAAAGTTTGAGATATTTTATTTATTTTTCCCTATTTATAGAAATTACTCTAAATAAAACTAAAACTATGGCAAAAACTCAAAATAAGACTTGTTATGTTTTTATTCCAAAATAGGACCATATCACTCCTATTGGAAACATACCTATTTTTTCATTCCATTCTTACCCTCCTTTAAATATGATTACAATGTAGTCAAAAGTCATAATTTAATGTTTAATTCATAATAAATCCAAAAAAAATAATTAAAAAATGTTGAAAAAAGGAAAAAATTAATAAAATATTTATAAATTATTTATTAAATAAAAAATTATTTTTATCTTTTTTTTTTAAATTTCTTTAAAAAAAATTAATAAAAAATAGTAAAACTCCTTAAAAAAAATAAAAAAATATGGATGCCTTTCCCACTGTCTGTACTGCCTCCCTGCACCACCACCTCCGACCGGTGTAAAAATGCCAATATTTCTGAAAATTCTAAAAAAATGGCATATTACTCTATGAGAATACCAAAATTTTCATTGAATCTGCCATAAATATGGCATTCATGATAGATTGGGCATTTTTTAATTTTTTAATTTTTTTAAAATTATATGCCTTTCCCACCGCTTGTACTACCACCCTGCACTACAACATCCGACTGGTATAAAAAATGTCATTTTTCTAAAAACTACCATTTTTCTGAAAATGCCAAAAAGATGGCATATTACTATTTGAGAATGCCAAACTTTTCCTTGATTTTGCCATAAATATGGCATTCATAATAGATTTTTCATTTTTTTCCGCTAGTGATTGGAGGTGGTGGTGCTGGGGCGGTAGAGGCGGCAGTGATTTGTTTTTTTTTGCGTTTTTAATTTTTTCGTATTTTTATTGAATTAACGAATTTTATTGCTTTTATTGTTTTATTGATTTTTTAGTATTTTTAACGAATTTTATTATTTTTTATTATTTTGTTATGAATTAAAATATTTCAATAGCAACAAGGATATATTTGTCCAACACATACATAATTATTCCTATCAAAACATACTTTACTTTTGATCCTCTTTATGAAAAGTGAGAAGCTTTTAGTACTATTTTGATAATTAACTCTAAGAAAACCCCCCATTTTGTACGTAGATAAATGTTTTACTAATAACTAACAAATAAGTAACATTACTACTAGTATTATATGTTTTGAGAATAGCAAACTTTAATTTTAACATAAAAATATTTTCTCAAAATACTACTAGTATTATAGGGAAAAAATATGTCAATTATATATTAGAATTTTTAAACGTTTTACTTCTATGTCAAGAATTTTAAATAATTCTTTCTTTCAAAGACTTTAACCATCAAACTTGTTTAATTTACAAACTCACTCACGAGCTAGCTGCTTTCCATGACATTTTTCCCTTACCACTTTCTTATATTCCTCACGTTTGCGTACAACACACAGTTACTAATTTGATTGATCCGAATCGATATTTAATCGCGTAGCAATTTAATTCACGTTGACAATAAAATGTATCTTGAGGGTACAAATAATTTTCCATTTTCTACTCTGCATTATTGTTAATTAAAGTGATCAGAATTTGTTGGTTAATAGGTAATCATTTGACCAAAAAATAATTGCACCCATAACTAAGTAGTCTTAAAAAGAAGAATTAGCCGTAAAGGGATAGAATGTCAATATGCGTAAATGCTGCAAGCTCAGCGCTGACCTTCCAAACATTTATCCTTATTTATTTATTTAAGTTTATGGAATAATCTCGCCTCAGTTTCCACCACATTCATAATACTAGACCTTACTCCTTTATGGAGTTTTAATATTTAAGATCATGTATGAACTTTTCCCAAAAAAAAGATCATGTATGAACTGGACAACTGGTCGAGCATTACCAACTAGTTGGCCGTGGGCATGGATGGATTCAGTAATCATTTGCATTAATCATATATTTGATTTCACTACATTTTATTTATTAATTTGTTATAATTTTTTTTCAAACATTGTTAAACTACTGTCATTTAATTTTTCAAATTCTCAATTTATAAACTTTTTACTAATAAGAAATTAAATATGTATATTAATGGTCAAATTTGTGGGTTGACAAACCTGAAAATTGATCAGTTGCAAATACAAAAGAACGGAGAAAGTAAATTTGTATACGGACGAATTTAGAACGACTACTACTTAAGATTTAAGAATATATAAAAGTACTACTACTATTTAAGAACAGAAGAAATATACTTTCTCCGTCCCAATTTTTTTTTGTGAAATCAACATTTTCTGGTCAATCAATAAAAATATTCAATGCTCCCTATCGTTAATTAATTTTTTTTTGAATAAGTAAAATTTATATATTCAGAAACTAAATTAAAATCTCTTCAAAATTGTAAACTCCAAATTAGAATATAATTAGAATTTGACATCCTAATTAGGCGAATGAAATGAAATTATTTCACCAAGAAAAGTCAAATTTGCAAATCAATTTGGGACGAAGCTAGTATAATATAAGAGATACTTGAATAGGAAGGACCGAGTCTCAAATACGAAGTATTTTTTTAAAACAATGCATGAATTAAATTAATTATTTTAAATGTTACACATGTATATACTCTGTATGTGTTAATTTTATTTTATATGTGAACCGATTAATTGTTTTTTTTTATCTTTTCGAATATTTTACAAATGTATGTAATTTGTTTTATCTTGTAATGATAAGCTAGGTTACATAAACGGAGTTCTAATGTTCTATTAATATAGATTGGATATCATACATTCCAAACATTGATTTTTTTATTAATTATATTCAAGTTAAGGAATTAGAAATTAAACTACGATGGATCATGAAGAATACAATAATTAAATAAAAGTATTTTAGTTTTTTTCCTCCTACACATACGTACTATAACTCATTATAAGTCTTATTGAGAGGTTTAAAAATGTTTTAAAACTTTTATATGGACACTGGATAATAAATGAAAGAAGTAATGCTATACATACCGAAAGTTGCGCTACTATAAGTTGTGTAGCCTCCTCCAACGCTACGTTCTCCAGTGATAATGGTGTTCTGGTAACCATCCCCTACTAGCGAGATTCTACTCATCGAACTGTTTATCAACACATTCTCTTTATACACACCTTTCTGGATGTATATAACAATCCTTTTACTATCATTTCCTCTTGATGAAGTTGCATGATCGATAGCGTCCTGTACGGACTTGAAATGACCTGCCCCGTTCTTGGACACTACGTAATTCGCCGACGGCGAGCTTTGTAACAGCCTCCGTTCACCGGCGGTTATCCATTTCGGGAATTCGGCCGTAGGAGGGGAGGTTTTGCGTTCTTCATCCATCAATGCCCCATTGACGGACAAGCAATTGCTTATAAGTTCGGAGACGTTGCGTGAAACAATGGGTTCCACGACTTCGTGGGAAATGTTTAGCTCGGCCGACCCTGTCCGACATGTTTCTATGTTGGTCAGGGCCGTGCTGAGCCACGTTTGTGCGTCAGTGTCAGTGCACGCCGAGGATGTGTTGGCGACTAGGATGCCTTTAAGGGTGCGGTTCAATTGGAGAATCGTGTTCCGGATGAGCTTATGACAGTCCATCTGAACCATCTTATGCATTTTCCCATGGGAATAAGGATCCGTGACTTCTTTCGAGGCGTCGTTTCGTGTTTTTATGGCTCGATCTAGGGCAACTCGAATTGTCATGGTCCGAAAGTCGGACCGTGTAAATGGCGTGAGGGTATACCTCGTTCCATTTACCATGTAATACTTGCATGTCTCCGGGTGAGTTGTAGTGGTGCACCACCGATCAATGTCACGATATCTTTCTATCTCCATCGGTTCTTCATTTTTCGAGTAAGTAGGGCGAGAAGACAAGAAAGAGAAGAATAAACAAATGAGAAGGAATTTTAACATGGAGACAATTTAATGCTTTAGAATATGGTGGTGAACATATAGTGAGGTTTGTACCAAGCTAAGGAGGTGAAAGTGTTATGTACAATAGGGTTTTATATTCATTTTATACATACGTCGTTTTATATTTATCGAATTGAGAAACCAATGAAAATGTAATGGATTGTCAGCCGATAGTAGTACCGTTGGCCTAGCGTTCAATTCTTACTCTAAAAAAAGCAAAATTAATTATTATGGACTTATAGTGATATATATGTAGCAATATTCAACCAACTAGCTAGCATGCATGCTTAATTAATTGGGGTGTATGTTCTTCAACGCTAGATCCATACGACGTTCCAAACATTTATCCTTATTTATTAAAGTTTATGGAATAATCTCGGCTCAGTTTCCACCACATTCATAATACTAGACTCATGGAGTATATGGCCCGGGAACCACCGGTCCACAGACTTCTACTACTCCAATAAAGACCCAATAGGCCCAGGAAACACAACAGGCCCAAATCACAGCGCCCAGAGTACCAAGCGGCCCACAGTGAGTGCTAGGGGTGCCTTCGGCCCCCTGGCCGAAGGCTCCAATTCTCACAGGAGGGTCAAAACAGGAAAACAAAGTTACTGGGAGAAAACGGCGAAAATCAGTAGCCCTCAGCACCTAGAGCCCTCGGCACTAAAGGTGCTCAGAGCCCTCGGCTAATCATCTACAGTCGAGGGCACCTTTTCCGACATAATATCCGCTCCAAATGCACATGGATCACCGTACCAAGTACGACGTCACATCCAACAGCCGCATTAAATGCGGCCACATGCGATTGCCAGCGCCAACCAGTTGAGGTGACCCCTCGGCCAATTAATATTTCATTTTCTACTATAAAATGGTGAGAACAACTCGTGCCAACTCCAAGAATGTCGAGGACAAGAACCTGACCCTCGGCGAGGTCGACGTCCCCGAAGCCTCTAACAGGGCTCCCGGGGGCGGCGTCATCGCCGGGTTGGACCAGACGGCTGTCGACCTACGCCAGCAGATTTAACAGAATGCCCCCGATGCCCGCCTCGGCATCGAGGCCAAGAAAAAGGACCAGAGCGAGAACCAAACTAGCCCTCCGGTCATCACAATCGACGTACAATCGGCATTTTCCGCCTTCATCCAGACGCTCACACAGAACCCGGGTGCCTTCGGCACTTTGGTTCCTCTTCAACCTCAGGTCGGGGAGAACATCATGCCACCTCCTCATCCACACCCCCTCGGGAACCCGGTCCTCCGGATTGGGAACGTCGAGGGGGTCGTGGCCCAAGATACGGCCTCCCAGGAAGTCCAATCCCGGGACCGCCACAACGTGAACAAGGAACAACTCCGGACCTCCGCCCTCGAGAGACTCGGAGGGGCGAAAGACCGCCGAGGGGTCCAAGACCGCCTCGGGGGGAAGGCGTTCCAGAGGCCACAGGAAAGTGGCGGGTCCGTCTCCAGGGCCAATGAAAGACGTCCCCCTCAGGACAAAGGTAAGGCACCTCTCCATGCCAACGATGCCCGTCACCAAATCAACCAGGCCCACTCGGCCCGTGTCCATTCGCAGGGAGCAGAGGCCCTCCCGAAGGACCCCCGGGACGAGATCATTGCGGCCCTCCAGCGCCGGCTTGACGAGATGGAGGCCACCAAAGCACACGCCACCACTTTTGCCCCTCATACGGACCTCAAGTATGAGGCCATGTTGGCTAAGATGGAGGAAATGCAGAGGAAGATAACCGAGGGCTCCGGGGAACCCACCATACAGCTCCGGACCCGGACGCCTTTCACCCCAAGGGTATTGGTGGCCCGGATTCCGGAGAAATACCGAGGGCAGCTCATCAAGCCCTACGATGGAAAAACTGACCCCCAGGAGCACTACAGCAGATACCAAAACAACATGATGATAGTGGGGGCATCAGATGAGTATTTGTGCCGCTGGTTCCTCTCCACCTTAGAGGGGCCGGCTTACGAATGGTTCAATCGATTGCCCGAGGGCTGCATTGACTCATGGCAAAAACTCGCTCATCGATTTTTGACGCAATTTGTGGGAAGATGCCGCACAAGGAAGCACTTCTCCCACTTACTGACAGTGAGGCAGAAGAAGGAGGAGACCCTTCGGGACTTCTTGGAGCGCTGGAGAACGGAGGCTGTTAAAGTTGATGGCGCCGATGACGGGACCCTCCTGGCCCTCCTCCAAACAGTACTTCACCCCGGGAACTTCTCAAGGAGCCTCATCATCACCCCCCCCCCCCCCCGCGATTATATAAGGGCCCTACAGCGGGGGGACCGGTATGCCGAAGCCGAGGAGGTGGAGAAATGCCATCACGCCCCGGATCAGCAACGCCCTCGGCCAGACGACAGAAGTAACCGGGGGCCGGGGGCACCCCGTAGCCAACCCAAGGATTCTGCCCCCTCTGGTGATCGCCCCCGGCATGGCCAAGCCAAGCCCGGGGGAGGCTACAAGGGGAACCCGAGGGCTTGGGCGCAACCTGTTCTCCTGGAGCACCCTCAGACACCTTTGACGCACCCCATCAGCGTCATTCTTGATTTCGCCGAGGAGAGGGGCCTGGTGGAGCGAGATTCCCGCGCACCCCCGGAAGTGTATGCCATCAATCTTAACTTCCCCTACTGTCGCTTCCACCGGCATCAGGGGCACAGAACAGATGACTGCCATCAGCTGAAGACGGCCATTGAGAGACTAATACAGGCGGGCCATTTGTCCCAGTTTATTCAAGGCCCTCAGCAACAAAGCCCCCCTCATCAAGGGCCACCCCGAGGGCAAACTGCGAGAGCAAATGCATGGGTCAACCCCAATACCATCCCCCTCGGTAAGAAGAGGGAGATTAAGAACCTGGAAGAGGAGGAGGAGGAGTACCCCCGGTACCAAGAAAAGAAGCGCCACATCCTCATGATCACCGGGGGAAATACCGGGGGTGACTCTACAAGTCAACGAAAGAAGTGGGCTCAGTCGCTTTACGTGGGGGAGGTCACTCAGATGCCCCCAGTGAAGCGGCTGAGGGAGGAACCCATCACCTTCACTAACGCTGATCTCCCCCCAGTGTCCTCCCCACACAGGGATGCCCTCGTCATCCGCACAGAGATCAATGACATTATAATTCACCGAACTTACATTGACACGGGCAGCTCCGTCAATGTAATGTACCTCAGTACCTTCAGAGAGCTGCATCTGGAGAGGGGGTCCCTTCGGCCCATCAAGACCTCTCTTGCCGGTTTCACCGGCGACACTATTGATTCTGAGGGGGTTATAACCCTCCCGGTACTCTTTGGCGACGGGCTCCATAGAGCCAAGCTCGAGGTGGAGTTCGTCGTCGTCAACATCGACTGCACCCACAATATCATCCTCGGCCGGCCAGCCCTCGAGGATCTCGAAGTCGTCATCTCCATGAGGCACCTCTGCCTCAAGTTCCCAACCGAGGAGGGCATCGGGTATTCGAGGGGGAACCAAAAGCTTGCCCGCGCTTGCTACCTTCAAGTGACAAAGAAGGTTAGCAAGACAGAGTTCCGCGTTGACACCATCACCGGAACTGTGGAAGCGGAAGAAAGGAGACCGAGGGCTGAACCAGCCGAGGAGGTAGAAGACTTCGCGCTCGATCCGGCCAAGCCGGAGAGAGTCGTGAAGATTGGAGCCAAGCTCCCCGAAGACTTGAAGACCGGCATCATCAGCGCCCTCCGCACCTACTCCATTGTTTTTGCATGGGGGCCGGAGGACATGCAGGGGATCAGCCGAAGGGTCATCACTCCTTGCCTCTCGGTGGACCCTTCGGCCAAACCAGTACAACAACGGAGGAGACCCCTCTCGGCCGAGAGGAGGGAATTCGTGAAGAAGGAGGCTGCCATGCTCCTCTCTATCAAGCACATCAAGGAGGTAAAGTACCCCTCATGGCTGGCAAACGTAGTCCTCGCACAAAAACCGCCCTCATTCCGTATGTGCGTGGACTACACGGATCTCAACAAAGCGTGTCCCATGGACCCCTTTCCTTTGCAAAATATTGATCAACTTGTAGATGAAACCGCGGGGTGTGAAATCATGTCATTCCTCGACGCATTCCGCGGATATCATCAAATATTTATGCATGAGGAAGACGCTGAAAAAACAGCCTTCATGACTCCCGAGGGCATCTTCTGCTACCTTGTCATGGCCTTCGGCCTGAAGAACTTGAGCGCCACGTACACTCGGATGGTGGCCAGGGTATTTCAAGCTGTCCTAGGGCGCACCATGGAGGCATATGTTGACGACATGATTGTCAAAAGCAAGCAATCAGCAAGCCATGCTGACGACCTGAGGGAGATCTTCGCCATCATGCAGAAATTCAACCTTCGGCTAAACCCGAAGAAGTGTACCTTCGGCGTTCAAGGGGGCAAATTCTTGGGCTACATGGTGAGCCGAAGGGGTATCGAGGCTAACCCTGAGAAAATCCAGGCCATCATCAACATGGAGCCCCCACGTAATGTAAAGGAGGTCCAACGACTGACGGGCCGCCTGGCAGCCCTCAACCGCTTCTTATCAAAATCGGCGGAGAAGTCCTTACCTTTCTTCCAGATCATGAGAAAAACCGCCGGTTTCCAGTGGACTTCAGAGTGTCAGGGGGCCTTCGAGGAACTGAAACAGTACTTATCTTTGCCCCCTGTGCTCTCTAAACCCAAGGTGGGGGAGATCCTATACCTTTACCTGGGTGTTAGCCCGGCAGCCATCAACTCAGTACTCATCCGGAAAGAGGATGACATCCAACACGCCATCTTCTATGTTAGCAAGACCCTCAGGGAAGCGGAGCTCCGGTACTCCCCTGTGGAAAAAACGGTGTTGGCTATCGTGTGGACCGTCAAGAAGTTGGGCCATTACTTCCAAGCTCACCCGGTCCATGTCCTCACTCACCAACCCCTCGGCGCTTTAATGAGGAGCCCCACCAGCTCCTCCCGAATGGTAAAATGGGCTGTCTTCTTGAGCCAATACAACATATACATCCGTCCCAGGCCCGCCATCAAGGGCCAAGCCCTAGCGGACTTCGTGACGGAATGTACGGCAAGATAAGCCACGGACGAGGAACCCTCGGCCCCTTCGGATGATTGGTGGACCCTCTACACTGACGGCTCCTCCGCCGTCAAGGCATGTGGAGGAGGGGTGGTTCTCATCTCACTTGAAGGCTTCCGGGCCTATTATGCAGTCCGCTTCTCCTTCAAAGTCTCTAACAACGAAGCCGAATACGAGGCCCTCCTCTGTGGCCTTCGGCTGGCAGCTAACATGAAGGCACGACAGATCCACGTCAAATGCGACTCCAAATTAGTTGTCGGGCAAATTTCCGGGGAGTACGAAGCCAAGGAAGGGAGAATGAAGCAGTACAAGGAAGCGGCCAAGGAGTTGCTTAAAGTATTTGAGGCACAATCTCTTACTCAAATACTGAGGGCTCAAAACTCCGAGGCCGACATTTTATCCAAGCTCTCGGCAGAATCACCTGAGCATATCTCAAAGATTGCCAAAGTGGAAGAACTCAGCCTCTCTAGCATACACGCTAGCCCCATCATGCACATACAACAAAGGCAAGATGACTGGATCTCAGACATCGTCGCCTTCATCACCACCGGGCAACTGCCCGAGGATGAGGCCCGCACCAAGCTAGCAAAGCTGAGGGCTCCTAGCTACGCTATCGAGGACGGAAGGCCTTACAAAAGGTCATACAACGGGACGTTACTTCGGTGCCTTCATCAAGATGAAGCCGAAGTGGCGATGGAGGAAGTGCACAGTGGCACTTGTTCAGCTCACCAGGGGCCCTTCTCCATGTCCCGAAGGCTAATAATCCAGGGCTACTTCTGGCCTACGATGGCCCGAGATTGTGCAGACCTTGCCTGAAGGTGTTCCGCATGCCAACACTTCCAGAAAGCCCCCGGCAGGCCAGCGGTCAACTATGCCCCCATCCGCACATCCATACCCTTCGCTCGATGGGGCATAGACCTTGTCGGCCCTCTGCCGAGGGGTACCTCCAACAACAGGTACATCATCGTCGCCATCGATTACTTCACCAAATGGGTGGAAGCTGAGCCCCTCGCCAGCATTACTGAGGCCAGGTGCCGTCATTTTGTTCTCAAAAACATCCTCACAAGGTTTGGCACCCCCCAGCAAATCATCTCCGACAACGGGACTCAGTTCGAGACAGCCCCCTTCTGTGCCCTCCTAGAGGCATGGGGCATCAAACACACCTTCTCATCCGTTGCCTACCCTCAGGGCAACGGTCAAGTGGAGAACGCCAACAGGACCTTGCTCGAAGGCCTAAAGAAGAAACTGGAGGCCGAGGGGGGTGGCTGGATAGAAGAGCTCCACAACATCTTATGGGCCTACCGTACCACCCCTCGGCGGGCAACTGGCGAGACACCCTTCTCCCTTTGCTACGGATTTGAAGCTAAGGCCCCCACTGAGGTAACTCTTCCAACCCGAAGGGTCACACAGTATGATCCAGAGGCCAACGACGCCAATATGGCCCTCGATCTCCACCTTATTTCAGAACGTCGAGAGCAAGCCTTCATACACGCAGAGAACTACCGAAGGCAAGTGAAGAGTTACATTGACGCCAAGGTCCGCTCCCGGGAATTCCAAGTGGGGGATTATGTCCTCCGAAGAAGGGAAGCTAGCCAACCGACCGAGGGCGGGAAGATGGCACCAAAGTTCGAGGGCTCCTACATCGTGGCAGCAATCATCAAACCAGGAACTTATAAACTAAAACGCCCCAATGGGACTGAAGTCCCTAGACATTGGAATGTACATCACTTAGTTAAATTTTATCAATAACATCAGAGCGGCCAAGCCCTCATAACTAGTTAATGTATTATTTTGCAGCCCAAGGCCTAGAAATTTTGAAGAATGAAGGCATATTGAAGACACCAAGAACATGGAACAAGACTCTTATGAGCGGCCAAGCCCTCATATCGACCCCTACAAGGAAGAACCCTCGGCACCAAGTGCCGAGGGTATACTATACTGCCATCCGCAACGTGAAAAAGAACACCAAGTGTTCCTACAGAAGATCCCTCGGCACCCAGTGCCGGGGGGATACACCCCTGTCAACTTTCAACAAACGGAAGAAAACGTCAAGTGTTTTCACAAAAGGCCCCTCGGTACCAAGTACCGAGGGTGGACACCCCAATCACCCACGACAAATAAAACCACCAAGTATTTCCACAGAAGACCCCTCGGTACCAAGTGCCGGGGGCCGTGCATCGGAACAAACACCAAGTGTTGTTTCTAAAGTCGTACCCCTCGAGGACGCCTATACCGAAGGCGCCACCTATCGGTGTCGGTAGCACGTAGTGCCCCTGGCCATTTGCAACCAGTGTGCAAATGAAAACCCTTCCCTGAAACGCTTTCCGCGTCACTACCCCAAGGGTGTGGTAGACATGTAATATGCCCAGGATTCGACTTTCAAAAACGGAACGCTTTCCGCACCATTTCCCCAAGGGATTGGCAGGCATCTAATATGCCCAGGATTCGACTTCCAAATCGAAACGCTCCCCGCGCCACTACCCCAAGGGTGTGACAGGCCACGGACTATGTCTAACACCGAGGGGACGACTTTCAAAACTGAGGCGCTTTCCGTGCCATCCCCCAAGGGGAGACAGGCTACAGACAACCATATCTCGTACCCAGGAAACGACCCTCGATCCCCTCGGAACTCGGAAGGTTAACCCGAGGGGGAGCTATTGGTGTATTCTGTTACCTCCTGATAGGCCAAGCCTTACCAAGAAACCAAGTTTCTTGAAGTCTTCCCTTCACTACCCAAAAAAAAAATTGGGGTGGTGAAGGGGAGTAGACTCACCGAGAAATCAATGAGTACACCATTCCAACAAATTCATGAGGACATACCGAGGGCTCCCCATGGGAATGCCTTCGGTACCTGGAAGCTCATAAGTACCAATGATACCATTCACAACAGACATCATCAACAAATGGCTAAGTCCACTCCATGATTGCCTCCGGTTATATCAAAACCGAAGGCTCAAATCCTACAAAACATGACAGGCTCACCCAACAACAACTCAAAACGTTCCCGAAGGCTACTATATGACGAAACTATCAGATGTTGGCCAAATCAAAGCAAGAATCACCTCCGGCACCTCACTAGAAGCCGAGGGGACACACCCAGACAAGGTCCGAGGGAGTCTGTCTTTTCATACTGGACTTGGATTACAAACTTTCCTCCATCAAACTGTGGGGACATAACAACAGCCGAAGGCCTTTTGTTGTCGCAGGCCAACATTGCAAGACAAAGGGAACTATCCTGAACCTACAAAGTATACAGCCGAAGGGTCCCAACAACAGGAAGTACTTAGAATTTTTTTAAGTCCTGAGTACTTTGCCCTCAGTCGAGCCACCGGTCAACCGAAGGTGCACCTAAATATTTTCGACCCTCGGTCAAAATCTCCACACAGCCAGAGGGGCCATACGGTTGAAGACTTGGTGAAGCTACACTTAGAAAAAATTTCTAAGTCCTAAATATTTTGAGCCCTCGGTTATATACCCATGCAGCGAAGGGTATCCACATACCGAAGGCTAAACAGTATCCAAACACTCAGAAAAATTTTCTAAGTCCTAAACACCTTGCCTCCGGTTATCTCATGAAGGCTACACAGAACCAGAGGGAAGAAATTAGCCGGGGGGCAACAGATGAACAACACTTAGAAAAGATTTCTAAGTCCTGAACGTTGGGCCCTCAGTGAAATGTTCAGAGGACTAAATAGGCCTAGTAGCCGAGGGCTACAGGAGGCACTGTACTTAGAGGAATATATTCTAAGTCCTAACACACATTCAAAGAAAAATGAAGGCATACATTCAGAAAAGACGAAGGCATACATTCAGAAAAGATGAGGGCATACATTGAAAGAAAAACAGTTAAAGGAAACGAATTATATACAGAAAGCCCGAAGGCAGGTATTCATTCATCAGAAGAATGGAAGAGTTAAAGTGCACATTACAAAACGGCCGAGGCCGAGAGCATACAAACATTCGTTACAACAAAATTGTTCAAAATGTGCTAAGTACAAATCAGATATTATCAGCCCCGGTGGCAGCCTCTTCCACGGGCTTTGAAATGACCTCTATGCCGGCCTCCGCTTCATCTCCCTCGGCCTCCTTCAAAAGCTCAGAATCCTCCAATTCTGGCCTTTCAACGCCCTCGGGAAGGGGGACTCTGATATCAGGCTGGAGGGGGGAGGCCATATGCCGCTGGGTCAAAGGCTTCGGCTCGATCTTCAGATGCCGCGCAAGCCTTTTGTAGATCAAGGCCTGGGTGAAGAATTCCCCCCGGCATAATAATCTTCGCCCTTTCGGGCTAGCCACATCGCCCCAGGGCCCTTAACCCACCCATCAGCGGATCCCTCCACGACCGAGGCCACCCAGTATTTGTGGCCTTCTACCTTCCACCCCTCGGCCATGAAGGCAGCAACAGCACCGGCGGCGGCCTCTGCTTTGGCGGCCTCTGCGTCCTCAGAAGCCTTCCTTGCAGCCTCAGCAGCAGACTTCTCCACCTCAGCTTTCTCCTTGGTTGATTTCTCCGCTGCGGCCCTCGCCTGCTGAAGGTCCCCTTCCAGGTGGGCCATTTGCCTCATGGCCTCGACATTGTCATGGATGAGTTTCCTCATTGACTCATCTTGTTGCGCCTTCTGGAGACGCCACTCATCAAACCTTCTGGCATGCTCGTCGAGGGCTATGCAAGCCTGTTAACAACAACAACGTAAGAGGGTAAGGCTACAATCACACAACAGATAGGGGAAATAAACTACTATGCAAAAAATGAAAAGAAGGAGGAGAACTTACAGTAAGGGAGGACCGGAGGATTTTTGACTCGAGAGCTTCGTCATCAAGCTTCCCGAGGGCCTTCCTATCCAGTGCAGGGGTAGCCCCGCCCAGGAACTCCCGGGGGTCTACGGTGCCATGTGTGATGGCAGCCCCCTGCGGCAGGGAGAACCGTATATCCTCCCAGGGCAAGCTTACCTCACCCCCTGACCCGAGGGCAGGTGAGAAGCAGTCGTTTCCATTTGAGCACAGGGCTCGGAAGTGGAGTGCTCATCCACAACCACCACTGGGGGAGCCTTCTTCCCAGCGTCCCCCTTTTTTGGCCTCTTCCCCTCGGGGATTGGGGCTTTGCCGGCGGCCTTCCTCTTGGCGGTTTCCTCCGAAGGCTCACTGCCCTTCTTCGAAAACTCCCCGAGGGGCTTCTGTTTACTGGGCTCCTTCTGGCCCGGGACTTTAACCTTCTGCTTCTTGAGGGCGGCGAAGGCGTTGAGATCCATGTTAATACCTGCAAAAGATAAGGGCGGTTAAGTCCGAAGGAGAAAAGGTGAAACAAAAAAATGTCTACGCCTAATAAAAATATCCATAAGTCTAAGGATTGGATGCCCTCGGCCCCTACCTCCTAAACCCCCGGAGGCTCCATCGAACACCGGGTACTTTTCATCTGTTTCCCCCAGGAAACGGTACCGTCGGAACCCGAGGGCGTACAGATCCCCCTCCTTGGTGCATTCCTTGATGGTGATGTTCTTGTTCCGACCCTCCGAGATCTTAGCTAGGATCCTGCCATCTTTCTCGAGGGCGGCGCTCCTCCTCTTTTCATGGCGCCTGAACCGGTCGCGCAACTCCCTCGGGAAGGGGCTCTCGGCCAGCTTCACATAGCACCATCGGTCTTTCCATCCTTTGTTGGACGAACGCGCTTCAGTGAACAGCTTGAACAATGCCACCTGCTGCAAGTTAGCGAAGCCCTCGGCGTTCGCATGCCCCCCCCCCCCCGGCACAAGTTGAAGCTCTGGAAGAATAGGTCCAGGCTAGGCGTTACCCCCCGGGACTTGCAGAGGTGGAGGAAGCCCGCAAGGTACGAATGGCTATTCGGCGTGAGCTGGCAAGAGAGCAGTCCTACGTACCGAAGGTACTCACGCAGAAAGGGGTGCAGGGGGAATCGGAGGCCCATAGACACCGACAAGATATGGACGGCTATACACCCCTCAGGAGCCGAGGAGAGGATATCATTAGCTCCCGGTGGCACTACCATCGCCGAGGGCCCCACATGGAGCTGAGTAACGTAGAGGTCCGCCCCATCAGCCTTCGACCCTATGTCAAGGGTGGCGGTATTCAAGTAGGAATACCCCTCGGGCATGTCAACAGGCTTCCCCTGGTCGGCAACACTGCCTTTCTTCTTTGATGTTGCGCCCTTCATCTTCTTTTTCCCGGGGGCCACCCGCAGAGGGACTGCGTTCAGTGGCCGAGAGGTGCTGGCCTCACCAGCGTCGCGAGAGGGGAGAACAGCGACAGTAACCCTCGCACTCTCTCTCTACACCTCTTCTTCAGCCGCTTGCCAGGCGAGGGCCAACTCCTCATCCTCGCACTCTTGTTCGAAGCCCTCGGCTTCCACCTCAGCGACGAGGGCTCTCTACAACTCCATCGCCACAGCAGCATCACGCCCCACCGAAGGCTGCTCACTGGAGGACTCCACATCGGAGACGGTTTCATCCTCAACCAAAGGGTCCCTTGAGATGTCCTGAGAATCGCTCTGGGACGACATCTTGGTACAGCTACTAGGACAGTACTCTACACCAAGGGTTACCTACGGAATTCTAACTCCTAATCTAAGGACACAGGGCACAGCTAACTAAGAGAGGAGAAGAGCAGGTGGGAACTGACCTTGGAACGAGAGTTAGATCGAGGGCAAGTGTTTCTCTCTCTAGGAAAAATCCGGCAGAGCTTCGCTACAATGATATCGCACAGAGAAAAGTGGCCTGGCCTTGGGGTATTTATAGGCGCCCAAATCCGGGCTTGGGCCTGAAAACCGGGCCTCTGGTACAAAATCATCATTGCCAACCGACGAGTTGCCCAATCGGTGACACCCGCCCACGGGCGGCCAACGAGCACACACCACGTGGAAGCCCCCCCCCCCCAACGGCTATATTTTTGACGTTAGGTATTCCAACGGCTATATTTACAACGACTATATTCTGGGAGCTCCCGGATGTATTTAGCAGACCACTCCTTCATCAACCAGGAAACTAGCCCCCGGGCTTTTTACTTCGCTCCATTTCATCAAGAGGAGCCCCGGGTGCACTTACCTAGAGATGCTCCCGGTTTATGCCCCTCATACTACATAACAAATGCCTCCGGGCTCACTCCTTCAGAGGCCCACGGCTTCATAACAGGCACACCCCTCGGGGATTCCCCCCTCAACACTTTGAGGACCAGGTAGCCCCCGGGGAGTACACCTCATTGACGGATAGCCTACGGCACATAGGTAACGGGAGCCCTCGGATGCCCTTCTCACCAACTGATCACCAAACAGGGGACCCCCCGGTAACACTTCAACTACTGACGTGCACTCGTCATTAGGTGCACTCAAAATAATTAATCAATACAACACTAATACGTAGTATAGTGTAGTAAGGTTCGTATCCACAGGGAAAGGAATACTTTTCTTTTATATAAATAGTAACAAAAGGGGGGTTTAGATTTGTTTGCTTTAAAAACACTAAGATAAACAACCTATATGAGTTTAATTCAATGAGATGTGGAGGCTTGGTTTTGCTTTTATCCACTTAATGAAATGTTCGTCGATCCCGGTTATATCTTTAACTATCTTCCTCTCGAATACTCAATCGAGGAGTATATTCAGTTCATCGAGGGTAGTTATTAACAACGAGATGCGTTCATTAATAAAACTTACTATCGAGTCAATATAGAACAAGCGCCGTATATTCACTTGATAGTAGCAATAAACTTAAGATGAAAACGATTGAGATTGATAACCTCAACACAAACGGTTTATTGGTTTAATCAATATAATTAATTCCCCTTGGCATATTAACCATGAGATGCATGCATTAATATTCCAAGTTTACTACCGTTGAAAGAACCGGATTAATAACAAGCGTATTAACCGATCGATTCTAGTAATAATTAATATGAGAAACAATACTAGTTGATACTTTAAGTAATGTTTAAGATATTAACATGAAATATGAATGAGAATTAATTAATACTCAAGGAAGAATATTAAAGAAAATGAATCCTACTAGGATTAATATCAAGATGTTAACTAATTGTCATCTTAGTAACACTCCCCAATATTAACATAGAGGAAGAAATAGCTATTACTATAACCAATGTCAAGATGTTAACTAATTGTCATCTTAGTAACACTCCCCAACTTTGATATAGAGATAGTATTTGAAAGAAAGAATTAATATTCAAGGAAGAAGATTAAAGAAAATAACTCACAACTTACAAATTCATTAAGCTTCAAAGTAGCAAAACCAAGATGGAAGAATTTAGCTCCTCATTTGGAGACTAAACATGATGAAAAATATAAAGAAAGAGCTATTCTATACTGAGCTTAGATGTACAAAGGAATTGGATATCTTTTTGTGAAGGAAAGGAGGTGTATTTATAGGTTTTTGGGATGGGATTCGGGTACTCGATCGGGTATATACATGGTACCCGATCGAGTACGTGTGTAACACTCGATCCGAGGCATACTCGACCGGTTTCAGGCTATTTTCTAAGAGTATACCCGATCTAGTATATATGAATACCCGGTCGAGTATGATTAGAAAATGGTATTCGGACCATACTCGACCGATCTTCGTTTGAAATTCAAAGGCATACCCGATCGGGTATGTCGGTCTACCCGATCGGGTATAGACATAAAATCGTGGCCGAAATCTTCCCTGCATGTTCCCTTGTCTTCGGATCTGATCCGATTTGAAGTTCCAACCTAATACCCGATCGAGTATAGCTAATACTCGACCGAGTATAGACCAAAATTCAAGATCTTCTTTTGTCTTTGAACTTTTGCACCTTCTTTCCACTTTTTGGGTTCACCAACTGTACTTCGAGTGATCAATACCTGCTTGAGCTCAGAATATATCTAATCTAACCTATTTGCAAGAATTTAACAATCTAATCTATTACACCAAAAGTGTGTAATTTCCAAAGTAAAAGTCAAGCAAAACTAATTAAAAACATAAACATAAATATGGAAATTACGAACGTATCAACTCCCCCACACTTAAACCTTTACTCGTCTCGAGTAAGATCAAATGTTTACAAGTGTCAATGTTTGTCCAAAAGTTCCACAGTTCAACAAAAACACAATACAAACACAAAGACCACCAAGGATGACAAAGAAAAATGAGTTTTAAACTCAAATTACAAATGCGCATCTTGGGTTTAATGGCCTCCTAGTGTTATCTTCTCTTCTCCTCCTCTCTTCTTCTTTATCTTGAATCTTCTTATTCTTCACAAGGATACAATCAGTGCCTGCAAGAACAAACATTTCTCTCATATCTCTCATTTTGCCTAGGAGCCTTTTCAGGTTTTCATCCTAGCACCTCTTTTCATTTTCCATTCTCTCCAACTCACTCATTGTTTTTTTTATATAAGCCTTTTTTGCTTAGATTGCCCATTTTGTTGGGTTTTCAACCTAACTAGCATTTATTTTCTTTTGTTTATTTTTTTGTGTGTAAAAGTTCAAAAGAATTACATGCCTAGTGCTAGGTAGAAATGAAAAGTGCATACCATCATGAGTGTCTCCCCCGCACTTGAATCAAGCACTGTCCCTAGTGCCCACCTTCTCCTCCGTAGTAGCTCCCTCCGAAGCCGCTCCCTTGGCCACCATCTCCCATGTAGGTGTCCCCGCCATCTCCGCCGTCGTACCCTCCACCCCCGGAGCCAGATCCTCCAAAGTTACCCCAATGAGTGGGGTCATACCATGAGGGTGGTGGAGGGGGGTTCGACATGGTATGGAAGGATCCCTGCTGTGCCATATAAGAGTACATAGGTCCGTAGAACCTATGTTGGTCTTCCTCATACCGATGTCTATCGGCCTCCCTGAGCTCCTCCAATCGCTGAAAACCAGCTCTTTGCTCATCCTCTAACCGCTGAAAACCGGCTCTTTGCTCCTCCTCTAATCGGTTGAGCCGGTTGTCCATTTGGGCTATTCTCGTAAGCAGTTGTTGTTGACCCTCCAGAAGTTGTTGAAAGAAGTCGGGTGGTGGAGGGTTTTGGCTCTGTTCTGGGAGGTCCTGGCCCATGTTGTGATGGCTATGGAGTTGAGCATAGGGCTCGTAATCTGGTTGGTGTTGGGGAGGTTCTTGTTCGGGTTCCTGTAGATGTGGTGGAAGGGCGTGTGGGAAGAGGTAATGTTTCTCCGCTCTTCCTGTTTTGTAGTGGAGTTGGGGGAGTTCTGGGTTGGGCAGGAGGAAGTATTTGAGGGGTTTGGGGTGGATGTGCCAGTTGTACATATTTCTGGGTCTTTCTTCACCATAAACGGTGTGTGAAAAAGATGTGCAGCCCGAGTGGCCCAGCCAAGCAATGTTCATCAAACAGTAGTCGGGTATAGGAGAGTTATCCGTATACCCGAACTTTGTGGCCAAGTGCATAATCACCCCGCCCACTACAATAACACCCTTTGCCACGCTCTCTTTTTTGAGATGTGCCCACATAAGATTACATAGGTTGAAATCTACGTGGACACGGAATAGGGCTACCGATATCAGGCACACATCCCCCATCCTAGTGTGATGGTTGTTGGGACGTCCAAGCAAGGAGTTGGCGAGGAATTTCAAAAATAGGCGGAGGACGGGATGTTGGACATGACTAATATAGAGTTGGGAGGAGCTAAATTTAGTCTCCCCGGTCATCTTTGTCCATAGGGTATGGCTGAAGGCGGTATTGTCGGATATAGATTTTTGGTACGGGACCGGAATACCAAAGTGTTCGGCGAACTCAAGTTTCGTGATGGTGTGGTTGTGGTTAAACAATCGAAACCTGAGTTTATCATCCCTAAAATCCTCCTCATTGTTCTCAAATTGCACAGAGCTTAGGAATTCATAGATAATTTTTTCATTTGAGTGATGTTGCATTTTGAAAATCTTATCCATGCTCAACTCATGAAAAAAATTCTTCATCATTTTGTACACTCCTAATTCCTTTAGGGCATCATGACATAAAAAGCGAGAAGGTTTAACTTGCCTTTCAATTGTGGACATGAAGCGAGTGCGGTGTTCGTTGTCCATGAAGAGGATGTCCTCGTAGCCCGGGATGGATGCCCTAGTGTTTGAGCTTTGTCCTTTCTCTTTCCTTGGAGCCATTTTGGAGTGAATTTGGCCTTGAAATCCGAAATTTGAAGGTGGGGGGTAGGGTTTTTCGGACCTCTGAAAATTGGGGGAGAGTGGGATTGGTGAGTATGAGTGTGTAGAGGAGGATGAGGGGAGTGTTTTGGTGTTGAAATGGGATGATTTGGTGAAGAAATGAGGGAGATATGGTAGAGAGAAGGTGTAAAAATGGAGGTTGGGGGCGTTTTGTTCGAATTGGGGTTGGGGATTTTGGGGAAGATGAGGTGTTTGGGGCTGATTTGGGGTTATAATACCCGTATACCCGATCAAGTATGTGCTGATACTCGGTCGGGTATGTCTGGAAAGTGGCCTTTTTGAGCAGCCTGCCTCCTGTACTCGATCGGGTAGTGTGTTGTTACCCGGTCGAGTATGTCTGGAAAATGAAGTTCATGAGTGGTCTGCCTCCGGTACTCGATCGGGTAATGTAATGTTACTCGGTCGAGTATTTCTGGAAATTGAACTTTGTGAGCAGCCTGCCTCCGGTACTCGGTCGAGTATTCTTCCATACCCGATCGGGTATGTGCTCTTTTCTACTTTTGAGGCGTGTACTCGGTCGAGTGTGGGAGTCAGTCTCCTTGAATTTTAGCATTTCTATACATACCCGACCGGGTGTATAGTGATACCCGATCGGGTATCCCTTGTTTTTCAATTTTTGAATGCTTCCTCGATCAAGTAGTGCCCGGTTCCCTTTTCTTTTGGTCATACCCGACCGAGTATCAGGTTGTACTCGATCGGGTATGTCCCCAGATGTTCCAAAACCTGCATTTTTATTTCTTTTCCTTTACAAACCTGTGATTAGTGCCCTCTCTCTCAACCTCCCAAAAAACATAATTGAAAACATTGACGGGGGGTTAACAATAAAAGAAAAATGTACCTTGCTTGGGTTGCCTCCCAAGAAGCGCCTTAGTTAACGTCGCGGCACGACGCCATTGTTGTGTTCATTCTTCAAAGATTGGATCGATGAGATCCATGCATTCAATGCTTTCTTTCTGGAAACCTTCAAGGAATGGTTTGAGTTGATGTCCATTAACCTTGAGGATTTTTCCGGTGTCGAGGCTTTTTATTTCCACTGCGTCATGGGTGTAGACTTTGACCACCTCGAATGGTCCTTCCCATCGTGATCTCAATTTTCCGGGGAAAAGGCGAAGGCGTGAGAGAAAAAGAAGGACTTTGTCTCCAACTTGGAAATCCTTTCTTATTATCATTTTGTCATGCCATACCTTCGTCTTTTCCTTGTAGATGGTGGCATTCTCATAGGACTCCAATCGAAGCTCTTCTAGTTCTTGGAGTTGTAACTTCCTTTGCTCTCCCGCTATAGCCATGTCGAGATTGAATGTTTTGTCCGCCCAATAAGACTTGTGTTCGAGTTCGACCGGAAGATGACAGACCTTACCGAACACGAGTCTATAGGGTGACATTCCAATTGGGGTTTTGAAAGCGGTCCTGTATGCCCATAAGGCATCATCCATGCGCAGGCTCCAATCCTTACGGTTTGGATTTACTGTCTTTTGAAGAATAGATTTCAGCTCTCTGTTCGATACCTCAGCTTGACCGTTTGTCTGTGGGTGGTAGGCGGTGGAGAGTTTATGTGTGACGCCATATTTTTTTAACAAGGCACTCACAGTTTTGTTGTAGAAGTGAGTGCCTCTATCGCTTATCAAGATGCGTGGTACTCCAAATCTTGAGAAGATGCGGGTTTTGAGGAATTCAGTCACCGCTTTGGCATCATCGGTCTTTGTGGCTTTTGCTTCCACCCATTTGGATACGTAATCTACCGCCAATAGAATGTATAGATTTCCATGGGAATTAGGAAAATGTCCCATGAAATCTATTCCCCACACATCAAAGATCTCCACGTAGAGCATAGGAACTTGTGGCATCTCATGCTTTCGAGAGATGTTGCCCATGCGTTGGCAATTATCACAAGATTGACAATAGACATGAGCATCTCGGAATAAGCTTGGCCACCAAAAACCACATTCAAGTACCTTCATGGATGTTCGTTTTCCTCCAAAGTGGCCACCACATGCATGTGAGTGACAAAAAGCAAGTATGGATGTAATTTCCGTTTCGGGAATTCACCTTCGAATGACCTGATCTTTGCAATGTTTCCATAAATATGGTTCATCCCATACGTATTGCTTTGCATCATGCTGGAGTTTCTCTCTTTCAGCTTTAGAGAAGCTTGGTGGAAACCTGTTTAGAACAAGGAAATTAACAATGTGAGCGTACCAAGGACGAATTTCCTTAAGGGAGAAAAGGGTCTCATCGGGAAATTCACCTCGGATATTATCTTTGATATGATTGTTTCCTTCACCCAAGACCAAACGGCTCAAGTGATCGGCCACCAAGTTCTCCATGCCTTTCTTGTCCTTGATCTCAACATCAAACTCGCTCAGGAGTAGTATCCATCGAATCAGCCGTGGTTTGGCCTCTTTCTTTGTCATCAAGAACCTAATAGCCTCATGATCAGTGTAAATGATCACTTTGGTGCCAAGTAAATATGACCTGAATTTTTCGAGCGCATAAACGACGGCCAACATTTCTTTTTCGGTGGTGGCGTAGTTGCGTTGGGCATCATTGAGTGTGGTGGATGCATAATAGATCACATGAGATGCTCTTCCCACCTTTTGGCCCAAAACGGCCCCGACCGCATAGTCACTAGCATCACACATGATCTCAAAGGGAAGAGACCAATCCGGGGCTTGGATGATAGGTGCAGTTACTAATTTCTCCTTCAAAGCATTGAAAGCCTTCTTGCAGTCCTCGGAAAATATAAACTCCACCTCCTTTTGCAAAAGTGTGCATAAAGGAGATGCAATCTTTGAGAAATCTTTGATGAACCTCCTGTAGAAACCTGCATGTCCAAGGAATGATCGTATTTCCTTAACGGTGGTCGGATAAGGTAGTGATTGGATAACCTCCACTTTTGCTTTGTCCACCTCTATTCCTTTGGACGAGATCACATGGCCTAGGACAATTCCTTCCTCCACCATAAAGTGACATTTTTCAGAGTTTAGAACAAGATTTGATTCTAAACAACTCTTCAAAACAAGAGATATATGAAGTAGGCATGAATCAAATGAGTCTCCATGGATTGTAAAATCATCCATAAAGACTTCCATAAATAGCTCAACATATTCAGAGAATATGCTCATCATGCATCGTTGGAATGTGGCCGGGGCATTGCAAAGTCCGAATGGCATGCGCCGGTATGCAAAAGTGCCAAATGGACAAGTGAAAGTGGTCTTCTCTTGATCTTCGGGGGCTATAGGCACTTGAAAGTACCCGGAGTAGCCATCAAGAAAGCAATAGAACTTATGCCCGACAAGTCTCTCAAGCATTTGGTCGATGAAGGGTAAAGGAAAGAAATCCTTTCTAGTTACCGCATTGAGTCTACGGTAATCTATACATACCCTCCATCCATTTTGAATTCGGGTGGGCATTAGTTCTCCATGTTTGTTTTCCACTACCGTGACTCCGGTCTTCTTTGGAACCACTTGGGTTGGGCTAACCCATTTGCTGTCGGAGATGGGGAAGATTATCCCCATTTGGAGTAGTTTGATCACCTCCTTTTTGACCACCTCCATCATAGGTGGGTTTAGTCTTCATTGCGGCTGTCGTACCGGCTTGGCTTCATCCTCCATTAAGATGCGATGCATGCAAGTAGATGGACTAATGCCTTTGATGTCGGCTATAGTCCATCCAATTGCTAGTTTATGCTCCTTGAGCACCGCTATCAATTTGCCTTCTTGTTCCCCGGTCAATTTGTTTGAGATAATGACCGCTAGTGTCTCTTTTTCCCCTAAGAACACATATTTCAAATGTGTTGGGAGTGGTTTCATCTCAACGTCGGGTGCCTGCAAAACTGAAGGTAGAGGCTTTTCCTCGGGGATGGTTAGCGGAAATGCCCTAGACCCCGGTGGCATAAGTGGGAGTTGGAAGTGAGTATCCAATTCCACTATCATAGCTTGTGTGTTGGGGGTCAAGGCAAGTTCTGAAGAGTTTTCCCCGAAGTCATTCTCAAGTATACTTAACAATTCGTCCTCCTTATTGATTTCAAAAGTATTTTGTACAAGGGGGTCAACAATATCAATGGCAAATAAAGAATGATTTTCATTTGGATATTTCATGGAGTCATAAATGTTGAATTCAACTTTATCCCCATCAAATTCCATTGTTAAAGAGCCGCTAAATACGTCAATCTTTGCTCTAGCGGTTTTTAAAAATGGCCTTCCTAAAAGGATAGGAACCACATTCTTATCATTCTCCATTTCCAAAACATAAAAGTCAGCGGGGAAAATCAAATTGTCAACCATAACTAGTACGTCTTCGACAATACCTTTAGGGTAGGCATTTGATCTATCCGCAAGTTGAATGACTACTCCGGTTTCATTTAAAGGGCCAAGCTCAAGTGATTTGTATAAAGAGTAAGGAATGACATTAATTGATGCTCCTAAATCGAGCATGGCTTTTGAAAACGTAGTTCCTCCCAACTTGCAAGGTATAGTGAACATGCCCGGATCATTGTATTTCTTTGGGAGTTTCTTTTGAAAAACTGCCGAAACACGTTCACTAACTTGGACTTTTTGTTTTCCATTGAGTCTATGTTTCCTTTTTATTGTACATAGTTCTTTGAAAAATTTTGCGAATCTAGGAACACCCTTTATCAAGTTAAGGAGAGGGATATTTACCTCACATTTGGAGAATGTCTCATAGATGTCCTTGTATTTCTCCAGCTTTCGTGTTTCCCTTAGAGCCTCGGGGAAGGGTGCTTCAATCTCGGGAATGACCGGTGGTGGGGTTGGGATTTGAACTTCTACCTCCGGTTGAGTTACTTCCACCAGATCCTCTTCTTCCTCCTCTTCGCCAATGTGGCTCTTTGCCTTCTCCTTGGCAATAACCAACTCCTTGCCACTCCGTAATGTGACTGCATGGGCTTGTTGCCTAGGATTCGGCTCCGTTTGAGATGGTAGTCTTGCCGAATCCTTAGCTTCAAGCCTACTCACGGCATTGGAGATTTGGCTGATTTGGCTTTCTAAGTTGTGGATGCTGGATTTTGTTGTTTCTTGGAATTGAACCACACTTTGTTGCATTGTTGCCATGTTCATGGCAAGTGATCGAATCATGTCTTCGGTTGACATGTTCGAGTTTGAAGTTTGGCCTTGTTGTTTATATTGTGGAGGAGGAGGATTTGATGGTTGAGGAGGTTGAGAGTTTCCGTACCTTAAATTAGGATGATCCCTCCATCCCGGATTGTAGGTGTTGCTTTGAGGGTTATACCTCTTTTGATTTTGGAAACCCAAAGCATTGATCTGTTCGACGTTCTCCTCTTGTAGTGTTGGGCAAGAGTAGGTGGGGTGCCCTTGTGTCGAGCATATGCCGCAGACCTTGACTTTTTGAGGTTTCGGATTTAAGAGAAAATCTTTAACCAAAGAAGTCAAGCCGGCTACTTGACTTTCCAATGAGTTATTGGATTCTGCCGCCATAACTCGTTTTGATGATCGCCGATCATAGTGCCTACAATTCTCGGCCAACTCCGAGATGAGGTTTGTAGCTTGAGAAGGGGTCTTGTTGACAATCCCTCCTCCACATGCGGCGTTTATCATCCGCCTATCTTCATTGCAAAGACCATCATAGAAATATAAGATGAGGTCTTGCTCCGAATAGCCATGATAAGGGCAGCTTGCACACAGTTTCTTGAATCGTTCCCAATATTCGTAGAACGATTCATCATCCTTCTGCTCCACGTTGCTAATTTGTTTTTTTCGAGAGGATGAGACAGAGGCAGGGTAATACCTTTCCAGGAATGCTTTCTTCATGGCTGCCCATGTACCTATACTTCCTGAAGGAAGATAGAATAGCCAATCCTTTGCGGTATCCTTTAGTGAAAATGGAAATGCCCGCAGTTTGATTTGTTCTTCTGTCACACCGTTTGGGCACATGCTTGTGCAAACGACGTGGAATTCCGATAAATGTTTGTTCGGGTCCTCTCCCCTCAGGCCATGGAAGGATGGCAGCAGATGAATGAGCCCAGATTTTAGCTCAAACGTATTACCCTCATCAAGTGTAGGGAAGGTAATACACAGTGGTTGTTGGTTGAGGTTTGGAGCTGTGAGCTCCCTCAGCGTTCTTGTTTCAAGATCCATTGTGGTCGGCTCTTCGGTGTCGCTAGAACTAGAGCTAGCGGTGTATGAATCTCTGGAAGATGATTCTTCCGAGTCGGTGTTAGAAAATTTACTTTTCAACCGCTCGAAAGTTTGTTCTATTTCTGGGTTTTTGTGATATGTGATTTCGTTTATGGAACGATGTTTAACCATAAACTCCACTAAGCTCAGAAAATAGAAGAATAAACACTCTTTATATTTTTGTTTGATATATATATTTTTTTTTTGATTTTCTTGATATGAAATAAAAGAAAAATTAATTGCCTTTCCCCGGCAACGGCGCCAAATTTGACGTGCACTCGTCGTTAGGTGCACTCAAAATAATTAATCAATTCGACACTAATACGTAGTATAGTGTAGTAAGGTTCGTATCCACAGGGAAATGAATACTTTTCTTTTATATAAATAGTAACAAAAGGGGGGTTTAGATTTGTTTGCTTTAAAAACACTAAGATAAACAACCTATATGAGTTTAATTCAATGAGATGTGGAGGCTTGGTTTTGCTTTTATCCACTTAATGAAATGTTCGTCGATCCCGGTTATATCTTTAACTATCTTCCTCTCGAATACTCAATCGAGGAGTATATCCAGTTCATCGAGGGTAGTTATTAACAACGAGATGCGTTCATTAATAAAACTTACTATCGAGTCAATATAGAACAAGCGTCGTATATAAACTTGATAGTAGCAATAAACATAAGATGAAAACGATTGAGATTGATAACCTCAACACAAGCGGTTTATTGGTTTAATCAATATAATTAATTCCCCTTGGCATATTAACCATGAGATGCATGCATTAATATTCCAAGTTTACTACCGTTGAAAGAACCAGATTAATAACAAGCGTATTAACCGATTGATTCTAGTAATAATTAATATGAGAAACAATACTAGTTGATACTTTAAGTAAAGTTTAAGATATTAACATGAAATATGAATGGGAAAGAATTAATATTCAAGGAAGAAGATTAAAGAAAATAACTCACAACTTACAAATTCATTAAGCTTCAAAGTAGCAAAACCAAGATGGAAGAGTTTAGCTCCTCATTTGGAGACTAAACATGATGAAAAATATAAAGAAAGAGCTATTCTATACTGAGCTTAGATGTACAAAGGAATTGGATATCTTTTTGTGAAGGAAAGAAGGTGTATTTATAGGTTTTTGGGATGGGATTCGGGTACTCGATCGGGTATATACATGGTACCCGATCGAGTACGTGTGTAACACTCGATCCGAGGCATACTCGACCGGTTTCAGGCTATTTTCTAAGAGTATACCCGATCGAGTATATATGAATACCCGGTCGAGTATGATTAGAAAATGGTATTCGGACCATACTCGACCGATCTTCGTTTGAAATTCAAAGGCATACCCGACCGGGTATGTCGGTCTACCCGATCGGGTATAGACATAAAATCGTGATCGAAATCTTCCCTGCATGTTCCATTGTCTTCGGATCTGATCCGATTTGAAGTTCCAACCTAATACCCGATCGAGTATAGCTAATACTCGACCGAGTATAGACCAAAATTCAGGATCTTCTTTTGTCTTTGAACTTTTGCACCTTCTTTCCACTTTTTGGGTTCACCAACTGTACTTCGAGTGATCAATACCTGCTTGAGCTCAGAATATATCTAATCTAACCTATTTGCAAGAATTTAACAATCTAATCTATTACACCAAAAGTGTGTAATTTCCAAAGTAAAAGTCAAGCAAAACTAATTAAAAACATAAACATAAATATGGAAATTACGAACGTATCAACTACTACTCACATTCATCACACCCTCGATCCCCAGATTGAGGGACTCCCCTTCGGCACCTCCCAGGATATCAACAGCAAGCCTCCGGCTAATCAACACACGCGCCCTCAGAACAAGGATAGCCTTCGGCATCAGCATTGTACTCCATTTCGAACCAGGGCTTCACATTTTCGATTCATCGTTGGGGGAATTCGGTGCATTCTTTTTCCCACAGGGTTTTTCCTAACGAGGTTTTTAACGAGGCATCCCCCCTAAATGAAACGAAAAGCGTCACCCCTCGGTTTCATATTGCAGGCAAGCACTACTCTACTCCTTTTCACCACTTTGCAAGTGCCTCAAGGAGTGGGGGGCTGGAGAACCCCCCTCGGGAAAAATCACAAAAAGTTAAAAATGCTAAAAACTCCCGCAAACAGCAAACATGACCCCTCAAGTCCCGACATGTGGGTAACTGAGGGACTGCCCTCGGCAGAATAAACAAACAGCAAACTACCCACAACTCTACAAACTACAACGGAACAACGACAGAGGACAAACACAATTACTCTTTTTCCCTCAAGTACCTTTCGGCAAAAGGAGTGAGGGACTCCTGATGGAGTATATGGCCCGGGAACCCCCGGTCCACAGACTCCTACTACTCCAATAAAGGCCCAATAGGCCCAGGAAGCACAACAGACCCAAATCACAGCGCCCAGAGTACCAAGCGGCCCACAGTGAGCGCTAGGGGTGCCTTGAGTCCCCTGGCCGAAGGCTCCAATTCTCACAGGAGGGTCAAAACAGGAAAACAAAGTTACTGGGAGAAAACGGCGAAAATCAGTAGCCCTCGACACTAAGGAGGTCCCCGGTGCTCAGAGCCCTCGGCTAATCATCTACAGCCGAGGGCACCTTTTCCGACATAATATCCGCTCCACATGCGCATGGATCACAGTACCAAGTACGACGTCACATCCAACAGGCGCATTAAATTCGGCCACATGCGATTGCCAGCGCCAACCAGTTGAGGTGACCCCTCGACCAATGGATGCTTGACACGTGTCCCTGTCTGGCATTTATTGCTACTATAAATAGCACCTCATTTCCCCGTTGTAAACCACACTCAAAAAAGCCTTAACTTACATATTCAATACACTTTCTCTCTCTTACTTGCTCTGACTTCTCTCTAGTTATTCCCCGTAATAACCCCTCAGATAAGCTACCCCCGGATACACTATACATCATAGACCTTACTCATTTATGGAGTTTTAAAAATTAAGATTATGAACTTTTCCCACAAAAAAGATCATGTATGAACTGGACAACTGGTCCAGCATTACCAACTAGTTGGCCGTACGTGGGCATGGCTGGATTCAGATTATAGTACTACATATGCATCATTTGCATTAATAACATATTTTATTTTGACTACATTTTATTTATTACTTTTATAAATTATTATTTTTTAAACATTGTTAAATTACCGTCATTTAAATTCTCTCTCCATTTTGCAATCAATTTTCATTTGGGCGGAACTCTTCATGGGGTGGAGGTACATACTATGATACTAATACATTTATGACTTAACAATTTAGTAAACTTGGTAATTAAATACTAGCTTTATTATGTCAATTTGGCCGTTGATGATAGTGTTATATGCCTATATGGTAATAGACTAATTAATAGCATCCGTTACATATAATAATTCATAATTATTAGACAACTAGCTTTCAAGCCTGTGCGATTCACGAACATTATGTAATTTAGTTAATTTGAAATTTAATTTCTATCGGATCACATATAATATGATTTCAAAGAAAAATAAACTTAGTCTCATATAGAGTCTATTTGATAATACTAAAGTAAATAGAATTAACTTATTTTGCTGAAATTGATTGAAATCTGGTTAAATAGGTGGAATCTTCTGAATCATGAAAAATATATGTGAAATATATTCCATTTGTGAAACAAAGAAAAAAATATACGAAAAAAAGTTAAATTGGTCTTCTACATAAGCATCTCAAATAAACATAATTGTTATGAACCCAATAATAAAAAAATCTATATTTCTTAATTGTTAGATCTTACGGTTTACTCATTAATAAGAACATTTTAAATTGAATTAAAATTTCGGTTTTGATTTGGTATGAATTAATATGGTCTATTAGATGTCTGTTTTTTATGTGACTTATTGTTATAATTATTAAAGTTTGATCTGATCCGATTTAATCTGGAATTGAAATCAATCCAATTAAAAACATTCTATTAAAATAAAAGTAGGAATTCGTAAACCTATAAATATTTTCTAATTTGGATTAGGAATCTATTTCAAAAGTGAAGGCATATTTGAATTTTAGGTGTAAAATAAAGAAACAACAATTTTTTTTACTTATTTGGCTAAGCTAAACATATTTACTTGTGAAAATATATATACTTTATGTTGGTTATAATTTTTAATTTCATTTTTAATTATTTACTTATTTGAAGCTTACTAATTTATTAATAGATGTCAAATTAATAAGTAAACTAATTTGGATATTTGTTTCTATTTAATTCGGTGTAGTAAACTAATATAAATTAGTTTACATATCAATAAATGTTATTAGAACTTCACTTTGATAACCAAAAATTATTTTACTTATTTGAAGCTTACCAAATTAAGTAAGGTGGATTTATAAGGATTTTTGTTTCCATATCAATATGCAATCAAAAACATAATCTAATAAAAACAAAAGGTATAAAACTAAGTAAATAATTGTTATATATAATGACATGGCAGGATTATGTGACGCTTTGTATGCTATTAAAAAGTTTTTCTTTTATATATATATAGAGAGAGAATTCCCTAAATAAGACTAAAAGAAGCTGTAATTGCAAAAATAGGACTACTATGTTTTATTGGCTAAAAACAGGACTAAAAAGACCTAATTAATCTGACAAAAATACCCTTAGTCGTGTGTCGATGCGGGTCTGTGTTGCGCAGATGGCGTTCCCCTTTGATGCGCAGGTTTTCGTGTGCCGTTGCGCAGGCTGCCTCCAAGAGGTCGACGCCTCCACCAATGGTGCCTCTGCCACCGTCCATCAAGTTTTACACCATCACCACCCCTCAAAGAGTACACTGTCATTATTCTCCAACAAAGGTCTGCCCTCCAGTGAGTCTGTGCAGACCTCCATTAGGAATGCCACTTCATATGCGAGAATGCCACTTAATATGCATAATGATATAATAATAACAGTTTCGTATAGAAATATGACATTTTCAATATGCCATTTTCAAATACTGTAATGACACAGAAGTGACATTTTTTAAAAATGACCAATAATGACACAATAATGACAATTTCGTATAGAAACATGACATTCTCAATATGACATTTTCAAATATTGTAATGACATAAAAGTGACATTTAAAAAACCCAATAATTTTGACATTCTCTTATTCAAAAAGTGTCATTTTCTGGAATCAGTAGTCAGGGCATTTTGAGATTCAAATTTTTCAAAATTGATAACAAGAAATTGAAGTTCAGATATAGCTTCATTTGAAAACGTTCAAAATTTAAAATTTTATTAAAAATTTGTTGATAAAAAACTAAAAAAAAGAAAGCAGAGAATTAGGATGAAGAAGAAGCAAAAGAAGAAGAAGAAGAGTCGATGATGAAGAAGCAAAAGAAGAAGAAGAACAGAGTAGAAGAGAGATGTAGAAGAGAATAGAAGAGAAATTACTTGGTTCCATGGGAAAAATCACAGAAGGCTGGCGGAAGTGGAGAAGACCGGTGGTGGCTATGGCTGTGATACCGACGAGCGGCGGCGGCTATGGCAGTAATACGGATGAGCAGCGGCGGCGGGGATGAAAGATAAAGATAATCGCTGGGTTGTGAATGGGTTGTGACTTGTTCGCAGGTCTCCGTTGCTTGGATCCGGTGCTTGCCTGGACTGAGTTGTAGCTTATTTTGGGGTTTAATTATAAGAAGGGTAAAAAAGTAATTGGGAGTCCTATTTTGGGAATAATAAACTTATAGTCCTACTTTGGAATTTTAACCATCTTTTACTCTCATTTAGGGCAATTTTTTCATATATACTCCCTCCGGTCCCAAATGAAATTCACACTTTTCTTTTTTGGTAGGTCCAAAATAAACTTCACACTTCTTCTCCCTTCCTTATTTGGCAAATTATCTACATCAAAACAGTGCAAAACAGTGCCTAACAGTGTCAAACAGTGTCACAACAGTGTACTCTACAGTAAAATCAAATTTATTTCTTTAATTTGTGTGAAGTTAAAGCGTGAATTTAATTTGGGACCGGAGGGAGTATATGGATATATATATATTGATTCACATATCTATTACTTTTTGGATGAGAATGAGAATTTTTCCTCCAATAATTGTAGCAACTTTGCTACTTTATATTACGGACTATTATTATATAAAGATATAAAGATATCACTACGGAGTATATCTGAAAGATTCACAAATCACAAATAGCACATATACACATAATCACATATTCACATTTTCACTAAATCACCAAATCACAATTCAGCAAAAATCACAAATTCACATTAATTTATAATTAATGTAAAAGCACTGCAAAATTATAATACATCCAAGATACAATCTTGCAACAAAATATATTGAAAACCGAAAATATAATTCATGAATTAGGGTTAGAAATTTAAGCTCAATCTCTTGAGCAATAGCCAATGAGAGATTTCAGATTCGACTACTTTTTGGGAGCTATATCCACCGCCACCGGCTCATCATCGGCTGACCTCTGGGATCCGGCACCTGTCTGCAGCTGGCGGCTGGCGCCTCCCCTCCGGACTCCGGGCTTCACTTGGTCAGTTGGAATTTGGAACCACAATCAGCCTGTAGGCCATGTCCGCCCTTCGCACTCCCTGTTTTTCAACATCTATTTCTATTCTTGGTCTTTGTTTTACACGCATAACTGCACTTGTGCACTGCTGGACCATTGGGCAGCCTGGGCCTGTTAGGCAATTGGGAGTACACTGGTCCAAGTTTATATTATACTGGGTCGTTCTGTTTTTTTATACATACTATACCTAGTATTAGGCAGATCTATCATGGGCCAGGCCCAGCAAGGCCCCCTCCTGGCCTCCTCCGCCACTGGAAATGACGATAGAAACATATAGAAATTGCTCTAAATAGAAGCAAAAACGTTTTGAAATTCCAAAATAGGAGTATCATGTTTTTTATTTTCTAAATAGAAATAATCAGCCAAGTTTGGAAAAAATGCCATGTTTTAAAGCCTCGTAATGCCAAACTTGACAGAAATTTACTCCTATTCAAGGAATAAAAAACATGACTCCTATTTTGGAATTTCAAAACTTTTTTACTTCTATTTAGTAGGGGTGGGCATAAAACCTGAACCGAACCGGTACCGAACCATCCCGTAATGGTACCGAACCGAATACCGGGTATTTTAACAGTTCTATGGATTTTTATCTCGTACCGAAAATGTACCGTTTGAAACGGGTACGGGACCGGTCCTAGTTTTTGAGAACCGAAAAATATCGGACCGAACCGTTCTTAAATAATGCATTTGATTTTTTTATATTTTTTCTATATCAATAAATCTAGACCAACAATTTTATACTCCATGTATTCATGTGTCCTAAGATATCTAAAATGTGTTGTTTATATATATATATATATATATATATATATATATATATATATATATATATATATATATATATATATATATATATATATTGCTAGTTTTTTTTGGATAATTTATGTTATATTTTGGTATGTATTGAAAGACTATTAAAATTTTAGAAATTATTAATTATTATTTATTTCTAGTAATGTAGTGTACATGACTTTTTGTTGTATCATGTTTGTGCATTTTTTAGAACTTAATTAATATGGTTTAAATCTTAGCTCTCAAGATTCAACTATAAATTAAATTAGAACTACGGAGTAATATTTAACCTAGAACGAAGAAGAACGTTGAAGATTTCTATTATATTCAACAATTTGATGATATTCGTTTTTATATTTTCACATGAACTTAGTAAATTAAAAATGATATTTATCTCTTGCGTCATCTTTTTGCTATACTTTTTCTTAGTTGTGTTGCACTATTTGTGTATTTGTGAATTTTAGTATTAGGTATGCAATTTCTTGTATTTATTTCAACATTTCATGTGAGTTGGTTGGTGTGATGATATCTACTAATTGCAAGATTTGTTCAAAAATTTTAGCATTTGTTTGGCATTGTACCGTACCGTTTTGTACCGTTCCGAAACGATATGGCACCGAACGGTTCTATCCTTGGAATCGAACCGGACCGTACCAGACCGTTAAAAACCTCAAGGATACATTACGGGTTTTACCAATTTATCGGACCGTTCCGGACCGCGCCCACCCCTACTATTTAGGGAATTCTCTCTACAAATATACCAGTAGTTGTTACTACGTATATACGAAGTATATACTCATTTTGGGAAAAGTTTTTTACTAATTTACTCGCATGAAAGAATTGAAAATGGATGCAACGTGTCTAGTGGCAATATCACCGCGCGCGCCTAGAAAATCTCTCCCATCACTTGGTTTATTGTTTTCCTATTTTCTTTATTATACTCCGTATTATGTAGTACTACGTATTTATTTCCTACCTTTCCTATATCTGTTTGTCGCCGTCATTTCTTCCCACTGCCATTTTTTTCTCTTGTTTTTTTCTTATTTGTGGCAAATTGGCAATCAATTATGGACTGTAAATAGCGGTTACCATATTCTTACAACAACAATGTTACCGCTTGTTTGCAGTGAAATGTAATCATCTTTAGTTGCTGGTCCATTGTGTTTGTTGAACTGAACAATATTTGGTCAATAGATCTATACAATTTTAAAATTATTTTTTTTAAATGAACATTAATATGCAATCACGTTGAATATATGAATAATTTATATGTCGAAAGGATCACTAATAAATTTATTATATACGTTGTAATGTTGTATATTATTAGTAAATGTACAGCTAGCCAAAATGGAAAATCCGGAATAATGAAAAAATGACTATTTTTTGCTTGAACGTGTTTGGATGTGTTTTGCCTTATAGTCACACCGAATAGCCGTAAAATTTAAATCCAGCCGTTAGTTGATTGTTGATATATTAACTGAATATGGTGATTTTAAGATTAGTTTAGGCAATCCTATATCTAAAAACACTACACTGGAGAAAGAAAATTTTGCCGCCTAAGCATTCTCCGCCTACAATCCTAAAATGTAATTTCAGTTTCCGCAAAAAAAAAACATCATCCTATATACCTAAACGGCTAAAAGCATTACACTGTAGAGAGAAAATTCTCCTGCCTAAGCATTCTTAGCCTATCCTATCCTATACCTAAAAACAGTACACTAGAGTGAAAAATTATCCCGCCTAAGCATTCTCCGCATAAAATCTTAAATGTAATTTCACTTTCTGCAAAAAAAAAGCATCATCATCCTATACCTAAAAACGGTACACTCGAGAGAGAAAATTTCTTCCATCTAAGCATTCTCCGCCTAAAATTCTAAAATGTAATTTCACTTTCCGCAAAAAAAAAAAAATCATCCTATATCTAAAAGCACTACACTGGAGAGAGAAAATTATCCCGCCTAAGCATTCTACACCTAAAATCTAAAATGTAATTTCACTTTCTGCAAAACAAAACATCATCATCCTATACCTAAAAGCAATATACTGGAGAGAGAAAATTCTCCCGCCTAATCATTCTATGATGTAATTTCACTTTCCCAGAAAACATAATCATCCTAAACCTAAAAGCACTACACTAGGGAGAGAAAATTCTTCCGCCTAAGCATTCTACGCCTAAAATCCTAAAATGTAATTTCACTTTCCGCAAAAAAATCATCCTATATACCTAAAAGCACTACACTGGAGAGAGAAAATTCTCCCTCCAAAGCATCCTCCGCCTAAAATCCTAAAATGTAATTATACTTTCCACAAAAAAAATCATCATCCTATAATCCTAAAATCCTAAAATGTAATTTCATCCTATACCTAAAAGCACTACACTGGAGAGAAATTTTTTCCGCATAAGCATTCTCCGCCTAAAATTGTTAGGTTTGCAATGGCCATTAATAAGAGTCACGGAAAATCGTTGAAAACGGTTGTCAACCTACTCTGATGCCCCATTATTACTCACAAACATTTGTACGTGGCGGTGTGGAGAGTAACAAGTTCATGGAATTGAAGTTTGTAATGAGGAAGATGGACAACCAACCAAATCAACATTGAATGTTGTTTACAAAAAATTTGTACTATGAAGTAATTTATAATTTTCGTTATAGTGTGGTGGACTCAAATGCACATTCGTTTCATCATGTGATGTTTTACATTTAGTTCTTAACATTTATTCGAATTTATTTAATGTTTTCAAATAATTCTAACACAATCATATTTTTTAAATATTTTTAAATATATAATTATATCTAAATTATTATGTGGGTGTCTCACTCCCGTGCAATGCACGGGTGGGGTAACTAGTAGTACTAATAAGATGGAATTCTCCAAGTATGACAATGAAACTTTAATTTGCAAAAACAGGACCATAACTTTAAAATTCTCTAAATAAGACTAGTTTTTCAATTCTACCCTTGCTTAATACTTTATTTATACTTCATTAATAATTACTCCATAATACATAAAATCAATAACATAACTTTATTTATAATAAAATATAAAAAAAATACAAAAAATAAATATTAAATAAAAATTAATTAAAATAAAAAAATTAGAAAAATAGAAAATTAACAATTAAAAAAATAAAAATAAAAATAAAAAATAAAAAACGTATAAACATAAAAAAGTATGCAGGCGGGCCTCTATTGCCGCCTCAACAACCTCCCAGCACCACCTGTTCTGTCCACTCGAAAAATGCCAACATGTGTAAACAATGTCATCTGATAGAGTATTAACTCTTAGAGAGAATGGAGAGCTAGGGAGAGAAGTGTAATAAATATGCAATTAATGTATTTGTCAACCCCTTACAACTACCCCCAACAGGAGTATTATTTATAGGAAACATATGGGCTGAGCTCCCAAGCCTTGGGCTTGGGAGGCCCGTTTACAATGAGGCCACTATTGGGCCGAATACAAAATAAGTAAACTAGCTAAGTATGAAATCTAGCTCTTTGAAGTCTCTGTGGCCGACGGAGGTCTGGCATGATGAAGACATGGCCGACGAGGGCACCCTGGTTTTCCTGGCTTCTGGACCATATTCTGAGTTAATATCTATCTGGCCGATGGAGGGCCATCTAGCCGACGGAGGACGCACAGGGTGACAGCTGTGCTTCCTCTTAGTTTTTTGAGTATGTGGGTCATGGTGTCTAGACTTATATACTCCATCACCATCTTTATGACAGTTTTTGAGAAAATGTTGACATTTGCATGCAAAGTGTAAAAATGTCATCTTCATGGTATTTTCAGAGAAAGAATAACATTTTTTACACAAAATGGCATTTTTCGTCGATCGGAGGTGGCATTACTGGGTGGTGGTGGAGGCTGCAGGAAAGACCTCCATATTTTTTTATTTTTTATTGCATTTAATCTATTTTTATTAATTTTTTAGTTTTTTATCTGTAAAGTTTTGTAGATTTTTTTTTACTTTTATTATTTTATAATAATTTTTGATTTTTTTATATTTTTACGATTTTTTAAGATAAAATAATTGTTACTATTTTTTGTTTTTATTGAAAATTAAATTATGATTATTATATTAAATTATGGTAAGGGTAAAATACGATAATAGGATACACTTTTGTCCTACTTTGGAAAGATAAATAACATAGTCCTATTTGTACATTTAGGATTAATTTAGTCCTATTTAGAACTACTTTCTCTAGTGATATATATACTAGCCTTACCTCAATTTTATAATGCTATTTGATGTTATTTTTAGAAGAATATCACTGTTTGTAGATGAATTTATTTACATTGTCACTTTTAATTTTATTACAAACTTAGATTATACAAATCGGATATATGATTTAACTACACGTACACTAGTAAAAGAAAAATGAGACTTCGTAAAATAATGTTTCTTAAAAATATCAATGATCTCCTTCAAATTTAATTTTTGTCAATTTTATCTGTTAACATATGTTAAAGTATTTGTCTCACACCGGAAATCTATAAAATAATAAAACATTATACTACGTATAAGGCTTTGGACAACGACTTCTCCTATCAGATTGACCTTTTAGGATGAGATCCGAGTCTTAACAACATAGATAATCTCTCACAAAACAAGGAGATAAGAGACACAAGTAATAAGAGAAAGAAATTGAAGGCGTATTAAGGAAGAAGACATAATACGGAGTACAGAGTACTACGTAATAGATTAAGATGACTGACTATGACAAATTTCCTAATGGGAATTACATACACAAATTCAAATGCATACTTCTTCCAATCGTGCAATTAAGGCTCGAACGTGTGGATTCTTTTGTGGTTCCTCTTTTTACTCTATTTATTTTTAGGTGAAAACTCCTGTACTCATCTAAATTAAAAATTGTGATATCGTAGAATCTACCTTATTTTTCATTATAAATGATGCCTAGTATTACATCGTTTAGCCGGTTTAGAGATGAGATGAGATTGTTCTCACGAAGTCACGGTCATCCAGTATGAGTACTGAAGTACTACGTATTTGATTTGATTGTTTCATATATTTTGGAAAGTTTTTAGGGGGTCTCTTGAAAATAGCATTTCTGCCAAAAAAAATAGTAGTTTGACCATTTGAGCGTTTTCTGTTGGTAAAAACATTGGTTGATAAATAGTTGTTCGGCTCTAGTGACTTGGGATGGAACCGATGACATGGAAACGCCGTTAGGGGCAACGTTTTGGATTAGCGTTTTGAAATAAGGTATTTCCTTCTAGAGTTTTTGAAACCCGCTAGCTCATTCCATTAGTTTAACCCGCTAACTGAATCCGCTATTTGCAACCTCTAATATAAACCGCTATCTGCTGAATGTCAAACACGCCCTTTATCATTGGTCTTTCAAGAAGCCAAATTTAGTCTTATTATGAGAAGAAAATATACTTAATTCTAATATCAATGTTTTACTCCTACTTTTGAGCGACTTTCTTAAAACGTAAATTCCTGAAATATGAGTACTATCTTTTTTATTTACTAAATAGTACTTTGCTATCAACATTGAAAATATTTTGTAGTTTAAAGGTCGGTAATGTCAAAACATAACATATATATCAATAATTGTTTTTAGTAAGAGATAAGAATATAATACTTCTATTTTGAAATTTATAAATCTGTTTACTCTGTTAGTTGGTCTGTTAAGGAAATTTCTTTCTGTAATCGTTATATACTCAAGAGTCAAGACATAAAATACAATTAGTAGTGCGGAGTAACAATTAAGGAACATTAAAAAAACAACAAAGGAACATGAAATGAAAAAAATACGTTTAACTAATTAAATAAAACAAATACGGAGTAAAAGGAGACATGCCAAAAAAATACTCCAAAAATAAAAGGCGAACTTAACTTGACTAAGTACTATATATACATCAGAGAGAATAGAAATTAGAAACGTGAGAGTGGTTATTAGATTACGGTTTAAGAAACTGTACTAATATCAGAGATGGCGGGAGAAGGAAAATCACAAAATAATCCATCGCTCAAAGTAGTTTTTTTTGCCGTTATAGCCATTTTAACGGTGACGGAGGTGAAGGGTCACGATTATGGGAAGGCCTTATCCAACAGCATCCTATTTTATGAGGGCCAGAGGTCCGGTCCTCTGCCCCCTTCACAGCGTATGACTTGGAGAAAAGATTCTGCTCTTCGAGATGGTTTAGATGAGAAGGTATATGAAGTGTCTTGTTACGTTTAATAAATATAAGAGAATTTTCCGTAAAAATTATCATAAAAATTAGGCCAAGTTTTGAAATAGTAGAAAAATATACGTAGTACATGTATAGTGATTTCTTAAATCAGGATCACTTTTCTTTGAAAATATGAATATTTCCTCCGTAATAAGTCCGTTTAAGAAAAATAAAACGTAATAAGTAGTTATATTTTGAAGCTTGATTCCAATTTTTATCTTTATTTTTAGTAATTTCTGATCAAATTATCCACGTACGACTAAGATTTTTTCCTAATTAAATCTTGTGTTCTCATATATAGCACCTGTAAGTTTTTTATTAATTCTATCTTGTGTTGTCATATACTTCGTATATACTCCGTATAACTTAAATAGTGTAGTATCACAATTATACCAGCTCTCTCTCCGTATATATAGCTGTCTTTATATGTAGTGTTTGTACGATGCATCACGTTATTTGTATTGCATATTGAGATTCAAAGTGTTGTATATTATTGTGCGATGCAATAACACCTGTATATTAGTGATGCAAGAGTTGCATCCGAAAAAAGTTGAGAAATTACCAAAAATAGGACTAAAAACGTTTGTATATTCCAAAATAGGACTATCATGTTTTTATTCTCAAAATAGGACTAATTACTGTCATGTTTTGGCAGTACCAGACTTTAAACATGACGGTATTTTCCAAACTTGGCAGTAAATAGTCCTATTTAGTCCTATTTTGGGAATAAAAACATGACAGTTCTATTTTGGTATTTTCAAACTTTTTTACTCCTATTTCGAGATATTTCCCAAAAAAAGTTTGATTTTACTATCAAAATGCCATTGTGAGATTTGAATGATTAATTTAAGAGTTTGTAGTTTATAAATTACTTTATAAATTAGGAGGAGTTTGCATTTGATCCCTTATACATATAAACATGATTAAATACTAGCAACTTATTTTTGCCTTTATTTAACTACTTTAATTATTGTAATGAGAGAATGAACAAAATGTGGTGAATATGTAAAAATAGGATAATGACTTTCCTATTTTATCTAATAGGAGTAAAAGTGAGTGTAGATGCAAAATATGTCATTTAAAAAATTGTTAACTTTAAAACGTCATCTTGAAACAAGAATGTCATGGATATGATTATGACATTATACTATCATTATAAAATCATAATACTGTCATCAAGCCAGTTTCTGTCATAGCCATTCCTAGTATAGCATTTTGACTATGTTTCAGTTCCATGACAACTTATTATTTGGCTAAATTTATTTTCTATAAATAATTTCAGATAGATTTGGTAGGCGGTTACTATGATGCCGGTGACAATGTAAAGTATACCTTTCCCATGGCATTTACAGCCACAATGTTGGCATGGAGTGTGCTGGAATATGGACAAGACATGGGTAATGACGAGTTGCCCCATGCCCTTGAGGCGATACGCTGGTCAACGGACTTTTTGTTGAAGGCTACAAACAAGCAAAATGTTGTGATTGCCATGGTTGGTGACCCAATTGCAGACCACAACTGCTGGGAAAGGCCCGAAGATATGGACACTCCTCGTACCGTTTACCAGGTCAATGAAACGTTTCCTGGCTCTGAGGTTTCTGCAGAGATTGCTGCCGCCTTGGCAGCTTCTTCCATGGCTCTAAAGAGTTCTGATCCTGTTTATTCCAGCTCCCTCCTTCAAAGGGCCCGCCAAGTATAACAAGAAATTATTGTTTCCCACCCTCTTCATTTAATTAATGCAAACACTGATATGTTTGTGTATGTGTGATATCAGGTTTTTCAGTTTGCTGATAAATTCCAAGCTTCTTACAATAATAGTTGTAAAGCGGTTTGTCCATTCTATTGCGATTTCAGCGGTTATCAGGTATTAAGTACATAGTACATAATACATACATATGCAAATTATTGGATTTCGAGGTAGCTAAATACAGATAACTATTAACCCAAGCTATTATGGACTACTAGTCCGTAACATTGAGATTATGGATAGTGAAAGGAGATATAAATTATTGAGTGTATGATGGAAAGATAATGAAATGGTGTGATGGAATGAAGGATAATTCCAAAAAAGTAGGTGTAATAGTGTATCATGAGAAGATTTAGAAATGGGAAGATTACTTAGTTACGGTTGAAAAAGTAAAGTGAGAAGATCTTTACGTTACGGAGGTAGTACGCATAATCTATTAACATTGCCTCCGGTCTAAAAACTTAATTTGTCATGTTTGAATTTCTTGATCAATGATGATACATTTTGATCAATTGTTTTCATCAATATATTTTGATGTAATTTGTAAATTCATACTTTTATGAGAGTATGTTTAGCAAAAAACCTTTTATGTACAAATTTATGCACCATTGATCAAAGTTTTACAGAACTGATAAAAAACAACTAAATTTTAAAGGGCAGGCAGTGTTTGTGGGAGTATGTATAGAGTCTAATTTAAGGGTTACGAGTCTCATAACTTCTTGTTGTGTCTAAAAGTAAGTGCATGTTTGGTAGGAATGTGTCCATACCTTCTATTTTTTGTACTATTTAAAGTCCTTAAAGTTTTCTAGTTGTATGTTTTGCAAAACATTTTTTATTAAAGTTTTTTTTTCAAAATATAAAATCATTTTGAGAATCTGTCATGCATTGAGTAGTTTATGGGATAATGTTTATAGCTTGTAACATTAATTAGTCAAAACGCTCCATTTGAAATCAACGCTCCAAATTCATTAGAGGACCCTGCTTATCTACACATTTAAAATTATTGGGTAAATCATCACCATTCTCAATCAGTTAATGAAGAATTAACTTAGTTATGAATTAATTAAATTGGTAGGATGAATTGATATGGGGAGCAGCATGGCTCCATAAAGCCACAAATGATGCCCAGTACTGGGATTATGTGAAAGAGAATATAAATAAAATTTGGACAGCTGGAAGTTTATTTGGATGGGATGCCAAACACGCTGGTATTAATGTCCTCGCCTCGCAGGTTATTGACCATGCAATTTATTTAATAGCTAACACTCCGTAATTAAATATTTCATTGCTTGCTAATCCAATCAATAATGAATTTTCATATTTATCAACTAAACTAATTAATTTAATAAATATTTAATTAATTTTGCAAGCAGTATGTTTTGAATGGTGAGGGCAGCAAAGATACCATCCCATTCATTCCCAATGCCGATGCCCTGGTTTGCGCAGTTCTTCCTGAATCGCCTACAAAAACTGAGAAATTCACTCCTGGTATTTGACTATATAATTTCTGTAGCTTTTTGTTCATTGGGTACTTTATAATATTTCATGTTTTAGGGCTAATCAACCCTTTGGAAATTTTGGTGGCCATGCATGCACGTGTTGTTGCAGGTGGACTCTTGTACCAGAAAGGGTTGATGGGAAACATGCAACGTCCTATATCTCTGTCCTTTCTCCTACTTACCTATGGAAGGTATTTGGAGAGCTCCAATAGGACAATCCAATGTGGAGACAATGTTTTCCCAACTTCTAAACTTATAGAATTTGCCAAGTCTCAGGTAATTATCATGTGCTTTACATCAAAAGGTTAGATAAATTAGGGCAAATTTTATGATACCTTACATTATCACGTGCACCGTATATTAATACTCTCTCCCTCTCTGGAAATATTTTTAAGATGTAAATTTTAAATACAATTGTAGTCACTAATAATTATTAAGTACGGAGTAATATTTTTTTTCATCACATTTAATGAGTAATGTTTATAGAATTATAGAATTATTTCTTGCCTAAAGTTTAAGTATACGAGTAAAAATTTTAAAATTTGAAAATAGGAGCTATTAGTGATCTCCTATTTTATCCCCAAAATAACATAAATCTTGTTTCTTAATTTAGAATTGAAAACAGAAATGAGAAATATGAAATAAATCTTTTCAACGATAGAATCATCTATTGCGCGACCGCCATAGTTTCTCACAAATAGATTAGAAACACATGATCTACCGAACAATATGTCTCCCCTTTCATTCATATACAGAGTATAATATATTTAAAATGACAGGATTCTATATATTCATAATGATAACAAAACAATCAATGAAATATTTTGTGTTGAAATAAAAACAATAACTATATTTTAAGGTGATATATTATAATGTAATCTTGATAAAGTTAATTAGTGCATACTATAGACTGCCATATTGAAATTATAGTTATATTGTACATCACTATTATAAATTTTATTTACTTTGGCAATGCCATCAAACTGATTCCTATATGATGCAGTATGATTTATCATTCCATACATTTATTAAATTTCAAAATAAAAATATATTGTTCATGTCATCTTAGTTCAGATCAAAATAGTTAGAAAATATGATATTAATATTGAAATTTTTATTGACTTTACTAATAAAAAAATTCAAAATTAGAAAAAGGAAACAATTACAAACAATTCTACTGAAAATAATAAAATGAGAGAAGGACATTCAGATAAAAGGAAAAGAATGACAAATAAGTAATGAAACTCCTATCTTAGAAGATTAAGTTATGCTTTAATTATAACAAGAGTGTATGTGCATTGGTCAAAATTAATGTTTGTTGTTACGTACTAATAAAATATCAATCTTAATTATCTTATACATGTGATGGATGATTAATTCTTTTTTTTATGGATGATTAATTCAATACCATGTATATTATATAAACAAATGAAGGTGGATTATATCTTGGGAGATAATCCCTTGCAAATATCGTATATGGTGGGATATGGTGAGTCCTATCCTAAAAGAATACACCATCGAGGGTCATCGCTGCCGTCCATTAAAGATCATCCAGCACACATTGCATGTAAAGAGGGGACTATATATTTCAACAGTTCAAACCCTAACCCTAACGTGCTGATAGGAGCAGTGGTTGGAGGACCTAATGATGGAAGTGACCAATTTCCAGATGATAGAATGGACGCTGGGGAATCAGAGCCTACCACTTATCTTAATGCACCTCTTGTTGGTCTTTTAGCTTATTTTAAAGCAAACCCCTCGCTGTAGTGGCTAGATACTACGCAGTACGTAATTTATTTGAATTGGGAACTAAAATTGTTGTATGATAAACACGCACCCAAACGTTAAATTATTGACCTATCGGCTATGTATGCCAATAGTATGTGTATATTATTTTTTATGTACAATGAATAATATCAAGTCATAATAAAGATTATACAAAAAATATGAATTTCTTATTTGGGGTGATTATATTATATACGACGTATTACAGAGTAGATGATATGATGGCATATATTCGTGGAATTTGAACGTTTTTTTTTTGTGAATGCAGAAGGCATATGTTAAGATACTTATAATTCACATACCTATATCACCATATTTATAGAAAATTCAAATTTAGCCATGAATCTTAGGATAAGAAAATTCAAATGTTTTTGAAATGGATTTGAGATATCTGTGCCAAATGTAATAGACTAATACCTAGTGATATGGAAGTTACAATAATGACCAAACTTTTCAATAAATCCCAATTAGGCAGCCTCATGATATATTTATAATAAATCAATAATATGGAAGGTACAATAATGACCTAAATATATTAGTCCATTAAAAAGCTATATGAATTTTAAGGAATCCCTATCAACAATCTCTCTCAATGACGTTATTTTTTTGTAGTGTGTTTGATAAGTACGAAATAAGGCCATGTACTCAATAAAGTGTTATATAAGTACCTCTACTTGTATAAATCAATCAAATGAGTCCTAAAGGCTTATTTAACACCTCCTAATCCCGATTTTAGCTTAAATGTCAATTTTTTTGACTTGTATTTCAACCAATCTTAGTTAAATATTCGATATATGTCGTATAATGTATTCTAAAAAGATGGTTAGAAGTACGCTGAAACCGGGATTAAGAAGTGTTAAATAGGTCATTAGGACTCATTTGATTGCTTTTTAGAAGTAGATGTACTTATAAGACACTTTATTGAGTACATGGTCTTATGTGAATATTTCATAATAGTAGAAGACCTTATTTGACCCTTTTCTCGTTAAATAAATAATAGTCTGATATAAAAGATTATATCTAGTATGATATATATGGTGTAGCCAAGTCGATCTTAAGTGGGCGCTTTTTGCACTATTTTATCTAATTAACAACAAACAAAACTAGGGGTTGTTTACTTGTTTTTAATTAAATCCTGAATGAGTTAAGATGTCTGCCTAGAATAAGATGTCTATCTAGATCAAGTGATAATAAGATAATAAACTGTTTACTACATGTGATGAATGGAAAATCCAAATTTTATAGAATGACCAAATAACCCTTTTATTAGAATGAGAATAAACACTTCAAATTACCATTTCAAAACAGGAATAAACATTTCAAATATAGGAAAAGGGTTAATTATCAAAATATGACTAAAAGTCACTCACTTTGCACAAATAGGACCAAAAAATAAACTAGTTTTCATAAAACTAATTATGTGTGTCTTGGACAAATATACCCTTATAGCTATTGAAATGTTTTAATTCATAATAAAATAATAAAACATAATAAAAATTCGTAAAAAATACTAAAAATTTAATAAAAATATTTCAAAAATAATAAGTTATTTATTTATTTTTTTCAAAAAATAAAAAAAATAAAAAATAAAATAAAAAACTCAAAAAAATAAAATAAAATTCAACGCCGCCTCTGCACTACCACCTCCAGTCACCAGGGGGAAAATGTCAAGTTCATTATAAATGCCATATTTATGGCAGATAACAATGAAAATGTTGGCATTCTCAGAGAAATATGCCATGTTTTTGGCATTTTCAGAAAAAAATTGCAGTTTTTAGGAAAAATGACATTTTTTTCACCGGCCGGAGATGGTGGTGCAGGGAGGTAGTACAGGCGGTGGGAAAGGCTTCCATATATTTTTTAATTTTTTTATGGATTTTTACTATTTTTTATTAGTTTTTTTAAAAAACTAAAAATTTAAAAAAATATTTTTTAATTTTTTATTTTATAAATACTTTATAAATTTTTTAAATATTTTTCTACGAATTTTTGAATTGTTTTCGAATTTATTATTAATTAAACATTTAATTAACTCATATTTAAATGAAGAGTAAGAATGGAATGAAAAATAGGTATGTTTCCAATGGGACTAATATGGTCTTATTTTGAAAAGAAAAACATAGTAAGTTCTCGATCATGTTCTCTATTAGGAAAAAACATTTCAATCGAGAACACCAAATTCAGTAAATAAGTACTCCGTAGATTTTATTATTAGCAGTTGTTCCATTATTGATGCTTTTAATAGAGGAAGTATACTCTCTTTTCATTTTATTGTTTACAGATAGCTCCTAAATCAAGCACACCATGGGACGAATTGGGATGGGGTAAAATCATATTCTTGAGGGAAAATATGGTTTCATGTTTGAGGCCTCACTTCAGCCCAAGCCAGTTGCCCTCCTCAGTGAATTATTATAGATAGATCTATCTGTTATTGCAACATCAAGAACTCAATTTTCTCCCAGCTATGAAAACAACAATTAACGAAATGACAATGAAAGGAACAAAAGTTTTTACAGGAACCCATCGTATTGCAAAACCCATCAACATTTCGCTTTCTTCTCATTTCTCCCTCAATTTGTATATTTTCAAAACAATTTGGAAAGCAATCAACTCAGTTCTCTCAAATCAACATATGAATGAAGTCAACTTGCTATAGGAAGCTTCCACCCCAGGTAGAAGACTTCCTTCATCTTTGAAGGAGTTCAAAGGCTCTAAATCGATCTTTCTACGCTGTTGGGCTTCGACCGACCAGTTTTTTTGGAAGTTGATGATGGCGGGAGTTGATATATCTTGAAGAATTGCGATAAGATACCACGAAGGAGAAGTGATCAGGTGAGGGTCAAATATGAGACTCTCAGCAACCAAATACGTCCGAAGCTTAACGAGTATTAAAAGTGGGCAGAGCGAATCAGTCAGAAATGCTTTGACTGAATAAGTCATTGTAACGACCGTCCCCAAACGGCCATTACCATACTTAACATAAACAAGACTCAATATACAAAGCAGAATATTACAGAATACAAAGTCTCGTCATGAAACTTTATTTCTTATATACATAAGAAAACTCCATAACTGAAATGTCAAAGACCAACAACAATCACGCTTAACACAAAGTCATCACACCTGATCAGGATTTTTAAAACAAAACATAAAACAACTCATAAAAGTGTCATATTAAAACAACAAAACATGAGACACAGCCAGGTCGTTTCAGTTAACCCATCCACAACCTTGCCACCCGGCCCGAACATTCTCTCAGGCTTCCACTCTTCATTCATTACCTATACATGAGACACAAGAGAACAAAAGTCTCGTAAGCAAAATTTGCTTAGTAAGTCACCATTACTTCCACTAAAATAACGGAGTCTTAGCTAGCCATAATTAGATACATAAGCTAGAATACTACTCCACACATAGCATATTCACAGACATATTCATATCATGCAAAGCATAACTTCACGTAATGAAATCTAAAAGATTTCCTCATTCATCATTCTTTCTTCCTATCTTGCTACTTGACTTAATGGGCCCGCAGCTCGTGTCCTGGCCCCTCGCTAATGACCTTGGGTAGTCTATGCACAATCTCATAGACCCGTCTTTCTTCTTCACAAACAACACAGGAGCTCCCCAAGGAGAAAAACTGGGACGAATCAAGCCTTTCTCAAGTAACTCCTGTAATTGCTTATACAACTCTTTCAACTCTGTTGGTGCCATACGATAGGCTGCCTTGGATATCGGGTTTGTACCCGGTATGAGCTCAATATCAAATTCTATCTCCCTCGGTGGAGGTAACCCAGGAAGATCCTCCGGAAACACATCCCGAAACTCATTAATAGCTGTTGTTTCCATTTTGGACTCATTCTCTGCAGGTTTACTCACCACGTGAGCTAAAAATGCTTGACACCCACTCCGAAGATATTTTCTTGCCTTCACAACAGTGATTACCATCTTCTCTAGTCCCCGTGAATCTCCACAAAAATTGAAAGGTTCTGCACCATCTGGTTCAAACCGTACATTCCTGGATCGACAACTGATGTAGGCAGAATATTTACTGAGGAAATCCATTCCTAAAATCACATCAAAATCATTCATATCCAGCACTACTAAATCATAGCACCTCTCAGCCACAAACTTGACCACGTGGTCTCCTCGGACGGAAGGAACACCGAAAAGCTATACCATGGTTCTTCTTTAGGCCTCTCAATGTTATTTGCAAATGTTTTGGAAACAAAGGAATGTGTTGCCCCTGTATCAAATAACACATTAGCATTCATATTTATAATGGAAACCTGACCTATAACCACATTAGGATTCTGAGATGCCTCTTGTCTCGTCAGCGTGAAAACTCTTACTATGGTGACTTCTTGTGGTGCCTCCAACCTCCCTTGCTGAATGGAAGGACCCTCAATGAATCCTTGCATATGGTGGATTGCCCCAGAACTGACCATGCCTTTGCCACTCGTGGGTTGTGATTGTCCCTTTCGTGGACATGCCCTAGCAACGTGACCCTCCTGACCGCAGAGATAACAAGTCATACCTCCATAATGACACTGCCCAGGATGGTTACAGCCACACTTGTTGCATAATGGATATTGTACAATCCTCTCTTGGCGAAATGGAGTGGAACTGGATCTCTTTCCCTTGTGTTCAATATACGACATCTTCTTGTTCCTTTGCCATCCTTGTGAACTACCGGGGTTACGAGTTGGCGGATGCTGAATTCCTGCTGGGGTCACAACACCTGGCTGTGTGGCTGGCATATAGTATTCCACTTGGGTAGCCACATTGACACACTCTGTCAATGTGTCAGGAGTCGCGTTTCCCCTCCTGACATGGACATCTATCTCTGGCCTTAATGCCCTCAGGAATATTCAGGTCTTATCTGCTTCGGTGGGAGCTGCGGTGGGGTATAGCTGTAAGAAATCTGTAAGTTTCGCTGACAGTGCCACCACATCCATCGACCCCTGTGTGAGGCCATGAAGCTCATCCCAATATCTGGTCACCCTGCTAGGGTTTAAGTATTTTTCGTTGAACTCATATGAGAATTGCTCCCATGTCATGGTCGCGGTGTTGACCCTCTGCTTCACTGTCTCCCACCAGGTTCTTGCACTCTTCGTTAAGCTGTAGGATGCACACCTGACCTTCTCGTTCTCCCTCAATTCCAGTCCTTCTGCTGGGCCCTCCACTTTCTTCAACCAGTCCCGAGCTTTGAGGGGATCAGCCCCACCCTCAAAGTCTTCTAGGTGTGCCTTCTTCCATGTGATCAACAATGGCTCTCGCCGGACCACTTCGTTCCATCTTGATTCCGGATGATCATTTCTTCCCCCATCGTCATGGTGCTCATTCTCATGTTGGTTGTTGTTATTATTGTTTCTGCTACCTGTCTCGGCCGTTAGACGCGTAATGACAATGTTTTGATCATGAATTTGTCTATGGAGTTCCGCTACCACACGAGCAAGCTCCGCATTACTGATTGATGAACCACCCTCGTTACCTTGGCCCTCTCGTGACATTCTGTGTGAGATAGTTAATTTAACAACTAATGAATCCACCCACACACACATAAATTTTCAACATTAATACGTAGTTCACTTATATGAAATTATGGTTATTCTTAAATAACCAATATTACTAACTTACCTGAGAGATGTCGAGCGGTACGTGGCAATGGATGGAGTTACAGAAGGACCTGGGCTCTGATACCAAACTGTAACGACCGTCCCCAAACGACCATTATCATACTTAACATAAACAAGAGTCAATATACAAAGTGGAATATTACAGAATACAAAGTCTCGTCATGAAACTTTATTTCTTATATACATATGAAAACTCCATAACTGAAATGTCAAAGACCAACAACAATCACGCTTAACACAAAGTCATCACACCTGATCAGGATTTTTAAAACAAAACATAAAACAACTCATAAAAGTGTCATATTAAAACAACAAAACATGAGACACAGCCAGGTCGTTTCTGTTAACCCATCCACAACCTCGCCACCCGGCCCGAACATTCTCTCAGGCTTCCACTCTTCATTCATTACCTATACATGAGACACAAGAGAACAGAAGTCTCGTAAGCAAAATTTGCTTAATAAGTCACCATTACGTCCACTAAAATAACGGAGTCTTAGCTAGCCATAATTAGATACATAAGCTAGAATACTCCACACATAGCATATTCACACACATATTCATATCATGCAAAGCATAACTTCACATAACGAAATCTAAAAGATTTCCTCATTCATCATTTTTTCTTCCTATCTTGCTACTTGACTTAATGGTCCCGTAGCTCGTGTCCCGGCCCCTCGCTAATGACCTTGGGTAGCTAGCCCGCAGCCATCAGAAGTAATCCCGGGACTCCCCGCGGAAGGAGATCCCGCTCCGTTCAGCTCAGGTAATTACTTGGGGGAACGACTACCTTAAAACATTTCTTATCATTCATTAGATATCATTATCATCACAACTTTCATTCATTGTTGGATTCCATATAAATCCAACCTAACCATAAACATAGAACTTGGATACCTTACACTGATAACTCAACAAGTTCTCCATCAACATCACCTATCAATATATACACGGAACCTGACATTCACATAATATCATACCATACAATTTCTATTATTCGAGCCAACCTATCCAATTCATAGGTAGCTAGACTTCCATTTCTTTTCATTTCAAACTATCATGTATAGATGGTGATGACTTACCTGATTCACGTGGAGTTTTTACCCTTGATCGTGCGTATAAAGCGTCCACGGGTAACGGTTCTTCGATTGAGAAACTATATACATTGTTTACATTTGATCAACAAAACCTCATGTTTTTAACCAAAACCTTAAAACTTAGGCATAAGGGGAATTCAACAAACAACCAGCTCCCGAACATGATAGACTTTCAAAACTCCTAATCTCAACCGGTCAAATTTTCGGGTAACTAGCTAACCAACTCCCGATTGAACTTCATACTCAAGAGTCAACAATAACTAACCAATAATCATACTATCAAGAATTCTACACATCTAATTAAAATCGGGTTACATATATCTATTTAGAATCAACATGTACATAGTTAGAATTTTCCCCAAATTCTTTCATCAACTTAGTAAAGTTTTGGAATAATTAGTTATACAAGAACAAATTGATGTTTGTTAAATCCAAGCTAAATAACAACTTCAAAACAATCTTACTATCAATAAAATCCATTAATTTTCCTAGAATCAGCCCAAAGTTCACTCAACCCTAGTTAAATCCCAAAACAAGAACTATGGATCAAATATAGAAAAGTTCTTCATGTAAAATGTAAAAATCTTACCAAGTGATGATCTTTGATGAAGAATATGTTTAATTTGAGCTTGAATAACCCTAGAAATGGTTTGAGATTGATTTGTAGAGAGAAGGACAAGCTGGGATCGATTTTGGGTTGAAAAGGGGGTTTTTTGCGCTTAAAAACGTTTTTGACCGACACAGCCAAACCCGACCGAATCGGTGCCGGTTTACCCCTGACTGGCGCCGGTTTCCCTGCCATTCTAACACCCTAAAGTTTCTGTTTTGCACCAGCGCCGGTCCGGGTCCAACCGGCGCCGGTTTGAGGTCAAACGGGTGCCGAAAACGTCATTTTTCGTCCTAAACCGACCCCGATCATTGCTGATCCCATCCTAGACCCCCAATGACCGTTTTAAACTATATTTTAAAAACTCAAATACTATTTAACATGACAAATAACTTGATATACCATTACATTCAAAAATACGAATGATTATTACGGTGTAGTTTCGTTGCTCATCGGATACTGTCGCCTGTCACGTTCAAACATAATACAAGCATGTAAGGTTAAATATCATTATCACAAAGTTCATACTCACATGCTATCCCTACACTTCACACATATAGCACTCAGACATAAGTTAAAACATGATCATATATAACATTAATTAACGCATAAGAAGTAAAAAAAGTACGGACGTTACAGTCATACATAACATTAAGGATATGTTTGGCACAACTAGCTAGAACTGGAGACTAATGTCTGAATTAGGAGCTATTGTCTGAACCAAAGACTATTGTCCAAAGTTGAATTTGAAGTGTTGGATCTGAATCGCTAGCTAAATGAAGTAATATGTTTGGCAAAAAGAGCTGAACGAGTGGCTGGAAAATGTAAAATTACATTCATAGGCATAAAATTTATTACTCAAAAATATTTATTATAATGATTTTTTTTCTTTTAAAAAATATTGAAATTATAGTATATATATATTTAAACGGGAGAAATGTAAAAGCTCGATCTATATTTGCATGTGTTACAACAATATGCAAAAGAAAACTAAAACATTAGTACATGTCCCTAATATGGCCTGTGGAAGACCAGAACTCCGGAAGTATGCACCATAATCATCAATTCAACTCTCCATCATCTTCATCAGCCACCGCATCCGGTATAGCTGTACAACCACCGGTGAGGGTGCAGTGTTAGTATATATGTCCTAGCGACAATCACTTTTTAGAGATATATTGTAACGATCGTCCCCAAACGGCCATTACCATACTTAACATAAAAAAGACTCAATATACAAAACAGAATATTACAGAATACAAAGTCTCGTCATGAAACTTTATTTCTTATATACATAAGAAAACTCCATAACTGAAATGTCAAAAGACCAACAACAAACACGCTTAAAACAAAGTCATCACACCTGATCAGGATTTTTAAAACAAAACATAAAAGAACTCATAAAAGTGTCATAATAAAACAACAAAACATGCCGAGACACAACCAGGTCGTTTCCGTTAACCCATCCACAGCCTCGCCACCTGGCCCGAAAATTCTCTCAGGCTTCCATTCTTCATTCATTACCTATACATGAGACACAAGAGAACAGAAGTCTCGTAAGCAAAATTTGCTTAGTAAATCACCATTACATCCTGATGATTATTTAGTTTTGTTGATGACTAATCCTAAACAGAAAAAAACATTATCCTTGGATCCAAAACAATGATAACTAACCATGCAGGAACCCTTTGGATAGAACTACCATCTGTTCTACCAGGAACAAACTTAATATGGGTGCTTATTAAACCATAAACATATTAAATGCATTGAGACTAAAAGCTTTGACATTATAAGTCATGCCGGCATTAATATAATGTATACATGGCTTACTGTACTATAAATTTGACTGTCACATAATATGGGTAGTATAATTAATCTACCTCCTTTTCATAATAGTTGATCGATCCATGTTTATCTTGGAATATTTTATTTCCCATGATTTTGATCTAAAAGAAAGAATATTTTATTACCATATACATTATAGAACGTTGCATGATTGACAAGTTAAATACTTCCTTCTATATTACGGTATTGTGTATGATTATCATGAGCAATAATTCGGAATCCACATAGAAGGAAAATGATTCAAATATCAAGGGAAGTCCATAAATTCACCTAAGCAACCAACTAAGGAAAGAGGAGCAAAGGACGGGCTGCATGAAGATATATAAAGGACCGAAGACCACAAGAAGATGTGTGCTTGAGAAAGTGATCAAAAAGGAGAAAGACTTGCAAAGAGTGATCAGATTCAAGACATCTGAACCTACGCACGAAGTTCCAGATAGAGTTTCTTTTCCCTTCTTTATCTTGTAACTTGGTTTTCGACGAAAAGCTAAGTGTAGCTTCCTTGGTTTGGGATCATGTGTGAGAGCTTTGTTGTAAAGCTGAGAGGCTCTCTACCCGCAAGGTAGAGGTGCATAACTCTAAATAGAGATGATAGAATTGGGGTGGCTCAAGGGTAGATTAGAAGAATTTATCTTGTAAACACTTTTTGGCTATTTAGTGAAGTTGTTCAAATTCCTCCAAGGGAGGTCGAGATTTTTTAATCCTTGTGAGCCAAGGGATTTTTCTTCGTTAAATTCTTGTGTCTTTATTATTTTGCATTTCCCCTCACCCACATTAGAACTGTGTGAGAAACTACCACAGTTCCACAGAAACACAATTCACCCCCCTCTTGTGTTACTAACCGTTTCATCAATTGGTATCAGAGCCGGTCTTCACCACATAAAGGGTAAAACCTTTGGAAGAGATCCGGCAATATGAATACGGTTGAACGATTGGAAGAAGGGTACTCGACTCAACGTCCACCGATGTTCAATGGAAAATTCTATCAATTCTGGAAGAGTCGAATGGAGAACTTCATCAAAGCTGAGAAATATGAGGTATGTAATGTAATTGAGGTTGGCGACTATGTCATCACTAAGACAGATAACGAAGGTAAAGTCATTCCTAAACCAAAATCTGAATTTATTATTGATGATTATCGTAAACTCGAGTATAATGCCCAAGCATTAAAATATTTAATTTGTGGACTTGGTCCTGCCGAACACAATCGGGTTCTAGGATGCAAATCCACAAAACAAATGTGGGACTTACTCGAAGTTACGCATGAAGGTACCTCACGTGTAAAAAGATCCAAGATTGACATATCTATGCGTAATTACGAATTATTCGTGATGAAGCCTAAGGAGTCAATTAGGGATATGATTACACGTTTTACTAATATTATAAATGAGCTTTCAGCACTTGGAAAAGATATTTCTGTGGAGGATCAAGTAAGAAAAGTTATGAGAAGTTTACCCTCTACATGGAAGCCAAAAACAACAGCAATTGAGGAAGCCAAAGATCTGAGCATTATGACACTCAAAGACTTGATCGGCTCACTCATGACATATGAGTTAGGCCTACAAGAGGAACAAGATGCCGAGAATGTGAGGAAAGAGCGAGGAATAGCTCTCAAGGCTCGGGAGGAAGAAGAGGAATCCGAAAGTGAATCGGAAGACGAGATGAGCATGTTTGCCAAACAATTCGGGAAGATGTATCGGAGATTCAAAGGCAACCGGAATAAGAAAGGTAAAAAGGGTGATGGATAATGTACCCGGGGGGTAGCTTATCCGAGGGGTTATTGCGGGGAATAACAAAAGAGAAGTCAGAGCAAGTAAGAGAGAGAAAGTATATTGAGTTTAGGCGTTAAAGCGTTTATGAGTTGGTCACAAATGGGGAAAAGGGGTGCTATTTATAGTAGCAATAAATGCCGGACAGAGACACGTGTCAAGCGCCCATTGGCCGAGAGGTAACCTCAACTGGTTGGCGCTGGCAGCCGCATGTGGCCGCATTTAATGCGGCTGTTTGGATGGGACGTTGTACAGGGTACGGTGATCTGTACGCATGTGGCGCGGATATTATGTCGGGAGAGGTGCCCTCAGCTGCGGAGGACTAGCCGAGGGCTCTAAGTGCCGGGGACCCCTGGGTGCCGAGGGCTCCAGGTGCCGAGGGCTACTGTTTTCTGCCGTTTTTCCCAGTTTCTTAGTTTGCTTGAGAAACCCGTTCTGTGAGAGTTTAGAGCCTTCGGCCAGGGGGACATGGTTGGCCAGAAGTAGCCCTGGAGAATGAGCCTTCGGGACATGGAGAAGGGTCCCTGGTGAGCTGAGCAAGTGCCACTGTGCACCTCCTCCATCGCGACCTCGGCTTCATCCTGATGAAGGCACCGAAGTAGCGTGCCGTTGTAAGACCGTTTGTAGAGCCTTCCGTCTTCGATGGTATAGCTAGGAGCCCTCAGTTTTGCTAGTTTAGCGCGGGTCTCGTTCTCGGGTAGCTGCCCTGTGGAGATGAAGGTGATGATATCCGAGATCCAGTCCTCTTGGCGTTGTTGTATGTTCATAACGGGGCTTGCATGGATACTTGAGAGACTGAGTTCCTCAATTTTAGCAATCTTGGAGATGTGCTCGGGGGAGTCGGCCGAGAGCTTAGATAGTATGTCGGCCTCGGAGTTCTGAGCCCTCAGTATTTGAGTGAGAGAGTGTGCCTCAAATACCTTAAGCAACTCCTTGGCCGCCTCTTTGTACTGTTTCATTCTTCCCTCCTTGGCCTCATATTCCTCGTAGATTTGGCCTACGACCAACTTGGAGTCGCATTTGATGTGGATCTGCCGAGCCTTCATGTTGGCAGCCAGCCGAAGGCCACATAGGAGGGCCTCATACTCGGTCTCGTTGTTGGAGACCTTGAAGGAGAAACGGATTGCATAGTAGGCTTTGAAGCCCTCGGGAGTAATGAGGACTACCCCTCCCCCGCATGCTTTGGTCGCGAAGGAGCCGTCGGTGTAGAGGGTCCACCAGTCGTCCGAGGCAGCCGAGAGCTCCCCGTCCGTGGCTGCCCTTGCTGTACACTCCGTCACAAAGTCCGCCAGGGCTTGGCCCTTGATGACAGGCCTCAGACGGATGTCAATGTTGTACTGGCTCAAGAAGATAGCCCATTTCACCATGCAGGAGGAGCTGGTGGGGCTCCTCATGAGGGCGCCGAGGGTTGATGAGTGAGGACCTGAACCGGGTGAGCCTGAAAGTAGTGGCCCAACTTCTTGACGGTCCAAACGATGGCTAACACCGTTTTTTCCACAGGAGAGTACCTGAGCTCGGCCTCCCTTAGGGTCTTGCTTACATAGAAGATGGCATGTTGGATGATGTCTTCCTCCTGGATGAGTACGGAGCTGATGGCTGCTGGGCTGACCCCAAGGTAGAGATAGAGGGTCTCCCCTACCATTGGTTTTGAGAGCACAGGGGGTGAAGATAGATATCGTTTGAGCTCGTCGAAAGCCCCCTGGCATTCTGGAGTCCATAGAAAGCCAACCGTCTTGCTCATGATCTGGAAGAAGGGTAGAGACTTCTCCGCTGATTTAGATAGAAAGCGGTTGAGGGCTGCCAAGCGGCCCGTCAACCGTTGAACTTCCTTCACATTGCGTGGGGGCTCCATGTTGATGATGGCCTGGATCTTCTCGGGATTGGCCTCAATACCCCTTCGGCTCACCATGTAGCCTAATAATTTGCCCCCTTGGACGCCGAAGGTGCACTTCTTCGGGTTTAGCCGAAGGTTAAACTTTTGCATGATGGCGAAGATTTCCCGGAGATCGTCGGCATGGCTGGAAGATTGTTTGCTCTTGACGATCATGTCGTCAACATAGGCCTCCATGGTGCGCCCTAGGACGGCCTGAAAGACTCGGGCCACCATCCGGGTGTAAGTGGCCCCTGAGTTCTTTAGGCCGAAGGCCATCACTAGGTAGCAGAAGATGCCCTCGGGAGTCATGAAGGCTGTTTTTTCGGCGTCTTCCTCATGCATGAAGATCTGATGATACCCGCGGAATGCGTCGAGGAATGACATGATTTCACACCCCGCGGTCTCATCTACAAGTTGATCGATATTGGGCAAAGGAAAAGGATCCATAGGGCACGCCTTGTTGAGATCCGTGTAGTCCACGCACATGCGGAAGGTAGGAGGCTTCTGTGCGAGGACTACGTTCGCCAGCCATGAGGGGTATTTTACCTCCTTGATGTGCTTAATAGAGAGGAGCATGGCGACCTCCCTTTTCACAAATTCCCTCCTTTCGGCGGAGAGGGGTCTTCTTCGTTGTTGTACTGCTTTTGCCGAGGGGTCCACCGAGAGGCGGTGGGTGATGACCCTTCGGCTTATTCCCGGCATGTCCTCCGGCCCCCATGCAAAGACAGTGGAGTAGGCGCGGAGGGCGTCGGTGATACCGGTGTTCAGATCTTCAGGGAGCTGGGCTCCAATCTTCACGACTCTCTCCGGCTTGGCCGAATCGAGCGCAAAGTCTTCTACGTCCTCGGCTGGTTCAGCCCTCGTCCTCTTTTCTTCTTCGTCGATGGTTCCGGTGATGGTGTCAACACGGAACTCTGTCTTACTTACTTTCTTCGTGACTTGAAGATAGCAAGCGCGGGCAATTTTCTGATTCCCCCGGGAGTAGCCAATGCCCCCCTCGGCGGGGAACTTGAGGCAGAGGTGCCTCATGGAGATGATGGCCTCGCGGTCCTCGAGGGCTGGCCGGCCGAGGATGATGTTGTGGGCGCAGTCGATGTTGACGACGACGAACTCCACTTCGAGCTGGGCTCTATGGAGCCCGTCGCCGAAGATTACCGGGAGGGTTATTACCCCCTCGGAATCAATAGTATCGCCGGTGAAGCCGGCAAGAGGGGTCTTAATGGGCCGAAGGGACCCCCTCTCCAGATGCAGCTCTCTAAAGGTGCTGAGGTACATTACATTGACGGAGATTCCCGTGTCAATGTAAGTTCGGTGAATGATGGTGTCGTTTATTTCAGTCCGAATCACCAAGGCATCCCTGTGAGGAGAAGAAGTAGGAGGGAGATCTGCGTTGGTGAAGGTGATGGGTTCCTCCCTCAGTCGCTTTACCGGGGGCATATGAGTGACTTCCCCCACGTAAAGCGATTGAGCCCACTTCTTCCGCTGGCTGGTGGAATCGCCCCCTGTATTGCCATCGGTGATCATGAGGACGTGGCGTTTCTTCTCCTGGTAGTGGGGGTCACTCCTCCTCTTCCTCCTCCAAGTTTCCGATCTCCCTCTTCTTGCCGAGGGGGATGGCGTTCGGGTTCACCCAAGCGTTCACCTTCGTGTGGTGCCCTCGGGGAGGTCCCTGGTGAGAAGGTTCCTCCTGCTGAGGGCTCTGGATAAATTGGGACAGGTGCCCCGCTTGTATCAAGAAACTGGGAGAAAAACGGCAGAAAACAATAGCCCCCCGGCCGAAGGCTCTAAACTCTCACAGAATGGGTTTTCCAGGCAAACCAAGAAACTGGGAGAAAAACGGCAGAAAACAATAGCCCTCGGCACCAGGAGCCCTCGGCACTCAGGGGTCCTCGGCACTAAGAGCCCTCGGCTAGTCCTCTGCAGCCGAGGGCACCTCTCCCGACATGATATCCGCCTCACATGCGTACAGATCACCGTACCCTGTGCAGACGTCCCATCCTACAGCCGCATTAAATGCGGCCACATGCGGCTGCCAACGCCAACCCGTTGAGGTGACCTCTCGGCCAATGGGCGCTTGACACGTGTCCCTGTCCGGCATTTATTGCTACTATAAATAACACCCCATTTCCCCATTTGTAACCACGCTGAAAACGCTCCACATTTATAATACACTCTCTCTCTTACTTACTTGTGCTCTGACTTCTCTCTAAGTTATTCTCAGCAATAACCCCTCGGATATATACCCCCCGGGTAGACTATCCATCATTTGGTGCTCTCTTTGAGAGCTCGAAAAATCAAGTAAGAAACCCTCCCCCTTCGCCAAACACTAGCCCTCTACCAAAAATGGTGAGAACAACACGTGCCAACTCCAAAAACGTGGAAGACAAGAACCTGGCCCTCGGCGACGTCAACGCCCCCGAAGCCTCTCACAGGGCTCCCGAGGGCGGTGTCATCGCTGGGCTGGAACAGGCGGCTGTCGACCTACGCCTTCAGATCCAACAGAATGCCCCCGATGCCCACCTCGGCATCGAGGCTAAGAAGAAAAACCGGAGCGATGACCAAGTCAGCCCTCCGGTTCTCACCATCGACGTGCAATCGGCGCTCTCCGCCTTCATCCAAACGCTCACTCAGAACCCGGGTGCCTTCGGCACCCTGGCTCCGGCTCACCCCCAGGTTGGGGAGAACATCATACTTCCCCCCTGCCACACCCCTTCGGATACCCCACCCCTCGGGTTAGGAATAACGAAGGGGTAGTGGCTCATGATACGTCCTTCCAGGAAGTTGAGTCCCGGGACCGCCATAATGAAAACAGAGAAAGGCCCCGCACTTCCGCCCTCAACCGGCTCGGAGGAGGGCCAGACCGCCGAGGGGTCCAAGACCGCCTCGGAGGGAAAGCACTCCAAAGGCCCCAGGAAAGCGGAGGGTCTGTCTCAAGGGCAGACGAGGAGCGTCCCCCTCGGGACAAAGGTAAGGCACCCCTTCATGCCGATGATGCTCGCCACCAAATCAACCAGGCCCACTCGGCCCGGGTTCGTTCGCAGGGGGCGGAGACCCTCCATATGAAATGGAGGCAAACAAAGCTCACGCCACCACCTCCACCCCTCATTCAGATCTCAAATACGAGGTCATGATGGCCAAAATGGAGGAGTTACAGAAGAAGGTGGCCGAGGGCTCCGGGGAACCCGTCATCCAGCTCCGGACCCGGACGCCATTTACCCAAGGGTACTGGCGGCCTGGATCCCGGAAAAATACCGAGGGCAACACATACAGCCCTATAACGGGAAGACGGACCCCCAGGAACACTACAACAAATATCAAAACAGCATGATGATGGTAGGGGCGTCGGACGAATATTTGTGTCGTTGGTTCCTCTCCACTTTAGAGGGGCCGGCATACGAATGGTTCAACCGGTTGCCCGAGGGCTGCATTGATTCGTGGCAAGAACTCGCCCAGCGATTCTTGACACAATTTGCCGGGAGGCGTCGCACAAGGAAGCACTTCTCCCACCTCCTAACCATACGCCAGAAGAGGGACGAGACCCTTCGGGACTTCCTGGAGCGCTGGAGGACGGAAGCCGACAAAGTCGACGGTGCTGATGACGGGACCCTCCTGGCCCTCCTACAAACCGTCCTCCGCACCGGCAACTTTTCAAGGAGCCTCATCATTGAACCCCCCCGCGACTACATAAGGGCTTTGCAGCGGGGGGATCGATATGCTGAAGCCGAGGAGGTGGAGAAATACCACCAGCATCCGGATCAGCATCCCCCGAGGGCTGGCAACAAGAACAACCGAGGGCCGGGGGCTCCTCCAAATCACCCCAAGTCTTCAGGACCCTCTGATGACCGCCCTCGGCAAGGCCAAGCCAAGCCTGAGGGAGGTTATAAGAGCAGCCCTAAGACTTGGGCACAACCCATCCTCCTGGACCGCCGCCGGACACCATTGACGCACCCCGTCAGCATCATCCTTGATTTTGCCGAGGAGAGGGGCCTCGTTGAGCGCGATTCTCGCGCGCCCCCGGAGGTACATGCTATCAACCCTCAGTTCCCCTACTGTCGTTTCCATCGGCACCAGGGGCACAGAACCGATGACTGCCATCAGCTAAAGACGGCCATCGAGAGATTAATACAAGCGGGGCACCTGTCCCAATTTGTTCAAAGCCCTCGGCAGGAGGGACCTTCTCATCAGGGACCCCCCCGAGGGCACCATACGAAGGTAAACGCCTAGGTAAACCCGAACACCATCCCCCTCGGCAAGAAGAGGGAGATCGGAAACTTAGAAGAAGAAGAGGAGGAGTACCCCCACTACCAGGAGAAAAAACGCCACATCCTCATGATCACCGGTGGCAATACAGGGGGTGATTCCACCAGCCAGTGGAAGAAGTGGGCTCAATCGCTTTACGTGGGGGAGGTCACTCATATGCCCCCGGTAAAGCGACTGAGGGAGGAACCCATCACCTTCACCAACGCAGATCTCCCTCCTACTTCTTCTCCTCACAGGGATGCCTTGGTGATTCGGACTGAAATAAACGACACCATCATTCACCGAACTTACATTGACACGGGCAGCTCCGTCAATGTAATGTACCTCAGCACCTTCAGAGAGCTGCATCTGGAGAGGGGGTCCCTTCGGCCCATTAAGACCCCTCTTGCCGGCTTCACCGGCGATACTATTGATTCCGAGGGGGTAATAACCCTCCCGGTGATCTTCGGCGACGGGCTCCATAGAGCCCAGCTCGAAGTGGAGTTCTTCGTCGTCAACATCGACTGCGCCCACAACATCATCCTCGGCCGGCCAGCCCTAGAGGGGAAATCAAGGGTATCAAAATCCTCAAGGGTACCCACCGCAACAACAATTTTCATCACCTCCTCAACAACAACAACAATTTGTTGGAGTTAATGATTTCCAACAGATGATGCAAGGTATTACTAATCAATTTTCTCAACTCACCACTCAACTCAATCAAATTCAAGCTCACAACAAAATGCTTGAGAGCCAGATTGCTAGTTTTGCTTCACCATCTACTAGCAATGTTCAAGGCAAATTGCCTGCCTACTCTGAACATCCCAATGAGAATGTCAATGCAATCACTACAAGGAGTGGAAAACAACTTTCTGATCCACCACTTGTAGTTGAAAAAGAAAAGATAACTGAAAAAGAGACTTCACCACCAAAGGAGAGTAACGAAGAAGGTCTCAATTTCCCAACACAAGAGGGCACGAAAAAGGTAGTTCAACCATATGTTCCACCTTTACCATTTCCTTACAGAGCAAAGAAGAACACAATTGATGAGAGGAGGGATAAATTCCTTAAATGGATCGGACAACATAACACAACAATTCCACTTCTTGATGCTCTGAAACATATGCCTTCATATTCCAAATTTCTGAAGGAAATTCTGTCAAACAAAAAGAAGTTTGAAGAGAAAGCTACCGTAGCCATGAGCGAGGGATCCAGTGCTGTTATTCAAAAGAAACTTCCAGAAAAATTGAAGGATCCAGGTAGCTTTACTATTCCATGCATTATTGGAGGGTTCATGGTCAACAAAGCTTTGTGTGATCTTGGGGCTAGTGTTAGCCTTATCCCTTATTCTATGAGCAAACGACTTAGTCTTGGTATTCCCAAAGCTACTTCGATGACCATTCAGCTTGCTGACCGATCTGTTAAGCACCCTGTTGGTATTCTTGAAGACATTCCTGTACAAGTTGGGAAATATTTCATCCCTTGTGACTTTGTCGTCCTAGACATGGATGAAGATGCGCGAGTACCTGACATATTAGGAAGACCTTTCTGGGCCACTGATGGTGCCATCATTGATGTTAAAAAAGGTACGTTAATAATTGAAGTGGGGGATGAAAGGGTTGAGTTCAATATTTTCCAAATGGCGAGAAATCCTTCATGTGTGGAAGATTGTTGGAGGGTTGATATAGTTGATGAATGTGTGAGAGACTTAATGGGATTCTTTCACAAAGATCCTATGGAAGCTTATGCTGTGGAGGAAATTGAAAAAAATCATGAGGGAGAAGAGTTAGTTGAGTGTGTAAAAAACAAAGAGAATGTGCATCGATTACAGGAAGCTTAACAAAGTCACAAATAAGGATCATTATCCTTTACCTTTCATTGATCAGTTACTTGAGAGGATGGCAAACCATAGCCATTATTGCTTTCTTGATGGATTCTCAGGATATTTTCAAATCATGATCCATCCAGATGATCAAGAAAAGACTACCTTCACGTGTGCCTATGGTACATTTGCTTTTCGAAGAATGTCATTTGGCTTATGTAATGCACCCGGAACTTTCCAACGGTGTATGATGGCTATATTCTCTGATCTTATTGAAGAAATCATGGAGGTATTCATGGATGATTTCTCTGTCTATGGGACCTCATTCGACTCGTGCTTGGATAATCTTGATAAAGCATTGACTCGTTGCCAAGAGGCAAATCTTGTCCTAAACTGGGAGAAGTGCCATTTCATGGTAACAGAAGGAATTGTTCTTGGGCATAAGATTTCATCCAAAGGCATTGAGGTAGATCCAGCAAAGATTGAAGTGATCCAGAAGTTACCACCGCCAACATCTGTTAAAGGCATCCGAAGCTTTTTAGGGCATGCTGGATTCTATCAGCGATTCATCAAGGATTTTGCTAATATTGCAAAACCACTCACAAGACTCCTATCCAAAGAGGTTGAATTTATCTTTGATGATGCTTGTCTTAATTCTTTTTGCAAAATTAAGAAAGCATTATGTTCTGCACCTGTCATTCAACCACCAGATTGGAGCATGCCTTTCATCCTAATGTGCGACGCCAGTGATTATGCTGTAGGAGCCATGTTGGGACAGAAACAAAGTCGTTGCATACATGCAATTTATTATGCAAGTCATACTCTCGATGATGCTCAACAAAACTATGCCACAACAGAAAAAGAGCTACTCGCAGTTGTCTTTGCCATAGAGAAGTTCAGGTCATATCTTGTTGGAAGCAAAGTGATAGTTTACACTGATCACTCAGCTCTAAAGTACCTATTTGCAAAGAAGGAGGCCAAGCCACGACTTATTAGATGGGTGTTGCTACTGCAAGAGTTTGACATCGAGATCCTTGACAAAAAGGGGTCTGAAAATGTCATCGTTGATCACCTGTCCAGAATTGAGTCACACACAGAAAATAAAACGACCAAAGAATTACCCATTGATGATTCATTCACGGGAGAATATTTGCTCTCTATCAAGCACTTTTCTCCTTGGTATGCTGATTGGGTTAATTACCTGGTCAGTGGTTATATTCCTTCCGAATTCTCGTGGTCCCAAAAGAAAAAGTTCTTACATGATGCTCGCTCTTATTTTTGGGATGAACCACTATTGTTCAAGAGATGTGCTGATGGAATTGTTCGAAGATGCATTCCAGAAGATGAGTTTGAGGCTATACTTTATCATTGTCATTCATCACCATATGGTGGTCATTTCGGATCCACAAGGACGTCAGCTAAAGTCCTACAGTCAGGTTTCTATTGGCCTACATTGTTCAAAGATTCTCAAATGTACGTGAAAAGATGTGATCGATGCCAACGCACAGGATCTATTGGTCGCCGAAATGAAATGCCACAATCCGGAATACTTGAAGTTGAACTCTTTGATGTGTGGGGAATGGACTTTATGGGACCATTTCCTAGCTCATGTGGCAATTCTTACATTCTTGTGGTTGTGGACTATGTTTCAAAATGGATTGAAGCGATTGCTAGTCCAACAAATGATTCCAAGGTTGTGATCCGGTTTGTGAAGAAATTTATTTTCTCAAGGTTTGGAGTTCCGAGGGCCTTCATCACGGATAATGGTACACACTTCTGCAATAAGCAACTTGAGAAACTTTTGCTCAAGTATGGTGTTAATCACAAAGTGTCTACTCCGTACCATGCACAAACTAGTGGCCAAGTTGAACTCTCAAATAGGGAAATCAAATCAGTCCTTGAGAAAGTTGTCAATCCCACAAGGAAAGATTGGTCCCTCCGACTTGATGATGCTTTATGGGCCTATCGTACTGCATATAAGACTCCTATTGGCACATCACCGTTCAAATTGGTGTATGGGAAGTCTTGTCACTTACCAGTGGAGATTGAACACAAAGCATATTGGGCTATCCAAAGCCTAAACCTTGACTCCACTCTGGCAGGGCAAAAGAGGTTGTTACAACTGAATGAACATGAAGAATTCAGAATCGATGCCTTTGAGAATGCCCGACTCTACAAGGAAAGAGCAAAGAAATGGCACGATGGGAGAATCCTTAGGAGAGACTTTTCTCCTGGAAATAGTGTGCTACTATTCAACTCAAGGCTAAAACTTTTTCCAGGAAAGCTGAAATCAAAATGGTCTGGACCTTTCAAAGTTATCAAAGCCTATCCATCCGGGACAATCATTCTGGAGGGGAATGATGGGAGGCAATTTACTGTCAATGGCCAAAGAGTTAAGCAATATCATGAAGGAGATGACACAAAGGAGAAACTCACTGTTGATCTGGACGATCCTCCTTATGAGTAAACCACTCAGGTAATGTCGGGCACACGACGTTAAAAATAGCGCTTCTTGGGAGGCAACCCAAGTTTATTTACTTGCATTTGAATGTGTGTTTTGCTTGTGTGTTTGCATTGAATGATTTTATTTTCCCACCCATTTACTCACCCGCCCTGTATATATTTGTCACATCGAGGACGATGTTTCATCCTAAGTGTGGGGGGAGAATACGCATGTTTGTTTGTTTGCTTGTGAATTGCCTTATCATCTGTTTAACTTTCAAATCATGCATTCTATTCTTTCACATGGTATGTGGATTGTTGGCGGGACTTGTCTCTTAATAATTGGATTGAAAATCATAATTTTGAGCGTTGAGTAAAATTTTGGTCAAATTTTAAACTTTGTACAGACACAATACATCTCATGCACGTAAATGGTTATCTAGTGAAATTGTTGTTCAATATGTTTAAGATTGTGCAAAACAAGAGTGCTATGTGCTTTTATTTTCCTTGACATGATTTTCTGACTTAGCACATTAGGAAATGATATAGGCCATTTTTCATAAACCCCATATACCTAGCCTTACCCATGTGATAAATATCCCTTGTTCACCCATTTGAGCCATTTCTTTTAATAAGCGTTATATGCTTAACCCTATTTTTGTTATTTTCTTTCATGACAACCCGTTATATGTGAACCTTAGCCTAAAAGCCAAACACTTTCCATCCAGCCTAGAATGAACTTGCATAAATTTTAATGATTTTAGAGAGTGTCATTCACCTTAAGGGAGCTTCATTTGCACTTTTGTGATTACTTAGTTGTTAATATTCATTTATAGGGGTAGTTGTTCTTGTTGTATCATCATTGTACATATTATTCTTGTAAATTCTTACTGTTAGAAGCATGAAATAAGCCTTGAAAAAAAAAAAAGATTAAAAAAAGAAAAAATATATAAAAAACAGAGAAAAAGAAGAAAAAAGTGAACAAGGCTAAATGTCAATGTATATGCTTCTCTCTTTTGTATATTTTTCTTGTACATTAAATTACTCTTTTTACTACCCCTAATTGTTGAAAATAACAAGTGTTGTATAGATTATTGTCAAAAGCTCCTACTCACTACTTAGTACCTCTTTAAATTTGTTAAATTTATGTCAAGTTCATTTCTTTTGTTTCCTCATTAACTCCCTTTGTTCATAAGCCTTTTCCCACAGACCCCGTTATAACCCAATGTGAAAAGTCCTAATTGATCTTAATTGTGTTTTGTCTGAAATAAGTTGATAGGAAAATCTTATTTTGCATAATTTTGCATGGTTGAACAAACGAAGCTAGATTCCATTTTCACATCACACACTTTGCGTTTGTTAGAGTTAAGATTTGACCAAAACTTTTCAGATGATATGAAAAATATTTTTATGATTCTCACTACTCTTATTTTGTGACAAGTCAAGGGAATTTGATTGATCAGGTGGAGTGAAAGGAAAGTGTGCATGATTTGAAGGTTATACATATGATTTGGCAAATTCATTTTTGCTTGCTTGCTTGTGTGAAATGTAAATATTTTTGCTTGAGGACAAGCAAAATCTTAAGTGTGGGGGAGTTGATGTACTCCTAATTTACCATATTTATGATCTTGTTTTGTCACACTTTTAATATTTTATTTTTCATTTTTAAATAAAAAAGGATTGATTTTTATCATCTTGAACATTTTAAGGTATTGCACTTGTTTTGGTATATTTTTGAATTTCAGGATAATTCGGGATGTAAATTGAAATTTTGAAAAGAAATAAAATTACTCCCGAGTGAAGACAGAAAAATCACCAAAGTGAAGCGGGTTCTTACTCTTACTCCGAAATATTTTATCAGAAGACCCGAAATATACTTCATAATTAACCAGACTGTCTGTAATAAAATGTATCGGTTAACTGCTGACCAATTAATTGATCAAACAGTCAACCGATCAAACAATAAATGGCAGATGAGAGCCAAAAGTTTGGATGACAAAATAATTCACTCATTGTGAATCAATCAGGCCTCCACCGTAGAGAGTCCCAACAAAGAAAAATAAATTGAGTTATTGATGAGGCCATACCTTGAAGGGACCACCTACGAACTCCATCAACTTGAAATGAAAATCGTCCGCATCACCTTCACTCAGCAGTCGGCAAACAGAAGAGAACAGTAGCCGACGAAGAAAAAATGGCAATTGAACAGCGGCCGATACTATTTACAGAAGGAAATTAAGAGCAGCGATCAAATCTGATGGAACACAGAAGTAAGAGCACACCGAAAATTATTAATCAACATCTTCATTTCAGATTTCTCCTTCTCCAGCTGCTATATAAAGGGCCATTTGGGAGCTGCAAAACACACCAAGTTCTGATAGAAATCATTCTTCTCTTTTCTTTAGTTTATACGAAGTATTAGTAGCCATATAATAAAAGTGATTCTGCCAAGAACACTTTCTGTATAGATTTCAGTTTATAACTCTCAGTTCCAGAATTTTAGCTTGTGATATTTGGTATTGAAGTTCATTTGGGTTTATCAGTTCGTTCAATCAGTTCCAGCTTAATACAAGGATTTCAACTTTTCTATTCCAGCCCATCTATGTTCTTCATTATTTTATGTCTTCGGGTTCTTACTTAAACACTCACTTTAATTTCCTTAATCTGTTAAATTTATTATGTCTTTCATGAATTTTGCTTTTATTTTATTTACCGTAATTATGTGTAACTAAATTAAGTTTAGGCTTGGGCAAGATGTAATTTTTACTATTAATGTTCATATGATAATAATTGGTTAAAACTATTAATTGGTTAATTTTAGGAGTGCTGGGTTGAATATTCTAATCTGCTAAATACATTATATTGGGAAATGAATATTATCACGGGAGTGAAATTTCATTAAAATACTTTTTATTAATTCACCCACTAAATTGCTACACGGAAGTGTTAAGGAATTTAGGATAATTTGATTTTGTACTTTTTACTGTCTTAATAAAATTACTGCGGGAGCGGAATTAATTTAAGATAGTGTAATCAACTAAGTCGTGGGAACGATTAGAAGATTACCATTTGTAAATCTTTCACACATCTAAAAGTAACTAAGTTAATTAGTTAAATCTTTATTATTATGAACATCAAAATAAAATTACTCTTAGCCCAAGCCTAATTTTCTCTATCATTAATTGTTAAATTACCAAGTATTGTGATTTATTTTACTCCCTAGCAATTTCGCATTTATAAAAACAAGATAACAAAAAAAAATCTGTTCACTTAGCTCCATTGCAAAATGTTATTAATTTGTGATTAGCTAAAAATCAATCATTAATTCTAGTTCTCTTTGTGAGCCATTCTCTAGCGGAACGATACTCACTTACTCTATACTATATCGTTACAAGCCAATTAAAACATCATTTCCATTCACATTTTTACATCATTTCACACTACACATTTTGGCATGTCACGATTTTGGCGCCATTGCCGGGGAATGGCATAGTGTTATTGATTGATTATTAGTTAATATTAGTGTTTGTTATTATTTATCTGGAGACTAAGTTTTTTTACATGTTCTCATCACTTTCAAACAAAAAAACAAAAACAAAATCATTTTTCGTGCACTAAAAAAACTCTTTAAAAAGTGTATGCATACTCGCTCTCAAGGGAGTGAAGGATTGCAACCACTTAACCTTGATTTTGAAAAAGAATTAAGGAAAAGAAGAAAAGCACGAACCATTGAACTTAAAATTCCAGATCTAATCATGGAGGATTTCAAAACAATCCCAATAATTCAAATGGCCAAAACCTAATTCCAAATCCAAATCCTACGCCACCTCAAAATACACCCATTGATACTCCCAGAGATAGACATAATCCTTTCTTTGGAGATCAAAGACCACCAGGATTTGAAAATTTCCAACAAATTCCTCCCCAAACACAACCCCAAATTTATCCACCACATCCCTACCAAAATCACCAAAACCGACCTCCTCCTCCTCCATATCCATACACTTACCCAAATCCTTACCCACCTCCTCCATTTATGCACCCATACCAACCTCACCCATATGGCCAATACTACCAACATCCACATAATCAACAAGATCAAGGGCAATTCATGAGACAACAGCAAGGGAGAAGACTTCTTGATTATGTTGCAGGTGAAATTGAGGAACAAGACAGTATTCTCTATCCAGGTGTGGATGCAGCAAATTTTGAGATCAAACCAGCACTTATCTCATTGGTCTCAGCCAACAAATTTGGCGGATCAAAGAGTGAAGATCTGACGAGCCATGTGAAACAATTCTTGAGAGTTCTCCAAACTCTTAAACTTAATGGAGCCTCTGTTGATGCTATCAGACTCAGATTGTTCCCATTCTCACTGAGGGATGAAGCATTGAGTTGGTTGAACTCTAAACCATCCGGTTATTTCAACACATGGGAGAAGTTGCATCGCGAATTCATGAAGGAGTTCTATCCTCCTTCCAAGGCATCAAAAATGAAGAAACTTATCCAGCAATTCAGGCAACATCCATCAGAATCTCTTTACGAATCATGGAAGAGATTTAAAGACCTTCAAGTTCAATATCCACATCATAATATGAGCATCAAAATAAAACTACTCTTAGCCCAAGTCTAATTTTCTCTATCATTAATTGTTAAATTACCAAGTATTGTGATTTATTTTACTCCCTAGCAATTTCGCATTTATAAAAACAAGATAACAAAAAAAAATCTGTTCACTTAGCTCCATTGCAAAATGTTATTAATTTGTGATTAGCTAAAAATCAATCATTAATTCTAGTTCTCTTTGTGAGCCATTCTCTAGCGGAACGATACTCACTTACTCTATACTATATCGTTACAAGCCAATTAAAACATCATTTCCATTCACATTTTTACATCATTTCACACTACACATTTTGGCATGTCAAAGAACAAGCGGCTACAAGAAGAAATGGAGATAAGAAGAAGAAAGGCAGAAGAGGCAAAGGCAAAGGAGGAAACCAAGAAGAAGTCACAAGAAGACAAAGAAGAATAGAATAGATCACAGTCCGAAACTGACTATAAACTATTGTACTCTAGACTTTAGAACAATGTACAAAAATTCAATGAAAATCAATAAACATATTTGGTTCTTGTGTTGTATAGTTTTGGCATCATCAAAAATGGGGAAATTGTTAGTACCCAATTTTGATAGATTTTGATGATGCCACTATACTTAGCACGTGTACATTGTTTCTCAATATTGTTCGTATGTTAGCATTCAAAATTACGTGACAAAATAATTTGTACAATTTTTGAGTCAATTTGAATATTACCGGAAAAATTAAAATGCAATAAGGTAATTTTTATTTACCTTAATACTCCGTATGATATTTAGATCCTACCGGTATATATTATTTTAGCTCAAAAGTTAACTGTATGTCACATTATTAAAGAAAAGAAGCTCGGAAATTATATACATTGAATGTATATGATTGAAGACAAAAAATTTACTGACAATTAATACATGGGACCGGAGCATAGGACGCATGTATTATTATGAGAAGATTTTCAGAAGAGATGCTTCAGCGGCTGAGATACTCAAGACAAAGAAATCATCCCAAATAAATGCTCCAGCACAAAAAGACGAATGTACAATTCGTCCTTGCAAGAATTTCAACGTCAGATATTAATTCATCCTAACCAACGGATGAGATTAATCCAAAGGAGAAGCCTATAAATCTAGGCTGAAATGAAAGTTTCTAACCAAGCTTTGAGCATCCAAAGAGAGAAATTCTTTCACAAGCATTCACGAGCTATCTAGCAAAAGAGAAAGTGCTATTCTAAACTTTACTCTCTGCTTGGACTCATGCTTCACTAAACTTCCAGTTTACAAGCTATTCATTGCTAAATCATAGAAGTTTAGTTCCTAGTTGGAGGTTAGAACTTTCTTGTAACAAATCACATATTGTTGTAAACACTTAGGAGAACAGTTGTTCGGATCCTACAGTGTAAGTAGATTGATAGAGTACCTTTTGATCCCCACTGGTTCATTAGAGAAAAGTCTAGGGACTGAGTAACTTTGAGTGGTGTTTTACTCATCGTGAAAAACCTTCAATCTAGGCCTGAGTGTTGTAAAAGATAGATTGGCACTAAGTGTATTGGACTTAATACTTTAGTGAAATCCATCTGAAAGAGGGTGGGACTGGACGTAGGAGGATTACACCACCTCTGAACCAGGATATACTGTGTGTTGATTTACTTTCATTCAACAAAGCACACACTTAGCACCTCTTACAAAAAGATTGAAGTTTGCCAGCAGAATCCTAAGCAGTTGTCTTAACTGACTCAACTGCTTATCCTACTGTTTAATTACATACTTTCTTTGAGATCATTTTGATACAAGAGAAGTGAACCAATATCCCCAAAAGGCCTATTCTAATATTTCCAGAAACTCATAGCAGGTGCCTCAGCAGTTCCCTGGAATCCACCCAACTGCTGAGCCTTCTGCTCACATATACTTGCTTCTTGTCAACATCTCAACATCACCAGATTGTCACTACATCATCAAGAAGTTTGCTTAACCCAATAAGCTTTTGACCCAAGCAGGTGCCTCAGCAGTTCCCTCACATTCACCCAACTGCCGAGTCCACTGCTTCAGTAAAAAGCTATAGTTTCTCTTCACTTAAGCATACTTACTAAAAGGCCTTACCATACTCATCAATCAACTATCCTTACCTTCATCATATACTCTGCATTTCCTGAGCAGTTGCCTCAGCAGTTTCCTGCTACTTAGCCACCTGCTAAGCAACCTGATAGCCTTCTAAGCCAAATACTCTCCAAGTTAGAAAGTGGCTAAACACTCATTACATAAAGGGTAAAGACTTCCGCTGTGCATCTATAAATCTCTCAAAAGTTTATAGATTAACTTTTTTAGAGGGAAAACTTTTAAAAGTTGAAAAAGATTTAAAAGTCTATTCACCCCCCTCTAGACTTTTACCCTATCCGGGACCATCAGAGACTAAGTTATTAGAATAGACACAATATCAAGTTTTAGACTTAGTTGAATGTTCGTTGAACGAAAAGACTGTATCACTATGAACTCTATTACACGGAGTTTGAATAGTCTTCGCAAACGTCCTTATATATTAAGTTTGTCTGGAGAACCGTCTAGGGATTCACTAAGAACATAATTTGATTAGTGTTTAATATATAACGCCATATGGTTCACACAACAAGTGATTATACCTTCCGATTGAATTGTTAGAATGAATTAAATATTAATTAGATTAAATAATATTTAATTCTTAATACTGGAAATGGATTAAATATTAATTATATTAAACATATTTAATTCATGAAGTTGAAGGAGAGTTCTATTTGATAGAATTAATTAAGTAAAATAAATTAGATTTATTAAACTTAATTAAAATTTATTTATAATTAAATAAAGCTGGTAATTTCTTGAGTTTAATTTGGAATTAAAATATACTCAAGAAAGTACAAGTAAAATAATAATAAATAAATAAATAAATAAATAAATAAAGTACATTAAAAGGATGAGGCAGGCGGCAGCCCCATTCCTTTTAGTATGTAGGAACTATTTTATTATTATTATCTTTATTTATTTTATAAGCGGTATTGGTTCTGTTAGGACTTGAACTCATTCATGAGGAAGACTTTCATTGTGATTGGGGAACGTACTAGTTTAGAACTATTATAAATACATCCTTCTCCTTCATAATTAAGTGACCGGCTTTCCAGATTTAATATTACCAGTTTATTTCTCTGCAAACAGATTTCCTAGCATTTCTCTTTGGGAGATCTAACCGTTCTTTCGGAAAGAAGAAATCACATGGATACCTAAGGTCAAATAGTATCACCACCGCTAGGCAGGAAGATCCGTAAGTTCTAATTCAGATCTGTTATTATTGTTATATTCGTTATTTTGTCATAATTAGGGAAGACCCGTTTGGGAAAATTTTAAACTTCCGCTGTTGTACTTTCGATGTACGTTAAATCAATTTTCTAACATGCAGTGTTCCATCTTCCATCAATTTGAGTAGGGGGCTGCATCCACATGTCAATATTCCCAATAGAGCATCAAAAGGGTATGAGTTCTATTTGTCCTCTGTAATGTGTCTAGAACCCAAGTGTTACGAAATCAGAAGAAATATGCCGAGATGAATTTTGGGTAGCAAGGACGAATGCACGCAGGGATAATTTAGACATTCACGACTATCTACCCATCGAAGGGATATAAACGTTAGGTTAGACAATGTTTCTACTCAGCCCATTATTTTCAGCTTCAGGTTGCTTCAGTCCAACTTCCCCCCAAACATGACTACTTATACGGTTATTACCTAAATTTATAAAATTTCAGCCAATTTTTGGCCGAAAGCTCCGCCCTAACACAACCTAAGTCATAAGTAAACTGCAGAACTATATAACTGAACAAATAAGTCACGTGGGTTCAGTTCAGTCCATTAAATCCTAGTAAACCAGACCTAAGCTTAGAAACACTTTACATAACATGGAGTAGTTGGAGCCTAGAGAATGGAAAATTACAAAATAATAAACAACAAATGCTTGACTAATAATATAATTAAAATTTGGAAGTGATTACATAGGGTCTGTTTGCAATAGCTTAAAAAAGCGCTTCTCTGCTTTTAGTTTAAAACAACTAAAATTAGTATTTTCAGGTGACAACTTTTACTTAAAAAAGCGTTTCTCAACTTTTGTGTGAAAAATGTTTTTTAACATTTCTATTAGACAAAAAACACTTGTTTTACTAAACGCTATCAACTTTTACTTTTCAACATCATTTTTTTCCTAAACACTATATATCAACATTTACTACTAATCACTTTTTCTACAATCACTTCAAAAATTGACTTTTTTTAAGCAAAAACATTTGCAAAATCACTTTGAGGTATAAAGACTTAATTTCTCAATTTGGTACTACCTCTGTCTCACTATGATTGTCCTATTTTACTTTATCGGTCCGTCCCAATAAGATTGTCGCATACCAAATTTGGTAAAGTTTGTGTGGCTCTAAATCATTCTTACTTTATTCTTATTTTATCATTTCAATATCAACCACATAAACTACTTTTTATTAATTTGCGTGTCATTTCCTCTTGTGCCATTGTTAGCGGGAGGAGGCCGTATATATCACCTGTGACCAATGAGCATGCATAGTCCGGTCAATGACAAATAGTCAAATATTCCGTATGACTTTTACGTATCAAAGTCTACGCTAGTTAAACACTTAAAGCCGCACTTTACTCCGGAAATAACTACTTTCTCAATCTTCTTTTATTTTTCAAAACTTACTTTTACCTGTCTCTTTTTCCTAAAGTTAATTTTTTTATCGTAGTAAACACTAAACAATAAGCCACAAAAATAATTTTTTTAGAAATAAAATTCACAACTATTTTTGCTAAAAAAGTGGTTGACAAAAATATGATTTAATAACTATTAATGTTTTTAATCACTAATAGTTACGATATCACAATTTTGTTTTTGATCTTTTTATTAGTAATATTTTAGAGAAACCCCATTTTTTAGAGCAAAGATGAGAAAACTGAAAAAGAAAATGCAAAGGATATAAGTGCAATACAAATTACCTAGGTCGGAATTTAAGATTCTCTTTCGGCTCATAGTTGGACTTATAATAAAGTTAATTAACTTCATGATGATAATATTACTCAAATTAGTAATAGTACTTAAAATTTACATATTTAAGATTCTGGTCTTATTTACCCACCACTACAAAAAAACTGGCAGCTTGTCATAGATTTTGTCCCGGACAGTAGTTTATGATATCCGTGACAAAAACATTTTGTCACGAATTTTGTCACGAATTTTTTCGGTGACCATTTAGGCGTGACAAATTGTTGCCACGTATAGGGATCCCTGACAAACCGTTGTCATGGATTTGTCACGGAGTGATCCGTGACACACCGCTCCCCGGAGAAGGCCACTAGACTCACTTTTGTCACGGAATAAAGTGTGTGACAACATTTGTCACGATTTAATCCGTGAAAAAAAATAGTAATTTGAATTTTTGAATTTTAAAATTTGTGGGCGGAAATTGAAAAAATTTAAAATTTTTAAAGGTTTGTCATGGATTATTCCGTGACAAAAAATTTCAAGGACATTGTATTCAACTTTAATGTTCATCAACTCTGAAACGATGGATAGGTGAGAGTGACCCTCACAATCAACATAGAGAGGTTGATCGACAACTTTTAAAACATCTTGAAATCTCATTGCTAAATCATCAATATGAGGAATATGAGAGTTCAGATCTTCATCCGCATCACGTTGATAAAAGATTGGATCTTCACTTGCATTAGGTTGATAAAAGATCAGATCAGATCTTCATCCACATCAGGTTGATACGAGCTCGAGACTTCACGAGGATTGTTAAATGGTTGTGGGGTTAAACTGAGAAGTTGAGGCACCGTATACGTAGCATTTTACGATCCCATGACATTTGATCATATTCTCCCCACTCACTCATCTCAGTAGGAATGTTACGAGACGAACCTACTGTTTGTGGTAAAAGTGATGCATCAAACGGTTCACCATGAGAAGTTCAATTATAATAATTGTCGATCAAACCTTTGTCCTAAAAATGTTGTACAACTTCGTCGTTGTCTTTAAATGTGAGATTTTTACACTTTGTACATGGAAATATGATTTTATCACCATCCATATAATTCTTTTGTTCAAGTACAAATTTAATAAACTATTAAACTCCATTAATAAATTAATCTTGAATTTCTCTCTTTTCGCCATGTTTATCATTCAATCCAACTTCTATTTTGTCTATACATTATGCCTAAATATTATAATCAAAATATTATATTAGATAAAACTATAAATTATGACCATTAACAATAATTAGTTATGTTTAATACTCCCTCCGTTCCTCAAAACTTGTCATCTTTCCTTTTTGGGATCTCCCAAAAAACTTTGCCACTTTACCTTTTGATCAATTATTTTGTGATTTCTGCAGTTTCTCTCTCCTCTGCACAAACCTCAACCACACAATTTTTTATTTTATTATTCTCCGTGCCGGTCAACTTTGGCAAAGTTTTAAGGGACGGAGGTAGTATATTTCACTAATTATTATGTAGGAACATTAATATATTAAATTTCACCAAAGTTCACTGAAATTAAGTAACGTTCAAATAATATTATTAACTAATTAACTAAAATCAGTAAGTAACGTTCACAATACTAAAATCACTAAAGTTCACTAATACCATTTCAATTAACTAACAAACGTTTGAAATCCCAAAAATTCACACTAAAGTAATGTTTAAATTCTAACTTAAATATTTATAAATCCTAATTTAATTTGAAGGCACTAACAATAATTGCTAAATTTTAGTATATATTTCTAAACGAATTTCAAATAATCATTCACTCATATATTTTATGTATTTGTTTATAAGCATTTTTAATTAACTACAAATGTAAAAGGCGTTTTAATTGAATTACTATTATTGTTACTTAAAACTCTAAAAGGTATTGATTACAAGGCATACACAACCCTAATATTTTTATAAACCCATTTGAATCAACTAATATTTAATTTAAACTAATATTATCAATTGAATTCATAAATTAACGTTATTACCAATAATTGAAAAATTAATATATATTTCCAAACAAATTTTAAATATATGCGCAATAAATTATAACATCACTAGCATTTGAAGTTAAATATTGATGGAGTATATGGCCCAGGACCTCCGGCCCATAGACTCCTACTATCCTAATAAAGGCCCAATAGGCCCAGGGGGCACAGCAGGCCCAAAACACAGCGCCCCGAGTACTGAGCAACCCACGCAGCACACTGGGAGTGCCTTCGGCCCCCTGGCGGAAGGCTCCAAATTCTCACAAGACGCCCAGCTCAAGCACACAAAGTTACTGGGAGAAAACGGTGAAAATCAGTAGCCCTCGGCACCTAGAGCCCTCGGCACTAAGGGGGTCCCCGGTACTCAGAGCCCTCGGCTAATCACCTGCAGCCGAGAGCACCTTTCTCGACATAATATCCACTCCACATGCGCCTGAATCACCGTACCAAGTACGACGTCACATCCAACAGCCGCATTAAATGTGGCCACATGCGATTGCCCGCGCCAACCAGTTGATGTGACCCCTCGGCCAATGGATGCTTGACACATGTCCCTATCTGGCATTTATTACTACTATAAATAGCACCTCATTTCCCCATTTGTAACCAGAAGCGAAATACGCTGAATACATATCTAATATACACTCTCTCTTACTTACTTGCTCTGACTTCTCTCTAGTTATTCTCCGCAATAACCCCTCGGATAAGCTACTCCCCGGGTACACTATCCATCAAATATATTTTTAATTAAATAACAACCTCACTAACAATTTTAATTATTCAAAACATAATAAATTAATATTTAGCATTAATATTTATGCATAGGGAGGGAAAATGACATAAGATTACATCCTTCAATCTTTCAACATATATTGTATAATAATCTAGTTGAATTTCAACTGGTATGAGTTGACATTCATGTAATTTCCATGTTTACGTTTATGTTTTTAATTAGTTTAGATTGATTGTTACCTTGGAAATTACACACTTTTGGTGTAATAGTTTAATTTGTAGAAATGTTTGTAATTTGTTTAGATTAGGTTTATACTGAGCTCAACAGGTCCAAGATCACTCTAGGGACCATTGGTGAACATCACAAATGGAAGGAAGGTGCAAAAATCTCAAGACAAATTGAAGAGTGATTTTTTAGTGTTGTACCCGATCGGGTATATGACCTATACCCGATCGGGTACCTTGTTGAAAAATCAAATCGGATCAGATCCGGGACAAGGCAACATGTAGGAAAATATTTGACCACGTTCGAGTTTCATACCCGATCGGGTTACCGACATACCCGATCGGGTATGCCCAACTTTTCGAGCTTCCGGGAAGCCACTGAAGGTACCCGATCGGGTGCCCTTGATGCCCGATCAGGTACACACCCCTGCATGCTCCAAAAGCTTATAAATACCCCCTTTCCTTCCCACAAAAATCACCAATTCACATATACGAGTACTTCTTAGCTCAGTTTAGACAAGCTCTTTCTTTATATTTTCTTCATGTTTAGTCTCCAAATGAGGAGCTAAACTCTTCCATCTTGGTTTTGCTACTTTGAAACTTAATGAATTTGTAAGTTATGAGTTATTTTCTTTAATCTTCTTCCTTGAATATTAATTATTTCCTATTCATATTCCATATTAATATTTTGAGCATTACTTAAAGGATCAACTAGTTTTGTTTCATATATTAATTATTACTAGAATCAATCGATTAATACGCTTGTTATTAATTCGGTTCTTTCAACGGTAGTAAAACTTGGATTATTAATGCATGCGTCTCATGGTTAATAATCTAAGGGGAATTACGACGCTTGTTCTATATTAACTCGGTAGTAAGTTTTATTAATGAACGTGTCTCGTTATTAATAACTACCCTCGATGAACTGGATATACTCCTCGATTGAGTATTCGAGAGGAAGATAGTTAAAGATATAACCGGGATCGATGAACATTTCATTAAGTGGATAAAAGCACAACCAAGTCCTCATCTCTATAAATTAAACTCATATAAGTCGTTCATCTTAGTGTTAATTAAATTAAATCAAATCAAACTTAAAACCCCCTTGTTACTATTTATATAAAAGAAAAGTATTTCTTTCCCTGTAGATACGAACCTTACTTCACTATACTACGTATTAGTGTTGTATTGATTATTTTTTTTGAGTGCATTTCACGACAAAGTGCACATCAAATTTGGCGCCGTTGCCGGGGAAAGGCAATTATTTTTTCTTTTATTATTTTTCAAGAAAATATAAAAAAATATATATTAATTAAATAAAAATATAAAGAGTTCTTATTTCTTCTATTTCTGAGCTTGGTGAAGTATATGGTTAAACATCGTTCCATAAACGAAATCACCTATCAAACAAACCCGGAAATAGAGCAAACTTTCGAGCGGTTGAAAAATAAATTTTCTAATACCGACTCGGAGGAATTATCTACCGGAGATACATCCAGCACTAGTTCTCATTCTAGCGAGACCGAAGAGCCAATAACTATGGCTCTCGAAACAAGAACTTTGAGGGAGCTCACAGCTCCAAACTTGAATCAACAACCCTTATGTATCACCTTCCCAACTCTTGATGAGGGTGCTACATTTGAGTTGAAATCTCGACTCATACATCTACTTCCATCTTTCCATGGATTAAGAGGGGAGGACCCAAATAAACATCTCTCGGAGTTCCATGTTGTTTGCACAAGCATGTGCCCCAATGGAGTCACCGAGGAACAAATAAAATTGAGGGCCTTTCCATTCTCCCTCAAAGATACCGCCAAAGATTGGCTATTCTATCTTCCTTCGGGAAGTATAGGTACATGGGCGGCCATGAAGAAAGCTTTCCTTGAAAGGTACTATCCTGCCTCTGTCTCCTCATCTCTCAAAAAGCAAATCAGCAATGTGGAGCAAAAAGATGATCAAATTTGTTTAGATTGAATAGGAGGTTTCTGGCTAGTTGACTGTCCATCGTTTAGAAAGTGTTTGGGAGAGGGAAGTGACTTTGGATCTTTAGTTCAAACTAGTCAGAAACTGACTCTAGGAACACTCTGCTCTGATACCACTTGATGGTCCCGGATAGGGTAAAAGTCTAGAGGGGGGGTGAATAGACTTTTAAATCTTTTCGATCCTTACAAATATTTCCCTCTAGAGGAGTTGATCTATAATCTTTTGGGAGATTAATAGATGCACAGCGGAAGTCTTTACCCTTTATATAATGAATGTTTTAATCACTTTCTGATCTGGGGAAGATTGGACTTAGATGGCTAGCAGTTGGCTTGGCAGGTGGCTTAGCAGTTGGCTAGGTAGCAGGGAACTGCTGAGGCAACTACTCAGATTTTGATCTGACTTTCAGGAATTGAACGTACGTTTTGACAATGATATTTATGGCTGGTGAAACTGAGATGGTCACAGGAAGTGACTTTTATGTAAGCAGAGGGCTCAGCAGTTGGGTGGTCTCAGGGAACTGCTGAGGCACCTGCAATACTTAGAGGGTAAATTACTGGGAGATGATAGAGCAGACCTTTTAGAGATGGTGAGGTGCTTCTCAGGTGTGAAAATGGTCTCAAAGAAAGCAAGTGATTAAGCAGTAGGATAAGCAGTTGGGTCAGTTAAGACAACTGCTTAAGATTCTGCTGGCAAACTTCAATCCTTTTTGTGAGAAGTGCTAAGTGTGTGCTTTGTTTACTGAATGTAAATCAACACACAGTATATCCTGGTTCAGAGGTGGTGTAATCCTCCTACGTCCAGTCCCACCCTCTTTCAGATGGATTTCACTAAAGTATTAAGCCCAATACACTTAGTGCCAATCTAGCCTTTACAACACTTAGGCCTAGATTGAAGGTTTTTCACAGTGAGTATAGCACCACTCAAAGTTACTCAGTCCTTAGACTTTTCTCTACTGACCCAGTGGGGATCAAAAGGTACTCTATCTATCTACTTACACTGTAGGATCCGAACAACTGTTCTCCTAAGTGTTTACAACAATATGTGATTTGTTTCAAGAAAGTTCTAACCTCCAACTAGGAACTAAACTTCTATAATATGGCAATGAAAAGCTTTGTAAACTGGAAGTTTAGTGAAGCATAAGTCCAAGCAGAGAGTAAAGTTTAGAATAGCACTTTCTCTTTTGCTAGATCTTTCGTAAATGCTCTTGATAGAAATTCTCTCTTTGGATGCTCAAATGCTTGATTAGAAACTTTCGTTTCAGCCTCTATTTATAGGCTTTTTGGCTGATCAATCTTATCCGTTGGTTAGGATAAATCGATTTCTGCCGTTGATCTTCTGGCGAGGACGAATTGTACATTCGTCTTTTTGGGCTAGAGCATTTATTGCAGCTGATCTCTTTGTCTTGCATTATTCAGCCGCTGAAGCATCTTCCAAGTGTGCGTCTCAGCTGTAGACCCTAGTACTTGATCCGGTATTTAATACCGGTCAAATTTTTGTCTCCAATCATATACATGCATTGTATATTTATTTACGAACTAGGTCTCGTTTAGTGACATTTTAATTTCTGTGGTCTAATAAAATATACCGGTAGGATATAGATATCCTATTAAGGTAAATAAAATTACCTTATTGCATTTTTACTTTTTCCGGTAACATTTTATTAGTCATAAAAATTGTACATTAATTTTGTCACATAATGCAAATAAAATTGAGACACAATGTACACGTGTTATGTATAGTGGCATCATCAAAATCTTTATCAAAATTGGGTACTAACAATTTCCCCCTTTTTGATGATGCCAAAACTATACAACACAATTTTTTTTTTTATTGATTTTCATTAAGTTTTTGTACATTGTTCTAAAGGCAGAGTACAATAGTTTATAGTCAATTTCGGACTCTAATGTCTAGCTTACTCTTGCTTTTCTTCTTCTTGTTTCTTCTTGGCTTCTTCCTTGGCTTTGGCCTCTTGATTTCGTACTCTTGATTTCAGCTTCTTCCTTGAGGCGTTGGTTCTTCTTTCTGGTTTCAGCTCCTTTCTTGGCTGATTGCGATCTTTTCAACGAGGAGGGACCTGCTTGTGTTGAAGGAGTATTTTCCCCCTTTTTGGCAGCATTAGGGATGTAGCTTTCATAAAAAAGATCCTCAATGTCATCATCCATGTCATCAGCTTTTCTCCTTATCGGATTGAGTCCATAGACTTGAATGAATAGGGCCTTGATGTGATTGTTGATGTCCAAAATGTCAGTCTTTACTTCATCCCCGACTTCATTTTCCAGATTTTGAAGCCGTTGGTGAGTGGTTTCCAAGTTTTGTCCGAGTCTCTGAAGGTCACTTCCATGCTGTTGGAATTCCTTTTGAGTTGCTTGGTGTAGGGAGTTGAGATTGGATGCCATGTCTGCTCGAGTTTGTCCAATGTCATTTGAGTGCTCGATTTGCTTTGTTACAACTGTGTGAGAGAGCTTGAGCATTGTTGGAAGCTCGTTTGTTCTTATGTTTTGGATGAATTCCTCATGTTCTTGAATGGTCTTAAAGGCCTACTCAAGGTTAGGAGGTAGAGAAATGGTAGGAGGTGCCTGGGTCGAGGGCTCTGCTGCATGGGAGGCCACTGTTAGTTCTTTTGCCCTTAGTTCCTTTAATGAGTGAACAATCTGATTTTCCAGCTCTTCATCCCGGGCTTTCAAGGCTTCAAGTTCGTTGCGAAGAGCCTCCATCTGTGCTGGTAGGTTTGAGAGTTGAATGTTGAGTTGAGCTTTCTGTTCTGAGTTGAATACTTGTTGTATCATCAAATTGCTTTTAAGATGACAGTGTACTTCAGCGAACCTCATTTCCAGCAGCTCATCAAAATGCTTCTTCATTTTGATCAGTCTCTTGTGGAGACGTACCTCAGCATTGCTAATGAATTTTGTAGTAGCTCTTCTTTCATTGATGAAGACCTCTGCTAGTGTTGGAGTGTCTTCTTCTTCATCCTCATGCTGAATTTGGTTCTTAATTTCATTTGACGTTGTCGGCTGCTCAGGAGCTGTTTCTTGGTGGGGTTCCAAGTTGAGATCTATCATAGCAATCCCCTGCTGGATAGTAGCAACCAACAGTTTCTGGGGTGCCTTAGAGGATTCCCCACCTCCTTTAGTCTCCAACCTTGATTTCTCAAGAGTCTGTCTGAGTTGTTTATCACTAGAGGAGGAGGAGTGAACGGTTTGCTTACCTCTTGATCTTGGCAGTCCCTTGGGTGCGTTGTCACCATGATGATCATCATCATCATTATCATCATCACTTTCATCTTCTATGTGGGTTTTGGCAGTGAGATTCTTCTTCTTTAGTGTGTAGACTTGATTTATCTTCAGCATGTTGGTTGCATCTGCCATGTCTTCAGTGCCTATCCAATCCACCACAAAGTCTTCTTCTTCTATAAAGTGTGCGAAGTTTTCAACTTGAATGCGGCTCCTGGATAGTTTCCATGATCTCCAGGCCTTTACTCTTGTAAATTCAGCGTCCAATTGCTCTAGAGGTGTGATTTTGGGTGACTCTACTGCTTGTGATGGAGGGAGCTGCTCGTTGAGAGGAGCCACCTGCCCAGCTTCTTGGAGGGGCAGCTTGGATGAGTCCCCTGCTGGAAATGAGGCACCCAACTGCTCTAGTAAGAGAGCCACCTGCTCTTCTTGCTGTATTATCTGCTCTGTATCTTGGGGAGTCACCTGCTCTCTTTGTTGATTCATTCGTGGAATGAGTACAGATAAGGGTAGTTTAGAGCTATTACTTGCATTTGATGAGCTTGGTGAGTGCTCTGCTGTATCCTTGATGGCTAGGGGAGAGGAGGCAACATCATCTTCTTGTTGAATGATGGCAAGAGGAGAGGCCACTCCAGGGGAGGCCACTGCTTCTTCTTCTTGAATGGGTGCGAGATAAGAAGCCGCTTCTTCCATTTTGGCCTGTAGATTTCTTGTTGCTGTTCTTTGTTTCTTTGATTTGTCTTCTTGGCATCCTGATCTGATTCTCTTGGCAGTCTTTGTTTTGATCCTGTCAAGAGTGATTTGAAGGGGCTCGTTGGAGATGAAGGAGTCCTCTATTTTCTGAATTTGTGGAGCCCCTGCCTTCGAAGTTTGATAGAGAAATTTTCTCCATGTTGTTTCTTCCTTGATGGATCCGACAATTCCTTTCCTCTTGAGCAGTTCCCCTATCATAAACCCATATCCCAGTAGTGGTAGGGTACCATCTTCTCCCTTTCCTGTGTGTACTTTCTTTATGTATTTTAGGAGCTCATTGTGGACGTACCGTGACCAGTTGAATGGTACTCCTGAGATGATTGCTGTCAATGGTTTCGCTCTTTGTGCATTGACTTCATCCAGGGCTGTAGTTCTTGTGTCGACACACTTGTAGAGAATGTCTAGGAGAATAGAGTATTCTAGAACCATCATCTTCTTTTTGACTTTGAGTGTGTTTAGGTGTTGAGCCCTTGGGATGAAGACTGTTTCTTTAAAGTTGTCTTCATTGAGGTTGAGATCCTCTATAGTTGGAGCCTCTCCTCCCGGTAGAGAGAGCAGATTTCTGATGTCTTCTTCAGTTATTTCGACCTCGAATCCCATCACTACGGATTTCAGTGTCCCAGGAGTGGAGTTGGTGTAGTACTCTGCCACTACCTCGGGGTAGAAGCAGGGATATGCGTAGGTGGCCATCCTTAGCAGTCCGGTAGTCTCAAGTTTCCTGAGCAGTTCCCTCATTAGGTCTTTGTTGTCTGCTCTTTCAATGACTTTTGGAATGTTCAGGATGGATCCAGTAAAGATGGACTTGGCTATTTGGATGAGTGAGGCCATTACTGTGTATGTGGGAAAGGAAGGATTTGCGTTGGTGATGTACGAGAGAGAGCTTTTTAAGAGTGTTAATAGAGAGTTTGAGAGCTTTAGAATAGATAGAAAGAGATTGCAGAATGAAAAGTGTGAAGGGTTTGTACGGAGGGAGTATTTATAGGCTATCAGGAACTAGCCGTTGGAATATAGCCGTCGGAGAATACGGCGGGATTTTTCAGCATTTACTGCGTTCACACTGGTAGCAGAGGGCTAATTTTTGAGTAGGTTTCTGATGATTTTTGAGAGCAACCAGTACCTTCTTGGAATCCTCAATATGAGGTGATCAAGATGATATAAGTCATGAACTGAGATTCCAGGTATATTCGTCAGGAATTGAGCCAACTGCTGGCCTCATGCAGTTCCCTGCTGCAGAGGCAGTTACCTGCTGGCAGTTACCTGTGCGAAATATGGAGCCATCATTTTTCCTCCATTTCCTTCCCTTTCTAGCTATTTTCCTCCTTGTTGAGAGATTGTGTATATTCTTTCCTTTGTAGCAGTAGTAGTGGACTAGTGGTCAGTCGCCTGCTGAGCCTACTACTTGCTATGATGCAGTTAACTGCTGCGCCTGTTTTGTGAGTTTTGACTCCTTTTGATCTTGATATCCTGATAGTGACTTATTTGGACCTTGATGCTTCATTCCTTTGAGGTTTTTGAGTAGCCTACCCTTAGTAGGTGCCTACTCCAGAGTACTTCACAAAAATTCCCCCTCAGCGGGTGGCTAGGAATTCCCCCTTGATTATGGAATTATGTTCCCCCTGAGTGGGTGTAGGGTTATTCCTTTACTTGATCTAGATCATCAAGCATTCCAAGCTCCTGTCTTAGTTCATTGAATCTTGCTTCATTCAGTGGCTTGGTGAATATGTCAGCCAACTGCTTCTCAGTAGGAATGTACTCTAGCTTGATGGTCTTCTTTTCAACATGCTCTCGGATAAAGTGATGCATGATCTCTATGTGTTTGGTTCTTGAGTGAAATACTGGATTATGAGTGATAGCTATAGCACTTGTATTATCACACAAAATGCTGATTTCCTTTGTTTCTTCTCCATAATCCTTCAATTGTTGTTTCATCCATAGGATTTGAGCACAGCAACTGCCTGCAGCTATGTATTCAGCTTCAGCAGTGCTAGTAGCAATTGAATTTTGTTTCTTGCTGAACCAAGAGACAAGTCTTCCACCAATTAATTGACAAGTACCTGATGTACTTTTTCTATCAATTTTGCATCCGGCAAAGTCAGAGTCTGAATATCCATAGAGGTCAAAGCCTCCATTTGTTGGGTACCATAATCCAGAGTTAGGATTACCTTTTAGATACCTCAGAATTTTCTTTGCAGCCAGAAGATGGCTTTCCTTGGGCTTTGATTGAAACATTGCACATACACCAACTGAGTAGGATATATCTGGCCTACTTGTGGTGAGATATAGCAAGGAGCCAATTAGGCCTCTATAAAGTGTTGGATCAATATCTTTGCCATCTTCATCTTGACTTAGACCTTGGGAGGTGTTCATGGGAATTTTCACTGTAGATTTGTTCTCAACATTGAACTTTTTCATGAGATCTCTTGTATACTTGGCTTGGTTGATAAAGATACCATCTGGAGTCTGCTTTACTTGTAACCCCAGAAAATAATTCAACTCTCCCATCATGCTCATTTCAAACTTGCTTTGCATGAGAGTTAAAAATTTCTCGCATAGTGCTTGATTTGAACTTCCAAAAATTATGTCATCAACATAGATTTGAACAAGCAGTATGTGGGAGTCTTCTTCAATCTTGAATAGAGTCTTGTCTACTTTTCCTTTAGAGAATCCATTTTTCACTAAATATTCAGAGAGAGTGTCATACCATGCTCTTGGGGCTTGCTTGAGTCCATAAAGAGCTTTGTGCAATTTGTAGACTTGATCTTTCTCTCTATTGATTTCAAAGCCAGGGGGTTGCTCTACGTAGACCTGCTCTTCTAGTAGACCATTTAGGAAGGCACTTTTCACATCCATCTGATAGACTGTGAATTGCTTATGAGCAGCATAAGCCAAGAAGATTCTTATTGCCTCCAATCTGGCAACAGGTGCAAATGTCTCATCAAAATCTATACCTTCTTCTTGGCAGTAGCCTTTGGCTACCAGCCTTGCCTTGTTCTTGGTAATGGTGCCTTCCTCATCCATTTTGTTTCTGAATACCCATTTAGTTCCTATCACATGTTGATGATAGGGTCTGGACACAAGCTCCCATACATTATTCCTTTCAAACTGATTGAGTTCTTCTTGCGTGGCTTGTATCCAGTCAGAGTCAAGCAGGGCGTCTTGAACTTTCTTGGGTTCAATTTGAGAGATGAAGCATGTGAATAGTGCTTCTCTCTGAATTGCTGATCTGGTGCGAACCCCTGTATTGATATTTCCAATGATTTGGTGAGGAGGATGTTTGCTCAACCATCTAACATCAGATGTTGTTGTTTTAGATTTAACTTGTTGTTCATCATCCTCCTCTTCTTCCTCTTCATTATTATCTGGTAGAGTAGGAAGATTAGGAATGTCATGAGCGCTTGGAAGGTTGTCTTTTGGTGAGTCATCTGCTGGCAGTGGGTTGTCAGTTAAGTCAACTGCTGGCAGTTGGTGGCCATATGAGGTAACTGCTAGCAATCGGCGGCCTTTTGAATTAATTGCATTTTCATCCCTTTTAACATTTTTGTTTGGAAGGCAGCTTGGAGCCTTTTCAGTGTCCCTTGATTTTGATGACTCACCTTTTTCTTTTTCTTGAGCAGTGGGGTGGTTTTCAAATACCACATGGATTGATTCTTCTACCACCAGAGTCCTTTTGTTGAGAATTCGGAATGCCTTGCTAGTTATTGAGTAGCCCAGGAAGATCCCTTCATCAGATTTGGGATCAAATGGCTTGAGATAGTCTTTTCCATTGTTTAGGATAAATCATTTGGATCCAAACACATGGAAATGACTGATATTCGGCTTCCTTTCTTTCCATAGCTCATATGGTGTCTTCTTGTGAGTCTTATGAATAAGACTTCTATTTTGAGTGTAGCAAATAGTGTTGATTGCTTCTGCCCAAAATCTTTTGGGTAATCCAGCTGCTTCTAAGATTGTCCTTCCTGCTTCCTTGAGTGTACGGTTTCTTCTTTCAGCAACACCATTTTGTTGAGGTGTTCTTGCTGCTGAGGTTTGATGATGGATTCCATTTACTTCACAGTACTGAATTATGATTGAGTTGAGAAATTCAGTACCTCTATCTGACCTGATCTTCTGGATTGAGAGACTTTTCTCATTTTGAATTAGCCTCATCAATTCAGGCAGTTTCTTCTCTGTTTCATTCTTTTTCTTTAGAAATATGGTCCAAGTGTATCTAGAATAATCATCAACTACAACCAGGGTGTACTTTCTACCACTTAAGCTTGTTGGTTCAACTGGTCCAAACAAGTCAAGGTGCAGAAGGCTTAAGGGCCTTGTTGATGATTCAACTTCTTTTGATTTGAATGATACCTTGGTTTGTTTCCCTTTTTGACAAGCATCACGGAGGTGGTCCTTTTTGAAGTTGATTTCAGGCAGTCCCTTCACCAAACCTTTTCTGGACAGTTTGTTGATTGTTTTGAAGTTCAGATGGCTTAATTTGTTGTGCCATTCCCAACTTAATTTTGAATCTGCCTTTGTTATTAGGCAGATTCCTTCCTTTGCTGAATCCCAATCAACAATATACATGTCCTTCTTCCTTCTACCAGTGAGCACAAGTTTGTCATTTTTGACATCTCTGATCAAGCAGATGTCTTTGGAGAATGTAATGTTGTAGCCATTGTCACAGAGCTGGCTTGTGCTTATGAGATTGAACTTTAAACCCTTAACATATGATATGTTTTGGATTGTAAGTCCATTAATTGATAGATCTCCTGCTCCTTTGGTTTCTCCTTATTTTTCCACATTCCCAAATGTCACTTTGGGTCCTTCCCTTGCTGTATAGTTTGACAGGAGCCGCCTGCTCCCTGTCATGTGCCTAGAGCAGCCTGAATCTATGTACCATGGTTGTGTTTCAGCTGCTCCGGCACCTTCCTGTATAAATTAATGTTGAGAAGTAGCCCACATGTTAGTGGGCGACTTCCCTTGTACAAGTTTAGGCATCCATGCCCATCTAGAACCATTGAGTTCTAAGTAGATTGGTGTAACACCCCGGGGCCCGACACGGACCCGAGGTAGTTACTCTAGACCTCTAGTACTGTCCCCACAAACCACCACGAGCCTTTACCGCGCACTTTGTCCTCACTCATGCGCGCCCTGAGAAACTTCCCAGGGGGTCACCCATCCCAAGACTACTCCCGTGCAAGCACGCTTAACTTTGGAGTTCTTGGGTGTGAGCTCCCTTAAAAGGAGATGCACCTCTGTTGGTATGAGTAGTACTATTAATCCTCTTATATTAATCTCGGGTATTACAATCACCCCCACTTAGGATCGCAACGTCCTCGTTGCGCCCTTAACAATCTCAATCAAACCCCAGAATCTTGCCCCGCTAAATGCCCGCCCGATATCTAACGGGTCAGTACACTGTCGCAGGGTTGCTCTGATACCACCTGTAACACCCCGGGGCCCCACACGGACCCGAGGTAGTTACTCTAGACCTCTAGTACTGTCCCCACAAATCACCACGAACCTTTACCGCGCACTTTGTCCTCACTCATGCGCGCCCTGAGAAACTTCCCAGGGGGTCACCCATCCCAAGACTACTCCCGTGCAAGCACGCTTAACTTTGGAGTTCTTGGGTGATGAGCTCCCTTAAAAGGAGATGCACCTCTGTTGGTATGAGTAGTACTATTAATCCTCTTATATTAATCTCGGGTATTACAATTGGTCTGTAGCCATTTGAGGTGTTGTAATCAAAAGGGATGGCTATATACTTGTTAATTCTTTTCCTCCTTGAGGTGAGAAATAGATTATTTATTTGAGGAGTCTGCTTGGAATTTTTGCTGTGGTTGGTCTTATTGATTGGTTGCCAACAGGTTCTTGGGTTTAGATGGTGAGGAGATGTTGATTTATACATGTGTTTGGATTTTGGTTTGAGAGCAGGTTGGTTCCTTCTTTTGGGAACATTTTGGGGATGAGGTTTTTGGTAAGTGAGCTTTCTTGTGTATGAAGTATTACTTGTAGATGCACTGTTTTGAGTGAGTCTGGTGGGGGATGAGTAACCAAGACCTCTTTTCTTCCTATTTGGAGTAACTCCAGCAGTAGGGTGAGAGTTTCTACTATTTGTGCTGGAGTTTCTCAGCTCTTTGTTCTCCTTTTCTAAGACATCATTTTTCCTTAAGGCATCTAGTAATTTAGAATGAATTGCCTTAATGTCTTGTTTTAGTCTATCATTTTCAGCATTTAAGAGAACATGGTGATTCTGGACTTTCTGGAAATCTTGTAATAAAGATTCTAGTGTTATGTTGTTTGGTCCAGAATCATTAGAGCTATAGGAGGAGCAGGATGTTACCTCGACATCGTTGTAGTGGTCTTTGGCCATTAAGCATTTATGAGAGCTGCTTGCATTATTTTCACTTAAACTGGCGGAAGATTCACTGAGCCACCTGCTGCTCTCTGCAGTGAGACAACTGCTGTCATTTTCACCCACCTGCCAGGATCCCAGGCATAGAAGTGCTTCCTCTGAGCTCTCACATGAAGAGCTTTCATCACTTGAGCTGCTTTCATCTTCAGATTGGGTTTCCTCCTTTTTCTTTTCACTAACAAAGGCTTGTCGTTTGCCTTTGTAGTCCTTCTTGTAACCAGCTTTGTAACCAGTCCCCTGCTGCCCTTGAAATTTCTGGGCTAATGGCAGAGGACACTCATTCTTGTAATGTCCTGGTTGTCTACAGTTGTAGCACAGAACAATTTCCTCGCTGGTTTGAGGTCTCCCTTGTTTCCTGGGTGGCAGATTGTATGGTCTTTTTGGAGCAGTCCCCTCCTTCTTCATGAACCTTTTAAACTTCCTTACAAACATGGCAAACTGGTCGTCGGTAAGGAGGTTGTTGAGGGATTTCTCACTGGATCTTGAAGGGCCAGGCTCAGACACTAGAGCTAGTGTCTTGGATTCATCTTCCTTTTCTTCTTTTATTTCCTTCATCTCAAATTCATAGGCTTTGAGATCACTGAAGAGCTTATCAGTTGATAAGATTCTTAGATCTCTGCTATCTCTCATAACAGTCACCTTCATGTCCCATTTAGAGGGCATGTCTCTCAAGACTTTAAGGGAAATCTCTTTTTGAGGTAGATCTTTCCCTAGGTCTGAGACCTCTGCTGTGATCTTTAGGAACCTAGTTTCCATCTCTTGGATGGACTCATTTTGCAGCATTTTGAAGTCCTCAAATTTCTTGAGGGCCATGGTAAGTTTGTTGTCCTTCTCCTGTTCATCACCAGCTCCAATTTTTGTGAGCTCATCCCAAACGTCCTTTGTTGTTTCACATTTCTCGATTCTGGGAAATATGGATTCATCAACAGATTTGAAAAGAATGTCCCTGGCAATGTTATCAAGGTTGTTCCTCTTTCTGTCCTCGGTTGTCCATTCTAGTTTGGGCTTGAGAATGTACACATCCTCTTGGTCATCAGTTTTGGATGTGCTGACCTTCATTATTCTGATAGGTCCGGTAGTGATTACTTCCAGCATTTCATCATGTAAGGCACTGAGATGTGCCTTCATCCTGATTCTCCAATCATCAAATTTGTTTAGGTTGAATAGGAGGTTTTTAGCTAGTTGTCTGTCCATCGTTTAGAAAGTGTTTGGGAGAGGGAAGTGACTTTGGATCTTTAGTTCAAACTAGTCAGAAACTGACTCTAGGAACACTCTGCTCTGATACCACTTGATGGTCCCGGATAGGGTAAAAGTCTAGAGGGGGGTGAATAGACTTTTAAATCTTTTCGATCCTTACAAATATTTCCCTCTAGAGGAGTTGATCTATAATCTTTTGGGAGATTAATAGATGCACAGCGGAAGTCTTTACCCTTTATATAATGAATGTTTTAATCACTTTCTGATCTGGGGAAGATTGGACTTAGATGGCTAGCAGTTGGCTTGGCAGTTGGCTTAGCAGTTGGCTAGGTAGCAGGGAACTGCTGAGGCAACTGCTCAGATTTGGATCTGACTTTCAGGAATTGAACGTACGTTTTGACGATGATATTTATGGCTGGTGAAACTGAGATGGTCACAGGAAGTGACTTTTATGTAAGCAGAGGGCTCAGCAGTTGGGTGGTCTCAGGGAACTGCTGAGGCACCTGCAATACTTAGAGGGTAAATTACTGGGATATGATAGAGCAGACCTTTTAGAGATGGTGAGATGCTTCTCAGGTGTGAAAATGGTCTCAAAGAAAGCAAGTGATTAAGCAGTAGGATAAGCAGTTGGGTCAGTTAAGACAACTGCTTAAGATTCTGCTGGCAAACTTCAATCCTTTTTGTGAGAAGTGCTAAGTGTGTGCTTTGTTTACTGAATGTAAATCAACACACAGTATATCCTGGTTCAGAGGTGGTGTAATCCTCCTACGTCCAGTCCCACCCTCTTTCAGATGGATTTCACTAAAGTATTAAGCCCAATACACTTAGTGCCAATCTAGCCTTTACAACACTTAGGCCTAGATTGAAGGTTTTTCACAGTGAGTATAGCACCACTCAAAGTTACTCAGTCCTTAGACTTTTCTCTAATGACCCAGTGGGGATCAAAAGGTACTCTATCTATCTACTTACACGTGTAGGATCCGAACAACTGTTCTCCTAAGTGTTTACAACAATATGTGATTTGTTTCAAGAAAGTTCCAACCTCCAACTAGGAACTAAACTTCTATAATATGGCAATGAAAAGCTTTGTAAACTGGAAGTTTAGTGAAGCATAAGTCCAAGCAGAGAGTAAAGTTTAGAATAGCACTTTCTCTTTTGCTAGATCTTTCGTAAATGCTCTTGATAGAAATTGTCTCTTTGGATACTCAAATGCTTGATTAGAAACTTTCGTTTCAGCCTCTATTTATAGGCTTTTTGGCTGATCAATCTTATCCGTTGGTTAGGATAAATTGATTTCTGCCGTTGATCTTCTGGCGAGGACGAATTGTGCATTCGTCTTTTTGTGCTGGAGCATTTATTGCGGCTGATCTCTTTGTCTTGCATTATTCAGCCGCTGAAGCATCTTCCAAGTGTGCGTCTCAGCTGTAGACCCTACTTGATCCGGTATTTAATACCGGTCAAATTTTTGTCTCCAATCGTATACATGCATTGTATATTTATTTACGAACTAGGTCTCGTTTAGTGACATTTTGATTTCTGTGGTCTAATAAAATATACCGGTAGGATATAGATATCCTATTAAGGTAAATAAAATTACCTTATTGCATTTTTACTTTTTCCGGTAACATTTTATTAGTCATAAAAATTGTACATTAATTTTGTCACATAATGCAAATAAAATTGAGACACAATGTACACGTGTTATGTATAGTGGCATCATCAAAATCTTTATCAAACTTGGGTACTAACAGATTCTTATGGCAATACTTCTAATCCCGGGTGGAGAGATCACCCCAATTTGAGATATTGGAATCCGCAAGGAAACCCACAACAAAATAACCCTCAACAAAATCAATTTCAACAAAAACAACCATACTCTAAACCCCAAGGCCAAGGCTCAAATATGTCCACCGAGGACATGATCCGAGCACTCACCACTAATGTCTCAACCATGCAACAAAACATGGTTCAATTTCAACATGAGAAAAAATCTAGCATACAAAACCTTGAGAACCAAATGAGCCAAATCTCAAGTGCGGTGAGTAGGCTCGAAGCCAAGGATTCGGGAAAGCTTCCATCGCAAACAGAGCCAAATCCTAGGCAACAAGCCCATGCGGTCATATTGAGGAGTGGCAAGGAGTTGGTTATTGCCAAAGAAAAAGAAAAGAGCCACATTGGCGAAGAAGAGGAAGAAGAGGAGGTTGTAGAAAAAGCTCAACCGGAGGAGGATAAAACTCAAACCTCAACTCCAACGCTGGTCATCCCTGAAATAGAAACACCTTTTCCCGAGGCTCTGAGGGAAACAAGAAGGGTGGAGAAGGATAAGGACATATATGAGACATTCTCCAAATGTGAGGTAAATATTCCTCTCCTTAACTTGATAAAGGGTGTTCCTAGATTTGCAAATTTTTTTAAAGAGCTATGTACAATAAAAAGGAAACATAGACTCAATGGAAAACAAAAAGTCCAAGTTAGTGAACGTGTTTCAGCGGTCTTTCAAAAGAAACTCCCGAAAAATACAATGATCCGGGCATGTTCACTATACCTTGTAAGTTGGGAGGTACTACGTTTTCAAAGGCCATGCTAGATTTAGGAGCGTCAATTAATGTCATTCCTTGCTGTTTATTCAAATCACTTGAGCTTGGCCCTCTAAATGAAACCGGAGTAGTCATTCAACTTGCGCATAGATCAAATGCTTATCCTAAAGGTATTGTCGAAGACGTACTAGTTATGGTTGATAATTTGATCTTTCCCGCTGACTTTTATGTTTTGGAAATGGAGAATGATACAAATGTGGTTCCTATCCTTTTAGGAAGGCCATTTTTAAAAACCGCTAGAGCAAAAATTGATGTTTTTAGCGGATCTTTATCAATGGAATTTGATGGAGATAAGGTTGAATTCAACATTTATGACTCCGTGGAATACCCAAATGAAGATCATTCTTTATTTGCCATTGATATATATTATTGATCCTCTTGTACAAAACACTTTTGAAATAAATGGAGAGGATGAATTGTTGAGCGTGATTGAGAATGATTTCGGGGAAAACTCTCTAGAACTTGCCTTGACTCCCAACATACAAGCCCTAATGGTGGAGTTGGATAACCATTTCCAACTTCCACTTATGCCACCGGGGTCAAGAGCATTTCCACTAACCATCCCCGAAGAAAAGCCTTTGCCCTCTATTTTGCAGGCCCCCGAAGTTGAAATGAAGCAACTCCCAAAACATTTGAAATATGTGTTCTTGGGAGAAAAAGAGACCTTGCCGGTTATAATCTCCAACAAATTGACCCAAGAGCAAGAAGGAAAGCTGGTTGTGGTGCTCAAAGAGCATAAACTTGCAATTGGATGGACTATAGCCGACATCAAGGGCATTAGTCCATCTACTTGCATGCACCGCATCTTGATGGAGGACGAAGCAAAGCTGGTGAGGCAACCCCAAAGAAGATTGAACCCACCTATGATGGAGGTGGTAAAAAAGGAGGTCATCAAGCTACTACAAATGGGGATCATCTTCCCCATTTCCAATTCAAAATGGGTTAGTCCAATCCAAGTTGTTCCTAAGAAGACCGGAGTCACGGTGGTGGAGAACAAGCATGGAGAACTTATGCCTACCCAAATTCAAAATGGGTGGAGGGTGTGCATAGATTACCGTAGACTCAATGCGGTGACTAGAAATGATTTCTTTCATTTACCCTTCATTGATCAAATGCTTGAGAGACTTGCCAGGCATGAGTTCTATTGTTTCCTTGATGGCTACTCCGGGTACTTTCAAGTACCCATAGCCCCCGAAGATCAGGAGAAGACCACTTTCACTTGTCCATTTGGCACCTTTGCGTATCGACGCATGCCATTCGGACTATGCAATGCCCCGGCCACCTTCCAAAGATGCATGATGAGCATATTCTCTGAATATGTTGAGCTATTTATGGAAATTTTCATGATTGATTTTACAATCCATGGAGACTCATTTGATTCATGCCTATACCATATATCTCTTGTATTAAAAAGTTGCTTAGAATCAAACCTTGTTCTGAACTCTGAAAAATGCCACTTCATGGTGGAAGAAGGAATTGTTCTAGGTCATGTCATCTCATCAAAGGGGATAGAGGTAGACAAGGCCAAAGTTGAAGTCATCCAATCACTCCCTTATCCTACCACCGTTAGGGAGATACGATCATTCCTTGGACATGCAGGTTTCTATCGAAGATTCATCAAGGATTTCTCAAAGATCGCATCTCCTTTGTGCACACTTTTTCAAAAGGAGGTGGAATTCATCTTTTCCGAGGAATGCAAAAAGGCCTTCAGAACGTTGAAGGAAAAGCTAGTAACCGCACCTATCATTCAAGCACCCGATTGGTCTCTTCCTTTTGAGATCATGTGTGACGCCAGCGATTATGCGGTAGGGGCCGTCTTGGGCCAAAAGGTTGGAAGGGCTTCTCATGTTATCTACTATGCATCCACCACCCTCAATGATGCCCAGCGCAACTACGCCACCACCGAGAAAGAAATGTTGGCCGTCGTCTATGCACTTGAAAAATTCAGGTCATACTTACTTGGAACCAAGGTGATAATTTACACCGATCATGCGGCTCTTAGGTTCTTAATGACAAAAAAGGAGGCCAAACCAAGGTTGATACGGTGGATACTTCTTTTGAGCGAGTTCGACGTGGAGATCAAAGACAAGAAGGGCATGGAGAACTTGGTAGCCGACCACTGGAGCCATTTAGTTCTTGATGAGGGGAACGATCACATCAAAGATGATATCCGAGTGGAATTTCCCGATGAGACCCTTTTCTCTCTAAAGGAAATTTGCCCTTGGTATGCACATATTGTTAATTTCCTTGTTCTAAACAGGTTCCCGCCAAGCTTCTCTAAATCTCAAAAAGAGAAACTCCAACACGATGCAAAACAATACGTGTGGGATGAACCATACTTATGGAAACATTGCAAGGATCAAGTAATTCGAAGATGCATTCCTGAAACAGAGATAGCATCCATCCACTCATTTTGCCACTCACATGCATGCGGTGGTCATTTTGGAGGAAAAAGATCAATGAAGGTGCTAGAATGCGGTTTTTGGTGGCCGAGCATATTTCGAGATGCCCATGTCTTTTGTCGATCTTGTGACAATTGCCAACGCATGGGCAACATCTCTCGAAAACATGAAATGCCACAAGTTCCTATGCTCTACGTTGAAATCTTTGATGTGTGGGGAATAGATTTCATGGGACCTTTTCCTAATTCCCATGGAAATCTATATATTCTCTTGGCGGTGGACTACGTGTCAAATGGGTGGAAGCAAAAGCCACCAAGACCGATGATGCCAAAGTAGTGACGGACTTCCTCAAAACCCACATTTTTTCAAGGTTTGGAGTTCCACGAGTTTTAATAAGCGACAGGGGTACTCACTTCTACAACAAAACTGTGAGTGCCTTGTTGAAGAAGTATGGTGTCACTCATAAACTCTCCACCGCCTACCACCCACAAACAAACGGGCAAGCTGAAGTCTCAAACAGGGAGCTGAAGTCTATACTCCAAAAGACAGTGAATCCTAACCGAAAAGATTGGAGTCTTTGCAAGGATGATGCCTTATGGGCATATAGAACCACTTTCAAGACCCCAATTGGAATGTCACCCTATAGACTTGTATTCGGGAAAGCATGTCATCTCCCAGTCGAACTCGAACATAAGTCTTATTGGGCGGTAAAAACATTCAATCTTGGCATGGAGCAAGCGGGGAGACAAAGGAAGCTACAACTCCAAGAGCTAGAGGAGCTTCGACTAGAGTCCTATGAGAACACCGCCATCTACAAAGAGAAGACGAAGGTATGGCATGACAAAATGATAACAAGAAAGGATTTCAAAATTAGAGACAAAGTCCTTCTTTTTAGATCACGCCTTCGTCTTTTCCCCGGTAAGTTAAGATCAAGGTGGGAAGGACCATTTGAGGTTGTCAAGGTCTACTCACATGGAGCGGTTGAGATCAAAAGCCTTGACACCGATAAAATCTTCAAGGTTAACGGGCATCAACTCAAACCGTTCCTTGAAGGTTTCCAAAAAGAAAGCGCTGAATGCATGGATCTCTTCGATCCAATCTATAAAGGATGAACACTACCATGACGTCATGCAGCGACGTTAAATAAGGTGCTTCTTGGGAGGCAACCCAAGCCAAGGTACACATTTTTTATCTTTTCTTTTCTTTTTAATTTTTGTTTTGGAATTTCAACTTTGAGAAAATGGGGAAAACTCAAAAAAAAAAAAGAGATCCAGGGCATGATACCCGATTAGGCAACACTCTCTACCCGGTCTGGTATAGGCAAAAAGTGAAATAGGCCTGGATCGGGTAACCCATACTCGATCGGCTCAGGGGTTCAAAACAATAATGTACCCGATCGGGTACCACTATCCACCCGGTCGGGTATTGTTCAAAAAATTCAAAAAAAAAATCTCGTAGCAACTTACCCGATCGAGTACCCGGCCTATTCGATCGAGTATCAACCCGTGGGCTGAATTTAATAAAACAAACACATACCCGATCGGGTGTACACATGTACCCGGTCGGATGTATTTTGAAAAAGGATAATTTAGTTCGTGAAAAAGTACCCGATCGGGTACATCCATACACCCGGTCGGGTAAATTAATTTTTTTTCTGGGAATTAGTTCGCATCAAATCGCCCGATCGAGTATACCCCAACTCGATCGGGTAGGATCCCGGATTTTGAAGAAATACACGCATACCCGATCGGGTATGTCAGGCCACCCGATCGGGTACACCAACTTTTAACCCAAATCAGACCCCAAAATCGGCCACTTCATCTTCTCCAACTTCCCAAATACGAAACCCCTCTCCCAAACCCAACATTTTCGAACCTTCTTTCTTCAATTACTCCCTCATCTCTCACCCAAATCACCTCATACAACAACCAAAATATTCCCCTCACTCTCCTCTACAACCTCATACCCACAAAACCATCTCTCTCTCCATATACCACAAAACCCGAAACCCTACCCATCTCACCCCTTCTCCGAAAATCAAGCTTCAACAAGCACACCAATGGCACCCAAAAGAGACAGGGCTGAGAGTTCAACTGCAAGGGGACCAATTCCCGGATTTGAGGACGTCCGGTTCGGCCAGGGGAATCAAAGGCAACGGTTCTTGGCTCAAATAAAAAGGCAAGTAATCCCCTCCAAATTTCTATGTCATGATGCTCTCAATGTTTTAGGCCTGTTGAAAAAATGCGCAATTTGTTTCATGAGTCGGATATGAACTTGATTTTTGATATGAAGTATAATTGTAATGAGAGGGTGATATATGAATTCTTGAGCTCGGCTAAGTTTGTTGAACGTGAGGAAGGGGAAGAGTTCAATAACGAAACACTCACATTTCGTTTATTCAACAATGAATACACAATAACGAGACGTGAGTTTGCCCAACATTTTGGCATCCCCGTGGCCCATGAGAGGAGAATACCGGAAAATACAATCGATGGCCACACTTTATGGGCTAAAATGACCGGAGAATTGAATGTGAGCGCGTCTAAACTTTTTCCTATTCTCCGAATTTTCCTAAAGTTTTTGGCCAATTGTTTGCTCGGTCGCCCTAACAACCACCACACCCGGATGGGGGACGTGGCCATCCTCACCCTAGCCCTCTTTCAAATACCCATGCCATTCATGCTTTGCAACCTAATGTGGGATCATTTGGAGAAAACTTGCAACAAAACGGGTAATATTGTTGTCGGGGGGGTCATTATGCATTTGGCCTCCAAATTCGGCTATGTGGATAATGAACCAATAGCCGATCATTGTTTGATGAATTTGAATTGGCTTGGAAACGCGGGGTGCATCTCCTTCGCCCACAAAGACTACAACGGGAGAAACCACTACAAGTGTCATATCCTACCCAAACCAACCATCTACTTCCCCATCCCCTCCAAAGAAATACCTAAACTTAGGTATAAAAGGGCAAGTTTTGAAATCACGCATTACCTACTTCCTAATGCCATACCACCACATTTTCAAGCCCAAGCCGAACAACCCGAACAAATTGAGCATCATGAAGCCCAGGGAAATGCCCAATATGATATTCCCGACCCCCCTCAAAACCCACCACCACAAGACATCCCCAATCCTCCTTACAACCCTCCTACAACCGACTATTTCCAACAACTCTTGGAGGGCCAACAAGCACTACTTGCCGGGTTCAACACAATGAACCTCAACTACACAAACATGGGTGAACAACTTGCTCAAGTCTGAGAGGAGCAACGGACGGGCTTCCAAAGAATGGAAGAGCTATGACAAGCTGACCTCCACCGCTATGAAGAGGACTATTGTAGGGCTTATGGTCCTATGTACACATATATAGCCCATCACGGAAATTTCTCATCTATGACTTCACCACCACCGGCACCTTCTTGGTATAACCCCTCCGATTGGGGAAATTTTGGTGGCTCTAGTTCCGGCGGTGGAGGATACAACGGTGGGGACACTACTATGGGAGATGGTGATGATATACATGGGAGCGCCTTTGGAGGTGGCTATTATGGCGGAGAGGGCGGGCACTAGGGATAGTGCCATGATTCAAGTGTGGGGGAGGGAAATTCATATCTTGGTATGTACACTCCCTTTGTTTTTTTTTCTTATTACCTTACGCTAAGCATTACTTTCTTGTACTAGTTGTATACACACAAAAAAAGAAATGAAATGATAGTTAGGTTGAAAACCCCCAAAACAATGGGCAATCTAAGCAAGAAGGACTTACAAAAATAATGAGCGAGTGGTGAGAAAAGGAAAAGAAAAGAGATGCTAGGATGAAAACCTGAAAAGGCTCCTAGGCAAAAAGAGAGATATGAGAGAAATTTGTTTTTGCAGGACATCATCTATTGAAGAAAAGAAGAAGAAGAAAAGGAGAAGAGGAAAAGAAGAAGTAAGGAGCATAGAAGACCCTTAAACCCAAGGAAATGTTGTTCTGTAAACTCATTTACAATACTTGGTGGTCTTAGTTTCTTATTTCTTACTATCTTTGAACTTATGATCTTTTGATGAAGATTGTATAAACATTTGGTTTTACTCGAGGTCGAGTAAAGAAACTAAGTGTGGGGGAGTTGACATTCATGTAATTTCCATGTTTACATTTATGTTTTTAATTAGTTTAGATTGATTGTTACCTTGGAAATTACACACTTTTGGTGTAATAGTTTAATTTGTAAAACTGTTTGTACTTTGTTTAGATTAGGTTTATACTGAGCTCAAACAGGTCCAAGATCACTCTAGGGACCATTGGTGAACATCACAAATGGAAGGAAGGTGCAAAAATCTCAAGACAAATTGAAGAGTGATTTTTTGGTGTTGTACCCGGTCGGGTATGACCTATACCCGATCGGGTACCTTGTTGAAAAATCAAATCGGATCGGATCCGGGACAAGGCAACATGTAGGAAAATATTTGATCACGTTCGAGTGTAATACCCGATCGGGTGACCGACATACCCGATCGGGTATGCCCAACTTTTCGAGCTTCCGGGAAGCCACTGAAGGTACCCGATCGGGTGCCCTTGATGCCCGATCGGGTACACACCCCTGCATGCTCCAAAAGCCTATAAATACCCCCCTTTCCTTCCCACAAAAATCACCAATTCACATATACTTCTTAGCTCAGTTTAGACAAGCTCTTTTTTTATATTTTCTTCATGTTTAGTCTCCAAATGAGGAGCTAAACTCTTCCATCTTGGTTTTGCTACTTTGAAGCTTTATGAATTTGTAAGTTGTGAGTTATTTTCTTTAATCTTCTTCCTTGAATATTAATTATTTCCTATTCATATTCCATATTAATATTTTGAGCATTACTTAAAGGATCAACTAGTGTTGTTTCATATATTAATTATTACTAGAATCAATCGATTAATACGCTTGTTATTAAGTCGGTTCTTTCAACGGTAGTAAAACTTGGATTATTAATGCATGCGTCTCATGGTTAATAATCTAAGGGGAATTAATTATATTGATTAAACCAATAAACCGCTTGTGTTGAGGTTATCAATCTCAATCGTTTTCATCTTATGTTTATTGCTACTATCGGGCTAATATACGACGCTTGTTCTATATTAACTCGGTAGTAAGTTTTATTAATGAACGTGTCTCGTTATTAATAACTACCCTTGATGAACTGGATATACTCCTTGATTGAGTATTCGAGAGGAAGATAGTTAAAGATATAACCGGGATCGACGAACATTTCATTAAGTGGATAAAAGCAAAACCAAGTCCTCATCTCTATAAATTAAACTCATATAAGTCGTTCATCTTTGTGTTAATTAAATTAAATCAAATCAAACTTAAAACCCCCCTTGATAGAGTATATATCTAGAGAGAAGTGAGAGCTAGAGAGAGAAGTGCAAGTAAGTGCTTCAATGGAATGGTTTTGTAACCCCTACAACTACTCACAGAGGTAATATTTATAGGGAAAATACGGGCTGGGCTCCCAAGCCTTGGGCTTGGGAGGCCCATTTACAACTAGTCCGCTATTGGGCCGAATACAATGTGTGTAGAAATGATTAAGTGTAAAATCTAGTTCTGTGAGGCTTCCGTGGCCGATGGGGGTCTGGCCGACGAGGGCACGGCCGATGAGGGCACGGCCGACGGGGGCACCCAAGTTCTCTGGCTTTAGGATCATATTCTGAGTTGGCCCTTCTTCGGCCGACGAGGGTCCTTTGGCCGACGAGGGCACCACTTGATGGCTTGTACTTTCTTTGTTCTTCTGAGTATGTGGGTCCTGGGGCCTAGACCCATATACTCCATCAGGAGTCCCCCACTCTCTAAGCTGAGATGTAGACGAAGTGAAGGAGAGTAGATTTCTGTGCTTGATGCTCTTGGCCGATGCGGGACCACGTTGGCCGTTCTCTGTCGTGGCGTTGGTGGCCCTATTCTGAGTTTGGCCGTTACCTGCCCCTTGATGTGGACGGGGAAGGCTGTTATTCCTTCGGTGTGCTTGTTTGTGGACGATGAATGTTCTGGCATGAGTGGCCGATGAAGGTAGTGTCTATCCTTTCTTGATCGTTGATGGTTGAACTTTCCTTTTGGGCTGATGAGGCCATTGGGGTTGCGTCTTGTTTTGAGGACAACGGGCGTCCATTGTTTTGGATGGCCGGTGAGGGTGCTGTGCACTCCTTTCGGTCGTTGTTGATGACACCATGTGCCTTTGGCCGACAAGGCGCCATATTGCCCAAGGTTTTGGGGACGATATCATAGTCTGGCCGGAGATGGAGTTATGAGGACCTTGGAGCCGTTGTGGTACATGGACGATGTGGCCGCGCTTGTAGTCGCGATTGTGTACTTTGTGCATTTTTGTTTCACATTTTGCTTGCCATTCTTGAGGCCGGTGTAGTCCCTCAGTCCCCCACTGCTTCAGGCCGAAGAGTGAGTGAGGGGTGAAGGAGTAGCTTGAAAACTAGGCCGAAGCGGGATCCCCATACTGCCCTTGGATCCAACCCTTTGGCAATTTCCTGACCAAGGTAACCCTGTGGGAGAACCCTTGGACGCAGGTCGCTTTCAAAGGGTTATCATCAAGGGTTTAGTGCGAGGGCCTAATGGCCGTTGGCTTCCTTTCCCTTTGGGTGTTGTGGCCGTTGTAAGGCCTTTCTTTACATAATATGCATGGCCACTTAAATGGCCGATACGGATGCAACGCGGGTAGCCGTTGATTGTGTTGGCCGTCGTGGGTGCTATTTTCCCTTCCTTGCTCCGTAGAGCCTGCTTTTCTGGTGGGCCGCTGATCTGTGGAGGGGGCTTGGCCCATTGACAAAGTGGTGGCATCCCATTGGTGGCCGTTGGTGTGGCCACTAGGGTGATGCCACGTGTAGTTACCGTTGGGAGGGGAGGCTATAAATACCCTACCCATTCCGAAGGAAGCCTTCATTTGCATCCTGAGCAAACGAAGTGCTGCCCAAAACTCTAGAGAGATAAAGCCTTTGCGAGTGTTCTTCACCTCCTTCAAAACTTCAAGGTCAGTTCCTTAATCTGTTCTTCGATCTCTTGCATATTTTGCTCCCTCTAGGCTTTGATCCAGTGTTAGTCACAAAAACACCTTAGATCTAAAGTAGATCCCCTTAGTGCCTTAGGAGTTGTTAAGATGAAAACCCTGAACGAGGAGTATTACCCGTATGACGACGAGCCCTCCGTCAAGTCTCTTGACTACGACGTGATCGAAAAGGTGCACTATGCGACACTGGACTCCCAATTGGGCCGATGTGGCATCTTGTCCGATGGGTCCAGCTTCTAACGATTAGGCTGAAGAGTAGCAAGTTGGCAGGGTCTCACTTGATGTATTCCAGCTCTCAATGAAAGCACCAAATGATAGAGTATTTATTCTAGAGAAAAGGGAGAGCTAGAGAGATAAAGTGATATATATAATGAATTTCCAACCCTCTACAACCTCTCCCAAGGGGAGTATTTATAGGAAAAAGCGGGTTGGGCTCCCAAGTCTTGGGTTTGGGAGGCCCATTACAATATAGAGCCTCTACTGGGCTGATTACATTAGAAGTCTAGTTCTATAAGTTCCTTCTGGCCGACGTAGACGCTCAGCCGACGGAGACATGGCCGATGGAGATGCTCGGCCGATGGAGACACGGCCGACGGAGACGCTCGGCCGACGGAGGACAAGTCTTCTCCTTGGCTTTTGGAGCGTATTCCGGGTTGACTCTTCTTCAGCCGATGGGGCGCCATCTGGCCGACGGAGGGCCCACTGGATGACAGTTGTGCTCCTCTTAGTCTTCTGAGTATGTGGGTCATGGGGTCTGGACCCATATACTCCATCAACTGTATATTAATTCCAACTAGTATTTCCTGTATGCAGTAACTGATATTAAAGCACTTACTATATTATTTTTTTGTAGGGTCTCAGCAATGTCATCCAAACATTACTCTTGCATTGTGAGCATAGAAATTACGCAAGGCACATACATGCTATCTGGAGCAAGAATCACAAAGGGAAATATATGAAACAGCTCTTCTGGATGTGTGCTAAGGCCACATGTCAAGCACAAATTCAAGAGTGGCTTCAAGAGCTTCAGAAAAAGGATCTTGTAGCAAAACAAGACCTGGAAAATATCCTTTGAAAAACTTCTAAAAAGCGTTAATTAGAACTTCAGTGAAATGTGATCTAGTTGACAATAACATGTCTGAATCTTTCAACCGCACACTGGTGGGTTGTAGGAGCAAACCAATCATACCCATGCTAGAAGATATAAAGATTCAAATGATGCAATGAATTGCTAAGAAGAGGGAGCTAGCTGCAAAATGGAAAGGTAGAGTCTACCCTAATGTAAAGAAAATTCTTAATGCAAACATAATGCAAAGTGCAAAATGGAGGGTTGTTTTTAATGAAGATGATGGCTTTGAGGTGAAGAAGGGGAAATATCAATACAAGGTGAAGCTTGAGGGAGGCATCTGCTCTTGCAGATCGTGGGAGTTGACTGAATTCCATGTCAACATGCTATTTTTGCAATGTTTGACCGGGGAAAGGATCCAAAAGTTTATATTGATAATTGTTACTCAATTGCAGCATTCCAAAGAACTTATTCCTACACTTTGGAACCAATAAATGGAAAAATGGCTTGGCCTATAGTGGAAGGAGAAAAATACACCCCCTGCACACAAAAAATGACTGACAACCCTAAGAAAAAGAGAGTGCGGGAGGAAACTGAGCCTGCAGCAGGGAAGCTGTCCAGAAAGGGAAGGGTTATGAGATGTTCCCTTTGCAAGCAAAAGCGGCATAGTAGAAACATATGTCCAACTGTTGCACCAGGAACACACTAAACAGTTAGGGGTGGAAGGGGTGCAAAAGGTGGAAGAGCTGGACGAGGTTGAAGAGGAGTTGCTAGAGGTGGAGGAGGAGCTTCTAGAGGTGGAAGAGGAGCTGCTGGAGGTGGAACAACTGAAGATAGGAGGGGTGCAAGGTCTGGAAGAAGTGTACCTAGGAAGAGTGCAACAGTTATCAGATCTGGATCAAAGAGGAGTGCAAGTGAGGAGGAAGAAGAGTAAATGTGTTAGGTGGAAGAAGAAATGTATTGCTTATATCTGTGTGTAGTTTTTTTGGGTCGTCAAACTAATCAAAGTAATGTGTAGGTAGGTTTATTCATTTTGCTTGTAATGCTAACAATATTCAATGTTTTTTTGTGGTAGTACTTATTTTGGGATGTTGAATGGTTTAGTTCACCAGGTTAAGTTGTTTCATTGAATTGATAAATGCAGCAGGTAATGCAGTACTCCCTCGTTTGTACTCCCCTGCTTCTATTTCAGTCTATCAATTATAAGACTGGTGGAGTATTGCATATAGTGTACCCATGTAATGGTGGGGTCTTAATTGCATATGCATTATTGGTTATTGGTTGGGTGTGGATTATTCTTCTTTATGCTTCTTTATTCGTGGCTGCGGCTTTTAAAATGGGATGTGCATTGGTTTGTGGAACCATATAGGTACTTCAGTCACATGGGATGTGCATTATTGATGTTACCTTTTTGTACTTCAATATGGCTTCAATATGGGTACACTTTTTTTTTACAGGGCTTCAATATGACCGTTTGTTTTACATGTGGTTCTTTGTGCTTGTGTTTAAAAACATTAATAGAAATGTCACTGATTTCCCAAACTTCAAAACAATTACAACACACATTGTTAAAAGGTTAAAATACTCCATAAACTTCATACAAAGGTCCATCATATCATCATTAATACCCATACATAGTGAAGCTGCAACTAAACTAAAGGAATGTAACCGCTTAATTCAATGCCCTTACATTGACAACAATACTACACTAATAGTTTGCAAACAATTACACTTTCTTCACAATAACAACTGCAACAAGAAAGATCACAAGTCCTTGCCACATTCTCGAAGATCTTCTCTTTAGCTTCACTTTCAATGACCATTTTGATGTTTTGTATTTCACGTTGCATAGCTAACATCAAGCTCTTCAGCTCATGAATTGAGGATTCTATGGAGCCAGTAACCCCTATATATGCTTCATTTTGTTGAGGGACACATGATACATCCTCTTTCCATAGAAAATAGCCGCAGTCCAACTCCTTCTAAAATTACACAAAGTAAATTTTTGTATTATACAACAAACATAATACGAAACTGAAAACTAGATACAATTCAAATTTACATCATCCACCAAAAATTCCAAAGTCCACAACTTCAAAAAACAATCTCAGATTTTTTCTTTAAACAACTAAATAGATACCCAAATCAAAACAAAATTGTTAGATTTATTATACGTTCCACAAATAATACCCACACCCCAGAAAAGCCAAGACTCTTATCACAAAATTACCCAACAAACTTATCACAAAATGAAAAACCAAAACCCGAAATACTTACCTTCCATCTTTGGCATCCATAAAATTGCCTCCCACTATCCCTCGTTGTACACAATCGAGCTTTCACACCACACAGACTGTTGGGGTCGTACGCAGTCACTTTTCTTCCCAGCAAAGAAGAAGAACCAGCCATGTCTTCTTGTCTCCTTCTTATCTCTTAGAGAATCTCCAATGGTAATACGTTAACGGTGTATACGTGGCATGAGAGATAGTCAATCATAAAACGATAATTAAAATATCTTTCTCCTTCTATGAAGGATCTTATATCATTTTGGTAAGTTTTTGTTCACAATGTCAAACACAATGTCTAGATGTAGACATTGTGGTTGACATTGCAGAAAAAAACTTACCAAAAACACATAAGACCGTGAAAAGACAGAGAGAGAAATGTCATAAGATCAATCTTTTGTATCTCTCTCATACCACATGTGCACCGTGCACATTGTAGCATTGGAGATGCTCTTAAGCTTCGTAGCTCTCCACTTGACATATACGGGTGGGTTGGAGTTATTAATGAACCATCATTAATACATGGGTTGCCTTGGTGACTAGGCAATTAAGGGAGGAAATGGGAGGCAACCGGGTTGAACGATTTTAAGTGGCTGATGGGTCAGATCAGAGTTTTTTTGGGTTCCGGTGTGAATTGAGTAATTCATGTAGGTACATGGACCTATCTCACCCTTTAGCCTTTTATATTATTGGTGAGATAATTGACTAATTTTTTCTTTCTTTGTCATGGAGTACTCTTTTTATAACCAACCGTTGGCACTTTTTTATGATTAATGATAGGTCGATGCATAATCAATTTACCATATTTACATCTCTCATTAATTTACCATTAGGTCCTCATTTTGGGCGGGGTTTTTGTGTCACACTGTACTCATTATATATACATAAAAGGAATTTTATCAATTCAGGACCTGAAAGATAGATTAATTATCAATTCGGGACCTGAAAAATAAAATGCATCGATATAGGACCCGAATGATGAAAAACTATCAATTTAGGACCTGAATGATTGAAAACTATTAATCTAGGACCTAAGTTGTCATAATTTTTTTATTAAAAAATTTTAAATATTATTTCGTTTTATTAAACTAATAAACTTTTGTGAAGAAAAGTTTATCAAAAATTAGTAATGGAATTAATAAAAAATTAAATAAATCAAAACCTATGAAATGTTAGGTCCTAAATTGATAGTTTTCCATCATTCGGGTCCTATATTGATACGTTTCATCTTTCGGATCCTGAATTGATAATTAATTTATCTTTCGAGTCCTGAATTGATAAAACTTCTAAAAAGAGATTTGTATTACCGTAACGGGAGTAAGTATTCATTACTTTTTTATAAAGTAAAACGTAATATTTATTTAAATTTTTTAATATGGAAAGTACTTCCGATCATAAATTATCTCTCCATTTTGCAATCAATTTTCATTTGGGCGGAACTCTTCATGGGGTGGAGGTACATACTAATACATTTATGACCAAACAATTTAGTAAACTTGGTAATTAAATACTTTATTATGTCAATTTGGCCGTTCATGATAGTGTTATATGCTATATGGTAATAGACTAATTAATAGCATCCGTTACATATAATAATTCACAATTATTAGACAATTTACATATCTATTACTTTTTGGATGAGTGAGAATTTTCCCTTCAATAATTGTAGCAATTTTGCTACTTTATATTATTATTATATAAAGTTATAAAGATATTACTACGGAGTATATCTCAAAGATTCACAGATCACAAATAGCACCTATACACATAATCACATATTCACATTTTCACTAAATCACCAAATCACCAATTCACCAAAAATCACAAATTCACATTAATTTATAATTAATGTAAAAGCACTGCAAAATTATAATACATTCAAGATACAATCTTGCAACAAAATATATTGAAAACCGAAAATATAATTCATGAATTAGGGTTAGAAATTTAAGCTCAATCTCTTGAGCAATAGCCAATGAGAGATTTCCGATTTTGGGAGCTATATCCACCGCCACCGGCCCACCATCGGCTGACCTCTGGGATCCGGCACCTGTCTGCAGCTGGCGGCTGGCGCCTCCCCTCCGGACTCCGGGCTTCACTTGGTCAGTTGGAATTTGGAACACAATCAGCCTGTAGGCCATGTCCGCCCTCCGCACTCCCTATTTTTCAATATCTATTTCTATTCTTGGTCTTTGTTTTACACGCATAACTGCACTTGTGCACTGCTGGACCATTGGGCAGCCTGGGCCTGTTAGGCAATTGGCAATACACTGGGCCAAGTTTATATTTATACTGGGTCGTTCTGTTTTATATATATATACTCCCTCCGTTCCTATATAAAAGTATCCATTCGTTTTCCACACATTTCAAGAATGTGGGTTTAGTTGGTACTGTTTGGCACTGTTTGGACACTGTTTGGCACTGTTTGGCACTGTTTTGCATTGTTTTGTTTGCCAAAAAAGGAAAGAGAACTTTTATTTAGGGACGGACCGAAAAGGAAACAGATGATTTTATTTAGGGACGGAGGGAGTATACTATACCTAGTATTAGGCAGACCTATCATGGGCCAGGGCCAGCAAGGCCCCTCCTCCGTCACTGGAAATGACGATAAAAACATATAGAAATTGCTCTAAATAGGAGCAAAAATGTTTTGAAATTCCAAAATAGAAGTATCATGTTTTTTTATTCCCTAAATAGAAGTAATCTGCCAAGTTTGGAAAAAATGCCATGTTTTAAAGCCTCGTAATGCCAAACTTGGCAGAAATTTACTCCTATTCAAGGAATAAAAAACATGATACTCTTATTTTGGAATTTCAAAAACTTTTTTACTAGATTTCTATTGATACTAAGTTGAAGGAGAGTTCTGTTTGATAGAATTAATTAAGTAAAATAAATTAGATTTATTAAACTTAATTAAAATTTATTTATAATTAAATAAAGCTAGTAATTTCTTGAGTTTAATTTGGAATTAAAATATACTCAAGAAAGTGCAAGTAAAATAATAATAATAATAAATAAATAAATAAATAAAGTACATTAAAAGGATGAGGCAGGCGGCAGCCCCATTCCTTTTAGTATGTAGGAACTATTTTTTTATTATTATCTTTATTTACTTTATAAGCGGTATTGGTTCTGTTAGGACTAGAACTCATTCATGAGGAAGACTTTCATTGTGATTGGAGAACTAGTTTAGAACTATTATAAATACATCCTCCTCCTTCATAATTAAGTGACCGGCTTTCCAGATTTAATATTACCAGTTTATTTCTCTGCAAACAGATTTCCTAGCATTTCTCTTTGGGAGATCTAACCGTTCTTTCGTAAAGAAGAAATCACATGGATGATTAAGGTCAAAGATTATCACCACCGCTAGGCAAGAAGATCCGTATGTTCTAATTCAGATCTGTTATTATTGTTATATTCGTTGTTTTGTCATAATTAGGGAAGATCCGTTTGAGAAAAAAATTTAAACTTCTGTTGTTGTACTTTCGATGTACGTTAAATCAATTTTCTAACATGCAGTGTCCCATCTTCCATCGATTTGAGTAGGGGGCTTCATCCACATGCCAATATTCCCAACAGAGCATCAAATTAAAAGGGTATGAGTTCTATTTGTCCTCTTTAATGTGTCTAGAACCCAAGTGTTACGAAATCAGAAGAAATATGTCGAGATGAATTTTGGGTAGCAAGGACGAACTCACGCAGGGATGATTTAGACATTCACTGCTATTACCCATCGAATGGATGTAAACGTTAGGTTAGACAATGTTTCTACTCAACCCATTATTTTCAGCTTCAGGATGCTTCAGTCCAGCTTTCCCCCAAACAGGACAACTTATACGGTTATTACCTAAATTTATAAAATTTAAGCCAATTTTTGGCCGAAAGCTCCGCCCTAACACAACCTAAGTCATAAGTAAACTGCAGAACTATATAACTGAACAAATAAGTCACGTGGGTTCAGTTCAGTCCATTAAATCCTAAGTAAACCAGACCTAAGCTTAGAAACACTTTAGATAACATGGTGTAGTTGGAGCCTAGAGAATGGAAAATTACAAAATAATAAACAACAAATGGTTGACTAATAATATAATTAAAATTTGGAAGTGATTACATAGGGTCTGTTTGCAATAGCTTAAAAAAACGCTTCTCTGCTTTTAGTTTAAAACAACTAAAATTAGTGTTTTTAGGTGACAACTTTGACTTAAAAAAGCATTTCTCAGCTTTTGTGTGAAAAATGTTTTTAATTTTTCTATTAGACAAAAAACACTTGTTTTACTAAACACTATCAACTTTTACTTTTCAACATCTTTTTTTTCCTAAAGACTATATATCAACATTTACTACTAATCACTTTTTATACAATCACTTCAAAAATTGACTTTTTTTAAGAAAAAACATTTGCAAAATCACTTTGAGGTATAAAAACTTAATTTCTCAATTTGGTACTACCTCTGTCTCACTATGATTGTCCTATTTTACCTTATCGGTCCGTCCCAATAAGATTGTCTCATACCAAATTTGGTAAAATTTGTGTGGATCTAAATCATTCTTACTTTATTCTTATTTTATCAATTCAATATCAACCACATAAACTACTTTTTATTAATTTGCGTGTCACTCCCTCTTGTACCATTGTCAGCGGGAGGAGGCCGTATAGGTCACTTGTGACCAATGAGCATGCATAGTCCGGTCAATGACAAATAGTCAAATACTCCGTATGACTTTTACGTATCAAAGTCTACGCTAGTTAAACACTTAAAGCCGCACTTTACTCCGGAAATAACTACTTTCTCAATTTTTTTCTCTTCAAAACTTACTTTTACCTGTCTCTTTTTCCTAAAGTTAATTTTTTTTATCGTAGTAAACACTAAACAATAAGCCACAAAAATAAGTTTTTTAGACATAAAATTCACAACTATTTTTGCTAAAAAAGTGGTTGACAAAAATATGACTTAATAACTATTAATGTTTTTTATCACTAATAGTTACGATATCACAATTTTGTTTTTGATCTTTTTATTAGTAATATTTTAGAAAAACCCCATTTTTTAGAGCAAAGATGAGAAAACTGAAAAAGAAAATGCAAAGGATATAAGTGCAATACAAATTACCTAGGTCGGAATTTAAGATTCTCTTTCGGCTCATAGTTGGACTTATAATAAAGTTAATTAACTTCATGATGATAATATTACTCAAATTAGTAATAGTACTTAAAATTTACATATTTAGAATACATAAACGTCTGGTCTTATTTACCCACCACTATAAAAAAACAGGCAGCTTATTATAGATTTTGTCACAGACAGTAGTTTATGATATCCGTGACAAAAACATTTTGTGACGAATTTTGTCACGAATTTTTTCGTGACCATTTAGGCGTGACAAACTATTGCCACGGATAGGGATCCTTGACAAACCGTTGTCATGGATTTGTCACGGAGTGATCCGTGACACACCGCTCCCCAGAGAAGGTCACTAGACTCACTTTTGTCACGGAATAAAGTCTGTGACAATATTTAATTTGTCACGATTTAATCCGTGAAAAAATTAGTAATTTGAATTTTTGAATTTTAAAATTCGTGGGCGGAAATTGAAAAAATTTAAAATTTGTAAAGGTTTGTCACGGATTATTCCGTGACAAAAAATTTCAAGGATAATGTATTTAACTTTAATGTTCATCAACTCTGAAACGGTGGATAGGTGAGAGTGTCCCTCGCAATCAACATAGAGAGGTTGAACGACAACTTTTAAAACATCTTGAAATTTCATTGCTAAATCATCAATATGAGGAATATGAGAGTTCATATCTTCATCCGCATCAGGTTGATAAAAGATTGGATCTTCACTTGCATTAGGTTGATAAAAGATCAGATCTTCATCCGCATCAAGTTGATACGAGCTCGAGACTTCAGGAGGATTGTTAAAGGTTGTGTGCGGTTAAACTGAGAAGTTGAGGCACCGTATACGTAACATTTTACGATCCCACGACATTTGATCATATTCTCTCCACCCACTCATCTCGGTAGGAATGTTACGAGACGAACCTACTGTTTGTGGTAAAAGTGATGCATCGAACGGTTCACCATGAGAAGTTCAATTATAATAATTGTCAACGAAACCTTTGTCGTAGAAATGTCGTACAACTTCGTCGTTGTCTTTAAATGTGAGATTTTTACACTTTGTACATGGAAATATGATTTTATCACCATCCATATAATTCTTTTGTTCAAGTACAAATTTAATAAACTATTAAACTCCATTAATAAATTCATCTCGAATTTCTCTCTTTTCACCATGTTTGTCATTCAATCCAACTTCTATTTTGTCTATACATTATGCCTAAATATTATAATCAAAATATTATATTAGATAAAACTATAAATTATGACCATTAACAATAATTAGTTATGTTTAATACTCCCTCTGTCCCTTAAAACTTGTCATCTTTCCTTTTTGGGACGTTCCAAAAAACTTTGTCACTTTCCCTTTCAATCAATTATTTTGTGGTTTCTGTAGTTTGTCTCTCCTCGGCACAAACCTCAACCACACAATTTTTACTTTATTATTCTCCGTGCCGATCAACTTTGGCAAAGTTTTAAGGGACGGAGGTAGTATATTTCACTAATTATTACTCCTTCCATCCCTTATAACTTTGCCAACTTTCTTTTTTTGGTTGTCCCAAAAACTTTGCCACTTTCCCTTTTAATCAATCAATTTGTGGCTCATGTTATTTCTCTCTGCTCTGCACAAAGTTCTACCACACAGTTTTTACTTTATTATTTTACGTGCTGGTCAAACATTGCAAAACTTTAAGAGACGGAGGGAGTATGTAGGAACATTAATATATTAAATTTCACCAAAGTTCACTAAAATTAAGTAACGTTCAAATAATATTATTAACTAATTAACTAAAATCAGTAAGTAACGTTCACAATACTAAAATCACTAAAGTTCACTAATACCATTTCAATTAACTAACAAACGTTTGAAATCCCAAAAATTCACAGTAAAGTAATGCTTCAATCCTAATTTAAATATTTATAAATCCTATTTCGAAGGCACTAACAATAATTGCTAAAATTTAGTATATATTTCTAAACGAATTTCAAATAATCATTCACTCATATATTTTATGTATTTGTTTATAAACATTTTAATTAACTACAAATGTAAAAGGCATTTTAATTGAATTACTATTATTGTTACTTAAAACTCTAAAAGGTATCGATGATTACAAGGCATACATAACCCTAATATTTTTATAAACCCATTTGAATCAACTAATATTTAATTTAAACTAATATTATCAATTGAAATCATAAATTAACGTTATTACCAATAATTGAAAAATTAATATATATTTCCAAACAAATTTTAAATATATGCACAATAAATTATAACATCACTAGCATTTGAAGTTAAATATATTTTTAATTAAATAACAACCTCACTAACAATTTTAATTATTTAAAACATAATAAATTAATATTTAGCATTAGAAAGATACATGAATTGAAATGAGATACTTTATCTGCATAGGGAGGGAAAATGACATAAGATTACATCCTTCAATCTTTCAACAGATATTGTATTATAATCTAATTGAATTTCAACTAGTATGAGTAGAATGAAACTGTTCTTGCATATATAAAAACCGTGTCACGGATTTGTCACAGATTCTTCCTTGACAAACACTATCCATACAATATTAACTTAGTGACCGTTGGAGATAGCAATTAATGAGTTTTGTCACGGATTTTGTCACAGATAAATCCATGACAACATAATTTTTTTTAATAATTTTATCACAGATTTGATCCGTGAAAAAGAGCCGGTATCAAAACAAATTACGCCAGAGTACATTTCCGATGACTAGAGCTGTGTTGTCACGAGCGTTGTCAAAGAATCAATCTGTGACAAAACTTTGTCAGGAATTTCGTCTGTGACAAAGGTTTTTTATGACATGGGAGATAAATATGTGAGAAAACCCTTGACAAACCTATCACGGACCAAATCCGTGACAAAATTACGTGACAAAAAACGTTATTTTTTTGTAGTGCATAAAAATTTATTTATAATATTTCTCTCAAATTTATTATCACTAAAATTAAACTTGTGATGGAACATATATATAACTAAAGTTATTAGGTGTATAATAATGTTATTATCAGTTGATCAATATTCACTGGAGTCTAAAACTCAAGATAATATAAGAATAATATGAGTAATAATTAAAAGTTACCGCCATGAATATGTATGTCTTTATTTCATATGATGAAGATTTAAAGTCAAAAAGAAGTTTATAAAAAGATCCATTAACCAATAATAATAGCAAATGAGAAAGTATAACAAACGGAGATACTCCGTAGATTGCAAGTTACAACTGAAAAGATTGATTAAAAATGATTCGATAAGTAACGCTTCTTAATTGGCAGTATAATTAGCCCTAATTATGTACCACTTAATTAACGGATTGAGTTTTTTGGCTTCTGGCGACTTCCTGCAGTTGTGTGCTCCCACCATTATTCTACTGTAAGGTTTCAATCGATCATCTTGTGTTATAATGTCACTATATATGTCTTCTTAATTGTTTTCATGAAATTGTAATAACTAATTAACTAGTAATAATTGGGACTAATAACTTGTGACAGGCGTTTGGGTAGAAATTAAAAGGTGATGATGATGATGATGGGAAGTGGGAAATCCATGTGGACCGGTCATCACCTGCTCGTAGCTGCTGTGACATTTCTTGGCATAGTTGTTCCGGCGAAGCAACATGATTATGCTGATGCCTTGTCCAAAAGCATTCTATTTTTTGAGGGTCAAAGGTCTGGAAAACTCCCCACTAACCAACGCATCTCTTGGAGAAGGAACTCGGCTCTTAATGATGGTCATGATCTCGGTGTATGTATAGCTCCATATCTATCTATTTATCTATCTAGCCATACATACAAAAAAGGATGACACCCCATCCTTGAGGGCCCCTCAACCCGACTGAACATTACGTTGGGAGGATGTAAGTTGACTATAATCTCAGTCTGATAGATACAGAGTTGGGCTCTATCCTCGATACTTGTAAAGACCCTGTGTATTTTTTAGCATAGTAACCTCTGATCGCATTTGACGGGATTCGAATCCGGGACCTAACCCTTGTGACACTCCCTTGCTACCGGTTGAGCTACCCCACCGGTAATAGCCATACATACAAAGTCCCTAGAGGAAGTTGCTAAAGAATTTGAAAAGGAATCTAGTATGTTAATTAAAATCATGATTAGAATTTATTGTGCATTATCAGAAACAAAAATTTACAAAGCCATGATTAGAATGTGCATCGGTGTAGTCTTCTCATTTCTCGCGAATCAACTATTCTTATCTGATTAATAATCAAATATCGTCATCACATTAAAATTTGTCCACTTTTCTTATTTAGTCGTCCCATAACATCTCCTTTCAAAGTACTCCATCTTTCCCAACTTAAGCTTTCTATTTCTATTTCAATTAAGAAATAATTAGCGCTTTAAGTGATAAATTAATCATCAAATATTAAAGTACACTCATAATATTACAAATATCATGAATGATGACTTCATTATTTTGTATACCCATCAAGACTACTTCTTAAAACATACTCGAATTACTTTATTTAATAATTGTCTAAATAGTCGTGTTATTATACAAGGAGAAGCTTAAGCGGGCACAGAGGTTATATAAAATTTCTTGTTGATTTTATTTTGTGAGATTAGATTCCATGATCGGACTCATATAATTAATAATTAGACATAATCATATACTGATAAATTGAGATTTAGGAATACATAGATTCATGGTAGATGAATAAACTAGAATACATCTTGTATCCCTTTGACCTCTTTCATTTTCAGATTCCTAACATGTAGAGATATCTGAATTATATCGTGTTATTATTCCATGAAAATAAACATATTCATAGAGACAGGGGAGATGGATGTGGAGCCCTAGTATTAGACAGACTTAAACACAAGTTCAACTTATCATTAATTCAATTAAAGGTCTAAGACTATATGAATTAAATTAATAATATACTATCTCAATTAAATGACCAATATTAGAATATAAATTAATTGATTTGTTAAAGTATTTGTCCCACACCAAAAAAAATTACTACGTATAAAATAATTGAAGACTATATTAAGAAGTAAATATCCTAACATATATTTCTCTGTCATTGGCACAATCTTAACCACATTTTCTCTATCATCACCACTCCACATTTTATATACTACTTCGATCAGTAATAATTGGTGTGGTGCATGAATAGGTGGATTTGGTGGGAGGGTACTATGACGCAGGAGACAATGTAAAGTTCCATTTCCCAATGGCGTTTACAACCACTATGCTGTCTTGGAGTGTGTTGGAGTATTGGAGGGAAATGGGAAATAATGAACTGGAGAATGCGAAGGAGGCGATCAAGTGGGGGACCGACTACCTGATGAAGGCCACAAGCAAAGTCAGCGACGGCGTGGTGTTCGTTCAGGTGGGTGACCCAAACTCCGATCACACCAATTGGGAGAGGCCGGAAGATATGACCACCGACCGGACCGCTTACAGCGTCACCACTGCCTCGCCCGCCTCAGAAGTCCCCGCGGAGATGGCTGCTGCCTTGGCCGCTTCTTCCCTGGTTTTCAGGAAATCTGATCGTGATTATCCATATCAACTTCTCCAGAGGGCCATACTTGTTTTTGAATTTGCAGATAAGTATAGAGGGTCCATCAAGGTCTGTGACGCAAAGGATGCTATGTGCCCCTTTTATTGTAGTTTCAATGGCTATGAGGTTAGTTACGTCAATCCCTACCCATCTCAATCTACTTCTCCGTCCCAAAATTATTTTCATAGTTACTATTTACATGGTCAACTCAAATTACTTTAATCTTTTATTTTATATTTCAAATTTTTATCAAACTTAATTTTTTTGATCAGACTTTATATCGGATTTGATGTAGTTTCTGAATATGTAAATTTAATTTATTAAAACTAACATGAGTGTGAACATGGAAATGCTGCTTTATCGTCAGTCAAACATCGTAAACCGAACTATGAAGATAAATATGGGACGGAGGGAGTATCTAATTAACTGACTACTACCTACTTCCTCCTGGTGAAATTTTCCTAGATTTGACTTACTCAAGTTTTAGAATCTCAAAATAAAATTGAAATGTATGATTGTGGTTGATTAAGAAAAATGTATATGACGTTAGTCAAACAATACTTTCTGAAATGAAAAATAACAATTTTTTAGGACATCCTAAAATTGTAAATTGGAAAAATTTGATTGAACAAAGAGAGTATTATTTTGGAATTCATTTATTACTCATTATTATTCTCATATTAATCCTTATAAACTCATATTTATAATTTGTTTTTGTTATTCAAAACTCTAGTTTAATGATTCGATCAATATGTATTGTCTAGTTAGATTCGTAATTTTAGTCCCTTTAATGTTAATTGTTTTGTCCATTATTTGTTCATTAATTTCACTTGCTTATAAATTTGGTCATCATCTAGTAGATAAATCTTTATGCTTTAAAGATTTTTCAACACTTTTAAAAAAACTATACTAGAAGTGATGCCGCTAGCGTGCTGAATTTTCGGTCAGAAAGTATAAATAAGATATGTAAGCATAAGTAATAACCCTCCCGTATAGACACACATATAGTACTGTCTATTTTTTAAATTGACGATTTACTGAAATACTTATACATCTATTAGAGTCTACTTTCTTACTTCTGTTATAAAATGTCAATTATTAAGTAAAAATTGTAATTGTAAATAATGTTTTATTGTATACAGTTGAATATACGGAAAATGTACTTGTGGTTGAGCCTGTTTTCAGATAGCTTCATGTGTTTCATTCTTTATCAAAGTGGTTGATGTGTTTGAATTCCGTTATCACAAGAGGGTCACGCCGTTAAAAATGTATGAAAAGGATCGTTAAAACTAACTCCAATTTTTAAAAGTGTCCGAAAAATTAAAAGAAAAATACCGAAAGGTGCGCCTCAATAAGATGACCGCTAGGCCATTTTTCTTTTTTGTTTTCAACCACCCTTATCACCAGAAAGTCCATCGGAAAAGTGATATTAGCGAAATCCTTTTTTTTTAAAAAATAGATCTGAAAAAATCCAAAGGCGAAGGTACGTGGTTTGGAGGTCATCTTGACGACGCGCACCTTTCGATATTTTTCTTTTAATTTTTCCGACACTTTTGAAAATCGGAGCTACTTTTAACGGTCTTTTTCAGACTTTTTTAATGGCGTGACCCTTTTGTGATAACGGAATTCAAACACATGAATCACTTTGATAAAGAATGAAACACATGACCCTATTTGAAAATGGGCTCAACCACAAGTACCTTTTTCCGTACTTTTCCCTAAATATAATGTATTAAAAAAGTGAGTATTATTTGGTAAACAGTTGTGCAGCTGTGAAAGAAATATAAGAAATGCCGTGAACTACAAATTATTCACCAAAAAAGAAAAGTAGAAGTTTTAATGGAACAGATGAAAAAGGAAAATTGAAAGTGCTTTTAGCGACGAAGGAAGTAATCTTTATTCTTTTGTTCTACCATTTCTATGTAGAATATTTTAATTACTCTACCCCCAAATAAGCTTTTGTACGGATCTGCCATTATATATGTGTGTGTGATACGGATTAACACAAAATAATTGTTGTGTAGGATGAGTTGCTCTGGGGAGCAACATGGCTCTTCAAAGCCACAAAAAATGCTTACTACTGGAATTATGTTAACACCAACGCTAAACAAATACAAGGTGATGTATCAGAATTTGGATGGGATGCTAAGAATGTAGGCATTAATGTTCTTATCTCCAATGTATGTATCTTCAATTCCATATTCTGGTTTTATGGTTATCTTTGTTAAGCCATCTGACATATATAAAAAGATAAAGTAATATTTTTAGTATGACACCACATTTCTTCATTTGTATCTTGCGGGGCATGTTTAGCCATACCCACCGACCGTAAAATATAAATTCTTGGGCTACTTTCTTAGTAAAATATATACTAGGTTAGATCACAAACGTTTTAGAATGACAGGGTTTACATGCAAAGTAAAGGCTGAAGTTTGCTCCTAAGAAACTAAAGTTAAGAGTATGGATGAAAGGGAACGTAACACCATTGTTTTACTCCTCTTGTTGGCCTAAAACAACCCTTAGCCACCCCATTCTTCATTAGTGACACATGTTGGGTGTGTCTCGGAAAAACGAAGAAATATTAATTAATAAAAATAATTAATTAATTTAAATAGCTAAAGAAAAATAGAAATAAGATGGAATAGAGTTTAGCCAGAGCTCGTGCTACGCACAATGTCCTTAAAACGTATTCGTCGCCTCCCATGGTGCTAGGAGCGTTGCAACGACCGTTTCCCAGGATACGGTGGCTAACGAACTAATGTTTGAGCACACAAACAAGAGTTCCGGTGAACGGGAACAAAGGCAGAACACTCAGGAAATTTCGGAGTAGCTGAAAGTATTTTTAGAGCTAAAAACTACGTGCAGATTGCTAGTGAACGTGTAAGAACGTGTGTTTGTTGCAAAGCACCTGTCAGCTATTTATAGAATGATTTGTTTTGTGTTAAATGGAGTGTTAATGGACCTGAACGTTGGACATCAATGATCAGTCCGTTGGGCATTGAATCGTCCATAAACTGTCCATTTAACGTTGCATTAAAATATAAAAACGTTGGGCATTAACTTTCGTCTGGAGCAGTTCTGTCCGAAGCCAGCAGAGACCCTAGCTCTCTGGTCCGGAGCAGTTCTGTCTGAAGCCAACAGAATACCTGTAAGGTGTTCTGTACGGAAGCCAACATAGACCCTCTGAGGTGTTCTGGTGCGGAGCAGTTCTACCGTTGAGCATTTCTGGTTCTGGGAAAAATAAAATGTTACGGGAAGAAACAAAATTTAAATCGTATCTTTGAATGATAGATTTTGAGACAACATTCATGTCTGCAGGTCGCTCGCACACACGAGTCATGATTTTTCTTCTCCGTTTTGGGAGGCACCCCCCTGCGCGTAAGAGAGAATCTTTACCTTTAGGAATCTTAACTCCTTAAAAGAGGCTTTCCTTTATAAGGAGGTGAAAATCCCTTAGTCTTCCAGTGTGGTATAAAACACACTAGAAACTCATCATTTTCCCAGTTTTTCCATTTCAACGAGTGAACTTCGAGAATCAATTTCTCATTCACCCGTTATCCGTTTTGAGCGTACTATATATCGAATTGTAGTCCTTAACAAGGACAATCCGAAACCACTTTGACCCGACCCAAATCGGAAGTGGACCTCACTCAAATAATTGTCCCAAAATCACCATTTAATGCAATTTCTAACACATTTTCCCAACAACACATATAATTGACATATGTACCATGTAGGTTGCCAATCATGAGATGTTACGAATCACTCGTTGAAGCTAAACTTTTCCAGTAGATTTGTAAGTAACTTCTGGGAAGCTAGATATATCAAATGCCTTAATTAGTCATCAATTTAATTGCTACTTTAGCAGATCAGACCTAACTTAGCTTTCTAGTCAATCTTAGAAAAGGGTAGATAGCCTACAAGCCAGTATATATGCTAGTGATAATCTTGCTAATAAAGGCAGAGAGACATATAGGTCTATACTCCTCAAAACTCTTTGGATTCTCAGTTTTGGAATAAGAACCATGTTAACACTCCTACATATATATTCCCCAAAGATCGGTCTTTCGAACAAACTGTTACATTATGTTGATGTAAAGTTTTAATAAAAATAACTTTATTTTCAATATAATCAACAATTTGGTGTATATAGTTTATACTTACAAAGTTAGTTTGTTGTGTCTATTTCCATACAAGTCAAATATCATTTTTAAAATCAATAGTTAATAGTAATGAAAAAAACAAATTGAACTATTAAAGTGATTAAATGACTTAAAATAAAATAAGTTTGATGGGGCAGACCATTCCCCTATGTATATATAATTTGGAAGGAATGACAATACAATGAAATGAGAGAGAAAAGAATGCATTTAGTGCATTAGTTTTCAGAGTTACGTCTGTATTTAATAAATCGGTCCGGACAGGTCGGCCCGGAAACCGGTGAACCGGTTCTTTAACCGGTCCGGTCATCCGGAGACCCACAAACACAGCCAAAAGTTCCGAAACCGGGAAAACCAAAATAACCGCTCGGACCCGGACCCATCCCGGACCGTGGCGATTTGGAAAGCAGTGAGCTCAAAAATACACCTTGGACGGGCCGGGAATCGATCCCTGAGTCAGCCGCCTAGAAGTTCTAGGAATAGTCCAAATCACCAACAAAAGTTGTGGGGAGTTGGGACATGTGTTCCTTAGGTTTACTTATAACGTACTTTAGAAGTTAAATTTTGTAACTAAGCATTAATAGGAGGTTATGAATAATATAAACGACGTATATACATATTAATTGTACTATTGGCTTATATATATATATATATATGACTTTCAAATATAGATTAAAATGAATACAAATTACTTTTAACAATTTATATAAGTGTAATTTTTCAAATTTATTTTCGAGCAAACTATGTTGTATATTTAATATTTACTATAGAAAGAAAATCATATGTAAATATTTTATAGATATACAAAATAGATGTAAAATAATATTGTTGATTCAAATAAGCCTGAAACTATATTTAAGAATATGATAAATGTGTTTATATTTGATTATATCTTAAATATTCCAAAATGCTTAAGAATTCTTATTCAACACTATATTGAAATATTCATATATTTTAATTTTTAAAACTAATACACACACATTTCGCGCACATATATACATATATATATATATATATATATATATATATATATATATATATATATATATATTATGCACATATACATATATACATAAAAATATAGCTAACTAAATATTATTATTATTATTTTATCATAGTGAAAAATATATTTTTTCATTTTTCAAATATTTTAATACATGTTTATTACTATAAATTATTATATAATGTTGACAATTGGTCCTATTTGGGGAACCATCATGTCTCGATCACATCCTTTGATAATTGTTGATATAGAAGTGTTCCTGTCGGGTCGGGGTATGGGGGCTCCTGGGGTGGGAGATTCCACCTTTTTGGATCAAATGATATAGAAGTGTCTTCACCTGACAATTGTAAAAGTTTCAACCAATAAAACCAATAAGGTAATTAATAAAATATACTATCCTCCGTTCCATAAAAGTTGCAACAGTTTGATTTTCACGTTTGCCAATGCGCAACTTTGATTGCAATTATATTTATTTACGTATTAATAAACATTAAAAAAAGTTAATATATTGGAAATTTACATTAATACAAATTTATTAATATTTTATACATAATATTTTTATTATATATATTATTAGAAAATCGAAGTCAAAATAAGATGTGTGAATAGTGCAGAAATTTCAATGTTGCAACTTTTATGGAATGGAGGAAGTACATCATAACTTATAGATCAACAACCCTAAATAAATAATTTAGCTTCATAGTGATAAATTGTGGAAGTATGAGACAAGTATGAAACTACGATATAAACAACTAATAGCACTTGATACTCAATGATTTTTATATTTATGGATACATAAATGCATTCAAGACACTTCTTTTCTGATTATTTCGTTAAATTTAAATTTAATGTGATAAATTGAGTAAGTATAAGACATATATGAAACTACCATGAAAATAACGAATAACACTTGATACATTTTGTTTTTAATCTTAGTGAGCCATATATGCATTCAATACAATTTTTTTCTAATTGACTTTAATTCATTAAGTATAGCTTATAAAGTAAATATATAACTTTCACAACATTCAAATTACTTCGCAACATTCGTTAGAAGATACACTTCTCATTTGATATGCTCCCTCTATATGTTATATTTTTTAGATGTACCAATGTACACGTACGGGCCTAGGCTTAATGAACATCCACATAACAATTACTCCCTCCGTCCCGGAATTATCTCCATTCTTTCCTTTTCGGTCTGTCCCAAATTTATCTCCTCTTTCCTTTTTTGGCAAAGAATTTGTGGTTCACAACCATTCTTACACATTTCTGTTTCCTCTGCACAACTCTTCACCACACATTTCTCACTGTCTTAAAACCCATGTTCAGTCAAATAAGGAGATAATTCTGGGACGGATGTAATACTTAATAAAACATGTATCACAATTAACCAACGTTTTGAATCATTATTATTTCGGGGAAAACATTTTTGAGAAATCAGACTATTAATTGTGTAGGAACAGGGCGCGCATATTATAAAATTCTATCCTTTGTATGATTTCGGCAGATTCTTCTTAATCAAGGCAGTCATGATTCCAGCCCCTTCATTGATGATGCAAATACATTTGTTTGTGGCGTACTTCCCCAATCCCCTAGCAAATCCGTATCATTCTCACAAGGTAATTTATGGTTTCTTTACGTAATTGAGGTTTAAATTATTTGAATTACAAAAAAGAAAACCAATCATTTACATATTTTAGGAGAAACTAGATTCATATATTGTTTGGATAATATTGGCTAGACATACTATTGTGGTATTCTGTTATAACCTTGTTTGGATTTATATTATATTCTGTTATAACCTTGTTTGGATTTATTTAATTATACTGCATAATTTGAGTCTTTATGCTCAATTTAGGATGTAACTAAAAGGACTAAATTCGGAAATTGTTGGGAATAAAAGAAATGAGCTAATATCAGCTAAGAGAAAAACAATTCTATTACTTTCAATTAGGAGTGAGCGTGATCGGTTAACCGGGGTTTGGTTAATCAATTATCGGTTAAGCGAGAAACCGGTTACTATTTTTTTTTGTACCATTATCCGTACCATAACTTCGGTTAACCGAATATCGGTTAACCAAAACTTTGATTAACCACGAATCGGTTACCAAAAGACCATAAAACCATAATGTAAAATAACAGACTTGGCTTTTTATTAAACATCTAATTTCGTAAACAAAAAATCATACATATTGACTTGGCTTTTTATTAAACATCTAACTTCGTGAATGAAAAATCATACATATTATTGAAAGTGGATGCCTAGTTATAGGAACAGAGGGAAGCCAATAATCTTCTTGAAAGTGGTTGCAAAAATTCACGATTTGGATAAGTTAATTATCATCTTGTAACTGGTGATGATGCACTTTAACTCGAAAGTTCTCAAATTCACCAAAGAGGTAAATAGTTAAATACTATACAATACAATAATTTTGGGAAATAATGGTGTACCCTATTGGATGCCTTGACGTTATATTTATACTAAAATGAGTTTAGTAAATTACACAGTAATCCTTATATAATTACATTATTACACCCCCTCAATCTGTGCAGAGGATACAACGTACAGATTGGAACATAAAAATTCAAGACGCTGACTAGATAAATTTTTGGTAAAAATCTCAGCTAACTACAACTGAGTAGGAATGTACTTCACGACAAGATCCCCATGAGCCACCCTCTCTCGAACAAAATGATAATCGATTTTGATGTGCTTGCTCTGATCATGCTGAATAGGATTAACAGCTAAGTATGAGGCAGAGACGTTGTCACAATGAAGTTGCACCGGAGCCGAAATATAAATTCCCATGTTAGCTAATAGTGACCTGATAAAAAGTGTGTCCTGAACAGTATGAGCAATGGCCCTGTATTCTGCTTCAATGGAAGATTTGAACACAGTGGGCTGCTTTTTAGACCACCAAGAGATGAGATTGGATCCGAGAAAAATAGCATAACCAGTAGTGGATCGGGAACTGTCGGGACATCCTGCCCAATCTGCATCAGAATAAGCCATAATAATAGAAATATTTCTGTCAGATTTGAGCCATAGCCCGTGAGTTGATGTCCCCTGTAAGTACCTGTAAATTCTCTTGACAGTCAATAAATGAGTAGTACGAGGAGCATGCATAAACTGGGAATTAAGATTTAACGGGCGACCATGGGTAAGAAGCTTTAAGTGACCAACATGAGAAATAAGCAATTTAGTACCATTAGCAACGCACACTTGATTTGGGCCAGTGTAAGGAGTTTTATAAGAAAAATACCTTCATGAGGAGTCATGTGAGCGGAAGCCCCCGAGTCAGGATACCAAAACCGAATCATTGTTTTCACCAGTAGGAAGTGCAGCAAGAGTCGGGGTATGAGAAGCTGTAAAACGGGAGCAGTGTAGCGCCGAGTGACCTGGAGAAGAACATAACTGACAAACAAGTGGGGAGGAGATTGGTAGGATTGATGCACAGATGGAAAAACTGCATAAATGTTATGAGTAGCAGAAGCAGAATAATAATCAGTATAATTACTACCAGAAATAATATTACACGACGCCGAACCTGGCATCCCGGGAAATGCAAGTGCTCGCGGCTGCTGAGGGGCTGGCTGTCCCGGATATGCACCATACAATGGTGGTGCTGCTCCATACGGCTGTTGGTAGTAACCTCAACCTCCTCGTCCTCTACCCCCTCGAGCCTGGCACCCTCGCTATCCTCTACCGCCAGCAGGCCCTCGCGGAGGACCACCCCCACAACGTGGAGCACCCCCTCGGGCTGCATGAGGAGCAGCAAACGCCTGATGAACTGGGGCCGTTTCCTGAGCTTGGATGAATAAATTACGTTGCTCTTGGGCTTGTAGTATAGGCCGTATGTCTTCAAGAGTGGGTATCCCCGGCATGTAGTCGATGGTAGTAATGAGAGACTCGTAGCCACGGCCCAAACCAATAATAGCATATTCAATTAAATCATGTGCACTCGCAAGAGAATTGATGGCCGCTAAAGAATCTGCTAAAAGTTTAATTTCTAGCAAATACTGATCCATAGTCTGGGAGTCTCTTTTCACATGAGATAATAAACGTTTCAATTCAATGGAACGAGAAATACAAGCAGACATGAATCGTTTCTGAAGTCTATCCCAAATAAGGTGAGAAAGTTTTAAATCATAGACCTCCATTAAAACATCTCTAGCTAGTGTAGCAAAAAGCCATGATCTGAAAGTTTGGTCAATTTTTAGCTAGTGATGATAATCAACATTGGGAATTTCCTGTCTGGACAAATCATATATAGTAGAGGATTGTATCTGAATAGACCCGTCAAGGATACCCAACAAAATGTGAGAGACTAAAAATGATTCAGACTGAGTTCTCCAAGGCAAATAATCTTCAATCGAAGATAAGCGGGTAATCACAATTTTACTCACATTAGGGGTAGAAAAAGCCAATTGTGATGCCAGTGAAGATAAAAAACTTGGTGGAGTAGTAAAACCTGGCATCGACGAGGTCACGGTTGCTGCAGTGGGGTCGACCCGAGCTGTCCAGAAAAAGTCGGGCCGGAGAAGATGGTGGACGAGCTTCCAAGATCCTGGAATACCAGAGGCGGTGGAAGGCTGATTAGTGGGATGGAAGACCCTGAAGGCGCCCATGTATAAGGCTCGGGCATGTTAAATAAACGGTAGGAGTCAGGCGGCGGAACTCCATGTAGGCGCTGCGATAGGGAGGCCGCTAGCAGAGATCGTGTCTGCGCGGCTGGGAATGGACCGATCGGCATGGATACCTGCGAAAGAGATGCTGGACTGCTGCTCGAACCGGACAGTGAGTGAAAATCACCGATGAGCACTGCCGTAGGGTTTGTAGATGTGTCGGAGAGAGACTGCACAGCCATGGCAGGCGTCGTGCCTGTGGCGGCCGTAGGGTTGGATTGCCCAGACATTGAACGTGAGAAAAAAAAATTAACCTAAGCGTCTGATACCATATATAAAACAATAATTTGGGGAAATAATGGCTTACCATATTGGGTGCCTTGACGTTATATTTACACTAAAATCAGTTTAGGAAATTACATAGTAATCCTTATATAATTACATTATTACCTATAAAGTAAATCATCTTGTCTTGTTATTTAACATATGGAGTATTTTTTAAAAATCAGGAGTTAAATGATATTTTAATAATCGTAGTACGTCACTTGAGGCATGTTGATTGTTTACCATAAAAAAGCAGAATAGGAAATCCGAAGGAGAAAAAAAGAGTCAAGTCAAAACAAGAAAAACAAAAAGGAAAATCGAGAAGAAAAAAAGAACAAACCAAACAGAAAAAAGTCATGTATAGAACCGTATGATCATCGATGGACTCAAACATTAAATGTGAGTTAAATCCGATGACAGAGAGCAGTTCTTCAGGATTTCGGTAAACTGACCGTAATGGATTTCAAAATGGTAAATTAACCGTGAACCATTTTCTGCTTTGGTTAACCGTACTGTGATTTTTTTTTAAAAACGGTACGATTAACGTAACCGGAAAAGTAAACGGTACGGTACGGTTACCCACGGTTACACAGTTATGGTTTTTTTTGCCCACCCCTACTTTCAATAATAAAAACAAGAGACATACTAGTTGTAGCTAAAAACTCTCAAAAACAGCTCACAAATCTCTCAAGGATATTAACAACGTTGTGCTATGATAGAAAAGATGTACAAGCTTCCCTATTTAAAGGACGAAAACTAGGTAGGACTATACGAGGAAGCTAGAAGGAAGGTGGGTGGAAGCTTTCTTAACATGGATTGTTCATTTCCATATCTTCAAAGAATTGAGTTCTTTAATTTGTTTGTAACTGAATATGTTCTAGAATTTAAATTCTTCAATTCTCCACTTCCAAGCATATTCAGAACAAGTATCCCAGTTATGTCTTTTCATTGCTCTTGCTTATCTCGGGTCACCACCTTTGTTGTCCACTTTGCTTTATCTCTATGAGACATAACTTCTTGAAAAGTCTTCGATTATCCATCTTCAGTTAGCAAAAGATATTCATATAAAGTGTACCTTTTCGATGGTATATGGCCTCGTCAGATCTACGAACATTTGGATCCATATGAGAAGAGCTACCATTATCTGTGTGTGGGGAGTAGGGTTGCGGATCCCTCCTCCTCCTCCTCCTTCTCTTATGGCACTTTGTCATTGTTTCTCAAGGACAATTCTGATGCTTCATTTGAAACTAGAGAATCCTTATTTGACTTCTCAAACATCGTGGGGTTTTCATTGTCTTCTTATGTCAAATTTTCGTGGAACACATTTTTAATCGCTATTGTTAGTTTATTGTCTTTCTCTTGCTCGTCACCTGCAACAATAAGGATTAGTGCATCACATACCTCATTAGTCATTGTACATTTCTTTATTTTTGTGAAGTAACAATCGTTTATGGCCTTTAACATGATATCCTTGGCAATATTTTCAAGGTTGTACTTCTTACCATCTTCTGGAGACCAATTAGATCTGTGTTTCGTAATCATCTGAAGTTCAGTTCCTACAACTTTGTATATTTGGTTTATATTTTGGACTTCTGTTGGTCCAATGGTTAGCACATCGCACATCTCGTTATGTAGAGCAGACAAGTGTGCCTGCATACGTATTCTTCAATCATTGAACTTCTGTACTGAGAACATCAAGTTCTTGGAAAATGTGTTATCCATGATAAAGATAAATAAATATCACAGCATAAAATAAGTGGATGTTTGTTCAAAAGGTAACCCAAAAGATTATTAGAACAAAGAGGTTCTGATACCACTTGTTGGTATCGGTTAATAATAGAGAAACCGTCTAGAGGGGGTGAATAGACTATTATTAGTTTCTCTTTTCTCGTATGACAGAATATATCTGTCTCACAGAATTGGCACAAATTTTGACATAAATGGTCTGTAGTGGAATAAGTTATTATTGTCGGGTAGCCTCTAAAACACTAAGGTAGATTAGCCTTTTGTTTCTCTTAAAGCAAAATCTATCACAACACAGAGTCCACGCTCGTTTGAGAAAACATATTTACCTAGTACAGAAAAGTAAAGCAGTAAGTAAATGACACTAGAGAACTTGAAAAGTTGTTCAAGTAACAACATGTTCCTCTAGTCCACTTTTCAACTAAGAACTTGTAAAGTTGTTACAAAGCTTAGATTCCCTAGCACTTAAGAATCTCTCCTCGTCTTCTTCAAGTCTAGTTGCGTTTTTCAACTGAGATGCAACTTTGCTTCTTGATGATTGACCGTTTCACTAAGCTTCTTGAAGTATCACCACTTTACTCTAGTTACTTTGGCGCCTCTTCTTTTACTAGAAGTATTCCTTTGTAAAGATAACAAAGTTTTTCCTCTAACGTCTTCGTATACGATTTGTTGATGTAGCTTTCAGAGTAGGTTGAAGAACAACGACAAACTTGTCTTGATAGTTAGATGTAAGATTTGGGCTATGAATCTCCCAATCTCTTGTTTGAATTCTTGCGAATGATTTGTAGTTTGCTCTCAAGAATTTTTACGCTGGATTTTAAAGTTCGTAGTTCATCCATTTTTTTAATTGTATCTATTACACTGATAGTACACTTTCCGTTGGAGTGTATCAGACAACTTCATTAAATGTTTGTCCTATAGACTTGATTGTGTCGGCTGCAATATTCTCGCCAACTTATTATTTCGGGATATTTAATACTCCCTGTGTTCCGAAATAATTGTCTTGTTTTAAGTTTTGGGATGTCCAAAATAATTGTCTGGTTTTCTCTTTTGACATTAATAAGTATGTGGCTCATACTAATTCACCTTTTGTCTACTCTAATCTCAACCACAACATTTACCTTTTCAACCACTTTCTTAAAACTTGTGTTAAAGCAAACAAGACAATTATCGGGGCGGAGGGAGTATTATTCTCTTTGATGGTGCAGTCAATCATGCGCCTTAAATATCTCAACGGGTGAATAACATTAAATGCTTATTTAATGTGCTCCTTCGTACAATCGCCCATTAAAACTCTAACAACCTAGGTTTTTCGGTGCGAGGCCTATTCTGTTGAAGGCATTTCTGGTAGAACCATCTCCGCCTGAGGCCAGATTTATTCCCTACATATTTGTCTGGTCGTTTCTATCTCTAGTCGAGATTCTGCACGTGAATCTGAGAGTCAACTAACTCTAGTACTTTTACAACGAAAAATTCTAAGTACATTTTATCTATAGGGGGTATTCACAATACCAAATTACACAACATCATCAAAATCTAAATAAAAATTATTCGTAACAAGTATGTATAGTAGGATCCTTACTAGTCAATATTCTCTCTAGAATTTCAAACTTGAGTGGGGAAGAAGGTGATCACTTGATAAGATATCATCACTGTTGATATTTTCTCCCCAAAATGACTCTGGAAGTTTATCCATATTCAACATGCTCCAGACACGCTCCATGATAGTCCGGTTCATTCTTTAAGCAACGCTGTTGTGCTAGGGAATTTGTGGTACTGACTTCTCATGTTGAATGCCATATGTTCTGCCATATGCATCAAACGCCTTGGACGTATACTTGCCTCCATTATTAGATCAGAGACATTTCAGCTTCTATTCTATTTCACGCTCTCCCATGACGTGAAATGACTTGAATCACTCAAACACCCGGTTCTTCATCTTGAGGAAATACACCCACACTTTTTGAGAAGCATCATCGATAAAAGTCAGAAAATATATGCTTCCACCGAGTGATCCAACCTCCATAAGACCGCAGACATCAATGTACCGTTGAAATATAATTAAATAAGACTCAATGTTGCTTACCAAATAGACAATGACCAAAAGGACCTAGTGCAACGCTTTTTTAAACGTTGATAATATTATTCTTCATAAATGTAGTCCACCCTTTCTCACCCATGTGATCGAGTCTTTGGTGCCACAGATCCTGAGGAGCCTCCTCTACCTCCAACGTTGAGGTCGTTTGTACAAATTCTCACATTTATTTTATATAATGTGCCACAAACATGTCCTCGAGTGATTGTCAAAGCGCCCTTTGAAAATTTATGTGTCCCCTGCTTAAATGGTTTTCATAACCTTGTCTATCAAGAGATACCACTGATAGGAGATTGAGCCAAAGATCTGGCACATGCCTAACATCCTTCAAAGTGATTGTGCTCCAAGAACATGTCTTTATTTGTATATCACCAATTCCGGCTATTCCAAATGAACTGAATGTTACCCATCCTCATTGCTCCAAAGACGTACTCCACCTTTGTAAGTTGTGAATAAGTACCCGTGGGGTAGTAACATGGTAGGATGTTGTCGTATTTACCACACATTCTGTGTCTTCTTTTGTAACATGAATGCATGTTTCATCATGAGAAGTACAGTACTCTACATCACTTGAGATTGTGATGAGCACTTAACCACCTTTTTGTTCTTCGCTTGAGAATTACTCTTTCCCCGCTACTCTAGCCATTTGTAGCAATTCTGCTTTATGTGACCCTCTATACCGCAATGGTGGCAAATATAAGAAGGTTTACGATCATCCGATGATATCCCTTGACTTTTGCCTCTATTTTTCCATTTTCTCTACTGCTTCTTCATTTATTTCCTTGTAATCTTCCTCGAATCTCTGTCATAAGGGCATCAGTGTGATCTGTGCTCAAGTCTTTCCTTCTTGCCTCTTCATTGAACAATGCATCCTTGACCACACGCATGGTTAGTTTGTCATCAAGGGTTGAGCTGTTGAGAGTAATAACTAATGTTTCCCAACTATCGGGAAGGGAACAAAGAAGTAGTAGAGATCACATTTCATCTCCAAATGACATTTCTACATAAGATGTTCGGAAACAGAAGTTCAACTTTTTAGCTTCATACTGACAGAGCGCCTCATCGGTATGGACTTGTTCTAAGCGGTCGTGGCCTGGTAAAAATATCTTCTAACTTCTTCCAAATAGCATAAGTGTCGTTTTTTGTGCAACATGGTGGAAGGCTCTTTGGTCAATCCATTGTCAAATTTGACCAATGGTTTTTCTATTTGTTTTCTTCCATTCCATTGACTTGGGCGGGTTAGGATTAAAACCCTTCAACTCTTTTGGATCAAAAAGTTCTTTACAGCTAAGGATCCATCCGAAGTTTGCATAGTGTGTAGTTTGTAGTCGTGAGCATAACCATAGCTCTGAAAATTTGATTTTTTGTTTCAGAAAAATTGGAGCATAATTGTGAAAAATAAGCATCTTCGTTGCGTCCGGAACAACCGCAAATGATAGGGTACACACTTTCAGAGTCAAAATACAATTTTCGAAAAAATTTTAGGTGGAAATTATAATTTTCAAAAATTGAGGGATCAATTGCAATTATTCAAAATCATAAATTGACCAATAAGGTGGCAGATGACGTGGCTGGTGATATGGCAGTTGTCTGGTGGTTGACGGGACGCTGACCAGGTGAATGACGTGGAAGACTAATAGATGAATGACGTGGCTGAAACGCAGGCTCTGCAGGCTGCGTGTTGCTGACGTCAGTCTTGACGCGGTCTTCTTGTTCCTTGAGATCGACTGTACGTACAACGCTTGACGACGCAAGCTCCTTCCCGCCGACGTGTGTGTGGCACGTTGGGTAGCTTCTGGTGGCCGGTTTTTGCCCGACAATACCAGTTTTCTTCTCTCGACGAGATGAATCCAACAGTGTATTCAGATATCAATTCCGAGCAAAACTTAAAAAACACAATTTTTCAGATAGTAGAATTTTATATGAAAAAATCTTGGAAAAATACGAAAAGCTCAACCAATACCACTTGTTGGGAATAAAAGGACTGAGCTAATATGAGAGAAAAACACTTCTATTAGTTTCAAGAATAGAAATAAGAGACATACATGCTCTAACTAAAAATTCTCAAAAACACATAAAAATTCTCTCAAGGATATTCACAACTCTTCTTGATTGTGCTACGATGATCTATTATCTGATATACTTGATGATAGAAAAAATTTACAAGCTTCTCTATTTTGATAGTTAAATCTTTCGGGCCTTATACAGAGACATTTCATCTTTAAGATCCTGGATTTATAATTCTTCAATCTTTCATGTACTAGATTGATAACATTCCAAAAAATAATGGTATGACACCGAATTAGAACGGATGTGACTTGAATTTGCAAACAACTATAGGGGATTTGGAACAAATTTTGTTGGGTTTGATAGGGGTGATAATTGAGTACTTTGATTGCTTAAGGATCATGTATATTCACTTTCCGAATTGATATTTCTCTCATATGCTTGTGAAATATCAATTGATTGCAACAAAAGTACAAACTAGCATATTTCTCTCCATTGATTGAGTGGTTTGTTCCGGGACAAAAAAAAGTCAATCAATGGAGACATTTAATTAATTTTAACATAACTTGTTTACATTATTACACAATTCAATGCACGAAGTAAAAAATCACATGTTTGGTAAAGAGTTAGTTGTAAGACTAATAAACTAAATTTTTGTGATACCAAACGGGCTCTACATGTCATTATATCTCATTTTTATACACAGTATAATTATATATATGTGACGGGGGGTATTGATCTTTGTACAGTTATAGTTGTTAATATGTGTATTAAAAAAATGATATTGGCAGGGGGGCTTCTCTTCAAAGAAGATGACGTGAACATGCAACACGTAACGGGGATATCATTTCTGGTGTTGACGTACGCTAAATCCCTGGATAAATCTGGCAAACAAATTGATTGTGGTAGCAACTCTGTTGTAACTTCAGCGGATTTGATCAAATTTGTTAAAAGTCAGGTGGACTACATACTAGGAAGCAATCCCATGAAAATGTCATACATGGTCGGATACGGTAAGAAATACCCACAATACATACACCACCGCGGATCTTCACTGCCTTCGCTTCACAACCATCCAGACTCATTCAGCGGCGACGATGCGTGGCAGATTTTTCATTCCTCGACCCCCAATGCGAACCAGTTGACAGGAGCTCTAGTTGGGGGCCCTAATATTAATGATGAGTATACTGATACGAGGTTGGACTCTCAACATACCGAGCCTACTACTTATCTGAATGCCCCACTTGTTGGCGTCTTGGCTCATTTCACTCAGCACTAGCTTCTTACTATATATGTATGGCCGGCCGTTTCAATTTCACTTCTATCATGCTTGACTTTTTCTCTACCAAGTTTTAATTTGTATTTTACCAAAGGAACAATGTACGGACCACATGCTCGCATGGCACATTCGCACTTGCCACTTTAGTTGGAGATAATGACAAAAATTAAAGACGCTACTTATGACTTTTGAGGAAAATATAAATACTAATTTCTCTACACTAAAACTTGCCTAAGAGGATTAAACATTTATTTTCAATCCTAAATACCCCTAAGTGTATTAAGAGAAATGGTCTCAGTTTTAACTCGGATCCTAAAACAAATAGGATTAAAACATTCCACATATACGCGTATAGGAGTAAGTACTTTTAACTCAGATCCTAAATGTAATGCCCGTACTTTTTATCGACTTCTTATGTGCTAATTAATTATACATGATCATGTTATAAATTATCGTTTGAATGCTATATATGTGAAGTATAGGGATAGCATGTGAGTATGAACTTTGTGATGATGATATTTGAACTTACATGCTTGTATTATGTTTGAACGTGACATGTGACAGTATCCGATGAGCAATGAAACTACACCGTAATAATCATTCGTATTATTGAATGTAATGGTATATCAAGTTATTTTTCAAGTTAGATAGTATTCGAGTGTTTAAAATTTAGTTTAAAATGTCATTGCGGGTCTAGGATGTGAACGGTAACAATCAGGGTCGGTTTATGGCGAAAAATGACGTTTTCGGCACCCGATTGGCCAAAACAGAAGCTTTGGGGCATCAAAAACACAGCACAACCGGCGCCGGTCAGGGGCAAACCGGCGCCAGTCGGGGCGATTTTTGCCCAGGTCAGTGTACGACGTATTTAAACGGGAAAAATCCCTTTTTCCCCAAAACGAAGCCCAGCTCGACCCCCTCTCTACAAACTCATTTCCACACCCTACCTAGACTGATTCAAGCTCAAACTAAGTCTATTATTCATCAAGAATCATCACTTGGTAAGATTTTACACTTTACATAAAGTATTTCTTCTATATTTATATCTATAGTTCTTGGTTGTGGATTTTGCTAGGGTTTGTTGATTTAGAGTTGATTCTAGGGAAATTAATTGATTTTCTTAATATTAAGGTTGATATAGAGTTGTTCTTCATCCTTGATTAAAAACTTTTGTGAAATTTTAAGTATTTAACTACCCAAAAATTATACCCAATTTAATGAAAGAATTTGGGAAGTATTTTAATGATTAGTGGCTGATTCTAATTAGATAAATGGAGTCCTTGATATTATGAAAGGGACTTGATAGATGATGAGTCTTGATTCATGAAATTCAATCGGATTTTTAGTTATCTAGCCACCCCGAATCTATGCCCGATTTGGTGTAGGACGGGGGGGGGGGGGGGGGGGGGGGGGGTTCTAACTTGTAGGGGCTGATTTGTGAACTTTCCCTCACCTTAAGTCTAAGGATTTTCTAAAAGCATGAATTTAAGTTTGATCAAGTATAAGCTTGTGTATTTATAATTATAGTTGCTCATCGAAGAACCGTTGCTCATGGACACCGTACACGCACACACAAGGGCAAATACTCCGCGTGAACCAGGTAAGTCATCACCACCTATACATGATAGTTCTAAATAAGGTGTGGAAGATTAGCTAATGATATTTCGATTAACAAATACAAATATTGATCTTTTGTTTTGATTATTTGTTAATATTTCTATACCGTATAATAGAATCAGTAAGAAATAATATAATGAGTATTATAATATTATTATCATATTTATATCACATCAATGTGTCAGATATTTTTATGATACCACTGTGTCACAAAGCCTAATGATACTAACGTGTCATAATCTTGTATCACATTAATGTGTCACAACTTACCGATCGCGACACTATAATGTTTTACTAGCAGTGATTCTATATTTAGTGTCGTTGGCCGTTACTTTTCCCGACATTTTTTTAGTGTCACAATAGAGAATTCATCATCACCAAGGTCTATATAAAAACTCTAGCTCCTTTGAAATTCATAATCATATCCAAGGTCTATATAACCGCCATAAGCGGCTAAAAACGGAGGTTGAGAACGGCATGCCGCCTTTAGTCGGGCCTAGCAAGCACGCGAGGCATTTTGTTGGCGTATATTTTTGTTAATGAAGCACCAACAAAAATATTTTAGCAAAAAAATATTACGGAGTATACGTTAATGAGGCATTTTAACGAGTATGAGTATTTGTTTTTGCAACATTAACAAATAATTTAAAAAAAAAAATTACGATGGAGATTTTTAATATATTATCGTGAACATGCCAAACATATCATTCCGAAGCTTTTTAGGCATTTGTCCATAAGAGGCACATGGATCTTGAGGATGATTTACGTCGACAAAAGAAAGACTAAAATTTATCTGTTAACTTCTTTAGACGTTACTCGTCTTTTATTATTGGGCTGCTCAATATGAGGTTGTGAGAAGCTCTCACCACTGTCACCCTACTGCCGATCCTTCCTAATTTTGAGCCTGAGTCGAGTTTCATAAAAGACCCCTATAAATCATTTTTGTATTTTACTTCATACCACGTTAAATTTATGTAGAAGTAAGAGTTGAAATACTTCAAAAATAACTTATTAAATAAAGTTCTTACATCACGATATAGCAATATTATTAAATGTGTTATAAATAACTAATTAAGTACAACTCCCTACACGCTTATTAAATTTTGATATAATGATAGAAATTTTGGAGTACATTTTTTATTTTCTCTAAAAAATAATTAGCATATAACTTGACTAATTGAAATCCAATCACTTATTTAGTGAAGTAGTGTGATAAAACATAAAAACCCAACCCTACTAGCTAGGTTAGTTCCAATTTTATTATACACTATATGTTTTTTAAAGCTAAATTATTTACAAGCATATGACATGTATGTCGTCGTGAAACCGATTTATAGTTACTACGTATTTTATAACTATATATATTTATCAACAAGAACACATTTGATTAAAACTTCCGTATGTAGCTAAATTTATTCCATGGACTTTGGAAGATTCAAACAAAATAAAAAAACGAGATAAGGTCACGACTTAATCATAACAAGAGATCAGATTAGAACTAATCAGCTAACAAAAAATTAAAATATCTTCTTTTCAAAAAAAAATATCAGTAGAATCCAACAAAGGATAATACATTTAGAGCCTGTTTGGTAATACCTAAATCGGCTGCATTGGCTGATTCTGCTGAACTTTATGAAGTTCTAGTTCGAGTACCTGTATTGGTTGATTCTGATGATTTATGAAGAACATATATTTAAAAGATATTTTAATAATAAAATAAAGAAAAATTTATATGAAAAAATAGATAAAATGATTTTCTACAGTAACTTCAGCCATTAAAGTCACAAAAGTAACTTCAACCTTACTTTTTCTTATCATTACACAATTTAGCGCGCGAAATCAAAAGGTACGTGTTTGGTGAAAAAGTTGACCGATAAGACTGATAAGCCGAAAAACATGACTACCAAACGGGCTCTTAAACTTCTTCTAGTTTAGTCCTTTCCTCTACATAGGTCAGCTATTGCTTTCCTCTTCCTTCAATTGTCCGTCCCCTAGTAACCTATTCATTTTTTGTTAAAAGATCGAAGGGAGCCAATTTGGAATTCAATTACATATACGTAGTACTATGTATCTACTATATATGTATAATATACATACCAATATTTTAAAATTTGGGACCCCTTTTTTTGTAATTTTGAGGCCCTCATGCTTAAGCCTCACTAGCCTCCACAAAGGCATGACTCTGTGTCACCCCCACGCACATGAGAGACTTGAACAGACCCAAGGGTGTCATGTTGCCCTGAATTGTCAATCGACATATCATCATTTTACAGGTCAACATTCAGCATACGATGATCACGAGGGGTTCAGCCTTGGCCTCGTTCTCGACTACGACTTGATTAGTTTGAGTTATGCGATGAATTTGTCATCTAAGATTTATAAAGGTAAGTAAAATAAATCTGTTTATTTTGTACTACCTTCGTCCCTTAAAACTTTGCCAAAGTTGAACGGCACGGACAATAATAAAGTAAAAAATGTGTGGTTGAGTTTTGTGCAGAGGAGAGAGAAATAACAGAAACCACAAAATAATTAATTAAAAGGGAAAGTGGTGAAGTTTTTTGGGACGTCCCAAAAAGGAAAGATGACAAAGTTTTAAGGTGAAAGTGTGTTTTTGCAAATATGGTATTGATCCATGCTTTCACTCTTTTAGACAAAACTTTATTATGCTATTTTAAAGATGACAATGTTTTTTAGACACAGTAATATGCACTTATATATTCTTAGTGCATAAACTTACATTTTTATATTTATTTGTGATGTATTTTTACATTTGTTATGCAAGTGTTTAGTCGTTAGATTGATTTGATCGTAATTGTGTTTTTAGCATTTAATTGTATGTTGTAGGAAGTAGTTAGTTATGATATAAGTTTAGGATAAGTTTGGAAGCAAAAAAGATGAAGAAACATGAGTTTAGTGTAAAACCCGGCCGGCTATGGCCTTTACCCGGTCGAGTTTGAAGTGAAAAATGAAGTTGATGGGAAAATAAACTAATACCCGGTCAGGTATCCCATACACCCGGTCGGGTATGATATGATTTCGAAGCAAAAAGACGTGTGGAAGAACACAACGACGTGGGAAAAAGATTTGACAAATACCCGGTCGGGTATCTCAAATACCCTGCATAGTTGATGCTAAACACCTATAAATAGCACCATTTTCCTTCTCTTTTAAATATTCCTTCTTCCATACACTTAAGCTCAACTTAGAATAATATTTTCTTTATATTTTTCTAGCATTGTTTAGTCTATAAATGGGGAGCTAAACTTCCATTTCTTGGTCTTGCTCTTGAAGCTTGTTGAATATTAAAGTTGTGAGTTATTTTCTTAACTTCTTCTCTTGAATATTAATTCTTTCCTTAATCTTATTTCTATAATAATGTTGGGGTGTGACTAAGTGACAATTAGTTAACACTTCGACATTAATTATTACTAGAAACGATCAACGAACCGATGGTTAATCGTTGATAGTTTCACAATATCAAGTAAGTAATTTCGGTTTATTAATGCACCGTCGTGGTTGATAAACTTAGGAGGGATTAATTGTGTTGGTTAAACCGAAACCGTTATGTGGAGGTTATAAATCTCAGTTGATTTCATCAAGAAGTTAAAAAGATCAAATGTTACTATTAAGTCGGTACACAACGTTGTTCTATATTTGATAAGTAGTAAGAGTTGTTAATGAACGGTCATTATTAATAACTATCCTCGATGAATTGGAGATACTCCTCGATTGAGTATTCGAGAGGGGATAAGTTAAAGATATGACCGAGATCAACTAAATAAATCAACAAGTGGAAAATAGCAAAGTCAAGTTCTTTACCTTTGAATTAAAACACACATATGTCGTTCATCTTATTAGTGTTTAATTAAATTAAATCACACAATCCCAAAACACCCTTTATTACTAGTTTCATAAAAGGAGAATTATTCCTTTTCATGTGGATACGAACTCTACTTCACTATACTATGCATAAGTGTTAGTATCGAAATTATTTTGAAACACATATGACTTTAGTGTCGTCAGATAGGTAGTAGACTTTTATTATAACTGTTGTAATAATTATTTTTTCTGATTAAATGACATTGTTTTTAATTGATTTTAATTACTCAACTTGTTATCTCAGTTTGCTATAAAAAAATTAAATGTTTTTGTAACACACTAAACTGATAATTTCAGTTTAATGTGGAATTTAAGATTTTTATAACAGTATAAAAATAAGTTAATTACAGATTATAGGTGACGATTAAAAACTGTATTTAACAAAAACTGGTGGTATAAATAAAGAATATTTTCGCACATAATTAATTTTCTAACTGGTTTTTTAATAACTTGTGTTTTAGTTACGTAACTGATGAAACGGTTAGCAACACAAGAGGGGGGAGGGGTGAATTGTGTGTGTGGAACCGTGGCAGATTTTCACACAGTTCTAGTGTGGAGTTCAGGGAAATGCGAAATAGTAAAGTGCACAAGGATTTAACGAGGAAAAATCCCTTGGCTCAAAGGGATTAAAAAACCTCGACCTCCCTCGGAGGAATTTGAGCAACTCCACTAAAAAGCCTTTGAATGATTACAAGGGAAACTCTCCTAGTCTACCCTTGAGCCACCCCAACTCTATCTCTCTAGGAAGAGTTATGCATCTCTACCTTGCGGGTAGAGAGCCTCTCAGCTTTACAACAAAGCTCTCACAACACACTAACCAACCCGAGGATGCTACACTTAGCCAAATTCTCAAAATCCCAATTACAATATGACGAAGGGAAAAAGAAACTCTGTCTGGAACTCCGTGAGCAGGTTCAAGTGCCTTGGACTTGGTAAATATTCTCGTGTATATTTCTCAATAGAAGCTCGGTTAAGCACATAACTTTCGTCTGGTCTTCAGTCCAATATATATAGCATCCGTAGCCTCTCCTTTCCTTGGTTGAATATTTGGACTTTCCTTGATATTTTGAATTATCTTCCTTGAATAATATGTCTCATACTTTGAGCTAACGGCATATGTCAATTATATTGATAGACACAAGATATTCTAGAATATGTCAATTGAGAGAATATCTAATGCATGCAACGGTCTCAAGGTAATATAGCAAGGAAAGAATATATCTACCTATTATAGCAAGAAGCAACGGTTCACAATAGGTAAGCAATATTCTATTCAAAAGTATTTAAAATATTCAATCATGGATGTAGATAAATTCATATAGTAGGAGATGCAATCAAATCATATGCTACCAAAAATATTCCTTTTAATGTATTTCGAAAAATACATGATTTAAAATGACTACATATAATTATTTTGCTAAAAAATAAAAATACACATAAAACAATCACACATATAGAAAAATACATGATTTAAAATGACTACATATAATTATTTTGCTATCACTTGAATAAAGTTAAAATTCAAATTCCGATTTTTTATTCATGAAGTTAACAAATAAGTGAAACAACAAATTAACATTTCACAATAATAAATGTTACTCCGTAATTTATTACTCCCTCCGTCCCGAAAAGGTTGACCAAATTTCCTTTTTTGGATATCCCAAAAAGATTTGTCATTTCCATTTAAAGTAAGGAATATGTGGCTAAAATTAATTCTCTCTCCTCTGCACAAATTTCAACCACACAAATTTTACTTTATTAATCTACGTGAAAGTCAACTTTGACCAACCTCTTTGGGACGGAGGGAGTATTAATTTAGGTAATTTTCTATATAATAATACTCCCTCCGTCCCGGAATTATCTTTATTCTTTCCTTTTCGGTCCGTTCCAAATTTATCTCTTTTTTCCCTTTTTGGTTAAGAATATGTGGTTCACAACCATTCTTACACATTTCTCTCTCCTCTGCATAACTCTTCACCACACAAATCTCACTATCTTAAAACCCGTGCCCGGTCAAAACCGGAGTTAAATATGGGACGGAGGGAGTACTATTATTGAAAAAATGGGGCCCAAAAAAATGATGGGCCCTGTTCCAGCAAACCTAATGGAACATGTTAAAAGCCAGCTCTGGGCGGCGGCCTCCATTTGCCCCCTTTGTGTCCACCACTGTGTAGATTTGGAGCTTTATTGTAATGAAACTTCATAAAATAGAACTAAGTATGTACTCCAAAAGTAATATATATATATATATATATATATATATATATATATATATATATATATATATATATATACACACACATATATATATATATATATGTATATATGTATATGTATATATGTATATGTATATATGTATCTATATATGTATATATGTATATATGTATATATGTATATATGTATATATATATGTATATATCTATATATATATATGTATATATCTATATATATATATATATATATGTATATATATATATGTATATATCTATATATATATATATATATATATATATATATATATATATATATGTATATATGTATATATGTGTGTGTGTAAACAAAACCAAACATTCCAACACAGCTGGTTGCGAGGTTATTGTGCCTAGTGATAGGTCTCGAGTTCGAAACCCGCTAGACACATAAAGGGTTTGAAGCTCAATGGAATGAGTTTCAACCCTGATTACTCTAGGCCCCTTCTAGCCCCCTCCCCCAGACCCCCTGGAGTAAAATAAAATAAAATAATATATATATATATATATATATATATATATACACACACACAATCAGATGAGAATCATGCTTAACCTGAGAACCGTGAAAACTCCACTTAAATAAAAGTGATTGGCAAAAATATGACATGTATTTACTAAAGTATATATATCATCATAGCTATTACAATGTAAATTACAACTGTCATGACACTAACATTATTATTATATGGAGTACTCACTAAAATATACGAAGTATAATGTGTCACTTTTTACCGGCAAATTATACCGTATGACCGGTATACGGTGAGCACTGTATACCGGTATATGGATTTCTTTTTTTTTTCCTTTTGTTTTTTATAAAATGCTAACATCTTTTTTATTTTTGATCCGATTTTTATAAAATTTATATCAACAATTTTTATTTTTCATGATCTTTCAAATGAGACCAATATTGCTTATGTAATTTTAAGAAATTATCGAACTATTATATTAATGAGTGTTGGATTATAAGGAAAATCGAACTAAATTTAATAATGAAAAATAATTGTGTCAATCACAATTTATCTTAAAATTGTGTATATAAAAAATTTATTTTATTATGTATTTATACATGTGAGTTACATATTTTTATACGTAAAGTTACATATTTGTACACGTAAAGTTACATATTTATACATACGAGTTGCATTTGGCCTGCCTGAACGTGAGTTACATATTTTTACAAATAAAGTTACATATTTATACACACGAGTTACATTTTTTTTACACGTAAAGTTACATATTTTTACACGTAAAGTTACATATTTATACACGCGATGACGCGAGTTACATATTTATACACACGAGTTATATTTGACCTGTATGAACGCGAGTTACATATTTTTACACGTAAAGTTACATATTTATACACGTGAGTTACATATTTATACACACGAGTTATATTTGACATGTCTGAACGCGAGTTACATATTTTTACACGTAAAGTTACATATTTTTACACGTAGAGTTACATATTTATACACACGAGTTGCATTTGGCCTGACTGGACGTGAGTTACATATTTCTACACATAAAATTACATATTTTACATAGGTTAATATAATAGTTCGATAATATGTTAAAATTACATAGACAATATTGGTCTCATTTGAAAGATAATGAAAAATAAAAAATGTTGATATAAATTTTATAAAAATCGAATCAAAAATAAAAAAGTTATTACCATTTTTTTTTTAAAAATAATAATACCCAATGAGTGCATAGTGCTCACCATGCACCGGTTGCACACTATACGCACTCCTTTTTACCAATTACCTTTATTTTAGTCCTGAATTTCTCATTTTTTCTTACCTAAATTATTCAAACTAAATGCACCCCTAATATGCGCAGGAAAATGGGAAAGGTTAAAACACATTTGATTTGCATATACATGAGTGGACTTTGGTATAGTAAAAGCTAAGGTTAAAATCCTGATTAGCCTAATTAATGGAATATTAACGCATACGGAGAGTGTGTGTGTAAATATATGCACATATGAGTGGTAACTAGATTGTGGTTTACAAAACTGTACAATTATCAGAGATGGCGGTAGAAGTAAAATCCCAGCATTATGCACCGCTCAAAACAGTGGCGTTTTTTGCGTGTATAACCATTTTGACGGCGACCAAGGTGAAGGGACACGATTATGGCAAAGCCTTGTCTTATAGTATCCTATTTTTTGAGGGCCAGAGGTCCGGTAAGCTGCCCCCTAACCAACGTCTACTATGGAGAAATGATTCTGCTCTTGATGATGGCTTTGATGGGAAGGTACGTACATGTAATGTGTATTGGTTATTAAAGTTAAACTTAAGAAAATGTTCATTCAGTGAAGCAATGGAACCGGCAGTTACAATTTCCTTGAATTGTTACTATAAAAAACTTTATACCACGTATAACACCTTTGACCTTTATACATACTTCTATCATACTCCTCGTTCCCATTTTGCTTGTGCTACTTTTATTTGAGTTGTCTCAAAATAAGTGTTGCATTTCCATGTTTGGAAAGAAATATGTGATTTACAACATTTCACTTTATTATACTCAAATCTCAAGAACAAATTTTACCTTTTCAAACAATTTATGAATAACTGTGTAAAATCCAAGTAGGACACATAAAATAGGACGGGGTAGTATGTAGTATAAGTAATAAGACTACAAGATTTTGCTCCTAAACTCCCACCCAAATCCGTTAATATTGAATTTTCTCTCACATGCATTACAAATAGTAAAATGATCATCTAAATTTGGATATAACTCTTTCCTCTCATGTGTAATATTTATATTTATGTAAGTTCCTAGTAAATGAATTTTATCGTATAAATTTACATAGAACAATGTTTTCTGCAACCTGACAGTGCACATTTCTATTTCACATGATGCAAAATTCCTAACTTCAACGCTAAAAAGTGAAAGGTGGATGAATACTTGTGCTAAATTTAGGAAATATGCATCATGTGAATTAAAGAAGTGTGAACGGTTATGAAACAGATACTGTATGTGGTGATATTTTTGTAAGTAAACTTAATGTTCTTACTATATTTTTGTGATGCTGATTTTTATTTAGTTTGACAATTTATTAGCTCGCTCATCCATAGATACTTTGCAAGTGTAAAGGTCGTCGTATCTTTTTTCAAATAGGGGGATCGAGAACCCAAATCGGACATGATGGGTATACTACGGACTTATTTGTTGAATGGAACCGGTGGTTCTTAAAAATATATTAACCCGCAATTAAGCTATCTATCTCCATATTGAAGCTTAAAATATCAATATGATTAATTATTCATAAAGTTCTCTAGCTACTTACCCAATTTTAATATACATAGTATTTTCTATCATTAATTCTAGGTGGATTTGGAAGGCGGATACTATGATGCTGGAGACAATGTAAAGTATAGTTTTCCGATGGCATTTACGACCACAATGTTGGCATGGAGTGTGTTGGAATACAAAGAAGACATGGGTAAGGATGAGTTGCCCCATGCACTTGAGGCAATACGCTGGTCAACGGACTTTTTGTTGAAGGCCACAAACAAACATGGTGTTGTGTTTGCTGTGGTTGGTGACCCAAATGCAGACCACAACTGTTGGGAAAGGCCCGAAGATATGGACACTCCTCGTACCGTTTACCAGGTCAATAAAACGTCTCCGGGTTCTGAGGTTTCTGCAGAGATTGCTGCCGCCTTGGCAGCTTCTTCCTTGGCTCTCAATCATTCCGATCCTCACTATTCCCATCGTCTCCTTAAAAGGGCCCGCCAGGTAACAACTAGCTAGTACAAACTAGCAAGAACAATAACAAGTCATGGTTTTATGGTTTTAAATAGTTGCCTGTGTTCGTTTTTATCTTGAAAGAATGATGAAAAATAACACTTTCACCTTTTCATTGTAAGACATTTACTAGTAGATCATTGTCAGAGTGGAGACAAGGGGAGACCGGAGGGGGATTCGGTCCAAGAAAAATTTGTAATGTATAAATATTTATAGGCAATAAAAGTATAGTAAAATTTTAGTGTTTGACCCCCACAATATAAGACCAACTCCAACAAGCACCACTTATCACACCAAAATGGTGTATTTGCCAAAAAAATACTCCAACAGACACTTCATTTTCGACACCATTACACCAAAATGGGGGAGGGGGAGAGTTCACGCCATATATGGCGTACACCAAATGTTCCACCATCTTTTTTTTAATTTTTTTATTTCAAAAGTACCCAAAGTTTTGATTGTTATAGTTTTGATCCATTTTTAAAACAACAAATTAGGATGATTACTTGGACTGAAATTGCTGGTCTGCTCTAGTCTGGTATGATTTGGTCTGTTCTGGTTTGAACTGATGCGGTCAGGTCTGATCATTTGTGGGAACAATTCTCAAATTCCGATAACTAAACTAAGAATATTTATTTATTGTATTGCTTTAACTTTAAGTAGTACTTCATGAATGACGTACAAATTATTATAATATTATTGTAATATTTAATTTTATGTGGTTTAGCTTGTATTTGTGAAATATTGATTATTGTATTTTAATTAGTTAAATGCGTGAAAATACATATTAAAATAGTGTATTTTTGTTTGTATGTGTGAAATAATGTGTGAAATGTCAAAATATTAAATGAGGGGTTAATGTATATATGATAATTACATATTTAAATAGAAGAATGGTAAAAAGTTAGTAAAAACTAAAAAGAATAAAAAGGGAATATTTCTTTTTGTTATTGAAAATGGTGTAAACTGTTGGAGATAAATACTATATGATGTGATGTTTACACCATTTTAATGTAAAAAATGGTGTAGCCGGTCAGTGATGACCTAAGTTCTTTAGGGTTTAATGCACCAAACCCCCCTGTGATACGGAAATTTGGCATATTAGCCCCATGTGATTTAAAAAATGCGTCAAACCCCCTTGTGTTTTAATTAATCATGCACATAACCCATTTTATGAATAAATTTAATGATTTGGAAACCACTTTTCCTAATATTCTGATTGAATGTACAAGTAAATATGTCAAAATCTCTAAACCATACAAAAATGTTAATCATTTTTCTTTTATTTGACAATTGAATTTATTCATAAAATGAATTTTGTGCTTGATTAATTAAAACAAAAGAGAGTTTGATGCATTTTTTAAATCATAGGGGCTGATGTGCCGAATTTCCATATGAGAAAGGGGTTTGGTGCATTAAATCCAAGTTATTTAAGACTGGCCTCCATAAGCTACCATTTCTAACTCGGTCACTGAGATGAGTTTTTACTATAAACTACTTAGAACCGTGCTTTGTTTGAGGCTGGTGAGACAATGGTCTCAGGGCCCCAAAAATGTAAAAAAAAAATAGAGGCCCATAATCTAAAATATCTTTCTATTGTCTATATATATTTGAATTATAAAAGACCTACCTTGGTTTAAATTTTATGTGCTGCTGTGCTTTCAAACTAAAATAGCCGACCAACAAGTACCAACGAAGTGGAACGGAACGGCCGAACAGATGTTTTAACTTTTGAAATTGTAAAACTATAAAGATTATGGGTCTAAAATGGCAAAAATGGCTTAACTTTTGAAATAGCTAAAATGGTCATCTACAATAACTTCAGCCAATACAGTCAGAAAAGTAACTTCAACCTTACTTTTTCTGCTTATTACACAATTCAGTGCGTGAAAGCAAAAATTACGTGTTTGGTGAAAAAGTTGGTTATAAGCCTGATAAGCCGAAAAACAGTGTTGCCAAATGGCCTCTAAAAGTTACCGGCAATACATATGAATATTGACAGATTAATATTTGCTTCGTCTTATGAAACATGGTCATATTGAATTTTTTAGTCAATAATAGTCAAATGTGACCAATGATATATTTTAAATAATACAAAATTATTTCAAAAATGAAAAGTGTATGAAAATGTTCTTCGTTAAAAGTATTTTCATTAAAATATATTCCGTTAAAGTTTAGGTTTCACAACAAATATAATAACTAATTAAAATCATTGTTCAAATTTTATTATCATAGATCAATCATCAATAGTGTTGAAAATTAAACTTGTTTTTAGGCCTAATTAATATTTAGTTTTAGTTGTTGTTGGGAAGGCCCAAATGATAGAAAATGTAGAAGGAATGAATTCTAGAGCTTCTCTAGAAGATATGGTCTCTGGAACTCTCCTATCATTAATTGTATAGAATTGTCTAGAATGCATTAATTATAGAAGAGTCTAGACACTTTGTACTAGTATAAATAGAGCTCCCCTACCATCACTTTGTATCAAGCAAATCAAGCAAATTGAGTTGTTCTAATAAAATGATTTCTTCCCCTTTGTTCAAATATCTCTTCCATAATATTTCTAATTTAGCCTCCCAATTTCCCAAATCTTCCTTCACTTATTTCCAACAAATAGAAGTAAAATTGGTCAAGTTTTGTGAAACAAAAAGAGTATCTTTTTAGGATTTTCTTAAAATAGTCACATTGTTATCCTTTAACATTGTTTTAATAATATATTTGGATACACTTTATTTATTTATTTTGATCCATCATATCTACAAACATGTATGGCGTCAGGTTTTCAAATTTGCTGATAAATTCAGAGGTTCATACAATGATAGTATTAAAGATATTTGTCCATTCTACTGCGATTATAGTGGGTACCAGGTATATTTACATTATTGATTAATACATATATACTTGCACCTTTCTTTTCTCATTTGCATTTAGTTAAATACAATACAAATAATGTCTTATCAGTTCAAAGTTCAACATAAGTAGAGTAGTGATCAAGTTAAATCTTCCCTATCACGCAAAACGTCTAGTATTCACAAAGCCTTGCTATGATGTTAATAATTTATGTTTTCTCATCCAGTCATCTTTATATTCTATTATTTTGGTACTCATTTGAATTCAATGAGTTATGTTTTAATTTGTTTCACTTGTTTGAATTTGGTTGTGATCACTTATTATTAATAAATTTGTAATGATAAAGTGTTTAAAGCTTAAAGTATTGGAATTGTCTTATGATACATGAGGAAAGTAAGGCGGTGCATTGACATACTTAAAATACTCACTCCAACTTCTCAAATGTTAAAGAGCAATCAGAATTATACTGTGATACATACATGACTAAGGGTATGTTTGAGAGTTTGAAAGGAAGGGGTGTGGAAGGTTTTGGAGGTTAGTCATCGGAAGAGAAGGGTAGGGAAAGGGTTGGAAACCCTTCTTCTTGTTTGGGAGTATTAATTACTATTAATGCATATTAAACACATCATCGACATGATCGTAAATCGTATTCTCATTTGTAAGACTATTTAACGTCAGTTATAACCGACGCTATGAATGACCATCTATTTGGGCAGCTAATTTGATTTCAACTATTTACCGTTGGTAAATCCGTTCTCATTTGGCATCGGTTATTTCAACGGTTATCAAACCCGACATGAAAATCTCCCCCACGAAGCTGTTACCAACGCCAAAGGAAAAAATACCGACGCCAAATTATTTTCTATGGTACCCAGAGGCGGTTTGAGCATTTCGGAGGTCCCAGACGAAAAATATTTATTATGTACAAATCACTTTTAAAATCAGATAAATTGAATAAAAATCACCTTATGAAAAAAAATATTCAAAGTTCACGATATAATGTTTGTAATATTCAAAAGGATAAATTTTTAAATGCAAACATATGCAAAACACAAGGCAAACTTATACTTGTAACACCCTATTGGCCTATTATTCATACCTTTTGAAGTGCAAAATCAGTAATAACTTCATAAGTCTCAATTTTAAGCTCAAGTCATATTTATCGGGCGCTGGTTCGAGTTTTGGTATTTTTGGAGTCAAAATCATGGAATTTGAGTCCAACACCGGCGTTTGAGAAGCAATAGGGATGAGTTGAGAAGCATTTGAGAGTTGATTAGGAGCATTGGAGACCAGTGAGGTGTTAAAGACAAAGTTTTGAAGACAAAAGAGCTCTAAAATTAGGTACGAGGTCAAAAGAAGACGAGTAGGGCTTGAAAAGAGCGGTCTGGATGACGTTCTATCAATCGTTCAAGCATATATTTTCTTAGGAACATCCAAATAACACCATTCAAGTTTCATAGTAAAGCCAACTTCAAGGGATACAAATCATATGAAAACAGCATTGCGAGAATATGAGAGAAGAAAGGTGAAAACAGACGATGAAGTCAGATAATCTCCGTTGAGATTTCAGAATGCGACCTTCCACCATTTTATTCATATATTTTGATTGGACGATTCAAATCCAGTTTTGCAAGTTGTGTTGGATAGAAGACTTCATTAGCTACAACTTTGATGAAGGAAGGATAGTCAGACGTGAACTGTGAAGCCGATTTCTGCTAGCAGTTATCGCTCGATGTATTGGCGGTCTACAAATAACACCTAATACTAATACCGGGGTAGAATTTTTTGGAGGCCCTCTTGGCAGTTGAGGCCCAAAGCAGTTGCCTGGCCCAACTGCCCTCAAGGCCGCCACTGATGGTACGCATAAGGTACCATACCTTTGTCCACATGGACCAATCAGAATGTTGCAGTTGAATTATTTAAATCTAAATTAAAAATGATATACCGATTTGGACCAATCAAGTGAATGATAGGTACGGTACCCCATTTTTTAATCGGGTACCGGAGTTCTCACAGTTACTTATATACACCGTGGAGATATCGTTAATATATTTCGATTACAAAAACTTAAATTAGTAAGTTGATGATATTATTTTGGCAGGACGAGTTGTTATGGGCAGCCGCATGGCTCTATAAAGCCACAAAAAAGGATAAATATTGGGAATATGTGAAACAGAACATAAATAATATAACGACGAACGGAAGTACGTTTGGATGGGATAGCAAGCACCCTGGTATAAATGTCCTCATCTCCCAGGTTAATTACCATGCAATAAATAGACCTTATAATTATTTCATTGACCTTACTTTAATCAATCCATATTAATCTTTATAAATTTTAATATAATATGCTTAGTGATTAACTAATTTGTTTTCAAGCAGTATGTTTTAAATAGCCAGGGCAGCATAGATAAAATCCCTTTCATTCCTAATGTGGATGCCTTCGTGTGCGCCGTTCTTCCCGAATCGCCTAATAAAGTTGAGAATTTCACTTCTGGTAAGTTGTCTGTAGTTTGTTGTATTCGTCCCACAAAACTTCACGAGTTTTCTTAATTAGTAAATGATACTCCCTCCGTTCCTAAATAAACTTCCAACTTTCTTTTTTCGTCCGTTCCAATTAAAACTTCCACTTTCCCTTTTTGAAAGAATTTGTGGTTCACAACATTACTTACACATTTCTCTCTCCTCTGCACAACTCTCCACCACACAATATCCACTATCTTAAACTTTGTGTCAAACCCATTTGGAAGTTAAAATGGGAACGGAGGTAGTATGTAAGTTGGTCAATAATATTTTTGAATATTTGACACAAGAAACTTATATGAAAATGTTTAAATTTTTAGGAAATAATCTCATAAAAAACTTTGTAGGTAGTTTCGGCACGAATATAATAGTTAAAGTTGTTGTCCAAAATTTACTGTGATTGATATAAAAGCTAGATTATTCATTATAATGAAGTTTTATGTCCAAAATTTTATGTGAAAATTTCGGTGAGCAATAATTTCAGGTGGAATCTTATACCATAAAGATCTAATGGGGAACCTGCAAAGTCCTATAGCTTTGTCGTATCTTATACTTACATATGGAAGGTACTTGGAGAGATACAATAGTACCGGTGTGCTGTGTGGAGAGCTTCTCTTTCCGGGTTCTAAGCTTATAGATTTTGCCAAATCCCAGGTAATTATATACAGGGGCGGACGCAGGAAAGTCTCTTGGGAGGCGAAAATATTTTTTGAAGGGCTCAAAATAATTTTTGGGAAGACGAAAATTATATTTCGTATATATATACACTAAAAAAAATTGTTGGGGGGCGGTAGCCCCCTGAATCTCTACTATGATCCGCCCCTGACTGTATATCTTACCATTCAAAAAGAAGATCCTAATATTCCCTAGCTCTTTTTAATAAAGATTGATTTTCTTCTATTTGTTAGTGATTTTATACACACGAATTAATATAATACATGCAGGTGGACTATGTCTTGGGAGATAATCCGATGAACATGTCGTATATGGTAGGATATGGTGAGAAGTATCCACAAAGAATACACCACCGAGCATCATCAATGCCCTCCATTGAAAAGCATCCAGAACGCATTGGTTGTAAAGATGGGACTATATATTTCAACAGTTCAAGCCCTAACCCAAACTTGCTGCTAGGAGCAGTGGTTGGAGGACCTAATGATGGAACTGACAATTTTGTAGAAGATAGAATGGATGCTGGTAAATTGGAGTGTGCAACTTATATTAATGGACCACTAGTTGGTCTTTTAGCTTATTTTAAAGCAAACCACTAGCAACACACTACAAGCTAGATAGGACTTCATTTGAAGACCCAAGATTATTAGGAGCTTTTTACTCGCACTACAAAAAATGATGAGATTGACACGAATTGATCGATGATTCCGTGTCAAATAGCTTGTGATAAAACAACATTGACACAGATTTAGAGTATCTGTGCCAAATCCGTGTACACATGATAAATTGGCATCATGGCTAGTAGCTATGTACAATGCCATGTCATTTAAATCTTACTCCATATATGTTTAAGAATAGTATCTTGGTGTGATAATTATACAAAGACGTAAATTAATACTCCCTTCGTTCGTTAAAATTTGGCCAAATTTGACCGACACTTGAATCAATAAGGTAAAAATTATGCAGAAGAGAAAGAATTAATTGGAACCACAAATTGTTTACTTAAAAGGAAAGATGACAAAGTGAGTGAGACAATCAAAAAAAGAAAGTTCAACTCATTTAAGGGATAAGGTGAGTATCTCTAGAGATTTCGATGATACAAATATGAATAATACTACGTATGTTTTTCTCAAAAAGTGACTTACTTTCTTAAAATTTCTAAATTCTTTCAAATTTCTTCTCACTCTCGCATTGAGACAACTGACTCTCCCACAAATTTCAACTCATTTAAGCATTTGAATGTTACTTATATTTCTTTAAAAAAAAAAATACAACTAAATTTTTTCTTCCCGTTTTTTGACAATTATTTCTTAACATTAACAAACAAAAGTGATAACTTTTAGGAACACATAATACTTTCTTAGTCTCTTCATTCCGAAAGTTACACATAAATATGTTGAAGAAAAGTTCAACTCAAAGTCTTGCTAGACTATTTATCCACTTCTCTCAGAAACTCTTGAAGACTAGACACTAGTACAAAAAACACATTCTATAACTAGCTTTTTATATGGGTTCATTTAAACCCCTTATAAAATGTAGGCGCGGGGTCACATTTATAAATAATGAAAGTTTTGAATAACTTAATGGGTAAGTATTATAAATATAAAACTTTATCCATAATGGGTTTATAAATAACCGACATAGTTAACTAAAGATGGGGTTATTTTTATAATTTTCATAAACTTAAGTTTCAAATGGGGTCTTTTTTATAATTTTAACTTATACTTTTTTATGTCACGTGGTTGTTAACTCTTACGAAAGAGTTAATCCCACTAAAAGCCCTAGTAACCGAACAGCCAGATATACAACCCATCAGATATACAACCCATCATTAGCTTCTTTGATTGTTCCAGAAGAAAGACGAAGAGGATGACACTGCGCTGCTCTTCGTTAACTCTCGGCGTGAAACAGCTTTTCATTAACACTCGACGATGTGTTGCTGCTCTTCGTTTACTCCAGATGCGGCACCACTGCTCTTCGTTCCACAGTCTACACCGCACCGCTGCCGTTGCCGCTGCTCTTCTTTAGCACTGGAAGACGCACCGCTATTCTTCGTTAACACTCGACGTCTCAGCGCTGCTCCTTGCTATCAGTCGAAGACCTACCAGTTCCGGAGACTTCTTCTAATGTGCATTAACCACCTTTCACAATAGATAATTTGTCATTTCTTTTTATTTACATTATACACTGAATACTTTTATCAGTTATGCTTCAATTGTTGTACTATTGGTTTTATTGATCTAGATGTTGCTTAAAAATTTCACATAAAAGAAGATACCAAGTCAATTTTACACTATTATATTTTAGTTTAGACTATTTTAAGCTATTTTAAGACTTTAAGCAACCAACTATCCTTTACGGTTTTCAATTTATATCATCAAATGAGAGAGTAACCGGAAACTGAAAAAATAAAGTTATGGAACCAAGCAACACTCGAACCGTGTGCTTGTCAGAATCGGTTAAAGGAGGCGAAGATGTGTATAGCAGCAAAGAATCCGACGTTTCTTCCGCGGATCATCTTGTTGTAATGGTTCACGATATTCTTGGAAGGTATAAGCTAGCATATCTGGTTTTATGTTTATATTTCAGCTCTGTTTATTGACTTGTGTACTCACATTGGATGAAGATTTTAGCTTTTGTTCCTTTCGAATTATGGAAATGTCTGGATTTTAGGCAGCAGTCTTTTTTGAAGCTCTTGATCGATTTGGTAGTTTTACTTCTGTAAACTGAAGTTTTCATCCAAATTACTCTTACAAGTAGCAAATTTTTCTAAGAGGTGGTGGGTAAATTGATAGATTATACTCTGCGTTTGCTTTACAATGTGGTTCCATTTTTTAAAGCTAAGGTGGAAAACATTTGCTAAAATGTAATCCTATTGTGGGTTAGATGTACTCAAGGTGAAGATATTGCGAGAGAGGCTTGGTTTTGATGATACCTTCAACTACAAACAAGAACATGATCTCAATTCAGCTCTAAAAAGGTCCAATGATCTATTACTGTATCAGACTCTCAGTTTTCAATCTGCCCTATCATTCCCACCATTTGATATTCATTTTTATGGAAGAAACTTAATACTCCATCCACCTTGATAATTATAATAATAATGAGTGATGGTCAATGTATAACTATTCAGTTATATTACATGATTTTATAAATTTATTTTTGGGTTCAACTTAATCTGACATGTTTGATAATTAGGAGTTTCTTTTCAAGTTAGATAAAGAACTCTGAAGCATAATCCCATAAACAGTGCAAGTGTCCGATGAAAAAATCTACTTATGAGCATTATCATTTTCCAAAACACTAATTTATCTAAATTCAAAGATGCCGACGCACAACAAAAACAGTAGCGTATAAGCTGGGTTCTTTTTACTTTTACTAAAGCACAAATAAATGAAAATGACACTTTCACCCATGTTTTTCAGCTTATTTAGGTATAGTTCTCTTCAATTTATTTAAAAAAAATATGTAATCCTACCAATTCCGTCATTCCAACTAAAATTTCTAAAAACTTGAGCCAAACTTACCCTTGCCTTATAAGGACCAATTTGCACTTCTAAGTTAGTTCGAGAGCCTATTTGACTCTTTAGCCTTATAAAGCCTTGTTTCAATAGGTGTTTCCCAGATGGAATAGACATATATTTTGACAATGTGGGAGGTAGTATGTTGGAAGCCGCAATTGCCAACATGAACTTACATGGGAGAGTTGCTGTCTGTTGTGTAATCTCCGAGTACACAGATCTCGCAAAGCGGGGCGCACCCAACATGATAGACGTGATTTATAAAAGGATCAAGATCCAAGGGTTCCTTGCTGCTGATTTCATCATGATGAAATCATATACAGATTTCCATGCCAAGACTAGAGAGTATCTCGAGAATGGGAAGATTCCTAAAATAACATGAAGATGGAATGAATGAAAAGCTGTCAACTGTTGACTTGGGCAACCAAAATTCTTGAACTGAGCAGAGTAAGTGGCAATATGAGTTTGCTCAGGTTGCTATTGAGCTTATAGGGGTAAGAACTCCTAACTATTGACATGCTTCATATTAAGAACTCTTATCTATTGACATTTATCTGTAGTTTACTATTCTGGTGTTTTTTTAGGGGTGATTAATTGTCGCCTCCAACTGACAAATCTTATTTGCACTCAACCCTTTTCTTATCTTAAGCAGCTGGATGTACTTGTGTCCTTAACTGTCAGAGTTGCATTTCCGTTTTCATTTGCTATAGTAATTGTGCAGCCCACAAGTTTATATTTCTTTTGCTCTCATTTTAAAGAAAAAAGTTACAGATACAACTGGGAGGGTCATACTGTTCGATTCATTTGGAGTAAAGTTGCATTTTCTCTTTTTTTCTGGTTGCAAGTGTTCTTAAATTATGTATATGGATGTACTTTTTTTCGTGCAAGTACCTTCGCTGCTTCAGATGTTGCTACCCCAACATTGAGGCGCATAGAGAGAGCTGCAATAGCTGCTGCTACCCCAATATCATACCATGCTAGGTGATGCAATATTTCAAATAGTAAGTTATTTCTCTTTTCCTATGTTGCAATTACAAGAGAATGGAGGTAGTATAAAATATGGAGTAAACCTTTACCAAAGTGCTAGAGTGTTGGCCGTTGAATTCACAGTTTCACACAGTATATTAGATTGTACATTCATATACGCTATTCACTTTTTTTTGATGGTATATACGCTATTCAATTGAAAAGTAAAATTTTAAATTTTGTCACTTTTCCAGTTTTCCTTTCCGACAAGTCTTCTACTCCGTATTTCACAAAAGTGACGTCTCAGCCACCCAAAATGATACGTTATGCCATGTGGTGCTGCATTTTTATTATACTCCTCTTTGTCTATGTTTCTCTTAATACTTTACCATGTTTGAGTGATACGAGAAATAATAAAGTAAAAATTGTGTAGTTGAGTTTTGTGCAGATGAGAGAAATAACAGGAACCACAAATTCATTAATTAAAATGGAAAATAATAAAGTTTGTGAGACAATCAAAAAAAGGAAATATGACAAAGTTATAAGGGATAGATGAAGTATCATTTAATAACAATACACTTTATAAAAAGGATGAATTTGTTTTGACACTATAACGTACTGTAATTTGCTTTGAACCTATGTACTTTGGTGTAATATATATTATTGTATATATAAAGCTAAAAGGAAAAGCTTTTTTTAAAAAAATTATTACATTTTAAAATATAAGATCACTTATATATATATATATATATATATATACATATAGGGGTTAGTTCCTGTGAGAACACCCTCTTAGGAGAGGTAAAAAGATTCAAATCCAATTGTTGGTCCAAAATAGGACGCTCGTAGGCTTTTAGAAAAACTACGTACGACACTCAAGCAAGAATTAGGAAAGTACGAATATGGAAAGTTAGCCAGAAATAGCATATCTGTATTTGAAATTCGAATTGCCTTTTATAGGCGATTACAAATGGTAACTGCCGAACATAATAATGACTAAATTAATTACAACATTAATACCGAATTAAACACATAATTAAGTCGCGCATTAATTATTGGTCGTTACTCTTCCTGGCTGGCAGGTCAGCCTTGCTGGCAGGCTGGACGCTTGAGCTCCCTCCTGCTGGACTGGACGGTGGGCTTCCCGCTAGGCTGGAGGAAGGCTTCTGACCGGGCTGGAGGCAGGCTCCCGGGTAGGCTGGAAGGCAGGCTCCCGGGTAGGCTGGAAGGCAGGCTGCTGACTGGGCTGGTAGGCAGACTCCCTGCTAGGCTGGAGGCAGGCGCCTGGCCAGGCTGGAAGGCAAGCCGCTGGCCGGGCTGGACGGCAGGCTGCCAACTGGGATGGTAGGCAGGCTCCCTGCTGGGCTGGACGGCAGGCTGCTGACTGGGCTGGTAGGCAGGCTCCCTGCTGGGCTAGACGGCAGGCCGCCCTGGGCTTTCACTCTTTGATGGGCCTGATCGGTTGGGCTGGAATGAGCTCTGGATCACTAGGCTTGGGCCTGCTGGTCCAAGTCCGGGGCCTGGGCCGATTAGGCTCTGGGCCTAGTCCCATAACCCCATCACGAGTCCCCCACTCCCTTAGTCGAGCAGTAGACTCGGCTAAGAGGGAGTAGTTTAAGTCAGCTACCGATTTAAAAATATTCACATATCAAGGAACCATAATTGCGGATTATGTGAATCCCGGACTTTATGGAAATTCCCAAATTAAATCAGGCTCCCAAAAAAGGCTCCAAATAAATTCCTTCAGCATCCTAGCACTCCAGCCGTCAGTTTTCTTCCGGACATCAGAATCCAGGTCAGCTCCTGAAAATTCGTTTCCTTTTCTTTTCTTTCCTTTCTTTTCTTTCCTTCTTTTTTCTTTCATTTTCTTTTTTCTTTCCTTTTCTTTTCTTTCCTTCTTTTTTCCTTCCTCTTCGTTCTCTACTCTCTCCTGGTCTGCGTCCGTCTTCCTCGCGTCGCCCCAGCGCCGCAGTCAACCGGCCAACTGGGTTGACCGCCGTTTCCCTCGTGGCGGCTCTTGGGTCAACCTCTGCTGCGCCAAGCGGCTGTCTCGCGCCACCCGCCGGTCGCCGACGTCCCCAACAGTCAGCGAATTTGGCCAGCGGGTCTGGGCTCCTGTTGTGGCCGGCGCAAGCTTCAGGGATGAGCGGCCTCCCCGGAGGCTGGTGGCCAGGCGGGCGGGCGACCAGGCGCCCTTAGGCCGGGCTCTACCAGCCGTCGTTGGCTAGGAAGCCGAGCGGCCAAGTGGTCCTCTGGGTCCAATTTGGGCAGCACCGTCCCAGGAGGCTGGCGGCCAGGCGGGCGGGCGAACAGGCGCTCTCAGGCCGGGCGCTGCCAGCCGTCGTTGGCTAGGAAGTCGAGCGGCCAAGTGGTCCTCCGGGTCCAATTTGGGCGGCACCGTCCCCTTTTTTGCCGGCTGAGCTGTCAATTTGGTTGGACGCCGTGTGTGGTTCACCGATTCCACATGCCGGCCCCTGCCGCGCCTAATGCTTGTCATGCGTCACTCGCCGCCTGCGACACCGCCCCTGCAGTCCGGCGGGTCTGGCCGATAGGTCTGGTCCCCCATGCTTGGCTGGCGCGGTTTGTAGAATCCGACGGCCACCCTATTGTTCGTGCTAACGTGCGGGTGACCGGGTTTCAGGGGAATTGGACCTCCGAAGTTTGTCTCCCAGGATCTTCATCCCGCATCCCTTGGTGAAAATTCTTGGAAATTGAACTTATCTCACGCTTTTTTTTTGCAGATCCGGTCTTCTCTTCCCAGTGTGAAAATTCAAGGCGATGGACGCTCTGCTTATGAAAATAACGGTCATGTGGATTTGGGATTATCGGCTGGCATCGAAGTAGAGCGTGGGGCAGCTGCGAGACCCATGCGGGTCAGCCACGGCCCTCGGCCCCGTATGCATGCAGGTGCTACTACTGGGCGGCAAGCTGATGCTCTCCCTGAGTTGGCACCAGCTAGGCGGGTTGCTACTTCTGAGGGACGACCTCTCAATGTTCCAGATAGAGCATGCATCCAACCAGTGAACGTACCAGACTCAGATGATGATTCCGATACTCGAGAAGATCTGGATTCCTAGTGGGACCTTGATAGCAGTGGAATATCTGGCCTCCGTTTCAGTGGGGTGAGCGGGTTAAGAAGTGTGACTGGGTCTCTCTCTTCCCTGGTCTCAAGTCCTCCATCGAGATATTGTCCGCAGGCGGTCCCCACTCCATCAGCTCATATTTAGGTGATTGTCGTCTCCCTGGTCTATGTTTGCTACTTTGTATTTTATTCTGCTTATCCTCACATTTTCCTTCCGCAGTTGTGCCTGAGAAGCTCGTTGTTGAGGCGGAATCCGATGAAGAGGAGGAGCCTCAACAAGTCATCGTTCATGTGGCAGCAACGGCTGCAGAGGGGAAAGGGCACGGAGCCCCCCCTCCAAGAAGGGTGAGAGTTACCTTCGGGCCTCGGCCAACTACGGCAGTGCAGGAGAAGCACAAGGGCGGACTCATCGACCTGCTAGTCAAATTGGATGGGTCCGATGAGGAGGAGGAGCCCTGCCCCGCCGTTGCTGATGTGGTCCCTAAGACTGTTGTGGGGAAAGAGCGTGGAGCCTCCTCCCCGGGCCGAGGGGAATAAGTCTCGAAGAAGTCCAAGGTCGCCCCCAAGTTTCATTCCGCTGAGCAGGTACATGAGGGTGCAGATGAGAGGATGGCCGAACGGATCAGCCATGACACCCAGCATACAGTTACTTACGCCTTCCCATCTTCGAGTGCCTCGATTATTCATGAAGGCTTCCCGGTCGTGGATTATGCTTCATCAATCCTCCCACCAGGCGACCTCACCTGTACGACTTCCCAAGAGTTACATCCCCTCTTGGAGGGTTCCATCCGGTCACATATTGAGGTAGGTTGATCACGTCTTGACGTGGATTGTGTTTATCCCTGAACCCCCTCACATTTTCGTTTCTCTATTTTGCAGGGGCTCGCCAAGACCATCAGGGCACTCCACGCGGCAATTCATTCTCAGGCCAGGCTTCAGCGCGAGGCTGACGAGGCTAGGGCTGCCCTGTGGGCCAGCCAGAAAGCCTTCTCCGAGCTACAGTCCTCGCGTGCACAAGAATGTGAAGAAGCGGCCAAACAAGGAGCCAAGAAAGCGCTCTCCGAGTTCCAGGCCTCCGAGCAATTCCAGAAGATCATCTCTGCGAGGGTGCAAGCGGAACAGTCTGAACTAGTGCAGAGGTGGCTGACGACCCCCGACGGAGAGTATTGGCGCGCTCGTGAAGTCCTCTATGCTTTTCCGAGTGGCAAGTATTTGATGCAGCAGAAGGTGTATGGCCGGTTGAAGGATCTCGACCCTGACTTTCATCCATCCACACTGGGCCTTCCTGGTCGCATGAAGAAACCCGTGGAGGCGATAGCCCTTCTTCCCCCAGAGGCCGTCCGTCAGGAGGAGGAGCTTGGTAGTTCGAACGAATGGGCCTGGTTCTTTCCACCAGCTCTGGGGAACATGACTCCTGTGGCCCCCGGCTAGGACTTGGTTGGTGTGTTATATGATGTTCCCGAGGTTGATGGCGATGGGTCTGTCCAGCCGTGACCTTGTATTTTGTATTTCCTTTGTTTCCCACAAGAATACTTTGTGGATGTTTGATTTTTATTTCATACGCCTCCTTTTCTATACTTTGCATTACGAATACTTAGCAATTTATTCGTGGATCTGGCTTCTCTAACCTCCCGGGGGCGGTTAGGCTAGCGTGGCCGAGCCTATCCGTGCCCCTCCTAGTTGGGTAGAAGTGATCTGTTCGCTATTGATATGGAATCAACAAGTAAGCGACTTGTTTGGCCTGCAAGGTCGGACATTGAACCGACGAGGAAGACCCTTAGGTCGGTATCCTGAACGTTCATGACCCGGGGGTCAGTCCTACTGTCACTTTAACCCGTCCAGTTTGCCCGGACTTGGGGAATAATCTGGTTACTCTCGCATGGATAGCCAAACAACAGGGGCGGACCCTGCATGATCCACCAGAATGAACCCGCACCGCCAACTCAGGGATGACGAGAGTGTGAGCTGCTTGGCCAGCGATGTTAGGCGGCGAGCACTCGAAAGGACCCGGAGGTTAGCATCCTGAGTACCCTCGACGCGGAGGCCGGCCCTACCGTCGCCTCGACTGTCGCGGCTAGCTCTTTACTTTAGAAAATTGCCCGGATTCTTGAAAATCGCTTGGCTATTTTCGGTTAAAGAGCATGGCCGAGGTCGGCCAAACACCGAGGGGGGCATAGTACCTTTTTTTTTGTCGCCGCCCTTTATTGCTTAGTGAGGTCGGACCTCTTTTGAAGACAAAATATCGCTAGCAAAGTATATTGAATTAATGATGTGGGCGGACCACATGAAGAATTACAAATTGTAATCCCGTGCTCGGGCACAGGAGTTTACAAAGAAAAGTGAAACTTCGATTTTCTACTGGTAAAACTTCATCAGGTGCTCGGCATTCCAGACGCGGTCTACCAACCGGCCTGTTGTTGTCTTCAACTTGTATGTCCCAGGGCCGATCACTGCGTCAACCACGTAAGGGCCTTCCCACTTGACGGAGAGCTTACCTCCCTTTGTCGGCCTGCTGGCCTTCCTACATCTTAGGACATAATCACTGACGTCAAAACTCCGGGGTCGGGCTCGGCTGTCTTGGTACGCCTTGACCTGTCGTCGATAGTTTTCCGCTTTGATGAAGGCACGGTCTCTTCTTTCCTCAATGAGGTGGAGCTCGGCTCGGAGCTTCTCCTCATTGCTGGCTGGTTCAAACTCTTCCACTCGCCGGCTGGGAACTACGGCCTCGAACGGTGCCCTTGCCTCAAAGCCATAACACAAGGCAAAGGGGGTTTCTCCTGTTGCCTTCCTTGGGGTTGTTGATACACACTAATTAGTAGTGCATAATTACATGTTTTTATGTGTGATTTATGTTAATTGTTTGACGTTTTATTTAGTTTGTAAACATTTATGTGATTTCAGTTGTAATTGTATTTTAGTCTTTATTTGTCAGTTGTAAAGTTTAGTTAGGATTTGTGGTGTTGGAAAGGAAGACTTTGAAGTGAAGAAAAAGAAGATTTGGCTGCCCAGGAGCAAATACCCGACCGGGTATAAACCCTGATCCGGTCGGGTAAGAAGTGAAAAACGAAAATGCAAAGAAAGTGCATGGCCCGGTCGGGCCCACTACCTCACCCGGTCGGGTGAGAAGTGACCGGGGACAACCCGGTGTGCAAAGATCACCCGAACGTGTAGAAAATCCAATTTTTGCACTCACCCGGTCGGGTCCCTTACTTGACCCGGTCGGGTCTGACTTGACCCGGACACTTTAACATGCCAAAGATCACCAGAACGTGGGGAAATATCTGATTTTGACCGGACCCGGTTGGGTGAGTACTTGACCCGGTCGGGTACCCGACCAAAGGTGTTGAAAAACACCTATAAATAGCACACTTTTTCTTCACAAAAGATAATCCCTTCTTCCATACTCTTTAGCTCAGTTTAGAATAACATTTCTTTATATTTTTCTAACTATGTTTAGTCTCCAAATGATGAGCTAAACTTTCATTCTTGGTTTTGCTCTTGAAGCTTGTTGATTATTAAAGTTGTGAGTTATTTTCTTAACTTCTTTCCTTGAATATTAATTAATAGTTCTTTCCTTAATACCATCTCTATATTAATGTTGAGGAGTGTTGCTAAGATGACAATTAGTTAACATCTCGACATTAGTTAGAATGGTATTTTCTTCCTCTATATTAATGTTGGGGAGTGTTGCTAAGATGACAATTAGTTAACATCTTGATATTAATTATAGTAGGATTCATTTTCTTTAATAATATTCTTCCTTGAATATTAATTAATTCCTACTCTTATTTTATATTAATATGTTGAATATTACTTAGAGGATCAACTAGTTTTGTTTCATATATTAATTATTACTAGAAACGATCAACGAACCGATGGTTAATCGTTGATGGTTTCACAAGTAAGTAACTTCGGTTTATTAATGCACGGTCGTGGTTAATTAACTTCGATTATCAATCTCAATTGATTTCATCAAGGAGTTAGAAAGAGTAAATGCTACTATTAAATCGGTATAAGGCGTTGTTCTATATTTGATTAATAGTAAGGGTTATTAATGAACGGTCGTTGTTAATAACTACCCTCGATGAAGTGGATATACTCCCCGATTGAGTATTCGAGAGGGAATAAGTTATAGATATAACAATGATCGACTAAAATATATCAACAAGTGGAAAGTAGCAATGCCAAGTCCTTTTTATCTTTGAATTAAATCTCATATAGGTCGTTCATCTTAGTTTTTAATTAAATCAAATCACTCAATCCAAATACCCCCTTTTATTTACTAAGTTTCATAAACAGAGAAATATTCCTTTCCTTGTGGATACGAACTCTACTACGCTATACTACGTATAAGTGTTTAGTATTGAATTTATTTTGACGCACCGTGACAAAGTGCTCGTCAAATTTGGCGCCGTTGCCGGGGAAAGGTAATCATTTTTCTTTTTATTTTATCTCATAAAAATAAAAAATAAAAAAAATATTTATATAAAAAAAAATATTAAAAAAAAATCTCTTGCTCTTCTATTTTCTGAGCTTATATGAGTAAATGGATACCAACACATCATCGCTAGAGAGTCAAATTTCTAGCTTAACATTTTTAGTAAAGGAGTTTCTCTTATGCTCAAACGTTCAAGATACCAAGGCCTGCAACAGTTGCATGTCACAAAGGCATCTTACGGATTTTTGCCCCAAGGTGCAAGAAGAATACTTTGAACAGAGTGATGATGTTGTTTTCCAAGAGAGGTATGATTCATTCTCCAACACATATAATCCATACTCAAGTTATTATTCCAGCATGTTCACTGAAGACATGATCCGAGCTCTCACTATCAATGTGACACAAATGCAACAAGATATGTCGCAATACCCGCAAGAAACAGTGCTCAAAGAACTGAACTTGGAGAATCAATTGAAACAAGTGCCAAACATTGTGAACCACATTGGTGAGGAGGAAGAAGAAGAGGAGCTTATGGAGGAAGCTCAACCAGAGGAGGAGAAACTTCAAAACTCAACTCCATCACCGGCCATTCCTGAGAACATGCCACCATTTCCTGAGGCTCTAAGGGAAACAGAAAGGGTAGAGAAGGACAAAGATGAAATCCTCAGCAAATTTGAGGATAATTCAAATGTACTTTTCGCGGTTGAAAATAAACCGAGAAAATATCATTTGGATTTCTTTTCATTCACCAATATGCAGGAAATGACAATGGAGTTAAGTAAACATTTGATACCCCCTCTCATGCCACCAAGATCAAAACACTTTTCATTGACCATCCTAAATGATAATTTTTTTCCCTCACTCTCACCACATGAATCAATGAAAAATTGGATATTTGATCCTGGAGGGATTTTCAAAGTGAAGGGTCAGAGAAACAAGCATTCCTATGGAAGCCCTAGGAGTGAAAATGTGGCGAAGCTAAACTATCACGATCCAAGTTTAAATGATTGAACACAATGATTGAACACTTCTTGGGAGGCAACCCAAGCAAGGTACGTTTATTTGTTTTAGTTTATTTTTACACATTTAAAAAAAAAAAAAATTGAACTGGGATTGGACCCGGCCGGGTAAATACCCTAACCCGGTCGGGTCACTTCTATAAACTAAACACCCGGGCAACCACCCGGGCGAGGCGAGAGAAAAACAAAAATTAAATTTTCGCCCGACCGGGTAGACGTTTGCACCCGGCCGGGCAACCCAGCCAAATCTTTCTGCCTCGGGTGAACAAGTTACACCCGACCGGGTACACCACTTTACCCGGCCGGGCTACTGAACACAAAACATTCTGCCTGGGCAAATAGCGTTCACCCGACCGGGTAAACTACCCCACCCGACCGGGCGAACGGGAAAACAGACTATACCAGGTCGGGCCCACCCCTTTCCCCTCCCACTTCTTCTTCCTCCCAACATCAAAATTCCCAAAATCCACCATTTTCAAACACTAAAACCTTCGAATATCCCCATTCCCTTAACCAAATCCACTAAAAACCCCCATTTTCTTCATCTCCTCACTTCCCTCTCCATCTCTATACCCATAAAATCCCCCAAAACCTTCCCAATCAACCAAACCCAAAAACCCTACCCAAAATTCGAAAATCCCCATTCTTGGACATTAAAGGTCCGAAATCTCCCCAAAAATCCTCCACCAATACCATATTCTTACTCTCCTCACCATCCTCTTCAACCCCATACCCATAAAAGTCATCCAAATCCCACCCTACCCCAAAGTCCGAAAATCAACTTAAAAAAACCAAAAAAAATTCAATTCCAATGGCCCCAAAAAAATCCAAAGCTTCTTCTTCAAGGGCAATCCCACCGGTAGCGGGCTATGAAAGCGTGGAATTTGCGACGGAGGCACAAAAGCGATTATTCGAGGGACAAACACAAAGGGAGGTAAAACAATCCCGATTCATGTGCATTACTACTCTAGCCCTCCTTTGGATTGATGTGATCATGCGTGATATTTTTGCAAGAATTGGAATGACTAGGTTGCTAGAAATGCAATATGTGACTTATCCTCATTTGGTTTATGAATTCTTTAGTTCATATGTGTATACAAAGGATGATGATGATCATGCAAATGACACCATCACCTTTCGTTTACTCAATGAAAATCGTTCATTGACCAAAAGAGAATTTGCACATCATTTTGGCCTCCCTCTGTTTGATGAAGCTCGTGCTTATGATACGCTTGTGGGGTACGAGTTATGGAAAAGAATGACAGGACAAGGTGTGGTGGACCTCTCTAAGTTGAGTGTGAACTGTGTTCAACACCCAGTCTTCCGTATTTTTCTAAAATTTTGTTCAAATTGTTTCCTCGGAAGACCAAACAATCACCACACAAGAATGTGGGATGTGTGCGTTTTGGCACAAGCTGTTTTACCTGGACCAGAACCAGTTGACGTTGCCTCTATCTTATGGACCCATTTCAAAAATGTGGCAACGTCATCTGGACAAATTGTGATCGGGGGCCTAATCACACATCTAGCCACTTTATATGGTTTTGTAGACCTAGGCCCCATTACCCCGAAACAGCTCATTTGCACGTCATGGCTTGTGCAAAAGACCAAAGATTTGGCTCTATCTCACATGACACCTACCGGGGCACCAATCTACAACTGGTTTATCATCCCACGTCAAAACATAACTATCCATATCCCGTCACCTGACATCCCCCTAGATATCGTGGGCCATGAAATCGGTGATGGTCATCACTACTGTCTCCCCGGGGCAATCCCGGCACACTATGCACAGGATGAACAGGATCAAGAACATGCTGAAGAAAACCCACCCCTTATACCTAACCCACCATAACAACAACCTGATGCCCCAGCCTACCAATACTCACCATTCGAGCAACAGATGCTCAATAACATGAACATCATCAACAACAATTACATCCAGCTTCAAGAGCGAGTTGATCAGTATAGAACTGAACAGAGGCATAGCTTTGAGAGGTTGGGGGAACAACGGCAGGAAGACTGGCGTAGATATGAAGAGGACCAACGGCGAACCTTTGGTCCAATATACTCCTATGTAGCACACCAGGACTCCTTTTCTTCTATGACCACTCCACCTCCTGCACCATCATGGTATGACCCCTCTCAGTGGGGTTTCTTTGGAGGATCGAGCTCCGGTGGTGGAGGCTACGATGGTGGTTATGGCGGGGATCACATGGATGAGGACGGACACCAAGGTGGAGGTCTAGGCGGACACTAGGGACAGTGTCAGATCCTAAGTGTGGGGGTGCAGAGATTGTTCTGGTATGCTCACAATCCTACTTGTTTTATTTTATTTTCTTAAAAAAAACAAAAAAAGAGCTTGTTGAGTTGAAAACCCACAAAGGGCAACTCAAGCAAAAATTAAAGCAATAAAATAAAGAGTGAGGTTGTGAGAAATATAAAAAAAATGTGGGAAGCTGGGATGAAAACCTGAAAGGGCACCTAGGCAAAACGAGAGAATGAGAGAAATGTCTATTTTGCAGGATCCTGAAGGTGATAAGTTCAAAAGAGAAATGGAGATAAAGATGAGGTTGAAGACCCCAATTTACTTTAATTATTATTTGGGGATGCTTTGTATTGTGGTAAAAACACTCTTGGATGTTTTGTATTGATATTCTTGTCATTTAGGACTTCTTGGATTTGATTTGATTTACTCGAGACGAGTAAAGGTTTAAGTGTGGGGGTGTTTGATACACACTAATTAGTAGTGCATAATTACATGTTTTTATGTGTGATTTATGTTAATTGTTTGACGTTTTATTTAGTTTGTAAACATTTATGTGATTTCAGTTGTAATTGTATTTTAGTCTTTATTTGTCAGTTGTAAAGTTTAGTTAGGATTTGTGGTGTTGGAAAGGAAGACTTTGAAGTGAAGAAAAAGAAGATTTGGCTGCCCAGGAGCAAATACCCGACCGGGTATAAACCCTGACCCGATCGGGTAAGAAGTGAAAAACGAAAATGCAAAGAAAGTGCATGGCCCGGTCGGGCCCACTACCTCACCCGGTCGGGTGAGAAGTGACCGGGGACAACCCGGTGTGCAAAGATCACCCGAACGTGTAGAAAATCCAATTTTTGCACTCACCCGGTCGGGTCCCTTACTTGACCCGGTCGGGTCTGACTTGACCCAGACACTTTAACATGCCAAAGATCACCAGAACGTGGGGAAATATCTGATTTTGATCGGACCCGGTCGGGTGAGTACTTGACCCGGTCGGGTACCCGACCAAAGGTGTTGAAAAACACCTATAAATAGCACACTTTTTCTTCACAAAAGATAATCCCTTCTTCCATACTCTTTAGCTCAATTTAGAATAGCATTTCTTTATATTTTTCTAGCTATGTTTAGTCTCCAAATGATGAGCTAAACTTCCATTCTTGGTGTTGCTCTTGAAGCTTGTTGATTATTAAAGTTGTGAGTTATTTTCTTAACTTCTTTCCTTGAATATTAATTAATAGTTATTTCCTTAATATCATCTTTATATTAATGTTGGGAAGTGTTGCTAAGATGACAATTAGTTAACATCTCGACATTAGTTAAATGGTATTTTCTTCCTCTATATTAATATTGAGGAGTGTTGCTAAGATGACAATTAGTTAACATCTTGATATTAATTATAGTAGGATTCATCTTCTTTAATAATATTTTTCCTTGAATATTAATTAATTCCTGCTCTTATTTCATATTAATATTTTGAACATTACTTAAAGGATCAACTAGTTTTGTTTCATATATTAATTATTACTAGAAACGATCAACGAACCGATGGTTAATCGTTGATGGTTTCACAAGTAAGTAACTTCGGTTTATTAATGCACGGTCGTGGTTAATAAACTTAAGAGTGATTAATTTTGTTAGTTAAACCGAAACCGCTTGTGTTGAGGTTATCAATCTCAATTGATTTCATCAAGGAGTTAGAAAGAGTAAATGCTACTATTAAATCGGTATAAGGCGTTGTTCTATATTTGATTAATAGTAAGGGTTATTAATGAACGGTCGTTGTTAATAACTACCCTCGATGAAGTGGATATACTCCCCGATTGAGTATTCGAGAGGGAATAAGTTATAGATATAACAATGATCGACTAAAATATATCAACAAGTGGAAAGTAGCAATGCCAAGTCCTTTTTATCTTTGAATTAAATCTCATATAGGTTGTTCATCTTAGTTCTTAATTAAATTAAATCACTCAAACCAAATTCCCCCTTTTATTTACTAAGTATCATAAAAAGAGAATTATTCTCTTCCATGTGGATACGAACTCTACTACGCTATACTACGTATAAGTGTTTAGTATTGAATTTATTTTGACGCACTCACGACAAGTGCTCGTCAGTTGTTCTGAAGGTCCAGAGTATATTATTCAACTCCTCCACCCAGGCAGTCCCGAGGGCCTCCAACTTCTTTTGCAATCCATCGACGATCGTTCGGTTGGTGTTCTCCACCTGTCCATTTGCCTGGGGGTAGCAGACCGCAACTCGGATGGATTCTACGCCCACTCTGCACAGAATTGCCGGAAGGCTTCGCAGTCAAACTGCCTTCCGTTGTCGGAGAATATTTGGAGGGGAACCCCAAACCGGCAGAAATTATTCTTCCATATGAACTTCTTACATTGGAGATGTGTGATGCTGGCAAGCGGCTCGGCCTCAACCCACTTTGTAAAGTAGTCCACCGCGACGATGACAAACTTCCGGTTTCACGACCCGGTTGGTAAGGGACCGACCAGGTCGACACCCCATCTTGTGAATGGAAGGGCGGTGCTGATCGGTGTGTACATCGTTGCTGGTCGGCCGGGGCTCTTCTGAAACTTCTGGCATGTCTTGCATTTCCTTGCATAGTCAGCGCAATCCTTCATTATTGTTGGCCAAAAGTACCCCTGGAGGACGACCTTCCTAGCTAACGTGCCTGCCCCCTGATGGGCGGAGCATACGCCCCCATGGAGTTCAGAGACGATCATTTCCGCCTCATGTTGGCTTAAACACTTTAGCAAGGTCCCATTGTAGGACCTCTTGTACAGCTTCCCATCCAAGACGACGTAGCCCGGAGCTCGTCGCCGGACTAACCTTGCCTCCTCTTCTTTATCGGGGAGCGTCCCATCAGCTATGTAGCGCAGGAGGTCATCCACCCAACACCAGGCGACTGGTTGCAGGGGAAGGACGTCAATGGACGGTGAGGCTGTTATGCTTGAGGTCGTCATCTCCTCAATGCGTGCAATTCTCGATATATGTTCAAGTAACCCTTGGGATAGCTTTGAGAGGAGGTCTGCATCGGAGTTTTGATTTCTCGGGATGCAGATCAACTCTGCTTGCTTGAACAACCCGAGCAACTCCAGAACAACATCTCGATACTTCATCATTCTTTCTTCCTTCGCTTCGAACTCACCTTTGACCTGTGAAACCACCAAGCGGGAGTCACATTTCACCGTTATCCACTCTGCTCCCATGGTGGCTGCCAATCGTAGCCCAGACAGTAGGGCCTCGTACTCCACCTCATTGTTGGAGACTTTGAAAAGATAGCGGTAGGCATAGTAGGCTCGGAATTCCTCGGGTGAGATGAGGACGATTCCGCCCCCGCATCCCTTGGCTCCTGTCGACCCATCAGTCGCTAGAGTCCACCATTGTTCATTGCTCTCCTGTTGCCTATCTGCCACTTCTCGGGCCGTGCATTCCACAATGAAATCAGCCAGAGCCTGGCCTTTGATGGACGTCTGAGGCTGGAAGTCAACCTCGTATTGGTTGAGGAACATCGACCACTTCACTACCCGGGTTGTGTCGGGCGCCCTCAGAGCGGCACCTAGGGGTTGGTCCGACAGGATTCTGATCGGGTGCACTTGGAAGTATTGTGTCAACTTCTTGGTGGTGATGTAGGCGGCATATATTGTCTTCTCGAGCGGGGTGTCCCAGAGCTCAGCATTCTTGAGGGTCTTGCTCACATAGTAGACGGGACGCTGAACGCCTTCCTCCTCGCGAACCAGCACGGAACTGATTGCGTCTTGGGAAACCCCCAAGATAAAGGATTAACGTCTCCCCCCTCTCCGGCTTGCTGAGTAAAGGCTCAGAGAGGAGGTACTTCTTCAGGTCGTCGAAGGCTCGCTGACACTCATCATTCCAGACGAAACCATTTTGTTTCTTTAGGACCTGGAAGAAGGGTAGGGACTTCTCGGCGGACTTGGACATGAAGCGTCCAAGGGCTTCTAGCCGGCCGGTGAGAATCTGGACTTCTTTCACCGACCTCGGGGGTTCCATGTCAAGTATTGCCCTTACCTTCTAAGGATTTGGCTCAATCCCCCTCCGTGTGACCATGTACCCCAGGAACTTGCCTCCTTGGACGGCAAAGGTACATTTCTTTGGGTTCAGGCGCAGACGGACTGCCTTCATGATCCCGAAGATCTCAGCCAAATCATCTGCATGATCGGACGCCCGGGTGCTCTTGACGATCATGTCGTCAACATACGCCTCCATGTTCCTTCCGAGCACCTTTCGGAATACCTTGGCCACCATCCTCGTGTACGTCGCCCCAGAGTTCTTCAGCCCGAAGGCCATGACAAGATAACAAAAAATCCCCTCTGGGGTGACGAACGAGGTCTTCTCCGCATCGTCTTAATGCATGAAAATCTGATGGTATCCTCGAAAAGCGTCCATGAAGCTAAGGAGCTCACATCTGGCCCGAGACTGGGGTTCTCACCGGGATCAAGTCTTTTCGGTCCAGCCCGAGACCCTGGAAGGTGTCATAGTACATGATGTTAACGGAGCTCCCATTGTCCACCAGGACTCGGTGGACGATCGTGTTGTTGATTTCGACCTTGATGACCAAGGCATCCCTGTGCAGCAGAGGCATCGATGGCAAATCTGCGTCGGTGAAGAAGATGGGGTCCCTCTTCACCCTCTTGTCGGCGGGAGGCCTGGTGATCTCCCCGACGTATAGGGCTCGGGCCCACTGCTTTCGCTCTCCAGAGATGTCGCCTCCCTGGAGTCCCCCGAATATGAATGAACATCGATGGTACTTCCGGGGGCCGTTCCCTAGGTTGGCATCGTCTTCCTCGGAGAAGGCGCCGAGCTCTCGCTTCTTGGCAGGCGGCGTCTCCTTTGACGTGGTAGCTTGGTCGGACCGCTGCCACGTCAGGCTCCTCTTCTGCGGGATGCCTCCTTGTTTGCCAACGAATTGGCCCAGGTATCCTTTCTGGATGAGCTCTTCAATTTGCCGTCAGAGAATGACGCAATCATCTATATCATGCCCAGCTCTCCGATGGAATCGACAATATTGGTCGTGGGTGCGCTAGGCAGTCATCTTCCACCTCGGCCGACGGTGGGTTCCCCCTGACAGCTCCAGCGCGGGACTGGGCATGTCCGGCGGCACCTCCAAGTCGTCCGTGCACGTGAGGTCGGGGCCCCACATTTTGCCTCTCCGTGGAGCCAGTCCGACTGCTCGCCCGGTGAGAGTGGCGAGAGGGCTCGCCTCCTTCCATCTGCGTTGGGCGCCCCTGCTGGGCGCCCCTCCCCGTCTGCCGATGGGGTCGGCTAGGCTGTTGGGAGACTTCTTCCCCCCTGTTTTGGTTGGATCCAGAGCGTCGCTCATCACGCCGCCTGGAGGGACACCTCCACATCCGCTGGCGTCTGTTGACGGGCAGGCTCATCCACATTTCCGCCAGACACCATCTGTTCGAAATTTTGAGCCAAGGTCCCCAGAACCTGAGTTGCCTCCTGTAGGGCTTCCACCCCGGCATTGAGTCGAGTCGGGTCCATGCGCGGAGCATGACGTCAACCTCCCCCCCGCCGGTTGAGCGTCGCCCTTAGGTCGTCGTGGCCTGATAATTGGTTCCGAAGGTCACCTTGGCGCGCCGCCCTCCTGCTCTGTGCATGATTGTCGAGGGCACGCTGGCGGCAAGACCGGGTGGACTCCTCGGTGAGGAATGAGACATGGTCACGTCGAGACGAGATTCCAACCATCTTCCTATGTGATTCCTACTCAAGTTATGTGAGAGACAATAGAGGCTCTCAATGAAAGCACCAATGTTGGTCCAAAATAGGACCCTCGTAGGCTTTTAGGAAAGCTACGTACGACACTCAAGCAAGAATTAGGAAAGTACGAATATGGAAAGTTAGCCAGAAATAACATATCTGTATTTGAAATTCGAATTGCCTTTTATAGGCGATTACAAATGGTAACTGCCGAACATAATAATGACTAAATTAATTACAACATTAATACAGAATTAAACACATAATTAAGTCGCGCATTAATTGTTGGCCGTTACTCTTCCTGGCTGGCAGATCAGCCTGGCTGGCAGGCTGGACGCTTGAGCTCTCTCCTGCTGGACTGGACGGTGGGCTTCCCGCTAGGCTGGAGGAAGGTTTCTGACCGGGCTGGAGGCAGGCTCCCAGGTAGGCTGGAAGGCAGGCTCCCGGGTAGGCTGGAAGGCAGGCCGCTGGCCGGGCTGGACGGCAGGCTGCTGACTGGGCTGGTAGGCAGGCTCCCTGCTAGGCTGGAGGCAGGCGCCTGGCCAGGCTGGAAGGCAAGCCGCTGGCCGGGCTGGACGGCAGGCTGCCAACTGGGATGGTAGGCAGGCTCCCTGTTGGGCTGGACGGCAGGCTGCTGACTGGGCTGGTAGGCAAGCTCCCTGCTGGGCTAGACGGCAGGCCGCCCTGGGCTTTCACTCTTTGATGGGCCTGATCGGTTGGGCCGGAATGAGCTCTGGATCACTGGGCTTGGGCCTGCTGGTCCAAGTCCGGGGCCTGGGCCGATGAGGTTCTGGGCCTAGTGTTATAACCCCATCACCAACCATTGACTAACCTTTAATGATTGTAATCCGATGGTCTAGAAATATTTAAAAAGGTAGAAAATAGTGCATTATTTTTGGATGATATGAGTAGTATATAAGGTAACGTGAATTTTAACATTTACTAAAGGGCAGAATGGTAAAAGTAATCCAAATTGTTATCTTGCACGTACACCATTATAGGAAGACTTCCTAAAAATTAGGCTAATCATTAATAAGGATTTGTAACTCCCAATTACTCTAATAAATAGTTCATATTATTTAATCTTCATTCCAAGTTTATTATTCTCTCACATAATTTAGATACCCGATTAGGGGTGGACCGGTTCTGGTTTGGGCCCGGCCGGGCCTCAGTTCATGAAGGGGAGGCCCGGAACCGGCCCGGGTTACCCCCGGGTCCGAGCCGGGCTTCGGTTCTATTTTTTTTTTGGCTGTTCCTAGTTAATCCCCAACCCTCACCCCTCACCCCCAAACCAACCCTAACCACCTCAAATGGCCTAAAATACCCAGCCCAACCCAAAAACTTAAAAAATAATTCAAAAAAAAAATTAATAAATTGGCTCGGCCCGGGCCCGAACCGGCTGGGCCGGTTCACCTTTTGAAGGGCTCGAGCCCAAACCGCCATCCCACCGGGCCGGGTGGCCCGAACCGGTCAACGAACCAGTTCATCGGGCCGGTCCAGGCCCGCACAGTAGCGGGCCGGTCCGGGCCCGCACAGTAGCGGGCCGGTCCGAGTCCACTCCTATACCCGATTTTAAAAAAATGTACGCGATTCAAAATTATTTTTCATGATTCACCTATATCTTTTTAGATGCAATATTCAATCAATAAGTATTGCACTGGACAGTCAAATATATGCACTTTTTACTCAAACTTATGTTGCATGAAACATCAATTTAATTAAATATTTGAATTTGTTACACATATAGTAATCTAAATCATCAGGATCACTCACGAATGGAATTTAACAATACGAAGATAAACTAATTTTTTATCAAATAATTTTCACTTTTACAAATCACACATTTTTATATGATCAGTCTGCACTTTTCATAATGTTATCCTGCACTTTACACATGTAGATTTTCACTTTTATACATTTTTTAATCAATATGATTTTCAATGAAATGAAAAATAAAGATATAAGCACATGACTTAACAATATTCATGTGCATTTGAAATAAATACAAAAGTGCACTATCATATAATAGTTTATTAATTGCATTTTTCAGACAAAATGAAACACTCTTTTGTCATGTGCATTCTAAATACAAACAAATGTGCAGTATCACACTCAATTTTTACATTGACATTTTTAGCAAAATGATATGCACTTTCATTGTTTCTCTTATACTGGTACAAATTTACATTCACATTTTTGTTCAAAATACAATGCACTTGTTTCACTTTTGTGGTATGCCATTAATATCCTCTGATTGTAGATTCGCATGCTCTAATCCATTTTCATTATTTCCTTGCATATCACCTGCAGAATAGATAAATAAAATTACACTGAATATAATAATTTACACAATAATCCGCATAATGTCACACTATTCACAAATGTAGATGCATTACGTTTCAAAAAATGAAATGCACTTTCATAATGTGCATTTGAAATATTACAGAAGTGCACTATGAGTTTGTTCAAATAAAAAGTACTTCCTAGATGAAAAATAAGAACTAATCTTAACCATTGGTGGGAAAAAAATGGATGAAAAAGATCAATTTTTAAGTTGGAAACGCGATGTCATTTTTGTAGTTATGAAGAACTTTTATTAAAAAATTTGTGACAACTGTGCATTACAATAGGCAAAAAGTGCACATATAGAGCACAAAAGTGCAATACGGTACAAAATAAAAAGTGCACAAGCTGGAATATTTTAATAGACTTTTTTATACACATGAGTGCACTTTTAATAAGTAACTATCCACTTTATAGTATAAAAGTTTGCACATTTCTTGAAATCATCTCTTGTGTATAAAGTTCGTCTAATCCATCCATTTTCGAGTAATGGAAGGCCAAGATTTATTCTAACTTTTCGTGGGAAGACTACTTTTTACTTAAATCCACCCCTATATACACTATTACATCAAATTTTCTGCTATTTTACGTTGAGTTTTTTACAGAATCCAACGCATTTTCTCAACTCTCTCAAATATAATGGATCATAATTGTACACTGCATCACATCCACACAAAAAATAAAACTAATGAAAGTGCATTTCCAAAGTACTATAAGTGCAATAATAATCATATATAATTGCATCGAAATGATATACGTAGTAAGATATAAGATTAAGTTATTCAATGAAGAAGAGTAGTCATCAAAAAGTGAAGCAAATACCAAACGCAATGCATGAAAATCAAAGTAAAAGTGCACTAGTATGTCATTGAATTAGCAACACAATAAGAGAGAACCACTCAAACAATGATGGTGTGAATTTCCTATCATGTATGTTTGTATTTTTAACTAGTTTTTATTAGTTCTAGTTGTGGAAATTACACATTTTTGGTGTAATACTTTGTTTTCATAATTATTTGTAATTTGTTTGGATTAGGACTATTCTGAGCTAAACAGGTCAAAGCTCATCCAAGGGATCAAGATTGGACCTCTAAAGATCAACGAAAGTGCAAGGAGACAAGAAAGATTTCGATTTGGAAAAATTACTCTTATACCCGGTCGGGTATAGGCAATACCCGATCGGGTATTTGCTTGATTCGGTTGTCCAAATCAAATCCGGGAACAAAGGATCGTGGGAGAAAATTTTCGTAAAGATTTGTCACATACCCGATCGGGTAAACCGACATACCCGACCGGGTATGTCCAGAAATGTGGCTTTCCGGGAAATTTCCTAAGATACCCGATCGGGTATCCTATATACCCGGTTGGGTATCAGCCTCTGCAGCTCCCAAAAGCCTATAAATACACCTCATTCCTTCACAATAAAATCATTCCTTCTTCCATACTCTTAAGCTCAGTTTAGAATAGCATTTCTTTATATTTTTCTAGCTATGATTAGTCTCCAAATGAGGAGCTAAACTTCCATTCTTGGTTTTGCTCTTTAAGCTTCTTGATTATTAAAGTTGTGAGTTATTTTCTTAACTTCTTCTCTTGATTATTAATTCTTCCCTTAATCTCATTCTATATTAATGTTGGAGGGTTGCTAAGTGACGATTAGTTAACGTTCCGACATTAATTACTACTAGTAACGATCAACGACCCGATGGTTAATCGTTGGTGGTTTCACAAGTAAGTAACTTCGGTTTATTAATGCACGGTCTTGGTTAATAGACTTAAGAGGGATCAATTTTGTTGGTTAAACCGAAACCGTTGTGTTAAGGTTATCAATCTCAATTGGTTTCATCAAGGAGTTAAAAAGATTGAATGCTACTATTATATCGGTATACGGTGTTATTCTATATTTGATTAATAGTAAGGGTTATTAATGAACGGTCGTTGTTAATAACTACCCTCGATGAATTGGAGATACTCCTCGATTGAGTATTCGAGAGGGGATAAGTTATAGCTATAACAAGGATCGACTAAAATATATCAACAAGTTGAAAGTAGCAAAGCCAAGTCCCTTTTATTCTTGAATTAAACACATATAGGTTGTTCATCTTAGTTTCTTTATTAAATTAAATCATTCAAAACCAAAACCCCCCTTCTTAATTACTAGTTTCATAAAAATAGAATCATTCATTTCCCTGTGGATACGAACTCTACTACGCTATACTACGTATAAGTGTTTAGTATTGAATTTATTTTGACGCACCGTGACAAAGTGCTCGTCAAATTTGGCGCCGTTGCCGGGGAAAGGCAATTACTTTTCTTTTTATTTTATCTCATAAAAATCAAAAACAAAAAAAATTATATAAATAAAAAAATCTTGTTCTTCTATTTTCTGAGCTTACATGAGTTATGAGTATATGGATACCAACACTTCATCTTTAGAGAGTCAAATTTCCTTCTTGACTTCTCTAATAAAGGAATCTATCTTTAACTCAAAGGCTCAAGATGCCAAGACATGTAACATTTGCATATCTCACAGGCATCTTACGGACTTCTGCCCAAAGCTCCAAGAAGAATATCTTGCACAAATTGATGATGTACCTCACATGAGGTATGATCCATTCTCCAACTCTAATATGTCCACGGAGGACATGGTTCAGGTTCTTACTAACAGTGTGACCGCCATGCAACAAAACATGGTGCAATTCCAAAATGAGACCAAGTCTAGCATTTTGAACTTGGAAATTCAAATGAGTCAAATAGCCGGAGTCGTGAGTAGGCTTGAAGCAAGGGATTCAGAAAAACCTTCTTCTCAACTAGAATGTGATCATAGACAGCAAACTTTTGCAATCACGTTGATAAATGAAGAGGAAATGCAAAAAGAGATTCAGAATCCAGAAGAAGTAGAGGAAGAAAAAGACACGGAGCTCCAACTGGTCAAAGAAGAGGATAATCTGAGCTTCAAGGTTAAATATCTATCCTTGTCATCTTTTGAGGTACTCCCATCAATTCTAAAATTTTTGAGGGAAACTCATAAACTTGAAAAGGACAATGACATTTCTGAAATATTCTTCAAAATTGAGGGGTCGAAAAACTTTTTATTGACCACACTAAACGATAATTTCTTCCCCTTCCTCCCACCACACGAATCAATGAAAATATGGATATTTGATCCTGGAAAGATTTCCAAAGTGGAGAGTCGAGAAATTGAGCACTCCTATGGAAGTCCTAGGAGTGAAAGTGTGAAGAAAATAAACTATCATGATCCAAGTTTGAATGACTGAAAACAATGATAGCGTCGCGCCGCGACGTTAAATGAGGTACTTCTTAGGAGGCAACCCATGCAAGGTACGTTTACTTGTTTTATTTTATTTTTACACATTTCAGTAAAAAAAAAAGTTTTGTGCGCCACGGCTTAATACCAGATCGGGCACATGAATATATCCAGTCGGGTATAAGGGAAATAAAATTTCAAAAACTACGGCGAGAAGAAGTCGATCGGGTATGAAAATCCCAGAAATCGAAGAAAAGGAAGATACCCGATCGGGTATAGCCACTTACCCGACCGGGTATTCTTAAAACGTGAAATTCTGGAGCTCACTGCCTCGTGTACTCGATCGGGTATGAAAATCCCAGAAATCAAAGAAAATGAAGATACCCGATCGGGTATAACCACTTACCCGACCAGGTATGCTTAAAACGTGAAAGTCCGGAGCTCACTGCCTCGTGTACCCGATCGGGTATACTCACTTACCCGGTCGGGTAAGCGGGATTACTCAGCATTTTAATTCACGAACGACCTTCTTCTTCTCAAATCTCTTCCCCAAATCCGACCAAACCCTCCCCAAACCTCCATAGTCGACTTTTCTATCTCAAATTACTCCCTGAATTCTTCACCAAATCCCTCCAAACCACCACCAAAATCTTCCCCACATCTCCCTCTACACACCCATACCCATCAACACCACATTCTCTCCCAATTTCGTAAAGTCCGAAAAACCCAACCCCACCACGTAAAAGTCCGAAATTTGGAGCTCAAAATCCATTTTTTCTGGCAAAAATAGCACCAAAGAGGACAAGAGGAGAAAGTTCTTCATCAAGAGCATCGGTTCCCGGCTTTGAAAACATCATCATCACCTCATCCGCTCACCGGGCAAAAGTCTTGGCCCAAACTAAAAGAGAGGTACATCATTCCCGTTTTTTGTGTATGAATACTTTGGATGAGCTAGGAATTCTTGCTATGAATGAGCACAATTTTGGTGAATTTTGGTGAATTGTTGGGTTCCGTTGAGCGAATCAAAGATGATAATGATGATAGGGAGGATAAACTCATGTTTCGTTTATTCAATAAAACACATTCCATAACAAAACGTGAGTTTGCGGAGCACTTTAGCTTGCCCGTGCCACCACAAAATGCCCAAGAGCCCGACACCGGGTATGGCTTTGAATTGTGGGAAAAAATGATGGGGGAAATGACCTTTAGCTCCAAATATTTTGTCATAACCCATGTCCAACACCCAGTGCTACGCATTTTCTTGAAATACTTGGTTAGCTTTGTGTTTGGACGCCCCAACAATCACCAAGCACGAACAGGTGATATATGTATTCTAGCTAATGCATTGTTTGACATACCTCCCTTCCACTACAACATTGTGAACCGTATGTGGGAACATCTGTAGAAAGAATGCACCGCCCAAGGAAAATTTTGGATAGGGGGCGTTATTCTCCACATAGCTACAAAATTCGGTTACGTAGACAATGCCCCAATAGCCGAATTCTGTCTTTTTGACATAACACATCTGGGCAATTCAAAAGACATCAAGTTGTCTCATCGTGATTACAAGGGGAAAATCTTTTACAAATGGTCCATCTTCCCGAAACCCACTCGTTACTTCACGATCCCCTCCGAGGGGCTACCCACTATTCCGTTCCGAGTAGAACCACCTCTTGTGTGCCACTATTGCCTCACTCCAGCCATCCCACCAAGTTTTCAAAACCAAGAAGATGAACCCACACATGAACAAGCCCCTCCAATTCCTGAAGACGTTCCAGCCCCACCTCACGACCCACCCCAGTACGATCCGTATCAAACACAAGTGCTTGAGAACCAACGTGCTCTATTGGAAGGACTCCGGGATTTGAGCTTCCGGGTCAACCACATGGACGATGACAACCGACGGGCAAAAGCCCCCATCTATGCTTACCATCATCAGCAGGGGCACTTCTCCTCTATGCATCCCCCAGTGCAGCACCCGTCATGGTATGACCCCTCTCAGTGGGGTAATTTTGGGGATGACGGCGGCTACAGTGGAGGAGACTATGGTGGCGGTCAGTCTGGCTTTGACGGAGATGAGCACTAGGGATAGTGATTCACGCTAAGTGAGGGGGAATCACTCATTTGTACGTACTTAATTGTTTCAACCTTATAACTTGCATCATTTAAAAAAAAAAAAAAGGGAAATGCTAGTTAGGTTGAAAACCCAAAAAACGGGCAATCTAAGCAAAAAGGGCTTATAAAAAAATGTTAATGAGTGAGTTGGAAAGGAACAAAACAAAACGAGAAGCTAAGATGAAAACCTGAAAAGGCTCCTAGGCAAAATGAGAGATATTAGAGGTTCATTTCTTTTTTTTACAGGGCAATGGTGGTCTCAAGAAGCGGAATGAAGGAATTGAAAACAAGAGAAGAGCATAGAAGGCCATAAAACCCAATAAAATATTAATCTTTGAGCTCAAAACTCAATTTAAATCTAATGTACAATTCTTGGTGGCTTTTTGCTCTTTCTTGTTAAATTGTTGAACTATTGAAGACATGAAAAACTTGTAAACATTTGGCTTTACTCGAGGACGAGTAAAGAAACTAAGTGTGGGGGAGTTTGATGGTGTGAATTTCCCATCATGTATGTTTGTATTTTTAACTAGTTTTTATTAGTTCTAGTTGTGGAAATTACACATTTTTGGTGTAATACTTTGTTTTCATAATTATTTGTAATTTGTTTAGATTAGGACTATTCTGAGCTAAACAGGTCAAAGCTCATCCAAGGGATCAAGATTGGACCTCAAAAGATCAAGGAAAATGCAAGGAGACAAGAAAGATTTCGATTTGGAAAAATTACTCTTATACCCGGTCGGGTATAGGTAATACCCGATCGGGTATTTGCTTGATTCGGTTGTCCAAATAAAATCCGGGAACAAAGGATCGTGGGAGCAAATTTTTGTAAAGATTTGTCACATACCCGATCGGGTAAACCGACATACCCGACCGGGTATGTCCAGAAATGTGGCTTTCCGGGAAATTTCCTAAGATACCCGATCGGGTATCCTATATACCTGGGGTCGGGTATCAGCCCCTGCAGCTCCCAAAAGCCTATAAATACACCCCTTTCCTTCACAATAAAATCATTCCTTCTTCCATACTCTTAAGCTCAGTTTAGAATAGCATTTCTTTATATTTTTCTAGCAATGTTTAGTCTCCAAATGAGGAGCTAAACTTCCATTCTTGGTTTTGTTCTTGAAGCTTGTTGATTATTAAAGTTGTGAGTTATTTTCTTAACTTCTTCTCTTGATTATTAATTTTTCCCTTAATCTCATTCTATATTAATGTTGGAGGGTTGCTAAGTGACGATTAGTTAACGTTCCGACATTAATTACTACTAGAAACGATCAACGAACCGATGGTTAATCGTTGGTGGTTTCACAAGTAAGTAACTTCGGTTTATTAATGCACGGTCTTGGTTAATAGACTTAAGAGGGATCAATTTTGTTGGTTAAACCGAAACCATTGTGTTAAGGTTATCAATCTCAATTGATTTCATCAAGGAGTTAAAAAGATTGAATGCTACTATTATATCGGTATACGACGTTATTCTATATTTGATTAATAGTAAGAGTTTTTAATGAACGGTCGTTGTTAATAACTACCCTCGATGAATTGGAAATACTCCTCGATTGAGTATTCGAGAGGGGATAAGTTATATATATAACAAGGATCGACTAAAATATATCAACAAGTGGAAAGTAGCAAAGCCAAGTCTCTTTTATTCTTGAATTAAACACATATAGGTTGTTCATCTTAGTTTTTTAATTAAATTAAATCATTCAAAACCAAAACCCCCCTTCTTAATTACTAGTTTCATAAAAAGAGAATCATTCCTTTCCCTGTGGATACGAACTCTACTACGCTATACTACGTATAAGTGTTTAGTATTGAATTTATTTTGACGCACCGTGACAAAGTGCTCGTCAAACAACATAATCACAAATACAGATGCATCACAGTACACAAATTGCATCACTAGGCATAGAAGAATAGAACAATCAAATCTAAAAAGTAAACTATATCTAAGATCAATTTAACAATAGAATCAAACATATATAGTATAATTAATTACATGGAAAATACTTAATCGAGAATATTGAATAAAAATTCATACTAATTAAACAAGAAGCCATCCAAGTGCAGATGACGATATAATTTAGAATTGAAAACTGAATGAGATTAAAATATACTTACAATAATTCGTTGTGGTGACAGATTCAGAGGAGAGATGGAGTAGAGACAAAGGATCAATGACCGATAAAAATGAGAAATTTAAAAGAGACCTCGAAGAGAGACGGCCGATGAAGATGAACGAGAGACATGATCTGCAAAGATGAACGAAGTAGCTATTGCGGAACAAGAGATGAAGAATGGTGAAAGAGGATTTTGAGAAAGTTGTTACGTTACAATCAATTAACCGATTGAGTGGCGGAAGATTAGGGAACATGGATGGAAAGAAGTGAAAAAGACCCCAAAACCCCTGACCGAATTAAATAATAAACTAAATAAAAAATCAGATCTAAGGGTTCCTATTGATTCTTTTTTACTCTCCTAAGATTAAGTTCTCACATGAACCTAAATATATATATATATATATATATATATATATATATATATATATATATATATATATATTCTAATAAAACACGGTAAATGTTCCTCGGCATTTACCCCACTGATTTTGGTGGTTTGCCTTCCGGAATTAAACATATATACATAAATATATATATATATATATTTAGGTTCAAGTGAGAATAGCATCTTAGGAGAGAAATGAGAATAAATATAGACCATTAGATCATCTCCTAATTCCACCATGCTACAAATCTGCCGAAGGGGCTATTATGTCATTCCATATACGTATTTATTACCTTCCAAAATTTTAGGCACTACCGTTTGATTCCTTCCTTTTGAATATATTTGATTTATTATTATGTCTTTATCATTTCTATGAGTTAGCCTCAAATTGGTTTAATTTTTTCATTTTACACTTTCTCTTATCCGGTTGTTTTCTTTTACGTAGTGAGTAGCTTAAACAATTTTTTATTTTTCTTTGTGCTCTTTAATTTATTACCAATCTTGAAATTGTAGTATCCTAATGTGAGTTTTCTCGCACTTAGAAAGATTGTAGAATAGTGGTGAAAGTACGAGTATCGTCTCCACAGGGACAGACAAAAGGGAATTAAAAATTAGCTAAATTCAGCGATTAAAAAGAAATAAAATTAAATAAATGTGTCGTGCGAGATTGATCGGTTGAATTGAAATTAAATTAATGCGAATGAACGATCAAAAGTAAAGATTTGGGTTCTTGTTAATTAACGATGAAGGGAACAGGGATTGATTCTGGGGTAATCAGATTTCTGGCATATCAGGCCTAATTACATGAATTTAATTTTATTGAGCCTAGTCAATCAATAATTTAGGGGACCAGGCTGATCTCTCATGCGACAGGATCCTAAATTATTGCCAAGATGAACGAGCTTACGGCCCCTTAATCGCTCCTAATCTCTTAGCGAACGATTAAGTGTGTGTGAATGTATCCTAGAACAAATTAGATCTCTCTTAATTTATCCTACATGCGATTGTAATTCTAGCCGCGGTTCCAGATTACAAAAGATAACAGTTAAATTATTCAAACACAAATTAAATAGCATTCATGTAATCAAACCATCAAGAAACTAGCCATACATCATGATAAACCCCTTCATCAACCCCAAATCCCTAATTAAAACTACTCACAATTCATAATTGAAGAATCAACGGAATTGGGAAGAATAGAATTAATTGTCATTAATAAAAAAAGTAGGAACTTACAAAGAATCTCAAAGAATTGAAAAACAAGCCTTGAAAAGCTCTCAAAATTCGTCCTTAAGCTGCTAAATAAGTTCCATCCCCCCTTATTAGGGTTATGGGGGTAATATTTATAGGAAACAAGGCAATTTGGGCTGAATTAGGACAAAACGGGGTCAGGCACGGCGCCAGGCACGACCGTGCCTGCGACCGTGCCTACGGAAGCATTCTGTTTAAACGCAACCAGGCACGGCGTGCCTAACTGCCAGGCACGACCGTGCCTGGCCTCCACTAGCTCGTTCCTCGTTTCTCTTCAGGCACAGCGTGCCTGCCTGCCAGGCACGACCGTGCTTGGGTTCCAGTAGCTCATTCCTAACTTTGAGGGCACGACCGTGTCTACTTAATATTCGAATGTGGAAATGTTTTCTTCATGAAAGCTGTAGATAATGAAGTCTTTTATCCACCACATCTTGCGGAATTAGATTTGAATCACCTAATCAAGAGATATGATCAAAATGGTGGAAGGTCGCATTCTGAAATCGCAACAGGGATCATCTGACTTCATCGTCTGGTTTCACCTTCTTCCTCTCAGATTATCACAATGGTGTCTTCATATGATTTGTATCCCTTGAAGTTGTTATTGGTCCCGGTTGTACTGGATACAGTCTAGAGGGTGGGTGAATAGACTGTATTGGTTTTTAACTTTTTCAAGCTAAGTACCAGATTTAACAGAATAGCCTGTTCTGTTGACAGAATAGACTGGCAGCGGATGGGGTTTTGGTAGGGAGTTCTGTTAGTAGCCTCAGAGAAGCAAAGGCAGTAGGCCTTCTGTTAACTCACAGGACTAGTTCTGCTGAACACAGATACCAAGTCTTTGGAGTTAAACAGTTTAAAGGAAAACTATGAATGTAAAGTAGTAAGTAAATGACACCAGGGCTTTTTATAGTGGTTCAAGGAACAACTTGTTCCTCTAGTCCACTGTTCCACTAAGCTCGTAAAAACTTCCGTTTACAATGCCTTAGCCCTATCACTTAAGAAACTCTCCACGTCTTCTTCAAGTGTAGATGTCTTCTTGGATGCACTTCCGGCTTCCCTAAGACTGGTCCTTTCACTGAGATTTCCCAGAAGTATCACCACTTCACAGCTCCAGGTACTTGGACGTCCTTCTTGTGAAAGAAGAGGTTCTATTTAGAACAGGGGTTCCTCCAACTTGCTTCGTTACAAGGGATTTGTAAGTAATGAGCTTGAAGAGTTGAAGAACGCTTGGAACTTTGCTTGAGTTGGAAATAAGGATTTTTCCAACTTCTGCCTTCTCTTGTAGAAGATGATGAAGTATTAATCTCAAGGAGGCTTTTTGCTTTGTAGCGTTTGAATTTCTTGTTTGCAGAGTTGTAGCAAAAGTTAGCAAAGTTGTTCGGTTGTTCTTCGTAGTGTATCTTTTATACTGAGGTTGTCTTCCCGTTGGAGGAGAAGGAGGACAACTGCATTAAATGAGCGAGCAGTTGACTTGACCAGTAGGACCCGGTAAAGTTGGCGGGTTACTATTTTGGGATAAAGTAATCCTGACATTGCGGCCAATCATCTGCAATTACTCTACGGAGTATGGGGAGCATTAAATGAGCATTTAATGCGCGCACTGTAGCTTATCCGTTCAAGACTCCTAGCCGTTGAAGGAATCTTTCAGTTGGTTTCCCGGCTTGGTGGAATTCTTCCAAGTGTCAGGCCTTCTGGTGTCTTTATCTGAGAGTTGATCAGAGAAGGTCTGAAGCACTTCTGTTGAGAGTATATCCAACAGAGAACCAAGAGGGTTTCTGTCAGAGTAAAGGCTAACAGAGACCCTGAGGTCTTCTGTTCTGAAGTAGAGAACCAAAGGTCCTCTGTTCAACTAATGCCTTATTAAGGGTCTTCTGCTCTTGGAGGCCTTCTGCTTTGTAGGTCTTCTGCTCTGGAGGCTTTCTGCTAAGTCGATTAAGCTAAGGAATTTTACAAAGGAAAATTCTAATACATTAAGTCTATAGAGGGGTACTCTAAAGTCCTAATTAATCTAGCATCATCAAAATCTAATTACAAATATTCCTTACAATTTCCCCCTTTTTGATGATGCCAAAACCCTTTAACTATTTCCAGAGAAGTGCTTCACCATAAAGAATTAAAGTGTAAAACTTTCATTGAAATCTTGGTGGGCAACTTGGCATAGGAAGATAGTAAGAGTGCAGTACATTCAGATAGCAGATAATAATTAAAAGGCAAACACAGACAGAAAGCAAAGAGACATGAACTGAGGAAAAGCCTTACAAAGTGAAAAGGCAGAGATGTGATTTTATTAGATATGTTTTACAGAAATAATTCTTACACATTTTCCATAGTAGCTGCTTGCAGAGCTTCTTCCTCCAATCTTTGAAGCCTTAGCAGTTCTTCATTAATTTCTGCTCTGATCTTAGATAAATTGCCAGAGCTTTGATAAGATTCCCATATGGGAGAAAGCTTGCGATCCAGATAGCTGAGAACTCCTTCATGTACTGTCTTGCCAGGGACAATATTCTTCTTGTACCACTCTTCAGCTTCTTCTAAGGATCCCCCATATCTGACTCGTACAACACCATCTTTATCCAGAAAGAGGTTCTGTTGTTGGGTGAGAGTCATTTTTACCTTCATTTCTTCAAATTGAGCTCTGTCAATTCTCTGGGATCCACCCAATCTCCATTCGGTAAAGCTGAGGATTTTCTTCTTCTTGGTGCTTTTCTTTGCTGGAGATGGGGGTCTAGGTATACCTGTTGCTCTCTTTTTCTGTAAGGCAGTTTCAAAGTAAGGAGCAGGATCTACTATTGGTTCAGCAGAAGATGGTGTTCTAGCAGGAGTTCTGTTGGATCGAGGCCTAGTCTATTGAGAGTCCTCTTCCCCCTTTTTGGCATCATTTAGGTCCTCTAGCATCATGCTGATCTTCTGAAACTTTGAGGCCCGAGAGGAGGCTATCTGCTCAAGGGCCTCTGGTAGAGTCTGAGTTACAGAAGTAAGGCCTTCTATTAGTCCTTGCTGCTTCTGAATAGCAGAGAAGATGTCCTTGTTGTTGGCTTCAAGCAGTACCATCTTCTGGTATCTGTCTCTATCAGCAGAGAGAAGATGTTGAGCTTGATCTTGGTGAGTTCTACACATTTCTTCTATGGAGATCAGTTGCCTCTTAGTTCTGGCATCAGATTTTTGCAGTGCCTCAAGATTCTATGAGATTGTGCTGATGGCCTGTCCTTGACTCAGAAGGGTTTGATGAAAAACAGAAAGGGTCTTGTGGATACCTACCACTTCTGTTGACAGTGCATCTATTCTGGCAGAGGAGGAGGCCATGAAATTGTGGAGTGTTTCTGTGAGGTTTTCAAAGCGATCTGAGATAAACTGCATCCCAGAATTGAGATTATCATTTACATGAGCAAGGTGCTCAAAGTGCTTGTCATTGATCTGGATCAGCTTGTCCATCCCTTCCAAGGACTTGACCACCAAACACTTCTGCAGTATGAACAAACTTGTTGAAAGGAATTTGTGGTTATGATTCTTCAAAACCAGACATCCCTAATCCCCTTGATTTGTGCAAGGGGGCCCTTCTAGAAATGTTATCTTCTGCAGATGAGGCTGGATGTTGCTGGCACCGCATACCCGCGGCCCAACAATCTCCCCCCAGCACCTGCCAGCCTACAACTGCGCAACATGCTGTTGTCGGGGGTCGAACCCGTGACCTTGGCTCTTATACCACTTGTGGATCGTTGCGCTTACCGCTACACTAAAAGCAATCGCTGATAGTGAAGCACGCTCCTCCCCCTTTATAGCACAAGCGAAACGCCACGCGGTCCGATTACACCGGCAGTGTAATACTTGAGATTTAATTTAAATGGATTAAAAGTACTACTCATATCAACAGAGGTGCATCTCCTTTTAAGGGAGCTCATCACCCAAGAACTCCAAAGTTAAGCGTGCTTGCACGAGAGTAGTCTTGGGATGGGTGACCCCCTGGGAAGTTTCTCAGGGCGCGCATGAGTGAGGACAAAGTGCACGGTAAAGGCTCGTGGTGGTTTGTGAGGACAGTACTATTGGTCTAAAGTAGCTACCTCGGGTCCTACGAGGCCGGGGTGTTACAAATGGTATCAGAGGCAACCCTACGACGGTGTGCTGATCCGTTGGATATCGGGCGGGCACTTAGTAGGGGAAAAGATTCTGGGATATGATTGAGATTGGTGTTTGGGCGCAACGAGGACGTTGCATTCCTAAGTGGAGGTGATTGTAATACTTGAGATTTAATTTAAATGGATTAATAGTACTACTCATATCAACAGAGGTGCATCTCCTTTTAAGGGAGCTCATCACCCAAGAACTCCAAAGTTAAGCGTGCTTGCACGAGAGTAGTCTTGGGATGGGTGACCCCCTGGGAAGTTTCTCAGGGCGCGCATGAGTGAGGACAAAGTGCGCGGTAAAGGCTCGTGGTGGTTTGTGAGGACAGTACTATTGGTCTAGAGTAGCTACCTCGGATCCTACGAGGCCGGGGTGTTACAGGCAGGCTGGCTGTTGCTGGCACCGCATACCCGCGGCCCAACAATTGTCTTTCATCTGGACTTTGAATCGTATACATTGAATGTTTCTACAAAGAGATATGTGTTGGTCCAAAATAGGACGCTCGTAGGCTTTTAGGAAAGCTACGTAAGAACACTCAAGCAGAAATTAGGAAAGTACGAATATGGAAAGTTGCAAAGGGATTTAGTTGCCAGAAATAGCATATCTGTATTTAAACTTCGAATTACCTTTTATAGGCGATTACAAATGGTAACTGTCGAACATAATAATGACTAAATTAATTACAACGTTAATACGAAATTAAACACATAATTAAGTCGTGCATTGATTGTTGGAGGTTACTCTTCCTGGTTGGCTGGCAGGTCGGCCTGGCTAGCAGGCTGAACGCTTGAGCTCCTCGGGTGGCAGGCTTCCGGTTTGGCCGGTAGGCAGGCTTCCTGCTGGGCTGGAAGGCAGGCTGCTGAGTGGGCTGGTAGGCAGGCTCCCTACTAGGCTGGAGGCAGGCGCCTGGCCAGGCTGGAATGCAGGCCAATGGCCGGGCTGGACGGCAGGCTGCTAACTGGGCTGGTACGCAGACTCCCTATTGGGCTGGACGGCAGGCTGCTGACTGGGCTGGTAGGCAAGCTCCCTGCTGGGCTGGACGGCATGCCGCCCTGGGCTTTCACTCTTTGGTGGGTCTGATCGGTTGGGCCAGAACGAGCTCTGGATCACTGGGCTTGGGCCTGCTGGTCCAAGTCTGGGGCCTGGGCCGATTAGGCTCTGGGTCTAGTCCCATAACCCAATCAATATGCTTGAACGATTGACAGAAGGTCATCCTGATCGCCGATTTCAAGCTTCATTCATCTTATTTTGATATTGTAGCCATTCCTAGAGCTCTCTTGTCGTCAAAACTTCATCGTGAACCTCCCGGTGACCTCCAAATCTCTCAATTCACTCTCGAATGCTTCTCAACTCATCTTGATTTCTTCTCAAGCGCCGGTGCCGAACTCTAAAATCCTCATTTTGACTCCAAATGACACAAAACTCGAACCAACGCCTGTTAAACATAACTTGAGCTAAAATTGAGACTTGTAACACCTTAAAGCTAGGAAAACCATCAAAATCCAATCTCAACACGCATCAAATGTGTGTCTAAATACGAACTTATCAGATTCCCCCACACTTAAGCCTTTGCTTGTCCTCAAGCAAACTGAACAACGGGACTTACGATAATTACCACACGGAATCAAAACATGTAGCATGCACAGGTATTTAAAGGGATATTCAAAGAATAGACAAACTAAACCAAGAAAATTCTTCCATAAACTACATCTTTGTACTCAAGCTAAACTATTTGACGAAGTACTCACAACATCCTCGAAGTAATGACAGCATAACACAAATAAACTAATTATTGATGAGAAGGATTTGTGAAAGTGATGGTAAATGGTAAAAGACAGACCCTATCTTTTGATAGATTGGAATATTCTAACAAAGACTCAAAGCATTTAGGATCAAGGAACTCAGTAGGCCACAATTTAGGAACAATCATCTAAACCTATACAAAGAGTGGACATGGTGTGTACAACTAAGCTAAACCGCCGCAGCACATTGGTGCTTTGACGTATACTTGAAGTACGCGAAGGACTAAAGCTAATTTTGCTAAAGCCTCCAAGTTCATTAAATAAGTTTAGTTTTCCTTGTCATGTTGGCATGAGAACGCCATTTCTTTCGAAAGATCCCCAAGTCTCATCTTATTGTGAAAAACACTTACGCTTTTTGACCGGGTCTCCCATTCTCTTTTTCGCAAGGTAAGAGGTCTAGTTCATTTAATTAATTTTTTCAATTTTTAGATTTTCACTAGACATTACCCCATTCTAATCTCGGCCTCACCAAGGAAAATTAGCAATTAAGGTTCAATTATTCAACATGAATCCATTTGGGGCATCCTCGAAAATATCAAATTTCTAAAAAGTGACTGCTCTTACCCCATTTGGGGCATAGGAACAGTGCCAAAAGTGGCTCCTGCACAAATTCCCTAAACTTAACAAATTAATCCCCTAGTTCCCTAAATGCCAAGGCTAAGTCAGAAATATTCACGGGTAAGGAACACATGCCATTTGGATATGTAGCTTAATTAATTGGGTAAACAATAACCGATCAGGCTCAAAATGGCTTCTCCTAAAGGACTTTTTCAGGTGGGATGAACGATTTATGAATTAATTCAATGGGTGACTAGTGCCTTCATCCTCTCAACAACTAGATTATAGTGCAAGCAATTTAAGCCTAAACACTTCAAAGATGTTCTAAAAGCATAGTCAAAACGATAGCCAGCTCACAAAGACACAGTTTAAAGAAAAAATTTCAAAAATTTTGACATGACTTTTCTATGAATATACAACTAACACCTGCGCATGCTAACTCTAGTAATCCCATGTGACAACTACTGTCCGAATACCCAATTCACTCCCCCACACTTAAACTTTGGCATCGCCCTCGATGACCAATAATGCACTATGCACAAGGGGTAAAGAGGAACGGCTCACGCGTGCTCAATCTCGACTCAAGTCAACATTGCAAATAGGCGATTATAAGAATCGCAAAAACTTCCCTAAGGCGCTGGTCGGTGCAGAACTAAACTGAGTCAAGTGATCCTTGGCACATCATTCCTACAACAAGTCCCTGAGCTGCAAAAACAAAACACACAAAACACACAAAACAAATATAAAAACAGAAAACACCCCGTTTTTTTGGGGGTTTCTTGAAAACAAACAAACAAAAACAAAAGTGCAGAAATAAGCTTGGGTTGCCTCCCAAGTAGCGTTATTTTTAATGTCGTTTGCCCGGCACTACCTCGTAAGCTCTCAAATAGCATAAACTGTAGTGGGGCACCAATTTTCAATTCATCCAGTTTTCGCTCAACAAATGCCCTTAGGTGGCGCAGATTCTTAAACTCTTGAAACCACACAGGAATCACATGGTCTTCAAAAAGCTTATCAGCACAGAACTGAAGGATCAACCTCACATCCTCCTTGGGTGGACATAAAACATGAGTCAAAACTTTGATTACTCCACGCATCAATGGAAGCTCAAAAGATGTTTCAAAGCAAGGATCTTGAGCAACATCAAACTCGAACTGCAGCATAGAAAAGTCTTTTTCTTCCTCACAAATATCATGAATATTCACAACCTCTCTTTTGGACTCATTACCACTCCCCATGAAGGCATCCCAACTCTCGGTAACACAGTTCTCATGAATGTCTTCTTGGATGATTTTGTTACTCTCCACACAAAAAGGAATATCATCATCAAAGAGTGAATCAACGAAATCCAAATCTGGACTAACGTACGAGGAGTAATCTTGTATGTGGAGCGGGACTTCTTCATCATGGAGATCATCTACCTTGCTATCACTCTCTTGGAGCTCGTGATTATCTTTTCCCAACTCATCTTCAATACCTAAACCTACCTCAGTAGCACCATCATCATGACTGATCTTCTCCTTGCCCTCCTCAGTTGTTGAGACTAATGGTAAGTCAAACGGCTGGTGAGTTTCTGTATGGAAATCACAGTGATTTGTGACTTCATCCGTTACATCTTCTGTCGTTACAAAATTTTTCATGTATTCTTCGAAAAACAACTTGACACTATTATCTTCTTCTTCATCTTCAAACATAGGTGAGTCTTCAACAGCATCAGGAAGTGTATCATCCATCATATTCCCACCATCATTGTCTGACTCACTCCCATGATCATCCATATTGGTCTCCTCATGTTGGGCTTCTAGTCGCTAGGATGGGATCTCTCGGACTCCTCAGATAAAGCCTTTGCAATCTGCCCCAATTGATTCTCCATGTTCTGCATCCTTGAGTCCGCCCTCGGTTGATTTTGCGCTAATTGATTGAGCACTTCTTCCAAGCTAGAAAGTCTCTTTAAATATGCCTCCTCTTGTTGATCATGAGGCTCGTTACTCGGGAAGTATGTAGGAGTGGCTAAAACATTTGTGTCTGTAAGTTGTAGGGAGGACGAAGTGGGGTATGCAGTTGCCCAGTAAGGATGGTCATATAGAGGGTTAACGGGGCAAAAAGATATATGGTGGCATTCTCTACATAAGAAACAAATATTATTCTTAGGCATAAAGGGTTGCGTGGTTGGATGATATGAATATGATGGCTGAAGATTTTGTGGTGTTGGGGAATAATTTTGATGAGGTGTGTAGTATTGAGGAGGAGGAGGAGGAGTGTAAGGAGGGTACGGCGTATATGGTGAATATTCCATGGAGGTTTGAGGGTAAGGAATTCCTCCAGGAATTTGGCTGAATGGGTTCATCTCATGCCTCTTAGAAAAATACCTGAAAGGTTAGTACAAAAAAATCCTACGGAAAACTAAAAAAAAATCTAACTAAAAAAAATATCGCTGAAATTAATTAACACTTAAACCCGACACCGTCCCCGGCAACGGCGCCAAAAACTAATGTGAGTTTTCTCGCACTTAGAAAGATTGTAGAATAGTGCTGAAAGTACGAGTATCGTCTCCACAGGGACGGACAAAAGGAATTTAAGATTAACTAAATTCAGCGATTTAAAAGAAATAAAATTAAATAAATGTGTCGTGCGAGATTGATCGGTTGAATTGAAATTAAACTAATGCGAATGAGCGAATAAAAGTAAAGATTTGGGTTCTTCTTAATTAACGACGAAGGGAACAGGGATTGATTCCGGGGTAATCAGATTTCTGGCAGATCAGGCCTAATTACATGAATTTAATTTAATTGAGCCTAGCCAATCAATACTAGATTCTTACCTCTCTCGCGACGTAGAGTACAATAATTTAGGGGACCAAGCTGATCTCTCTTGCGACAGGATCCTAAATTATTGCCAAGATGAACGAGCTTACGGTCCCTTAATAGCTACTAATCTCTTAGCAAACGATTAAGTGTGTGTGAATGCGTCCTAGAACAAATTAGATCTCTCTTAATATATCCTACATGCGATTGTAATTCTAGTCGCGGTTCCAGATTACAAAAGATAACAGTTAAATTATTCAAACACAAATTAAATGGCATTCATGTAATCAAATCATCAAGAAACTAGCCATACATCATGATAAACCCCTTCATCAACCCCAAATCCCTAATTAAAACTACTCACAATTCATAATTGAAGAATCAACGGAATTGGGAAGAACAGAATTAATTGTCATTAATAAAAAAAAAGTAGGAACTTACAAAGAATCTCAAAGAATTGAAAAACAAGGCTTGAAAAGCTCTCAAAATTCGTCCTTAAGCTGCTAAATAAGTTCCATCCCCCCTTATTAGGGTTATGGGGGTAATATTTATAGGAAACAAGGCAATTTGTGCTGAATTAGGACAAAACGGGGTCAGACACGGTGCGAGGCACGACCGTACCTGCGACCGTGCCTACAGAAGCATTCTGTTTAAACGCGTCCAGGCACGGCGTGCCTAACTGTCAGGCACGACCGAGCCTGGCCTCCAGTAGCTCGTTCCTCGTTTCTCTTCAGGCACGGCGTGCCTGGGTTCCAGTAGCTCATTCCTAACTTTGAGGGCACGACAGTGTCTACTTAATATCTGAATGTGGAAATGCTTCCTTCATTAAAGTTGTAGATAATGAAGTCCTCTATCCACCACATCTTGCGGAATTGGATTTGAATCATCTAATCAAGAGATATGATCAAATTGGTGGAAGGTCTCATTCTGAAATCGCAACAGGGATCATCTGACTTCATCGTCTGGTTTCACCTTCTTCCTCTCAGATTATCGCAATGGTGTCTTCATATGATTTGTATCCCTTGAAGTTGTCTTTCATATGGACTTTGAATCGTATACATTGAATGTTTCTACAAAGAGATATGCTTGAACGATTGACAGAAGGTCATCCTGATCGCCGATTTCAAGCTTCATTCATCTTATTTTGATCCCGTAGCCATTCCTAGAGCTCTCTTGTCGTCAAAACTTCATCGTGAACCTCCCGGTGACCTCCAAATCTCTCAATTCACTCTCGAATGCTTCTCAACTCATCCTGATTTCTTCTCAAGCGCCGGTGTCGAACTCTAATATCCTCATTTTGACTCCAAATGACACAAAACTCGAACCAACGCCTGTTAAACATAACTTGAGCTAAAATTGAGACTTGTAACACCTTAAATCTAGGAAAACCATCAAGAGCCAATCTCAACACGCATCAAATGTGTGTCTAAATACGGACTTATCATATCCCAAAAAACATTATTTTATAACATATTATATAATTGTGCATTTTTAGTTTACGTGTTATCATTTTTACATCTTTATTTCGCTTATTATAAATTTACAGGATGAGTAGGATATTGCATAATCTGAATTTGATCATTTGTGGCCTCAAATTTTATAGTGCAACTTTATGTTTTACACGGTGCACAAGTGAATTACATAAATAATGTTCAAATGCGCACAAATGCAAGAGAAAGGTGCAAAGCGATTCAATGAAAAACGCTATTCAAAGAAGTGCAAGATATTCTAATAAAAAGTGCAAGAGAGATGCTAGTTGAGAATTTGTTATATTTATACGTTATGCATTTTTAATAAATTACGCAGTATTAAAAATCAAATAAAACCACACTTTATATGCTCAGGTGCACAGATTGGTTTTTATAGTGCAACTTTATGTTTTACACGGTGCACAAGCGAATTGCATATATAATGTTCAAAAGTGCACAAATGCACGAGAAAGGTGCAAAGCTATTCAATGAAAAGTGTCGTTCAAAAAAGTGCATTATATTCTAATCAAAGTAGCATGATAAGTTCTAGTTGAAAATGGGTACATTTATACGTTACCAGTTTTAAGAAATTATTAAAAATCAAAGAAATTCACTTTTTATATAATCATCTTGAAAAATAAATAATGGTGTTGAATTTTTTATTTCAATTAGCACCTTTTATATAACCACATTGCATTTTATGCAAAATGTATATGTTACATAATAGAAAAGTGCATTTAGTCTAAATATTTAATTAAATTGATGTGTTGCATTATATTTGGAATAAAAGTCCACTTATTCAACGTTGGAGTGCAAAAATACAAAACTAGGTGGATGATATATTGTATCAAGAAACATGATTAAACATGAAAAATGCATAATTCAAATAAAGTTTTTTATAAAATTAACGTGAGAGATTACTAAATTTAACAATAAAATTTAGTAATAACACTAAAGTGGATTGTTATTTGAAAAAACACTGCAATCTTCACAATTACAAGGTGCAAATGAATATGGGCAATGGTGCACTCGGGCAGATTTAATTGAATTTCTTGATTGTATTTATTATTTAAAATAACAACCAAAATAAATCAACTATTAAAGAAAGAATTATCCGGATTAATAGGTTGCCCATATTGCATTTAATGATGAGAACCTATACATATGGAAAATTGAGCTACGGTTGTTGACTATCCATATTAAATAATTGTGACTTTTACAATTCTATCCTTAGTGCTAATAAACCTCAATGTGTATAATCCATCTAATAAGAAAGTTTTTAAAAAGTTATGAAATTCCAAAAAACGACTATCATATCTTTATTTACTAAATATGAGTAATTTCTATCAAGTTTGACATTATCAGGGTTTAAACATTAAAGTTTCTTTCAAGTTTTTTCAAACGTGGCAAAACTTACTCCTATTTATGAAATAAAAACATGAAAGTCTTTTTGAAATTTCAAAACATTTTTACTCCTATTCGGGACAATTTCTATCAAACACCTACTGAACAAAGAGGTTCATCTGGGATCCTAGCTAAGAAATTGGCCTTTAATACTCATGGTAATCGCAGTACAATATTTAAAAAGTAAGGGAACATGAAAATAAAAAGGAAATGTTAACAAATCACCAATGATTGCAAAAACTGAGCTTTCACACAATCACACCTCAAGAAGACCATATAAGAGATGAAATATATAAGAGAAAGAAATTTATAAAAAAGTACAAACTAATCGAAGAGTTGAATAATCGACTAAATGATGATTAAGAGATTAAATTGGGGGTTTAAGTTGGTTAAATGTTGATATATTTTAGTCTATTTATCTTCCAACCTCCAAATCTTCGCATCCCTTCAAAATATTTTAGCATCTTCAAGTGTTCACATAATCGGACCTAACTAGAGCTAGTGTGGCCTGTGACAAGCATTGGATTGCTCTAGGAATCTTTTCCGATCCTTAGAGAAAAAGTTTGAAGCTTGCGCCGGATCAGTCCGCTGCATAACACGTGTATTCTAGAGAGTATACTCCGTATTTTATTTAAGGGGAAAACGTGCAAAAAAGCCCTCGAATTAACCGAACAAGTGCAAATCACCTCTTTTATAGGTGGTTCTATCCAGATTATTTGTCCTTTTCCCTTATTTAAGTCACTAGTTTGAACATGGTTTTTTTAACAAAGTTGTACATAAGGATGTCTTTTATTCGCCAAACTTGAATCACTTGATTTGAATAATAATTCAATCAAAAGATACGAATGAAATATTGAGAGGTAGACATCCTAAAATCTAACCAGCAACATCCACTTTATCGGTTGATATAGTCTTGATCGTTTGATGCATGTTCTGGCCATGACATACTCAAATAATTTTGAGTTCTAATGGAATCATTTTGAGTTCTCTACAATAAGTCATACTCGTATTATGGATAAAACGTCATCTTCTTGATATTTTCCCGATTTCTATTTTTTCTAGCAAATACTTATAAGTACATATGTAAAACACGTGTAAATATAACATCTATCAGCGGGCACCAAATATTCTTAATTAAATACTCTAATGCATCCAAATTTAAAGATTCTCATACGCTATTTACGTACACATTCAATATGAATCTCTTTTAAGTTAATATATCAAACATTAAGAATCTAAATTATGAATATATTTTTGCCATTAGAACGAAATCTCAGCATGGTTTCCAAATATATAGATTTTAAATATTGATATACGTTATTAAAGAATTAGCCAACTCTGAAATCGAATATTTAAGTATAATATTCGCACCCCAATAAATTAAACCTCACTCCTATATGTTTATGACTATGCCAATTAAGGCCTAAGATACTTAATTTGCAAATGCGTACTATTGGAAAAGAATTAATATCCAGAGAAGTATATATATAGGTGTTAAAAATGTGTATGTTCGCATATTAACACATAAGTATAATAACATTAACGTTTTCGATTTTGTTTAAACTAATTAGAGATGGGGAGGGATGGTAAAACAATTAATCGGCCATTAATCGGTCTACTATCTTTGTTTGGCCTACTAACCATTGTTATGGCGGCCATGAAACAAAACTATGGCGACGCTTTGTCCAAAAGCATCCTATTTTTTGAGGGTCAGAGGTCCGGGAAACTACCAGCCACCCAACGTGTGTCTTGGAGAAAAGATTCTGCTCTTCAAGATGGTTCAGATTGGAAGGTACGTAAATCTCTCTTGTATTTAAGGAATGTTCTTAAGAGTTAAAAAAAGTATTCTCCAATTGGTGCTTCTTTAACATTCAAAGTAAATAGTTGAAAGTTTGAGAGATGCTTAAACCAGTTTTTCAATTTGATCGTCCGATTGCAGTTTACTAGGTTTGACTGACGATAAAGCAAACAGATGACTGCTCACACTCAAAAAAATTAGAAAAAAAATTTACATATTCAGACACTACATTAAAAGCGTTGATTGACCATTTCTGTGTCAATACATGCTACAATTATTAAGTTGTCCCACACCGGTTGCGTATAGAAATACAAACCAACATATAAAGCTTTGAACTAGTCCTATTAATATGCTATGAGAGCAAATTAAGCTCAAACGAGTAATTAGATCCTAGTAAGCCTCAACAACGAGCACACAGATTACAAGATTGGTTTGCTCAAATGAGCCACCATCTTGCGGGCACTACAAAAAACATGGGATTGCATGGATTTTGGCAGGGATTTAGCAGAGATTTTGGCAGGGAAATGCCAAATTCGTGCCAAAAAATACTTTGGCACGAGCTATTTGGCACGAAAAATCGGTAAGTCCGTGCCAAATTCTGTGTCAATCTCGTAATTTTTTTGTAGTGGGGATGTATTAAGCTGTCAGGACTACTCCTAATAGATTGACCTTTTAGGATGAAACTCCGATTCTTAATAATAATATGATCTGATTTCTTTGGTGGATGTAGGTGGACTTGGCAGGAGGATACTACGATGCAGGTGACAACGTAAAGTATACTTTCCCGATGGCCTTTACCACCACATTGCTTGCATGGAGTGTGGTGGAATACGGAAGAGACATGGGAAACGATGAGTTGACCCATGCACTTGAAGCCGTACGCTGGTCAACGGACTTCTTGCTAAAGGCTACCAACCAAGAAAATGTTGTTTCTGGGTTAGTAGGTGAACCAGTAGCTGATCATAATTGCTGGGAAAGGCCCGAGGATATGAACACTCCTCGTACCGCTTTTGCGGTCACCGACAAGGCTCCCGGCTCCGAGGTTTCTGCCGAGATCGCCGCCGCCTTGGCGGCTGCTTCCATGGCTTTCAAAGATTCAGACCCTAAGTATTCGAATGGGCTTTTGCAAAGGGCTTTCAAGGTAACGAACCTGGCTAGCACATGGAATATAATCATCCACACTATTAATCACGAAGCAATTCTGTGTTGTTTCAATGAGTGTGCATATATATTGTTCATTTGTTCGCATTGGCTTACTTTTAAGAGGTTCTGGGCTCACTATTTTGGGCCCCCAAATAGGTACCGTTAGGAGTGGGCACGGTTGGTTAACCGCATTTTGGTTAACCAATTTTCGGTTAACCGTGATATTGGTTACGCAATTTTATATATCATTACCCATACCATAACATTGGTTAACCGGATACCGGTTAACCAATATTTCGGTTAACCAATAACGATTAACCAATAAACCGAAAGAGAAAGATAAAATTACCAATATTCTTGTTGTTTTAAACTTTGTACATACGGAGCACAATTTTTTAAACGTAGAGCTAGCCAGCTAGGCAACTAGTTTTTTTTTGACAGATAGCTATATAATAATACAGTAATACATAGTTTTTTTTGACAGATTGCTTTTTTTAAAGTAGAGCTTCCCAGCTAGGCATAATAATAATAATACGTAGTAATAATAATACGGAGTAACTATACAGAGCAACACTATATGTACGTATTATAATATATTCCACATGATTGTTTGGGAGGGAACTGGAAGCATGAGCACAATTTTCATCGGAAGCACGTCGCAGCTCGGTGCAAATGTTACAAAACATGTACATGTTGGTTAACCGGTATTAACATAATCTTAACCATAACCGTACCATTACCATTTTTTCTTTGCGGTTGGTTAACCGTACCGTAAGTTTTTAAACAATCCGGTACGGTTAACCGGAAAATACATCGGTTTTTCGGTTTTTTGGTTTGGTTAGTCGGTTACGGTATTTTGTGCCCACCCCTAGGTACCGTATAGTATTATGGTTTCAATCAAGTTTTTAATGGCAAAGCTTTTTCATTATAGACAAAGGCCGAATATAATGATTGAATCCGATCAAACTCATGAAATTCTAGCTGAATCTACTGAATTGTGAAAACAAATATTTAGAATGTACAAAATATTTTAATAATAAAATTAAAAAAAAAGTTTAATAGATCGCTAAAATAGTTTTCTATAGTAAGTTCAACCGTTTCATCTAGAAAAACAACTTCAACGTTATATGTTTTGATTATTACTCAATTCAGAGTGCAAAATCAACGTATTTCATTAAAAAGTTGATTGATAAACTGAAAAAATGATTATCAAATGCGATCCAAATGTTTTAAATCGTCAAGTTTTAAATTATGAAAGTGCTTCAGTCCTACCTACGCACAGTAGACATCACACCAATAAACAATTCACGGAAAACAATAATATTTGTACCCTTCTATATATAAATGGGCTTATGTTTAATTACAACATGAAATTTAAGTTTGAAACATAGCCTCTTAAGATCATTACACGATCCTGATTGTTTGGACTAAATTAAGCTTCTTCTTATTACTTTTCAGGTCTTTGATTTTGCTGATAAGTTTAGAGGTTCATACAACGATAGCATTGGGAAATGGGTTTGTCCATTCTATTGCGACTTCGGTGGTTACCAGGTTTATATAATTAAGTTTATCCATTCCAACTTGTGTAATTTGACATGATAAAAAACTTGCACGCATACAAATTAAGGGACGAATTAAACCATATATGATCGACTTAACTTAAAGATTCAGAGTTCTCTAAGTAGAAATGTTTTTTATGCTCGGAATTGAACTTGATGATGAAGTCCTAGCACAATGAGAAGAGTAACTAGGTGCAGTTTTGGTAATAAGGAATGAAAGATATTAATAGTCAAACTTGCAGGAACGGATACAGGGGAGGGCCAGTTTGGCCCTGGCCCAACCCAAATTTTAAAAATGGCTTAATTTTTAGTGTAAAAAATTTTGGCAAAAAAGTTTTCCCAAAATTTTCTTTGTATCGACCCAGTCTGGCCCAATGTCCTGGCTCCGCCCCTGCAAACTTGTGTGTAAGGAAGGAATTACTAGTACGTGTGATATTAAAGTTCTCTTAATTAATTTGGTGGTAGGATGATTTGATTTGGGCTGCTGCATGGCTTCACAAAGCTACAAATACGGAATGGTACTGGGATTATGTCAAGCAGAACATAAATAATATATGGATGGGTGCAACTGCGTTTAGTTGGGATAACAAACAGGCCGGCATAAACGTGCTCGCCTCTCAGGTTAACCTCACCGTTTATATCAATCAATTCAACAACTAAATTACTTGCTACTATTTTATAGCAAACCGCTAATTAATTAACACATCAAAACGCTGCAAAAATGCAGCAGTTTGCTACCGACCCGCTGCAAAACAACCGAAGCCACTATCAGAAATAATTCCTAATCAATTATCAAAATAACAATAATAGACCAAGATGTGACTAATTAACTTTTATCAATTATCAAAGTATGTATATATGTAGTCATTAAGTCATTTTTTTGTTCATAGATTTTTATTAGTACGGAGTAATATTTTATTTAGGTTTTTTATGAATACAATTAGAACACCACTTCATTAACCCTCGATCAACTCTTTTTCTAAAACAAATATCCTAGATGTGAGTCGTGCGGCCAACTAATCTCTATTGATCTTTATTTATGCACAATACTTTTGTGATTTGTCAATAGAATTGTGGGCAAAGCTTGATTAAAAAATATGTACTATAGATACACGTAATTTGTACTATGTTATCGAAATAAAATTGAATCTATCGTTGATCACACATCATAAACCGTACTATTAGGCACTTAAGGGACAAAGTTCGTATGTATCTTTATTTACAATATTCTGTGACTTATCTATTAATAGAATTGTGAGTGTGGGTTATATAAATATGTAACTTATAATTACTAACACTAATTTATTTGTTATTCATAAAAAAATCTTACTATTAGGCTACTTATAAAGGGTCAATGTTAGTACGTACCTTTATTTACAATATTTTATGTACAAAGTAGTAAACGGATAAAATACTAACCGTGTTGGATGCAGTATATTCTTAATGGGGGCGGTGGCAAAGATTTCACCCCATTCATACCCAATGCCGATGCACTCATTTGCAACGTTCTTCCCGAATCGCCTTCAAAAACTGAGACATTTACTCCTGGTATGTTAAAGGAAACATTTCGTTACTTTCCTTGTTATTTTATCCCGCTTCAGGTTTTCTTTTTACTGAAAAATAAGCTGTCATAAAAACTTAAATAATTTGCTGGAAAATGTAATCTTGAAAAATAGGTTGGCCACGGAATATTCGAGTGTAACGTTTGCAAGTGTATAACATAAAATATTTGAAATTTATGAAAAAAGGTTCTTTATAAAACAAAGCAAACATTAATAAGAATTTCTTTCCAAAATACTACCTATTTCGCGCCTGTTCACAAAAATATAACTAAGTGAAAATTTGACTTTGCACCCAATACTTTCATTCATATTGAACTTTGCACACTATTTTCAAAATCATTAATATTTGTATATTATTTTACTATAAAATCATTTGACTTTACACACAGCTCCATCATAATATTTGGGCAGATAAGGAGCAAATATTAATGATTTTGAAAATTGTGTGCAAAGTCCAATATCACCAAAAATATGGAGTTTTTGCCACTTTTAGTCCTCCGACTATTATGTCATTGACACTTTTGGTACACAATTTTGAGTTTTTCCACATTTAGTCCTTTGACTATTGTGCGACAGACATTTTTGGTACTCGTCTTTGAAAATTTCCGCATTTAATATTTCCATTTTCATAAAAGTGACGCTTTTGGTCCTTCAACTATTATAAAATTGACTAAAAAAGTCAATTTTATAATACTCGGGAGACTAAATGTGGAAAACACAGAATTCGAGGATTAAAAGTATCTCTGACACAATAGTTGAAGACTAGAAATGGAAATATTGAAAGTCGAGTATCAAAAGTGCCACTGACGTAATAGTCGAGGGACTGGAAATGGAAAAAACTACAAAAATATGAGGTGCAAAGTCAAATTACCTCCTAACCCCTTGATATAATAAGACTAAATTTCAGGTCCAAATTTTTTCAATTAAATATTTCCCATTACAAAATATGTTCCCTCATGTCAAGCATAGGCATATGGAACACAAACCGGAAAAGAGAAAAACAGAAATTATTCTTGTTAGAGTCAAACGGCCCCTTAACTTATTCTTGATATTCAAAGAAAATGCGGTGTGTAACATTCAACGGTCAGCAGCTTTGTCGTTTCTTTTTGTAACATATGGACGGTACTTGGAAGCAGCCAAAAGAACAGTGGACTGCGGTAAGGGCGTGTTTGGCACTCCGGCAAGGCTTACGGAGTTTGCGAAATCGCAGGTTGATTATATCCTCGGAGACAATCCGATGGGGATGTCTTATATGGTGGGGTATGGGGAAAAATATCCTCAGAAAATACACCACCGCGGTTCTTCTTTGCCTTCCGTGGATCATCATCCAGCACCAATTGGATGCAAGGATGGGACACCATATTTCCAGTCCCCGGACCCGAACCCGAATTTGCTGGTCGGGGCTGTCGTCGGAGGCCCAGACGGAAATGACAAATTTGCCAACGATAGAGCTGACTCTACGCACTCGGAGCCTGCTACTTATGTGAATGCGCCTCTTGTCGGAATCTTGGCTCACCTTAAAGCTGTTTCTTAACCTAGGTTTTATTGGGGATAAATTAGGTTTTAGACCGTAGAGTATGTCCTTAACAAATAATAAATAGTATCCACACACACACATACTTCAATTGGTATTTGTATTTTGTGCCCTCTCATTCTTTATTTAATTAAACCCATCTTTTACTTGCATAGTTTCCGTTCAGATCAAGTCAAAACTCGATAGTTTTAATTGTCGTTCATATCTTTTACTCTAGCTATTAGGATTGTTTGAAAGATCTGTTACCAAATACGGAGTATGACTAAAAGTAACTCCATATTCACAAATAAAGAGTACTTCCTCCGTTCCTCAACGTATCATGTCTTTGGCAGTAGCACTAGAAGCATATATTTTCTAAGTCGTGGAGGAGGTGGGAGGTAAAAAAAGTTGGATAACACAGACCTCTTTCACGGATTTTTGTGTATTTGGGGAAGCGGTTTGTATCTATCCAGCCAACAAAACATATAGCTTTCAAGTGTTTCATCAGGCTTCTAGTATAACATACACCCGTTCGGGCACACATCAATTTCTATAAAAGGAAGCCCTAACTCAAATATTAGTTGCTTCATGTTGTAATATGTAGTAGGAAGACTGTGGACACACGATAACATTCCTCATACCGACTGTAATAGCCTCGACTAGGACTATGCATAGACCGGACCAAACCGGAAAACCGGACCGGAAAAACCGGAACCGGTCTGACCCGGTTTGTAGCCGGTCCGGTTATCGGTTTTCAAATTTGGCCAATTCCGGTTCCGGTCCGGTTATTAACCGGATTTGTTCGGTTATAACTGGTTACAACCGGATTTTAGTTTCTTTTGAAAACCTAATTACACTAAGGCACTACTAAGCGTAAAAAATTAGAGAATAGAAAAGTCCAACCGGCTAGCAGGCAAAGCAGAGCATAGTCGGAAATCCTTAGACCTTAGCCGCTGACACACGAGAAGAAAGCTCACCCGAGTCGGCGAGTGGCTAGCGTGCTAGACGGTGGCAGATCAGCAGTAACCAAGATTCCCAGGTTTCATCTCCCAATCTTCCATTCTTAATTACGTCTTCCTGTTCTTTTTGGTTGCGGAAGAGACAAGAAATAAATTGCTGGTTTCGTGGTTAATGGCTATGGACTTCAAAATCGTTTTTCTACCGTAGGATTTATAGTTTTGTTGGATTAATCCTAGGCCCCTATGATACGACCACTTCCAAAATAAACACAAGCAGCACTAATCCCTCTTTCTCAATTCTCGTAACTTTAAAAAAAATCCAGTTCCTGGTTTACATATTTAATGATTTGATGTAAAACAAATCCCAGTAAAGTAATGACTTGTTGAGCTATGGTTTCGTGGTTAATGGCTTTGGACAGGTGATGACATGAAAGAATATGCTACTTGCATTGATAAATTTAGGGCTGTTATGAGATACGTAAAGAATTCTCTTAATAGGTTGATGATTTTTAATCAACAAGTGGAGAGGTTGTAAGTAGATTGTAGTTTGTCCTTGATTCTTGATTGTCCTACTAGGTGGAACTCCACATATGAAATGTTGGACGTAGATTTGAAATACAAGGATGTTTTTGTGAGAGTTGATCTTCCTAGGGAGTTGGAAGATATGGTACGTTTGGATCCCCCTAGTGACGCAGATCGGGAGACGCTAAATTATCTCGTTGTCTTTTTGAAGGAATTTTATGAGTTGACTAAAAATGTGTCGGGCTCGTTGTATGTCACAAGCAACACTCTTTTCTTCCATATATGTCATACTCTTGATTTGTTGAAAAAATGGGTTGTTAGTGATCAGCTTGCTATGAAAAATATGGCAACTAAAATGAAAGCAAAGTATGACAAATATTGGGGTGATATTGAAAAGATGAACAAGCTAAGTTGATATACATGAGCACTGTTCTTGATCCAAACTTTAAGTTGATTGGAGTGAAGATCGCGCTTGTTGATACTTATGGTGAAAAGAATGCAGAACCTCTATTTGAAAAGATAAAGAAATGTGCTTATGATTTGTTTGAGGAGTATAGAAGAGTGTTTGCTCCTCCTGTTGTTATTGATGAGAGTGGGGTAACTAGTAACTCTATAGCAACTTCTTCATCCGTTAGTTCTTCTACTTTGATGAATCTTGTGAAGGATCGCGTTAGACAAATGAGTGGGTCACAACATTTTTCAAGAAGCGAGTTTGATCGTTATGTTGATGAAGAAAGAGGGGACGAGGAAGAAAGGGATGTTTTGACTTGGTGGAAACTAAACAGTCCTAGATTTCCGGTAATAGCGTGTATGGCTCGTGATATATTAGTGATAAGTTCGTATTACAACACGCATTTGATGCGTGTTGGAGTCGGATTTTAATGGTTTTCCTAGCTTTAAGTTGTTGCAAGTCTCAATTTTAGCTCAAGATGTAATTATCAGGCGTTGGGTCGAGTTTTGTTGCATTTGGAGTTGAATTGAAGAAGTTAGAGACCGGCATCGGTGCTTAAAGAGGCAATCGGGAAGATTTTGGAAGCATTCGAGGAATATTTGAGAGCTTTGGAGGTCACCGGGAGGTTCACGATGAAGATTTGAAGGAAAAAGAGCTCTAGGATTGGCTACGGGATCAAAAGAAGATGAATGGACCTTGAAATCAGTAATCAGGATGACCTTCTGTCAATCGTTCAAGCATATCTCTTTGTAGAAACATTCCATGTACACGATTCAAAGTCCATATGAAATCTAACTTCAAGGGCTACAAATCATATGAAGACACCTTTGCTAGAATCTGAGAGAAAGAAGGTGAAAACAGACGATGAAGTCAGATGATCTCTGCTGCGATTTCAGAATGATACCTTCCACTGTTTTGATCATATCTCTTGAATGGATGATTCAAATCACATTCGGCAAATTTGGGTGGATAGAGAACTTCATTATCTACAACTTTCATGAAAGAAGAATTGCCAATTTTGGAAGTTAAGTAGGCACGATCGTGCCCTCAAAGTCAGGCACGATCGTGCGTGAAGAGAAAGCATCGCGGAGCTACTGCCAGGCAGGCACGATCGTGCCTGGCTGGCAGGCAGGCACGCCGTGCCTGCCCAAAATGCGCGTTTTTGCTCCGGAGGCACGATCGCAGGCACAACCGTGCCTGGCGCCGTGCCTGACCCCGTTTTGTCCTAATTCAGCCCAAATTGTCTTATTTCCTATAAATAACACCCCTGTAACCCTAATAGGGGGGGGTGGAACTTTGAGAGCAAGCTTAAGGACGAATTTGAGAGCTTTTTAGCCCTGGTTTTTTCTATTCTTTGAGATTCTTTGTAAGTTCCTACTTTTTGATTAATGACAATTAATTCTATTCTTCCTAATTCCGTTGATTCTTCAATTATGAATTGCGAGTAGTTTTAATTAGGGATTTGGGGTTGATGAAGGGGTTTATCATGATGTGTGGCTAGTTTCTTGATGGTTTGATTACATTAATGCCATTTAATTTGTGTTTGAATAATTTAACTATTATCTTTTGTAATCTGTAATGGCCACTAGAATTGCAATCGCATGTAGGATGAATTAAGAGAGATCTAATTTGTTCTAGGACACATTCACACATACTTAATCGTTCGCTAAGAGATTAGTAACGATTAAGGGGTCATAAGCTCGTTCGTCTTGGCAACAAATTAAGATCCTGTCGCATGAGAGATCAGCTTAGTCCCCTAAATTATTGTACTCTACGCCGCGAGAGCGGTAAGAACTTAGTATTGATTAGTTAGGCTCAATTAAATTAAATTCATGTATTTAAGCCCAATCTGCCAGAAATCTGATTACCCCGGAATCAATCCCTGTTCCCTTCGTCGTTAATTAAGAAGAACCCAAATCTTTACTTTTATTCACTCATTCGCATTAGTTTAATTTCAATTCAACCAATCAATCTCGCACCACGCATTTATTTAATTTTATTTCTTTTTAATCGCTGAATTTAGTTAATCTTTAATTCCCTTTTGTTCGTCCCTGTGGAGACGATACTCGTACTTTCACCACTATTCTACAATCTTTTTAAGTGCGAGAAAACTCACATCAATTAGCAATTTCGATATCAACTGCGGCATCAGAGTCCGCATTTAGCGCAGGAGGACGTACTCTAGATCACTTTAGGAGCTCGTTGACTCCCAAGGTAATTTAATGTTATTATTCAGTAAATTAACATCAATATGTTTTTTAAAAGTTATTTATGTTTTTTTATGTTTTTTGTTTTGCAAATAGATGATGCAAGCGTTTATTTGCGGTCAAGATTGGATTAGAGCTAATTGGCGAAAAACAAGGATAGATGTGATCATGTGGAAGAAAATTTAATGGAATTGCATGAGGTGGAGAAAGGTAAATTTATTTAAATTTGTAAATTTATGTTATGATGTAGTTTGCTTGGTTCTTTTATTTTAAGTATGTTGAAACATAAAGTTTAAATATGTTGTTTAATGTAGTTATTCATGTTTACTGAATTAGCTCTTTTCAAATCGTTGATTAAGATATCTTTTTAATCAAAGTTTTGAAGAACACATAAAAGTAGCAGCAAATAGACATTGATTTTTTCGGGGATCATTCTAGTGTAGGAACAACAAAATAATGGTCATCTTTAGTTAGCCAGTAAGGAGACTACGTATTTGGTTCGTTGAAATTCAGGTTTTAATACTTATGCTCATATTAATTTCATTTTAATTCGTTTTTAATTTTTGTAAGTGTGGAATAGGCAAATTGTATTAGTGAAGAGCTGGTTTATGTTGCTTGAAACCCTTGAAGTCTTGAAGTTGCAACCTTTAATATTCCATAATCTTTTTTTGACATGTTCTGGTTAATTTTGGTTAAACTTTTTGTTGTATGAACTGCAAACTTTAATTTAGATAATTATCGTCTTGTAAACCTAATACTTTATGAGGCATTTTGGAAAATTTTAGGCGTGTGATTTGTGTTTTGCAAGCATTTTTGGGATTTGTAGACATTTTGTAACTTGTAAATCTTTCTACAAGATTTCTGGAATTTTTAGGCATTGTTTGGAGTATAAATTAGGATTTGTAGAACAAAAAGTTGCTGGAAAAACAGGAAACCGGTTTATCCGGACCGGTTCCGGTTGTCAACCGGTTTTTCCTGTTCGGTTCCGGTTATGATAATGATAATGATGACGACGATGATGATGATGATGATGATGATGATGATGATGATGATGATGATGATGATCATAATAATAATAATAATAATAATAATAATAATAATAACAATAATAATAATGATGATGATGATGATGATGATGATGATGATGATGATCATGATGATCATAATAATAATAATCATAATAATAATCATAATAATAATAATCATAATAATAATCATAATAATAATAATAATAATAATAATAATAATAATAATAATAATAATAATAATAATAATAATACTTAATATATGATCAAAACGGGAATACACGCCGGATAAAAATGCTACGTAGTATTTAGTCACTTTTAGCTATTGTGATTGTCAATTCCTAGCATCACAAAAACACATTGTATAAAGGATACTTTTAATTGGAATAGTTTTACTTTCAATTCAAACCAGTTTAGACCATAACAGAACTGAACATATCATATTTTGATTGATCCAAACAGATCATAGTAGTTGCTTTTGATTGTAGTTCTTCCACTGTTGTTGATTGCCATTCCCATAGTTTCCTCATTGCTGCTGGTTGTAGGATTGATTATAATTGCCCTATCTATGGAATCTATGGCATCTATTTGCTCCACTCCAGGGACTGCCAAGGTTGTGGCTATCATATTGTATTCATTTGGCCAATGGAGGCCCCCACACGTACTGCAAGATGGAGTAATAGGTCCAGAGGCCACCATTCTCACGTTAGTCACCGAGGAAACATGTTGCAACTTCTTTAGATCCTCCACACTTTTTGATAGCTTCTGCATCATGCTGGTCAATGTATCCACGCGTGTTGAAAGTGTTGAACTCTCACTGATCTCGTATAGGCCTGGAGCTTTCTGCTGAGCTGAACTCCTTGAGTTGTACCATGAAACATTGTTAATCACTATTTTCTCTACCAGTGCTTCTGCATTTTCAGCCGGCAGCTCAGGAAAGCACCATTTGTGGAAGCATCCAAAATCATCCTTCCCTCGTCATTGATAACACTGTAGAAATAGGATATGACCTCACAGTTACTCATCTTTCCCTAAGGGCATGATCTTCTCAACACCTTGAATCTCTTCCACGCTTCAGATAGGGACTCCAAGGATCTTTGCTTTAACTCTTGCAATTGCTTCTTCAGCTTTAATGCCTTTGATGTTGGCACGTATTCTTTAATGAAGGCACTGTAAAGCAGGTCCCAAGTCTAAAGATAATGGTGTGGATTGTTGTCCAGCCATCTCTGTGCATCATCCCTAAGTGAAAGCGGGAAAACCATCATCCTCACTTGATCATCAGCCAGCCCTGATCTTGAACGTCTCACACATCCACATGAAACGAGTGATGTGCATTGCAGGGTCTTCAGTCGGTCCTCCTCCAAATTGATTGTTTGAGATCATATTAATCACCGCCTGATTGATCTCGTAACGGTTAGCAGTGGTGCCTGGCACTTGGATGCTATCATACACAGAGACTTCTGGGGTTAGAATCATCACAGTCATCACAAGTGAATCAACATAGGCAAAGACAAATAATCATGATCACATGTTACATATCCTAGGCTAGCACGCCTCAAATTAATCAAAACTTCATCATACGTGACTCAACAAAGGCAAACACTCATAATCATGATCACATGTTACATACACTAGGCTAACACACATCAGATTAATCACAGAGTCATCACAAGTAACTCAGCAAAGGAAAACACTCATAATCATGATCACATGTTACATATCCTTGGCTAAGACACCTCAAATTAATCACAGGTCCATCACATGTGACTCAGCATACGCAAATACACATAATCATGTTCACGGGTTACATATCCTAGGCTAACATACCTCAGATTTCTTAAGCAACCATAGATTACATTAATAATAGAAAAAGGGGTTGTGACATTATTGAAAGAGGTCAAATAGCATTCCCAAACAGACTGGAATCACTCAAACACACATCCTAAGTGAATTAGCATACGTAAAACATATCTGACCCACATATTAGAAACCTCGACCCTGAAATTATCATGAGTCACATAACAACCAAAATGGACTTCTCACACACATGCAAGGCCCAGACAACACCCCTTCAATCATCACAAGTCCATATAACATTCAAGACGGAACGAGTAAGGTTTCAGAAGGTTACTTTCCTTAAGGAACCCGTTCGTTGCAGTCGTCTTCCACACTGCCACCATCGCTCTATTCTCCTTTTGGTGTCGGTCCTAAGTTCACTTCTTCTCAATCATTTAAATCAAGTCCATGCAAACCATCGTACGTATCAGACACGAGATTAGATTCATATTTCTTACGCAAACGCCAATTCGGACAACTTTAGGTGAGGTTGAGTAACCAAAACGAACTATGAATAATTTAAAAGGAAGTTCATCGTGGTTTCCAGTTACATGTGAAGCTTCAGCTTCTAAGACTCCAAGATCAGTAGGCTCTGTCGATTTGGGAAGGTGGACCGACTTAAGGTTTTAAGGAGATGATGGTTTCCGATCCATTTCTGATGGAGGATAGTAGAAGAGACTGTGATTATGGCAATGAGTAGAACGACGGGTGACAATGGATGTGAGGAGAACGCCGGGTAACGATGGAGGTGAGGAGAAGGAGGATGCAGGCGATAGGGGGCAATAGAAGACATAGACACAGGGGAAGGAGGGAGAGAGAGAGAGAGAGAGAGAGAGAGAAATAGGTAGTATATCTTCATAGGACATTATTTTACTTGTTTATATGATATACGTAGTAGGTTATACCGAGTATTACTTATATGAAAATAATAATAATACTTAATATATGATCAAAACGGGAATACGCACCGGATAAAAATGCTACGTACTCCCTCCGGTTCTCAAACAACCTCCCACTTTCCTTTTCGGGAAGTCCCGAAATTAACTTCACATTTCTTCTTATTTCCTTATTTGGCAAATTATCTACACCAAAACAGTGCAAAACAGTGTCAAACAGTGCCAAACAGTGCCAAACAGTGTCCAAACAGTGTCAAACAGTGCACTCCACAGTGAAGTCAAATTTATTTTCTTAATCTGTGTGAAGTCAAACTGTGAAGCTGTTTGAGAACCGGAGGGAATAGTATTTAGTCACTTTTAGCTACTGTGATTGTCAATTCCTAGCATCAGAAAAACACACTGTATAAAGGATGCTTTTAATTGGAATAGTTTTACCTTCAATTCAAACAAGTTTAGAACATAACAGAACTGAACAAATCAGATTTTGACTGATCCAAACAGATCAGATTTTGACTAATCCAAATTAGTCTGTGAAATTGATGCACACTAATTAGTAGTGCATAATTACATGTTTTTATGTTTGATTTATGTTAATTGTTTGACGTTTTATTTAGTTTGTAAACATTTATGTGATTTCAGTTGTAATTGTATTTTAGTCTTTATTTGTAGGTTGTAAAGTTTAGTTAGGATTTGTGGTGTCGGAAAGGAAGACTTTGAAGAGAAGAAAACAAGAAATTTGACTGCCCAGGAGTGAAACCCGACCGGGTAGAAACCCTCACCCGGTCGGGTGTGATTTAACAGACGAAATTGCCAAGAAAGTCACTGGACCCGGTCGGGTCCCCTACTTGACCCGGTCGGGTCAGATGTGACCCGGGACAAAACGACGTGCGAAGATCACCAGAACGTGGCGGATTATCTGATTTTGACCGGACCCGGTCGGGTAAGTACAATACCCGGTCGGGTACCCGGCCAAAGGTGTTGAAAAACACCTATAAATAGCACACTTTTTCTTCACAAAAAATCCAATCCCTTTGTACATCTAAGCTCAGTATAGAATAGCTTTTTCTTTATATTTTTCATCATGTTTAGTCTCCAAATGAGGAGCTAAACTCTTCCATCTTGGTTTTGCTACTTTGAAGCTTAATGAATTTGTAAGTTGTGAGTTATTTTCTTTAATCTTCTTCCTTGAATATTAATTCTTCCTTTAAATACTATTTCTATATCAATGTTGGAGAGTGTTACTAAGATGACAATTAGTTAACATCTTGACATTAGTTATAGTAATAGTTATTTCTTCCTCTATATTAATATTGGGGAGTGTTACTAAGATGACAATTAGTTAACATCTTGATATTAATCATAGTAGGATTCATATATTTTAATATTCTTCCTTGAGTATTAATTAATTCCTATTCATATTTCATGTTAATATCTTAAACATTACTTAAAGTATCAACTAGTATTGTTTCTCATATTAATTATTACTAGAATCAATCGGTTAATACGCTTGTTATTAATCCGGTTCTTTCAACGGTAATAAACTTGGAATATTAATGCATGCATCTCATGGTTAATATGCCAAGGGGAATTAATTATATTGATTAAACCAATAAACCGCTTGTGTTGAGGTTATCAATCTCAATCGTTTTCATCTTAAGTTTATTGCTACTATCAAGTTAATATACGGCGCTTGTTCTATATTGACTCGATAGTAAGTTTTATTAATGAATGCATCTCGTTATTAATAACTACACTCGATGAACTGGATATACTCCTCGATTGAGTATTCGAGAGGAAGATAGTTAAAGATATAACCGGGATCGACGAACATTTCATTAAGTGGATAAAAGCAAAACCAAGTCTTCATCTCATTGAATTAAACTCATATAGGTTGTTTATCTTAGTGTTTTTAAAGCAAACAACTCTAAACCCCCCTTTTGTTACTATTTATTTAAAAGAAAAGTATTCCTTTCTCTGTGGATACGAACCTTACTACACTATACTACGTATTAGTGTTGTATTGATTAATTATTTTGAGTGCACCTAACTACGAGTGCACGTCAGAAATCTATGAAAATAATGGTGTTTTCAAATGTTACGTAGATTTATATTATTATTTATTTGCACGGATTGTAATTGATTTTGATGGATTTCTACATTCAAAACATTCCAGCGAGAGGTATTTGGAACTAATTATGCTTCTGCTTCTGGTTCTTTTGCTTCTGCTTCTTTTTTAAAGCAGAAGCAGAATCAGAAGCAGTTTTCAGAAGTTGAACTTTCCCTACTTCTAAAAAAACCCGTTTCTATGAATAATTAGAGCACCAGAATTGCTTCTTCATTTTCACCCAAACACTCCAACTTCTTTAAGGAGCAGAAACAGTTTTAAAAATCAGAACCAAACGCTATCTGAGTCTCCACTTTCAATAGTCCTTACCAGATCAGCATATAATCAGTCTAATTCCGGTTAAGTTCAACCGGTCTGCTCTGTTTTCAGGTTTAGAGAGGAATTAGCAATGCATTACCTATAACTAGATCGGGCTAAATATGAAACCAGTCGACTAGCCTACAATTAAGCTAAAGTTAATACTCCGCCAGAAAAGTTTTTTGTCGGAAATGAACGTGTGTTGTCTGTTGAAGGGTCTCCATCACGAACAATATATGCCATACTCATAAATAATAAAAAAGTGCATGTGTGGTTTACAATTTTCCTTCACTTTTAAAACAGGAATTTTCGTTAACTGATTGAATAATACATTGGACCCAAAAATAAATTTAATTTTATAAAATACTCCGTACTCCATAGATATTAAATTGTACATAGCGCACAAGAAATAATAAATTTAAATTCTTTAAAATAGTTGTTCAGTAATCCACCAGCACTAAGTTTATTGTTGATGACTATCTTGCCATCTTGGTAAATTATCAAAGGTAGTTGGCTGTTGGTAATTGCCTTGACATCATTTACTGTCACTACAGAAAATTACGGGATTGACACATAATTTGGTACGGATTTATCGATTTTTCGTGTCAAATAGCTCGTGTCAAAGTACTTTTGGCACGGATTTGACATTTTCCTGCCAAATCCTTTTCAAAATCTCTGTCAATCCGTGATTTTTTTGTAGTGTACGTATATTTTAAACTTTAAAAATAATACGGAGTATTTGTCTGCACAAAGAATTAAATAGTTTAATGACTTTAATCCAAGAATTATTAGTTTTTAAATAAACTTTAATTAACGAACGATTCACTTTTACTTTAAAATAGTAAAATTTCAAACTATTAACCTTATTCGGACATGGGTAAATAGCGATTACTCAGTGTGAGTCATTCGAGAAGTAACTTGTGAATCTTGAACTGGTGTGATCTTTGCTCATGTTCTTTTATTTTATTTTATTTTATTTTTTTACGGTTTCTCAAATACTCCGTAAGTAGTAGGAGTACTTTATTAGCTTTTACTAGTATAAAGTACATTAGTGTGTTACCCATCGATCAAATTGTTTGTATAAACATAATTTGATTAATATTTTGTGAAGATAATAATCGTTTTTCACACAGACAAAAAAATGTTTATGTCACATATAGTTTTTTTGTCTGACATACAATTTTTATTTTTTTACGAAAAATGATTTTCTTCACAAAACGCCGGCCAAATTGTCTGTATACAAACAATTTGACCGAGCGTCTAGAAATGGCATGTACATATCTATGGTTTTCCAATATTTAAGCTACTGCTTTTATGGTCCCTTTTCTTGACTCATTTTTAGACAAAAAAATGAGGTAATGATGTGCTTTTTCACCCGTTCTAAACCCAGACTCAATCTAGCACTTGGCATTTTCAACCGTATCTTTACAAATTACAATTGAGCATGAGTCATACTCGTTATATATTTCATTTATAAAAAAAACTAATCTACTACCTTTCACTTTATTAACCCACATTTTTACTACTCCGTACAACTTTTACTTTCTGACTTTATTAATAAATCCATCAATTAAAACGAGACATATAAATAAGAAGAAGTAATAGTATTTGCGATACTACTTATGTGTTTTAAGCACAGAGTTGTTATTATACGCTAAGTTTAGTGTCTAGTGGGTCTCCGCTCTCACAAATCTCTGGGTCCGCCACTGGTTTTAACGTTACTTTTTCTCCTCCCAATTTAATTATGACTCACAAGCAGATATTCCTGATTTTGTTAGTCATATATTCCCTCCGTCCCAAAAACAACTTCTCACTTTCCTTAAATGGATGTCCCAAAATTAACTTCACACTTCAAACCACTTCCTTATTTGGCAAATTATCAACATCAAAACAGTGCCAAACAGTGCCAAACAGTGCTAAACAGTGCTAAACAGTGTCAAAACAGTAAAATTTTGGGAAAGTCAAACCAAAATTTTAATCTACCTAAATGTTTTTGCTAGTCAAACTGTGAAGTTGTTTTTGGGACGGAGGGAGTATAATTATTTATGAATGTTTGAATGATATATGGAGTGTATATATATATATATATATATATATATATATATATATATATATATATATATATATATATATATATATTCCTTTATATATTTGTACCATTTTCTGTGGTTCATTCTACATTATTCACTACACCTATTATTATTTTAATGGTAAAAAGACCAATGTAACAAACAAAAGTAACATAAAGACTGTTTCACAGAGAGTACATGCTAGTCATATTCACATGTGCTGAATGTCTGAAAGAGGGAGTTGAATGCTAGACACCCAACTATAAAAGTAAAAATACACACAAACTTCTTTCTGTATGGTGTACCATTGATTAAGCATTAAAGCCAATGCACAAGCTTTTGCTGTGGCACTGATTAAGCCAATGCCACAAAGGAGTATATATATAATTGGATAGATAATATGATTAATTAAGGGTAATACTGTGATTAGTGATGAGAAGAAGCAAAGTTGTTTATCAAAGCCAATGCGTTGCTTGTCAGATGAGCCACCTTCCGGATCTGCAGCTTCACCGCCGCCTTAAGGCTGCCGTCGAGAGCCTTCCCGGCGAACCCATCCATGCAGGTATCCTGGTCCGTCAAGGCGGCGCTAACCCACGTCTCGACGTCGCTCATGATGATCTCGAAACGGGGCCCGCTGAGCTCCTTCATTTCCTCCATTGACTTCCTGATCTGGTCAACGGAGTCGCGCATCTCCTCGACGCAGTCGTGCATGGCGCCGGCCTCCCGTCGCGTGATGTTGTAACTCTGCGCCGCCATTTTGACCAGACAGGTGGAGGTTGACCTGGCGCCCTGCACCGCCACGGTCAGGGCGGTCCGGGCGAGAAGCTCCGGGTCGGCGCCGATTTCACTTGCATGGCTTGATAGGGAAGTGTAGCACAGGTGTGGGTAAGTTGTGGATTGACAAGACGATTTGATGAACTCAGAGTTGGTGGTTCCGATGACGGCGGAATTAACCCTCGCCGCCTCCGACGACGGATTTATCGAGAATATTGATAGGGCCAGTGAAGCAAGAAAAGCAGCAAGGAATTTGTTACCCAAGCCCATTTCCGTTTCTCTCTCTTGCTTAGCTAGAATATGTATGTATGGATTTATTGAAGGGAATGAGAAGGGAAATGGAATTATATTGGGATTTATAGGGGAGCAATTTCTATTGCGTGAGATTTAGATAGAGATTCCGTATATGGGACTCGTGAAGTGAAGTGACGCAATTAAATTCGTAAAATATATACGTTGGTGATACACATTTTGGAGACATTCTAGAGCATATTAAGGGTGACTAATAAGTAAAACGTATACAGTTTCTTGCTCGTAAATATACCCGAAAAGTAAATTGAAGTATGTTACTCCCTCCGTCCCGCTAACAATGGGACAAGAGGGAGTGACACACAAATCAATAAAAAGTGGTTTATGTGGTTGATATTGAATTGATAAAGTAAGAATAAAATAAGAATGATTTAGAGTCACACAAACTTTGCCAAATTTGGTATGAGACAATTTTAGTGGAATGGATCGATAAGGTAAAACGGGACAATCATAGCGGGACGGAGGTAGTATTAAATACTCAATTCGTCCCTTAAAACTTTGTCAACTTTCTTTTTTTGGATGTCCCACTAACTTTATCACTTTTCATTTGAAGTAAAGAATTTGTGGCTACAATGAATTCTCTCTTCTCTGCACAAACATTTACCACACAATTTTTACTTTATTAACCCCGTGCCGATCAAAATTGGCAAAGTTTTAATTTTTATTTTTGGAGTAAAAATGTTTAATAATTTTATATTATTTGGTTGCCTTCACAAATACAGAGTACTAGTATAATGTATGCGCGCATTTCTCATCAAAACAAATAATGGTTGAATGAGTCGATTCAATTGGAATTTATGAAGTTTTGACTGAATTGATTGGATTGACTTATTCTATTGAATTATAAAAATATTATATTTAAAGTATATTTTTTAATATAACGGAGAAAAATTATACTAAAATATGTATAAAAAAATATTAAAAATGATCCCTACAGAAATGTGTCTCCAAACTTACTTATTCGGTCATTACACACCTCAGCACGCAAAATATTACTCCGTACTTAACTGTTTAAAAAGTTGAAGGATAAACACAATCTTTTATACCAAAACATGTCTTAGGATGTTTTTACTTGGACTGTAATTTGCTGGTCTGGTCTGGTCTGGTCTGATCTGGTCTGGTCTGGTCTGATTTCTTTGTATTTTTATAACTATTCAAGTCTGGTCTGATCTGGTCTGGTCTGAACTGGTCTGGGACGAATTATAGTCCAAGTAAAAACATCATTACTATCATTCGAGTATCTTGTTAATTTTTAGTCTCAAAAGTTTCACGTCGTTAGTAGTTGTACGATGCTCCGTGGAAATGTGGAATGACACTTTTTAATTTACATATTAAAGGCCTAATGATAATGCGTAGCTTGTACATAAAAAAGGCCATCTACATTAATCCTGTTGGGATCCCTACTTAATTGGAGAGGTTCTAGAAAATTCTAGAGCTTTCTAGAGAAGTATAGAATTTTCTAGAACGTTGCGGAGAATCCTAGAGAAGTCTAGAACTCTCTAGAAGCTTGCGGAATAATGTGGAATCCTCTGGAATATTCTAGAGATGTGTGGAACCTTCCGGAAGCTTATGGAAGAGTATGGAAGCATATGGAAGAGAATGGAGAGGTGTAGAGATTCCTTGGAATTCTCTAGAATAGGTAGTCATGTAGATCATTCTAGAAAAATATTTTCAACTACTCATTATGGAGGTGGAGTAGTATAAATAGGAGTAGGAACCTCCATTCCTAACTATCTCAATCCTAATCCTAGCAAGAGAGAATCCACTTCCTAGAGTGAGAAAGCTAGAGAGTTAGAGAGCCTCTTTGAGAGAGAAGAGAGTTAGTTTGGGAAGGTCATATCCTCAAGCTTGAGTGAGCCACCATTGAGTGAGACAATTTTGTAACATTTTTGTAAATCATACTATTCTTTTGTATAGTGGAAGAATCTCCATATTGGAGAATTTAAATCATGTGCTCCCATTACTACCTTAATTCCTAAGTGCCTATCTTAACTTCACGAAGCGGGAAATTCCGGAGTTTTTTCCCAACAGTGGTATCAGAGTCAGGTTCATTTGAGGTTTTCATCAGCTCGTGTAGTTCAAGATGGAGGATAGTGTCACCCATGATGGAGACATGTCCAAGCTAACTGCCAACAACTACTCATATTGGAAGCCAATGATGGAAGACCATTTATACTGCAAGGATTTGCATGAGCCCATCATCTACTGAATCGGAAAGTCATTGCTATGATCCGTAAGTACATCGACAAATCCCTCTTCGAGCATGTGTCCACTTACACGAATGCTTATGAATTATGGACAAAACGTGAGTCCATGATTCAAAAGAAGACACCCCGTAATAAAGCCAATTTAGTTCGACGGTTGGTGAAATTGGAGTATAAGGATGGTCAAAGTATGATTGAACACTTGAATAACTTCAAGGGGCTCGTAAATCAACTAACAAAAATCGAGATGAAGATTGATGACGAGTTGCAAGCCCTTCTACTCCTTAGTTCCTTGCCAGAAAGTTGGGACACACTCGTGGTTACACTTAGTAACTCAGCTCCGAAAGGAAAGGTAACCACGGACACCGTCAGTGATAGTCTTCTTGGTGAAGAATCAAGGAGAATGGAACGAGGTGAGTCTATGCATCCTGAGGCTAATGTTATCGAGAACCGGGGTAGGAATGAGACTCGTGGACGCAGTAAAAGCTGAGATCCGCAACAATCTCGAGGTAGGTCCAAGTCACGCTCGAAGATCACATGCTACTACTATGGAAGAATGGGCCACAGGAAAATGGAGTGTCGATCCTTCAAGAGAGACCAGAAGGCTGGTAACGTCAAACCAGACCAAGTCACCCCAACGAAGAAGCAAGAAGAGAAGAGTACCACTGCCGTAGTCGCAAAAGAAGATCTGTTATATCTCGTTGGAGAAGGTAATATCCTAAACATTGTTTGTGATGATAGTTCCTGGATTATCGATTCTGGTGCTTCGTTCCATGTCACTCCCCATGGAAGTTTCTTCTCATCCTACCAAAGTGGTGACTTCGGTACGGTTCAAATGGGAAACCAAGATAGGAGCAAGATCGTTTGGATAGGAGACATCGTCCTGACAACTAGCACCGGATGCAAGCTTGTTCTCAAAGATGTGAGGCATGTCCCGGCCATGCGCCTCAATCTTATCTCCGCTGGAAAGTTAGATGATGCTGGTCTGATGAATTACTTTGGTGAAGGAAAATGGAAGCTCACCAAAGGAAGTCTAGTCATGGATAGAGGAAAGAAGGAAGGATCATTGTATGTGATGCAAGCTAAGCTCTGCAAAGGAGAGGTAAATATAACCACCGATGACATGGAAGTATGGCATAAACGACTTGGTCACATCAGTGAGAAGGGCCTTCACATACTTGCTCGGAAACAACTCCTCCCGGACGTGAAAGGTAAGTCACTTGATCCTTGTGCACACTGTTTAGCTGGAAAACAACAAAGGGTTGCTTTCCAAAGATCTTCTCTGCCCACAAGGAGAAAGAACATCCTCGACCTTGTACACACCGATGTGTGCTCAATGTCCGAGAGATCTATTGGTGGTGCGTTGTACTTTGTGACCTTCATTGATGATCATTCAAGGAAGGTATGGTTGCACCTGTTAAAATCAAAGGATCAAGTACTCGACGCTTTCAAGGAATTCCACGCTCTTGTAGAACGTGAGACAGGAAGGAAGATCAAGTGTGTACGATCTGACAATGGAGGTGAGTATAGAGGTCCCTTTGAAGCCTATTGCAAGAAATATGGCATTAGGCTAGAGAAGACTCCACCCAAGACACCACAATTGAATGGGCTAGCTGAGAGAATGAATAGAACTATTGAAGAAAGAGTCCGTTGTGTGCTCTCTCAGGCTAAGCTACCCAAATTCTTTTGGGGAGAAGCTATAATGGCCGTAGTTGACATCGTAAACCTCACACCATCGGTTCCTTTGAACGGCACCATCTCAGAGGAAGTATGGACGGGAAAAAAGGCTTCATACAATCATCTTAAGGTGTTCGGGTGCAGAGCATTTGTTCACATCCCCAAAGACGAGCGAACTAAGCTCGACGCAAAGACGAAGGAGTGCATATACCTTCGCTCACCCAAGGATGAATTCGGCTATCGGCTATGGGATCCAATCAACAAGAAGGTTGTTCGTAGCAGAGATGTGGTGTTCTTCGAAGACCAAACAATTGAAGACATTAAAAACTCGGAGAAGCCTAGATTGAGAAGAGCAGGAGCACCGGACCTACGCAAGTTTGATGTGAGGATACTGATCCACATCAAGACAATAATGTTGAAGACCATGAGCCTGTGTTAGAGCAAAGAAACCAGGAGACTCATGATGAACCAACTCAGGAAGATCCTCAATCTAGTTCTCTGCCAGCACAAGAGCCGAGGCGATCCTCAAGGGAGAGAAGACCATCCACTCGGTACAACACCGAGGAGTACGTGATGCTCACGGATGAGGGGGAGCCACAAAGCTATAAAGAAGCAATCTGTTATGTTCATAAGGAAGAGTGGAGAATAGCCATGCAAGAAGAGATGCAATCCTTGCATGAGAATCACACTTATGAACTTGTGGAGCTGCCAAAAGGGAGAAGAGCCTTGAAGAATAAATGGGTGTATCGAATCAAGACCGAAGACAATAGCTCAAAGCCTCGTTACAAAGCTCGATTGGTTGTCAAAGGATTCGGTCAAGAAAAAGGCATCGACTTTGAGGAAATATTCTCTCCTGTGGTAAAGATGTCATCCATCCGAGTTGTTCCTGGCCTAGCAGCGGCGCAAGATTTGGAGATTGAACAACTCGATGTCAAGACAGCGTTCCTTTACGGTGACCTAGAGGAAGAGATCTACATGGAGCAGCCCGAAGGGTTCAAAGTTCCGGACAAGGAAAACCTAGTATGTCGCCTCATGAAGAGTCTATATGGCCTCAAACAAGCACCGAGACAGTGGTACAAGAAGTTTGAGTCCTTCATGGCAGAGCATGATTTTACAAAGACAACGAGCGATCATTGTGTCTTCATAAAGAGGTATGCAAGTGGCGACTTTCTCATACTTCTACTCTATGTTGATGATATGTTGATTGTTGGACAAGATCGCGTAAAGATAGATGCTTTGAAGAAAGGTCTAAGCAAGAGCTTCACCATGAAAGATTTGGGACCGGCTAAACAAATCCTTGGGATGAGAATAACTCGTGATAGATCGAAGAGACTGTTGTGGCTATCCCAAGAGAGGTACATTGAGAAAGTGTTGGAACAGTTCAACATGAACAAATCAAAGCCGGTAAACACACCACTTGCTGGACACTTCAGGTTGAGTTCGAAGAAAAGTCCCACAAGTGAGAAAGAAAAGGAGGAAATGAAGAAGATTCCATACTCATCTGTAGTAGGCAGTCTCATGTATGCAATGATATGCACAAGACCAGATATCGCCTATGCAGTTGGAGTCGTTAGTCGTTTCTTGGCCAACCCTGGGAGTGAACATTGGGTAACGGTCAAATGGATCCTCCGGTATTGATGTGGAACTTCCAAAAGATGTTTATGCTTTGGAAAAGGAAAACCTGTGTTAAAAGGATACACAGATGCAGACTTGGCCGGTGATATTGATTCAAGGAAATCAACATCGGGATACCTAACTACTTTTGCAGGGGGAGCTGTTTCCTTGCAATCAAAGCTGCAAAAGTGTGTTGCATTATCCACCACAGAGGCAGAGTACATCGCAGCTACTGAAGCTTGCAAGGAGATGCTGTGGATGAAGAATGTGTTGCTCGAGCTGGGAATAGATCAAGAAAGGTACGTGTTGAAGTGCGACAATCAAAGTGCAATTTACTTGGCGAAGAACTCAACATTTCATTCCCGTACGAAGCACACTGATACAAGGTATCATTAGATCCGAGAAGTCCTCGAAGAAAAGAAATTGCATCTTGACAAGGTTCACACAGACGAGAACTGGTCAGACATGATGACCAAGGTTATACCGACAAAGAAGTTCGAAGATTGTTGTCAAGGTGCAGGTTTGCTACAACCCCCCAATTAAGTTGGGAGGGGGAGATTTGTTGGGATCCCTACTTAATTGGAGAGGTTCTAGAAAATTCTAGAGCTTTCTAGAGAAGTATAGAATTTTCTAGAACGTTGCGGAGAATCCTAGAGAAGTCTAGAACTCTCTAGAAGCTTGCGGAATAATGTGGAATCCTCTGGAATATTCTAGAGATGTGTGGAACCTTCCGGAAGCTTATGGAAGAGTATGGAAGCATATGGAAGAGAATGGAGAGGTGTAGAGATTCCTTGGAATTCTCTAGAATAGGTAGTCATGTAGATCATTCTAGAGAAATATTCTCCATCACTCATTATGGAGGTGGAGTAGTATAAATAGGAGTAGGAACCTCCATTCCTAACTATCCCAATCCTAATCCTAGCAATCCTAGCAAGAGAGAATCCACTTCCTAGAGTGAGAAAGCTAGAGAGTTAGAGAGCCTCTTTTAGAGAGAAGAGAGTTAGCTTGGGAAGGTCATATCCTCAAGCTTGAGTGAGCCACCATTGAGTGAGACAATTTTGTAACATTCTTGTAAATCCTACCATTCTTTTGTATAGTGGGAGAATCTCCATATTGGAGAATTTAAATCGTAAGCTCCCATTACTACCTTAATTCCTAAGTGCCTATCTTAACTTCACGAAGCGGGAAATTCCGAAGTTTTTTCCCAACAAAACCCATATATCATGACAATATAAAGATAATGGTTTTGAATTCCATATATACGTATTGATTAATGTGAATATTTCACAAATTTGTACTCCATATTTTGTTAAACTTTGAATTGGTGATTTACATCCCAAAATATGAACTTGATTATCAAAATTTTATATGCGTGAGTTTTTAGTTTATATCGTATTTAACCAGCTAACCGGTGGGCGTAGCTCAACGGTAGCAAGGGAGTGCCACAAAAGTTAGGTCTCGGGTTCGAATCCCGTCAATTGCGATGAGGAGTTACTATGCTAAAAATGCATAGGGCCTCTGCAAATACCGGGGACATAATCTCACTCTATCTGTCAGATTGAAATTATAGTTCAATTTACATCCTACCAACGTACCGTCCGGTCGGATTCGAGGACCCTAAGGGATGGGGTGTCATCCTTTTTTCGTATTTGTTGTTCCAAAATTCCCTTTATTGTTGGAATCTCCCACCCTAGGACCTTTTTTTCGTATTTAACCAGCTAGCTAGTGTGCCAATACTTTTAAGTTTTAACACCTAATTCTTGTACGTCTCATCATAGGCATCTCTGGTTTAGTCACCGAGGTGAAATCATATTTCCGTAAAAAGAAAAAATTTTGTAATCCAAAAAATCATTAATTATGGTCGGTCTAAAATGGGTATAACTACAACTTTATTTTGGAGTATATGTATGCATGTCAAATCAGAAATTTATTGTTAAAATGTAATTTTATACTCCGTATTTAAATTATTTGAGGATGTAACACAGCTAATATCTTGAAGTTCGAAGGGGACCAGTAGTTTGAGATTTTTGTTTGGAAATTATTAGAATAAATATAAAGGGGTGGAAATGAGCAATTTCCCCAATAATTATGGGAACTACGGTCGGGTCACGAGAAAGGAAGGGAAAGCAGCCAGTGAAATGGTGGACAGTGACAGATAATCAGTTCCAGTAGGTCATTTTGAAAAAGAATGCCAAAACAATCGCCACTATTGGCCCCGCGGCTATGGTTATTGGTTCATCAGTAATTAATTAATTAATTCAATAAATGAAGCAAATCTGCTCGTTTATTATTTTACTTATTTAGTTTAATTTTATTATTATTTTGGCGGAGGCACGTCGGGTTGTCAAGTTGTCATAGGATACTACCGAGCTTTTGGGGCCTATGACGTGTTAATCTTTGAGACCATGCGCTCGTCCGACTCGTACTCTCTTTAATTACCGCAAAATACATTCTACCATGTCCGTGCACACGATACAACCGGACTTTATTGGAATTATGCGCTTCTTCAACCTGGCCTTCTAATCGGGCTTCTAGGTTCTGACTTCGCACCAGACTTCTCTGATTGTGCTTGCTTCTTGGATCTGACTTCGCAACAAGCTCATTATCGTCGACGTTCACCCCCTTCTCCTTCAGCTCTCTGCTCGTTGCCGCCTCTCACCACTCACCCTTACTCCTTCGACACAAACGCAGCAGCTCCGGCTCCGGTGTACTTACCTCTCCTCTTTTGTCTTTCTTTTCACTCTTTTTCTTTTTCTCTATTTCTGACGCAGTTTTGCTGTTTGAGCTTGTGATTTTGGGAGACAAAGGAATCTAATTCATTGCTGAAGAATCCTTGTTACTATTGATATCAAATCAGTTTTATATTAAATTCAAATGAGTATACGCCTAAAAGAAATTAAATGAACTCACACAAATTAATATTGAGCACATCGAAAATAAGTTTTATGTTAAACTCAAATGAGTATAATGTCCAAACTGAATGAGCATATACAAATGAGCTTTTTGAATTATTTGATACACATTTTGAAAGTTATGTATGCTCATTTGATACTACTTTATGCTCATTTTAAAATGTTTCACATTTTAAACGTATAATACTTCATTAGGTTACATATTGAAATTAATTGAAACTGATTATAAACATAATTTAAGAATTTTTTATAAATGAAAAAATAATAAAAAGAAATTGAATTAGAAGATATGAAGCAGATATCACTGGTGCCTATTGTTAGACTCTCAATACTCAAAAGAACAGACTCAATGCTCATCAGAGTTGCATAAATGCTCATTTAGAAGAAACCATGATTTTCACCAAAATTACAAATTTGTCACCGGTTGTACGGTGCTGGCTGTATGATATACGCTTCCTTTAATTATTGTTCTCTATAATCGTGTAATAACTTCGTATATTAATTTGCATGATTTGTGTTCATACAGGAGGATTTTATTTATAGAAATCGCAAAAACGCTTTGTAATTCTAAAACGTAATTTTTATTTCATAAATGGAAGTAATTTCTGTCAATAATCCAAGATTTAATTTATCTCTCTCATTCAAGTTGGAGGGAGAAAATCTGAGGAAAATGATTACTATCTATATTCTTGTCTTCTAGTTGAGTTATTTTGATTATATATGGGCTAAGTTGCACTTCTATGCTTATATTTTGATTTTAGTTCAAGTTACATTACTATTAAAGCAATTTACATTTTTTATTTAACTCAAGTTACATTTCAATTAAAACTACTTACATTTTTTGAATTTTCTCAGGTTACAATTTACATACCCTCGAGTTATATTTCGATTTTCCTAAAGTTACATTTTTTTAAAAGAAGAAAACTTATTTATTGATAGAGTATATGGACCCCGACCTCCCAGCATGCCGACTATTGGGCCTGGACAGCGATTCACGTACACCAGCAGCCAACATTTATAGTACTGTATAGTTTACATATTCATTGTATGTCCTAGATTAGCTTTTTATACTATTAGTCTATTTATGTAACCGGGTCTGTTGGCCCATATTAGAGGCCCACACCTGAATTTTCCTATATATACTCCTTATAAACGGCTTGTAAACCTAAGTCACAAACTCACTCATAATACACTACTCATCTCCTTCTCCCTCCTTGTTCAATCTCTCCTAAATTATAAGATATGGGTATCGATTATCCATCAAATGGTGTTCTCGTTGAGAGGTCGAACAATCAAGTAAGAACCTCTCCCCACCAGAAAACAATAACACTCATCAGAATGGGAAGAACTCGAGGTCGATCCAAGACCCTAGAAGACAAGAATCTAGGCCTCAGTGAGGTTAACGCTAATGAAGCTTCAAACAAGGTTCCCGAAGGAGGGGCCTTCATTGAAATTGAGCAGGCTGCTGCTGATCTGCACCTTCAGCTCCAAAAGAATGCCCCCGACGCTCGTGTCGTCCTTGAAAATCGTAGGAGGGACGGGAGTGAAAACCAAGTAAGCCCTCCAGTCCTGACTATCGACGTACAATCAGCTTTCTCTACCTTCATCCACGCTCTCACCCAGAACCCTGGTGCCTTAGGGGCTCTGGTACCGCCCCAAACCCATGTTGGGGAGAACGTCATTCCATTCCCACCACCTTCGCCCCGCTTCGTAAGCCCGGTTCCAAGAATCGGAAATAACAAGGGGGTCGTTGCTCAAGACACCGCGTCCCAGGAAGTTCAGTCCCGGTACCAGCGCGATGCAAACAAGGATAGGCCCTGAACCTCCGCCCTCGACAGGATCGGAAGAGTGCAAGATCTCCGGGGGTCCAAGACTGCCTCGGTGGTAAAGCATTCCAAAGGGCTCAGGGAGCGGAGGATCCGTCTCGAGGGCAGATGAGAGGCGTCCCCCTCGGGACAAGGGCAAGGGACTGCTACATGCTGATGACGCCAGGCACCAGATCAACCAGGCTCACTCAGCACGCGTACAATCACTTGGGGTGGAGTCAATCCCGAAGGATCATAGGGATGACATTATTGAGGCCCTCCAACGACGACTTGACGAAATGGAGGCTTGTCAGGCCCAGACAATAGCCTTCGCCTCCCAGATGGATCCCAAGTACGCCATCATGTTAGCAAAGGTGGACGAAATGCAGAAAAACCTCGTCGAGGGATCGGGGGGGCTGTCATCCAACTTCGCACGAAGACGCCTTTTACCCCAAGGGTATTGGCGGCTCAGATCCCTGGAAAGTACCGAGGGCAAACCATCAAGCCATATGAAGGGAAGACAGATCCCCAGGAGCACTATAGCAGGTACCAAAATAGCATGATGATGGGGGCCTCGGATGAATATTTTTGTCGTTGGTTCCTCTCAACCTTGGAAGGATCGGCGTACAAATGGTTTAACCGATTGCTCGAAGGGAGTATTGACTCGTGGCAAGAACTCGCACAACGTTTCCTAACACAATTCGCAAGAAGGCACCGGTCAAAGAAGCATTTCTCCCACCTATTAACAGTAAGACATCAGAAGGAGGAGACCTTTCGGGATTTCATGGGACGCTAGAGGCAGCGGACCGACAAAGTCGATGGCGCCGACGACAGGACGTTGATGGCCCTCCTGCAGACGGTCCTCCGTTCCGGAAACTTCTCAAGGAGCCTCATCACTGAACCACCCCGTGACTACATAAGGGCCCTCCAACGGGGAGACATGTACGCAGAAGCTGAGGAGGTAGATAAATATCGTCGAAACCCTGAGCAGCCCCACAAGCCAGAAGGCAAACACCACCGGAATCCGAGGGCTCTGCCCCATCCAGCAAAGGTGCAAGCCCCCTTTCGTGATCGTCCCCGACATGGCCAAGCAAAGTCCGGGGGAGGTTACAAAAATAATCTGAGGGCCTGGGCACAGTCCACGCTTTTGGAACACCCTCGGACGCCCGTGACGCACCCCATCAGCGTCATCCTGGACTACACCGAGGAAAGGGGGCCAGTGAAACGAGATTCAAGGGCAACTCAGGGGGTGTACGCTATCAATCCCAACGAACCATACGGCCGTTTCCACCGTCACCCAAGGCATCAGACCGATGACTGCCACCAGCTGAAGGCTGCTATTGAGAAATTTATAGAGAGGGGCCATATGTCCCAGTTCGTCAGGGGTTCCCCTCATAAAGGCCCCTACGAAAGCAAACCTGGATCAACCCGAACACCATCCTCCTCGGCGATCCAAATGGTAAGAAGCAGGAAATTGGGAACCTCAGCGAGGAAGAGGGGTACCAGCATCTTCAAGCGAAGAAGCGCCACATCCATATGATCATCGGCAGCAATACGGGAGGAGACTCCGCAAGCCAAAGGAAGAAGTGGGCACAATCCCTTTACGTGGGAGAAGTCAATCATATGCCCCTAGTAAAGCGGCCAAGGGAGGAGCCCATGGTGTTCACTAACACGGATCTACCCCTGGGTTCTTTTCCTGTCACGCCCCAGACCGCATCCAAGCACATGTACAACCGCCATGTGATCTAGTGACGTCACTTGCAAGTCAACCTCACTAAATCACACAAGGCATTCATGAACATCGTTCATACCAAACTCAGTAAGTAAAACATACATAACAACATCACATCATAGATTGAATGAATAGCGGAAAATATTCATCGGTCAATCATAAGCCACATATGGCAAAACGTAGGCTCGCAGGCCGCAGCAAAAAAATATTACAAAAGTATCCATGAGCATAGTTTATGATTTAAAACAGTAAAGGGAGCACTAACCACGTCTTCCTCTAGATTCATTTCACCCGTGCAAATGTGTAGACAACAAGCTCTAACTTCAACCTGAAATGGTGGGGCCCCCGGAAGGGGTCAGTATAAGTACCGAGCGAGTAGCAAGCTAAATGTAGAGTAACTAACATTTCAAGTATAAGACCTTAACATAGGGTGATACATATACTTATACATATTTACCCCAAGTTACAAAATACATATCAGTACTTATATACACTTGGAAATACCCGACTCGTAGGTCATTACTTATTTGGGAAAAATAATAGTAGTCAATGTCGTTGACTTAAAACCACAACCCACCCATAGACCTATGAGTGTATAGGACTCCTCCTGTCCAAATCAAATAATCATAAGGACATCGCCCGGTCCTAAATTACTAAACAGTAATCTATGAGTTTTGAGGATACCTCCCGATCCTTGGGTACTCCATCCTATATAACCGAGTTTTGAGAATACCGCTCAATCCTTGGGTACTCCACCCGACCTAACCGAGTTTTGAGGATACCTCCCGATCCTTGGGTAGCCCACCCCACATAACCGAGTTTTGAGGATACCTCCCGATCCTTGGGTACTCCACCCGACATAACCGAGTTTTGAGGATACCTCCCCATCCTTGGGTACTCCACCCGACATACCTGAGTTTTGAGGATACCTCTCGATCCTTGGGTACTCCACCCGACCTATGTTCTACCACATATCATACTAGATAGGGTCTATATCATAATCAATAAACAAGACTAAACCAGGTCTTAAGGCCTAGGCAAATCATCCATGCAATTCATGCATTTAAAATCAACGTATGGGCAATACAAGGCCAAACCGATGTCGGTTCAAATCTAACTGGTGCCGGTTCATAATCAAATAATATGAGCCGGGCTAAACCCGCTAGAACCGGCACCGGTTCTATGCTTGACCGGCGCCGGTTGCCCTTGGACAACCGGTCAACCCTCGGTTGACCCGCTATTTCAAATCCATAAAATGTCAAACTTAATCACAACATGTATTAAGTTATAAACAACCATAGTATGCACCATTTATCTCTAAACATGTCACATATGTTTTTATAAACATTTTCATATCATAATTCATGCATATCTCAATAGTTCATTTCATACAAGCCTAATCACTTTGGCTAATCACATGTTTAATCTCATTTAAACATTATTATGAACACATATAACATTTACTTAGGTAATCTCATGCTTAACCCAAGAGTTACAATACATTAAACCATCCACTCACCTCAAATGAGTTTTAAGAAGATTCTACTCTTCGTAGTTGAACTCCAGCGAGACTCCGGCGAACTCCGGCGAAACTCTGGCAAACTCTAAAAAAAACTTGAGTCAAGCCCCTAATATGGTTTCACATCACAAAACTCATATCAATACAAATAACCTCTAAAAAGTTATTTTCCGGCGAACCGGTCGTTTTGGCTTCTAAGTCCGTTCTTGAACTTAGAACTACCTTCCAACCCCTCATTCTACACTTCTAAACACTTAGAATAATTACAGGGGTCCTCCATATGATATATTAGTCATATTATAGATAATAAATAGAGGAAAAGTTATTATAAGGTCATTACCTTAATCTTTCACGCTTTTTCCCAACTTTTTCCTTCTTTAACCTTTCTCTTTGGACTCCTATTGCTTGAGTTCGAATTTGCAACTATGGAGGAGGGTTTGAGAGCTTTTTTCTCTCTTTCTTCTGGCCTTGGTCGAGCTTGATAGGGGGGAGGGAGTTGTGAGAGTAGTTTTTGTCTCATCGGACAAATGAGTGTGGATGGGAGGTCTACCTCATGTCCTTTAGATGCTCCTCCATTCAATCCAACTCATCTCATCCCTCCTCTCTTAATTTAGTCAGCCAACCCTTGGCTTTTGTGACCAAAAACGTGGGTTGGCCCCCACTCATATGGGAGGTCAACCCTTTAACTCATGAGGTGTACAATCGGTCCCGAAAGTTGTATTTTTCGGAAGGTTTTACTTATATTTTATTTTATCGGGTCAAATAAAATATATTAGGTGTTTCCCATCATTATGAACTCCTAGAATGAATATACATTCCTAATCCTTAAATTAGAAGTCTTCGAAATCCATTTCGGGCTGTTATCTGATAAATTACCAATACTGGTAATTGGGCCTCGTTTAACCAACAAGTCAACCCTATGCCCTTCCTATGGCCCAACTAAAATATCCACCACTATATAAATATTATATAGACCAAGATGAATATAATATGTGGTTCCGGGATTATCGGGTGATCCCCGCTCCCGATGCGAGGCCTGCGTGCAATTCACTATTCACGCAGAAGTGATAACAAAAATTTTACAACCTTGCAAATTCATAAATCATTATTCAAGGTTCATTACAAGATTTACTAAAAGTAAATATACTTGGGGATGGTGTTACATTTCCTCATAGGGATGCACTCGTGATCCAAAGTGAGATCAACAATACCATCATCCACCGAACTTACGTTGACATCGGCAGCTCCGTCAACGTAATGTACCTCCGCACATTCAGGGAGCTGCATCTAAAGCGGGAATCCCTTCGCCCTATCCGGACCCCCCCCCCCCCGTCCGACTTCACCGGGGACACCATTGATTCTGAAGGGGTTATATCCCTCTCGGTTCTCTTTGGCGACGACTCCCATTGAGCCAAGCTTGAAGTGGAGTTCGTCGTCGTCAACCTCGATTGTGCTCACATCATTATCCTCGGCCGCCCCGCCCTCGAGGATTTGGAAGCAGTAATCTCCATGAGGCACGTCTACCTCAAGTTCTCAGCTGCCGGAGGCATCGGCTACTTGAGGGGGACCAGAAACTTTCATGTGCCTGCTACCTCCAGATAACAAAGAAGGTTAGAAAGACCGAGCTCCGCGTGGATACTATCACCGGAACGGTGGAAGATGAAGAGAATGTTGCAGATACAATTGTGGACGACTCCCTTTCACCTTGAGTACTTTCGGCTCAGCGAGTGGGGTACTCCTGATTGAGTATATGGACCCCGACCTCCTAGCGTCCCGACTATTGGGCGGTTGGGCCTGGGCAGCGATTCACGTACACTAGCAGACAACATTTATAGATTAGCTTTTTATACTATTAGTCCATTTTTGTAACCGGGTCCGTTGGGCCCACATTAGAGGCCCACACCTGTATTTTTCTATATATACTCCTTATAGGAGGCTTGTAAACCTAAGTCACAAATTCACTTATAAAAACTCTACTCATCTCCTTCTCCATTCTTGTTCAATCTCTCCTAAATTATAGGGTATGGGTATCGATTATCCATCATTTATTAATAATGAAAGTAATAAGATGATAAAAAAATAATGAAAGAAATAAAGATGATAAATACAGTAGCTCAAGGCTACACTGGGATGAGACATAGAATTGACTACCCCATGAGGACCCGTCAAATTCGCTAACCCCGCATCATGGTAGCTAATCTAACAACATCGCTGAACTTGCTACTAAAATAGAGTTCTTAAGATGAAAACAACAAACAGAATCAAGAATTTTGGTTTTTCCATCCACCAGTAAGGGAGAAGAGGTTTTATCAACCACCTCCAAAGACGTCGTTCCTATTTTACCAGTCATCGGTAAGGCAGAAGAGGTTTGTCCAGCCACCTCCAAAGGAACAATCCCGATTTTACCATCCATCGGAAAGGGAGAAGAGGTTTGACCAGCGACCTCCAAGGAAATCCATTATACCAAAACCGTGTACACGGAAACGCAGCAACACCACGGCCAGAGTGAGAAAACTCAGCCGGACAAACTCAAAACAGAGATAAGAGCCTAACCAATGAAAAGGGTGAAAACAAACTGATAAGTCCGTATTCCGACACACATTTGATGTGTGTTGAGATCGGATTTTGATAGTTTTCCTAGATTAAAGGTGTCATAAGTGTCATATTTAGCTCAAGTCATATTTTACCGGGCGTTTGTTCGTGTTTGGTATTTTTGGAGTTAAAATCAAGAAATTGAGCCCGACACTGGCATTGGAGAATTAATCGGGAGGACTTGAGACACATTTGAGAGTTATTGAGAATCATTTAAGGAATGATTCTGAAGTCAAGGGAGCTCAAGGATCAAATACAAGATCAAACGAAGACGAATAGAGCTTGAAAACGGTAATCAGAATGACGTTATGACAATCATTCAAGCATATCTTTTTTTAGAAACATCCAAAGTGTATGATTCAAGTTAATATGAAATCTAACTTCAAGGGCTAAAAATCATATGATGACACCATGACAAGAATCTGAGAGAAGCAAGGTGAAAACAGATGAGAAAGTCAGATAATCGTTGTTGAGATTACATGATGTGACCTTCCACCATTTTATTCATATCTTTTTATTGAATGATCTAAATCTAGTTTTACAAGTTTTGATGGATAGAAGACTTCATTAGATACAACTTTGGTGAAAGAAGCTAGCATAGTCAAATTCGGATGTATGCACGCCGTGCTTGCACCGGAAAATCTAAGTTCGGCTCAAATTCGTTCGTTCTCTATTTAAAGACCCCAAACCCCCATTTTAAGAGAGTGGAGCTTAGAGGGAGGCATAGGGAAGAGTTTACCCTTGTTTTTCCGCACTTTTCTTCAATACCCTGGGATTAGTTGTAAGTTCCAACTTTTTAGTTAATGACAATTAATTTTTTTATCCCAATTCTATTGTTGACTCAATTATGAATTGTGAGTAGTTTTAATTAGGGATCTGAGATTGATAAAGGGATTGATCATGATATATGGCTAGTTTCTTGATGAATTAATTGCATGAATCTTGATTTATTTTGTGTTTGAATGATTTAATTGATATCTCTTGTAATTACCTAGATCTGCAACTTGGATTATAGGGGTGTTTGGAACTGATTCTGCTTCTGCTTCTTTTTTAAAGAAGAAGCAGAATCAGAATCAATTTTAAGAAGTTGGTCACTCGCCAGATTTTAAAAAACCGATTCTAGAAGTGAATTAGAGCACTAGAATCAGTTCTGCACTTTCACCCAAACAATCCAACTTCTGTATCTGAACCCTGAAGAAGCAGAAGCAGTTTTCAAAATCAGACCCAAACACCCCCTATAATTGCTTGTAGAATAAATTAAGAGAGATCTAATTTATTCTAGGTCACCTTCACACACACTTAATCGTTCCCTAAGATATTAGTAACGATTAGGGAGCCGTACACTCGCTCGTTCTGGCAATAATTTTAGATATCTGTTGCATGAGAGATCAGCCTGGTTCCCTAAACTATTGTACTCTATGCCGCGAGAGCGGTTGGAACTTAGTATTGATTTGCGTTGCTCAATTAATTAATGTTCATGTGATTAAGTCTGATCAGCCAGAAATCTGATTACCCCGGAATCAATCTCAGATCCATTTTGTCATTAATTAGAAAGAACCCTTTAATTTTATCGTTTATTATTTTCATTAGTTTAACTTCCAAAATTCCAAATCTCGCACAATTGCATTTATTTTATTTTATTTTTTTGCTGAATTTAGTTAAGTCCTAATTCCCTTTTGTCCGTCCATGTGGAGACGATCCTCGCACTTGCACCCTATATTACTACATCTTTTAAGTGCGAGAAAACTCACATCACAAACACTCCTAAAACTGTAATCCTCGTATATTACTTAGAAGGCAGCCATCTAACACCTTCAAAACGGTCGACACGAGGCGGGATGAGGTTGAAGATGCTGCCGCAGACCTTCCGCACGAACCAGTCCTCTGCGCCGTTGAGAAAGCGGAGGTAGGGAAGGCTAGGTTGATCCGCCACACTACTCTAGCTAGGGTTTTCACATTTGAGCGTTTTTTTTACATTTTATAATACGTTGTTTACATTTCACATATGAAAAGTTAAAAGTGTTAGAGGGAATAACATGAGTTACATCTCATGTACAAGTTACATTTTCTGCTAACTGTTGTTACATTTGTAATCATGTGAGCCACATTTCGTAAGATGGGATTTACATGAAGAAAATAATTGGAAAAAAAATAACACTTACTTTTCATCCACGTTTTTATTTAATTTATTAAGTCAAATAACACTTATAGGAGCTTGATCGTCACCGTGGATTGCTCGCACAGTGTAACAACTCTTTTTGTACAAGTATTAGATACATCCTACATAACATATGTTAATTGTACGTGCAGTAAGAAATTGACTTATTTTTTTGCATTCAATCCAGACGTAGCAAAAAAGTAATGCAGAACAATTCTTTTACGATGCAAAGACACGTCAACTGAAATACGGTGTTTAAATTGCATATTTGGACCTATTAATTTATCTAATGTTTCATACTGTACTGAGATCGTCTCACTAATCATGCGAGAATTTTGAAGATTTATTCAATCATAAAAGCTTCCATGCTTCTGGTCATAACAAAACTAAACATCACAAGCTAAACTGGCACAAACACACAAAAACCAAAAGTTGGAGTAATTGTTTAACTTAAACCATATAAAAATTGATATGAAATTAAAGTATGTAGTCAAACTCCATCTTAAAACGCCAACTTTCAAAAATAGGCAATATAGTCAGCATGTGACTGTGATTCAGTAGGGGGCGGTCACAAAGGCCGAGGACCAGATTCAAAGAATCGAACGTAACTATGTACCAACACCACTGAAAGAAAGTAGTGCCTAAAACCCTAGGATGTGATCGCATGCTCGGCCGCTTGATGGTGCCTTGTCCTGTTGTATTCGTTGTTGTTAAAATTAATAATATTTAGAGTAATAGAATAATAATATATTAAATGTACATATGTATACATTAGTTACGTAGACAAGTAGATATGCATAGTCTATTAGTCTGTTTAAGAATTAGCTATTTCTTCTCCTTCTTATCTTTATCTCTTGTATATCTCTTATATATTTAAGCCATTGTATGTGTCTGGGTTAATGCAAGTTTCATCACTTCATTCAATCTTATTATGGTATCAGAGCTTATACGGGCTCAAGCGGACACCTCGGGCGTGGTATATAGAGCTTAAATCATATCTTTTACAAGTGGGGTTTTGTCAATTCCATCTCAGATGCTTCATTGTTTATCCTTCATCATGTCGCTCATCCTATCTATTTATTTGTTTACGTTGACAATATCATCAACACAGGGCCGGGCAATGCTGCTATTTTGGATTTCCATGTTCAATTGGCCAAACGTTTTTCATTAAAAGATCTTAGTCCTGCATCTTATTTTCTTGGCATAGAACTCTTTTCTCATGCCACTGGGGTACTCCTGAATCAACGTAAATATGTCACCGGTATTCTTGGACACATGAAAATGACGGATCTCAAATCTGTTTCTACACCTATCGCATCATATCCCTCACTAACGAAACTGACAGATCATGTTTACCATAACCCTGAAGATTACCAGATGATTGTTGGTAAATTATAATATCTTACTATTACACGGTCGGATATTGCTTATGCGGTTCATAAGCTCTCTCAATATATGCATGAGCCACGTATAGATCATTGGGCGGCTGTTAAACGTTTATTACGCTATCTTTGTGGAACTCTGGATCATGGTATTCATATCGATAAAACTTCTCCTCTTATTTTACGTACATGTATTTTCTGATGCTGGAGATAAACATGATTATCACTCTACCATGGGCTATCGTTTATCTTGGGAAAACAAATATCTCACGGACTTCCAGAAAACAACGCACCATTGCTAGATCATCAACGAAAGCTGAATATCGGGCTATTGCTAATACTGCGGCTGAACTCATATGGATTGAATATCTTTTACGAGAACTCAGATTTCAGCTTCCTCATAAGCCTGCTATTTATTGTGATAATTTCGGTGCCACTTATGTAAGTGCCAATCCGGTCTTTCACACTTTTATGAAACCTGCACTTGACTCTAGATTATCATTTTGTGAGAGAAAGTCTGTGATGGTTCTTTACGGGTTTCACATGTTTCTTCTAGTAATCAGCTAGCAGATATTCTTACGAAACCACTGAGTCAAGGTCTTTTTCACAACTTACGTTCCAAGATTGGTCTCACCTTAAGGTCGTCCATCTTGCGGGGAACATAATAGAATAATAATATATTAAATTTACATATGTATACATTAGTTACGTAGATTTAACCGACCTGTTGTCGTCATCCTCATTCGAAACTATCGAATGACGTACAACATCAGCTAAGCCAAATCCGACATCTTTAGCTTGCTTCCATGGCTCAATCAATTGAGTTTGGGACTCCATCCATCACCAATAATGTCACCACCAAATTAGTTGATGTTGTAGACTACTTTACTTGGCGTATGCAGTTTGAGTCCCTTTTGGTCTCTCATGGTCTTTTGGGCATCATAGATGGTACACTTCCGGCTCCTTCTCTATGTGTTTAAGATGTTTACCATACTCAAACCATGAATTTTGAATATTATCATTGACTAAAATTGGATCAAATTGCTCGTTCCGGGATTTTTGTTACCCTTTCCCAGAATATTTCACTTGAGCTTCACGCTTTAACAAATTCTGTTGTTATATGGGAACGATTGAAGTCCCGTTTTATGTTTGCTTTCCTGATTAGATCTATGTAATTAAAACATATGGTGTCTCACATTAAAAAGAAGGATGGAGATTATTTGCTTGAGATCCAGATCTTTCTTGATGCTCTTGCACCCATAAATTCTCCAATCTCACCTATCTAGTTTTCCTCTCATGTCAATATTTATCTAAGTAAATTTATTATAAATTTCAAATTCAATGAATGTATATATAAAATACACTTTTAGATGTCATAAGAATTCATAATAATAATAATAATAATAATTTTCAATCATATACAGTTGTTTTGCTTATCATTGTTCCGTATTGACTAGACTTAAACAGACAAGACCACGCCATACCAGACCAGATTTAAATAGATCAGATCAGGTCAGGCCAGACCAGACTTGCATAGTTATAAAATACATAGAGATCAGACATTTACCAAACCAAACCAGTTCGGATCAAACCAGATCAGAATTGAACAGACCAGACTAGATCGATCATTGCTTCCCTAAATAAGTAATTTTTGACGGAAAAATAATCAATTTAAAACTAGATTTGGTACCTATTGAATTGACAAGAATTGGTGAAGTTATAACTCAAATAGTTGAATTGACTAAATGCACTGATAATTGAAAAAATTATCTTTAGATATATTGTATTTTAGCTCGCTGGATTTTGGTCAATTCCATAGTTACTTTATCAAAATTGTCCACTGAAGTAAATCAATCAAAAAAAGTAACGTACCATCAGGGACGGATCCAGCATTTTGAGTCAAGGGGCGAAAATTTTCGTTAGTGTAGGAGATAAAAAAATTCACTAGTGTAGTGGAGCGATTTTTTTTGCTATTGTAGCGGGACGAAATTTTTCACTAGTGTAAAGTTGTGCGGCTATTTTAATTCAAAAAAATAATTCATGTATGACGACATTTAAATATATATATTACATTCTAATTTTAGCAAATCAAAGGAAAATGATATAAAAATAAAAAAGGATATATAATATTTTATTTAAATATAAAGCGTTTATAAGGTACACATTCACCAATACTTTTAAAATAACTTCAACATTGTTTAACTACACGAGTCTTATAGAAATAAAGAATTGATTTTTGAATTACAATTTTTGTCTACCATGCAGGATGTATGATATTATTATTTTCAGAATAATATTATATTGCTAATTCATATATATATATATATATATATATATATATATATATATATATATATATATATATATATATATATATATATATATATATATTTCATATTATATTTGTATCAATGCTAAAATAATTACATTTAAAATTATATATAATATGAAATATATATATATATATATATATATATATATATATATATATATATATATTTCATATTATATTTGTATCAATGCTAAAATAATTAAAGTTTATTATCAATGGAATAACGCCTTTTTAGAACGTAAGAAGTAGATAAATTGTGTAATTTAATGTCAATAAACATTTATAATTTGGATTCACTTAACATGATCTAAAAACTTTGTAGCTATAGTGTCTGGTATTTAATATCGTTTGATATATATTTACAAATTGTTTACTAGTTATCTAATAAAGATAATTAACGAAACTAATAATTTTTATATAATAAGTCCTAAATCTTAAACAATGAGTTATTCTATTGTTTATTTAAGTTATGTAAATGATTTTAGATGTTCCTTCTTTTAAATCTTCAATTAAGTATTACATTATGTAATACTATATATTAATTTTAAAAACTAAAAGTTAAGGGAGACAATGTTCAAAAGAAGTTAAGGGAGACGAATCTAATTAAAGTATCAAAATTTTACAAAAACATTACATATATAGTAGATAAATTTGAAAGTTTAGGGGGTGCGGTCGCACCGCGCGCCCCCCTTAAATCCATCGCTGATAACATCACATACTTTGCTCATTAAATAACTCAGCGAGCTAAATTTAACGTTTAAGTTAGCACAAAATTGGTTGATATGTCACTGAAATCTATTACTAAACGTGCCCATTAAGAAAATTATCAGTCTACATAACATAAATACATAGAGATACCAAACAAATTTATTTATAAATACAACTATAAATTAATTATTTGAAGATAGGTCCATCTATTATTCTTAATAATTAGGCCAAATTGCATGTTTGGTCCACAAATTATTGCTCTCACATCTCATTTGGGATATTAAACATAAACATCAGACCAATGGGTTGGAGATCATATATAAATAAATTTAATCTTAATTCATACTTAATAATACCCCTCCTTAGCTTATTGAAAGCATTATCAAAACCGATCGAAGAGCAAACAAAAAATACAACACAACAATTTTAAGTGAACCTTTTTTTTTTCTTTAACTTTTTCTTTAATTTTAAGTGAACCTTTTAATTATGAAATCAGACCAAAGACACGTACTAATACTCCATATATCTCAACTCATATTTGGCAACTGATATCCCGTTTGACGATCCATAATTTTCAGATTTTTAGTCTTCTCAAAATAAGTACGGTAAGATTTTATTTATTTTTCTTTCTGAATTGACTGGAATTGTTGTTACGGATCATTTTAACTATTTTTCATATACTTCGCAGTTCGTACTATTTTATTAAAATAATTAATAAGATACGGAGTATATTTTAAATATAATTTTGTCATGATTCAGTGTATTCAATCAATTCAATCAATTCAATCAGAATTTCATCAATTTAAATAGATTTAGCTGATTCAATCAATGTTCAGTAGTACCAAATAAGCATGAAATAGTTATGCCTCTCAAAAGAAAAATATTATGCCTATCACTTATTTGGATGATCAGATTAAATTTATAGTTATTGTGCTAAGTAGGACTAAAGTTTGCCTAAAAAGCATTGAATTTCTACACTAAATTATCCAAATAGGACTAAACATTGAATTTCTACACTAAATACCCCTAAGAGTATTAATTCATAATGAAATGTTTTAATTCATAATAAAATCGTAAAAAATATTTAAAAATCGTAAAAAATAATAAAATAATAATAATAAAGTATTTATAAAATAACAATTCTAAACAATAATTTTTTAGATTTTTTATTTTTATAAAAAATAATCAAAAATAGTAAAAATCCATAAAACTAGAAAAATATGGACACCATTCTCACTGCCTCCCAGCAGTAGCACCTGAAATAGGTGAGAATTCTGCCACTTTTTGAAAAAAAATGCCATTTTTTTAAAAATACCATGAAAATAGCATTATTACTCAGCATATATAGTAATAATGCTATGAAAGTTCTGCCACTTTATGTAAAAAAATGCCATTTTTTCTGAAAATGCAATGAAAAGTCCTATTTACAGGTTTGGATAATTTGTATCGATTTCTTCGGTAGGGATTATTAGAGTAGAACCGCTAAAAGTTTAGATTATTTTGATTATTGTAATAATCAAAATAAGTAAAACTAAAAAGTACTTTTTCGCGGAATTAATAACTTTACTTAAAAGGTGTAGTGGGTTGTGGGTAAATGAAAAATCATTCCTACTTTTTTCATACTCCCTCCGTTCTTAAATATGAGTCCTCTTAGGCTTTGGCACGGGTTTTAAAAGGAAAATAATAGGGGTAGTGTAAAAGGTGTAGTGAGTTGTGGGTAAATGAAAAAGTAGAAAAGAGAAAGTGGTAATGGTAATAAAAGTGGAGGTATAAAGGTATTTTGATTGAAAAAACTTACAAAAAATGGAAAGATGGACAAATAATTAAAAACGTCCCAAAAATGAATGCGTGACAGTTAATAAAGAACAGAGGGATTATAATGTTTTATTTATTTTATTAATAAAATATATTCTACATATTATTTTATAATACATATATATTCAACAATTTTCAGCACCAATTATATTGTAACAAATTCACTACATCCAACAAGTATTACTGTCGAATGCGTCATACAAACAGGACATCGATGAAGTCGTACTTATGTGAATATGTGACATGCTTTTGATTGAGCGATAATGATCAGATACTTAGTTTCTTTTGTCACGTAATGAACAAATATCACCTACATATGGCTATACTGCGTATTTTTAATATTTCCCAACATTATTTTAAACTTTATTATCCAGGGAAGATTTGAGATACATGCACAAAGGAACAATAATGTATAAGTGGCTGCCGGTCCAAATATGCCTGCCTAGATGGTTTCTAAACCCTCTTGGTGATGTATAGCTATAACGACCATCTCCATCGCTGGAACGACAAGAAACCTTAATCACAACAGTCATGTATGTGGGGCATATTGGTCATTGTCACATATCTTATCCCATAATATAATCTTTCCCTCCCTTAGCTTTCGAACTCTACTCAAATTATCTTCTTCCCCACCCCACGCCCTCCGATTGAATAAGCTTACACCAGTTGTCCCCTCTAATAGAATATTAATTAGGAAGATTTGTTTCCTTGTATGTTTAGAATTCTACTACTATAAATATACATGTCAGGACTCCTATTGGAGTAACCTTTTCTATTATTTCACATGGTATCAGTAGCCCAAAGAAAACCCTAATTTTCTTTTCGATCTAAGTCGCCGCCATGACCTCCGAATTCTCCACCACGGCGCCGCCGACTTCTCCAAAAACACCGCCGCCACCGCCGTTCTCCATGACAGACATCGGCACCTCGGCATCGGACTTCTCCTCCCCCGCTCACCATGCCGTCTCCCAGCCGCAACCCCAGGCGGCGATCTCACGTCCGGTTGGCAGCTTCACCATGCCACCGCCGACGACCGAATATATGGCCGCATATCCGTTCCCACCGTATACTGCGCCACTGCCATACTCCCTCTTCAACCCCTTGCCGCCGCAATTCCCATGGCAGCCGAGTCGCCCTCTTCTGCCACCGGTCAGCCCACGCCCCACGCCACCACCAGCTTCTCCCTATTTTGGCCCTTCGTTCGCTGGTTTTCCAGGAGTTGTCCGACCCCAGAATGACAACCCTCTCTTCGGCACTCCAATGGCAGCCTTGGTGCAGGCTGTTTCTCATGGAATTGCAAACGTCCACTACAAAAAAACACGCCGTTTGTCACGGATTTTTGTCACGGATTCCGGCCGTGACAAATTTGTCACGGGCTTTGTCACGGAATTCTGGGATTTGTCACGAAAATTATTTGTCACGGATTTATCCGTGACAAAACCCGTGACAATATTTTGTCACGGATTTGGTCCGTGACAAATTTACTCCGGCGACCGGTTTTTTACTCCGGTGAATACTTTTTTGCTTCCGGGCATTTGTCACGGACAGATCCGTGACAAATCCGTGACAAATTTCAAAAAAATTCAATTATTGATTTTCCAGCGGTAACCTTTAATAATACGGTATGGGAAAAGATTTGTCACGGATAAATCCGTGACAAATCCGTGACAAATTTCAAAAAAACTCAATTATTGATTTTCCAGCGGTAACCTTTAATAATGCGGTACATAAAAAGATTTGTCACGGATAAATCCGTGACAAATCCGTGACAAATTTTTTTATATAACCCAACTCCATCGTCCATTACAATTGCAAGAACAACAATCAGTTCAAAAATTCGTAGATTCGAGTGATGTAGTATCGGTTTAAAGATTGAATGATGTAATCCGTCAGTTCATCATTTTCCGAGTTTATGCTGATAAGGTATGTCATTTTAATTAATTTCTTTTAATTGTGTGATAAATTAATTATTAGCTTAATTAATTAATTATTATTAGTGAGGTTAGGATTCTTTTTTCTTTATATAATAATAATTAATTATTAGCTTAATAATTAATTAGTGAGGTTAGTTATTGTTCATTTATTTAAACTATTAACGTAATTTAGTGAGGTCATGTTAATTTTCATATTATTATCAATATATTATTAAACTATTAACGTAATTTAATTAGTTAAATTTAAATATAAATATTAATTAGGTAAATTATTGTTATTATTAATGCATAATAATTTAGGATGTGTAGTGATGATTTAAGTATTAGCTAGCTTATTATAGATTAATTAATTAGTGGCTTGTAGTGATTTAATTAATTAGTTAGCTAGCTTAATTATTAAGTTATTAATTATCACCAATTATTATTTATTACCAATTATTGTTAATGGGATGCATAATTAATATAGCTAGCTAGGATTGAAACTTTATTATTATTTAGTTTAGTGTGAATTATTATTGTGAATTATTAATGAGATAATATTTAACAATAATATTAGTTAAATGTAAATTAATTAACTAATTAATTAAGTTAAAACATTGAGTAAATGGGTTTAGAATTTGATGAGTTGATAATATTAGTTAGATTTAAATATTAGTTAATTGATCAATGATGATAATGCATGATTAGGTTTAATTTGTTTATTAATTAGTTAATTATTGTTAATGTATAATTTAGGATTTGTAGTGATTTAAGTTAGGATTCAAACTTTATTAGTTAAGTGTGAATTATATATTATTGTGAATTAATTATATTTAACAATATTAGTTAAATGGAAATTAACTAATTAATAAGTTAAATTAGTTAATTATTGTTAATGGGATGCATAATATATATAGCTAGGGTTGAAACTTTATTTTTATTTAGTTTAGTGTGAATTATTATTGTGAATTATTTTTGTGAATTCACAATAATAATTCACAATATTAGTTAAATGGAAATTAACTAATTAATTAAGTTAAAACATTGAGGAAATGGGTTTAGAATTTGATGAGTTGATAATATTAGTTAGATTTAAATATTAGTCAATTGATCAATGATGATGATTAGGTTTAATTTGTTTATTAATTAGTTAATTATTGTTAATGCATAATTTAGGATTTGTAGTGATTTAAGTTAGGATTCAAACTTTATTAGTTAAGTGTGAATTATATATTATTGTGAATTAATGATATTTAACAATATTAGTTAAATGGAAATTAACTAATTAATAAGTTAAATTAGTTAATTATAGTTAATGGGATGCATAATATATATAGCTAGGCCGGATTGAAACTTTATTTTTATTTAGTTTAGTGTGATTTATTATTGTGAATTATTATTGTGAATTATTATTGTGATTTATTAATGAGATAATATTTAACAATAATATTAGTTAAATGTAAATTAATTAACTAATTAATTAAGTTAAAACATTGAGGAATTTGAGTTGATAATATTAGTTAGATTTAAATATTAGTTAATTAATTGATCAATGATGATGATTAGGTTTAATTTGTTTATTAGTTAATTATTGTTAATGCATAATTTAGGATTTGTAGTGATTTCAGTTAGGATTCAAACTTTAGTAGTTAATAATTAAAACGATTAATGCCATTAACATATTACTATTAGTTAAATATTAGTAAATCAACGCTTTTAGTTAATGTCACAAATTAAAGTTGGTTAATTCAAATTATTAATGCCACAAATTAAATAATGTACTGCTTTTAGTTAATTAATAATATTAATGTACTTATATATTATTTTGATTATAATATATATACAGGCATAATGTATAGACAAAACAGAAGTTGGATGTACCAAAAACATCGTGATAACTATGGAATACGCAGTGAATTTTTGAATGGTGTTGAAGATTTTATTAAATTTGCACAAGAACAGAAGAATTATATGGATGGAGATAAAATCAGATGTCCATGTACAAAGTGTAAAAATCTTCAATTTAAAGATGTCGACCAAGTTGTGTGGGATTTGTACGAAAAAGGTTTCGTTGCCAATTATTATAATTGGACTTCTCATGGTGAACCTTTCGATCCATCACTTTTACCGCAAACAGTGGGTTCATCTCGTAATGTCCCTACCGAGATGAGTGGATGGGGAGACTATGATCAAATGACGTGGGATCAAAGAATGGCATATGATGTATACGGTGCTTCAACGATGCAGTTTAACCCACCACAGCCATTTAACGATCTTCCCGAAGCTTCGACCTCGTATCAACCCGATGCGGATGAAGATCAGACCTTTTATCAGTCTGTTGCGGATGAGTATCCGAATTCTCATGTTCCTCATATTGAAGACTTAGCTGAAAGATTTCAAGATGTTTTAAAAGCTGCTGATCAGCCTCTGTATGCTGATTGTGAGGGATACTCTCAGCTATCCGCCGTTACAGAGTTGATGAACATTAAATCTGAATACAATCTTCCTGAATCTTGCATGTCTAGGTTATTGCAGTCATTTGGAGGAATGTTACCGCGTGACCATAATCTTCCTGATTCTTATTACAAAATGAAACAATTAATGTCTCAGTTAGGGCCTCCTTGTATAGAAATTGATGCGTGCCCAGAAGGATGTATGTTGTTCTGGAAGGATGATGTGGCACTTGAGACCTGCAAGTTCTGTGGTGGAGAGAGATACAAGCCTGTTCCTCATAGACGAAAAAAACCACGAAAAAGGTCTGCATTGTCTAAATTGTTTTACCTCCCTCTAGCTCCACGCCTGCAGAGGATGTATGCTTCAAATGCTACTGCGAAACACATGACGTGGCATGTTGAGCACGAAACAAAAGAGGGTTTGATGTCTCACCCTTCCGACTGTGAAGCTTGGAGACACTTTGACCGTTGTCATCCTCAGTTTGCAATGGAGCCACGGAATGTGCGACTGGGATTGTGTTCAGACGGATTTGCTGCTTTTGGAAAGTTTGGGAAGAAATTTTCATGTTGGCCAGTCATGTTAACTCCTTATAATCTTCCTCCCGACATGTGCATGAAAAGTCATTTCATCTTTTTAACTTTAATTTGTCCAGGTCCCTCGGATCCTAAAAAAAGGATAGACATCTATCTCCAACCCCTGATCGAGGAGATGAAAGAACTTTGGGCCATTGGGACACCAACTTATGATGTTTCGAGAGATCAGATGTTTATCATGAAAGCTGTCATCATTTGGACCATTAGCGACTTCCCTGCTTATGGTATGCTTTCAGGATGGAGCACACACGGTCTTATGGGATGTCCGATATGTATGGATCAATCAGAGGCCAATTGGCTCAAATTTAGCGGGAAACCAAGTTACTTTGATTGTCACCGCAAGTTTCTGCCTATGAACCATCGATATCGAAAGGACAAGAAGTCTTTTATTGCCGGAAGAGTGGTACGAGATCCCCCTCCTCCGAGACTTACAGGTGAACAAGTTTTTAACCGGGTTCGACGTTTTCCTACGGCCGTGCAGCAACCCCACGGGGAGCCAAATGGGTATTGTGATACCCATAAGTGGACAAAGAGGAGTATATTTTGGGAGTTGCCGTATTGGAAGGACCTTCTCATTCGTAACAATTTAGATGTCATGCACGTTGAGAAGAACGTCTTTGACAATATATTTAACACGGTTATGGATTTTACCCACAAAACCAAAGATGGTCTTGCATCTAGAAAAGACATGACAATTTGGTGCGACAGACCCGAACTCGCCGTCGATCTAGAATACGTGGGTAAAAAAATTCCAAGAGCAGTCTACCAACTCACAGCCCCACAAAGGGAATCAATATTAGAGTGGCTTGTTTCTCTGAACTTTCCAGATGGCTATTGTTCTAACTTGTCAAGATGCGTGGACCTGGACAAACAAACAATGACGTCGAGCATGAAAACTCATGATGCTCATGTAATCATGCAACGACTTCTGCCGATTGCACTGAAAGAGATGCTTCCTGCAGACGTCTGGGGCTGTATTACCGAAATCAGTCAATTGTTTCAGTCGATATGTTCCGCCGTTTTGGATGCCGAATCCCTGAGGAGACTAGAAGACACTGTTCCTATTCTGATGTGTAATCTGGAAAAGATACTGCCCCCATCATTTTTTGATGTAATGGAACATCTTCTAATACATCTTCTATCGTTGGATGTACATATTTGAAAGGTTAGTCATAATTTCATTTATAAACGATGATTTGTTTAATAAGAACATTTGTTTGTTTACAAATTTTATTTTGCATGACAGATTTCTGGGAGATTTGAAAAAGAAAGCGACCAACAAGGCACACATTGAGGCTTCAATTTGTCAAGCATATATTCAACAAGAAACCTCAACGTTTTCATCTTTTTATTTTGAGCGTGAAGTAATCAGTAAAAGAAAGAGACCTGCTCGGAACGATGACATTGGCGAGGATTCATATGATAAAGTAGTTTCTATTTTCAACTACCCAGGTAGAGGTAAAGGAGCTGCGACTTACCGTTACATCGTGGGCGGAGAAATGAAAATTGCACATACTTACATCCTCATGAATTGTCCAGAAATCTTACCATTTTATAAGTAAGTTGAATTGGTAGTTACATTTGTAATATAGCTAATATTTTTTTAATAATTAGAGTGTTATAATAATATCTTTATGTTCAATTCACAGTGAATTTAGAGCGTCTTTATCAGCATTTCCTGATGATGCAATTGATGCAATGGTGGACTCTGACTTTGCATTATGGTACCAACAGCAGGTATTATATATATATAAATACATTATATATACTATTAGCTAGTAATTTTTAATCATTACCTAATGTTATCATGTTTTAATTTGCAGATCAGGTACCGTGGGATTAACGACCCTCTGTTAGTATCATTATCGTGGGGCCCTTCTTCCTATGCAAAGGTTTGGCATTCATATGTGACAAACGGTTATACGTATCACACAGTTGAATATGGAGAAGGTCGACCAACAATGAACAGCGGGTTATGTGTCCCGACCATCGGTTCTGATAACTCGGAAACCAATTTTTTTGGTTTCTTGCATGAGATTCTCGAACTTCAAATGCCTTCTGGTTTGCAAGAATTAACATGCGTGTTGTTTCGCTGCACATGGGTCGACCCTACACGTGGTGTGAGAAAAAATTCAAAATATAATATAATTGACGTCAACAACTCTCGTGTGTATCAGAAAAATGAGCCATTTATACTCGCTCAACAAGCAGCCCAGGTTTATTATGCAGAGTATCCTTCAACGAGGCGCACACGGAATCCTTGGGTGTGTGCCATTAATATCTGTCCGAGCAAAATTGTAACACATGCTCAACAAAGGGATATTGACTTTGATGCTTTTCAGCAAGATTTTTTCCACCCTCCGCCTATTGCTGATACGGTCAACCATAACATTCAGTTAAGTGACCCAAATGGCGGAGATGTTGATGTTATGCCTGAAACACACCTTCCGCCCCCTATACCTCAAAATGAGCGCGAAATTGAAGAATTATATATACAACAACTGCACGATGACCAGGAGGAAGAAGAAGAATGGATATCTGGTGATGAAGATACAGAAGAAGAAGTTGCCTATCAAGAAAATACTGATTCTGATAGCGATTAAATGTATAGTTAACAACAAAAGTAATTACTTTTAATTGAACTATTTTAATTTGAATTTTTAACTTTCTTTCGTCATTATTATATTATTCCAAGATATAATAGTTAGGTATGTAATTCGCAACTATCATTTCTAAACAAAATAATTATTCCATATTATATTGTAAAATAGCGATTAATTAATTAATAAAATTAAGTTTTTAAAATTATTCAATTGAAAATTAGTGGTTCATTATTATCGATTCGTAAATCTAAAATTAATTAGGTAATTTCGAAAATCGAAAATTAAATAATTCGAAATTTAACATTATTTAAAATTCGGAAATTAGTTTTTTAACATTATTTGTTATTAGTTTTTTAACATTACAAAATTTTAATAATTCGAAATTTAATAAACAAGAACATGAATTTATTTATTAAATTTAAAAACTAAGTAGAAAACACACAATTTTTTATCATTTATTACATTCAACAACTCACAATACAGATAAACAAATAAACACAATATTATTCATTAGCGTCAAAACTTTCATCTAGAGGCCTATCAAGTAGCTCGTTAATTTTTTCTGCAGCTTCCGCGTTTATAGGTATCATATACTCCGAACATTGTTCTGCACGTAAAAGTGCCCTACGCAAGTTTTTCCCTCGTGAAACGTTGTATGAGTCCGATTCATAGTCTATAATATCGCCAAAGCTTTCAAGCGGTCTACTCATCAGCTCACGGATGCTTTGAACTGCTTCTGCATTTCGAGGCTTCATCAACTGTGTAACTTGTTTTAATCTTTGTACACTTCTACTGATCAATTTCCACACATCTGGTTCTGGATTAGCCATTTTTTCGCACCGAAAAAATGGGACTCTAAGCACATATTTATACTTAAATTTGTCACGGATAGGTCCGTGACAATTAAAGTAGCTGACGCCTCGTCTGATTAAGGCTGAAAAAGCTTTAATTCCCTGCACCGGTTTGTCACGGATTCATCCGTGACAAATCCGTGACAAAATTCAAATTTTTGAATTTTGTCACGGATTTGTCACGGATGAATCCGTGACAAACCGGTCAACCTGCCGTTCTGCCGCCTCGTCTGCCGTTCCCTGCCGCCTCGACTGCTGTTCCGCAGTTTACAAGTTCCGATAACTTTGTCACGGATTAATCCGTGACAAATTTCAAATTTAAAAATCTGTAATTAATTTCTCACGGGCTTTGTCACGGACGGGTCCGTGACAACCCCTAATATATAAACGACACTTAGCCATTTTTTTCTCTTACGCTTCCCAATTCCTTCAGCAACCCTAAACGCCTCCCACTACTCCCTTACGCCTTCCGACACCCGCCCACCGCCACCCTCCCAAACGCCTCCCACTCCGCCGCCCTGCTGCCTCTCTTACACCCGCCGACTGCCACCCTCCCAAACGCCTCCCACTCCGCCGCCCTTCTGCCTCTCTTACACCCGCCGACCGCCGCCGCACACATCTCACCGGCCACCGCGGATTATCTCCACCCCTGCCGCCGTTCTTCGAAGCCGGCCTTCTCTTCTTTCCCTTTCATTTCTTGCCTTCTTCTCCGAGGTTATGTTTCTAACTCTTTAATTTCCGAATATTTTAGAATAAATGTTTTAAAATGCCAAAAAGTAAATGCATGTTTTTCTTAATATTCTTTAATTGTTTAATTTAATGTGTATATGTTAATAAGTTATCATGCATTGAATATGTGTATATGTTTAATGTTTACATGTTTCCGAATATTTATATGCATGCTCGAAATTTTATGGCATGTTTTTAATTATTTAATGCATGTTTTTCTTAATATACATGCATGTTTCTATGTTTTTCATAATATTCATATGCATGCTCGTAAATTTATTTATTTAATGCATGTTTTTCTTAATATTGTTTTAATGTTTATATGTTTCCGAATATTCATATGCATGCTCGTAATTTTATTGCATTTTTTTAATTATAGTCGGATTACACGGATATAATGCATGTTTTCCGAATATTCATATCCGAATAGTCGTAATTTCCATATAAGGCATGTTTTTCTTAATATTCATGCATGTTTAAATGTTCTTCTTCATATTCATATGTGAGGTTAGATTTAACGTTTCATAATATGTGTATCATTTGTGTATATGCTTTAAATATGCCTTAGATATTGTTAATTTAAGAATGCCTGCTTTAGAATAGTTAATTATTAAATTTTCAGTCAAGGTTATTTTGAGTTTTTGTTAATTTCGTATATTTATTAAGAATAATAATTTCAACTCCATTAATTTTCGCCCCCTCATGTTACACTTTCAAAAAAGTTAACATGTCTAACCCAACAAAATAATGAAACTGTTAATTATTTTTTTTATAATATTTCGGATATTATATTATTTTTTTAATATTATAAAACACTTTAAAATTTTTTGGATCATTTAACTGATTTTTAAATAATTTCGGATATTATAATATTTTATTTTAAATAAAACGTTGTTTCATAAATAACATAAAACAGAAATGAAGTAAAAAAATGTATTTTATATATTAAATAGAAATAAAAAACCAAACAAACTGTTTTTGTTTATATAATACGAAAATGATTTCATATGTTTCATGAAAAATTGATTTTATGGGTTTCATGAATAAACAAAAAATGAAACTGATTTTTAAATTTTTTTTGAAAAAATTAATTTTATAGATTTTAAAAATCAGGTCACTGTTTTTTTATAAATTAATACCATACACAATTAAATTCCATAACATAAAAATCATACAAAAAACTCATTCTACCCCTCATATTAAACTCAAGTTTAATATGTTCTATACTTCAAAGATTGATAAACACGTAACACAATTAAATTCAATAACATAAAAATCATACAAAAAACTCATTCTACCCCTCATATTAAACTCAAGTTTAATATGTTCTATATTTCAAAGTTTGATGAATAAATAGGAAACTAATAAGTTTAAACCATGATACCACACAAAAACTTCATAAACTGATTTTAGAAAACTGTTTTTTATAAATAATACCAAATACAAGATGTAATAAATTGTATTTTTCTAAATTAATGCAAAAAACTGATTTTCGATGATTTATAATTTAATAGGGAAAAACTGATTTTATTAGTTTAAATTAAAAAGTTTGATCAATTGATTTTATATAAGGTTTCATAAAAAATATACACAACACAAGTTACCTCCATAACATAAAAATCATCCAAAAAACTTGTTCGACCCCTCATATTAAACTCAAGTTTAATATGTTATATTTATCAAAGTTTCATACCACACAAAAACACCATAAAATAATACCTAACATCATGAAATTCAATAACATAAAAATCATACAAAAAACACATTCTACCCCTCATATTAAACTCAAGTTTAATGTGTTCTCATATTAAACACCAGTTTAATATGTTCTATATATTATTTCTCAATAATTTTAGATGAGTGAGCACGAACGCCGCCTTTCCACCATTGCTCGTCGTGGGCAGAATTCACGACGGGCCTCAAATGCTGATCGTGATATCAATGATGATATCAATCCCGACGAAGGACAAGCTCTTGACGGACATGTCCAAACTCCTCCCTCCGAACAATCAGACGCTCATATAAGCGTGCATGGGGAGGGGGCATCATCTCATGCACCTCCTTCATCTCGTGCAATATATGCCCCCTCCCACTCAAGAAGAGCGCCACAATCCCGGTTCGCTTGAGGTGACACCTCAATCGATCCATAGGTAATAAAAAACTAACATTCTGTAATATAAAATAGTATAATCTCTTTATCTAAGAATTAATACAATTGTTTTTATCAATTATCAATTTTTTGAAGCGATTCCGAGGTCTTGAATAGAATCAAGGCTATTGTTTGTGGTCATTTCACCGGGCCGTGGTCGACTTATGGTGAGGTTCCGGCGGCCACTCGTGGACTATGGTGGCGGTTGTTCAAGGTAAAAATAAATATTTTTGTTACATTTTAGTAACTTAAATTTAAGAAATGATGATATATCAATGTTTTTCATGAAGGCTTCCCATCGTTGGCATTTTGCCCTAGACCAAGCGATTCTCAAAGAATACAATTCTAGGATTTCTGGGTGGTTGAGACCCACTTTTAGGACCGCCCGGTCTACGGGTAAAAAGCCAAAGTTCCTTGGCGATGATGTGTGGGAGATGCTTTGCCGCCACTGGGCTACGGATGCCTCATTTTTGCTGAGAAGCGAAGTGGGCAAGGCAAACCGGGCTTCCGATAAAGCCAAGGAAGTTCAATGGCACGGGGGCCACAAACCCCAAAGTCAACATAAAAAAGATCTGGTAAACTCTATTTAGTTAAAATTATTTCCATTCCATACCATTATGTATATATATTTTTTTATTAACTTTGAAATCCATGTAGGAAGGATCTGGACCCGTGCCAAAACGGGTCACGCCATTGAAACTCATGGCACATTGCTGGACTAAGAAGGGTGCCATGCCGCCTCCCCGCCTTTCTAAAATTGAAGTAAATAATGAAACATAATTCAATAAATTTCGATTTTTTTAGATCTCTTATATAATAAATTTTTGAACTTGTAGAAAAAATATGAGGAAGAGCGGGGTAAGAGAGTTGATGAGCTAGCTGATTCTGATGCCGAACTTGATGAAAATCAAGATGATGAAGCCATCTTGGCGGCAACCGGAGTTTACAAGGGCCGGGTGCCGTTTATGGGTTCTGAAGGCGTACGGATCCTCGAGAAGACCAAAAGAGCTAGCTCATCTTCTCATTCAGCATATGATGATCGGGTTACCCGCCTCGAGAAACTATTGGAGGAACGTGAAGCCGAGGCTCGAAGGCGGGATGAAGAAGCTCGGATACGGGATGAAGAGCAAAGAAGAACAAGAGAAAGGTTGGAAGAGATGGAACGTCAAATGCGTATTTTCAACGCCACCTACCGTCCATCCATGCACATACAGCACCCCGAGATGACCCCACAAGTTTCCTTCGCGGGCAATATGGGCAATATGGGCAGTAGGGGTAGTAGGGGTTTTGCTAATTATAGCCACATCTCCAACAACTTTCCATATGGATATTATGACGATATCCCGACTCCCGGAGCTCAAGCTTACCGTGGCAGCAGCCGTGCTGGCAGCCGCAGTGGCAGTCGAGGCGGTCATCGTGGTGGCAGCCGTGGCCACGGAAGGCAACCCGATCATCGTGACGAACCTGATGATGCTGATGCTGATGCTGATTATGATGACCATTGATGGTTTGTAATAATTAGTTTATTAACATTTTAAGGATTTTAAAATTTTGATGTGTTAATGTATGAATATTAATGTGTAATGGTTTGATTGTGTTTAAATAATAGTTTATTTGTGTTTTATAATGATGGTTTGATTAGATTATTATTTATTATGATACCTAATGTGTAATGGTGATTAATGATGATTGTTTAATTATTTATTATAAACAATTATTTATTATGATTATTGTTAAACTATTTATTATTAAGTTTAATTTTTTGAAAAAGCGCCTAAATTTTAATGGTTATTTTTATTAAATAAACTTTTATAAATGCGCTGAATTTACTATTAACGTATTTTTTTTTAAAAAAAAAATGTTTTGTCACGGATGGGATCCGTGACAAATTCAAAATTTTGAATTTTTTGAAAATTTTAAAGCTCCCGCTCACTCTATTTTAAAATTTTCAATTTTTTTTCAAAATATTTTGTCACGGATATGTCCGTGACAAAATTTAAAATTTGAATTTTCCGGACCGTTTCAAATACCCGTCCACTCTATTTTGAAAAACCTTTTTAAAATTTGTCACGGATAATTCCGTGACAAGTAATTATTATTTTTTGAAAAATAAAAACATTTATTCACGGATGCGTCCGTGACAAATGAAAGGCGATGGGATTCCGGTGAAGTGTTTTGTCACGGACCGTGGCCGTGACAAATCCGTGACAAACAATCTCACGGATTAATTTCCGTGACAAAAACGTTATCACGCCCCTGGTGTCACGGATGGGATCCGTGACAAATCCGTGACAAAAAATCATTTGTCACGGATTTTTTGAACTACCGTCCGTGACAAAATCCGTGACAAACGACGTGTTTTTTTGTAGTGGTCGGCCAGATTGTTACCATCAAACTCAAAGCAGTTGAAAATTATCTTACATGGCGCACTCGATTCAAATCATTCTTGGTGTCACAGGGTCTTTTTGGTATGTTAGATGGCTCTATTCCGGTACCTCCCTTATACACTCTGGATTTTAATAATCATCAAATCGTTAATACTGACTATTATCATTGGCTTCGAGTAGATCAAACAATTCGTTCCTGGTTGTTTGCTACTTTATCTCGTGAAGTATTAACTGATGTTCATGATATTAAACATTCAATGGGTATATGGGAGCGTTTACAGTCACGCTTTATGTCTGTTAGTTTACCTAGAGCTATGGAGCTTAAACGCTTATTATCTAATATCAAAAAGAAATCTAATCAATCCATGGACCACTACTTACGTGATATTAAAAGTCTGGCTGATGCTTTAGCAGCAATTAATTCCCCTGTGACTGGGAAAGAATTATTACAAAGCACACTACAGGGACTTGGCCCTGAATATCAGTTTGTTACGGGCACTATCTCACTGTTTCCTGATAGCTTTCCACCCGACATCCTTCACCCGCGCCTCATGGAGGCTGAGCAGACTGTTTTGCATCAACAACAAGACTATTCTTCCCCTCACCAAGCGTTTGCTGCTCCATTAGGCACTGGGCAGTCGGGTCCTTCTGCGCAACGCGGCCGCGGCAGTCGCGGCAGAGGTGGCAGAGGGCGTGGAGGTCGCGGCAGAGGCGGAAGACACGGGCCGCAGCAGTACTACGCACCACCAGCTTCTACGATGCATTCAAGCCAGTCCGGGCCGAGACCTGCCGGGGGTGCTCCTGTTCCAAGACCTCCTAATGATGCATCTGGTAAATCTGTTGTGTCCACTTTAAATATTAATGCTAATTATGCTTTTGGTACTCATGGTTCTTCTGCAGGTTTCCCATCTTCGGAGGGTATTCTCGGGTCTGTTCCATCCCCAGTTGTGTGTCAAATTTGTTTTTCTGCAGGTCACTCTGCGATGCATTGTCCGTCTCGTTTTTCACAAACTTCTGCACCTGCGTTGATTACTCCAAGTGGCGAATCCAATGATGTTTTGTGGTATCCGGACTCCGGTGCCTCTGCTCACATGACCTCTTCTGAAGGTATTCTGTCAAATAAATTCCCTTACTCAGGCTCCATGACTGTTAGTGTGGCAAATGGCACTAATTTACCTATTGCTAATATTGGAAATATTACTTTAAATACTTTCAGTCGCCCCTTGTCATTGAAAAATGTTTTTCATGTGCCTCAAATAAAATTTAATTTAATTTCTATTCAAAAATTATGCGCTGATAACAACTGTGTTGTTGTTTTTGATAAAAACTATTTTTTGTTAAGGACAGACTTTCGGGGGCAGTTCTTCTTCAGGCACGACATAATGGCCATATCTACCCTAGCAGTCTTACATCATCTACACTGTTAGCTCTTGCCACAGTCACTTCTCCTGGCCCTGTGTGGCATCGTAGACTAGAACATTGTGGTGAAACTATTTTGCGTTTATTGCATCGTAGAAAACTTATTTCTAGTTCTTCTAATTTTGAACATGATTGTGTTTCCTGTCGTTTGGGCAAATCTCAACGACTACCTTTTTCGGATGCTAGTCATACTTCTTCTTCCCCTTTACAGTTAATTCATTCTGATGTTTGGCAATCACCTGTGTTATCTAATTTAGGCTTTAAATATTATGTGTGTTTTATTGATGATTTTTCTCGATTTACTTGGATATATCCCTTGCGTAATAAAAGTGAAGTTTTTACTCAGTTTCGTCTATTTAAGGTTTTAGTTGAAAATATGTTTCATTCTAAAATTAAAATTTTTCAGAGTGATGGAGGGGTGAATTTGTTAATAATAATATGCAGCATTTTTTGACGAACATGGCATTTATTTTCAAAAATCGTGCCCACATACTCCCCAACAAAACGGTGTTGCAGAACGCAAACATCGTCATCTCTTGGAATTTGCTAGAACTATGCTCATTACTGCCTCTATTCCTAGCACATTTTGGGTTGATGCTATCTTTACAGCTGCATATCTTATTAATAGACTTCCTACTCCGTCACTTAATGGTGTTTCTCCCTACGATATTCTTTTTCAAAAACCTCCTGACTATAGTTTTTTAAGAGTTTTTGGGTGTGCTTGTTACCCCAATTTTTCTGCATCTCCTTCCAATAAACTTTCTCCGCGCTCCATACAATGTGTTTTTCTTGGCTATGCATCTGGTTTTAAAGGCTATCGTTGTTTTGAGCCTCACTCTGGTAAAGTTATTATTAGTAGACATGTTCGCTTCCATGAAAATATTTTCCCTTTTGCCACATTGTCTTCTTCTACGCATGCCTCTTCCTCGTCCTCCGTTCCTCTAGCTCCCGACTTCACTCTAACTCATCCCATCTCCAGACCAATGCCTCTTCCCTGCTCGAACAACAATACCGATCATCCTCCCTCACTTTCCCAGCCCTCTGTTCCAGCCATGCTCGAAAATCCCAGTCAGCCATCCTCTTCCCCTTCCCCTTCCCCAGCCGCACAATACCATTCTCCGACCTCACTGCCATCTCCTATACCCAGTAATGGATCTTCACCCTCTTCTTCTTCAACACCGCCTACCCCATCCCAATTCACTGCCTCACCCAACTCTCCCACCACCAGGGCTGTCGTGTCTCCGCCGAATATTGGTGCTGCCCCGATCCTTAATATTCATCCGATGCAAATAAGGGGAAAGTCGGGCATTTTTAAACCAAAATCAATTTTTAATTTAAACACTGTTGTCTTATCAGCTGATCTTTCATGTTTTTTCGAGGCCAATAAACATTTAATTTGGCGAGCGGCAATGGCTGAGGAATTTAATGCTCTTATTTCTAATAAAACATGGGATTTAGTACCTTTTGATCATACTAAAAATGTTGTGGGCTCTAAGTGGATTTATAAGACAAAATATAAATCAGATGGTTCTATTGAGCGCCACAAAGCGCGTTTGGTTGCACAAGGTTTTAACCAACAGGCAGGTGTGGATTTTTCTGAAACTTTTAGTCCAGTTATTAAACCCACCACTGTTCGTATTGTACTTACATTAGCTGTTTCTTTTGGGTGGGTCATTCGTCAATTAGATGTCAAGAATGCCTTTTTACATGGTCACCTCACTGAGGAAGTATGTAACACCCCCATTTTCCCCAACAAAAAAATACATTTAAATAATGATTTATTCGAAGTAATTATCAACTTTATTTGAAAACATCAGAGATACAGCGGAACTCTTAATAGGGAAATGAGTGTTACCGCCACATTCGGTCATCTCTTAACCGAATGCACAGGCAACTCAAAGTAAAACAATAAAAACTAATGTAATAATTAGTAAATGATTGTTTTATGACTAGATTTAACTAAGGCATCTTCTAATTCGCACTCAAGCTCGAGCAATCCGTCAATCCACATAGGTATCCAACTCATCACCTGATAAATTTAAGGGAGAAGAGAGAGACAAGAAAAATAACAAAAATTAGCTTTAGAGCTAAGTAAGTACTACCCAACCCCGTAAAATAATCAGGTTTGGCTAAAAATAGATTTTTATATAATAATATATAAAAATACTCACACCATCAAAATTCTTTTCACTTTGATTTTTCTTAAAATCACTTCTTTGCTAAAATCTTAAACTTCTCTTGGAAAATCTCTTAGTAACTCTTCTTTTTAAACTTCTTAAGAAAATCACTTCTTCTCTAACTTCCTAGTAATTTAGAAGGGCGGTGCTCAACCTTTCGATAGAGCCCGGTGAACCGTGGTTACGGACGGCCACCCCGAACAAGTGCCGGTACCACAACTGCTCCGTTGGAAACGAAACGACTACCTTAAGTGTGCACACCCCCTAAAAGGGATTCCAAGCCCTCCGAGTAGTAAGTCATCCCGAGTGGTCGGAACCCAACCACCCCAATTCTAAAATTCTTGAATGATTAGGGACTACTACTATAACTTCTTCTTAAAAGGGATCATCGATCCAAATCTTACTTAAAAGGGATCATCGATCCAAATCTTACTTAAAAGGGATCATAGATCCAAATCTTACTTGAAACTTAAACTGTACTTCTTAGTAGTAGTAGCTCTAATCACCCTCCACATTTATCCGGATGTGGAAAAACCGACACCTCGGATTACTCCTGAGATGCTCACTTCTTATGAAAATGTAAATTTTATCTTCGCTTAACAATACTTCAAAAATACTTCTTAATTTCTCTAAAAAGTCTCGAAGGTGTTTAAAAATATTTAATACCCCAAAAGTACTTGGTTTATACTTCTTACTACTATATATATAATATCTCCTCAAAATCACATACACAAAATTCACAATTCACACTTAATCACATAATGCATATAATAACCATATAATACGAGGAAACAATTTTGGATTGGCAGAGAAACTTACCTTAAGTCCTGTTGCTCCTAGTTATCCTCCTCTAATCCGGTCTCTAGATAATCACCTTTTTAATTAAATATGATAAAATTAGTCACTTATTCTATTTGTAATTACTTTACCCGATTTTCTCCTTTTATTTTATTATTTGAATTTATTAACTTAATTTATTAGTTATCCGAATTTATTTGATTACTTACTTTCTATGAATAAAATACTTCTTAATAATTTTATCCATTAATTTTCAATATTTGAAATAAAATATCCGAATATTATTGACTACAACATCCAATTTTTATTCCATAATCACCATTAATTTTCTTTAATTATTATCTAATTACTTTATTTACATAACCGAAAATATTTATTTTCCTCATTTTATTCAAACATTATTTTTAGTCCAGAATGTTATTTTTCAAACTCAGTGATTTATTTATTTTACCATTAATATATATATATATATCCTTATTTAATTACTTAACTAGTTTTATATGGCCTAATTTAAATAAATAGACTAAGAATCGACTTTATAAATTAGTAACCGTCCATAAATATATTTTGGGTCTATATTTGACCTAGGTTGTCCAGATATCTATTTTATAATTATTTCCCATAATTATTCCTTTAATTTCATATATCTATTAACCGGTTTAATTACAACTAAATATACTAAATCTTATTTTTTATTAATTATAAATGGTCCATAAGGTCCTAGTTAGTCATATATTTATCCTAGTTTACTCCAATATTTATTTCATAATTATTTTCGTCATTTAGTTAATTATTTACTAAATGTGTATAAATTGGCCCAATTACCATTAAATCAATTAAAAATAGCTAAAAATATTATTTTCCAATTCTGGTTGGTCCGAATATGTATATTTATACTAGGTATTTAATTTATATTTTTCCAGATTTTATTTATTTCATTTACTATTTTATTTTTAATTTTTATTGCAACTGGGCCGAACTGGCCCATTTATAATTTTTTCTGGCCCAACCTGAAAAGGCCCAAAAGACAGACCCAGCAATTGCTGGGTTGTCTTCTTCCCCAGGTCGCCGGAGAACGGAAAATGCAGGGGGAGGAGCTTACCGCGTCGGACGAGCGAACTGTGGTGACAGAGCACTCCCTCGGGACGGCGGAGGTCTGAGATGGTCCGGCGGCGGCGGTGGCAGCCCTCTTTTCCTGCTCCGTTTCCCGCCGCAAAATCAGTCCGGCGAATACTCCGACGAGCTTGTTCTCCCTACTCCGACGTCCGTTTTCCACGATTCTTTCTCCGTTGGATTCGTCTCGCGAAGGGGAAGGTTTGAGAAGTATTTTCAAGGCTTGGTTCTGGCTAAAACAATGGGTCGCAATTTTATATATATATACGTATATATGTATGTATTGCTCAGATTTTGGGATGAAGAAAACGCAGGTTCTGGCCTATTATTTATAAGGAAAGATGAGGGTTTTTAGGCTGAGATGTTAGAGTTAGAGTTGGATTTAATCAATTTCGTTTTTTTTTTCTTTTTTTTTTCTTTGAAGTTGCCGGCCAACAAATTACGTATAGTATTGTAATTAGGTTAGGTAGTTGAATATGTATTATATGTTGGGTGTGTTTCGGAAATAAAGAAAATTAATTAAAATAAATTAATTAAATAAAATGACTAGAGGAAAACAAGAAAGGAGATGAAGCAGAATTAGTCAAAGCTCGTGCTACGCACGATTTCCTTAAAACGTATTTGTTGCCTCCCACGGTGCTAGGAGCGTTGCAACAATCGTTTCCCAGGATACGATGACTACGAACTAATGTTTGAGCACACAAACAAGAGTTCCAGCGAACGAGAACCAAGTATGAACACAGAAGGATTTTGGGAGTAGCTGGAAGAGTTTTTAGCTCAAGAAAACGTGAGGAAAGTGTTGTGCGTTGTCAAACCGTGTGTTTGTTGCAAAGCACCTGCCATCTATTTATAGGAGGATTTGTTGTGTGTTAAATGGGGTGTTTAGAGAGAGTCTTTCCCTTTAGGAATCTTAACTTCTTAAAAGAGGCTTCCCTTTAAAAGGGGGTGAAAATCCCTTGAGTTTTTCGGTGTGGGATAAAACACACTAGAAACTCATCATTTTCCCAGTTTTTCCATTACAACGAGCGAACTTCGAGAATCAATTTCTCATTCACCCGTTATCCGTTTTGAGCGTACCATATATCGAATTGTAGCCCTTAACAAGGACAATCCGAAACCACTTTGACCCGACCCAAATCGGAAGTGGACCCCACTCAAAAAATTGCCCCAAAATGACCATTTAATGCAATTTTTAACACATTTTTCCAACATTATAGTAGGAGTATAGTATTATAGTTAGGTTATAGTAGTTTATTTAGGAGTATAGTAATTATATTTAGGTTAGGTAGCTTAGTTTAGTTATATTACGTATGTAATATTACTTAGGTTATACTACTATTACTACGTACGTATATCTATATATATATATATATATATATATATATGTATTAAGATTATTTTAATTATTTAGTTTATATTTTGTATATTATACAATCTAAAATAGTTATATAAAAATTAATTTTATACTAAAACATAACTTCTATTATCGGGCCATTTTTATCTGATTAAAAAGTCGTAAACTTGGAAATTTTCTGTCTGGTTTACTTGTTTAATAAAATGTTGTTCCTATTACTGAAACGTCATAAATTTTGAAATTTTATCTGTTTAGAATTTTACAACTGTTGAATTTTTGTCTGACTCAATTAATTATTAAAATGTTATTTTCGTAAAATTTTTATCTGACTAATAAAAATTATTTTTATTTTTTTTTATTTAAATTTTTGAAGTGTCACAAAGTATATATGCGTCAGCCACGTGGTTTTGTTCATCCTTTATTTCCTAATCACTTGTGCAAATTGCGGAAGGCCATTTATGGCCTTAAGCAAGCCCCACGTGCATGGTTTCATCGTTTTAGTAGCTTCTTATTGTCTCATCATTTTACGTGCAGCAAGTCTGATAACTCTTTATTTATTTACCGCCAGAATACTAATGTCATTTATTTATTATTATATGTTGATGACATAATTATTACTGGTAATTCTTCCGCTGTCATTAACTCATTCATTCAACTTGTTGCTAAACATTTTGCTATGAAAGATCTTGGAGATCTGCATTATTTTTTGGGAGTCCAGGCTATGCGTTCCTCTAAAGGTTTGTTTCTTTCTCAACAAAAATATGTCTCTGATCTTCTTTCTCGTTTCCATCTCCACACGGTTAAGTATGTTCGCACTCCGCTTGCTACTCGTACTTCACTATCCCTTACTGATGGGGAACTTCTTACAGATGCCACTGAGTATCGAAGTATGGTCGGTGCATTACAATATTTAACTTTGACACGACCTGATATTACCTATGCTGTGCATTTAGTGTCTCAGTTTATGCATGCCCCTCGCACTAATATCGAGAGAGCATATAGATCATATTAACGTGTTCACTCAATCGAGAGAGCATATAAATCATATAAAGACATCATTGCAAGAATCTGAGAGGAAGAAGGTGAAAACAGACAATGAAGTCAGATGATCCCTGTTGCGATTTCAGAATGAGACCTTCCACCATTTTATTCATATCTCTTGATTGGATGATTCAAATCCAATTCGGCAAATTGTGGTGGATAGAGGACTTCATTATCTACAACTTTCATGAAGAAAGTTTTGTCAAATTCGAACTAGAGAAGCCGGAAAACTCACTGGCACCCACGCGCGCGTGGGGGGGGGGGGGGGGGGGGAAGCACGCGTGCGTCCAATGTTTTTTACGCGCAAATCTGTCGGACGCACGGACGCCACGCATGTGTGCGTGAGCGCCGTGTGTGCCCCCTGGAGTCCTAATTTCGCCCGAATTGTTCTGTTTTTACTATTTAAACAGTCTGTAAATCCCTGTTTTGAGGCGGGGAGCTTAGAGAGAGGGCTAGGGACGAAAGTTATTCTACTTTTCCATCTTGTTATTCAATTCCCTTGGATTATTTGTAAGTTCCATCTTTTTAATTAATGACAATTAATTCTATTCTTCCCAATTCTATTGATTCTTCAATAATGAATTGTGAGTAGTTTTAATTAGGGATTTGGGATTGATGAAGGGGTTGATCATGATGTATGACTAGTTTCTTGATGGATTAATTGCATGAATGCCGTTTAATTTGTGTTTGAACAATTTAATTGCTATCTTTTGTAACCTGGAACCGCAGCTAGATTTACAATTGCTTGTAGAATAAATTAAGAGAGATCTTATTTATTCTGAGACACATTCACACACACTTAATCTCTCGCTAAGAGATTAGTAGCGATTAAGGGGCCGTAAGCTCGCTCGTTTTTGCAATAATTTAGGATCCTGTCGCATGAGAGATCAATCTGGTCCCCTAAATTATTGATATTTACGCCGCGAGAGCGGTAAGAACTTAGTATTGATTAGCTAGGCTCAATTAAATTAATTTCATGTAATTAAGCCTGATCTGCCAAAAATCTGATTACCCCGGAATCAATCCATGTTCCCTACTGTCATTAATTAGAAAGAACCCATTAGTTTAATTTCTTTTATTTTAATCGTTCATTCGCATTAGTTAATTTTCCCAATCAATCAAATCTCGCACGACGCATTTATTTTATTTTTTTAATCGCTGAATTTATTTAATTCTTAATTCCCTTTTGTCCGTCCCTGTGGGGACGATACTCGTACTTACACCACTATTCTACAATCTATTTTAAGTGCGAGAAAAATAACATCACGTGACTGACGATAAAGCAACTTAATCCATGTTCACACTCTGATTAGTTTTAGTAAATAAAATTAATATATTCAGAAACTATATTAAAACCACTACAAAGGCTGATAAAAAAATATAAATTTGATAAAAATTTGATTTATAAAGTAAACGATTAGAAATGATTTAAATTGACCATGCAAATAGTGGACGAGAACTTTCTAATGGGATGGAGGTAGTAATTATATTCTAATAGATCTTCCCTTATTTATTGTGGTTTATTTGTAGTAGGATTCCTATTGTATTAGGTTTCCTAATATATTCTGAACACTTATTTATTATATATATGATGGTGAGGATTTCCATATTGGTAATCATGCCATTATTTTCCCAAGTAGCGTGATTTATGATGACATTTATCTCATCCTAGAAAATGTGGTCCTTTGTTTGTGATGAAATATTCATTGTCACAAGTCACTCTCAATTGAGTGAACACGTTAATATGATCTATATGCTCTCTCGATTAAATGATTAATAAGTAGATTTAAAAATATTGTAGAAAGGACTAGAAAGTTAAATATTGTAATGGCATAGGTTCCCGGACTAAGAAATATCAGCTAGTCTTTCTCCCAAGAAATATCAGCTAGTCTTTCTAGTAGAAATATCCCGGACTAAGAAATATTCATTGTCACAAGTCACTCTCAATTGAGTGAACACGTTAATATGATCTACATGCTCACTCAATTATCTATATGCATTTAGTCGTGAAGTACATCCCTACACAACTTCAAAGCATATAGATCATATTAACGTGTTCACTCAATCAATACTAAGTTCTTACCGCTCTCGCGGCGTAAATATCAATAATTTAGGGGACCAGGTTGATCTCTCATGCGACAGGATCCTAAATTATTGCAAAAACGAGCGAGCTTACGGCCCCTTAATCGCTACTAATCTCTTAGCGAGAGATTAAGTGTGTGTGAATGTGTCTCAGAATAAATAAGATCTCTCTTAATTTATTCTACAAGCAATTGTAAATCTAGCTGCGGTTCCAGGTTACAAAAGATAGCAATTAAATTGTTCAAACACAAATTAAACGGCATTCATGCAATTAATCCATCAAGAAACTAGTCATACATCATGATCAACCCCTTCATCAATCCCAAATCCCTAATTAAAACTACTCATAATTCATCATTGAAGAATCAATAGAATTGGGAAGAATAGAATTAATTGTCATTAATTAAAAAGATGGAACTTACAAATAATCCAAGGGAATTGAATAACAAGATGGAAAAGTAGAATAACTTTCGTCCCTAGCCCTCTCTCTAAGCTCCCCGCCTCAAAACAGGGATTTACAGACTGTTTAAATAGTAAAAACAGAACAATTCGGTCGAAATTAGGACTCCAGGGGGCACACACGGCGCTCACGCACACATGCGTGGCGTCCGTGCGTCCGACAGATTTGCGCGTAAAAAACATTGGACGCACGCGTGCTTCCCCCCCCCCCCCCCCCACGCGCGTGTGGGTGCCAGTGAGTTTTCCGGCTTCTCTAGTTCGAATTTGACAAAACTTTGTTCATGAAAGTTGTAGATAATGAAGTCCTCTATCCACCACAATTTGCCGAATTGGATTTGAATCATCCAATCAAGAGATATGAATAAAATGGTGGAAGGTCTCATTCTGAAATCGCAACAGGGATCATCTGACTTCATTGTCTGTTTTCACCTTCTTCCTCTCAGATTCTTGCAATGATGTCTTTATATGATTTATATCCCTTGAAGTTGGCTTTCATATGCAACTTGAATCGTGTCCTTTGGATGCTTCTATCAAGAGATATGTTTGAACGATTGACATAAGGACATTCTGAACGTCGTTTTCAAGCTCTATTTATCTTCTTTTGATCCCGTAGCCAATTCTAGAGCTCTTTTGTCATCAAATCTTCATTGGTGAACCTCCCGATGACCTCCAAAGCTATCAATTCACTCTCGAATGCTTCTCAAGTTGTCCCGATTTCCCTTCAAGCGCCGGTGCTGGACTCTAAATTCCTGATTTTGACTCCAAATAACACAAAACTTGAACCGACGTCTGGTACACATAACTTGAGCTAAAATTGAGATTTGTGACACCTAAAAGTTAAGGAAAACATAAAAAATCGATCCCAACATGCATTAAATGCGTGTTGTAATACGGAATTATCATCAATCATCATAAACCGTTCACGGAAACCTTCTAGCGGGACGGAGGGAGTACATTATTACTACTTGCTTTCTATATTTTCTTATTTAAGAAATATGCCATGGTTTTTGCAACAATAATCCATGCTTTCTACGTAGTACTATCGCAATAAAAGAAGTATAATTTTAATTTCTATCGTAATTACAATATGAATTTGTGTATTTTCTAATTTATTTTTTGGTGCATGTATTATAGCCGCGTACATTAATTAATCGCAATAAAAGAACTCTGATCTTTTGGCAATTGCAATTTGCAAATGCAAACCGTCCCGTCTCGTCGTTTTTGATAAGCTAGCATGTAGGCACTGTTGCAGGAAGTGATGGCATGCAGTCAGAGGACGTAACTTTTAAATTACACATAAAAAGTAATCAATTAGTGTGTACGTAGTTAGCTTTGTCGTGTCAAAGACCGCACAGTATTAAACCTTATTACGCCGTACTAATTGCATTCTACGTCGCTATTAGTAAGGCAGAGGGTAGTGGGCCTAGACACATGACAAGGGTACTAATTCCACCCATACTTCACCCGGGTGACGTATCCGCGTATCCGATACTGTTACTCACCAATACACGTTATGTATATTTGGATTCGAATCTGTAATTTAATAACAAAAATACCCTCGGTACACATTTTTTTGGATATTTACACACTTTTATACACTGTCTGTGTAGGCTTTTTTTTGTCTGTACAGACAAAACGTATTTTGACAGAATTTACACGTAAAAAGAAATCAATTAGTGTGTACATAGTTAGCTTTGTCGTGTCATACCCGCACGGATAGCTCAGTTGGTTCAGTGGTGGGAAATTTGGACCAAGTGACCAAGGTTCGAAATCCGCAGCGGCCGTGTGAAGGTCACAGAACCTGAAATAAGACTGGGTCTCTGGTGCGCACAAGAAAAAAGTCTACCATCATTGGGTCGACTGAAACACCGTGATTAACATCCTCCCAAAAATCCTATCGTGTTGAGGTATGAGGGGCTCATGAGATGGAAGATTTCACCTTTTTTTGGATCAAGCTTTGTCGTGTCAAAGATCACACCATATTAAAACTTATTACGCCGTACTAATTGCATTCTACGTCGCCATTAGTAAGGCAGAGGGAAGTGGGCCTAGACACATGCTAAGGGTCCCACGTTATAGATACTACATGAACCAGACAATAATTTGAGGGGGTGCTCTTATATTTTTTTTTTGAAAAACAATTTTTTATTAGGATAAAATAAAAATGAGTGAAAAATAATTATTAATACATATAGAGTGAGGTTCTAATAAAAAGAGTTATTCCCGTGAAAAATGAGAACGGACGCATTTTTTACTCGTTTTGGTACACTAGTAAATATTTATTTTACACTTTTTCACAATGAGAGAAAATATTGATTTATTTATCAAATTGTCACCGAGTTTTTGATAAAATATAGTGCATTGTTGACTGATTTTGACTCATCGGATCTCAAGTTAAATACACAAGATTTATTCTCGATCAATTTTAATGATAATAACTCTTTTTATTTGATCCGAAACTTATATATATGTATATGTAGTGTGTTTCAAATAAAAATGCTATTATACTAAACAAAAGGTAAATACATATATTAACTTAAAATAGTTTTAGAATTATTCTTGACATTAAATGACAACGTCCGTATATGTCATTATTAGAAGAAGAAATGATTAAAATTAATTTGAATTGAAGAAATGAGAATTTAAAATAAAAGATATAGAAATTCAAAAAGTGTGATTTAAACAACATTGCATCCTAGAGTGATTTAATTGAACATAAATAATTACCAAATGGGCTAAAGTCTAAAGAAGCAATAATGGAGAAAGCAAAAAAAATTGTTACTCTTGAGAATTGAACCTAGGCCATTTAGGTAGATAGAGCTCTCCCAACCTTCACCCTACCATTTGAACTATCACAACTCATACATTCAATTAGCGAATCCAATTTAATATATGAATACTTTCTGAATCGGGGCTGAGATATATACATACATACATATATATATATATATATATATATATATATATATATATATATATATATATATATATATATATATACAGAACCACCGCCGGAGAAGGGGGAGCGCCAGCACCGGCTCGCCCCCCCTAGTTCCGCCAGTGCCTGTGGTGCACCGATACTTCACCCGGATGACGTATCCGCGTATCCAATACCGTTATTCACCAATACGCGCAGGGCCGGTTCTGAGGAAATCAAGATCCTATGCAACAAAAATAATTGGGTCTTCTTTTCAAAGTTTCAACACAAGTTAAAAAAAACCGAACCGAAACCGCACCGACTCAAATGGGGCCCGAAAGTCGGGACTCAAACATAAATTGGTTTAATGAAGATTTTTTGAGTTATAAAATCAGTTCAAACCGAGCCGAACCGATTTTTAATTATTGATTTTGTAGAACAAATAGGTAATATAAAGCTTGTACGTCATTATTTCAAAAATTAGTTGATTCGGTCCAGTGGGTTGATGTTTAGAGATCACCGTGCATGATTTTATTTTTACCTGGGTTCAAATCCCGCATGCCTCGCTTCTTATCTTTTTAGTTTCTAAAGCTTAAGATTCCCACACAGGTGAAAAGAGAGGATTTAGTACTCCTTCGTTCCTATATATACGCTCCACCTCTAAGTAATACTACTCCCTCCGTCCCAAATTGTTTTGCAAAGTCACATTTTTTTGTCAACCAATAAAAAAAGTCAATGCTCCCTACCGATATATAATTAATTCCATTTTTAATAATTAAAATTTATATATTCAGAAACTATATTAATATCTCTTCAAAGTTGTAAATTCCAAATTAGAATATTATTAAAAATTAACATCCTAATTAAGCAAATAAAATGAAATTGTTTGACCAAGAAAACAAAAATTTTCAAATCAATTTGGGACGAGGGTAGTAGTATATTACTACAAAAAAAATTAGGCCCTTCCAAATTTTTGGGCCCTGTGCGGTTGGACACCCTACACACCCTCAGGGCCGACCCTGGATACGTGTCATGTACGTATTGGATCCATATCTGTAATTTAATAACAAAAATATTCTTGCTACACATTTTTTTGGGTACGTACACACTTTTATATACTGTTTGTGTAGGCTGTTTTTGTTTGTATAGACAAAACGTATTTTGACGGAAACACGTTTTGTCTGTACAGACAAAAAATGCCTACACAGACAGTGTGTAAAAGTATGTACCCCAAAAAGTGTGTACCCCAAGTCCAACTCATTTAATAAAAGTATGGCTAAAAGGTTAAATAGGTACATGAACTAACTTAAAGTGTTCAATTAGCCCCTTATATAGGAGGTTCTGTCCGGTCGTCGCCAATTAAGGAAGTTCTTGATGGATTGTTTTGATGAAATTTTTTTATAATCTTCTTCATTAAGTCTAGTTTACTCATACCAAATTTCAGCTAAAAATTCAACTGGGAAGACAGTCAAATGATTTTTTGAAGATAACTACGCAGTTAAATAGCGCAGTACATTTCGGAAAATCATTTGACTGCCTTCCCGGTTTAATTTTTAGCTGAAATTTGATATGGGTAAACTAGACTTAATGAAGAAGATGCTCACAAATTTTCATAAATATTGTTTACCGGGAACCGCCCCAATTGGCGACGGTCGGGCAGAACCTCTTATATAAGGGGCTAATTGAAGACTTTAAGTTAGTTAATGTACCTATTTGACCCTTTAGCCTAAAAGTATTAGACTTATTTTTAAAAATATCCATACTTTTGATATCCGATCCGTGAACCGATACGCGTATATAACCCTATAATCTTGATTTCATACATGACATGACAAATATTTAGTAGTCACCCAAGCGACCACAAGATGTGGAACATTAGTAAATACTACCCCCATTCCAAAAAGATTGATACATTTTGACTTTTCTTGGTCAATGGTGGTAAAGTTTAGACAATGATTTTAGGTATTATATTTGTTTGTAATTTATAAATTATACATTTATGTACGATTTTTTAATAAAGAATATGTTCATATGATTTTCATATTTTAAATAATTTTGTATTAAAAGATATCATAGGTAAAACTTAACCATCATTGACGAAGAAAAGTCAAAAAGTATCCATCTTTTTAGGACGGAGGGAGTAGTAAATGTGATTTCGGGAGTATAGAAAACATTGGAATGCCCTTTAAAAAACATTGGAATGCTATAATTTGCCAATTTGTCGCTTGATGAACATTAATTCAAATCAATCTTGTTAAAAGACTTAGATCTAAGTGCAAATAGAGAACCGAAAATATTATTTGAATTTAAATCGAAATATTAGTACCATGGTTCTAAAAATCGCTCTAGGCGCCCGACTAGTCCCCGCCTAGGCGCTAGGCGGTAGTCGGGCGCCCCGATTTTAGTCTAGGCGCTCCGACTAATTGATTTGGCGCCTAGGTGAATTAGTCAGCCGCTTAAAGCGCCTAACTACCCGCCTAGAGCGCTTAATCGGCTGCGCTGCCTAGACATCTAAATTCATCGAACATTTTATTTTGTTTTTTATTTTAGTATTCTAAGAGATATATGTATCTTTAACTGTAACAACGCATAGGAAGAAAACTACTAGTTGTAGATTAATATAAATGATATACATGTTCTTATATACTCCCTCCGCCCCGTTGGAATTTCCCGGTTTGACCTACACACATATTAAGGAAATAAACTTACCAGTGGGTAAATTTTACTGTTTTGACACTGTTTCGACACTGTTTGGCACTGCTTCGACACTGTTTAACACTGTTTTGCACTGTTTGACCATGTTTTGATGTAGGATAACTTTCCATTTAGGGAAATGGGAATTTTCCAACGTGACATCCAAAAAAGAAAAGCGGGAACATTCCAACGGGATGGAGGGTGTATATTCTTAAGTGTTATTATTATTTATTAATAATTATTACGTAGTATTACTTGAAGTTAAGAAGTATGTACGTATAATATGTTATTAAGTGTGAAAACATTTATCATTCATGCATGTTAGGGGGTGTTTGGATTTGATTCTTAAAACTGCTTCTGCTCCTTCAGGGAGCAGAAGCAGAAGTTGGAGTGTTTGGGTAAAAGTGCAGAAGTGATTCTGGTGCTCTAATTTACTCTTAGAATCAGTTTTTTCAGAAGCTAGGGGTGACCAACTTCTGAAAACTGATTCTGATTCTGCTTCTCCTTTAAAATAGAAGCAGAATCAGAATTAGTTCCAAACACCCCCTTAGTGTATGTATGTATGTGTTTTATATTTTATGTACACATAAACACAACATTATTACTCATATTTATGTAAAATATTAATAAAACTACAAATTTTATGTTTCCTATTAATCCCCGTACCCGTATCCCCTTTATTTGTCTTCTTGCACTGTAATTTTTATTTTGATGAATAAAATCGTTTCTTTTTCAAAAAAAAAAAATATACCCCCATACCCGTATCTTATACTTTTTGAAGTTGTCGTATCGCCGTACCCGTAGTCGCGTATTGGCGTATCCGTATCCGTGCAACATAGGATACTACGGAGTAATTTATTTTTTATATATTGTGTATATAATTAAGGAAAAACTGCCGATTTGATCCTCGTATTATCACAAGAACATCAATTATATTCTCGTACTTTTAAGAAAATCAATTGAGTCACTGAACTTTGAAAAAAGTTCAATTAAGTCAATTAGCATGTTACCTAGCTATCATGTCAGCAGGGGCACCCGCTCTCATGGTGCACACACGGAAGCTCATGTGTGTGACACGTCATCGAAAATGACTGGTGGGGCTTTCATGTGTGCGTCACATTAGCAAATGGAGTCATTGTTGACTGGGTTGCCTCATGTGCACCGCGTCAGCAGGTAGGTGACTTGCTAAAGTGGCGGGTAATTAACTTGCTAATTGGTTCAATTATTGAACATGTTTTCAAAGTTCAAAGATTTAATTGATTTTTTTAAATATGAGGCCTTAATTGACGTTTTTGTGATAGTACAAAAACGAAATTGATAGTTTTCCCTAAAACCAATAATAAATTGTCATATTAAATTATTTGTGAAATCTAGAGTGAGTTTGATGACTCTTTTTTCAGTTGATTAAGCTTATAATTCAACTTTTCATCAAATTCTTAATTTTTTATTTCGCGTGTTGAATTGTGTAATACTCAGAATAAGTAAGTTTGAAATTACATTGCCGGTTAAGTTGACTAAAGTTACTATATGAAAAATCATTTTTTGCTACTTTTTCATATACCTTTTCTTTATTTTATTAATAAAACACATTTTAATTTCTTTCATAATTAACAAAACCAGACAATTCAATCACTTCAACTAGAACTTCATCAATGTTAGCAAAATCAGTCGATTCGACCAATTTTAGTATGCACGACAGATAATGACAATTTAATATTGGCATATTTTACAAATTTATTCCTAACAGTGCTACATTTATTAGGGATTTTTTCAAAAATATTACTCAATACTAAAACAAAATTTATTTACAAAAATATGCCCAATAGTTACTACAATTTATTGTCATGGTAACTTAAGTTTAAAACTTGAAAATAAGTTATTGTGTTTTCATTACTACTCTAGTCACTAAAACATTTTTGTAAACAATTTTCATTTTAGTCATAATTCATAAATACGTAACTAATTCTATTTTCGTCCCTCTAGCGAGTATTCTAAATTTAAAGGCGTTAACATGAGAGGCAGGATCTATATTAGACATCAGACAGTGGAAGAACGCCTCACCTAATAAAAAGGAAAATTCTCTTTGTACACGCAGGGCCGGCCATGGGTGGAGGTAGCCTAGACATTTGTCTAGGGCCTCCAAATTTTGTAAGACCTCCATTTTAAATAATAATAATAATATTATATGTACTTAAATCCTTAATTAAATTAATTGAAATACTAAAAATTAGTTTATAACTAAAGCTACGTTGATGCAAAATAAAAAGAAATCAAGATTAAGCATGTTCGGTGATATAGTTGAAAATAATGACAAATTAAATATATGATCTAAATAAGAGCGAACAAAATATGGTTTTTTATACTTCAGCAACTATAACTTTAGTGATCATGATTGTGTCAACTATAATGCATATTCATAGATAATAATATAATTCAATATTTTGAGAAATAGTTTTATGTATATAATACAATGAGTTATTGATGACAAATGTGACATTATAAATGTATTATTTTTAAAATTTATTATTAAATTTCCATTTTTAATTGTTTTCTAAATTAGAAAATAAAAACATTTAGTTGAGATGTCTAAAAAGGGAAGGTGACAAGCTTTGAATGGAATGAAGGGTAATATTTTTCAATAAGTTATATTTCAGTAATATTTAAGTAAAACAATCTTATATTAATTGGACTGACCATTATCTCGATTAAAAAAGTATTACGTAGTATTAGTGAGTCTTGATTGTAGTAGTTTTCTTACCAAATTTCCTATTAGAATCTCCATGTGTTTTTCACTCTATTATTGCTTACATTCAAAGAATGATATTTTTTGCATTAGTAACATATGACATATTTTGGACTGTACTTTACTTCTGTTATATTCGGGGCGTAATTAGAATGTCATTTTTAATTTTTAGGCTCCAATCCTCTCCAAATTTGTAAAATAATTATATATATGTGTGTGTGTGTGTGTGTTAAAAGAATGTGTAAAAGATCATCACGGAAAAACTTACCAATTCAAGCCTTGTTAATATTTCTTTTTGGCTATGTCATTCCCGTTTATTTCATATTATAGTTTTTTTTTGTTTTTTTACTAAATTCTTTGGCTACTCCGCTAAAATTGTTTCATCTTTAATTGTCAGACTATGCATTAAGAATGTCACATATCAAATTTGACAAAATTTGTGTGATTCTAAATCATGCTTATTTTATCACTTCAATATCAACCACATAAACTAATTTTTTTAATAATTGCACAACTTTATCATAACTTAGCGTTACTGAGGCGTGAGTACGTTGCATCTCATAAGTAAATACGAAGTATGATTTGGTTGTCTAGGGCTTCAAAAATCAAAATTGCTCTAGACGGCCCTATACACGCCAGTTTTTACACGCCGGGTTACATGCCGGTCAAATTGTCTGTGTACAGACAATTTGATTGGCAACACAGACAATTTGACAGGCGTTTTATGAAGAAAACCAATTTTCACACACAAAAAAATAAAAAAAATTGTCTGTATCACAAACATTTTAAAGTTCTCGTTTAAAATTCTCATTTAAAATTGTCTGTATCACATACATTTTATGAAAAAATCTCGTCTAAAATGTCTGTGATACAGACAATTCATTATTTTTGTCTGTGTGAAAATCAATTTTCTTCATAAAACGTCGGTCAAATTGTCTCTATAGCCGGTCAAATTGTCTGTACACAGACAATTTGACCGACGTGTACACGAACCGGGACTCTAATAAAAATGCATGGAAAAGACGGTCAATTGAAAACTTGACCATGAGAATTTATTAGGAAAATTCTCTTTGTACATGCCAGTTTTTACACGTCGGGTTACAAGTCGATCAAATTGTTTGTGTACAGACAATTTGACCGACAACACAGACAATTTGACGGACATTTTTGAAGAAAATCGATTTTTACAAAGACAAAAAAATGTCTTTATCACAGCGTGTACTATGTACACGAAGCAGGACTCTATTAGTTATGGAGTACTATGTACTACAAGGACCGATACTTAGACATAGGTATAGCTGAGAATCTTTATTTTGAAATTCCAAAATAGATATAGAATTGCTCTAAAGAGGAGTAAAATTGTTTTGAAATTCCAAAATAGGACGTTCATGTTTTTATTCCCTAAGTAGAAGTAATTATGCCATGTTTGGAAAATAATGTCATGTTTAAAGCCTGGTAATTAATGTCAAACTTGGCAGAAATTTACTCATATTCAGGAAATAAAAAACATGATAATCATATTTTGAAATTTCAATTTTTTTTTACTCCTATTTACGGAATTCTCTCATTCCATCACAAGTGACGGGGTGTCATCTACAAAAATTTTAGTTACAAAATACGGATGGAAAGAACAATATCAACCTTAAGCCTTGTACTCTTATAGCATTTATTCATTTAATAATGTGTGAAAGCTTAATCATGAGTTCTAACTTCTTAAGTTAATTATTAAAAATTAATTACTCCCTCCGTCCACCAATTAAGTTACCACTTTCTTTTTTGGGTAATCCCTCAATTAAGTTCACACTTTCTTACTTTCCTTATTTGGCAAATTATTTACATCAAAACAGTGTCAAACAATGCAAAACAATGCAAAACAGTGTCAAACATGATAGTCCTATTTTGAAATTTCAAATTTTTTTTACTAGAGAATTCTCTCATCTTTATTCCATTCACAAGTGACGGCCTGACGGGGGTGTCATCTACAACAATTTTAGTTACAAAATATGGATGGAAAGAACAATATCAACCTTAAGCCTTGTACTCTTATAGCATTTATTCATTTAATAATCTGTGAAAGCTTAATCATCATGAGTTCTAACTTCTGAAGTTAATTATTAAAAATTAATCACTCCCTCCGCCCCCCAATTAAGTTACCACTTTCCTTGTTGGCCAGTCCCTAAATTAAGTTCACACATCCTTACTTTCCTTATTTGGAAAATTATTTACATCAAAACAGTGTCAAAACAATGCAAAACCGTGCCAAACAGTTTCAAACAGTGTTTAAACAGTGCAAAACAGTGCACTCCACAGTAAAGTCAAATTTATTTTCTTAATACGTGTGAAGTCAAATCGGGAACTTAATTGGGGGAGGGAGGGAGTAAAACTTAAGAGAGTTAAAACTTAAGAGAGTTAAAATGATAAGTGATAATAAAATTAATACCAGCACTCACATAGGCTATTTGCCCTAAACAGGGACTAGTATTACTCCTAAATGGAACCATAATGTTACAACCATTTTACTTCCAAAATAGGTTGGAGTAATATATGTCTCATCTTCCTATTACCCTTTTCTTATAATCTCTATTATATTTATTTTATTAATAAGAAAATTATAGTTTGGTTTATAATAAAAATATAAAAATGAAAAAAATTAAAAAAAATGTAATAAAAGTATGGGAAAAAGTAAAAATCTACAAAATAATTAACAACTTTATAAAATCATAATAAATAAAGTAAAATGCATAAAACTATTAAAAATTTGTAGGCTTCAGCCACCGCATCCTCCACTTCCTAGCACCACCAGCTCTGATCACCGGGAAAAAATGTTATCTCGTGTAAAAACGCAACATCCTTATGAAAATGTCCAACTTTGTTTTCAGGATGTCATCATGATGACATATTTTTGTAACTTGGTTTTATTCTGACTATCGAAGATGGCAGTGCTGGAAGGTGGCTAAGGTGATGGTTGAGGCCTGTATATTTTTTATTATTATTATTTAAAAAAAATGCTATTAAAAATGGTAAGAGAAAGGGTAGAATAGGAAGAGTTAATCTTATTTTCGAAATTTAAATTTTATGCTCATATTATTGTTTCAAGTTTGCTTTTATATTACTCGTATTTAAATCTTATAGGGAGTATATACAAACTTAATCATAATCACGGTAAGAGTAATATTGAAAAGGAAAGTCTCTGCTTCTTTGGGGGCAAGAGAATACTCCGTATGGAGTAGTTCAGTAGTTCATTAGGACTTCTTCCACACATAAAATGTTTTCTTTGATTGAAATTTGTTGGTCTCATATGGTCTGGTTAACGTCTTATGTGAGTTTTCTCGTACTTAAAAAGATTGTAGAATAGTGATGAAAGTACGAGTATCGTCTCCACAGGGACGGACAAAAGGGAATTAAAGATTAATTAAATTCAGCAATTAAAAATAAATAAAATAAATGCATCGTGCGAGATTGGTTGGTTGAATTAAAATTAAGCTAATGCGAATGAACGAATAAAATAAAAGATTGGGTTCTCTCTAATTAACGACGAAGGGAATAAGGATTGATTCCGGGGTAATCAGATTTCTGGCAGATGAGGCCTAATTACATGAATTTAAATTAATTGAGCCTAGCTAATCAATACTAAGTTCTTACTGCTCTCGCGACGTAGAGTACAATAATTTAGGGGATCAGGCTGATCTCTCATGCGACAGGTTCCTAAATTATTGCTAAGACGAACGAGCTTACGGCCCCTTAATCGCTATTAATCTCTTAGCGAACGATTAAGTGTGTGTGAATGTGTCCTAGAATAAACTAGATCTCTCTTAATTTATTCTATGTGCAATTGTAATTCTAGGCGCGGTTCCAGAATACAAAAGATATCAATTAAATTATTCAAACACAAATTAAACGGCATTCATGCAATCAAACCATCAAGAACCTATCCATCCATCATGATTAATCCCTTCATCAATCCCAAATCCCTAATTAAAACTACTCCCGACTCATAATTGAAAAATCAATAGAATTGGTAAGAATAGAAATAATTGTCATTAATTAAAAAGTAGGAACATACAAAGAATGTTAAAGAATTGAAAAAACTTGACTAAAAAGCTATCTAAATTTCGTCCTTAATCAGCTCTCTAAAGTTCCATCCCCCCTTAATATGGTTAGGGAGGTGATATTTATAGGAAACAAAGAATTTGGGTTTAATTAGGGCAAATCGGGACCAGGCACGATGCCTGGCACGATCGTGCCTGGGACCGTGCCTGCGGAACATACGCGCGTTTCGGATGGAGGCACAATCGTGCCAGGCCCAAACACGATCGTGTCTGGCTGGCAGTAGCTCCTCGTGACATTTTTCTTCAGGCACGATCGTGCCTAGGCCCAGACACGGTCGTGCCTGGCCTATCCTTGACCGTTTCATGATGTTTCTTGCTCCAAATGCCCCCCGGATGCAAATAAGGTCGATATAAATGCTCTTTCTTCATCAGAATTTCGTCGCGAATCTCCCGGTGACCTCCAAATCTCTCAAATCTTCCTCGAATGCTTCCAAACTCTTTCCGATTGCCTCTTTAAACGCCGATGCCGGTCTCTAAATTCTTCAATTTTACTCCAAATGCAACGAAACTCGACCCAACGCCTGATAATCACATCTTGAGCTAAAATTGAGACTTGCAACACCTTAAGCGTGCTGTAATACGAACTTATCAATGTCTGTAATACGAACTTATCAACGTCAGTCTCTGTGTATTATATAACTATCGAAGTCTGATGTGGTCTGATCAGCTCTGGACCGGTCTGGTCTGATCTGGTCTAAGACTGAAAACAATCCAAGTAAAAACATTCATAGAGCATGTTTGATAGCCTCTATATATCTTTATCTTATCATTCTTATCAATTAATTTTTCTATTGAATACATTTAATTTCACACTTTGACTGAATCAGTTTAATTTGATGAAGTTCTGGTTGCAAAGATTCAATTGATTTAATCAACTGAGTTATGAAAAAAAATTAAAATATATTTTATTAATAAGATTCATAACTCCGAAGTTACTTTATTTTGCTTATTACACAAATGAACATGCAAAATCAAAAGTTGTATGTATTTTATGTAAAAGTTCACCGATAAATTTGTTATTTTCCTTTTAAATTAATGAATTTGTGATTCTCTCTATTTATCTTTTTTTTTGTCCACATAAATCTCAATCATAAATTTTTTACTTTTTTTATTCTACACTCAAATCAAATGAAAGTTGCAATGTCTATATTACTAGCACCAAGTCACTAACCATGAATCAAGTCAATCAGCAAGTCTTAGACTAGCTTGTTTGTGAAATCGTTTGTGAAATGTTGGATTAATAACAAACCTTGAAAAAATTTGTTTAGTGCAGTTTATCTTGATTCAATTTTCAGGCGGTATTTGGGAGAAATATGATGAAACTAAAATCAAATTGCCTATTTTTCAATCAGATTTGCATTATTTTAATTTGTGGTTTTCGTACGAAATATCCTTCTCCTGAAATACTCCTTCCGTCCCGGAATTATCTTTATTCTTTCCTTTTCGGTCCGTCCCAAATTTATCTCTTTTTTCCTTTTTTGGCAAAGAATTTGTGGTTCACAACCATTCTTACAAATTTCTCTTTCCTCTGCACAACTCTCCACCACACATTTTCCACTATCTTAAAACTCGTGTCCAGTCAAATAAGGAGATAATTCCGGAAAGGAGGTAGTATCAAATCGAATGTTAATTTGAAACAATATTACATGTAGAAGTTTAACTCAGATGCCCGGGATATCATCTACGGAAAAGAGTATGTGAATCAAATTACAAATTTAAGATCCCTTTCAATACACCTTATTTTTTGATTTATTAGCCATAACAATCAACTTTTGCATTCACATGTACTACCTCCATCCCGCTACGAGTGTCTCATTTTACCTTATCGATCCGTTCCATTAATATTGTCACATACCAAATTTGATAAAGTTTGTGTGGCTCTAAATAATTCTTACTTTATCAATTAAAGTGCTTTTTATTAATTGGCGTGTCACTCCCTCTTGTCCCATTGTTAGCAGGACGGAGGGAGTTAAATTTCATGGGTTGAATTAGTTTTGTTTTTGCAATTCTTTCTAACTATTATGGTATTTGTTATACTCCCTTCGTCTCATTGGACTTTGCCAACTTTCTCTTTTTGGCTGTCCCAAAATCTTTGGCACTTTCATATTAAAGCAACTAATTTGTGGTTCTGCACGTTTCTCTCATCTGCACAAATCTCAACCACACAATTTTTACTATTCTTATTTCCCACCTACTTTGCACTTGGCAAAGTCCACCGGGACGGAGGTAGTATGTTAAATCAATATCATTGAACTGAAATGATTTGAACATGTGACGTCCAGCTAAGAAGTATCACAGTGATGTGACGAGATCACAACGTACTTGACCATTCTTTCTAACTAATTGATGCAGAATTAGTTGATTGTGACTATTTTATTTATTTTTTATATAATTATTCTATATTTTATTATATATGATTAGAGTTAATTTTTCTATTAAGTAGGGAGTATTTTTTCATAAGTCAGTAAACACAACCATAAACAAATTCACTAAATGCGCATGTTGAAATTAATTTTTGTTCGATATTCTGCATCAAAGGCTTTTAATAAGAAAAAATCTATTCGTACACACTATTGATACACGCTGATGTCGGTGAAGACATTTTTAGTCTGTTCCGGACAAAACATATTTGACAAATACGTTTTGTCTGGAAGAGACAAAACAAAAACGTCTCACCCACATGAGCATGTAAGAATGTGTACAAAAAATGTGTACCCAAGTCTTATTCTTTTAATAAACACGTTTAAGTCCAACAATACGGAATTATTGCCTTATAGGCAAACAGCGATTCTCATCGACCAGTAATTTTGACTGAAAATTTACAGGAAGATTTCAAAGCCAAGCAAACATGACTTAACGAAAATACGATGATAAAAACATTACGATTACATAGTATATAACCTTAATACTTCGTATACGTATATAATAGCTCGACAAGATAATTAGATTAGTTGTACTTAGAAACAAACTTGTTGATTAAAGCTAACGCATTGCTAGTGACCTGGGCAAGATTGGTGACCTGGGCCTTAATGGAGGCCTTAATAGATCCATTCAGGGCCCGGCCCGCGAAACCATCGATGCAAGTGTTCTGATCCGTGAGGGCGGCGCTGACCCAGGTCTGAGCATTGCCGACGTGGAACATGAAGTTCGGTGACTGGACCCGGCCCATGTTCTTGAGCTCCTTGACCGATTTGCTGATCCGGTCCATGCTGTCGCTGATCTGGTCCAAGCAGTCCTTGAGAGGCCCATATGCGCTGCTCTTGCCGCTGCTCTTGCAGAGGTTGTTGACGAAGGCCTTGGTGGAATTGGCCCGGTTGAGGCAGACGGACAGTGCGGTCTGGGCCAGCTGCTGTGGGCTTGTCTTGATGGTCGGCCCGTACTGCGCCAGCGACGCCACGCAGACGTCGGGGTAGGTGGTGGCTCTGCAGGAGGTCTGGATGAAGTTGCTGGCAGCCGCAGTCGCCGCCGTGCCGGAAATGCATAATAGAAACACAGCAACCGCCGCTGCCGGGAGTAATAAAAGTCGGGCTGTATTCATTTTAATTGTAGATATTATAATAATTGACAGCGAATGTGAAGCTAGAGTATGATGGGCAAAGAAAGCTAATTCAAGTAGTTATTATTGGGATTAGCAAAGGTTAATGAAATAAAGGGTGAGGAGGTGTGGTATTTATACAAAGTAAGAATGAGTTAATTATTGTGAAGGTGTTTGGGACCCACTCAATCAATGTGACAATGTGCGCCTAGTGTGATTGGGGCTTACTTTTTTGGAAATTGGGGACCTTATTTATTTTTCTCGTAGTTTGATTTCACACCACCTTTAGGTTGATCTCAAACCTAATAAAAAAAAATGACACCCACTCTTGAGAGTGGGCCCTCCGATCGAACGGAATAGTAACACTTTTGGTATTGCACCACTTCAAAACGGAATAGTATCGATGGAGAAACAAAATTGCTCTTTGTACACACAATTTGTACACTAAATGTACACATTATTTAAACCCAAAAAAATTTACCCCTCCTCTTTTCCCCTCACTCCCCCACCCGACCCACGATTCTCACTCGCTCCCCCGCTCCTCGAAAATCAAAAGTCCCCCACCCAGCCCACGCGTCTCTCTTCTTCCTTACAACGGCGAAAATCAACGAGCCGCCTCCTCGCTGCGGACTTCCTCCTTCTCGAAAATCAACGAGCAACTTCCTCCTTCTCGAAAATCAAACCTGCGGCGACATCCCCTTCCTTCTCTCCCACATCCCCATGAAACCGGCACCCCCACTTACACTGCGGACTGAGGTTGGACCACGACGCACAACAATGGTGCGAACCCCACTGGCAGAGATGGCCGAGAGGTATGTATCATTTCCCAACCTTTGTTTGTTTTTAGGTTTATTATTTAATTTGTTGGGTTTTTTGCAATCTTCGAACATTTGTCTGTGGACTGGTTTAAAATTTTGTCTATGATATAGTGTAAATCCTTTGTTGATGTGCGCAAGTTGTCTGTGTGGTGGTGTTAACTTCATTTTTTTGTTATTTATTGCTTGTGAATGAAATTATGTCTATGACATAGTGTAATTCCTTTGATGATGTTTATAAATTGTCTGTGTGGTGGTGTAAAGTTCCTGTGGAGTGTTATTTATTGTCTGTGAATATACTTTAGGTCTATGAACGTCACCTTTTGTCTCTCTGCCTTAATAATTTATTGTTCTTCCAACTGCCAGAGCCCTGAATTTACGCATTCCCAGTCATGACTACTTCCCTGCCCAGTAAAACTCACATAAACAAATAAATTAACACATAAACAACTTCCACCTCTAACAACATGCCTGTGAGAGTAAACGTATTTCAACGTTCAAGAAGATTACGTCACTATACCAAGGTCAGAAACGACGTCCATGGCCGCCGGCGACGTCAGCCCTTCATCTACCCCGGCTAGGTTCGTGTGATCGTCATCTTCTCCGGCTCCAAGAGTGCGTCCAACAACATCTCCAACTCCGGTGTTATCTCCAGACCCCTCTCCGCCTCCATCCGTCATCCCGTCACCTTCTCCAGCTCCGGCCGTCTGTCCTTGAATTTCTCCAGCTCCGGAAGACATCCCAACTTCACTGCCTCCGGGATTCTCATCCCATGAAGCCCAAAAATCGTCGAAGTTAGTCACCAACGTGTCGTCGTACGGATAATCCATCGAAGAGGAAGCTTTGTGAAGGTTGATGAAGGTGGAAGCTTGTTTGTTGATTTCGTTGAAGGGAAGAAGAGAAAGGAGTGGCTGAGTGGGGAGAGAGTGAGAAGCGTGGGTCGGGTGGGGAGTGAGGGGAAAAGAGAGGGGTAATTTTTTTTGGGTTTAAATAGTGTGTACATTGAGTGTACATTGAGTGTACAATTGTGTGTACAAAGAGCAATTTTGATGGAGAAATGCATATCCGGCTCAAGAGAACAAGACATAAATCAATGAGTTGTGTACTAATTAAAAATAAATTATGTTTAATTTTTTTTCTAAATGAAATGCTATTGAGTCAAATCATTCTTTGGAGGGACAAAGTAAAGATCATTAGATTTTGTTTCGGTAGATTTCCCAATATTAGAGTAGATAGGTTTTGGAATTCCAAAATAAGTCTAGCATGTTTTGGTTTTAAAATATCATTTGATGATTTCAATGCCAAGTGATACTAATATCGAGTAATACAAATTGTGCACAAGAAGATAAAAATCAACAACTTATGTACTAATTAAAAATAAAAAAATGTTTAATTTAGGTTTTCTACATGCAATACTATTGAGTCAATTTACTGTTTTGGAGGGGCAAGGAAAAAATCATTAGCTTTTTGTTCTGATAAGATTATGGGTGATAATTTATCCGAAATCCACTACTAGTAATATTTTAGAGAAAAGTTAAAATTCATTACAACACAAAAAATAGTACGGACTTACTTATTTTATGATCACAGAAAGATCAACCCTTTACACATCATTATAATGTGTCCTTACCCCATATGCAGGGGCGGATTTGGGATTGGGCCAGGCCCACCCTTAAAAAATACCACTCCGTACTACGTAGTATACTCGCTCACCCTTAAAAAAATAGTATTCCGTACTTCGTAGTATACTCTCTCCGTTCTCCAATACTTGTCCCACTTTTTATTTTCGACCCTTCTTGAACAATCGTTCCCTTTTTATTTTTAGTAATTTTTGTTGTTCAAATAATTTTTTACCCTCACTTATTTTACCATCATTTACTCTCCTTTAATCTAAACACATTTAATTCTCCGTCCACTACGTTAACTGATCTCCTCGTTAATGCCCCTCCTCTACTCATTTACTTCTCCACTGATTAACCTCTTCCGCTACCCACTTACTTCTCCATCGCTAAACCTCTCTCATTCTATCTCGGTTCGTCTTCCTCATCATCAACTTCTTCTCATACCTTCTTCCATTAATCTCTTTACTTTCTCTCCAGATGGAATGTCACACACGCGATTTTGCCCAATACTATCTGGATGTGCGTGATATGCCGGACCAACATACAAATCCTTACTCTGATGTACCGGATACGCCAGACCAACTTACTGATCCATACTTGCATGTGCTTGATACGCCTACCCCTTACTTCGATGTGCTTGATACAGCGACAAAGGAAGAAAGGTGCCTCCAAGCCGTCCGTCGAGGTGCAAAGGGGTGTTGAAAATAATACTTCCCCAAGTGAAGGTCGGATCTGCGTCTGAAAAGGCGTTGGTGAAGACTAAAGGAGATGTGGAGGGTGTTTAAAGGGAGAGAATGAACCTGCAGTGTCCGCTAAGTCAACTTTTTCATCAAACACGTAGCTTTTGATTTCACGCGCTAAATTGTATAATAATAAGAAAAGATAAGGTTAAAGTTACTTTTCTGATTGTATTGGCTAGAGTTATTGTAGAGGATCATTAGTTATTTTTCATATTATTTTTTCTTTATTTTATAGTAAAATATATTTTAAATTTAGTTTTTTCATAAATCAGCAGAATCAGCCAATACAGTCACTTCAATCAAAACCTCATAAATTTCAACAGAATGAACTAATACATCTGATTTGAGTATTACCAAACGGGCTCTTGGTGTTGGTTCTAAAACTATTTGGTATTGCAAGTATCACTACCAAGTGATACTAATACTCCGTAATACATACTGTGTGCCTGTGTGGTTGTGCTCCAGGGAACAAGAGTTAATCCAGATTTGTTACAAAGAGCCAAATTGAGAATCGATTAACATGCACTAATCACGCATTATTATAATTAGACTTTTCAAAATTTCCAAGGATAAAACTATAAGTCGATTATGAAAAGAGAAAAGGGTCAAATAAAGCCTTCTACTATTATGAAATAGTCACATAAGGTCATGTACTCAATAAAGTGTCATATAAGTACATCTACTTCTAAAAAGCAATCAAATGAGTCCTAATGACCTATTTAACACCTCTTAATCCCGGTTTCAACGTACTTCTGACCATCTTTTTAGAATACATTATACGGCATATGTTGAATATTTAACTAAGATTGGTTGAAATACAAGTCAAAAAAATCGACATGTAAGCTAAAATCGGGATTAGGAGGTGTTAAATAAGCCGTTAGGACTCATTTGATTGCTTTATACAAGTAGAAGTACTTATATGACACTTTATTGAGTACATGGTCTTATGTGACTATTTCGTAATAATAGAAGGCCTTATTTGACCATTTTCTCTTATGAAAAACAATACGGAAAATTCTCCAAAAGATTATGAAAATCGAAAACGTATTCAATGTACTAGAAGCCTAAAGAACAATCATTTATGTTTGGAGAAATTGTCAATTTGATCTTCACGAAAAAGTCAACTACGTCCTCTTAATTTTTAAAAAATATGTCAAATCCTCAAACTTTGTAAAAATGTTCAATTGAGTCCATTTGCAGATTACTTGTCATGTCAGCAGACCACCCATTGACCTGGCACCCACGTGACAGTTCAATCAGAGCAACTTTGCTGACGTGGCACACACGTGGAAGTCCAATCATCCATTTGATGATGACATGTCGCACACGTTGACCGCCATTGTGCGCCACGTCAGCGAGTGACATGCTGACATGACAAGTAACTTGCAAATAGACTCACTTGAACGTGTTTACAATGTTCGGGAATTTAATTGATTTTTTAAAAAATAGAGAGACCTAATTAACTTTTTGTAATAGTACGAAGACCAAATTAATAGTTTTCCCTTTATGTTATCTGCTCTGCAACTATTTATCAAAAACGTACTCCGTATATATGAACATTTCGTTAAACACGCGTGAAATCAAAAATTATGTGTTTGACGACAAATAGACTCATCAAATGAGCTCTTAATCTTTTCTTTGTGATGGTGATCACTTTGTGGCCTATTTAATGATACAACATGTTGAAAGGGATCGGAGTATATTTTTAGGTTGGAATATTGTTCATTTTTTCAACTTGGCTTTGTATATAGTAAAACTGCAAGGATACAGTAGGGGTGGAAAGCACATACAGGAACCGTAGGTCGGGTAATACAGATTCACACATATTAGGATCGGGTCCTAATTTTTGAAAACCCAAACACGGCTGGCGGAGTGGGGCTAGAAAATTTAGGAACCATATGTACACGTATTAAAATTTGAAAAGGGTACTCGGACTAGCCCATTTGATTTTTTAAATAAAATTCAATTATATTTAATACGTAGTATAATATACTAAGAACACTCAAAATTTCTTCATATTCATGAATCCATTAAAAATAATTTCAAACTCTATATAAACTTATAAATTATTATTATCAATCTTATTTTGAAATGCACCAATTTTCTTTATTTAATTTTTTGAACAAAGACTTTTGCTCAATAAAGTGTAATATATTCATTTAATTACTTTGTTTTATTGACATTTTGGGATTTATTAAACTTTAAGTTGTTTTCATAAGCATATATGTACAATGATTAATCAAGTTTCATATGGCTTTGTGGTGCTATGTTTTAAATTTATGGATGATGCTGTCTAATTTTCTACATTTCAAAGTTGATATTATTTAATTTGAATGGTTGTTTTATATAGATTTGTGGTTTGATATTTTGTTAACTATTCTAAACTTTGTTTATATTTTTATTTGAAACTTTACTATATTATGGTGACATTGATAGTTAGTTTTAAAATTTGATTACCTACTAGAATTTTGTTAGCGTTGCGATTTTTTTATAGAAAAAATAAGAACTAGATGAGAACTCGGACTCAGCTGGCCCGTTTCAAACAGGGCGATAAGGTCCGATTTTTATTTTGAGATTTGGTATTCCTGACCGAACCTACCTATTACAAGAAATTTGATGATTTTTAAAAATTTATCATTTATCTACATTGACACAACGCAGTACACCTTTAGGATACAGATAGTCTTCACCTTAATAAATTTGTTCCTAATCAGTTAGAGGGTGTATATGTAATTAATTGAAAATTTTGGCTACTATCTATTTTCCCATTTCATACAAAAATGAATGAAATTGTTCCTAATAAGTTAGAGGGTGTATATGAAATTGAAAATTTTGGCTACTATCCGTTTTCCCATTTCATACAAAAATTATTTTTTTTTTTCGAGGAAAAAATGAATGAAATTGTTCCTAATAATTTAGAGGGTGTATTTGTAATTGAAAATTTTAGCTAGTTTCCTCTTTCATACATTAATGAATTGAAGAAAAATGAAAGATTATGTGAACGCAAGTGTGATCGATGCATTAGTGTGCCAAGTCACTAATGCCCGGTGCCGACCAAATCACAGCGCTAATTACGGTAACATGTACATAGTATGTGTATGTGTGTATGTGTGTGTGTGTCTATATATATATATATATATATATATAAGTTTAAATAAATAGAGTGTTTAAGGTCAGGTGAAATACGTGAAATTTTCAATTTAATTTTGGTGTAGCATGTGATTTTTTCCAAAATAATGATAAAAATAAAATTATTCAGGAAATTAGGATCGAGTAAAAACATTTTAGGAATTTAATCAATTCAGGACCCGAAAGATAGATGAATTATCAATTCGGGACCTGAAAGATGAGATCTATCGGTATAGGATCCGAATGATGAAAAACTATCAATCTAGGACCTAAAATTTCATAGCTTTTGATTTATTTAATTTTTTATTATTTCCATTGCTAATTTTTGATAAACTTTTCTTCACAAAAGTTTATTAGTTTCATAAAATAAATAATATTTAAAAATGTTAAGATAAAAAAAAAAAAAAAATTTTGGACAACTTAGGTCCTAAATTGATAATTTCCAATCATTCAAGTCCTAAATTGATAGTTTTGCATCATTTGGGTCCTATATCGATACATTTCATCTTTCAGATCCCGAATTGATAATTCATCTATCTTCCGCGTCCTGAATTGATAAAATTCCAACCATATTTAACACACTACTTGAAGAGCAGGTGGTGGGTCCGTATAAAATCAAAAATCTCGTTTTGTTTTAAATTGTTGTATCGTTTATATTTTCGTTCTCGATAGTGTGTGTGTGTGTGTGTGTGTGTGTGTGTGTGTGTATATATATATATATATATATATATATATATATATATATATATATATATATATATATATATATATATATATATATATATAAGGGATGGTTCATGTGGGAATGATCTTTTAGGAGAGATATGAGAATAAAATCTAGACATCTAATATATGAGATCAATGGTGGAGAATGAATATAAATTAATGCTGGTATGATGGTAATTAAGTGAAGAGAAATTGCCCAATATAGGAGTAAACATAAACATAATTGCATAAATAGGAGTAAAACTTAAAACTTCCTTCAATAGGAGTAAACATTAATTTTGTACCCTTAATATCCCTAACTTAGTTAATTCTAAAATATAACTTATTTGATCCTTTAAAAAAATCTAAGTTCATTCACCGGAAATGAAACCTTTATGCAAGCAATTTAATTTTAAAAATGATTTAAATTCATCCCAAGAATATTAAAGTATTAAATATTAAAAAAATTATTTTTGTAAAAATAAAAAATTTTAAAAATAAATAAAAAATAGATAAACTGCATTAAAAAATATAAAAAAATTATGGAGGCCTCTCCCGCATCCTCGGTCATCACCCAGCAAAGTCACCTTTGATCAGCGAAAAATACCATTTTATGTAAAAACTGTCATTTTTCTTTGAAAATGTCATAAAGATGGCAGTTTTACTCTTTGAAAATGCCAAATTTTCTCAAAATCTGCCATCTTGATGGCATTTCGGAAAAATGTTGGCATTTTTTTCGGTGTTCGGAGTTGGTGGTGCTGGGAGGTTGTTGAGGCGGCGGCAGACGCCTACATATATTTTTTTATATTTTTTTCATTTGTTTTAAATTTTTTTTAGTTTTTTATTTTTTACTTATTATTTTAATAATTTTTTATTTTATTTAATACGGAGTATATTTTATTTGATATTTTTTGTGTAGTTCTACAATTAATTAATCTTACGGAGTATTTCTTTTATGTTTTAATTATTAATGAAATTTGTTGGAACTTGAGGTTTGGGTAGGGGTATACTTGTCCAAACACTAATGTTACTCCTATTCAAAACATGGTACTCCTATTTTTGCATTTTGCCCATGTTTTACTCATATTTGGGGAATTCACCCTTAAATTAAACCTTCAAGGGTAATTGTTATTTTTAATCCAACGTAATTAATGAAAAAACACACTTTTTTTTACGTAAGTGTGTTTTCAAAATTTTATATATCAATATTGGAGTCATATGAAAGTTAGGTAATTTGATATATTTTTTGTAAATCTTGGAACACAAATATATTGATATAGCACTTTAAAACAAAAAGAGATTTTTCATTTTATATGGACCCACCACCAGCTCCTCAAATATCTTCCTCCCCGAGCGGGTGTAGTAGCTTCTTACGTTTGAAGAGAGTTACCACTTCATTGGCGATTCTTACGTACTAACCATGGTTTAGGTCAGCAATATTTTGGTAAACAATTTTAACGCGAACCTAACTTTGTAAAAATTTTATTTTTAGCATTATTGTTTACTCATTTTTAACTCATTTGTTACATTGTTGACACTTTAGAATCATTGGAATTCAAACAAAAGAAAATACTTTGATCTTTTTTAATCCTTTGATTACTGTAAGAATAATACTTAGAGCCTGTTTGATAATCTCGTTTTTCGCCTTTGAAGCTTTATCAACCAACTTTTTCACCGGACACGTAAATAGTGATTTCAGGTGTTAAATTTTGAAATAATCAAAATAAGGAAGGTTAGAGTTATTTATACGTAATATATTTTAAACAATTTTTTTGCATATATCAGCAGAATCAGGCAATTCAACCACATTTACCACAACTTCATGAATTTCAGCAAAATCAGTCGATCTAGTCAATTTCATTGTTACCAAACCAGCTCTTTCACTTGTGAAGTTCTTTTTTTAATTTATTCAATTGGCATGTGATGGAAACATTCTTGAGAATACTATTTGATTTAGCTATTTTATTTCTCTAACTATTATGTCACTAGCACTTTAACATTTTTTGCTAGCCATTTTAGACGCATATATTTCCACAATACAAGTATATTATACCAGCACATCCTCTTTTTTTGAAAATCCAATAACTTCATTGATTCATATCATGCCTTAAGACATGGACAATACATTCAGGTGGATTATCAATCCAATACTGACAGTCCCAGAACAGGTTTCCCTGGCAAGTATAAGAGCAGCCTGGTTCGCTGAACAATGCTCAAATTGGACACTTATATTAGCAAACTCAGCCATCATTTGTCTAATACTTTGAAAAATAATATCATTATAATGAATGCCACCCCCTTTGTAATGTCCCTGCACAATGTGTTGAGCGTCTGATTCCACAATGATTCTTTGCCATCCTCCTCCATAGCCCAACGAACCGCTTCCTCGATTGCCAGTGCCTTCGTCGTCTCAGGTGAGAAACGTCCCCATCTTCTTACATTCTTACCCGCTAAAAATTGGTCATGGCGATCCCGAGCAATCATCCCCAATCCTCTCGTATCTTCCTCGGTGGGTACAGAAGCATTAACATTTATTTTTACTGAACCCACATCCGGAGCCTGCCATTTACCTCTCTGCTCCTTCTTTGTCTGATCCTGGATCTTGGACTGCTGCGCCTCCCGCCAATCCTCTAGCATGGCATCGTTACAAGTGATAACTCCCTTCCAGTTTGGATTTAATTTCTTCCAAACCTTCTCATTCCGAGCTTTCCACAAACTCCATGCAGCCATGATAAACTGGCCGAACTCCTCCTTGGATCTACTTTCTGCCACCTTGCTTGCCCACTCGCCAAAATTAGCCGCTGCTAGTTGAAAAAATTTCCAACCCCTACTCCACCACACCGCTATAGCCAAGGTGCAATCCCGTAAGATGTGCAAAGAGGCCTCATAACCGCATATTGAGCATCGCGGCCACACTGGCACCCTCCGTTGTACTAAACGTTGTTTGCACGGTAAACAATCATAACAAGCTTGCCAAAAGAAGATCTTCACTTTTGGTGGCAGCTCTAAATTCCACATTTTAACCCAACCCGTCGGCGGTAGAGTGTTGTGTTTTAGTCTCTTGTAGCAACTTCGAACACTATATAAACATTTGGAGTCATTAGCCCAAATCAACTCGTCATTTTCCCGTCCTTATCGCACTGGTATACTTACAATAAGGTCTCTATCATTTTTCTGAAATAAATCCCCCAATAGATCGACATCCCAACCGGATCCATCATTAAGCATGAGTGAGCTAACCTTATTATCTTCCAGCCCCGCCACCACGTTCCCAACCGGACGACAACCTGCATAATCATGAAGCCAATTATCCTTACACACCCTTGCCAAATTTCCTTTCCCTATTCGAAAACAAATCCCCTCACGGACTGCCGGTATCGCAGCCGTAATGCTCCGCCATATAAGGGACGGGTTACTTCCACACTTTGCCTCCGATATATCTCCGTGGGAAAAATATTTTTCTTTTAGTACATTAGCCACAAAAGTATTCGGGTGCTTCAAAAGTCTCCAAACCTGCTTACCCAACATAGAAATATTAAAATCTCTAAGTTTTCTAAAGCTCATGCCTCCCTGAAGTTTCGGAATGCAAAGATCATCCCAGGTTTTCCACCTAATGCCTTTGCCTTTGAATGCATGTCCTCTCCAACAATATGCGTTCATATTGTGTTCTATATCGTCACATAAGTCCGCTGGCAGTAAAAAAGATCCATAGCATACTGGGGCATAGCTTGAACTACTGTTTTTAGTAAAACTTCCCTAACAGCTTTAGAAAGAAATTTACTATTCCAGCTCTGGATTCTCTGAACAACCTTTTCTTTTATGTAACCAAAAATTTCTTTTTTATTTCTTCCAACCATAGACGGGAGTCCCAGATACTTACCTCCTCCCCGATCTTCCCGGACTCCAAAAATACTAGTTAAATAGTCTCTATCATCCCAGACCACATTTGCGCTAAAACGCACACTTGATTTCTCAAAATTGATTAGCTGACCCGAAATGGAAGCATATTGTGCTAAGATCTCCTTGATAATTAAACAGTCCCTTTTATTTGCCCTGCAGAAAGGAAACTATCATCAACAAATAAAAGATGAGACACCAGTGGTGCCCCACGCCCCACTCGAATTGCTTGCAATAGCCCTTCCTGCTCCTTAAATCCATTGTGATTACACCATTATCACATTGTCAATAACATATTTATCACCAAGTGTTCATACTATACTTTCTCTCCCTAATCTTGCGCTTATTTCCTTCCATTTTATAACACGTTATCAGCACGAATTTGCTCCAAATTCTTGAAATCATCATCTTCCCATCAGGTATATTTTTTTCACAAATTTATCAGCTTCTCTGAAAATAAAATCAGAAGATGAGAAGTATAAACATGAAGGGGAATGTCGGTCAAGCCATCAAGGTATTCACACAGATTTCGTGAATTTGAGAGAGGCAGCGATCATCGGCACTTGAATCTTCGACGAGCAATAGTTTCCAGTCAGCCTATATCCCCGAATAAGGTAGATCCGTTCTTATCTTTGAAATACGCTTTTTTTGCTTTGAGTGGGAGGTTATTCAGTGTGAATTGTTGCATCACTTGCAGATGGATGCCCACCCGAGCCAGATGATGAGCGCATGCGTTTCTTTCTCTTGGACGGTAACATAGCAGAAGTCCATTCGCCAACCTGAGACGATTGATCCTCACCACCGGTCTCGCTAGGTATCCAGGTAATTTCGAAAACCCATTTAGTATTTTAATACTGATTTCCGAATCACTTTGAACAGTGAACGATTGGTAACCTGTGGTTATCGTTGTCTGTATTGAGGATTCCATGGCCAAGATTTCTGCCTCTAGAGGGTTTGCTGCTGTCAGAGGGAAGGCTATTGCATTAAGAAAGTTACCTTAAGAAGTGCGCAATATAGCACCTCCTCCGCTTTTGTTGTCGAAGAAAGAGGCGTTTGTGTTCAAAGTAAGGTCTCGGTTCCCTTCTCTTTTCCATTTCATCGATTTGTGTTTCCTGCCCTTTTTGTTCAGTATTGGTAACAGACCGTCACAGTGTAAGTCTTCATCAAACTGGAAACATTTTTTCTCTTGGTTGTTGTAAACCCATTGCCTGGTGTATTCCTTGATAGAGTTGATTGTATATGTCATTGAAAATTGTTTTTTGTCCTATATACAAGTATTATAAACTTTCCAGATATGCCATAGGATGATCCCTGGCATGAATTGTCTTAGGGTATCCGAGTTGTTGCCCTTTCCCCCCAGCCACCAAAGGAGTATAGTTTGTCTAAGATCTTCATGCTGACTTCTTCTAACCTGCAAAATTCCAGAAAAATAGATCCAAATTGGTCTTATGTTAGTGCAGGTGAATAAAACATGGTTTTGGGTTTCCAGGTTTGAGAGGCAGAAAGGACATCTAGAGGGTAACTGGATATTGAACCTCTTTAGGTTGTCAGGGAATGGTAGGGGTAGGTTTAGAAGCTTCCAAATGAATATTTTGATCTTTAGTTGAAGTAGGGGTTTTCAGGTTTGGGTAAGGCTGAACGTTATAGGATAATGGGTACGGGATTGATTGTAAGCACCTGTGAGGACGAATCGACCATCCTTTTCAGGTGTCCAGATAGGGTGAGTATCTGATTGAAGGATTAACTCACTGTGTTTGAAAGCTGTGATACAAATTTGTTTTCAGGTGCTGGTATCCTTTGCCTTAGCTGTCATATCCCCTTGCATGTGGTATCTGTCATGCATATAGTTAGCCCATATGGATTTGTTTTCTGTGTAAGACCACCAAACTTTTAGTTGCATGGACGTTTGTATGTCAAACAAAGATCTTAAGTTTAGACCACCTTCGTGTCACACCCTGGACCTATCCGGATACGTCAACAACCAGCCGTACAGTACGAATAGTCAACCGCAGTCTAACACATCCATACTATACAAGACGTCTTGAATACCATTGACACGTAGTACATCCATAAACAAACATAATGTAAAATATTGATTTAAAGCAACGGAAACATTAATACAAGTGTTCAAGCCACAATTGGCAAATCTTTGGCATACAAGCCCCCAAATAATTATTTAGAAAATAATATCCATGAGCATGAATGTAATTGTTTTTAAAACAGAAACGGAGGAAGCATGAACCACGTCTTCTCTCCTTGATCTTCCCGAAGCAACGGGTGATGGTAGCAACCTTCAAGTTCTACCTGAAACTGTGAGGTGGCCTCCCCCGTGAAGGGGAGGTCAGTACTTTGAAGCATTCAAAAAGTACAATGACAACTACACTGAATATAATCAATGTTTCAATTTCTAAGACCCTCAATATAGGGTGATATTATCTTATAGGCCATAACCCCTGGTTACCCTCTTTTATTATACACTTACTTTATATATAAAGTCAAGTAGTCGACCCGTGGCCCATATTCGTTTTGAAACGTCCACCCCTGTTTTCCCGTGACTATTAGTCACGATTGTCATAACTTTCGGTAAGTTATTTTACCGTCATGGGTCATTTCTCAAATACATTAATTAGCCATCATGGAGCCTCGCTCTATCTTATTATCATACCGTGCTAGAGCCTCGCTCTTAGTCGTCCTACGTCATGCTAGAGCCTCGCTCTTAGTCGCTCTACGTTGTGCTAGATGCTCGCTCTTAGTCATTCTACGTTGTGTTAGAGCCCCGCTCTTAGTCATTCTACGTTGTGCTAGAGCCTCACTCTGAGTCATTCTACGTTGTGCTAAAGCTTCGCTCTTAGTCGATCTACGTTGGGCGAGAGCCTCACTGTTAGTCAATCTATATTTGTGCTAGAACCTCGCTCTTAGTCAAACTACGTTATGCTAGAGCCTCGCTCTTAGTCACCATTACGTCATGCTAGAGCCTCGCTCTTAGTCAAGTTATTCGATTCCTAAGTCAATTCTATGCTTAGAATCAATTTATCTTGAGTAGCCTTTAAGGCCTACTCCTAATATACTTAGAGCTTCTACAATCCGACCTTAAGGTATCTCTTGAGACTACCTAAGGTATGACTTCTCACAATCTGAAATAATTGGATTAATTCTATCATTTTTTCATACTAACATTCCGACTAGTATTTCAATACTAGTCAATCAATCTTGGAACAACCAAGTTTCTAATTCATAGTCATATTGTTCATTTCAATTGATTTTCCAATCAAAATATAACTTAATCTCAATATCAAAAATATCACTTTTATCCATTCATGAATTCTATACATGAAAAAAAAGTATATTTTATCACAATATTTTCATAGTTAATTCCATTATCATGTCATCACTTTCATATCACATAATCATACACAATTTCTTCCAAATTTGTATATCATGCTTCATTTACTCATAAAAAATAGTATTTTCATTTAGGCATTATTAATCATTAATAATCTGTGAAAATCATATTTAACTACCTTAGGTAATCTTATGAAATTAACTCACTAATTATAAGCAATATAGTCAGTCATCCTCACCTTATGAAGTGCTTAACTAGTTGCCTTTGTAAAGCTCTTCGATCAATCCCCGTTATAGGCCGATTGAATCACAAAAGCTGGACTGTTGGGCATAAGCCGGGTGGCTTTCGTGGTCTGCAACTACGAATAGCTCCTTTGGAGTGGCGGTTTCCGGCGATTTCGACTCCTATCGATTCACCCACTCTTCTAAGTTAATTGCCACTACTTTATAACAATATTCTACACTTTTAAACGTGTAGAACCTCATATTTAATCCACCTTATGATTTCTTAAAAATCATACAAAAATAATACTAGCTAGATGTCCTTACCTCAATCCTAGCTCTTTCCCCTTTGGATTTTCTTTGTTGTTGCTTCCTCCAAGCTTTGACCTTGTGAGAGTGTTCCTCCCTAGAGCTCCTCTATCTTGGTTGGTTCGTATGGCTCAAAATGAAGGAGGAAGGATATCATCTCAATCAATTGAGAAATAAGGTAAGAGTGGGGACAATGAGAGGTGTGGTTTGTCCTCAACCATCCTCACATTCACTTGCCCGCACAACCACGTTGGTTTGTTCCTCTTTCCACATTATATGAGGCTTAGGTTACTTGTAGAATATCCCAAGTGGGTGTAGGAAGTCCTTACCAATTATTCATGCTATTCCTGACAGGTTGGGTCAAAATAGGTTAAATAGCACTCGGGTTGTCCAAACATTTTCCTCAACCTCGGTTGGCATTTTATTATGTTTCTATAATTATTACTGTTGAATAAATGGTCCAAATAGCATCGGCCCATTAACCCCTGAGGATCATCGGATGACCGTCCCCAAAAGCCCAATAGTCCGGGGACAAATATCCTCAGAGTGGTCAAAGGCAGTGACAACGTTCGTCTCCTGCACCAAGGTGGCAGTAAGCAGTGACGACGTATGTCCTCTTCTCATGGGTAACTAAGCAGGCAAACAACGCATAAGGAGACATACGTCATTAGGCAGCTGGAGATGTTTTCCCCTACTTCTGGGGATGTACGTCCACAACAGGCCAGCAAGGTCCAATTGCAAGACGAACATCTTCAAGGACTAGGGATGCTTTCCCCCTACTTCAGGGGACGTACGTCTCCAACAGCCTAGCAAGGCCCAATTGCAAGACGAACGTCTTCAAGGACTGGAGATTCTTTCCCCTTACTTCAGGGGACGTACGTCCACAACAGGCCAGTAAGGCCCAATTGCAAGACGAATGTCTTCAAGGACAGGATGCTTTCCCCCTAATTTAGGGGACGTACGTCTTCAACAGGCCAGCAAGGCCCAATTGCAAGACGAACGTCTTCAAGGACTGAAGATGCTTTCCCCTTACTTCAGGGGACGTACGTCTCCAACAGGCCAACAAGGCCCAAATTGTAAGACGTGCGTACGGAACCCTGACCTTGGGAGCAGACAGGACACAGGAGACAAGATTGTGGGGACGCTCGTCCCCACCACTTGGCGGAAAATTCAAACACATACTTAATTTTAAATTCAAGTACATCCGGGTGCGGTGTCACACTTCGTCTCCCGGACTACAAATAGCTTTCCAATTCTTCCAATGATATTTGGTTTTTTCTCCCGAAAACCCCTAAAAGAAATTTGCCATTAACCTGTGTAAGATATGAATGACACTGATTGGAAAATTGGTGATTGCCAACTGGTGTAACGGAATTAATAATAAAATGTGCTTTATCGGTATCAGTCTGCCACTCTGAGAAAGAAGTTTTTTGTTCCAGTATTGCAGTTTGGATTCAAAGGAAGTGACGATGTTCAAACAGTGAGCTTCCTGGTAATTCCTGAAGGAAGGGATGCCCTTAAATAGGTCATTGGCAGTGTTGTGATTTTCATCCCTGTCAGATTCTCCAAACTTTTTTTCCTTGCGGTTGTTAAATATTTGCTAACCACCACCGAACTTTTGTGCAGATTAATCAGTTGGCCTGCTGCAGCGGAGAAAGTTTCCAGAAATTCTAGTAGCTTTTTATGGAGGAGGCAGACTCGTTCTGGAAAAGGAGATGATCGTCCGCGTAACCATGTTAGGAGATGGGGCTGGTTGTAGCTCCTATTCGATATGCCTGGATGTAATTTTTGTTTATCATTTCCTTTAATTCCCTTGTGAAGCCCTCAATTATTAGCAGGAATAGATACGGAGATAGGGGGTCTCCTTGTTTGACCCCCCCTCTGCGGCTTAAAGATGCCATGGGGAGTTCCATTGATAAGGATGGATATGTGGTTAGAGGAGAGATTAGACATGATGAGGAAGATAATCTTCTCATCAAAACCCAGCCTGTTGAGAACAGCCTCCAAAAATTCCCAGGACACCCTTTCAAATGCTTGAGCAAGATCAAGTTTGATAGCTATATTCCCACCCCTGACCTTCTTGTCTAGGTGGTGGATGACTTCCTTGGCCAAAAAGATGTGACGATGAATATTCTCCCCCTCCATAAATCCAATCTATTCTTTAGAGATAGGTTTTGGCATGATGGGTTTTAGGCAGTTGGCAATGATTTTCGTGCATAGTTTATTAAATCCTTCTATAGGAGACTCTGTCCGATCGTCGCGATTTGGGGCGGTTCTCGGTGGAATTTTTTGATGAATTTTTTTGAATATCTTATTCATCATGTCTAGTTTACTCATACCAAATTTCGGCTAAAAATTTAATCGGGAGCGCATTCAAATTAATTCGAGAACGCAAAAATGCGCAGTTATCTTAAAGAATTAATTTGAATGTGTTCCCGAAAGAATTTATAGCTGAAATTTGGTATGAGTAAATTAGACTTGATGAATAAGATGTTCAACAAATTTCATCAAAAAATTCCACCGGGAACTGTTCCAAATCGCGATAGCCGGACAAAATCTCCAATAGAAGGACTTAATTGATCTTTTTATGAAAGTCAGAGGATTTGTAGATTTCCGTATCAAAGTGAGATGAGAGCATGAAAGAGCAATTGGCATTTTAATTCCCATAAAAGATTCACCAACCGCTGAACATAGATCGTCCTTGATTATCTCCCAACAAGACCTAAAAAAGACCCCATAAAAACCGTCTGGCCCGGGCTTGCTGTCTTTATTAAGGGCCGGATTGTATCTTTAATTTCTTGTTGTAAGGGGAGAGCTGTGAGGAAGTAATTATCTCTCGTAGTCAAAGTGGGAGTATAGAGGCTTAGTAAACTATCCATTTGATTTTTATCTACTCGAGAGCCTAAGTAGAGGTTTTGGAAATGGTCCACTGCTCCTTTCGCAATTAAATCATCACTTTCAATAGGAATTCCATTATCATCCTCGATGGACAGTCTACTTTGTTTCCATCTCCTCTGTTTGACATAGTTATGGTAGAAGCTCGTATTGGCATCTCCCACTGAGAGCCATTTGATGTTGGCTCTCTGCTTCCAAAATAGTTCCTCCTGTTTAAGGATCAACAGTAAATGGGCTTGGGTTTTAGACCAATTGGTTTTGGCTGTTGGAGATGGTTGGGAAATGTAGATATCTTCCACTTCTTGGGCCTCCAATTCGGCCTTCTTGATATTTGCAAAGACATCCCCGAAGGTGTCTTTATTCCAAGCTTTCAATGCTTTCTTTGTTGCCTGCAATTTATCATAGAAACCACGCATGCCCCTACCAGGGTTGATTGTAGACCAAGCATTAGAGACCACCTCTTGGAAATTGTGATGAGTTGCCCACATATTGTGGAGCCTAAACGGTTTATTGGGTTGTGAATTAGAGGGCCTTTGGGTGGGAATTAGAGGATGCCTAGCAGTGGGATTAGGGATAGGATAAGAATTGGAGTTGAGTGGTGTGCATTGAACCGATCCTTGCATAGGCTTTTTACCCTTGTTACACGTGTAATGACCAAGTAAAAAAGCAAGATAAACAGTAAGGTTCTAAATTTTAATAAATTACCTCCTGAGTAAAACCAGCAGAACCCGTTTGTATCCAAACTTTGTAGTTACGTTCCATGGTAACACCCAGTTCCACACAGATGCGAGCGACCGATGGCCTGTGCAGGGAGGCTGTTGTCGGATTGACGATTAACGGGTTGCCAATGAGATTGGCTATAGAGAGCAAGGCTCTTCTATCCTGAAGGTGAACCGGCAGTCCTGGAAATTGAATCCAAGTGGGAATGCTGGGAGATTCCTTCCCTATCTCAAAGGATGCTGACCATTTTATGACTCTTAAAATGATTCCAGAAATAGACCATGTTTGCCCTAACCAAAGACGAAGATAATCTTCCTCTCTTTCAAAGCGAATGAAAATTTGTCTAGGTGCCAAAGGACCAATTGAGTAGTTCCCTTTGAAACGTAATTTCACGAAGGTTGTTCGGACCGTAGAGAGCTTTGGGATTCCTTGCAGGAATGTCCCAACCAGAGCGAATTTCAGATCCTTGGCATAGGAAACTATTTCCTCCTGGGTGAAAGAGACAGCTGGCAGTCCTTTAAAGGTCGATGGAGCTTTAAGAGGGATAGAGGGGGTAGTCTGGTTGTTTTAGGATTTCTGTATAGGAGTCGGATTGCCGGAGACCTCCATGGGTGGAGCAGCTTGAGTTTCTTGAGGTTTTCTGGTGGTGAAGCTGCCTTCGGCGGTGTTGGGCTAGGGGTATAGAGAGAAGGGGGAGCCTCTCTGTGCTATTTATTCCGATTTATGTATTCATGACACTCATACCTTAAAATCAAAGTATTATCTCCACTTCATAACTACTTCGGTCATGTAAAGAAAAGTACGTATACATATTGCTCTTTATAATTATGAGCTCTAGACATAGACGTTGTTAGATAATCAATCTGTTGGTTGCCTAATGAAGAAAGTATGTAGGAGTGAGAAGAATAAATATAACTAAGCACAAATTGAAAAAAAAATAAGTAGAGAACTCAAGAAGACAATGAATTTAATGTTATGAGTTGTACACTGAATGATTATACTACGTAAATTTTTGTCTTTACTTCACTTGAGCTTGCACCCCTTTCATCAAGTCTAAATATTTTGAAGGTTCAAAAGACAATGAATTTAATGCTATGAATTGTACACTGAAATTGAACTAGAATGCAGCTTTGATGCTTCACATGATTTCTTTTAGAATTATTACTATTTTATGTTAACTTAATATCAGTAAATGAGCAGCAAGATTTTGTTTGTTTCTTTTAGAATTAGATAGGGACTTATTTAAACATATAAGGCATGTCAGTAAGTCGCTTACTATCAAAATTGATTATACACGTCTCAATATATATATATATATATATATATATATATAGAATATATATGCTCTATCAAGCTATGAATTGAGTATCATAAGTTCGTAAATAAAATCAATCACGGTTTACGAACACATTGTTACATTGTTTATGATCCTATTATACACGTGGCATTTTTCTCACAAGGGAGTAAATAAATAAGATTGTAAGGATAAATTGATAGCCATACAGAAGAGAAGTCGATACATATATAGACCATCTCATGGCAAATATGTGTCTTATTATAATAAAGAAATTCACGGATTTCTCCTTGGCTAGTCTAGTCATATCATTGAGCTATTTATATTTCATATATTATATATATGTATATTAAACTGCGTGATAGTGAATATGTGATTAGATTACACCGCATGATTGGAATACATGTGACAATTTTCCACTATTTCAGTACTAATATACATACACGCTTATATTAGTAGTTATTAATGAAATAGCTTTAATAGTGAGTATAGATTACTACATCTACCCATACGAACTACGTAATAAAAGTGATGCATATAATTATTGTTATCGTACGTAGTAGTTATTAATACAATATTTATTACATAAACATATTATATGTATCTAATTGTATTATCTATACAAACCATTAACTAATTGATTTTGAAATAATTATGGTGTAGTTCATCCATGGCTAATATTAGCCAAAGAGAATTCAACGTCCTTGATTTATCTGGTCAAAAGTATTTGGAAAGGAAAGTGGACGCTTTGGCACTTTTAAAAGCAAATGCCCTTGAAAACACAATTGCTGAAAATAATTCAGCCACTCCCTAAAATAAAGCAAAAGCAATTATCTTTCTTCGTCATCATCTTCACGAAAGTTTAAAGTCTGAGTATTTATTTGTAGATGATCCTAAAGAATTATGGGATAATCTCCATGAAAGGTATGACCATCAACAAAAGGTCCTTTTACCAAAAGCTCAATATTACTGGATCAATTTACGATTCCAGGATTACAAATCTATAAGTGATTACAATTCTGTCTTGTTCCAAATAACTTCAAAGCTGAAGTTATGCGGACAAAAAGTCACTGATGCTGAAATGCTGGAAAAATAGACAAGCACTTTCAAAAGTATTTTGATTTAATATCAGTATTACTACTTGCTGAGACGAATAATGACATTTTGATGAGAAACCACAATATGAGACCCACGGGTCGTAGCCCTTTTAATTTTGGTCCACAAAATCATGGTTCAAAACATGAATCAAATGCAACCCGAAACCGAACCGAACTTTGTTGGGACCCAATTTTTCGGAAACAGAATTTTCGGTTTGGTTTTTTGAATAAACTTTCAATCTTGTGTAGCCACGAAGGAGAACTTATATAGGCTGATAGGATGAGTAAATTCTCTACTCAATCCGGTGTGGGATGAATTATATGCGAAAGAAAAACCAAACGGAAGAGTTGGGACTGAAGGAAAGCAAAAATTTCTAGGGGATAAAGCGTTGAGGGGATTCGAACTTGGGTGAGACAGCAGGGACGCATAACCCGATACCGCTGAGCTACTTCGGAGTATTGATACGAACGCACGCTACACCTATAAAATACATCAAAGCTATACAAATTAAATAAAACAATTAAAAACTATTATTTAATAATAAAATCGGTTCGGTTCGGTTCGGGTTTAATAATTAAAAACCCGATTTTCAATCGCTAAGTGTCATGCCCCGGACCTACCGGACATGTCAACAATCCGTCGTACAGTACGATTAGTCAACCGCAGTTCAACACATTCATACTATATCATTCACATGTAGTACAACCATAAACAAACATAATGTAAATTATTCTTTAAAGCAGCGGAAATAACATTACAAGTTTTCAAGCCACACTTGGCAAACATGGGCATACCAGCCCCCGAAATGTATATCCAGAAAATAATATCCATGAGCATTATTCATATTGTTTTCAAAACAAGAACGGAAGAAGCACAAACCAAGTCTTCTTCTCTGAATCTTCCCGAAACAGCGCCCGGTAGTAGCAACCTCCAAGTTCTACCTGAAACTGTGAAGGGGAGGTCAGTACTTGGAAGCATTTGACAAGTACAATGACAACTATACTAAGTATAATCAAAGTTTCAATCTCTGAGGCCCTCAATCTAGAGTATTATTACATTACAGTTAATCCGTTCATTTAATGTCAATTCACCATTTTTTTCTACGGTCTAGAATCCAGATCATAATCACCATTATCTACGACGGTCTAGAGTCCAGTTCATAATCACCGTTATCTACTACGGTCTAGAGCCCAGCTCATAATCACCGTTATCTACTACGGTCTAGAGTCCAGCTCATAATCACCGTTATCTACATCGATCTAGAGCCCAGCTCATAATCACCGTTATCTACATCGCTCTAGATCCCAACTCATAATCACTGATTCCTTACAATTCAAATTCTTAGGATCTAATTCATCCTTTTTTCAACTAACATTTCCAACTAATATTTCAATACTAGTTATTTAATCATTTCATTATAACTCTTCATTCATGTATGATTTGGCCTTAATATCAAAATATCACTTTTATACTTTCATGGCTTCTTCTCATGGTATAAAAGTATATTAACACAAATGAAATTCATGGTTGACACAACCAACATACCATTATATTCATAACATCTAAACATAGGCAATTTATTCACAAATTTGTATATTATGCATACTATACTTATAATCAATAGTAATTTCATTTAGGCATTATTAACCATTAATAATCCATGCAAATCAAATTTGTATTCATTTTGGAAATCCCATGAAATTAACTCAAAGATTATAAGCAACATAGTCGGTCATCCTCACCTTAAGTGAGTCCTTAGCGTGTTCTACGCTCCCCGATTGAACTTTGGCTAATTCCAGCGAACTTTGACCAACTCCGACAGACTTTGACCAATTCCGGCGAAACTCCGGAGAAGCTCTAAAAATTCCCAATCAAGTTCCTAACAAGTTTTTAACATCATAAAACCTTAATTAATACAAATAACCTCTAAAAGGTTATTTTCCGGCGAACCGGTCGTTTTGGCTTCCAAGTTCGCTCTTGGACTTAGAACCACCTTCCAAACCATTATTTCACACTTTTATCATATAGAATAATCCTAAAGGTTCTAAATATGATATACATTTCATATGGTAGAAGAAAAAGAGAAAAAAGTTATGATAAGATCCTTACTTTAATCCTTTCACACTTTTAGTGCTTTAGCTCCTTTTCTTGAGATTTCTTTCTTGTGAGCTCTCGAGAAGGAGGGTGGGAAGTTTCTTTTCTCTTGGTGGGTGAAGGCTAGCCGAAATTAGGGGAGAGAGAGACGTGGGTTCTCTTTTGTCTCATTGAACAAATGAGTGTGGATGGGATGGTGGGAGATTCCTTCAATTTTTGTTTGATGCTTTTCCCCTCAATTCACAATCCTCCTCCCATGTTTTCCTATCTTACCAGCCGGCCAACTCCTTAATTTGAGTGGCCAAATTCGTGGGTTGGCCCCACCCATGTGGGAGGTCAACCCTTTTTTGTCCGGAAGTGTACAATCGGTCCCGAAATTTGTATTTTTCGGACTGTTTTAAATATATTTTATTTTATCGGGTCAAATAAAATATATTATGCGTTCTCAATCGTTACGACCTTTAGAATGTATATACATTCCCCAACTTTAATTTAGAAGTCTCCGAAATCCAATTTCAGGCTTTTATCTGTTAAATACCAATACCGGTATTTGGGCCTCTTTTAATCAAATCGGTCAACTCTGGGCCTTTTCATGGCCCAAATGAAATATACACCACTATATAAATATTATCTAGGTCAATATGAATAAAATATGTGGTTTCGGAAATATCGAGTGGTCCGCGCTCCCGGTGTGGGTCCCACGTGCAATTTACTATTCACGTGAAAGAATTAATAACATTTCACAACCTTGTAAATTCGTTAACAATTCTATAGGGTTCAATACATTATTCACTTAAAAGTAAATATATGTGGGGATGGTGTTACTGTCACGCCCCGGGCCTACCCGGACACGTCAACAACCCGCCGTACAGTACGAATAGTCAACCGCAGTCCGACTCATCCATACTATACAAGGCGTCTTGAATACCATTCACACATAGTACATCCATAAACAAACATAATGTAAAACATTTATTAAAGCAGCGGAAACAGTTGATACAAGTGTTCAAGCCACACTTGGCATAATTAGGCATGCAAGCCCCCAAAGTAATTATTCAGAAAATATTATCCATGAGCATTGTTTTAAATTGTTTTCAAAACAGAAACGGAAGAAGCACGAACCACGTCTTCTCCCTTCGATCTTCCCGAAGCAACGGGCGGTGGCAGCAACCTTCAAGTTCTACCTGAAACTGTGAGGTGGCCTTCCCCGTGAAGGGGAGGTCAGTACTTGGAAACATTTGACAAGTACAATAGCAACTATACTAAGTATAATCAATGTTTAAATTTCTAAGACCCTCAATTCAGGGTGATATTACATTATAGGCCATAACCCTCGTGTTGGTAGAAAATATCCCGGGTAGAGAAACTAACAGCATTTCAGTATAGTAAAAATAGCGTAGAGAATACAAGGGGATGATGGTCTATTTATAGGCATCCATCACAAGTCCAAAGTCTAATCTACGTGGGCTTGGCCCAAATACATAATACATGTCCAAGTTAATGGGCGAACCGGCCCGATAAATAAGTAAATGAGCAAGGGGTGGTTCCCGCTCGTGAGACTGCGTCTTGGGCCTAGTTGGGCCAAAGCTCGGGGATAACGGGCCGATGGCACTAGGCCTGGCATATTATCCCAACACGAGTCCCCCACTCCCTTAGTCGAGTAGTAGACTCGGCTAAAAGGGAGTAGTTGAGCTGCATTGAAATCGGCCTGGTTGCTAAGCTAGCTAGCTAGTTACACAGATGATTGTTGATGATGACGATCTGCGGTGTGCCTGGAAAGGTTAGTCATGTAACCGTCTGTTGTGATCCCACAGTGTTGCGCAAGGATGAGACCCTTCTTGTCTAGGTAGCATCCTGGGGTCCTGGTTATCTGGCCAGCTGTCAGGTCTTCTTTGCTCCAACCGGGAAAAGCTCTTCCTTGGTTCATGATGAGAGGATGCCTCGTTAAAACCTTACTAGGAAAAAACCCGGTGGGAAAAAATCCTAGTGAAGGAAAAAGAGTACATCGGTACCTCAAAATAAAACAGAGGAAGGTCAGTCTCGTCGGTTCTTGATTGAGCGTCTGCTCTACTGGTAAGCCGAGATATGTTCTGGGAAGGCCAGTCGCTCGTCTGCTTTCCAGTGGTGGCGGTCGAGCCAATGCATGCTCGGGAGAGAACACCCGCATAACTGTTTGTCGATGATGCCGAGCTAAGGTATGCCCATGAGAGGCTGGTCGCAAAGCTACCCGTTGATGATGTCGAGCCGAGTTATGCTCTGGAGAGGGTAGTTTTATAACTATGCACATTGATCCCCGCTGCTTGTTAGAGGATATGGTTTCCTTCGCCTAGGTAGCAATTTTAGGTCTTGTTTATCCGATTAGCCTCCCATGGTCTCGTTCTTCTGATCAGCAGTCTGGGGTCTTGTTTGTCTGATTAGTTGCAGCCCAGGGTCTTGCTCTGGTGGAGAGATCTCTTCTTTAAATGCACCCAAAATATAGCTAAAGGGTAAGCTCTTAGGCCATTGTGTGCAGCTGCAACTGTCACCATCCGTCGAGGGGATAGCAAAGACCGGTCTTCACTTGTGAGCAGTGCTCACCTGATGTTCTCGAGATGGATGCAGTGAATAGTCCACCATGATAAGTAGTCCCTGTTTATTGCTATTATTACCTGTTAAAGAAATGGAAGGTAAAAGAGGTGCTAGCGCTGCTTTAGCTGCAGTGCAAGATACTAAATTTTGGCCTTCAAAGTCAGATGAAGGTCTATCTCAGGTAAGGAAATAGCCTGGAGCTTCTCCGCCTGGTGCTGGGGAAAAGATAGAAGTTTCCCTGCTTTATGAAGAGCGACTTTCCAAGAAGAGCAAATGTATAAACTGCTCCTTAGGCCGGGTAAGGGGAGATAACCCAACCGGCAGAATCCTCACTTACGTTGTTTGTTTCCTCGCAGGTATGGCTGGTTGAACGGAGAAGCAGATTTGCTGCCCTGCCCTGACCTTCAATTCCTCATAGGTATGGTAGGTCGGAGAAGTGCACTTGCTGCCCTTCCCTGACCTTCGTTTCCTCATAGGCATGGATGGTCGGAGAAGCGCACTTGCTGCCTTGGATGCGACGAAAGATGCTAAGTCTCGACCTTTGACATCTGATGCAAGTCCATCTAATGTCGGTGAGAAGCACACAATTTCTCCACATGATGTCGGGGAGAAGCGTGCAGCTTCCCTACATAATATTAGGGAGATGCTTAGAGCTTCAATGTCTGATACCGGGGAGATGGACGCTCATTCCCTGCCTGATGCTGGGGAGAGGCACGCACCTTCCCTGCCTGATGCCGGGGGATGCTAAGAGTTTCTCTGCCTGATGTCCGGAGAGATGTCGAGCTTCTCCGACTGATGCCGGGTAGAAGCATGCACCTTCCCTGCCTAATGTCGGGAAGATGTTAATAGCTTCTTCGCCTGATGCTAGGGAGAAGCACTCACCTTCACAGGCTTCCGATGAAGAAATAGTCATCATCCCTGTGGACGGCGGGCTGGCCCGATTATAGAATCAAAATGATGACGTTTAGTCTGGTCGTCATGAATCCATAGCAGCGGTCATCATCCAAGTGAAGGGGAATGCGACCGGTCTTGAAATGAGAATGGTGGCACTGAGACGATCCTGACGAGGATGGCAATTCGTAGGCCAACTGTGAAATCAAAGCAGCGGTCATCATCTAAGTGAAGGAGGATCTGACCGGTCTTGAGAAAGGAATGATGGTGTTGAGCCGGTGCTAACGTAGACGACGACTCATTGGCCAATCATGAATCTGAAGCAGTGGTCATTATCGTCATCCCGCGAAGGTCGGATCAAGAGAGCTGTGCTTGGATGGCTCCCTGATGCAGGTCAAGAAAGCGATACAAGGTAAGAGAGTGATGTTAGATCCTTCCCGGTGATTTCAGAGTTTTGCAAGCTTTAGACTCGAGGCTCAACCTTCGGAGCACATTCCAACGTCGGTGATGTAGTAGATGAGGTAATTATCATGTTCAAGGCCTCCCTAAACGTTTTCAGAGCTTGTCACTTTTTAGATCGAGGACCGGCATCCGGAGTATGTCCACGCTTAGTTGCGCAGGATGCTAACCCCAGCCTTCAATATCAGATGCAGGCCCGGTCAATGTTAGAGAGAAACGCAGGGCTTATCCGTCCAGTGTTGTAAGAAATGGTGCAGCTTCCCCGCCTCATGAAGATAGACTTGCCAGGAAGAGAAAGGGTATGAACTGCTTCTCAGGTCGGGTTAGGGAAGGCAATCCTACCCGTACAGCTCCAGCTTACTTCGCTTGTTTTCTTGCAGGTATAGCCGGTTGGGAGAATCATGCAACTTCCCTTCCTGATGCCGGGGAGAAACATGCATCTTCCCTGCTTCATAAAGTACCACCTTGTTCGTTTCTTTGCAGATGTGCCAGGTTGGAGAAGCGAATTTCTTGCCTTGGCTGCAAGAGAGATGCTAAACCATTTTCCATGTCATCTGATCTTTTTCCCTGCAGGGACTAACGGATCCGGCCGCATTGCTCCGTGCTATGAAAGATCAGCATACAGAGCTCCAACGTCAAGCTGATTAAGCCCATCTTCAGGCTACCCAGGCTCGGCAGCATGCAGATGGAGCGGAGGCAGCCTTGAGGATACTTTTCGCATGCAATGAAGAGGATAAGAGAGCCATGATCGATCTCCAATCAAAGTGTGACCAGCTGAAGTCGAGTATAACCAAGTAGAGGCGTCGTTTGCGGATGCAGCGCAACAAGCAATTGCGGTGCTCAAAGCTTCTCAGGAGTTCTCCGAGCTTCTTGCTTCCCGGACTAAGGATGTGGGGCACCAAGCATCCCATAAATTCAAGAAGCATGTTTCTTCCCAGACGTATGCTCTATGTGCAGAGCAAGTTCATGATTGGCTTCAGACCAAAGAGGGTTGTAATTGGCACAAAAAGTTGTCTTGTTCTCTTTTAGTTGTGGCCGGCATGATACGCAGACTAGCCGTGATGGGCGGAGAAGATGGGCAATGTTGATGTCGAACTTGTTCTCCGTGATTGATTTATCACTTGAGCTTGTATGTATGCATCGTTCGTTCTTTCAATTTTCTTAGTCGTTTTTTATTCAAGAATACTTGGATAACTTATCGGGGATCTGGCTCCCCACCTAGGCCGCGAGGGGAGGAAGGTCGATAGGGTCGACCTTGACCGCGCCCTGCTGGGTAAGGCGGGGCTGACCCGCACACTATCGGTCTAGGACCGACGAGTTGTGCAAGCTGTTCGACCAGCAATTGGACAACGGATGTACGAGAGGGGCTCGGGGCACGACCTCTCGCATACCTTCGACCCAGAGGTCGGTCTTACACCACCTTGACTTGTACAACTAGTGTAACACCCCGGGGCCCCACATGGACCCGAGGTAGTTACTCTAGACCTCTAGTACTGTCCCCACAAACCACCACGAGCCTTTACCGCTCACTTTGTCCTCACTCATGCGCGCCCTGAGAAACTTCCCAGGGGGTCACCCATCCCAAGACTACTCCCATGCAAGCACGCTTAACTTTGGAGTTCTTGGGTGATGAGCTCCCTTAAAAGGAGATGCACCTCTGTTGGTATGAGTAGTACTATTAATCCTCTTAAATTAATCTCGGGTATTACAATCACCCCCACTTAGGATCGCAACACGTGCAAGCACGCTTAACTTTGGAGTTCTTGGGTGATGAGCTCCCTTAAAAGGAGATGCACCTCTGTTGGTATGAGTAGTACTATTAATCCTCTTAAATTAATCTCGGGTATTACAACTAGTTTCATACTTAGGAAATATTTTGGTTGTTCCCTTTCTGAAAGTCGAACTGAAGTCGTCCAAACGTAAGGGCAAGGCCCTTCATGATCAGACCAGAACGGACCCACACTGTTGATCCTATCAAGCGCGTATGCGGGTTGTTAAGCCTAGCAGTGTCAGACAACGGATGTACGAAAGGGGCTCAGAGCACGACCTTTCGCATTCCTTTGGTCCGGAGACCAGTCATATAGTTGCCGCATCGTTGATTGGATCATACGTGCATGCGAGCTGTTTAGACAGCAACGTCAGACAACAGATGTACGAGAGGGGCTCGGGGCGCGACCTCTCGCATACCTTTTCGACCCGAAAGCCGGTCTTACAATTGCCCTGACCGAGCAGCTAAACCCCGGACGTAGAAAATAGTTTGATTATTTCTTTGCCCGAGGGCCGAGCCGTGGTCGACTAAACACCGAGAGCGGGGCGTGGTATACATATACTCTCTCTTTTTTCTCTCCTTTTTTTTTCTCCCCTCTTTTTTCTTTTGCTCTCTTTTTCTCTCTCTTTTTTTTATTTTCTCTTTTTTTAGCCGCCGCCCGTTTAATCCAAGTGAGGTCGGACCTCATCAAATTCAAGATTGAAAAACGAAATATATACTTTTTTTTAAGTAATGAAAGAATGTGAGAACTTCAGGAGTTGCTCCAGTTATGCACTTGATCTACAATTTGTGATGATCGACTCATAGAATGTGAGAGAGCTGATCTGCAATCTATTCTTCATCAACGAGCTTGCAGTACTTCGCTCTTAGGATTAGAGAAGGTTCCCGGTGCTCCGCACTTAATCTCCAAGCTTGTATTGCTCCGCTCATAGAATCTAACAATTTGCCCTGGCGCTCCGCACTTGATCTACAAGCGCGTTGTGCCCCGTTCATAGAATTTGGCAAAAGTGCCCTACACTCCGCTTGATCTACAAACTTGCAGTGCCCTGCTCATAGAATTTGATAAGGTGCCTTACGCTACGCACTTGATGTACAAGCTTGTGATGTTCCGCTCAAAGGACTTGACAGGGTGTCCTGCATTGATCTTGATCCTTATACTTTGTAGCTTTGTTGTTAGTGGTATGGACCCTGAGGTCCACTCGCTCGAGTTGCTTCAACGCCTTCGCGTAATGGCTTCGTGTAATGGCTTCGCGTTGCAAGGTTTTATTTCAATGGTGCTTCCGGGTCTCCGAGTTAAAGCTCCGTGTTGCAAGGTATGTGCCCCTTCGCAACGGTGCTTCCTTCCTTCCCAGGACGAGTGCTACCAGGAGGGCCTCCTTCCTGGCTCCGCCCTTGTGGAATGGCTTTACGTTGAAAGGTTTGTAACCCCTTAGCAACAGTGCTTCCTTCCTTCCCGGGACGAGTGCTGCCGGGAGGGTCTCCTTTCTGGCTCCGCCCTTGTGGAATGGCTTCGCGTTACAAGGTTTGTAACCCCATAGCAACGGTACTCCTGGACCTTCATGATCAGCTTCGCGTTGCAAGTTCTGTACCCCTTTAACAACGATGCTTCCAGGACTTCGAGTAACAGCTCCGTGTTGTAAGGTCTTTACCCCTTTAGCAACGGTGCTTCCTTCCTTCCCGGGACGAGTGCTGCCGGGAGGGCCTCCTTCCTGGCTCCGCCTTTGTGGAATGGTTTCGCGTTGCAAGGTTTGTAACCCCTTAGCAACGGTACTTCTGGACCTTCATGATCGGCCCGCAATTGCAAGGTCTGTACCCCTTTAGCAATGATGCTTCCGGGACTTCGAGTAGCTGCTCCGCGTTGCAAGGTATGTACCCCTTTAGCAACGGTGCTTCATTACTTCTCGGGACGAGTGTTGCCGGGAGGGCCTCCTTCCTGGCTGCCGCTGCATTGCAAGGTTTGTACCTTTTTAACAATGATGTTTCCATGCCTTAGAGTAACAGCTCCGTGTTGCATGGTGTGTACCCCTTTATCAATGGTGCTTCTAGGACTTTGAGTACTAGCTCCGCGTTGCAAGGTCTATACCCCTTTAGCAATGGTGCTTCCTTCCTAGCTTCCCAGGACGAGTGTTGCCAGGAGGGCCTCCTTCCTGGCTGTCGTTGCGTTGCAAGGTTTGTACCCCTTTAGCAACGATACTTCCATGCCTTCGAGTAATAGCTCTACGTTGTAAAGTGTGTGCCCCTTTGTCAACAGTGCTTCATCATGGTACCAGTGCATGGTTCTGGGACGTGGAGGTCGCCCACATATGGCTCTCCCCCGACGACCTTTCTCCTCAGCTCGTGTAGCCTTAGCCTCATATCTTTCACCACATCAGGGGCCGGTTCTGCTTGTGCGCGCCCAGCGCAGAGCTGAACTTGCGCAGAAGACTCCGCAACCCTCTCGCGTACGTGAGGTCGAGATTTAGCATGGCGTCTATCCGGGAATGATGTCCGCCTGCCCGGTCGATGAAAGTGATAAGACGAGTCGTCCTTTCTTGCTACCATGGCTACCCAACTTGTCGGGACGCATACTCCCTTCGAGATCCATTTGTGCTGGTACATGTTTGCTGATACGTCTCCTTGGGTGTCAGCTGTCTACCCGGTTGACGGGAGTGATGAGATGAATTGTTCCCTCCTTCCCGGAACGAGTGTTCCCGGGAAGGCCTCCTTCTTGGCTGTCGTGGCTAACTTACCGGGACACAAACTCTATTCTAGATCCATCTGTGTCGATACGTCTGTGCTAGTCTGTGCTGGCACGTCTGTGCCGGCACGTCCCTTCAGGGCCCATCTTTGCTGGTATGTCTGTGCTGATCTGTCTCCCGGGGTAGCCAGCCCTCCTACCTGGTTGACGGGGGTGATGAGATGAATCGTTCCCTCCTTCCCGGAATGAGTGTTCCCGGGAAGGCCTCCTTCCTGGCTGTCGTGGCTAACTTGCCAGGACACATACTCTATTCGGGATCCGTCCGTGCCGGTACATCAGTGTTGGTCCGTGGTGGTACGTCTGTGTTGGTACGTCCTTCAGGGCCCATCTTTGTTGGTATGTCTATGCTGATACGCCTTCCGGGGTAGCCAGCCCTCCTACCTGGTCGATGGGGGTAATGAGACGACTCATTCCCTCCTTCCCGGGATGAGTGTTGTCGGGAGGGCCTCCTTCTTGGCTTCTCAACTTGCCGAGACACGTACTCCATTCGAGATCCATCATGCCCTGAGTGTACGAGCATGGTGTATGGCACCGAGCATACAAGCGTCTGAGGTGATAGCTCCTAGCGTGCTCGACCTCGTGATTGTGCTCCGGAACCACGATCAGTTGGCATACACAATGAACCTACAATTTCAGAAAATTTTGTAGAAATCTCAAATTTATATTTTTATTGTTCAAGGGTTGTCCTTTGTTGAGCGGGTGAGGTCTGTGCCCATCTTTGGATGAGGCTTCGAACTGAGGAGAAGTCTGCTGCTCGTGAGGGAGACCCTCAACCGCCGCTGTCGCTCGAGCTGCCTCCATCCATGGCTGTCGCCAGATGGAGTTGAAGGTGAATCCCTGTCGCTGAGGTCAGCCGAAAAGAGCTTTTGCAGTCCTCGGTTCGTACGGATAGAGGAGATAGAGAGCGATGGCAAGGCTCCGTCTGCGTCACGTGTGAAACCCGCTCGTCAATCCCAGGAACCTCAAGCGGCCATTAATGGCAAGGCTCCGTCTGCGTCTGCCGTTGCTCAGTTCTCCCGGTCGTTCGTCGCTTGAGTTTTCCTTGGTTCAACCTTGGTGGTTGCGTATCCTTTGGACCTAATCTGGAAAATTTCATATCTGATTTTTGCTCGAATCTCTACCGGTTCCTACCAAAAAATGAGAGATGGCTCTCAATGAAAGCACCAATGTTGGTAGAAAATATCCCGGGTAGAGAAACTAACAGCATTTCAGTATAGTAAAAATAGCGTAGAGAATACAAGGGGGTGATGGTCTATTTATAGGCATCCATCACAAGTCCAAAGTCTAATCTACGTGGGCTTGGCCCAAATACATAATACATGTCCAAGTTAATGGGCGAACCGGTTCGATAAATAAGTAAATGAGCAAGGGGTGGTTCCCGCTCGTGAGACTGCGTCTTGGGCCTAGTTGGGCCAAAGCTCGGGGATAACGGGCCGATGGCACTAGGCCTGACATATTATCCCAACACCTCGGTTACCCCTTTTTGCTATTTAAATCATACTTACTTTATGTCACGCTCCGGACCTAGCCGGACACGTCAACAACCCGCCGTACGGTACGAATAGTCGACCGCAGTCCAACTCATCCATACTATACAAGGCGTCATGAATATCATTCACACATAGTACATCCATAAACAAGCATAATGTAAATCATTCATTTAAAACAACGAAAGCATTTAATAAAGATGTCTTGGCCACACTTTGGCAAACATGGGCATACAAGCCCCCAAATAGTTATTCAAAAATAGTATCCATGAGCATTGTTATAATTGTTTTGAAAACAGGAAACAGAAGAAGCACGAACCCCGTCTTCTCCCTTGGAAATCCCTGAAGCAACGGGCGCCGGTAGCAACCTTTAAGTCCTACCTGAAACTGTGAGGTGGCCTCCCCCGTGAAGGGGAGGTCAGTACTTGGAAATATTTGACAAGTACAATAGCAACTATACTAAGTATAATCAACGTTTTAATTTCCAAGACCCCCGTCTTAGGGTACTATTATATTATAGGCCATAACCCTCGGTTACCCCTTTTTACCTTTAACTGTACTTACTTTACATAAAGTCAAGTAGACGACCCGTAGGCCCATATTCATTTAGAATTTATCGTTTCCATTCCCCCGTGACCGCAAGTCACGATAACCCCGTGGGGTCCCATCGAGCCCTAATTGTATAGCATGGGCTCGGCCCAACTACATCTCTATACAATCCCCTAGCTCAATATATCATATCAAAATTTGTATGGCAAGGGCTCGGCCCAACTACGTTTCCATACCAACCATAACCTCGTGGCAAGGGCTCGGCCCAACTACGTTTCCATGGAGGTCACACATACATGGCAAGGGCTCGGCCCAACTACGTTTCCATGCTAATCATATTACATGGCATGGGCTCGGCCCAACTACGTCTCCATGTCATCCTAGAGTCCAACTCTAATTATTTTCATAATCAAATTCTCAAGCAAGTCCTATGCCTAAAATCAATTCCCGGAGGTGGCCTTTAGGCCTACCCCTATCACACTTTAGTGTTCATACCATTCATCCTTAAGTACCTCTTGAGATTACTTAAGGCATATATATTCACAATCCTACCTCTTAGGATTTGTTTCATCATTTATTTATAATAATTCCCGACTAGTATTTTGATACTAATTGGATAACCTTAGAACATGCCAAGTTCCTATTTCCCATATTGCATTTCATTACCATTGATTTCTCAATCCAAGTATAGTTTAATCTCAATGTCAAAAATATCACTTTAATCCATTCATGAAGTTCATTCATGAAGTAAAGGATATTTTATCACAATGTCATCTTAGTAATTCCATTAACATGTCATTCCATTCATTTCACATAATCATACACAATTATTCTAAATTTGTATGTCATGCTTCACATACTCATATTCATATTATTTTCATTTAGACATTATTAATCTTTAATAGTCCATGAAAATCCCATCTAATTACTTTGGGCATTCTTATGAAATTAACTCACTAATTATAAGCAATATAGTCAGCCATCCTCACCTTATGATGTGCTCAACTAGCTGCCTTAGCGAAACCCCCTCGATCCGTCCTCGTTCTAGGCCTTTCAAGAGTGGAAAATCTGGAAATCAAGCGAAAGCCGGGCGGCTTTCGTGAAAGGTGGGCGGCTTTCGGGCCTGCAGCTCGAAAACAGTCCCCAACAATGGCGGTTTCCCGGCAGTTTCGACTCCTATCGATTCCACAACTTTCCCAAGTTAAATACCACCATTCTATATCAATATTCTACACTTTTAAACGTGTAGAACATCATGTTTAACCCACCATATGATTTATTATAAATCATACACAATAAACTAGTTAAAAGAACTATTTGAGTTCTTACCTTGATTTCTAGCCCTTTGGTGTGGGGATTCTTCCTTTCTTGCTCTCTCCTAGCTTCAGCTCTGTGAGGAGCTTTCCTAGAGCTCTCTCTCTTAGTGGTTGGTCATGTGGAATGCAAGAGGATAAGGGGAATGGTTCCTCCTCAATCAAGAATGCCAATAATGCCTAGAATAGGCATTGGCATGAGGTTTTGTCTCAATGAGACTTCCTCCCCTCTTCTTGTCTGCACAAGCCACTTTGGCTTGTCCCCCCAGCTGTTGTTTAGTCAGCTAACACACCTAAAAACGTGGGGTGGCCCCCACTTAGGTGGGAGGTCATCCCGTTATGTCCCGGTGTGTACAATCGGCCCCGAAAGTTGTATTTCTCGGTCCGTTTTAATTATATTTTATTTTATCGGGCCAAATAAAATATATCACGTGTTCCTAATAATTATGGGCCTTTAGAATAGATGTACATTTCCCAACATTAATTTAGGAGTCTCCGAAACTCATTTCGGGTTGTTATCCGTTAAATTACCAATACCGGTAATTGGGCCCCGTTTGACCAACCGGTCAACTCCATGCCTTTCTTATGGCCCAAATAAAATATCCACCACCATATACATATTATCTAGACCAAGATGAATATAATATGTGGTTCGGGAATTATCGGGCGGTCCCCGTTCCCGCTGTGGGCCCCACGTGCAATTTACTATTCACGTAAAAGAAATAATAAAAATTTACAATTACGCAAATTCATAAATCATCTTTCAGGGTTTATTACATAATTTACTAAAAGTAAATATGCTCGGGGTCGGTGTTACAAGTTCACCCCCCCTTAACGGGAATTTCGTCCCCGAAATTCACAATCGATTATTCAAACAGAAATGCATACTGCTCCTTCATCGAGGCTTCAGTCTCCCAAGTTTCTTCTTCAACTCGGTCACTTTTCCAAAGGATTTTAACCATTGGAACTTTCTTGCTTCTTAGCTTCTTTACTTGTCTATCAAGTATCCTTACCGGTTGCACGGCGTAGTTCAAGTCTTCCCGTATTTCCACGGGTGGTTTCTCTAGTACATGAGATGGATCCGGAATATACTTCTTAAGCATAGACACATGGAATACATTATGTATTTTTTCCAATTCCGGAGTCAACTGCAATCGGTAAGCTACGGCCCCAATTCTCTCAAGAATTACAAATGGCCCTATGTAGCGTGGGTTGAGTTTCCCTCGGCTCTGAAATCGGATGATTCCTTTCTAAGGTGAAACATTCAAAAATACCTCATCCCCAACCTTAAACTCTAAGGCTCTTCGGCGCTTATCGGCATAGCTCTTCTGTCTATCCTGTGCCGCCTTAAGTCTGTCACGAATCGTCTTTACCTTCGACTTGGTGATTTCCACCAGTTCCGTGCTCTCGAGTTTAGCCATGCCAACCTCATCCCAGCACAAAGGTGTACGACATCTCCTCCCATACAATGCCTCGTATGGAGGCATGCCTATACTCGCCTGATAACTGTTGTTATAGGCAAACTCCACAAGTGCCAAATGGTTGTCCCAACTCCCTTGGAACTCCAATGCACAAGCTCTCAGCATATCCTCTAATATCTGTATAACCCGCTCGGATTGTCCATCCGTTTGCGGATGGAAAGCTGTACTGAATTTCAGTTTTGTCCCCATAGATTCTTGGAACTTCGGCCAAAATCGTGATGTGAATCGCGGATCCCTATCGGATACAATGGTTATAGGAACCCCATGCAGCCTCACGATCTCATCCACATACAACTTGGCTAACCTTTCCAGTGCATAGGTGGTGTTGATAGGTAAAAAGTGTGCACTCTTCGTGAGCCTATCAACCACAACCCACACGGCGTCATAATTCTTAACCGTCCGTGGCAGCCCTACCACGAAATCCATAGTCACGTGTTCCCATTTCCATTCAGGAATGGATAATGGCTGTAATAACCCAGTTGGATGCTGATGTTCTGCCTTAACTTGCTGACAAGTAAGACACCTACTGATGTACTCGGCTATTTCCCTCTTCATACCCGACCACCAGTAGCTTTCCTTCAAATCACGGTACATCTTCGTGCCTCCCGGGTGCATGGCATACGCCGATGAATGAGCCTCCTCTAAGATGGACTTTCGGAGCTCATCATCCAACGGTACACACACTCGGTCACGAAACAATAAGAGACCATCGTCTCTTTCCCTGAAATCCTCTACCGGTCCAGCTAGCATGCGTTCTCGGACCTTCATGAGCTCCTCATCAGCTTCTTGACCCTTCTTGATCTCATCAAGTAGTGTAGGTCTCACCTCGAATCTAGCTAACAAAGCACCGTCACTAGACACCTCTAATCGGGCTCTCAATGCCCTCAAACTCGTCAACAATGCCCCAGACGAATTCTTTCGGCTCAGGGCATCCGCTACCACATTGGCCTTACCGGGGTGGTACTCGATAACTAGATGGTAGTCTTTTATCAACTCCATCCACCGTCTCTATCTCATGTTTAACTCTTTCTGAGTAAACACGTATTTCAGGCTTTTGTGGTCAGTGTATATATGACATGTTTCCCCGTAGAGATAATGTCTCCAAATCTTCAATGCGAACACCACCGCCCCCAGCTCTAAGTCATGAGTGGGATAATTTACCTCGTGCTTCTTCAACTGTCGTGAAGCATAGGCAATCACCCTCCCATTCTGCATCAAGACACACCCAAGCCCTTGGATGCTTGCGTCGCTGTAGACATCGTACCCCACACCCTGTTTGGGTAATGCGAGTACCGGTGCCTCGGTCAATCTCTTCTTCAGTTCAAGGAATCCCTTCTCACATCGGTCATCCCATACAAACTTGGCCCCCTTTCGAGTGAGCTTTGTCAATGGCGATGCCAAAACTGAAAATCTCTCCACAAATTTTCGGTAGTACACCGCCAATCCAAGGAAGCTACGAATTTCCTTGACGTTCTTTGGCCTCTCCCATTCAGTAATGGCCTCAATCTTCTTGTTATCTACGGAAATCCCTGACCCTGAAATCACATGCCCGAGAAAACCAATCTCCCTTAGCCAGAATTCACATTTGGAAAACTTGGCATAGAGTTGCTTCTCCCGTAGTGTCTCAAGAACAAGTATCAAGTGTTCCTCATGCTCTTCTTCACTCTTTGAGTAAATCAAGATATCATCTATGAACACAATCACAAATCGGTCCAAGTACTTATGAAATACTCGGTTCATCAAGTCCATAAATGCCGTCGGGGCGTTGGTTAGCACGAATGACATCACTAGGAACTCGAAATGACCATACCTCGTGCGGAACGCACTCTTCGGTATGTCATCCTCCTTTATCTTCAGTTGGTGGTACCCCGACCTCAAGTCAATCTTCGAAAACACCGTCGCTCCTCGGAGCTGATCAAACAAGTCATCAATCCTAGGCAAGGGATACCTATTTTTGATTGTGACCTTGTTCAGTTGACGATAGTCAATGCACATTCGAAGTGTTCCATCTTTTTTTTTCACGAAAAGGACCGGTGCTCCCCACGGAGAGTGACTCGGCCTTATGAAACCGTTATCCAATAGCTCTTGCAATTGGGTTTTCAACTCGTTAAGTTCAGCGGGTGCCATTCTGTATGGCGGTATAGAGATTGGTTTGGTGTCGGGTTCAACCTCGATCACGAACTCAATCTCCCTATCGGGTGGAAGTCCCGGCAAGTCTTTTGGGAAGACGTCCGGATACTTGCACACTACTCTCACATCATTGATGTCTATCTCTTCTTTGGTTTTATCCACCACATACGCTAGGTATGCGTGGCATCCCTTTCTCATCATATTCCTCGCCCTCACGGCGGATATGATACAACTGTTTGATTTGCCTCTATCTCCCTCGAAGCGTAAGGTCAACCCTTCACCGCCTTCGAGTTCAAGAATCTTCGTGTAGCAATCGACCCTAGCATGATGTTTCTCAAGCCAATCCATCCCGAGGATTGCATCAAACTCGATCATACTCAGCGGTACAAAATCACACGTCAAGTTCTGTTCCTCCACCTCCACCTCACACGATGGATAGTGGCTATCTCTCTCGATATCATTCCCTAGAGGCGTGGACACCAATAGGGTTTGAGTCATCGGTACATGTGGTCCGTTGAATCCGCTGGCGAACGCCTCACTCACAAATGATCGTTGCGCCCCGGTATCAATAAGGATCCTTGCGTCTCTCCCGTTTATCCTTAGTGTTCCTACATTCATAAGTGATGTAAGACACACTAACTAGTTAATAGGCTTGTTCCTTAAGTCGTAGAGTGTGTTGGTTGCGGTTCAGGTGGGGTCCGTTTGACACCCGTCCGAAAATTCCCCGATTTCTAAGCTTTAGAACCGCTCTAGGACGAACCCAGGTGAAAGCCGGCCGCTTTTCACGAAAGCCGGCCGGTTTTCGTTTGCGAGAAAAATTCTCATATGAAAATCACGAAAGCCGGGCGGCTTTCACGAAAGCCGGCCGGTTTTCGTCGCCGCAGTTTTTGTTCAGGAAATGATCTCAAAGCCGGCTGGTTTCTACGAAACCCGGCCGGGTTTCAGCAGCGCAGAAATCCCCAGGCTTAACGAAAGCCGGGGGGCTTCCGTGAAAGCCGGGCGGCTTTCAGCTGCGAGAAACTTTCAGATTTAATCTTGACGAAAGCCGGGTGGTTCTCGGTGGAAGCCGGCCGGCATTCGTTGCCGTGGTATTATCCCAATTAAATCAAGACGAAAGCCGGGCGGCTTTCGTCAAAGCCGGGCGGTTTCTGCCCAGGGTGAGGATTCTCCTCCCCTTTTTCCCTTCAAACCCGACCAACTCGTCGGGGTTATAAATTTACAAGTCCCACACTCCTACTCTTTCCAGAATAGACTAATAACATGAGTTTAAGAATTTACCCGCAACGGAGTCCGGGTTAGCACGTGCGTCCGCCTCCGTCATCGCATAGACCCTAGCTTGGGTCTTGCCTTGGTTCACGGATGGCGCGTTGCTTGTACTTGGCCCTCCGTGCGCCGTGCTCGCGTGAAGTGCCCCTGCTCGGTTCCTACTTGTCGTAGTTCCGCTGCTAGGCCCTGCACCCATGGCTCGCCTGAGTTGTGGGCAGTTTGATCTCAAGTGCCCCGTCTCCCCGCATTGGTAGCACCTAGGGGGATCGCGGCACTTGCCCGCGTGGTTCCTCTTGCAATTGTTGCACTTGCTAATGCCCGAGCCTTGTGACCGTGAGCCGTGCCCTCCTGGGCCTTGATTTCCCCTAGATGGTGGTGCGGGCATTCTGAAAGACCCACCTCCCCCGTGGTTCCCCTTCTTGCTAGAACCTTGGGGGCCGGTGTTCTCCCATTTCCTCTTCTTCGCCTCCTCGGCGTTTTTCAGTTTTCTCTCTTCCCATTCTTTCTCCCCTTTCAGGCCCTGCTCCACCACTTGGCTAAACGTCATGTTGGGCAATTGTGTTGCCCGCTCACGCACGTCTAAATCCAAAGCATCCCAAAAGTGATTTACCATCCGGTTCTCATCACAAGCATACTCCGGTATGAACTCCGCGAGCTCCCTGAACTTGTGCTCAAGTTGCCTCACGGTGTACTTGCCTCCTTGGGTCAAGTTGGTGTATTCTCTCCTCTTCAAGTTCACCTCGAAGTCGGAGTAGTATTGGTTGAAGAATTCATGTCGGAAATTCTCCCAAGTTACGACCTCACCGTACTTTCCCTTGACACCGTCCCACCATGTGGACGCCATCCCTTCTAGAAACCTTGTTGCTACTCTCATCTTCATGTTTGGCGGCAGCTGCATGTCAAGGGCCGCTTCATTGAACCGCTTGATCCACTCCGCCGCAACGGATATATCTCCCGTTCCATCGAACGGTTTACACCCCAAATCCCTTGCTTCTTTGAGGTACTTCGAGATCCTTATTATCGGGACCTCGACACCTCGGTCTACTCGGGACTCCACATGTCCCCTAGAACCCGCATGGCTTCCCCTTCTTGAAGCCCCTCCCAAAGCACGCCTTGCCCGGCGCCTTTGGCGATCCTGTTGAAATTGACGGAGTAGTTCCTCCATCCTTTCTAAAGCGTCATCATCGTCGCTCCCCTCACTGTCATCGTCATACTCCCCATCATATGGGGTCTCAACCGGCTCAGTTCCCGGTTGATACGTCGAATCCTCTTCGGACTCATAGGACTCGTTGACTGTTTCCACATAACTGTCACTCACGGTCTGATCTTGGCCTCCACGGCCCTGTCCTCGGGACACCCTAGAATCCCCTCTACTGCCTTGCACGGATCCTCCCGGTGCTCGGCCAGTCGGGTTTCTTCTAGTCACTTTCCCGGTACCTTCCATTTCTGAAAGAAATTGAGAATGAGTCATTAGACTCGTATCAAATGTCAATTGACGGATAGGTACTTAAAGACATCCCTTGGCTCAAATCACTGCCATACCAATTGTTAAGGGTACCATCTTAACAATTAGTGACATTGCAATTCAAGTACCAAAAGTTCTATAATTACAAAACCTTATGCTCATGGTTTTCAAATTCATTTTCAAAAAGAAAATTTGAAGCTTCATTATGATGTTTACGGACTAAGGCTCTGATACCAATTAAATTGTCACGCCCCGGACCTAGCCGGACACGTCAACAACCCGCCGTACGGTACGAATAGTCGACCGCAGTCCAACTCATCCATACTATACAAGGCGTCATGAATATCATTCACACATAGTACATCCATAAACAAGCATAATGTAAATCATTCATTTAAAACAGCGGAAGCATTTAATAAAGATGTCTTGGCCACACTTTGGCAAACATGGGCATACAAGCCCCCAAATAGTTATTCAAAAATAGTATCCATGAGCATTGTTATAATTGTTTTGAAAACAGGAAACAGAAGAAGCACGAACCCCGTCTTCTCCCTTGGAAATCCCTGAAGCAACGGGCGCCGGTAGCAACCTTTAAGTCCTACCTGAAACTGTGAGGTGGCCTCCCCCGTGAAGGGGAGGTCAGTACTTGGAAATATTTGACAAGTACAATAGCAACTATACTAAGTATAATCAACGTTTTAATTTCCAAGACCCCCGTCTTAGGGTACTATTATATTATAGGCCATAACCCTCGGTTACCCCTTTTTACCTTTAACTGTACTTACTTTACATAAAGTCAAGTAGACGACCCGTAGGCCCATATTCATTTAGAATTTATCGTTTCCATTCCCCCGTGACCGCAAGTCACGATAACCCCGTGGGGTCCCATCGAGCCCTAATTGTATAGCATGGGCTCGGCCCAACTACATCTCTATACAATCCCCTAGCTCAATATATCATATCAAAATTTGTATGGCAAGGGCTCGGCCCAACTACGTTTCCATACCAACCATAACCTCGTGGCAAGGGCTCGGCCCAACTACGTTTCCACGGAGGTCACACATACATGGCAAGGGCTCGGCCCAACTACGTTTCCATGCTAATCGTATTACCTGGCATGGGCTCGGCCCAACTACGTCTCCATGTCATCCTAGAGTCCAACTCTAATTATTTTCATAATCAAATTCTCAAGCAAGTCCTATGCCTAGAATCAATTCCCGGAGGTGGCCTTTAGGCCTACCCCTATCACACCTTAGTGTTCATACCATTCATCCTTAAGTACCTCTTGAGATTACTTAAGGCATATATATTCACAATCCTACCTCTTAGAATTTGTTTCATCATTTATTTATATTAATTCCCGACTAGTATTTTGATACTAATTGGATAACCTTAGAACATGCCAAGTTCCTATTTCCCATATTGCATTTCATTACCATTGATTTCTCAATCCAAGTATAGTTTAATCTCAATGTCAAAAATATCACTTTAATCCATTCATGAAGTTCATTCATGAAGTAAAGGATATTTTATCACAATGTCATCTTAGTAATTCCATTAACATGCCATTCCATTCATTTCACATAATCATACACAATTATTCTAAATTTGTATGTCATGCTTCACATACTCATATTCATATTATTTTCATTTAGACATTATTAATCTTTAATAGTCCATGAAAATCCCATCTAATTACTTTGGGCATTCTTATGAAATTAACTCATTAATTATAAGCAATATAGTCAGCCATCCTCACCTTATGATGTGCTCAACTAGCTGCCTTAGCGAAACCCCCTCGATCCGTCCTCGTTCTAGGCCGTTCAAGAGTGGAAAATCTGGAAATCAAGCGAAAGCCGGACGGCTTTCGTGAAAGGTGGGCGGCTTTCGGGCCTGCAGCTCGAAAACAGTCCCCAACAATGGCGGTTTCCCGGCGGTTTCGACTCCTATCGATTCCACAACTTTCCCAAGTTAAATACCACCATTCTATATCAATATTCTACACTTTTAAACGTGTAGAACATCATGTTTAACCCACCATATGATTTATTATAAATCATACACAATAAACTAGTTAAAAGAACTATTTGAGTTCTTACCTTGATTTCTAGCCCTTTGGTGTGGGGATTCTTCCTTTCTTGCTCTCTCCTAGCTTCAGCTCTGTGAGGAGCTTTCCTAGAGCTCTCTCTCTTAGTGGTTGGTCGTGTGGAATGCAAGAGGATAAGGGGAATGGTTCCTCCTCAATCAAGAATGCCAATAATGCCTAGAATAGGCATTGGCATGAGGTTTTGTCTCAATGAGACTTCCTCCCCTCTTCTTGTCCGCACAAGCCACTTTGGCTTGTCCCCCCAGCTGTTGTTTAGTCAGCTAACACACCTAAAAACGTGGGGTGGCCCCCACTTAGGTGGGAGGTCATCCCGTTATGTCCCGGTGTGTACAATCGGTCCCGAAAGTTGTATTTCTCGGTCCGTTTTAATTATATTTTATTTTATCGGGCCAAATAAAATATATCACGTGTTCCTAATAATTATGGGCCTTTAGAATAGATGTACATTTCCCAACATTAATTTAGGAGTCTCCGAAACTCATTTCGGGTTGTTATCCGTTAAATTACCAATACCGGTAATTGGGCCCCGTTTGACCAACCGGTCAACTTCATGCCTTTCTTATGGCCCAAATAAAATATCCACCACCATATACATATTATCTAGACCAAGATGAATATAATATGTGGTTCGGGAATTATCGGGCGGTCCCCGTTCCCGCTGTGGGCCCCACGTGCAATTTACTATTCACGTAAAAGAAATAATAAAAATTTACAATTACGCAAATTCATAAATCATCTTTCAGGGTTTATTACATAATTTACTAAAAGTAAATATGCTCGGGGTCGGTGTTACACTTTATATGAAGTCAAGTAGCCGGCCCGTGGGGCCATATTCATTTAGAATTCATCATTTCCATTCCCCCGTGGCCGCAAGTCACGATAACCCCGTGGGGTCCCATCGAGCCCCAATTGTATAGCAAGGGCTTGGCCCAACTACATTTCTATACAATCCTCTAACTCAATATAATACATCAAAATTGTATGGCAAGGGCTCGGCCCAACTACGTTTCCATACCAACCATAACTTTGTGGCAAGGGCTCGGCCCAACTACGTTTCCTCGAAGATTACAAATACATGGCAAGGACTCGGCCCAACTACGTTTCCATGCTAATCATATTACATGGCAAGGGCTCGGCCCAACTACATTTCCATGTCATCCTAGAGTCCAACTCTAATTATTTTCATAATCCAATTCTCAAGCAAATCCTATGCCTAGAATCAATTCCCTTGGATAGCCTTTAGGCCTACCCCTAACACACCTTAGTGTTCATACAATTCAACCTTAAAGTATCTCTTGAGACTACTTAAGGCATATCTATTCACAATCCTACCTCTTAGGATTAATTTCATCATTTAATTATATTAATCCCCCGACTAGTATTTTGATACTAGTTGGATAATCTTAGAACCGCCAAGTTCTTAACTCATAGCCAATTAATTCATCTCAATTGATTTTCCAATCCAAATATAATTTAACCCCAAATATCAAAATATCACTTTCAACCATTCATGAATTTCATACATGAAGTAAAAGTATATTTTATCACAATATTATCATAGTTAATCTCATCATCATACCATCACTTTCATATCACGTAATCATACACAATTTACTCTAAATTTGTATATCGTGCTTCACTTTTTCACATGCAATAGTATTTCCATTTAGGCATTATTATTCATTAATAATCCATGAAAATCACATTTAATAATTAGGTAATCTTACGAAATTAACCCAACAATTATAAGCAATATAGTCAGTCATCCTCACCTCGTGATGTGCTACAATAGTTGCCTTTGTTAAGCCCCTCGATCAATCTCCGTTCTAGGCCGATTGAAAGTGGAAAATTGGACTGCTGGACAAAAGCCGGGCGGCTTTCGTAGTCTGCAACTGCGAATAGCTTGTTTAGAGTGGCGGTTTCCGGCGATTTCGACTCCTATCGATTGGCAAACCCTCCTAAGTTAATTACCACCACTTTATATCAATATTCTACACTTTTAAACGTGTAGAACTCATGATTTAATCCACCCTACGATTTCTTAAAAATCATACACAATAAAACTAGTTAAAAGAGTAGAAATTGTGTTCTTACCCCTTCTTCTAGCTTTTCCTCTTGGATTTCCCTTCCTTCTTGCTTTCTTTGAGCTTGGTCTTGATGAGGAGCCTCCCTAGAGTTCCCTCTCTATGCTCTGGCCGAATGTCATATGCTAGGGGGAAGTATCTTCTCCCAATCAATAGCAAAGAGAACAATAGTAGGACATGGAGGCAAGGGCTTTTGTCTCAATGAGACTTCCCACCTCACATTCGTATTATTCACATGCATCCATCCCCATTCCTCATTATTTGGTCAATCTGAGCATCTAAAAACGTGGGGTGGCCCCCCTTATGTGGGAGGTCATCCCATTATGTCCCGGTGTGTACAATCGGCCCTGAAAATTGTATTTCTTGGATTGTTTTAATTATATTTTATTTTATCGGGCCGGATAAATATATCACACGTTTCTAATAATTATGGGCCTTTAGAATGAATGTACATTCCCCAACATTCATCTGGGAGTCTCCGAAATTCATTTCGGGCTGTTATCCGACAAATTACCAATACCGATAATTGGGCTTCGTTTGACCCACAGGTCAACTCCATGCCCTTTCCATGGCCCAACTAAAATATCCACCACCATATACATATTATCTATACCGAGATGAATATAATATGTGGTTCAAGAATTATCGGGCGGCCCCCGCTCCCGCTGTGGGTCCCACATGCAATTTACTATTCACGTAAAAGAAATAATAAAAATTTAACAATTACGTAAATTCATAAATCATCTTTCAAGGTTTATTACATAATTTAGTAAAAGTAAATATGCTTGGGGGCGGTGCTACAGTTACACTAAGAACCGGTTGCGAACCGATTTTGATTCGGGTCCCAACTTTCGGGTCCCATTAAGTCGGTTACGGTTTCGGGTCGGGTTTTTTTATCGCTCGGTTCAGTTTTTTTCGGTTCGGTTTTCGGGTTTTCGGTTAAAAATTCCAGCCCTAGTATTGGTCGTTATAATGGACCTAGCCGGGGAAACAAACAGAGTAGTAGCTCATTTTACAAAGGCAAGGGAAAGCGAAACCCCCATCAAACAAAAGGCCCGACGAAATCTTCAGAAAAGGTCAAAGTCACTTGTTTTAAATGTGGCACGTCGGGACATTGGGCAAATAAGTGTCGTACACCAAGACATTAGGTTGACTTATATAAATCATCTCTAAAAGGAAAGAATGTGGAAACTAATTACGTCAACGAAAACGTTCCACCAATACCCACATTTAATGTGTCTGATTTCTATATGGACGATAATGAGATGAACACTGACATCGTTATGGGTGGAAAATAAAAAATTGAAATTATTCTGTTATTGTAGTAATATATTCTACAATACAAGTTTGTTGTATTGTAATTTTTATTTGGTGTGCTTATTTCGATTGTAAAAGTTATGTACATTTTAATGAATAAAGTCTTGTTTATATTACCGTATTGAACTAATATTTGTTCATTTTTATCTTTTCAATGATATGGAGTTAACTGAAAATTCTCCAAGTGACTTTGAACAATGTTTAATAGATAGTGCCACAACGCACACCATTTTGAGACATAGAGATTATTTTTTCTCATATGACATTAGTTGATGCGAATGTCAATACAATCTCAGGTGTTGCTAAACTCATTGAAGGTTCTGGAATAGCCTGTGTAATTCTCCCAAAAGGGACAAAATTAATAATTAAAGATGCTTTATACTCCAGTAAATCACGGAGAAATCTTTTTAGTTTCAAAGATATGCGTCTAAACGGTTTTCACATTGAAACCATGTCTAAAAATCAAAAGAAATATTTATGTCTAACGACAAATAGATCTGGCAATGAATACATTTCTGAAAAAATGCCAACATATTCCTTTGGACTATATTGTACATATATCAGTCCAATTGAGATAAATGTGGTATCTAAAATTATTGACCACAATTCCTTTATCTTGTGGCATGACTGCTTAGATCATCCAGGCACCACTATGATGCACAAAATTATTCAAAATTCACTTGGACATTCATTAAATAATGTCAAAATTCTACAATCAAGTGAATTCTCGTGCACTGCCTCTTCTCTTGTCAAATTAATTATCAGGCCATCTTAATACAAAATTGGGGTTGAATCTTCTGCATTTTAAGAAAGAATTCAAGGATATATTTGTGAGCCGATTATTGCCCCTCCGTGTGGACCCTTTCGATATTTTATGGTGCTCATTGATGCATAACCACATTAGTCAGACATCAGTCTTTTATCGACTAGAAATTTTGCATTTACAAATCTCCTTGCTCAAATTATTCATTTGAGATCACAATTTCCGTATTATTCAATAAAGAAAATCCGACTTGATAATGCAAGGGAATTTACATTCCAATCTTTTAATGACTATTGCATGTCAATTGGGATTGATGTGGAACATCCAGTTCCACATGTGCATACGCAAAATGGTTTTGCTGAATCCTTAATTAAGCGATTACAATTAATTGCTAGACAATTATTGATGAAATCCAAATTACCATCATCTGCATGGGGATATGCTATAATGCATGCTGCAAATTTAATTCGGCTTAGGCTAACTGCATATCATAAATTTTCCCCATTACAATTAGTATCTGGTAAATAACCAAATATATCACACATAAAAATATTTGATTGTTCTGTGTATGTACCAATTGCTCCACCTTATCATACTAAAATGGGTCTTCAAAGAAGGTTGGGAATTTATGTTGGTTTTAAATCTCCCTCAATTATTAATTATCTAGAATCTATGACTGGTGACTTATTCACCGCACGGTTCGATGAGACGGCATTCCCAGCCTTAGGGGAGATAATAGAGAAGTGGACCGACGTACGAAAGATACTACTTGGAATGCAACAAATTTATCTTTACTTGATTCTCGCACAAATGTTTGTGAACAAGAAGTTCAAAAGATCATTCATTTACAAAATGTTGCAAACCAATTGCCTGATGCTTTCACAGACTCAAAGAAAGTGACAAAGTCACATAATCCAGCTATTAATGCTCCTTCTCGATTAGAAATTCATGTAGAGATTAGCGAAAGAACTCTTGCTAATGAATCTATGATACGTAAAAAACATGGTAGATCACTTGGTTCAAGAGATTTGAAACCAATAAAATTTAAAAGGCAGGATGTAGTTTATGATGCCAAAGAAGTTCAACCTTATGAAGAAGAAAGTGAACATTTTGAAAATATCGGCTTTGAAGATACCATCAATAATAATAAAAATACCTCAAAAGAGGATCCAATCGCCTTTGAAGAGGTAAATATTCCAGATAAAGATAGAAATGTCGATAATTTTGAAATTTCAATCAATTACGTTTCTTATGGAATACAATGGAATAGAAAAGATAGTGATGTTAATGATATATTTTCATATGCCATCGCCACAGATATAATGAATGAACATGATGACAATGAGCCTAAATCTATTGACGAATGTCATCGTAGAAACGATTGGCCAAAATGGAATGAAACGATTGAGATAGAATTAAAATCACTAGAAAAGCATAATGTTTTTGGACCAATTGTCCACACGCCAAAAGGCATAAAACCTGTAGGTTTTTAATGGGTGTTTGTGCGTACACGCAACGAGAAAAATGAAATTGTTAGATACAAAGCCCGACTTGTTGCTCAAGGTTTTTCTCCAGTAGTTGATGCTGCTACTTTACGATTTTGAATTGACATGTGTCTTTTTGAAAGGCTGCAAATGCGCCTAATGGATGTAGTGACCGTATATTTATATGGTTCACTCGATACAGACATATATATGAGAATACCTGGAGGCTTTAAAATACCCGATGCTTATAGTTCGAAATCTCGAGCTTTATTTTCCATAAGATTGCAAAAGTCATTATATGGATTAAAACAATCTGGACGCATGTAGTATAAATGTCTAAGTGAAATTTTGATCAAAGAAGGATATACAAATGATTATATTAGCCCATGTGTTTTCATTCAGTGATCTGAATCAGGATTCACCATAATTGCAGTATATGTTGATGATTTGAATATAATTGGAACTCCCAATGAAATTGAAAATACTGCTAAATATCTAATGGAAGAATTTGAAATGAAAGACCTTGAGAGAACAAACTTTTGTCTTGGCATTCAAATTGAACATTTGAGAAATGGTATTTGTTGAGGGTAAGTCCCGTAGATCCGAAAGCCCAACACGAACTTTGGATATATCAGGAATGGCCCAGAATCAAAGCGTGTAAAGAAATATAAGATCTGAACTAACTAATACTCGAAAGCTCACTTGTATTAATTAACCAATCTGATTACAAGGAATTTCCCGATCGGTAGGTCGGAAACTGTTCTTGAATACAAGAAATAAGAGCAATTATGCTATTCTAGAGCCTGAGTATTGAAATGCTAACCCTTACAATGACTTGAAACCTTCTATTTATACTAATGGAGAGCATGGGCTGCCTCTTGCTGATTGGCCGTTGTTCCACCGACTTGGTCATCCATGCTTCCACTTGCTGATGTCATAGTCTGGCATTAATTGCACCTGACCACTTCCTGGTTGGCCGTTGCTCGAACGGGATGTAGGGCTGTACTGAAGATGCTGTCAAATTGGCCCAAGTATGATATATAGCCCGAACCTCGTTCGGTATGTCTTCTTACTGGGCCAACCTTTATTTGGGCCGAACTCCGTTCGGTATGTCTTCCCACTGGATCTATTCATCATAGAGTGATGGGCCCATTGCTTGGGCCGGGTATCTTGGGCCTTCTCGATCTGGGTATTGGGCCTTTAGGTCAATATCCCAACACAAGTCCCCCACTTCCGATGTCTCGAACGAAGTGAGTGCATTAGGAAGTATATCAATGTTATAATACCCCGAATGGCGATCGGGGTACAGAAGTAATCAGTTCCCCATGCTGTGATTTGACGGCTGCCGCTTCGTTTCCCCATTTTCATCATGATAACCGTCGTTTAGTCTTTTCATTAAACACGTGTTTAGCTTAAATGCACCTTATGACGTGTCGCTTTCTGATTGGTTCTTGACACGACGGTTTCAAGGCTATAAATTAGCCTTTAACTTCTCAATTCCGGGTTTCGATTCTGCAATTCCTTGGCCTTTGTTGTTTCCTCTGCAAATTTTCTCCCAGCTTCCTTTGCTCAGGTAATTTCCCAAATCCGGATTCCTTAACTTCATTTCTGACTCGACCGAGATGAGCCCCAAACAGCATTCCTCTGATTCGGAGATGGCCTCTCATGGAGATGACCGTGATGCCGCCATTGTGGACGTCATCACAGTCCCATTTGCCGGTGGTTCTACTGAAACGGCGACGAATACCAGGGCTGAGGCGGAGGACCTTCCTAGCACTTCTTCTTCCTCCAGTGAAGATTCCGATGACACCAAATCCGAGGACGAAATAGCCTCCATGGCGGCCGGACGCCCCAACGATTGTCCTCGCCATTCCCTTGACCTAAAATTGATTAGGGAGAGGCGGCAAAAACTGACCTCCCATAACAGGGCCGAAATTCCAGCCCTTATCCCTGACCCGGTGGATTTCCGTTTGCAAGCTGGGCTTCACCCAATGCGTCATAGGCCCGGAATGACCATAGTCCATTTTGACTCAATTAGGGCCGGCCTTATATTTCCGCTACACCCCTTTTTCATTTCTTTCTTCAATTTCTACGAAGTTGTACCGGCCCAAATTATGCCGAACTCCTATCGGGCAATGGCGGGTTTTATCTGCCGTTGCAAAGATGCCGGCGCCCGACCAACTCTAGAACTCTTCCACCAATTCTTCAAAGTAGCCCCCCAACAAACCCACGGCTATCTGGCCACTAGTGCCCGAACGGGACACATCCTGTTCAAGGGAAACCCAACTTCAATCAAAGGGTGGAAAGACCGGTTTTTCTTCGTGTCTGTCCCGGACGGTCTAATTCTCCGCAAATGGAATGCCTTCCCCCGCAAGACTCCTGATCCTGTCCTCACTTAAGAAATTTACAAGAACGTGCTTGCTGTGGAGAAGGATAAATGCATGGACATCATGAGTTATCTGACTCCCGAACGACTTATTACGGCCGGGATAGGTACTGCCCGTTCTCTTGGGTTTACTTGTTTTGAGAAACCAAGTGCCATGGTCCGGACAGTCCTTCCCGTGCGAGAAACGTTCTTTTATTCCTTTTTCTAGTTTCTCACACGCTAAGGCCGCTCGATACTAACATTCTCCTTTGTCTTTTTTCAGCACCAAACCCAGATCTACCTATGGATGACAGCAGAGTTATCGCAGCCGGTGGGGCCGGTAAGCGGAAAAAATCCAGGAAGAACCCCCAACCTACTCCCACCATTATTCCTGCTCAGGATGCTGCCCCTTCTCAACCGCTTCCAGAGCCTCAGCCAATACAGCAGGTCCACCAGGACCAATTCGAGGCCATGCTGGTCGACGCCCGGTTCGGCTCTGACCAACTGCACCAATTTTCTCAGCATTTCGACTCCGTTCGGGGGGAACCCTCGAATGCTGGTGAGACCCATACCGACCATATTACGGGTCAGGTCGAGCGGATCTCCCTATCCGACCCTGTCCATGAGGTATTAGAGAGGGCCGGCTCTACCGCGAGCTAGATCTGGTCGACCTCCTCTTGGTTCAACAACTTTTCCCTTCCTCAGTTGCCGGTCGAATAATCTGAAGAATGTCTGGCCTTGACCGCTCTGAAGGTACATCATCTTTTGCGCTTTGTTTTTGTTTTATTCTCTGTAATCAGTATTAACTCTCGAACGATACTCTGTAGATGGGTTTGTACACCCTTCAGATGCGGGAAGCCCGTCTGGCCAAGGAGCGGGAACTGATTGTCGCCCAATCTTCTGCTAAGCAAAATGCTGCTGCAGCCATCACTTCTCTGGAGGCCGAACGGAGGGCCTTTGCGGAGGAGAAGCAGAGGCTGGATGCTGAGCTTGGTACCCTTCGGGTCCAACTTGCAGCTTCCCAGGCCAAGGTCCTTGCCGCTGAGGCCGCACAGGTTAAATTTGAAGAAATGCCATCCAGCATCCCGGACGGTCCTTATGAAGTGAACGTGGATCTATCCGCCGTCCGGGAAACATTGAAATCCTCTGATGAATTCTTCATCATCAAGGATGATCATGCAAGGGCCCAAATTCCGTTTGCCTTTGGGGCGTACTTGAAGGGTGTCCCCAAGGGTGCTGATCGGCTATCGGCAGGGGTGGCCCTCTTGGACAAGGACCCTGAGGCCAAAAAATGGAAGGACTCCATTGTTTCAGACCTTTATGGAAAAATTGGCCAGGTCTTGCTGCATCCCTTCATTGCTCAGCTTCAAAATCATCTGGGGAGGCCGGTTCAGGCTTCTGATCTCCCCACAGATGACATTATCCAGACTCAGTTCGAGAAATTCCTGCGAGCTCAGCAAAGGGAAGCCGATCGGGCTGCTGGGAGAGAGCCTGAGCCCCTGTCCGATGATGATGAAGACGAGGACGAAGAGGGGGATGAAATGGCCCCTAGCCAATAATTTATATGTACTTTTTCATTACTTGTTGTAATTCTCTTTTCTCTAAATAGCTTGTACTTCCCGGTCAGTAGAACCGATGAATATATATCCCTTTTTTGCCTGAAGCTTTGTGTACTGTTTTTTCTGTCTTTAACGCATGATTTACTCGTCATTCGGGATTCGGCCCGTTTTGTAGGACTTAATCAATTTCCTGACTTTATTTCTTGCTCAAATACTCGTAATGCCGTTGATCTCCGTTCGGGCATTAGAAAGGTTATGATAATTTATTAAGGAAAAAAACCCCTTCCCTCTGGGCATTAACCAATTGATCGTCGTCCGGGCCTCAGACCATTTTTTAGGTCAGTACATCCTGGCTTTAGATAATCTTTTACAACTTGATAGCCGGTCGAGCTTCAGATCAATCCTTAGCTTCTTATGACGTTGATAGCCGGTCGGGCTTCAGGTTAATTTTTAGGACTTAGCAGTTTTCTTGGTTTTCTTTGCACCTAGGCTTCTTCATAAGTTGGTAGCCGTTCGGGCTTCAGTTCAATTTTTAGGACAACCGTTTGATTTCAGATAACCTTTTACAACATTTATAGTCGGTCGGGCTTCAGGTTAATATTTAGGACTTGGCATTTTTTTATAAACAGCAAGTCCATGTGATCTTTGCTAATCCTCTGTAAGCCCGTCCGGGGTACGTGCACAAAAAAATGAATCATCAATGCCCCAGATTAATCGTAACCACCCAATGCCACGTGTTGCCCATGGATTAGGGACTTGTGCGGCACTTTCCCTATTTATAGAGAGGTGCTTCCCCTAATTTCTCCTGCTGTTTTCTCACTTTTCTTTCGAGCTTTCTCTCTCTAGAATTCCCAAAATTCTCTTGCATACCTTCAAGCCTTCTCTCTCTAGAATTTTCAGAGTTTTCTCCAGCATTTTTATGTACTACTCCTCTAGCTCAGAATCTGAAGAGATGCCTTTGATTCGCAAAAGCAAAACATCCGCTGGTAACCAGGCCGAAGGCTCTTCGTCCCAAACACCTAAAAACGCCAATCCTCAGGCCAGCAAACATATCGAACAGCCACAGGAGGACGGATGTCTGTTCGGAGATGACCTCCAAGTTTATAACAAGGGGATGCCCGAGCGGCCACCCCGCATTGCCCTACACTTCAATCGCATACGCAAACACAAACAACGTCTCCCAGAAGATGTCGAACGACAACTTAGCCAGTTGTTGCCCCCACCAAGGGAATACTACGCCGGATTCATTCGGCACCCTATGAGGCACCGACCGGGGCACGTGCTAGTGCACCTTGACGCTCTGACTGCTGGACTTCGGTTCCCTCTCCATTCATTTATAGTGGAGTTCTTACGCCGGGTTGCTGTACTGCCCGCTCAGTTCGTGCCCAGCACCTACCGCATTCTGACAGGCTTCATTCTTCGGTGCCACGAGTTGAGGATCACCCCCAGCGTCGATCTGTTCCTTTATCATTACTGCTATCAGCCCTACTGGACGACCGGGTACCTGAAACTGGTAGCTCGTTCTGATCGTCAGCTGTTCACAGAGAATGTTACCCCGCAGGCTGACTGGGAGGAGCGGTTTTTGTTCGTTCGGGTAGGTGATTCTCTGCCATTCCCGGATAGGTGGAACACATACCCCGTTCGGGATTCTCTGCCCAGGGTGGACGCCGTTCTACGCTCCCAAGCTGAGTCTTTGCGGATGGGAGGGACCAGAAGTCTTCGCAACTTTGTCACTACCTCGAGCATGTTATCTGCTGGAATCGGTAAGCATAGTAGGGTTTTAACCCGATCATCCTTCGCTCTCACAATTCAACTTCTTATCTTTTATTTCTCTTTCTTGTAGGTGTGATATCTCCCATACCCGTCCGGCGCTCTATCTCTTCTGCTAAAGGAAAAAGGAAAGGAAAAGATGATAGCCGATCGTGACTCGGCGGAGTAAACCCGCAAAAAGCGCAAAGGAAATGATGGCGATCACCTGATCCCGATCGACCATGTGGTTGATTTGACCGGTCCGGATGTTGAACCCAAAAGATCGGTGCCTGCTAAAACCTCCACCCCGGTTCTTACTAACACACCGATCGATGATCGGATGTTTGTTGAGTTTTCAAATATGGGGCCCAGATCAGAGGGGAGGTATCTGTTCGGGCTAATGCCATCTTCTATGTGGTGTCATACTGCGATCAAAGTTCCCCCGAGCTTCACCAACTTGACTCACTGGTCGGACCTTTTCGAAGCAGGTCACCAGGAAGCACTCAAGGTACATTTCATTCCGACCCATGCCTTTCTACTATTCATGTTTTACCTTATCTGACTTTCATTGTAATCTTGTTTTCAGGCCGGCGTGTATTATCACAAGGCCTTTCTTGCCGGTGAGAAGGAGATGAAAGCCTTGGCCAGCGATCGGGATGACGGCCAGGTCCTCCTTTCTGCCGCTCGGAAGTTAGCGGCCGATCTCCAAGAGCAGGCCAAAGAGGGTGAGAAGGCAAAAGCTGCTCTGGCCGAGATGCAGGAGATGTCCCGTCGTCGCGATCGGGAGCTTAAAGAACTCCGGGCCAAGGTGCGGGCTGCTGAGTCTGCTGGTATCAAATTTGACAAAGCTGTTGGCGACCATCTGCCCGAACCCTACACGGTCAATACTTCCCAGATTGCTCAACAATCGATAGTGGATTTTCAACGGGGAAAGGGCCTGAAAGTCGCTCTGGAGAACACGGCCCGACAATTCCTGGGTCCTCACCTTGGCCAATTCTTGCGTGAGAGTGAAGATCCCATCAAAGCAGGGATCGACCTCCTGGACAGCACGCCGGAAGGGAAATCTTTTTTGGATGTCCTGACCGAGAAAACTGTGAAGCAAAGTCAGGACCTGCTTCTGGACAGGAACCTTGAATTGATCCTAGAGCATTTTCCCAAGTCGTTCGATCCCGACGAATTAGGCTTTGACGACCTGTTCGGGAATACATATGATCGCATTATGGAGAAAAGGTCCAAGGCAGCGCCTGATGATGCAGTGCAGGCAGGGAGCTCTCAGCCTACATCTTCCCCGAACGGCAATCCTCCAGTAGTGTAGCCTTCAACTGTAACTTTTTGCTTCTTTATTCTTCTTGTATAGTCCGGCTAGTAATGCCGAAGAATAAACTGGACTTCTTTCCTTATCTGTTGTCTCTTTTCTATTCTTCCTTTGATTTTTTGTTCACAATCTTTTCTACGTGGCCGAACATCACTCGGCTCATGTATCTTTATGTCTGACACCTTTCCCGAACCCGTTTTGATCCCTTTTCCTGTTCGTGACTCACGAGTTCAAAACTCTTAGCTGAGGTGAATTCCTCCAAGCCGTTTTGATCGTGACCACAGGGTCAAACTCTCAGCTGGGATAGGGGCTCCCTCCAAACTGTTAACCCGTTCGACATTCGGTCATCCGGAATGATTTCACGTGTTAACAAGCTGAGATGAGACTCTCTTCACAATTGCTCTGACACCTTTCCCGAACCCGTTTTGATCCCTTTTCCTGTTCGTGACGCACGGGTTCAAAACTATTAGCTGAGGTGAATTCCTCCAAGCCGTTTTGATCGTGACCACAGGGTCAAACTCTCGGCTGGGATAGGGGCTCCCTCCAAACTGCTAACCCGTTCGTCATTCGATCATCCAGAATGATTTCATGCGTTAACAAGCTGAGGTGAGGCTATCTCCCTTCCAAACCCATAATTCCGATGCATTCCGAACTGTTCTCTCTGGCTCAAATCATCCATATTAGGGGTCTGAGGTAACCCTTTTCGAACTGTAAGCAAGATCACCGAATTTGGGTCATTCCTTACTTATAGCTAAAAGGGCGACTCGCTTCCAAGTCAAGTTTTATGACTGAGGCGAGATTTTTCAAAACCATAGTTCCGATTCCCCGGGCGACAATCCGTACCTTATCCGAATGTCGCTCGGTTAATCCATATCTTACAGTCTTGACACCATCTCCAAGCCGTTTTGATCCCTTTGCCCATACGTAATTACAGTGTCGACTTTGGCTAAGCTGACGACTCAGCTCCCTCCAAGCTGTTAACCCGTTCGTCATTCGGTCATCCAGAATGATTCTACATGTTAACAAGCTGAGGTGAGAATCACTGTCCTTCGAACTCCAGGCCATTTTGATCCCTTCATCAATGCGTAATTACAGGGTCAAAACTCTTGCTGAAATAATGGCTCCCTCCAAACTGCTAATATGTTCGTCATTCGGTTTTCCAGAATCGATTCTCATATTAACCGCTGAGGTGAGACTATCTGAGCGTCAAACTCCAAGCCGTTGGCTGAGAATGACTTTCCTTCCATGCTGTTAACTCGTTCGTCATTCGGTCATCCGGAATGATTGAGTTAACCACGGGCACCGATTTTCTGAGCCTCAATTCTTCAAGCCGTTTTTGATCCCTTTATTCTTACATAAATCTAGGGTCAAAAACTCTCTAAGCTGAGAATTGATTTTCCTTCAATGCTGTTAACCCGTTCGTCATTCGGTCATCCGGAATGATTGAGTTAACCACGGGCACCGATTTTCTGAGCCTCAATTCTTCGAGCCGTTTTTTATCCCTTTATTCTTTCATAAATCTAGGGTCAAAAACTATCTAAGCTGAGAATTGATTTTCCTTCCATGTTGTTAACCCGTTCGTCATTCGGTCATCCGGAATGATCGAGTTAACCATGGGCTGAGTTTGTGTGGAAGTTATGTCTCCCTCTCTATACCTTTTTTTAGAGGTGGCAACAGCCGTTTTTACTGATAAAATTTCTTTAGATGCTTCACATTCCAAGTTCCTGCCGGTCGGCCTTCGGTATTTTGTAGGCCAAACGTTCCTGAAGCATACTTCTTACATATTTGGTAGGGGCCTTCCCAATTTTGTGCCATTTTGCCCCCTTTGAGCGGTTTGCTTTTCTCTCGCTTTCTTAGCACCAGGTCCCCTACCTCGATTGAACGAACTTTAACTTGCTTATCAAAGTATCTTCTTGTGGCTCTGTGATACTCTTCCATTCGTGCCGCTGCCAGATCCCTTCTTTCTTCTATGAAATGCAATTCGGCCCGTAAGTTATCTTCATTCTGTTCTGGGCTGTAATGCACCGTTCGGTGTGTGGGAACTAGGATCTCCGTTGGTACTTTGGCCTGGAAACCATAGGTAAGGGCAAATGAAGTCTCTCCCGTGGCCGTTCGGGGTGTGGTCCTGTTAGTCCACAGAATATAATTCAATTGATCAGGCCACGATGAGGAGTATTCTTCCAGCTTCTTCTTCATACCATCCATGATAGTTCGGTTCATATTTTCTACATGGCCATTCGCCTGAGGGTATGCCACGGACGCTCTGGAATGCTTGATTCCCCATTTGACCAGGTAGTTCTCAAAATTTCGGCTCACGAACTGCCTTCCATTGTCAGTTACAATCTGTTCAGGGATTCCGAATCGGCAAATGATATTTTTCCAGACAAACTTCTGACATTTAACATCTGTGATGTTGGCCAGTGGCTCGGCCTCTACCCATTTGGTAAAGTAATCTATCCCCACGATGATATACTTGTTTCCAGGTGCCGTAGGTATAGGACCCAACAGGTCTATCCCCCATCTTGCGAACGGAAGAGCCACCGTCATTGGGGTGTAGAAAGTGGCAGGCCGTCCGGGGACCGGCGCGTACAGTTGGCATACCCTACATTTCTTAGTATGTGCAAAGCAATCCTGCTGGATAGTCGGCCAATAATACCCTTGTAGGATGATTTTTCTGGCCAGTGTCTTGGGCCCTTGGTGGATGGAACAGATGCCTTCATGAATTTCTTCCATTACAGCTGCCGCTAGATCGGGTGGGAGGCATTTCAGATACGGCCCACCAAATGTCTTTTTGTACAGCTGCCCATCTACCAATTCGAACATAGAAGCCCTCCTCTGGATGCATTTTATTTGATAAGCAGGATTTTTATCTTGTGGGAGGGTTCCGTCTTTCAGGTAGTTGGTCATATCTACGACCCAGCTCGGGACGGCATAAGATATGGCCTCGATCTGGAGCACCATGATTGCCGGGGTCGCCAAGGTTTCCCGATGGGCAAAACGTTGGATATGAGCCGGGATCTCCTGTGCCCGGTCGTCGAACGCTGCATTCTCTAATTTGGACAGGATATCTGCTTCAGTATTTTCAATCCTGGATATTTGATCGAGCACCACCTGTTCAAATTTACGTATCTGCTCCTCAACTATTTCCTTGTAGGCCTTCATCCTCTCTTCTTTGGCCTCAGCAGTGCCGTTTACTTGATGTACCACCAATTGACTGTCCGATCGGATTTTTAACCGATCGGCACCCAGGGCTCTTGCATATTTTAAACCAGCAATGAGAGTCTCATATTCAGCCTCATTGTTGGTTACCTTGAAGTCAAAATGAATAGAATAATATGCTTTGAACCCCTCGGGCGATGTGATCACAGCTCCAGCTCCACAACCTTTGGCACTAGATGCACCATCCACATACATTTCCCACCAGTTATCCAGCCCGTTGTTCTCTGCATCTTTTTCTGAGGGCCGGGCGGTACATTCTGCAATGAAATCTGCCAGGGCCTGCCCTTTGATAGTAGGCCGGGGTTTGAAATCCACCTCGTATGATATATAGCCCGAACCTCGTTCGGTATGTCTTCTTACTGGGCCAACCTTTATTTGGGCCGAACTCCGTTCGGTATGTCTTCCCACTGGATCTATTCATCATAGAGTGATGGGCCCGTTGCTTGGGCCGGGTATCTTGGGCCTTCTCGATCTGGGTATTGGGCCTCTAGGTCAATATCCCAACACAAGTCCCCCTTGGTAACTCCTCAAATGTACGTGGGGATCTCCCACCCCGTCATAAATTTGGCCGGTCGGGGGCTTTGCACCCCCTTGGATATCTGCGTACATGAGTTCCCTGGTAAACGGGGATGTAATTCCCAGCTGAACTGGGGCAGGTTGTACAGGTACCATGTTCATCTGGTCCCGCATTTCATTCATTTGCCTCCTCATCTCGGCCATTTCTTCCTCCTGGGCCGTCAAAGGGGGCGGTGGTGGGGCCCTCATATCCGTACAGTCCCGGTCCCAATGCCGCTGAGGGGCCCTAGTATTTTCCCGCTCGGCATACTGGAAATGATGACCAACGGGAGTTGGTCCTCTAGCTTGTGACCCGACCAGGGTTCGATCACTGGGGCTGTGGTGCGCTGTTGGTGGGGCGCTACGTCGATTATCCCGATGGACATGTGAACGGGACGACGCCGCGGTTGTTTCCGTTCGTGGGGTCTCCCCTGTAAAGCTGGAACTTCCTTCCTCTTCGTTCGCCATATGCTGCATGACCTGGGCCATGTCCCGCATGGCCTGAGGATTTCTTCTCAGAGATTCAGGAATCACAAAATCCCCATCGAAACGAGGATTCGGTCCTCGACTGGATTGTCCCTGAGGGTTTTGACTCCCCGGGGTGTGACTCCTCCCGTGACGGCGTGAACCGTCGCTTGTATGATAGGAACTGATTCTGACCATTTTTGAAAAATAGAGGTTTTTTGGATGATTAGAAAGTGGAACTTTTTGCAAGTTTCCCACAGACGGCGCCAATGTTGAGGGTAAGTCCCGTAGATCCGAAAGCCCAACACGAACTTTGGATATATCAGGAATGGCCAAGAATCAAAGCGTGTAAAGAAATATAAGATCTGAACTAACTAATACTCGAAAGCTCACTTGTATTAATTAACCAATCTGATTACAAGGAATTTCCCGATCAGTAGGTCGGAAACTGTGCTTTAATACAAGAAATAAGAGCAATTATGCTATTCTAGAGCCTGAGTATTGAAATGATAACCCTTACAATGACTTGAAACCTTCTATTTATACTAATGGAGAGCATGGGCTGCCTCTTGCTGATTGGCCGTTGTTCCACCGACTTGGTCATCCATGCTTCCACTTTCTGATGTCATAGTCTGGCATTAATTGCACCTGGCCACTTGCTGGTTGGCCGTTGCTCGAACGGGATGTAGGGCTGTACTGAAGATGCTGTCAAATTGGCCCAAGTATGATATATAGCCTGAACCTCGTTCGGTATGTCTTCTTACTGGGCCAACCTTTATTTGGGCCGAACTCCGTTCGGTATGTCTTCCCACTGGATCTATTCATCATAGAGTGATGGGTCCGTTGCTTGGGCCGGGTATCTTGGGCCTTCTCGATCTGGGTATTGGGCCTCTAGGTCAATATCCCAACACAAGTCCCCCTTGGTAACTCCTCAAATGTACGTGAGGATCTCCCACCCCGTCATAAATTTGCCCGGTCGGGGGCTTTGCACCCCTTTGGATATCTGCGTACATGAGTTCCCTGGTAAACGGGGATGTAATTCCCAGCTGAACTGGGGCAGGTTGTACAGGTACCCTGTTCATCTGGTCCCGCATTTCATTCATTTGCCTCCTCATCTCGGCCATTTCTTTCTCCTGGGCCGTCAAAGGGGGCGGTGGTGGGGCGCTACGTCGATTATCCCGATGGACATGTGAACGGGACGACGCCGCGGTTGTTTCCGTGCGTGGGGTCTCCCCTGTAAAGTTGGAACTTCCTTCCTCTTCGTTCGCCATATGCTGCATGACCTGGGCCATGTCCCGCATGGCCTGAGGATTTCTTCTCAGAGATTCAGGAATCACAAAATCCCCATCGAAACGAGGATTCGGTCCTCGACTGGATTGTCCCTGAGGGTTTTGACTCCCCAGGGTGTGACTCCTCCCGTGACGGCGTGAACCGTCGCTTGTATGATAGGAACTGATTCTGACCATTTTTGAAAAATAGAGGTTTTTTGGATGATTAGAAAGTGGAACTTTTTGCAAGTTTCCCACAGACGGCGCCAATGTTGAGGGTAAGTCCCGTAGATCCGAAAGCCCAACACGAACTTTGGATATATCAGGAATGGCCCAGAATCAAAGCGTGTAAAGAAATATAAGATCTGAACTAACTAATACTCGAAAGCTCACTTGTATTAATTAACCAATCTGATTACAAGGAATTTCCCGATCGGTAGGTCGGAAACTGTGCTTTAATACAAGAAATAAGAGCAATTATGCTATTCTAGAGCCTGAGTATTGAAATGCTAACCCTTACAATGACTTGAAACCTTCTATTTATACTAATGGAGAGCATGGGCTGCCTCTTGCTGATTGGCCGTTGTTCCACCGACTTGGTCATCCATGCTTCCACTTGCTGATGTCAGAGTCTGGCATTAATTGCACCTGGCCACTTGCTGGTTGGCCGTTGCTCGAACGGGATGTAGGGTTGTACTGAAGATGCTGTCAAATTGGCCCAAGTATGATATATAGCCCGAACCTCGTTCGGTATGTCTTCTTACTGGGCCAACCTTTATTTGGGCCGAACTCCGTTCGGTATGTCTTCCCACTGGATCTATTCATCATAGAGTGATGGGCCCGTTGCTTGGGCCGGGTATCTTGGGCCTTCTCGATCTGGGTATTGGGCCTCTAGGTCAATATCCCAACAGTATTTTTATCCACCAATCAAATTATACCGAGAAACTTTTAAAGAGATTTTACATGGAAAAAGCTCACCCGCTCAATTCTCCCATGGTGGTTCGATCTCTCAATGTGCATGATGATCCTTTTCGGCCTTATGAAGATGATGAAGAAATCCTTGGTCCCGATACCATATTTGAGTGCTATTGGAGCGTTAATGTATTTGGCTAATAATACCCGACCAGGTATTGCATTTTCTATAAATTTATTAGCCAGGTACAATTCTTCCCCGACAAGAAGACATTGGAATGACATCAACCATATATTCTGCTATCTCAATGGTACGATCGATCTTGGATTGTATTTCAAGAATGGTGCAAATGTCACTTTAATTGGTTATGCTGATGCAGGATACTTGTGTGATCCACAAAAGGTAAAATCACAAACAGGGTATTTATTCACCTATGGTGATACCACTATCTCATGGAGATCAATGAAGCAAACATTAACTGCCACATCATCAAATCATGCAGAATTAACTGCTCTGTATGAAGTTGGTCGAGAATGTGTCTCGTTGAGATCAATGATCCAGCACATATAAAATGAATGCAGTATAAAATCTTTTACTTGTAATCCTACTCTGATTTATGAAAGGAGGTTACATCAAATGAGATAAAACAAAGCATATAACACCAAAACTATTCTCCACACATGATCTTGAGAAAGAAGGAACAATTGATGTCAAACAAATCAAATCATGCGACAACCCTGCTGATTTATTCACAAAGTCATTGGCATCGAAGAAATTTGAAGAACTGGTCCACAAAATTGGAATGTGTCGTCTTCGAGATATATGTTAAATTGAGGGGAAGTAATATAATGCACTACACTCTTTTTCCCTTCATCAGGTATTTATCCCACTTGATTTTTCCTGGCAAAGGTTTTTAACGAGACAATACATTATAATACTATGATATTAATACCCCAGAATAATTAGAAGATACTCCCTCCGTCCCAATTTGATGGTCTCATTTCTTTTGGGCACAAGTTTTAATAAAGTGGTTGAAAAGGTAAAAGTTGTGGTTGAGATTTGAGTATAATAAAGTGAAATGATATGAACCACATCTTTTTTTTCCAAAAAGGGAAACATGACCATCATTTTGGGACATCCCAAAAAGGAAATACATGACCATCATTTTGGGAGGGAGGTAGTACCTTTCAAGGGGGAGGGTTGAAATATAATTGAATTTGTCATCTTCCAACTATTCTTGATTAGGAATTATTATAACCATTGTACAAATAATTAGAAAATCATGATTATGATTCTAGATGATAATTATGTGGTTCACAATTATTCTTTAATCCTAAGAAGCTTAGTTTTTCCCCTATAAATAGGAGTTTTCTCCATTGTAATTATCACAACATTATTACACCATTATGGCATTATCACACACTCAATAACATATTTATCACTAAGTGTTTATACTATACTTTTTCTCCCTAATCTTCAGCTTATTTCCTTCCATTTTATAACAATACAGAGTATGTTATTTATTTTTTGGTTTATTTGCCTAAAATTCCTAAACAATTATCCATTTAAATTTAGTATATACGGTTGGTATAATTCGAACGTATATCCATGAGGCTAAAGTCTAAACCCGCCACCCACCCATTGAGCAGAACCAATGGTATAGACATGGTTGAACACAGCCGAAGCCAGAAGGAACTGAGAAATGCTTATGATCAAAATAGATGAACTGGCTAAACTGAAAATGGACTTAATTCTCCAATTATCATCCTCCTCTTTCCTCACGAGGACCAGGAATCACAGAGCTAAATGCTTGAATCTCTTCGCCAAATCGCAAGACCCATCTTCAGCTCAGTCTACAGAAGACGCTGCATCATCCACGGAGGTATCGCCGCTGAAGAAGCTTGGCGGAGCCGGCCTAGGTTTCGGCCCCTCAACTTCCAAGAGAAAGCAGAAGGGAAAGAGAGAGACGACCCCCGTAATTCGCCGAAACCCCATTGAAAAGCCCAAATTCGATTCGCAGCCGGCCAAAGCCCAGCCCCAGGAACCCAAGGGAAATGAGAGCGCTTTCATTCTCGCTTGGTTAGGACTTGGCGCAATCATTATTGTGGAGGGTATTGTTCTTTCTGCTTCAGGTAAATCAATCTTTGAAAATGAAATCAACCCTTACAGTTCTGGTTTTTATTTGAATCCTTAAATTCAGGTCTGGTCTGTTACAATGTATTTAGGTGTAAACATATAGACCCTTTTAAGTTCGTTTATGTAAACTTTTAGTATTATCTACCAAAAAAACTGAAGAAGAAAGCGTTGTTTGTAAAAATACAGCCCAGAATAGAAGGCTTATCAAAAATCAAAACTTGCTATTTGACATAGACTTACAATAATTATGTCAAATAGCAATGGAGAAATGTGACAACGGGAGGCAACCTAGTTAGCAAAAAATAAAAAAGAACACTTGTTAATAAAGTGAATTTGGATGTTTGTTCCGAAAAAAAGTTTAACATTTCTTTTGGAAATCCCAACCAAAACTGCTTATGATTGTAGCATCAAATGCTACTCAGTATAACTTTTTTTTTCAAAAGCACTTACGATTAATAAGCATTTTTAACAAAAACAGATTGAGATCTTATTCACCAAAATATGATGTCTTTGTATTATGTGGCTATAACTATTTTCTCTTTTGGTCAATACCTGCATTTTGAATGTAACAACAGATACTAATATGGCTTTGGCTCGGTAAGGACACAGCTTCCATGGTTTGTAATGGTCTAATGTGACTGAATATGCTTCTGTTGTCTAGAAATTTCTAGATTACCTAAAATTTGATTAAAAGTGAATGTGATGACAAATTCACTTTCGGTAAGGGTTATTGTATGGAATGGCTGAACTTGCTGAATTGTACTCCGTATGAACGACAAAGCTTTTGGTAATACCAATTGCACCCCAAATCCGTTAGGTAGAAGCTACTTATGTAAAAATAACAACTTGTGTAGATAAGCAGAATAAGCAAATCAATGCTACCAAACTGGGCCTATATTAAATATTATGTAATAGATGATGAAGAAGAGTTAATTATCTTCATTTTAACTGCTACCTCCGTCTCACATAAAGGTTCCCGTCCAGTATTCTCCGGTCAACGTAAATTGTTCTTAATCTTTTACTTTATACGGAGTATATCCAACTTTTATCAAATTTGAATTTTTTTGGCGACTTTACGAACTTTTAATGTAGTTTCTTAATATGTAAATTTTATTTACTAAAAATAATCTTATTACTGATAGCGATCCGTTAACTTTATGGCCAGTCAAACATGGTAAACCGTGTGGGAACTTTTAAGTGGGACGGAGGGAGTATATCAGAAAAAGTAACTTTTGCATTACTCTTCTTTCTACATAGTATTAATTAGATATTTTTATCAAGTTAAGAGCCTGTTCGGTAAGGGTGTTTCAATGGAACATCTGAATATTGTGTTTTTATTTAAAGAAAAAAGTATTTGTGATATCAATACCATCCAAACAAGTAAGTATAGAGCTACTCCCTCCATCCCATTCAAAGGTTCTCACTTTCCTCTTTTGGACGTCCCAAGGTTCACATTTCTATTTTAGGAAACAATTAGCACTATTAAATGACAATTTAATCATCAAATATTAAAAATAATACATCTATAATTTCATAGTTATCATCAATGACACTATTATATTATATACCCATCGAAATTATTCCTCAAAATATACTCGAATAACCTTATTTAATTATCGTCTAAATAACCTTGTCATTTTACAATGGAAACCTTTCAGTGGGACAGAGGTAGTACTTATTTTTTATTATTCTGTTGAAAAGAAAGGTAAGCTGAATAACCTGATCACTGCTAGTAAACGGGGCTGAAATGGAATAATATGTTATATGTAAAAGAGTGATGTTGCCTAGAAGGGTTTTATTTGTTTTCGTTTGAACTATCAAGAAAAAAGAAACTTTGTGGATGCCCTTTCAGTATATACAGTAAAAATAAGTCAGTGTTCCAACAATGGAAAGTCACACAAGGCCACATAGTGATCATTTTCAATACTCTCCATGCAGTGACTTACATACTGTCTTTGTGCTTGTAGGGTTTCTACCAGAGCAGTGGGATAATTTCTTTGTGAAGTATCTTTACCCATCCTTCACTCCTACGGTGGTATTGTTTGTAGCCGGTACAGTCACTTATGGAGTATTGAAGTATCTAGAGAATGAAAAACTCAAGAGTGAAAAATGAATCTTCCTTATTTTTCATAAAATCTAATAACTTAGAGTTTCTGCATTGAATGTGAAGAGCATTCTAGCTAGTTTGCCCAGGCAGGCAATTGTCATGTATTGCCTCCCAACTGTAAGTGCGCAAAAAGTATATTTATCTTTTTCCTCAATATAGATGAACATAAATATGATTGATCAAGTTAACAGTCAGCTATGAAGTAGCAATCTAGATCTACCTGTCTGTATCTATTAGATCTTCTTAAATGTATCATCATCCAAAACCCGCTTCTTCGTACATGATCAATCCTGACATAATAGACAGTTCATAGTTGTAATTGAATTTGACAACCTTTAAGGGCTCATTTGGTATAGTTTTTTATTCCCGAAAGTAAAGGAAATCATTTGTAGGGCTGTACATGGTTCTTGTTAGAGTATGGACCGGACCGCACCAGAACAAGCTGGGTAAGAGGACAGAACTAGCAGTCGCCTTTTCAGTTCTGGACTGGAACTGGTCCAAAATGGTTCCGGCTCCTCCAATCTAGGACTAGAACCAACCAATTCATGTTCTTTATATTTTGTTTTTCAAAGATGGTCTAAAAGACCAAAACCGACCTAGAACTAGTTTACATGGTTATGATCCAGTTTGCCTTTACCCAGAACTGGACGGTACAGAACCAGAATCGGCTTGGGTCCAACCCTAACTGTATGTGATGTTCGTTTTTTAACAAAAAATGTTAGCGATTTTGAAATATCAAAGTATCCCCAATTCATGAAATTGCAGAAAGAACAAGCCCTCCATATGCAATGAGTTTTGCGTCTTGTGATGACAACAATTTTGATAATGATGATTTAGTTTATTATTATCAAGTGTTAGTTTTGAACACTTTCTGGTTGATTGAAATCTTAAAAGTGGTCAAGAAATCAAGATTATCAAGCATGATGATGTCCTGTAGTTTGGTATACAACTAATGAGACTTTTGCATTCCATGCATGTGAGGTACTCATTTGGTTTGTTGCTGTAAAAGTGGTAGCATGCAAAGTTGTTGATGAAGTACAAGCGCAGCACCAAGGTTTCTTTAATGAGTGGGTAAAATTCAGTTGCATTCAATATCCATCTGATATTGAAGGGTGCACTTGACTGCCATGGTTTCATGAGTTTTAATTTCATTTTACATTGAAATGTGGTATGGTATGGTAACCACTAGTAGTGATTTATTGCACTCACTATATCACCAGAACTCTTTGCTTGATTTGTGTACATTCATCTATGACAGTCCACTTCTACCTTGATTTAAAATAAATGTTATAGTTTGATTTTCGCTGTCTTTAATGCCAATATTTGACCTTTGTTGTATATAATTATATATTTATACAAATTATAAAATGTACCCTTATAATATAAAATGTACGGAATATAATCTTTTAAAAAGTAGTTGATGAAAATTGATTGAAAACGTCGAAGTATAAGACTATTGCACAATTACACCTAGTGAAAAGCATCTTGGGCCAAATGCCAATATGCAATAATATACAACTAGATTAATATTTAAAAATCTAAAATTTCTTAATTGTATGTTTTGCACAACCATTTGATGAGTTTTTTTTTAAAATGTAAGATCTTTTTGAGAAGCTATAATGAGTAGGTTATAAGAGAAAATGTGACCCTTTTGACATTAATTAGTCTGAACAACTTGTTAAATCAAACTTAAATCCCAGAAACTTAACGGTTACTGATAACCCCCAAAAAATATATTTTCATTTAGTTGTATCAAACATATCCTTAAGATTAAAGAAAGTGAAAAGCCCAATTAGGTTCTATTTTTTTGGTTCCAAAATAAATTTTAATTTTTTATTTTTTATTGTTTCATGTAAACTCTTTTTTCTGTAGAGGCTAAATATTTCATGTTTTACGATATTTCTTTCTCCTTTGTATAATTTTTTGTCACATAATTTTAATTTTATAATTACCTAAAAATCTAAAATGTAGTATTACTACATTTGATGAGTCGGTAGACAACATTGTCCAAATTGATCACTATTCATGGTTTGTCCAAATTGACAAATGAATAATATACTAGCTTTAACAGTGAACTATAGAAGAAGTACGAGCGAGCTCTTCTTTAGTACTCCCTCCGTTCCAGAATTATCTTCATACTTTTCTTTTCGGTACGTCCCAAATTTATTTCCTTTTTCTCTTTTTGGTAAAGAATGTGTGATTCACAACCATTCTTACACATTTCTCTCTCCTCTGCATAACTTTCCACCACACAAATCTCACTATCTTAAAACTCGTGCCCGGTCAAAACCGGAGTTAAATATGGGATGGAGGGAGTACTTAGTACGGAATACTTTCTACAAGTAATATACTCCCTCCGTTCCTAAAAATTATTCTCGGTTTGACTTGGCACACTTATTAAGAAAGTGGAATAAAGTGAAAATGTATGGTTGTGGTTGTGTAAGAAAAAGGTAAAATGAAGTATTTTTCCCACATAAATTGTCCAAAATGAGAAAGTGAGAAGTATTTTTGGGAACAGCCAAAAAGGAAAGTGGAAAGTATTTTTAGGAACGGAGGGAGTAACAAGTTAACAAGTATATGAAGCTGTTTGATAAGAAATTTTCTGAATCGATTGATTCTGTTGCTGAAATTTACAAAATTCTGACTGAAGTGACTGGATTGGTTTATTCTGCTGATTTATGAAAAATTATATTTAAAATATTTTTTAGTAATAAAATAAAGAAAAACAATATCAAAAAGTAGTTAAAATGATCCTCTATGAAAACTTCAGTCAATGCAGTCATAAAAGTAACTTCAACCTTATTTTTTCTAGTTATTGGCGACATCATTGTTTTTTAGAAATCTTAACTTCCAATTTTATTCCAAATTGGAAACTTTGTCAGGAACTAATGATCATATTTCAGAATTATTCAGTTGTACACGAAATGTAAGCTTGAATCTTCATGTTTAAAACAAGAAGAGGTTGCCTTTAAGAAAACATCAAAGATTTATTGAACTATTTTTGAAGATCAACTCGCTTTCCTTAAAAAATTTAGTAGTTTGTGAAAGGTTAAAGAAAAAGAAAAGGAAAAGAAGGTGACCGAATGATTAGTGGCACAGAACTCAAGAGGACGCATAAAGCTGAAGGGGATAAAAAGTGGACGTTAATGGATATACATTGACACATTGCAGTACGCTTAGTTTTAATTTGATCAACTTTTTAGTTCTTTTAATACATTGACAACGCTCAGTTTTCATGAATATGAAATCAGAAAAGTAAAAATGATCGATGTTTGTGTAGAAGACAAAAATGAACAAAAAACAGAAATTGTTGCTTCAAAAGTAAAGTGACAAAGTTATGTGAATAAAAGAGGAAAGTTAGCGATTGCTACGTATTTTTTCTTTGTGTTCTACTTTATTTGATTCTCTATTTAATAAAATTTGTTTACTTCCAAAAAAAAGTTACAAATAACGTTCAATTTGACTTAAAGTCAAATGTTGTTACTGAGTAACTTTGAGTGAAATCATAGAGAAAATTATTATCTAAATAGGAGTAAAAAGATTTTAAAATTTCAAAATAATAAGACTCCAATATTTGTATTCTCTAAATATGAGTATTTCTATCAAGTTTGACGCTATCATGCTTTAAACATTGCAATTTCTGTCAAGTTTTTCTAAACTTGACAGAAGTTACTCCAATTTAGAGAATAAAAACATAAATATCCTATTTTGAAATTTCAAAACATTTTTATTCTATTAAAAATGAATTAAATTCTATAGTTATTACATGAAAGTACCTAGGAAGAATCCGTATAATTCCGTAATGTTAATGTATTATGAAGTCTTACAAGTATATGTTTAAATAAGTGGTCAAACATTAACTTTCAATGCCATAATAGTCAATATGTGAGTTTAATTTTAGTACAATGGTGTGTTTATAATTATGGAATTTAATATTTACATTAAATGTTTTTAAATTGCTTAGTTGGATCGTCATATATAATTAAATAGCAACAAAGACGATCGATTTCAAATTATGATCTGTTGAACTTTGCTTCCTAGAAAGAATTTAAAGTAGCAATAAAGATTCATGAAGGCGGCCACCTACTTCTTCAGAGCTTCATGATCATAATTCATGGACGGGAACAAAGCTTGACTATTGTATACAAATTTCAAACGTAAAACACTAACATTAAATATGGTACTCAATTTTAAACGAGGTTGTACTAAATGACGTTAATTTCACTAGATTTCATTAACAAAGGTGCACGACAGTGGGAAGAGTACATCCGGAGAGGAATGCCAAAAATAGCCCGTGGAAAAAAAATGAACAGACCAGTAAACGGCAATGGTTTACTGATCAAGAGCATTAGGGCCAGAACAGTAGTGTTTATAATGGTTCCAGAGCCACTGCACAAGGAACTTCCGCCGGATCCCGTTCATGTTATACGTCGCGCCATCTACGGCGTTCAGCATTTGACCCGTGTATGACCCACCGCCGCCGGTACCGTAGATGCCTTCACAAAGATCCGCAATTTCGACCGGGAATATCGGGTCCTGACCCGCATACCACGCATTGACCAACGGGTTCGTCGACAGCTCAGCGATCTCATGCCCGATCACGCTTATCATACCGTCAACTCCAGCGTCACCGTTCGGGGACTTAACTGCCTTCATGCCCGGGATGTAGTTGGGCACCGCAAATGGGTACGCGCACGTTCCCGGGCACAGCTTTGCAGAGTTACCCACCCATGCATACGGAAGAGTGTACCTATACAAATGTATAGTTAGTTGTGTGTATTTTATAACTATAAAAATCTTGTCTAGTCTGAACTGGTCTAATAATCTCTTTAAGTCTGGTCTTGGACTAAAAACAATCCAGGTAAAAATATCATTATATCTGATGAGAACAGAGTACTCTTAACTCTATATACATTAATTATAGCAATTTGGTAATTGAACAGAGCATCCCTTCCACAAAAAGTGACATCTTGAATTTCTTGGTGAATGGTAGTACTTATACGGAGTATATTTTTATGGAAATTATGTATTTTTTAATTTTATGAGTGAAATTACTTCTAACAAAACACACTTCTTTCTTATACTATAAATAATACTCCCCCATCCCGCTAATATTACCTCATAACAAATTTGATAAAGTTTGTGTGACTCTAAATTATTTTCCTTTATTCTTAGTTTATCAATTCAATATAGTATATGTGGAGTATGTATATAAATATAGTACGGAGTATTAGTCAAAGTTCAACATAAATAAACAAGAAAATCAAACACAGTGGTACAAAAATAGTGGTATGTCTTGTTCAATGTACTTCAATATGTCCTGTAAAGTTTTACACGCAGTAACATACTCCTGTTGTTTTTTCATGTACTACTGGAAATTTACACGCTTACTAAGAAGTAATAAGAGCTTAATTACAAAACTTTTAAAAGCATATCCTCCTTAAACAATATTAATATTTTTATAATTTTAGATTACATCATATATTCACTCTGTCTCCTGATGTTATTTTAACTGTATTCCATAACGTGAACACAAACTATTTCTGTAATTGATTTGAAAATCGGAAAGTGATACGGAGTGATAAATCAGATACAAAATGGCGACATCTACTATTAATTAATTAAACAAAAGTTAGGATTTGTGCACTAAACGTTAAATTCTGCGAATTTTGTTAATAAATATGTTTCAAATATTATAATGTCACTTTTTAAATAACACGCCAAAATACATTAATAAAAAAAATAAGACACCAAAATACTACTCCCTCCGTCCCATATTTAACTCCGGTTTTAAACGGGCACGGATTTTAAGATAGTGGGATTTGTGTGGTGGAGAGTTATGCAGAAGAGAGAGAAATGTGTAAGAATGGTTGTGAACCACATATTCTTTACCAAAAAGGGAAAAAGGAGATAATTGGGACGGACCGAAAAGGAAAGAATGAAGATAATTCCGGGACGGAAGGAGTTTCTTAGTTTTTTTACTACGGAGTAAAAAGTTTACCATGTTCCAAAAACATTTAAACGTTCTAAATTGACGCATACTTATTTAGTGTTATACTCCGTAATACTCCGTAACTCTTATCTAGCATAGAAGGAGATAAAGTACAACTTAATGTCATTTTAATCTTATTTGAATTTATCACGTTAGGTTATATTGAAAATGGGTCTCGATTATAATAAAACTTCTTTAATAAGTATTCAATATATATAAATTAAAATTATTACATAACTAAATTAAAACCATTATGAGAAAATCACATTTTTAGTCCATGAAATAGTCACCGTATTGAAATGTGAGACTCCTCAATTGTCTTCATTGTTGTAAATGTGATCCTTTTGAGGGGTGCAATAAACTCCTGGCCCACATCGTACGTTTTACCCCTCAAAGGATCACATTTACCGCAATTTAGATGATTACAAATTCGGGAACATTTACAAACTCAGAAATACGTGTTTGACATTTCAATATGATGACTATTTGAGGGATTGCAAGTGTGATTTTCCCGACCTTTGTCTAAAGACTTTGGATTTTCTAAAAGTGGTTTTAAAAAAGGTACTCCCTTCATTCCTATTATATCTTCCAATTTTCATTTTTCATCCGTTCCAAATAAACTTTCATTTTCCTTTTTTGGTAAAAAATTTGTGTTTCACAACATTTCTTACACATTTTTCTCTTTCCTCTGCACAATTCTCCACCACACAATTCTCACTTTTTTTAAATTGTGTACCAAAGTGAAATGGAAGATATAACAGGAACAAGCATACCAAAAATATACTACAACCCATTATTGTTGTTGTAAAATAAAAATTGACCAAATATATATTGTGTTAAATGGTACAGTGTACTTATAAAATATGGTGGGGGAGAGAGTATATTGGTATCGTACCCGACGATGGAGGGAAAGGTGAAGTAGTGGAACCCACAGACATTGTTGCAGAAATCCTGAACGTACACGTCATCGGATGTCAGCAACAAGTAGACCCCACTTTTCGGGTTAACCGGCAAGGGCCGGGTCGTCGCCGTCACGGCGGCCTTAATCACATTCTGAACGGTCAACCGGGTCAACGACTTCCCGAGCGAGTAAAACCGGTCGTTTTTCTCCGCCCCGATGTGCACATTCCGGGAAATGTTCGCGCCGGTCTGGTCGGTGTACAGCTGAACCGTCTTCCACCAGCCGGCGACGGACGGGTGTTTGGAATCAACGGCGGAGATCGAAGCGATGAACTCCCGGATAATCCGCTTTTGCCGGTTCGCCCACCGGCCGTACCAGATAGGGTAGACGGTGATGTTGGCTGTGAGGACGGGCCCCATATGGTACCTCAAGTGGATTAGATCCGACGACCCTTCGTACTTTTTGGACCCACCGAAGATGTAATCGGCGGCGGCGGTGCTGTGGTTCTGGTTGGGCCATGGGCGCCACCCGCTTACCGGCGCCGGGGTGCCGGCAAAATAGAATATTCCGATGAGGAGGAATAGAAGCGGTTCCGGGCGCATTTTAGTGGGATCAGGTACTTGGAATGTGCGTATCTATGACATATATAAGGAGAGGAAGAAAGAAAGGAGAAGATGGGCAAAGAGTAAATAGCTATTAGTACAAAATTTGAACAGGAGGATGGTTTGCCCTTTAAGGAGGGGTGGGTAATGGAAGACAGGTGGATGGAGAAGTGGGCCCACGGGGATGGTGATGGCGTCGTCGCCGTCTGATCATCAGTCTTTTGTATCTTGACTAGCGCGGTAAAACGGGAATGGGGTTGTACTCCCTCCATTCCTATTTTATTTTCCAAATAGGTTTGACACACGATTTAAGATAGTGGGTATTGTGTGGTGGAGAGTTGTGTAGAGGAAAGAGAAATGTGTAAGAAATGTTGTGAACCACAAATTCTTTACTAAAAAGGGAAAGTGGAAGTTTTAATTGGAACGGACGAAAAAGGAAAGTTGGAAGTTTTAATAGGAACGAAGGAAGTACTATGGACCAAAGTTTTGTTGGGGGAAAAGGGGCAAATAAGGACACGTACTAACCAAAAAGGTCAAATAAGGCCTTATTTATGAGCTCTGTCCGGCTTTCGCCATTTTGGGTGGTTCTCGGTGGAATTTTTTGATGGCGAAAGCCGGACAGAGTCTCATAAATAAGGCTTTATTTGACCTTTTTTATTAGTACGTGGCCTTATCTGCCCCTTTTCCCTTTTTTGTGAAAAAAAGTTGTGGGATGGAGGTAGTAAATACTCGCTCCGGTTCCTATTAAAGTTCTCACTTTCCTTTTTGTGATGTCTCTTATTTAAGTTCACACTTTCATTGTACGAAACCAAAAACAGTGCCAAACAGTATGCAAACAGTGTTAAACGGTGCACTCCACAATAAAGTCAAATTTATTTTTTTAATCTGTGTGAAGTCAAACTGGGAACTTTAATAGGGACTAGAGAAAGTAAATAACTTTGATGTGAAAAAAGAACATGTTAAATTTCACTCATAAATTCAAGTCAGGAGCAACTAATAGCATACAAACATAATTGTTGAAGTAATATATTATGAAGATTATGATCCCGTTTGGTAGCACAAAAATCGATTGTTTTGGCTGATTCTGTTGAAATTTATGAAGTTCTGGTTGAAGTGCTGCTTTGACTGTTTCTTCTGATTTAAGTAAAAATTATTTTTTAAATATATTTTATCAATAAAATAAAGAAAAAATTATATGGAAAAATAGCTAAAATGGTCATCTACAGTAACTTCAGCCAATACAGCTAGAAAAGTAACTCTAACCTTACTTTTTATGCTTATTATACAATTCAGCGCGCGAAAGTAAAAGTTACATGTTTGGTGAAAAAGTTGGCTGATAAGATTGATAAGCCGGAAAAAAATGTTACCAAACGGCCTCTATATGCTTTTAGAGCGGTGCTTGTTCTGATTAGATCATTTGTAGTCCTAGGGTATTAGGAGTTCAAAAGTATAACAATTGATAACAATAGTTATACTTCCTTTGTTCTTTTTTAATTCCAACTGTCTACTTTTCACGTTTGCCAACGTACAAGTTTGATCATTAATATCTTTCTTTCTTTATTTGTAATTTTTTTAAAAAAAATAGATTTTTAAAATATTAAAACAAGATAAATTTAACAATATTTTTTAAAATTTAATTTATACTCCCTCCGTCCTTTAAACTTTGTCATCTTTGCTCTTTGGGACGCCCCAAAAAAAACTTTGTCACTATCCTTTATAATCAGTTATTTTGTGATTCCTGTTATTTCTCTCTCCTCTGCACAAACATCAACAACACAGTTTTTATTTTATTATTCTCTGTGCCGATTAAAGTTCGCAAAGTTTAAAGGAACGGGGGTAGTAATACATTAATAAATAAAATAGAATCAAAGTAGAACGTGTGAATGGTGCAAAACGTCCGATGTTACCTTCAACAGAAAATGAAGTTACTATTATGTACATTCCGGCCAACAACCAACTTATTGGAACGATGGGATAGTAAAGAGCGGGAGGGGAGAGACTTTTTTTTGGAGGGTATGGCTAGACCCCTCCAAAAATTGACATAAATTAGGTTGCGCACCATATTTCCAAAGTTGAATAAGAATAGAAATAAAAAACTTGCAGTCATGGAGGCTCATCCTGAGTACTGGTTTAAGGACTTAATCACTAACGCTTGTACTAATCAAGATCACAATAGTTTTAATGTAAATGAAAATCGAAATACAAATAAAATGTTACCTAAACACCAATGATTGAAAGACGTGATCTTCCACTACTAAAAAATAGGGGTGTGCAAAATTACCGAACCGGCATGGTACCGAACTGGACCGGTATGGTACCGGACCGCAAAACGGGATTTCAAACGGTTCTCAAAAAAGTTGTCCCGAACCGGACCGTACCGGTTCCAAACCATGCCATGACCGGTTTTCATAAAATGAGAACCGGTACTGGACCGAACCGGACCAATTTATAATTTTATTAATTTATATAATTTTATAATTATGTATACATGTATACTGTTGGTCCGAAATAGGACGCTCGTAGGCTTTTAGGAAAGCTACGTACGACACTCAAGCAAGAATTAGGAAAGTACGAATATGGAAAGTTAGTCAGAAATAGCATCTCTGTATTTGAAATTCGAATTGCCTTTTATATGTGATTACAAATGGTAACTGCCGAACATAATAATGACTAAATTAATTACAACATTAATACGGAATTAAACACATAATTATGTCGTGCATTGATTGTTGGCAGTTACTCTTCCTGGCTGGCAGGTCAACCTGGCTGGCAGGCTGGACGCTTGAGCTCCCTCCTGCTGGACTGGACGGTGGGCTTCCCGCTAGGCTGGAGGAAGGCTTCTGACCCGGCTGGAGGCAGGCTCCCGGGTAGGCTGGAAGGCAGGCTCCCGGGTAGGCTGGACCGCAGGCTCCCAGTTGGGCTGGACCGCAGGCTCCCAGCTGGGCTGGTGGTCGGCAGGCTCCTGGCTAGACTGGAAGGCAGGCTCCTGGCTAGACTGGAAGGCAGGCTCCCCACTGGGCTGGAAGGCAGGCTCCCCACTGGACTGGAAGGCAGGCTCCCGGGTAGGCTGGACCGCAGGCTCCCAGTTGGGCTGGACCGCAGGCTCCCAGCTGGGCTGGTGGTCGGCAGGCTCCTGGCTAGGCTGGAAGGCAGGCTCCCCACTGGGCTGGAAGGCAGGCTCCCCACTGGGCTGGTCGACAGGCTCTCTTGGGCTTCCGCTCCTTGATTGCCCTGATTGGTTGGGCCGACTCGAGCTCTAGGTTGCTGGGCTTGGGCCCGCTGATCCAAGTTCGGGGCCTGGGCCGATTAGGCTCTGGGCCTGCTCCCATAACCCCATCACGAGTCCCCCACTCCCTTAGTCGAGTAGTAGACTCGGCTAAGAGGGAGTAGTTCAGGTCAGCTGCCCATTAAAAAATATTCACATATCAGAGAGCCATAATTGTGGATTCTGTCAATCCCACAATTGATGGAGATTTCCAAATTTCGAATAAGACACCCAACTTTAAATGGTCCCAAATTAATTCCCTTAGTGTTCCAGCATTCCAGCAGCAAGCTTTCTCCCAGACTTCAGGATCCAGGTCAGCTTCAAAAAATCCCTGAAATTCATTTTTATTACTTCATAAATTATTTTCGGACTTTATTTTATTTTTCCTTCCTTTTCTTTTCTTTCCTTTTCTTTTCTTTCCTTTCTTTTTTCTTTCCTTTCTTTTTTCTTTCCTTTCTTCTCTTTCCTCTCTCTCATGCGACCTGCGTCCGTCTCCCTCGCGTAGCCCCAGCGCCGCAGCTGACCGATTGCCTCCAAGGGCGGCCGCCGTCTGTGACCCGGCGGCTCCACAGGGCCGGTCCCTGCTGCGCCCAACGGTTGTTCCGCACCACCCGCCAGCAGCTGACTTCCCCCCTGCAGTTCGGCGAATCTGGCCGGTGCGTCTGGGCTCATATGTTCGGCTGGCGCAACTCACACAGGGGTCGGCGGCCACGCCCTGCTGGCCAGCGTCGCCTAGGAAACCGGTGGCCAGGTGGTCAGACGCCCCCCAGGCCAGATGGAGTTGACCCTCCTTCCGGTGTTCAGGTTGTCCGGTGAGCTGCCGCCGCGCGCTTCTGCTGTCAACTGTTGTCCCCGATATCCGGTGGCCATCCCGTGCTAATCTCTGGAATCCGGCGTTGATTCCCAGCCTGTGGGACACCCGGACTACAGTGCCGGAAGCCGGGTCTTTGAGGGAGTCAGAAGTGCAGCTCCTATGGCGGCAATGTAGCTTTTGGTTCGGGCTGATTAACCGTTATTCTTGCATGTCTTTCTCCAGGTCGGTGATAGCTATCTTTGTTGCGTCCACTTATGATCGTTGAGCGACAGGGGTAGGCGATGGCCTCCAGGCGGTGATGGCAGATTCCTGGCCAGCTAATCGCGGATGTTAATTCGAGGCCAGCTGTACTCCAGGTTCTGGGTGTTGCTTCCCGTCTGGCTGGATTGTTTTCAGAATTTGAGGACTCCGTAACTACCCTGGCTCCTAAGGAGTGATGTTCCTAGTGGCCAAGGTTCCGATGACGAGAGATCTCCACTGAATTCGGTGACCACCTACCGAGAGGCGAACAACCATGATGAAGACCGTGCCAAATTCAGATTCCAGCAGTATTCCTTGAGATTCCCAGCAACTCCCATGAACAATGTCCATCAACCTTGTAATTTACTTTATTTTTGAATAGTTTGATGTGTGGCAGATGTAACCTTTAATTCAACATTAAATCCTGAATCATACGTTTCTTTTTCTACCCTAGGCGACCAGGCGGCCGGGTGCCCCTCGGGTTGGATGGCATCGTCACCTCCCTGGAAGCAGGCGGCCGAGCGGCAAAGCGGCTGGGCGGCCAGGCGGCCAGGCGGCCAGGCGGCCAGATGGTCAGGCGGCAACGCGGCCAGGCGGCAAAGCGGCCGGGCAGCCAAGCAGTCAGACGTTCGGGCGGAAAATTGGCCAGGCGACCTGGCGGCCAGGCGGTCAGGCGACCAGGCTGAAGTCTCTTTTCCTTGGGGTTTCGCGTTGTCCGGCGGTCGCCCTGATGCTCTTCTTCCTCTGGGTGGCAGGGTTGTTGCCGCCAAAATTTGCTTGGCAGTGACAGAGACCACGCAAGCGCAGGGGTCCAGCGCCACCGTCCAGGATGACGTCGCTCGGGCGGACGGCATCCGAGATCGGCAGTGTAACTCCCAGGCTGGCAGCCACCCGGGCGGTGGTGGGTCCAAGGTCAGAGTGCTGCTCCTCGGTGGTAGGAAGTAGGTGGACGATCCAAACTCTTTGGATGACACCTTCATCCCCGCATGGTTGAAGTCGTTGAGACCTTTGAGGTTGATATCGACTGTCCTAGTGCAACTGCATGTATCCTTCGCCCCCACAGGAAACCGGTCAATTTAAGCCGATTGGAACCTTCAGAAAAGCATAAGTGCAGCCGACATGTGTGGACAACATGCTGGTGCTTCCCGAATTATCATTGTTTTTAGAGCCATGTAGCTCCTTATCTTTTCACTTGATTCTGATAGCCTTTTTAACCTATTTGCAGGATTCCATGCCTCACAGAGGTCCCCACACGTGTGAAGAATCATGAGGACGAGAGAGCCCCACGGCGGATAGCCTACCTTCCAGTTTGAACTTTGAAACAGGTAAGGCGGCAGGTGCCCAATTGTGGAAATGGCAGTCACGACTTTCCCTCAGAAGTGCTCAGCAATGCAAGTTGACTGCGACATGGTACTTGGGCGTCAGTCGCAAGTTGACGGTGGCGCAGTACCTAGGCGACGACCAAGAGTAGACCATCCATGTTAATGACTAAGTTGACTTTCAGATATTTGTATTTGATGTGATGGGTTCGCCCGACCATGACCATGTACATTTTTTTGCTTGTAGCATGAAGTTGACTGATGTGACATTTGACTGAAGTAATTTTGAATTCATATGTTTCTTTTTCTATACTTTGCATTACGAACACTTAGCAATTTATTCGGGGATCTGGCTTCTCTAACCTCCCGGGGGGCGGTTAGGCTGGCGTGGCCGAGCCTATCCGTGCCCCTCCTAGTTGGATAGAAGTGATCTGTTCGCTATTGATATGGAATCAACAAGTAAGTGACTTGTTTGGCCAGCGAGGTCGGACATTGAACCGACGAGGAAGACCCTTAGGTCGGTATCCTGAACGTTCATGACTCGGGGGTCAGTCCTACTGTCACTTTAACCCATCCAGTTTGCCCGGACTTGGGGAATAATCTGGTTACTCCCGCATGGATAGCCAAACAACAGGGGCAGACCCTGCATGATCCACCAGAACGAACCCGCACCGCCAACTCAGGGATGACGAGAGTGCGAGCTGCTTGGCCAGCGATGTTAGGCGGCGAGCACTCGAAAGGACCCGGAGGTCAGCATCCTGAGTACCCTCGACCCGGAGGTCGGCCCTACCATCTCCTCGACTGTCGCGGCTAACTCTTTACTTTAGAAAATTGCCCGGATTCTTGAAAATCGCTTGGCTATTTTCAGTTAAAGAGCCTGGCCGAGGTCGGCCAAACACCGAGGGGGGCATAGTACCTCTTTTTTTTTGCCTGCGCCCTTTATTGCTAAGTGAGGTCGGACCTCTTTTGAAGACAAAATATCGCTAGCAAAGTATATTGAATTCATGATGTGGGCGGACCACATGAAGAATTTCAAATTGTAATCCCGTGCTCGGAGCACAGGAGTTTACAAAGAAAAGTGAAACTTCGATTTTCTACTAGTAAAACTTCATCAGGTGCTCGGCATTCCAGACACGGTCTACCAACCGGCATGTTGTTGTCTTCAACTTGTATGTCCCAGGGCCGATCACTGCGTCAACCACGTAAGGGCCCTCCCACTTGACGGAGAGCTTACCTCCCTCTGTCGGCCTGCTGGCCTTCCTACATCTTAGGACATAATCACCGACGTCAAAACTCCGAGGTCGGGGTCGGCTGTCTTGGTACGCCTTGACTTGTCGTCGATAGTTTTCCGCTTTGATGAAGGCACAGTCTCTTCTTTCCTCAATGAGGTGGAGCTCGGCTCGGGGCCTCTCCTCATTGCTGGCTCGTTCAAACTCTTCCACTCGCCGGCTAGGAACTACGACCTCGAACGGTGCCCTCGCCTCAAATCCATAACACAAGGCAAAGGGGGTTTCTCCGGTTGCCTTCCTTGGGGTTGTTCTGAAGGTCCAGAGTATATTGTTCAACTCCTCCACCCAAGCAGCCCCGAGGGCCTCCAACTTCTTTTGCAATCCATCGACGATCGTCCGGTTGGTGTTCTCCACCTGTCCATTTGCCTGGGGGTAGCAGACCGCCACTCGGCTGGATTCTACGACCCACTCTGCACAGAATTGCCGGAAGGCTTCGCAGTCAAACTGCCTTCCGTTGTCGGAGATTATTTGGAGGGGAACCCCAAACCGGCAGAAAATATTCTTCCATATGAACTTCTTACATTGGAGATGTGTGATACTGGCAAGCGGCTCGGCCTCAACCCACTTTGTAAAGTAGTCCACCGCGACGATGACAAGCTTCCGGTTTCCTGACCCGGTTGGTAAGGGACCGACCAGGTCAACATCCCATCTTGTGAATGTAAGGGTGGTGCTAATCGGTGTGTACATCGTTGCTGGTCGGCCGGGGCTCTTCTGGAACTTCTGGCATGTCTCGCATTTCCTTGCATAGTCAGCGCAATCCTTCATTATTGTTGGCCAAAAGTACCCCTGGAGGACGACCTTCCTAGCTAACGTGCCTGCCCCCTGATGGGCGGAGCATACGCCCCCATGGAGTTCAGAGACGATCATTTCCGCCTCATGTGGGCGTAAACACTTTAGCAAGGTCCCATTGTAGGACCTCTTGTACAGCTTCCCATCCAAGACGACGTAGCCGGAAGCTCGTCGCCGGACTAACCTTGTCTCCTCTTCTTTATCGGGGAGCATCCCGTCGGCTATGTAGCGCAGGAGGTCATCCACCCAACATCAGGCGACTGGTTGCAGGGGAAGGACGTCAATGGACGGTGAGGCTGATATGCTTGAGGTCGTCATCTCCTCAATGCGTGCAATTCTCGATATATGTTCAGGTAACCCTTGGGACAGCTTTGAGAGGAGGTCTGCATCGGAGTTTTGATTTCTCGGGATGCAGATCAACTCTGCTTGCTTGAACAACCCGAGTAACTACCGGACAACATCTCGATACTTCATCATTCTTTCTTCCTTCGCTTCGAACTCACCTTTGACCTGGGAAACCACCAGGCGGGAGTCACATTTCACCGTTATCCACTCTGCTCCCATGGCGGCTGCCAATCGTAGCCCAGACAGTAGGCATAGTAGGTTCGGAATCCCTCGGGTGAGATGAGGACGATTCCGCCCCCGCATCCCTTGGCTCCTGCCGACCCATCAGTCGCTAGAGTCCACCATTGTTCATTGCTCTCCTGTTGCCTATCTGCCACTTCTCGGGCCGTGCATTCCACAATGAAATCAGCCAGAGCCTGGCCTTTGATGGATGTCCGAGGCTGGAAGTCAACCTCATATTGGTTGAGGAGCATCGACCACTTCACTACCCGGGTTGTGCCGGGCGCCCTCAGAGCGGCACCTAGGGGTTGGTCTGACAGGATTCTGATCGGGTGCGCTTGGAAGTAGTGTTTCAACTTCTTGGCGGTGATGTAGGCGGCATATATTGTCTTCTCGAGCGGGGTGTACCGGAGCTCAGCATTCTGGAGGGTCTTGCTCACATAGTAGACGGGGCGCTGAACGCCTTCCTCCTCGCGAACCAGCACGGAACTGATTGCGCCTTGGGAAACCCCAAGATAAAGGATTAACGTCTCCCCCCACTCCGGCTTGCTGAGTAAAGGCTCAGAGAGGAGGTACTTCTTCAAGTCATCGAAGGCTCGCTGACACTCATCATTCCAGACGCAACCATTTTGTTTCTTTAGGACCTGGAAGAAGGGTACGGACTTCTCGGCGGACTTGGACATGAAGCGTCCAAGGGCTACTAGCCGGCCGGTGAGAATCTGGACTTCTTTCACCGACCTCGGGGGTTCCATGTCAAGTATTGCCCTTACCTTCTCAGGATTTGGCTCAATCCCCCTCCGTGTGACCATGTACCCCAAGAACTTGCCTCCTTGGACGACAAAGGTACATTTCTTTGGGTTCAGGCGCACACGGACTGCCTTCATGATCCCGAAGATCTCTGCCAAATCATCTGCATGATCGGATGCCCGGGTGCTCTAGACGATCATGTCGTCAACATACGCCTCCATGTTCCTTCCGAGCACCTTCCGGAATACCTTTGCCACCATCCTCGTGTACGTCGCCCCAGAGTTCTTCAGCCCAAAGGCCATGACAAGATAACAAAAAATCTCCTCTGGGGTGACGAACGAGGTCTTCTCCGCATCTTCTTCATGCATGAAAATCTGATGGTATCCTCGAAAAGCGTCCATGAAGCTAAGGAGCTCACATCCGGCCGTCCCATCGACTAGTTGGTCGATGTTAGGCAATGGGAATGGATCCATCGGACATGCCTTGTTGAGATCGGTGTAATCAACACACATCCTCCAGGTTGGCGGCTTCGGGGCCAGGACCACGTTTTCCAGCCAGACCGGGTACAAGACCTCCCGGATATGCTTGATACTCAGGAGCATGTTGACCTCCTTCTTCACGAATTCCCTCCTCTCGGTTGAGAGGTGTCTTCTTTTCTGCTGGATGGGCTTCGTCGTTGGATTGACCGCCAGCCGATGGACATCGATGCTTCGGTCAAGGCCAGGCATGTCCTCCGGTCCCCACGCGAAGACAACGCTAAAAAGGACAAGTACCTGGATAATCTTCTCCCTCAAGCCGGGCGGGAGCCCGGTCCCGATCTTGACCTTCCGCTCCGGCCTCTCGGGGTCAATCTGGATCTCCTCCACTTCTGAGGTAGGTTCAGCGCGGAGCTGACCCTCCTCATACTTCATGGCTTTGTTGTTGATAGTGTGGACCCTCAAGTCTTTTTGACCGATTTGTTTGCAAGCTTTCAGATAGCAGCTCCTCGTCATTCGCTGATCTCCCCTGGCAACTCCGACGCCATTCGGAGTGGGAAACTTCATGCATAGGTGCTCCTGGGATATCACACATCTGAGGTCTTCTAGGGCCGGCCTTCCCATGATGATCTTATGCACACAAGTTAGGCGTACGATGATAAACTCGACGTCTAACTTGGATACGCAGGGCTCGGATCCCACCATCACGAGGAGGACTATGCTGCCCTCCGACTCAATGGAGTCCCCGGTGAAGCCCGATAGTGGGGTTCTCACCGGGATCAAGTCTTTTCGGTCCAACCCGAGACCTTGGAAGGTGTCATAGTACATGATGTTAACGGAGCTCCCATTGTCCACCAGGACTCGGTGGATGATCGTGTCGTTGATTTCGACCTTGATGACCAAGGCATCCCTGTGTGGCGGAGGCATCGGCGGCAAATCTGCGTCGGTGAAGAAGATGGGGTCCCTCTTCACCCTCTTGTCGGCGGGAGCCCTGGTTATCTCCCCCACGTATAGGGCTCGGGCCCATTGCTTCCGCTCTCCAGAGGTGTCGCCTCCCTGGGGTCCCCCGAATATGAATGAACATCGATGGTACTTCCGGGGGCCGTTCCCTAGGTCGGCATCGTCTTCCTCGGAGAAGACGCCAAGCTCCCGCTTCTTGGCGGGCGGTGTCTCCTTTGACGTGGTAGCTTGGTCGGACCGCTGCCACGTCAGGCTCCTCTTCTGCGGGATGCCTCCTTGTTTGCCAACGAATTGGCCCAGGTACCCTTTCTGGATGAGTTCTTCAATTTGCCGCCGGAGAATGACGCAATCATCTGTATCATGCCCTGCTCTCCGATGGAATCGACAATATTGGTCGTGGTTGCGCTTGGCAGTCACCACATCACACTCCTCCGGAAAGTCGACTAAACCTTGCTCCTCCGCGTAGTCGAGGATGGCCCCGACCGGCTGAGCAAGTGGAGTCAATTTCTTGACGGGCTGTAGCGGTCCGCTCGGGACGTCCGCCTTGCCCTTGCCTCTACTTTTGTTACCTTTGTACTTGTTGTTTTTGTTGCTAGCTTTGCCGTCAGCTTTCTCAGCACCCGAACCGGCTTCCTTCTTCTTTTCTTCTTTTGCACCTTCTTCCTCATCTCTTTTCCTCTGCAAGGCGTCCTCCGCCTCGGCTTGCCGGTCGGCACGGCCGAGCACCTCCTCGTACGAGGTGGGGGGACTTCTGACGAAATCTTTGTAAAGCTCGCCCGATCGGATAGAGTTTGTGAGCATGGCCACCCCGGCCCTGTCATCAAGGCCCTGAACCTTGACTGACTCGGCCCTCCACCTCGCTAGGAAGGTCGACAATGATTCATTCTTCCCCTGTTTTAGGCCGAACAGGTGGCTGAAGTTTTTCTTGACGTCTCGAGAGCTCGCGAACCTCAAGAGAAAGCGCTGAGCCAACTCACGGAAATTCGTGATACTCCCGTCGGGTAGAGAGTCATACCATTCACGAGCCGGGCCATCCAAAGTGGCGGAGAAACCGCGGCATCGGATGGCGTCCTCGTACCCCCATCATGACCATGTAGGAAAGGTACCGAGATACATGATGTTGGGGTCAGAAGCGCCCTTGTATGCTTCAATGGCGCAGGGCTTGTAGCCCCTCGGCAACGGCGCATCCATGACCGCCCGGGTGAAGGGTTCGGGTATCCGGATGTCAGCCGTGTAGGGCTCCCCCCGACGACCCTCCTTCTCAACTCGTCAAGGCGCTGTCGTAGATCTTCCACCTCGGCTGGCGGTGGGTTCCGCCGGACAGCTCCAGCGCGGGGCTGAGCATGTCCGGCGGCACCTCCAAGTCGTCCATGCACGTGAGGTCGGGGCCCCACGTTTTGCCTCTCCGTGGAGCCAATCCGACTGCTCGCCCGGTGAGAGTGGCGAGAGGGCTCGCCTCCTTCCATCTGCGTTGGGCGCCCCTACTGGGCTCCCCTCCCCGTCTGCCGATGGGGTCGGCTAAGCTGCTGGGAGACTTCTTCCCCTCGCGGATGGGAGACTTCTTCCCCCCTGTTTTGGTTGGATCCAGAGCGTCGCTCATCACGCCGCCTGGAGGACACCTCCACATCCGCTGACGTCTGTTGACGGGCAGGCTCATCCACGTTTCCGCCAGACACCATCTGTTGGAAATTTTGAGCCAAGGTCCCCAGAACCCGAGTTGCCTCCTGTAGGGCTTCCACCCCGGCATTGAGTAGAGCCGGGTCCATGCGCGGAGCATGACATCGGCCTCCCCCCCCCGGCTGCGGACCGAGCGCTCACCCTGGGTGTGGTTGAGCGTCGCCTTTAGGTCGCCGTGGCCTGATAATTGGTTCCGAAGGTCGCCTTTGCGCGCCGCCCTCCTGCCCTGTACATGGTTGTCGAGGGCACGCTGGCGGCCAGACCGGGTGGACTCCTCAGTGTGGACTGAGACATGGTCACGTTGAGACGAGATTCCGGCCATCTTCCTAGGTGATTCCTACTCAAGTGATGTGAGAGACAATAGAGGCTCTCAATGAAAGCACCAATGTTGGTCCGAAATAGGACGCTCGTAGGCTTTTAGGAAAGCTACGTACGACACTCAAGCAAGAATGAGGAAAGTACGAATATGGAAAGTTAGTCAGAAATAGCATCTCTGTATTTGAAATTCGAATTGCCTTTTATAGGCGATTACAAATGGTAACTGCCGAACATAATAATGACTAAATTAATTACAACATTAATACGGAATTAAACACATAATTATGTCGCGCATTGATTGTTGGCCGTTACTCTTCCTGGCTAGCAGGTCAACCTGGCTGGCAGGCTGGACGCTTGAGTTCCCTCCTGCTGGACTGGACGGTGGGCTTCCCGCTAGGCTGGAGGAAGGCTTCTGACCCGGCTGGAGGCAGGCTCCCGGGTAGGCTGGAAGGCAGGCTCCCGGGTAGGCTGGACCGCAGGCTCCCAGTTGTGCTGGACCGCAGGCTCCCAGCTGGGCTGGTGGTCGGCAGGCTCCTGGCTAGGCTGGAAGGCAGGCTCCCCACTGGGCTGGAAGGCAGGCTCCCCACTGGGCTGGAAGGCAGGCTCCCGGGTAGGCTGGACCGCAGGCTCCCAGTTGGGCTAGACCGCAGGCTCCCAGCTGGGCTGGTGGTCGGCAGGCTCCTGGCTAGGCTGGAAGGCAGGCTCCCCACTGGACTGGAAGGCAGGCTCCCCACTGGGCTGGTCGACAGGCTCTCTTGGGCTTCCGCTCCTTGATTGCCCTGATTGGTTGGGCCGACTCGAGCTCTAGGTTGCTGGGCTTGGGTCCGCTGGTCCAAGTTCGGGGCCTGGGCCGATTAGGCTCTGGGCCTGGTCCCATAACCCCATCATATACCATATTACCATTACTTTGATTACGCATTTGCACTTTGCTAATTGCTAGTTCATTACAAGCTGCCGCTTGCCGGGAGCACAATTACATCCATAATTGTTATTAGTTATTACTTTTGTACTATTATAGTTATAATACGAAAATTGATAATTGTGATAATTTTTGGATAATGACTAAGTTTTAATTTGTCGAAAAAGTGACATTGTTTGGTATTGGTATGGCATGGTACCGGACCATTTGAAAATGGAACCGTACCGAACGGATTTAGATCTAAGACCGAACTGAACCGTTTCAATAGTAACGGTCCGAGTACGGGTTCGGTAAAATATTGGATCAGATCAGACCGCGCCCACCCCTACTAAAAAACATCATGAAGAACAAAGAGAAACTATAAAAAGTAGTTATGAATCTGGTGGATTGGATGATGAATTTGCAATGAATTGGAGGGTGTATAAGTCCTAGAAATGATCTTTGATATTCTGTATTCATGATCCTCAATCAACTTGGGGTGAAATTTCTAAGTTATACCTTCCAAATATAATCTTCAATTCAAGTCAAGAGTATCTTACACGTTCACTGACTTTCGGTAGATTTTGGCACAACCGGCGCCGAGTAGGGGTGACCTGTTCCGATTAAAGGGAATTTCATTTGAAAAACACATGTGATCGTTGCAATTACACCTAGGTCCGACGCTAGTTGGTTCCTGTGAATTTTGTCTTGGATGAAAAGTTGAACCTTTCATAAATAGGTGTGTTGTGTTACTTGTATGTTCTAGACAATATATGTTTTTTAAGATACTAATTTGGACACGATTCCTTCACAAAAGTTTAACTAAGAGAGTCATCTATTCAACAAAACTTGAGTCGCCTGATTTGAGTCATCCAATCAAAAGATATAAATAAAATAGTGAGAGTTATACATTCTAAAATACCTCTCACAATATCTGACATTATCAGTTGATTTGGTCTTAATTCTTTCATATTCTGGTTATAACATCTTCACAATATTTGTAGTTTGGTGAGTTATCAGTCACATAAAATTCGAATGGAGTCATTTGAAATTCTCTACAATAAGTTATAGGTGTGAGGAGAAGATAGAGGGTTTAAGATATTTATTGCAATATTTGTGCTCCAGTTCTCATTTTGAAGATATTTATCCGATTTATATTTTTTTCTTCAATAAATGCTTATAAAAACTTATGCAAAATATGAGTAAATATAACGGTTATGAAGACTAGATCAACTAGAGTGGTAGAGAATTATTTCTTGAAAATAGGTTTAGGAGAAGAGATTAGGAGTGACACCCATCTCGTGGGTGATCAGAATCAAAACCAAAGGTTTCAAAGTGTTACAATCTGATATTCCATCATGAAGGATCACCATGCTAGGAAAAGTAGTTAAAGTCTTATATAATGTCGTAACTTTCCGATATGAGACAAATATTCGAACACAAACCCAGCACCCAAATATAATTCTCCAAACTACCCAGGCCGGGTAAAGAGCCAGCCTGAACCGACCTACAATTGAACTGTGTTCATGTGGGAACCCTAATTCTTCCATTTTTTCGTACAAAAGAAACAGTGTGGACGTTGAACATGCCTTATTATTCGGTGCCCCGACACAAAAAATCATCACCTGTATTCACCATTTATTAGGAAATTTTAAGTTTATGTCTAATTTCTTCCTCTTATTAATACAAAGATTAATTTGCAATAATTTCCTTTTTCATTTTTTGTGGTTCATTACCCTTTTCTATACGGAGCGTGTGTGATTGTCAATTGTCATGGACTCACGGGCCGGTCATAAAGACATATGCATGTCTTTTTCCTTGGAACTAAAACAGTATCAAGATTTGAACACAATGATTTTTTTTATTGCTATTATTAAGACCAAGTATATAGGCCTAGCTGTTATTTGATTTGATATCACTAAGCTTCTATGAAGGTATATATTATATACTCCGTATTACGTATGTAATGTTTTAGAATTTAGAGCATGTTTGATATTTCTCAAAGAGATTTCTCAAGAGAGGACTAAAATTAGATGTAAATGCAAAAACATGACATATTGTTTTAAGTTTTCTAAATAGGACTAAATATGTGAGTTTGGACCAAAATAGCCTTAATGAGCAGAACAACCATCCTCTAGTGTGGCGCAACAATATCTGCGCAGAGTAGCCATCCTCCAACGTGCTGCAACCATCATCTTTGGGGAATTCTCTAAAAACTTTCTCAGGCAGTCATGAACTAATTTGTTGCCGACATCGACAATACATGCCTTTGCCACTCTCCCCCAAGACAGCCACTCTTCATTCAATCCTCTTCAAATTTATGGTCCTCTGTTCATTTCTTGTTTGGATTTTTTGAATTTTAATTTTATTTATTAATTTGGGTATTTTGGATTTGAATTTTATTTATTTAACAAAATGCCAATTTTATAATCTGGAAATGCCAAAATCATTGGTTATCTGAAAAATGCCACATTTGTGATAGTGCATTTACCAGAATGCCATCTTAATTAGAATAATGACAAAAAATGACAATTTTCGTATAAAAATATGACATTTTCATAAAAAGCAGCATTTTCGAAAACAATATTACTAATAATGACAACATTTGGCAATCCAGTCAAAAAACATGTCATTAAAATATTGACATCTTGATATAATATAATGACATAAAAGTGACACTTTTTAACAAACATTTATGGCATTTTCATAAACAAATCTAATCAAAACCAAAAAACAAAAAAAAAACAAATCCAAATATTTCCGATCATGATTGTTCGTTGAATCGTTTTTATCTCAAGTTTTCATATCCAAAATAGTATTTTGATTTATAATCTGAATTAGTAAATGAATTAACAATAAATAAAAATTGAAAAAAGAAGAAACAGGGATCTAGAAGAAAACGAGAAGAAGAGGAAGAAGAAGAAGTGGAAGAGGGAGAAGAAGAAGAAAGAGAAAGAAAGGAGGAGGAAGAAGAAGGTAAAGAGGAAGAAGAAGTACCTGGTGCGCTGTTAGTTCAGATGCTTCCTGTTGGTTCTGAAATAGCTCTAATACATGATCGTATTCTCTTCCCTCTTTTGAGCCCTAGCTAAAAAAGGATTTTGAAAAGAAGCTCTCACTACAAGAAAACCACTTAATTGTGATGAAAATCTAATGACAGTAACAAAAACCTCTCATTAAAAGTACAATTTACATACTTTCTATGAGAGTAAAAAACCCTCATAAAAACAATGACCAAAATTGAATCTTAGACTTTTCGACCGTCATTATAGGCAACAGAGCATATTGAATGAAAATTTTGGCTCCAACTTTCTCTCTAACTCACCGTTTACTCCGTATGTAATGTTTATTTAATTCTCCGTATTTAATAAATAGTATAAGTGTTTTATCTTAAAAGCATCTGAAATAGGGTTATGTTTTTCTTTCTTACAACACTCATCTCAAACTGGAGCAGCTAACCATGGAGAAGCTGAAGAAAAAAATCTGTCATCGCCGACAACTAATCTGACTGCGACCAACAACGACCACAAAAAGAAGGTAGGTAGCAATCACAAGTTCATTTTTTGGTTCACCGCACTCCGTTCTGAGATCTGTGTTATAGATGGGGCAAATATTCTGCGATTTACATAAGGGTATAATCCTTTTTTTATTTTTTATCACTAGTTTACTTCGCAAACTTGGTTTTCTTGCCAATCTGATACAAGTCAGGTTATATGCAAAGGTCAGAAAGAGATAACGAGAGCCAGTATGACAGAAATACACATGAATATAGAATAAGGAGGAAGAAGATGATCAATACTCAAAAATGCATATCATTCCAACGTACAAAGTGAGCTATATAAACGGTCAAAGTATAGTTCAACCGTTAACAAATTCTAACCAACTCTAACTAACATGACACATGTCCATGCCTTATTAATAGTCCAATACAATGTAACTAATAACATTGAGTTGACGCTATAGATCACAGCTGAACTATATCAATACTCCCTCCTCAACCAATGACTTGTCCTCAAGTCATTCGATCATAAAAAACTGGGTATAAGGTTTGAATAGAATCATATCATTCCCCTGTAGCATTCTCGGCATTTTGACTGTAACACCTCGGCCCCATAAGCCCTGAGCTTGTTACTTCTGACCTCTAGTACTGTCCTCACAAACTGCCACTAGCCTTTTCCGCGCACTTTGTCCTCACTCGTGCACGCCCTGAGAAACTTCCCAAGGGGTCACCCATCTCAAGACTACTCCCGTGTAAGCACGCTTAACTTTGGAGTCTTGGGTGATGAGCTCCCTTAAAACGAGATGCATCTTGTTGGTATGAGTAGTACTATTAATCCATTTAAATTAAATCTCAAGTGTTACAATCACCCCCACTTAGGATCGCAACGTCCTCATTGCACCCTTAAATCAATCTCAATCAAACCCCGGAATCTTGCCCCACTAAGTGCCCGCCCGATATCCAACGGGTCAGCACACTGTCGCAGGGTTGCTCTGATACCATTTGTAACACCCCGACCTTGTAGGCCCTGAGGTAGTTACTTCTGATCTCTAGTACTGTCCTCACAAACCGCCACTAGCCTTTTCCGCTCACTTTGTCATCACTCGTGCGCGCCCTGAGAAACTTCCCAGGGGCTCACCCATCCCAAGACTACTCCCGTGCAAACACACTTAACTTTGGAGTTCTTGGGTGATGAGCTCCCTTAAAAGGAGATGCATCTTGTTGGTATGAGTAGTACTATTAATCCATTTAAATTAAATCTCAAGTGTTACATTGACCCTCCCATTGAATCAGAAACTGAACCTTGGCCGCATCAGCAAGATTTACAAGCCTTCTTTCTAAGATAACTACACGTTCCACCTTAGTTTCTTTAGGTAATCCATGTAATCACACAGGTATATGTGGTTTAGCTGGCAAATCTCCTCTGAATTCTTTTTGAACTGTGAAACATGGAATGTATGATGGATTTTAACTTCAGCTGGCAATATCAATTCATAAGCCACTTTACCCACCTTTTTACCAATCTGAAAGGGGCCATAAAACTTATGAGATAGTTTATCATTGATCCTTTGTTCCACAGAAATTTGTCTGTAAGACTGAAGTTTCAACCACACCCAATCTCCAAGATCAAATTGTCTTTCAGACCTATGTTTATCAGCCTGCACTTTCATTCTATTTCGTTCTTTCAACAATTGATACTTGAGCACTTGAATCATAGCTTCCCTTTGTTGCATAGATCTATCAAATGCTTCCACATTAGTTTCCCCAGCCATATAGGGCAAATGTAATGGTGGTGGTTGATTATACACTGCTTCATAAGGGGTCATTTTGATAGAGGAGTGAAAGGATGTATTATACCACCACTCAGCAAGAGGTATCCACTTGCACCAATCATTTGACTTCTCACTGCACATGCATCTCAAATAAGTTTCAAGGCATTTATTCACCGCTTCTATTTTTCCATCAGTTTGAGGTTGAAAAGAAGTAGACAACAATAAGTCAACACCCTGCACATTGAATAAAGCAGTCCAAAATTCACTAACAAATATGGACCCTTTATCACTGACAATAGTACTTGGCCACTCATGTAGTTTAAAAACATTATCAAGATACACCTGTGCTACTTCCACTGCTGAAAATGGATGCTTTAATGTCATAAAATGAGCATATTTACTCATTCTATCAACTACCTCCAAAATGACATCTCTTCCACAAGATTTAGGCAACTCCTCTATAAAATCCATTGATACATCAATCCATATCTCCTTAGGAATATGTAGAGGTTGCAACTTGCCTGGATATGCTGCATTATCATATTTGCGAGCCTGACACACTCTGCATGATCTTATAAAAGCTTGCACAAATTTATTAAGTCCCTTCCAATAGAATAGATTGTGGATTCTTTGAATAGTGACATCCCTACCAGAGTGACCACCTGTAGATGAACTAATAGCCCATTACAAAATATTCTGTTTCACCAAATCATCCCTTCCTATCATAATTTTACCTTTCCTTCTTATCAAATCATCCACCAACTTGTAGGTATTTTCTCCATTATTAGGATTAGTTTGTAGCTTGACTTTCAACTGTTGGATCCTATTATCACCTTCATAGCTCTTCTTGATCAGATCTAATAAATTTGTCTTGATGGATGATATGGCTAGACAAAGTAACCCTGCTCATGTTACTCTAGAAAGTGCATCTGCCACCTTGTTTTCTACTCCACTCTTATATTGAATCTCATACCTGAATCCCATCAACTTGGATAACCAAAACTGCTGAAATGGTGTAGAAATCTTTTGTTCCAATAACCATTTTAAGCTCTTCTGATCAGTTTTGATCACACATGTCTGACCAAATAGTTATTGCTCCCATTTCTGAACTGCAAATACCAATGCCAACAATTCTTTTTCATATACTGACAATTTCTGCCATCTAGCACCCAAAGTTTTGTCGATAAATGTTAGAGGATGCCCTTCCTGCATCAAGACTGCTCCTATTCCATTATTAGATGCATCAGTTTCCGCTACAAACTGTTTTTAAAAATTGGGCAAAGCCAATACTGGAGCACATGTCAAAGCCTTCTTCATTTCCTCCAAAGCACATGTAGCTTCCTCAGACCACTGAAATGGGCCCTTCTTTAACAAATCAGTAAGTGGCTTGGCAATCATAGCATAATGTCTTATGAATTTTCTGTAATACCCTACCAATCCCTGAAAACTTCTAAGCTGTTTGAGAGAAGTAGGAATGGGCCATTGCAAGACAGCTTCAAATTTCTTAAGATCTGTTTCCACCCCTTTGCCATAAATGTAGTGTCCTAGGTACTCCACCTTATCAATCCCAAAGGCACACTTACTCATTTTAGCAAATAATTGGTGCTGCTTCAGAACTTCAAAGACTTGCTGCAAATGAACTCTGTGTTGTTCTAAATCAGCACTGTAAACCAAAATATCATCAAAGAATATTAACACAAATTTTCTCATAAAAACTCTGAATATGTAATTCATAAATGTCTGAAAGGTTGCAGGTGCATTAGTCAGCCCAAAAGGCATAATTAAGAACTCAAAGTGCCCATAATGAGTCTTGAATGCTGTTTTATAAACATCCTCCTTGTGAACCCTTATTTGATGGTATCCAGCCCTAAGGTCAATTTTGGAAAATATCTGAGCCACAACTAACTCATCAATTAACTCTTCTACCACAGGTGTAGGAAATTTATCCTTAATAGTCTGATTATTCAGTGCCCTATAATCAGTGCATAACCTCCAATCACCATCCTTTCTTCCAACTAACACCACTGGTGAAGCACTAGGCTGAATAGCATTCTTAGTCAACAATTCAGTCACCTTTTCTTCAATAATGTCCTTTTGTTTCAGAGGATATATGTAAGGCCTTATATTTATTGGTTGAGAACCTTCTTTCAATGGAATCTTATGATAAAAAATTCCTCTGCTAGTGGCAATCCCCGTGGTTCTCGAAAAATCTCTCTGTACTGCTCCATTAATGACTTCAAACAATCAGGTGTAACATGCTTGTTTGAATCAGTAGCCAGATTAATGCCAAAATGCTTCTCCATTTGATCATCCTTATTTTCCTCTGACTGATGCTGACATTGAATCAAACACAATTGAACCACTTGACTTAATTGCTTCTTTGTTCCTTGAATAGCCATCACCTCACCCATCTTCTGTCCTCTAAACACCACTTGTTGTCCTTTGTACTGAAACTTCATATAGAGGTCCTAAAAGTTCCAATTAATTTCACCTAGAGTACTCAACCATTGTACTCCCAACACCATGTCATATCCTCCCAATGGAAGCACCAACATATCATCTCAGAAATGAGTATTCTGCATCTTCTAAGTGAATTTCTTACCAATATAATGACATGTGGTTTGGGACCCATCAACTACAACCACCACTAATGGTTCTACTTTTTCCATCTTACACCCTAACTTCTTAGCCATACTCAAGCTTAAGAAATTGTGTGTACTCCGTGAATCCACCAGAATTAACACCTTCCTTTGATTTACATATCCACTAAGCCTCATTGTTATGTAGTCAACATATCCATTCATATCATGGAATGAGATCTAGGGCTCTTCTTCCTGTCTTGGATATTCAATTTCATCTTCCTTAATGTCCAACATATCACCACTATCATCTTATGTATTATCACCTTTGATTTCCACCAAAAATAACTGTGTACCTTTATGGCTACACAAATGATCTCTGCTATAAGGCTGATCACAGTAGTAGCATAACCCTTTAGCTCTTTTCTCAGCTCTTTCACCCACAGAAACAAACTTCTTAGGCAAGGGTACATTATTAGTTTTTTGTGTATTGAACATCATCTTGGGTGCTTGGACTGGATTTGGTAGCAAAGGTTTGTTCAACGGTAATTTATGTGATACCACAGTCATGGTTTGCATTGTAATGGCTTCAACTGTTTCCTCTTGTAACCTAGCAAACTCAATAGCTTCCGCCATATTTCATGGATTGAAAGCCTTAACAAAGGATTTTACTGTAGGTTTCAATGCTGCTAAAAAACAATCCAAGAAATAGCTAGCTGTCAATTTAGGATTTCTTTGTAACATGGCCGACTTCAGACTTTCAAATTCATCAATAAAGGTTTCTAACAATTCAGAATGCTTCAAGTTATTAAACTTCTCAACAACTTTATTACCAAGATTATCATGAAATCTAGCACTAAGATCATTAGTAAATTGTTTCCATCTCAACTTCTTTTTTGAACCAATATAATGTCCAAACCAGTTAGGAGCTCTCCCTTCCAAATATAGTGAAGCTAAATCAACTCGTTGATTATCAGGAACATTGCAAAGTGAAAAATACCTCTCGCCTTTTTGAATCCAAAGTTTTGCGTTCTGACCTTCGAACACAAGAAATTCAACTTTAGGGCTGAATCTGAAGTTATTTGAAGCCACTGCAGTAGACTTGCTATTCGAGCTATTGTCCTCCTCTTCAGATGAATACTTTGCATCACTTCCTGCTTCGTCTTCTGTTTCTTCTGCAGATGAAATTTTTTTATTCTTCTGTAATCCAACTACCTTCTTCATGATTTTGCTCATCATGTCCATCATTAATTTGTTCTGGTTTTCCAGCTTCATATCGAACTCCAATTGCATGTTCTTCAGCATTTCATCCATCTCAACGTTAGAATTCCTTGTTGTCACCATTCCCGTTGCTGTAAGATATGAACTCCGAACTACTTGGATCAATGTCTTTGATACCAATGATACAAGTCAGGTTATCTGCAAAGCTTAGAAAGAGATAACAAGAGCAAGTATGACATAAATACACATGAATATAGAATAAGGAGGAAGAAGATAATCAATACTCAAAAATGCATATCATTCCAACGTACAAAGTGAGCTATATAAACGGTCAAAGTATAGTTCAACCATTAACAAATTCTAACCAACTCTAACTAACATGACACATGTCCATGCCTTATTAATAGTCCAATACAATGTAACTAATAACGCTGAGCTGGCGCTATAGATCACAGCTGAACTGTATCACAATCTGGTGTAAAGTTGTATATATCATGGTGGATTTTGTTTCACAGGTGCGGGTTTGCTAATTGATCTGCCTTTCTCGACTTCTCTCATCATCACTGGCCTGTAATTTTTTTTGGATTTTGGTCTTTGTTTGGTTAGTACTTCGTCTTAATCTTTAAGCCATATTTTCTTCAATTTTCACTAGATTGTTGTGATTGGATCTGAAACTTTTGATACAGCCCATATCTTGATCTTAGGAGTTGTTGACCGAATCGTTTCTAGTTAGTGAGGGTCGTATGATGTATTTGAGTGAATCGTTCTTGTCATTCTTAGTAGTGTTCAAATAATGCCCAACATGTGTTTGATGTAAGTTGTATGAAAGGATATGAACAATGACAAGTAAGAAGGCACTGGTAAAAATCTTTCTTTGTTTAAATGAAGTTATCTCTCTTTGTCATTCCCTCACTAACCCCAAATGAAAAAATCATTGCTATAATAAAATGATTTTTTTCACGTCATATTTTGTTAGAAGGAAAAACTCTTCGACTTAGTGGCTGTTAGTTGAAACTTGAAACATAGGTCAAGAAATTGTTAATTCAATTGATCTTTTTGTTATAAAGTCTGATCTAGTAATCTAGTATAATGCCTCTCTTTTATATATTCAAACTATGGTTTGAATATATAAGGGATATTCTTGTATATTTGGGATAGTTGATGTTTCAGCTATCTTGTTAATTCTATTTCTCTAGAGTAGGCAGCTAGGCTATCCTATTTTCTAGACATGAGTTTATTTGATGGTTGTTTATGCAATAATTATAACATACTCCCGTTGAATTGTAAGACCTCTAATAAGATGGTTGATGTTTACTCTTATTTAATTTTCAGGTTATTTGGATATCCAAAATTGCATGACCAAATTGTTCGGTTGCCAAAACTAATACTCCCTCCGTCCCGCTAGAAGGTTCCCGTGAACGGTTTATGATGTTTGACTGACGATAAAGCAACTTAATCCCTGTTCACACTCTGATTAGTTTTAGTAAATAAAATTAATATATTCAGAAACTACATTCAAACCACTACAAAGGCTGATAAAAAAATGTAAATTTGATAAAAATTTGATTTATAAAGTAAACGATTAAAAATGATTTAAGGTGACCATGCAAATAGTGGACGGGAACCTTCTAATGGGACGGAGGTAGTATGTGTTTAGACTTGAGTACAATTTTTGAGTTCTTCTCTTAAATTTCCTTTGCATTTTAACATACTCCAGTTGAATTGTAAGACCTCTAATTAGATGATTGATGTTTACTCTTATTTAATTTTCATGTTATTTGGATAACCAAAAATGCATGACCAAATTGTTCGGTTGCCATAAGTAATAGGAGTATGTGTTTAGTTTACAATATTTTGAGTAAATTTCTTAATTTTCCTTAGCATTTGAAATCACTATTTCTTCTCTGAAAACAGAAAGAAGGTATGATTGTTTATAAAAGAACTACATATATAGTGTGGCTAGAGAGGGAGTCTGATTATAGAGATCAACGTAACTTGGACCAGGCTGATTGGATCAATTCAAAGAAGGGCTGACAGGTAGTCTGATTATGCAATTTAATTTTTACTTCTGCTTTGGACAATGCTGAATTAGCTATAGTCCACCAAGTAGGTGTACGAGTAATTATTGAGTTTCCTTGCATGCACGTACTTTATTTGGGCTTGTAGAAATTTAGTGCAGCTAGTCCTTGTGGATTCATTGGCATCTCTTGTGATATTAATATAAGAATACTGTCTCCATCTCTGCTATATAATTGGAAGCATTCAAGCTATACAAAGTTTAATTTATATGTTGGTTTACCATTGTGGGTATGTTTGTGTTTGTTTGTCTGATGTTTGAATTTTCATGGATTCTTTGCAGCATGTATGTGATGTCAGTTTGAGGGCAAAAAATGTTCTAAATCAGACGAAGCATGGGATTTGGGAAGCTAAGTCGACCAATACAAAAGTGGAAATCTGAAATTGTTTCAAGAGATAAAAATCAATCAATTGGTTCCCTGTTGAATGAGAAACAGAGAGAAGTCCATGAATTGAGTGTTGAGTTAGTTAGCATAAATGTGAGATGTTGAAGTTTACAGCTTCAATCCATGTAATAAAGGGTATTGATACCCATTTTTAACTATGTAATCAAGTTCAGAGTTAGACTAGGCTCTATTTTAAACAAAACTTGTGTTGTCTATTAGTAAAAATAAATTTGCATGTTTTGTATACCTTTTATTTTTGTATATACGTGTAATAGTATTTATAAATATCATTACAGAACAAATTTGAAACGAAAATTGTATATTATTTTATGACCAAAAAATATTATAATAATATGGAAGTAGCGATATTAATGGAGGGTTACAATTATTAAAAAAATGTTTTTAATGAGGGTACATTTACTCTCACCATACACTTATTAGTGATGGGAGACCTATATTGTCATTATATGTTTTTAACCGCGGAAGCTTTAGTGGGCCATGACAGAATATTTCCTGTCACTAAAAGTTTTTATGACTGGATTTGGACTTTAAGCCACGGTATATCCTTTCATTACAAATCAAGTTTCTTGTAGTGTCTTTATCTATCATTATATAAAAGCAAAAGATTTTTGACACTATTCTTTCAACAGTGTTCCCGCTTAGAAAAGTCACCATCAACAAATAGTGCAAAATAACAAAGAAAAAATGATATCTCAAAACAATAAATAAATTGTTTTGAGAATGTCAACATCAACAAACAGTGCAAACTAACATAAAAAAATGTTGCTTTGAGAAAAAATAAAATAAATTAGTCTAAAAAGTATCCAAAAGGAAACTTTATTGGTACTCATGATGAAAAACAGCAACCAAGTTACAGGAGAGAAGTATATAAAGTTGTGAGAGTGTTTATCCGTACATGTGAATAGTAGAAATACTATTAAAAGTTCAACAGTACACATACTTTATAGCACCAATCAAATCTGACCAGGCTATTTCAGGGAGCATGCGCACGCAATATCCTTAAAAGATACTCTATTACAATTTGTAACAAAAAAATACAACCCATCCATTCTGGCCATCATGTTCATTGGGCCATATGTATTTTCATCCAATCAAAACTCGCCAGCCTGTTCTTGGGGTGTAAATTTTCTTTGTAGAAAGACCATTCACTTATAAATACTACTCTTTCCTAGAGTAACCCATTCAATTGTTCAGCCTCTTCTCTCTCTCTTCATTCTTTTCCTGCAGTATGAAAGAGTATCATCACAACATGCACATATACATTCATATTCCATACAAGCAAGTTCCTATCTTAGTGAGAAATAAAAATTACAATACTTGAGCTGACAAAAGGAGAGCAAATGGATTTACAAGTCAATGGAGCATAAGCAGAAGAGGTAAAAGCCATGGACCAATGCAGTTTCTTGGCACCTATCTTCTTCATGTACCAAGAACTACAAGGGAGCAGTCACAAATTCCAGCAATGGTGCAGCTAATGCACTATTGATATGGCATTGTATGAGCTACTATTGAGAGAACTTTGGGGTAATTTTGGGATTTAGAAGATTTTAAGAGATAGAGTAGGATTTTAGAGTAAAAAATAACCCTACTGTCTTAATCCGGTTATTCTGCCCTAATCCTACCCTTTTGTAAGCTACGTTGTGAGACAAGTCCAAGAAAAAAGTAGACCTTGCATTTTAATTCCTTCCAGCTTTTTTTCTTTGAAACCAGTGTTCATTGATCAAATAATAGGTTTTGATAACAGCCCTATAAGCTACAAGCTATTTGTGGAATAAAAATTAAAAAATCATTTGACTATTTGATTGCATACAGCCATATACTAAATATTAATGAGTGAAGCTTCTTTTTTTGTAAATATTGTTTCTCGATGCATGTATTGGAGATGTTTGTAAGTTCAAAAAGTTGGTGTATTACTTCATTCCTATGTGACAAATTCCAGATAAAGAGAAACAGCAGGTCCAAAAAAATGGTGTATTATTTCATCCCCATGTGGCAAATTCCTGTGTAAAGGTTGAGTTCATAACGTACTATGGCTAAGCTCAATAAATCCACAACAGTAGGTCCAAAGAGAAGACGTTTGTCAGACTATACTTCGGGTAAGTCTGATTTTACTACTTGGTTGTAAATGAAGTATTATTAACGCATATAGTAAAATCATGGGTCAACATACCTAATAGTTGATATTTATACCAATCTACACACTAGAATACAAGTCTAAGGTGTTGGGGGGATCGGGTTTGAACTACAGATGCATATTTGAAGAGACATTAGCGTTATTAGGTGTATTTGTATATTTGAGATAGCTAGGTGTATAATTTCAATGTACTTTAATATAATGTATATATTAGATAGAAAAAACCTTGAGTTGACCACGCAAAAACTAGGGTCGGCTAGATTAGAGTACCAAAAACATTTAATTGGGAAACGAATTGTGTCATTTCTATTAAATGAAAAGTTTATTGAATGGTATATCAATTTTGGTTGATCAATTCTGTCAGTATATTTATTGGCTCTAGCAATTGATCGATAGTGTAAAAATTGCTTGATTCAAGTAACTGAAGTTTAAAAAACGAGAGCCATTTCATAAATACTGATAGAGTTGTGTATGATATCAATGACATTTCATTTACTATTACATTGAAACAACTGCAAATATAAAAAAATAGGCCGAACAGAGTATTAAACAACCCCACATAATACATAATGTTTGCTATCTACTTAAAACAAAAGCTATAATGGATCATAAATCAATGTTGTACAGTCCAATCCATTCATATAGTGATTGGTCTTTTAGGGTCTGGCCAAATTATTTTTTTGTTTGTGTTTATATTTTAAATATCAATGGATCAATAGCAGGTCGGTATGAAAAAGGAAGAGAGGTATATATTTGTCATATAAGAATGTAATGTCAAAATATACAATTGATTCCAGTGATATGTGGTCATCATTGGTATTATTGTTGTTTATTAGTGTATAATACTACCTGTGTTCCGAATCACTTTGCCATCTTTAAAGTTTTGATCTATTATATATTTTTATTAAAAATTGTTGATAATATTAAAATGATATACAAATGTTCTTTGCTAAAATTACTTCTCTAAAAGTATAAAATTTATAACTTCCATTATCTTAATGAAAGTAAAATCATGGTTTAAAGTTTACAAGATGACATTTTTTGGGATGTAGGTAATAATATATAGTCTGGTAAAAGATCAATATAGTAAGCCAGTTTAATTAAGAAAATCCTTGACTGCTTTCATTTGTTGTTGATGTTAATAAGAATAAAACTAAGGTAGTATTTACCCAATAGGCAACCTTTCAATCATTTCGGGGATTAACTGGAACAACACATCATAAATATCAAGTTTGACCACCTAAAAAAGAAACAAAGATAAGTACAAAAATAACCAATTCTGTTATGAGAATTTGTTAAGGGAAAGCGATTAGAAGTTAATTGAATTGGTTATATAAATACCAGCTATTTAAATTCTTCTTCTATTCAAACTTAAAACATAGGTGCAAGGTTTATGTTTTAAAAAAAAACTTCAGGGTAGTAAGGTCTTTGATAGCTTAGGGAAATGAAAACTTTATTTGATAAATATTTATTTGAAAAGGCATGCCTTTCTCAAGAGGTTTTGGTTTATGTCCCGTTCTCTTTCTAAACTTCCTTTTCTATTAATAAATCTTGGGTTCTTTATCTATCTACCAGGTTAAAAAAGTTTTTTTTTTTTTGAAAAATCAGTCATTTATGTGAATAATTTGAATGAAAGTTTCTTATATTATGGGATTGGAAAGGCTTCAGGTAGATAAGATTAAAAAAATTGTGATTGGAATTGCTTACACAGATATAAGCTAGCAAAAAATGTTCAAAGAAGATAAGAGTGATAGACCATAAAAATTACTATAGCACATAACACATGCTGTTTAAATTCATCTTCTATTTGAACTTAAAACATGGGAGCAGGGCTTTAGTTCTGAAAACAACTTAATGGCAGTTAGGACTTAAATAGCTTAGAGAGATGAAAAGGTTATTTGATAGATACTTATTTGAATTATTACCCTTGAATGTATAATGTGAATAAATGTTTCACCGACATTTACCCCACTAATGGGTTGTTTGCCTAACAGGTTAAAAAAGTGTTTTTTTTAAAATCACATTTATGTGAGTAATTTGAATGAAAGTTTCTTATATTATGGGATTGGAAAGGCTTCAGGTAGATAAGATTAAAAAAAATTGTGATTGGAGTTGCTTACACAGATATAAGCTAGCAAAAACTGTTCAAAGAAGATAAGAGTGATAGAACATAAAAATTATTATAGCACATAACACATGGTGTTTAAATTCATCTTCTTCAATTTGAACTTAAAACATGGGAGCAGGGCTTTAGTTCTAAAAACACAATGGCAGTTAGGACTTAAATAGCTTAGAAAAATGAAAAGATTATTTGATAGATACTTATTTGAATTATTACACTTGAATGTATAATGTGAATGAAACTTTCTTATAATATTGGATTGGTAAGACCACATGTTGATAGCTTGATTAATATAATTAGTTGATGTTATTTTGTGTAAAACAGATGCAAAGTTTACCCGGCCAATAGGCAGCATTCGAATCAATTTTGGATTAAATGGTACAACATTATATCAATCTCATGTTTGGCCACATACAAAAGAATAAAAGATAAGGACAAAGTGAGCCAAATCTTTTGGTTGAACTTATGAAAAGGTCACCCTATTATAAGTTAAGAGGGATTGCCTATATAAATACCAGATTAGCAAAAAATAGTCAAAAGATAAAAATCAAAGAACATAAATCTTACTATAGCAGACAACATGCTAAAGTAAGTTCATTTTCATCCATTTGAATATAAAACATGGCTGCAAGACTTAAGTTTTAAAAACGACTTAGTGAGAATTAGGTCTTTGACAACTTAGTGAAATGAAAACATTATTTGATAGATGTTTATTTGAAAAATTAGACATTTATGTGTAAAATATAAAAGAAACTTTCTAATAACATTGGATTAGAAAGGCCTCGGGTTGATATCTTGATTGATTTATGAGTTGAAGTTAATAAAAGTAAAAAAGAGGTGGACTTTACCAAATAAGCAACACTCCAATCATTTCTGGGATTAATTGAAACAACACTTCATAAATCTCAAGTTTGACCACCTACAAAAGAACCAAAGATAAGTACAAATAGAACCAACTCTATTGTGAGTATTTGTTAAGGTCACCTGATTACAAGTTAGTCGAATTGATTACATAATTAGAATATAAGCAAAAATAAGTATTATTTATCTGAAAATAGTCTCTCAGGAGGAGTATTTGATATAAAAACACTAACATCATAAAACATAATTTGAGTGTGCTGATTTTTCAAAAAACAAATACAACAAGACATCAATGGTCTTTCACTTATAGTTGATATATATGTATAGTAAAGATAAATAAAGTAGTTTGTTAATATTTCTCCATAAATACATGAAAGCCTTTTCTGTTTTGTAATACGTTTTTGTTTGTGTCTTCAATTATTAAGGTTAAACAATTAAGTTAGTTCAATGGAAGCCTTGAAAACATCGATTCAATTGACAAACAACAGGGGTTACACTGCTTTCCAAGTATACACCGACTCTGAAACCAGCTTTAAAATGATTCAAGGATTCAAAACAGTACCTGGATACTTGACAGACACAGTGAAGACCATCAACGACCTCCGTCTACGGAACTCCATCTCCATCGCCTTCTGTTCAAGAGAAACCAGAAATGGTAAATGGGAGTATGCTTTACCAAAATATCCTGAGTCTGTAACAGTGTGCTTTAAAAGGAGATGGAGTAACAGTACATTCATCACATATACAGACTCAGAACATTCGAAGATCCTAAAATATCACAGACCAAGGACACGCTGCAGTACCTGGGCTCCTCGCAGGTCCGATTCGGAGTATGAACCGTCTAAGAGTGGCCTACCGGATATCGATCTGCCATCGCCAACGAGAAACCAAAGATCTTCAAACGACCTGCAAACATTCACACTGAAAGATCTTCCTCCTAGGGTCAGAAAGGAGATAGGGAAGGAGTCGATCACTTACTTCGGAGATACGGGTTGAACAACCAAAGCTTCGAACCAAGGAAGAAGCAGCCCTTCACGAAGGTTCTCTATCTCTCTCGCCGTAAACGAATAAAAATCTCCCAAATAAAAAACATCCGGTTTTGGCTTTGGATTATTAGGTTTCAACGGGAGGCATTCCATATATTTGGACTCTTCCTCAACTAATAGCCAAATGGGCTACACACTCAACCCACATCACTTTATTAAGCCATATTCTACTCTTCAATGTATTAATTGTGGCTATCTTTTAATTTTAGGATCTCCGAATGTACTGTTAGTCTGTTACTCTCATATTAATATAATAAAAATGGTAAATGTTCCCCGACATATACCACACCCGAACGAGTGATTCTCAAAAAAAAAAAAAATAGGATGTTTTTAATTAGATTAAAATTTTCTGGTCTGAACTAACCTGGTTTGGTAAATGTTTAAATTCTGTGTATTTTGTAAGTATGCAAGTCTAGTCTGATGTGGTCTGGTTTGATATATGACTGACAAAAGTCCAAATAAAAACATCTCAATTGTAACTTTATTAACAAGAACGTAATTTTTTGTTTCACGCACTAAATTGTGTAACTTTTCGGACTGAATTGGCTGAAATTAATGAAGAGGACTATTTAGCTATTTTTCATATAGTTTTTTTTTAATAAAATATTTTTTAAATATAATTTTTTCATAAATTAGCAGATTCAGCCAAATCAATCCGTTTCAGCAAGAACATCATAAATTGCAACAAAATAAGCCGATTCAGCCAACTTTAGTGAATATGAAAAAAATTGGTAAAACAGTCTGCATTTTTTTCCCACAATGCCAAATAAAAATATGAAACCATGAATTTTTAAAATATTACTAAAATATAGGTATTGATTATTATCAAGTTAATTAATACAAAATTAGTGCGTTGAAAATAGTTAAGACATATAATAGCATGTATAAAAATTCACTTTTTAGTATATCTAATTAAAGTTGTTTTGATATATTAGAATTCTAATAGCCAAATTTTCAGAGATAAGTACTATGTATTAGTGTGACCACGATACGTACAAAGCTGAACAAAAAGTATTTTGATGGTTAAACAAATAAAAATTTATATGAAAAATAACTAAAATGATTCTCTACAGTAACTTCAACAAATAAAGCCAGAAATGTAACTTCAACCTTATGTTTTCTTATTATTACACGATTAACGCGAAGATCAAGATTTACGTGTTTGGTGAAAAAGTTGTCTGATAAGCTTGATAAGGCGAAAAACAAGGTCACCAAATGGGCTCTAAATTAGATAAGTGTTCCCCGACACTTACCACTCCTAAATAGGTGATTTTCGGGTTTGAACAAAAATCACATTTGTCAACTGTGTGTGTCATGAATCAAGCATGTATTCACCAATTTTGAAAACATGTCCATACATTTAAGAAAAACGCAAATAAAAAATCAGATGAAAGCCTTCCTCTGAGACTACTTCTCAATTTTTATTCCATTTTATTTTATTTTTTAAATAGTAGTTAGTGAATTTCATGCCCCAAAATGCATTTTTTAAATACGGAGTAGCAGTTAGTGAATCACATGTCCCCAAACGCTCTGGATTAACCTATTATAACAAATCTAAGAAACATGATGTACATTTTCGTGTATTCTAAAAATTATAAAACTTATTTTATAAAAATAGTGTTCGAACTCATCATGCATGAACAAAAACATATTTGAACCAATACATGTGATAACCTGACGATAGACATCTTTGGTAGATCGATGAGCTATTTACTTTTTATAGTCATATTACGTTCCATTTTCACATTGACATGCATTTTAGAAATAAAATCACCCACCATGTATTACACAGGTGCTATACTAGGAGATCATTATTGACCTTTCCCCCATAAAGAATGGTACACCTTTTGCCAAAGCTTAAATGATTAGATATGTGAAAAATGTTAATAGATGAGTGACATGACGAAATTCTAATTTGCAAGAGTGTAGGTAAAAAGTTTTAATGCCAAAGATCTCTTTAATTATCAACGTTAGAGTTCCTTCTTAGATTTTAAATGCAACAATATAAAATATTAAAAAATGCTATCAACCATGGACAATTATTCATCATTATCTCAAGGTCTACAAATCGTTTTCATATTGAAATACTTATTTAAGCCGAAGATGAAAGACCTCTGGAAGAGACCACCAATGCGGTATATCCGGTGTTTTGTAACATACAATCTTTTTTTAGAAGAAACATACAATCTTGATTATATTAAACAACATTTAGTAGTCATTATGCCATTTTTGTCACAACATTAACCCGCGTTGTACTGTCGAACTATTATGTTTATTTCACACTTTGAAGTTATTTAACAATCTCATATTACCTTAGATTTCTTATAACAACCATTCAATTTTTTTTAAAAAAATACTCACACACCGTGCATCGCACGGGGGCTATACTAGTTCACCTAATACCAAGGTGTGGTAGATTCAATCCGGTATATCCTTTCATTACAAATCAAGTTTCTTGTAGTGTCTTTATTCACCTAATACCAATGTGTGGTAGATTCAGTCCCATGTCTCCAGGCAAGTCAAGACCAACTCTACGGGACCAGATGTGCGGCAATGTAATTGCTGATGAGGACTGGATCGATAATCAGGATGTGAGGTTTAATTATTTCAAGGGCAAAATGATAACGTGGACTCCTATTTAGGGAATATAAAACGTAACATGAAGTCTTATTTTGGAATTTTTATCATGTTTTAGTCCTATTTTGGGCAATTACTTTTTCTCAATAGTTGAATTAGTTGAATCCGTTGAATTATGAAAAAGGTTATATTTGAACATATATCTCATTTAATTTAATAAAATAAAGAAAAAGTATATAAGAAATAACTAAAATGATCTTTTAGAGTAAGTTCATTCAATTAATAATTTGAACCTTCAGTTATTTTATTTTGAGTATTACATAATTTACATATCAAACCAAAACTTACATATTTAGTGAAAAGGCCAATTGATAAGCGGAAAACAAAAGTCAATAACCACTCTTATACCGAGTATTTCAAGATAAATGCTTTAAAATTTAAAATTGACTACAGATTAAACTAAATATGTTTTCTTTTATACTGTTTTTTGTCTCAATCCAGATGAGACCAGACCAGATCAGACCAGACTTTCATAGTTATAAGATACATAGAGACCAGAAGAATCATATTAGATCAGATCAGTTCAGACCAAACAATATCAGTTTAGACTAGATGAGACTAGACCAACAAATTTCAGTCGAAAAGAAAACATCCTGAAATAAACCGATAAAAGTTAGGCCGTGAAATCCAAAAAAGATGAAGCTTTTGCTTGGTTTTATCTTTGGAATTTAAGTCCAACAAAATCTTGAAATGATGAAAATCAGAAATGACATAACCTAACTACGAAATACTCCCTAGCTCTATTCTTATTTCTTAGCATAGTGAAGTGATCGAAGAGCCTTTTCCTATGATGTTTCTTATGTTGTAACTTTTGCTCAAAAATAAACTTTAGGAATCCAACTACTGTCTAAGTATATACTATTAGGGCAACAAGCTTTTTGTTCCCTTTTCCTTTATTACAGTTGATTTGCAATTAAATTTATAATGTTTTCTTGATTATCTGTTTAAAAATCGTCAATTAATTGAAGCTTGAGAAAAGAAAACACCTTTTCTGATGCCAATTGTCATGAAACTGTACTCGGAGTCTAAAACCTATCGGAGTCCACATTTTTCTTAAAATTGTTAATTGTTTATTAAGAAAGTACTAAGAAATGTGGATCTAATAATCAACATCCAATCAAGTAATAGTTAGTGTTGAATTAGGCACACGAGGTTATAAAGATGGCGGACCGGTGGTGGGTTGGAGGCATGTCTTAATAAATCACGGATTTAATAATATTTTGTGCAGTTACATTTGTAGAAAAATGGAGCCATCCAGAATATGTGGACCTTCACAAATTCTGTACAGTATTATTCTATTCCATGTTTGGTGGGGCTGATTTCATATGATTTTATTTGCAGGTTTGACGAATTGCGATAGATTGATTTGGTCAAATAATCAATTAAGTATTTTATTATAATTAATGATGCATTAATTTGATGGTTAGATCAGACCTTCGCCAGTAAAATCGAAAATGTAAATTGTCCTTCATCATGTGTTTGTGGCTTATTAAGGTATAGAGTTCGTTTGGTGGCATTGTTTTTTGACTTATCAGGCTGATCCGTCAACTATTTCACCAAACACGTAACTTTTGATTTTTCGAGTTGAGTTGTGTAATAATAAGAAAAGGTAAGATTGAATTTACTTTTCTGGCTACATTGGCTGAAGTTACTATAGATGATCATTTTGGCTATTTTTCATATAATTTTTCCTTTATTTTATTAATAAAAAATATTTTAAATAATTTTTGTTTCATAAATTAGCAGAATCAGCCAATGTAGCCATTTCAGCCAGAACTTCATAAATTTCAGTAGAATAAGCCGATTCAGCTAATTTGGATGCTACCAAACGTGCTCATATTCTCACTGAGTTCATTACCACCGCACTGTTTTCACCATGCCACAAAGGAAAGAAAGTAAGAAACACACAAGGAATTGAAATCTGATCAAATATAGTTAGTACGGAATGGTGTACTCTGTCTCAATCAAATTAGAGAATTCACATAATAAAACAAATCAGGTGTATTTTTTTTTTTAATTCAGGTGTTCAGTTTTTTTAAAGATAGGTGGTCATTGCTTACCCTTCCATAATGAACTATCCTCCAAAATACTTAGACAGGTAAATTCGGATTTGATTACAATCAGCTTTGTTGATATTGACTTTAAAGGATGAATCTAGTCGGACCTACTTCACATGTTCCTTCCATCTAGACTGTTTCTCCCATTACACGAATTCGTTGCCTTTAATACCATTATCTCTTTTCGGATGGTTATTATTGTACTATTACCAGTGTTCTAAAAGGTGTGAGGCTTTGCAAGGCGTCGAAGTGAAGTTTTAAGCTTTTGAAGCCTAGGCGGGAATAGGCGAAGCCTAGGCGTGAAAAGGCGTTTTAGATTTCTATTGATAATTAGTACTCCATATATTATTATAAGATATGAAGAAAAAGATAAATGTCCAAAATATATTATTGAACTTAATTTTTACTTTATTCAATATATATATATATATATACATATATATATATATACATATATATATATATACATACATATATATATATATACATACATATATATATATATATATATATATATATATATATATACATATATATATATATATATATATGGAGTATAATTTTTGATATATAAGAGTGCAATTGTAAAATGATATATTTTTATTTTTTCCCTTTTTGCCATCTTTAAGAACGAAAGTAGTAATAATTTTTAAAAATGTTGAGAAAGATTATTTTTAAAGTTATACAAAGAAAATAACAAAGGATTGATATTATTGTCGTAAACATGAAAAATAACATCTAAGCTGCTACAATTTACAACAATTATTATTAGTAAGTACGTAGTATTTAGTTTGCTTAAGGTGAAATTTCTTCTTTTCCATCATTTGTAATGGAGCCAAAGATTCATTATTTTTTGGCTTGAGATTATGATGGAATAAAGCAAAATGACTCACTTAACAGCACATTGTACTTTTTATTGTGCACATTTCAGTTTCACATAGTGCACATTTCAATTTCACGTAATGTACAATTAAGCTTGACATAATGTCAGTGTATCGTACCTTTTGTGTTGCACATTTCAATTCTACCAAATACACATTATAATTTCATCTAATGCACATTGAATTTATTTAAAGCAAATCTAACGGTCCAGATTCATTCTCATTTCTTTCGTAAGATTGTGTTCTTATTTGAACCAAAACCTATGTAGTATAGATATAAATGTGGCTATGGTTTTCCATTAGCATTTATAAGCATATTTTCTTTGTTCAAATGAATAATCATATTTTTAATACATGATCAACAGATTATCTCCTTTTAGTAATTTGGAACTAGTAATTCGAACGATTTAAATGACGATTCTCTATTTTGTACCACTGACGATTTAAATGACGATTCTCTATGTTGTTGAGCATTTCCTTCTTTCTTTTATCCTTTCTTCTTTTCCGGTTGGCTTCTTCTTCGATGGTCTCCTCCTACCGGTATATGCTCTTTCCAATTCATTTCTTTATTTGTTTCTTTCATTCTTTCCAGAAAAGCATATGAATCGTCGTCGGTGGTAGCCCAAAAATGTTTCAATTTTCGCACCAGCACAGCTGCACCGCCCGACGCCCATAACATCCCATTCACCACCTCCCGCCGCCACAGCTTCTGCCAATAAACTGATTTGGGAAAGAATAATAATATGAGTCTTGTATTACATATGTTCGCTGGTGCATACATATATACTAATAAAGCTACTGCCGTTAAGGCTAGAATATTTCCCATCCAAAAATAGAATTGATCCCATATCCCCTGCTCCTCAAGTTGGAGCATGAGGTTTAAAATGCCCAACTTGCATAAGAGATAATGAAATTGTGTCTTCCCAAGAGCTTTAGTCAAAATATCCGAGACCTGCACAGTCATAGGAACATAACTGGGAGAGATAAGTCCATCCTTGATAACATTACGAACAAAATGACAGTCCACTTCAATATGTTACGTGCGTTCATGAAAAACCGGGTTCCTAACAATATGCAAAGCAGACTGACTATCACAAAAAAAGAGGAATGACTTTGCGGTGATGAACACCGAGACTTAGTAGTAAAGCCTTGAGCCATTTGAGGTCCCATGTCGCAGCAGCCATAGCATGATACTCAGCTTCTGGCGAAGAACGAGACATAATTGATTGCTTTTTAGTTTTCCAGGAGACAGACGAGTGACCAAGAAAGACTAGCCAACCAGATAAAGACCGTCTAGTAATTGGACAGCCAATCTAATCAGAGCCACACCAACCAGTGAGGGAAAGATCACTATTAGCATGCATAAGAATACCTTGTCCTGGAGAGCTTTTTAAATAGCGGACCACCCGCAATGCTGCATCCCAATGAGATTGACACGGAGCCTGCAAAAACTGAGAGAAAAAATGAACAGAATAAGCAAGATCAGGTCGGGTCACAGAGAGATAAATAAGATGGCCAAGCAGATGCCAATAAGGTTCCGGATCCACAAGAGGATGGTCAGATGCTAAGGTCAATGAGTGATCTTGTTCAATGGGGAAAACTGTAGGTTTTGCTCCAAGGAGCCCTATTTTAGATCAGATGTCCATCGTATACTTCCGTTGTCTGAGAAAAATACTCGCGGAACTTCGAGCCACCTCAATACCAAGAAAATACCAAAGAGTACCCAAATCCTAAATGTGAAAGCAATCACTAAGACAGGCTTTAAAATGAAGAATTGCATCATGGTCATTGCCGGAGATAATTATGTCATCCACATACAGTAGGACATTCAACTGTTCGGCCCCCAAGTGCGAGTAAACAAAGAGTAGTCAGCATAGGACTAGGAAAATCCATACTCGCAAAGAGCGTGAACCAATCTAGCAAACCAATAACGCGGTGCTTGCTTCAATCCATACAAAGACTTATGCAAACGACAAACCAAAGATGAGTCAGATGTGGTATAACCTTACTGGGGCACCTGCATGTATACCTCTTCTTCTAGGTCACCATGTAAGAATGCATTGTGAACATCCATCTGAGTTGAGGCTGCATGTAATTCGAGGAAGCGTGGAGTTGAGGCTGACCAAAGCACCGGCCAGAGAATTACTCAGCAACTCGTTGAGACTTGGCTAGATTTACCAACAAGGTTGTTAAAATCTCGATTTAAATCGTAAAATGGTACGAGTTTACGATTCAACATTAATAAATCGATTCAAATCGCAGGTAATATCATAAAATCATAAAATCGTACAAAATCGTAAAAAATTGTACAAAAATCGTGTAGAGTCGTTTAAAATCATAATAATTTTTTTTTGGTGAAAATGGTTCAAGTTTATTAAAATTAACTACTACAAATTGATACATAATTACAATAACAATAATAATAATAATAATAATAATAATAATAACAGTAATAATAATAATAATAATATCAATAGTATATTTAAAAAGTAATGGATTCTTGTATTATTTAATTATTTTTATGTTTAACATATGTTTAATGTTATTATTCACTACATTTACGTTATTAAAAATAGTTTATAAGTGTTGTTTTGGACCTTGTAGGTATAGTTTTATGTAATGAAATGATATAATATCATTAACTTACAACTTAATATTAATATATATTTATTTATTTCATAATTATTATGATATGTTTGATAAAATCTTACGATTTGCGATTCGATTTTACGATTCTATTTTCAAAAACATCTACCCGTTCGATTCAAAAAAATGATTTTAACAACCTTGTTTACCAACATATTCTTGACGGACTTTCTAATTGAGATCTTGACGGGGACGGGCACTGTTATGTGTCTGCGAAGGAGATGATATGAGATGAGTTGCTGGGAGAGGAATACCCCTCCATCTCCGGATTGAACCTTGATAGTGTGAAGTTTGAATTATCATCCCCAGACATCGATCGTCAAGAAACTTCGATCTAAATGACTCGATGTAGGGGCTAGGTTTTAGTTTAAGGAGATAACTATTTTGAAATAAAAAGAATGAAATTGAAAAACTGAAATTCTAGATATGAAAAAAATGTGACGAGAGCTATAAACGAAATGCGACACTAAAAAGTAGCTTAAACATGTAATTACCACATTTTATTACAAGGGCTCAGCTTGACTCTTTCGCTTTTATAAATTGAGCTTAGTCCGAAACTATTAGTTTTAGGCCGGTGTGGCCCAGCCCAGCCCGTTGATGGGATATAATTATGTTCTGTTTGTGAGAAGTCCAGCACCGAAGATCCAGTCGTCCCGGTGTTGACGTCCAGCCTCGATCGGTTTAAGTCCTGTTGACATCGTGGGCAGTTAGATCTAGGGGTGGACTCGGGCCGGGCCAACCGGCCCAGAACCAGACCGGCCTGCTACTGTGCGGGCCCGGACCGGACCGGTGAGCCGGTTGGTTGGTCGGTTCGGGCCACCCGGCCCGGGTCATTTTTTTTTTTTTTTTTTTGAAGTTTTTTTAAGTTTTTGGGTTGGACTGAGTATTTTGGGCCATTTGAGGTGGTTAGGGTTGGTTTGGGGTGAGGGGGAGGGTTGGGGGTTAACTAGGAAAAGCCAAAAAAAAAAATAGAACCGAGGTCTGGCCCGGCCCGGACCCGGGGTTACCCGGGCTGGTTCCGGACCTCCCATACCTTGAATCGAGGCCTGACCGGTTCAAGGCCTGAACCGGGTCCGGCCCGAACCGAGTCCATCCCTAGTTAGATGGATTTCAGTTCCATCTGGATCCCGTCGAGTCGCATGCCCGTCTGTTGAAATCCCCGCCCCGCCGTGTCTATGGAATTTCCGTCGCCATCGGGTAAGCCTTCTGGTTGCTGGCTGCATCTGATCTCTTCTGGACGCTGCTGGAAGGATCCGAACAGTATAAAAGGCTCTTCCCCTTGAATCAGGTAGCCTTACAGTTGCTCCTTCTACAATATCAGTGAGCTCTTATTGTAATAGGCCTTGATTCAGAAAGACAATTCTGTGTTTGTATTTAAATATAAATGGGATCTTTCCCTGGGCATGTATTACCAGGAACACTGTTTCTTGTGGTTGGGGTATGGCATGTGTGGTGTGCAATAGTGAGATATGTCTCCAACCCCAAATCTTTCCGAGTAAGGGCTTGGAATCCTGTTATGGGTATCAACGGGAAGCTGAAGTACTTGGAGCTTTATGTCATAGCAATTGGAGGTTTAATCGATTTTTGCATAGAATTGTTTTATTCAACCCACCTCAAGCTCTTCGTTAATGGAGTTTTGAATCCCTCCCATAGGAATAACTTTGAGCATGCTGGCATGCTTCTCATGTTCTTTGTGTTTGGGGTCACAACACTACTCTCTGAAACAAGCAGCATCATCCTACCCTTGCCTGTGAAATCTTATACGAATTGCAAGTGGAGAGTATTTCAGAGAGAATGCGGAAGAAATCGATGAGAGCTGAGAAGATGTAAAACCCTTAATGTTTACATAATGTAATGGAGAGTATTTATACAAAAGGGCTAACAGGCCTGAAAGTAAATAAACAGTCCATTAGGCCCAAAATATAAATAATTCATATCTTTATTCTTAAGGCACCCCCTCAAGATGATCATGGATGTCTTGCATGTTCATCTTGTCTGCAAACTGCTTGAAGAGAGGATTTCCAAGTGATTTTGTGTAAATATCTGTAAGTTGATAAGTATTAGAAATATGGACAAGTTTTATAAGACCAGAATTGATCTTTTCCCTAATTAAATGACAATCTAGTTCTATATGTTTAGTTCTTTGATGCTGAATAGGATTGTATGCTAAATGATAAATAGATTTGTTATCAGTGTATAATGTTATGGGTAAAAAAAATTAATTTGTAAATCATGAAGAATATAAACAATCCATTGGGCTTCACAAACTGCATTTGCAGCTGCCCTGTATTCTGCTTCAGTAGAAGATCTACTGATGACAGATTGTTTCTTGGATTTCCAAGAAATTAAGGAATCCCCAAGATAAAAACAATACCCAGAAATATTTCTCCTAGTATCAACACAGGATCCCCAATCAGAATCTGTATACGCTTGAATATTAAAACAAGAATTAGAAGGATAAAAGATGTCTTTACCCGAAGAGCTTTTAAGATACCTAAGTACTCTTTGAGCTGCAGCCATATGAATATTAGTAGGAGAACATAAAAATTGACTGAGAGTTTGAACAGAATAAGCTATAGCAGGCCTAGTGACAGTAAGGTATAACAATCTGCCAATTAGAGTTCTATAAGTTTTAGGATCATTTAAAACAGTACCATTTTGTTTTGAAAGTTTAAGTTTAGAATCCATAGGTGTGGAAAAGGGTTTTGAAGAAAGATAACCAAAATCAGAGAGTATATCAAGAGTATATTTTCTTTGGTTTAGAACAATACCAGTTTTTGATCTAGCAATTTCTATTCCCAAAATGTATTTTAATTTACCAAGATCTTTAATAGTAAATTTGTTATGTAAGAAGGATTTAACAGCATTAATTTCATTCATATCATTTCCTGCAAGAATTAGATCATCAACATAAAGTAATATGATAGTAAAAGAGGTATTAGTCACAATAGTAAAAAGAGAAAAGTCTGCTTCAGACTGTTTATAACCAAAAAGTTTTAAAGTTTCAGAAAGTTTAAAACACCACTGTCTAGAGGCTTGTTTTAAACCATATATGCTTTTAAGTAATTTACAAACTCTAGTATCAGTATTAGGCAAATAACCAGGAGGAGGTTCCATATAAATATTTTCATTTAGGTCACCATGTAAAAAAGCATTATTTACATCTAATTGATGTAAGTACCAGTTTTTAGAACTTGCAATGGCTAGAAGAATTCTAACAGTTGTTAACTTTACAACAGGTGAGAAAGTATCAAAGTAATAAAGGCCTTCTTCTTGAGTATAACCTTTAGCAACAAGTCTAGCTTTATATTTATCAAGAGATCCATCAGCTTTTAATTTTGTTTTAAAAACCCATTTGCAACCAATAGTATGTTGATTAGAAGGAAGATCAACAAGAGTCCAAGTATTATTATGTTCAAGAGCTTTAATTTCATCATTCATAGCATTTTTTCATTCTGGAAATTTAACAGTTTGTTTGTAAGTTTTTGGTTCAGAAGTTTTAGAAAGAGAAGCAATAAAACAGTGATGAGAAGAATGTAAATTGTTATAAGAGATGTAATTCTGAATAGGGTATCTAACTATATTACAAGAAGATTCAGAATTATTTGGAAGAAGAGAATTGGGTAATTTGTAATCAAAGTTTCTTAAATGAACAGGGATAGATCTTACTCTAGTAGATTTTCTTTGAGTACTTCCTTCAGGAACATTTTCATGATTATGAAAAGTATCTGTATGCAACAGACTAGAAGAATCATTAGCATTAGAATTAATTCTATCAAACTAAAACAAATTCAATTCTTCATTTATTTGATTGTCCAAATAATTTGTGAGAGTGGAAGAACTATGTGTATTATTATTTTCATTAAAAATTTGAGGAGTAGGATTAGAAATAGTGTTTAAGTAATCATTAATAATATGATTATTTTCTGTTTCAATAGAATATGAATCAAAAATATTGTCAGTATGTATAGTTTTATATGGAAAAGACATTTCATAAAACTTAACATTTCTAGAAACAAAAGTTTTATGATTGGTTAAATCATATAATTTGTATCCTTTAGAGCCTAAAGGATAGCCAATAAAATTGCATTTATGTGCTCTAGAATCAAATTTAGACCTATTTGAAGAAATAGTTGAAGCAAAAGCTAAACAACCAAAGACCTTTAAATGAGTATAATCTGGGACATGATTATAAAGCATTTCAAAAGGAGACTTATTATTCATAATATTAGTTGGCAATCTATTTATTATATGGAGAGTAGTAAGAATACAATCAGACCAAAAAGTAAGAGGTAAACAGGATTGAAATAAAAGAGCTCTAGCAATTTGTAAAATATGTTGATGTTTTCTTTCAACCCTACCATTTTGTTGAGGTGTTTCAACACATGATAATTGATGAAGAATTCCTTTTGAATTATAAAAATCAGGAAAGAGAAATTCAGTTCCATTATCTGTTCTTATAACTTTAATTTTCTTGTGAAATTGAGTTTCAATGAAAGTATAGAAATTTAGCATATGAAATTTTACCTCAGATTTAGTTTTTAATAGAAAAACCCAAGTACATCTAGTGTAATCATCAAGTATAGTTAAAAAATATTTAAAACCAGTGTAAGAAGTAACTTTGTAAGGACCCCAAACATCCATATGAATTAAATCAAAAGGATTAGAAGCATGAGCAGTACTAATAGGAAAAAGAAGTTTCTTTTGTTTAGCAAAATGACAAATATCACAAGGAGAACAATGGTTTTCATTATTGGAAACATTACAATCAGGAAGCATGAAAAGTTTATTAAAAGGCAAATGTCCTAGTCTAAAAGGCCAAAGAGTAGCAGAAGAAATAGTATGTTGACTACTGGCAGAGTAAACAGTAGGAATATGATCTAAAGAGGAGTCTGGATTATAGTAATAGAGGCCATTCCTTAGATCAACAAAGCCAATCATTTTGTTGGTAAGGTGGTCCTGCAATATAGCACGGTTAGATGAAAAATAGACTGAGATATTATCATTAGAAGTTAAACTAGAAATAGAAATAAGGTTGAAAGTAAAGTTAGGAACATATAAAACATTATGTAAAGTAAGGTTAGAGTTTAATTTTATATCACCAATTTTAGTGGCAGAAATATAATTACCAGTAGGAAGTTGAATATTAATTGAAATCTCTTTAGTTGGAGTTGTATAAAGTGAAGCATCATAAACCATATGATCAGATGCTCCCGTGTCAAGAATCCATTTAGAAGATGTAAAAGATGATAAAGCAAAGTGTTTACCTAAAAATTGTGAAGCATTGTGAGAAGCATTAAGACCATCTTCAGAAGCAATGGTGACAGCATTGACAGAAGCAGTTTTAGGCTGTTGAGCTTGAATGAATTGCAGAAACTTTTCATACAAGTTGGGATCACAGAATTCAGTGGTAGCAGAATTGGTGTTGGTAGAAGGTGGAGCAGATTCAGTGTAATGTGTAGGAGTTAAATCAGGTTCAGTAGAGTTGGCAGCCAGATTAGCATGATGATTTTTGTTTGAATTAAGATTTGGTTTAAAACCAGGGGCAAGTCTTTGACCTTTTGGTCCTTTCCAGCTATTAGGATAATCAATGAGTTGGAAACATTTTTCAGATGAGTGACCTTGATAGCCAAAGTGATTGTAGATAATAGAACTTTTCTTTTTAAAATTCTTAACAATGAAAGCAGTAGCATCATTATTAAGTTTTTCAGATGCAGAAGATTCTGAAAAGGAAGTGGTGAAAGAAATAGAATTCTGAAGAGATCTTTGAGATTCTTCTTGAAGAAGAATAGAGTAAATACTAGATAGAGTGGTTTTGTCAGTATTAAGAAGAATTTGATTTCGCAGATTAGAATAAGATTCATTGAGGCCAACAAGAAACTTCAGAATAGACTCTTTTTTGATTATCTTTTGGTAGGTTTCAGATATATTGCAAGTGTTATGGCCACAAGTACAAGAAGGAATGATTCTGAAACTACAGTATTCATCCCAAATTTCTTTAAAGGAATTGTAGTAATCAGTGATACTACGAGAACCTTGAGAAAGATTTCCTAGGGTTTTTTCAAGTTGAAAAAGTCTAGGACCATCACTTTTATCATACCTAAGTTGAACCTCATCCCAAAGTTCCTTAGCATTGGTAAAAGAGAGAAAGGTAGTTCTAAGAGTAGGAGAAATAGAGTAAATCAGCCAGGATAAAAGAAGAGCATTGATACTGATAGAGTATATCTAGAGAGAAGTGAGAGCTAGAGAGAGAAGTGCAATAATATGCTTCAATAGAATGAATTTGTAACCCCTATAACTACTCCCAAGGGGAGTATTTATAGAGAAAATTAGGGTTGGGCTCCCAAGCCTTGGGCTTGGGAGGCCCATTTACAACTGGACCGCTACTGGGCCGAATACAAAGCCACTAATGGGCTGTACGAATGAGTAAGTATAAAATCCGATTCTGTGAGGTCATCGTGGCCGACGAGGGCGTGGCTGACGAGGGCACGACTGACGAGGGCACGGACGACGAGGGCACCCGGGTTCCTTGGACTCAGGACCATAATCCGAGTTGGCCCCTTTTCGGCCGACGGGGGCGTCCTGGGCGACGAGGGCGCCACTCTGTGCCTTGTGCTTTCTGTTCTTCCGAGTATGTGGGTCCGGGGGCTCAGACCCATATACTCCATCAGGATTCCCCCACTCTCTAAGCTGAGATGTAGACGAAGTGAAGGAGAGTAGATTCCTATGCTTTGGTGTCCTTGGCCGTTATCTGTTCCTTGTTATGGACAGGGGGGCCGTTGTTTACTTGATGTCATTGTTTTTGGATGATGAGTGTCCTTCTTTCAATGGTGGCCGTTGAAAGGCACATTTTGCTTGGGCGTTGATGGTTGAAGTTTGTGTTCGGGCCGATGAGGCCACTGAAGTTATTCCTTGCTTTGAGGACGATGGCGTCCTTTCCTTTGGGTGGCCGATGAGGGTGTTTGCGCACTCCTTTTGGCCGTTGCTGGTTGGCCTTCGTATTCTTGGCCGAAGGGCACGTCATGATTAATTGTTGGCGGAGGACGATGAGTGTCCTTGCCTCTAGTGGCTTGTTGGCTGTCACTAATGACGTTATGGGCCTTTGGCCGATGAAGCTCCGTTGTGCTGTATGGATGATGTGGCCATGCTTTGTGGTCACATTCATGTTCTTTGTAGTGTTTCCTTTTTGTTTTGCTGAGGCCGGTGTAGTCCCCCAGTCCCCCACTGCTTCAGGCCGAGGAGTGTGAGGGGTGAAGGAGTTGCTTGAGTCCCTGGCCGAAGCGGCCTCTCCGTAGTCCCCCTGAATCCAACTCTCATGGTGATTTTCTGGCCAAGGTAACCCTGTGGGAGAACCCTTGTGCGCAGATCGCTTGTAGAGAGTTATTATCATAGATCATGACGAGGAGCCGATGGCTTGTGGGCTCTTGGGCCCTTTGATCTTGTGGCCGTTACGTTTCTGGCTGTTGCCGTCTCCTTATTGTTTGGCAGTTGTGATCTTGGCGAGCAAGTGGGACGTTGTGGGCGCTTGCTGACATTTGTAAAGCCAGTGAGCGTGTGTAGGCCGTAGAGTCCGTCCTGCCAGTGGGCTGTTGATATTGAGTTTGGCCCGTTGGTGACGTGGTGGCCCCCCATTGGTGGCCGTTGGTGTGGCCATTGGGGGGGGGGGGTGCCACGTGTAGTGACCGTTGGGTGGGGGGTTCTATAAATACCCCTCCCCCTCCGACGAGAAAACGTATTTGCATTCTGAATTTGTCGAAGTGCTGGCCGATTTTCTAGAGAGATAAACTCCCAAGCCTGTTCTTCGTGTTCTTCGTTGTTCAAGGTTAGTGTTCATCACGATCTTCCTCACTTTTCATACTTTGCTTCCTAGGTTGTTGATCTAGTGTTAGGCGTTTGAACACCCTTAGATCTTAAGTTAGTCACCTTAGGCCCGTAGTAGTAGTTATGAAGAGCTTGAAAGAAGACTACTACCCCTACGACGACCAGCCCTCCACGAGGTCGCTTGACTACGAGGTGCTCGAGGAGTTCGAAGAGGAGATAGAGCGTTTAAGTCCCTACAAATCCGGAGAGCCGGTGGACGAGGAAGGCGAGGACGAGGAGTCCGCCTCCTCTTCAAAGGGTGAGGACGTAGGTGCGTCCCGAGTGGTGGACGGGGCGTCCACTTCTGCTGTCATTCCGTGCCCGAGGCCGGTGTCTGCCGTGAAGGGAGCAGCTAAGCCGAAGAGGGTGAGGAGGCCGAAGAATGGGCCGGGCCTCTCCTATCTGGACCTCACCAACATATTCCTGATCAAGCCGGAAAGCAGTGCGGCCGACTATCTTGTTGCCCAGATGTATGTTGGGCCGTTCGGGCGGGTTAGGGCACCCAGGCCGACGGACCATGTTCTACTTCCGCCACCGGGATACTTTGGAGTATATCCGATGAGTTTTGCTAAGAGGTTGAGGTTCCCCCTTCACCCTTTCATCATTGAGTATCTGAACATGGTGGGGCTTCCTCCGGCCTTGCTGACGCCGAACAGTTATTCCTTGATGGTGGGCTTTTTACTCCGGTGCGAGGAGCTGGGCTACAGGCCGACAACGGCCCTATTCATGAATTTGTACCAGATCGGCCGAGGAAGCCACAAGAACTGTGCGGCTTATGCTACTCTTCAACAGCTGCCGAAGAAGAGGAGCTTCACGGATTTGCCTACGTCCATTCATGGGTGGAAGAGCAAGTTCGTGTTTGTGTCTATTAGTGAGAGTGGCACCGAGTTCCCCTCTCTCGGCCATACCGGGAGGTTCAATCTCCATGACCCGTCGAAGAGCTCTATTTGGACGCTCAGGTGGAGGCTTTCCTGGAAGGGGGGCCGAGGAGCGTGAAGGATTACGTTACTGAATACAAGATGACCGCCCTTGGCTTCTTCAGATACCACCTGTATGGAGATAAGGAGGATGACCTCCAACTCTGGCCGAGGATGACCACCACATTTGAAGAGGCCGACGGCCCGGATTTGGGCATCCCTGCTGAGGCCGATGGTAATTATTTCTTCGGCTTTCTGTCTTTATGTTTTGTTCCTTTGCCTTACTAATCCATTTTGTTTTTCCTTTGTAGATTTTGCCATGGACCGACGTTCCATAATGGCTATTGCCAAGGCCAAAGCGGCCGAGGAGCTGGCTGCTAAGGCGGCCGAGGCGGCCAGACGTGCCGCGGCCGGTGGGAGCGGGGCTACTGCTGATGCGGCCCCAAAGCCTGCTCCATCGAAGAAGAAAAGGCCGGCCACTGACGGCCAGAAAAAATTAACTGAGGCCGGCCTGAGCGTCTCTAAGAAGACGAAGAGGGCTCCTTCCCCTTTTCCGGCTACTGAGGCCGGTACTCTGGCTGTCCCCAGCGTGGACGATAGTGGTCCTGTCGTGGATCTTACCGCTGCTGGCGATGCTGCTCCATCACTACCTCTCGTCCAGGAGCCACAGACGAAGAGGGCCGGCAAAGAGATTGTCGGTGCCACCTACCAGAAGATGGTAGAATACCCCGTCGGCGGGGGTGTCTTCGATGACGTCGTCCTTGGCCACGACGTCCTGGCACAGGCCATGCCGGCCAAGGATCGGGCTTACTTGAGGAAGCTCGGGGACGTGAATATTTATGAGGGCGGCATGGACCTCCTCGTCCAAGTAAGTTACCTTCCTTATGCGTTGTCTTTCTCGTCGTCTGTGTAAAACCATTGGCCTGACTTTTGTTTCCCTTGTTTCTGCAGAGTGCCTTCATGCTAATGGAGAGCCACAAGAGGCAATACCGAGAGATAGCTCGCTTGAAGGAGCTGGAGCAGAAGGCCGCCTCGGCTGACGAGGCGGTAGCTTGCCTGGACCGGCTCCGAGAGGATGCCAGGGCGTTGCAGGCCAAGGCCGATGAAGCCGCCGCAGCCAGGGACGATGCCCTGGCCAAGCTCGAGGAGAGCAAAAGGGAGCTCGAGGAGTCCCAAAGGGCCCTGGAGGCCGAGCGGCGCAAGAGCGAGGAGGCCGTCAAGGCGAAGGCTGAGGCCGCCGTCGTGAGGGCTGCTGACGAGGCCGTCGAGAAGTTCCTGGCCGAGGGGTGGAAGGCCGACGAGAGGCTCCCCTGGTGCTACGAGGTGGTGGCCGCCAGGCTTGAGAGTTGGGGGATGAACTCCCCCGCCGGCCAGGAGTATTTCAGCCGAGAGATGTCCGTGTATTATAACCTTGGCCAGGAGCGGATGCAAAGGCTCCTGTGTCGGCGGCTCTCTCGTGCTTTGAAAGCCATGAACTATACGTCTGGGTGGGCTAGACGGAACCTGAAGCTGCCGAAGCTGATGAAGGATCCAGAAGAGCAGGCAAAGCTTCCGTTGTCGGAGCAGGAGTCCCCAATTGAGAGCTCCGGCCTTGGCGAGCCGGATTACACCGAGTTTGATTTTTTGGACGATGCCACAAGTGCTGCAGCCACCACCGGCCAGGAGGCTGAGGCCGAAGAGGTAGCAGACGAGGCCGAAGAGCCAGCCGCAGATGGAGGTGCTCCAGAGGCTTGATCGGCTACTCCTTTGTAGTTAGTTTTCATTTTTGCCCAAATGATGTAACGGCCGAAGAGCCCTCCTTTGTACTGAATGGAATATGAATGAAATATTTTTGCTGTCCTAATCGGCTTTTAATTCCTTGTATGCTTGTTTTGCTATTTGTTATTTCAATTCTGAAATGTCTAAGTGTCAAGGTCATAACTTGGGTCATCCGCGAGTGTCCGTTACGTCCATGAGGTCGCCCTCCCTGTCTGGTGGCCTGGTCGGCCTATTCATCTTTGCCTTACACTTAAGAATTTTTTCAAAAAATTTCCTAAGTGTTTTGGGTTCACTTGGATGCCTTCTTCCCAGTCTGGTGGCTTGGTCGGCGTGACCGTGTTGATGTAGTATCATAACACTTAGGATTCTTTCGAAAAATTTCTTAAGTGTTTTTGGGTTTTTACAGTTGCTTCCTTGTGGCATGGTGGCCTTGTCGGCTTGACCGGTGGTTCTTGGCTACCATAACACTTAGGATTTTTTCAAAAATTTCCTAAGTGTTTTTGGATCCACGAAGTTGCTTTCTTTCCGGCCTGGAGGCTTTGTCGGCCTGACCGATGTTCCTTTGCTATCATAACACTTAGGATTTTTTCAAAAATTTCCTAAGTGTTTTTGGATTCACTTAGGTGCTTTCCCTTCGGTCTTGATCGTGGTGTCCGCTCCGTCCAGGCGTTGGATTTCTTCCCTTTTGTTAGAATTTTTTTCAAGTGTCTAACTTCAAGTGGCTGAGTGTTCTCGTCGTCCTGTCATTGGGTTTGTCATTGTTGACAAATGCTCTGAGAGATTTCCCCAAGTGTTTGAACCCGTGTCGTTGTCGGCCTGTATCCTTTGTGTTGTGGCCGATAAGGGCACCTTAACCTTGAGCTTTTTGAACTTAGAATTTTTCTAAGTACACATGCAGAGGTGTGGGTAGATAACGGCCTTGGAGTATACTGGTACCCGCTTCGGCTAGAGTACCTTCATTTGAGTACTTAGATAATTTTCTAAGTATAAAGGTTAGGCATTTACTTTCTTTGCGGTGCCGCTGTCGGCCAAGGTCTGGCTTGTGGCCGATGAGGGTGCTGGATAAGGAATGGCTTTCCAAGGAGATGGTCCTACCTTCGTCGGCCAGCCATGGTTCCTTGTTGAGGAACCCTCTATTTCCCAGGATTTTTTCAAGTGTTTGGTAAACACTTGAACGAATTCCCAAAGGACTTGCGCTTAAACAACAGCCTTGGTTCCAGTGCCGGCGTCGGCCATCCGAGATGCTGTGGCAAGTAGAGGTTGTTTCTTGATTGCTTGATCCTTTCGCGGGTGTGATGAGTGCCCGCTTCGTCCTGGTCATCCTCAGGATTGCGATGCTTTGTTTCATACCAAGCGTTGGTGCCTCAAAGGACTATGGCCGATGAAGGTCACCTCTCGCGTGTCACCCAACCGATGCGGTTAGGGTTTTATAGGCGTGTGTATCGGCCTTGATTATTCCCTTGTAGTGTGTGGACGTGTCGTCCATGTTGCCTGTCGGTGGTACTACACTTGTGTTCAACAGATATGTACTTGGCCTAGTTGGGCCTGAGTTGTGGGGATTTTATTTTTTCATTGCTCGAGGTCGGCAAGTGTGCACGGCCGTCGGCTTCCCTCTTTTTCCCTTGTATGTTTTTTTTTTCGTTTCGGGGGGTATCCTTCTTTCAAGCTTCGGCCGAAGGGTGTGCTCGTCCTTCGGCCGGTTCGGACTTCGTTTATAACGTCCGTGGTCTCAGGGCGGGTCCCGTCGCCTATTTATGTCGCGGGCTAGACTTTTGGTCGGTTTCCAACGGCTGTCGTTGCCCATCCCTGAGTTTTGGGATTTTGTCACCTCGGCCATGATTTCAGGCATGTCGTCCTGCGTTCTGGCGCGTGGACGACGCGGTGAGCTCCCGTTTCAAGACGTGGGCCATTTGCGGGCCCCTCGTCCTGGGGACATCGTCGGCCATACCTGAGTGTCTCACTTCTAGGCTTACGGGGCCAGGACGATGTGCTCTCTCAGCTAGGCCTGAGCCCTTTGCTGATACAAAATACAATGGAGTGCCTGAGCTTGTCGCTCGTAGGCTGCAAATGCAAGGGGCCATGTCGGTCAGACCTGAGCCTTTCGCTCTAAGGTGGCCGACGAGGGCACCTGCTAATGTTTTACTTTGAATTTACAGAGAAAAAATCAGAACATGATTTTATTCATAAGTGGCTCGAGGCCGAGGGTGGCGTTCAATCAGTAACCCGTTAAGGGGTGAGGGCTTCGCCGTCTACATCTCCTTCGGATTACTGATAAAACTTCACCAGATGGTGTACATTCCATGTTCGTGGTACATTGGACCCATTCGGGCGTTTAAGCTTGTAGGTGTCGGGTTTGACCACGGCACTGACGATGTAGGGCACTTCGTACTTCAATGCTAGCTTGCCACCCTCTGTCGGCTGGCTTGCTTCCCTCCGGCGGAGGACGTAGTCCCCCACCTGAAATTCCCGGGAACGTACCTTGGCGTCATAGTATGATTTTACTTGACGCCGGTAGTTCTCTGCTCGGACGTAAGCTTGCTCACGCCTCTCGTCAACCAGGTGTAGGTCAATCTTCATGTTCTCTTCGTTGGTGTCAGGCTCATATTGTTCCACCCGTCGGCTGGGGATGGCAACTTCCGTGGGCGCCTTTGCTTCAAAGCCGTAGCACAGGGCGAAAGGTGTTTCACCCGTCGCCCTCCTCGGCGTGGTTCTGTAGCGCCACAGGATGTTGGGGAGCTCGTCGACCCAACTACCTCCTGCGGCCTGGAGCTTCTTCTTCAACCCCTCCATAATTGTTCTGTTAGCGTTTTCGACCTGCCCGTTGCCCTGAGGGTAGGCAACGGAGGAGAAACGATGCTTTACCTCAAACTCCCGGAGGAGCTCTTGGAAAGGGGCTGCCTCGAATTGGGTGCCGTTGTCTGATATGATCTCCTGGGGACGCCAAAGCGTGTGATGATGTTCTTGTAAACAAATTTTTGGCATCTGGCCCCCGTGATGCTGGCCAAGGGCTCCGCCTCGACCCACTTGGTGAAGTAGTCGACGGCGACGATGATGTAGCGGTTATTCCCGGCGGCTCTGGGCAGGGGGGCGACCAGGTCAATCCCCCATCTGGAGAATGGAATTGCGGTGCTGACGGGGGCGTAGTTGACAGCTGGCCGACCAGGGGCCTTCTGGAGTACCTGGCATGTGGTGCACTTCCTGGCCAGGTCAGCGCAGTCGCGTGCCATCGTCGGCCAGAAGAAGCCCTGGACGACGAGACGCCGAGACATGCTGAAAGGGCCCTGGTGTGAGGAGCAGACGCCACAATGAACCTCTTCCATGGCTGTGTCGGCCTCGTCCTGGTGCAGGCATCGGAGGAGAGTTCCATTATAGGACCGTTTGTAGAGTTTGCCATCTTCGATGGTGTAGCTTGGGGCTCTGAGTTTGGCAAGTTTGGCCCTCTCCTCGTCCGGGGGCAGCTCCCCCGTTGTGATGAAGGTGGCGATGTCGGAGATCCAGTCCTCTGGTCGCTGTTGGACGCATAAGATGGGGCTGGCATGGATACTGGACATGCTCAACTCTTCGATTTTGGCCAACTGGGAGATGTGCTCCGGGGTGTCTGAGCTGAGCTTGGAGAGGATGTCGGCTTCGGCGTTCTCGGCCCTTGGGATCTGAGTGATCTCGTGGGTTTCAAACGCTTTCATCAACTCCTCCGCCGCTTGTTTGTACTGCTTCATCCGGCCTTCCTTTGCTTCGTATGATCCCTCCACCTGACCCACTACCAGTTTGGAGTCGCACCTGATTTTGAGGTGCTTGGCCTTGAGGCCGGCGGCGAGTCTGAGACCGCTGAGGAGGGCCTCATACTCGGCCTCGTTGTTGGATACCCTGAAGTTGAAGCGGATGGCATAGTATGCTCTGAATCCTTCAGGGGATATGAGGACGACGCCGCCGCCGCATGATTTCGCGGCCGACGAGCCGTCAGTGAACAGGGTCCATGCATCATCTTGTTCCGGCCCGGGGTTGGCGACGGCCGTCTCCCTTGCTGTGCACTCGATGAAGAAGTCGGCCAAGGCTTTCCCTTTGATGGATGGCCTTGGCTTGATCTCAATTTGAAATTGGCTGAGGAAAATCGCCCATTTCACCATCCTAGAGGAGCTGGTGGGGCTCCTCATGAGTGCGCTGAGAGGCTGCTGGGTCAGTACATGGACGGCGTGGGCCTGGAAGTAGTGCCCCAGCTTCTTCACCGTGTGGACGATGGCCAGCACCGTCTTCTCAACGGGGGAGTACCTGAGCTCGGCCTCCCTGAGTGTCTTGCTGATGTAGAAGATGGCCTTCTGCACCCCTTCGTCCTCACAGATGAGCACGGAGCTGATGGCCGACGTGCTCACCCCTAAGTACAAGAAGAGGGTTTCGCCGGCTCTGGGCTTGGAGAGCACGGGTGGGGACGACAGGTACCTTTTCAATTCGTCAAATGCCTCCTGGCACTCCGTCGTCCACTTGAAGCTGCTGGCTTTCCGCATGATCTGAAAGAAGGGGAGTGCCCTCTCGGCCGACCTGGAGAGGAACCGGTTTAAGGCCGTCAGGCGCCCCGTCAGTCGCTGTACCTCCTTGATGTTGCGGGGCGGCTCCATGTTGATGATAGCCTGCGTCTTCTCCGGGTTTATCTCGATGCCTCTCCGGCTGACCATGTAGCCGAGGAACTTGCCGCCCTGGACGCCGAAGGCACACTTCTTGGGGTTGAGACGGAGCCTGAACTCCTTCATTATTTCAAAGATTTCCCGGAGGTCGTCGGCGTGGGAGGTGGCCTGCCTGCTCTTGACGATCATGTCGTCGACGTACGCCTCCATCGTCCGGCCAAGGACCGCTCTGAAGATCTTGGCCACCATCCTAGTATAGGTGGCGCCGGAGTTTTTGTGTCCGAAGGCCATGACGAGGTAGCAAAAGATTCCCTCTGGGGTCATGAATGTCGTCTTTTCAGCGTCATCTTCATGCATGGAGATCTGGTGGTACCCTCTGAAGGCGTCGAGGAACGACATCAACTCGCACCCCGCCGTCTCGTCCACCAGCTGATCAATGTTGGGGAGAGGGAACGGGTCCATGGGGCACGCCTTGTTCAGGTCAGTGTAGTCAACACACATTCTGAACGTCGGCGGTTTCTGGGCGAGGACGACGTTGGCCAACCATGTTGGGTACTTCACCTCTTTGATGTGTTTGATTGAGAGGAGCATGGCGACCTCCCCTTTGACGAAGTCCCGCCTGTCGGCGGACAAGTAGCGCCGCTTCTGTTTGATGGGCGCGGAGGCTGGATCGACGGTCAGCCGGTGAGTGATCACCTGGCGGCTGATGCCTGGCATATCGTCCGGGCCCCACGCGAAGACAACGGCGTACGACCGTAGGACGAGGAGGATGGCGTCTCGTTGGTCCAGGGGGAGTTGCTTTCCGACCCTGAGAACCCGCTCCGGCCGGGAGGTATCCAGAGGGATTTCCTCGACCTCCTCGGCCGGCTCCGCATGTGGCCTCTCCTCGTCCATGGCGACGGCGGCTGTAATGGTGTCTATCCTCTGTCCTTCCCTTTCGGCCGGCCTCGTTAGCTTGAGGTAGCAAGCTCTGGCTATCCTCTGATTTCCTCTGGCGTAGCCGATGCCGTCATTGGTGGGGAACTTCAAGCATAGGTGCTTCATGGAGATGATGGCCTCCAAGTCCTCCAGCGCTGGCCGGCCCAAGATCAGGTTGTGGGCGCATTGGAGGTTGACCACCATGAACTCCATGTCAATTTTGGCGTGGTGGGGGTCGTCACCGACCTCCACGGGGAGGACTATCGTGCCCTCGGCGTCGATAGAGTCCCCGGTGAAGCCGGATAACGGGGTCTTGATCGGCTTCAGCAAAGCTCTGTCCAGCTTCAGCTGCTTGAAGGTGTCCAGGTACATCACGTTGACGGAGCTCCCCGTATCGATGTAAGTACGGTGGATGATGGAGTCACCGATCTCACATCGGATGACGAGGGCGTCCCTGTGTGATTCTGTACCCGGAGGTAGATCCTTGTCGGTGAAGGTGATTGCCTCCGTTCGCTGCCTCTTCGGCTGGGGGGGAACGTGGGACACCTCCCCAATGTAAAGGGACTGGGCCCATTTCTTTCTCTGAGTGGCGGAGTCCCCCCCAGTGTTCCCACCTACAATGAGGTGGATGTGATTCTTCTTCGGCGGGGGCTCTTCGAAGTCCTCGTCGTCGCTGAGCCTACCAATCTCCCGCTTCTTCGCAGAGGGTTCGCCCCCATGTTTGCCGGTGTTTACCCAAGTGTTCTTGCGTGGGCCACCTTTGACAAACTGGGAGAGTTCCCCCTGGCGAATAAGGCGCTCGATGGCCTTTTTCAGTGTGATGCAATCGTCGGTGTTGTGAGACGAGTTCTTGTGGAACCGGCAGTACATGCCGCCCTGCTGGATGGCAAGGATCTCCTCGGCCGGCCGAGGAGCCTGCTCGATGAGGCCGTGCTTCTCGGCATAATCGAGGATGGTGCCGACTGGGTGGATGAGCGTTACTGTAACACCCCGGGGCCCCACACGGATCTATTTGAGGGCAGGGGTGGGCTTCAGCTGTAACACCCCGGTCTCGCACGGACTCGAGGTAGTTACTCTAGACCTCTAGTACTGTCCCCACAAACCACCACGAGCCTTTACCGCGCACTTTGTCCTCACTCATGCGCGCCCTGAGAAACTTCCCAGGGGGTCACCCATCCCAAGACTACTCCCGTGCAAGCACGCTTAACTTTGGAGTTCTTGGGTGATGAGCTCCCTTAAAAGGAGATGCACTTCTGTTGGTATGAGTAGTACTATTAATCCTCTTAAACTAATCTTGGGTATTACAATCACCCCCACTTAGGATCGCAACGTCCTCGTTGCGCCCTTAAACCAATCTCAATCAACCCCCAGAATCTTGCCCCGCTAAGTGACCGCCCGATATCCAACAGGTCAGCACACTGTCGCAGGGTTGCTCTGATACCACCTGTAACACCCCGAGGCCCCACACGGACCCGAGGTAGTTACTCTAGACCTCTAGTACTGTCCCCACAAACCACCACGAGCCTTTACCGCGCACTTTGTCCTCACTCATGCGCGCCCTGAGAAACTTCCCAGGGGGTCACCCATCCCAAGACTACTCCCGTGCAAGCACGCTTAACTTTGGAGTTCTTGGGTGATGAGCTCCCTTAAAAGGAGATGCACCTCTGTTGGTATGAGTAGTACTATTAATCCTCTTAAACTAATCTTGGGTATTACAGTTACCCCCGGCCGTTCCAACCTCGGCCGCCAGTGGCGGTCTTTTTTACTCTGTCCACCAGAGCCGTGACGGCCCCGGGCACCCTGGCCGGCCGGGGACGGACCCGGGGCCGGCGAAGGATTTGTCTTCTTGGGGGGATGGCCCCCTTCTCTCTTGTGATTGTGGAGCTCGTCGGCGTCGGCATACAAGCCTCCGCGCTGGAGCGCCTTGGCGTACGACCTTTGGGGGTCGGTGATGAGGCTCCTAGCGTACGGGGAACTGCGGAGGGCTCCCTGGTACAAGGCGAGGAGGGTGCGCTCATCGGCCCCCTCGACCTCCTCGGTCTCCCTCGTCCACCGATCGATGAATGACCGGAGGGACTCCTCGTGCTGCTGCTTGACGGAGAGGAGGTGGGTGAAATACTTCTTTGCGCGCTTCCTCCCGGCAAAGTGAGTGAGGAAGCGCTGGGCGAGATCCTGCCATGAGTCGATGCTTCCTTCTGGGAGCCCGTTGAACCACTCGTACGCTGGCCCCTCGAGAGTAGAGAGGAACCAACGGCAGAGGTATTCGTCGGACGCGTTTACCATCAGCATGTTGTTCTGGTAACGGCTGAAGTGCTCCTGGGGGTCTGATCGGCCATCGTAGGACTTGATGGCGTTCCCCCTGTACTTCTCAGGGATGGGGGCCGAGAGGACCCTGTTGGTGAAAGGGGTCCTCATCCTAACCTGGATGATGGGGTCACCCCGCCCTTCGGCCAGCTCCCACTCCAGGGCGCTAACTTTGTTCATGAGCGCGTTGAGGCCGGGGTCGTTGGAGGCGCCGGCCGTAGGGATGTTGGCCGACTGCTTGGCCTCCATCTGAGCCAGCCTCCTTTCCAGCTGGGCGATGACCTCGTCTCGGGGGTCCCTATCGGCCGCGGCGGCGCTCGGCTGGTTCCTTAGGCGCTCGTTGTGAGCCGCGTTGATCTGGTGACGCACGTCATCCTCGTGCAACTTCCCCTTGCCCTTGTCCGGGCGGGGCTGGTCCGCTGTCCGGGACACAGACCCGAAGCTTTCCCTTGGCGAGCCAGGATGAGGATCCCCAATCCGTCCCGCCATCCTTTCCGAAACCGGACGACGACGCGTGTCACCTAGCCTATTGAAGGCAGAAGCTTTTCCACGCGCTGGGGTCTGCCTGGGCCGAAGAGGGGAAGCAGGGTGGGAGTGGGACGACGTCGTGTCCTGGGCCACAAACCCCTCATCGTTGCCTATCTGGACGGCCAACGGTTGGGGATGAGGAGGTGGAGTGACGTTTCCCCCGGTCCTTGGCAAGAGTGCGCTGAGGACGGTGGGGTTCTGAGCCAGGCTGGAGATGATGACCGATAGCGCGGCCTGGACCTGCGGATCCACGGACGGAGAGGCCACGGCCATAGGCTGGGTCGGGGCGTGGTCCGTCTTCTCAGCTCGTTTCTTTTCCAGGCCGAGGCGGGCATCAGGGACTCCGCCGTTGAGTTGGTTGCGGAGGTCCGTCGTGAGGTTGAAGGCCTACTGGAAGAGGTCCCCTCCGCCGACCTGGTCGGCCGTGGCGTCCTCATCGTGCTCCCTGGGCTCTTGGTCCTCAGGGATGGCTTTGCTGACGAGGTTGCGGTTTGACTTAGTTCTCCCCATGATCAGTGGTTAGCTGTGCTTGGTAGCGACGAAGGGTGCTAACTTGATTGTTCTAGCTCTCAACGAGAGCACCAAATGATAGAGTATATCTAGAGAGAAGTGAGAGCTAGAGAGAGAAGTGCAATAATATGCTTCAATAGAATGAATTTGTAACCCCTATAACTACTCCCAAGGGGAGTATTTATAGAGAAAATTAGGGTTGGGCTCCCAAGCCTTGGGCTTGGGAGGCCCATTTACAACTGGACCGCTACTGGGCCGAATACAAAGCCACTAATGGGTTGTCCGAATGAGTAAGTATAAAATCTGATTCTGTGAGGTCATCGTGGCCGACGAGGGCGTGGCCGACGAGGGCACGGCCGACGAGGGCACGGCCGACGAGGACACCCGGGTTCCTTGGACTCAGGACCATAATCCGAGTTGGCCCCTTTTCGGCCGACGGGGGCGTCCTGGCCGACGAGGGCGCCACTCTGTGCCTTGTGCTTTCTGTTCTTCCGAGTATGTGGGTCCGGGGGCTCAGACCCATATACTCCATTAGATACGATACCAGTGAGAATACATGGAGTTATCTGTAGTCGGCTGAGCAAGTGATCCGTCAAGAAACCCCATCTTGTTCTTCACCGCCATGGCCATGGAGACACACTTCTTCCAAGCACCGAAGTTTTCTCCTGTGAAAGTCTCGTAGATGATGCGAAGTCCAGCGTGATCGCTTGGATGAAGGTAGTAGGGCGATGAAGAATCGTCAATAGGATTGAGCGGTAGAGTCATCGTTGCTAGGGTTTGCGGAAGATGCAAACGAACAGAAAAGGAATCGATTATAGAAATCGATTGAATCGATCAAAAAGAAGAAAACGAATCAGTAAGGATCTAAACCTTAATCTGATACCATGTGAAATCTTATACGAATTGCAAGTGGAGAGTATTTCAGAGAGAATGCGGAAGAAATTGATCGAGAACTGAGAAGATGTAAAACCCTTAATATTTACAGAATGTAATGGAGAGTATTTATACAAAAGGGCTAACAGGCCTGAAAGTAAAGAAACAGTCCATTAGGCCCAAAATATAAATAATTCATATCTTTATTCTTAAGATTGCCAGATGGAGCTTTGTGTTTGATTGCTTCCACGGTATTCCGCGCCGAGTATTTTCTGTTTTACTTCCACTCGACAACGCATAAGGGTCTCGAGGGTTATTACCATCTCATGCTTGTCCTGCTTATAGGTCTCTGCATAGTGACCACCATTGCTGGGGCTGTCTTGCCGATCAGCTTGCCTGTTGATCTGTGTAGCAGGATCGCGATCACACTACAAGGCCTATGGTTCTATCAGACCGCATTCACCCTTTATGGTCCAATGATGCCTCATGGATGCACCCTCAAGGGGAACGGCGTCTCGTGTCTATCGGTAGATAGCCAAGTCCGGGGTGAGTTGCTAGCAAACTTCCAACTCTTCGGTTTGGTCCTTGGTGTCATCTCTGTTGTTGCAGGCGCATATGCTTTTGCTGCTTCCAAATTTGGTCAACAACCTGAAGTTAATACATACACAAGATAAATGGTAGATAGAAGCATATATTTGTTTGCTGTAATTCCCAAACTGCATGTTGGCTTCTTTCTCTTCCACTTCAGTGTTTTTTATCTGATGAAGACTTGATAGAAGAGGTATTTACCTAAATAGGAGTAAATCAATTTTTAATTGCCAAAATAGGACTAAAGTTTAAAAACTCCCTAAATAGGAGTTATTATTTGTGATTAGACTGAGATACCCTTGAAGCTTGGTAACATGCTGCCACAAAAACAATGCCAGATCATTGCTGCTTGTTGGCCGCCGCCACTGCTCGTCGGCCGCCGCCACTGCTCGCTGGCCGCCGCTACTCGCAAATCACCGCCACAGTCTCAAAATTGGCTGCCGTTGCAGATCAGGCCACTGCGGCTGCAGATCTGGTCGTCGGAGCCATAGATCCGGCCGCCTCTAGCCGCCGTCTCTTGGCCGTGGAAATCCGACCGCCGGCGATGCAGATCCAGCCTCCACCGGTGTAGATCCGGCCACCGCCGCTTCATCTCTGACCGCTGCAGCCATTGTTGCCAACATTTTTTTCAGAATGTCAACATGAGTCGAGAATGCCATTTTAATGGCATTTTCAAAGGGAATCACAAATTTTTTGGGAAGGTAAAAATGCCATTTCGATGGCATTTTCAGAGAAAATTTCGCAATTTAAGAAACTAAAGAAGAAACCGGCCAAGCATCGACCTGCGACATAAACGAAAGCGGGGAAGAGAGAAAAACAGTAGAGGAGGAGGAAGGAGGGGGAGAACAACGAGCTTCATTACTCCGACAACAGATCTAGATCATATTTGCTACTCACTCCCTCTCTGCTCGCCCCTGCTCGCCTCTGTTGCTGCTAGCCTATGGTCGCCGGAGAAGATGACCGGAGAAGAAAGCTCACCAACTTGCAACCTATAAAATGAATAGATTGGAGAGGATAGTTGGGTAGATAATAATTTTAAAAATGAATAAGGAAAAGTGGTCTGCCAAGAAGTGATACGTGGGCAGTTGGAAAAGAGAGGCTCATGTGCGTACACTGTCTGGAAGTGCGGAAGTGATAGGAGAGGAAGGGGTAAAAGTGGAATAGTAGTCCTATTTGGGAATAAAACTAAATGTAATCCCATTTGAGAATTTACACAATAATTTAGTCCTATTTAGGGTAATATGATAGATGTAGAAAAGAAGTACGGACTTGTTCCTTCATTCCTTCTTTTGGGATATTTTTCTATGAGAGGAGGCATCCCAATACTTTTCTTTGCTTTGGTGCATATGGATTAGCTCTAGTGACACTGAGACATTGGTTCTCCTGTGTTTTGCAATGACCTTTTGGTGTCTTTACTTCTTCACTCCCGTGTGTGGTGACTGTCACGCCCCGGACCTAGGTGGACACGTCAACAACCCGTCGTACAGTACGAATAGTCAACCGCAGTCCAACTCATCCATACTATACAAGGCGTCTTGAATATCATTCACACGTAGTACATCCATAAACAAATGGTATTTAAAACAGCGGAAACGTTTAATATAAGAGTTTATGCCACACTTTGGCAAACATGGGCATACAAGTCCCCAAATAGTTATTCAAAAAATAGTATCCATGAGCATGGTTATAATCGTTTTAAAACAGAAACGGAGGAAGCACGAACCACGTCTTCTCTCCTAGAATCTCCCCGAAGCCACAGCCAATGGTAGCAAGCTCAGCTCCTACCTGAAACTATGAGGTGGCCTCCCCCGTGAAGGGGAGGTCAGTACTTGGAAGCATTTGACAAGTACAATGACAACTATACTAAGTATAATCAATGTTTCACTTTCAAAGACCCTCAATCTAGGGTGATGTTATAATATAGGCCATAACCCTTGGTTATCCCTTTTATAAAAATGTACTTACTTCATATAAAGTCAAGTAATCGGCCCGTGGGCACATATTCATTTAGAACTCACCATTTTAATTCCCCGTGACTACTAGTCACGCCAACCCCATAGGGTTCCCTCGAGTCTCGATTGTATAACAAGGGCTCGTCCCAACTACATTTCTATACAACCCTTCAATTAAATTTAACACATTAAAATTGTATGACAAGGGCTCGGCCCAACTACGTTTCCATACTAACCATAACTTCGTGGCAAGGGCTCGGCCCAACTATGTTTCCACGAAGATCACGAATACATGGCAAGGGCTCGGCCCAACTACGTTTCCATGCTAAACACATTACATGGCAAGGGATCGGCCCAACTACATTTCCATGCAATCCTAGAGTCCGACTCTAATTCATTTTCATAGTCCAATTCTCGAGCAAATCCTATGCCTAGAATCAATCCACTTGGGTAGCCCTTAGGCTTACCCCTATCACACCTTAGTGTTCATTCAATCCAACCTTAAAGTATCTCTTAAGACTACTTAAAGCATCCCTATTCACAATCCTATCTCTTAGGATTAATTCCATTATAATATTCCCCCGACTAGTATTTTAATACTAGTTGGTTAATCTTAGAACATACCAAGTCCTTAATTCACAATTGACATTTCCTTTTAATTGATTTTCCAATCCAAATATAATTTGATCCCAATATCACGAATATCACTTTTATCCATTCATGAATTTGATACATGAAGTAAAAGTATATTCTTATCACAATAATTTCATAGTTAATTCCATTACCATGTCATTCCTTTCATGTCACATAATCATAAACAATTTATTCTAAATTTGTATATCATGCTCCATTTACTCATATCAATAGTATTTTCATTTAAGCATTATTACTCATTAATAATCCATGAAAATCACTTTTAATACCTTAGTAGTCTTATGAAATTAACTAACTAATTATAAGCAATATAGTCAGTCATCCTCACCTCGTGATGTGCTACGATGGTTGCCTTTGTTAAGCCCCTCGATCAATCCCCGTTCTGGGCCGATTGAAAGTGGAAAACTGGACTGCTGGGCAAAAGCCGGGCGGCTTTCACGAAAGCCGGGCGGCTTTCGTAGTCCGCAACTACGAACAGCTCCCTATATGTGGCGGTTTCCGGCGATTTCGACTCCTATCGATTCACCAACTCTTCCAAGTTAATTGCCACTACTTTATGACAATATTCTACACTTTTAAACGTGTAGAACTCATGGTTTAATCCACCATATGATTTCTTAAAAATCATACACAATAAAACTAGTTAAAAGAATATAGGTAGAGTTCTTACCTTGAACTCGAACTATTTCTTGCTAGACCTCCTTCCTTTTTGCTTCCTTCAAACTTGGACCTTGAGAGCCTTGGTTTTCTTGAGCTCTCCCTCCCCTTGTGATGTCCGAATGAGTGCAAGAAGGTGGGTGAAAGATGCCCTCTCAATCAACTCATCTAATGTAGGATAGGGCTTGGGGTGCGGGATTTGTCTCTTGGAGACTTCCCACCTACTATGTACGCCCCCCCCCCCCCCCCCAGCTGCCTTCCTGGCCATTTGTAATACATAAGAACGTGGGGTGGCCCCCACTTATGTGGGAGGTCATCCCATTATGTCCCGATGTGTATAATTGGTCCCGAAAGTTGTATTTTTCGGACTATTTAAGTCATATTTTATTTTATCGGACCGGATAAAATATATCACGCGTTCCCAATAATTATGGGACCTTAGAATAGATGTACATTCCCCAACATTAATTTAGGAGTCTCCGAAACTCATTTCGGGCTGTTATCCGCTAAATTACCAATATCGGTAATTGGGCCTCGTTTGACCCACCGGTCAACTCTATGCCCTTCCTATTGCCCAATTAAAATATCCACCTCCATATAGATGTCATCTAGACCAAGATGAATATAATATGTGGTTCGGGAATTACCGGGCGGTCCCTGTTCCCGCTATGGGCCCCACATGCAATTTACTACTAACGTAAAAGAAATAATAAAATTTAACAATTACGTAAATTCATAACTCATCCTTCAAGGTTTATTACATAATTTACTAAAAGTAAACATGCTTGGGGACGGTGTCACAAGTTCACCCCCCCCCCCCCTAACGGGAATTTCGTCCCTGAAATTCACAACGATTATTCAAACAGAAATGCATATTGTTCCTTCATCGAGGCTTCAGTCTCCCAAGTTTCTTCTTCAACTCGGTCACTCTTCCAAAGGATTTTAACCATTGGAACTTTCTTGCTTCTTAGCTTCGTTACTTGCCTATCAAGTATCCTTACTGGTTGCACGACGTAGTTCAAGTCTTCCCGTATTTCCACGAGTGGTTTTTCTAGTACATGAGATGGATCCGGGATATACTTCTTAAGCATAGACACATGGAATACATTATGTATCTTCTCCAATTCCGGAGTCAACTGTAGTCGGTATGCTACGGCCCTAATTCTTTCAAAAATCACAAATGGCCCTATGTAGCATGGGTTAAGTTTCCCTCGGCTCTGAAATCAGATGATTCCTTTCCAAGGTGAAACCTTCAAAAATACTTCCTCTCCAACCTTAAACTCTAAGGCTCTTTGGCGCTTATCGACATAGCTCTTCTGTCTATCCTTTGCCGCCTTAAGTCTGTCACGAATCATCTTTACCTTCGACTTGGTGATTTCCACCAGTTCCGTGCTCTCGAGTTTGGCCATGCCAACCTCATCCCAACACAAAGGTGTACGACATCTCCTCCCATACAATGCCTCGTATGGAGGCATGCCTATACTCGCCTGATAACTGTTGTTATAGGCAAACTCCACAAGTGCCAAATGGTTGTCCCAACTCCCTTGGAACTCCAATGCACAAGCTCTCAGCATATCCTCTAATATCTGTATAACCCGCTCAGATTGCCCATCCGTTTGTGGATGAAAAGTTGTACTGAATTTCAACTTTGTCCCCATAGATTCTTGGAACTTCGGCCAAAATCGTGATGTGAATCGCGGATCTCTATCGGATACAATGGTTATAGGAACCCCATGTAGTCTCACGATCTCATCCACATACAACTTGGTTAGCCTTTCCAGTGCATAGGTGGTGTTGATAGGTAGAAAGTGTGCACTCTTCGTGAGCCTATCGACCACAACCCATACGGAATCATAGTTCTTAATCGTCCGTGGCAGCCCCACCACGAAATCCATAGTCACGTGTTCCCACTTCCATTCAGGAACGGAAAGTGGCTGCAATAACCCAGTTGGATGCTGATGTTCTGCCTTAACTTGCTGGCAAGTAAGACACCTACCGATGTACTCGGCTATTTCCCTCTTCATACCAGACCACCAGTAACTTTCTTTCAAATCACGGTACATCTTCGTGCCTCCCGGATGCATGGCATACGCCGATGAATGAGCCTCCTCTAAGATGGACTTTCGGAGCTCATCATCCGACGGTACACACACTCGGTCACGAAATAATAAGAGACCATCGTCTCTTTCCCTGAAATCCTCAACCGGTCCCGCTAGTATGCGTTCACGGACCTTCATAAGCTCTTCATCAGTTTCTTGACCCTTCTTGATTTCATCAAGTAATGTAGGTCTCACCTTGAATCTAGCTAACAAGGCACCATCGCTAGATACCTCCAATTGGGCTCTCAATGCCCTCAAACTAGTCAACAATGCCCCGGACGAATTCTTTCGGCTCAAGGCATCCACTACCACATTGGCTTTACCGGGGTGGTACTCGATAACTAGATGGTAGTCTTTTATCAACTCCATCCAACGTCTATGTCTCATGTTTAACTCTTTCTGAGTAAACACGTATTTCAGGCTTTTATGGTCAGTGTATATATGACATGTTTCCCCGTAGAGATAATGTCTCCAAATCTTCAATGCAAATACCACTGCCCCCAGCTCTAAGTCATGAGTAGGATAATTTACCTCATGTTTCTTCAATTGTCGTGAAGCATAGGCAATCACCCTCCCATTCTGCATCAAGACACATCCAAGCCCTTGGATGCTCGCGTCACTATAGACATCGTACCCCATACCCTGTTGGGGTAATGCAAGTACCGGTGCCTTGGTCAATCTCTTCTTCAGTTCAAGGAATTCCTTCTCACATCGGTCATCCCATACAAACTTGGCCCCTTTTCGAGTGAGCTTTGTCAATGGCGATGCCAAAACTGAGAACTTCTCCACGAACTTTCGATAATACCCTGCCAATCCAAGGAAGCTATGAATTTCCTTGACGTTCTTTGGCCTCTCCCATTCAGTAATGGCCTCAATCTTCTTGTTATCCACGGCAATCCCTGATCCCGAAACCACATGCCCGAGAAAGCCAATCTCCCTTAGCCAAAATTCACATTTGGAAAACTTGGCATAAAGTTGCTTTTCCCGTAGTGTCTCAAGGACAAGTATCAAGTGCTCCTCATGCTCTTCTTCACTCTTAGAGTAAATCAAGATATCATCTATGAACACAATCATAAACCGGTCTAAGTATTTATGAAATACTCAGTTCATTATGTCCATAAATGCCGCCGGGGCGTTGGTTAGCCCGAACGACATAACTAGGAACTCGAAATGACCATACCTTGTGCGGAATGCACTCTTCGGCATGTCATTCTCTTTTATCTTCAGTTGGTGGTACCCCGACCTCAAGTCAATCTTCGAAAACACCGTCGCTCCTCGGAGCTGATCAAACAGGTCATCAATCCTAAGCAAGGGATACCTATTCTTGATTGTGACCTTGTTCAGTTGACGGTAGTCAATGCACATTCGAAGTGTTCCATCTTTCTTTTTCACGAAAAGGACCGATGCTCCCCACGGGGAGTGACTCGGCCTTATGAAACTGTTATCCAATACCTCTTGCAATTGGGTTTTCAACTCATTAAGTTCAGCGGGTGCCATTCTGTATGGCGGTATAGAGATTGGTTTGGTGTCGGGTTCAACCTCGATCACGAACTCAATCTCCCTATCGGGTGGAAGTCCCGGCAAGTCTTTTGGGAAGACATCCGGATACTTGCACACTATTCTCACATCATTGATGTCTACCTCCTCTTTGGTTTTGTCCACCACGTATGCTAGATATGCGTGGCATCCCTTTCTCATCATATTCCTCACCCTCACGGCAGATATGATACAACTATTTGATTTGCCCCTATCTCCTTCAAAGCGTAAGGTAAGCCCTTCCCCGCTTTCAAGTTTAAGAACATTTGTGTAGCAATCGACCCTAGCATGATGTTTCTCAAGCCAATCCATTCCTAGGATTGCATCGAACTCGATCATACTCAGCGGTACGAAATCACACGTCAAGGTTTGGCCCTCCACTTCCACCTCACACGGTGGATAGTGGCTATTTCTTTCGATATCATCCCCTAGAGGTGTGGACACCAGTAGGGTTTGAGTTATCGGTACAAGTGGTTCATTGAATCCCCCGGCAAACGCCTCACTCACAAATGATCGTTGCGCCCCGGTATCAATGAGGATTCTTGCATCTCTCCCGTTTATCTTTAATGTTCCTACATTCATAAGCGATATAAGACACACTACCAAGTATAGACTTGCTTCTTTGGTTAACGAATGTACCAACTACGGTTCTGATGGTAGTCGTTCAACGTCCCATCACAACCCGCTCGGTTCTCACCCTCGAGGACCAACCTTGTGCATTAACAGGGGAAAAGCCGGCCGCTTTTCACGAAAGCCGGCCGGGTTTCGTCAGCGAGAAAAATTCCCCGTACATAAATCACGAAAGCCGGGCGGCTTTCACGAAAGCCGGCCGGTTTTCGTCGCCGTCGTTTTATTCATAAAATAGGTTTCAAAGCTGGCCGGTTTCGTAGCAGGAATCCCCAGGCCCAACGAATGCCGGGCGGCTTTCACCGAAGCCGAACGGCTTTTGGCGCCGCAGTTTATTCAGGTGCTTTATTACAAATGCTGGCCGGTTTCTACGAAAGCCGGCCGGTTTCAGCTGCGAGAAATTTCCCGGATCAATCATTTACGAAAGCCGGCCGGTTCTTACGAAAGCCGGCCGGCATCGAGCGCCGTAATATTTTTTCCAATAAGTCAAGATGAAAGTCAGGCGGCTTTCGTCAAAGTCGGGCGGCATTCGCCCAGGGCGAGGATTCTCCTCCCCTTTTCCCCTTCAAACCCGACCAAACTCGTCGGGGTTATAAATTTACAAGTTCAACACTCCTATTGCTCACAATAGATTAAAACGGGAGTTTAAGGAATTACCTGCAACGGAGTCCGGGTTAGCACGTGCGTCCGCCTCCGTCATCGCATAGACCCTGGCTTGGGTCTTGCCTTGGTTCACGGATGGCGCGTTGCTTGTACTTGGCCCACCATGCCCCGTGCTCCCATGAGGTGCTCCTGTCCGGTTCCTACTTGTCGTAGTCCTGCTACTAGGTCCTACACCCATGGCTCGCCCAATTTATGGGCAATTGCTCCTCAAGTGTCCCGCCTCCCCGCATTGATAGCATCTCGGGGGATCACGACACTTCCCTGCGTGGTTCCTTTTGAAATTATTGCACCTTATAATGCCCGAGCCTTGCGACCTCGAGCCTTGCCCTCCTGGGCCTTGATTCGCCCGTGATGGTGGTGCGGGTGTTCTAAAAGACCCACCTCCCCCGTGGTTCCCCTTTTTGCTAGAACCTTGAGGGCCGGTGTTCTCCCATTTTCTCTTTTTCGCCTCCTCGGCGTTTTTCAGTTTTCTTTCCTCCCATTCTTTTTCTCCCTTCAGGCCTTGCTCCACCACTTGACTAAACGTCATGTTAGGCAATTGTGTTGTCCGCTCACGCACGTCTAAGTCCAAGGCATCCCAAAAGTGATTCACCATCCGGTTCTCATCACAAGCATAATCCAGTATGAACTCCGCGAGCTCCCTGAACTTGTGCTCAAGTTGCCTCACGGTGTACTTGCCTCCTTGGGTCAAGTTGGTGTATTCCCTCCTCTTCAAGTTCACCTCGAAGTCGGAGTAGTATTGATTGAAGAATTCCTGTCGGAAATTCTCCCAAGTGACATTCTCACCATATTTCCCCTTGACTCTGTCCCACCACGTGGACGCCATCCTTTCTAGCAACCTCGTTGCTACTCTCATCTTAATGTTTGGCGGTAGCTGCATATCAAGAGCCGCCTCATTGAATCTCTTAATCCACTCCGCCGCAACGGAGATATCTCCCGTTCCATCGAACGGCTTGCACCCCAAATCTCTCGCTTCCTTAAGGTACTTCGAGATCCTTATTATCGGGACCTCGACACCTCGATCTACTCGGGACTCTACATGTCCCCTAGAATCCACGTGGCTTCCTCTTCTTGAAGCCCCTCCCAAAGCACACCTTGCACGGCGCCTTTGGCGATCCTGTTGATATTGACAGAGTAGTTCCTCCATCCTTTCTAGAGCATCATCACCGTCGCTCTCCTCATCATCGTCATCATCATATTCCCCATCGTATGGGGTCTCAACCGGCTCAGTGCCTGATTGATACGTTGAATCCTCCTTGGATTCGTAAGACTCTTTCACTGTATCAGCATGACCGTCACTCACGGTCTGATCTTGGCCCCCACGGCCTTATCCCCTGGACACTCTAGAAGCCCCTCTACTACCTTGCACGGACCCTCCCGGTGCTCGGCCAGTCGGGTTCCTTCTAGTTACTTTCCCAGTACGTTCCATTTCTGAAAGAAATTGAGAATGAGTCATTAGACTCGTATCAAATGTCAATTGACGGATAGGCACTTAAGGACATCTTTTGGCTCAAATCACCGCCAGACCAATTGTTAAGGGTACCATCTTAACAATTAGAGACATTGCAACTCAAGTACCAAAAGTTCTATAAGTACAAAACTTCTTATGCTCATGGTTTTCAATTTCATTTTCAAAAAGAATTTTGAAGCTTCATTATGATGTTTACGGACTAAGGCTCTGATACCAATTAAATGGTCACGCCCCGGACCTAGCCGGACACGTCAACAACCCGTCGTACAGTACGAATAGTCAACCGCAGTCCAACTCATCCATACTATACAAGGCGTCTTGAATACCATTCACACGTAGTACATCCATAAACAAACATAATGTAAAACATTTATTTAAAACAGCGGAAACATTTAATATAAAAGTTTATGCCACACTTTGGCAAACACGGGCATACAAGCCCCCAAATAGTTATTCAAAAAATAGTATCCATGAGCATGGTTATAATCGTTTTAAAACAGAAACGGAGGAAGCACGAACCACGTCTTCTCTCCTAGAATCTCCCCGAAGCCACAACCAATGGTAGCAAGCTCAGCTCCTACCTGAAACTGTGAGGTGACCTCCCCCGTGAAGGGGAGGTCAGTACTTGGAAGCATTTGACAAGTACAATGACAACTATACTAAGTATAATCAATGTTTCACTTTCAAAGACCCTCAATCTACGGTGATGTTATAATATAGGCCATAACCCTCGCTTACCCCTTTTATAAAAATGTACTTACTTCATATAAAGTCAAGTAATCGGCCCGTGGGAACATATTCATTTAGAACTCACCATTTTAATTCCCCGTGACTATTAGTCACGCCAACCCCATAGGGTTCCCTCGAGTCCCGATTGTATAGCAAGGGCTCGGCCCAACTACATTTCTATACAACCCTTCAATTCAATTTAACACATTAAAATTGTATGGCAAGGGCTCGGCCCAACTACGTTTCCATACTACCCATAACTTCGTGGCAAGGGCTCGGCCCAACTATGTTTCCACGAAGATCACGAATACATGGCAAGGGCTCGGCCCAACTACATTTCCATGCTAAACACATTACATGGCAAGGGCTCGCGGCCCAACTACATTTCCATGCAATCCTAGAGTCCGACTCTAATTCATTTTCATAGTCCAATTCTCAAGCAAATCCTATGCCTAGAATCAATCCACTTGGGTAGCCCTTAGGCTTACCCCTATCACACCTTAGTGTTCATTCAATCCAACCTTAAAGTATCTCTTAAGACTACTTAAGGCATCTCTATTCACAATCCTATCTCTTAGGATTAATTCCATTATAATATTCCCCCGACTAGTATTTTAATACTAGTTGGTTAATCTTAGAACATACCAAGTCCTTAATTCACAATTGACATTTCCTTTCAATTGATTTTCCAATCCAATTATAATTTGATCCCAATATCACAAATATCACTTTTATCCATTCATGAATTTCATACATGAAGTAAAAGTATATTCTTATCACAATAATTTCATAGTTAATTCCATTATCATGTCATTCCTTTCATGTCACATAATCATACACAATTTATTCTAAATTTGTATATCATGCTCCATTTACTCATATTAATAGTATTTTCATTTAAGCATTATTACTCATTAATAATCCATGAAAATCACTTTTAATACCTTAGTAGTCTTATGAAATTAACTCACTAATTATAAACAATATAGTCAGTCATCTTCACCTCGTGATGTGTTACGATGGTTGCCTTTGTTAAGCCCCTCGATCAATCCCCGTTCTGGGCCGATTGAAAGTGGAAAACTGGACTGTTGGGCAAAAGCCGGGCGGCTTTCACGAAAGCCGGGCGGCTTTCGTAGTCTGCAACTACGAACAGCTCCCTATATATGGTGGTTTCCGGCGATTTCGACTCCTATCGATTCACCAACTCTTCCAAGTTAATTGCCACTACTTTATGACAATATTCTACACTTTTAAACGTGTAGAACTCATGGTTTAATCCACCATATGATTTCTTAAAAATCATACACAATAAAACTAGTTAAAAGAATATAGGTAGAGTTCTTACCTTGAACTCGAACTATTTCTTGCTAGACCTCCTTCCTTTTTGCTTCCTTCAAACTTGGACCTTGAGAGCCTTGGTTTCCTTGAGCTCTCCCTTCCCTTGTGATGTCCGAATGAGTGCAAGAAGGTGGGTGAAAGATGCCCTCTCAATCAACTCATCTAATGTAGGATAGGGCTTGGGGTGTGGGATTTGTCTCTTGGAGACTTTCCACCTACTATGTACGCCCCCCAGCTGCCTTCCTGGCCATTTGTAATACATAAGAACGTGGGGTGGCCCCCACTTATGTGGGAGGTCATCCCATTATGTCCCGATGTGTATAAGTGGCCCCGAAAGTTGTATTTTTCGGACTATTTAAGTCATATTTTATTTTATCGGGCCGGATAAAATATATCACGCGTTCCCAATAATTATGGGCCTTTAGAATAGATGTACATTCCCCAACATTAATTTAGGAGTCTCCGAAACTCATTTCGGGTTGTTATCCGCTAAATTACCAATACCGGTAATTGGGCCTCGTTTGACCCACCGGTCAACTCTATGCCCTTCCCATTGCCCAATTAAAATATTCACCTCCATATAGATGTAATCTAGACCAAGATGAATATAATATGTGGTTCGGGAATTACCGGGCGGTCCCCGTTCCCTCTGTGGGCCCCACATGCAATTTACTACTCACGTAAAAGAAATAATAAAGTTTAACAATTACGTAAATTCATAACTCATCCTTCAAGGTTTATTACATAATTACTAAAAGTAAACATGCTTGGGGACGGTGTCATAGTGACAACTTATGGTTTACCCCCTCCCCACTGAATAATCTCTGTTCATGGCTATTGAAAGCGTTGGAGATATAGCTTTGATTTTATACATGTGCTCTTTTTGGTTGGGCGGTGAAACAATGTCACATTCAAAAGATGAGTGTGGCAGAGATGCACATGCTGCGTTGGATGTGTGGGCATACTAGGAAAGATCGCGTGAGGAATGAGACAATCACACAAAGGGTGGGAGTAGAACCTATTGAAGACAAGATGTGGGAGTCGCACCTACGATGGTTTGGTCATGTGCGTAGAAGACCGAGTGATGCACCTGTCAGACGAGTTGAGATGTGTGGAGAAGAGGCAGGGAAGAGAGGGAGAGGAAGACCCAAACAGACCAGGTTAGGGGAGTTCGAAATGATATGTTTCTTCTGGGGTTGGATGAGGGCATGACTTTGGAGAGAACTAAGTGGAAGGCGGGTTTTCGCGTGAAGGAGTGATCTCGTATAATCTTTTTCCTTCATTTTTTTCCTTGTTTTTTATCCTTAAATATATAAGCATTATTTGTAGCCTTTTTATTTTATCATTTTTATTTATGTATATTCATCTCTTTTTATAATAGCTTGTCTTTTTTATCTTTATTTTCTTTATTATCCTTTTGGTTGTGATATCATGTATCGATTCATGTTAGCCGATCCCAATATCTTTTGGGACTAAGGCTTGGATGTTGTTGTTGCTCTTTTTCGTTGGCGGCAAAAACATTTATATTATATTGAGAATTAAGTTTCAACTTTCAAGAACCAGAATTAGTTTTCCAAAAGTTGATCTGTCCCAATTTTTTTTAAATTACTCCATCTGTCCCATTTTACCTATCTTACTTTCCATTTTTGGGTTGTCCCAAAATAAGTGTCACATTTTCCTTTTTGAAAGAAATATGTGATTGACATCATTTCACTTTATTATATTCAAATCGCAATCACAACTTTTACCTTTTTAGACACTTTATTAATAATTGTGCCAAAAGTCAAAGGAGATACATAAAATGGGACGGAGGTAGTACTTCCTTAGAGTGGTTAGAAGTGGTTGTAATGATTCAAACCCTTTAATTGCAGGTTTTGGCCAATAATTAGCTGGAAATACAACTTTTTTTATTGTTGTCGTAATTCAGGTGTTTTGCTGGTTCTTCATGAAATGAAATATGTTGTTGTAACTTTTAAGCGATATGTTAAGCATTGTCGAGTGAAATAGTTTAGACTAGTCATTCATGACCTTTTGGGAGGAAAAATCTCATTTTAAGCAAATCAACATGTCAAAAACTAATTAATCACTTATTCTAAGTGCTTTGTTGATAGCCTGAATGACACTGAACAGGAATCATTCCAAACCTTAATATGGTAGTTTCGGACTTCTTGTGGCCTATTTTCTAAGCCTTTTCTAACGCAAGCACAATGCTCGAGAAAAATGTTGTTTTTCACTTTTTCCCGCCCTGAAAACAAGCTCCCGAGCATAAACAACAAATGGTAAATCCAGATTTAGGGGAATGAAACTAATGAAAGACAAGCGACCTAAAAACATTATGAGAGACAAGAAATATAGACCAAAACCAAATGGCGCTAATATAAATAATTATTTGCTATATCCTCTTAAACATATGTTCTTTCTTGAATAACAAAATTTGTCTAAACCCCAATGCTATAAAAAACTTATGCCTTCAAGTCCATGAGAAGATGTGAACAGAAATCCCAAAATTCATTCAGCAATTAAATTTAGAAAATCAATTGTTAAAGACATAAAAACTAAGAATCTGGAATGGTGACTTCAACTTCAACATCTGGTTCAATGGTAATTGAGGTTATCTGTTTGACAACTTCGGGTGAACTGAAGAGGTCTATCACTCTCTTGTGTACGTGAAGTTCAAACCTGTCCCAAGTGTTGGTACCTGTTTCAAACACAATATGTCACAACCAAAACTTAGACTCTAAGATGTCTTTGCCATAAAATAAAGATCTCATCCCATATTTCGTTCCTCAACAACTCCATAGATTTTGGAAGAAAACAAAGTAGATAGATTTCATAATCTAATTGTAAGTGTGCAACTTCTAAAAGAAAGAAAATGTAGTATGGCTGCACAAAATGTGAAAACTAAAATCATAGATAAAAAGAATAGTAGAGAAAATATAAAAAACTAGGGAAGCCTTCATACACAAATAGAGAGTACGTCTGCCAGAAAGGGACATGAGTATATTACTCAATTAGGCGGATTTAGGACATTAACTTCCTTTTGGACTTGGCCTTCAGTTGTATATTTAGACACTTTTTAATTCCTCTTTTCTTCCTTCTGGTTTTATTTCTTTTCCATATTTATTATTCTATATCTTGAGCTCTATTAAGACAATTTTTTTGTACAATTTCCTCCCCAAATAGATGTTTTTGTCATTTTCTTTTTCTTCCTGTACTTTTATTTCATTTATCTTTTTTATGTTTCTCTTCTTAATCGTTGTATTTTTATTAAAGATTTTTTCCCACTCTACTTTTTATTATATTTTCTTTTTATTGACACTTTTCTATTTTTCCCTTGTTACTTTTTTTATATTTCTTCTTTTTTATTCTTATTATCTTAATTCCACCATCAATATATATTTTTTATTTCTGCATTATCATATATTTGTAAGTATGTCTACCCACTAATCCCATCAAGAAAAACTTTGTGTCATGAAAAATTAGGGGAAAATGAAATTGAAAGAATAATAAAACATTCAGGAAAATGTAAGAAAAAGAAAACATTTGCGGAAAATAAAATTAAATTTTCCCTAATGTTTTTTTTTCTTTATACTTTTTGAATATTTTATTTTTCTTTAAATTGTATTTTTCTTTAAATTTTATTTTTTCTTAATCATTTTATCACACAGAGATTTTCCACAATTGATGGAATTAATTGGTGGACTACTTAGAAAAATATTATAATGAAAAAAGGAGAAAAAATATATAGATGGTGGAATTAAGATAATAACAAGGGCAAGAAGAAGAAAGAAGAAAAACAAAAAAAAAAGTAACAAGAAGAAAAAATGGAGAAAGTGGAAATAAAAAGAAAATACAACAAAAAGTAGAGTAAGAAAAAGATTTTTAATAAGAAGAGAAACACAAAAAGGTAAATGAAATAAAAATAGATGAAGAAAAAGGGAATGACAACAAACCTATTTGGGAAGCAGATTGTACAAAAAACTCTCTTAATAGAGTGAGAAATAGAAGTATGGAAAATAAATAAGAACAAAAAATGGGGAAAAGTGTGTAGGGATAAAAATAAAGAACGGAAAATTTTAGGGAGGAAAAAGAAAAAATGAAACATGAGAATGTTTTGAGCAGGTTTGTGAAAGGTGAGATTATTTGTTTCTAAAGAAAAGACAAAAAACTCGTTATAGTAAGTCATCAACTGGTTAGGGTCCAACGAAAGAAAATGACGTGCAAATGTAAGATTATTATGCGTTACGTAAAGGTGAGATTATGATGAGAAGATCAGTCAAATGTTGGATTATTCTTGTCAATTTTTCTAAAAAGATATACCTATCCCTCGGGTTTCAACACCGGCTAGATAGTTAACCGGAAGGATATAAATTGAACTAAAATCAAAGAGTTGCAGAAGTCCTATGCATTTTTATATAGCAACGTCTTATCGCAGCTGTCAGGATTAGAACCAGATACTTACTACCAATTGAGCTACGCCTCCGGCTATTGAGAGTTTTCTAAATACTATGTACGGGATATAAGCTTTTTCAATGAAAATGTCTCATAATAGACACCGAGAATTGAGACAAGCTATAATACAACAACATGTCTCTTCTCGATCACCAACCCTTGAATGAGACTTTGAGTTAATCACATTTCAAAAGAACTATAACTCGCAGATCCTAGATTGTGCATAAAGGAACCAAAGATATATGATATAAAGAGACTTCTCATCATCCAACTTAATTTGTAGAGGTTTATAAAGAACTATAAACCTCTACAGCGAAAATAACCACAAGAATATCGAGTTCAGAAACTGAATATATGGTATGTTTGGTGACTATCAACCTCTACAGCGAAAGGTACTATCTTTTCAAAAATCGAAAAGATACTTTTATAGATTTTTAGTAACTGTTAGCTTTTAGTGACTGAAAAGATCTTAAAAGTAAAAGGTGATAGTTGTTTGATAAAAAGATGAGTGTTCGATTTAATTTTGTTTGGTTTACAAGCTGTTGGGACTAATTAATACTAAACGCTACAAAGTTTTCTCAGATGCAACTCACTGTAGCATGCATCTCAAAAAAGACCTTTTATTTTTTAAAAAGCTTTTAAAAATTATTATGTCAAACATACAACTAGAACCTTTGAATGACTTTTTAAATAATACAAAAGCTAGAAAGTACGGACTCATGCCTACCAAACATGCACATAATACTTTGAATTAAAGACCACCACAGAATCATGATGGGATTGAACTTGCAAAACCAAGGTGGGTTTTGCAAAACACGTCCCTTCCAGTTTTTGGACCAACCCACACCAGCATGTCGTCGACACCCTCACTCCTTCCTCCATTGGCAAGGATCCTTATGACCTATCGATAGATCAACAGAGCTTCCGATGTCACCTTACGCACTTGTTGTTAAGTCCAACATCATGCCCACCCCAATCTGCCATCCCTTAGCCCCAACCCGAACAATTGACCAGCTACCAAAGCAAAGCATCATAATCCATGTTCTAGCCATGATAAGAGCCATTCAAAAACAACATGGTACTAGCCATTTGTCGGAGAAAAAAAATGTTTGTCGTGATTTCAATTGCGTTCAGCGGTGTCGGAGGGGTCATGGACCTGTGTCGACTAGGGTTGTGAGGCTTGATTTTCTGATGTTTGGTTTGACTATTTTGGCTTTGTTGATGATTGAGATGGAAATTGCACCAACTGTGTTTATCCGGTTGGAAAATTGGAGGTTTGGGGTCCGGTGAAGGGGCGTAGTTGGAATCCAATTGGCTGATTTGGGGATCGGCGGGATTGTTATGGTCGACTCAGTCGGTTGCTGCCTGCGGTGTTTTGGTGGACGTGAAGGGTAGAGATCAACTTTCGATTGATAGACGGGTGATGAGGCATGGAGAATTCCAGATTCAGGTGATGGAGAAAGAAGGCGAAGAGATGATGATCCGTCCCCATCCTGAACCGCCGCCATGGAAGAAATGTACGGTCAGGGTTTGGAAGATTGTTTTACTATTTCTATTTTGTTATTTTCAGTCCAGACTGTTTTATTTTTTTTATTTTGTTAATTTTATGACAAACAATAGGGACGGTAGGTTGGTGTTTTGGTTTGTTTTAGTTGATAGATATCTATTTGGAGGCAATCAGGCTAATTCAGCCGTTAATAGCCTCGAACGCTCACATTTTCAGCGATTAGTCTCGCTCTTTTTGGGAAGGACTATTCTATGTTTGATAAAGGAGTGAGCAAGCCGATGGGCTTATGGTTATTGTTTTTCAGAGGAAGGTTAATATCAGACGGTTATTATATTGTTTATAACTTTCCTTTCAAAAAAATAAAGGTGGTGGTGCTTTTGAAGAGAACAATCGTAATATATATAGGAAAATGTTCACATAATTTAAGTCTAGTACTTATAATTTTTAGGCCTCATTCATTTGAGGTGCTTTCATGAAGGTGTAACACTACTCATATGAAGGTGTAACACTTGAGATTAATTTAAAAGGGTTAATAGCACTACTCATACCAACATAGGTGCATCTTCTTTTAAGGGAGCTCATCACCTAAGAACTTCAAGTTAACCGTGCTTGCACGGGAGTAGTCTTGGGAAGTTTCTCAGGGCGTGCATGAGTGGGGACAAAATGTGCGGAAAAGGCTAGTGGCGGTTTGTGAGGACAATATTAGAGGTCTGCAGGGTGTGTGTGAGTAACTACCACAGGCCCTACGGGACGGGGTGTTATAGGTGGTATCAGAGCAACCCTGCGACAGTGTGCTGATCCGTTGGATATCGGACGGGCCCTTAGTAAGGGAAGATATTGGGATATGATTGAGATTGAATTGGCTTATAGGCGCAACGAGGACATTGCGATCCTAAGTAGGGGTAATTGTAACACTTGAGATTAATTTAAAAGGGTTAATAATACTACTCATAACAACAAAGTTGCATCTCCTTTTAAGGTAGCTCATCACCTAAGAACTTCAAGTTATGAGGTCAGTACTGTCCTTCACGGGAGTAATTTTGGGATGAGTGACCCCCCGGGAAGTTTCTCAGGTGGTTTGTGAGGACAGTACTAGAGGCCTGGAGGGTGTGTAGGAGTAACTACCGTAAGCCCTACGGGGAGGGGGTGTTACAGAAGGTTTGTGAGCATCATCTCCACGAAGTATAGAATATGTCAATGAAATTTCAGATTAAAATTTAATCGCGAAGTCAGTTAAATAAATCATTGAAAAAAACTGCATTTTAAGTATACATAAAATCGTACAATTTTCAATAATTTATTTATCTAACTTCTTGATTGAATTTTAAGTTGAAATCCGGTGGACATAGTCTACACTTCATGTAGAACATACTCAAAAAATTGTAAAAATTGTAAGATTTGGACCTACCTTGCATGAAGTAATTTAAATGTTGTAAAAATTATATATTTGACTTTACAAGTTACGTTTAATGAATTAATAGTTAATTAGGGAAAAAATGTCGTGAATGCATTATGACTCACCAAAAATAAAAAAAACATAAGATATCAAGTGTTATGAGTTAGCCATATACTGTTGGCCTAAAAACGTAGAGAGAGGAGCGGTGAAGGGGAAAACCCAGCTGCCTCCCCTCTTCTTTTCTTCTTCTCTTCTTTTCTTCTCTTCTTTTAATCTTCTTTTGATTCCAATTATGAAAAAAAATTCGTTTGATCGGTATTTTCAATTCTACCTTCACGTTTATTTCCTGGAGTTTTCTAGAGATGCTATATTCGGTGGCAAAGTGTCGTTCACCAGATGTATATTCCCTGTCATCATCGATCGGGTGTTCTTGTGTGCTAGTGAGAGGCTTGTATTGGCTTCTTTATCAATCATGAATCAAAATTTATTCTGTATCAATATAGTGGCCGATCGCTCCCCTCTTGAACTACTGCCGATCCAGGAACAATTTATGCACTTGGCTCATTATCGGCGGCTGGAGAAACCGGCAAGTTTCATAATTCTTTTTCGTTGGCTGGACAAATCATACCTATTTCGAGCAGCATGAGCAGTCACACTGTCATACGAGTCTATATTGTTGCAGGGTTAGTGAACAAGAGTGTCTTTATATGGTTTTTTTGTTCTTTGCCTCACCCTAGTGTGACATTGAACACTGTGATTGTAATGATTCGACTTTTGATTGTTATGTTTCTTGCTACTCTTATCAATAATAATTGAGTTGTTTTCTTTATAAAAAATATATCAAATGTTATTCATTGTTTCGTTGTAGTCTCATATGTATCTTATACTTACTAAATTTATCACATAGATCTATACTTTTGATAAAAGTTATATATTTGACTTTGTAAGTTAAATTTGACAAATAAATAGTTAATCAAAGAAGTATATTAAATGAATTTATGGGTCAATAAATATAAAAAATAGTAGAGAATCAAGTTCTTCTAGTTATTTTCATCGTAATTTCATACTTGTCTCATACTTTCATGGTTTCACTATAAAGTGTAGAAATTACTCCAAATGGGACTAAAACAATGGCAAAAACTCAAAATAGGACTTACTATGTTTTTCTTTTCAAAATAGGACCAAATTAATCCTATTGGAAACATACCTATTTTTTCCTTCCATTCTTACACTTTCTTTAAATATGAGTTAATTAAATGATTAATTCATAATAAATTCGAAAAAAAATCAAAAATTCGTAGAAAAATAATTAAAAAGTTTATAAAATATTTATAAAATAAAAAAATAAAAAAAAAGATTTTTTTTATTTTTTTAAAAAATTAATAAAAAACAGTAAAACTCCATAAAAAAAATAAAAAATATGGTTGCCTTTCCCACCGCCTGAACTACCTCCCTGCACCACCATCTTCGGGCGGTGAAAAAAATGCCATTTTCCCTAAAAACTGTTCTTTTTTCCTGAAAATGCCAAAAATATGGCATATTTCTCTTTGAGAATGCCAACATTTTCATTATTTTCTGCCATAAATATGGCATTCATAATGAACTTGGCATTTTTTTCCCGATGACTGGTGGTGGTGGTGCAGAGGCGGCAGAGGCAGCGGTGAATTTTATTTTATTTTTTTGAGTTTTTTATTTTTTTTTTTTAAAAAATATTTTTTTATTTTTTGAAAAAAAATTAATTAATTAATTATTATCGAAATATTTTTATTAGTTTGTTAGTATTTTTTACGAATTTTTATTATTTTTTATTATTATATTATGAATTAAAACATTTCAATAGCTAGAAGAGTATATTTGTCCAAGACACACATAATTAGTCCTATGAAAACATAATTTAGTTTTTTGTCCTATTTGTGCAAAGTGAGTGACTTTTAGTCCTATTTTGATAATAAACCCTATAAAGTTCTATTTTTTATTTAGGTTTGTTGAACTATAAGTTATAAAGTATTTTTATAAATCACCTTATTAATTCTATTGTTTCCATCATTTGCAATGGAGCCAAAGATTCATTATTTTTTGGCTTGAGATTATGATGGAATAAAGCAAAATGGCTCATTAAACTGTTTGCGCTTCTTTGTCATGAAGCTGCAGTCAGTCCATGCAATTTTGGACGGGATTTTCACTATGGGTCACACACACACACACACACAGATATATATATATATATTATGTATCTGTATTTTTTGATAATTCAACACATTCAATCGTTTTCATTCACAACTTTAACAATTTGAACAAAGTCAACATATTCAATGAATATTAGTCATAGCAAATAGGCTCCTAGTTTGAGTCACTTTTAACTAAATAAAAATGATTTCGTAACTGTTACTACTATTTATTATTTCACCTCAAATACTACCCAAATAAGTCAAGCATGTTATAATTCATTCTAATCAAAATTCTAGCTAATCTGATACAAAGTTTTTAACGTTTGCTCGAGTTTGAAGCATTATGCACATGCTTTAATGGTTCCAAAGATTGAAGGTCATACTACTAAAATCCAAATACAGTAACATCCGCAACTTGCAAATTGTTCATTGATAAACAAAGAGAATTGAAAGTAACATCAAAGAAGCAATCTTGAAGATGTCCTTCAGCACGCCATGCAAAAGACTAGTGTTTAGGAGGGAGCAAACTTGGAACTGAATCCATCCACTCAACATATCACCAAATCCTAATCACGCCTGCATATTAAGAGTTAAGAGCACACAAAATGTCACTATAACCTAACTAAACCACGTTTCAGCGCAAGACTATTTTAACTCATTTGTAAGGCTTATAATGATGGGAGTGGCTCAATCTACTAAAATTGCTAAAGTAATGGTTGACATAATTGAAATTGCTGAAATATACTTCGTACTACATATCAAATAAAATAAAATACATTTTCTGAATGAAGTAAATAAAAAAAGCACTCCGTATAAGGCGAAACCAAAACTGTCCACCTTCACCAACATCAATCATTTCACCTAAGTACCACGCACCTTACTTTTTTTTTGTTATTACTCAATTCAGGGCACATGGTATGCACAACTGCACACAATCAAGAGATCATTGTTTGCTAAAATAACATCTAATATGGCTGATAAATTGAAAAATAAGGCTACCAAACGGCCTTTAATGCATCAAGTAATAAGATGAAGGTATGAAGATGGAAAGAGTAATTGAGGGATCCATGAACTTCTTCATAAGGAATTATGCATATAAGAGCTTTTCGAATGACAGTTCTTATGAGGTCTTTGAAAACAAAATATTGGTTCTTATAGAGTTTTCCCATTGAAGTTAGCGAAGCGTGTTCCACAGCCCACATGTAAGACTGTTCCTTATTTAAGCCCATAGTCTTGAGGGTCTAAAAAATGAGAGGATGTAATAGGCTTGAGGGTCTTTTCATGTTCTATATATATTTTTTGCCCTGGAGCACAGTAGCACATATATAGCCCCTGGGGCCCCTACAATTGATTATCTTTCAAGTTCTCAGCTCTTAGTTGTTAGCCACAAAATAAATGCAAAAGAAAGAAATATCCTGTAGTCTTGTTAGATACTCCGTATAATAATGTGACAAATCAAAATGGACGTGCACCAGTTTACTGCAAATGATTGTTTGGGCTTTTCATGAAATCTAAACAGCCACAAATATTTGAAACCAATCATACAACACATTAGGTCAGAGGCCATACCATGAATGATGAATCAGTATTTTAGAAAAAGTTGAGTATCTTTGAAGATTTCGAATATAGAAAGAATAATTTGTGGCTAAATTATATCAATAGAAAAGATATGAATGTTTTACATATGACCCCCCACCCTCCTACTTATGCCTCCAACTCTTGGCACAAGGATCTTCACAAACTGTTACACATCACATATTGCAATACCGCAGCTTGTCTACTTTCATTTACAGAGTTCACACCAAACAAGTTTGGCATTTTACTGCATTTTCACCCAGTTTAAGCTAAAAGGGAATCTTCTTAAAATAAAATATCCACAATATCATCTTGACCTGCATATTTATTAAACCTAAATAGACAAACTATTGACCTACACTGGGCTTCTGAATGTTTATTCCAATATTTTGACGAACTTACCAATATTTAAAACATCATCCGAAGTAGTACATTTCACTGCACCACAAAAGATTGCAGGTAACCATAAATGGCGAAAATTATTAAATTGTGGAGCATTTATAACCATACTTAGCCAAATGAGAGAATTGGAGAGGATTAATAAACTCACAGGGAGAGCAATCACTTGGCGACCATGCGAGCAATAAAGTCCTCGTAGCGCAGCTTTCCGTCGGATCCAACATCAACCTCTCGGATCCATTCATCAAACTCCGCCGGATCGAGCTTCTCACCTATGCTGGTGAGGATGTGCCTGAGCTCCGAAACCACAACGTAACCCGTTGAGTCCTTGTCGAGAACCTTGAAGGCGTCTCGGAGCTGGCGATCGAACGGCTCAGGCTTGAGGTGCTTGGACATAAGGTCGAGGAAGCGATTGAAATCGAAGGGTGCGTTGAGCTTCTCGTCGGCGATGATGGCTTTGAGTTGGGCCTGCGTTGGATTCCCCCCGAGTGACCTCATAAGGATACCGAGCTCGGACGGCGCGATCTTTCCGTCTCCATCGGTGTCGAAGAGCGTGAATGCCTCCTTCATGGAAGACTTTTGATCGTCGCTCAGATCTTTCCCCATTTTGTCTCTCTTTGAGCCGTAGAGAAAAGCTTCGGTCTAATATGTGAGAAGAAATGAGAATTGGGGTGCGGATGCAATTCAAATAAATCGCGTTTCAAATAACCAACCGTTCATTATATAAAGGTTCAATGGAGTATATTATTTCAAGTGAAGGAGCTAATGACCTTTTGTTTTGTTGAAATTAGTTCATTGTGAAAGGATTTTGTGCTCACTATCTTTTCTCATTTCATTTGAGGATTATTCTATAATATTATAGACAAATCTTTTATGACCACTACAACTAATATCAATATGATCACTCCATTGTGAAAATATAGTTCAACATATCATGATTATTCTATAATATTATAGACAAATCTTTTATGATTAGTATAACTAATGTCAATCATATAGTTATGATCACTCCATTGTGAAAATATAGTTCAACAGATCTTTTTTTAGATATTTGTATCTTATCAAATAATCTACATGGTATTTTGTTGTATGGTCTCACTCATGCAGAAAAGGGATATGTAACTCTCAATATATAAAACAAGTACATGAATACACTACATATCTATCTCAAAAATGACACATATCCATTGTAAAAGGTGAACCATTTCGCTAAACATGAATACACTCTAATATCGTTCTGCTCACAATTTCAATCGTTACCTCACCGAGATGTATGAGCGTCCTATTTTGACAATTATAAATATTTTCATTATAATGACAATTATGTGTTCAAAGAAGTCAAGCTCAGGAATTACATTGCACCAAGAGCGCACATGTGTACTCACTAAACATTTTGGTAGACAATGATTAGCACATAAGGAGCAAGGATGCAGTCCTAAGGTAAAAAATGAACAGGTTACCACTTGGAGTTTTTGGCATTTTAAATGTAAGACACGTTTTAAGCCCAATGAAGTAAACATGATTTTGGTTAAATAAACTAGGTCTCATTATGAAGTACACATTAGTTTAATAAGCACTTCTTATTGAATCGGGGACGACGAGATTGAGAGAGATATACTCGTTTCGCTGCTCAGTGTGTGACTTTCTTCATTCATCTACGTTTTCAAAAAGAGTAGGGGAAGTAAGTGAGTTTAGTATCTTTAATTTGAATTGTTTTATCATATTTGACTTTCAAAGGGGCTTCAAATAACTCCATTTTACATGAAGTTATGATGATAAATAGAATTTACTATCTTTCTAGAAGCAGTGATATGGTAAATGTAATCGTTTGTGGGGATTAAATAAATTGTTAGAATTACAAATATTTACGAAGTATGTGATTACAATTACATTAATTTTTTTTTAAAAAAAAAAGAGTTTTGCATTCATAATTAGGGATTAAATGTTTTGATGTTTTCATTAAATAATTTGTTGTAGGAAGCAGGCCGTGGGTTCTTTGATTGGAATGGAGAAAGTGAAACAAACGGAAAAGATTCTGAATTGGACAACACGGAGGTTAAAGACAGCTTTTTGAATTAAGAGAGCAAATTATTAGTGTTCATCTTGAAGTTAGTGAGTTAAGAGTGCACTGAAAGATGAAATTGAAGAAAGGAGGGATTACAGATCATTAACTACATTTGTAATAGTAATTGTTGTGGTAGTAATGACTATGTTCATCCTTGTAATACAAGGAAGTAAATAATGGTATATTCACAGGAGCAGTAGTTTATTATTAGGTTAAGTTTGGATGTGTTAATCTGAAGGCAGTATGCTGTTTGTTAGCTTGACTTTGGATTGGTGATTTATACAAGTGTTTTGACTAAACTACAGGGCTATTTTGTAGTGCTTTCTGTAGTGACTTATATGTTGTAATATGTTGATTTATATGTTGCAATGTATAAGGAGGATATGCTGATTTGTATGCTAAAAGGCTATTATATATGTTGATTGATATGCTGAAAGTATTTTCACTAATTGATATGCAAGCACTCCCTTAGGCCTTGTTTGGTTCAAATGAGGGGAGGGAAGGGGGGAGTCAAGGAGGGAAGGGAAGGGGAAGGAATGATTTTGATAAAAATTTGTGTTTGGTTGGAGGAAATAGGAGGTAAGGTTTAATGAAAATATTTTCGCAATTTACTTTATTTTATAGCTTACTTAAAAAAATAGATACATGTCTAACTATTGTGAATATTACACCTATGGTCATGAGTCATAATTTTATTTTATTTGATTTTTTACTTTTTAATTTTATAATTTTTCTTTTCTCAGTTTTTAATTTTTAATTTTTAATTTTTAATTTTTAAATTTTTTTATTTTTATTTTTTAAAATTTTTAATTTATAATTTTTAAATATTTTAACTCTTAAAATTTTTATTTTTTTAATTTTTTAATTTTCTAATCTTTAAATTTTTAAATTTTTAATTTTATAATTTTTCAAAACGTTTTGTTTTTTTCCTTTTTATATTATAACGTTTTGTTCATTCACGTAGGAGACGGATAGTTTTTGGTTATCAACACGTTTCCTCCGAAATACCCCGATTTGGGGGGTTTAGAATGGGAGGAAGTAGATGATTTTGAAAGTCTTTCACTTTCCTTCTCTTCCCCCCTATTTCCTTCAACCAAATACACACAAATCTCTGAGTTTCCTCCCCTTCCCTCTGAAACCCTCCAACCAAACAGGGCCTTAAGCAGTTAAGCTCCTCTAAAGCTAGGAAGCACTAAAACGTGAAATCACCTGAGGTTTCCGTTTCAGAAAAATATTAGAATCAGGAAACGACTAGAAACACCACAAAAATGGCCGAAAACGTTTCTAGGGCTTCTAGGCCAGGTTGGGGAAACGTTTCGGAAACGTGATACTAAGAGAATGGTTACCTTTTAGTGACTAAAAGATCTTAAAAGAAAAAACGTAATAACTATTTGATAAAAATTGACTATTTGATTTAGTTTTGTACAAACTGTTGCGACTAATTAATGCTAAAAAAACTACGGACTTTTCTTAGATGTTACTCAGTGTAGCTTCTCAAAAAAGTGTTTTATTTTTAAAAAAGTTCTTAAAAGTTGTAATGCCAAACATACAATTAGATATTTTTATAAATTTTTTAAATAGTACAATAAACTAAAAGGTAAGGACTTATGTCTTTCAAATAGGCACGAGACTTTGAACCATAAAACAGAAAAAACTGATCCAAACTAAATCGAAATCACCGCATAATAATGTGGACTTTGGAGATTTCAGTTAGGTTAGTGAGATTTTATAAATGTTTCGGTTCTAGTTCTTATAAAAAATGATAAATGCTAGAGATATCCCATTTTAGTTACCCATTTGTACCTCACTCATTGAGTGGCTCACAAAATCCCAACCCAACAAAATAATTGCTCCACTTTAACTCATTGCTTTTGTGAACCACAAAAATAGGATGAGGGTACAAAATGGGGTAGCTTTTGATTTTTCCATAAATATATCTACCACTAATCGTATTTCATAGGTATACTTGCATAAAATGCTAAAATGGTGGGCTAGCTCACACCGTATTTCTATTAGTGTAATAGAAATGCCCATATTTCATCCTTCCAAGCTCCATGGCCAGGTTTCCTCTTCTCTAGCTCTCCACAATTTCATTCACCATTTTTATTTTGAACCCTTTAATTTTGAGACTATTAACTTTTGCACACTGCTCATCGTTCTTCCTACGAGATATCTAGGTTTTCTCTAATTCCTATTTTGATTTGTAATTACAAATTTCATCGATTAATTAGGGATACTTTATATAATTTATATAATTGGGGTTCATATGATTTTTTGTTAATGAACACATGTCTCTCAACTATTAGCCAAGGAACCAAAAATACTCTATCTAAAGTTTAGGGCCCTCACACTATTCAGTTTCCAATAAGAACAACAATCTATCATCTATCATTATATAAAAGCAAAAGGTTTTTGGCACTATTCAAAAAATAGTGTTCCCGCCCAAGCATCCTTAAAGTAAAGTGGTGCACATAGAGATAGATGAGATAGAATCCCGGAGGAAATCTTTAAAAACTAAAAGATATATTGATCTACGGTAGAAAGTTGAATTTTATACATCATATACAGTAAAAATAAACAGTAAAAACAGAAATAATGATGGAACTTTAGGCATCTTTAACACTTCCGTAAGGAGTAGCATTAAAAGCAGTACGTGTCAAATCCCACCAGCCTATCTTCAAGCATGCGTACACACATCTCCATAAAAATAAGAAGTATTAAATCTGAAAAAAATAGAAAAATATATGAGTTCACAATTCAGCTATCATGTCCCTTGGGACACGTGAACCTTCTTCAGGAAGGATTGGTCATATTTCCCTATAAATACTAGAAACCTCATTGCAAAACACCACCACCCATACCTTCTACCTCCCTCTCTTTCACTTAAGTTTTGAACTTGCTAGCAAGAATCCCACCGAGATATATATGTGTGTATGCATGTTCGTGTGAGTACTAGACTTCCTACAGTTTTTTTGTGGTAGGCACCAACCCAGTAATTTGTCTCTCCACAGTCAATTTCTAATGAAAATTTGTAGTTCATGCAAAATTAAATCGAAGGCTTTTGTCCTGGATTCATTTTTTTTATAAGGAGTATGTACTAATTCAATGAAGGCTTTTGTGTGCTTGGGGTTACACAATGTTGATTGGCTCATACATTTCAAATTTTAAAAATATTAAAAAAATCTGGTGGAGGAAATGGAATAAAGTAAATGTTAGTTTTTATCGCATTGCAGTTTAGATTTTACATTTTGGGAAACCAATAGAAAACCATTAGCATAACACTATATAAGAATGATAATATTTTTAAAAGCAACATTGATATTAGTGATGTGTGGTGATTAACACTGCATTATAGAGTAAAAAAAATAATAGAAGTTACCCAACATGCAATATCCCATTCGTTTTTAGCATTCATTGTTAAAAACCCTATAAAGTCCAAGTTTGAACACCTGCGCTAATGATCAAACATGAGATCTTTGTAAAATTGTATTTATATACTTATGTGTTACTACTTAAATGTATTTTTTGTATTAAATTAGATAGCATTGCTCTTGCCTCAAATGTTGTGTGCTTGAGTATTTGTTAACATGAAACGGTTACATGTTAGAAGGAAATGCCACATTCATATCAGTCTAGAAAATGTGCTTAAAAAATATTTGAATCATAGAAATAAATCTTATATGATGTTAGAAAAGATTTGAATCATAGATACTTTCATAATATTGAATTGGAAAGGCCTCAGGTTGATAGCTTGAATGATTTCATTATTTGATGTTATTATGTGTAAAACAAAGGCAAAGTTTACAAAGATCCAAATGAACAAATTAATCAGAAAAACACAAAATCTTTTGAAAAAACAACACCTTACAGCTTTCAAGTGGCCTAGGTCAGATGTTTATAAACTTTGGCCATTTAACAGATGGCCTCACTCTTCGTTTAACTAGGAGATCTGAAACTACATATATAAAAAATCTATTTAGATCATAACTAAAAACAAATATGACTTGCATACAAAGCAAATAACTTATCTTTTTGGACAGAAGCTTGAGAGGGCTGAGGATGTTTATAGCTTAATTATTCACAAGTGTGATCCAAGGTTGAGTGTTACATCAAAACATATACGAATCAAACACAATAAAATTGTGAATATTATTGAATGTATAAAGACATGAAAATTACAACTTCATCTTCTCTTGAAAGCATACATTCAATATTCACCTTCTCTTAAAAATTTAAGCAAATGAGATCACTTCATCACCTTACCAAATTAAAAGCAAATGCTGATTTTTTTCCCAAAGTTTTAAGTACGGAGTACTTTATTTTTATCCTTTAAAGAAAGATTGTCCTGGGATGATTTGTCATTCAAATTACACTGAAGTAAGAGGCTTGAATTGATTCCAGCCCATTCAAGGTTATTAACAAGTAACGACAACAACTTTATTCAAGAGCTTCAATTAAAAAAATCAGATTGTTAATTTAGATCTTTGTAAAAGTCTATATGTTGTTGAAAGATAATTATATGTTGTTATCTGTAGGGTTACAAATCATGGGCCTTAAAATTCTTATTCAACTAATGATGAGACCATAAGTTTTGTGTATAAAAAAGTTTTTCACTTAATGTATTCTATGCAACTCACTTTTAGTATTGTCTTTATAACAACTTAATAATAAAGCACTTACTATCGTCATTTTTTAACTTCCTAATATAATCTATTGTTATAGCAATTATACATATCAATCTTTGTTTAAATCTCACACCGTGAATTGCACGGGTGGTGTCCTATAAAGTAATGTGGCGGGTTTTGAAACATTATTTTTCCCTTTTGAAAACATGCATATTTTGGTTTAAAGGATTTTTAACTATCTGAAAATAGTCTCTCGGGAGGAGTTTTGATATAAAAACACTAACATTTGAAAACATAATTTAAGTGTGCTGATTTTTCAAAAAACATACAGCAGCACATCAATGGTCTTTCACTTATAGTTGATTTATGTGTATAGTAAAGAGAAATAAAGTAGTTAGTTAATATTTCTCCTTAAATACATGAAAACCTTTTCTATTATGTACTACGTTTTTGTTTGTGTTTTCAAAATTTAAGGTAAAACAGTTAAGTTAGTTCAAATGTATTTCCAATTAAGTTTATTTGCTTTAATTTAGGGGGGTTGGAATTAAACAACTAACATATGTTTGTTGTTTAAGCGTTGATTCATGCCATGTGAAGTAAAAACGATTAAGTAGTTGGTTAATATTACTTCTTAATTTCAGAGAAAATAGTTTTAGTAATTAAGGGGAAAAAAGTTAGTTGGCATGTTTGTAAATAAAGAAAAGAATGTTAACACATAAGAGTCTATTTTGATAGAGAAGTTGAGAACAAACACAGTAAAGGTCAAGCACAGAACAAACACGTAGTATCATTCAGCCACCATAAGTCTATAATCATAACATCTTTGTTAGGTTCTCTTTAAAAAGCAACTATGTAAACTATTACTCTGTAAATAAATGTTCAATTGTATATCCTTTATATTACATAGAGAGTGAAATTAAGTTAAGCTCGCGTGACCGAGGTGTCTTAATAAGAGTTTCTTAGCAGATTTTCCTATACTCAAAACATTTGTGCCTGCCAAGTTTAACATAATTGGTATTTACCAGTAAGAAACATTTCTTTAAAAATCTTTGTTCTACCTAATATAATGTAGATGTGTAAAAACATTTGACAGATTTACTTAAAATTTTCTAAAACTTTACTTGGATTGCCATCAAGGTGTACGCAAGTAAGAAGGTTCTCGCTCGATATCATCAAAGAAGTATAAAACGAAATCATTAACTGCACTACGGGTTTTAGAATAGATATGTATATAACAATAACTTGATCAAAGAAATTCATCAATTATGACGCGGATCTACATTGTGACAGACTCATCCCACAAATACAAATTAAAAAAAAACACCCAAAGATCATCAAATGGCAAAGTCACTCACCACAAACCCTTTGTCTCAACACAGATGCAACACACAGCAAGAGGAAAAGCGTCGGAGGTGCAATACTTCGTGACTCTATCGGGTCCTTCCAGCTCGCCATCTTCTTCCCAGCCCGAGCTCTCAACCCCCTCCACGCATGATACAACTGCGACAAAAATTTAGACAACATACATGACGCAAACAGGTTTCAAAGACTTCCAAGTGAAAACAGACAACGAAACAACAACGAAAATGCTAGACGAAAAAAAAAACAATACGGGATACCACTCTCCGGAGATAAACAAGCTCAAATACCATAGACTACAAAGCGGAATCTCCTTTTCGTTTCGACATCACCCAAGTCGCAAACCATCTCGCACAAGTAGGACTTTGTCTGAACCACATCACCCAATACTTAGCCACCAATCTCTCCTCCAACGCCAAAAACGCCTACTATCTTGGTCTCAAGGGCTCCATCATTAGGGACGTCGGATAAGGGATGAGCAGAGAGACCGATCCACTGCAACGACCACTCAAATGGCTATCTCTCTCTAAAGACGAAGAATCGAGAAACTAGGGCGACCAAATATGCCCAAACTTTTAACTCTGGATGCATACAGTTGCTTAGACGGGCCGATCTTGGCCCAGGTAGCTGGCGGATCCTCTTTAATTTTTGTGTTTCATTTTCACTTCTACGGGCTTAGTTTTTTTTAACAGATTAAAATGGTGTGTTTCCTAAATTTAAAGGTCTTATTAGATGCCCAAGTTCATACTACGTATAATGTTACTAATAAATTTAGTGATACAACTAGGATGTTTCTAATCAGACTAAAAGTTTCTGGTCTAAACTGACCTGATTTGGTAATGTCTGATATATGTGTACTTTGTAAGTATGCAAGTCTGGTCTGATGTGGTTTGGTTTGGTCTATGATTGAAAAAAGTCTAAATAAAAACATCCCAAACGTAACTTTATCAACATGAATGTAATTTTTTATTTCGCGCACTAAATTGTGTACTAATCAAAATAAGTAAGTTTGGAGTTACTTTTCAGACCGAATTGGCTGAAATTAATGAAGAGGACTATTTAGCTATTTTTCATATAATTTTTTATTTTATTAAAAAATATTTTTTAAATATAATTTTTTCATAAATTAGCAAATTCAGCCAAATCAGCCGTTTCAGCCAGAACAATATAAATTGCGGCAAAATAAGCCAATTCATCCAACTTCAGTGTTATCAAACATGCTCTAAATATGAACAAAATAGGTAAAATAGTCCGCATTTTTTTCAAATGCCAAATAAAAATATGAAACAATGTTTTTTTTAATATTACTAAAATATAGGTATTGATTAATATCAAGTTAATTAATACAAAATTAGTACATTGAAAATAGTTAAGGCCTAATTAGCATGTATAAAAATTCACTAATTGGTATATCTAATTAAAGCTGTTTTGATATTTTAGAATTCTAATAGCCAAATTTTCAAAGATAAGTATTAGTGTGACTACGAACCCAAGAGACAAAGCATAAGATATTTATCAATCATATAAACCACATTTTCTGCAAATGGAAGTGCGAATCATATTACTAATTTAGAGAGTACACTTTGAGTTGTACAAAAAAATTGTGTCATCATTTAATGTATGCTTATTGCTCCGCAATATCTTATTGACAGAGAAATGTGTGAGTAAGTTTCATTTTTAAAAATTCAAAACTTCCTGGTAATTATTTTTTAATAAAGGAGTTAGGGGTAATGTACATCACAAATGATTATATGACTCAATTTACTCTTTCATAGAAGAAGTACATTAGGATAGGCATTCTTCGACATATAGTTGGTGTTCTAAGAGATATGAGGTGTGGCAAGGCATCAAGGCCAAGCCTCGAGCCTTTGAAATCTAGACGGAATAGGCAAAACGTAAGTGTGAAAAAGCGTTTTAGATTTATATTAATAATTACTATCATAAAGTGATATATGCAGAAAAATTAAAAGTTCAAAAAAAGTATATAAGATTGAGCCTATTTTTTAATTTGAATATATATAGTTCTAAATGTATAAAAAGTGCAAATCGAAAATGATATACGGAGTATTGTTTTTCTTACTACTTCTTATTAGATCCCATGTATAACATATTTATAAATGTCTTTTTTGTTAACTTCATCAACTTTTTTTTACAAAAACTAATTCATCTGAAAAACTTCTGTCTTTTCATGCCTAGGCCTCACCTTTTGCGTCTTTTCACGCCTTTAGTGGTCAGCTCTTCATTTGAAAATAGATACATGGTATGTTCATGTAGTCTCTTGCTAAATATACAATGCACTGATTTATAAATTTCCTTCTGACTTTTTATGACGGAAAGATAATCATTATACCAAGACTTTGATTATTTACCGCATATTGGAAGGGAAAGTGTTTAGTGGTATGAGTGTAAGACAAAGTGTTTTATCCTTAGCACTTTCACATGTCATACTTCATTTATTATTTTGAAAGTAACAATCTCCAATAATGATTTCTTATGCAATGATCATCAAGAAAGCTCAAGATCAATGTCATACTCTTACAGATATTTTTTTAATCATTAACAAGTAAAAATTATTGTGTGAAGGGTAATGAATTGTGGTGTTCTCACAATACTTTATCAAAATGTTTATGTCAAAATGTGAGATGAGACCATGAAAGAGAATTTTGGTGTTTAAAGAAGTTTTTCATGACATGTAATATTGATTCTACGTTGTGAATTGTGGTTTACAATTAGCTCTATTTTGTCAACAACACAAAACTCATGTTGCAATTTTATATTGAACTGTTCTCATAACTCACCATTTTCACAAACCATTTTCACAAACCATTTTCACATTGACACGTATCACACGGGTGTTATACTAGGAGAGTATTTATTTTTTCCCTACAAAGAACGGTACACCTTTTTCCAAGGCTTAATTAAATTCTAATTTGCAAAATTCTAATTTGCAAGAGGGCAGGTAAAAAAGTCATAATGCAAAGATCTCTTTAAATTATCAATGTTAGAGTTCCTTCTTAGATTTCAAATGCAACAATATAAAATAATTTATCATCGTTATCTCAAAGGCCAACAAATCATTTTCATATTGAAATACTTATTCAAGGCGAAGATGAAAGACCTCGGAAAGAGACCACAATCTTATTTTTTAGAAGAAACATACAATCTTGATTGTATTGCACAAAGTTTAGTATTCGTTACGCCATTTTAGTCACAACATTAACGAAAAAATAATTCAAATACCTCAGACTTTGAAGGGGTATGAGATAAATACCCCAAACTTTACATAAATTCTTTTTTGCATCACTGTCATATATTAATAAAACTAGATGAAGTACCCGTGCGATGCACGAGATATATCTAGAATTGAATAATGACTTAATCAAAACTGATGGTCCCGGATAGGGTAAAAGTCTAGAGAGGGGGGGGGGGGGGTGAATAGACTTTTAAATCTTTTTCACCTTTAAAGCGTTTCTCTCTCTAAAGAGTTGATCTATAATCTTTTGAGAGAATTATAGACGCACAACGGAAGTCTTTACCCTTTATGGAATCAGTGTATGAATACTTTCTATCTTGGTGGAAGATTGAACCCAAATGTCTGGCAGTTGGCTAGATAGCAGGGAACTGCTAAGGCAACTGCTGAGGAAATATTGGGTGTTTGATGAAAGTGATGATAAAATGTTGCTGAGAATAATGAGGGCTTTCATAAAATGTGCTTTAGTGAAAGTAATCAGGAGCTATACTGAAGCAGTGGTCTCAACAGTTGGGTGGTGATGAGGGCACTGCTGAGGTACATGCTTGGTTTAGAAGGTGCATTTCAGAGAGCAGTTTGGTCAACCTCCTTGTTGGTGATGATATGAAGGTCTGGTGATATTGAGATGTTCAGAAGAAACAAATGTATATGAGCAATGGGCTCAGCAGTTGGGTGGACACTAGGGGACTGCTGAGGCACCTGCTATGAGTTTCTAGGAAATGATAGAATAGGCCTTTTGGTGATATTGATGCACTTCTCTTGTATGAAAATGATCTCAAAGAAAGTAAGTAATTAAGCAGTAGGATAAGCAGTTGAGTCAGTTAAGACAACTGCTTAGGATTCTGCTGGCAAACTTCAATCTTTTTGTAAGAAGTGCTAAGTGTGTGCTTTGTTGAATGAATGTAAATCAACACACAGTATATCCTGGTTCAGAGGTGGTGTAATCCTCCTACGTCCAGTCCCACCCTCTTTCAGATGGATTTCACTAAAGTATTAAGCCCAATACACTTAGTGCCAATCTAGCCTTTATAACACTTAGGCCTAGATTGAAGGTTTTTCACGATGAGTATAGCACCACTCAAAGTTACTCAGTCCTTAGACTTTTCTCTAATGAACCAGTGGGGATCAAAAGGTACTATATCTATCTACTCACACTTTAGGATCTGAACAACTGTTCTCCTAAGTGTTTACAACAATTTGTGAAATGTTACAAGAAAGTTCTAACCTCCAACTAGGAACTAAACTTCTATGATTTAGCAATGAATAGCTTGTAAACTGGAAGTTTAGTGAAGCATGAGTCCAAGCAGAGAGTAAAGTTTAGAATAGCACTTTCTCTTTTGCTAGATAGCTCGTGAATGCTCGTGAAAGAATTTCTCTACTTTGGATGCTCAAAGCTTGGTTAGAAACTTTCGTTTCAGCCTATATTTATAGGCTACTCCAGTTGATTAATCTCATCCGTTGGTTAGGATGGATTGATCTTGTTCGTTGAAAATTGACAAGGACGACTTGTATAATTGTCTTCTTGTGTTGGAGCTGATTTCCCGGTGATTTCCTTATCTTGCATTATTCAGCCGCCCAAACTTCAATTCAGGAGTTAGTCCCTTGTGTGCGTACACTGCTTCGGACCCTGGTACGTTTTTGGCATTAAATGCCGGTCATATTTTGTCTTCAATCATATACATTCAATGTATATGATTTTCCGAGCTTCTTTTCTTTAATAATGTGACATACAGTTAACTTTTGAGCTAAAATGATATATACCGGTAGGATCTAAATATCCTATTAAGGTAAATAAAAATTACCTTATTGCATTTTAAATTTTCGGGTAATATTCAAATCGACTCAAAAAATGTACATTTTATTTTGTCACATAATTTTGAATGCTAACACACGAACAATATTGAGATACAATGTACACGTGCTAAGTATAGTGGCATCATCAAAATCTATCAAAATTGGGTACTAACAATTTCCCCCTTTTTGATGACGCCAAAACTATACAACACAAGAATAAAATATTTTTATTGATTTTTCATTTGAGTTTTGTACATTGTTCTAGTTTCTAAGGTACAATAGTTTATAGTCAATTTCGGACTATATCTATTCTAGTCTTGTTTGTTTTCTTCTTGTTTCTTTTTGGCCTCTTCTTTTGCCTTTGCTTCTTCTGCTTTTCTTCTCCTGATCTCCGTTTCTTCTTTGAGGCACTGGTTCTTTCTTCTGGTTTCTGCTCCTCTCTTGGCTGCTTGTGATCTCAAGGAGGAGGGGCCTGCTTGTGTTGAACCTTCCCCCTTTTTGGCATCAAAAGGGGTCATGCTTTCTTGAAATAAGACTTCTATTTCAGGATCCGAGTCAACTTCCACTTGTCTTCTTCTTCCTGGATGCATATCACTCACTTCGATTGCTACTGCATTGACAATGTTGCGAAGATCCATGACATCTACTTGGACATCTTCTTTGACAATTCGATCCAAGTTTTGAAGACTGTGATTAGTGGTTTGTATATGTTGTCCAAGTGCTTGAAGTTCACCTCCTTGTTTTAAGAATGCCTCTTGAGTGGCAGTGTGCATTCTGGTTAGGTGTTTGGCAACATCATCCCTGGTTTTTGCAATGGCTTCAGAATGTTCTACTTGTTTTGTGACCACCTTCTGGGAGAGTTGAAGAAAGGCTGGAAGCTCTTTGTTCTTTAGGTGTTGGATGAATGCCTCATGCTCCTGGATGAGTGGAATGGCCTGCTCAAGGTTAGCGGATAAAGTAGGATTAAGAAGTACCTGGGCAGAGGGCTCTGCTTCTGGTTGGGCAGAGGACTCTGCTTCAGGTTGTGAGGGCACTGCTGCAGCTTGTGCTTGCTGGAGATTGAGAAATTGCTCTTGTAGTTGCATTCATACAACTTAAAGTTCCTCAAGAGCCTTCTGGATAGCCTCTGATTGAGCTGGCTGATTTTTGAGCTGTATTTGAAGTTGAGACTTTTCCTGAGAATTGAACACTTGTTGAATCTTCAGATTGCTTCTGATATGCCTGTGAACTTCTTCGAAGCGCAGGTCCAGGAGTTGATCAAAATGATTCTTCATCTTGATCAATCGTTTGTGCAGTCTTAACTCTACATTACTTATGAACTTTGTAGTTGCCCTCCGTTCATGCATGAATACCTCAGCCAGTGTAGGGATGTCCTTTGCTCCTTCATTGAAGACTTGCTCCCGTATGCCCTTTCTATGGCCCAATTAAAATATTCACCACCATATAAATACTATCTAGACCAGGATGAATATAATATGTGGTCCCGGGTTTATCGGGTGGTCCCCGCTCCCGATGTGGGCCCCACGTGCAATTCACTATTCACGTGAACGTAATAACAAAAATTTACAACCTCGTAAATTCACGAATCATTATTCAAGGTTTATTACATGATTTACTAAAACTAAATAAACTTGGGGACGGTGTTACAAATTCCCTTTATTCATTTCATAAAATGAGCCATTCATGGTCATCATCCAATTGGAATATTTTATTCAAAAAAATTATTAATCGGGTCATTCATACTAGTTAATCATTCTTGTATATTACTCTAGTTTATTTCTCATAAACTAGGTTATCTTAGTATCACGTGTACTTAAGAATTTCTTAATTCTTCACAAGAATATTACTTGAATTACTTTGGTCATTTATCAAATGAGCCAACAAAACATTTATATTAATTAATCATAGCTTGTATATTTCCCTAGTTTATTTCTCATAAACTAGTTTTACTTTAGTGACTTGCATGATTTAATACTTGAATCCTTCACAAGAATACCATCTTGAATTTCTTTAGTCACTTCTCAAATAATCATTCATGATTATTCTTCATCAAGAATATTAATAATTCTTTACTAATTAATTAATCATGTCACTCTCACTTAATTTATAATCAATATGGTTAATCATATGTTTAAACACTTTCAAACATTTCTATACATATCCACATACTCTATTACTCTAGTTATCTCATACATAGTCCATGTATGCATTTTTATACATTTAACAATAATATATTCATGATTAATCCACAAATAAATCTCTTATTCATTAACCATGTATCATTTTCACTATTCATGTTCACCATGACTAATCATGCATTTTAATCATTTTAATCATTTCTCAAATCATGATTATGATTTTATTTAGGTAATCCCACGTTTGACCCAAGAGTTACAAGACACGTAGTCGTCCACTCACCTTGAAATGACGCTAGTGAGCTTTTATCCTCTTCGTTTGAACTCCGGCGACTTTTGGAATTTTCCGGCGAAAACTCCGGCGGCTCCGATGACTTTTCCAACCACTCCTTGCTTTCTTCAGAAGTCTAGAATACCTTGGTGAAATTCCTAACAAGGTTTTATAAGCCAAAAGTGGTATAAACATCAAACCCTCCGAGAAGGTGTTTTCCGGCGAACCGGTCTTACTCCGGTCATAACTTCGTTCATGGTTGAAACTATCCTTCCAACCCCTCATTCTACACCTCTAGGAGTGTAGAACAAGCTTATGGGTCATCATATGATTTATAAAATCATATAAGATTAAATGAAGGAAGAAAAAATACTAATGAGATCATTACCTTGATTTTCTAAGTTTTTCTCTTCTTTTCTCACTCTTTCTTCTTCCTTGGAGCTTCCTTGGTTTGAGATTGCTTCAACAATGAAGGATGGTGAATTGTAGAGGCTCTCCTCTCTCTCTCTCTTTGGTGTGATGGCCGAAATTATGGTAAGAGTGGGTGTGATAGGATGATTACTTTGTGAACACCTCAAAATAATGTGGAGGAGGGTCCCCCCACCTATCATTTGTGTCTCACCCATCTCTTCACCCACATCATGCATTCTCCCATGTGTTTGCAGCCCCAAAGTCAAATATTATGTGCATAATTTCGTGGGGTGGCCCCCACTCACGTGGGGGTTATCCCTTTGTGCTCCGAAGTGTACATTCGGTCCCGAAAGTTGTATTTTCTGGACTGTTTTAATTAAATTTCATTCAATCGAGCCAAATAAAATATGTATCATTCTTCCAATTAATATTGGCCTCTTGAATGAATATATATTACCCAACTTTGAATTTAATGATCCCCGAAATTTATTTCAGACTATTATCTGTTCAATTACTTATACCGGTAAGGGGTCCACGACTCATTCCTACTATCAAAATAGTATTGTTTAGATCAACATTAATTTTTTATACACTAAGAATACCACGGGTGGTCCCCGCCCCCGATGTGAGTCCCACGTCTGATTATAAATCCATTATTAATTTAAGACAATAATTTTATCTTTCTCATTTATCAAGGCTATTCTAGTCTTGATTTACCTTCGTTAACCATGTACTTGATGAAAAAAATTTCTCCGGGTAAAAATTCGGGTCCGGTGTTACAATCCTCCCCCGCTAAGTGACCGCTCGATATGTAACGGGTCAACACACTGTCGCAGGGTTGCTCTGATACCATTTGTAACACCCGGCCCCGCAGGCCACGAGGTAGTTACTTCTGACCTCTATTACTGTTATCACAAACCGCCACTAGTCTTTTCCACGCACTTTGTCTTCACTCGTGCGCGCGCTGAGAAACTTCCCAGGGGTCACCCATCCCAAGACTACTCCCGTGCAAGCATGCTTAACTTTGGAGTTCTTAGCTGATGAGCTCCCTTAAAAAGAGATGTACCTTATTGGTATGAGTAGTAATATTAATCCGTTTAAATTAAATCTCAAGTGTTAGAGTTGTTGTTGTTGCCGTTGTTATCGTCGTTTTCGTCGTTGTCATCGTTGTTGTTTTTATTACGTAGTATTATTTTTAGGTATGTTCCTAAAAAATTCACTTTCTTTAAAATCGTGAAGTCAAATCATGAAGTTCTTTTGGGACTGGAGTGAGTATAAATAATTATAATCATAATTACAATTATAATTATAGAAATAAATATTATAATTACAATTATAATTAAAAACATGATTAGAATTATAATAATTATAATTATAATTATAATTATAGAAATATTCAAATCAGATTAGATTAGAAAGACTGAGATCAGGTCAGATCAGAAGAATTTAGATTAGATCAGAATTTCAGAAAGATTTAGAATCAGATCAGACTAGATCAGAAAATTCAGATTAGATTAGAAAAACTTAAATTAGATCAAATCATAATTTAAAAAATTCATATCAGAAACATTTAGATGAGATGAGAGAACCTCTTCTCAGACATCAAAACAACCACCAAATTTAGTAAATTTAGTACCCGCACAGGTAGTTCAGTTGGTCGAGTGGTGAGAGATTGATTGACCGGTTCGAATCAACGAAGTGACCGGATGGAGCTCGCAGAACCTGAAATAACTTTGGAACTATGGTGCCCACCCGTGTACGGGCCTATTGCCACTCACCCTACTAAACATCCGCTCAATCGCACCGAACTGTTTCACTCTGAAACTTGAAACGGAGGATTGGCAAACAGAGTTACAGAGGACATGAGTAGTTCAATCGCTCAGGTGGACGCAATCGCGGTTGGACGGCTGAGAAGCTGAGTCGCCTTCATAGTCTGAGGCGGATGGGAATCGCTCTTGAAAACATACTCTCCAGCCTCCAACATCGCAGACTCGGCGACTAGCAGACGCAGCCTGAGTCTCGCAGAGAAGGCTGAGAAGCTCGTCGGCAGTACACTCTCACCGCAGACACAGAGTTTTGAGCTACGTAGAATTTTGGGATTTGCCGACTCCCTTGTTCAGCAAAGAGTAAGTAAGGATGTAACCTAGTAAGCACGGAAACATGACCTATATTTGTTTTTATTAGCAAAATTTTAATTTTTAATTCTACCTTTCCTTGTAGTACCATCTTGATATTTTGAGATTTGAGTTTCCCTGTTTCTGTCTCCGTTTCTGTTTCCTTCCCGGTGCTACTTAGTACTTAGCAGGGGCGGATCTATTTGAGGGCAGGGGTGGGCTTCAGCTGTAACACCCCGGCCTCGCACGGACCCGAGGTAGTTACTCTAGACCTCTAGTACTGTCCCCACAAACCACCACGAGCCTTTACCGCGCACTTTGTCCTCACTCATGCGCGCCCTGAGAAACTTCCCAGGGGGTCACCCATCCCAAGACTACTCCCGTGCAAACACGCTTAACTTTGGAGTTCTTGTGTGATTAGCTCCCTTAAAAAGAGATGCACCTCTATTGGTATGAGTAGTACTATTAATCCTCTTAAATTAATCTCGGGTATTACAATCACCTCCACTTAGGATCGCAACGTCCTCGTTGCGCCCTTAAACCAATCTCAATAAAACCCCAGAATCTTGCCCCGCTAAGTGCCCGCCCGATATCTAACGGGTCAGCACACTGTCGCAGGGTTGCTCTGATACCACCTGTAACACCCCGGCCTCGCACGGACCCGAGGTAGTTACTCTAGACCTCTAGTACTATCCCCACAAACCACCACGAGCCTTTACCGCACACTTTATCCTCACTCATGCGCGCCCTGAGAAACTTCCCAGGGGGTCACCCATACCAAGACTACTCCCGTGCAAGCACGCTTAACTTTGGAGTTCTTGGGTGATTAGCTCCCTTAAAAAGAGATGCACCTCTATTGGTATGAGTAGTACTATTAATCCTCTTAAATTAATCTCGGGTATTACAATCACCTCCACTTAGGATCGCAACGTCCTCGTTGCGCCCTTAATACAATCTCAATAAAACCCCAGAATCTTGCCCCGCTAAGTGCCCGCCCGATATCTAACGGGTCAGCACACTGTCGCAGGGTTGCTCTGATACCACCTGTAACATCCCGGCCTCGCACGGACCCGAGGTAGTTACTCTAGACCTCTAGTACTGTCCCCACAAACCACCACGAGCCTTTACCGCGCACTTTGTCCTCACTCATGCGCGCCCTGAGAAACTTCCCAGGGGGTCACCCATCCCAAGACTACTCCCGTGCAAGCACGCTTAACTTTGGAGTTCTTGGGTGATGAGCTCCCTTAAAAAGAGATGCACCTCTATTGGTATGAGTAGTACTATTAATCCTCTTAAATTAATCTCGGGTATTACATCAGCCCAGCCCAATATTTTTTTATAGTTAGTATAGGTATATGATATATTATGAGCCCACTTCAAAAATAATTCTCAGCCTAGCCCAAAGTTAACTCACAGCCCCGCACTCCAGCACTCCAGCCCACATCCCAGCACTTACCTGCGCTTCTCGGCCTACTGACTTGAGCAGTTACGCAAATTAGAGCTGCATCCGCGATTGAAGTCCTGTGATTCTGTGAACTGCGAAGCGAGACTGCGACGAGGGTGAAGGAGCTGGCCGAGCTACGAAGTGAACCAGCGAGGGTGAAGCGAGCCCACACCGCCTACGTCGTCCTCCCACCTGCGTCGTCCGCCGCCGCCGGTCCGCCCTTCTTCTTTGGAGTCTGGACTCAGTCCGCCCACCCGCGCCTTCCTCCAGGTAAACTCCAATTCTCCAAATTCAATTTCGGTTTTAGATTTTTGATTTTTTTTGTTGTTGTTAAATTATGAATGTGTTAATTGTTATTCTCCAAATTCTATTTCTAAAGTCCAATTGCCGACTTGCAGTTATAAGTTATTGTGTATTTGTGTATTAATCTATTATTATTTTTAGCATTGTATTTGATTATTAATGTATTTTTTTGTGAGTTGTGACTGTGTATTTTTAAAATTTTGCAATTGTATTTGATTATCAATTGATTTTCTTAGTAGATAATAAAATAGTATTTATTCCGTAGTAATATTAATCCGTTTAAATTAAATCTCAAGTGTTAGAGTTGTTGTTGTTGCCGTTGTTATCGTCGTTTTCGTCGTTGTCATCGTTGTTGTTTTTATTACGTAGTATTATTTTTAGGTATGTTCCTAAAAAATTCACCTTCTTTAAAATCGTGAAGTCAAACCATGAAGTTCTTTTGGGACTGGAGTGAGTATAAATAATTATAATCATAATTACAATTATAATTATAGAAATAAATATTATAATTACAATTGTAATTAAAAACATGATTAGAATTATAATAATTATAATTATAATTATAATTATAGAAATATTCAAATCAGATTAGATTAGAAAGACTGAGATCAGGTCAGATCAGAAGAATTTAGATTAGATCAGAATTTCAGAAAGATTTAGAATCAGATCAGACTAGATCAGAAAATTCAGATTAAATTAGAAAAACTTAAATTAGATCAAATCATAATTTAAAAAATTCATATCAGAAACATTTAGATGAGATGAGAGAACCTCTTCTCAGACATCAAAACAACCACCAAATTTAGTAAATTTAGTACCCGCACAGGTAGTTCAGTTGGTCGAGTGGTGAGAGATTGATTGACCGGTTCGAATCAACGAAGTGACCGGATGGAGCTCGCAGAACCTGAAATAACTTTGGAACTATGGTGCCCACCCGTGTACGGGCCTATTGCCACTCACCCTACTAAACATCCGCTCAATCGCACCGAACTGTTTCACTCTGAAACTTGAAACGGAGGATTGGCAAACAGAGTTACAGAGGACATGAGTAGTTCAATCGCTCAGGTGGACGCAATCGCGGTTGGACGGCTGAGAAGCTGAGTCGCCTTCATAGTCTGAGGCGGACGGGAATCACTCTTGAAAACATACTCTCAAGCCTCCAACATCGCAGACTCGGCGACTAGCAGACGCAGCCTGAGTCTCGCAGAGAAGGCTGAGAAGCTCGTCGGCAGTACACTCTCACCGCAGACACAGAGTTTTGAGCTACGTAGAATTTTGGGATTTGGCGACTCCCTTGTTCAGCAAAGAGTAAGTAAGGATGTAACCTAGTAAGCACAGAAACATGACCTATATTTGTTTTTATTAGCAAAATTTTAATTTTTAATTCTACCTTTTCCTTGTAGTACCATCTTGATATTTTGAGATTTGAGTTTCCCTGTTTCTGACTCCGTTTCTGTTTCCTTCCCGGTGCTACTTAGTACTTAGCAGGGGCGGATCTATTTGAGGGCAGGGGTGGGCTTCAACCCAACCCAATATTTTTTTATAGTTAGTATAGGTATATGATATATTATGAGCCCACTTCAAAATTAATTCTCAGCCCAGCCCAAAGTTGACTCCCAGCCCCGCACTCCAGCACTCCAGCCCACATCCCAGCACTGCGCTTCTCGGCCTACTGACTTGAGCAGTTAGGCAAATTAGAACTGCATACGCGATTGAAGTCCTGTGATTCTGTGACGAGGGTGAAGGAGCTGGCCGAGCTGCGAAGTGAACCAGCGAGGGTGAAGCGAGCCCACACCGCCTACGTCGTCCTCCCACCTGCGTCGTCCGCCGCCGCCGGTCCGCCCTTCTTCTTTGGAGTCTGGACTCAGTCCGCCCACCTGCGCCTTCCTCCAGGTAAACTCCAATTCTCCAAATTCAATTTCGGTTTTAGATTTTTGATTTTTTTTGTTGTTGTTAAATTATGAATGTGTTAATTGTTATTCTCCAAATTCTATTTCTAAAGTCCAATTGCCGACTTGAAGTTATAAGTTATTGTGTATTTGTGTATTAATCTATTATTATTTTTAGCATTGTATTTGATTATTAATGTATTTTTTTGTGAGTTGTGACTGTGTATTTTTAAAATTTTGCAATTGTATTTGATTATTAATTGATTTTCTTAGTAGATAATAAAATAGTGTTTATTCATTATATATTTATTATGATGAAAGATAGAATTAAAGATTAGAAAATGATTTATTTATGATACAATTGAATTGAAGATTAGAGAATGATTTATTTATTGTATGGCATGTAAGAAAGAATTAAAATTTTCACTATGGGTCATCCGGAAACAGTCTCTCTGTGCTTTAATACAGGGGTAAGACTGCGTACATCCGACCCCCCCTTACCCCACTGTAGGTGGGAGCCTTTGCGGCACTGGGGTAAATGAAAATGATGATTTCACTTTTATAAAAAAAGACTCAAACTTCATCCTTTTCACTAATTATGCTTCTCTTTTTTTCTTTTTCAAAATCACACATTTTAATCAATACCAATAAGATATAACAATACAAGTTTGTGAACTTCAAACTAGAAAAAGTGAAAAATATGAAATATTAATATGATTTTCTTCTTAAGTTTTACTAATGTATCCTTTGAAAGTGTAATTGTGAGAAAACCTAAAATTTGAGTCTTTTTTTAATAAAAGTGAAAGTATGGGATATATCTGTGAATTTGATGATAGTTGGAGATATATTTAGCTAACAATCCAATTTTGAAATTGGAAATACTTATTAGTTTTATGTACAAGGATTGAACTCATACCATTATTGAAAATGTATTTTAGAACATATAATGAACATCCTACCAAAAGGAAAATTAAGTGAATATAGTATGAAATTGAGCTCGTATAGTATGAAAATGAAGTGAATATGAAGTGAAACTTAACACACGATAAACATGCTTGAATGTAGAAGTTTAGACCGCGCTCTTAATAGATTCATGTTCGAATTATTCAATAAATACTCGAATCTTTAATAATCATTAATAAATTTATAAAATTGCACAAAATCATTTAAATTTTAAGATATACTCCGTATATAATTTATTCCTATAATTTATAAGTGAACGATAGGCTCGTGTCCGTATCAAACCATGCATCACAATGTTCGAAGCTTGTTTAGCCCGGGTTATTAAATTAGAGGCGAAATCAAGCTTGAACTCGAGTATATAATTCGAAAAAAGCTTGATTCTATAACAACTTTGTGCTAAACCTTGTATGTATAGTAACAATTTTTTTACTGCTTAGCCCACCCCACATCTCAATCCCGGATCCGCCCCTGGTACTTAGCTCTAAAGCTAGGTACCTGCACGACCTCATTCACACCACATATCGTTTGCAATTCCGGACCCATTTATGACACAAATTTCAAGAAAAGGCCAAGACCGAGACTGGCTGGATAGGGTCCCTGACTGGAAATCCAGTTAGAGATCCACATTTCAACAAGTTATATGAGTCTCACGTTCTACGAGGCCTCAATCACTTTTTGATGAATTTAGTGACCGTTTTGTAGCCTTTATATATTTCAGTTTTTGTGATCGCTTGTCAGCATTATCGACAATGTTTTTGTAACACTAATTTTTTGACTTCACACACTAACTGGTTAATGATCTGAAAAGCAAGACCGAAGAAATTTGATTCTGACTCTTTACAAGTTAACATCGCCCTGTATCTTTATCTGTTTCTTGGTGATGTCTATGAAGTATGAACTGATTTTTATGATTAACATACTATTAGTAAGTATTGTCGGAAGCGGTTTTTTTATTTGCATTTGAATTAGTTTTGGAAGTGGTGTATTTTTCATGACAGGCTTGAAATATGTTGTTGCTTCCTTCCTAACCCCAATGTTGTAACAGCGTTGTGCTGTTTTCCTCTGTATTATTCCAGACATACCCTCTTTTTGCAAAGGGGTTTGCTTTTGAATTGAACTAATTTTGGCCTTTTTTCTTTTCATTTGCAGAAAGTAGTTATGTATATGGCTTTAGCTTTGGAAAAATGACTAGCATTTAAATAATGTAAAATTAATAAATATTTGTTTGTCGCAAAAAGGAAATGACAAGTGAGTAATTAAAACTAGATTTACTCCATTCTCTTAGTAGCCAGATGCTACGTGTGCAATCTTTAAATCTGGGTTGCATCTAGTACACTATTCGTTATGTGCTAATTGAATGGTTTTGAATCTAGTATGCTTAATTTTGTTTCTTTTCCTTACACTTCACAGAATGCTTAATATTCGTTATGTGTTTTTAACCATTGTCATTCTCAGAATGTCAGAGAAGTTCTCGGCAACATTGAGGATCGGGGATTTGAATGATTACATAGCTCCATCCCAAGGTTGTGTTGTTTCCCTCAAAGCAAATTCCAATAGGCTTGAAAAACTCGAGGTATCGAGTTGCAATTCTAGTTTCTAGGCTTTTAGTCAATTATTGTTGTGTTATACTTTATAAATGCTATGGTGGTGAATTTTCAGTTCAATAAAATTGATGCAATGCTTGCTACTATGGTTTTGGATTGAATATGTTAATTGCTTTCTTGGGACATTTAGGTGAACTTAGAAGCGATTAACTATGGTTGATGGAATGTTGTTTGTAATAGAGTATTTTCTATTTCGTACGTGTTGGCTAACATCTGCACCAGGTGCACCTGACAAGATGCATTACAATGCTCTTATTAATATCTATAAATGGAAAATCTAAACAGTCATGCTATCTCGTGCATGGAAATATTCTTTCAAGAATCCTATTTTTGTCAACTAAAAGGATATTAAATACATCTTGTCACATGGTGCATAGGACAGATGTGAGATATCCCATTTTTAGTTTTTAAAATTCAAGGTATTTAAGAAAGATCATATGTAGCTTTCAACTCTTGAGCAATATTGCAATATTCTGTTGAGTAAATTCATTTATGCTGTTTATCACCGAATAATATTTTAGATTTATGTGATAATATGTTGCTTTCAATTGAATCAATTCTTTATGGTGCATGAATAGCGCTCAGTAAAAGTTGAAGAAGCTCCAAAACCATCTGTAACAAATGAGGCTGTTAAGATTTCTCTCAAGGACTGCTTAGCATGTAGGTATTTATCATCCTCTCCCTTCCCATTTGCTTTAATCAGTTGTACTTTATGTGCATTTAGGAGAGAGGTGTATTCTTTGCTATTTTTGGGTTTAAGGTGTTGCAACTTGTAATAGAAGTCTATCGCATTGTGTTTTGGGACCTATTGTGATATGCATAGCCTTGTATGGAAGCATTCTTTTTGGGATCTTTGAGCCTGCTACTCCCACACTTACATATGTATCACCTTGAATAGGTTTTTTTTTGTTCAAAACTTCAAATTGAGTCATGTTTAAGTATCTGCAAGTATTTAATCTAATTAGTGTCCATCATTCAGTGGATGCATTACTTCAGCAGAGACAGTAATGCTTGAGAAGCAGAGCCTAGATGAGTTTCTTTCAAACATAAACAAAGGCAAGGTGGTGGTTGTCTCTCTTTCCCCACAGTCTAGAGCTTCACTTGCTGTCCACTTCAACCTTTCCCCACATCAGGTTAGTTACAAGGATACATATCTTCTCCTTTGTCCCGATGGTATCATCGCCACCACCTTGATCCCGACATGTGTTGGCCAAGGTGTAGCCACAACTTGATACTAGGTTGATCACATTTAAAAATTGAAAACAATCAAAGGAATCAAATGCATTGAAAAACATAATTTATAATATTCCAACTCTTTGTTATTTTCAATTGACAGCTTAGTTATTACTCAGCTTTACTCATTAGGTACTTACAATGTGCATACAAAGGAATAATTCGACCAATATAGGGTCAGTGGCTCGTTTGAACAAACCTTTCACTGTTTCACACTCTTTTACACTCTATAATTCAAAGTATATATACAAAGGCTTACTTAAACCAGAGCTAAATAGCACCGGGACGGAAATGGAAACGGGGACGGAAACGGGGACGAGGACGGGGAAACTCCAATCTCAAAATATCAAGATATGGGTACAACAAGGAAACGTCGAACTAAAAATTTAAATTTTAGTAATATAAGTAATATTTACGTCGAATAAATACAAAATAAATATATCAAACATATATCATTGTTATAGTTCCACAAAAGTGTATTATCAGCACCAAGAACTCCCTGTCCCACTCCCAGGTTCACTACAAGAACTTTCCATATGGTTCGTACTTAAAAAAATAAATATAAGAAGCACTCAATTTCTGGAAAAGATTAAATACGAAGCTAACAACAATTCCCAGCCGTCCAGCAGAGTAGCAGATGCGCTCACCACCTCACCCAAATTCTCAGCCGTCCAGTAGAGTAGCACTGTAGCAGACAAACGGATTTCTGATGCTCTCTGCATCGAGCTTCTGTGTGCGTCAACAGTTTCTTCTGAACACTCGAACGTTGTTGCCTTGAGGGGAATTGCAAAGAAAACGTATTGTTTCAGCAAGTTTGTCGATAGGGACTGGGAGTGTGAAAGTCAACCAAGGTTATTTTTTAAAATTATTAAGAAAAGTGTAGGTGATGAGCGCATCTGCTGAAACCTTTCTCTATCCTGGCCCAAAAGCCGAATACCTCAGAAACCTTTCCCCAGCATTTTCGGCCGTTTCCTAACGTTTCCTGGCATTTCCCGTTTCCAAAACGTTTCCAGGACGGAAACTGGAAGAGGAATGCCGTTTCCGTGCTTCCTAGAACCAGAGTTAGGGTGGCTGAGGGGATGGACAACCCCTTCCTAGTCCCTACCTCTGCCTGTGTATGCTGAGTTGGCTGCCTGAAAGTTATAATGTCAATCAATTATCTAAATTAGCTAACAGTTGATCACTGTAAAAAAGTATATTGCAAGTATTTCTCCAGTTGTGTTTGCAAAGGAATCATGAGAGGATAATGGCATCAATTTTTAGTTGAAGCATATGCCTCTGCACACACATGCATAAAGAAGCACGAAAGCATGTTTAAGTTTGCTAATTTTATTTTTCAGGCCTTTAGGAAATTGACAACATTTTTCAAATCCTTGGGTGTGAGTGCTATATTTGATACAAGCTCCAGTCGAGACTTAACTTTGATTGAATCTTGTAATGAGTTTATAGAACGTTATAAGCAATCCCAAATACCAGGTGTGGAGGAATCAAAGTCGCAATTGCCTATGATATCTTCTGCATGTCCAGGTACTTTCTTGTGGTACTTGTGTGTCTAATCCCCTTCTGCGTGGATAACTTGTTCTCTTTGATCCTTCGTTGATCCATTGATGTTTTTATCATAAAATTTGATTATCTATTAAAACTACAGGATGGATATGCTATGCTGAGAAAACACTTGGATCATACATTCTTCCTTTCATTTCCTCAGTCAAGAGCCCCCAACAGACTATTGGTGCTATTGTTAAGAATTATGTATGCGAAAAACTGCACACTAGGTGATGGGCCATCATTTTATATTTTTCATAATTGTGTAGTATGATGTCCACTGTCCTGCATGCATTTTATTAATTGAGTGGTTTGTGGGCTGTCATGTTCCCTCATTTGATGGCTAAAGTGGTCCAAAAGCAATAAAGGAGCTAAACTTTTCCCCAAATATTAATGTCTGAACAGGCCTGAGGATATATACCATGTCTCAGTGATGCCTTGTTATGACAAGAAACTTGAAGCATCACGTGATGATTTTGTGTTTAATGTGGATGGTGATGGTGAAGAAATTACAGAGGTAGATTCGGTTTTGACTACGGGAGAGGTTTTGGAGTTGATACAGGTTCACCCAATGATTTTACCACTTGTTTCACATTATATAAATCGTTTTTGTCTAAGATTATATTATCAGTCGAAGTTCAGCCAACATCTTTGACCAAAAAGTCAAATGTGATCTACCTTTGCAGATGGTTGTATTATTAAATTTCTAATGTATGTTTGTGTATGTTATATGTGAATCTGATGTATCATGTATGTTAGTTCTCGTTTCTTTGCTTTTCCTATTTTGTTTGTGAGAATTTGTTGCTATTGACATACTTCTATTTCTCAACTGCAGTCAAAAGCAATTGAATTTAATTCCTTGGAAGAATCTCCATTAGATAAATTGTAAGTCAGTGTTATACACTGCACAAGTGTCATTTATTTAGCATATTTTGGTTAACAATGGACTGGATTTTTAATATACAGGCTAACAAATATTGATGATGAAGGACATCTATATGGAGTACCTGGGAGCTCAGGAGGATATGCAGAGACCATTTTCCGTTATGCTGCTAAAGAATTGTTTGGGAAGGAAGCTGGATATTCTTTAAACTTTAATATCATAAGGAATTCAGATTTCCAAGAAGTTAGTCTAGAGGTAAGTGACATGTAGCAAAGATGCCTATTATATCATCATCATCATCATCATCATCATTAATAGTTTCCTGTATAAGGAGTATTAGTTTCCTGTTGTTATTAGCAGTTGCAGTTCCTATTAGCATAGATACTATAATATAGCTAACGTCCCTAATAGAAGTATTGTAATAAAGTCAGGGTTACTCTAATAATGGGCCACCAAGACCTTTGGAACTTGTATAAATAGAGGTGCTTTATTCAATAATAAATAAGATCTTTAATCTTTTGGAGAAATAATTCTTCTTGTGCACTCTGTGAAGCCGACAGACTCTTCTAGGGTGGGAAGCTGTGTTACTTTTCCAATTACCATACTTTTCAATCTTCTATTTTCCCTCTCCCGATCACGCCTGTAACAGTTAGTTATTCATATTTGTAATGGTATGTAGTTGAGCATGATCTTTAACTGCTAATCAATTTTTATTATATTCACTGGCTAATAATAACAATTTCAGGTGGAGGGAAAAAGTGTTCTGAAATTTGCACGGTGTTATGGTTTCCGAAATCTGCAGAATGTGGTTAGGAAAATCAAAACGGGGAAGTGTGATTATCAATTCCTAGAGATCATGGCATGCCCTTCAGGTTTTTTCTTCTTCCACGGGTGCTATATTAATAATTGAGTATCTGAACACTTTTATGAAGACTTATGATCTTGAGATACAATTGGGGGATCTGATAAACAGGGTGCTTAAATGGTGGCGGTCAAATAAAACCGAGGGCTGGGCAATCTGCAAAAGATCTGATCCAAATGTTGGAGAAAGCTTACATGGAAAATGTATGTAAATTGTTTGCACCTGTGTTATAACCTTGACTATTATGGTTGTATATATGTATGTGCTTTGCCCATATTGTGGTTCAGTTATATCATTGATTTTAAAAAACCCCTGCCTAGGATCCGCTTAACCTAATAATAATCAAGTATTCAAAGAAATGGAACTACTATACAAGGGCAATAGCCAGAGCTCCTAAAAATTCGAGATTTGGAACATGTGCTCTGCCAGAAAAACATATCATCATATAAAGTTTTGTTGTGTGAACAAGTATTATTATATTTCATATACTTGATATCAAATGCTATACAAGAAGCTATATTTATAGCTATATTTAGAGCACTAGGGTTCCATATACAAACATATACAAAATGGGCTAAGCCCAACTCTACTAGGGTTTCCACACCCCCCCTCAAGTTGGAGCATATAAATCATATGTACCAAGCTTGTTACAAATATATCCCACTTTAGGACCTCTAAGAGACTTAGTTAGAATATCTGCAAGTTGTTCGGTTGCGTTGACATAATTTGTGATGATATGTCCGCTCACGATCTTCTCTCGGATAAAATGGCAATCAACTTCAATATGCTTAGTCCTCTCATGATATACCGGATTTGATGCAATGTGCATTGCGGCTTGGTTGTCACACATGAGTTGGACTGGTTTTGTGTTTCCATATTTTAACTCTCGGAGAAGATGCTTCAACCATAAGATTTCACATGTCACAAGGGCCATTGCACGATATTCTGCTTCAGCACTAGATCTTGCAACCACATCCTGTTTCTTACTTTTCCATGAGATTTAGTTTCCACCAATAAAAATGCAATATCATGAAGTGGAACGTCTATCCCTCAAACATCCGGCCCAGTCTGCATCACAGTATCCTACAATATCATGGTGGTCTCGGTCTTCGAACAACAATCCTTGCCCACGTGTTTTCTTGATGTATCTCAAAACTCGAATAGCTTCATCCCAATGTCCACTACATGGCTTATCAAGAAACTGACTAAGGACACTTACCGCAAATGAAATATCTGGCCTCGTGATGGTAAGATAATTCAATTTGCCAATCAGCCTTCTATACTTTTCCCTGTTGGGCAAAAGATCTCCCTGTTCTGACAAAAGTTTGACGTTTGGATCCATTGATGTATCCATTGGCCTGCACTCTAGCACTCTAGCATACCTGTTTCCTCAAGAATATCCAATGCATATTTTCTTTGTGAAATGTCAATTCCATTTTGAGACTGTGCGACCTCAATGCCAAGAAAATATTTTAACTTTCCCAAGTCTTTTGTTTGGAATTTGCTAAAGAGATATTGCTTCAGGAGTGCAATTCCTCGTTCATCGCTACCTGTAATGACAATGTCATCAACATATACAACAAGATAAATACATTTGTTGCATGCAGAATGTCTATAAAATATAGAATGGTCGACATCACTGTGAATCATGCCAAAATCGCAGATAACAGCACTAAACCTCCCAAACCATGCACGTGACGATTGCTTCAAGCCATATAAAGCACGACGTAATCTGCATACCAAACCAGACTCCCCCTGAGCAACAATACCAGGTTGTTGCTCCATATAAACCTCCTCGTGCAGATTACCATGGAGAAATGCATTTTTAATATCCAATTGGAATAATGGCCAGTGGCTCATTGCTGCCATGGATAAAATCAAACGAATCGATGCAATCTTCGCTACTGGAGAAAAAGTGTCACTGTAATCCAAACCATAAATCTGAGTATACCCTTTTGCCACAAGGCGTGCTTTAAAATGACGAACTTGCCCATCAGGACCAACTTTAACGGTGTAGATCCACCGACACCCAACTACTGATTTTCCAGGGGATGGGGAACTAATTCCCACGTCCCACTAGAATGAAGAGCCTCCATCTCAGCCAACATGGCTTTACGCCATTCCAGATGTGCCAATGCCTCATGTGTTGTTTTAGGGATGGGTATATGAGACAAGTGTGAAATGAAAGCAAAGTAAGGGGTAGAGAGGCGGTGGTAACTCAAAAAGTTATATATGGGATGTGGATTCAAAGTAGAACGCGTACCTTTTCGGAGGGCAATGGGCAAATCATCCGGGGTGTTTTCATGTGGTGCAGTAGTTGATGGTGATGATGTAGGAACCATCATAGGGGAATCAACTGGCGTGGCCACGATAGGCTCAATGGGAGGAGTTCAAGGACGACGATGGTATACTTGTAATGGAGGAGGGTCTACCACAAGAGAGCAGTGGGGGTGGTCATCAGATTGAGGGGAAATAACAGTGGATGGATGGGCCGGAGATATGAGATGAAGTCCAAACATGATGGAGTATCAGCAGCAGATAATGGGTAATAAAAGGAGGACTCGATAAAAGTGACATCAGCCGAAATAAAAGGCTTCTTAAGTAATGGAGAATAACAACGATAACCCTTTTGGACTCGTGAATATCCAAGAAAAATGCATTTTATTGACTTAGCTGACATTTTAGATAATCCAGGTGTAAAATCATGGACAAAACACACACACCCAAACACATAAGGTGGTAATGGAAATAACTCACGAGTAGGAAACAAGACAGAATGAGGAATTTCATTATGAATAACTGAGGAAGGCATTCTATTTATTAAATAACACACAGTGAGTACAACGTCTGCCCAATAATGAGGTGGTGTATGTGAATGTAATAACAGAGTACGGGCAGTATCAACTAAGTGTTTGTTCTTGCGTTCAGCTACCTCATTTTGTTGAGGCGTGTGTACACAAGAAGACTGGTGAAGCATACCCCGTGATGTCATGAAGTGATTAAAGGGTGCCGCAAAAAATTCTTTAGCATTATCACTGCGTAAAATTTTGATAGAATGACCAAACTGAGTTTGGATTTCGGCACAAAAAGTTTGAAAGATATGGAATAATTCAAAACGTTCTTTCATTAAAAACAACCATGTGTAACGGTAAAAGTCGTCCACAAAGATAACAAAATAGCGAAATCCTAAAGTAGAACTGACTCGATACGGACCTCATACATCTGTATGAACTAAATCAAAAGGGGACGCAGCCCGTTTATTAACACGCCTTGGAAAGGATTGACGAGGTTGCTTTCCAAGGTGACATGACTCACAATCTAAAGACGAAAGACTTGAGAAACCTGGAACCATACGTCGAAACTTTGAGAGGCTAGGATGACCTAAACGGTTATGTAACGTTAATGCAGGTTCAACAGAGACACAAGCGATTGGATCAACAGGAGGAAGATGATACAAGCCTTGAGATTCATGCCCGACGCCAATCGTCTTCCCCGTACGACGGTCCTGCACAATTACAGAATCAGCAAAAAAGGTTATAAACAATCAAGAGCATGCGTAATTTTACTAACAGAGACAAGGTTGAAGGGGCTATTAGGAACATATAAGACTGAACGTATTGGTAAGGATGCAAGTGGGAGTGCTTGCCCAATACGTGTGGCTGAAGTTTGATGGCCATTAGCCTGAGTAATTCAAGGAAGGTGTTGGTGCTTGGTAATATGGGACAAAAGATGGGAATTACCAAAAATATGGTCTGAAGCACCTGAGTCAATGATCCATGAACCTGTGGTTTTTGAAACACAAGCGATAGACGTACCAGGTGCAGATAAAGGCACATTAGCCGACTTAAATTTCTGATGTGCGGCATATTCGGTTGGAGGTAGAACAACCGGAGATGGCGGGATCTGAGCAACAATGGCTGAGCTAGGAGGTCTCCCGTGTAACTTCCAACATCTATCTTTAGTATGACCAATCTTATGACAGTAGTCACACTTAGGTCGGCTTCGACGCAAATATCCTTTGTTTTTTCCTCCGTCGGGCCCCACACCATGAGATGCAAGAATGGTAGAATCAGTAGAACCCAATTCAGCTGATATCGGGGCCGCACGAAGAATTTGAGAAAAAACCTCTGTCATAGTTGGAACAGTAGAACTAGAGAGAATTTGTTCACATTTAGATGAAATTTGGTATGGGTAAACTAGACTTAATGAAGAAGATGCTCTAAAAATTTCATCAAAAAATTCCACTGGAAACAGCCCCAAATGATGACAGCTGGACAGAGCCTCCTGTAAAAGGGCTTATTTGCACTTTTTATGAAAGTTCGAGGGCTTATTTGGTAGTTCTCCCTAGCTATATTTAGAGCACTAGGGTTCCATATACAAACATATACAAAATGGGCTAAGCCCAACTCTACTAGGGTTTCCACATGTTGTAAACATTTTCACTTAAAGATAATGTTTGTTTATCAAATTGGAGTGGGTCGAAGCCTGGTATAGTCCAACAAAGAGTTAAACTTGGGTGGAGATAAAAGAGAGGCTTAAACCCCAAAGAACCTTTTGTGGTTATTTTGTTCAGAATAATTTCATTTTTTTTCAATAATATAATGCGAGAAGAAACATATTTCCTCTTGAACTATATGATTATTATGATAGAGAACATATGAACTCATTTTTTTGAGGAACATAAAAGTTGTAGAGTTGGAACGAATACACTATTGAATAATAAATATATCATAGAACAGATGAATCCCTCAGGTATTGGGCATAAGGGTTTATTTGTTCCAAGTTTACAATTTTCGTGTAAAAAATTTCTAAAAAGAAGTTGAAAAGTATATTTGCCCTCTTACATATTATTCAAGGGCATATGTGTTTCTTATCCATTATATAAGCACTGAAAATGTTACTTGTATGAGCGTTTCATTTTCCATTATATATGGAAAGTGAATAACTTTCCATATTAATAATTTTATTTTACTTGATATTTTCTGGGATCCTAACATGCCATCACTATTGGTTTTATTATCGATAATCTATATAAAATTCATATATACCCTCAATGTGTAGGTCTTGGTAGCCAATCCATCAGAGAACCCCATCATTAAGGGACTGTATAACGAGTGGCTTGAGCGGCCTGGTTCAGAAAAAGCCAAGAAGCACATTCACACCCAGTACCACCCTAGAGTTAAGAGTATAACCTCTCAGTTACAGAATTGGTAGTGATGATGAAAGGTAATATGTCACTGTATGTGTTTGCTTGTCATTCAACACAATTTTGGTAGAGAAGTGATATTCAGAAACCGTTCTGAATGCCATCCTGCACTGTAAATATCTCACTTCATAACCCTCAAAATTTTCTTTAATATATTTGAGTTATACGGAGCAACTTATAAGTATGTCAGAAACGTTGAAACTGTGTGTTCTGGAGTATTGACGGCAAACGTTAGTATCTGCAGTTGCATTTAAAGTTAGTCTTGTGTGCATGTTGTGTAGTGATTGTTAAAATTACTCACCTCATATCATGGATTGGAGTAGATATCTTCATTTCTTTCTTGGTTACTTTAGTCTTTGATAAGCTTAAAAAACCAACATGGAGAACCTATAAAGAGGCATTTAGAGGGCTTTGGGGGGGGGGGGGGGGGGGGGGGGGATTAAGAAACACTACTCAGACCATTCCTTTCCATTTTCTAAAACTCTCAAACAAGAGGAAAAGAGACATAAGCGGATAAGCCCTCCCTTCACTTCAAAAGGCAAACAGACCCTCGGAGAGAGGCTAAGATTCTGAATTTGGACAAGTATTATAAATAACATTGCAATTATGGAATTACCTGCTTGTTTCAAATAAGATCTGATGAAATATATTGGTCGGAATCTTGAGTGCCAATGTAGAATTGCTTGGACAGTTTGACCTACTTGCTATGGAATTATGGAAAACACCCTCAAAGGCTCAGACATATTTTAAGATGAAAACCGTATGAGACTTGAGGAATTTATATCGAGGAGGTCAAATCTTAAAATTTCACTACATTTTTTACTGCTTATAAATATTTATAAATATCTATATATACATCATAAATTTTTTCTTGGGGGAGATGAGGCCCCAGCCAACCTCCTGTCTCTGCCTCTGGATAATGCGACATGGAAAAGTAAAAAGAATGTACGAAGATTCGAAGAAGTATGAATAAATAAATATACTCCATCTTCATGTAAACTATAACTAAAAGTAGATTCAGATATAGAGCTTTCAACAGATGAAACTAGTGTTACAAATTCTACAACTGCTTTGATATTTATGTGCATTCCAAATGAACTATTGGGTTGGTCCTCATTCTTTGATGGTGGACTTCAGTTTCAAGTAAAGACTCGGAAGTATTATTTCAGCCTTTCCTTTAAACTTTCAAGTTTCAACTTCCTCCATCCCAGGAGAAGGTGAGCAAAGTTAAAAAAAAGTATCTGATCTCAAAATAAAATCAGAGGGAAAGAAAGGGTAAACAAGCAATATAAGGTGTTAACAGTCTGTTTTTGAAGAAAATGCAGAATAGACATAGCTATTGTTGGTCGTTGTGTTGGTTTTTCCATCTAGGAAGGTGGATATTGATATGAGATTATGAAATGAGATTTACATACAATGAGAGACAAAGGATGTGTGGCTTAGACAAAGGATGAGACTCAATACAAATAAATTGCTACTCCCTCCGTCCCCTTTTAAATGTCCCATTTTACCATATTGGGATGTCCCTATTTAATTGTCCCATACCTTATTTGGTAAAGTTTGTGTGGCTCAAAATCATTCTTACTTTATTCTTACTTTATCTATTAATATCAACCACACAAACCTACTTTTCTTAAAACTCGTGTCATCCTCTTCCGGGACATTTAAAAGGAGACGGAGGGAGTATTTACCAATGGTGATTTATACCATCAAGCAATTACTGTGGGTATATGATAGCTAAACTTATGATACAAATGACCTTGGCAAATCACAGTTTGTATGTAGTGTCATTGGATTCACATTTTAGGCTTTAATGCCATGTCATTCTCTTTACAAGTTTACATGTCTACATTGAATTGGTTTGTAATGGTGTTAACTCATGATATCCTAAAGTATCCTAATTAGACTTTGCACGAATTTTAAGAAAATAAAAGAGGAGTTGCTATACCATTCTAACCTCAAAAAGTAAGAAAATGTATGATGAGTCCACAAAAAAGTAAAAGTTGAAATGTTAGATAAAGGGCCAACATGAGAAAGTAAAAGCTGGTGGAATTTAAGAAAGTGTTCATATTTTGGAATATCGAAAAATTAAAGTGTATCTTACAAAATGGGGTAAATTGAATAGTAGTTAAATAATTCCATTTTATGGGTATATGTTAGCATGAGATGTTCCATCTTAAAAGGCGAATCAAATATTTTAAAAGGTGTGAGGTGTGGCAAGGCGTTAAGGTCAAATCTCAAACCTTTAAAGTCTATGTGAGAATAGGTGTAGCCTACATGTGCAAAGACATTATAGATTTGTAAGGATATTTACTATTTTATAGTGATATATGTACACAGAGTAAATATCCAATAATATTTAAAAGATTGAGTCTAAGTTTTAATTTGTTGAATATATGTAATTTTAAATGTTTAAAAAACAATGTCCAAATTTCTGAGTAAGCAGGACATTAACTCATAATTATGAAACGGACATTAACTTTATTTAAACAGGACATACCACACTTAGACATGGAGTAAAAAACAATACTACGAGTAGTATCTATACAAGGACAAGGGAAAACATTTTTGAGCAAGATTACTTTAATTTGTTCATGCCTTTTGTGATCAACTTTTTAGTTGATTGTCCTTGTATCTATATAAGGACAATGTGTTTTTGCATTGTCTCATGCCTAGAAGCGTGTAGGTCCCATCTTTTACTGCCTTTTATATACTATATAGTGGTTTACTATCTGATACGTAGTACATGTTACTAACTAGTGCGTGATAAATACTTCAACACGCTCATGATCTGACTTACACTTGAAAGAGTTTTAGTCTTTTTCAGCGACAATGTATTTAATATTTAGTTAAGAAGTTTTAATCTACTAACGAAAATCTGTTTTGTTTTTTACGTGATATTTATTTATTATTTAATTTAATAAATTGAATAAAATAGAAATAAAAACAAGGTGAAGTAAAGAGTCTTGTTTTATTTTAGTCTATACTATAAGAGGAGAATGTATGAATAAGAGACGAAGTCAAGAGTCTTATTTAAGCCATTTGTAGTTTTAACTTGGATAGTACATAGTTAGGTCTAGAGGGAAATTGTGAGCATTAAGTTCACGCATAACTTCCATACCAAGTTCCCTGCAAGGCTGCAAACCTTACACCAATAAATTCATTTCTCAGTTATTTTATCAATAATATAAATACATAATGTGATTTTGGAGTTTTATAAAAAAATCGCTTGCGTAGGCGGTGGTCCGTTAGTGTGTGAATACATATGTAAGGAATTACAAAAAAAGATTAAATTTAATTTAGAGTTTCCGTTTGATTGGAAGATTATAAAAAATACATTCATTTTTTTCTATTTTAAGTCCTTCAACTATTATTTCAACTATTATATGAGAGACATTTTTAATCATCAATTTCAAAGTTTTCCACATTAGTCCTCTAGGTGTTATCAAATCGACATTTTTAGTCCTTCAACTATGAAGTAGAATAAGTGGAGGACTAAAAAGTCACTGTGAAATAGTTGAAGGACCACAAGTATCAATTTTATGATAGTTGAATGATTAAATATAGAAAATTTTATAGACGAGTGCCAAATGCGCGCTTCGTACAATAGTTGACGGATTAATTATGTGTCTGCATTTAGCGTTTAGCGGATAACGAATTATGTTAGCGGATTGTCAATAGCAGATTCAATCAGCGGATTTGACTAGTGGAGTAAGTTGGCAGGTTGTCAGAAGATGTTTGGTAATTTAGTTGTTTGACCATAAAATTAGTTAGAAAATGCAACATTTCAAAACGCTAACCCAAAACTCTCCTATTTGCACCGTTTCCATTTCAACATTTCCGTCCAACAACGCTAATGCCGAACAACTTTTTCACTTATTGAAAACGATAAAAATGCTCAAACTGCCATTTTACGGCTGAAACGCCATTTGCCAAACACCCTCTAAATGTGAAAAGGTTCAAATTCTTGTGAATGTCAAAAGTGTCATTGACATCATAGTCAGAGGATTCAATGTGGCAAAAACTTCAGTAAAAATAATAAAGCAATAATTATATGATCAAAATTTATACAGAAGAGAGAAAATGAGTTTAACCACATACTCCCTCCGTGGCTCCGTCCCACAAAACTTGACCAATGTTGATTTGCATGTAGATTAATAAAATAAAAACTGTGTGATTATGTTAAAATTTGTGCAGAAGAAAGAAAAATAACTTTAGTCACATATTCCTTATTTTAAAGGGAAATGCAAAGTTTTTTGGGATGACCACAAAAAGAAATTTGGCCAAGTTTTTTGGGACGGAGAGAGTATTTATTATGGAGTATTTTAAATGGAGATGTTATTTTTTAGACGACTAAATACTTTCATATTTAGTTTACTCATTTTCTATATTTTAATCATTTTCTAAATTATTAACATAACTCCGCCATGAGATCATTTGTTTGGTATCATGCATGTCCCAAGCCAGGATAAAGGAGGACGGTGCTGTGGTAGGCGCATGACGGCCAACAATATCACTTAGTCACATCACATGACATGAATCGAAATATGAATATCGCTACAGCTAGGTCGTCGCCCGTAAGCGACGCGTCATCCCTCCGCCTGGGGGTGGTGTCAAATGGGCAAGGGCACGCTACACTTCATAGGCCTGGATGTGGTAATAAGAATGCTAAGGCTGCTAGGTCATCGCCCGGAAACGATGCGTCACTCCAATGCCCAGGGATGGTGTCAAATATGCAATGGCATGGTGGGGGTCGATGTGGGGTGAAGAAGAGAAAGCAAGGTGTTAGATTGCGCTTTGGGACATGGAATGTTGGCTCTCTTACGGGAAGATCATCTGAGATAGCTGAGGTTATGAAGAGGAGAAATATCAGCATAATGTGCATGCAAGAAACTAAGTGTGTAGCACCGCCCCCAAACATATTTACTTTTAGTAAATTATGTAATAAACCTTGAAAGATGATTTATGAATTTGCGTAATTGTAAATTTCATTATTTCTTTTACGTGAATAGTAAATTGCGTGTGGGGCCCACAGCGGGAACGGGGACCGCCCGATAATTCCCGAACCACATATTATATTCATCTTGGTCTAGATAATATGTATATGGTGGTGGATATTTTATTTGGGCCATAAGAAAGGCATGGAGTTGACCGGTTGGTCAAACGGGGCCCAATTACCGGTATTGGCAATTCAACGGATAACAACCCGAAATGAGTTTCGGAGATTCCTAAATTAATGTTGGGGAATATACATCTATTCTAAAGGATCATAATTATTAGGAACGCGTGATATATTTTATCCGGCCCGATAAAATAAAATATGACTAAAGTAGTCCGAAAAATACAACTTTCGGGGCCAATTATACACACCGGGATATAATGGGATGACCTCCCACATAAGTGGGGGCCACCCCACGACCCAATGTGCTGCAAATGTCAAGGAAGCAGCTGGGGGGTGTACCTAGTAGGTGGGAAGTCTCCAAGAGACAAAACCCATGACCCATTCCATTGAATAAGTGGGAGGGATTGAGATGAAATGTCCCCCCATCATTTGCATCATCCTCACCACTCAAATAAGGTAGGAGAGGAGCTCTGGGAAGGCCTCTATCAAAGTTCAAGCTCAGGGAAGCAAGGGGAAAAGATCTAACAAAAAGGAGTTGAGTTCAAGGTAAGAACTCTACAAGAAAACTCTTGTAACTAGTTTTATCATGAATGATTTATTAAGAAATCATTTGGTGGGTTAAACATGATGTTCTACACCTTTAAAAGTGTAGAATATTGATATAAAGTGGTGATATTTAACTTAGAAGAGTTGGTGGATCGATAGGAGTCGAAATCGCCGGAAACCGCCACATATAGGAGGCTGTTCGTGCTGCAGGAGGATGAACGTCGCCCGGCTTTCACAAAAGCCGCCCGGCTTTCGCTCTATTCCCAGATTTTCCACTCTTGAACGGCCTAGAACGAGGACGGATCGAGGGGGTTTCGCTAAGGCAACTAGTTGAGCACATCATAAGGTGAGGATGGCTGACTATATTGCTTATAACTAGCGAGTTAATTTCATAAGAATGCCCAAAGTAATTAGATGGGATATTCATGGATTATTAATGACTAATAATGCCTAAATGAAAATAATATGGATATGAGTAAGTGAAGCATGATATACAAATTTAGAATAATTGTGTATGATTATGTGAAATGAATGGAACGGCATGTTAATGGAATTACTATGATGACATTGTGATAAAATATACTTTACTTCATGTATGAAATTCATGAATGGATTAAAGTGATATTTTTGATATTGAGGTCAAACTATACTTGGGTGGAGAAATCAATGGAAATGAAATGCCAATTGGGAAATAGGAACTTGGCATGTTCTAAGATTATCCAATTAGTATCAAAATACTAGTCGGGGAATTAATATAAATAAATGATGAAACAAATCCTAAGAGGTAGGATTGTGAATAGATATGCCTTAAGTAGTCTCAAGAGATACTTAAGGATGAATGGTATGAACACTAAGGTGTGATAGGGGTAGGCCTAAAGGCCACCTACGGGAATTGATTCTAGGCATAGGACTTGCTTGAGAATTTGATTATGAAAATAATTAGAGTCGCACTCTAGGATGACATGGAGATGTAGTTGGGCCGAGCCCATGCCATGTAATATGATTAGCATGGAAACGTAGTTGGGCCGAGCCCTTGCCATGTATATGTGACCTCCGTGGAAACGTAGTTGGGCCGATCCCTTGCCACGAAGTTATGGTTGGTATGGAAACGTAGTTGGGCCGAGCCCTTGCCATACAAATTTTGATATGATTTATTGAGCTAGAGGATTGTATAGAGATGTAGTTGGGTCGATCCCATGCTATACAATTGGGACTCGATGGGACCCCACGGGGTTATCGTGACTTGCGGTCACGGGGGAAAGGAAACGATGAATTCTAAATGAATATGGGCCTACAGGCCGACTACTTGACTTTATGTAAAGTAAGTACAGTTAAAAGAAAAAGGGGTAACCGAGGGTTATGGCCTATAATATAATAGTACCCTAAGTTGAGGGTCTTGGAAATTAAAACGTTAATTATACTTAGTATAGTTGCTATTGTACTTGTCAAATATTTCCAAGTACTGACCTCCCCTTCACGGGGGAGGCCACCTCACAGTTTCAGGTAGGACTTGAAGGTTGCTACCGGTGCCCGTTGCTCGATATATTCAGAGGAGAAGATGTGGTTCGTGCTTCCTCTGTTTTCTGATTTCAAAACAATTATAATAATGCTCATGGATATTATTTTGAATAACTATTTGGGGGCTTGCATGCCCATGGTTGCCAAGGTGTGGCTAAGACACTTTTATTAAATGCTTCCGCTGTTTTAAATGAATGATTTACATTATGTTTGTTTATGGACGTACTATGTGTGAATGATATTCATGACGCCTTGTATAGTATGGATGAGTTGGACTGCGGTTGGCTATTCGTACTGTACGGCGGGTTGTTGACGTGTCCGTCTAGGTCCGGGGCGTGACAAAGTGGGTTGGAGAAAAGGCACGCGAGATTAATCCCGGAGGTTTTAAGCTTTGGTACTCGGGGAGAGAGAGGAACAGAAATGGAGTAGGCATTATGGCGGCACATGATTATGTTGACGGTGTGGTTGAAGTGTTTAGGAAGAACGATCGCATCATGAGCATTAAGTTGATAATGGGGGATGAGATTGTGTCTGTGGTTAGTGCCTATGCACCACAAGTGGGATTGGATGCATCTATCACTCAACAATTTTGGGAGGATCTTGAGGAAGTGGTGCGACGAGTGCCAAGGGGAGAGAACCTGATCATAGGAGGCGACCTCAACGGGCATGTGGGCCCAAGTCATGATGGTTTTGAGAGTATCCATGGCGGACATGGTTTTGGCACTAGAAATGAAGTGGGGAAGAACATTCTGGATTTTGCCTCGACATATGAGTTGGCTGTGATGAACACTTGATTCAAGAAAAGAGACTCTCACCTTGTCACCTATAGAAGTGGAGCTAATAGTACCCAAATTGACTACTTTTTAGTACGGACGACTTGGAGAACTAGCTACATTGATTGTAAGGTTATCCCAGGTGAGAGTGCTGTCACTCAGCATAGGATGCTTGTGCTCAATTTTCGAGGTAAAAAGAGTGGACGAGTTAAGGTACAAGGGGAGTCTAATGAATCATTCTCAATTTCTTTCAGAAATGGAACGTACCGGGAAAGTAACTAGAAGGAACCCGACTGGCCGAGCACCGGGACGATCCGTGCAAGGCAGTAGAGGGGCTTCTAGGGTGTCCAGAGGACAGGGCCGTGGAGGCCAAGATCAGACCGTGAGTGACAGTTATGTTGAAACAGTCAACGAGTCCTATGAGTCCGAGGAGGATTCGACGTATCAACCGGGAACTGAGCCGGTTAAGACCCCATATGATGGGGAGTATGATGATGCTAGTGAGGGGAGCGACGATGATGACGCTCTGGAAAGGATGGAGGAACTACTCCGTCAATTTCAACAGGATCGCCAAAGGCGCCGGGCAAGGCGTGCTTTGGGAGGGGCTTCAAGAAGGGGAAGCCATGCGGGTTCTAGGGGACATGTAGAGTCCCGAGTAGATCGAGGTGTCGAGGTCCCGATAATAAGGATCTCGAAGTACCTCAAGGAAGCAAGAGACCTGGGGTGTAAACCGTTCGATGGAACGGGAGATATATCCGTTGCGGCGGAGTGGATCAAGAGGTTCAATGAAGCGGCCCTTGATATGCAGCTGCCGCCAAACATGAAGATGAGAGTAGCAACAAGATTGCTAGAGGGGATGGCGTCCACATGGTGGGACGGTGTCAAGGGGAAGTACGGTGAGGCCGTAACTTGGGAGAATTTCCGACAGGAATTCTTCAACCAATACTACTCCGACTTCGAGGTGAACTTGAAGAGGAGAGAATACACCAACTTGACCCAAGGAGGCAAGTATACCGTGAGGCAACTTGAGCACAAGTTCAGGGAGCTCGCGGAGTTCATACCGGAGTATGCTTGTGATGAGAACCGGATGGTGAATCACTTTTGGGATGCTTTAGACTTAGACGTGCGTGAACGGGCAACACAATTGCCTAACATGACGTTTAGTCAAGTGGTGGAGCAAGGCCTGAAAGGGAAGAAGGAATGGGAAGAAAGAAAGCTGAAAAACGCCGAGGAGGCGAAGAAGAGGAAATGGGAGAACACCGGCCCCCAAGGTTCTAGCAAGAAGGGGAACCACGGGGGAGATGGGTCTTTCAAAATGCCCGCACCACCATCTAGGGGAAATCAAGGCCCAGGAGGGCAAGGCTCGAGGTCGCAAGGCTCGGGCATTAGCAGGTGCAACAACTGCAAGAGGAACCACGCGGGCAAGTGCCGCGATCCCCCTAGGTGCTACCAATGCGGGGAGACGGGGCACCTGAGATCAAACTGCCAACAACTCGGGCGAGTCATGGGTGCAGGACCTAGCAACGGGACCACGGCAAGTAGGAACCGAGCCGGGGCATCTCACGCGAGCACGACGCACGGAGGGCCAAGTACAAGCAACGCGCCATCCGTGAACCAAGGCAAGACCCGGGCTAGGGTCTATGCAATGACGGAGGCGGACGCACGTGCTAACCCGGACTCCGTGGCGGGTAAAATCTTAAACTCATGTTATTAACTCCATCGTATGCAATAGGAGTGTTTGTAATGTGCAAAATTTGTAACCCCGACGGTTTGGTCGGGATTGTAGGGGAAAAGGGAGGAAGAATCCCCGCCCTGGGCGAATATCGCCCGACATTTGACGAAAGCCGCCCTGCTTTCGTCTTGATTTATTGGGAAAATACTGCGGCGACGAATGCCGGCCGGTTTCCACCAAAAACCGCCCGGCTTTCGTCAACATTTAATCTGGAAAATCCTCGCAACAAAAAACCGGCCGGCTTTTGTAAAGACCGACCGGCTTTCATAAATGCCTGACTTAGGAAATTTCTCGCAGCTGAAAGCCGCCCGGCTTTGGTGAAAGCCGCCCGGCTTTTGTTGGGCCTGGGGATTCCTGCGCTGCTGAAACCCGGTCGGGTTTCGTAGAAACCGGCCGGCTTCGAGACCACTTCTTGAATAAAACTGCGGCGACGAAAACCGGCCGACTTTCGTGAAAGCCGCCCGGCTTTCGTGACCTACATATAAGAATTTTTCTCGCAGACGAAAACCGGCCGGCTTTCGTGAAAAGCAGCCGGCTTTCACCTGGTTTAGTCCTAGAGCGGTTCTAAAGGTTAGAAACCGGGGAATTTCGGGAGGGTGTCAAACGGACTTCACCCGAATCAGGACCAACATACTCTACGACTTAAGAAACAAGCCTATTTATTAGATAGTGTGTCTTACATTACTTATGAATGTAGGAACACTAAAGATAAACGGGAGAAACGCAAGGATCCTTATTGATACCGAGGCGCAACGATCATTTGTGAGTGAGGCGTTCGCAAGCGGATTCAACGGACCACTTGTACCGATGACTCAGACCCTATTGGTGTCCACGCCTCTAGGGGATGATATCGAGAGAGATAGCCACTATCCATCATGTGAGGTGGAGGTGGAGGGACAGAACTTGACGTGTGATTTCGTACCGCTGAGTATGATCGAGTTTGATGCAATCCTCGGGATGGATTGGCTTGAGAAACATCATGCTAGGGTCGATTGCTACACAAAGATTCTTGAACTCGAAGGCGGTGAAGGGTTGACCTTACGCTTCGAGGGAGATAGAGGCAAATCAAACAGTTGTATCATATCCGCCGTGAGGGCGAGGAATATGATGAGAAAGGGATGCCACGCATACCTAGCGTATGTGGTGGACAAAACCAAAGAAGAGATAGATATAAATGATGTGAGAGTAGTGTGCAAGTATCCGGATGTCTTCCCAAAAGACTTGCCGGGACTTTCACCCGATAGGGAGATTGAGTTCGTGATTGAGGTTGAACCCGGCACCAAACCAATCTCTATACCGCCATACAGAATGGCACCCGCTGAACTTAACGAGTTGAAAACCCAATTGCAAGAGCTATTGGATAACAGGTTCATAAGGCCGAGTCACTCTCCGTGGGGAGCACCGGTCCTTTTCGTGAAAAAGAAAGATGGAACACTTCGAATGTGCATTGACTATCGTCAACTGAACAAGGTCACAATCAAGAATAGGTATCCCTTGCCTAGGATTGATGACTTGTTTGATCAGCTCCGAGGAGCGACGGTGTTTTCGAAGATTGACTTAAGGTCGGGGTACCACCAACTGAAGATAAAGGAGGATGACATACCGAAGAGTGCATTCCGCACAAGGTATGGTCATTTCGAGTTCCTAGTTATGTCATTCGGGCTAACCAACGCCCCGACGGCATTTATGGACTTGATGAACCGAGTATTTCATAAATACTTGGACCGGTTTGTGATTGTGTTCATAGATGATATCTTGATTTACTCAAAGAGTGAAGAAGAGCATGAGGAGCACTTGATACTTGTTCTTGAGACACTACGGGAGAAGCAACTCTATGCCAAGTTTTCCAAATGTGAATTTTGGCTAAGGGAGATTGGCTTTCTCGGGCATGTGGTTTCAGGATCAGGGATTGCCGTAGATAACAAGAAGGTTGAGGCCATTACTGAATGGGAGAGGCCAAAGAACGTCAAGGAAATTCGTAGCTTCCTTGGATTGGTGGGGTACTACCGAAAATTTGTGGAGAGGTTCTCAGTTTTGGCATCGCCATTGACAAAGCTCACTCGAAAGGGGGCCAAGTTTGTATGGGATGACCGATGTGAGAAGGGATTCCTTGAACTAAAGAAGAGATTGACCGAGGCACCGGTACTCGCACTACCCAAACAGGGTGTGGGGTACGAGGTCTACAGCGACGCAAGCATCCAAGGGCTTGGATGTGTCTTGATGCAGAATGGGAGGGTAATTGCCTATGCTTCACGACAGTTGAAGAAGCATGAGGTAAATTATCCTACTCATGACTTAGAACTGGGGGCAGTGGTATTTGCATTGAAGATTTGGAGACATTATCTCTACGGGGAAACATGTCACATATACACTGACCACAAAAGCCTGAAATACGTGTTTACTCAGAAAGAGTTAAACATGAGACAGAGACGGTGGATGGAGTTGATAAAAGACTACCATCTAGTTATCGAGTACAACCCCGGTAAAGCCAACGTGGTAGCGGATGCCCTGAGCCGAAAGAATTCGTCTGGGGCATTGTTGACTAGTTTGAGGGCATTGAGAGCCCGATTGGAGGTATCTAGTGACGGTGCTTTGTTAGCTAGATTCGAGGTGAGACCTACATTACTTGATGAAATCAAGAAGGGTCAAGAAACCGATGAAGAGCTTATGAAGATCCGTGAATGCATGCTAGCGGGACCGGTTGAGGATTTCAGGGAAAGAGACGATGGTCTCTTATTATTTCGTGACCGAGTATGTGTACCGATGGATGATGAGCTCTGAAAATCCATCTTAGAGGAGGCTCATTCATCAGCATATGCCATGCATCCGGGAGGCACGAAAATGTACCGTGATTTGAAAGAAAGTTACTGGTGGTCGGGTATGAAGAGAGAAATAGCCGAGTACATCAGTAGGTGTCTTACTTGTCAGCAAGTTAAGGCAGAACATCAGCATCCAGCTGGGTTGTTACAGCCATTATCCATTCCTGAATGGAAATGGGAACACGTGACTATGAATTTCGTGGTAGGGCTGCCACGGACGATTAAGAACTATGACGCCGTATGGGTTGTGGTTGATAGGCTCACGAAGAATGCACACTTTTTACTTATCAACACCACCTATGCACTGGAAAGGTTAGCCAAGTTGTATGTGGATGAGATCGTGAGGCTGCATGGGGTTCCTATAACCATTGTATCCGATAGAGATCCGCGATTCACATAACGATTTTGGCCGAAGTTCCAAGAATCTATGGGGACAAAACTGAAATTCAGTACAGCTTTTCATCCGCAAACGGATGGACAATCCGAGCGGGTTATACAGATATTAGAGGATATGCTGAGAGCTTGTGCATTGGAGTTCCAAGGGAGTTGGGACAACCATTTGGCACTTGTGGAGTTTGCCTATAACAACAGTTATCAGGCGAGTATAGGCATGCCTCCATACGAGGCATTGTATGGGAGGAGATGTCGTACACCTTTGTGTTGGGATGAGGTTGGCATGGCCAAACTCGAGAGCACGGAACTGGTGGAAATCACCAAGTCAAAGGTAAAGATGATTCGTGACAGACTTAAGGCGGCACAGGATAGACAGAAGAGCTATGCCGATAAGCGCCGAAGAGCCTTAGAGTTTAAGGTTGGGGATGAGGTATTTTTGAAAGTTTCACCTTGGAAAGGAATCATCCGATTTCAGAGCCGAGGGAAACTCAACCCACGCTACATAGGGCCATTTGTAATTCTTGAGAGAATTGGGGCCGTAGCATACCGATTGCAGTTGACTCCGGAATTGGAGAAAATACATAATGTATTCCATGTGTCTATGCTTAAGAAGTATATTCCGGATCCATCTCATGTACTAGAGAAACCACCCGTGGAAATACGGGAAGACTTGAACTACGCCGTGCAACCGGTAAGGATACTTGATAGACAAGTAAAGAAGCTAAGAAGCAAGAAAGTTCCAATGGTTAAAATCCTTTGGAAAAGTGACCGAGTTGAAGAAGAAACTTGGGAGACTGAAGCCTCGATGAAGGAGCAGTATGCATTTCTGTTTGAATAATCGATTGTGAATTTCGGGGACGAAATTCCCGTTAAGGGGGGGTGAACTTGTAGCACCGCCCCCAAGCATATTTACTTTTAGTAAATTATGTAATAAACCTTGAAAGATGATTTATGAATTTGCGTAATTGTAAATTTCATTATTTCTTTTACGTGAATAGTATATTGCGTGTGGGGCCCACAGCGGGAACGAGGACCGCCCGATAATTCCCGAACCACATATTATATTCATCTTGGTCTAGATAATATGTATATGGTGGTGGATATTTTATTTGGGCCATAAGAAAGGCATGGAGTTGACCGGTTGGTCAAACGGGGCCCAATTACCGGTATTGGCAATTCAACGGATAACAACCCGAAATGAGTTTCGGAGACTCCTAAATTAATGTTGGGGAATATACATCTATTCTAAAGGCTCATAATTATTAGGAACGCGTGATATATTTTATCCGGCCCGATAAAATAAAATATGACTAAAGTAGTCCGAAAAATACAACTTTCGGGGCCAATTATACACACCGGGATATAATGGGATGACCTCCCACATAAGTGGGGGCCACCCCATGACCCAATGTGCTGCAACTGTCAAGGAAGCAGCTGGGGGGGTGTACCTAGTAGGTGGGAAGTCTCCAAGAGACAAAACCCATGACCCATTCCATTGAATAAGTGGGAGGGATTGAGATGAAATGTCCCCCCATCATTTGCATCATCCTCACCACTCAAATAAGGTAGGAGAGGAGTTCTGGGAAGGCCTCTATCAAAGTTCAAACTCAGGGAAGCAAGGGGAAAAGATCTAACAAAAAGGAGTTGAGTTCAAGGTAAGAACTCTACAAGAAAACTCTTGTAACTAGTTTTATCATGAATGATTTATTAAGAAATCATTTGGTGGGTTAAACATGATGTTCTACACGTTTAAAATTGTAGAATATTGATATAAAGTGGTTATATTTAACTTAGAAGAGTTGGTGGATCGATAGGAGTCGAAATCGCCGGAAACCGCCACATATAGGAGGCTGTTCGTGCTGCAGGAGGACGAACGTCGCCCGGCTTTCACAAAAGCCGCCCGGCTTTCGCTCTATTCCCAGATTTTCCACTCTTGAACGGCCTAGAACGAGGACGGATCGAGGGGGTTTCGCTAAGGCAACTAGTTGAGCACATCATAAGGTGAGGATGGCTGACTATATTACTTATAACTAGTGAGTTAATTTCATAAGAATGCCTAAAGTAATTAGATGGGATTTTCATGGATTTCCGGTGGAATTTTTTGATAATGTTTTTGAGCATATTCTTCATTAAATATAGTTTACTCATACCAAATTTCATCTCAAAATTCAATCGGGAAGGCAGTCAAATGAATTTTTGAAGATAACAACGCAGTTAGACAACGCGGTATATTTCAGAAAATCATTTGATTGCCTAATCGATTAATTTTTTAGCTTAAATTTGGTATAAGTAAATTAGACTTAATAAAGAAGATGCTCAAAAAAAATTATCAAAAAACTGCAGCGGAAACCACCCCAAATGGCGACAGCCGGAAAAAGCCTTCTATAAAAGAGCTTATTTGCACTTTTTATTAAAGTTCGAGGGCTTATTTGACTATTTTTATCGTATCGTTTTCATCTCTGAGCCAATAAAATCATCTTCTTAGTCCTGATTTTATTTGATCTGTATCAATCATGTCGTCATGTATTTTTTGACCGTGAAATTGACGGAGTGTTCAAGATATTGGCCATCTAAAGCCACATTTGTACAACGATTTATATTTAAGACATTGAACGATGACCACTAGCTTGAAAAAATCTGCCTTAAGAAATAGTTCAAAGAATTTTTACTATATTAAACACCACTCTTTCTTTTTTTGTCATTCTTTTATACGATAGTACGTAGTACTCTCTCCGTCTCGAATTGAATTGCAAATTTTGATCAGCACAAAGATTAAGGAATGATAACAAATGATGTTTGCTTTTTACTATTTTGTCCATCTTTCTAAAAGTAGATGTCTTTAAGTTAATGGGGAAAAGTAAAAGTAAGGGTAAATTTTTCAAATCCATTTTTTTGACCGGCACAACTTTTTTTTTTTGCTTCAAATCCGCTTCCCTTTTGAAAATTTGATTAGTTTTAGTCCAGATCAAATGTTATGATGAGTAACATTTTAAACCTCAATAGATAAATTTTTGTCAACCATTTTGAAAAGAATTTCCTGCTTTTATTGATGTGACCTATTGCTATGTTGTAAATTATATTTTCCCAAAAACTTAACAAGTATTGGCCAAAATGCAACAATGAAGTGGAAAAATTTATCATTCAACTCAATTCATGTTATCATAACAGAAAGGAGGAACCCAAGGGGAAGGTGGGTGTAGTCCAATGGATGACCATTCACCCCCAAGTGTCTCTTTTGTGGGAGGTCTTGGGTTCAATTCCCACCAAGGAAGATGAGGGAGGTCTTGCTCACAATGATTCTCTCTACCTTCACGGAGTTGCTCAACGGGAGGACCCCCAAAACTTCAGTTGGATTCAAATCTACTCAATAGGGAATATATATGCAATGCAATACTTTTGAGCCCTGGCTGGAGAAAGAACTCTTTTGAAGACATGATCAGGGGAAGCTAAGGTTGGCTAATGGAATTGGTTAAGGGAGATTTCAACAAATAGGAGCAAAACGTATGGATTTTCCAAAACTAAGACTGCAGATTCGCGTAAGACTCAACTACACCTGCATTGACCACAATACCCTTACCTTTTGGGAAATATCAGACAATAAATAGACAATAAGTAGACAATAAATTGCCCCTTACCCTCCCATCCATGCCGTCAGCGTCACAGTGACAGAGTCATCTCCGGTGGTCACCGCCAGTCAGCACCACCAGTCACTCGTCCTCACCCCCAACATCCAGCCACCCCGCCCTCACCCCCAACATCCAGCCCCCAGCCCCATTCCCCTGTCCCCATCCCCATTCCCCTGTCCCCAGCCCTCCTCCCCTGCTTCCCTTCCCCAAATCGGACCCAATCATTCCCCAAATCGGACCCAACCGTTTCCCAAATCCGGCACCGCCAGCGGTGTCTGGCAACGACAACGATGAGGTCCGGCAACGGCGGCGGCGTCTGGCAACGGCAACATGGAGGATGGGCTTCCTGCGGAAGAAGCTTGGTTGGCGGAAGTTTTTTGGCCTGAAGGGCAAATTTAGAAAGTTAGAAATAGGTTTCCTAATCTAGAACTAAATAAGTAATATGAATGGAAAAAACATTAGCAGGTATTATTTTTGTAAAAGAGCTATGATTTGATCCTACTAGAAGCAAATTTCTCATTGGTTAAAGCATGATAGAGTATATCTAGAGAGAAGTGAGAGCTAGAGAGAGAAGTGCAATAATATGCTTCAATAGAATGATTTTGTAACCCCTATAACTACTCCCAAGGGGAGTATTTATAGAGAAAATTAGGGTTGGGCTCCCAAGCCTTGGGCTTGGGAGGCCCATTTACAACTGGACCGCTACTGGGCCGAATACAAAGCCACTAATGGGCTGTACAAGTGAGTAAGTGTAGGATCCGATTCTGGGAGGTCCTCGTGGCCGACGAGGTCGTGGCCGACGAGGGCACGGCTGACGAGGGCACGGCCGACGGGGGCACCCGGGTTCCTTGGACTCGGGATCATAATCCGGGTTGGCTTCCTCTCGGCCGACGAGGTCGTGGCCGACGAGGGCACGGCCGACGGGGGGCACGGCCGACGGGGGGCACCCGGGTTCCTTGGACTCGGGATCATAATCCGGGTTGGCTTCCTCTCGGCCGACGAGGGCGTTTGGCCGACGAGGGCGCCACTCTGTCTTGTGCTCTGTTCTTCCGAGTATGTGGGTCCTGGGGCTCAGACCCATATACTCCATCAGGAGTCCCCCACTCTCTAAGCTGAGACGTAGACGAAGTGAAGGAGAGTAGATTTCTGTGCTTTGTTGCTTTTGGCCGACGCGGGCGTTTCCAGGCCGTTAGCCGTTTTGGCGTTGTTTCCTCTCTGGTGATCCTATTCTGTGCTTTGGCCGTTACCTGTTCCTTGCTGACGATGAGAGCCCATCAAGATTAATTGTTGGCGGAGGACGATGAGTGTCCTTGCCTCTAGTGGCTTGTTGGCCGTTGCTAGTGACGTTATGGGCCTTTGGCCGATGAGGTTCTGTTGTGCTGTACGGGTGATGTGGCCATGTTTTGTGGTTACCTTGTTTATACCTTTGTTTCGTTGAGGCCGGTGTAGTCCCCCAGTCCCCCACTGCTTCAGGCCGAAGAGAGTGAGGGGTGAAGGAGTTGCCTGAGTCCTTGGCCGAAGCGGTCTCGCCGTAGTCCCCCTGAATCCAACTCTCATGGCGATTTTCTGGCCAAGGTAACCCTGTGGGAGAACCCTTGTGCGCAGATCGCTTGTAGAGAGTTATCGTCAAGGGTTATTACGAGGAGCCGAAGGCTGTGGGCTATTTGTTCCCTTTGTTCTTTGGCCGTTACGTACCTGGCCGTTGCCATCCTCTTATTGTTTGGCATTTGTGATATTGGTGAGCAAATGGGACGTTGAGGGCGCTTGCTGGCAGTTGTAAGGCCGTTGAGCGTGTGTAGGCCGTAGAGTCTGATTTGCCAGTGGGCCGTTGATATGGGTTGGTCCTGGCCCGCTGGTGACGTGGTGGCCCCCCAGTGGTGGCCGTTGATGTGGCCATTTGGTTAGTGCCACGTGTAGTGACCGTTGGTGGGGGGGGGTCTATAAATACCCCTTCCCCTCCGACGAAGAATCACATTTGCATTCTGAATTTGTCGAAGTGCTGGCCGATTTTCTAGAGAGAGAAACTCCCAAGCCTGTTCTTCGTGTTCTTCATTGTTTGAGGTTAGTGTTCATCACGATCTTCCTCACTTTTCATATTTTGTTCCGTAAGTAGTTGGATCTAGTGTTAGGCATCTAAACACCCTTAGATCGTAAGTTCTCCTTAAGCCCGTAGTAGTAATGAAGAGTTTGAACGAGGACTACTACCCCTACGACGACCAGCCCTCCACGAGGTCCCTTGACTACGAGGTGCTCGAGGAGTTTGAAGAGGAGATAGAGCGTTTGAGCCCCTACAAATCCGTAGAGCTAATGGACGAGGAGATCGAGGACGAGGAGTCCGCCTCCTCTTCAGAGGGTGAGGACGTAGGTGCGTCCCGAGCGGTGGACGGGGCGTCCACCTCTGCTGCCGTTCCGTGCCCGAAGCCGGTATCTGCCGTGAAGGGCGCATCGAAGCCGAAGAGAGTGAGGAGGCCGAAGAATGGGCCGGGTCTCTCCTACTTGGACCTTACCAACATATTCCTGATTAAGCCGGAGAGCAGTGAGGCCGACTATCTTGTCGCCCAGATGTACGTGGGGCCGTTCGGGCGGGTTAGGGCACCCAGGCCGACGGACCATGTTCTACTTCCGCCACCGGGATACTTCGGAGTATACCCGATGATTTTTGCTAAGGGGCTGAGGTTCCCCCTTCACCCCTTCGTCACCGAGTATCTGGACATGGTGGGGCTTCCTCCGGCCAGCTATTCCTTGATAGTGGGTTTCTTGCTTCGGTGTGAGGAGTTGGGCTACAGGCCGACCACGGCCTTATTCATGAACTTGTACCAGATCGGCCGAGGAAGCCACAAGAACTGTGCGGCCTATGCCACTCTTCAACAGCTGCCGAGGAAGAGGAGCTTCACGGATTTGCCTACGTCCATTCATGGGTGGAAGAGCAAGTTCGTGTTTGTGTCCATTGGTGAGAGTGGCACCGAGTTCCCCTCCCTCGGCCACACCGGGAGGTTCAACCTTCATGACCCGCCGAAGAGCTCTATTCTGGACGCTCAGGTGGAGGCTTTCCTGGAAGGGGGGCCGAGGAGCGTGAAAGATTACGTCACTGAATACAAGATGACGGCCCTCGGCTTCTTCAGATATCACCTGTATGGAGATAAGGAGGATGACCTCCAACTCTGGCCGAGGATGACCACCAACTTTGAGGAGGCCGATGGCCCGCCTTTGGGCATTCCCGCTGAGGCCGATGGTAATTCTTCTTCGGCTTTGTGTCTTTACGTTTTGTCCTTTGCCTTACTAATCTGTTTGTGCTTTTCCCTTGTAGATTTTGTCATGGACCGCCGTTCTATGATGGCGATTGCGAAGGCCAAAGCGGCCGAGGAGATTGCTGCTAAGGCGGCCGAAGCGGCCAGGCGTGCCGCGGCCGGTGTGGGCGGGGCTAATGCAGATGCGGCCCCAAAGCCTGCCCCATCCAAGAAAAAGAGACCGGCCACTGACGGCCAGAAGAAGTTGACCGAGGCCGGCGTGAGCGTCTCTAAGAAGACGAAGGGGGCTCCTTCCCCTTCTCCTGCCAGTGAGGCCGGTACGCTTACCGTCCCCAGCGTGGGCGATGGTGGTCCCGTCGTGGACCTTACTGTTGCTGATGGTGCCGCCCCAGCGCTTCCTCTCGTCCAGGAACCACGGACGCAGAGGGCCGGCAAAGAGGTTGCCGGTGCTACCTATCAGAAAGTGATAGAGTACCCCGTCGGCGGGGGCGTGTTTAATGAGCTCGTCCCCGGCCATGTCGTCCTGGCCAAGGCCATGCCGGCCAAAGATCGGACTCATCTGAAGAAGCTCGAGGAGCCGAAGATCTATGAGGGTGGCATGGATCTCCTCGTCCAAGTAAGTGATTGTCCTTATATCCTTGTCTTTCTTCGGCTATGTAGAGTTTTTGCCTGACCTTAGTTTTTCTTCTGCAGAGTGCCTTCATGCTTATGGAAAGCCATAAGAGGCAGTACTGGGAGATTGCCCGCCTGCAAGCACTGGAGCAGAAGGCTGCCTCGGCCGACGAGGCGGTAGCTTGCCTTGACCGGCTCCGGGAGGATGCCAAGGCGCTGCAGGCCAAAGCTGATGAGGCCGTCGCGGCCAGGGACGTTGCCCTGGTCCAGCTCGAAGAGAGCAAAAGGGAGCTCGCAGAGTCCCGTAGAGCGCTTGAGGCCGAGAAGCGCAGGAGCGAGGAGGCCGCCAAGGCAAAAGCTGAGGCCGAAGCCGCCGTTGTGAGGGCTGCCGATGAGGCTGTTGAGAAGTTCTTGGCCGAAGGGTGGAAGGCCGATGAGAGGCTCCCCTGGTGTTACGAGGTGGTGGCCGCCAGGCTGGAGAATTGGGGGATGAACTCCCCTGCCGGCCGGGAGTATTTCAGCCAGGAGATGTCTGTTTACTACAACCTGGGGCAAGAGCGGATGCAAAGGCTCCTGTACCGGCGGCTATCCCGGGCGTTGAAGGCCATGAATTACACGGCCGGGTGGGCTAGACGAAACCTGAAGCTCCCAAAGCTGATGAAGGATCCCGAAGGGCAGGCGGCGCTTCCGCTGTCGGAGCGGGAGTCCCCCATAGAAAGCTCCGGCCTCGGCGAGCCGGACTATACCGAGTTCGATTTCTTGGATGATGCCACCAGCGCCGCTGCCGGCCAGGAAGCTGAGGCCGATGAGGAGGGGGCCGACGAGATTGAAGAGCCAGCCCCGGAGGCTTGATCGGCTAGTCCCTATTGTAGTTAGCTTTTCATTTTTTTGCCCAATTATGTAATGGCCGTAGTGCCCTCCAATTGTAATGAATTTTATCAATCGAGGAAATTTTTGCTGTCCTGTTCGGCCTTGAATCCTTTGTGTGCTTGTTTGCTGTGTCATTTCAATTCTGTAAATTGTCTAAGTATCAAGTCATAACTTGGGTCACCCGCGAGTGTCCGCTACGTCCGTGAGGTTGGCCTTCCCGTCCAGTAGTCTGGTCGGCCTATGACTTTTTGATTTACTGTCATAACACTTGGGAAAAAATTCCCCAAGTGTTTTTGGGTTCATGTAGATCCCGTCTTTACGGCCTAGTGGCTTCGTCGGCTTGGACGTAGTTTCATAACACTTAGGAATTTTTCAAAAATTTTCTAAGTGTTTTGGGATCCACTTAGGTGCTTTCCTTCCGACCTGGTGGCCATGTCGGCTTGACCGGTGTTCCTTTGCCATCATAACACTTAGGATTTTTTCAGACAATTTCCTAAGTGTTTTGGATTCCTTTTAGGTGCTTCCGTTTGTAGCCTTGACCGTTGTGTCCGTTCTGTTTTAGCGTTGGCGTCCTCATCGTCCTGGCCTTGGATACATCTGGCCATGGCCGTTGGCGGCTTGTATCCCTGTGTTATGGCCGATAAGGGCACCTTCACCATAGTCTCGTGGACTTTGAATTTTTCATAAGTACACATGTGAAGGTGTAGGTGGCTAACGGCTTTGTAGTATACTGGTACCCGCTTCGGCTAGAGTTTCTCCATTTAAGTACTTAGATAATTTCCTAAGTATAAATGTTAGGCGTTTACTTCTTCGCGGTGCCACTGTCGGCCGAGGTCTGGCTTGTGGCCGATGAGGGTGCTGGGCAAGAAATAGCTTGTCCAAGGAGATGGTCCTGTATTCGTCGGCTAGCTATGGTTCCAGTGCCTGTGTCGGCCATCCAAGGTGCTGTGCCCGCTTCGTCCCGGTCATCCTCAGGATTGCGATGCCTTGGTTCATACCCAGCGTTGGTGCCTCAAAGGTCCATGGCCGATGAAGGTCACCTCTCGCGTGTCACCCAACCGATGTGGTTAGGGTTTTTAAAGGCGTGTGTATCGGCCTTGATTGTTCCCTCGTGGTGCGTGGACGTGTCGTCCATGCTGCCTGTCAGTGGTACTAAACTTGTGTTCAACTGATATGTACTTGGCCGAAATGGGCCTAAATTTTGGGGATTTTATTTTTTCATTGCTCGAGGCCGGCAAGTGTGCGCGACCGTCGGCTTCCCTCTTTTTCCCTTGTATGTTTTTTTTTTTTTTTTTTTTGTTTCGGGGGTATCCTTGTTTCAGGCTTCGCCCGAAGGGTGTGCTCGTCCTTCGGCCGGTTCGGACTTCGTTTATAATGTCCGTGGTCTCAGGGCGGGTCCCGTCGCCTATTTATGACGCGGGCTAGACTTTTGGTCGGTTTCCAACGGCTGTCGTTGCCCATCCCTGAGTTTTGGGATTTTGTCACCTCGGCCATGATTTCAGGCCTGTCGTCCTGCGTTCTGGCGCGTGGACGACGCGGTGAGCTTCCCGTTTCAAGACGTGGGCCGTTTGCGGGCCCCTCGTCCTGGGGACATCGTCGGCCACACCTGAGCGTTTCACTTCTAGGTTCACGGGGCCAGGACGATGTGCTCTCTCAGCTAGGCCTGAGCCCTTCGCTGATACAAAGTACAATGGAGTGCCTGAGCTTGTCGCTCGTAGGCTGCACATGCAAGGGGCCATGTCGGCCAGACCTGAGCCTTTCGCTCTAAGGTGGCCGACGAGGGCACCTGCTAATGTGTTTACTTTAAATTCCAGAGAAAAAATCAGAACATGATTTTATTCATAAGTGGCTCGAGGCCGAGGGTGGCGTTCAATCAGTAACCCGTTAAGGGGTGAGGGCTTCGCCGTCTACACCTCCTTCGGATTACTGATAAAACTTCACCAGATGATGTACATTCCATGTTCGTGGTACATTGGACCCATTCGGTCGTTTAAGTTTGTAGGTGCCGGGTTTGACCACGGCACTGACGATGTAGGGCCCTTCGTACTTCAATGCTAGCTTGCCACCCTCTGTCGGCTGGCTTGCTTCCCTTCGGCGGAGGACGTAGTCCCCCACCTGAAATTCCCGGGAACGTACCTTGGCGTCATAGTATGATTTCACTTGACGCCGGTAGTTCTCTGCTCGGACGTAAGCTTGCTCACGCCTCTCATCAACCAGGTGTAGGTCAATCTTCATGTTCTCTTCGTTGGTGTCAGGCTCATATTGCTCCACTCGCCGGCTGGGGATGGCTACCTCCGTGGGCGCCTTTGCCTCAAAGCCGTAGCATAGGGCGAAAGGTGTTTCGCCTGTCGCCCTCCTCGGCGTGGTTCTGTAGCACCACAGGATGTTGGGGAGCTCGCCGACCCAACTACCTCCGGCGGCCTGGAGGTTCTTCTTCAGCCCCTCCATTATTGTTCTGTTGGCGTTCTCGACCTGCCCGTTGCCCTGAGGATAGGCAACGGAGGAGAAGCGGTGCCTCACCCCAAACTCCTGGAGGAGCTCCTGAAAAGGGGCTGCCTCGAATTGGGTGCTGTTGTCTGATATAATCTCCTGGGGGACGCCAAAGCGTGTAATGATGTTCTTGTAAACAAATCTTTGGCATCTGGCCCCCGTGATGCTGGCCAAGGGTTCCGCCTCGACCCACTTGGTGAAGTAGTCGACGGCGACGATGATGTAGCGGTTATTCCCGGCGGCTCTGGGCAGGGGGCCGACCAGGTCAATCCCCCATCTGGAGAATGGAATTGCGGTGCTGACAGGGGCATAATTGACAGCTGGCCGACCAGGGGCCTTCTGGAGTACCTGGCATGTGGTGCATTTCCTGGCCAGGTCAGCGCAGTCGCGTGCCATCGTCGGCCAGAAAAAACCCTGGACGACGAGACGTCGGGACATGCTGAAAGGGCCCTGGTGCGAGGAGCAGACGCCGCAATGTACTTCTTCCATGGCTGTGTCGGCCTCGTCCTGGTGCAGGCACCGTAGGAGAGTGCCATTATAGGACCGTTTGTAGAGTTTGCCATCTTCGATGGTGTAGCTTGGGGCCCTGAGTTTGGCGAGTTTGGCCCTCTCCTCGTTCGGGGGCAACTCCCCCGTTGTGATGAAGGTGGCTATGTCGGAGATCCAGTCCTCTGGTCGCTGGTGGACGCACAAGACGGGGCTGGCATGGATACTGGACATGCTCAACTCCTCGATCTTGGCCAACTGGGAGATGTGCTCCGGGGTGTCCGAGCTGAGCTTGGAGAGGATGTCGGCTTCGCCGTTCTCGGCCCTTGGTATCTGAGTGATCTCATGGGTTTCAAACGCTTTCAGCAATTCCTCCGTCGCTTGTTTGTACTGCCTCATTCGGCCTTCCTTTGCTTCGTACGATCCCTCCACCTGGCCCACTACTAGTTTGGAATCGCACTTGATTCTGAGGTGCTTGGCCTTGAGTCCGGCGGCGAGTCTGAGACCGCTGAGGAGGGCCTCATACTCGGCTTCGTTGTTGGACACCCTGAAGTTGAAGCGGATGGCATAGTAGGCTCTGAATCCTTCAGGGGATATGAGGACAACGCCGCCGCCGCATGATTTCGCGGCCGACGAGCCGTCAGTGAACAGGGTCCACGTGTCGTCCGGCTCCGGCCCGGGGTTGGCGACGGCCGTCTCCCTTGCTGTGCATTCGATGACGAAGTCGGCCAAGGCTTGCCCTTTGATAGATGGCCTTGGCTTGATCTCAATATGAAACTGACTGAGGAAGATCGCCCACCTCACAATCCTCGAGGAGCTAGTGGGGCTCCTCATGAGCGCGCCGAGAGGCTGCTGGGTCAGCACATGGACGATGTGGGCTTGGAAATAGTGCCCCAGCTTCTTCACGGTGTGGACGATGGCCAGTACCGTCTTCTCAATGGGGGAGTACCTGAGCTCGGCCTCCCTAAGTGTCTTGCTGATGTAGAAGATGGCCTTCTGCACCCCTTCGTCCTCACGGATGAGCACGGAGCTGATGGCCGACGTGCTCACCCCTAAGTACAGGAAGAGGGTTTCACCGGCTTTGGGCTTAGAGAGTATGGGTGGGGACGACAGGTACCTCTTCAATTCGTCGAATGCTTCTTGGCACTCCGTCGTCCACCTGAAGCTGGTTGCCTTGCGCATGATCTGGAAGAAGGGGAGTGCCCTCTCAGCTGACCTGGAGAGGAAACGGTTCAAGGCCGCCAGGCGCCCTGTCAGTCGCTGTACCTCCTTGACGTTGCGGGGCGGCTCCATGTTGATGATGGCCTGCGTCTTTTCCGGGTTTATCTCGATGCCTCTCCGGCTGACCATGTAGCCGAGGAACTTGCCACCCTGGACGCCGAAGGCGCATTTCTTGGGGTTGAGGCGGAGCCTGAATTCCTTCATTATCTCAAAGATTTCCCGGAGGTCGTCGGCGTGGGAGGTGGCCTGCCTGCTTTTGACGATCATGTCGTCGACGTACGCCTCCATCGTCCGGCCAAGGACCGCCCTGAAGATCTTGGCCACCATCCTAGTGTAGGTGGCGCCGGAGTTTTTGAGTCCGAAGGCCATGACGAGGTAGCAAAAGATTCCCTCTGGGGTCATGAATGCCGTCTTCTCGGCGTCCCCTTCATGCATGGAGATCTGGTGGTACCCTCTGAAAGCGTCGAGGAACGACATCAACTCGCACCCCGCCGTCTCGTCCACCAGCTGATCGATGTTGGGGAGAGGGAACGGGTCCATGGGGCACGCCTTGTTCAGGTCAGTGTAGTCAACACACATTCTGAACGTCGGCGGCTTCTGTGCGAGGACGACGTTGGCCAACCATGTTGGGTACTTCACCTCTTTGATATGTTTGATTGATAGGAGCATGGCGACCTCCCCTTTGACGAAGTCCCGCCTGTCAGCGGACAAGTAGCGCCGCTTCTGTTTGACGGGCGCGGAGGCCGGATCGACGGTCAGCCGGTGAGTGATCACCTGGCGGCTGATGCCGGGCATATCGTCCGGGCCCCACGCGAAGACAACGGCGTATGACCGTAGGACGAGGAAGATGGCGTCTCGCTGGTCCTGGGGGAGTTGCTTTCCGACCCTGAGAACCCGCTCCGGCCGGGAGGTATCCAGAGGGATTTCCTCGACCTCCTCGGCTGGCTCCGCATGTGGCCTCTCCTCGTCCATGGCGGCGGCGGCCGTGATGGTATCTATCCGCTGTCCCTCCCTTTCGGCCGGCCTCGTCAGCTTGAGGTAGCAAGCTCTGGCTATCCTCTGATTTCCTCTGGCATAGCCGATGCCGTCGCTGGTGGGGAACTTCAAGCATAGGTGCTTCATGGAGATGATGGCCTCCAAGTCCTCCAGCGCTGGCCGGCCCAAGATCAAGTTATGGGCGCACTGGAGGTTGACCACCATGAACTCCATGTCAATTTTGGCATGGTGGGGGCCGTCACCGACTTCCACGGGGAGGACTATCGTGCCCTCGGCATCGATAGAGTCCCCGGTGAAGCCGGATAACGGGGTTTTGATCGGCTTCAGCAGAGCTCTGTCCAGCTTCAGCTGCTTGAAGGTGTCTAGGTACATCACGTTGACGGAGCTCCCCGTATCGATGTAAGTGCGGTGGATGATGGAGTCACCGATCTCACATCGGATGACGAGGGCGTCCCTGTGTGACTCCGTACCCGGAGGCAGATCCTTGTTGGTGAAGGTGATCGCCTCCGTTCGCTGCTTCTTCGGCTGGGGGGGAACGTGGGACACCTCTCCAATGTAAAGGGATTGGGCCCATTTCTTCCTCTGAGTGGCGGAGTCCCCCCCCAGTGTTCCCGCCCACGATGAGGTGGATGTGATTCTTCTTCGGCGGAGGCTCCTCGAAGTCCTCGTCATCGCTGAGTCTACCAATCTCGCGCTTCTTCGCAGAGGGTTCGCCCCCACGTTTGCCGGTGTTTACCCAAGTGTTTTTACGTGGGCCACCTTTGACAAACTGGGAGAGTTCCCCCTGGCGAATAAGACGCTCGATGGCCTTCTTTAATGTGATGCAATCGTCGGTGTTGTGCGATGAGTTCTTGTGGAACCGGCAATACGTGCCGCCCTGTTGGATGGCCAGGACCTCCTCGGCCGGCCGAGGAGCCTGCTCGGTGAGGCCGTGCTTTTCGGCATAATCGAGGATGGTGCCGACCGGGTGGGTGAGGGCTACCCCCGGCCGTTCCATCCTCGGCCGCCAGTGGCGGTCTTTCTTACTTTGTCCACCAGAGCCGTGGCGGCCCTGGGCACCCTGGCCGGCCGGGGACGGGCCCGAGGTCGGCGAAGGATTTGTCTTCTTGGGGGGATGGCCCCCCTCTCTCTTGTGATTGTGGAGCTCGTCGGCGTCGGCATACAAGCCTCCGCGTTGGAGCGCCTTGGCGTACGACCTCGGGGGGTCAGTGATGAGGGTCCTGGCGTACGGGGAGCTGCGGAGGGCTCCCTGGTACAAGGCGAGGAGGGTGCGCTCATCGGCCCCCTCGACCTCCTCGGTCTCCCTCGTCCACCGGTCGATGAATGACCGGAGGGACTCCTCGTGCTGCTGTTTGACGGAGAGGAGGTGGGTGAAATACTTCTTGGCGCGCTTCCTCCCGGCAAAGTGAGTGAGGAAGCGCTGGGCGAGATCTTGCCATGAGTCAATGCTTCCCTCTGGCAGCCCGTTGAACCACTCGTACGCTGGCCCCTCGAGAGTAGAGAGGAACCAACGGCAGAGGTATTCGTCGGACGCGTTCACCATCAGCATGTTGTTTTGATAACGGCTGAAGTGCTCCTGGGGGTCTGATCGGCCATCGTAGGACTTGATGGCATTTCCCCTGTACTTCTCAGGGATGGGGGCCGAGAGGACCCTGTTGGTGAAAGGGGTCCTAGTCCTGACCTGGATGATGGGGTCACCCCGACCTTCGGCCAGCTCCCTCTCCAGGGCGCTGACTTTGTTCATGAGCGCGTTGAGGCCGGGGTCGTTGGAGGCGCCGGCCGTAGGGACGTTGGCCGACTGCTTGGCCTCCATCTGAGCCAACCTCCTTTCCAGCTGGGCGATGACTTCGTCCCGGGGGTCCCCGTCGTCTGCGACGGCACCCGGCTGGTTCCTCCGGCGCTCGTTGTGAGCCGCGTTGATCTGGTGACGCACGTCATCCTCGTGACACTTCCCCTTGCCCTTGTCCGGGCGGGGCTGGTCCGCTGTCCGGGACACAGACCCCAAACTCTCCCTTGTCGAGCCAGGACGAGGATCACCAATCCGTCCCGCCATCCTCTCCGAAACCGGACGACGGCGCGTGTCACCTAGCCTATTGAAGGCAGAGGCTTTTCCACGCGCTGGGGTCTGCCCGGGCCGAAAAGGGGAAGCAGGGTGGGAGTGGGACGACGCCGTGTCCTGGGCCACAACCCCCTCATTGTTGCCTATCTGGTCGGCCAGGGGTTGGGGATGAGGAGGTGGAGTGACGTTTCCCCCGGTCCTTGGCAAGAGTGCGCTGAGGACGGTGGGATTCTGAGCCAAGCTGGCGATGATAGCCGATAGTGCGGCCTGGACCTGAGGATCTACGGACGGAGAGGCCGCGGCCATAGGCTGGGCCGGGGCGTGGTCCGCTTTCTCAGCTCGTTTCTTTTCCAGGCCGAGGCGGGCGTCGGGGACTCCGCCGTTGAGTTGGTTGCGGAGGTCCGTCGTGAGGTTGAAGGCTTCCTGGAAGAGGTCCCCTCCGCCGACCTGGTCGGCCGTGGCGTCCTCATCGTGCTCCCTGGGCTCTTGGTCCTCAGGGATGGCTTTGCTGACGAGGTTGCGGTTTGACTTAGTTCTCCCCATGATCAGTGGTTAGCTGTGCTTGGTGGCGACGAAGGGTGCTAACTTGATTGTTCTAGCTCTCAACGAGAGCACCAAATGATAGAGTATATCTAGAGAGAAGTGAGAGCTAGAGAGAGAAGTGCAATAATATGCTTCAATAGAATGATTTTGTAACCCCTATAACTACTCCTAAGGGGAGTATTTATAGAGAAAATTAGGGTTGGGCTCCCAAGCCTTGGGCTTGGGAGGCCCATTTACAACTGGACCGCTACTGGGCCGAATACAAAGCCACTAATGGGCTGTACAAGTGAGTAAGTGTAGGATCCGATTCTGGGAGGTCCTCGTGGCCGACGAGGTCATGGCCGACGAGGGCACGGCTGACGAGGGCACGGCCGACGGGGGCACCCGGGTTCCTTGGACTCGGGATCATAATCCGGGTTGGCTTCCTCTCGGCCGACGAGGTCGTGGCCGACGAGGGCACGGCCGACGGGGGGCACGGCCGACGGGGGGCACCCGGGTTCCTTGGACTCGGGATCATAATCCGGGTTGGCTTCCTCTCGGCCGACGAGGGCGTTTGGCCGACGAGGGCGCCACTCTGTCTTGTGCTCTGTTCTTCCGAGTATGTGGGTCCTGGGGCTCAGACCCATATACTCCATCAAAGCACATTCAAGAAAACGAAGGGTAGGTTGAATTACAGGGCGGCTAATTGATTTTGGGGGTCCAACACTTATAAGTAATTTTACAAAAACAAACAATAACCACAAAACACACTTTTCAAGTCTAAACCTCTTCAACTGACCCCAAGGTTGCTTATTGTAGTCATTCTATGGTACAAGACAAGATATTCCAAAGCATAATGTAATACCAAGTCTAAACCTCTTAAAATATTGAATATTGATATATCTAGAAGCAACAATAAACATATTTTCAATCAACGGGAGTACGAATTTTCTGAAGCTTGCATTTTTCCTCATCACCGTCCCTCCAACTCACTTCACGTGGCAAATCAAAACTTTCGACGTAGAAGCAAAGAAGGCCATGTGGGCCCAAGTCGTGATGGTTTTGAGAGTGTCCATGGCGGACATGGTTTTGGCACTAGAAATGAAGTGGGGAAGAACATTCTGGATTTTGCCTCGACATATGAGTTGGCTGTGATGAACACTTGGTTCAAGAAAAGAGACTCTCACCTTGTCACCTATAGAAGTGGAGCTAATAGTACCCAAATTGACTACTTTTTAGTACGGACGACTTGGAGAACTAGCTACACTGATTGTAAGGTTATCCCAGGTGAGAGTGCTGTCACTCAGCATAGGATGCTTGTGCTTGATTTTCGAGGTAAAAAGAGTGGACGAGTTAAGGTACAAGGGGAGCCAAAGATAAAATGGTGGAGGCTCGAGGGGAATCTCCAACAAAGTTTTGCACACAAAATGTTGGAGGAAGATGTTTGGTCTATTGATAATGACGCACACGTGGATGATGTGTGGTTACCAATGGAGTCCACCATTAACAAAGTGGCGAAGGAGATACTCAGAGAATCTAAAGGATGTCTGCCACCAAAAAAGGACACATCTTGGTGGAATGATGAGGTGAAACAAGCAATAAGGACCAAAAGAGAATGCTATAAGAAATTGGGCAAAAGTTGGAGCGACGAGAACATAGAGGAGTACAAAGAGGCTAGAAGAAGAGCAAAGAAAGCTATGAAGGAAACAAAAGGAAAAGTGAATAAGGAATTGTATGTAAAGTTGGATTCTAAGGAAGGAGAAAAAGATATCTACAGACTTGCTCGCCTTCGTGACCGTAGGACTCAAGATATCGGAAAAGTTAAGTGTGTGAAGGATGTCGATTAAAGGGTACTAATGGACGGTGAAGAAATAAAAGAGAGGTGGAGGTCATACTTTGATACCTTGTTCAACGGGAATAAAGTCCAAGGTATTGATGATCTTACTATACCAGAGTGTATGGTAAATAGGGACTTCGTGAGAAGGATTCAAACAACAGAAGTTAAAGAGGCTATGAGAAAAATGGGCCGGAAGAAAGCAGTGGGCCCATATGGCATACCGATCGAGGCTTGGAGAAGTTTGGGAGAGAAAGGCATCGAGTGGCTAACACGTTTCTTCAACATGATTTGGAGAAACAACAAAATGCCAGTGAGTTGGCGGAAGAGTACTCTCATTCCCTTATTTAAAAATAAGGGTGATGTGCAAGAATGTGCTAACTATCGAGGGATTAAGCTTATGAGTCACACCATGAAACTTTGGGAGCGAGTGGTTGAGCAAAGACTACGTAAAAGTGTGAAAATTTCGGAGAATCAATTTGGTTTTATGCCTGGACGCTCAACAACTGAGGCCATTCACCTTCTTAGACAAGTTGTGGAGAAGTTTAGAGACACTAAAACGGATCTGCATTTGGTGTTCATTGACTTAGAAAAGTCATATGATAGGGTACCTCGAGAAGTTCTTTGGTGGGCCTTAACTAGAAAAGGCATATCATATAAGTATATCAGCATCGTCATGGATATGTATGATGCTTGTACTACAAGTGTCCGCACTAGTGTAGGGAGGACCGCAGAGTTCCCTATTACTATTGGAGTGCACCAAGGATCTGCTCTGAGTCCTTTCTTATTTGCTTTAGTCATGGATGAACTTACGAAGTCAATTCAAGAAGATATACCGTGGTGCATGATGTTTGCCGACGATATTGTATTGATTGATGAGACACAATCCAGTGTTAAAGCAAAGTTGGAAGTATGGCGACACACATTGGAGAGCAAGGGTTTCAAACTGAGCCAAAGCAAGACTGAGTATATGGAGTGCAAGTTCGGTGGAGGTAGAAGCGGTAGCAACAGTGGGATTACTCTTGATGGTAAGGAGATACCGGTGTGTGATATGTTTCGTTACTTGGGATCCATAATTCAGAAGGATGGTGAATTAGATGGAGATGTATGTCATAGAATCAGAACTGGGTGGATGAAATGGAAAAGTGCTTCAGGATTTTTTGGAGATGGACATAAATACCCTGGAGCTGGGCAAAACAGGACACCAGACTTCCGCCGGTCGCCGGACGTCGGAGCTGCCGGAGAACTGACCGTCCTTGCACATTTATCTGCCGCTAGTTCAGATCTGGCCATCACCGCCGTAGATCTGGCCGCCACCGTCATAAATCTGACCATTGTCGTTGCTGCAAATCTTACTGCCGCCTTTGCGAATCCAACCTCCGCCGATGCAGATGTGGCAGTCGCCGTCACTAATGCCAACATTATTATCCAAATGCCAAGATGAATCGAAAATGCCATGTTAATGGCATTTTCAAAAGAAAAGATGCGAATTTTTGAAGAGTAAAAATGCCATTTTAATGGCATTTATAAATAAAATTTGGCATTTTTTAAAAAACAAAGCAAATCAGGAAAATGATATGGAATAAAGAGGAGTGATTGAAGAAGATGAAGAAGAAGCAAGACAGGGAACAACGAGCCTGAATTCCAAAACATATCTGAACTTGAGCTCGTCGGCGGCCATTGCTCAACGCTCGCCGCCGCTCCTTCACCACTCGCCACTTGCTGCCGCTCGTCGCCACACCTTCACTGCTCACCGCCGCTTGTTGTTGCTCGTCGTCGTAAACATTGCTTGCCTCTGTTCGTCGAAGTTGCTTGCCTCTGTTCTGCGCAGGTTTGAGCAGAAAACAAATATGGATGGGCGGGTGGGGTGCTGCACGGTTGAATTAAATGCAGGGGTAAGATTGGTACGATAGTCCCATTCAGGAATAAATGTATATTTAGTCCCATTTAGGAATTTGAGCAACATTTTAATCCTATTTAGACACAAAACTCTAAATTAAATTATCAAATGTGTTTCTATCATCGGCCAAATCGATCCGCATGTCAAATCTACTAATTGAATCTATGTCCTAGATTCAAGTCGCTAAATGCATGCTGATTAGAAAACTTGAGAATTTCGTATAAAATTTTATAATTCAATATAAATGATTCTTTTTTACTTGATCCCCAAGAAAATAATTTTGACGTGTTTATAAAAGAAATATGCATGGGATTGATTTGTCACGTGGGTGATTCCGATTAGCAGGCAGTCAGAGAACCATTTTTTAGGATGATCACCAGTCTTTCCTTCTCGATCACTTTAGTTACAGAATATTTGACTATTTCCTTGTTGACCACTTCACAAATATTTGACTTAAAATGGGAATAACAAGTCATCTCATAAACTTAAAAGGCTAAAAAAATACCATTCTAGAACACTATGATCGATCCTTGATATCGGGTTGATTTTTGTTCTCATAGACACGTGCAACTCATCACATGCAGTAGCGTATATAGATATCAATATTGGGCTGAACCGGTATATATAAAAAGTTTTTGAAAAAATTAACACAAAATACTTCACTTTAATATTTTTAAAATTTTTTAAATTTAATTAAATTGGGACGGGACCTAAGTTGACCTCCTAGCTACACCCATGATTATATATATGCACGAGCCTGCTTAATTAAAGTGTGTAAGACATAACCAAAGTGTGTACTACTCTGTAGGGGTGGGCATAAAAAACCGTAACCGTATAACCGCGCCTAAAAACCGGAAAACCGTCGTTTTTCCCGGTTAACCGAACCGCAAATTTTTAAATCCACGGTACGGTTAACCAACCGTGAGAATAAACGGTTCGCGGTACGGTTACGGTTTTAGAAATATGTTATTATCGGTTAACCAATAACCGGTATGTTCATGTCTGGTCATGAACTTCACGTTCTCAGAGAACTTGGAAAGATAAATATGTATCCAACACATCTAGATACATCAATTCTAATAAACATGTGAAGAAACCAAATTCTGTTTGTCACTATAGAATTTTTAATTTCATATTATTAATAATTAGTCAAAGCTTTTGTGAGTTATAATTAATTAGCCCATTCTGCAATCGTGAGACTTGAACATGTGTATTCTTTTTTTGAAGCAATTGAACACGTTTATTCTTATCAAGTGTATTTTATCTTTTCCTATATTCCACTCTCAAAATTTATTTTTCTCTTGTTTGGACTTAATTAATATAGAAAGAACATGGTGTGTGTATATATTTAATCAATGGTTTGATGGTTTTTGGTTAACCGGTTTGTGGTTAACCGAAGTTTTGGTTAACCGATACTCGGTTAACCGAAGCTTTGGTTAACCGATACTCGGTTAACCGAAGTAATAGATTTCTCGGTTAACCGGAAAGTTGGTTAACCAAAACACGGTTAACCAACCACGCCCACCCCTACTACTCTGTATAACTCCTTTAATCAAATATAAGATATATTTTTGGGCAAATCTTTCTAACCTATTATCAGAGCTATTTTTTAAGGGGTTCAATAGGTTATCCAGAATAGGGCCCCCGGATTTACGGAGCCCCAAATTTTTAAAAATTTATTAGTATTATATAATAATATTATATATTAATATTAATCAGTAAAATACAGTTAATAAGGAAGAAAAATATAGATCTATCATTTTTTTCGTTGGTCCTCTCACTCTTTTAGTTCTCTTTTAATGAGTATTCAATTGATTTCAGTATACGTATTTAGATTGATGTTTTTTAACTTTTCATATTAATGTGAGCCTCGATTTTACATTTAGAACCGGAGCCTCCAAATTCATTAGACGGCTCTGTCTATTATAGTATATGTTCTTTAATTTGTTAAGGTCAACATTCTTGAACTGAGACATGATCCGAATATGTGACCTCCTTTTTGGGAGTGTCAAGGTGATGCCATCAAACCACGATGTACTTGGCAATATAAGACATCTTCATCACTCTTAATTGAGGGATTAACTCATATTTTGTGAATACAGAGTATATAATATGGATTATCACTATAACACTATCCCTATATGTACTTCTATTTGGAGCAATCTTTATAGACAGTTTTGGGTGTACAACTCTTTTGCACATATTTTTATACATGTCATCTATTTTATGTCTATATAGACAACTTTCAGAAATACGTAGTACTTATGTACACAAGTTAAATAGTGAGGGTATACAAAAACGTCTATGAAAGTAATTTTCAATTTCTAAAAACGTGTGTGTGCATGTACGTACCACTACCTCCGTTCTTAATTAAGTGGAACATGTTGAATTTTGCATTATTCACATGCTCTACTTTGACTATGTTTTCTATATTAATGAATTAATAATTTTTTTTTGAAAAAAATATTGTTAAATTTGTCTCATTGTAAATTTTCAAAATCCATCTATATTTTTTTAAATTTTTTTACTAATAGAGAAATTATGTATATTAATGGTCAAAGTTGTTTATCGGAAAATGTGAAAAGTTGATCATTGCACTTATTTAAGAACGGATGAAGTATTATTTACATATTATAAAAGTAATAGTCTAGCTAGGGTTTGAAAATAGAATTTATACCTATAACCTATCTAAGATTCTCTTATTTACTTTAGCCCCTGGCCTAGCTAATGTCTGACTAATCCAATACTTGCATTGACTTTATAAATAGGCCGGTCACACATTTTAATTAGGCACGTGATTAATTCTTTTATTTCGTTCTTACGATTATATTCCTCCACATGGAAAATTCCGAAATTGATCGAATTGAAGAAGAAGCTAATAAGAACCCACCCGATATAGTATATAAACCAACCCAAGGCCATAAATAATTAATCACCACCGATCATCACTATAATTACAACTTATAAGCATCATTTCTGAGTTAGGAAGAACTAAAAATGGCTATTAAGAGTTATGCACGGACTGCTCCTTGTGAATCTTGTGAGGGAAAAATGGACTTGACTTTGGAAGAGTTCAAGAAATGGATATGGAAGTTCGACGAAGACGACGACGGGAGGATCAACAGAAGTGAGCTCCGGGAAGCGATCCGAGCCGCCGGCTTGAGGTTCTCGTGGCTCAAAGCTCGCCAGGGGATGAAGGCCGCCGACGGCGACGGCGACGGCTTTATCATCGACGGTGATGAATTTGCCAAGCTCGTTGCTTTCGCCCAAGCCCACTTCAATATCCGCATCGTCAGCTATTAATTATATTGCTTCCTATAAATATTTGATGAGCATTTAAATACGGAGTATAATTCAATTGGTTGCATTATATTCATACATGTATTTACACTTACACTGTAGACACATAAATAAATACGGCCATCTATTTGTATAATTTGATGGCTTAATTTCGATATACGTTCATGTTTGTATATTCAATTCGTAAATAATTACGCAGTATATTTATGTATTATGTATATGTGTGTATGTATGTATAGGGAAAGCAGAGCTCACTATCTTAGAAAGACAATTTCATGTCACGAGCACTCTTTATCACAATCTTTTACTAGTTTCAATCAATTTTTGTTAATTTAGACAATAAAATGTGATGCAAATTCAAATTACCCTAAAAATTAAAATAATCTTGGGAGAACTACTAAATAAGCCCTCGAACTTTCATAAAAAGTATAAATAAGCCCTTTTATAGGAGGCTCTGTCCGATCGTCGCCATTTAGGGTGGTTTCTGGTGGAATTTTTTGATAATTTTTTTGAGCATATTCTTCATTAAATATAGTTTACTCATACCAAATTTCATCTAAAAATTCAATCGGGAAGGCAGTCAAATGAATTTTTGAAGATAACAACGCAGTTAGACAACGCGGTATATTTCAGAAAATCATTTGATTGTCTTATCGATTAAATTTTTAGCTGAAATTTGATATAGGTAAATTAGACTTAATGAAGAAGATGCTCAAAATTTTATATCAAAAACTCAAAATTTGATATAGGTAAATTTTTTATCAAATTAGACAGCCGGAAAAAGCCTTCTGTAAAAGAGCTGCACTTTTTATTAAAGTTCGAGGGCTTATTTGAGCAATGACCACTAGCTTGAAAAAATCAGCCTTAAAAAATAGTTCAAAGAATTTTTACTATATTAAACACGACTCTTTCTTTTTTTTGTCATTCTTTTATACGATAGTACGTAGTACTCCCTCCGTCCCGAATTGAATTGCAAATTTTGACCGGCACAAAGATTAAAGAATGATAATAAATGATGTTTGCTTTTTACTATTTTGTCCATCTTTCTAAAAGTAGATGTCTTTAAGTTAATGGGGAAAAGTAAAAGTAAGGGTAAATTTTTCACTTTATTCTTATTTACATACCTAAAATAGAAAGTGTAAAACCATTTTTGGATAACCAAAATAGGAAATTTTGCAAATCAAATTGGGACGGAGGGAGTATGTTATTTCTTTCATTATTATTCTCTGTTGTTTAGTTTTCTTCCATAATTATACGATACACTTGAAGCTATAAAATGAAAAACTGAAGATCTGGATTCTCTGGAAATGTGATCAGCAGATTATATCAGCATTGCGAATTGAGATATTCAAATACTCCCTCTGTCCCGAATTGAATTGCAAACTTTGACCGGTACAAGGATTAAGAAATGACAATAAATGATGCTTGCTTTTTACACTTTTGTTCATCTTTCTAAAAGTAGATGCTTTTAAGTTAATGAGGAAAAAGTAAAAGTAAGGGTAAATTTGTCATTATTTGTTCTTATTTACATACCTAAAATAGAAAGTGGAAAACCATTTTGGGACAAACAAAAAAGGAAATTTTGCAAATCAAATTGGGACAGAGGGAGTACTTTTTTATTTTAACTCACTATTTCCTAAATTATACTCCGCGAAAATTCTTTTAAAACTTCAGACAATTTCTACATGGGTTTAGTTCATTATTTCCTAAACTTTTCCTAGCCTAGAGTAATTATTACGTATCATTTTAAAACTTCTCACCTCTATGAATAGTGAAAATTCTGCTTCTGAATTAATTATGTATTGATTATAATTTACTTTTCCAAATAGAGTATTGTGATACTACAACTTTTTTTTTTGCTTCAAATCCGCTTCCCTTTTGAAAATTTGATTAGTTTTAGTCTAGATCACATGTTATGATGAGTAACATTTTAAATCTCAATAGATAAATTTTTGTCAACCATTTTGAAAAGAATTTCCTGCTTTTATTGATGTGACCTGTTGCTATGTAGTAAATTATATTTTCCCAAAAACTTAACAAGTATTAGCCAAAATGCAACAATGAAGTGGAAAAATTTATCATTCAACTCAATTCATGTTATCATAACAGAAAGGAGGAATCCAAGGGGAAGGTGGGTGTAGTCCAATGGATGACCGTCCACCTCCGAGTCTCTCCTTTGTGGGAGGTCTTGGATTCTCCCTACCTTCACGGAGTTGCTCAGGGAATATATATGCAATGCAATACTTTTGAGCCCTGGCTGGAGAAAGAACTCTTTTGAAGACATGATCAGGGGAAGCTAAGGTTGGCTAATGGAATTGGTTAAGGGAGATTTCAACAAATAGGAGCAAAACGTACGGATTTTCCAAAACTAAGACCGCAGATTCGCGTAAGACTCAACTACACCTGCATTGACCACAATACCCTTACCTTTTAGGAAATACCAGACATTAAATAGACAATAAATAGACAATAAGTAGACAATAAATTGCCCCTTACCCTCCCATCCATGCCGCCAGCGTCACAGTGACAGAGCCATCCCCGGTGGTCACCGCCAGTCAACACCACCAGCCACCCGCCCTCACCCCCAACATCCAGCCACCCACCCTCACCCCCAACATCCAGCCCCCAGCCCTACTCTCCTGTCCCCAGCCCTCCTCCCCTGCTTCCTTTCCCCAAATCGGACCCAATCATTCCCCAAATCGGACCCAACCGTTTCCCAAATCCGGCACCGCCAGCGGCGTCTGGCAACGACAGCGATGAGGTCCGGTAACGGCGGCGGCGTCTGGCAACGACAACATGGAGGATGGGCTTCCTGCGGAAGAAGCTTGGTTGGCGGAAGTTTTTTGGCCTAAAGGGCAAATTTGGAAAGTTAGAATTAGGTTTCCTAATCTAGAACTAAATAAGTAATATGAATGGAAAAAACATTAGCAGGTATTATTTTTGTAAAAGAGCTATGATTTGATCCTACTAGAAGCAAATTTCTCATTGGTTAAAGCACATTCAAGAAAACAAAGGGTAGGTTGAATTATAGGGCGGCTAATTGATTTTGGGGGTCCAACACTTATAAGTAATTTTACAAAAACAAACAATAACCACAAAACACACTTTTCAAGTCTAAACCTCTTCAACTGACCCCAAGGTTGCTTATTGTAGTCATTCTATGGTACAAGACAAGATATTCCAAAGCATAATGTAATACCAAATCTAAACCTCTTAAAATATTGAATATTGATATATCTAGAAGCAACAATAAACATATTTTCAATCAACGGGAGTACGACTTTTCTGAAGCTTGCATTTTTCCTCATCACCGTCCCTCCAACTCACTTCACGTGGCAAATCAAAACTTTCGACGTAGAAGCAAAGAAGGCCATCATAATGATGAATTATAACATCATCTGGTACCAAGAACTTCTCTTCCAGTCTTTCTTCTTTGACAACATACACACATGTTCTACAGAAATAACCGAAATTCATAAATACTTCCCCATTTTGGGACATAAATTTGAGGTTGTAAATGTCACGCGGAGCAAATCTGGACATGGAGATTGCAAAGGATGTGACCCATGACTCTGGTTTTCCATATTCTTTCATAACTGACACTTGGATCACTTGCCTCTTTTTATCCTTCCTTGCCATTGAGAAACATCCATCTATGATTCCCATACCAACTATAGAGTCTTCTTCTTCCGGATTAATCCGTGCAGGGGAGGGCAATACTTTGAATGCGTCATCTACCGGATCGAAATAAACAATCTTATTGCACCCAACAAGATTGTCCCATCTCATATAGTCATCATCATAATCGCTGTAATCACATCCCTGCGACTCTTTTATGTCACTTACTATCCAGTGGAGGGTATTATTAAAGTTGACCCCATCTCTGTTGACCCCATTTCTTGAAGTGGTATAGTTATACGGAAAGGGCACTTCTCGCCACCCTTTATTTTTCAGCCTTGAAACCAGAACAAACTGACGACCGCGGTCCGGGATGTTGTGACGAAGTAATAAGACAACACTGTGATCTGACGTGGAGAGATCATAACAAAGCCCTCCGACCACCTTATAGCGGCGACTTCGAAGTCTTTGAAGCTCAAGAACTTTGGTAGACCAGCTCGTATGGGGGTTCCACAAAATCATATGTTCTCCAATGTGTAGAAGAACAAATCCACCACAAGAACACAAAACCCTCAACGCATACTCATCACGAAAACAACGTAAAGAATCATTTACGACGACGGGTATGGTAACAGATAAATGACCTGTAAACTCGAATAGGCTCTCATTGCAAAGATCAAGGCTCATTGATCTAACTTCCCTAGGTTGTCCTTCCTCGTTTCGAGAAGATTTCGAGAGGATGAGAAACCGCGGTTGCCCGGTATAAGAGAGCTTGATGTTGTCTATGAAGGAATGCCACTCTTTGCTCACACATTGGGCTATGATCAGTTGCTTTCCTGCCAATCTTAAGAATATGTCACGGCTGATCTCTGAGGGTAGGGTTGATAGTGGGTTTTTGAGCTCCATGATTTTGCTTGTTTGAATAAGAGAGGCTGCGTAAAGGAGTATGTAGGGTTTGATCACTTTGATGACATACGTAATATTTATGTATACAACTATACTCCACGGCGATCTCCATTGTTCTGACTTCCGATCGAGCGGCCCATCTCCAAATAATCCGATTGTACTACACTGATTGTTTTAATAATGGGAGATTTACCTAAATAGTACTACCTCCGTCCCGCTATGATTGTCACATTTTACTATCGGTCCATCCTATAAAGATTGTCTATACAAATTTTGGTAAAGTTTGTGTGGTTCTAAATCATTCTTACTTTATTCTTACTTTATCAATTCAATATCAACCACATAAACCACTTTTATTAATTTGTGTGTCACTCCCTCTTGTCCCAATGTTAGCGGGACGGAGGGAGTAGTAAATAAAAGGATAATCGCAACAATAGGAGTTTAAAGTTTAAATTCCCAAAATAGGACTAACTCTTCCTATTCTACCCTTTCCTTTGTCCTTGATAATAGGATTTTTAAACAATCATTATAAAATATAAAAAAATCAAAATAAAAAAAATAAAAATCGTAAAAAATAAATAAAAAATATATAGATCCCAACCACCACCTCAGCCACCTTCCAGTACCACCACCTCCGGTCGCCGGAAAAGATTGCCAAGTTGGGAAAAAAATGTCATCATGATGGCAATTTTGAAGAGAGCAAGAGAAAGCTGGATATTTTCAAAGAGTAAAAATGCCATCTTTATGGCATTTTCAGAGAAATGTGACATTTCTTACATAAGATGGTATTTTTTTCGGCGACCGGAGTCGGTGGTACTGGGAGGTAGAGGACGCGTTGGCAGTGACCTACATATTTTTTAATTTTTTTAGGTATTTTTATTTTATTTTTTGGACTTTTTTAAAAAAATTAAAAAAAATTATTTATTATTTTTTTATTTTATATATTATTTTTTCACGTTTTCATTATTATTTTATAAATATTTTATCATTTTTTATATTTTTATTATAAATAAAACTATGATTTTCTTATTAATAAAATAAATCTATTGGAAATGATAGGAAGAGGGTAGAATGGGAAGAAGAGACATATATTCAGGGGCGGAGACAGGGGAGGGCCAACCTTGGCCCTAGCCCAACCTTGGCCCTAGCCCAACCCAAATTTAAAAAATGTCTTAATTTTTAGTGTAAAAAAATCCGGGCAATTTTTTTTTCAAAAATTGTCTTTGTATCGGTCCAGTCCGGCTCAGTGTCCTGGTTCCACCCCTGCATATATTAGTCCTATTTTGAGAATAAAAGGATTGTACTCTTATTGTTGAATTTTGGGCTTATTTTACTCCTACTAAGGGCTAATACCCGTTTAATAAATAATGTTTTTATATTTGCTTAATTTTTGTCTAATTTGCTTCTAAAGAACAAAAAATCTTTAAAATAGAATTCTTGCCTTTATATAGTTAGAATTATAACATATTATAACTATCATCAAAAATTTATACCACATACGTAGTAATAATTTTCTTACAAAATCGTTACAAATCATCTAACACAATGAAGGATGAACTCAAAGATTATCTAAACAAATAGTATTCTTGACTTTCACACTTACGCGATAATAATTTAGTTTCATTCATATATATTTAGTCACTTTATTTGTTCCACAAACTTTATCTCTGTTTTTGATTTTGATATGTTTCAAAAAAATTGGGGCATAGATTGTTAGATAATATTTGAATATTATTGTTAGTGCTCTAAAATGCGGCAAAAGAAGAGGCTAGATGTGCCTAAACGTGAGGCGGCATGAAACTGCCTCACATAATAGAAAGCCAGTCAACTGAAGAGTTGATCACTAATGGTGTGAAGATGTGTGACTCTATGAGCGAAAAGGCGACAATTTAAAAAACACAATTTTATAAACATGTTATATATACTCGTAGAATCTAATACGGGGTAGTAATTAAAAGGAACAATATAATATTTTCTATTTTCACTTTTTGTACATTTTAAAAGTTATATACTTCAATTCCTCCATTCTTTTTTAATTGCAACAGTCCACTTTTCACGTTTACCAACACACAAGTCTGACAATTAATATCTTTCATTTCATATTAGTAAAACCATAAAAAAATTTAGATTTTGAAAATTTAAAATTAGAGGAATTTAATAATATTTTTTTCAATTTTAATTTACATTACATTAATAAATAAAATAGAGTCAAAGTAGAACATGTGAATAATGCAAAAATTTCAACGATGCATTTAAAAGAGAACATGAGTAGTACTACATATTAAATAAAGTAAAAGTTAGGCTGGTTTTTATGTACTCCCTCCCTCCCAATTTGATGATACCATTACAGTTTACGATGTTTGACTGACGATAAAGCAAACAGATCTCAGTCCGCACTAAAATTATTTTTAGAAAAAAATTACAAATTCAGAAACTACATTAAAAGCTTTACAAAGTCCCCAAACCCTAAATCAAATTTGAAAAAAAAATGATATATAAAATAATAGATTAAGAGTGATTTGTGTTGATCATGTGAATAAGAACTCGTACCATCAATGTCGGTGGTACTGGGAGGTAGAGGACGCGTTGGCAGTGACCTACATATTTTTTAATTTTTTTAGGTATTTTTATTTTATTTTTTGGACTTTTTTAAAAAAATTAAAAAAAAATTATTTATTATTTTTTTATTTTTTATATTATTTTTTCACGTTTTCATTATTATTTTATAAATATTTTATCATTTTTTATATTTTTATTATAAATAAAACTATGATTTTCTTATTAATAAAATAAATCTATTGGAAATGATAGGAAGAGGGTAGAATGGGAAGAAGAGACATATATTCAGGGGCGGAGACAGGGGAGGGCCAACCTTGGCCCTAGCCCAACCCAAATTAAAAAAATGTCTTAATTTTTAGTGTAAAAAAACCCGGGCAATTTTTTTTTCAAAAATTGTCTTTGTATCGATCCAGTCCGGCTCAGTGTCCTGGTTCCACCCCTGCATATATTAGTCCTATTTTGGGAATAAAAGGATTGTACTCTTATTGTTGAATTTTGGGCTTATTTTACTCCTACTAAGGGCTAATACCCGTTTAATAAATAATGTTTTTATATTTGCTTAATTTTTGTCTAATTTGCTTCTAAAGAACAAAAAATCTTTAAAATAGAATTCTTGCCTTTATATAGTTAGAATTATAACATATTATAACTATCATCAAAAATTTATACCACATACGTAGTAATAATTTTCTTACAAAATCGTTACAAATCATCTAACACAATGAAGGATGAACTCAAAGATTATCTAAACAAATAGTATTCTTGACTTTCACACTTACGCGATAATAATTTAGTTTCATTCATATATATTTAGTCACTTTATTTGTTCCACAAACTTTATCTCTGTTTTTGATTTTGATATGTTTCAAAAAAATTGGGGCATAGATTGTTAGATAATATTTGAATATTATTGTTAGTGCTCTAAAATGCGGCAAAAGAAGAGGCTAGATGTGCCTAAACGTGAGGCGGCATGAAACTGCCTCACATAATAGAAAGCCAGTCAACTGAAGAGTTGATCACTAATGGTGTGAAGATGTGTGACTCTATGAGCGAAAAGGCGACAATTTAAAAAACACAATTTTATAAACATGTTATATATACTCGTAGAATCTAATACGGGGTAGTAATTAAAAGGAACAATATAATATTTTCTATTTTCACTTTTTGTACATTTTAAAAGTTATATACTTCAATTCCTCCATTCTTTTTTAATTGCAACAGTCCACTTTTCACGTTTACCAACACACAAGTCTGACAATTAATATCTTTCATTTCATATTAGTAAAACCATAAAAAAATTTAGATTTTGAAAATTTAAAATTAGAGGAATTTAATAATATTTTTTTCAATTTTAATTTACATTACATTAATAAATAAAATAGAGTCAAAGTAGAACATGTGAATAATGCAAAAATTTCAACGATGCATTTAAAAGAGAACATGAGTAGTACTACATATTAAATAAAGTAAAAGTTAGGCTGGTTTTTATGTACTCCCTCCCTCCCAATTTGATGATACCATTACAGTTTACGATGTTTGACTGACGATAAAGCAAACAGATCTCAGTCCGCATTAAAATTATTTTTAGAAAAAAATTACAAATTCAGAAACTACATTAAAAGCTTTACAAAGTCCCCAAAACCTAAATCAAATTTGAAAAAAAAATTGATATATAAAATAATAGATTAAGAGTGATTTGTGTTGATCATGTGAATAAGAACTCGTACCATCAAATTGGAATATTTTTTGACATTTATTTATTGTTCTTCATGTATATATCACCATAAAATACTAATTATCAATAGAAATGTAAATGGTTTTTTCACGTATAGGCTTCACCTATCCCAATAAGGCTTCAAAGACTTGAAGCATCGGTGGGCGTAGTCCAACTGGTAGTGAGGGAGTGCCGCCATAAGGGTTAGGTCCCGAGTTCGAATCCCGACAACTGCGATGAGATGTGACTATGCTGAATGCTAGGACCTCTGCAAGTACCGGGGACAGAACCTCACTCTCTATCTGTCAGATTGGAATTATAGTCCAGTTTACACTCTGACACACCTCACGCAGTGATGCCTTTTAGAACACAAACTATTGTATTTGTTATATTATCAGATAATTATGATTGGCACTCTGTTTGGCATTATATTTATAAATTAATCAATCCTCATAACTATTACGTAGTTTGTATAGTCACTGGTTCTCACGGGTTCTCATTTTAAGAGGGGTTCTCATGAATTAATCAACCCTCATATAGGGGAGGGTTCTAGTGAGAACCCCTCTTACAATAAGAACCCGTGAGAACCCCTCAACCCTCAACCCTCAATCCTGATGTGGCCCAAACCATAAACCCTCACGTCCTTCTGCCTGCTAACTTGTCGAAGCCTCTCCCGCTTAAATGCCAAAACAACAAGACCGAGTAGCAGAACTCTACGCAGGCACACAACAACTCCACCAAGCTAACAATTGAACAAATGATAGCTGAAGCAACAGGCCAAGACGCCAAGTGAACAGGCTGAAGTAGCAGCCGGAGGCCGGAGCAGACCATTCGGTTCTTCATCTTTTTGCAGACTTGCAGCCCCACAGGTAAGCCGTAAATGTCGTTGTTATTTGTTGATTTTAATTGTTAATATATTAAGTGTTGATTTTTGATAGTATTTGTAAATTTGCATTTTACCTTCTTATGTACGCCTACATATAACCCCTCTTTTGCTCCACCTCGTATATCGCCTAAACAAAAAGAAATCCAGTAACCTATTCCGTTTCAGTAACAAGTGACTCTTAGGGACCAAACAAATTCAGGAAGATTTGATTTGCTTGTTCATGGATTGATCAGGACACTTCTAGGAATTTATGCAATACCCCTAAAAAGAACATATTTGTGATGTGATCACATTTCACCTTGTTTTTCAGTGTAAAAATATGGAGTTTCCATAAAACAAAACTCACTCTTATTGTTTTCATCCATGGCAATGATACGATTGAAATTCTTGGAATCAGATGGTCTAATCAGCCTAAGGATAGAAGTTATTTCAATTCCACGCCTTTTAGCTGCAACCCTCATTCTTGAATCTGCTTGCGATTTGTAATGATTGGTAAATGGTAATGTTGTAGGGTTGAAAATTATTTGTTAAAGGTTAATGTTAACTTAGTTATTGTTAATTTTAATTTTTTGTAGTATTTCTAAATTAATAATTTATTAATTGTTAATTCTTATAATCGCTTTAATTGTTGTATTTATAGGTTGTTTGAGAAAGAATCTCTATGTTACGAATGAAGACATTATGAGGCAATTTAAGAGTATGGCGCCTCGAAGACATATATTGCCATCTCTCAATTATTCTCCCACTTCAGTTGCTAATCAAAATTAAGGTACTATTACATTAGTTGTTTTATTTAAATTTTTAGTTTTGTTTGTTGCTATATTCGTGATATATATGATTTCTTTGTTAATGAGTCCCTGCAAGTCACGAGTTCTAGTTCCGCCACTGCTTCCAAACACTAATCACTCGTTCACTCCGAAGCGGCGGTTCAGGAGGGGGACACAAACCACCGCCCATAACACCTAGGGTCCTAGACCCACACCCATGCTTTGAAATTTGATTTTGGAATACTTTCTGAGCATCATCCTCACGAACGATTCAAACTAGAAAAACTAGTCAATAAGCCAACCATCAATGCTAACTTTAAATTCCCACTTCGATCCATGGAAGCCCCTCCAAATCACAACCCAATCATCGAGCAACAAAACAGCGCAAAGCCGTCGGCCGGAAGGAAAAACCTAGACAAGTTAGGCCAGAGCGCTATAAAAAAAGGTACTACGAAATCGTGAAAGAAGAGTGGTAGACGACTGTGTCTTCTGCCTAAAAATAAAGGAAGTTAACTAATTGCGTCGATCAAAACTTCTAGGTCAGGAATTAGAACATAAATGACGTTTTGACTACTTTTAGTGTTTTAATAAGTGAAAACGTTGGTGGGCAAATAGTTTATCATATTAAACTATGTGCTGAGCACATGTACTGATAGTGCTGGATTGAAGAAGAAAATTGAATTGATGGAATGAATACTCAATTTTCATATGAATTGATTAAGCATTATTTATTGACAAAGTATGATTGGGACACTTTAGAGAAGCTTTGTGTGAGAAATTTATTACGAAGTAGCATTGACCAGCAGAGCTAACAACATTTTTGGGATGAAGTAATTTGAGTTTGCACCCCATTTTATTATTCAAATTGGACTTTGCATCCTATTTTTAAAAATCTTTATTTTTGCACGCTAACCCCGTATGAAAAGACAAAAATTTTCCTCCATTAACAATTTTGTTGGCCTTTAACATATTTCTGATCGAGGTCATTTTTATCTTTTTAATATGGGGTTGAGTGCAAAAACAATTTTTTTAAAAAACGGGGGGGGGGGGGGGGGGGGGGTGGGTGGGGGGCAAAGTTGAATATAGATAACAAAATGGAATGCAAACTCAAATTAACCCTTTTAAAGGTTAAGCATAACAAAAAGTTAGAAAGGATAACAAGAAAGAGACATTTGAACTGAATGGTCAAAAATACCCTTGTTATACTCCCTCCGTTCTTAAATATGAGTCCTCCGTTCTTGGGCTTTGGCACGGGTCTTAAGAGGGAAATAATAGGGGTACCGTAAAAGGTGTAGTAGTTGTGGGTAAATGAAAAAGTAGGAAAGAGAAGGGTAATGGTAATAAAAATGAGGTATAAAAGTATTTTGATTCAAAAAACTTACTAAAAAGGGAAAGAAACAAATAATTAAAATTCTCTCAAAAAGAAATACAACACAGTTAATAAAGAGAGGGAGTATAAAATTAAAAAGAAAACAATCCCCCCCCCCTTCTTCGATCGCTGCCTGCTACCGTTCCATCTCTTTCACCGCCCGTGTCCGTGCCGCCATTTCAGCTCCGCCGCCGTCCCCACGCCGTCCCCACGCCGTCGGCATCTCACGGCGACTGATCTTCTCCGCACCGCCATCTCCACTCAATCGATACCTCACCGCGACCGCTCGTCGCCGTGCCTCCATCCCATTGAGGTAGGTTTGGGTGTCTGGGATTTAACCGTTTATTGGAAGCAGGTCACTGTCACTGGAGCTATAATTGTAATATTAATCACTTTAGTATTATATTTGTCAAAAGTGAAAAAATATTCTTAGGATTTTCAAGTTTGTTTTTAGATTACCAAGTATTGATATATGCATTTTAAATTGGTCAACAGTGGAAGCGGATTGTTCTGAGTTGAACCATGAGCGTTCAGATCCATGAAGCGAATTCCTCCTTGAAACTGATCTTCTTTGGCGGGAAAACTCTCAACTCACCACTTCACCTCCTTAACAAAAACATGAACTTTCCAACCATGGGTACATGTTGTTCATTTTGTCGAATTGTAGAAGCTAACTTCCCTTCAACTTTTTTACTCCCTCTGTAGGTAAAAGATTACTACATTAGGCTTTAGCACAATATTTGAGGAAATCTTAGTCTCGCAAAGGTAATGAATAGTGTAGAAAAAGTAGAATAAAAGTTGGAAAATTATTAAAAAGTAGGAATAATTGAGTAATTTTAAAGGAAAAATTAAAAAAATTACCAAAAATGGGAGTTTCTCAAACTTTTAAATAAATCCTAAATTGGAAAGTGTACCAAAATACAGAGGGAGTATTATGAATTCAATGCTAATGGTTGGTTTCTGCTCTGTAGGTCACCGTAATCTAAAGATAAAGTGCAGTGTTCGCTTTCGCCCTTGTATTGATATACACAAGGTTTGATTCCTGCGTATTCTTAAATTCTTCGATTCAAGGGTGTTCGTGAATTCAGATTTCTGACTTCAAAACGAAACGTTGTAGGAGAAATTTAAGTTCCTTTCCCCCTAGACCAAAAAACTAAAGTTACCCATGTTTGATTGATTGGGAGGATTCAATTCCCATGAAATTTGAACCATGTAAAATGGTTAATTAAAATTCTTTTACCCTTCCAAGTATTTACAAATTTAAACAGTTTGGAAATATTTATATATGATGTCTGGAGACATTTTACCCCTTGCAAGTTGCATTATTGACTCATCTGTCTCTCTTTCTCACCCACATTGTCATTTGTCACATATATATCATAACAAAACCTGATTATATTTCTGCAATTTTTAGCATTATACTTATATTGTCCTTTTTATCTTGTCCTTTTTATCTTACATTATCTTTTTATCTCCCTTATCTTTCTTTTCTGTTTGGCTCCAATATCATACAAGTATATAGATTCATGTTAGCTGATCCCAAAATCTTTTGGGACTAAGACTTGGATGTTGTTGTTATTGTTATGTTGTTGTTAGCTTGTTGCCATACACGAGAACATTAAAAATTTTGAAATGAGAAGTTTATAAGTATTTTGATGTCTCAAAGAAACGTATATTAGGGCTCGCGTCGATAAAATTTGATGATCACTTGTATAAAGTAGTAACGTACCCTTTCAAGTTTTATGACTTTTATCCAATAAAAATACCTAATTTATAATAGTATTTTATTATAGATAACTATGTAATTTATTTTGGAGGGTCTTTGAGTCAGTATAGAGGTTATTCAATAAGAAAGTGCTTAAAATAGGAGTAAAAGATGAATAAAGTTAAAAACAAATAGGACTAATTATGTTTTATTCCCATAATAAGATTTATTTAGTCCAATTAAAAGAAGAAAACAATATAAACATACCAAAGTAGGAGTGAATGAGTCTTATTTTCGTAAGAAAATAATGGTTCTATTTGAGAAATTATGCTATGTTTTACTCATATTGACAGAATTTTCTCTTATTCAAGCTGAATGTCATAGAATCATAGCTAACCAAACACGATATTCCTAATGCTTTTGTTCTACTAACCAAAAACTGCCATTTGAATTCTTGCTTGATTCCTTTTTAATTACTGTTCCATAGATTTAAACTGTTTTTTTTTACTCAATGGCCAAAACTGTTTCAGGGAAAAGTAAAGCAGATTGTTGGATCCACTCTTCAAGACACGAAGGACGAAAATGCAAGTCTTGTAACCAATTTCATATCTGATAAGTTGGCTGCAGAATATGCTAAGATTTATAAAGATGATGGGCTCACAGGAGGTCATGTAATCATGCTTGGAGCTGACCCGCTGAGCCAATCAGCAGCAATTGAAGCCATATGTGCTTATCCTGGTATGCCACTGGCTATTTCTCTCTCTCTGATGATGATGTGTTCCCATGCAATTAATTACATGATGTCCTCATAATTATTTCAATATTTCTATTATTTTCGTTCTTTGCTCTTTTACGCTTGGCTAGATAGTGTTGTACTTGGGTTTGGATTATTTCTTGCTTATTGATACTTGATTGGGGATATATGCATTAGGTGGCTTGCAAGTTGGAGGCGGTATCGATTCAAACAATGCAGCCAGTTACATAGAAGTCGGAGCAAGCCATGTCATCGTTACCTCTGTAAGTTTTCTTTCAGTTGTCCTTTTTTCTTTTGAATAACCTAAAATTCTAGTTCAACATTAAACTTCTCAAATCCTGAGGATTGTGAAATTGTAATTTGTCCATGCCTCTAGCTGAAGTTAGACCAGACTAAGAACTTTGGTGCATATTTTAGAGTTTGTGGTGGAGGAATATTGTATTATTAAGGACTTTAAGATTAGTATAAATTGCTTAATGTTAAGACCACAATTGGTAAGAATTAATTTGAAGTTGAATATTTCTGGATGGTTGACATAGGGTCTGTATTTGGGTTGGAAAACAACATCCTTATTAAAGCCTTACTTCAGGAACACTTGCATTGCAGTATGTATTCAAGAATGGGAAAATGGACACTGACAGACTAAAGAAGCTTTCTCAAGTTGTTGGAAAGCAGAGACTTGTTTTAGATCTCAGTTGCCGGAAGAAGGTATAATGATTTTCTTTTGTAACTTTTTTTTGTAAAACTTTTCATATGGGGTAAGAAGTCTTCTTGGTGACCGGTTCTTTCAGAACCCTTGGAGGCTTTTCCTGAACTTTTACTTTCTTTCCTGTTTTTTAAATAAATTCACTTCATTGTTTTAGTGCTTCTTTACTCCGTATCAGCTTCAAACTGATGAATGAAACAATGATACACAGGAGGGTAAGTATGTAATTGTCACAGATAGATGGCAGAAGTTTAGTGATGTACATCTAAATCAGGAAGTTCTGAATTTTCTTGCCCAGTATGCGGATGAATTTTTAGTCCATGGAGTTGACGTTGAAGGAAAGAAGTAAGTCTTTAGAAGATTTCATTGATATGTAGTTAGCAACAAGACTTGACATTACTATTTTGTCAGATGACTCAGATTACATTGATGTATATAGTAATTTTAGTTGCAACCACTATTTCCTTAACTAATTGATGGAGGTAAAACTCTAGAGGACCAACACTACTCAAATATTTGCATGGATGAAAACCAATTTTAACAACGTTCTATCATACATCGAAGTAAGGAACAACTTAATATTTCAGTGAAGTATTTTCCATCAAACATTTTTCATAAAGAAACGTTTAAACACAGGAAACATGTTTCAGTGTGTTTTACATCAATCAAACAGAGCATTGACTCTTGCATGTCCTTTTGATACTCCGTTGTGCTGCATGAGTTTTTAGGCTGGGAATAGATGAAGAGCTAGTGGCACTGCTTGGCAAGTATTCCCCTGTGAGTGCCTCACCCACACACAACTCCCCCCAAACATATTTATGTGTGTATGTATATATGTGTCATTGTACTGTATCCAAACATTTTCCATTCTATGAATTGTTATTTAGATTCCAGTCACATATGCTGGCGGCGTAACTGAAATAGCGGATTTGGAGCGGATAAAGATAGCGGGGATGGATCGTGTGGATGTTACAGTGGGAAGTGCTTTAGACATATTTGGTGGAAACATGGCATACCAAGATGTTGTGGCTTGGCACAGACAGCAGGATCATTTAGCAGCTTAACGGCTGGGGAGGGGGGTTGGCCCACCTTAGGTCTAATCTACACCTTATATACCTATTTTGATATTATGTGAACAGTTGTAAAAAAATTAGGCTCTTATTTTCTCTGTTTCTTATTTTTTCAATACATGAGGCTCACCATGGTTCATCCAAATTTTGTGTTGGAAGAACCAAGCTGTGTTCGTATGACTTTTGAGCTCTATCTATTGCACAATTGCACTATCAGTTTGAAGTGAGTAGGGTAACTTGAATTTGTCTGTTTTTTATGATGCTTGATGTCGTTGTATAAATGTATAATGGATGAAGTGATGAACTATCAAATCCTGTTACAACGAATGGATAAGTAAAAGCATGTATGAGTAGCATTGGATAACCAAAGCATCAATTAACCGATCAAAGATGGCTTCCATAACCAAAATCTTAGTTACATGACCATGTCCATTCTTACTTACATCCTTAACTCTCTTATATTCAAATATCTTATGCTTGGTATGGTTGGTCGGAGTGATGCTCTTATATTCAGAAGTGTGAAGTATTTGATTAGTTAAGGTTTTGATGTGTGATCGAGAGGTCACGAGTTCAAGTCTTGGGAGCGGCCTCTTGTAAAAAAATTGACAGAATAAGGCTTGACTATGTACGCCCTTGTGGTGAGACCCTTCTCCGGATTCTCTCCCTGCGAGGATGCTTTCATGCAATGAGATGCCCTTTATTACAATTACATATGGAGTATGTTTGTTGTTTATTCTTTTTAACACAATATGGATATTTTTGTGGAGTACTAGTTTTTTTCTCAGATTAGCTACGTTTTCCTTTCCTTTTTTTATTGGCTTCTAAAATCTCTGCTGCCCAAGTAGTGCCCAACCTGTAATGTGCTGCTACGTTACGTTTGTTGTCTGGTATAAGGTTTATCTACTGTGACACTATATATGAGTCCTGCTCTTAAATATCATCATTCTTTCTTTCCCTCTTCCATCTGAGTCTCTGACTGGTTTATCAAATATTTGGACGATATTATTACCATCATTTGACTTGGCAATATGATGAAATAAAGCAAAATGACTCACGAAACTGTCTCAATTTCTTTTTTATGAAGCAAAGATCAGTTCATCCGACTTTCGACGCTATTTTCACTACGGGTCATCTGGAAACCGTTTCTTTGTGCTTTAGTATAGGGGGGTAAGGTTTATACACCCGATCCCTCTTTACTCCACCGCAAGTGCGAGCCTTTGCGACATTGGTGTAATGATGATGATTGTTGTCTTTTTGAATGGATCGCTGGATAAAGAAGTCTTTATGTATTAAATGTGTGGTTACTGTAATCATTCAGTACTGTCCGAGTATGTCTTTCATATAAAGGCTCTATATAGTCTGAAGTAGGCTCATTTGGGTCGGAATTTAGTGTTGTCTCCATTTACATTGCAATACAGTTTTTTGAAAATCCATGGCTGATTGAATTTGTCTTCATTTACTTATCCTCCATGGATTTATTCTGTGTTTTGTCTTCGCTAAGAAATAGTTTCAACAAATGTATGAGATTTTGTTGCTCAACTCGCTGATAAAGTTTCTACAAAGAATTAGGGCCTCGTTTAGTACATCCTTGAGGATTTTGGTTAATTCTTTCTGCTGCTAGTACATTTTTGTCCCCACGATAGTATTTAATGAATATTTGCCTAAGAAACTAAGATGAAAATTTACAGAGCAAACCGAGTGAGCCGGCAGAGCTCTTGGCAGTTGGCACCTTGGCCTGGTCTCTGGCGACATTATCTCTCGACACCACCTCTTGTCGTCTGTCGACTAGTTCTGTGTATAACTTGTCTCTCATTGCGCTTATGTACTAGTATAAGTTATTGAGAATTAACCATAAACAATTGTTATTGAGAATTAACCATAAACAATTGAACTGATAATTCAAATAGCCAAAACTTTATATGCTGGTTTGTATCTATATATTTGGTAGCTAGTTTTGTAGACTATGGAGGACTTGTATTGTGTACTTATTCAGCCTTAAACATATTGCATGTGCATAGTGCACCCATCTAGTATAGGGTAAGCTACTTATTCTTCTTATAATTAGGTTTTATATTGGATAATATGAACCATAATCAAAATGTTGACTATATAATTTCTTTTTCACATATACTTAGATTTTATATGATAGAAAGATGTAAGTAAAAAAAATCAAAATGACAGAGCATTTTACTAAAAGTGATTGCTTGAGTTTAACCTGTTCATACATTCATTCCACATTTTTATTTTCTCCATGTCATTTACTCCTATCATTTTCCAAGTTTCGAACGAATCACGATGGGTATGCACTGTAAAATATAATTTGAATTCCATGAAAAGGAATAAGCTAGCTTAAGCCTTTCAATTCCATTGTTTGCAAGGTTAATTACAATGGAATGACTACGAGTATTAACTACTCTGGGTGTGTTGTTTTGTAAAGGTTCAGAAAATCGTTTCAAACTGGAGAATCGTGAGGCTTAAGAATCGATTTTTATGCAGCCTGGTACAAAAAAATTAATACGCACTGCAAAATCAGTTCCTGAGTTCCAAACAGGCCATTAATAGAAATGTTATAAAGGAAAATAAGAAATTAAAATGACTCGCATTGATAAACCTTTTGCTCTCTTGGTTTCTTCCATTTCCAATGCCCATCTATACATCTCAGTACTTTGGATCAAACATCCAAGCTGATTCAAATGAAAAATGGGATAATAATTGTGACAGAGAAACTGGATAGTCTCTATGACTGTCACAACAAAAAACAAAGCAAAAAAAGAGTAGCAAATTTTGCTCAATGAATCTGGAGTCCAGACCAGAAAAGATATATATGTACACTCTTTTCAGAGAAAGAAAAAAAGCTCTGATCTTTAGCTTGCATTTCAGATCAAGATCGATCTAAGCTTCAATAACACTTCTTGGAGACGATCTTACCTTGAAAAAATGCTCCTCTCCGGTGCACTTATCAACCTTCACAATCCAGTTCCCTCTTTTTTGCACCCCATCATTAACAATCTTCTTCACAGGAATTCTTGTCATCAACAACCCTTCACCAATAGGCAAAAGATTAATGCGTAAACTGGTGCCGCTCCTCCACGATGGCTTCCCGAAGGCGTTATACCCTAAAACCACCGTGTTCCTCACCCTCTCACTCCCTTCCACGCTTCTGAATATCTCCTCATGGTGCTCAAGGTTGCAGTCAACGGCAATGAAGTCAGCTTCTCTGTACTTGTTCAGTATCAGTTCCTGAGCCTCCCCGACGACGAACTCAACATGCATTCCGTTTGAGGACGAGAGTAGAGAGAGATTAGACCGGGAGTAATTTTCCGGGAGGATGCAGATGACGCGGCCTCTGGTTTGCTGCGAGGCCGCGGCCAGAGCGAGGGTGATAGAGTCAACGGGGCCAGCGCAGGCCACGACGGTGAACCGGGCATTGTTTCCGGCAGCTAAAGCGGAGACGAACTCCGCCCCGTTCAGCTCCTTCACGTCCTCCCCTTTGGCCATATTCATTGTTCTGATATATGCCTTTGTGGCATTCTCTGCAGACCAGAAACCCATCTTGGTGGTTGCCATAACAATACAATGATGTTTTATGTTCTTTCTTTTGTGTTTTTTTTCCTTCTCTCAGGCTTTCTTTGGAAAGATGATTGCTTTGAGAGTGAGTGTCTGAATGAGGTCTGGAAATGGGGTTTTATAGGGTACAAAGATTAGGGTATGAATTCAGACAGAATCCAACTGGATTAGGTAAGACCTAGTTGCAGATGGGAATAATTTCTTCTCAAAGAAATGAAAAGGAACATTATGAACGTGATATGTTTTTACCATGTTGGACGTACATATATACTGTCTAAGTGTCTTGTTATACAACTTGCAGATATTTGAGTGAGTATAAATATGAAAATGTTTCAGTTAATTTCAGTTTTAAAATGATGAGTCCAGCTTTTGCCTTTAGATGCCTTTTCCTTCCTGTTTAGATCTGGAATGGGCCACTTGTCTGTGGAGAAAAACATGTTCTCAGTACCTATGAGCTGTAATGCTGTCTTTGGGAGGGACATCTGACACTTTTATTTCCTAGCAATGTATTAAATTATGGGGTTTTGGTTGTTCAAACTAACCTAATGTGATTAGGAGAAAAACTGGCACAGCCCACGTTTTTGAATTACTAATCATCTACAGAAGATTCTAAAACTTCAGTCATTAGAGAAAAATTAAAGAAACATGCATGTGTAGTTACTGTTAGGAAGTTTGACCATTTCGTGATTAATTATGTCAGCATAGAATACCTTGGTCTTATAATTATGTTCATCTTTTTTTATTTCAGATGATAACTCTCTTTTGCTAATATTTAAATTACCAATTAGAGTTAGTATTAAGAGATTATATATAATAAAATTGATATTTTTTTGCAAAAAGAGAACTCAAACAAGATAAATTTTACATCAAATTGGAGAATTTTCTTGGCATAGAATTTTCTGGTCTGATCTGTTTAAGTCTAATTTGGTCTTGTCTAAATTGGTCTACTCTAGAAGATGTATGATCTATGTGTATTGTATAACTGTTGAAGTCTGGAATAGTCTAGTTTGATCTGTCTGGTTTGATTTGGTCTAGTTTTGTTTGGAACTAAAATAAGTTCAAGTAAAAATTGTTTTTTAAAGGAAAAAACTTACTATCAAACGATAACAAGATAATAACACCCATGTCCTAAGACATAATTCTCCCTCTACCCAAACAAAACCAAAAGCTCATTGGCCCCTCACGTCATGCTCGAGCATATAATAGTACACTCCACGAAAAACGAGACTAATTGCTGAAATGGTGAGAGTAAAGAGACTATTAGCGACTGTATCAGCCTGATTGCCTTCATCAAGAAAACCCCCTATCAAAAACCACCAACCCTCAAAACCTACTCCCTTAGTGTATGCAAGAATAAAAAACAACAATAAACAGAATCCTGATTAAGAATTAAAAAACACATAAAATAAAAGCTCAGGCGGTGGTATTTGCATGTTTCCATCCCTCCTGGTTCCTCTCTCCCATCCTTCATTTGCATGACAGGCGGGCATTGTAGCCCATCTCCTTCCCTTTTTTTGATGTTCCCATCTCCACTTCCATGTCCTTGTGCAAAGGCTCTTCTTCCCCATGCTCAACTCGCTGGTGTTTTTGTTCAATCTTATCTCCCACGTAAGCATTCTCCTTCCCTTGTTGTAGTCCTCTCTGCTCACCCAAATTTGCCATCCCCACCCTCACCTTCTTTCTCTTTCCCTTTACGAACTAGGACCAGTCATTTATTCCCCCCACTGTCACGTGTCCCATGGGGGCTCGCAATTCCGGACCAAAAAGTACCCCTCTACTCCTGCTTGTGCCATTAGGATAGCGCGGACAATACTTTTCTGCATGATCAATAATGCCGCAAGCAAAATATAAACAAGGTAGTTTTTTATATCAATATTAACCCTTATCCTCATATAAGGGTTTCATTTGACAGATTTTTTTCGTCCACTTTAATAAATTTCCACACAAAGTTCCCAATTTTTATGGCATTTTTCACAGAAAAAAATCCCACTGACACATCATGAACCTGTAGCCAAAAATCAGCTTTATTCAGAGGTTCCGCCAGAGGCAAGTCTCCTTGCCTTAGCTTATCAAGAACGATAAGGTTCTGGTCAAAAGTTCATGGTCTTTCCTCTAACAGGTTTCCACACATTTACCATAATATCATGAAAAAAATGAGAAGCTTACCGATTTTTCAAAAGTAATTATCCCTACCTGCACGGACCAACCCACCTCTTCAATCCCCGGAGCCGTGGCCTCCACATGCAGAAATTTGTCTCCTTTCTCCATCTCCATTCTACTATACACATTTGCCAGTCGCTCAATCTCTCCCTGTTCGTTTACATCTGCCATCGTCTTACTTCTTGCTTGTTCCCCTTAGTTCGCCAATACACCAACAGTCCAAGAAACGTCCCCCCTGCTTACTCCGAAGAATCGCCCCTTTATTCTGTGCCAAGCACCCTACAATCTTGTTGAGATTGTTTGTGACCGTCGCCCTTCCCCACTCGGCGCTCCTCCCTCGGCCGTGTTCAAAACATCAAGCGATTGGGTATCGCCAACCCCAAAATACCGCAGACTAGAACCCTAGTAGCGCACGTAAAAGTGATTTTTAAGTAAAAAATGTTATTTTGTTAATAATTACTCCCTCCGTCCCGGTCATTTCTTCTGGTTTTGACCGGTATCACAAATTTAGGTAGTGAGAATAAAGTGAAAATGTATGGTTGTAGTTGTGTAAGAAAAAGGTGAATGAATGTGAACCACATATTTTTTCCAAAAGTGGAAGTTGAAAGAATTAATTGGGACGGTCCAAAAAGGAAAATTGGAAGAAATGAGCGGGACGGAGGGAGTATAAGGTGACCATGTGGTGGGAAATTAAATAAAATTAAACTAAGTAATAATAATACTATAGTTTTTTTTTATCGTCAAAACAAACCGGTTATATTAATATCATTAGAAATCGGATCGTTACAACATACTCAAAAAGACCATCCCTAACTAGCGTTATCAACCCTACAACTAGACTCAGAGATGATCACCCTTGAAAGAGCAATATGAATCGCTAACCACCAAGCGGGTGTGACACAACAGGCAATATAAATCCTTCTAACGACATAATATCTAACAAAATTTCATAATTGTAGACAAAAAACTAAACAACATAAAACATAACGCGAAAATAAAACCATAAAAAATTAAATAACTGATAAATCTTCCAAACCCTAGCACCTTGATCACTCCAAAGCAGCGGTTCAGGAGGGGGGCGAACCACCGATCTGTCTTCTCCCTTGCTCATCCCTTCACCTCTACTCGTCTTTTCATAGCCCATTCCGCCTCCACTACCACCACCGCCCTCTACCATGTTGATTCGCCAGAAACTAACCCTTTGACCTCCTCCTCAATTGCAAGAATGAGACAACATTGCTCTAGATCATCCATAGAAGACATGATTATAATTTCTTGAACCTTGGATTCATTTCCAAAAGCTGCAGCCGCATTCACGCTTCCTTAAAAAGCACTCTAGAAACCTAAAGAAGAAGAACCGCACAAAAATTGGTGGAAGGAAACCCTACGCGATGGCAAAGTCGCTAGGGAGACAAAACCCTACGCGACGCTAAGCTGCTAGGGAGAAAATTGACGGGCTGCTAATACTATAGATTAATACAGAGTATTATACAGGCTTGAAGTTCATTTCAAAAAAAATAACTAGGAATTGTGTTGTGGATGGTCTCATCTATACTCCTAGATCACATGGATTTAATTAAACATAAAGTGATGAGGAGATAAACCTATATACCAAAAAGATCACTTCATTGTTTTTCAAAGTTGCTTCTTTCAAGAAACCAGCTAACTAATCACATGGAGTTGATTATAACAAAACTGTTAGATTAGGAGGTAAACCTAACCAAAATAACTTTAATGCGTTTCAAAATTGTTTTTATCTCAAAAACCAGATAACTAATCATGTGAAGTTAATTAAAACAGGAGGAGAAACCCTAACAAAGATGACTTTAGTGTCCTTCAAAATCACGTGGTGTACTTTAATTAAAACAGAATGTAATTAGGAGATAATTAAACCTAACAAAATGATCTAAATGTTTCATACAGAAACATTGTGAAATTATGAAATGGGAGTACTACGTTGTTTCCCCTAAATATGAGTAAATTGGTGCATAAAGCCACATTGTCATATTTTTGCATTTGTACGTACACATTAATATAATGTGACAATATTAATGTCGAAATTTGCTAAGCATGATACTCCCTCCGTCCCTAAATGTTTGTAACACTTTGACTTCACAAGTTTTAAGGATATGAATTTGACTTTACACTGTAGCGACACTGTTTCACACTGTAGCGACACTGTTTGACACTGTTTTGCACTGTTTGACACTGTTTGGTATATATTTGTTTACCAAATAGGAAAGTTTAAAAGGTATGACAAACATTTTGGAACATCCGTTTCGGGAAAGTGTGACAAACATTTAGGGACGGAGGGAGTATATGTTCATCATATTTAGGTAATTTCATATACTAATACACTAGTACAGTAGTATAGGAATATAATTAATTTCACATTTTTTGAGGATTTTTGCTCTTAAAAGTGGTTGTTTGGGAAGACTAAAAATGGTCGATCAAGTAAACTCAGATGCTATTTGTAATTTGGGGTTCATCATCGAAAAACTTCTAATAAATGAGTAACCAACGTAACTATGAAACATAGAAACTCTAAGTACCTAGTTGTATTAGAAGTTTTTCGACAATAAACTTTTTCAATGATGAAACTCTCCAAACACTTAGAGCCCATTTCGTGACACTGGATTCAACTGAATCGACTGATTTTGCTAAAATTTATGAAGTTTTGGTTGAAGTGTCTGTATTGTCTGATTTCGCTGATTTATGAAATAAATTAAAATATATTTTATCAATAAAATAAAGAAAAAGTTATATGAAAAATAGCTAAAATGATCATCTAGATTAACTTCAGCCAATACATCCAGAAAAATAACTAGCTTCAACCTTACTTTTTCTTATTATTAAACAATTCAATGCGCGAAATCAAAAGTTACATGCAATGTTTGGTTAAAAAGTTGGCTGGTAAGTCTGATAAGATGAAAAATAGAATCACCAAACGGACTCTTAATTTAGTTCTAATAAATGAATAACCGACTATTTAATTCACGAATTTCTTAGAAACTTCACAAACCCTTGATCAAATTCTTATAAATGACTAATTAACCAACAATTTAATTTAAAAATCTCTAAAAACTCTCCAAACATTTATCTTTTTATTGAACAACAATGACATTTCCCTATATTTCTCATGTTTCCATGTAATGTAGAGCCAGTCAAGACTTGGAGCCCGTTTGGTAACCCTTTTTTTCGGCTTATCAGGCTTATCAGCCAGCTTTTCACCAAACACGTAACTTTTGATTTCGCACGCTGAAGCTTGTAATAAGCAGAAAAAGTAAGGTTGAAGTTACTTTTCTGGCTGTATTGGCTGAAGTTACCGTAGAATCATTTCAGCTATTTTTTCATATAATTTTTTATTTAATTTATTAACAACAAATATTTTAAATATAATTTTTTCATGAATCAGCAGAATTAGCCAATACAGCCACTTCAGCCAGAACTTCATAAATTTCAGCAGAATCAACCAATTCAACCAATTTTAGTATTACCAAATGGGCTCTTGATATCTAGATTTCTATTCTTAATTAATTACAAATTGCACTGGAGGTTAGGTGAAAAGAATGGGGCCAGATGAGATGATGGGGTGTGTATAAGTTATTAGAGACATGCATGGGGGTAATTAATAAATTAATGGAGTCAGTGAGTGGGGAGTAGAGTGTGTCAGTGTGTGTTTTGCTTCCAGAGGATGGATGGAAGCCAAGATCTAAGATTAGATCTTAGGTGTTTTTGCATTCGGCACATAGATATGGTACACTACCTGGATGAACATTACAACAACATGATTTAAGTCCCCTGTCTTTTGGTTTTTCCTTCTCATTATTGAACATTTAATTTGAACTTTTCCCTTCTCCCTCTTCCCATTCATTTTTTTTTTAATCCGATCCTAGTGTCGAGTCTTATTCTCTCATAATATGATATGAAGCGTTTGGGAAATAACTTTTGGTATGGATAATTTGTTTCAAAAAGTTGTTTTACTCAACATTAATTTTAAATGGTCAAAAAATCAAACCAGCTGAAATTGATCAACCCAACCAAAATGACCCATGAGTCATTTACCAAACAACGCTTATATATAGCCCATCGAGTCGTGTTCAAAACTTCCTAGGGGTAACATTTTTAGCCTCTGGTAGTATTTTGTTACGGGTCCGAGCCCAACATTTGGAGCGGGTGACCTGTTTTCCAAATCGATTCGCCCGGTCCGGTTAGGGTCTTGCTACATAGCAATGAGTATGCTCTAAGTTTTGTAAATTTAGTCCTATTTTCATCTCAAGCTAGACAAAATTTCTACTCACCACTTTCCATCCTCTTTAATTTCTGTATGCATTCACTCTCTCTTGTTTCACAATTATCTAAGCCTCCATATCTTTGTTCATCATCGCCCACTCCAACAGTTTCGGTCATCTCTAAAATCTACACTCGGATTTTCAGTCTATAATTAAATAAGGCTAAGAGCATCTTCATATTCATGATACTTAGTTTACGGTTTTTTATAATTTGTTATTGCCATGTCACTTCCACATAAGATAATCTCAAAAAATCTTCAAATCAATCAATTTCTTCTCGTCCATGGTCTTAACTTACCTAGATTTTTTTACAAAGCTAGTTATTATTAGTTGCCTAGAAAATGGGAAGAGGAACCTAAAAGTTGTGAATAATCTCAAAATAATCCAGCTTTAGAATTTGATACCAGATTATTTTATCAAATAATCTCATAAAATAATCTCAACTCCTCATCCATGATCCCAAAAAAATCCTCCACATCATCAACATAATCCCAATAATAATCCATGGATGGGGATGCCCTAATTAAGTTTCCAATGTGGTCTTATTCTCCATTTTTTCATTTTATCAATTAAATTTCATATGTATTTTCTACCCTTTTAATTCGAATATTGTATTATGCAACAAATTTTAATTTTTCCCACATTACAATGTATTGACATTGACATATTGCATTAGCCAATTTACATCCACAGTTTCAATTAAAAATTTATACGCCAACGTGTCTTTAATCTACTTTCTATTGAAATGTGATGGTGAAAAGTGATACGTACTTTTGAGTCAACGTGCCAAAAGTTTTGACATCCTTGTGGTCTTACTTTACACTTATTCAATACGTGACCCTATATTAAAATTAACAATTTTAATGCACACTTGAAATCTTGCTCTGCATGTGCTAATTAATACTCCATGTTTTTAATGCTCCAATTCAAAATATTATCTTTATATGTGTGTGTGGTTTGTGTACGTGTTCTGGTCTCAAAACCAACTTTCCTTGGGTTCTAGTACATGGTGAGTGCGTGGAGTTTATTTTCTTCGATGTGTACACCAAACTTGCTGACTCTTAGCTTGCAAATGAAAATAAAAAGGAACTGATTTTTTGGAAGTGGGATATATTAAATATGCATTTTAGGAAGAATAAGATCGATCTATAAAAAGGTAAATACATTAAATGTAGAATAAGATGCACGTCAAATGTATAAAAAATGAGTTTAATTCAATAAAAAAGATCATTAAACATATGAAATTTTAAATTTATTACAAATTCTGAAACACTACAATATATTTTGTTTATCATGCATCCTTGTTGCGTACGAGAATTTTTAACCCATCGAGATTGGTAAAATGTTAAAGAGCAACATACAATTGAGCATTGAACATATATGGTTGGAATTGGAAAAATTGGTAGCTCAGTTGGTCGAGTGATGGAAAAATTGGACGTAGACCAAGGTTCGAATCCCGCAGCGGCCAAAAGGGGGTTTTCAGAACATGAAATAAGACTGATCCTCTGGTGCGCACGGGTAAAGGCCTACTGCGGCTTTGCTGATTGAGTCACCGTGATTTACTCCCCCACCATCCTGTCGGGTCAGGGTGGGGGGCCCTTGGGGTCGGGGATTCAACCTTTTGGATGTTGAACATATATGGTTGGAAACAGGTTTTTGCAAAAACATGTCAATGCAAGATTAGATAATGATTGCTCTTGGCTCTTGTTATTGATAGTAGCATATCACACATCAAAGGATATTGTCTTCATTGAAATTTTAAAGGCAATCTCACATCTGAGGGAGTCAAAAACATTTTTGGTAAAAAATACTTTTTCTCCTGCACTTATATGGTGATGAAAATTGAGTTCTAGACTGACGTATTATATATTTGTAGCTGAATATCTAATCTAGCCTGGAAGTTATTGTTAGCCGGAGGTATTCACCCTAAATGTGCTGCAAGTCTGCAACCCTATCCCAAAAATGTATTGGAAGGTGCTCAAGTGGATTGGGAGCCCCTTTGAAGTGGGGATTTATGGAGTGTTTGATGCTTTAAAAAATGTTTTTCAGCTTTTGGCTTAATAAAACTGAAAAAAGTGTTTTCAAATGACAACTTGTACTTAAATTAATCACTTAAAAGTTAAAAGCTGGAAGCAGGTGGAATGATGCTTTAAACTGCTTTTCACATTTTCTATTACATAAAAAACACTTATTTTAACAAACACTATCAATGTATACCTTTCAGAATCATTTTTTATCAAACACTATCAACTTTTACAATATAATTAAGTATTTTTTCTCCAAAATCACTTTAAAAATCATTTTTTGAATTAGAAAGAATCTCAAACACTCCCTTAGCCTTGATCCTCCCCGTAGAGAGAGGAATGATATGCCCTGCACTTTAGGCATGCAAGAAAATGAGCATGGCCCACAAGTTAAAAAACCCATATTTTTTAAATGTTGTATTCAAATTTTCACAAAAAAATATCAAAATTTATAATTTTTTATTATCTTTCATATGACACCAATATTGATTATTGAATATGTAAATTTTTTAAAAGAAATATGATATTTTATCTGCTGGAGATTTTTAGGTCCAAATATTTTGTTAAGTAGATCAAAATGTCAAAATTAAGATCTCATGATTAATTTTTCTTGTTAAATCTTTCTGTTAATTTTTGTCAAAAATAAGTCTTAAATAACAATAAAAAATACACTCCAAATTTATTTATTTTTACATCGGAATGTTTGATTTTTTAAATTATAATTGTTCATAAAAAGAAATTTGGCAAAAATAAATGTATAATAAGAAAAGGTAAAGATTTAACTAAAAAAACTTTATTGAGTGAATATATTGACGGGGTGGATTGCAGCAAAAAACTGAATTGACTGAGTAAATAAGTGATGAGAGGTTTGATTTATTGACGAAGAGGATTGCATGTGGTTAGCCTAAGACCTGATGAATTGCACAATACAAAATCTCTAGTTAAGTGTCTATATATATATATATATATATATATATATATATCCCTAAATAGGTAAAATCTGATCATACCATATTAGATTTTGATAGTGCTAAATGCCTAAATGCACATAAAAGACACATCTACTACACCGTATCAGACTTAAACGTGTCATACTATACTAAGTCAAACGCATTAGTCCACACCAAAAATTAAAGTTACAGCTCAATTAAAAACGTCGTGGTCATCCTATTAATACATCATAGTGAATATCTTTCGTAATTTAATAGGAAACACATATTTACTTTAGTTCTAAATTATTTATATGCATGTTTTGGTTCAAAATAGTTGGTATATTATCTTCCATCAATACGAATACAACAATGTTACCTAATAATACGGATGTTTTTTATTTGAATTAAATATACATGTACAATCATTTCTCAGTGAGGGTGTTTGGAATTGATCCTGCTTCCTTTTTTAAAGCAGATTCAGAAGCAGAATCAATTTTTCAGAAACTAATCTCCCTCGTTTCTAAAAAAATGCTTCTGTGAGCAGTTTGGAACACCCAAAAGTACTTATGTTTCACTCAAACATTCCAATATCTGCTTCTGCTCTCTGAATGAGCAGAAGCAGTTTAAGAAGTAGATCCAACCACTTCTTAAAATTATAAAGAATCCAATTCAAATTGTCTCAAAAGGACTACTAAAATATTGTGTACTCCAAATTAAAGATCTAATCTCGAGATGAAACTTTCTCAGCTGTGTCACTAAATATGTCATCCTTGGAACTAAAGAACTCCCTTGGAATTAAACCACTTGTATATGAGAATATAGTAGCTTTAGTTTTGTGATTGGAACTTAGCTTGCTTTTTGCCTTTTTAGACAAGAACCCACGTGGAAGAGTTTTTTCCCTTTGAAAAAGCTGAGCATTTCGTTTTATGTCGAGAGAGCACAGTTTAATTAAAAAAAGGATAAGGGTCACATAGCGCCTCAAACTTGAAAAAAAATGTCAAATAAGGCCATATTTAGGATGCTCTGTCCGGCCAACGTCATTTGGGGCAGTTCCCGGTGGAATTTTTTGATGATTTTTTTTGAGAATCTTATTCATTTAGTCTAGTTTACTCATATCAAATTTGATCTAAAACTTCAATCCGGAAGACATACAAATGAATTCTTGAAGATAACTGCGCAGTTAAAAGAGCAGTTATTTTCAAGAATTCATTTGAATGCCTTCCCGATTGAAGTTTTAGTTCAAATTTGATATGAGTAAACTAGACTTAATGAATAAGATTCTAAAAAAAAATCATCAAAAAGTTCTACCGGGAACCGGCCCAAATAGCGTCAGCTGGACAGAGCATCCTAAATATGGCCTTATTTGACATTTTTTTCCGAGTTCGAGACTCTATATGACCCTTATCCCATTAAAAAAAGATGACTTCTGGGTGTTTGAATTTTAATGAAGGGCCCCCAACACCGTGGTCTGGAGAGAGTTGGATGGAAGGATGTAAGTTGAATTTTAATGACAAGATGGTAGATAGAGAGTGAGATTCTAACCTCTCATCGTAGTTGCCGAAATTCGAACACCAGACTTACCTCTTGTGACATTCACTATCTACCAGTTGAGCTACGTCCACCGGTGAGACACAGTTTAATTTACAAGCTAAACTTGAAATCATTATATATATATATAGAGAGAGAGTCATTCTCCTGTCCAGCACTTTTCTGTCCGAACGCCGTCCGAACACCGCCATTTGGGGCGGTTCCCGGTGGACTTTTTTGATGAAATTTGTTTAGCATGTTCCTCATCAAGGCTAGTTTATCCATACCAAATTTCAGATTAAAATTCGATCAAGAAGACAGTCAAATAATTCGTTGAAGTTAACTACGCCAAATTATACATAGAAAAACGCAGTTAACTTCAACGAATTATTTGACTGCCTTACCGATCGAATTTTGAGCTGAAATTTGGTATGGATAAACTAGACTTGATGAGGAACTTGCTCAAAAACTTTCATCAAAAAATTCCACCGAAAGCCGTCCCAAAAGGCGGTGTTCGGATGGCATTCGGACCGGGAGGTGTTGGACCTGAGAATTTTCCTCTCTATATATATGTATCAATACGCTCATAAACAAGAATTTCTAGGTTCAATGTTGTGATCGAGTAGAATCAATAATAAAATAACTTTTTAGTAAACTAAGTTTTCTTTTTTTAAAAAAGCAATGTCATAACTCACACTCCTATTTTATGCGTTTGCAAATGGAAAAATTCCACACCAAAAATTGATAATAATTTCAATAACATTGGCTATTCAAGACTAAACAATCTCAACCATGCATGAATTATTTCATCTCAATTATATATTTTGTCAAGTTCCAAAAAATAAAACATCACACGGTCACTGGTTGCACGTGGTTAAAAAATAAAAACGTGCTGTTTTTCTCTCCATCCACTAATTCATAAATTGCACAGGAAAACTAATGGAGCACAAGATAGCCGTATCACCCGATAAGGTAATGTATGTATATAATGTACACACAATCGAGACCAAAACTGGACCTCGTAAAATTAAATATCTAAGCGGGAGGAATAATAATAATAATAATAATAATAATAATAATAATAATAATATAATATTAGTATGAGTAGGACCAAATGTACCATTGGCATCCAACAATCCACTTTCCAATCATAATTAAAAAGAATCTCCACACGTTCTGAATGACCCGGCCAGTTGAAACACAAGCTTTCGAGAGAGGTGACCCATTTTTGGCTGTTGCCAGCTTTTTTTATTCGAATACGTAATTTTTTATTTCGCGCGCTAACGTAATAAGTAGAAAAAGTAAATTTGAAGTTACTTTTTTGGCCGTATTGGCTGAATTTACTGTATATGATCATTTTAGCTATTTTCTCATATAATTTTTTATTTAATTTATTGATAACAAATATTTTATATATTTTAATTTTTTCATGAATCAGCAGAATCAGCCAATACAGTCACTTCAACTAGAACTTCATAAATTTCAGCAAAATCAGCCAATTAAGCCGATTGTAGTGTTACCAAACGGGCCCTGAATTTTTCTTCTTTTTCTTCTTTAATTTTTATATTTATAAATAATTAATAATAATGATTCATACATACATGCATGCATCCCTCTTGTGCATTACGGAGTAATTGATTTTAGAATATTTTAAGTATATGTATTAGTGGCTATGGGTGATGGGGCTCGATTCGTAGTTCGTAATAAAATTAATAAAAATAGTTTATTCCATTTAACATTTACGGGATCTTAATTCACACACGTACGTATGGGTGCGGATCTTATCGACCCAGTTTTTTTCACGTATATTGACTACCTTCACTGTTAGTGGAGGACTTAAGGGACATGTGGGGCAAGTGAAATGTCTGGGCCAGTCCGTGACCCTATGGGCTGGGTTGGGCTTTTTGGAAAATGTGATAGGTAGGCCCCCACGGACCCATGAATAATGACCCCACACGCTACATGATGATCCCTATTTGCTACTGTTTCTGATTTTGTTTCTGCTTCTATTGGAAAATACTCTCAAATTTGATTCTACTTCATGAAAGAGCAGAAAGTACATGTGAGAATGTTTGGATATTTTTGAAACCAGCGCTTGAAGGAATCCGTTTGAGGAGTTGAGAGCGTCTCTCTCTAAACCATCCGCGGTTTAGACTCTTCTCAATCGGAAATCACTCGTTTCTTACCTTCTTCTTTGCGGATTCTTCAGTTTCTGAGCTTGATTCTTGGCATACTACATCCTATCCATCATTAGGCTGTGTTATCTCGAAGATTTGAGCTCGGTTTTGAAGATTTCAGCAAGGTACGAGCTTTTGTTCTTCGTGAAAACACTATTCACGAAATAAGGTCAACGCCTCTCCAGCTCGTTTCACTTGCTCAAATCCAGATTTGAAGGTGTTTCTAGCTTCTCCTAGCTGAGGGGATTAGACAAATATAAAAAGTTTTATCATCAAGACAAGTTGGTAATTCGTCATCTTCCCCAACGGTCATTTCGCCATTGGTACGGACAAGGTAAGCACCTCAATTTTTTCATGCTCCTTTTAGAGGGGGTTGCTTTTATTTAGCTTCCCCTTCATAATACCGAAGATGGGGTCCAAGAAAAAGAAGACTCCCCAACGTGCTACAAAGGCCTCTTCTCGGATTAAAGCAAAAACGCAATCCAAGCAAATTGATGAATGTGTGGATGCGATTGTTCTAGAGAATGCGGTACATAATGAGGAGGTTACTTTGTGTAAGGTTGCTAACTCCCTTTCGGAAAACGCTACCTCCCCTCCTCCCCAAAACCGTGACTTGGGAAAAGATGTGGTAACTCCTTCTCCAATTCCGATTGATATTAATTCGAATGAAGTTGAGCTTGTCTTGGAGTCATCTACTCCATGTCCTATTATTGCTTCTTCTAATGATGATGACCTTGTTTTGGAACCCCACTCCACCACTCTTGATCCTAAAGATGGAATGGTGGAGGATACAATTGAATACGAAGTTGACCCAAGTGTTATGGATCATATAGCGCAAGAAGAAACTCATGTTACCATAGAGCATGAAACCGACCCAAAACAAGGAGGTATTCCCGTTGAACCAACTGAAAGCTCCGGTGGAAATGTTGCACAAGAACAAGGTGAGCTAGTCCTAGTAGACAAGCCTAATGCCGCGGCATTAGCAACTTCTAAATGGGGTGAACCCGGAACTAAACCAAACTTTGTCTCCTTGTTCAAAGACAATAGAGAACCAAACAAAGGCATGAAACTTAAATATATTGAACCAAAAGGAGATGTTGTTGATCTATCTAGCCGTGTCCTCTCATCTATGACCGCTATTTGGGGCCATTGTTTGGTTGCTTACTTTGATGGAAGATTTCCCGGGTTCAACAATTTACAAAACATGGTAAAGCTTTGGGGTGTCCCATGTCGTTTGAGAACACATGACAAAGGTTGGGTCATCTTCAAATTTCAAAACGAAGAAGATAGAGACAAGGTACTTATGGAGGGCCCCTACTCCCTACTTGGGAAAACAGTCCATCTCAAGATACTCTCGGATGAGTTCTCCACGGATGATGAGGAGTTCCTCAAGGTCCCTATTTAGGTACTCTTCCCCCAACTTCCTATGAGGTTATGGGAGGAGGACATAATTAGTGAAGTGGCATCTCGTGTGGGAGTGCCTCTAACCACGGATAGAGTTACACTTGAAAAAGCTAGATCCTCAATTGCAAGAGTTCTAATCGAAGTGGATGCATCAAAGCCTCCTCCACTCCATATCCCCATCCGGATGCCGAATGGTAGAGTCCACAACCAAAAGGTGTGGTATGAAACTTTCTCTAACTATTGTTTTAATTGTAAATGCTTTGGCCACCATGCTTTTACTTGCAAGGTTATTTCTTCTATGGAGAGAGATGAGAGAGAAAAGAAGAAAAGAAATGAAGAAGCCGAGGACCCTAATGCTCCACATACATCCTCAAATGGAAAGACAAAGCAAGTAGAGGAAGACATTACATCAAAGAAAGACCATCCTTTCTTCAAGAGGTTTCGGTATTTCAAGGCAAACATAAGGAAACCAAGGAGGGGGGAGGCTTCTACCTCCCAATTCCAAGAGGAAGAGGAGGACACAACCCGGGTCCTTAGAGACCCACTTGACACATTCCAAGATGAGGTTATTATTCATATGCAAACCGAGGAATACTCTGCCCCCACCCTTAAAGTGCAACATGTTGATAAGGTTGACAAAAGTGCAACAATTATCAAATTGGATCATACTCTCAAAGTGGTCAAAGAAGATGCTCCCGGGCTACTATTTACTAAAGTGTGCTTGGAAAACCTTCCCGGGATCACACAAGCAAAGAAGGGATATACTTATTGTAATACCCCGAAAATTTGAGAGAATTTGGGAAATAATTAAAATTGTGTTTCATATTGTTTACACGGTCTTTAGGTCGTTTATTATGATTGGTTAAGTGTTTGGGACAAAGGGGAGGTCCAAATGGGGAAGAAACGGGGCAAACAACTATGGTTTGGGGCGTCTGGGGGTCACGCACAGCGTGCGTGGAAGGTACGCACGCGTGCGTTCCTGTTGTATCCTAATGCAACTCAAACTTCGGAAATTCACTATTAATACATCTCTAATCCAATTTTCCTCATTCCAAAAACCCTAGGACCGCCTCTTCAAGCTCTATCCCTTCCATCTCTTCAATATTAAAGTATCCAGCACAAAATTTTATGCCAATGATGAGATCAAACAATCCAATATTCCGGTAAGTGCATTTGTTGCCTAATTCGCGTCGTTCATCCGTTTCCTAAATTTCTTTCTCCTAAATTGAGATCCTTCGAACCTATCACTTCCTAGGTACGTGCGAATGATCCATCAAACTAGGTTTGACGTTTAGGATTCGTTGCTAGCCTCGAGGTAAGGACTATTGCAACCAAAATTACTATTTTGCCTCTATATTGTATAAACTAGGGTTTGTGCTATGATTTGAGTTTGTTTCTGAAATTTTATGGATAATTCGGCTATCATAGTATGAGTATGATGATGTATGATTTTCTGGGAATTAATGAACGTGTGATTTTTGGTGAATTTATCAAATCAGTTTATCATGGCTAAAATTGTGATTTTTGATGGTTTTTCTTATGGGATTGGAAAATTTTGGTGATTGTTTTGGTATGAGGTGAAGTATGATTTGAGACTATTATAACTGGTTATATTGAAAATATATAATGGGTTTAGAATACTCCAATTTGATTATTTTGGTGGTAGTAGTCAATGCTACTTTTGGGAAGTGGTTGTTTGGGTTAAACCCTCTTTTTGGAAAGTGTTGTGAGATCAAATTATTTGGGATAAATTATATATTTTTAAATGTATAATTTGGTATGAAAATTAACATATATATTCTGGAGTTATAAATATCCTTATTGGATTATTTTGAATATGGTATTAAATACTATTTTGGAACTAGTTTTGGATAAACCCTAAATTGTAAGTTTCTCTGCCGATCCAAAATGGTTTCCTCGTATTATATGCTATTATTTGATTAAAGTGTGAATTTTGAATATGTATTATTTGAAGTGACATTAAATTTATAGTATTTGAGAAAGTTGAGATATTGGGGTATTAAATATTTTTAAACACCATTGAGAATATTTGGAGACTTGAGAAATATTCTGTGCTATGTGATTATTATGTGCTATGTGATTATGTATTGAGTTTTTGAATTATGTATATGTGTTATTTAAAGAGATATTTAATCCATAGTATTTAATTTGAGAAATACAAACTATGTACTTTTGGGGTATTAAATACTTTTAAACACTTTTTAGACTATTTAGAGAGTTTGGAAAATATTTTGAAGTGTATCTTGATTCAAGATGAAAATTAACATTTTCATAAGAGGTGAGCACCCCGGGAGAAATCCGTGGTGTCGGTTTTTCACATCCGGATAAATGTGGAGGATGGTTAGGGCTACTACTACTTGAAGAGAACAAGTTTAGTGGCCGTTTCGATTCAAGAGATAGTGATGGGAACTGGATTCCGGGATGAGTTCGTAAATAACAACGACTCATTGGGCTTCGGGCATAAGTATCCGAAAGTACCGCCCATCTTAAAAGAAAGTAGGAGATTTTGGTTTTGGAAAGAGGAAGACTATGAAGGTTATTTTCAAAGAGCAATTGAGTATATTTAAAAAGAGTGATTAGCTATAAATTATATTTTGAAAAGTGATACTTGTATATGAATGTGTGAGTTACTAAGAGTTTATAAATATTATTTTAAACACCAAATTAGTTTTGTGGGAAGAAAATGAATTTTTAAAGTTATAGTTATGTATAAAACTATTTTCGCCAAACGTGATTATTTTACGGGGTTGGGTGAGCCTTACTTAGCTAAAAAGCTAATTTTTTGTTTCCTTTTCTTTGTTTTGTTTTCTGCACTTTAATTGTGCAGGTGATGAAGGTCATGCATGATGATGAGTGTTGCGTTAGATCACGTAGTTTAGTATTTATAATCACCTAGTTATTGTTTATTTTAGTTTGAGAACATGTAGACATTTAAATTATTTTTGAAATTTTCAGTACCTTAAATACTTGGATTATTTTTGGATGGTGGTTTAGCCTGTGCATTCGGTTATGTGAGAACCGAGTGTGGCGGTAACACTCATTTCCCTATTAAGACTTCCGCTGTATCTCTGATGTTTTCAAATAAAGTTGATAATTCCTTTGAATAAATCATTATTTATATGTATTTTTGGTTGGGGAAAATGGGGGTGTTACACTTATGGCCCAGAATTTATGAGAGGGGTGTATCGGCATTACTTGAATGGCTATTATGAGGAGGGCTGCCTAAGGGGAAATGCTTGCAAAGTTAAAGACCCAAGGAAGATGGACCTCACAAAAAGCCGTGTTGTGTATGACATAAGAGATGCATATCTTGATGATGTAATTACCAATGTTACTCTTGATAAGGAGGAGAAACCGTGCCTACATCTAATGCATTATGACCAAGTCAAAGAAGGCATGACTAGACTTGACAACTATTTGAGTGTTACCCAAGACTCTCATACTAAAGGACTGAATTTCACCACCAAATGTCTCAAAGAGCTGCCTGGAGTTACTGCCACGGAAGAAGGGTATGAGTTTAATTCTTTCTTTATTGAATATGTCTATGATTTCTTATTTCTAACTAGGTACAAGCCGAGAGCAAAAGGGATGGAGAAAGAGGCCTTTCGGGGCAAGAGGAGGTCCAAAGCTTAAGGTTATTTTATGTTTTTATCCACATGGAATATACGAGGCCTTGGTAAGGTCTCAAAACAAAACACTATCTCTCAATTTATACGTGATAATAATGTACATATGTGCTGCCTACTTGAAACAAAAATGAACATCATTAACTTTGAAAAGTTTAGAACAAATAGGTGACCTTCTTGGTCATCTATTACTAACTTTGATAAGATTGATGGTGGGCGGATTGCTATTTTATGGAACCCATCTCTTGTGTATGTTAATGTCTTAGAAATTGATAAACAACATGTGCATTGTAAGCTTAAGTGCATGACTACACAATTTGAGTTCTTTGTTACATTTATTTATGCTCTTTACACGGTTTTGGAAAGAAAGGAACTTTGGGACCACCTCACATCTTTAGAACCCTCCATCAATTGCCCTTGGCTTGTGATGGGAAATTTTAATTGTGTGGGTAGCCCGAGTGAGAGGGTGGGTCCTACCCCACCCTCGACCTATCTTACACAAGACCTAAATGATTTCAAACTACAAAACAATCTTGTTGATACCCCCTCCACGGGCGAATTCCTAACTTGGAATAGAGGCTCACTTTGGGAAAAACTTGATAGGGTACTTATGAATCAACTTTGGGTAACTCTTGGGGTCAATTGTACAACTCATTTCCCTCACATGGAGGCTGAGTTTGACCATGTTGCTGCTGTTGTAAGAATTGGCCGGGTTAATCTAGGTGGATCTAAACCGTTCAAATTTTACAATATGTGGCTCAAACATGAATCTTTTAAGACCATTCTCACTAGTTGTTGGAATAGAGAGTTTCTTGGAAGCTCTCAATTCATCTTGGCTAGGAAACTTAAGAGCCTAAAGGGCCCACTTAAAGAGCTCAATAAAAAAGCCTTTGGACACATATCCGAGAGAGTGAAGGAGGCTAAAAAGGAGTACAATAGGCTGCATAGCTTATCTCTACTCTCGCCTTTAGATGACACAATAAAAAATGAACTCAAAATGGCTAAAAACAAAGTCTTATACCTTAAGGGTGCGGAAGAGGACTTTTATAGGCAAAAAGCAAAGGCAAATCATCTCATTCAGGGTGACAAATGCACTAAATATTTTCACTCAATTGTGAAGAAAAATACTGCTAGAAACTCCATCACGTCACTCACGTTGCCTAATGGAGATTCCACTACTTCTATTGACCAAGTTGCACATGAATTTGTGAAATTTTTCACTAATCTCTTCGGCACACACTACCCTAACACACAGCTGGACCCTAGTGTCATCACCTCGGGGAATTGCCTCCCCTCAAATCTAACAGATGGCCTAATTGCACCTATCTCATAATTGGAGATTAAAAATGCTATTTTTGATATTGGAGATGATAAAGCTCCCGGACCAGATGGTTATACCTCAGCTTTCTTTAAAAAGAATTGGGAAACTGTTGGGGAGGATGTTACTAAGGCTGTTAAAGGTTTCTTTGGCTCTGGTAGGATTTTAAGGCAACTTAACCACACGGTTATTGCCTTAATTCCTAAGACTACTCACTCACCTACTCCAGCTGATTATAGACCAATTGCTTGTACTAATGTAGTTTACAAGACTATTACAAAGATCATCTCTAACAGACTGATCCCATGCCTACCTAGTCTTATTGATCCTGCTCAGGGTGCCTTTGTGGATGGTAGGCTAATGATTGATAATATCTTTGTAGCCCAAGAACTGATTAGAGGATATGGCCGAAAACATATATCCCCTAGATGTATGCTTAAGGTGGACTTAAGAAAGGCATATGATACTATATCATGGGATTTCTTAGCCAAAGTATTGGTACACATGGGGTTCCCAAACAGATTTATTCATTGGATCATGGAGTGTGTGACGACACCTTCATACTCTATCTCTATCAATGGGGTCCTTCATGGACACTTTGAGGGGAAAAGAGGTTTAAGGCAAGGGGACCCCATGTCTCCCCTACTGTTTGTACTCTGTTTAGAATACCTTTCTAGGTTAATGAACATTAGAACTATGAATCCACAATTTAAGTTCCATCCCAAGTGTGGAAAACTGAAAATATCACATGTGGCTTATGCTGATGACCTTATGCTATTTTCTAGGGGTGATGCCCCCTCCATTAAAGTACTCATTGATACTCTTGAAGAATTTAGTAATGTGTCTGGATTACATGTTAACCATGATAAATCTAACATTTTCATTGGTGGACTGGCTGATTATGAGCTAAATAACATTTTGGAGCTAGTTGATTTTCAAGAAGGTACATTCCCGGTCAAGTATCTTGGTGTGCCCCTGGCTCCCCTTAAGATATCCTTGACCCAATATGCTCCTCTTCTAGAATCCATCACTAATTTCATCACGGCCTGGAATCTAAAAACACTCTCTTATGCTGGGAGAGTTGAACTCATCAAATCAGTTATCCAAGGAGTACATTCATTTTGGCTCCAAGTGTTTCCTATACCCAAATCTATACTTGATAGAATTACTTCTATATGCCGTATCTTTCTTTGGGGATGCAAATTTGCAAGAGTAGCATGGGCGGACATTTTCTTACCAAAAGAAGAAGGTGGACTTGGCATACATGACACAAAGGTATGGAACTCGGCTTTACTTGCAAAAACCTTTTGGGATATTCATACAAAAAAAGACACTTTGTGGGTCAAATGGGTGCATGGTGTTTACCTTAATGGCCGTAGTGTGTGGGATTTTTCCCCACACTATAGGGACTCACAATTAATGAAAAAACTTGTGTTGGTTCGGGATGAGATCTTGTCCCATTTTGATAATGTCCCAAATGCTATCCGATGCCTTCAAAGTTTCCAATGTGAGGGGAAACTATCATCCATAAAGGTATATGATTTACTTAGGAACAAAGCCCCCAAACGTACATGGATGTCATTTATTTGGAAGAATTGCATTCCTCCAAAATTTTCTTTTACTACGTGGTTTGCATTCCGGAACAGATTGGCTACATATGATAACCTCCATCGGTTAGATGTAGTGAATGTATGTATATTGTGCAAGGACCGGAAACGGTTCCACACCTATATTTTGAATGCCCTTTTTCAGGTAAAGTTTGGAATATGGTCAAAGCATGGATGCAAATGCCAAGACAAATGGGAACCTTGGCTAGCTCGGTGAAATGGATAAAGAAGGAGCAAAAAGGAGCTGGAGTCAAGGCCAAAGCTGTGAGGATTGCATTCTGCTACTCTATATATTGGATTTGGATGATACGAAATGCTGCCAGATTTGATGGCCTCAAACCGAAAGAAGAAGATGTTTTTGCAAGGATTCAATATATTGTATACAAATTATTGTACAATATATACCCACATGATATGGTGGTGTTTTGATAAACTTTGACAAACTGTTTTTCCTCCTCACTTCCGTTGGCTTGATGAGGTAGGATAGATTGATTAGATCTCATAGATAGCATATGATCTATTTTTGGAGGTGATAGGTTATCCAATCTTTGGATAACCTGCAATTTTGCTCACCCTTTTTTTGCTGTACAGTTAAACTCTTTTGGATGGTTACATATATATACTTACATTTCATCCAAAAAAAAGAGAATGTTTGGATCAAAGTGTAAAAGTGCTTATGAATGCTCGAAATTGCTCCACAAGTACTTCGTAGTTTTTTAGAAGTGGAGCAGACCAACTTCTAAAAAATTTGATACATATTTTGTTTCATCTTTTAAAAATGAAGAAGAAGAATCAATTCAAAACACTTCTAAACTTGACTAGACATCATTTTGTATTTAATTACTAGTTTTCATAAAATTTCGAACACTTCATAAAATGTACAGGAAAACGCATAATTCAAGATTTTAATCAATATATAGTTCAATAGCTCAAATTTTTCAAGTGTGAGACAAATTGAGTTTTTACATCTGATCCTTTTTAGTTGCTTTCATGTAGAATTTTTACACTACTCACATGTTCTGTTGTGATGATACTTTATTTATTTATGTATTACAAATTGAGTTTTGAAAATATTTTTAATTTTCTATCTTTTTAAATTTCATAACTTAATTTTTTTAATTTTTTTCATTAATTGGGAATTAATTATATTAAAGATCAAACGTATGTGTTGACAAATGTGAAAAATGGAGATATTGCAACTAAAAAGAATGAAAGAAGTATAATTTTTGTAATGATAATCATTTTTACACGGTGATTATTAGGTTACACCCGTGTATATTTATGTTCATGTTATTTATAAATATATGGAAGTGCACAAATAATGAGAGTAAAATACAGATTATACTATAGAATGTGCAGACTAATGAAATAAGAATGAAAATTAATATAATAAATGTTCTATTTCTATATAAATTCATTTCAATGATAAACGGTGTTTATTATTTGAATTACTATTAGTAAAAATAAATTAATATTATTTCTATGGAAAAATAATTAAAATACCCCAAACTTTGATGGGGTGTGAGATAAGCACCCCAAACTTGCATATGTAATTTAAATACCCCAAACTTTATATAAAAAGTAATTTTAGCACCATGATCATGTATTATTTTTTCAAGACGCGGGGACGACGTTCGTCCCCATGAGCACCTAGAGGGGGACGTAAATGACCAGGGGGTGGGGACGAACGTCCCCGCGTCTTGAAAAAAATAATACATGACCATGGTGCTAAAATAACTTTTATACAAAATTTGGGGTATTTAAATTACATATGCAACTTTGGGGTGCTTATCTCACACCCCATCAAAGTTTGGGGTATTTTAATTATTTTTCCCTTATTTCTACATAGTTAATGGAAGGAAAATGAAATATTAAAAAAAACTAAAACATATCAGATTAAAAGCAAAATATTAACTTTATTAATATGAAAACTATGTTGTAAGAGTATGAAAACCATGCTGGCTCATTTATATATTTAAATATGATTGAAAAGGAAAGCAAATCATTGATATATTTAAATGTTGAAAAATGAAGATGAAAGGTTATTTGCAAATATGGAAAGAAAACATGTAATGACCAATATGGGCAAGAAGACTATACGTAATTGTCTAGGGAAATGATCTAATCTAATCTAATGACTATAATGGGGGTGTTTGGATTTGCTTCTTAAAATTGCTTTTGCTCCTTCGGGGAGAAAATGCATATATTGGAGTGTTTGGTTGAAAGGGTAGAAGTACTTTTGAGTGATCCAAATTACTCCTAAAAGCAATTTTTAGAAGCTAGAGGGGGCCGGCTTCTGCAAACTGATCATGTTTCTGCTTATGCTTTTAAAAAAGAAGTAGAAGCAAAATCGGTTCCAAACACCCTCAATATTTTTTCATTTCTTTCTAAAGATTGTGTTCTTATTTGAATTGTTAAACTAAATAATTGAGCATTTTAAACAATCTACCGACACATTTTCTTCATAGAAAAGCGGATAAAAGAAAAACAACCTCTATAGCTCGAATTTTACATGTGTAAGGCAAACATTTCACCAATAATAATATCATAAAACTCCAACTGCAAGATCATATCGTAAAAAAATTACAATTCTTTAGGTTATTCATTTGAGTGAGTTACCTATTTTTTAACACTAAAAGAAGATTCATGTGTACATATTGGACAAAAACATGAACTATGTTTGATAGGACTTAAAAATCATATTCCTATTTTATTTTAATTTATAATTACAATTCTTTTCATAAACCTAAATGTGAGCCGACACATGTAGAACGAGTATTGTTATCGCCGTCGGTGTCGGTGCCGCTGTCGAAGTTGCTGCCACGTACTTCTGTTGGCTCCCCCGCCGGTTCCACCATCTGTAGCATTTCACACTGGCGTCGTCCCACCCAGCGCCGCCATCCTCCGCCAACTCCACTGCCCACTCTGGTTACTGTCGCAACCTTTAATTTTAGCAAAAACTACCGTGAGATTCGATGTCGGAGCACCACCGCACCTCCGAGCACCACCGCCACGCCAACACCTGTCATTAAGTTGGCAGGTTTGGCCTTCAAGATTAATTTAAAATCTGCCAAAAAGCATGGTAGATTTTCTTGGAAGAGTAACAAAAAACTAGCATAAATTTGGCAAAATATGAAATTATCAATCAAATATTCGATTTTTATTTTTAATGGAATAAATAATTTAACACAATCGAAAAACAGAAATACGAAGCAAGTGACAAAAAATTTGAAAGGCCGATTTACGCAAAATCTTTTTGGCATAAAAGATTGTTAGTGTGTGCATTTCTGCCGTAAACTTGGCAAAATCTTTGTCATCCAAAACTCAGAAATTCGATTTTTTAAAAAAAGTAAGAAATCTGAAATCATGAATAGGAAATAGAATTTCGAATACAAGCAAAACTCAGAAAAAGAAGGAGAAGGAGGAGGAGGAGGAGGAGGAGGAGGAGGAGCCTAACCAGAAGTAGCGTACGGTGGAGTCAGCGGCGACAACGGAGATGACAAGATCTGCAAGGGAGAAGAGGAGTGCAACGGAGTCCGTGGTGGCGGTGCAGTGAAGTTCATAGATCCACATGCGAGAAGAGGAGTTGCGCGATAGAATCTGCACCGATCAATTTGTGCATGGAGAAGGGGAGAGAGAAGACAAACAGGTGCAAGGGCAAAAATGGGATGATTTCCCTATATTTTATTATACGAGAAAGTTGATCCTATTTGAGAAAAATATACTACGTATAAGAAAATCTATTCTTGCATTTTACTCCTGTTTAGAATAATTACTATATTAGTTTCGTATCCTCTTAGCAAACACAATATGATTATCCTAAAGTTAATCATACTACGCATTTGACCAAACATCGTTAAGTAGCCTTCCGGGCTAAAAAACTACGCATTCAACCAAAATGTAATAATCTATAGTATCGGGACATATTTGTAATTTTCATATTTCTATATTTAGTATATATAGACCACCAGGACACCCTAATAGGGTGAGCCGTTATTCCATCTTATTATTTCATATGGTATTAGCAGCCTAGGTCAAATATAGTACACCGCCATTTTTTTCAACGATGAATTCTTCTTCGACGCATGGTTCTGCGCCATCTTCTTCGTCCATCCCAACGCCTTTTCAATGCAGCAACCTTCTTCCTCCACGGCACCGACGGTTCTTGCTTCGACACGGCCTCTCTCTTCTTCTTCGCTGTCCTCACCGCAGATTACTCAACAACGTCTCTCGCCTGGGCCATCTAATCTGCCACCGCCCTTGACGTCGTATCATCTGTTAAACATGCCCAAACCTTTTTCATGGACTCCGCAAACGGCAGCAGTGGCATCTCCTCCTACGACGGATTCTCTCCCTCCACCGCCTGGCAGAGCCTCGGTCCTGGATCAGCAGCTCTCACCGCCGCCTCTTTTCTCCGGATCCATCTTCTCTGGCCAACCGGGCGTTTATCCTCTGCCGCAACAGCCTAGCACGCACCTTCCATGTTTTCCACCAAACTCTTCTTTTTTTGTCTTCTCTCGCAGCCCAATTGGGATTTTCGATGCCCAATGTCATCAATATTGTGACTATTCGAATAAATGTGGTTGAAGATTATCTCCCGTGGAGGACTCAATTTGAATCTTTTGTAGTCTCCCGTAGTCTTCTTGGGATTCTAAATGGCTCAATTTTGGCACCGCCGTAATTCACGCATGATTTTTCTGGGCGCGAGATTCAGAATCCTGAGTATCATCACTGGCTTAAGATTGATGAGACTGTCAGATCTTGGCTTTTTGCTACTTTGTCAAGGGATATTTTAATGCATGTTTATGATCTAAAATTTTCTGCACGTATATGGGAATCCTTTGAAACACGTTTTATGAGTGCATGTTGTGCTCGTGCTATTGAACTTAAGCGACAAATTTCCCACATTAAAAAGAAGGAAACGCAAACCATGGATCATTATCTCTTGTAAATTAAATTGTTGGTTGATGCCTTGAATGTCGTAAATTCTCCTGTTAACCGCCCTGATTTACTTGAGTACATTCTTATTGGTTTGGGTCCGGAATACGAATCATTGCTTACCATCCTTAACTATATTCGTGGGGATCTTACTATTGAAAGGTTACATCCAATTTTAGTTGCTCAAGAGCAAAGGAATATTTGTTTGCGTGCTCAAGATCCGGTGGCGCCCCACCAGGCCTTTGTCGCGGCTCCTCACCGAGGGGGTGCAGCTCATGGTCAGGCTGGATGTCATCCCGGGGGTCTTGGTTATCGAGGTGGTTAGCGCGGTCGTGAGCAGCGAGGTCGTGGCCGTGGCTATGGGGGTCAGCCACATCCAGCTCCTGGCGGCCAGCAGCAGGCCTATGGCAGGCAGCAGCCGCCTCTTCTTCTCTTGCCTCCTCACGGTCAGCAGCTTCCTGGACGGCAGGTTTATGGCAGACATCAGGTTCGTGGTTCACCGGAGAATGGGATTACAGGTACAATTTTAAGTAATCTCTTGCCTGGTTATTCAAACTTTAATCATCTGACTACTTGTGGTACTAATCGTGTCAGTGCAGGTTTTCCATATGTAGACAATACTTACTCTCATACTCCTGCGCCAGTTGTTTGCCAAATCTGTTTCTCTCCAGGTCATTCTGCTCTCACATGTCCAAGATTTGTGGGTCCTTCTACTCCTGCTCTCATTGCTCTTCCCATGGGTGAGCATAATGCGTCTGTGTGGTATCCTGACTCGGGAGCCTCAGCTCATATGACCCTCATGAAGGTATTCTTTCTTGTAAACTTCCTTACACCGGATCAAATTCAATGCAAGTTGCTAATGGTACTAAATTACCCATTGCTCATGTTGGTAGTCTTAAAATGTTTACGCCTAGTCGTCCGCTTTCTTTAAACTCCGTTTATCATGTCCCGCACTTAAAATATAATCTCTTGTCTATTCATAAATTGTGTGCTGATAATGATTGTACGATGTTTTTTAATAAAAAAATTTTTCTGTTAAGGACAATCAGACGGGGGTGCATCTTCTTCAGGGCTCCAATAAAGATCATCTCTATCCTTTTCATGCTCTACAAGCGACCTTAGTGTCTGGACCTACCTGGCATAAAAGTTTAGGGCATTGTGGTGATCGTGTTTTACAAACACTTCGACAAAATAAATTAATTTCAGTTGCTAGCAATTTTTCTCATAATTGTGTTTCTTGTAAGTTAGGTAAATCCCACAGACTCCCGTTTAAGGATTCTATTCATAGTTGTATGGCGCCACTGGAACTTATTCATTCTGTTGTTTGGCAATCGCCTGTTTTATCTAATTTGGGTTTTAAGTGCCATGTATGTTTCATTGATGATTTTTCTCACTATACTTGGATTTATCCTATGCGGCGCAAGTCTAAGGTATTTACTCATTTTTTCCATTTTCAAACGCTTGTGGAATATATTTTTAACAGTAAAATCAAGGCTTTTCAGAGTGATGGGGGTGGGGAGTTTGATAATACCATTTTTAATAATCATTTCTTAAAATCTGGTATTTTATTTAGAAAATCTTGCCTGGATACTCCTGCACAAAATGGTGTGGCTGAACGTAAACACAGGCATCTTCTTGAATTGACTAGGACCATTTAATTGAATCTTCAATTCCTTCTACTTTTTGGGTTGATGCTCTGTATATGGCCACCTATATTGTAAATCGTTTACCTACTCCAGTCCTCAATAATTTAACTCCTTTTGAAAAACTTTTTAATAAATTTCCCGATTTTTCTTTTTTCGTGTTTTCGGATGTGCTTATTTTCCTAATGTCATTGCCAAGTCTTCTAATAAGCTCTCACCTTGCTCTATTCAATGTCTTTTTCTTGGCTATGCTTCGGGTTATAAGGGTTGTCTTTGTCTAGATCCCGTCTCTGGTAGAGTTTACATTAGTCGTGATGTCCAATTTTTTGAGGATAATTTTCCTTACTCTAAACTTATTCAAACCATCCCATCTCCTAGCCCCTTATCCATTTTGCCTTCATCCAATTTTCTGCTTCCACCTGCTCCCTTGTCATTGCCCCAGCTGGAACGTCCAGCAGCCCATCCAGTCCCCTTGCCATGCACTTACCCAGCCACTCCCTCCTCGGTCCAGCCCGTTCAAACACCTGAAACCCATTCACTGCCTATTTCCAGCTCCACGATCAGTCCTACAACCCATACACCGCACAGCCCACAGCACAGCACACTGCCCAGCCCGGAACCCAGTCCAACCAGCCCTCTATCCAGTTCCACTTCCACTCCCGCGTCCAGCCCTTCGTCCAGCCCACCATCCAGCCCTTCCCCGCCTCCAAAATCCCTCCCTCTAGTTAATCATCACCCAATGCAAACTGGCGCTAACGATGGTATTTATATGCCCAAAACAATTTTTATTTGAAGTGCCTTTTCACCCCGGATGATCCTACATGTTTTTCAGAAGTTCAAAAACATTTTATTTGGCGGGCTGCCATGGCTGATGAATTTAATGCGCAACATGCTAATCAAACTTGGAAATTGGTACCATGGGATGGCTTGCAAAATGTGGTTGGCTGTAAATGGGTTTGTAAGACAAAATATAATTCTGATGGGACTGTTGAGCGCCACAAAGCGCATTTACTTGCTCAAGGGTTTAAGCAGCAGGCGGGTGTGGATTTTACCGAAACCTTTAGTCCTGTAGTTAAACCCACCACTGTGCGTCTTGTGTTATCTATTATTGTTTCTCTTGGTTGGTGTATTCGTCAATTAGACGTTAAAAATGCATTTCTTCATGGACATCTTACAAAGGAGGTTTATATATATGCGACAACCTCCGGTTTTGTTCATCCTTCTTTCCCTCATCATGTGTGTCATCTCAAAAAGGCGTTATTTGGTCTTAAACAGGCTCCCCGAGCCTGGTTTCACATGTTCAGTGGTTTTCTCTTATTTCATGGTTTTACTCAAAGTAAATATGATTCCTCCATGTTTGTTTATAGTCAGCATTCTCAGGTTGTTTACATTCTTCTTTATGTGGACGATATTTTAATTACTAGCTCCTCGTCACCGCTTGTCCGCTCTATCATTGATGCTTTGTCTACTCAGTTTGCCATGAAGGACTTGGGTGATATTCATTTTTTCCTGGTCCTTCAAACATGGCGTACAACCGAGGGCCTTTTTATATCTCAGCACAAATATATCCTCGATTTATTACGTCGGTTTCATCTTCATAATGTCAAACCAGTTCGCACACCCTTACCGTCTCATACTACTCTTTTTCTCACAGATGGTGAACTTCTTACTGATGCTACTGAGTACCGCAGTATGGTAGGTGCTTTATAGTATTTGATTTTAACTAGACCTGATATTACTTATGTTGTACATTTGGTTTCTCAATTTATGCATGCACCACGTACTACTCATGTCACGACCCGAACCGCGTCTGTGCCACATAGACAACCGTCGTACAACCCAATAAGAATAACCGCAATTCATCTTTACTAAATTGCACAAGACGTCCGATAGATACATATGCCAAAACCGATTAGTAAACATACATAACAACATCAACATACAATTAAACACATAACGGAATATAAGTGTTTAATAAGAACCCGCACAAGGGCAAAACAAGAGCTCGCGGGCTCCATTAATTTATAAGTCAAAAATAGTTCCATGAGTATTATTTAATTATTTAGAAATAGAACCAGAGGAAGCACGAACCACATCTTCTCTCCATCGATATCCCGAACAACGGGTGCAAGAAGTAAGCTCTGTCTTCAACCTGAAAGGGTGGTTCCCCCGAGGCATCAGTACTACAGAAAAGTACTGGTGAGGGCAAACTATATGTAATATAACTAACGTTTCTCACATGGGACCCTCAACATAGGGTGATAGTATATGTATAGGCATAACTCTTGGCACCCCTTTTCAAAACATATTGTATGCATATATACATATGAGTAAAATATCCTGCTCGTGGGCTCATTTGTCTTTCAAATCATTTAGGCATAACAGCCCCCCATTAAATTCAACTTTCCCATATCTTACCCTCAGGTGGGGTCACCCACAGGCTAACTCACTCGATGTCACAATATAAATACTCGTGGGTGCCCCTTCGGGCTCCCAAATCACGGACATGATTTATATCACTCCCTATCCCAAGGAAATATTGTATCGGGAACTCTTTCTCTACCAAGCAAATTCATTCAATCATTTAAAGTTATTACCCTGAGGTTCACCTACCTCGAGGACTACTCGTCCTTACTATTATAGTTTACATTCCCGGGGCTAACCCCGTCTTGAGGAGTACGCATGCACCCTCGTCCTACGTGTAATTTACTCAAGGTTAACACACCTCAAAGACTACACGCGCCCTTGTTACTTATATGCAATTTGATGGAGGATACCACACCTCAAGGACTGCATTTGCTCTTGTTACCTATGTGTAATTTGCTGGAGGTTAACACACCTCAAGGACTACACGGGCCCTTGTTACCTATATGCAATTTGATGGAGGTTAACACACCTCAAGGACTGCATTTTCCCTTGTTACCTACGTGTAATTTGCTGGAGGTTAACACGCCTCAAGGACTACATGGACCCTTGTTACCTATATGCAATTTGATGGAGGTTAACACACCTTAAGGACTGCATTTGCTTTTGTTACCTATGTGTAATTTGATGGAGGTTAACACACCTCAAGGACTACACGGGCCCTTGTTACCTATATGCACTTTGATGGAGGTTAACACACCTCAAGGAGTGCATTTGCCCTTGTTACCTATGTGTAATTTGCTGGAGGTTAACACACCTCAAGGACTAGACGGGCCCTTGTTAACATTTGAGTATAAAGGACTCCTCCTAGTCCTACAAAGTATTACCTGACCTTACTCGGTCCCGGGTATTCACCCGCCATGTATTATTGAGCGGACTAAACTTGCAAGTGTACAAGTGCCGATATAGTAATAAATTCCGGTAAAATACCGGGTTGAATCCACAAGGAAACGTTGTTTAATTTAGTCCGTGAGTAGATAACTTTAAATGAAGAAATGAGTAAAGTGCAGGGATTTTGATTTGTGTTTTATATTTTTGGCTTTTCACTTTTTTGCTTAAGAAGATAATCGTTAACTAATTTTAAGTTTAAGATAAATGATAACAACAACTAAGGCTTCGGGAATCACTTAAATGCTTTAATAGGGTTGAATATTAGTTCTTTACCAATAATTATGAATACGATGTCGCTAATATATTCTCAACTCCGGTTAAGGCAGCGAGAGCGTGGTTTTCGTTACGTGTAAGTCCCGTTACGGCTTACATTCATCTACCGAAAACCCCGTTGAATATCAAGACATCACACCCGTATCATATAAGACCGGATATATTTCTATTCTCGGTACTATATATGTTTATCCTTTAGTGTTCATAGTTTAGACTTCAACGTTAATTGCAAGTATAAACTAAATTTAACATACTTCTATGTTGTACACCATAGTCATAAACAATCAATATATAAAGGATAAATCACAATTTATTGGTTTAGAACTTTTATCAAACACCTAGTGGGCATAGAAGTTCATCTCTAGCCTTAGCTAAGAAATTAGCCTCTAATGCTCATATTAATCACAATACAATAATAAATGTAATGGAACATGAAATTACAAAGGAAATAATACCTAAACACCAATGATTTCGGAGGATGAACTTCCTTCCTCAAGAACTTGAAGAACAAATACAAGAACAAAATATAAAAAACTAGAATTAATCTATGGAATGGAATGTGTTTGCATGATGAATTGAGGGCTTTATATAGGCTAAAGAATGACATCTTTTAGTCTATTCGAACCCAACAATCAGGTGTGGAGCAATATTTGATCAAGAAATGAGGAAGATGACCTTTTCCCATCAAAAATCCTGTTGCACGTTGGCCTGTTTTGTGCAGAAATCGCCCCAACCGGCCCCGGTTGTGTCCCGAACGGCGCCGGTTCAAAACAGGCTCATTTGTGCGAGAAAAAACGTTCCGACCGGCGCCGGTTCAAGACCGACCGGCGCCGGTTGCTGCGCCCAAAAATATACTCCGTTTCTCTTCCTCTGAAATGGATCAAAAAGTGTCGGTTTTTGTACCGGAATTTTGGAGATGGTCCGCTACGAATTGGGACATGATTCCTTCACCAAAGTGTTAGATAATGAAGTCTTCTATCTAACAAAACTTGAATGACGTGATTTTATTCATCCAATCAACAGATATGGATAAAATACTGAGAGGTATGCATCCTGAAATCCCACCAGCAACATCTGACTTTATCGGTTGATTGAGTATTGTTCCTTTCCTATTCTGGCCATGATGTCTTCATAACATTTGTACCTTATTGAGTTACCATTCACATGAAATTCGAATGGAGTGATTTCGAGTTCTCTATAATACGTTATACTCAAATGATGGGCAAAACGTCATCCTTTTGATCCCAAAAGCCGTTCATCACAATGTTTAATGCTCTAACTCTCATTCTCAAGATATTTTCCCAATTTCTCTTCTTTTCTTCAACAAATACTTATAAATACTTATGTTAAACACAAGTAAATATAACGGCTATCAAATCCCCCCATACTTGAGCATTGCTTGTCCTCAAGCAATTTCTTTGTATTGATGCACAATTAGAAAAGAAACTAAACCATGCAAATTAAAAGTTTAATGAGATGTTAAAAATTAGATATAAACTCTTTAATCTTTCTCGAGCCAAAAACCTTTTTCTATTACTCACAATAAATGTATTTAAGATTAAGAAAAATATTTAAACACTTGATGGGTTTATTTTGTGACAATTTAGGCAATGTGTGGGTATGTCGGTGTTTTTTTCTTCTTGTGGACTGACAACTTGATTTTATAGAGAAGGTTATTCTAGGAGAACATGAGTTTTGCTTTTTGTATATCAACTCTTTTTTTTGTTCTCCGTAATTATATATCTAGTTTGTCAGAAATGAGGAGAATCCGACAATAGAGTGATTTGGAGTTGGGATGAAACTTTTATTTTGAATTTGCACTCTATGCACATTTGTATGGATTTGGAAAATTGTCACAAATTTGAGTGGAAGTGGTGGTTTCAAGATTAATAAATATTTTAATTAATCGAAAAATACATTTTTGTGAGTAAAAGAAAATCTTTCTCAACCAAAACCCTTAAAAGAGAGAATATCAAAAATTTTAACCTTCCTAGAAAAAAATTAATTTGTAAAGAAAAGTTTCTCAACTAATTATTCACCCCCCACACTTGATTTACATTGTCCTCAATGTAGATTGGAGAATGTAATGCAAGATGAAATCTTCAATAGTGGAATGAGATGTCTTTGAGAGAAGAAAATGCATGATACTTGAGCTGAGATCAATGTTTTTTTTTGTTTGTTTTTTTTCTTTTTTTTTTTTGATTTTTTTTTTTTTTGATTTTTTTTTTGATTTTTTTTTTTTTGATTTTTTTTTGATTTTTTTTTGGGTTGCCTCCCAATTAGCGCTTAGCTTAACGTCATAGGCCGGACGAATGTACCTCTTTTAAGGCGGTGGATGTGATGCTTTTCTCCGGTAGAATTTGATCATTGTGTCTCCTTTCATCGGGTAGAGTTTCGAGAGAACTTCGTTGTTCGTTGGTGTGATCTCGAGTACGTCTTCGGGGTGTGTTGCAGGATCCTCGGGCCCAAATATTTGTGCCTTCTTGATGTCCATGATGTTTATAGTCTTGGGAGGTGTGAAACGGTTTGTGTTGTCCTTCATGTTTTGAGTTGGAGTGGATCGTGTCTTCCATATATGGAATGTTTCATCATCTCCTCCCACTCTTAGCTTTACCGTGCCCGCTTGTACATCAATGACGGCTGCAGAGGTGGCCAAAAATGATCTCCCAAGGATGACGGGGATCTCCATCTCTTCCATGTCCAAAACAAGAAAATCTACCGGGAAATAGAATTTTCCAACTTTGACAAGAACATCCTCCATGATGCCTACTGGATAGCGGATTGTTCTATCCGCTAATTGTAGGGCGACCGTTGTTGGTTGGAGTTCCCCCACACCAAGCTTTTTAAATAAAGAATGGGGCATGAGGTTGATACTAGCACCAAGATCACAAAGGGATCTTACCTCTCCAATTTTGCCGATAGAACACGGTACCGTGAAGCTTCCGGGGTCCTTCAATTTAGGAGGGAGTTTGTTTTGTAGGATAGCACTACACTCCTCCGTGAGGGCAATGGTAGCAAATTCCGCCAATTTTTTCTTATTTGAGAGAATGCCCTTCAAGAATTTGGCATAAGATGGAATTTCCGCTATAGCTTCGGCAAATGGAATGTTGATGCTCAATTTAGTAAAAATATCAAGAAATTTTCTATATTGAGCACCATCATTCTTTTTCTTTAACCTTTGAGGATATGGAATGGGAGGAACATAATTAGCCATGTTCGATGGTGGCATCATATGCTCCTCACTTTCACCTTCTTTTTGTTTTTCCGGGATCTCCTCCTCTTCCGGCATCTTTGGATCCTCCGTTGTCTTACCACTCCTTGTGGTAATGGCCATTACGTTTTCCCTCGGGTTCATCTCCGTGGTTGTAGGAAATTTGCCTTGCTCCCTAGAACTTACTTTTTGGGCAAGTTGTCCCATTTGAACTTCAAGATTCCGAATGGATGCCTTGGTGTATTGTTCAATGGTGTCGATGCGTTGATTAAGCTTTATATTTTGATCTTCAAAGCGAAGATCCAACTTGGTGAATTGAGAATGGAGATTCCCAATGGATGCCTCCACTCTACTATGGTTCTCTTCATTTTGAGCCTTCATGTTTGTCATGCTTTTGGACATGAATTGCATCATATCTTCCATGGTGATCTCCTTAGACTGCCCAAAACTAGGTGCTTCGGATTGGGGTTGTGGCTTCCAATTGCTCCCTTGGTTCCACCTTTGTTGATTAGAAGGATTATTGTTTCCCCGGTTCCCATAAGAGTTCATGAAATTTACCTCCTCAAGATGTTGAGATAAATCACCTTCCGGGTTTTGAATGCTCTCCACATTAGCTATCTGTTTGACACCTCCCAATACGGCTTGAAGGGCCGTTTGAAATTTCTGCTCAATTTTTGACTCCATTTGTTCAAGCCTTTTGTTGATCTCGTTTGTGATAGAGATTTCATTCATCCCGACCACCTTGTAATCGTCTCCTTGAAGTTGGGGATTTGAGGCAATGGATTCAATGATTCGGAATGCTTCAGTTTCATTCTTGTTTCCAATGTAGCCCTCGGCTCGGTTGTCTACAATGGCTTGACAAGGTGCATTCAAACCATTGTAGAACGTGTCAATTTGAAGATCAAGGGGAATGCGGTGGTGTGGACATTCCCTTAGCAATGATTTGAAACGCCGCCATGCGTCTTGAAAGAGCTCACCATTTTGTTGTTTGAAATTGAAAATGCGTTGTCTAAACTCTTGAGTCATGGTGGGTGTGTAGTATTTAGACATGAAGGCATTGTAAATACCTTCCCACGTTGTGTAGCTCGCTGGAGTTTGCTCTAGAAACCATCCTCTTGCCGCCCCTTTGAGAGTGTAGGGGAAGCATTTGAGTTTGAGATCGTCTTCGGCGAGCTTATTCCTTGGAATCCCTTGAATAAATCCATAGAACTCCGTGATAAAGTTCAGTGGATTTTCTCCCGAATGCCCATGAAACTGAGGCAAAGCGTTGAAGTAGCTATGCTTTAGTTCATAGTCTCTTGCCTCCTCGCTTAGTACAATGCAAGACGGGGAAGTTGCAACAACGGGTCTCTTCCTCTCGTTTAGTGTGGGCATCATATTTGTGGCTTTTTGCTCCTTCCTAATGTGTTTGCAAGTTCTTTTTTTTTTAACCTTGACTTCTCAAGTGCATGCAAACACAAAGGAATATCTACACACACAAAAATAAACCTTTCCAAGATCAAGTGAAAAAGAGTAAAATAAATTCAGGATTTTTAAGTGATTGTTTTTTTTTTTCCTTTGAACTTTTTTAAACAAGACCGTTTCCCCGGCAACGGCGCCAAAAACTTGAGCGGGCTAAACTTGCAAGTGTACAAGTGCCGATATAGTAATAAATTCCGGTAAAATACCGGGTCGAATCCACAAGGAAACGTTGTTTAATTTAGTCCGTGAGTAGATAACTTTAAATGAAGAAATGAGTAAAGTGCAGGGATTTTGATTTGTGTTTTATATTTTTGGCTTTTCACTTTTTTGCTTAAGAAGATAATCGTTAACTAATTTTAAGTTTAAGATAAATGATAACAACAACTAAGGCTTCGGGAATCACTTAAATGCTTTAATAGGGTTGAATATTAGTTCTTTACCAATAATTATGAATACGATGTCGCTAATATATTCTCAACTCCGGTTAAGGCAGCGAGAGCGTGGTTTTCGTTACGTGTAAGTCCCGTTACGGCTTACATTCATCTACCGAAAACCCCGTTGAATATCAAGACATCACACCCGTATCATATAAGACCGGATATATTTCTATTCTCGGTACTATATATGTTTATCCTTTAGTGTTCATAGTTTAGACTTCAACGTTAATTGCAAGTATAAACTAAATTTAACATACTTCTATGTTGTACACCATAGTCATAAACAATCAATATATAAAGGATAAATCACAATTTATTGGTTTAGAACTTTTATCAAACACCTAGTGGGCATAGAAGTTCATCTCTAGCCTTAGCTAAGAAATTAGCCTCTAATGCTCATATTAATCACAATACAATAATAAATGTAATGGAACATGAAATTACAAAGGAAATAATACCTAAACACCAATGATTTCGGAGGATGAACTTCCTTCCTCAAGAACTTGAAGAACAAATACAAGAACAAAATATAAAAAACTAGAATTAATCTATGGAATGGAATGTGTTTGCATGATGAATTGAGGGCTTTATATAGGCTAAAGAATGACATCTTTTAGTCTATTCGAACCCAACAATCAGGTGTGGAGCAATATTTGATCAAGAAATGAGGAAGATGACCTTTTCCCATCAAAAATCCTGTTGCACGTTGGCCTGTTTTGTGCAGAAATCGCCCCAACCGGCCCCGGTTGTGTCCCGAACGGCGCCGGTTCAAAACAGGCTCATTTGTGCGAGAAAAAACGTTCCGACCGGCGCCGGTTCAAGACCGACCGGCGCCGGTTGCTGCGCCCAAAAATATACTCCGTTTCTCTTCCTCTGAAATGGATCAAAAAGTGTCGGTTTTTGTACCGGAATTTTGGAGATGGTCCGCTACGAATTGGGACATGATTCCTTCACCAAAGTGTTAGATAATGAAGTCTTCTATCTAACAAAACTTGAATGACGTGATTTTATTCATCCAATCAACAGATATGGATAAAATACTGAGAGGTATGCATCCTGAAATCCCACCAGCAACATCTGACTTTATCGGTTGATTGAGTATTGTTCCTTTCCTATTCTGGCCATGATGTCTTCATAACATTTGTACCTTATTGAGTTACCATTCACATGAAATTCGAATGGAGTGATTTCGAGTTCTCTATAATACGTTATACTCAAATGATGGGCAAAACGTCATCCTTTTGATCCCAAAAGCCGTTCATCACAATGTTTAATGCTCTAACTCTCATTCTCAAGATATTTTCCCAATTTCTCTTCTTTTCTTCAACAAATACTTATAAATACTTATGTTAAACACAAGTAAATATAACGGCTATCAAATCCCCCCATACTTGAGCATTGCTTGTCCTCAAGCAATTTCTTTGTATTGATGCACAATTAGAAAAGAAACTAAACCATGCAAATTAAAAGTTTAATGAGATGTTAAAAATTAGATATAAACTCTTTAATCTTTCTCGAGCCAAAAACCTTTTTCTATTACTCACAATAAATGTATTTAAGATTAAGAAAAATATTTAAACACTTGATGGGTTTATTTTGTGACAATTTAGGCAATGTGTGGGTATGTCGGTGTTTTTTTCTTCTTGTGGACTGACAACTTGATTTTATAGAGAAGGTTATTCTAGGAGAACATGAGTTTTGCTTTTTGTATATCAACTCTTTTTTTTGTTCTCCGTAATTATATATCTAGTTTGTCAGAAATGAGGAGAATCCGACAATAGAGTGATTTGGAGTTGGGATGAAACTTTTATTTTGAATTTGCACTCTATGCACATTTGTATGGATTTGGAAAATTGTCACAAATTTGAGTGGAAGTGGTGGTTTCAAGATTAATAAATATTTTAATTAATCGAAAAATACATTTTTGTGAGTAAAAGAAAATCTTTCTCAACCAAAACCCTTAAAAGAGAGAATATCAAAAATTTTAACCTTCCTAGAAAAAAATTAATTTGTAAAGAAAAGTTTCTCAACTAATTATTCACCCCCCACACTTGATTTACATTGTCCTCAATGTAGATTGGAGAATGTAATGCAAGATGAAATCTTCAATAGTGGAATGAGATGTCTTTGAGAGAAGAAAATGCATGATACTTGAGCTGAGATCAATGTTTTTTTTTGTTTGTTTTTTTTCTTTTTTTTTTTTGATTTTTTTTTTTTTGATTTTTTTTTTGATTTTTTTTTTTTTGATTTTTTTTTGATTTTTTTTTGGGTTGCCTCCCAATTAGCGCTTAGCTTAACGTCATAGGCCGGACGAATGTACCTCTTTTAAGGCGGTGGATGTGATGCTTTTCTCCGGTAGAATTTGATCATTGTGTCTCCTTTCATCGGGTAGAGTTTCGAGAGAACTTCGTTGTTCGTTGGTGTGATCTCGAGTACGTCTTCGGGGTGTGTTGGAGGATCCTCGGGCCCAAATATTTGTGCCTTCTTGATGTCCATGATGTTTATAGTCTTGGGAGGTGTGAAACGGTTTGTGTTGTCCTTCATGTTTTGAGTTGGAGTGGATCGTGTCTTCCATATATGGAATGTTTCATCATCTCCTCCCACTCTTAGCTTTACCGTGCCCGCTTGTACATCAATGACGGCTGCAGAGGTGGCCAAAAATGATCTCCCAAGGATGACGGGGATCTCCATCTCTTCCATGTCCAAAACAAGAAAATCTACCGGGAAATAGAATTTTCCAACTTTGACAAGAACATCCTCCATGATGCCTACTGGATAGCGGATTGTTCTATCCGCTAATTGTAGGGCGACCGTTGTTGGTTGGAGTTCCCCCACACCAAGCTTTTTAAATAAAGAATGGGGCATGAGGTTGATACTAGCACCAAGATCACAAAGGGATCTTACCTCTCCAATTTTGCCGATAGAACACGGTACCGTGAAGCTTCCGGGGTCCTTCAATTTAGGAGGGAGTTTGTTTTGTAGGATAGCACTACACTCCTCCGTGAGGGCAATGGTAGCAAATTCCGCCAATTTTTTCTTATTTGAGAGAATGCCCTTCAAGAATTTGGCATAAGATGGAATTTCCGCTATAGCTTCGGCAAATGGAATGTTGATGCTCAATTTAGTAAAAATATCAAGAAATTTTCTATATTGAGCACCATCATTCTTTTTCTTTAACCTTTGAGGATATGGAATGGGAGGAACATAATTAGCCATGTTCGATGGTGGCATCATATGCTCCTCACTTTCACCTTCTTTTTGTTTTTCCGGGATCTCCTCCTCTTCCGGCATCTTTGGATCCTCCGTTGTCTTACCACTCCTTGTGGTAATGGCCATTACGTTTTCCCTCGGGTTCATCTCCGTGGTTGTAGGAAATTTGCCTTGCTCCCTAGAACTTACTTTTTGGGCAAGTTGTCCCATTTGAACTTCAAGATTCCGAATGGATGCCTTGGTGTATTGTTCAATGGTGTCGATGCGTTGATTAAGCTTTATATTTTGATCTTCAAAGCGAAGATCCAACTTGGTGAATTGAGAATGGAGATTCCCAATGGATGCCTCCACTCTACTATGGTTCTCTTCATTTTGAGCCTTCATGTTTGTCATGCTTTTGGACATGAATTGCATCATATCTTCCATGGTGATCTCCTTAGACTGCCCAAAACTAGGTGCTTCGGATTGGGGTTGTGGCTTCCAATTGCTCCCTTGGTTCCACCTTTGTTGATTAGAAGGATTATTGTTTCCCCGGTTCCCATAAGAGTTCATGAAATTTACCTCCTCAAGATGTTGAGATAAATCACCTTCCGGGTTTTGAATGCTCTCCACATTAGCTATCTGTTTGACACCTCCCAATACGGCTTGAAGGGCCGTTTGAAATTTCTGCTCAATTTTTGACTCCATTTGTTCAAGCCTTTTGTTGATCTCGTTTGTGATAGAGATTTCATTCATCCCGACCACCTTGTAATCGTCTCCTTGAAGTTGGGGATTTGAGGCAATGGATTCAATGATTCGGAATGCTTCAGTTTCATTCTTGTTTCCAATGTAGCCCTCGGCTCGGTTGTCTACAATGGCTTGACAAGGTGCATTCAAACCATTGTAGAACGTGTCAATTTGAAGATCAAGGGGAATGCGGTGGTGTGGACATTCCCTTAGCAATGATTTGAAACGCCGCCATGCGTCTTGAAAGAGCTCACCATTTTGTTGTTTGAAATTGAAAATGCGTTGTCTAAGCTCTTGAGTCATGGTGGGTGTGTAGTATTTAGACATGAAGGCATTGTAAATACCTTCCCACGTTGTGTAGCTCGCTGGAGTTTGCTCTAGAAACCATCCTCTTGCCGCCCCTTTGAGAGTGTAGGGGAAGCATTTGAGTTTGAGATCGTCTTCGGCGAGCTTATTCCTTGGAATCCCTTGAATAAATCCATAGAACTCCGTGATAAAGTTCAGTGGATTTTCTCCCGAATGCCCATGAAACTGAGGCAAAGCGTTGAAGTAGCTATGCTTTAGTTCATAGTCTCTTGCCTCCTCGCTTAGTACAATGCAAGACGGGGAAGTTGCAACAACGGGTCTCTTCCTCTCGTTTAGTGTGGGCATCATATTTGTGGCTTTTTGCTCCTTCCTAATGTGTTTGCAAGTTCTTTTTTTTTTAACCTTGACTTCTCAAGTGCATGCAAACACAAAGGAATATCTACACACACAAAAATAAACCTTTCCAAGATCAAGTGAAAAAGAGTAAAATAAATTCAGGATTTTTAAGTGATTGTTTTTTTTTTTCCTTTGGACTTTTTTAAACAAGACCGTTTCCCCGGCAACGGCGCCAAAAACTTGAGCGGGCTAAACTTGCAAGTGTACAAGTGCCGATATAGTAATAAATTCCGGTAAAATACCGGGTCGAATCCACAAGGAAACGTTGTTTAATTTAGTCCGTGAGTAGATAACTTTAAATGAAGAAATGAGTAAAGTGCAGGGATTTTGATTTGTGTTTTATATTTTTGGCTTTTCACTTTTTTGCTTAAGAAGATAATCGTTAACTAATTTTAAGTTTAAGATAAATGATAACAACAACTAAGGCTTCGGGAATCACTTAAATGCTTTAATAGGGTTGAATATTAGTTCTTTACCAATAATTATGAATACGATGTCGCTAATATATTCTCAACTCCGGTTAAGGCAGCGAGAGCGTGGTTTTCGTTACGTGTAAGTCCCGTTACGGCTTACATTCATCTACCGAAAACTCCGTTGATTATCAAGACATCACACCCGTATCATATAAGACCGGATATATTTCTATTCTCGGTACTATATATGTTTATCCTTTAGTGTTCATAGTTTAGACTTCAACGTTAATTGCAAGTATAAACTAAATTTAACATACTTCTATGTTGTACACCATAGTCATAAACAATCAATATATAAAGGATAAATCACAATTTATTGGTTTAGAACTTTTATCAAACACCTAGTGGGCATAGAAGTTCATCTCTAGCCTTAGCTAAGAAATTAGCCTCTAATGCTCATATTAATCACAATACAATAATAAATGTAATGGAACATGAAATTACAAAGGAAATAATACCTAAACACCAATGATTTCGGAGGATGAACTTCCTTCCTCAAGAACTTGAAGAACAAATACAAGAACAAAATATAAAAAACTAGAATTAATCTATGGAATGGAATGTGTTTGCATGATGAATTGAGGGCTTTATATAGGCTAAAGAATGACATCTTTTAGTCTATTCGAACCCAACAATCAGGTGTGGAGCAATATTTGATCAAGAAATGAGGAAGATGACCTTTTCCCATCAAAAATCCTCTTGCACGTTGGCCTGTTTTGTGCAGAAATCGCCCCAACCGGCCCCGGTTGTGTCCCGAACGGCGCTGGTTCAAAACAGGCTCATTTGTGCGAGAAAATACGTTCCGACCGGCGCCGGTTCAAGACCGACCGGCGTCGGTTGCTGCGCCCAAAAATATACTCCGTTTCTCTTCCTCTGAAATGGATCAAAAAGTGTCGGTTTTTGTACCGGAATTTTGGAGATGGTCCGCTACGAATTTGGACATGATTCCTTCACCAAAGTGTTATATAATGAAGTCTTCTATCCAACAAAACTTGAATGACGTGATTTTATTCATCCAATCAACAGATATGGATAAAATACTGAGAGGTATGCATCCTGAAATCCCACCAGCAACATCTGACTTTATCGGTTGATTGAGTATTGTTCCTTTCCTATTCTGGCCATGATGTCTTCATAACATTTGTACCTTATTGAGTTACCATTCACATGAAATTCGAATGGAGTGATTTCGAGTTATCTATAATACGTTATACTCAAATGATGGGCAAAACGTCATCCTTTTGGTCCCAAAAGCCGTTCATCACAATGTTTAATGCTCTAACTCTCATTCTCAAGATATTTTCCCAATTTCTCTTCTTTTCTTCAACAAATACTTATAAATACTTATGTTAAACACAAGTAAATATAACGGCTATCAATTATCTACCACTTACCTCGCCCGATCGTGGTCTATAATATCTTTACTAACGACTAGTCCAAGTCTTAGCGTTTAAACCGCATTCCAAGCATGAGCATTTTAAACACCATATTCCATGCAATTCCATGCAAAATATTCATATATAGGATGGTCGGGATTAATCCCACATCGAACCGGGTCCGATTTGGGTTTTTAGCAAAAACCGGTCCCAAAAGCCGAGACGAGACCGGCATCGGTTCACTACATAACCGGCGCCGGTTCACCTGTTAAAATAATTAAACCGGCTGCCGTACTCAAACTGGCGTCGGTCCACTGTGTTGGACCGGGTCAACGCCCCATTGACCGCCCGAAACGACTCCGATTTCTCCGAAACTTAAATACAACATGTGTTAAGTCATAAACAATCATTATATGTCATTTTGGTCACTCGAAACATTTCTTATGTTTTTATAATATTCCAAATCATTTTTATGTATTATGCTCTAGTTTATTTCTCATAAACTAGATTACTTTCCAAACTTGCATGATTATGCACTTTTAATTCTTCTCAAGAATACCATCTTGAATTCCCTTTATTCATTTCATAAAATGAGTCATTCATGGTCATCATCCAATTGGAATGTTATATTCACAAAAATTATTAATCGGGTCATTTATACTAGTTAATCATTCATGTATATTACTGTAGTTTATTTCTCATAAACGAGATTATCCTAGTAGCACGTGTACTTAAGAATTTCTTAATTCTTCACAAGAATATTACTTGAATTAATTTGGTCATTTCTCAAATGAGCCAACAAAACATTTATATTAATTCATTATATCTTATATATTTCCCTAGTTTTTTTGTCATAAACTAGTTTTCCTTAGTCATTTTCTCAAATAATCATTCATGATTATTCTTCATCAAGAATATTAATAATTCTTTACTCATTAATTAATCATGCCACATTCACTTAGTTTATTATCAATATGGTTAATCATATGTTTAAACACTTTTAAACATTTCTATAGATATTCACATACTAGATTAGTCTAGTTGTCTCATACATAGTCCATGTACGCATTTTTATACTTTGGAAATAATATATTCATGATTAATCCACAAATAAATCTCCTATTCATTAACCATGTAATATTTCCGTAATTCATATTCACCATGACTAATCATGCATTTCAATCCATTTAATCATTTCTCAAATCATGATTATGATTTTATTTAGGTAATCCCACGTTTGACCCAAGAGTTACAAGATACGTAGTCGTCCACTCACCTCGAAATGACGCTAGCAAGCTTTTATCCTATTCGTTTGAACTCCAGCGACTTTTGGAATTTTCCGGTGAAAACTACGGCGGCTCTGGTGACTTTTCCAGCCACTCCTACATTCCTTTAGATGTCTACAATACCTTGGTAAAATTCCTAACAAGGTTTCATAAACCAAAAGTGGTATAAATATCAAAACCCCCCGGGAAGGTGTTTTCCGGCGAACCGATCTTACTCCGATCATAACTCTGATCATGGTTAAAACTATCCTTCAAAACCCTCATTCTACACCTCTAGGAGTGTAAACAAGCTTAGGGGTCTATCATATGATTAATCTAATCATGTGAGATTAAATGAAGGAGGAAAAATTACTAATGAAGTCATTACCTCAATTTTTAAGCTTTTCCCTCACTTATGCTAGCTTTTCTTCTTCCTTGTGTCTTCTCTAACTTTGAGCTCGGTTCATGTCCGTGGAGGGGAGTATTTGCAGAGGTTCTCTCTATTTTGGTGACCTAATTCAGATGGGACGCTAAGGGAAAGGTCAACACCACCACCTTTCTCTCAATCAAAATTGAGGACAAGGCACATTCATGTCCTTTTGATGCCTAAAACCTCAAATCATGGCTTCCTCACACCTCCTATCACTCACCAACTGTTTAGTTTTCTAATTCATTGCATAATTTTGTGGGAGGTCATCCCTTTATGATCCAAAAGGTACATTCGGTCTCGAAAGTTGTATTTTTCGGACTGCTTTAATTAAATTTCGTTTTATCGGGTCACATAAAATATATATCATTCCTTCGATTAATACTGGCCTCTAGAATGAATAAATATTACCCAACTTTAATTTAGTGGTTCCCGGAATTTATTTTGGGCTAATGTCTGTTTAATTACTTATACCGTTAATGAGACCTCGTTGGGACCTCGTTTGATAGAAAGGCCAACTTTATGGCTCAACATTAATTTACACCACCATATAAATAATATCTAGTCCAAGATGAATATAATATGTGGTCCCGGAAATATTGGTTGGTTTCCGCCTCTAGTGTGGGCCCAACGTGCATTTTACTGTTCAAATAACAGTAAAATTGAGAACATGTTGCCTCGACAATTCACTCGTCATTTCTCATGACTTAATATGAGGTTTTATATTTTGTGACACTTTAATAAAATGTTACACTTCCTTTTTAAGTGGTCCGATATGTATAAACAGATAAAATCGCATCTCTCTGTTCCTATATCATAATATCTTGAAGGTAGGGTCATTCAAGAGTACCCTCCTTTAATATACTAATATAATCATATATTTATCATCCTATTATTTTGGGTTCTTAAAATATTCATATTTCTTCTATTATAAATTCGTAGTCCTGCAGATTATTAACAGTCCAATAATTAAGGACTTCCAACTATTGAATAGTGGCCCCGGCCCGCTCGACCGTCCAGTTATTGTTCTTTATATCACTGGGGTCCACCACCCATTCTTACTATCATAATAGTATCATTTAGATCAACATCAGTATCTTATACACTTTAAGTATCACGGGTGGTCCCCGCTTCCGATGCGGGGACCGTCCAGTTGTTGTTCTTTATATCACTGGGATCCACCACCCATTCTTACTATCATAATAGTATCATTTAGATCAACATCAGTATCTTATACACTTTAAGTATCACGGGTGGTCCCCGCTCCCGATGCGGGTCCCACGTGTACGACTTTACTTTTACTACACGATAAAATTTAATCAGTGAAACTAAATTTACTGCACCTTTCATCTAGGTGCCAAGTCTAATATATCCAATGTTATATGTGAACATTTCCTAGAGGTGGTTTTACACCTACTCCTCGATCTACGTGGGTCCCACGTATGATTAATAACTCATTATTAATTTAAGACAAGAATTTTATCTTTCTCATTTATCAAGACTACTCTTAGTCTTGATTTACCTTCTTTAACCCTGTACTTGATGAAAAAAATTTCTCTGGGTAAAATTTGAGGTCGGTGTTACAACTCATCTTTTGGCTGTCAAGCGGATTTACAGATATTTGCAAGGTACTATAGATTATGGCTTGTGGCTTCAAGCCAAACGTGACATCTCTCTTCTTGTGGCCTATTCTGATGCTGATTGGGCAGGTTGTCCGGATAGCAGTCGCTCCACCACCAGTTATGCCATTTTGCTGGGTCCCAATCTTATTTCATGGCGTTCCAAGAAGCAACCTACTGTTTCTATATCATCTACTGAAGCTGAGTATCGTGCCATAGCCTACACTGTTCATGACACTATTTTCATAAGCACACTCCTGTCTGAGATGGGCATTCGGCTTTCCACACGATTCAACTTCACTGTGATAATGTGTCTGCCTCTTATTTAGCTGTGAATCCCATTCAACATGATCGTAGTAAGCATATCAAGATTGATTACCACTTTGTCAGAGAAAGAATTGCACATGGAGGGAGATCTGGTGGTCAAATATGTTCCAACGCAGTTACAATTACCTGATATTTTCACCAAGAACTTATCTAGTCAACGTTTTGAACTTATCTAGGGAGTCCAGGACACCCTAATAGGATGAGCCATTATTCCATCTTATTATTTCATAAAATGTTTGTGTATATATACCTTCGTATAAATTAAAATACCTACACATAAACTAGTTATATGTGATAATAAGAAATGGATCGATAATTGTTGGGATAAGTCTAGACCATTGGACGGATATGTTAAGAAAGTAAAATGCAGCTTATGGTGAGAACTTCTTGATCTGATAATTAATTAATTAATTAATTAATTAATCAATGATGCATTTAATTCATGAGATCACAGTCTGGTTTAGTCTGGTTTAGAACTTCTTTGTCATATTGAAAGGTTTCCATTTCCATTTTAGCAGACAATTAACAATCTTAAGTGACAAATTAATCATTAAATATTAAAAATGATACATTTTTAACACCATAGTTATAAACATTGACCCCATTATATTATATATTTGTTGAGATTAAGTCCCGCAGATCCAAACGCTCAACACACGCTTTGGATGTTAAGGACGTAGGTCTTGGTTCGGAAGGTCAAAGAAATATAAAAATCCGAATAATATTACCATCAAAAGCCCACTTGTATTAATGTCATTCACTGATTACATTGAATTGCTCGAACGGCACGTCGGAACAGTGACTAATACAAGAACAAGAGTGAGAGATCTATTCTAAGGCTCCGAGTATCAAAATGCTAACCCATTACAATGTAATTAATGCTTCTATTTATACTAGAAAGAGGGTAGTTGGAGCGATGATGTGGCCGAACCCGATTGGCTGTTTCCTCTTCCCACTTGGACGCCTATGCCCCCACTTGCTGTCGACATACTCTAGCATTTAATGCACCTTGCCACTTTGCGGACTTCCCGTTCGGGATATCGGGCTGATGGACAAGGCCGGTGTTGTTTGTCGGGCCCAAGTGGACTAACTAGGCCGAACAGTGTCTTCCTTGAGGCGCTGGTTCCTGTTCGGGCTGCTATGGAGCTGGCATCAAGTTCTTCCTGGGCCTGCCCTCCTTCTTGGATCTTTAGTGACTTTTGGGTCGGGTATTGGGCTCCGGCCCATTATCCTAGCAACATCTATTAAAAAGTTTTCTCTGACTATCTTATTTAATAATTATCTAAATAATTGTGTCGTTCTTTCATTGAATCTTTCAACGGAACGGAGATAGTAGGTGATAAAGATTTTTCTCGTGCAGAGTAATTTTCTGTGAATATGAGTAAAATTGTGTTAGAATTCAAAATTAAGAGCATTATGCTTTTCCATATAAGAGCATTATAAGAGTAATTATTGTCATGATTGAAAAACATTGTTAATCATAACGTTATATTGTCATATTTAAATCATTATAATGTCCAAATATAGAATTAAGTTTCAACATGACAGCCATACTCTAGTGATTACACTAGCAACTTTAAAGAAAAATGATACCTCATCTCTAAGGACCCCGAACACCAGTCAGACATACTTTTTATACTTTAGTGATTACAATAGCAACTTTAGTGATTGTTGATGTTAAGTCGCACTCCAAAGATCATACACAGTCTTTTGGGTATTCGTAAAATCTTGTGTATATGAAAGTATTTGTGTGATTATAATATTGGATTGGAGAGCAAACAAACGGCAACAAGCAATACATGGGAGAGAAAGGTAAAGTGTGTCAGGTTCTATTCAATGAAAGTAGATCGAACGGTTAGAACACTCTTATCGAGCCCGAGCCTCTTATCTATAATCTAAGCTGAAAGTTTACAGAAGAGAGTAGATAGAGAAGCTAAGCTATTGAATGCAAGTTTGTCAACTCTTTCATATGAAATATGTGAGTGTTTAAACTATAGGGTAGTAGGTGGGGAGATGACGTAACGATTCCTGTGTGGCTAACCCCCAACCATAAATCTCTCATATCTGATACATTAAATGCGCTTCTTGTCAATTCCAAACTTCTCGCCAAATCCATGATAAGGCAGACCAACAATGTGAAAGTTGTAGGCGAGAGTTCCAAGTGTTGCATCTCGAGCATCGCATCCCGTCTGGGGCAAGTCGGTCGAGACAGGTATCTGGGTCGAGCCTAACCAGGTTCCCCGCGAGTGTTGAGCTCATAGTGCAGTGTGGGCCGCTGGTGGTATTTGGGTTTGCTCGTTATTGGGCCTAACACCCAATAGTACGTTATCATTATAGTGCTATATTAATGAAAAAACGTCTATTTTTATTCACATTTTGCCGAAATATTGTTCTGGTCAGGGGACAATTTGTTGTTGAAAATCTACTGGTTTAAGTGGTATCATGTTTGGTTAGTCATATTAAAAAACAAACATTGTGTTTTAATGTCATGGATGGCAGGATGGTAATTGGCGTGGACCAATTATTTGATAAACACCTGGTGGAGTGATGGTGTGGACCAACTATTCTGAAGGTGCAATTTTCGTTGGATTGATTGGTTTGGGGTTTGAACAACTGGACAAGGTTCGAGAAATTTTGTATACCACGCCCGTTTAAAAAATGTCAAATTAATGTCGTCAATAGATTTTTTTATTTTCTGTTTTGAATTATCACTTTCAATCAAATTCGTTTTCATAAACTTTAATATTAATATCCACATAGATACTAAAGTTCTGAATATTATTTCTAGTTATATACTCCGTATTGTCCAAGGAAATTAACTTTACCATTTTTTTTGAAGTAAAATTAACTTTATCATTTATTAACTAAACATGATTTATATATAGTATAGAGTGAGAAAGAAAAGAATGCATTGATAATTGTTTTCATTCACGTGATCAAACAAATTGTTCTCATTGTTCAGATCTCAGAAATAAAATTTATAACCATTTTATTTCCAGTAGTTTTGACCTGATCATTTTTGTGTATTGTCAAGACACTAATTATCACTTAAACGTGTGCAAACACAAAATAGTACTAGTAATAAGATATTTATGAGAACTAAAATAACGAACAAATGTGCATGTTTTAATATGAAATAAGAGTAGTGTTATTTTCACAATATCTATAATGACTTAACTGATACTCAACTTAACATTGTTAGTTATAATTATACAATTTTTACAATGAATATAATTATACCATATTTTTAGTTTTTTACTCATTAATTCTGTTTTACTTATTTATAGGCTAAACCATATGTCCATATAAATTATCCAAATAACGATAGGTGATAGGATATTGAGGTCCGGCCCAATATGGCAGCCCAAAATATCCCTAGAAGTCTAGGCGCCAAGGAAAGCCCAAAGGTCATAGATCCTGAACGGGAGTTCGGCACATTCTTAAGGTCCAAAATACAAAGAATAGTCAGGAAGAGATCGTTGGGCCCAAATGGTCTGTTTAAAGGCAAGACCCGTTCGGCACCACCCGAACGGGATGTGACCAACTGCAGTTAATGCTGGATCATGGAGGTCTCAAGCGGCATGGAAAGCAACCAATCGTATAAGGGCGCTCCATGTAGTATAAATTGCAGTTGTTAAATCATTGTAAGGGTTGGATTTCATTAACTCACAAACTTATATTGTATCACAGCTCTCGTATTAGCCTTTGAATCATAATTACCGTTCGGTCATTTCTGTGTAATTGTTATTACTGTATTAATACAAGCGAGTTATTTAGATAGTTAAATCAGATTTTATATTTCCTTTTATACACATTACTATAGCAATTTAATCCAAGATCCAAGTTTAGTGTTGGGCCTTCGGGTCATTCGGGACTAAACCACAACAATAGGGTACCGTACAAAATTCAACATCCTTATAAAATTATAAAATATGCTTGATGGTGTGGATATACATATAGTAATAATAGGATAGATATTAGTCTATTTATTACGGAGAATATATTACTATCTCTGTCCCGACTAAGAGGTAATATAACAGTTACAAGAGCACTGAAAGTTGCTATGAATTGCCGTCTTCTTGGATTGGATAAAAAAGCATCCTTATCCGATATGTCCATTTTGAACAAGAGACAGAACCATTTTGACCTCATTTTTGAACGTTAAATCGTTTGAGGATTAGGTGGAGAAGCTTCTAACCCACTATGGTTCACAGTTTCTTTTCTTATTTATGCAAACTTTCCTTCATCAAACTATGAGCCATTGAGATCACAAAGATGACAGGAGGGCACCAAATTTCTGTTCCATTTGTTTGGGAAGAAAGACCTGGCATACCAAACAAGGATTGGAAACCTGCTAAACGTAAACCCTCGAATACCCCCAAGTTTGTTCCCCCAGATCAGCTCATACCTTCAATTCCCTTTCAGTGGGAGGACAAACCAGGAACACCCCTTTCAAGCATCCAGGTTCAGCCACAGTCTAAGGGTAATTTTGTCATCATAATGAGCAAGCCATTACTAACACTAGAAGAGCTGATGACGATGAGCCGAAGAAGAAGCTACCAGAGAAAAGCCCAAATGCAGATACAGAGTGTGCATATGGTAATCTACTGTTTCATTTATCATGCATGTCTTAGTTTTGACACTAGAATTTTTTACAAGGGTCTGTTTGGATCCTGTAAAATGTTCAGAAACCGAGGACCAAAAATACCTAAAATCAGAAAGACAGACAATTTTGATGGCAAATAAAGGAAATACTCAAACACCATAGATTTATTTTAGATGACTTCCTAAACCCTTTTGTACTCCGAATTAATTTCTAATAAATAATGACTAAGATATTTAAATGTATATAAAAAACTTCAACAAACATAGTCAATAGTCATATTTAATTTCTATTACGTTTTTCTGTGTAAAGCTAAACATAAAAGTTAACATTCCTTGGCATTGGTTCCCGATTAGTAATAGAAATACATAGATAAAATCAGTTTGAAGTTTTGAACAAATATTTAACTTATCTATACATTTTATACTCACAGCCCCCCCCCCCCCCCCCCCCCAACATTTCTTTCCTTCCTAACGGACCCTAAAAGTTTTGCACAACAGCTTATTATTCTACACAATAAAAATACATGCAATCAGACTTGCATATTGCATCTCGCAAAAAAAAAAAATTGCATATTCCTTTATGCCTTTATCATAATCATATTAAATATATGTATCTATGTCCACAAGGAAAGTACCAATACATTTCGGAGTATTACAAATTACAATATACTCCATAGAATAGAACATTTTTATTGCATTCTACCCACCTTTGTGGCAGAAGCAGAAACTCACAGGGAGTGCTCTTGGATGCTGTGTGCTTGGAGTTCGAAGAAGAATTGAAGAATTGCACACCAAATGGAAGAGGGAGCTAAAGCTCTTCTCCAAATAGTCTGAAACATGGCTCAGTTTACTGAGCACCAAAAACTGGTTATTTGTGCATTGTAAATGAAAAATATCCCATTTCCTATTAGATCCGAGTTTATATTATTTGCACTTTGGGGGGCAAAACTAATGCTTCTTGCCAGTTATGGTACTTCTGATCACCCATCATTCGAATACATGAACAGAAAGTGCCAAAAATGGAAAAGGCCAGTCAGGGGCCAAGAGTGGAATACTTCCTAGGAGTTACCATATAGACCTTTAAAGCATAAAAAGAAATCATTGAACACATTCCAGATTCTATTGTGCAATGAAATGTTAAGAACTACCAAGCTTGTGCCCATCCTGTCTACATCATCAATACAGGAATAAATGATAAACTATAAAAGCTGGCATAAAAAATATAATTTTCAATTAAAAAATATAAAATAAATCTAAAATAATTTAAGATGGAGGTCTACGGCTTACAATTACTCTCCTTATTCTTTCTGCAACTAAAGGAACATCCTTCTCTTGTAACATTGTAAAGCAAAACCTGAACCATCCATGTTCGATGCAATGGCAAGCAGATCCAGGAGTCACATTAATCTTAGCCACACTTAATAGCTTTTCCCATAACTCAATTTCCCCCTTTTCATTGTAAGGATTGATTAATGTACTCATGTTCACCCAACAATGCAAACCTGCGTTGCTCTTCATGTATTCAATCCCCAGTTCATCTAACTGTGCAATAAACAATTTATACATTCTTCGCAACCTCTCTCTGTTTTCCTTTAGGTAATCCCGGATAAATCCAGTGTCTGACAGCATTGAGACTAGTAATCTCTGTGTTGGAACAGAAACTGACGAAAACCTAGTTAACCTTCTAGAAGCAGCTAGAACATTCTCGTTAAAGGAATATATTAAGCCAACCCGAAAACCCGGAAGGCTTAAGTCTTTAGATAGTCCATATATGATATGAACCCTGTCTCTGTCGGAGTCTTCTTCTTCTTCTAGAATTTCAGCCATGCTTACAAACTCTTTGTTACCATAATTAGAGCCAGCAAATATTTCATCAGAGATTATATGGATGTTTTTCTCTCTGGCAAAATCTAATAGATTGTATAGTGATTCTCTAGTCATGAGGTTGCCGACAGGATTGGAAGGGTTGGAAAGGAGTACTCCACGGATTTTTTGACCCCGCTTTCTGGCATTGTTAAATGCTTGGTCAAGAGCAGCTATGCTCAGTGTAAAGTCATCCGAACTACGACAATGTACAGGAATAAGTTCCACACCGGTTCTCCATCTAACATCCCTATCAAACCTGCAAATTGATCATCTATTTAAGGTTTAAGGTTCTTCTTTAAACGAACAATCTTTATTCTTTTTTAGGAAGAAGAAGTTCAAATATTAAATACTCTGTCTCATTTAAATTGTACCCCAGTAACTTTTAATATTCATTAGGCCAACCTAAAAAAAATCTATTTTGGTGACGAATTTAAACATACCTTAATTTAGTTTAGTAGATCAGTGAAAATTATAGTGTAGTATCTAAATATGTAAACTTTAATTTCAAAAAAGATTTAACTTTAACTTGAAAATGAAATAGGACACATAAAATGGGACGGATGAAGTAAGATTTTATAACAACAAAACTGAAAGCAAACAGAAATGACTAGGTAGTAGTACCCAGGGTAATAGGGTGTAGGAACGAGGAAAGCATTCCCCTGATCCGCTAAGCAAAAGAATAACATCTCAATGGCAGGAGTTGCACCAGAAGTTAATACTATTTGCAATGGGTTAAATGAAACTGCTCTTCCCATTGCCTCAGACATGAAATCTGCCATGGCCTGGAAGGATTAAAGATTCCATCACAATTGTATTCACTAAAGATCATAAATTGTGAAATTTGAAGCGGAAACAACATGAAAAACTTTGTTAGCTAAAAACTTAAAAGCTTTGAGCTTTTTTCATGTTTTTAATTATTGAAATTACCACTTTCAGCTCCCACAGACCATCAAACGGCTGGTAGGCAGAAATTCCGCTGATATTCAAACCAATACTTCCAAGTGCAGAATCGCAAAAGTTGTTCGAAAGCCACTTCTCAATCAAATCCAGCGATAACTTTGAACGGTAAAAGAAAGAAAAGAGCAGAAACAATTGAATTTCGATACTAAAAGTTAAAAATGACCAGAAAATGAATTAACGGGACGATGGATGTAGGTGGTAGTAATACGATACCCTATTCTCAGTTAATCCAAGATTTATAATCCCTTCTGGGTTATCGATTTCATCATATGGATCCTCCTGGAACCTCTCTAATCCAATATAGTAAGCAGAATCGTTGGGCTTTGCAATTGAGCTAGCGCGGGAGGACAGGTGGGTCCGCCCGGTTGACCCACGACCGGACAAATTGAGCCGCGAAGATGTCCGTGGTAGTTCGACCAGGTCGGTGGACGAGTCGGACGGCGACGGAGGATTCGAAGCAGATGAAGATGGAGCCGAACGGTGTCGTTTAATGTAGAACTGAAGAAAGTAGAAGAGAGCACAGGGGATTAGCGAGCCGAAGATTAAGCCTCCTCTTCCTTGAACTACACCTTGTAAGGGCACAATCAGTCTCATGCTGATGAAACCAGGAATTCCAACGCAAGTGATGAAGTGAAGATCAAATAAGGAAGAAGAAGAAGATGATGATTTTGCAAAAAAAAAAAAAGAGAGATTATATTTTCTCCATTTGGTTAGTTGGGAGACAGTGAAATTTGCGAAAATTTTGGTGATTTAACGTTTCAATTAAATTTTCAATTTCAAATGCTCCGTAAATATCAAAATAAGAGAATAGGAGTATATATAGGAAGGAGTTTAAGGGTCAGTTTGATCATTGAAGTTGCATAAAAGGAGTCAAATAAGTCCTTATAACGTCTTTACTGTCCAGTCGTCGCCATTTGGGACGGTTCTCGGTGGAATTTTTTGATAAAATGTTTTGAACATCTGATTCATTAATTCTAGTTTACTCATACAAAATTTCAGATAAAACGTCAATCGGGAAGACATTCAAATGAAGTCTTGAAGATAACTGCGCAGTTAAAAGCGCAATTATCTTCAAGACTTCATTTGAATGCCTTCCCAATTTAAGTTTTAGCTAAAATTTGGTATGAGTAAACTAGACTTAATGAATAAAATTCACAAAAAAATTCATCAAAAATATTCATCGGGAACTGACCCAAATGGCGACGGCCGGACAATAAAGACGTTATAAAGACTAATTTGACCTCTTTTACGCAACTTTCGGGACCAAACTAACCCTAACCTCATATAGGAAGTATTTGAAATTACTCCCTCCTCTTCCAAATTAAATTCTCACCTTGATTTTTACAATCTTATAAGTGAAAGTTTGACTTTAAGTATCTAAAAACTATTACTATAAAACACCAAGTATATACGGAGTAATAAATAAAATTTGAATGCTATATATTACAATGAAGTATATAAAATTAATTTTGTGTGTAAGTAATGTAAATTTTAAATATTCTTTGATCAAAGTTTATAAAATTTGATTTAGAAATGAAATTAGGAATTTTATCAATCTAGGACCCAAAAGATATATGAATTATCAATCCGAGACCTGAAAGATGAAATGTATCAGTATAGGACTCGAAAGATGAAAAACTATCAATATATCTAGGACCTAACATTTCATATGTTTTTATTTATTTAAATTTTTATTAATTCCATTGCTAATATTTGGTGAAGTTTTCTTAACAAAAGTTTATTAGTTTAATAAAACTAAATATCATTTAAATTTTTTAAAATAAAAATAATAATAAAATTTATGAAAACATAGGTCCTAAATTGATAGTTTTCAATTATTCGGGTCCTAGATTGATAGTTTTCCATCATTCAGATCTTATGTCGATACCATTCATCTTTCAGATCCCCAATTGATAATTCATCTATCTTTCAGGTCCCGGATTAATAAAATTCCTTTTAAATATCATATTTGTAATGCATGTTTGACATAATTTGCTTAAAAGAACTTTTGAGTAATTGTCAAAAAAAAAACTCTTGAACAATGGACATCATTCTGTAAATGAAAATAGTGAATGTGCATGTTTCACAAAAGTTGACTGCATGTTTCATTTAGTTTATTCACAAAATGAACACCATTTTGTTAAGGCCATCTCCAACAAGCATCAAACTTGACACCAAAATGGTCTATTTGGCAAAAAAATGCTCCAACAATAGCACCAAACTTGACACCATTACACCAAAATAGGGGAGGGGGGGAATGGTTTCCGCCATATATGGCGTGCGCCATTTGTTGCACCATCAACTTTTTGTAATTTTTTTCTTTCAAATGTGACCCAAAGGTTTGGGTATTATAGTTTTGACCCATGTTTAAAACAACAAAATAGGAAGTTTTACTTGGACTGAAATTTGTTGGTCCGGTCTAATTTGGTCTGGTCTGATCTGAATTGATGTGGCCTGGTCTGATTTCTTTGTATTTTTATAACTACCCAAGTTTGGTCTAATCCGGTCTGATCTGATCTGAAACAAATTATAGTCCAAGTAAAAACAACCTTATACAACAACAATCAAAACAATTAATTTGATAAAAAAATATAATAACATTTAAATCACACAATATTATAAATAAAGTTTATAAAAAATACAACATCCTTATACAACAACAATCTGAAATATTGACTATTGTATTTTAATTAGTGAAATGCGTGAAAATACATACAAGTATTAAAATGGTGTATTTTAGTTTGTATGTGTGAAATAATGTGTGAAATGTCAAAATATTAAATGGGGGGCTAATGTATAAATATATGATAATTAGATACTTAAATAGAAGAATGGTAAAAAGTTGGTAAAAAGAATAAAAAGGGAATATTCCTTTTTGGTGATGAAAATGGTGTAAACTGTTGGAGATAAAATACTGTATGATGTGATGTTTACACCATTTTAGTGTAGAAAATGATGTAAACTGTTGGAGATGACCTAAGCCTAAATGATTCATACATGAGCGTATATTCTTTCACAAACTATTGAAATAGCTTCTAAATTTTTTAATATTCTTAGACGAGTTTAAAAAAGAATTGTACTGAAAATATACTTCACATACCAAGTACTAGTATGATAGTTCGTCTAGTTCTTTTAAATATTACAAAAGTTGCAAGATAAAAAATTGTGCTACTAAATGTACGCGTTTTACTCTGTATAATTAGTGTTTAGTGATTTGTCTTATGAAACACTTAATGATATCAAGATACAAAAATATTGATAACAAACTTTAAGTTGATTTTGCTTGCTTTGTGTGTTCAAGAATAAAATAATGCTCTCTCCGTCCCAAATTGATGGTTCTATACTTTTTGGGCACAAAGATTATGGTAGAAGGATTAAAGAATCTTACTTTTTTGTACTGTTCATCCTTTTACTTTTAATGTTCATTAAAAAGGGGTATAAATGGTATTCCACTTTTAGTTCTTTACCAAAAAGGGAAACCAAACAATCATTTTGGGATATTCCAAAAAGAAAATACAGGATCATCATTTGGGACGGAGGGAGTACTAAATAGTGAGTAGTTTATAGATAATCTAAAAAACAAAATAAATAAATAAAATATTACGTACTACATGAGTGTTAAAAAATAAACGAGATCGAAGTCTGATTGAGTTCAATGAATTTGCATAAAGGAATCTTTTAATTTTTTCATGTAATTATTTTTTAGTTTTTTTGAAAGTTTTTTTAGTTTATTAATAAAATATATCGTAAATAAACATTTTATTATTAAATTATTTCCACAAGCATCTTATCCGTACGTGGGTGTGTCGATTACACCATTTTAAAATTAATTTAACGGCATGAAACGGCCTCAAAATTGGGACGTGTGGGGGAGAGGAAGAAAATGATTGGATCCCGATTCCATGCAAGGAATCTAAATAGGGGTTATGGTATGACAATATTGTCTCTTTCAAATTTGCATAATAATTTAGAAATGAACGGAGTAAATTTCTTTGAGCCAACTTGACTAGTAAATACACCATGATAAAAGAAAAAGGGGTGACAATCCATCCCATCCATGCGGTCCACTAACACCGACCGAACAGTTAGATGAGAGGATATAAGTTGAACTTTAATCACAGGTTGACAGATAGGAAGTGTGGCTCTGATCTTTACACCATGATATTTAGTACAACATGATTCCGGTTTTAGGATATGTATTCCTTGTTGGATACCCCCAAGGGTGGATGGCTGTGATGGTTGGGGTGGGCTCCGGCCCTGCCCAATTTTCTTTTCTTTTCTTTTTTTAAATTAGTATAGGTTTTATTATGAGCCCACCCCAAAATTTATTCCCAAATCACCTTAAAATTAATTCTCAAGCCCAGCCCACAACCCAAACTTACCTGCAAAGACCTTGAGACGAAGAGCGAACACCAAGCCATCAGCCGCGCCCTGAGACGAAGAGCGAACACCAAGCCATCCTGAGACGAGAAGGCGACGAAGAAGGCGAGAAGCTGCGACCCTGAGACGAAGAGCGAACACCAAGCCATCAGCCGCGCCCCGCGTCCTGCCGTCCAGACCCCAAGGGACTGCGACGTTAGCCGTCCTTCCTCTCCGGGCTCTGCCTCCTGCTTTGGCGCAGTCTTGTAGGTGAGTTTTTTGTTTTTAGATCTTTACTTTCTTATTTTGTGATTTCGTTAACTTGTCTTGTATATTAGAGAATAATTAAATTATTAATTAAAATATTTACTTTCTGTCTGTATATTAGAGAATGATTAAAAAGTACTACTATTTAATTTAAATGCTAAGTCTTAGATATTTTTAGTTCGATCAGTTCAAGCTTCTATTTTAAAATGTTCAATGCCTAAAAGTTTATCCGGTCTTTTATGGATAGTATGTGAACCCATCTTTAAGGTAATAAAATTCAATTTTTTGTGATTCATTGTATCCTTACTCCTATATGCACTAAAAACTTTGACAAGTGAAGTCTTGGATCACTTTCAAAAAACTATTTTGCAAAGACTCCCTTTGTCCTTAACTAAATGACGCGGTAATTGCGCATTGAGACTTGGAAAGTAATAATCCATGCTTTAATGCATCTAAAACCTCCCGTGACAATAAATTCAATGCATCAATTTGCTATGATTTAAAATTTGCATCAAAGTTCGATGTGTTATTATTATTAATGCACAAAATACCCCTCATAGAACAAATTTAATAATTTTTGAAATCACATATCCTAATATTATGATTGAATATGTAAGTAAATTTGTCAAGATCTCTAAATTATACAAAATATTAATCATTTTTATTTTATTTGTCAATTCAATTTGTTCATCAAGATGATTTTGCAATGAGCATTAATTTTGGAGCTCATTAAGCCCATGTGATAGCAAGAGAGCATATATACTTCTTATTTTGTGAGCTCTACTCAAATCCTCTAAAACTTTTACTCTTTTGTTACACCTGCCAATGTTATTTAGTTTCAAAAGAGACTCCTTTTGAAAGGGACATGCAAGGTCTCAATCCTATTAAGAGAGTTGATGTACCCGATCTGGATCTTCCCGTTCAAGGAAAGCGGCGACTCTGAAAGTTTTATCCATGCTCGGGCCTACTACTGCGTGCGACCCTTAATTAAAATTGAGAATTTCTCCAATGTAGAACTAAAAAATAAGGTGTTTTAATTTAAATAGAAGTAATATATTTTACAAAAGAAGAGTGAAATATTGTTACTATGAAATCATATTTTATTACTTCATACGAGTATGACATTATACCGCCCGGCTCAGGGAAGGGAATCCAGCCCAATAGTACAGTGCCTCTGATTTTGAAGGCCCAAAAAATTATAAAGTTATTAGTTGTTATATCAGGTAGTCCAAGTTCAAGAAAAATACGTAGAAAATTACATACCTGGACTTGGAATCTGGATATAGGCCCAACCATCCGCCCAATCGACATCGAATCGCCCACTGCAAGCGAAAAAAAAAAACAGAACGGGAGACGGACGACTGACGAGGTGACAACGACTACTGAACGCGGAACGCCGACCGCCGTCTGGGCCGCCACCGCACCACGCCTCCCGTTTGCTCAGTCGCTCAACCCGCGTCTCCGCTGAGCCGCCTAGCGTGTCTGACCGTTTCGCTAGGCCGCTGAAGGTTGATTTGCTGCAGCAGGTAAGTTTATCTCCTTCGAATTATAAATTATTAATATTCTTAATTTGTTTGTTATTATCACCTAGTCACATCACATTACATGAATCGAAATATGTTGTTGTAATGTTCTTCATTATTAGGTGATATTGTGATTGAGTTGATGATTCTAAGCCGCATACTATGTTCATATATTACTTAAAGAATTAACTTTTTTTATCGATTTGCAATTATAGTTTGTTCATATTTCATTTTCCCTATCTGATATATTAGATCTATTAAGTTTGTCTAATTGCATTGTGTACGAGTATATAAAAGGTTGAGTGATTCCTTTCAAATGTTTGATTTTTATTGAAGGATTGAACTAATAGAAAATTAGAAAAAGAAAAAACACTAGGAAATCATATAATACATTAACAAAATTATTAAATTTATTAATTGTCATGTAAATGAAGTCTTTATGAATCATTGACTAATATTTAGACCCCGGGAACAATCTCTTGGTACTAAAAGTACAGAGGTAAGGCTGCTTACATCTGACCCCATACCCAACCGTAAGTGAGAGTCTTTGTGGCACTGAGGTAATGATGATGATGACTAATATTTAGACCTTGTGTAAAAATTCCAAATCTGAAGGCATCACTTTACACTAATGATCTTCTACTAGCTCTATAATTACTGTAGAGATCTTATTTTCAGGTTTCAAACAAGTTTTTGCTTTGTTCAACTATTTTGCAGTCTTGCGATTTATATATATCCGGATATATTTTTTCTTTATTTTAAATGTGTTTCTGTATTTTTTTATTAATATCAAGTGTATCTATTAAAAATATCTGCAATAAATATAAAATTTCCGTTCACACTAAGAAATCTTTGCTTTAGTTTGCTCTTTGTATCATTGCCAGTTTTAACTTTTTAGTATTTCATGATTTTTCTTTGCACTTTTTTATCAATATCTATAGCTCATTAAGGCTTGTCTTTCTCTTTGTCACTAGGGTTTTGATGGCAAATAATGTTGCATATGCTTTTGCAAATATTGGTGCATTATCATGCTTGCATAAGTGTGGTGCTTTTATTATTTTATGATCATGCTTGTTTAAGCGTGGTGCTCTTATTATTATGTTATCATGCTTGCTTAAGTGTGGTGCTCTACATATATTAAAATTTCATTAAAAAGTAATGTTATATTTTTCTGTGCAAGCTAATTCAGCGGGAGCAGATTTGGCTGTGGTTTGGGGACAGTTGAGCAAGTCATTAATTCACTCAAAAGAGCCTAGTTCTTGAGTTATGACTTTCTTCAGAGCTCGAATGGCTTCTTCGCCGCTTTTCCAACTCGTCTCTCGGTCTCTTAGTTACAGTATATATACCATTCTCTATCTCTACCTATACGCATGTGAATGTATTTGTATGTTTAGGCCATGTTTGTCACTACATAAGCTAGCAATTGTTATTCAAATAATCTTTTCAGGTTAGTTTAGTTTGGTTGAATCAACTTATTTATTTAGGCAAAGGTTTTATCTATAAGCTTCATGAGTAGCTTTTCTAACAACCAAGTGTTCTGTTTGCATACGACTTCATTTTTGTCTGTAGTTTTATCTGAAATATATCCTATCGTGGCATTTGAAATTTCAAAACTACCTTATGCACTAATTATACATACAATATGTGAGATCATGTAGCTTTAAATTACTCTGATAGGGCAAGCTCCAGGTATACAGAAAATTCACAGAGAGATATCAAGAAAAACAACTGCAATCTTTATTGAAGAAGAACAGTAACAATGGCCGAAGCCCCAAAGAGAGAGAGTAATCTCAATCTTCCCAGTCCCAAGACAAAGTCTAAAAACAGCCTACCTTCCTCTCCCAGCCTTATTCTATTTATAGTAGTCCAGCTCAACTGACTTTAGTTATTAGCTACAATAGAATTTTAACTAATAGCTACTAGTCTATTTAATAGTCTAATAGGTCGATCCCTAACATACTCCCTCCGTTTCATGTATTTTCCTGATAACACAATTTAGTTTCACCAATTATAAATTTAATACTTGCATGCTAAAAACTATTTTAAGTTCAAATGAACTGCAAAAACTAGTGGAAAACAATAAAAGTTATGTATATAAAATTACAATTTAAAAGAGAGCTGTCTTGATTGTAGAATAGCAACAGGGACAACTAATTTGGAATGGAGGGAGTATCAGAAAAGCTGTAAGGCAGAAATTAACTTATCAACTTTCTTAACAGAAGCAGCATCTCAATCGGTTGGGCCTTCTGCGTCTTCAGCAGTCCAAGAAATGACAAATCCGACGTTCACAGTTGATGTGACCTCTCAAATTGGTGCAAGCATGCCTCTAAAGATGATGCGGATTGGGACCCTCATTCACAATCTTGAGATGCGACCCGGCCAAGGTCCGAAGCTAGTTCGTGGATGGGGCACAGTCGCCAAGATCATGACTGAGCCCAGGTCTGAATCGTCCAGGTACTGCGAGATAAAGCTCCCGTCTGGTGATAAAAAGATGATTGATGTCAGGTGTTGGGCCACGATTGGGCGAGCCCCCAATGCAGAGCATGCATCGAAAAAACTTTATAAGGCAGGACAGAACAGGTGGCGGGGGATAAGGCCGACAGTCCGTGGGGTGGCGATGAACCCAGTTGATCATCCGCACGGTGGTGGGGAAGGGAAGAGTAAGAGCAGTGGGAGTCACGGGAAGGTGTCGCGTACCCCTTGGGGTAAGCCCACCAAGTGTGGCTATAAAACTGGCCGACTTAAGAGGAAGAATTGATTTGTTTCTTTGCTTCCAGTTTTTATGCTTTTTTAACTACCGAATGTCATAAAGTAACTTGAAGTTGGCTTTGTTTAGGCATGTGTAGAGACGGATTTTTTTATAGCTAAGAAAGTGACTTTTGTGAGAAGATGTTCCAGAGTAGTATGAACTGCAAGCTTGTAACCCTTTCTGCATTTTGATAATGGTTGCTTAGGACCCGTAGTTCGGGTGAACTGTGCGGGAAATTGTATCATTTGCAGGTTTGTATAATCCTTTTTTAAAAAATGCAATTATTCATCTTCTGGCCACTCTAAAATTCCATTTTTTTTACTCCATGAGGCGTCTGGGGGAGGGGGCGTGGCCCGACTCATATACGGTTCCTAGGGGTTGGATTGGGCTTGTCTCGGTACAATTTCAGTTCAATTCCAAATTTATTCTTATACTTTTGTTTGTGAACAAGTATTCATAGAAAAAAATAGTCTCTTCACAGTCATGTGTACTGCCGTACTGGTGTATACAAAAAAAGTATGTACAACCAGCAGAGTTCAAAATGTATTAACTCTCTCATGTTAATCTTTCAAATAGATTTTCATGTAGAATAAAGAAGTGTAAATTGTGTGATACAAAGTTGTGCAAATGAAAGAAAAATGATATGAACTACGAATTCTTTGCTACAAAAGGAAATTGAAGATTTTTTTGGAAATTTGGGACGGGTCAAAATTGAAAGATTGAAGATAATTCTAAAACTGAGGGAATAACCTTTTTCTCTTAAGTCTTAACTAGGCCAAAAAATGCAAATATGACCTAATACATCCAATTAAAAAATACTCCTGATAGCAAAACTTTGAACAAAGTATTTTCACTCATGAAGAGCAACCATCACTAAACTGCCGGTAGCACCTCCAACTGTGGCCTCCTCCGCTAGACATCCAGTGGTGGCGACAGGGATGGCCTAAAGAGGCCTCGTCCACCTCTAATCTTTTTTTCTCTTAAGCTTCAACCTCACAATATAAAATTTTTAAGCTCCAATATCCTCAGCAAATGTGAACACTCAACATCCGTTACAAAATCACAAAGGGTGTATTTAGGAGTTAGGAGTTAGTTTTTGTAGAGGAGGGGAAGACATGTGAGTGTTGATGATCCTCCTATTCGTGTTTGATAATTTAAAAATGTGGATGAATGATTTTGGAAGGTTTTTATGACCTTCAAATCTCTCAAATGCTCAATGGTTAAGTTTCCCCAAAGTAGAGGATTTAGATTGATAATAAATTAAATGATAATTTAAACTCAATTTAAAATGATTATCACTTCAGTTTTTTTATTTCGCCATATTTAATTATTTAGAACTATTAGAAGTGTTTTTTATTATAATTCCTTCAAAATCTCTCATTTTCAAATTTATAACTCACAAATAAGAAGAAGAGTTTTCTCGCATTTTCCCACATTTCCCGTCCAACAACTAACCTTCAAAATATCCCCCCCCCCCCCCCCCCCCCCCCCCCCCCTTCCTCTCAAACTCCCAAATATACTCTTAGGGTTTTGAAGGGGAAGGAAAGATTGAAAAGAGTTTATGACTCTGCCTTTAATGTTAGAGAGTTCAAAAATATGGAGGAGATGACTTTGGAGGGTTTTTCTAACCCTCTAAAACCCTTCAAATGGTTAATTTTCAAGTTCCCTTAAATTGGTAGATTTTGTAGGATAACTAATGTTATGACAACTTTAATTCAATTTTGAATAAATATAAATTTAACTATTTGGATTCATCATATACGTCAAGTGATAGAAATTATAACTCATCCATAACATCTATCTTCTCACATTGTTACTCTCAAACAAGAAGAAGAAGAAGAAGAAGAAGAAGAAGAATTTCATCCTCTTTTCCTCACTTTCCCTTTCAATGACTAACCTTCGAACTTCTCTAGGGGTATGTTTGCGAGTTTGGGGAGAGGGATGGGAATACTTTGAAGGTAAGTTGTTAGAAGGAAAAGAGGGGAGGGGTGAAGAAATATTTCTTCTTATTTGGAGTAGTTAATTTGGAAAAATAGAGTGTTAAAAGGAATTATAATTAAAATCACTTCTGAGATAAGGTAAATTCAAATAATTGAACTATATTTATTTTAAATTGAGTTTAAATTGTCATTTAATTATTTATCATTTAAACCCCTCCATTTTGGAGGGGTTTAAACATTGAACATTTGAGAGGGGTTTGAGGCTCGCAAAAACCTTCCAAAATAGTTCATCCACGTTTTTAACTCCCAAACAATGATAACCCACCTTAAAAAGGATGACCCTGAATTAGGGGTGAGCAAATATCCGACAAAACCGATAAAACTGAAAACCGATACCCGAATCGACCGAAAAAGTCGGTTATCGGTCGGTCATCGGTTATTACATATGAAAAGAAGTCGGTTATTCGGTTATTCGGTTAACGGTCGGTTATTTTAATCGGTTATCGGTCGGTTAACCTAAAACCGAAGTATAGTCTACTCCGTATAAACGTTTGTATGTACTTGACGTGCACTCGTCGTTAGGTGCACTCAAAATAAATAATCAATACAACACTAATACGTAGTATAGTGTAGTAAGGTTCGTATCCACAGGGAAAGGAATACTTTTTTTTTATAAATAGTAACAAAAAGGGGGGTTTAGAGTTTTTTGTTTTAACAACACTAAGATAAACAACCTATATGAGTTTAATTCAATGAGATGAAGACTTGGTTTTGCTTTTATCCACTTAATGAAATGTTCGTCGATCCCGGTTATATCTTTAACTATCTTCCTCTCAAATACTCAATCGAGGAGTATATCCAGTTCATCGAGGGTAGTTATTAATAACGAGATGCGTTCATTAATAAAACTTACTATCGAGTCAATATAGAACAAGCGCCGTATATTAACTTGATAGTAGCAATAAACTTAAGGTGAAAATGATTGAGATTGATAACCTCAACACAAGCGGTTTATTGGTTTAATCAATATAATTAATTCCCCTTGGCATATTAACCATGAGATGCATGCATTAATATTCCAAGTTTACTACCGTTGAAAGAACCTGATTAATAACAAGCGTATTAACCGATTGATTCTAGTAATAATTAATATGAGAAACAATACTAGTTGATACTTTAAGTAATGTTTAAGATATTAACATGAAATATGAATAGGAATTAATCAATACTCAAGGAAGAATATTAAAATATATGAATCCTACTATGATTAATATCAAGATGTTAACTAATTGTCATCTTAGTAACACTCCCCAATATTATCATAGAGGAAGAAATAGCTATTACTATAACCAATGTCAAGATGTTAACTAATTGTCATCTTAGTAACACTCCCCAACTTTGATATAGAGATAGTATTTTGAAAGAAAGAATTAATATTCAAGGAAGAAGATTAAAGAAAATAACTCACAACTTACAAATTCATTAAGCTTCAAAGTAGCAAAACCAAGATGGAAGAGTTTAGCTCCTCATTTGGAGACTAAACATGATGAAAAATATAAAGAAAGAACTATTCTATACTGAGCTTAGATGTACAAAGGAAGTGGATATCTTTTGGTGAAAGAAAGGAGGTGTATTTATAGGTTTTAGGGATGGGATTCGGGTACTCGATCGGGTATATACATGGTACCCGATCGAGTATGTGTGTAACACTCGATCCGAGGCATACTCGACCGGTTTCAGGCTATTTTCTAAGTGTATACCCGATCGAGTATATATGAATACCCGGTCGAGTATGCTTAGAAAGTGGTATTCGGGCTATACTCGACCGATCTTCGTTTGCATTTCAAAGGCATACCCGATCGGGTATGTCGGTCTACCCGATCGGGTATAGACATAAAATCGTGGCCAAAATCTTTCCTGCATGTTCCCTTGTCTTCGGATCTGATCCGATTTGAAGTTCCAACCTAATACCCGATCGAGTATAGCTAATACTCGACCGAGTATAGACCAAAATTCAGGATCTTCTTTTGTCTTTGAACTTTTGCACCTCCTCTTCACTTTTTGGGTTCACCAACTGTACTTTGAGTGACCAAAACCTGCTTAAACTCAGAATATATCTAATCTAACCTATTTACAAGAATTTGACAATCTAATCTATTACACCAAAAGTGTGTAATTTCCAAAGTAAAAGTCAAGCAAAACTAATTAAAAACATAAACATAGATATGGAAATTACGAACGTATCAGTACTTCATGTATGGTATGATGTTTCACTTAGAGGAAACGGTCCAGTCCAGCTGGTCGCCGACTCACTCTCCCTTACGGGAGGTCTCGGGTTCGAAAGTCAATGGAGTGAGTTTCAACCTAGCTAGATTACTCCAGGCTCCCCCAGCCTCCCTCCCCAGACGCCTCCTGGAGTAAAAAAAAGGTGTGATGTTTCACTTAATAACGTATCATAATTACTCTAAGAAATAATGTCAAATACATGACCAAAATGAATATTATGGATACAAATATGTCTTTTCATACTTTAATGACTATAATTGTAATTTTAATGTGCATGATTGTGATCAATTTTATATTATAGTAATCATGAATGGTATACTCATTTTAATTTTAGTGATATTTTAGTTTAGTACGTAGAATGTAGTACGGAGTAATATTTAAGGAAACCCCTCATATTTTAATAAATCTCATATGTTTAATTAGTATTTTGTGATTGACCCAAAAGAGATAAAATGACACTCATGCACAAGAGAAACTACCAGTAGCGTAAGAAAACTAATTTTATCATGAGATAATTTAATTCATTTCTTCTTATTTATTTCACGAATGGAGAAAAAGCATTTTATATATGATCAATTATTTCATTCATTTTGTTTTGTAGTGTAAAAAAACATTTATTTTCATCCACTTCTGTATCAAATATTTTTTCTAATATGTTTATCTAAAGCATTCAAATTTTTGAAAAAAATATCTTTTAAAAATTTATATGGTCAGTTATTGTCGGTTATTCAGACACCTAACGAAACCGAAGTACGGTTTTTTGGTCGGTTATTGGGATGTTATCGTCATAGGGTTGTAAACGAATCAAATAATTTGTGCTCGATTCGCGATTCGAATTCGTATAAGACAATTCGAATTCGGAAAATTCAAATACAAATAAGAATATTAAATTTGATTTGAGTTGTTATCAAATACAAATATGAATATCAGTGTATTCGATTCGAATATTAATCAAATATATTCGATTAATAATAGTTGTAATATTAATAATAATAGTAATAACAATATAATAACTTTTAAAAGATAGCAATACCCTCATAGTGTAACCCATATATATATTTATGCATACAGATTCCAAGCCCATTTGTAGTAAATCATAATATAAATACGAATACAAATCGGATTTTTTTGGTTCAAATGTCTTTCAAATACAATACACATAATTATGTATTCAATTGGAAGAATAAAATTAGTCATTTGACTTTTATATATACAATTGTCAACTTGTTTCACACATTATAAGTATAATTTCTAATGTGTGCATTGGTGTTTATTTCAAAAGGTTTGAAATAGATTTATATTTATTAATCATAAATTTGATTCTCTTTAGTATATTGTGCACAATCTAAAAATACATTGATCCATTAAATGTTAATTCTAAAAACACATATTAAGTCATAGCATGCATTTACAACATAAAAAATATAAGAAAAGTTATTTTAAAGTAATATTTGACTAATATTTAATCTATGCTCAAATCGATTCGATATTCGTATATGATTCGTTAAGTATTCGTATTGTTAAACAAACACAAATACAAATCGAAATTAATATTCGTTTCATATTCGAATTCGAATTCGTATTCGAAAAAATAAACAAATACAAATACAAAATCCCACAATTCGACTCGATTCGATTCGTTTACAACCCTAGTTATCGATCAGTTTCGGTCGGTTATTAGAGTATAAAATTTTGGTCGGTTATTCGGTTATCGATCGATTATTTGACCGACCGACCGAATGCTCACCCCTACCCTAAATCCTAAATTCCTAATGTTAAATGCTAAATATATTTTAGATCAAAATTACTATCTTTTCCAAATAAAGGATTAAATAAATTTCAATTAAGTAATACTTCATCTAATCTTTATAACTTTATATCTTTTCTTTTTAGAATGTCTCAACATTTTCTATCACTCTCCTTTTAATCAATGAATTTGTGGTTTTAATTATTTTTGTCTCTTCTATACAAATTTCAATCCACAATTTCTATTTTAATATTTCTCGACTAACTTGACAAAACTGGAAGCAAAGCAAAAAACTTTTTAAGGCAGTAAAACTTAAAGAGCTCAACTTTTGAAAATATGCTACTAGTAATTTAATCGAGAAGTCTAATTTTCTCATTTTTGAAAAAAGAACCTCTCATATCTATACATATTCATATCAACCTTCCAAATTAAGTATAAAAATGATAGGATATGATGGTCCAGATTCAATTTCTATTAATTGCAAACATTGTATTTGTACGTACAAATTCGATTGTCATATATACATAATTTTGTCGTACATTTATTATTTATACGTACGTAGTATATATAGCATATGAGTCATATGAGTAAGCTACTACTAGTAATAATGAGAGGCTTAATTTGGAAAGGAATAATGGCAATTACAAGCACAGCCGGCCAGGTCACATTTCAAATTTCAGCGCCACCAAAAGAACAGTACGTACGTGGGGCCAGGAAATAGCTAGACGGAGGAATGACGACGGAAGAATCCATTGAAGAAGACTTATCGTACGAGCCGTCGTCGGAGGTTGATTCCGTTTACGAGTTCGATGCGTCTCGTTACTTTGATTTCTGCCTGCCGGAGTCATCTTCCGACACTGAACGGGCCGAGCGATGGTTCCACGTCGCCGGCTATTATCCACCTTCGCGTAAGAATAATCTAATCTTTAATTTTTACTTCAGCTCACTGCAAAAATATAACGGTAATTCTAAAATGATTTTTTTTTAAAGGATGGAATTCTAAAATGATTTGAATGTTTATTGATCGGGTTTAGCATGATACTCCGTATGATTTGATTTATATTTTCTTATTTAGATTCTTTTTTATCATATCCCAATTTGGATCTTATGAGTTATGACTATGGAACTCTTTTAATACTCGTATGTAAATGTTGATGATTAAAGCTAATTTACTATATCTATTGGAAGAATTTGGGGACGTTTGTTTTTCCGTAGTTCATTTACTCCGTATTAAAAAAAATGGGGTGGGAAAATATATTAAGCACTACCTTATAAGTGACAGGAACCGCCGTCAGGCCGAGGCCATTTGGGACTTTTCGCGGTGTAATTTTTTGATAAAATTTTTTAATCATGTTCCCATCAAGTATAGTTTAGTCATATCAAATTTCAACTAAAAAATCAATATATAGACAAAACTGTGCTTTATATATATATATATATATATATATATATATATAAACAACGCAGTCTTTTTCAACAACTTAATTGATTGTCTACCCGAATGAATTTTTAGTTGAAATTTGGTGTGAATAAATTAGACTTGATTATGAACATGATCAAATCATTTCATCAAAAATTTCCACCGGGAAGGGCCCCCCAAAGCACTCGGCCGAATGGTGAGTCCTGTCAGGCCGGCCTGACAGGATCGCTATCTATATGTAATACATAATTCTTGATATCTAATTATTTATCGCTCAATTGTGAATATTGTACTTCAGAAAATGGGTGAATTTTTCTTAATGAGTTGATCAAACGAATGTAGTGAGTAAGTACTGGTTCCATATCAATATAAAAATCATTGAAATGGAGCATTACATTAATTTTTTATGATGAAAATGGAAATTCCATATAACTAAAGAAATAAATGTAATACTCCGTAATTAATACTTTTGATTTGTTTACTAGGAACAAAAGATGTTGATCGACTTGCATTAACGGAGCCACTTTAGTGCAAGAACGTTCTTGGAGCATTCAAAAAATTGAGAAAAATATAAACATAATATAATATGTAGAATTGATGTACTACGTAATAATTTATTTTCCAATTCGATCTATATATTATGTAGTTTTTGAGAAAAAAAAGTGTAGATTTTTTGCTTCAAACAATACTGCCTTTTCAAATTCTTTATAAAACATTCACTATCAATTTGACCTCTCGTGCGTGGATTAAATTCAGGTTTCTATTTCAAGTCGAAAGTGATCATTAACACACAAGAAACAAATGACGATGAGATGAAAGGTATGAATTAACATGGTTTTATATATGATCGACAGATTAAAACGTAAACAAAATGCACATATAGGATTACCCTTGTTTTCTTCCTAAAATAGGACTTATTCATTCCTAATAGGGGAAGTTTTATACTTTTAACAGAATCAAATAAGTAATATTTTAGGAATAAAATATATGTAGTCTTATTTGTGCATTTTGTCTAAGTTTCAGTAGTATTTTGAACAATTTATACGTACATTATATACCTATAGAGCATCTCAATTAAAGTTTTCTTAATCTTTTTCAACTGGTTGATGTGTATTCAAAAACTTGTACGTCCTAGCAGGGAAGACGATGGTGAATAATGGCGAGGTATTAGAAGAGACTCCAAAAGCTAAACCTAAGGCGGCGGCGACACAAAAATCAGGTGGTAGCAAGACGAGGAGCTCATCAACGTTAATGAAACCTACGGCTAGCCACCTGGCCAGGCTAAACCTATTGGCTGCGACACAAAACGATAATGAAGCCACAAAAAGGCAAAAGCTAGAGAGTGGTTACTTGCGTAAGGTACGGTGGGGAGTGTTTGCAAATTCTTTTACTTAAAAAAAGAATGATTTTGGAAAAAGTGATCACTAACAAAAGTTGATAGTGTTTCAGAAAAACTTTATTTTGAAAGGTAAAAGTTGTTAGGGTTTGGTAAAATATGTGCTTTTTGTATAACAGAAAAAGTAAAAAGCAGTTTTCAGCTAGAAGCTGAGAAACGTTTTTTAAGTATAAATTGTTACTTGAAAACATTAATTTTAGTTTTATTAAGCCAAAAACTGATAACCATATTTTTAAGCCAAACAGTACCTTAGAGTGTGGCAGTCTTCGTTCACTTCATCAAACACACACTTACATGTTGGTAAATAATTTATGTGGGGGAGAATAGAGACTACATGAGACTCTTGTACTGCTGGGACGGATGCATGAAGAATTAAAGTATGCTTGATACTATTAAGGGAAAAATAATAAAAATACCTCAACCTTTGAAGGGTGTGATCAGATAAATACCCCAAACTTGTATATGTAATTTAAATATTCCAAACTTTATATAAAAAGTTATTTTTCACACCATTATCATGTATTATTTCTTTCAAAAATGTACTCCCTCCGTCCCCTTTTAAATGTCCTATTTTACCATATTGGGATGTCCCTATTTAATTGTCCCATAACTTATTTGGTAAAGTTTGTGTGGCTCAAAATCATTCTTACTTTATTCTTACTTTATTCTTACTTTAATTTATCTATTAATATCAACCACACAAATCTACTTTTCTTAAAACTCGTGTCACCCTCTTCCGGGACATTTAAAAAGGGACGGAGGGAGTAATTTTTTTGGGTTAATTGCATAATTTAAAATAGAAGATTAAAAGTTTTGCAATTATATAAATTTTGGATTACATTATTTATTTCGCAGTGGAAATTTAGAATGTTAATTGTGTCTTCATGAATTCTAAAATACTACGGAGTACTATATTAAATATTAAATTATGCAACTAACACCATAAACATACATTTTATAAAAAAAAACTTGACTATGATGCTAAAATAACTTTTTATATAAAGAGTTTGGGGTATTTAAATAATATATGCAAGTTTGGGGTGTTCATTTCACACCCCTTCAAAGTTTGGGTATTTTATTTATTTTTCCCTACTATTAATGATTCCGAGTGAACCTTCTGGGTATACCATTTAAATTGGACGAGGTGTAGAGAAATAAAACAAAAATGGGATATTATTGTGCTAAAGAGGGAAGCTATATTATGATCTGGACTCCTCCTCCTATTGACCTTTTAGGGTGGAAGACTGCACAATACTCTTCCACGTCTCCCCTTCAGGATGACCATTGCCTGAACTTTGGAGAATTGTGGGGAGGTCTAATTGGCGGATGATTGATGCAATTGTCATACTACTCTTAAACAACAATTACTAACCAGCCATAGCACTACTAGCAACCACTGATTCAAAACTAGATAGAGAACCAACTTTGTGAGTTGACTAGGAAGTATGTTAATATTGTGACAGTAAGCAATACCATTCAGAAAAATTTCCACCCCATTATTAAAGTCTCAGGTCCTGTTTGGTTGGAGGGTTTTGGAGGGGAGGGGAGGAAAGTGAGGGATTCTTGTGTGTTTGGTTGAAGGAAATAGGGGGAAGGGGAGGAAAGTGGAAGACTTTCAAAATCCTCCACTTCCTCCCATTCTAAACCCCCCAAATCGAGGTATTTCGGAGGAAACGTGTTGATAACAACAAACTATCCATCTCCTACGTGAATGAACAAAATGTTATAATATAAAAAGGTAAAAAAAAAGATTGAAAAATTAAAAAAATTAAAAATTTAAAAATTTAAATATTAAAAAATTAAAAAATTAAAAATTTTCAAAATTAGAAAATTTAAAAATTATAAATTAAAAATTTTAAAAATTAAAAAAAAAATTCCAAATTGAAAAATGAAAAATTATAAAATTAAAAAAGTAAAAAATCAAATAAATTAAAGTTATGACTCATGACCATAGGAATAATATTCACAATAGTTAGACATGTATCTATTTTTTGAAGTAAGCTATCAAATAAAAGTAAATTGCGAAAATATTTTCATTAAACCTTTCCTCCTATTTCCTTCAACCAAACACAAATTTTTATCAAAATCCTTCCTTCCCCTTCCATTCCCTTCCCTCCTTGACTCTCCCCTTCCCTTCCCTCCTTTGAACCAAACAAGGCCTTAGGGTGTTTTTGGGAGTTGGTTTTTGGAGGGGAGGGGAAGGCATGTGAGGGAAATAAACTCTCCTATTTGTGTTTGGGAGTTTGAATAATATGAGGGAAAGGTTTTGGGGGTGTTATAAAATCCTTCTAAACCCTCCAAAACATGGGTTTCTAATTCCCCCGATTTGAGGGTTTTATAAAGTTTAGCTACACAAATGAGAGGTTTATCCTCTGAAACTAAAATCGCTTCTGTATAAAATCTTTATGAGCTGCTACTCGTTTCATTTCTCCGCAACTGAAACCCCTCAAGTCCCCAAACCCTCATCTTTTGAAATTTGCAACTTCCAAACAAGAGGAGGGAATCCCTTCCCATCTCCCTCCCCTTCCCTTCTCTCTACTCCCCTTCAAAACTTCCCCTTCCCTCACCCTCAAACTCCCAAACACATCCTTAGTGAACTGATTTTTAGAATGAACTGCTATGGAATTGTTGGTGTAGGCAATATAATGGAGTTGCATTTATGATTGTAATATGAAGATGAGCACATAGGAAGTAATGCCATAAATCAACTGGATATGCAACATTAGCTCGGCATTGGCATGTTCAAGACATTGTTCGAGCGTCATAACTTAATTCATAGCGGTAAAGGGATTTTGCTCCTCTCCATTAACTGGAATGGTCCAGTAGGAGAGAGATAGAGAGAGGTGGGGAAATGGTGGGGTAGGGAAAAAGAAAAGATTATGTTTAATTATTATTTTTAAGGAGAGAGATAGAGTGAAAAAGAAATGGAGAGAGTAAATGGAGAGAAAGAAATGGAGAAGAGTATGACCCGCGGTAAAGGTCTCATCATTATCAAGGGATAGGATAATGTAATCAACGACTTTAGGACCATGTAGTGACTTTAAATAAGTTAATTAAAGTGATATGGATGTGTTTATGTTTGAGATATCAACAGCGGGATGAAAAGGGAATGTTTTTTGTCGAGAAGGCTGTTGCCGATCAAGAAGGGTTAAAAAGGGGTGGAAATTTGGAAAATGAATACCTGAAATAGGTTGCGCGTGAGGGCGTCTTATACTTAAAATTGATTGTCCCACCGTTGAGCGAAAAACAAATTAGGGAGTGTTGAAAAACAAATCAGTTTTTCAGAAGTTCGTCTCCCCCCATTTTTAAAAGGTTGTTTCTATGAGTAATTTGTAGCACTCAAAAGTACTTCTGCACTTTCACTCAAACCCTCGAATACTGCTTATGTTCCATATGGAGCAGAAGCAGTTTTAAGAAGCATATCCAAACGCCCACTTAGTTGTATTTAGTCCCACAAATTATGTACACACAAAAAATAAGAAATACTCCGTATATAATATAACCATTTGGACCGGTCCAAACAAAGCAACATGAAACCATTAATTAGCAGCCCAATAGATTTTCAAAATATCATACATATTAGGTATTTCGTATTTTTTAAGAATAATAATTAGATAATATTACCCGAAGTAGGACTAAAAATGTTTGAAAATTACAAAATAGAACTGTCATGTTTTTATTTCCAAAATAGGACTAATTAATGTCATGATTTGGCATTACCAGGCTTCAAAGTTCAAACATGGCAGTATTTTCTAAACTTGGCTGTAATTACTCTTATTTTGGAGGGAAAAACATGACAGTCCTATTTTGGAATTTTCAAACTGTTTTAGTCCTATTTTGAGAACTTTCCCTAATACTTATTGTATTGTTGGATGATCATACACCTTGCTCGCTCAAATATTAGGTTGCTCATTTGAAGCATCAATCGTCGTTGTTGCACAAGTCATCTCAGAAGGTACTTCCCAAAACACACTCCATATACTCCATATTATTAGTTGCTAAGTTTCATATCCATGATGTTTTTAATTGGATTGTAGTATTCTGTTATGATATGGTATGGTCCAGTCTGATCCGACGGATGTTTATTCTATGAATATTTTACAACTCCTGATGTCTGGTCTGATCAATATGGTTAGTCTGGTATATTTGAGTTTTGTCTAATCTAGTATGGGATTGAAATCAATCTAATTAAAAACATCCTTATAACCTTGTCCCGCCTATAATAATATGTGTTTTTGTATGCTTAGAAGTTAGAAAAGATACGTAGATTCAATCCAAATATCGCTTCAAATTTAAAATATTGCAAGAGTTACCACAACACCACATTGTAGTAATGAATAGTCATATTTATGTAAATATGACTTATTTTAGTAATATTCTTGTAAAAAAACCATATTGCGAAAGGTCATTTTTAAATTTTATACTCTTAGTGTTGTAGAAATAAATTATAGAAACTATTGTTTTCTTGATGCTTTCTTACACCTTCAATAAAACTTTTTTTACATCGTTAAGATTTGCTAGCACTTGCAATGAGATATTGAGCAATGATGATTTTATTGTGAGCAATTAAATTTGGTCCTATGTATTTAGGGAGATTCAAAATTAAGTTATAGGTTTTTTAAAGAAATTAAGCTATAGGTTTTATACTTTTATTTTGGCATATTTAGGTCGAGAAAATTTTGCTAAATAGAGGTGGTAAAATATAACAACCTATTCAATAAAGTGACTATTCACTATGATATTCATTTTTAATTCTAATTCATCTCCAACTAAGCACTATGATATATCTCAATACCTATATTTTGCCATATGTAAAACCATATTTAAGTCTAGTTAATCTTCAACTAAGCACTATGATATATCTCGATACCTATATTTTTCAATGTTAACCCTAGCATTGGCCCGATTAGTTCCATATTTCAGTATTTGCCTCATATCTATCTGCTGATTTTTACCACATTGGTTTTGAACAATCCCAAAGTTCAAACTCATAAGAATTTGAATATGCATGAAGTATAAAATTAACCGAATCTTAGCTTATGTTCATTTGATAATGATATGATGGTTTTAGGGTGGATTATCGTCTCCTGGTGCAAAAGCACTTCATCATTCTAAGTTAAGTGTCACCGTTCCAAGAGAGCCTCGACTAGAAACTCATCGAAGGGCACAATGGCGGAGGTACATCAGATCATTAAAAGTCAATCTTATAGAAAGAGCAGTGATGTGCGTTAATTGGTGCTATGTGAACTATATTTGGTCGTTATTGGACAATATATAATCCAACATGTTTCTTATTCTCTTAGCCCACACTGGGCCCGGATATAGCTTGAGGTGGATAGAAGGATCACATCAACCCCAAACAGATTATCTCAAATCATGGTTGAAATGAATAAATTTCAACATCTTACTTATTCTCTTAGCCCACACCGGGTCTTACCCTACACCAACCCCAAATAGGTTATCTCAAACCATGGTTGAAATGAATAAACTTCAACTCATGCTCTTATATATTGATTGTTATTTTATATTTTACTATTAATGTGTTAATAATATTATGTGATCCGGTAATTGAATTAATGTAACTTTTTCAACAACAAAAAACTAGAAAGTAGAGTTAACTGCAAGAATAATATTAAATACATGCAATATACGCATTATGAAATTATTACACCAATTCAACTAACACATGTACTTATGTATTTAAATTCAAAATGTCCACAGAATTATCTTATATATAAAAACTACCACTAGTTATATAAATGTTAAACAAATACTTCTACACTCGATCATTTCATTTCTTTTGTTTTAACTATTGGGTGCCCTGGCCTAATAAAATCTACTACTACATTAATGGTATTGTAGGTTCAAGTCCAGATATGATTTAACCTCAAGTGATCATATTACATCAGAGGAACAAATATCATCCAAAGTTCGGTCATCCAAGAAAAAAGTTAGTATTATTAACACTTTTGTTGTCCATTTGCATATATTTGTACAAAAGCGAATCTATATATTAAGACTTTTGACATTATGCTTATAGATTCTAGAGTCACATTCAACGCCCGAGACCAAAATGAGAACACAGAAATCACCTATCTCCCAAGTAAGTAATCATAGATCTTAATTCCTCAAGTCCTCAAATATCTGCTTATAACAATATATTTTGTTGCATAACAAGAAATGTTTAGGATATCATTAAACATTTTTTATAAAATTAGGACTGTGTCCTACATTTAATTGTTTTCAATTCAAACTCTTGGACTACATTACATTAACTTATTTGTCATGCATCATCATGATTTTCTTCAGGATTACAAAAGCTCAAACGAGAAGAAGCTTTTACAACATCCACCAGTTGAGTTATTTAGCAAGGTATTAAGTCTTGTAGTCATCATAGGGATGACTATTTGATTTAGAACAATACTCTTACATTCTCTGGATTAACCAAAGTATTCCTCTTTGATATCTCAGTTGACACTCAAATGTCAAATGCACAGTGATGAAGAATCTCAACCAAACCAGCATCATTAGGAAAGGTGAATTTAAACCAGTTTGGTCCAAAAATGGTTGTTTTGTATGTCAGCATTATATTGTGAAAATTAGATTATTATTATTGAGTTACATGCTACAAATTTAATACATTCTTTTATGTTTTAGAATTTTAGGTTATTATTATTTCACCAAAGATTTGGTGGAATCCTGATGTACTATATGAGTCCGTTATGTAAAATTATAAGTTTGTTCAAAGTCTCAAAATCACCATAAATTTGAGTAATGGGGTTGATGATAGACATCATCATTTGTACAGTCCAAATTTTTAGACTCCAGACCAGCATACCCAGAACCCCATTGAAGCTTCAAATCACTTGGACTACTATTGTATTACAAATTGGTGGTATAATCCTCAAAGGTAAGCGTAGTTGATAATATCATTGTATGTTGTTACTTTACTCAATTACTGTGTCATATTTTATCAATGTCATGACAAATTATTCAAATGTGATGCATATGCAAGGACACAACGGAAGAGCTAAATTACAAAACAATTCCACTGGATTTCATTGCATACTCTTGAGCATAACTCATAGCAGCAATGTGATGAAAATCATATTTTACTACAAAATATATCATTAGAATTTGATTATCCCTACATTGTTCTAAACAGCCAACTGTAACAAAACTTTGGCTAATTACGGGGTAGCATTAATTTTCCAAATTTAAACGGTGTTTTTGGATATGGCTTCCCCGAACCTAACCACCCACTGTGCATCATTGGCATTGCCATCTTCCCGGTGGTTTTCAGGCTGCCCATTCCCTAACAGAAACTGTGCATAGTTGAAAGATTTCGGTGCAGTCACGCAGGGCTTTTCCGGTGGTGGTGGAAGAAAAGAGGTGAGAACCCTAGCAACTTCATGCATGGTTGGTCTCTCTGTTGGGACTCGCTTTGTACACAACAGTGCAAGTTGGAAGGTTTTACTAACATGGGTTAAATCTGTGCAAGTTACCGACACCTCAGTATCAACGGCTTCCATCACGGTGTTGTCATCTGCCTTTGACAGTATCTACAAAACACAGAAATAATTAGTAAAATCAATTTAAGCCAGAAAATTTAATTGAAGGGTCCATTTGGAACTAGGAAAGTCCTATGGAAAGAAAATGGAGAGGGAAATATAAGGGAAACTTAAACGAAAGATTTATTTTGATATCTTGTCGACCACTTTTTTCTATAAAAAAACATATACATATAATTTATAAAAACAATAAAACCATGTTTGGTTTTCTTTTGCACTTTCGTAAAAGCAAACACAACAAAATTACTTTCTGTAGAATTTTCTATGATCCAAACAAATCCCAAGTAAAAATTTAAAAACAATGAAGTTGGTGAACAAGTGAGAGCTTAAGTTACTATCTGAGAAATGAGAAGATTACCAGCTGGTGCAAGTTCAAGTCATTATCCACGGGCTTCTTCCCGGTCAAGAGCTCCAAGAGAACGATTCCAAAACTATAAACATCTGATTTTTCAGTCAACCGTGAAGTTCGGGCATACTCTGGATCAATATAACCAATGGTGCCAAGAACATAGGTTGAAGTATGACCCTTTGTTGAAGACATACACTTCGCAATCCCAAAGTCTGAGAGATGAGCCACAAAATCTTCATCCAAAAGAATGTTTGAAGATTTCACATCTCGGTGGATGATTATTGGGTTGCAATCATGGTGAAGATAAGCAAGTCCCTGTGCTGCTCCAACAGCTATTTTTAGACGTGTATCCCAGTCCAATTTAACCTTCTTAGAGGGACCTGCTATGCAAATTAATTGAACAGATCCAGAGGTTACACACACTTGCACCAAATTTGACATTGATATAGGCCTTAATGCCTTGGTGGTTAATGTACTTTAATGGTCCCTCCCTCTGCTAGTACAAAATGTTCAATTTATTCACCTACTGTTAAGTTGATTAAGTAAATCCATGTACTTTAAAAATTGGACTTATCAAGCAAGTTAAATAACATATCTACAGAAAAAAGCAAGTTAAATAACTTACTTGATGTACTTCATGGATTCTAAATTTGTAGCTCTCATATATGTACAAATTATATAAACCATCACAATCTTCATAAATAGATACTATTAAATACACTACCTCCATCCCACAAAACAGATCTCGTTTACTTGGATTGCTTATAATAATGATGAGATATGTGGCTTAAATTTCAGCATGGGGAGAGAGAAAATTGAATAGTACAATTCCTGTTTAGAAGGAAATAAAACCCCTATTTCGGGATAGATTAAAATGAAAAGGGAGGGAGTATGTGATAATACATATTCTATTTAGGCACAAAGGGGTATGTGATTATACATTACAAACAAATAAAAATGACAACTTTTTCAAAACAAAATGAAACAATTTGTAAACAGTATATTTTTCAATGAAATTGAGTAATATTATATTTTCCAAATCAAAACATCAATATATTCAATGTTACTTTCCGCACATATATATGTACATAAATAGATATTATATACATATATATATATATATATACATATATGTATATATACAGGGAGTTGTTGCAATGAGAAAGGACTTCCCAGGACAGAAAAGAGAATGAATCTGGACCGTCGGATTATATATTATGTAAAATTGAATTGTGCATAAGGTAAAACTGACATGTGCAAATTGAAATGTGCAGAATGAAAAATAAAACTCAAATGTGTAGAATAAAAGGCACAAAAATGTCTACCTCATTGTAGTTTTTATTCTGCACATTTCATTTTCCTGTAATGCACAATTCAACTTTACATAATTTCACCGTGCCATACTTGTTGTGTTGCACATTTTGATTTCACCTAATGCACATTTCAGTTTCACGTAATGCACATTCAATTTCACAAAATACAATCTAACGGTCCAGATTCATTCTCATTTCTCTCCTAAGATCATTTTCTCACTTGAACCTAATTATATATATATATATATATATATATATATATATATATATATATATTTCCATCATTTGCAATGGAGCCAAAGATTTATTATTTTTTGGCTTGAGATTATGATGGAATAAAGCAAAATGGCTCACTAAACTGTCTGCGCTTCTTTGTTATGGAGCAGCAGTCAGTCTATGCAATTTTGGACGCGATTTTCACTATGGGTCATCCGAAAACAGTCTCGCTGTGCTTTAGTAAAGGGGTAAGACTGCGTACATCCGACCCTCCTTACCCCACCGTAGGTGGGAGCCTTTGCGGCACTGGGGTAAATGAAAATGATATATGTGTGTGTGTGTGTGTGTATATATATAAATTTAAAATAAACAAGACTTGTAAACATAGGCACATATCACAATTGAGAAGTACATTTGCAAAATAAGCGAACTTAACGGTTTTTGTTAATAGTGTAGTGTTAATACATTAACTTAGTTGTTTATTTTTTAATAGCATAGTGCTGCTGACCACATTATTATTGAAGTAAACAATGAAGAGGGCAATATATCAAGAATCTTCTGTAATGGTAAAAGAGCACTGACCATGAAGAAGATCCCAAAGCGAACCGTTCACCATATAGTCATAAAAGAGGAGGTTCCCATGTGGGGACAGCGAATAACCATGCAAGCTAACAACATTTCTGTGCCTTATGCTTCCAATGGTGTCCAGTTCAGTCTCAAACTCCCTCAAACTATAGGGGCGCTGAGTGTAAATTCGCTTGATGGCAATGGGTCTGGAATTTTTCAAAACACATTTGTATACAGTGCTTGAAGCACCATATCCAATTATGTATTTTTCATTCAGATCCTCAGTGATCCTCATTATGTCCTCGTAAGAATGAATGGCCATGTCCATGTGCAGTATTACGAGTTTTGGAAAAACTATAGGGGTTGGGGGTCCCTTCATGAATGGTCTGGATTTGTTGGATCTGTAGACTGCAACTATCACCATGGATAGAAAAGCAATGAATCCCAGCACTATGCACACAAGGGCTGTTCTTGAAAAAATGGCTGCAATAATAATAAGAATATAACAAAGCAAGGTATTATGAGCACAAAGGCAATTGGCGAGACGTGGTGACATCAGCATGAGGAAAACGTTGGGCATAGCATGTTTACCCTTTGCCTTTGGTCCATATGGATTGCATATCGAACCTCGCCAGTTTCCACAAAGCAACGGGTTCCCAATGAAGCTGATTACAGGAAAAGCGTTTCTTAAGCAATAGAGAAGCCAATATCATAACTATAATACAATAACTTCATCAGGAAAGAGATTTAGGGTACGTCTGGTATACAGAAATAAAACTCAAGAAAAAGGAAAGCCAATAAGAAAGTTATTTTGTCAAGTTTAGTTTTACCTCTGGAAAACTTAGAGGAAATTAAATATGGTTATAATTTTTCAACAACACATTTAGATTTTTTAATCATTATATGATAGAAATAATAAAATGAAGTGAGTTTTGGTGAATCATTTTCATTTTCATTTACCCCAGTGCCGCAAAGGCTCCCACCTACGGTGGGGTAAGGGGGGGTCGGATGTACGCAGTCTTACCCCTGTACTAAAGCACAGCGAGACTGTTTCCGGATGACCCATAGTGAAAATCGCGTCCAAGATTGCATGGGCTGACTGCTGCTCCATAACAAAGAAGCGCAGACAGTTTAGTGAGCCATTTTGCTTTATTCCATCATAATCTCAAGCCAAAAAATAATGAATCTTTGGCTCCATTGCAATTGAGTTTTGGTGAATATATATCTAAATATACTTTGAATATATATTGCATAAAATTTTTAGCCCCAAAATACTATTTCCTTTCAATTTTATCCCTTATTTTCTCTCTATTTCTTTCGAGATCCAAAAAGACACTAAAATGATTAACTCCCACAAATCTTCAGACTATGTTTGGCATGAAGAAAACATGTTTAGATTAAAGTTTGATTTAAAGTTGAAATCTTTAACATGAGTACCCAAAACTGATGAATCATGCTTGAAGAAATTTCTGATTTTCCCTCAAAATTCTTTCGATCAGAACTTTTTCTCTATTTTGTGGGATCCAAAAAGACCCGCATAGTTACCTGTCAGGTGAAAACTTATGGAAACTCTGGTTGACAGGAACAGCGCCACTGAGATTATTATAGGAGACATTCCTGATAAAGGAATTAAAATAATTAGATTCAAGAATAAAGAAACTAACACATTGCAACAATAATTTAATACTCTACAAGGGCTTACATATGAACAAGACTCAAACAATTCGCTAGCTGTTCAGGAATTTGCCCACTGAGATTGTTATGTGCAAGAGAACTGACATGACAAATATAACAGAAGGGGAAATTAATGGAAATCATATCATATAAGAGAAGTTGGAGAATTGCAAGTTAAATGGTATGAGCTTACAGTGAATTAAGGTTTTGAAGTTGGCCAAATTCTTTTGGGATTTCACCAGAGAGTTTGTTCCGTGACATATCACTGCAATGATTATTAAAAAAAGTAGTCATTTTCATTTTCATTTACCCCAGTGCCGCTATTAAAAAAAGTAGTAAGTAGAATAAAATTTGCCAAAGATCCAAGCCTCAATGTAAAAGTGACATCAAACTTACATAATCTCTATACTTCTCAAATTGCCAAACTCCATTGGGATGGGCCCCATTAGATGATTGTGACTTAAATTCCTATGATTTGACAGGACAACAATTAGTTAGTGAAAATTATACATGAACATTGAACTCCAACAATCTCTGCAATTACCTTATACTCCCTCCGTTCCTAAAAATTCTTACCGGTTTGACTTGGCACGCTTATTAAGAAAGTGGAATAAAGTGGAAATGTATGGTTGTGGTTGTGTAAGAAAAAGGTAAAATGAATGTGAGCCACACAAATTGTCCAAAAGGGGAAAGTGGGAGGTATTTTTGGGAACAGCCCAAAAAGGAAAGTGGGAGGTATTTTTGGGAACAGCCCAAAAAGGAAAGTGGGAAGTATTTTTGGGAACGGAGGGAGTACTTATTATGGAATTAGTGAATATATGATAGAGGGAAATGATTTTAATATCTTTTCAACCCAGCCCCTCAGATTTTAGTCTGCAAGTTTATCTACACTTCGGTTACATTTAGTTTGGGAAAACAGATGGTAGTCAAGAAAGTACATTAATATTTTATTTCTTTTCTCTTGTCCTCTTGGGTAATTCAAACAAAAGAAAATTGGCTCTTATCTTCTTTCCTCTCTCTGTATTTTATTTCAATCCATACAAGGGAAACAATATTAAAAACTAAAATAAAATTCAATTTGTTTTCCTATTTTACATTCCCTAATGGGTAAAGGTTTGTGTCTTACAATGTAAGAAGATGCTCCAAATCACCTACAGAAGCAGGAACAAATCCAGAGAATTCATTGCCGGAGAGATCCCTAAAAGGAAAGCATGCATTATTTTATAACGTGATGGTAGAATTGGAAGCATGTATAATTTATAGCATGTGGGTAGAAAAAAGCATGCATCAGGTTAGAAACATACAATGTATCAAGATTGATAATGCGTCCAAGCTCAGTAGGGATGGTTCCCTTAAATCCATTTGAAGAAAGGTTCCTGGGGTTAAAGAGAAAAATATATTACATCCAACTGGTGAATAAATTTACATTAATCCTTCTCGCATTACTCATAAACTTCAGAGTGTGACATACAAATATGTCAGACTTTCTAGATCCCGGAAACTAGAAGGTATGGAGCCAGTCAACTTGTTGCCATGCACATTCCTAGACAAGAAAACAGATGTGTTAACACCACATGGAAAAGAAGTCCACAAATCTACACTTCTCATATAGAAGTCGTTTTGAATCGGATGTATGCACACACTTGTGCAAAGCAGTAAAATGTAAACCCAAGGCCATAATTGCCGATTGATATTGTACTATGGAGCATTTATGGACGTAGAAGGGTAATTGTGGAAAATAAGCAATCACATGCTCTCCTGATATTTAAAACCCCAGATTTGCAAAAATAATTGTAGTTCTCTGAAGAGACAGTAACTAATGAAAAGAGTGAGTATAAGAGATAAAAATAAGTGTAGCCAGGAGAGAACACTGAGAGGGGGTGAGGGGGTTACGTGATACTTACAACTGATTCAGAGCTCTGCAAGAGCTGATGTTTTCAGGAATATGCCCTTCAAGATTGTTGTTTGCGAGATTCCTGAAAGAAGAGTGGTTTAAATAAATGTGAAGATTTATTAATTAATGTGCACATTTAAATAAATGTGAAGATTTATTAATTAATTCAGGCTCACAGTTCAAATAATTGATCAAGTTTCCCAAGCTCAGGCGGGATTCTTCCAACCAGTTCATTGTCATTTAATTGCCTGTAACGAACTTTGATTAATTATATTCCTTTTGGGGAAAATGATTTTCTCAACGACATGTGAAATGCAAAATCAAAACCTACATGTAACTAAGTCTTGACAGGTTTCCCAATTCTGGTGGGATTGGGCCAGTGAGCTTGTTTCCATGCAGGTAGCTGGAGTAGAATGTAAATATTAGTGAACATGAAAATAAAATTAGTTGGAAAATAATATGACTAGGATTGTGCTCTTACAGCTTTCCAGTGTAGGACAGGTTTCCAAGAATTGGTGGAATTGGCCCTTCCAGTTGGTTCTCGCTCAAGTCCCTTGAGATGATAAATATAAATAAAAACTTAAGAACTTAAACATATAAATTTATTTCAAAGAATTGTTCTTGCGGACTACATAGTTAATACTTACAAAACAGCAAGTGCTTGCATCAGACCTAAAACCTCAGGAATTTTACCAGATAGCATGTTTCCTTGTAAAGACCTAAAACAGTAAAAATGCATAGGATTAGGGCAAATATTGTTCAGTGAAAATCATTGGAGTTCAAAGCACAAAGAACCTTATTTAACTTACAGGGTTGCAACTTGAAGAAACCCAATATTGTAAGGTATCTCTCCAGTAATTTGGTTGTATGAAATATCCCTAGAATGAAGAAAACAAAATTTCCCAAAAGTTGCTATTATGAAGCATAATAAAAAGAAAATTAAACTTCCTTTATCAAATAACTGCATATCATTACTTACAGGATCTCAAAGCTAGTGCAGTTGCCAATGTTATCTGGAATTGTCCCAGTGAGGTTATTGCCACGTACATCACTATACGTAGAAGCACAATAAGTTCATGTCTTGAACACGCTTAGTCCAACGACTTGTTCGTGAAGGAAATGTATTTATTAACAAGCATTTCAGCCAAACATGTAAGTGAAGTGATCTACTCATGCTGATTTTCTTAATTATTTTCATTCCAAGAAGATTAAGGACAAAGCTGCTACCAAATGGTGCATAGAGTAATGAAGAAATTACGTAATGAAACAGAGTACATACAAATACCACAGGCCAGTCAACTGGCACATATCAGGAGACAGTGTTCCAGTTAAGAAATTACCCCGTAAACCCCTTCAAAAAAAATTAGAACACCATTAATCAATCAGAACTTGAATTTAAGTAATACAATTCTCAAAGATCTATCAAGGACAATAAATCAATGAGAGGAAAAAATTGTAATAAATATTGGCAGTAGTAATAGTTTAGCACTTACAGGTATTGCAACACTTCATTCCAATAGATCAATCTCGGAATCTCGCCATTAAATTTATTTCTAGCGAGATCGCTGTCAAAGTGGTAAACAAATATTCCTTAAGACACATTAATTATATTTTGTACATGTAGTAATTAAACATTTATCAAGTATAACGACTCACAGAGTTTTTAGGTTAGGAATCTGAGTTAATGTTGACGGTATGGGCCCCGTAAGTTGGTTGTTTTTCAAGTTTCTATATTTAATAAGAATATAAGAATATATCAGAACAAAAAGGACATAAAAACACAAACTCACACTTTCTATAATTAGCATCATGAGCTAATAAACAAATTAATTACAGCCTAACACTCACAACAACTCAAGCTGCTTTAATTTTGAGATGGAGAAGGGTATATCACCATAGATCGAATTATCAGACAAATCACTGCAAAATAAATCAATCAGTAATCTTCTAAAAAGAGCTATAGAAAAGAGAGCTTTGAATAAAGACAGCAAGTTTTTCAGAAGTAAACATAATAATTACAGAAGAATCAATGAAATGCAGTTCCCAAACTCGTCTGGAATTTGCCCAGTTAACTGGTTCCCCTGAAGATCTCTGAAAAGAGTTCAAAAAAAACCGCATCAAGTAATATTCACTTTAAATTTAAAATATAACTTTAAAATATTAAAAAGGGAAGATGAGTTGAAAAGAAGAAACATACACAGACTGCAGGTTCTTTAAATCGCCAATTGCTGGTGAAATTTCACCTCCCAAGTTCAGATTCGACAAGTTCCTTCATCATCAAAAATAACGATGGCCATTACATTCTAACTCCGTTATCATACAAAATCTAACAGTGACGGAATATTCCACCGAACTGAACTTACAGCGAAACAACAGACATGCTGATATTTCCACAAGAAACTCCCCGCCATGTGCAGAAATCTTCGTTGTGGACATCGTCCCAGTCCAACAGCACATTAGCAACATTGCTGAAAGAAGCTTTAATGGACATCAATGCTTTCCCTGAAAGCAGAAAACAAGTACTTTACACTCAACCCATTCAAGAATACGAGAAGCCCGAACGAAAAACCCGACCCAGGCCAGTATACACTAAAAGCTCGCACCTTCTTGCCCAAGACATGACCCGAGAGAACAAGAAAGCAAAACGACAGAGACAACAACAACACCCAGAGAAGCTTTCATCTTCTTGGTCTCCGGGTACGAGAAATTCTCCACCACTAAAGAAAGAGCAAAATAAACCCAAAACGAAAGAATGGGTATTTTCTTGCAGCTATATCTCAGAGCAGAGAGGTGGGACTGGGGGGGAGCAGAGCAAGAACAGAGAAGCAGAAGAAGCAGGCATATTGCGTGAGTAGATAACAACAGCGATGGGGTAGGGTGGGGTGGTGTGGGGTGGGGGCGTTAAATGTCACGCTATTCTATATGCAGACAGTGACACCAAACGGGGAATGCAAATTTATTTTTTCGCTTTAGATTTTATATCTCCGAGGGAAAAAGGCAGAGAAGAAGGTGGCCACAAACGGCGGTGAAGCGACGTTAAGTAAGGTGTGAAAGGTGGCGGTCGCTATCTCAGTACGGCCCTTTCCCGTTGTTGTGACATTGACAGCTATGGACTATGTTCTTCCTCACACGCGCCTGGAAGAGAGAGTGTGGAGTTTCGCTCTTCATCCGGACGGTGCGGGGAGAACGAAGAGGATAGAGTATTCGTTCACGCGCTTGGAGCGAGAGTAGGAAGGGTGGGAGTGGGCCTGCTTCTTGATTCTGTTAAAGCCTTCAGGACAGAGAAATTTCCATTTCCACCCCCATTTTTTGCCCTTTTGGTACAAAATTTCTATCAGTACCTCAATGATGCAGCTGTGGTAAATTCAATCATTTCTTGTAATTTTTGGACAAACTCATCTTGGTAAAATGCATTTTTATTTTGGTGCCAAATCAAAGGTAAAGTTTGTGGCTTCACAACATCCACGACCCTAAAAGGCAAAAGGGTAACTCGTCTTACGTTTTTTGCAATTTATTTACAACCGGAGAACATTTTGAGCTGTTCCATGCAAGAAACGTGTCTTTCTTCTCACCTTATCTCATTAGTATTCTCATTTAAGATTGGTCGAGATATGGACTCCGGAGGATTTTAATATATTTTAGAATTCCGTCATAATTTAGATTTCTCTAATTTAGATATATGTGAAATCTATGAAAGCTAAGGTGTTCTCAAATATTAGGTGGATTTTTATTACTACATCTGTACCGGTGTACTTTGCTAAGTTCAAAGTATATGAGAAATAAGAATAGTAAAAAATGTGTGGTTGAGATTTGTGCAAAGGAGAGAGAAATGTGCAGAACAACAAATTAGTTGATTTAATAGGAAAGTGACAAAGTTTTTGAGACAACAAAAAAAATTGTCAAAATCCAACGGAACGAAATGAGTTTTTCTAAAGATATTGGAGGAGTACTACTTATTTGGATAGATTTTAATGGATTTTGATGGATTTCTACATACAAAAACATTCAACTACAATCTTGTACTCCCTCGAATTTCAAAATCCATGATATTTTAAAATTCATCAAAGTCATGGTCGGGGACACCCCCTTAAAACTTAGAAAGAATGGCATAGATATTACTCCCCAACTTTCATTGGACAAAAATATGACTCTTTTTAGAATTGACACGAAACATACCCTTCCGTTTCTCCTTCCCGTCAAAACAGCCCCCTTTCTCCTTCCCGTCAAAACAGCTCGACCTTCTCTCTTCCGTCCAAGACATCTCCCTCTCTGGGAAGCTTCTTCCATCGATCTCTCTTCCCATGCCCGGAGCAACATTCAGCAGCCGATCTTCCTTCCGCACAGGGTCTGAACGCTTCTCTCTTCGCCGGTCTTCCTCTCTGTTGCACCACGCCGATATTTCTCTTCGCACGGCCATGGTGACTTCTCTCCACCGGTCCGCCTCTCTGAGCTTCGACGTGCCTATTTGCTGCATCTCCACTGGTCCGCCTCTGAAGAAGGTCGACGAACCTCTACATAGGGACTTTCCTCTCCGATCTTCCTTTATTGTTCTTCCCCTTTCAGATCTGGGGGGTTTTCCTTCTTATATTTTTCAGATCTGTGTTGGTAGCTGGGTGACTCAGGTGGGATAGGGGTAGGGAGTTGTTTTGGGCGAGGTTTGAAAGTAGGATGTGACTTGAGGGGCTGGAGTGCGTTGTTGCTGGGCAGGGCTGGGGCGGATGTTGTGGGGCTAGGGCCTGGTGATTAGGACGGGGCTGGTGGAGGGGACCGGTGGGGATTGGTCACGCCGGAATCCAAGGTGGTCGGACCTGGTCGGAGAGAGGCGGGGCAGGGGAGGGGGGGGCTGGTGATGGAAGCGGCTGGGAGGAGGGCTGTGAGGAGGGGACTGGGGCTAGGGGAGGTAGGTGGAGCTGGGAGGGGTTGGGGGCTAGGGCGTGGGGATGGAGCGTGGTGGTGGAGGAGGTTGACGCAGGGGCGGTGTTGGGTGGGGCAGGTTCGGTTGGGTGAGGAGGGGCATGGGGTTACGTTCTGGTTGTTGGGGTGGCTGTTCGATAGGCAGGTAAGGTGGTGCGGTGGTAACGGTTCGGGCTAGGGTTGCGGACTGAGGGTTGGGTGCGGGGATGGTGGTTGGTTGCTGGTGTTTGTGTTCGGCGGTGGCGGCACCATGACCGTGGCCGGAATCATTTTGTCACTGTGGCGATGTCATCGATGACGGTCATGTCACTATGGTGGTGTCACCGGTGGCGGTGTCAATGGTGATGGTGTCACTGTGGCCGATGAACGGGCGGTAGATACCGTGGAATGGAGTCACTATGACGTTGTCACTGTAAAATTGTTTTAGTGGTATCACTGCAAATAATGTCACTGTAAACGTCACTGTAGCACAGTCACTGTAGCACCGTCACTGTAGCACCGTTACTGTAGCACCGTTAGTTTCAGTCACTTTTTTGGAAAATTAAATAAAATGTCACTTTTTTGACAATCACCCATATATTAGTAATATTAAGGACAAAACCCCTAAAACTTATTGTAAAACAAATTGTCAAATTTATGTCTTATTTAGTTCAAAAAAAATTGACTATTCGATTTAAAGTAAGTAAATTACACGGGGAATAAATTAGAAGTAAAAATATTCGTCAACTCCAGAATAGGATCATTATGTTTTTTTATAAATAAGAGTAATTATAGACATTTTTTTACATTACCAACTTAAAACGTACTTTGTATATTGGAGTACTTTTCAAGTCATTTTTCCTGCATTATCACGTTTTAAACAAGGAGTATTGTTTGTTAAATAAGAACATATTACTTCTATTCTGAAGTTCTGAAACGTTTTTCTTATATTTTGTAAGTTTTTACCTTAAAGTAATAAATACTACGTATGTGATTAAAAGTAGTTCTCTTTTTTTGTATAAATTTCAATCATACAATTTTTACTTACTATTATACGTGTGAATTAAATTTGTTGAAGTTTTATAAGGCAAAGACAATAAAACTACTTTGATAGAAAAGTGGCATAGTTGTCTAAATTAAATAACGAAAACAAGTCCATCAGGGCAAAGACAATATGTATGTGTTGACGTTGGTATTAATTAATTTAATGTACCAATCGCAACTTGTAGTAATAATTACGGAGTACATTACTTTCTTGTAAAAACACATCCTGAATAGTAAAATTGTATCTAGGGAAGGAGGGAACATTATTAATTATTGACTAATCATATCGGCTAATGCACGTGTAAGAAGCTGGATTTATACTCCGTAACTTTTGTTTTACCTCTTAATCAAGACTATCCGGTAAGGAGTTAATTATTGATTTCCAGATAAGTGATCAAAGTGAAATTGCTCCTCTTATGAATCACTTTCCGTGGAAAAGTAAGACATTTTAAAGATAAACATTCTATCCAAGTTTGAAATGTTATTTATAAGATCACACATGAATGAACGGGATTTAAATTTGCAAGAATAGCTACAAATGGATATTTTTAACTTTGTGGCCGATAATTCAACGGTAAATGGTTAAGAGTATGTAAAGAGAAAGAGAGTTACCGGTCAGAAAGAAAATGTAATTTAATACTGTATTACTGAGTTTAGAATCATTTACACGTATTCTTGGGTTGTATTTATATCCGTAATAAATGAGTGGCACATTAAATAAAGATACATGTGTAAGTCAATTTATGTGGGAGAGTCTTGTTGTGCTTCAGAGAGTGATGTGTTACATTCACTGACTAACTGGTGAGTAGTTTTGTGGGACAAAATGTCGTAGGACGAGGTGCATGTGGACTTCTTCCTCTTGTTTCCATGCCTTGAGTGAGTTTTTGCATGGAGTACATGTCTATGTTGGATGGTGTGTCACTAATCGAGGGGACGCGATATGAACAATTATGTTGATCTGGTATTTTGTGTGGCTTAGCTTGTTCAATCTTATTTGCTTATTTCCGGTGTGCCCCATCTGGGCGAGGGACCCAAGAGAGCGCGATGTAGTTGAATGATTTTGGACTCCTTGTATATCCTATATTGCGTGAACCTCGGGTCTGAGCTATAATACTCTATACTCTCTATTAGTGGCTTTGTCATTTTTTGATGGAAAGGGTCAAATAGACTCTTGTTTTTTTTCAGACCGCCACTTAAAACCTTCTAGTTAAAAAAGAATTGTACAAGTACAATCACGCCATTTTGACCTGCTATAGCATATTATTATTTTTAAAATTAGGATCATTGATAAATCTTATAAAAAATCATATAAATTTGGAAAATAATGTACTAATAATATAAAAGTAGTATAAATGTAAAAAAGATAAATAATTTATAAATATTAAAATGAAAAAAAAAATCGGAAAACTGAAAAAATAAAGTGAAAATGTAAGAAATATGAAAAACAAATGTATAAACCTTTTGAATAGATGTAGAATATACAAATAGTTCCAAAATTTTGAAAATATTGATTTTGAGAGTTAAATTTTAATTTTATTTATATTTCTTCAATTTTTAGTAATTTTTTGGATTTTTAGTATAAACTTGTTATTAAAGGTCAAAAACGGATCACTTGATCAAATTTTTTGACTGTTTAGAGTAATTGTGCTCTTATATGATGCTTTATTAGTAGAAATTGCCCAGAATATGAGTAAAAATGTTTTCAAATTCTAAAATAGGACCTTCATGATTTTATTCCCTAAATAAGAGTAATTTTTGCGAAATTAGAAAAAAATTGCTGGAATCTGGCATGTTATCAAAGCCCCATAATGCCAAACTTGGCAGAATTTAATCATATTTAGAGAATAAAAATATGATGATCCTGTTTTGGAATTTCAAAACTTTTATACTCTTATTTAGAGAATTTTCCCTTTTTAGTATATGGACTTAAATAATGGATTGAAAATAATAGAAAGACTTGTTTGACCGTTTCCGTTTTTCAATTTCAACTTAAACTGGATTTGAAGAAGATTACACGATTCGATTAGATGATCTCTTTTTAGTTTGCTCCATATTAATTAAGGTAAAGTGTGCATTTAAAGGTTGCTCTATAGAATGAACTCTTGCTTATGAGCTTGAAATATGAAAAAGCATGTAAGAGAGCGACCATCCACGCCTTTTTCAGTTTTTTCGCAGCAAAAAGGTGCGAGAGAAAGAAAACATTTTTGTGTGGCCTACCTCTTTTTTTTAGTTATCGAACGTTTAAAACGGTTGTTTGTTCTCTGTCTTTAATTACGAAGTACATTGTTTTTTGAAATTGAAACACATACATCGATGTATAGTTCACTTAGTTAATTATTATCGAGTTTAACTCATTTTTTCACAAAATTAATTATAACAACATACATAAGTAATGATTTAGTAATGACAGGCAATTTTTTTTTGTAGAAGGGGTCAGGGGTGAGATTAGTCTCATCTAGATCGAGTTTTTACTACATAGAAAATTTACTCCTAAGGCTGTCTGCAATGCATCGGGGTGGAAACTCAAATTTGAGCTTTTAATCCCAAATTGATTTGCAACCCAAGTATACTAGGGTCTTATAGTAGGTTGGTAGAACTCTTGGGGTGGAAATTTGGATGCTCAATCCACTCTTGGAGAGAGAAAAAACTTATAGTAGGTGTGTGCATCAAAGAAAAAGAAGTGGGTTCCATGAAAACTCAAAATTCCAAATTTCTTTAAAATGATATAACTTTTTTATTAAAGATCAAATTTTTATAAAAAATATATCAAAATTCATAACGTTTTATAATCTTTCATATGACACCAGTCATGGATATATACAGTGACAAAAATTAGTTTGATATTTTAACATTAAAAAAATTTCACTCCAAATTTATATATTTTTACATCAAAATGTATGATATATTAAATCATAATTATTTTCAAAAATAGAATTTGCGAAAAAAATTATGTATAATATTAAAATTAAGGATTTAACTAAAAAAGAATGTATTGAGTGAATATATTGACGATGTTGGATTGCAAGGAAAAACAGGATTGACTAAGTGAATACGTATAAATTAAACTAGTGTTGGATTAGATTTGTTGACGGGCTGGGTTGCGGTTAGCCTAAGGCTTCAAATTACTCGTTAGAATATAACAATACGATGAAATACATTTTTATATTTAATTTGGATAATCATACCATGTATATTTACTCGTAATGTATATATTATATGAGAAAATAATTTAAATATCACAAACTTTAAAAGTGTGTGAGATTAGTACACCAAAGTTGCACGTGTAATATATATATCTCAAACTTTATACAAAAAGTTATGTTATCAATTGATCATATATTTTTTCATAAATGTGATTTTATGGTGGTGAGTATATAATTTAAAATGCACTTTTAAATTAAAATTAAATTGTATCGAATTGTTACAAAACGTTTACGGTGATCTAATTAAAATTAAATTGTATCGAATGTATAGTAATATTATTTATTTCACAAACGAATTTTTACTACATTCTATCAAATCTTAGAATATTTTAAATTATGTAATTATTCTAATAAATATGTATTTGTAAAAAACACAATCATAGTGTAAGATTAACTTTTTATGTAAAGTTTGGGTATACATATTACATATGCAAGTTTGGGTAGTTATATCACAACTCATTAAGAGCCCGTTTGGTAACACTAAAACTGGCTGAATTGACTGATTCTCCTGAAATTTATGAAGTTCTGACTGAAGTGGTTGTATTGGCTGATTCTCCTGATTTATGAAAAAATTATATTTAAAATATTTGTTATTAATAAATTAAACAAAAAATTATATGAAAAAATAGCTAAAATGATCCTCTACAGTAACTTCAGCCAGTTTAGCCATAAAAGTAACTCTAGCCTTACTTTTTCTGCTTATTACAAACTTCAGCGCACGAAATCAAAAATTACGTGTTTGGTGAAAAAGCTAGCTGATAAGCCTGATAAGCCGAAAAAGGGGTCACCAAACGGGCTCTAAATTGGGGTATTTAAATTATTTTGGGCTGATAATATGACCTTTTAGTGGTGTTCTTACAATAATCTCATCTAACAGTAATTCAATAATATTACCACCTTTACACCTCATCTTTTTTCATCGATCTCTGCCCGATTGACGACCTATTATTCCAGGTTATTTTCATTTTTTGCAAAACATTAAAACATAAATTTCACCTTTCACAAATCTTTTCAAAACGTTATCACGTGTCATTTTAGGGCAAAGACTATATGTACGTCTTGACGTTGGTATTAATTGATTTAACGTAGTACTCCCTCCATCCCGAATTAAATTGCAAACTTTGAGCGGCACAAAAATTAAGAAATGACAATAAATGATACTTGTCTTTTACATTTTTGCCCATCTTTCTAAAAGACTAAAAGTAGATGCCTTTAAGTTAATGAAAAAAAGTAAAAATAAGGGTAACTTTGTCACTTTATTCTTATTTATATACCTAAAATCGAAAGTGGAAAATCATTTTGAGACAACCAAAATATGAAATTTTGTAAATCAAATTGGGACAGGAAGTATTTTGATAGGTGATATTAAAACTTACTCATGATCACACACTTTGGTCTGAATCTTACCTTCATTTATGCTTTTTGGTAATTTTTCATTGTCATCTATTAAAATCTTAAAATCGTGTTGTCATTGTTTTCATGAAGGTCAACTTCATAAAAGTAGTAGTTCAAGATTTTCATATAGCATTTTATTATTTCATATTTTAAATGGGCCAATTTTTTAAACACACTGAATTAAATGTAACTTTTTATATTTCCGTATAATGGTAGTAGCCTAGTAGGGGTGCAAACGAGCCGAGTCAAGCCAAGCCCGAGTTTATGTAGGCTCGAGCTCGAGCTTGAAATATACTCCGTATTTTATTGGCTCGAGCTCGAGCTCGGCTCGAACGAGCTTAAAAATCCGGGCTCGAGCTCGACTCGCAAATATTGACATGGCTCGACTCGGTTCGATAATTTTAGTTCGTCAACTCAAATGTTACAAGTTCGATTGGCTCGAAAGTTCGGGTTCGAATTCGAGCTCAAGTATGAATCAATCTTTGAATATTTGTGCTTAGTATTTGCAAATTGAAATTTACATGCCCAACAACTAAAAGTAGAGTAAATATTGTCCAAAATAAATAAAAAATGATCAAACCATGATGATTTAATTGAAACTAGAGTTACTGGAACATAAAATATAATATCTCCCCGATTCTCATATAAATTTATCAATCGGTATTATATATATTAATTTATATTATATATATTATATTATATATACTAATATATATTATATATTAATTTACATTAATATTATATATATATATTAAATATATAAATATACACACATATAAACTAGGCTCGCGAGCCAAAAAATAGTAGGCTCGTTTATGGCTCGACTGCTTAACGAGCGAGCTCGAGCTCGAGTTTGACCGATCTCAATTTGAGCTTTGACCGAGTAGCTCACGAGCGGCTTGGCTTATTTGCACCCCTAAATACTAGATTGAGTGGATTCAACTCTTTTTTGAGAGTGGATTCAACTTTTTCAACTATTAACTATAACACATCAATTTGAATTGGATTGAGGCCATCCGAGCAACTTTACTTTTATCAAATAGGCTTTGAATTACTCCGTATTATTTTGCCGATTGTTACTTTTCACATCTCATATATAGAGCCATAGAAGGCTTCAACAAGTTGTATACCCACGCATCCAGTGAAAGTTTCTTCTTTATTCATCCATTTGAACCTTTGTGGTTCACACCAACAAGCATGTAAGAGTGACCATCCACGCCATTATTCATTTTTTTCATTTTTTGCAGCAAAAAGGTGCTAGAAAGAAACCTTTTTTGTGGCCCACCTTTTTTCGATTGTTTAAATCAATTGTTTGATCCAAAAGGTTGAATGTCCAACCCCAATGCCCCCACCCCGATCCGACAGGATGATGAGGAACTTAATTACGGTGGCTCAGTCAGCAAAGCGATGGTAGGCATTATACACGTGCGCACCAGAGGTTCAGCCTTATTTCAGATTCTGTAACCTCCACACGGCCGCTGCGGATTTCGAACCTTGATCACTTGGTCCAATTTTCCCACCACTCGACCAACTGAGCTACTCGTGCGGGTACTGCTGTTTAAATCGATTGTTTGATACTTTGATCGTTGTCTAATTATACGGAGTACCAAGTTCGTTAGTATTGTTTTTTGAAATTGAAACATATACGTATATCGATTTCTAATCGTCCTAAATAGGAGTATCATGTTTCTTATTTCTTGAATAGGAGTAATTTGCTAAGTTTGGAAAAAATGTCATGTTTTAAAGCCTGGTAATATCATGACAAAAACTTACTCTTATTTAAGGAATAAAAAACATGTGACTCCTATTTTGGAATTTCAAAACCCTTTTACTCTATTTAGGGATTTCTCTCTTTATTGTAATAGTACGTAATATGAAATTATTTTAAATAAAAAATATAGTAGATTTTATATGTTATAACTTTGATTACATTGGTAGTTTGTAGGAAAAAGAAAAATGTTGACCATATGAAAAATTGCAAGTCAATTCACAATAAAGAGTAAGACATGAGAATAAGTACTACTTGATAATGAAATACCATGATTCCACAATTTAAGTGTCACATTCGGTAGCCATAAGGAAGCTTTATAAAAATGAATTATCATATATGTTGGCATTGTACAGAAAGAATCATAACTTTTAGAAAAGTTCTTTATAGATCATATGATCAAAAGTGTTGATAGCACAACTCTCTTAATCACATACGGAGTATAAGAATATTCAACTTGCTCCTAACATAAGGTCACCCTTGACATGACAACGTACAATTGTCTCTTTAAGGTAACTCTTGGATGACAGTGTATAGTTGACTTTGTGTAAAAACAAATATTGGTAGATATACGTTGTTTAATGCAGAGCTTATGATTGGCTTATCTTTATTATTGTGAAAAATGAAATGATGATTCGGAATTGAATGCATTCAAATTTGAAAGGAATTAGAATATTCAATTAGATGAATGATAGCCTTAAAATTAAAACCTTTTGACCAATATTTTTGTCAGGTATAACTTTCGTCTCCAAAACATAAGTTAGAAGATTATTCACGGTTTCTCATTAGCATAATAAGAAACTTAACCTATATTCCAAATTTATGGTTCGATATACTTGATGTCATGATGGTGTTCAAGAGCTTTTAAATGTGCACTTCATCGAATTCAACATCAATATTGCGTAAAGGTGATCTAACATGGACTATCATTACTCAAATATGTGTTCATTTTTTCATACATCGATGAAACCATATACATATTGATAAGCTCAACAAAATCATTGTGTGTGTGTCAAAATACACATATGCTGAAAATATGATAGATTAATCATATTATCCAGAAATTAGGGATACATGCTAGCAACAATTGAAATAAGAGGTACATTTGAAGTGGTAATAAATATATCATCATGTATATCAATGAAGACATCTCCATATTCGACATTCTCAATATTTTCATTTCCTATTTTGAGCATCAAAGCTGAGAAACTTTAATTCATCGACTTTACAATGTTAACAACAACACCATGCCTTGTTTTTTATTGAAGTGATAATGTGACATTATCGCCAAAAATGTGAAACATTTATGATAACACAAAAAATTATCTAATGATAGATTATTAGATAAATTCATCAAAGAGAATTCTACTATGACTCGAAAATCAATGTCATGTCAAGTCATGACGTAGATGGGAGTTGAGGCAAGTAAGCTTCCATTAGAAGTGTTATCTCTGTATATAAATGTTACTTATATGATCATTATTTCAAAAATAGACAAAAGCATTGAATATTACCGCTTATTGTTAGTAAGGCTGAAAAAGGTTCGTAAGCTGAAAATTGGGGTCACCAAACAGCCACTAAGCTTATTAAATAATACGTTAATAGCACTCATATTAACAAAGTTTTGAAAGGAATTTCATATCATATGCAACACCATTATTGCTTTCATTGGGTGGGAAAAAATCCTACCTTGTTAATAAATATAATAACTATCGCAATCGAATAAAGAAAAATTATACGGAGTACAATATAATATACAAAGCAATCAAAATTAAAGTGTGCTTTATTTTTAACAGCGTAAAATTATGAAATGTGGTTCCTATTTAGAGCATGTATGGTACCACCAAAATTAACTGAATTGGCTAATTCTGTTGAAATTGATGAGATTATGACAGAAATGACTGAATGTATCTCACTAATTATATGAAAAATAGTTAAAATGGTTTGACGTGCACTTTGTCGTGGTGTGCTCTCAAAATAATAAACACAATACAACACTTATACGTAGTATAATGAAGTAAGGTTCGTATCCACAGGGGAAGGAATGTCTTTCTTTTAATTAAATAGTAACAAGGGGGGTTTTATGATTGTTGATGAACTTAAATGTATTTAAACACTAAGATGAACGACTTATGTGTTTTAGTTAATAGAGATGAAGACTTGATTTTGCTTTTATCCACTCAATGAAATGTTCGTCGATCCCGGTTATATATTTAACTATCTTCCTCTCGAATACTCAATCGAGGAGTATCTCCATTTCATCGAGGGTAGTTATTAATAACGAGACACGTTCATTAATAAAACTTACTACCGAGTCAATATAGAACACGCGCCATATATTAACCCGATAATAACAATAAACTTAAGATGAAAACGATTGAGAATGATAACTTCAACACAAGCGGTTTATTGGTTTAATCAATGTAATTAATTCCCCTTAGATTATTAACAATGAGACACATGCATTAATAATCCAAGTTTACTACCGTTGAACGAACCGAATTAATAACATGTGTATTGATTGATTCTAGTAATAATTAATATATGAAACAAAACTAGTTGATCCTTTAAGTAATGCTCAAAATATTAATATGAAATATGAATAGGAATTAATTAATATTCAAGGAAGAATATTATTAAAGAAGATGAATCCTACTATAATTAATATCAAGATGTTAACTAATTGTCATCATAGCAACACTCCCCAACATTAATATAGAGGAAGAAAATACTATTATAACTTATGTCAAGATGTTAACTAATTGTCATCTTAGCAACACTCCCCAACATTAATGTAGAGATAGTATTAAGGAAATAACTAATAATTAATATTCAAGGAAGAAGATTAAAGAAAATAACTCACAACTTACAAATCATTAAGCTTCAAAGTAGCAAAACCAAGATGGAAGAGTTTAGCTCCTCATTTGGAGACTAAACATGATGAAAATATAAAGAAAGAACTTATCTAGACTGAGCTTAGAAGTATAAAGGAATTGGTCTCCAATTATGAAGGGAAGGAGGTGTATTTATAGGGTTTTGGGAATGCATCTCGGGTACCCGATCGGGTATATACACGGTACCCGAACGAGTATGTATAAAACTTCAGATTCGAGGTATACTCGATCGAACTCGGGGTTAAAATTGAAGGGATACCCGATCGGGTGTGTCGGTGTACCCGATCGGGTGTAACAACTTATCATGGCCAAATCTTCCCATGCACGTCCCTTTGTTTCCTGAAGTGATTTGATCGAAAATCAAGTTGGTACCCGGTCGAGTAAAGGGTATACTCGATTGGGTACAGGTCAAAATCAAGATTATTCTTCTTTTGTCTTGTACCCTTGCAACTTCCTTCTTCTTTTGGGTTTCTCAAAGATCATTTGATTGATCTTGCACCTATTTTAGCTCAAAATATACCTAATCTAAACATATTACAACTATTTTACAATCATGACTATTACACCAACAGTGTGTAATTTCCGAGATATTAAACAACCAAAATTAGCTTAAAACATAAACATACACATGGAAATTACAAACGTATCAACTCCCCCGCACATAGTTCTTTACTCGACCTCGAGTAAAGTAAAATGTTCCAAACAGTTTAAGAGTTTTCCATGAGTTCAAGAAAGATAGAACAGAAAAACGACCAAGGAATCACAAATGTTTTTACAAAGATAATATTCTTCTTGGGTTTTTCGGTCTTCTATGCTCAATCTTCTTTCCTCTTTTTCTTCTTCTCTTCAAGAGATCAAATGAGGTCCTACACAAAACAAATATTTCTCTCATCTCTCATTTTGCCTAGGAGCCTTTTCAGGTTTTCATCCTAGCATCTCTTTTTATTTTTCCACCTTTCCACTCACTCATCATTTTTTGTAAGCCCTTTTTGCTTAGATTGCTTATTTTCGGGTTTTCAACCTAACTAGCATTTCTTTGTTTTTTTGTTTTTTTTTGTGCAAAGAAAATAATGCTAGTTTACAAGGTATCAAACTTAAGTACGTACCAATGAGTGACTCCCTCTCACTTAGCTCGAAGCACTGTCCCTAGTGCTCGTCTTTGTCATAACTGGGCTGAAACGGTCATCCTCATAGCCTTGAATTGGGGCCCCTATCAGTTGAGCTTTATCCCCTATCTCTCTTCGAAGTCATTTATTTCCTTTTGGAAGCTTTGAAATTCGGATTTGGGGGGTAGGGTGTCATTTTTTGGGGGTAAATATATGGGGAGATGGAGATTTTTTTTTGTGTGTTTTATTGTTTGTAGAGGAGAGTGAGTGGAGTGTTTTGGTTGTGGTACGAGGGGATTTGGTGGAGTTTCAAGTGAATAATGGGAGAAAGAAACTTTGAAAATGGAGGTTTGGGTTTGGGGAAGATGAAATGGGTGTTTTGGGAGGCTGATTCGGGTTTAAAGATCGTGTACCCGACCGGGTATCCTGATATACCCGATCGGGTATGTGTCTTTTGTGCGGTTTTGAGCTACGTACTCGATCGGGTGCTTGAGGCAGGCGTTTTAGGCTTTTGGTTTTTAAGGTATACCCGATCGAGTAATGGTGTGTACTCGATCGGGTGTTCGAGGCAGTGGTGTGAGGGTTTCGAATTTCCAGCACCACCCGACCGGGTAGGAAGTAGTACCCGATCGGGTATTCTTCTTTTTGCACATTCTGAGCTCTGTACTCGATCGAGTATTCAAGGCAGGCTTATTTTAGTTTCGCCTTTCTGTAAATACTCGACCGGGTATGTAATTGTACCCGATCGAGTATGCGTGTATTTTTGAAAAAAATTGCTGCTTCGATCGAGTACTAAACTCGGTCCCTCTTTTTTAGCACTACCCGACCGAGAAATAGGTGGTACCCGATCGGGTATATCCCCAGACTGTCAAAACCTGTATTTTCTTCTCCTCCAAAACATGTGGTTAGTGCCCTATTCCTTTATTTAATATTAATATTAATATGAATAGGAATTAATCAAAAATCTACGTACCTTGCTTGGGTTGGCTCACAAGAAGCGCCTTATTTAACGTCGCGGCACGACGCCATTTTTTTTAAGTTTAGTCGTTCAAGCTTGGATCATGATAATTCACCTTCTTCACATTTTCACCCGTAGGACTTTCAGAGAAATCTTCAATTTTCCAACCCTTCACTTTGAAAATCTTTCCAGGATCAAAGATCCAGATTTCCATTACTTCGTGTTGTGAGAGTGAGGGGAAAAAATTATCATTTAGCATGGTCAATGGAAAAGGTTTTGATCCCTCACTTTTGTTGAAGATTTCAAAGATGTCATTGTATTTTTCAATTTTACGAGTTTCCCACAAAACTTTCAGAAATAGTGGGGGTACCTCAAAGGATGGTGGAGGTACCTCAAAGGACGACAAGGATAGAAATTTGTATTTGAAACTCGGCTCATCCTCTTCTTTGACCAGTTGGAGCTCCGTGTCTTTGTATTCTTCTTCAGAATTTTGAGTCTCCTTTTTTAATTCCTTCCCATTCGTCAATGTGATTGCAAAGGTTTGTTGTTTAGGAGGAAAGTTTTGAGTCTCTATTTGAGAGGAAAGTTTTTCCGAATCCTTTTCTTCAAGCCTACTTACGGCTTCGGCTATTTGACTAACTTGAGATTCCAAGTTTAAAATGCTAGATTTTGCCTCATTTTGGAATTGCACCATGTTTTGTTTCATAGTGGTCACATATTAGTAAGAGCCTGAACCATGTCCTACGTGGACATATTAGAGTTGAAGAATGGATCATACCTCTTGTGAGGTACTTTCCTTTGGAAATCATCATCAATTTGCTCAAAGTATTCTTCTTGGAGTTTCGGGCAAAAGTCTGTAAGATGCCTGTGAGACATGCAAATGTTGCAGGCCTTGACATCTTGAGCTTTCGAGCACAAAATAAATTCCTTTATTAGAGAAGTCAAGACGGAAACTTGACTCTCTAGGGATGATATGTTGGTATTCATATACTAATGTAAGCTCAGAAAAGAAAAGTCAACGCTTTTTGTATTTTTTTATGCTTCTGAAATAAAAAGAAAAGTAATTGCCTTTCCGCGGCAACGGCGCCAAATTTGACGTGCACTTTGTTGCGGTGTGCAATCAAAATAATAAATACAATACAACACTTATACGTAGTATAATGAAGTAAGGTTCGTATCCACATGAAAATGAATATCTTTCTTTTAATTAAATAGTAACGAGGAAGGTTTTTATGATTGTTGATGAACTTAAATGTATTTAAACACTAAGATAGTAAGATGAACGACTTATGTGTTCTAGTTAATAGAGATGAAGACTTGGTTTTGCTTTTATCAATTTAATGAAATGTTCGTCGATCCCGGTTATATCTTTAACTATCTTCCTCTCGAATACTCAATCGAGGAGTATCTCCATTTCATCAAGGGTAGTTATTAATAACGAGACACATTCATTAATAAAACTTACTACCGAGTCAATATAGAAGACGTGCCATATATTAACCCGATAATAGCAATAAACTTAAGATGAAAACGATTGAGATTGATAACCTCAACACAAGCGGTTTATTGGTTTAATCAATATAACTAATTCCCCTTAGATTATTAACCATGAGACGCATGCATTAATAATCCAAGTTTACTACCGTTGAACGAACCGAAATAACAACAAGCGTATTGATTGATTCTAGTAATAATTAATATATGAAACAAAACTAGTTGATCCTTTAAGTAATGCTCAAAATATTAATATTAATATGAATAGGAATTAATTAATATTCAAGGAAGAATATTATTAAAGAAGATGAATCCTACTATAATTAATATCAACATGTTAACTAATTGTCATTTTAGCAACACTCTTCAAGATTAATATAGAGGAAGAAAATACTACTATAACTAATGTCATAATGTTAACTAATTATCATATGATAAGCACAATAATTACTTATGTTTTAAATAAGTGATTATAATTATCTGTACAAAATATAAAGCAAAAACATGTAAATATTCCCGAATGAGCGGAAACATGAAATGCGGCTGGGAACAGCAAAAATAGGGTCAAAAGTCAAAAGAGGTCAAAAACCGGCACTTCTGGATAAATTTCGGGCATCAAAAGAGAAAAAGAAGCCAAGTACAAGTTTTGGCGCAAGAAACGGCCCCGGTCATCACACATCCGGCGCCGTTCGTTGGGATTTTTTCCAAAAACGGCCTGTTTCCAACCGGCGCAGAGCAACCGGTGCATTTTTTCACACGACCGGCGCCGGACACCCTATAACCGGCGCCGGTTGTTCCGATTTCTGCTACAAACACAGCTACGTGCAAAAGATTTCTTGATGGGAAAACTTCATCTTCCTCGTATTTGATCAAATATCTCCTCCATACCTGTTTGTTGGGCTTGAATAGACTAAAAGATGCCATTCTTTAGTCTATATAAAGCCCTCAATTCATCATACAAATTCATTCCATTCCATAGATTAATTCTTAGCTTTTATATTTTTGTTCTTGGTATTTTCTTCAAGTTCTTGAGGAGGGAAGTTCATCCTCTGAAATCATTGGTGTTTAGGTATTATTTCCTTTGTAATTTCATGTTCCATTACATTTATTATTGTATTGTGATTAATATGAGCATTAGAGGCTAATTTCTTAGCTAAGGCTAGGGATGAACTTCTATGCCCACTAGGTGTTTGATAAAAGTTCTAAACCAATAAATTGTGATTTATCCTTTATATATTGATTGTTTATGACTATGGTGTACAACATAGAAGTATGTTAAATTTAGTTTATACTTGCAATTGACGTTGAAGTCTAAACTATGAACATTAAAGGATAAACATATATAGTACCGAGAATAGAAATATATCCGGTCTTATATGATACGGGTGTGATGTCTTGATATTACCCAGGGTTTTCGGTAGATGAATGTAAGCCGTAACGGGACTTACACGTAACGAAAACCACGCTCTCGCTGCCTTAACCGGAGTTGAGAATATATTAGCGACATCGTATTCATAATTATTGGCAAAGAACTAATATTCAACCCTATTTAAGCATTTAAGTGATTCTTGAAGCCTTAGTTGTTGTTATCATTAATCTTGAACTCAAAGTTAGTTAACGATTATCTTGTTGAACAAAAAGTGAAAAAACCAAAAATATAAAACACAAATCAAAATCCTTGCACTTTATTCAATTCTTCATTTAAAGTTATCTACTCTCGGACTTGAATTAAACAACATTTCCTTGTGGATTCGACCCGATATTTTACCGGAATTTATTACTATATCGGCATTTGTACACTTGCAAGTTTAGCCCGATCAAGTTTTTGGCGCCGTTGCCGGGGAAACGGTCTTGTTTAATAAAGTCCAAAACATTAAAAAAAATCAATCAATCAAAAATCCTGAATTTTTCATTTCCCATTGCTTTTCACTTGTTCTTGTGGTATTTTTCATTTCGTGTGTGTAGCCTATGCTTTGTGTTTGAATGCATTTGAGAAGTCAAGGTTCTAAACATCTTGAACCTATTTATCTTGAAATAGAAAGAACTTTCAAACACAACCGGAGGGAAAGAAAAGAAGCAAAAATGATGTCAACACTCAACGAAAGGAAGAGACCCGTGGTGGCCGCCACTCCCTCATGTATTGTCCTAAGCGAGGCGGCAAGGGACTGTGAAATGAAGAATAGCTACTTCAATGCTATGCCTCAATTTCATGATCATCCGGGGGAGAATCCACTTAACCTCATCACCAAGTTCTATGGTTTCATCCAAGGAATTACTAAGCATGGTCTCTTCGAGGACGACCTCAAGCTCAAAAGTTTTCCCTACACCTTGAAAGGGGCAACAAGGGGATGGTTCTTGGAGCAAACACCAGCGAGTTTTACAACGTGGGAAGGTATCTATAATGCTTTCATTTCTAAGTACTACACACCCACGATGACTCAAGAGCTAAGGCAACGAATCTTCAACTTCAAACAACAAGTTGGAGAACTATTCCAAGATGCATGGAGGCGTTTTAAGGCCTTGTTGAAGGAATGCCCACATTACCGCATTCCTCTCGATCTTCAAATTGACACATTCTATAATGGTTTGAACTCTTCATGCCAAGCCATTGTAGATAACTGTGCGGAGAGCTATATTGGCAACAAAACCGAAACGGAGGCATTAAGAATCCTTGAATCCATTGCTTCAAATCCTCAATTACAAGGAGGAGATGTCAAAGTGGCCGGTGTGAGTGAAGTGTCTATAGCTCATGAATTGGACAAGCGGTTTTCTGATTTTCAACAAGCCATGCACAAAGATCTTTAAGCTTCAATTCACACGGCTCTACAAGCCGTGATTGGAGGGGCTAAACAAGTAGCCAATGTGGAAAGCATATCGAACCCGGAAGGTGATTTATCTCAACATCTTGAAGAGGTAAATTATATGCTCTTATGGGAATCGGGAGAACAATAACTTTTCTAATCAACAAAGGTGGAACCAAGGGAATAATTGGAAGCCACAATCTAGTTCCTCACAACCTCAATCCGGAGCACCAATTTTTGGGCAATCCAAAGAAACCACTATGGAGGATATGATGCAATTCATGTCTAAAAGCATGACAAGCATGAAGGCCCAAAATGAGGAAAACCATAGTAGAGTGGAGGCATCCATTGGGAATCTCCACTCTCAATTCACCAAGTTGGATCTTCGTTTTGAAGATCAAAATATAAAGCTCAACCAATGCATCGACACCATTGAGCAATACACCAAGGCTTCCATTCGGAATCTTGAAGTTCAAATGGGGCAACTTGCTCAAAAAGTAAGTTCTAGGGAGCGAGGCAAATTCCCCACTACCACGGAGATAAATCCAAGGGAAAATGTAATGGCCATTACCACAAGGAGTGGTAAGACAACGGAAGATTCAAACATACCGGAAGAGGAGGAGACCCCGGAAAAGCAAAAAGAAGGTGAACATGAGGAACATATAATGCCACCATCAAAGATGGCTAATTATGTTCCTCCCATTCCATATCCTCAAAGGTTGAAGAAAAAGAATGATGGTGCTCAATATAGAAAATTTCTTGATATTTTTACTAAATTGAGAATCAACATTCCATTTGCCGAAGCTATAGCAGAAATTTCGTCCTATGCCAAATTCTTGAAGGGCATACTCTCAAATAAAAAGAAGTTGGCAGAATTTGCTACTATTGCCCTTACGGAGGAATGTAGCGCTATCCTACAAAATAAACTCCCTCCCAAATTGAAGGACCCCGGAAGCTTCACGGTGCCATGTTCTATTGGAAAAATTGGAGAGGTAAGATCCCTTTGTGATCTTGGTGCTAGTATCAACCTCATGCCTCATTCTTTATTTAAAAAGCTTGGTGTGGGGGACTCCAATCAACTACAATAGCTTTACAACTAGCAGATAGATCAATCCGCTACCCTAATGGAGTTATGGAGGATGTGCTTGTCAAAGTTGGAAAATTCTATTTTCTTGTGGATTTTCTTATCTTAGAAATGGAGGAAATGGAGATACCGATTATTCTTGGAAGGGCATTTCTAGCCACTGCAGCCGCCCTCATTGATGTCAAAAATGGAATTGTCAAATTCCGCGTTGGAGATGAAGAACAAGAGTTTCATGTTTGGGACTCTTTGAAAAAACACCATGATAACCCTTCTTGTTTTAGCATTGACATTCTTGACACATTAACTCAAGAATGCTTTGGAAAAATGATTCATGAAGATCCCTTGGAGACTTGCATCATGTTAGGATGCAACGAAAAAGAAGAAAACTATGACCTTCTTGAAGAAGTTATGTACTTGCAAGCCGGAATTCCTTTCAAACAATTCCGACAGAAATTTGAAGATCTTGGAACAAGTAAGTCCACATTAAAACCATCTATTGAAGTTCCACCAAAACCATCTTTGAAAATTCTACCAGAGCATCTCAAATATGCATTTCTTGGAGACAACTCAACTTTCCCGGTAGTAATTTCTTCTTCCCTCACATCTTTACAAGAAGAAAAATTACTACGGGTATTGAGGGAGCACAAAACATCTATTACATGGTCCTTGGCGGATATTAAGGGTATTAGCCCTTCTCTTTCCATGCATCGGATTTTTATGGAGGAAAATCACAAACCTACGGTGGAACACCAAAGGCGGCTAAACCCCAGCATGAAGGAGGTAGTTAAGGAGGAAGTTCTCAAACTCCCTGACTAGGGCATAATTTACCCCATCTCGGATAGTAAATTTGTAAGCCCCGTCCGAGTCGTGCCAAAGAAGGATGGAATCACGGTAGTGGCTAATAGTAAGAATGAATTAATTCCTACTAGAATGTTCAACGGTTGGAGGATGTGCATAGACTACCGGAAATTGAACTCCGGCACAAGGAAGGACCACTTTCCCCTTCCATTCATGGATGAAATGTTGGAACATGTTGCGGGTAATGAATTCTTTTGTTTCTTAGATGGGTTCTCCGGTTATTTTCAAATAGCCATCTCCCCCGAAGACCAAGAAAAGACAACATTCACATGTCCTTTTGGCACATTTGCCTATAGAAGGATGCCGTTCGGATTATGCAACGCCCCCGGAACATTTCAAAGACATGTCATGGCAATTTTTGCGGATATGGTGGGGGACTTCATGGAGGTATTCATGGATGATTTTTCTGTTTTTGGAAATTCTTTTGACTCATGCTTACTTTCCCTTGAGAAAGTATTAACTCGGTGTGAAGAAACCAACTTAGCTCTCAATTGGGAGAAATGTCATTTCATGGTAACCGAAGGGATTGTCTCGGGACACAAAATTTCCCCCAATAGAATTGAAGTAGACCAAGCAAAAATTGAAGTCATAAAGAAACTTCCTCCTCCACATTCGGTGAAAGCTATCCGAAGTTTTCTAAGGCATGCCGGTTTTTACCGGAGATTCATCAAAGATTTCTCTAAAATCGCTAAACCTCTATGCGATTTATTAGCCAAGGATGTCGCATTTGAAATCAGCCCAATTCGGCTCAAATCTTTCAACACTCTAAAGGAAGCTCTCACCACGGCCCCTATTATCACATCACCGGATTGGTCTCTCCCATTCGAGTTGATGTGTGATGCAAGTGATCATGCTATTGGTGTAGTACTTGGGCAAAGAAAAGAAAAGAAACTTCATGCCATATACTATGCATCGAGGTTGCTCCATGACGCATAGCTCAATTATGCCACCACCGAGAAGGAATTCCTAGCCGTGATCTATGCCTTTGACAAATTCCGATCATATCTAATAGGCCAAAAAGTGATTGTTTATACCGATCACTCCGCCATCAAATATCTCATGAACAAGAAGGATGCCAAACCAAGGTTAATTCGTTGGGTTTTACTACTCCAAGAATTTGACTTTGAAATCCGAGACAAGAAAGGGAGTGAAAACCATGTGGCGGATCATCTTTCACGACTTGAAGGTGCCCCAAATGACAAGGAGGAGGAGATAAGAGACGATTTCCCATATGAACAAATCATGGCTATCAAAGAGGTACAACTGCCATGGTTCACCGATTTCATTAATTTTCTTGCAAAAGAAATTCTCCCTCCATCACTCATTTTCCATCAAAGGAAGAAATTCCTAAGTGATGTGAAGCATTACTATTGGGATGAACCATATCTTTTCAAGCATTGTGCCGACGGAATTGTTAGAAGATGCATCCCCGATGAGGAAATTATGTCCGTTTTGAACCATTGCCACAACCTTCCTTGTGGTGGCCACCATGGTCCGGATCGGACAGCAGCGAAGGTCCTCCAATGTGGTTTCTTCTGGCCGACACTATTCAAAGATGCAAGCAGTTATGTGAAAGCTTGTGACCGATGTCAAAGAACCGGAAATCTTAGCTGGAGGAATGAAATGCCTCAAAATATGATCCTTGTGGTTGAACTCTTTGATGTATGGGGATTGGACTTCATGGGACCTTTCCCTAAATCTTATGGGAAAAGCTATATCCTTGTAGCAGTGGACTACGTCTCCAAGTGAGTGGAGGCAATAGCTCTACCCGACAACACCAGCAAAAGTGTGGGGGAATTCGTGAAGAAAAACATTTTTTCACGGTTCGGTGTGCCTCGCACCATCATAAGTGACAATGGCACACATTTCAAGAATGCCCATTTTTCTAGCTTGCTAAAGAAATATGGGTGCAATTTCCGAACCGGGGCAGCCTATCATCCACAAACTAATGGGCAAGTTGAAGTGTCCAACCGGGAGATTAAATCAATTCTAGAGAAAACAATCACCACCTCTAGAAAAGATTGGGCATTAAAATTAGATGATGCACTATGGGCATACCGGACGGATTACAAAACACCGTTAGGTATGTCGCCATACCGACTTGTTTATGGCAAGTCATGTCATCTTCCCGTGGAACTTGAACACAAAGCACAATGGGCACTCGCCAAGCTAAATCTTGATCCTACACTCTCAAGGAAGAGAAGGATGTTCCAAATGACAGAACTTGAAGAACTCCGAAGGGATGCATATGAGAATGCCCGCATCTACAAGGAAAGGGCAAAAGCTTGGCATGACAAAAACATCAACCGGAGGGACTTCCACGTCGGCCAAAAGGTACTACTCTTCAACTCTAGACTTCGCCTTTTCCCGGAAAGCTAAAAACCCGATGGTCGGGCCCATTCACAATCACCGAGGTCCGACCATACGGGTCAATGATGATTCAACACGGTGACCAAACACCTTTTCTTGTAAATGGTCACCGACTCAAGCCATACATGGAGTATCATGTCACCTCGGCAACCACCGCTTGCCCTTTGGAGGAATAAAAGGTACGTTGCGTCCGGCCTACGACGTTAAACTGAGCGCTAATTGGGAGGCAACCCAACATCGAAATTTCAATTATAAATAAACATGTACAATTTTTTTAATGTTTATTTATAATTGAATTCAAAAAAAAAAAAAATTTACAGATCGACCGGCCCCGGTCCAAAACAGAGAGTTCGGAACGCATAAAAACGCATAACCAGCGCCGGTCATCACACATCCGACGCCGGTCGTCCCGTTTTAAAAAACCCCGGTCGCCAAAAACACAGCAGTTTTTGAACCCCACCCCCAAATTTTACGAGCTAAACGACTGGCCATCATCCCAAACCACCCAAATCCACCACCCATAGTTGTAAATCACTCGTAGGAGCATTGAATTAACACCAAGACTCACTCCTCAAAGCTTCATCATCACTTTACTTCATCAATTCAAGGTATTTCGACTTTAAACTCAAATTCCCTTAATTTTTGAAATCTTTTCTCTTTCACAATTCTTGGCAAATTGAATGCTTATAAATGTTGAATGATGATCTCTTGTGTTCATTTAGTATATATAAACATGATTCTTGTCCAAACTTGTGAGGTTAAAGTTCAAAATTAGGGGAAATTCTTGCAAATTTTCTCAAGAACCCTAATTTCGAATTTCTTGTTCATTGATGAATTCTTTTAATTGATGCTTAGAGATAAGTTGATATGACTTGTTGTTGATATATAATCTTCTAAACATGATTGTTGCAAGAATTCTTGAATGAACATGAAATTTGGGGAAATTGAAGAAATTTTTGAAATTTTACCTTGAATTGATGAACAAATGGTGTTATGTGTATATGTTGACCTAATTGTGCAGGTCAAATGGCTCCTAAACGACGAAATGATGCTACTTCTTCCTCTTCATCCGTACCACGTTTCACCTCCCCGGAGAATGAGGCTTGGTACGATCAAAGGAAGAAGTGGAAAATTGTGATTGAAAAGACCGTGCATCCGGAGATCGAAACTCTCTATCGACTCTCCGACGCTTTTCACAAATTGGGATGGGCCGTCATGCTCACTTTGACTGGAGCATTCTACCCGATGCTTGTACGGGAGTTCTATGCCAATATTGAGAGGAAAATGGACCCGTTTGGGAATATTGTGAGCACTGTTAAAGGCACAAAAATCACCATTAGCAAACAACAATTGAGCACCTTGCTTCGCATCCCCAACGACGGTCATCCGGTTGAAATGAACTCTGTAGTGGTGCTCACCGAGCCCCGCTTACAAGGAGATTGATGTCATGAACAACTATGGATTCGATGAAGAACTCAAGGCCTGTGTTCTTGAACCCCGAGAGAGACTAATTGCATACCTTTTGAGCTTCAACATCTTGCCAAGAGCTAGTGACACGCGTGTGCTTCGGCGGTTGGACCTCTATCTCATGCACAAAATGATGAACGGGCTTGGAGAAATCGAGGGCATTCCGTTGGCTCCTCTCATCATGACAGAAATGAGGGGCTGAAACTAAAAGAGGTGATAAAAACTTTATTTATCCTCTTTTACTCACAATGATTTTCAGGAGTTTTGGCGTCGATCTTAGAAATGAAGAGGTAGAGTACACCACTGAAGCCCAAATTTTGAGGCCAAGCACTATGGTGTCCCTCCACTTCAAGAAGGTGGGAGATGCATGGGTTCGCAAAGACGATAATGGGGACGAAGAGATGGGAAAAGCTGCAGCACAACCCGCAGCTCGGCCACGGCGAACTATGGCACAGGGCATTGATTATATTGTTGACTCCATGGACCGTATGCATACGCGGATGGACGTGTACGAAGCTAACCAAGAGGACCTCCGCACCCATCAAACAAGGATGGAAGAGCATTTGGACCACATTGACCGAAGGTTTGGGCAATTCACCCAACACTACTATGGTCAATTTGGACACCCCCCTCCCGACCCACAAAATAAGGTTCCCATTCTTGTTATTTCATATGACATACTCTTCTCTAAACACACACTTTATGGGGGATTGAAGTTTTTATGTTCCTATGGCTTCTACATTGAGGACAATGAAAATCAACTGTGGGGGGTGAATAATTGGTTGAGAAACTTTTTTTTTGCAAATTAAATTTTTTTTCTAGGAAGGTTAAAATTTTTGATATTCTCTCTTTTAAGGGTTTTGGTTGAGAAAGATTTTCTTTTACTCACAAAAATGTATTTTTAGATTAATTAAAATATTTATTAATCTTGAAACCACCACTTTCACTCAGACTTGTGACAATTTTCCAAATCCATACAAATGTGCATAGAGTGCAAATTCAAAATAAAAGTTTCATCCCAACTCCAAATCACTCTATTGTAAGATTCTCCTCATTTCTGACATTCTAGATATATAATATAATTACGGAGAACAAAAAAACTCATATTCTCCTAGAATAGCCTTCTCTACAAAATCAAGTTGTCAGTCCACAAAAAAACGACATACCCACACATTGCCTAAATTGTCACAAAATAAACCCATAAAGTGTTTAAATATTTTTCTTAATCTTAAATACATTTATTGTGAGTGATAGAAAAAGGTTTTTGACTCGAGAAAGATTAAAGAGTTTATATCTAATTTTTAACATCTTATTAAACTTTTAATTTGCATGGTTTAGTTTCTTTTCTAATTGTGCATCAATACAAAGAAATTGCTTGAGGACAAGCAATGCTCAAGTGTGGGGGAATTTGATAAGCACGATAATTACTTATGTTTTACATAAGTGATTATAATTATCTGTACAAAAATATAAAGCAAAAACGTGTAAATATTCCCGAATGAGCGGAAACATGAAATGCGGCTTGGAACAGCAAAAATAGGGTCAAAAGTCAAAAGGGGTCGAAAACTGGCACTTCTGGATAAATTTCGGGCATCAAAAGAGAAAAAGAAGCTAAGTACAAGTTTGGGCGCAAGAACTGGCGCCGGTCATCACACATCCGGCGCCGGTCGATAGGATTTTTTCCCAAAAACGGCCTGTTTCCAACTGGCGCAGCGCGATCGGTGCATTTTTTCACACGACCGGCGCCGGACACCCTATAACCGGCGCCGGTTGTTCCGATTTCTGCTACAAACACAACTACATACAAAAGATTTCTTGATGGGAAAACTTCATCTTCCTCATATTTGATCAAATATCTCCTCCATACTTGTTTGTTGGGCTTGAATAGACTAAAAGATGTCATTCTTTAGCCTATATAAAGCCCTCAATTCATCATACAAATTCATTCCATTCCATAGATTAATTCTTAGCTTTTATATTTTTGTTCTTGGTATTTTCTTCAAGTTCTTGAGGAGGGAAGTTCATCCTCCGAAATCATTGGTGTTTAGGTATTGTTTCCTTTGTAATTTCATGTTCTATTACATTTATTATTGTATTGTGATTAATATGAGCATTAGAGACTAATTTCTTAGATAAGGCTAGGGATGAACTTCTATGCCCACTAGGTGTTTGATAAAAGTTCTAAACCAATAAATTGTGATTTATCCTATATATATTGATTGTTTATGACTATGGTGTACAACATAGAAGTATGTTAAATTTAGTTTATACTTGCAATTAACGTTGAAGTCTAAACTATGAACATTAAAGGATAAACATATATAGTACCGAGAATAGAAATATATCCGGTCTTATATGATACGGGTGTGATGTCTTGATATTACTCAGGGTTTTCGGTAGATGAATGTAAGTCGTAACGGGACTTACACGTAACGAAAACCACGCTCTCACTGCCTTAACCGGAGTTGAGAATATATTAGCGACATCGTATTCATAATTATTGGCAAAGAACTAATATTCAACCCTATTTAAGCATTTAAGTGATTCCCGCAGTTGGTCGAGCGGTGGGAAAAATTGGACGTAGACCAAGGTTCGAATCCCGCAGCGGCCAAAAGGGGGTTTTCAGAACCTGAAATAAGGCTGGCCCTCTGGTGCGCACGGGTAAAGGCCTACTGCCGCTTTGCCGACTGAGTTACCGTGATTTACTCCCCCACCATCCTGTCGGGTCGGGGTGGGGGGGCCCTTGGGGTTGGGGATTCAACCGAAGCCTTAGTTGTTGTTATCATTTATCTTGAACTCAAAGTTAGTTAACGATTATCTTGTTGAACAAAAAGTGAAAAAACCAAAAATATAAAACACAAATCAAAATCTCTGCACTTTATTCAATTCTTCATTTAAAGTTATCTACTCTCGGACTTGAATTAAACAACGTTTCCTTGTGGATTCGACCCGGTATTTTACCGGAATTTATTACTATATTGGCACTTGTACATTTGCAAGTTTAGCCCGATCATCATCTTAGCAACACTCCCCAACATTAATGTAGAGATAGTATTAAGGAAAGAACTAATAATTAATATTCAAGAAAGAAGATTAAAGAAAATAACTCACAACTTACATTTCATTAAGCTTCAAAGTAGCAAAACCAAGATGGAAGAGTTTAGTTCCTCATTTGGAGACTAAACATGATGAAAATATAAAGAAAGAACTTATCTAGACTGAGTTTAGAAGTATAAAGGAATTGGTCTCCAATTGTGAAGAGAAGGAGGTGTATTTATAGGGTTTTGGGAATGCAGTTGGGGTACCCAATCGGGTATATGCACGGTATCCGACCGAGTATGTGTAAAACTTCAGATTTGATGTATACTCGATCGAACTTGGGGTTAAAATTGAAGGGATACCCGATCGGGTGTGTCGGTGTACCTGATCGGGTGTAACAACTTATCGTGGCCAAATCTTCCCCTGAACGTCCCTTTGTTTCCTGAAGTGATTTGATCGAAAATCAAGTTGGTACCCGATCGAGTAAAGGGTATACTCGATTGGGTACAGGTCAAAATCAGGATTATTCTTTTTTTGTCTTGTACTCTTGCAACTTCCTTCTTCTTTTGGGTTCCTCAAAGATCATTTGATTGATCTTGCACATGTTTTAGCTCAAAATAGACCTAATCTAAACATATTACAACTATTTTACAATCATGACTATTACACCAACAGTGTGTAATTTATGAGATATTAAACAACAAAAAATAGCTAAAAACATAAACATACACATGGAAATTACAAACGTATCATGGTCCTTTCTCGTAATTTCAGCTATATCAGTAATTGAAGTAACCACAGCCATACTTATTTTGATTATTAAATCAAAAGTTACGTGTGATGAAATTTAGGCTGCTAAGGTTGATAAGCCAAAAACAGAAGTCACTAAATAGACTTTAAGAGTCTTCTATAAATTCCCTTCTGATGTACTAAAGAAATCATGGTTCTATAACTTAAATAAATTTACATTTTGCCCAGTAATTAATTTTCATATAAATGAAATAAAAACGCATAAGAGTAAAAGTTCTTTAATTTTAAACTTTTTTTTTGAGTTCGTGTTTTGGTCAATAGGTTTTCCCCAAAGTAATGCCAAATAAAAAATATATTTATCAAATGAGGGTCAAGTTAAAAGTATTTCGAATTATACTCATGGGGTAAACCCAGCTAAGAGAACAGTAACTTGAGTTGGCGGCTTAAGGGAAAACGACTTAAATTAGTAAGAGCCTCCACCAAAATAGAATCTCATGTTTGTTTGAAAGTGTTGTTACTTTTTATTTTGTACTCTCATTGTTACAATATACGAAGTATATATTTCAAGATTCATAACGTTTTATTTTCTTTCAAATGACACCAATATTGAATATATAAATAAAAAATAATCAGACACGTTCGAAAAATGTACTTTTAAAGGAATTAATTTCAATTTTGATTTTATTAGTTTCATATCAATTCCACATTTAATTCACATCTTCCTCTTTGTCTTCTTTTGGTAATTGACTAATTTTTCTTGACCATCAATGGGCTTTTTATGGCGACGATTTTAACCGCTAGAAACATTGATGGAAAATCATATATGGCGAAAACACAATAGTCTTGTACCAAAAGTGGTCAACGTCAAAGAAGTATACTTAGTGGAACTAGTGTGACGTGCGTAGGATCAAAAGTGGAATTTATTCATTTTTAAAGTGCTATAACTTTTTTATGTGTACTTTGATTGTAAAAAAATATATCAAAATTCATAACTTTTTTTATCTTTCATATGACACCAATGATGCGGATACAAAAAAAAATCTATTGATTTATGCAGTTTATGGTCGTTATTTTTTTACCGTGCATACTATTAACTAGGAGTGTTAGCTTAAAATAAAAGTGCACAAAATTTAGCGCAAAGAATAAATTAAAAAATGAAAGTGATGGAGTTTGTGCAGTTTTATTCTAAGTTGTCACTTCGGATTAATAGTGTGTACGTATGGTAAAAAACGATTCTAAATTACACATTGTTGTTCCAACTCTGTAACTTTATATTATATAGGTTGTTTTTACTTGGAGCGTAATTCGTCCCACACCAGACCATACCAGACCAGACCAAAACAGATCAAACCAGACCAGACCAGACTAAAACAGACCAGACTAGACCAGACCATATTTAATTATTATTATTATTATTATTATTATTATTATTATTATTATTATTATTAATAATATTATTATTGTTGTTGTTGTTGTTATAGTAATAATAATAATTATTATTATTATTACTATTACTATTATTATTATTAGGGGTGTGCACTGGTTCCAAACCGGACCGGACCGGATATCATTCTGGTTCGATCCGGTTCCGGTTTTTTCGCTCCGGTTCGGTTCGGTTTTCCGATTTAAACCGGATAGTGCACACCCCTAATTATTATTATTATTATTATTATTATTATTATTATTAGGGGTGTGCACCGGTTCAAAACCGGACCGGATCGGACCGGACCGGACCGGATATCATTCCGGTTCGATGGTTCCGGATTTTCCGGTCTGGTTTTCCAGTTTAAACCGGATAGTGCACACCCCTAATTATTATTATTAGGGGTTTGGTCCGGTTTTGTGGTTTAAACCGGATAGTGCACACCCCTAATTATTATTATTATTGTTGTTGTTGTTATTGTTATTGTTATTTGTGATTATAAATGAATAAAATATAATTATTTATGGATTATAATATGTATAAAAAATAAAATCTTTATGCAAAAAATATAAACATAAAATTTCAGACTAGACCAAAACAAACCAGACCAGACCAGACCAAAACAGACCAGACCAGATCAGACCAGCAAATTACAGTCAAAGTAAAAACATCCATAAAGATAAAGATAAAATAAGGATTATATAAAGATATATAACAATAAAAATTATTATTATTGTTGTTATTATTATTATTATTTACGTAGTATAATTATTGTGGCAGTATGGCAGATACACCCTCCGGTCCTAAATAAACTTCACACTTTCCATTTTGGGTAGGTCTAAAATAAACTTCACACTTCTTCTCCCTTCCTCATTTGGCAAATCATCTACATCAAAACAGTGTCAAACAGTGTCAAACAGTGTCACAATAGTGTACTCTTCAATAAAATCAAATTTATTTCCTTAATTTGTGTGAAGTCAAAGTGTGAAATTTATTTAGGACCGGAGGAATACGTACTTTCTATGATTTTAAGTTAATCTTTTTAAAGAAACTATTGTTTGAAATTTTAAATATGACAAATATGTACTTTCTATACTTTTAAATTAACTTTTTATTTTGCGATCAATATTTATTTGGGCGCACTTTTGATGAAGTGGGCAGTACGTACTTTCTATTTTGCAAACAATTTGAGTTCAGTATGTACTTTGTATTTTGCAAACAATTTGAGTTGATAAACTTCATTATTAAACATTGGAGTTTTTTTCGAATTAATGCTAATTAATTAATTAATTACGAAAATAATGTTGGGTTAAAAGTATTTACGGATCTACTGCTTGGTTTAACCGTGGTCAGGGAAAGTCGCCCAACGGTTGAGCGACTTATAAGTCGCCCAACCGTTGAGCGACTTTCCCTTTAGATTTTTATAATATAATAATACAATAATCTAATAAGAATATTTAAATAATAGGAGTTTTTTTTCGAATTGGTTTTTGAATATTTAAATTATAGGAGTTATTTAAATAATAGGAGTTTTAGAAGAGAACATACGTAAAATGTTGTAAATTGTTCCTACAACATACTGCAATACAAAAAGCAAACTACAAGTTCTCATGGTCATCTTGATCATCTTGGTCATGGAGATGTTGTTGCTGATGTCTACGCCTACGCCGTGGTCGTGGTTGAAGAACCACTCTCTCATGATGCGTCTGGGATGATGAAGCCGCCGCTGCACTAGACGTCGATGACATCTCCTGAGATGGGGGCATGTGTATAAGATGGTCGTAGTCGACTCGCCCCAACACATCTGAACACAAGGAGACAATGCTGTCAGAGTCAGTCCATACATGTCCACGTCATGAGTATCACTCACTCTGGCAGTAGCCCGCTGATGTATACGCTGCAAAGCTTGTGTCTGAAATATGAAACACAATTACAATTACATTGAAATACATACAAGTACTCAATAAATAAAATAACTTACTTTACTGATTAGTAATATACTCACCGTAAGATGCAAAGCCAATGAGCTAGGCTGATAATGATGAGTAGGGAGTCTGATCGAAGGAGACACAAACAAACGAGTGATGCTGTAATACCATCCCATGTAGTCTCCTGAAACAGATGAGACAAATGTCGGTGTCCCAGTCACAACTAGCTCAGCTCGCCTATCAGGACTCAGCACTCGAAGAACTCATCGCACCTTAATTTTTTTAGCATTAATAAAGTTTAAATTATCATTTCCACTCTTAATTCGTTAATACGCGTGGATTTAAATGAAGATTTCTTTGTTATCTCACCTTAAATTTTTTAGCATTAATAAAGTTAAAAAAATTAACAAACTTCAATTCATACCTCCAAATCTACATTACATAACAAAGTTCGAAAAAAAGTATATAACAATGAATTCAACATCAACATACAACACTTCATACATATTCACATTACACAACAAATCAATTCACAAATGAATTCCTAATTCACAAATTCCAATTTTCTATATTCTAAACCCTAAAATGAAAAATGAGATAAATTGGAGATATTTGTTTACCTAGAGTGTTGAAGAAGATGAAAGGAAAGTAGTATTGACAAGATATGGAGGCCTTGTCGTCGCTCGCCGGAGATTAACCTTCACCGGAGTCAGGGGGAGGTGTGTCGCCGCACTTCGCCGGAGTAGGGGGAGCTGCAGAGGGTTTGGGAGTTTTGGGGATTTGGGGGAAATGTTGCGTTCTGCGAACCCGACTTATGTTTAAGGGGTGAGTCGCCCAACGGTTGGGTGACTTATAAGTCGCCAAACCGTTTGGCGACTTATAAGTCGCCCAACCGTTGGACGACTTACCCTGACCACGGTTAAACCCAGCAGTAGATCCGTAAATACTTTTAACCCAACATTATTTACGTAATTAATTAATTAATTAGCATTAATTCGGAAAAAAACTCTAAACATTGATGTATCATGAGATAGTCACATAAATATCGATAAATAGATTCTTTCTCTTTATTTGAATGGTTTTATCTAGTTTTGGTAAGTTGACATTTCAAGGGAAAACTTGTCAAAATTTAATCAAATCATTCAAATAAAGAGAAAGAATTTATTTGATAATATTATGTGATTATTTTTTATGCCACATATGCACCGTGTTCACTATAGCATTGAGATAATCTTAATACTCAATCAATTTGGTTGTTCATGTTAGCTTTATATGTTAATAATATATTTTACATTAACACTTCACAACTTCACTATTTACATACTCCGTATTTATTACTCCGTACTTTTCGAGCAAAAGTTTTTCCTCAAATAACTGCCCCAACTGTTCATATACATCGACGTAGAGTGCACTTTTTTGAAACTGTTTATAGGTTTACTTGTATTTTATTAATACTTATTATTGTCATTAATATTGCAGGGGAAAATTTTGAACTAGAATAAAAGTGTGTGAAATGAAATTATTTAAATTATTCTTTAGAGAAAAATAAGTATGCAGTATTAAAGTTGATTTTAATTTAAATAATTCTCGCATTTTGTTTAAATCAAGTCTCTAATGCACAACTTAAAATCTAGTACTATGCTAAATTTGGCCCATTGTTCTTCCTCTAATGATGTTTTTACTTGAATTGGTTTCAGTCCTAGATCAGACCAGACGAGACTTAAACAGACCAGATATAATTAAACTAGATCAGACGTGACTTCCATAGTTATAAAATACACAGAGACCAGACATTTCCTATAACAGACCGAAACATACCAAACTTAAATAAACATCCTAATACACCTTTAGATAATAGAGAATGATAAGAATGAATTAAGTAAGAGAGATCGGTAGGTTAAAGGATTTTAATCAAGAGTAATATATTTTTCTTAAATCTTGCTATGAATAGTTAAGTTAAAAATAAAGGAAATTGCCCAAAATAGGAGTAAATGACACTTGAAATTCCAAAAATATGACTAATATGTTTTTCTTCCCGAAATAGGAGTTATTACTGTCATGTATGAAAAATACTGTCATTATTGAAAAATATTGTCATTAATTATAATAAATATTGTCATGTTAAATACATTGTACTGCAATTATTTGGTAGTCACGGCTACAAGATGACAGTAAATACTGTCATATTAATCCCATTTCGAGAATAAAAACAAAATAATCCTATTTTAGAATTTCAAACTTCATTTACTCCTATTTTGAAAAAACTCCCTAAAAATAATTGAAGTCTGTAATTGAAGGCTACCTAAATGGCAATAATGGAAGCGCGATTCACTTAAAGTTGTCCAAGTTCAGATTTCTCTATTTCTCATTTCTAGAGTTCTACTCTTTATAAAATTCTCACCCACCAAAAAGTTTAATCTTTATTTCTCATTTATTTCTTGTCATTTATTTTCAAATCTACTCACTTTATTTCCCACTAATTATTTTCCATCTACGATACACAAATTAAATTAAAGCCAATAGACCTGCCTGCCTTTCCAGCATTGGGAATGAACAAAATCTTCTCGATTCTGGAAGTACTCGCGGCAATCTAAACACAAAACGAGAAATGACAAATGTCAATTTAATTTTTTCTAATAATCGAAGGTGTCTGGTCTTACGCTCTCATAAATCTGGAGTCTATGAAATACCCTCCAAAACCCCTAGACAGTTAAATCCAGATCTGATCACAGTCAGCGTCGTCGGTACTGGCTCCAAAGGACGAATCCAGCAGGACTTACATCACCTTTCAAGCTGCTCCTCTCACCACACGAACCCGCTACCTTCATTACCATCCTCTCCCTTCTCAACCACTGAGCAACTCCGTGAAGGTAGGAAGAATCATTGGAAGCAAGACTTCCCTCATCTTCCCTTGGTGAAGAGTCATAAGAAAAATTAAGAAATGGAAAAATTAAGGATATGATGCTCTAAGATATGGAAAATTGTTTGTATACATAAGTTGTACACAAAGTGTACACAAAATCTCCATATTTGTTTGTGTACACCGACATTTCATTTAAAATGAGACAAGATTTGATGCCGAAACCCCTTTAATTGTCAGTGTACACAAGCAATGTACATATTTTATCTACATTTTGTCCACGCCAATAATGCTCCCTAAGAAATACTCCCTATTTTCTCCCCTTTTGGATGTTCTATTGATTTTGTTACTTTCCCTTTTAGTTAAAAAATTTATGGTTTATGTTAATTCTTGTTCTTTTGCACACATCTCAACCATAATCACACATTTTTTACTTTATTATTTTCTGTGGTGGTCAAACATAGCCAAGTTTTAAGGGACGGGAGAAGTATATGACACATAAAAGTCTAGTTTGATTAAGATTAGCTTGGTCTAGTTTGAGACTAAAAACAATACAAGTAAAAACATTCCAATTGGTTGTTTGATAAGTATGATTCGACTCAACTAACTAATTTGACTCATTTCGTTGAAATTCAAATCGAAGCTGGTTATTTTCTTGAATTATGGAAAAATATACTTAAAATATGTTTTGTTCATAAAATAAAGAAAAAATTATATGAAAAATAGCATATTTATCAACGATGACTTCAACCAATTCATTGAGAAAAAGTAATTTCAACCTTATTTAGCGTGCGGAATTAAAAACTCTGTTTGTAGTGAAAAAGTTGGTTGATGAGGTGAAAATAAGGGTAACTAAATGTTTCCTAAATATTGTTGAATCAGTTGAAAGTGATCGAATTACGACTCAAACAATTGAATAGGCTGAATTTGATGAATTTTGAATAAGTTGTGTACTAAATAAACAACATTTTATTAGTGTTGAGGTTTATTCCTTCGATCCGTAGGCCCAACACGTAATCCAAGGATTTCAAGTGGAGGTGTGAGTTAGAAGTCTAAACAAGCAGAGATAGACTCAATGACCCGTAGCAAATGGGCTGTGTTCTATTAAAGATGATTAAGTCTGTATACAATACTCTTCAGTATAAGAGCCCTAAGGCAGTTCATCTATTGCTATTCTATGAGCTGATACAAATGCTATAATGCTAGAGTGCTAAGTTGCCAACCCGAGTACTATTTATACCACTAATGGGCAGATAGACATGCTGACGTGGTGAGCTGTGGATGGCTAGAGCCCCAACTACCAAATCTTTTGCATTAGATACGTTTCCCGCCAGAATCTTGGTTTTCCGCCAAAGGGTAGGGACGGGCGTCCCCATGATCTCACCTCCGATGTACCTTGCATTGTCCCCTGGGCCAAGATATCAAGCCGATATTTGGATACGTACATCCTCTGATAGATGTCCCCTGGACCGTGGTTGTCGGCGTCATATGGGTTGGTATACTGAGGTCAAGCGCAGTGACGGGGCTCAAGTAGTTCCAAGGTGTTCATGTGAACACCCAAAACTGTAGATTAGAAGTACGGAGTATAAAAATACATACCCCCTCCGTTCCTTAAAATTTTGTCATCTTTGCCTTTTGGGACGTGCCAAAAAACTTTGCCACTTTTCATTCTAATCAATTATTTTATGAGTTCTCTTATTTCTCTCTCATTAGCACAAACCTCAATCACACAGTTTTTACTTTATTATTCTTCGTGTCGGTCAACTTTGGCCAAGTTTTAAGGGACGGAGGTAGTATATGAAATCAATGTAATGATTTATTTTACTTTACTAGTATAATGTTTCTTGATTTTAACTTCATTTAAAATTTTATTAATATTGAAAAGATGTACGTGTGTGGAATTATTTCATTAAATAATATTATTGTTCACATTTTTTAGTGTAGAATAACATTGAACATCTAAAATATGGGTGTCAGATCCACCACTAGCCGCGCATCCCTAGAGGGGACGAACCTCGCCTCTGCCTTGAGTTGTTTTGAGGATAGCAGCCCCAAATGGTTTGGGGCTTGTGGGACGAACTTCCGGTGGGTCTTGAGGGGATAATGGGTTGACCCTGTGTTGGGCCATTAACCCAACAATTAGTTAGGATGTTTTTATTTTGACAGTTTTCAATCTCATACCAGATCAGACTTAAACAGACCAGACCAGACTTAAACAAATCAAACCAGATCAGATTTATGTAGTTATAAAACACAGAGACTTGACAATTACCAGAACAGATCAGACTTAAACAGACCAGACTATACCAACAAATTTCAATTCAAGTAATAACATCCATAAACAAAGAAAACTTATATAAAATTCTAAATCACCTTTTCGGCAAGTTCAATTAGAATAACACATTCAATAATATTATTTTTATAAATAATTCAAATTTTTAAATCAAAATAGTGAAAAAAAATATAATTCAATAACTTTTAGTGATTGCGGTTGTATTAAAATTTTACACTATAGTGAGCATAAAAATTATCCATAATAACTTATAGTCACATTTTTTCTTATAAAATTTTATTATTAATGTTTTAGTAAAAACTCTTAATTTTAATTATTAAATAATTCAACGTGTAAACTTAGAAGCTTAATATGAATGAAAAACTATGTGAAAATGGATAAATAAAAAAAATGGGTTACCAAAAATGGTGTCAATGTCTACCCCAGATTAATGCAACACAAAATCACATGTCTATGGCAGTGCAGTGCTCAGCCTTGATAAACAACCAACCTATGAACGAAAAAAATTCTAAAAGTACACACTTTTTTGTGTACACATTTTTTAAACATGTTTGTGTAATTTTTTTTTGTCTATATACACATACACGAAGTGAGTCAGCTTCTTCTCCGTCGACCGCTCAGCCATTACCGTCACCGTTTGGGCAGTCCCCCACCCATCGTTGATCTACGGGGTTTGTCTTTTTAAATGTCGTTTCACTTTCTGATGTGGCTTTAAATTTACGTACTACTAGACTACTACTCATAGTTACCTACTGGACATTAATTTCTTATTAGGGGATGGGGACTCTTGGTTACTGATTTAAGGTATGTACGACACCTTTTGTCCCTTTTGTCACGCCCCTATCGTGGCATTGTCACTTTTAAGCCCTTTGTTTTAAAAAATTGACCGTAACTTCGTGCCGTTAGATTTGTTTATTTTTGGCGTTAGAAAAAAAAAGGATGACACCCCATCCCTGAGGGCCCCCCAACCCCGACCGGACAGTACGTTCGGAGGATGTTAATTGGACTATAATCTCAATCTGACAGATAGAGAGTGGGGCTATGTCCCCGGTACTTGCAGAGGCCTATGCATTTTTTAGCATAGTAACCCCTCATCGCAGTTGCCGGGATTCGAACCCGGGACCTAACCCTTGTGGCACTCCCTTCCTACCAGTTGAGCTACGCCCACCGGTTGGCAAGAGCGTAGAATTATTACTAGGGGTATGCATAAAACCCGAACTCAACCGATATCGAACCGTCCCGTAATGGTACCGAATCGAATACCGGGTATTTAAACGCTTCTATAGATTTTTATCTCGTATCGAAACCGTACCGTTTCAAACGGGTACGAGACCGATCCTAGATTTTGAGAACCGAAAAATACCGGACCGAACCATTCGTAAATAATGCATTTAAAATTTTTTATATTTTTTTCTATATCAATAAATCTAAATCAACAATTTTATACCCCAAGTATGTATTCATGTGTCCCTAAGATGTCTAAAATGTGTTGTTTATTTATATATTGTTAGTTTTTCTTTTTAGATAATTTATGTTATATTTTGGTATGTATTGAAAGAATATTAAAATTTTAGAAATCATTAATGATTATTTATTTCTAGTAATGTAGTGTACATGGCTTTTTGTTGTATCATGTTTGTGCATGTTTTACAACTTAATTAATATGATTTAAATCTTAGCTCTCAAGATTCAACTATAAATTAAATTAGAACTACAGAGTAATATTTAACCTAGAACAAAGAAGAAGAACGTTGAAGATTTCTATTATAATCAACAATTTGATGATATTCGTTTTTATATTTTTCGCATTAACTTAGTAAATTAAAAATGATATTTATCTCATGCGTCATCGTTTTGCTATACTTTTTCTTAGTCGTGTTGCAGTATTTGTGTATTTGTGAATTTTAGTATTAGGTATGCAATTTCTTGTATTTATTTCAACATTTCATGTGAGTTGGTTGGTGTGATGATATCTACTAATTGCAAGATTTGTTCAAAAATTACAGCATGTGTTTGGCATTGTACCGTACCGTTTTGTATCATTCCGAAACGACATGGTACCGAACGGTTCTATCCTTGGAACCGGACCGTACCGGACCGTTAAAAACCTCACGGGTATATTACGGGTTATACCAATTTACCAGACCGTTTCGGACCACGTCCACCCCTAATTATTACGGAGTATTTTATATGGTTATTGGTAAAAGACTTCATAACGTTTGTGATTAAGATGTTTTTAATTTCTTTTTCATTGCTATATTTTTGCGCACAAAAACGACAAATTACTTTGGTGAGTTCGGTCTCGATTGAAAGTCATCATACGGAATACTTCATTTCTCCCGTTAAGGTTTTTTTTTTTCTCACTTCGTCCCGCTAATATTATGTGATACCAAATTTGGTAAAATTTATGTGATTCTAGATAATTATTCATTTATCAATTCAATATCAACAAACAATCTCACTTTTCTTAATAATTGTGTCACTCCTTCATATTCCATGTTAGTGGGACGGACGTAGTATATGTTTGAATAAATCTATTTGTACACAAAATTTGTACAAATTTCACACACATTTGTACGTAGTTGTCTATACACACACAATATGTACACCTCATAGTTGCATGTGTACATAGGTAGCTCAAGCACCATTGTTTTATTTGTTTATGTACACAGATAGTTACGTACAAATATTTGAGAAATGTGTATAAATTTTGTGTATACGAATAATTGTTGATATTGCTTTGAGGGTTAAGTGTTCACCTAGTCCCTTCTACATTAGAAAGGTACTCCCTTCATCTCAACTTAATATTTTTACTTCCTCAGAATGTCTCAATTAAAACTTTTCAATTTTATTGTAGAAAATAACTAACATTCTTATATGACAATTTAGTTCTCAAATATTTTAAAAGAATATGCATATAAAGCTTAAAAAGTCACAGAGTGGTGATCCATGTTCCAAAACTCTGCCTAGTGCATGCATCTTTAAAGAAAAAAGGACGCCTCCATAGGGTTTTCTAAGGTTGGTTTTTTCGGCAAAAGATCCCTTCCGTCCAGCGTTTTGTTTGACACAATATTAGGTTTTTTGAGGTGGCGAGTTCGTCTGTGGCATGAAGGAGGAAGGATCAGTTTTTAGATGAATCAACAGGGGGCTAGGTTGATTGTCTAGAAGAGTGAAAATCGTGGCGGGGAAAGACTCAGTCAAGGAGTAAGGCGAGATTGATAATTTAGATCAGATCTACGATCATTTGGTCTTAAAGGAAGATGTTGGTCTATGTTTCTAACAATCTAACAATCATAATAGTGAACAAGAAGCAGATAGATAGATATCACAAGTTCTCGACAAGTTGATATACCGTGCAACAAGCCGTTGCTCTCCCTCTCCCTCGAGAGAGAGAGAGAGAGAGAGAGAGAGAGAGAGAGAGAGAGAGAGAGAGAGAGAGAGAGAGAGAGAGAGAGAGAGAGAGAGTAGTGTGAAACTAATCTATCTCTGCGATGCCTCTACTCTCTAATCCTTAGGTTTTCCATAAGTTAGCTTCCTTTTATAGGAGAGTATGACTAACTTATGCGTTACAAAGAAGCTAATAGGCTGATATACATTTGTGGCCCATATTACACATTTAATTAATAACTACACAAATACAAATATATTTAATTAGATTGGACACCATAAAATATTCCTAACAATCTCCCCCTTGGTGTTCAATCATGTTCAATCAACACTGTAGCGCAAATATCTTTGTCTTTGTGTTTATTCAGCAATGTAGACGAGAACGTAGATAAAATCTGTTGACTTGCTCCTCTTTTCTAAGACAAAACCTCGATAACCAATCTTGAAGTTTAAACTTCGAGATGGAGATCACGTAATTTAAACTTCGAGATCAAGATCTCGAGGTTTAAACATCGAGATCAAATCTCGAGGTTTAACCTTCGAGATCTTATCTTGAGGTTGCCTCGAAGAAAAACGAAGAAATCCACCTGCAAAATTAGACCTCGAGACTTCAGAATCTTCAGAATTTCAAAATGGTTGAGAACATCGAAAACTTTGGAAATTCAAAAACCTTAGAATATCGAAAACTTCTTTATTGCTTTGAAAAGCTGAGAATCATTGAAAAATTCTATAATTTAAAGCTTCGAAATGTTCTGAACTACGAAAAATATCAAGCTTCGAAAAATTCTGAGATTCGAGAAACTCCAAACTTTGAAATATTCTAAATATAGAGAAACTCCTAAGATCGAAATCTTCAAAACATCGAAAACTTCTAAGCATAAAAAAACTAGAGTACCGAGATCCCAAAGTTGAGATCTTCGAAATTTGAGAATTACCGAAATAAAAAATGAAGATATACTGCTTGATCGGTCCTGAGAGGCGAATCTAACAGTATACAAAGAATGGATCAAAAACAAGATTCCAGAGGTTAAAATGCGATAACATCGAAAAATTTCCAAACACCAAGCTTCGAAAATGGCAGATCCGAAAAATCACAGATAGATTCAATCTTTTTCACACCTCGGCTCTGATACCTCATGTTGGTCCCTGTTTCTAACAATCAAACAATCATAACAGTGAAGAAGAAGCAGATAGATAGATAGATATCACAAGTTCTCGAGAAACTGGTATACCATGCAACAAGCCGCCGCTCTCCCTCAACAGAGAGAGAGAGAGCAGCGTGAAACTAATCTATCTCTGCGATGCCTCTATTCTCTAATCCTTATGTTTTTCATAAGTTAGCTTCCTTTTACAAGAGAGGATGACTAACTTATGGGTTACAAAGAAGCTAATGTGTTGATATACATTTGTGGCCCATATTAAACATTTAATTAATAACTACACAAATACAAAGATATTTAATTAGATTGGACACCATAAAATATTCCTAACAAAAGATGATAATGTGTTGATGGTCGGTCCTCTTCTTGAACCACCACCATAGAATGAACGTGTGACTAGTGTTTGGTCAAGTTCAATTTCTTGCTTTATTTTTGCTTTGAGCTTTATATTTTGTTCCATTTGACTTTTTAACTTATGTTTGGATTGTATTGCCAGTAGTGGTCTTGAGATGTATACAATCGTTATTTTGCCTCGAAGATTCCGTATGTTCAGTGAAAACATTAGCTCAATTTTGGTAAACTTTTATACGTCTGATCAAGAATTGAGATGATCTTTTGGCTATTATGAGGTTAGGGAAACGTTGAACAATATGATGACCTTAAGGGTACGTATATATGAACTCTATGATGCACGTTTCGTGGTGAGGGATACACATTGCTTTTTTGAAGGTGTCCATTTTAGAGCCTGATTATAGGATTTTTATTGAGCCTAGGATGTACCTTTTGGAAGATAGATGATGGAGTTTGAGCTATTGGCTGGTTATGATCCTTACTTTGATTGGTTTTTAATATTAATTTTCTTTTCTTGTCAAAAAATATATATAATGTCACATTTATTATTAATGTCCTTATACAGTACGGTATACACCTATCAAAGCTACTTCTCAAAATATTTTCAAATAACTTTATTTGATTATTTTCTAAATGATCGTGTTATTCTTTCAATGATGAGTTTATAGCGAGACAAAGGTAGTAGTTTTTGCCCATTTGTTTCTAATTCAAGAAATTAGTTTTTTAAAGTGAATTTAGAGAAAATGTTTACTAGTAAAATAAGCAGTGTTTGAAAAAAGATGAAAATGTTTAATAGTAAAATAAGCAGTGTTTTCATTGTTTGGTAAAAAATTGTGTGATAGAAAAAGTGAAATATAGTTTAAAGCACTCTTTCATATGGTTCGAGCTTTAAATTGTTTGAGTTACGTAGAAGTTATGACTTGACAACAATAATTTAAGTTTTTAAGCATAAAGTTGAAAAATCTTTTTATTTTTTCTTTTTTGCGCACTCTCTAAATCAAGTCTTCCTTCTATTAAAGGTCTTGGCTTGTTTATATGTCCCATATATAAATGTTCTCAATACAATTCTCAGAAATAATCAACTCTTTAAAATGACATCGCATATTAAAATGAATACACATATAACATCGCCATTATAGTAAATTACCTCTTTATATTACACACTCAAATCGCTTTTCAAACTATACCCAAACTAAGTTGTTTAGTTGTTGCTCAAGAAGGTGTGTCTTTTACAAGAATAATCTTAATGTGGGACAAATGTAACACTTTTTTCTTATTTTTAAGGTAATACTCCCTCCTCATAAAATTTTGCAAAATTTCCTTATTTGGCATTTCCAAAAAAGTTTGTAAATTTCATTTAAGGTAGGAAATTTGTGGATAAAGTTATTTCTCTTTTCACTGCACATATCTCACCCTCACAACTTTTGTTTTATTAATTCACGTACAAGTCAAACTTGGCCATGTTTTGTAGGATAGAGGAAATATTATTCTATACTACGTACTACATACGACCCACTACAAATGGCCAAAAGTGTCAAAACCATGTACTCCCTTCGTCTCAATTTGATTTGCAAAATTTCATATTTTGGTTGTCCCAAAATGGTTTTCCACTTTCTATTTTAGGTATGTAAATAAGAATAAAGTGACAAATTTACCCTTACTTTTACTTTTTCTCCATTAACTTAAAGGCATCTACTTTTAGAAAGATGAGCAAAAGTGTAAAAAGCAAGCATCATTTATTGTCATTCTTTAACCCTTGTGCCAGTCAAATTTTGCAATTCAATTCGAGACGGAGGGAGTACAATGTTGTAATTTTACATTTACAAAAGTAGGGTGGAGAAGAAAAGCAGTAGTCTAGGCTACGTGTAAGATGATAGAAATGTAGGATCCTGAGAAAAAAAAACTCTTTTTAGTTGTTACTCCCTTCGTCCCGTAAAGAAGTTTTCGTTTCGATTTACGATGTTTGATTGAAGATAAAGCAACTCGATCCCTATTCACCCTCATATTATTTTTTGTAAATAAACTTTACATATTCAAAATCTACAATAAAACCGCTACAAAACCTGATCAGAAAAATTTAAATTTGATAAAAATTTGATATACTCCTTCCATTTCTGAAACAAGTTCCACCTTTCCTTTTCGGGCAGATTCAAAATTAAGTTCCACTTTCAAACATTTCCTTATTTGGCAAATTATCTACATTAAAACAGTGTCAAACAGTGTCAAACAGTGTTCAAACAGTGCCAAAGAGTGTCAAACAGTGCACTCCATAGTAAAGTCAAATTTATTTTCTTAATATGTGTGAAGTCAAATGTGGAACTTGTTTCAGAAACGGAGGGAGTATAAAATAAAAGATTAATAGTGATTTAAGTTGGTCAAGTGAGTAGTGAGAGATATCTTCATTCCGGGACGGAGGTAGTATAACTTTTTTATTTGTGTTACAATTTTTTATAAAAATTCATCATTTACACGCATTAACACACCTTATACAGTACGATAGTAGCAATGCTACAACAACAAACACTGTAAATTAATACTCCGTAGGTTTTATAAATTTATCAAGACACGTTATTTTTATTTTTGGCACTAACATGTATACACTTTTAATATTAATGTGTCACCATTTCCATTATAACCTATACCACGATGTAAATAAGCATTGCCATAAGACAAGCAAAGATGAGATTGAACCCACACAGGTAGCTCAATTGGTCCAGTAGTGGGAGATTTGGAACAATGGACCAAAGTTCGAATCCCCGCATCGACCGGACGGAGGTCACAGAACCTGAAATAAGGCTGGGCCTCTGGTGCGCACGGGTGTATGGGCCTACTGCCATTCTGCTGACTGAGTCATCGTGACTAACCTCCCCATCATCTTGTCGGATCGGAGTGGGGGGCTCCTGGGGTGGGAGATTCCACCTTTTGGAACAAAGCAAAGATGAGATTGAAAAAGAGTTTTTGAAAAGCTCTTATTCAATTTTAAATAAGGAAAATTCAAAGGGCTTTCATGACTAATATGGTAAATGAGTTTAGTATTTCTATATGTTGAGATATTAGGTCCATGAGGGAGACGACCTGTGTATCCAACCAGCCTCGTGACCCATCTGTAGGAATGTTCAGGGCACGGATCTTGTCCAAATAATCATCTCGCTCGGGACGGAAGAAATCGGGCGGGATCTGTCCTTGTGATCTTCTTGACGATTGAGCATGCACTTCCAAGATATTTTCGAAAAAATTGAATTTGGCGGGAATAGCACTTAATGCATCACATACATCCAGATTTTATGGATGTGAGTTATCCTATTAGAACATGCCACGTGACCCCAACCATCTGCCATCTTGTAGTACAAATACTCACATTTATTTCATTGTAAATAATTGAGAAACTTGTATTCAATACCTTACGCTCACTCTCTATTCTCTATGTAACATTCAGTGTACCCTCGGGTTAGAGGTTCGAGCTTTGGTAAGAATGCGTTGCCAGCGATAAATATTCATATATAAGAACTGGAACACTTCATCTCAATTCTCGTTTCCGCCATATTTATTGCCATCACCATACTAAATCACCACATTATCGAATATCATCCAACAAAGGCTGAGAGAACGTGTTGGGCTATCGAGCGGTATGTGTATTAACTTCAACACTATATGTACGCATTATTCATAAAATATGGAACAAAGCAAAAGATAAAATGAATGTTGAATAAGGCATAGATGGGAGCCCAAAAAGGTGGGAGCAAAAGATAAAGTGAATGTTGAACAAAGCAGTTTGCGATTAAATGATGAGAGTATAATTAGGCTTGTAGAAAGCAAGATAGGCATCTTTTCGTTAGAGGGGATTTTTTTTAACCCGGTAGGGAAACCATCAAAATCAGTGGGCAAATGCCGGGGAACATTTGCCGGTTTTTTATTTAAAAATACGCAAAAGAATACAATTAGAGGGGGATTAGACCAAAACTTCTAAAGCAAGATTATATACATAAAAACAAAAATCTAATAGATGAGAGCCCAAAAAGGTCCATATTGAAAGCCCGTTTAGCATATGTAGGAAGATCCATATTATCCAACAAAATTTCCACCTGGGCGCAATGTTAGAAGCCAAAGTGTGTGCGACCCAGTTCACTTCGCGCAGAGAGTGAACGAGAGAGACTGAAACGTTATCTGAGAAGAGCATACTTTCCTTAATCTCCTTCCTCCATCATCGGCCTGCCGGATCCAACGGGTAAGAAATCGCCAACTTAGAATCTGACTCCACCTGAAAGTTGTTGTAGCCCTCTTTAATTGCCCAACCGGTAGCAAAAAGGATGGATTTAATTTCAGCCTCAATCGCAGATGAAGCTGTCAGGGGAAAACGAAGGGCGAACAACATCTTCTGATAGAGTATATCTAGAGAGAAGTGAGAGCTAGAGAGAGAAGTGCAATATATGCTTCAATAGAATGAATTTGTAACCCCTATAACTACTCCCAAGGGGAGTATTTATAGAGAAAATACGGGCTGGGCTCCCAAACCTTGGGCTTGGGAGGCCCATTTACAACTGGACCGCTACTGGGCCGAATACAAAGCCACTAATGGGCTGTACGAATGAGTAAGTATAAAATCCGGTTCTGTGAGGTCTTCGTGGCCGACGAGGGCGTGACCGACGAGGGCACGGCCGACGAGGGCGTGACCGACGAGGGCACGGCCGACGAGGGCACGACCGACGAGGGCACCCGGGTTCCTTGGCTTCAGGACCATAATCTGAGTTGGCACCTTTTCGGCCGACGGGGGTCCCTTGGCCGACGTGGGCGCCACTCTGTGTCTTGTGCTTTCTGTTCTTCTGAGTATGTGGGTCCAGGGGCTCAGACCCATATACTCCATCAGGAGTCCCCCACTCTCTAAGCTGAGATGTAGACGAAGTGAAGGAGAGTAGATTCCGGTGCTTTAATGCTTCTGGCCGATGCGGGCATTCCCAGGCCGTTAGCTGTTGCGGCGTTGGCGCTGTTTTCGTTTTGGTGATCCTGTTCTGTGCTTTGGCCGTTACCTGCTCCTCGCTGTGGGCGGGGAGGCCGTTGTTTCCTTGATGTGTTCATTTGGGGACGATGAGTGTCCTGCTTCAATGGTGGCCGTTGGAGGCGCGCTTTCCCTTTCTTGGGCGTTGATGGTCGAAGTTCACATTTGTGCCGATGAGGCCGTTGGGGTTGATCCTTGCTTTGAGGACGATGGCGTCCTTTCCTGTGGGTGGCCGATGAGGGTGCTAGCGCACTTCTTTTGGCCGTCGTTGACTGGTTTTCGTGTTCTTGGCCGAAGAGCCCATTATGATTAACTGTTGGCGGAGGATGATGAGTGCCCTTGCCTTAGGTGGCCAGTTGGCCGTTGCTGATGACGTTATGCTCCTTTGGCCGACGAGGCGCAGTGTGATACATGGACGATGTGGCCATGCTTCATGGTTACATTTGTTGTTTGCATTTTTCCTTTTGTTTTGTTGAGGCCGGTGTAGTCCCCCAGTCCCCCACTGCTTCAGGCCGAAGAGAGTGAGGGGTGAAGGAGTTGCTTGAGTCCCAGGCCGAAGCGGCCTCTCCGTAGTGCCCCTGAATCCAACCCTCATGGCGATTTTCTGGCCAAGGTAACCCTGTGGGAGAACCCTTGTGCGCAGATCGCTTGTAAAGAGTTATCATCAAGGGTCGTTACGGGGAGCCGATGGCTGTGGGTTCTTTGTTCCTTTGGTTCTGTGGCCGTTACGGGCGTTCATTACGTTCCTAGCCGTTGTCATCCCCTCATTGTCTGGCATTTGTGATCTTGGCAGGTAAGTAGGCCGTTGTGGGTGCTTGCTTGCACTTGTAAAGCCGGCATGCGTGTAGGCCGTAGAGTCTGATTTGCCGGTGGGCTGTTGATATGTGGGTTGGGCCTGGCCCGTTGGTGACGTGGTGGCCTCCCATTGGTGGCCGTTGATGTGGCCATTGGGAGGGTGCCACGTGTAGTGACCGTTGGGTGAGGGGGTTCTATAAATACCCCTCCCCCTCCGACGAGAAACCTTATTTGCATTCTGAATTGTCGAAGTGCTGGCCAATTTTCTAGAGAGATAAACTCCCAAGCTTGTTCTTCGTGTTCTTCGTGTTCAAGGTTAGTGTTCATCGCCATCTTCTGTACTTTGCATACTTTGCTTCCTAGGCTAGTGATCTAGTGTTTAGGCGTTTGAACACCCTTAGATCCTAAGTGATTCCTCTTAGGCTCGTAGTAATTGTTATGATGAAGAGTTTGAACGAAGAGTACTATCCGTACGACGACCAGCCCTCCACCAGGTCACTCGACTATGAGGTGCTCGAGGAGTTCGAGGAGGAGATAGAACATTTAAGCCCTTATAAGTCCGGGGAGCCGGTGGACGACGAAGGGGAGGACGAGGAGTCCGCCTCATCTTCAAAAGGTGAGGACGCAGCTGCGTCCCGAGTGGTGGACGGGGCGTCCACTTCAGCTGTTATTCCGTGCCCGAGGCCAGTGTCCGCCGTTAAGGGGGCCGATAAGCCGAAAAGGATAATGAGGCCGAAGAGTGGGCCTGGCGTCTGCTACCTGGACCTCACCAACATCTTCCTGATCAAGCCGGAGAGCAGCGCGGCCGACTACTTGGTTGCCCAAATGTACGTGGGCCCGTTCGGGCGGGTTAGGGCACCCAGGCCGACGGACCATGTTCTTCATCCGCCACCGGGGTACTTTGGAGTATACCCGATGAGTTTTGCCAAGGGGCTGAGGTTTCCCCTTCACCCCTTCATCACCGAATACCTTGACATGGTGGGGCTCCCTCCGGCCTTGCTGACGCCGAACAGCTATTCGTTGATGGTGGGGTTTCTGCTCCGTTGTGAGGAGCTGGGCTACAGGCCGACGACGGCCCTGTTCATGAATCTGTATCAGATCGGCCGAGGAAGCCACAAGAACTGTGCGGCCTATGCTACTCTTCAACAGCTGCCGAAGAAGAGGAGCTTCACGGACTTGCCTTCGTCCATTCATGGGTGGAAGAGCAAGTTCGTTTTTGTATCCCTTGGTGAGAGTGGCACCGAGTTTCCCTCTCTCGGCCATACCGGGAGGTTTAATCTGCATGACCCGCCGAGGAGCTCTATCTTGGACGCTCAGGTGGAGGCTTTCCTGGAAGGGGGGCCGAGGAGCGTGAAGGATTATATCACTGAATACAAGATGACCGCCCTCGGCTTCTTGAGATACCATGTGTATGGTGATAAGGAGGATGACATCCAACTCTGGCCGAGGATGACCACCACCTTCGAAGAGGCCGACGGCCCGGACTTGGGCATTCCTGCTGAGGCCGATGGTAATTATTTCTTCGGCTTTCTGTCTTTATGATTTGTTCTTTTGCCCTGCTAATCTGTTGTTTTTCCTTTGTGTAGATTTTGTCATGGACCGTCGTTCCATCATGGCTATAGCAAAGGCCAAGGCGGCCGAGGAGTTGGCCGCAAAGGCGGCCGAGGCGGCCAGACGTGCCGCGGCCGAGGGAGGCGGGGCTACTACTGGTGCGGCCCCAAAGCCTGCCCAGTCCAAGAAGAAGAGGCCGGCCACAGACGGCCAGAAAAAATTGACTGAGGCCAGCCTGAACGTCACCAAGAAGACGAAGAGGGCACCGTCTCCTTCTCCTGCTACCGAGGCCGGTACTCTGACTGTCCCAAGTGTGGACGATAGTGGTCCCGTCGTGGACCTTACTTGGTGAAGTAGTCGATGGCAACGATGATGTAGTGGTCCCGTCGTGGACCTTACCTGGCCCCCGTGATGCTGGCCAGGGGTTCCGCCTCGACCCACTTGGTGAAGTAGTCGATGGCAACGATGATGTAGCGGTTATTCCCGGCGGTTCTGGGCAGGGGGCCGACCAAGTCAATCCCCCATCTAGAGAATGGAATTGCGGTGCTGACGGGGGCGTAGTTGACGGCTGGCCGACCAGGGGCCTTCTGGAGCACCTGGCATGTGGTACACTTCCTGGCCAGATCCGCGCAGTCTCGCGCCATCGTCGGCCAGAAGAAGCCCTGGACGACGAGACGTCGGGACATGCTGAAAAGGCCCTGGTGCGAGGAGCAGACGCCACAATGAACTTCTTCCATGGCCATGTTGGTCTCATCCTGGTGCAGGCATCGGAGGAGAGTGCCATTATAGGACCGTTTGTAGAGTTTGCCATCTTCAATGGTGTAGCTTGGGGCCCTGAGTTTGGCAAGTTTGGCCCTCTCCTCGTCCGGGGGCAACTCCCCCGTTGTGATGAAGGTGACGATGTCGGGAGATCCAGTCTTCTGGTCGTTGTTGGACGCACAAGACAGGGCTGGCATGGATGCTGGACATGCTCAACTCCTCGATCTTGGCCAACTGGGAGATGTGCTCCGGGGTGTCCGAGCTGAGTTTGGAGAGGATGTCGGCCTCGACGTTCTCGGCCCTTGGGATCTGTGTGATCTCGTGGGTTTCGAACGCCTTCAGCAGCTCCTCCACCGCTTGTTTGTACTGCTTCGTCCGACCTTCCTTTGCTTCGTACGATCCCTCCACCTGGCCCACTACCAGTTTGGAGTCGCACTTGATTCTGAGGTGCTTTGCCTTGAGGCCGGCGGCGAGTCTGAGACCGCTGAGGAGGGCCTCATACTCGGCTTCGTTGTTGGATACCCTGAAGTTGAAGCGGATGACATAGTAAGCTCTGAATCCTTCAGGGGATATGAGGACGCCACCGCCACCGCATGATTTCGCGGCTGACGAGCCGTCAGTGAATAGGATCCATGTATCGTCCGGCTCCGGCCCGGGGTTGGTGACGGCCGTCTCCCTTGCTGTGCATTCAGTGACGAAGTCGGCCAAGGCTTGCCCTTTGATAGATGGCCTTGGCTTGATCTCAATTTGAAACTGGCTGAGGAAGATCACCCATTTCACCATCCTAGAGGAGCTGGTGGGGCTCCTCATGAGTGCGCCAAGAGGCTGCTGGGTCAGTACATGGACGGCGTGGGCCTGGAAGTAGTGTCCCAGCTTCTTCACCGTATGGACGATGGCCAGCACCGTCTTCTCAATGGGGGAGTACCTGAGCTCGGCCTCCTTGAGTGTCTTGCTGATGTAGAAAATGGCCTTTTGCACCCCTTCGTCCTCACGGATGAGCACGGAGCTGATGGCCGACGTGCTCACCCCTAAGTACAAGAAGAGGGTTTCGCCGACTTTGGGCTTGGAGAGCACGGGTGGGGACGATAGGTACCTTTTCAATTCGTCGAATGCTTCCTGGCACTCCGTCGTCCACTTGAAGCTGCTGGCTTTACGCATGATCTGAAAGAAGGGGAGTGCCCTCTCGGCTGACCTGGAGAGGAACTGGTTCAGGTCCGCCAGGCGCCCCGTCAGTCGTTGTACTTCCTTGACGTTACGGGGCGGCTCCATGTTGATGATAGCCTGCGTCTTCTCCGGGTTTATCTCGATGCCTCTCCGGCTGACCATGTAGCCGAGGAACTTGCCGCCCTGGATGCCGAAGGCGCACTTCTTGGGGTTGAGCCGGAGCCTGAACTCCTTCATGATTTCAAAGATTTCCCGGAGGTCGTCGGCGTGGGAGGAGGCCTGCCTGCTCTTGACGATCATGTCATCGACGTATGCCTCCATCGTCCGGCCAAGGACCGCTCTGAAGATCTTGGCCACCATCCTAGTGTAGGTGGCGCCGGAGTTTTTTAGTCCGAAGGCCATGATGAGATAGCAAAAGATTCCCTCTGGGGTCATGAATGCCGTCTTCTCAGCGTCATCTTCATGCATGGAGATTTGGTGGTACCCTCTGAAAGCGTCGAGGAACGACATCAACTCGCACCCCGCCGTCTCCTCCACCAGCTGATCAATGTTGGGGAGAGGGAACGGGTCCATGGGGCACGCCTTGTTCAGGTCAGTGTAATCAACGCACATTCTGAACGTCGGCGGTTTCTGGGCGAGGACGACGTTGGCCAACCATGTCGGGTACTTCACCTCTTTAATGTGTTTGATTGAGACGAGCATGGCGACCTCCCCTTTGACGAAGTCCCGCCTGTCGGCAGACAAGTAGCGCCGCTTCTGTTTGACAGGCGCGGAGACCGGATCGACGGTCAGCCGGTGAGTGATCACCTGGCGGCTGATGCCTGGCATATCGTCCGGGCCCCACGCGAAGACAATGGCGTATGACCGTAGGACGAGGAGGATGGCGTCTCGTTGGTCCTGGGGGAGTTGCTTCCCGACTCTGAGAACCCGCTCCGGCCGGGAGGTATCCAGAGGGATTTCCTCGACCTCCTCGGCCGGCTCCGCATGTGGCCTCTCCTCGTCCGTGGTGACGACGGCCGTAATGGTGTCTATCCTCTGGTTTTCCCTTTCGGCCGGCCTCGTTAGCTTGAGGTAACAAGCTCTGGCAATCCTCTGGTTTCCTCTGGCAAAGCCGATGCCGTCACTGGTGGGGAACTTCAGGCACAAGTGCTTCATGGAGATGATGGCCTCCAAGTCCTCCAGCGCTGGCCGGCCCAAGATCAGGTTGTGGGCGCACTGGAGGTTGACCACCATGAACTCCATGTTAATCCTGGCGCGGTGGGGGCCGTCACCGACCTCCACGGGGAGGACTATCGTGCCCTCGGCGTCGATAGAGTCCCCGGTGAAGCCGGATAACGGTGTCTTGATCGGCCTCAGCAGAGCTCTGTCCAGCTTCAGCTGCTTGAAGGTGTCCAGGTACATCACGTTGACGGAGCTCCCCGTATCGATGTAAGTTCAGTGGATGATGGAGTCACCGATCTCACACCGGATGACGAGGGCGTCCCTGTGTGATTCCGTACCCGGAGGCAGATCCTTGTCGGTGAAGGTGATCGCCTCCGTTCGCTGCTTCTTCGGCTGGGGGGGGGGGGGGGGGGGACGTGGGACACCTCCCCAATGTAGAGGGATTGGGCCCATTTCTTTCTCTGAGTGGCGGAGTCCCCCCAGTGTTCCCACCTACGATGAGGTGAATGTGATTCTTCTTTGGTGGGGGTTCCTCGAAGTCCTCGTCGTCGCTGAGCCTACCAATCTCCCGCTTCTTCGCAGAGGGTTCGCCCCCATGTTTGCCGGTGTTCACCCATGTGTTTTTACGTGGGCCACCTTTAACAAACTGGGAGAGTTCCCCCTGGCGAATAAACCTGCTCAATGAGGCCGTGCTTCTCGGCATAATCGAGGATGGTGCCGACCGGGTGAGTGAGGGAGACCCCCGACTGTTCCAACCTCGGCCGCCAGTGGCGATCTTTCTTACTCTGTCCACCAGAGCCGTGACGGCCCTGGGCACCCTGGCCGGCCGGGGACGGACCCGGGGCCGGCGAAGGATTTGTCTTCTTGGAGGGATGCCCCCCCTCTTTCTTGTGATTATGGAGCTCGTCGGCGTACAAGCCTCCGCGCTGGAGCGCCTTGGCGTACGACCTCGGAGGGTCGGTGATAAGGCTCCTAGCGTACGGGGAGCTGCAGAGGGCTCCCTGGTACAAGGCGAGGAGGGTGCGCTCATCGGCCCCCTCGACCTCCTCGGTTTCCCTCGTCCACCGATCAATGAATGACCGGAGGGACTCCTCGTGCTGCTGCTTGACGGAGAGGAGGTGGGTGAAATACTTCTTCGCACGCTTCCTCCCGGCAAGTGAGTGAGGAAGCGTTGGGCGAGATCCTGCCATGAGTCGATGCTCCCTTCGGGGAGCGCGTTGAACCACTCGTACGCTGGCCCCTCGAGAGTGGAGAGGAACCAACGACAGAGGTATTCGTCGGACGCGTTCACCATCAGCATGTTGTTCTGATAGCGGCTGAAGTGTTCCTGGGGGTCTGATCGGCCGTCGTAGGAGTTGATGGCATTTCCCCTGTACTTCTCCGGGATGGGGGCCGAGAGGACCCTGTTGGTGAAAGGGGTCCTGGTCCTGACCTGGATGATGAGGTCCCCTCGCCCCTCGGCGAGCTCCCTCTCCAGGGCGCTAACCTTGTTCATGAGCGCGTTGAGGCCGGGGTCGTTGGAGGCGCCGGCCGTAGGGATGTTGGCCGACTGCTTGGCTTCCATCTGAGCAATCCTCCTTTCCAGCTGGGCGATGACTTCATCCCGGGGGTCCCTGGCGGCCGCAACGGCGCCCGGCTGGTTCCTTATGCGCTCGTCGTGAGCCGCATTGATCCGGTGGCGCACGTCGTCTTCGTGCAACTTCCCATTGCCCTTGTCCGGGCGGGGCTGGTCCGCTGTCCGGGACACAGACCCCAAGCTTTCCCTCGGCGAGCCAGGACGAGGCTCACCAATCCATCCCGCCATCCTCTCCGAAACCGGACGACGGCGCGTGTCACCTAGCCTGTTGAAGGCAGATGCTTTTCCACGCGTTGGGGTCTGCCCAGGCCGAAGAGGGGAAGCGGGGTGGGAGTGGGACGACGCCGTGTCCTGGGGCACCACCCCCTCATCGTTGCCTATCTGGACGGCCAACGGTTGGGGCTGAAGAGGTTGAGTGATGTCCCCCCCGGTCCTTGGCAAGAGTGCGCTGAGGACGGTGGGGTTCTGAGCCAAGCTGGCGATGATGACCGACAGTGCAGCCTGGACCTGTGGATCCACGGACGGAGAGGCCGCGGCCATAGGCTGGGCCGGGGCGTGATCCGTCTTCTCAGCTCATTTCTTGTCCAAGCCGAGGCGGGCATCAGGGGCTCCGCCGTTGAGTTGGTTGCGGAGGTCCGTCGTGAGGTTGAAGGCCTCCTGGAAGAGGTCCCCTCCGCCGACCTGGTCGGCCGTGGCGTCCTCATCGTGCTCCCTGGGCTCTTGGTCCTCAGGGATGGCCTTGCTGACGAGGTTGCGGTTTGACTTGGTTCTTCCCATGATAAGTGGTTAGCTGTGCTTGGTAGCGACGAAAGGTGCTAACTTGATTATTCTAGCTCTCAATGAAAGCACCAAATGATAGAGTATATCTAGAGAGAAGTGAGAGCTAGAGAGAGAAGTGCAATATATGCTTCAATAGAATGAATTTGTAACCCCTCTAACTACTCCCAAGGGGAGTATTTATAGAGAAAATACGGGCTGGGCTCCCAAACCTTGGGCTTGGGAGGCCCATTTACAACTGGACCGCTACTGGGCCGAATACAAAGCCACTAATGGGCTGTACGAATGAGTAAGTATAAAATCCGGTTCTGTGAGGTCTTCGTGGCCGACGAGGGCACGACCGATGAGGGCACCCGGGTTCCTTGGCTTCAGGACCATAATCTGAGTTGACGCCTTTTCGGCCGACGGGGGTCCCTTGGCCGACGTGGGCGCCACTCGGTGTCTTGTGCTTTCTGTTCTTCTGAGTATGTGGGTCCAGGGGCTCAGACCCATATACTCCATCATCTTCCCTTGCTGATTACGCATAATTGCCCCACCGGTAGCTAAGCGAGGTAAGAAAGATGCGTCTATATTCAACTTAAAGCCCCTCGATGATTTCATCCATTTTATAAGCTTGAAGCGAGTGACTGTTATTCTGAAATTTGTTGGAATAAGATTCTCCTCAAATAGAATGTTTCCAATTGAGACAACCTTTAGATGGGATGAAGTGTAAGACCACTGTTGAGTATAGGTTTTGATTTGGTGAATCGTGTATTCTGAGCTAGGAGGTTTATCTTCACCCCCCATAGAATACTAGAATAGACTTTCCATATGTGCCAACAAATAATACTCGGGAGATTGTATTTGAACACATCTTCTAACTTTTTACTTCCAGCTTTTAACCACCAACTTATCAGAATATGCCTTATTGAAACATTACGAGAAGGAATGTTAATTCTCAATATGCCCATGAAGTAGTACCATATAGCATGTGAAAACTGACATTGATAAAAAAGATGGTCTGTTGAATCCTCTTGACTCCTGCACATATGACATATAGATGGATTGATAACCATATGAAATCTTTGTAAATTGGTAGTAATTGGTAGCATAGCATGGAGAAGCTTCAATAAAAAGATCTTCACTTTAAGTTGGTGTCTAGGGGAAATATGAAAGTATTTAACTAACATAGTACACATGCCAAAGTCAGTTGTACACAATGATAGAATATCAAATAAAAACTCATGCACTTTACATACATCGTTTTAGATAAATTTTCAAACTCAAACTCTATAAAACAACACTTCCGTCTTGATCAACTCAATGTTTTACCACTATTTATCACCACAATTAACACTTATATACTTGCAATTAACTTCACTCATATTTAAATTAAGAATTTCAAACTCATCTCATGATTATACAAATAAAAATATCACATAAATAAAACGATAGGGGGGGTCAGAGCCCTTGAAAGTTGACGATTCAAGACAAAAAACTATGAGACAATATCAGGTGTTCAGTTTCACACCTATCGAGTCTTCCACATTCGAATCTTTCCTTGTCCTCGCAAATCAAAATCTAAGCTACAAGTTCAAGGGATTCCAATGCATGGACTAAGTGATAAGCTCAATTTGTACGGAGTATATTTTATTCTCTCATTTGATTGACTTTTAGATTAGTTTTGCTTTGAATTTCTTTAAACCTCGGTCTTATTTTAATTGCGCGTGTTACGAATCGATTTGGTAATGTTTTATTAGCTATTGAAGGTTTAGGAGCACCCCGCGCCGTAAATGAAAGACTGCGGGGTTGGTGGGTGTAGTCCAATGGATGGCCATCCACCCCCAAGTCTCTCCTTTGTGAAAGGTCTTGGGTTCAATTCTCATCAAGGGAGATGAGAGGGGTCTTTTTCCCAATGATTCTTCCTACCTTCACGGAGTTGCGCTGCGACTGAGAAGGGAGGGGATGGTAATGAAGGTAGCGGGTTCGTGTGGTGAGAGAACATCCTGAAAGGTGATGTAAGTCCTGCTGGATTCGTCCTTTGGAGCCAGTATTGACGAGGCTGACTGTGATCAGATCCGGATTTAACTATCTAAGGGCTTTGGAGGGTAGTTCATAGAATCCAAGATTATGGTAGCGTAAGCCCCGACACCTGGATTATAAAAAAAAGAGTCCGAGAGCACAAAAAGTCAATCCCGGGTCAAACTAGGGTTGACCAGTCAATTCTCCCCTTCCAGTCAACCGTCTTCCTTTCGGTCATCACATCCAACCGGTCAACTCTCTACAGCAGCAACCAACCGAACAACAACAAGAGGAAAGAGCACGAGGAAGGAGAGCAACCTGTCGGAGAAGAGTAGAAGGACCGCAGCAGCAAAGTCACCTCCAGCCGCTGAAATCCATGCCATCGCTACCACCGGATCCAGCCCTCACCATTCCAGCAGGGCCGTCTAATGAATTTGGAGACCCCGGTTTCAAATGTAAAATCGAGGCCCCACATTAATATAAAAAAGTATCAAAAAAATTTCAATCCAAATACATATACTTAAATTAATTGAATACTCATTAAATAATGTAATAAAAAATTTCTAAAATTGAATTAATATTTGATTTAAAACAACACAACTCATTATTCAAGCAATTTGAGTAAAGAAAACTGAAACGACCAACGAAAAAAATGATGAATCTATATTTTTCTTCCTCACTAACTGTGTTTTACTGATCAGTATTAATATATGTAGTATAATATTACGGATTATTATATAATACTAATAAAATTTTGAAATTTTGGGGCCTCGTAAATTTTGGGACCCTGTTCCGGATAACCTATTGAACCCTCTAAAAAAACAGCCTGCATTCCGACATGTGTCGCCGGAGATTGCAGTTCGCGTCGGAGAATACGATTAGAGGAAGCACCCGGCGCCTCGACTTCTTTCCGTCACCGGCGAGCCTCAAATCCGGAACTGAGACCGACGGCCAAGCAACCATCCCGTCGTCGTCCTCCCGTTCAGTCGCCGACGTCCATCGATTTGGAGAAGAAGAAGCTGCAGCCAGGGGCGGATTGGGCCTATGGCCAGGGAGGGCCTAGGCCCATGCTCAATTTTTATATTTATTTTAACTAGTATAGAGGTTTAAATATTAGGCCCACTCTCAATTTAAAAAAAATCAGGCCCAATCCAAAAAGCAGTCTACTTCTTTTCTTCCTTACTGCTTCGGCGACTTAGGCGGAACCAGGGTTCGTGGATTGCCGCAAAAGTGCAAAACCCCAAAGGCAAAAAACAGCGACTTCGGCCAACTTCAGACTTCAGTCGCTGCCGGACGGCCACTGGACGGCGCACGGTGGCTCAGGCAACAGCGCAACACTCGGAGTCTCGGACGGTCAGTCTGCTTCGGCGAGTTCGGCTAAACCGCAAAGGCTGAGGTGCTGCCTAACTGCCTAAGGGCTAAATCCTCGGTGCTTGAGGTATTTCTTTTTAATCCTTTAATTTTATTGTGTTTTTAATCCAAGTTAAAGACTAAATTACAGCTTTGCTTTATGTAAATTTGATTATTATTTGTAAACTTATAAATTGTAATCATCATTTATAGTATGAATTTGCTTGTGACTTGTTCTTATTAATCTAATTATTAAGTTAGTTAATATTTGTGTAGTAATTAATCGTCCCATTATTTTCAATAAAGGTAATGAAGAGATACTATAACCCCGTTGAATAAAAAGCTAATGGAAGTAGCTTTTTCACCAACCGCTAGTGTTGAAAGAGTATTTTCAGCAATGAATATCGTGAAAGATAGGTTGAGCAACCGGATGAGTGATTACTGACTGAATGATAGACTTATTGTTTATGTAGAAAAAGACATCTTCTTGAAAATTGACAATGATGTCATTATCAAACGATATCAATCGATGAAAACCCGTAGAAAACACTTGTAAATTTATGATGTTTTTGTATTTGACTTTAATGTACTCTTATTCCTATAAATTTTATTTTTGTATTTGATTTTGTTGCTAGAATAAATGTTTTTTTTAATATTCGTTTTGAATTAAATTTTGACCCCACCTGGATCCCCAAGCTAGATCCGCTCCTGGCTGCAGCGATGAAGAAGATGGAGACGTGCTCCATGTCTGCGGCTGCTGCGTACGAAGGAGGAAGAGAAGGGCTGCAGCAGCCCTATTCTGATTTTAGGCAGCGAAAAGACGGAAATACGCCCAGCACCTTTGCATTCAATTTCCAGATTTCAGCTCAAAACCAAAGGAAACCATTAAAGAAGTCACATTAGAATAGTTTTTACTCTCTCCCTATCTATTTACTTGTCGCACTTTCCTTTCTGGTTGTATCAAATTAATTGTCTCATTTCCTTTTTTGGAAAGAATTTCACTCAAAAAACAGCTACAGTACCAAAAATCTCTTACTTTTTATAAAGTCTACAATAATTGTCTTAAACTCCGTGAAAAGTAAACGGGTCATCTAATTAGATACGGAGGGAGTACATTTTAGTTAGAGTTTTTGCATTTTATCTCTAGACTTTAGCGTAGATTTGTAGAGATTTGTCCTCCAAGATTCAAGCTTTCCTCCGCACTTCAACGACGCAGGAACGGTTGTGCATGCTCTTTCTTGTAATAAAGTTTTGATACTATTTTGTTCGATCTTCAATTGCAATGTGAGTTCCAAACATGCCCCACACCCTTTTGCATCTTTATTTCGTAGTTTAGCTCATTTAGCATCTTCTCATTTAGTGTTATAATTTCGTTTGCTCCACTTTAGTGACACATTTGCCTATTCGATCGTTGCACTCACTCACACGTCATCCTTGTGATTCAACAAACCCCATCCCACTTACCACTATACACTTCATTTTCCCCCGCACTTTCATGCACACTTCATTTTCCTTTTTTATTGACTTGAGATTCGCACGCAACGACCTATATTTATTATATTATAGGCGGGTCCCGACCTCATCACTAAGTGCACAAAGAATGGATGAGTGCTTATAACAAATAATGAATACCCAGTGAAAAATGGATAAAAAATACAAAGATGTAAATTGCTAACTTCATCAAGTAAAGGGATAAGGAGAGGGTAACACAAGGCACAAGCTAACTGAAAGCACAATCTAGACCTGTGTGGGATGATTAAGGTATGTGAGTTGTACGGAGCGGTCAAAACACAAACAGAAATGGAAGGTGTCAAATAATGATTGGGTATAAGAATACTCAAAGGCAACGAAGGCACAACTGGTCTCCTCGACCGGGGGGTGTATCTTCACTACCTCAGCCTTTAGCGGGTATGGAAGGATAGACACCCAAGGCTCAACCACATAAGAGTGTATACCTTGAATGGGCAAGAGATTTTGTTGACTTAAATAGTGGAAAAAACGTATGTGTGCCGATCCCCACGTGAATCACGCTTATTTTTATCGTACGTAGTACCGAGTGCCCCGTCATCACAACTCAACCATCAAAGGCAATGTTTAAGCAAAAATCCACCACAAATTGCTAGTCAAACTTCATGATAAATCAAACAACCAACACCGTTCACAAGACAAAGACAAGCTAATTGACCAACAACGATAAAGGATGGAAGAAATAAATGACCAAACTCAAATGGACTCCACATCAGGGGAAATTTTAGTTCAATGGGATAGAAAAATATGCATGTGGTGGAGGTAAAATAATGTCTTCATCATCTCATGCAATGAGTTTGAGTGTGTGAAAAGGTGCATTAAACGCTTTAGGGTCAAAATGTGTACTCTCAGGTCCCAACAAATTTCAAGCAAAACAAGTTGGCTTCTGGGAACCTTTAAACAAGTGTATGCATCTATTCACATGCATCTAAAAACTAATTTTTGCCAACAATTGAAAAATGCTCAAGAGACTACAATTAAACTCATGACCGCATGCTCTGACACCCCGCACTTAGAGTAAGACATTGACCTCAATATCTCAAAATGAGAACACAGTGGTGGGTTTAAAACATCACACACATGCACACATACAAAGAGTTATGATCATGAAAACACGACGATAAGTGTCGGGGTCACTACAAAATACACACATCAGGACGTTCCCCATAAAGCGAGATAACAACTGGGCGCCCAAAAAATGCATATAGTGAATGTCGAATAAAGCATGAAACATGTAGGTTACCCATCAAGGACTTCTTTTACGTCACTAGTTTGACATAAAGACCCCCTATAGACCACGAACTTTGTAAATTGTTTTCCCAGGGAAATCCCTTTTCTAAAGATAACATATTGTCGAAAAAAACATCTTTAAAAGAGCTATACCCCTATCCACCGGGTTCAACACACACATACCCCAAAGTAATGACAATACAATAATAGAATTAACTAACTCAAAATCACCAAAAGAGATAAGTAAAGTAAGATACAATTTTCAAAACACGAGTCAATATGGAATTCATGAACCACGTGGGTTTGACAAAACTTTTCTCAACAAAATGATCACGCTTAAGAGCATAATTAGTCACAACCAAATGAGGAATAAAGGATTTTTTTATTCAAGAAAGAAGGGGTAATAAAGGATTGAAATTCTTCTAAAACTGTCTCCACGCTGTATTGTTGGGATACTTTTTCCATTTGAAATTTTAAAAATAATATTTTGATCATTTTTCAAACATTTACCTGAAATACACAAAAACAAAGCCAATTTCTAGTGTGGGATACCACAACATCTAAATCAACCCGACTGATAATAACAATAGACACTTCACATTTTAATAGTTTGCATTGATAGTATATGAAGTTACATTTTTGTGTGTGCGAGTTACATTTTTTTATGCGTGGATTACATCTTCCTATACGCGAGTTACATTTAGACATGCATTAACAAGTTACATTTTGCATAAACCTAAACTAGATTTTCCATCAACGCGAATTACATTTTACATAACACGAGCTCCAACACAACATAAAGTCCTCCTATTGAAACAAAAGAATCATATTTTTGCAAAAAAAAAAAAATTAGTTGTTTGGCAAAAAAATGATTTATTTGGCAAAACAAGTGATTTAAAAAAACATTTTATGGCCTTAATATTAAAAATAGAACATATTCACTATTTAAGGAAGCCCTTGTTATTGAAACAAAAAAGCACTCTTTTTGCAAAAAATGATTTTTTTGGTGAAAAAATATCTTTTTTTTTGGCAAAAAAAAAAGGATTTTAAGAAAAAAAATTATTTATGGCCTTAATATAAAAAACGTATTCACTATTTACGTAAAGTAGTTGAGTAATTAGATTCCTTGTTTTTCATTGAAATCAATGATTTATTTCTTATAATCATTGCGTAATTAGATTCCTTGTTTTGAGTAATAATTGAGTATTAGACAAGTTACATTTCCATCTGTCTGCAGTTACATTTCTTATTGCGTGACTTAGGATGTTTTTACTTGGATTGTAATTCCCCTAGACCAGTTCAGACCAGACCAGACTTGGATAGTTATAAAAATACAAAGAAACCAGACCAGACCAGTTCAGACTAGAGCAACAAATTACAGTCCAAATAAAAACATTCTTATATTTCATTACACGCGAGTTACATCATTTTGCTACTGGAGAATGAAAAAGTTATTTTTCACCCGCATGAACAGTAACACACGAATTTGGTTGTGGGAGTAGCATGCTCAAGGTGGGCTGCTCCCACGATATACAAACTGATATTCAAAATATATTTTATTTTAAAAATGTCTGAAAATTTAAAACATTAAGCAATTACAAATGTTTGAAGTGGGTTGGGTGTGGTGACTGCCTGACTGGTGAGCAGCGATTTTAGTACTCCGTTACTCCGTACTAAAATTGTGAAGTAGTTTGGGCAAAGCAACCCCTTGTTGACAATAAAAAAGAAAGAAGAAGTCAAAGAACGGAAATGGAATTTCTGAGAATGAATAGGAGAAGGGATGGATTGATAACTGTGGGAGAGGAGGGAGTGCGAAGAGGTCGGAGTTGGCGGAGCAGATGAGTTGTATGGTGGAGAAGAGGAACAATAACCCTCAATTTGCGGAGGTGCTCGAAAATGGGGCGGAGGCGGAGGAGAACCCGAATTCGATTTCCAATTTTCGGATTTCGGATCCACTGAGAGAGGCGTTGAAGGCGAAGGGAATTGAATCACTGTTCCCGATTCAAGCCACCACTTTTGATACCATTTTGGATGGGTGCGATTTGGTTGGACGTGCTCGGACCGGTCAGGTATGAAATCCGGGTGTACAATGCCACCCATAATTGATAGATCGTATGCAAGCATTATGTCGAGTACTCCCCTAGCAACTCTGCCCTATTTTTTGCTGAAATGTGTACATAAATTGGAATTTATTAGTAAAACTATAAATTCTCCCTAAATATGTGTTTGTGAGTGTGAAAGAGGACAAAGTTAATGTTGGGCTTGAACCAAATGATGATTAATTTTGGATATCAGAAATGGGATAATTGGATGACTGCTATACGGAAAGATACTAGTTGTGTAAGTTGTTATTTTTTGCTTTATATAATCCTATTAATGTTGTTGTTAGTGTTAATATTACATAATCACCAACCAGATTCCTTTAAAAAAATCACCAACCGGACTGATTTGTTTTTTAGAATGTTAATAATGCATGACTGGGTGTTCAAAAACTAGATTAATACCTAGTAATTCCTAGGGAAAAATTGAAAATAATAATCCCAATTATTGATTATTTATCCATAATCCCAAGTCCCAACTATGGTCCGTCCGCTATCATTTTCATGACCGGGCATAACTTGCTATAGCAAGTCATTTTAAATAGAAACTAAGCGTATTTTATAAATAATCAGAACTAAATTCAGTCTTCTTTTAGTAAACCCAATAGTCAACTCGATTTTCTTTACAATACTTAGAAAAACTTATATAAATTTAACTAAATCTAAAAAGTTGCCATGTTTAAAAATATACTCCATATTACATTTTACCTCATATTTTTATTTTCTGGATAAACTGTTTCTAATTAAGTAATTTTTGATAAATATTTATTTTTGGGGTTTCTTAAGTCCCTTACATGTTCATGTCTTTGTATTGATTTTTTACTTATTTTAAAGTGATATGATATTCTAGGATAATTAGCTTTAAAACTGTCTATTATTTAGATTTTTTATATTTTGCACTTTCTTAATTTTAACATTCTAGGTTTTACTTTTTTTAACTTGGAATTTATATTTAATTTTCATTTTCATTTCCCTTTAAAGTATTTATTTTGACCTTTCTTTACTCTCTTTATTTATATATTTTATTTTCTTTATATATTTATAATATCTTACATGCTTTAAAATTTTAATTTTGAAATTGATATAAGTTTTTCCATATTCTATATTTATATTCTTTAATTCGATAACTACCTAAAAACTTAATTATAGTAAAATTAAATATCTATTTTCATTTTGTACCATTTTTAAATTTATTTCTGGAAAATTTTATTTAATTTTTTGGTCTAATAAAAACCGACAACTCATAGTTTGGCCAATTTGTTTTTTCTTTGTCAATGATATTAAAGTTTAGATAATGAATTTAGGTATTATATTTGATTATTTGTGTGTAATTTATAAATTTTATTCTTTTATGAAAGTTTTTTTAATAAAGAATATGCTCATATAATTTTCATATTTTAAATAATTTTTTCAACTTGGCCAATCTTTTTGGGATGGAGGGCAGGATATTGCTTTTTAATGGATTGAACACGTAACCAATCACGTGGGACCATTATTGTCAGAAGGTCCCTAAAGTTGGAATTATTTTGAAATAATCGATAATTAGGATTATTATGAGCGGATTGGCAATAGTTGAGATTATTATCATTATCAATTTATCCTAATTCCTGATCACTTCTTAGCATTTGAACATGTAGCTGTGACTAAAGGACTAAAGATATATTACCTCCGTCCCATTTTATGTTTCTTGTTTCAGTTTGACACAATTATTAATAATGTGTTTGAAAAAAATAACAAATGTGAATATGTGATTGAGGTTTGAGTATAATAAAGTGAAATGGTATGGATCAGATATTTGATATTTATTTCCAAAAAAGTAAACAAAACACTTATTTTGAGTCAATCCAAAAAGGAAAGTAAGACACATAAAATGGGACATATGGAGTAACTTATATCCTAATTGTGAATATTTGGAGTTGCAAAAGTGCCATTGTCATGATTGATCAGTATAAGATTTACTAGTTGCCCTCCAAGTGCAAAATCCCTGGTCAGGATTAGTCGAGATTGAAAAATTCCTAATCCTGATGTTGTAAAAAACACAAAATGTTGATGAAGCGCTAGATTTGGTCGCTTCTTGTTGAATTTAAGAGTTAGGCAGGAGTGCGGGACCAAAATGAAACAATGTTGGTCATTGGAAGATGGAGGACTAAGATGTGCCAAATCATGATTGAGTCATGTTGTAAATGACCGGGGTTTGATACTTCAGTACAAAGTATCAACAGTCTGTGATGTAATCATATTGGTTCAATTTTGTTAGTTGTATCTATGTAGTCTCATGCCTTCTGTAATGTATATCCACTTCTAGTTTATATATATTCTTATATGTAATAACATATTTTAGTGTAAGTAATGGTTTGTTTTTTAAAATATAACAATAAATACTTCGATTTTTTATTTTTCTGAACTAGATATAATTCCATACATTTTTTGCAGAAGGAAATATAGTTAAGAGATTTTGTATGTCCACTTGAGAAATTTAAGGAAATATCATATCGATTGATATATGTCAATCTTATTAATAATCAAAACAAATTTCTCAAACAAAATACTAAAATTCGGGTATGGTTTATGATGGCCTTCTAATAAGCAACGTTTGTATTGTTACTATCAGAATTAATCGGAGTTGTAATATTCTCACTCAGAAATAATCACGGTTCTAAACTGCACAAGATTTGATGCTGGCTACATAACATACTAGATAGCACCATAAGTTTTGTTATGGGACGATCTTCCGGTAGAAGTGACCATCTTCTTCTCTAGTGTGTTTGTGGTGTTTTCTTTTCTATTTATACATCAACTGGGTATTTGTTTATTATGGCTTACCCAAGTTTGGTCAAAGTGTAGTACAAGAATGAGATCTAGAGATTATTTTTTGAGTTAATCCATTATGGTTCTTTTATGCAACGGTGTCCTCATTCTATTTAGGCTCACCGCCCCTGCTTTGAGAAGGCGATGATGTCATGGAGGATTTCCTTACTAGTGACTGGTCAAACCAGATCTACTACAGATCTTTATTGGGTTTTAAGACGGGTTTCCCATTTAGAGGCTAGTAAGACAAGATCCGCACATTGCCATTTGCGATTATTGCGACGAGCTTCTATTTAAAATCAGGTCGTGATAGTGGTTGGTCATACCAGAGTCAAATATTTATTGTCGCATGTATACTCAGTATTTCTCAAGATGGGCTAAAGGCGATGGTCATTGAGACGTTGACGGGGTTCATTTTCAGAGCTGATGAAACCGGTTTTTATGTTTGTTGGCATCCTTGAAGCAACATTTTAGCAATGCTAGTGGAACCTTCCATTTGTTTTTAAGGATTTGGAGGTCCTGTTGGGTGCTTTGTGTCTGTCTCACTTATTATAGTTTATAATAATATGTACTTTTATTATGTTTATATTGTTTTGATGAATTAAGTTTATCTTTTAAAGAAATGTAATTCTTTTCATGTGTTAAGCGTTGACGTTAATTAGCACTGTTAAATTTAACTCGCCAACCACATTTCTAGTTGTTTATAATTCCTCCATTCCACCACCAAATTCACAGGGCAAAACCTTGGCCTTTATCTTGCCTATCTTGGAGTCATTAACAAACGGACCTGCCACAGCTACGAGGAAGACTGGATATGGGAGAGCTCCAAGTGTTCTAGTTCTCTTACCCACTAGAGAATTGGCTCTTCAGGTTCCTTTTTCCCACCCAAATACACCTTTAGTTTCATTCTTTAAAGGGTTTGTAAGCGTTCCTAGTTCTTGATAATAAACAGGTTTTTGCTGATTTTGAATTTTATGGCGGTGCATTGGGGCTGTCATCATGCTGTTTGTATGGAAGCTCTCCCTATGCTCCCCAACAAAGTAAATTGAAAAGAGGAGTTGATATTATAGTGGGCGCTCCTGGGAGAATCAAGGTTATATTTATTTGGTTTAATCCTATACTTAGCTTCTTCTTCTTATTATTAATTGTTTTTACATTTTTTGTAGAGATTGTCTTGAGTCTAACTGTGCACTTAACTCCCTCATGCAGGATCTCATACAGAAAGGAAATATTGATTTGGCCTCTCTACAGTTTCGTGTCCTTGATGAAGTTGATGAAATGCTGAGAATTGGTTTCGTTGAGGATGTTGAATTTATTCTAGGTATTTACTTGCAGTTAAAAGTATCATTATTTCAGAGTTTTTTTTTGTTTAATAATCATTAATTACTAATGATTTCTCATTCTCTCTTCTAATGCTTTTTATTTTAAATTGAAAGGGAAGGTAGAAGATCAAAGACAAGTTCAAACACTTCTTTTCAGTGCTACTTTGCCAGATTGGGTGAAACATGTTGGTTCATCACCATATTTCTTGTTGTGTTTCTTCTTTAAAATACTATATAAAGTTATAAACCATCATATAATGCTGATTGCTGGCCCTGTTTGGGCCTGCGGGGGATGAGTTGATAATTTTTTGTTTATGATTTTAAAACTTACACGATAGACATTGTAAAATAAAACAAAGCTTTTCATACTTAAACTAATCATTTTAAATTTGAAATCAGCCAACATTAATTAGAAAACCATTTCTTGGATTTCCCAGATGTGTTATTAAGTTTTCAAAAACAAATAGAAAATGGAAACTCACAACTACCCCAAATGGGACCTTGACATAAAAACGTGGGCTACTCTCAATTTTGTGTGTGTGTGTTTGCTTTTGTTTTTTGTTTTCATTTAATCATTTTGATCTCTGAACAAAAGATATATTTGATATGATAGATTGCGGCTAAGTTTCTCAAACCTGATAAGAGAACCATAGACATTGTTGGAAATGAGAGAATGAAGGCCAGCACTAGTGTTAGGCATTTGATCATTCCTTGCTCTACTTCAGCCAGATCTCATCTTATTCCTGATATCATTCGGTGCTATAACAGGTTGGTTGCTTCTTTTTCCCATGGGTGCATCCATTTAGGCTATCTTAGGATCCCGGAAAATGCCATGTAAATAAAAAAGCTACAGAAAATTATCTGCTTAGGTTTAGAATTACCGCAGGAAATGCAAAGAAAAATAAATATGATGAATGTTTCAATTTGTTTGACATATGTTTATATTTCTGAGTATCTATATAATAAAAATAACTTTTTAAAAGGGTATTTGGACAAATAATAAGCCTTTATTTATTGAGTTAAACTTATATTTCATTCTCCTCAACATTTTCTTTCTTTGTAAATTTCTTCTATAACTTTTTCTCTATTTTCATTTCGTGGCATTTTCCTAGTTCCTTACGAACCCTTGGTCTTTTGAGAAATGGCAGAAGCTCTTGAATGTGATGCTTTTCATTTTCATGTTATTATTACTACTACTATTATTATAGTGGGGGCCGCACTATTGTTTTCACTGAAACAAAGGATTATGCTTCTGAGCTCGCTGCCTTGCTGCCTGGTGCTCGTCCTTTACATGGTGATATACAACAGGCCCAGCGCGAGGTAATGTTTTTTTTGTGGGTGATTATTTTTTGAGAGAATTCCATTGATAGGAAGTAGGAACAAAGCATACACATTTTCTGAAATAGGACTATTATAATTATTTCCTGCAAAAGAGAAAGTTTAACTACTTTTATTCTTTTATTATGATGAAAGCCGTATTTTTTGAGATACAAGGACATTTCTGTTTCTGCGGATGACTCATGCTTTACTTTTTGCAACAATTTCTTTAATTTTGACATAATCAAGACAATGTTGTTACTTCATCATCCTTTTGTTAGCCTTTAAGTGTTTTTTTACAGTCCAGAAAGTGTGTCTTAGCTTTAATTAATTGATCAAAGAAGATTGATTTCCAATGACTGTTTTGCACCTTCGCTTTTAGGTTACACTTTCTGGATTCAGATTAGGCCAGTTTTTGACCTTAGTGGCGACAAATGTGGCAGCTCGTGGACTAGACATTGATGTTGCGCTTGTAATCCAGGTATGTTTTGTTTTTGTTATTTCTTATTAATGATGTTGAGTTCGTAAACAATTGTTATGCTTTAATATACTGACATTCACAGTACTTTTTAGTGTGAACCTCCACGTGATGTGGAGGATTATATTCATCGATCTGGAAGGACCGGAAGGGCAGGTTGGTTACAAACCATGTTTTTTTTTTGTTTTTCAATTGCAATATGTTAAATCAAACCTAACTTACCCCAAAAGGAGATTACGTAATATCTGGTGCTGCCATTTAACTAGGTAATAGTGGGGTTGCTGTCATGTTTTACGATCCAAAAAAGTCAAATATTTCAAAGATTGAAAAGGAATCTGGTGTGAAATTTGAGCATGTAGCTGCTCCACAACCAGCTGACGTTGCCAAAATTGTTGGCATAGAAGCAGCAGAAGAAATTGCTGCAATCTCTAATAGGTAAATAGCAAAAATAATCTTCTTTAATAGGCAGTTTCAAATAAATGCTATATGTATCACAATTTCAATATCTAATTTACTCTATAAATATGCAAGTGTGATACCTGCCTTCATAGCAGCAGCTGAGAATTTGATGAATACCGCCGATCTCTCTGCTGTAGAATTACTTGCAAAGGCACTTGCAAAAGCATCAGTAAGTTCTTGCTTTTGGCTGCCTTGTTGATATGTTCATGAAATTGGTAGGGACCTCACCAGTCCAGAACAATTACAGTAGATTAACAAGAAAACCAAACTGAATTCTTATTTGATGAAGAAGATCGGTTACACAGAGAAGCAGTAACAAAGGCCGAAGCCTCCCAAAAGAGAAGAGAATAACTCTCTAATCTTTCTCAGTCCCAGTCCAAAAGTCCCCAAAAAGCCTCCTTACTACCTTCCCTCTACATCTATTTATACTATCATACTGCCTAAGCCCTTATTACAACTATTATTATGATTCTTTCTATTATTAATCTAATAGGTAGGTCCCTATCAATACTCCCCCCTTTGAGAATCCACCTTGCCCTCAAGGTGGGAAGATAGGAACCAAGTCTGGAATTTCCGCTTCCTCCTGGTGCCTCTTCCCTCCCAGTACCTCGCTGATGGTGGTATAAGAAGTTCCCAGACTTCTAGTCCTCTAGATGAGAAGCTCTTGACCATGCTCAGCATTGCATGTCTCTCAGGCTCCATCCTCTCTCTTGAGTGAAACTTCTCACTGAATAGTTCGTACAGAATTTCATCCACACACATGTCATAAGAAAGTTTATGAAAACTTGTGTCATACTGTGTTCCTCTTTTTGAATTTAAGACTTCTACAATCTCCAATGGTATTCCCCCATCATGAAACAGAAGTAGCATTTGTCCCAGAGGCGTCTTGAGGAGTTTGGAGGCCCCAGACAAAAAAATTATCATATTGAATACATAAAAAATCATATGAAAAAAACATATTCAAATTGCAGATATAACGTGAACGTCCAGAGCAAAAATTCATGAAAGAGAATTTTACTAGTTATCTAAACTTATTCTTTCTTTTGGACTAATATATAATAGAAAAATCATAAGCAATAAATTAACAAAAACCAAGAATCTATAAATAAAAATGAGAAAAAATAATAATTTAGTAATACCAATACCATCACATTAATTATTTCATGCTAATAATTGAAAAAAAATAACATCATACCACGTATAATCTAATTCATACAATACCAATTTGTTTTTACCAGTATAACAATATTAACCCAGTAATTTTTAAATTATACCTATTTGTCATACATTCAACATATTAAATATTTAACTTTACACTTTTACTCCTTTAGTAGACATTGTCTCACTGTAATCACATTAAAACACTTGTAGTACTAAAAAGTTAAAATCCTTATTACCTTATTTAGACATCTACACGTGAAACGTCGCTGCCTGCTGGATGCGTACGTAGAAGATAATTTTCCTATTCTAGTTTCCAATTATTAAGTAATTATACATAGTAGTAATAGTAATAACTTTGATTTTGGAGGCCCCCTTCTCATGTGAGGCCCAAGGCTGTTGCCTGGGCTAACTCCCCCCAAAGCCTCCTCTGATTTGTCCCATTACACTGCATAACAAGATGTCTTCTTTAAGAACATGCATATTTTCCTTGAGTAATGCACCCATCAGCTGAAATGCAGGAATATCCAATACAAATTTAAAGTAAGTAACAATTTCCAAAGGATCATAAGTCCACAAATCAGGGCGGTTCTGTCCCAAATAACTTCCTGACACTTCAGAAGGTCTTGCCAGAAAATGAACCTGATTACCATAGAGTATTTCTAAAAATTTTGGTGCAACAACTTCGCCTAGAGCTTGCTGATAACTCTTAAGAGCCATCTTCTGTAACACTCTTGTTAAGATGTCAAAAACATCAGTAAGTGATAGGCTAAGAACAGTCTTTGCAGTGATGTCTCCCAATTTTAGATATCCTCCTAATGTTTTCAATGGATTATGTAAGCCAAGCTTGTGGTAGTTTATCATGCTATCAACAATATGCTGCAATTCTGCTTCTTTTAATCCTGATAAGTCTTTAACAATTACTGTTGTGAGTTGCAGGGAACTTCTATCAAAGTGCTGGAAATGGTTAGACTTCTCATCATCTTCAGGAAAAGGTTTACGGTTTCCAAACATAATAGCAAATTCTCCTAAAAAAAGATCCACATGATCCTCCTGAGCCTCTGGCCCAGATTTCCTTTTATCAATGCCTGAATATTCTGAAAACATTTCCCTGGGTTGTCTAGGTTCTTGACTTTTGATCCGAACAGCTTTGTCATCTGAAACGTTCTTGATTTTAAGTGCTCCAATTTCATAAGCAGTTAAGACTCTACTTCCAAAGAAACATGGGTGGATAAGCAGGTCAGCAATAGAAACTCGACTGGGAGTTAAATCCATAGCAATTTCAATATTAGGAAAAGCATAATCTGGCGTTTGTTTAACCGGAAGAACCGTTTTCGACTTTAAGACACCTACAACTGTAGTTTGCTCCTCGATTTCGTCCTCCTTATTCGTTTTCTTGATTCCAGATTCAATTGGTTCCCTCTCAATCTCCTCTATGGACGGTAGAATTTCTTGCTCAGGGACAAAACCATCTTGCGATAAAACTGGCGAACACAGAGAAACGACTTGAGAAGAGGAAGGGAAATAGTGAAAATCGATTGGTGACTTTCTTGGACACGAACTGAGGTCCGGAGAGGAATTCTGCGAATGGCGAGAAACAGTGCGCGACTTTGTTTGCGAGCTTTTGAGCGATGGCGACCTACCTCTTTTCTGCGATTCAGTCTGCGAACTTCCGCGCTCCCTCTTTTCCGCGATATTCCCCATTTTTCCGCGCGACGCCTTCTGTGAGTGCGAAACAGAATGAACAGTTCGCGACTCCATATGCGAACTGGTGAGCGATTGCGACGGACTCTGCTTGTCACAGAGACGATGATGCCTGGTGTTGCTCGATCGATCTCCATGTACCTTTCGAAGCTTCGGTTCTTGATGCGACATATCAGAAGTGTGCGATTGATTCATCGATCGACTTTGAAGTCTGTTTTGTATTTCCGCGATGCTAGCTTGCATAGCTACCATCGTCTTCGCCATATCAGCTTGCCTAGCTGCTGTCTCTCTCAGATTTCTTTCTATTTCCGTCACACGTCCTTCCATCTTCCCAAGATAGACGTGCTCTGATACCAATGGTAGGGACCTCACCAGTCCAGAACAATTACAGTAGATTAACAAGAAAACCAAACTGAATTCTTATTTGATGAAGAAGATCGGTTACACAGAGAAGCAGTAACAAAGGCCGAAGCCTCCCAAAAGAGAAGAGAATAACTCTCTAATCTTTCCCAGTCCCAGTCCAAAAGTCCCCAAAAAGCCTCCTTACTACCTTCCCTCTACATCTATTTATACTATCATACTGCCTAAGCCCTTATTACAACTATTATTATGATTCTTTCTATTATTAATCTAATAGGTAGGTCCCTATCAGAAATTATCAAGTTTTGAGGATTCATCCTAGAAGTTAGGGCAGACTAAGTCATCTACCGGGGCTACAACTTCCCACATTTATGGTTAGCGTATGCGTTGTTAAGATTCCTAAAAGGTCAACTTATAAGATGAGCAGTTCAATTTTCTGTTATTTTTTGCTCTTAGTGTTTCTTTGAGTTTGATTACCATATTAAGATTTGAGTTTCCATTCCAAAAAGTTAACCTTGTAGAGTTGTAGGACTATACCAGTCTTATATGTTGATTTGTAACTAATTTTATTGATATTTATCTGACGTGTGATGAATTAACGTAAATTCGCTGTAATATCTAGCTGATAAATGAAAGCCTTTTGGCATTGTATTCAGGGGTATACGGAGATGAAGAGGCGCTCACTTCTTACTTCAATGGAGAACTATGTAACTCTACATCTTGTGAGTGGGGGGCCTGTGTATTCACCTTCGTAAGCATTCACGTTTTTCTTTCTAAAAATGGTCCAAGGAAAGATGCCACCACAGTTTTATTTCCAATTACTTTTGATTCTCTTTGTTCATGTGCTCATGTGACAATAACATCTTCATGGCAGCTTTGTATACAGTTCCTTGAAGAGGTTCTTACCTGAAGTAATTGTCGAGTCGATCAAAGGCCTTACATTGACGGCGGAGGGTGGGGCAGTGTTTGATGTGTGTGCTGAAGATGTAGAAACATTTCTAGCTGGTCAGTGTCTTTTATTTTTTTATACATGTCTCTTTTAGCCCCACTTTTGTTGTGATTATATTCATTGTGCACCACAGTACTGCCATGCAATGTCAGATTCTCCAACCGCCAAAGTCCCAAGTCTGGGAAATTTTCTTCTTTCCTTTCCCTTATAAGAGAGCCAATAGCTCTTGCATCCCCCTGAATAGTCTGATTCAGCCCTTGTTTCTTCCATTTCATAGTCTGATTTTGGAAATTAATTTCCATATCACCCAATTCAGTTAACCACTCCATCCCCAACACCATGTCAGTTCCTCCTAACTCCAGTACATAAAAATTTTGTTGAATTTCATTCCCTTGCACATTCACTTTCATCCCATCACATCTGCCACCATTAGAAATCAAATCTCCATTCCCTATTTGTACTTTATACCCCTTGAAAAGGTATTTTCCATTGATCTACAAGTTGCTGGGATATGAAGTTGTGGGTAGCACCACTGGCAATCAAAATAGTCACCTGTTTGTCATGATCTGGCCATTTTAAACTTCCTTTCACCTTGAAGGTTCTCATGGAAGGTATTCCTTCTTTACCGAGTACAGATAACTGCATAGTTTTGGGTTCCTTATGAACCCCTTCTCCTTCTTCAGTATCACTAGAGGCAGTGTCAGTCTCATCTTCACCTTCAGAATGTTCAACCAACATCATTTTAAAATTTTTCATCTTGCAGGTGTGGCCTCTACTCCATTTATCTCCACACTTGAAACACAGCCCCTTTTTACTTCTCTCCAACAGTTCATTCTGAGTTAGTCTGGGGCCAAACTTCTTAGATACCGAACTGGAACCCTCCTCCTGCTTCTTACTGTCAGTGGAATTCTTCTCAATCGGTATTTGTAGAGTGTATGCTGTAGCTTCTTTTACTGCCACCCCCCCCCCATTTATTGCAACTCTGTCCTCCAGTTAACTGATTCCTCCCTATTTTTTTTCCTTCATCCTTGTTTCTCCTTGATACCGCTTCATAGCTTTTATGTTCAATTAACAATGCGGTATCCATGATATCCGCCAAATCTCTCGCCTGATAGAGCTTAAGCTCAGCTCTAATATCTTTTCTCAAACCATTCAGGAAAATCCCTTTAGAAGCCACCGCCATTTCGAACTGCTCTCTGTACTCCTTCACTGTTCCTTTCTGTTTGAGACCTAATAACGGGCCCAAGGGATTCTGAACTAATTCTGGTTGAAATCGACGAGTTAAAGCTGCTTTTAGAGTTTCCCAGTTCCTCTCCTGCGTCTGATTCTCCCACCCTTGGAACCAACTCAGAGCTTTGTCTTCCATGGCCACTACCGCTACATTGACTTTTTCCTCCTCCTCGATATAGTTAAGTCTGAAGTAGCGATCAATTCTGATTAACCAGCCGTAAGCATCTTCTCCGTTGAATAACGGCAGATCAATTTTCCTCCCTGTTCTGCGATGGATATCCCGTTCCCAGTGACAGTGGTGTTGGCGGTACGTTGCAGAGTAGTTATCATCCCCTTCTGAACCATCCGAACTCCTGGAATGGCGTGAGTGATGACTGCGCGATGTGCGATGCGATGTCGAAGAAGTGTGCGATCTACTTCGCGATCGGTTTTGGCCTTTCTCCGCCAAACGCGCAATCGCTGCCCGAATCTCCGCAATATCCGTCGCCATAGCAGTGTTTGTTGCCGCGAACTCCCGTTGATTCCTCTCCAGATCATTTAATCTTCCTTCCATCGTAGCGCGCGTAAATCTCTTCCAGGGATCGACGTGCTCTGATACCACTGATAGAACTTCCGCAATTCCAGAATCATTCACAGATAATTAAGAACATAGTGAAGAAAACTGAACTTTACTCAAAGCAGGTAAACCGTACAGAGTAGTCCCAAAGGAGATAGTCTCCAACTTCCCAGTCCCAGTCCAATCTCAATTTCTGCCTAACCTCCCCTTTCCCCACTTTCCACTCTTATAATAAGGCTACCCTCAAGGGCTGGCCCAAAATCATAACATAAATGGCCCAACAACCTTATTTGTACACTATTACATTATTTATTATAATTCTATTATTCTTATTATTATAGGCTGTCTATGTCCCTATCAAATAACAAATGTTGTTATACATTATTGTTAAGCACCTACACTGTTAAAATGCAATGGGTTTTAGATCCGGTCCAGTTAACTTTATGCGAAGTTAATTCACTACTCGTCGGAATGAACCCAAAGTTGTTGCTTAGACTTCTTTTGAATGATTGATAGGCTAGCTCAAACGTGATGATTATTTTACCAGGTCAAGTATTAATAGTTTAACTACTTCTATATGCAGGTGTGAAAAATGAATATGATATAAGGCTGGAGATTGTAGAAGCATTGCCAAGGTTGCAAGAAAGAGACAAGTCACGGGGTGGAAGATATGGAACTAACGGAAGTGGTCGCAGCAGTGGCTTCTCTGATCGCAGAGGAGGCGGTGTTCGTTTCTCAGGCGGAAGAGGGATCTTTTCTGATAGACAAAGTGAGTACAAGTTTGGTAGAGGAAACGTCCGCAAATGGTGATCACATAATAATAGTACACGGGACACAACATACAACTGATTGTAGTGGAACATTTTCTTCTCTTATGAATCTCCACATACTTTTTGTATTGATTTCAACTAGGTCTGGACAAGTGTTGTTTACTGTCTAGTTTCGGTTCAGAATCGACCGGTCTAAGTATGGGCGGAGTAGGAACCTTAACTGGGTATATACAGAGACTGGTTTTAGCTTATTTAAAAAAACAGATAAGGGCACATCTAGTCTATGCTTGTCCAATTTTTGCCTTTTGTATTGTCATTAGTTTTTGATTTATTATGTTTGCGCCCCTGAGCGGTTTAAATCACAATATTTAGTAAAACCGACTATACTATTCAAGATTAACTGTGTATTTATGACCGTTGTGTTTTAAACACAATTGATAGTTGTTCTTGGCTTCATATATTGGACTTCCAATTATACTTTATAACCTAATAAATTAATATGAAAGTGATTATAATATTAGATCATATGAAAGGGTGGACAAATGGCGGTGCTTCTCTCTCTACAAAGTCATGCATCATAAAAAATAGACTCCCTGATGAGCGAACAGTCTGAAGTCTGAACTAGGGGTGGACTCGGGCCGGGCCAACCGGCCCGGAACCGGACCGGCCCGCCACTGTGCGGGCCCGGACCGGCCCGGGAACCGGTTCGTTGGGCGGTTCGGGCCACCCGGCCCGGTGGATTCTCGGTTCGGGCTCGGGCCCTTCAAAAGGTGAACCGGCCCGGCCGGTTCGGGCCCGGGCCGGACCAATTTTATTTTTTTTTTTGATTTTTTTGAGTTTTTGGGTTGGGCTGGTTATTTTGGGCCATTTGAGGTGGTTAGGGTTGGTTTGGGGGTGAGGGGGAGGGGTGGGGGTTAACTAGGAAAAGCCCAAAAAAAAAATATACCCGAGGCCCGGCCCGGCCCGGCCTGGACCCGGGGGTTACCCGGGCCGGTTCCGGGCCTCCCCTTCTTGAACCGAGGCCCGGCCGGGCCCAGGCCCGAACCGGGCCCGAACCGGGCCCGAACCGGGCCCGAACCGGCCCGAGTCCACTCCTAGTCTGAACTCAAGACTTCCAAAGCAAATTACAATAAAGGGCTACTGTAAATTCGAGTTGCTTGAATAATAAGCCAGGTTCCTACAATCGTCTATGCATCACAACATAGACGTAAGGAAAAGACCTAGTTGCCCTGGTCGTTGGATCTCCCAGTTTTTGGAATACTCCAAACTCTACTTGCACATCTAAATCTGGGTCAATCCCAGCAAAAACATCTCTGAAAAGGGTTCTAGCACCATGCCAAATGTGTCCGAAAAAGAAGAGCAATGCAAATGATATTTAAAATTCTAAAACGGTTATGGAAAGACTTCATCTCGGAAATATAAGGCGGTGAACAGAGACGGTGATTAACAGAGATGGTGAAGGTCGAGAAAAAGCGGATTTTGCAGTTGCCTCCTTTGTTTATAAATCTCGCATGAATTGAATAAGATGCAATTTTGACTATTTAATTCATTTTGGGTTTCCGATGGTGAGTTTGAACTGGCCGGAGTAGATGATAATGATTAATGATAGTGTAGTAATGGTTTGATAGTTACTTCAAGTAACTTAGGGTGATAAATGATAGTGGAGTATATATCATATAGTAATGATTTTGGAAGGAATGAGACGGTAGAATTGCGAGTAACTTAGGACGAGCAACGAATAGAAAACACGTTTTTGGATTTGAGTTGATAGTAATGATATTGAAGTAATGAAACGATAGTATACTCTGAGCAACTTAGATTGAGAATGGAATAGAAAGCATGTTTTTGGGCGTGTGGTTGTGAGTCTGAAGTGGACTGCGTAGTTATAATATTCTAGTAATGAACCCACATTTTTGGGTTACTGGTTGTGCGTTTAAAATGAAGTAGATAACCGTGAGAATAAGTTATAGTGGAGAAGGAAATTGAAAACCGTGATAACCGGGAAGTCAAATGAGGAATAGTAAAAAAAAACGTTTATATTCATTTAATTCATAGTCATATTTTTTTAATGAGGTTTAAACTAGGGCTGGATTCGGTTCGGGACCCGAACCGATTCAGTATATACCCGAACCAAACCGACAATTCAATTTACCAAATTATTAAAACCGAAACCGAACCGTTTTAAGAACGGGTACCGATTTTTGGTGTCCGATTTTTTCGGTTCGGTTTACCAGAAACCGAAAAAAACCAACCTAATTGAATGAAAATAATTTGAACTAATATTTAATAGACTAAAGCCCATTGAAACTTGCCAATATATGAGCCTCATTAGCCCAATGAAAGCCCATAACGTATCTTGTCCTTCTTTACCAAGGGGACGTAGCTTATATTGATGTTTTTGGAGTGGGGAGCTGCTCAATTTCCGGTGTGGGATAAAATAGAATAGGAAAGAAGCCAAATTCTAAAAAAACAAAATTTTAGTACATAGGTGCGATTCCAACGTGCGACGTTTCCTGAAAGGAATAACGCATGCAGATCAACTCGGCTACACGTCAAGTTCGTGAGAAACATACGATGTTTGATATTATACCTTAGTAAACGTCATTAATTATTATTATTATTATAAATAACAATTATTATTAGTAATATAAAAATGTCGGTTCGGCTTGGTCTGAACCGATATTTTGTGAACATAAACCGAAACCGAACCGATGCTCCCTTCGGGGAGCGCGTTGAACCACTCGTACGCTGGCCCCTCGAGAGTGGAGAGGAACCAACGACAGAGGTATTCGTCGGACGCGTTCACCATCAGCATGTTGTTCTGATAGCGGCTGAAGTGTTCCTGGGGGTCTGATCGGCCGTCGTAGGAGTTGATGGCATTTCCCCTGTACTTCTCCGGGATGGGGGCCGAGAGGACCCTGTTGGTGAAAGGGGTCCTGGTCCTGACCTGGATGATGAGGTCCCCTCGCCCCTCGGCGAGCTCCCTCTCCAGGGCGCTAACCTTGTTCATGAGCGCGTTGAGGCCGGGGTCGTTGGAGGCGCCGGCCGTAGGGATGTTGGCCGACTGCTTGGCTTCCATCTGAGCAATCCTCCTTTCCAGCTGGGCGATGACTTCATCCCGGGGGTCCCTGGCGGCCGCAGCGGCGCCCGGCTGGTTCCTTATGCGCTCGTCGTGAGCCGCATTGATCCGGTGGCGCACGTCGTCTTCGTGCAACTTCCCATTGCCCTTGTCCGGGCGGGGCTGGTCCGCTGTCCGGGACACAGACCCCAAGCTTTCCCTCGGCGAGCCAGGACGAGGCTCACCAATCCATCCCGCCATCCTCTCCGAAACCGGACGACGGCGCGTGTCACCTAGCCTGTTGAAGGCAGATGCTTTTCCACGTGTTGGGGTCTGCCCAGGCCGAAGAGGGGAAGCGGGGTGGGAGTGGGACGACGCCGTGTCCTGGGGCACCACCCCCTCATCGTTGCCTATCTGGACGGCCAACGGTTGGGGCTGAAGAGGTTGAGTGATGTCCCCCCCGGTCCTTGGCAAGAGTGCGCTGAGGACGGTGGGGTTCTGAGCCAAGCTGGCGATGATGACCGACAGTGCAGCCTGAACCTGTGGATCCACGGACGGAGAGGCCGCGGCCATAGGCTGGGCCGGGGCGTGATCCGTCTTCTCAGCTCATTTCTTGTCCAAGCCGAGGCGGGCATCAGGGGCTCCGCCGTTGAGTTGGTTGCGGAGGTCCGTCGTGAGGTTGAAGGCCTCCTGGAAGAGGTCCCCTCCGCCGACCTGGTCGGCCGTGGCGTCCTCATCGTGCTCCCTGGGCTCTTGGTCCTCAGGGATGGCCTTGCTGACGAGGTTGCGGTTTGACTTGGTTCTTCCCATGATAAGTGGTTAGCTGTGCTTGGTAGCGACGAAAGGTGCTAACTTGATTATTCTAGCTCTCAATGAAAGCACCAAATGATAGAGTATATCTAGAGAGAAGTGAGAGCTAGAGAGAGAAGTTCAATATATGCTTCAATAGAATGAATTTGTAACCCCTCTAACTACTCCCAAGGGGAGTATTTATAGAGAAAATACGGGCTGGGCTCCCAAACCTTGGGCTTGGGAGGCCCATTTACAACTGGACCGCTACTGGGCCGAATACAAAGCCACTAATGGGCTGTACGAATGAGTAAGTATAAAATCCGGTTCTGTGAGGTCTTCGTGGCCGACGAGGGCACGACCGACGAGGGCACCCGGGTTCCTTGGCTTCAGGACCATAATCTGAGTTGACACCTTTTCGGCCGACGGGGGTCCCTTGGCCGACGTGGGCGCCACTCGGTGTCTTGTGCTTTCTGTTCTTCTGAGTATGTGGGTCCAGGGGCTCAGACCCATATACTCCATCATCTTCCCTTGCTGATTACGCATAATCGCCCCACCGGTAGCTAAGCGAGGTAAGAAAGATGCGTCTGTATTCAACTTAAAGCCCCTCGATGATTTCATCCATTTTATAAGCTTGAAGCGAGTGACTGTTATTCTGAAATTTGTTGGAATAAGATTCTCCTCAAATAGAATGTTTCCAATTGAGACAACCTTTAGATGGGATGAAGTGTAAGACCACTGTTGAGTATAGGTTTTGATTTGGTGAATCGTGTATTCTGAGCTAGGAGGTTTATCTTCACCCCCCATAGAATACTAGAATAGACTTTCCATATGTGCCAACAAATAATACTCGGGAGATTGTATTTGAACACATCTTCTAACTTTTTACTTCCAGCTTTTAACCATCAACTTATCAGAATATGCCTTATTGAAACATTACGAGAAGGAATGTTAATTCTCAATATGCCCATGAAGTAGTACCATATAGCATGTGAAAACTGACATTGATAAAAAAGATGGTCTGTTGAATCCTCTTGACTCCTGCACATATGACATATAGATGGATTGAGAACCATATGAAATCTTTGTAAATTGGTAGTAATTGGTAGCATAGCATGGAGAAGCTTCAATAAAAAGATCTTCACTTTAAGTTGGTGTCTAGGGGAAATATGAAAGTATTTAACTAACATAGTACACATGCCAAAGTCAGTTGTACACAATGATAGAATATCAAATAAAAACTCATGCACTTTACATACATCGTTTTAGATAAATTTTCAAACTCAAACTCTATAAAACAACACTTCCGTCTTGATCAACTCAATGTTTTACCACTATTTATCACCACAATTAACACTTATATACTTGCAAATTAACTTCACTCATATTTAAATTAAGAATTTCAAACTCATCTCATGATTATACAAATAAAAATATCACATAAATAAAACGATAGGGGGGGTCAGAGCCCTTGAAAGTTGACGATTCAAGACAAAAAACTATGAGACAATATCAGGTGTTCAGTTTCACACCTATCGAGTCTTCCACATTCGAATCTTTCCTTGTCCTCGCAAATCAAAATCTAAGCTACAAGTTCAAGGGATTCCAATGCATGGACTAAGTGATAAGCTCAATTTGTACGGAGTATATTTTATTCTCTCATTTGATTGACTTTTAGATTAGTTTTGCTTTGAATTTCTTTAAACCTCGGTCTTATTTTAATTGCGCGTGTTACGAATCGATTTGGTAATGTTTTATTAGCTATTGAAGGTTTAGGAGCACCCCGCGCCGTAAATGAAAGACTGCGGGGTTGGTGGGTGTAGTCCAATGGATGGCCATCCACCCCCAAGTCTCTCCTTTGTGAAAGGTCTTGGGTTCAATTCTCATCAAGGGAGATGAGAGGGGTCTTTTTCCCAATGATTCTTCCTACCTTCACGGAGTTGCGCTGCGACTGAGAAGGGAGGGGATGGTAATGAAGGTAGCGGGTTCGTGTGGTGAGAGAACATCCTGAAAGGTGATGTAAGTCCTGCTGGATTCGTCCTTTGGAGCCAGTATTGACGAGGCTGACTGTGATCAGATCCGGATTTAACTATCTAAGGGCTTTGGAGGGTAGTTCATAGAATCCAAGATTATGGTAGCGTAAGCCCCGACACCTGGATTATAAAAAAAAGAGTCCGAGAGCACAAAAAGTCAATCCCGGGTCAAACTAGGGTTGACCAGTCAATTCTCCCCTTCCAGTCAACCGTCTTCCTTTCGGTCATCACATCCAACCGGTCAACTCTCTACAGCAGCAACCAACCGAACAACAACAAGAGGAAAGAGCACGAGGAAGGAGAGCAACCTGTCGGAGAAGAGTAGAAGGACCGCAGCAGCAAAGTCACCTCCAGCCGCTGAAATCCATGCCATCGCTACCACCGGATCCAGCCCTCACCATTCTAGCAGGGCCGTCTAATGAATTTGGAGACCCCGGTTTCAAATGTAAAATCGAGGCCCCACATTAATATAAAAAAGTATCAAAAAAATTTCAATCCAAATACATATACTTAAATTAATTGAATACTCATTAAATAATGTAATAAAAAATTTCTAAAATTGAATTAATATTTGATTTAAAACAACACAACTCATTATTCAAGCAATTTGAGTAAAGAAAACTGAAACGACCAACGAAAAAAATGATGAATCTATATTTTTCTTCCTCACTAACTGTGTTTTACTGATCAGTATTAATATATGTAGTATAATATTACGGATTATTATATAATACTAATAAAATTTTGAAATTTTGGGGCCTCGTAAATTTTGGGACCCTGTTCCGGATAACCTATTGAACCCTCTAAAAAAACAGCCTGCATTCCGACATGTGTCGCCGGAGATTGCAGTTCGCGTCGGAGAATACGATTAGAGGAAGCACCCGGCGCCTCGACTTCTTTCCGTCACCGGCGAGCCTCAAATCCGGAACTGAGACCGACGGCCAAGCAACCATCCCGTCGTCGTCCTCCCGTTCAGTCGCCGACGTCCATCGATTTGGAGAAGAAGAAGCTGCAGCCAGGGGCGGATTGGGCCTATGGCCAGGGAGGGCCTAGGCCCATGCTCAATTTTTATATTTATTTTAACTAGTATAGAGGTTTAAATATTAGGCCCACTCTCAATTTAAAAAAAATCAGGCCCAATCCAAAAAGCAGTCTACTTCTTTTCTTCCTTACTGCTTCGGCGACTTAGGCGGAACCAGGGTTCGTGGATTGCCGCAAAAGTGCAAAACCCCAAAGGCAAAAAACAGCGACTTCGGCCAACTTCAGACTTCAGTCGCTGCCGGACGGCCACTGGACGGCGCACGGTGGCTCAGGCAACAGCGCAACACTCGGAGTCTCGGACGGTCAGTCTGCTTCGGCGAGTTCGGCTAAACCGCAAAGGCTGAGGTGCTGCCTAACTGCCTAAGGGCTAAATCCTCGGTGCTTGAGGTATTTCTTTTTAATCCTTTAATTTTATTGTGTTTTTAATCCAAGTTAAAGACTAAATTACAGCTTTGCTTTATGTAAATTTGATTATTATTTGTAAACTTATAAATTGTAATCATCATTTATAGTATGAATTTGCTTGTGACTTGTTCTTATTAATCTAATTATTAAGTTAGTTAATATTTGTGTAGTAATTAATCGTCCCATTATTTTCAATAAAGGTAATGAAGAGATACTATAACCCCGTTGAATAAAAAGCTAATGGAAGTAGCTTTTTCACCAACCGCTAGTGTTGAAAGAGTATTTTCAGCAATGAATATCGTGAAAGATAGGTTGAGCAACCGGATGAGTGATTACTGACTGAATGATAGACTTATTGTTTATGTAGAAAAAGACATCTTCTTGAAAATTGACAATGATGTCATTATCAAACGATATCAATCGATGAAAACCCGTAGAAAACACTTGTAAATTTATGATGTTTTTGTATTTGACTTTAATGTACTCTTATTCCTATAAATTTTATTTTTGTATTTGATTTTGTTGCTAGAATAAATGTTTTTTTTAATATTCGTTTTGAATTAAATTTTGACCCCACCTGGATCCCCAAGCTAGATCCGCTCCTGGCTGCAGCGATGAAGAAGATGGAGACGTGCTCCATGTCTGCGGCTGCTGCGTACGAAGGAGGAAGAGAAGGGCTGCAGCAGCCCTATTCTGATTTTAGGCAGCGAAAAGACGGAAATACGCCCAGCACCTTTGCATTCAATTTCCAGATTTCAGCTCAAAACCAAAGGAAACCATTAAAGAAGTCACATTAGAATAGTTTTTACTCTCTCCCTATCTATTTACTTGTCGCACTTTCCTTTCTGGTTGTATCAAATTAATTGTCTCATTTCCTTTTTTGGAAAGAATTTCACTCAAAAAACAGCTACAGTACCAAAAATCTCTTACTTTTTATAAAGTCTACAATAATTGTCTTAAACTCCGTGAAAAGTAAACGGGTCATCTAATTAGATACGGAGGGAGTACATTTTAGTTAGAGTTTTTGCATTTTATCTCTAGACTTTAGCGTAGATTTGTAGAGATTTGTCCTCCAAGATTCAAGCTTTCCTCCGCACTTCAACGACGCAGGAACGGTTGTGCATGCTCTTTCTTGTAATAAAGTTTTGATACTATTTTGTTCGATCTTCAATTGCAATGTGAGTTCCAAACATGCCCCACACCCTTTTGCATCTTTATTTCGTAGTTTAGCTCATTTAGCATCTTCTCATTTAGTGTTATAATTTCGTTTGCTCCACTTTAGTGACACATTTGCCTATTCGATCGTTGCACTCACTCACACGTCATCCTTGTGATTCAACAAACCCCATCCCACTTACCACTATACACTTCATTTTCCCCCGCACTTTCATGCACACTTCATTTTCCTTTTTTATTGACTTGAGATTCGCACGCAACGACCTATATTTATTATATTATAGGCGGGTCCCGACCTCATCACTAAGTGCACAAAGAATGGATGAGTGCTTATAACAAATAATGAATACCCAGTGAAAAATGGATAAAAAATACAAAGATGTAAATTGCTAACTTCATCAAGTAAAGGGATAAGGAGAGGGTAACACAAGGCACAAGCTAACTGAAAGCACAATCTAGACCTGTGTGGGATGATTAAGGTATGTGAGTTGTACGGAGCGGTCAAAACACAAACAGAAATGGAAGGTGTCAAATAATGATTGGGTATAAGAATACTCAAAGGCAACGAAGGCACAACTGGTCTCCTCGACCGGGGGGTGTATCTTCACTACCTCAGCCTTTAGCGGGTATGGAAGGATAGACACCCAAGGCTCAACCACATAAGAGTGTATACCTTGAATGGGCAAGAGATTTTGTTGACTTAAATAGTGGAAAAAACGTATGTGTGCCGATCCCCACGTGAATCACGCTTATTTTTATCGTACGTAGTACCGAGTGCCCCGTCATCACAACTCAACCATCAAAGGCAATGTTTAAGCAAAAATCCACCACAAATTGCTAGTCAAACTTCATGATAAATCAAACAACCAACACCGTTCACAAGACAAAGACAAGCTAATTGACCAACAACGATAAAGGATGGAAGAAATAAATGACCAAACTCAAATGGACTCCACATCAGGGGAAATTTTAGTTCAATGGGATAGAAAAATATGCATGTGGTGGAGGTAAAATAATGTCTTCATCATCTCATGCAATGAGTTTGAGTGTGTGAAAAGGTGCATTAAACGCTTTAGGGTCAAAATGTGTACTCTCAGGTCCCAACAAATTTCAAGCAAAACAAGTTGGCTTCTGGGAACCTTTAAACAAGTGTATGCATCTATTCACATGCATCTAAAAACTAATTTTTGCCAACAATTGAAAAATGCTCAAGAGACTACAATTAAACTCATGACCGCATGCTCTGACACCCCGCACTTAGAGTAAGACATTGACCTCAATATCTCAAAATGAGAACACAGTGGTGGGTTTAAAACATCACACACATGCACACATACAAAGAGTTATGATCATGAAAACACGACGATAAGTGTCGGGGTCACTACAAAATACACACATCAGGACGTTCCCCATAAAGCGAGATAACAACTGGGCGCCCAAAAAATGCATATAGTGAATGTCGAATAAAGCATGAAACATGTAGGTTACCCATCAAGGACTTCTTTTACGTCACTAGTTTGACATAAAGACCCCCTATAGACCACGAACTTTGTAAATTGTTTTCCCAGGGAAATCCCTTTTCTAAAGATAACATATTGTCGAAAAAAACATCTTTAAAAGAGCTATACCCCTATCCACCGGGTTCAACACACACATACCCCAAAGTAATGACAATACAATAATAGAATTAACTAACTCAAAATCACCAAAAGAGATAAGTAAAGTAAGATACAATTTTCAAAACACGAGTCAATATGGAATTCATGAACCACGTGGGTTTGACAAAACTTTTCTCAACAAAATGATCACGCTTAAGAGCATAATTAGTCACAACCAAATGAGGAATAAAGGATTTTTTTATTCAAGAAAGAAGGGGTAATAAAGGATTCAAATTCTTCTAAAACTGTCTCCACGCTGTATTGTTGGGATACTTTTTCCATTTGAAATTTTAAAAATAATATTTTGATCATTTTTCAAACATTTACCTGAAATACACAAAAACAAAGCCAATTTCTAGTGTGGGATACCACAACATCTAAATCAACCCGACTGATAATAACAATAGACACTTCACATTTTAATAGTTTGCATTGATAGTATATGAAGTTACATTTTTGTGTGTGCGAGTTACATTTTTTTATGCGTGGATTACATCTTCCTATACGCGAGTTACATTTAGACATGCATTAACAAGTTACATTTTGCATAAACCTAAACTAGATTTTCCATCAACGCGAATTACATTTTACATAACACGAGCTCCAACACAACATAAAGTCCTCCTATTGAAACAAAAGAATCATATTTTTGCAAAAAAAAAAAAATTAGTTGTTTGGCAAAAAAATGATTTATTTGGCAAAACAAGTGATTTAAAAAAACATTTTATGGCCTTAATATTAAAAATAGAACATATTCACTATTTAAGGAAGCCCTTGTTATTGAAACAAAAAAGCACTCTTTTTGCAAAAAATGATTTTTTTGGTGAAAAAATATCTTTTTTTTTGGCAAAAAAAAAAGGATTTTAAGAAAAAAAATTATTTATGGCCTTAATATAAAAAACGTATTCACTATTTACGTAAAGTAGTTGAGTAATTAGATTCCTTGTTTTTCATTGAAATCAATGATTTATTTCTTATAATCATTGCGTAATTAGATTCCTTGTTTTGAGTAATAATTGAGTATTAGACAAGTTACATTTCCATCTGTCTGCAGTTACATTTCTTATTGCGTGACTTAGGATGTTTTTACTTGGATTGTAATTCCCCTAGACCAGTTCAGACCAGACCAGACTTGGATAGTTATAAAAATACAAAGAAACCAGACCAGACCAGTTCAGACTAGAGCAACAAATTACAGTCCAAATAAAAACATTCTTATATTTCATTACACGCGAGTTACATCATTTTGCTACTGGAGAATGAAAAAGTTATTTTTCACCCGCATGAACAGTAACACACGAATTTGGTTGTGGGAGTAGCATGCTCAAGGTGGGCTGCTCCCACGATATACAAACTGATATTCAAAATATATTTTATTTTAAAAATGTCTGAAAATTTAAAACATTAAGCAATTACAAATGTTTGAAGTGGGTTGGGTGTGGTGACTGCCTGACTGGTGAGCAGCGATTTTAGTACTCCGTTACTCCGTACTAAAATTGTGAAGTAGTTTGGGCAAAGCAACCCCTTGTTGACAATAAAAAAGAAAGAAGAAGTCAAAGAACGGAAATGGAATTTCTGAGAATGAATAGGAGAAGGGATGGATTGATAACTGTGGGAGAGGAGGGAGTGCGAAGAGGTCGGAGTTGGCGGAGCAGATGAGTTGTATGGTGGAGAAGAGGAACAATAACCCTCAATTTGCGGAGGTGCTCGAAAATGGGGCGGAGGCGGAGGAGAACCCGAATTCGATTTCCAATTTTCGGATTTCGGATCCACTGAGAGAGGCGTTGAAGGCGAAGGGAATTGAATCACTGTTCCCGATTCAAGCCACCACTTTTGATACCATTTTGGATGGGTGCGATTTGGTTGGACGTGCTCGGACCGGTCAGGTATGAAATCCGGGTGTACAATGCCACCCATAATTGATAGATCGTATGCAAGCATTATGTCGAGTACTCCCCTAGCAACTCTGCCCTATTTTTTGCTGAAATGTGTACATAAATTGGAATTTATTAGTAAAACTATAAATTCTCCCTAAATATGTGTTTGTGAGTGTGAAAGAGGACAAAGTTAATGTTGGGCTTGAACCAAATGATGATTAATTTTGGATATCAGAAATGGGATAATTGGATGACTGCTATACGGAAAGATACTAGTTGTGTAAGTTGTTATTTTTTGCTTTATATAATCCTATTAATGTTGTTGTTAGTGTTAATATTACATAATCACCAACCAGATTCCTTTAAAAAAATCACCAACCGGACTGATTTGTTTTTTAGAATGTTAATAATGCATGACTGGGTGTTCAAAAACTAGATTAATACCTAGTAATTCCTAGGGAAAAATTGAAAATAATAATCCCAATTATTGATTATTTATCCATAATCCCAAGTCCCAACTATGGTCCGTCCGCTATCATTTTCATGACCGGGCATAACTTGCTATAGCAAGTCATTTTAAATAGAAACTAAGCGTATTTTATAAATAATCAGAACTAAATTCAGTCTTCTTTTAGTAAACCCAATAGTCAACTCGATTTTCTTTACAATACTTAGAAAAACTTATATAAATTTAACTAAATCTAAAAAGTTGCCATGTTTAAAAATATACTCCATATTACATTTTACCTCATATTTTTATTTTCTGGATAAACTGTTTCTAATTAAGTAATTTTTGATAAATATTTATTTTTGGGGTTTCTTAAGTCCCTTACATGTTCATGTCTTTGTATTGATTTTTTACTTATTTTAAAGTGATATGATATTCTAGGATAATTAGCTTTAAAACTGTCTATTATTTAGATTTTTTATATTTTGCACTTTCTTAATTTTAACATTCTAGGTTTTACTTTTTTTAACTTGGAATTTATATTTAATTTTCATTTTCATTTCCCTTTAAAGTATTTATTTTGACCTTTCTTTACTCTCTTTATTTATATATTTTATTTTCTTTATATATTTATAATATCTTACATGCTTTAAAATTTTAATTTTGAAATTGATATAAGTTTTTCCATATTCTATATTTATATTCTTTAATTCGATAACTACCTAAAAACTTAATTATAGTAAAATTAAATATCTATTTTCATTTTGTACCATTTTTAAATTTATTTCTGGAAAATTTTATTTAATTTTTTGGTCTAATAAAAACCGACAACTCATAGTTTGGCCAATTTGTTTTTTCTTTGTCAATGATATTAAAGTTTAGATAATGAATTTAGGTATTATATTTGATTATTTGTGTGTAATTTATAAATTTTATTCTTTTATGAAAGTTTTTTTAATAAAGAATATGCTCATATAATTTTCATATTTTAAATAATTTTTTCAACTTGGCCAATCTTTTTGGGATGGAGGGCAGGATATTGCTTTTTAATGGATTGAACACGTAACCAATCACGTGGGACCATTATTGTCAGAAGGTCCCTAAAGTTGGAATTATTTTGAAATAATCGATAATTAGGATTATTATGAGCGGATTGGCAATAGTTGAGATTATTATCATTATCAATTTATCCTAATTCCTGATCACTTCTTAGCATTTGAACATGTAGCTGTGACTAAAGGACTAAAGATATATTACCTCCGTCCCATTTTATGTTTCTTGTTTCAGTTTGACACAATTATTAATAATGTGTTTGAAAAAAATAACAAATGTGAATATGTGATTGAGGTTTGAGTATAATAAAGTGAAATGGTATGGATCAGATATTTGATATTTATTTCCAAAAAAGTAAACAAAACACTTATTTTGAGTCAATCCAAAAAGGAAAGTAAGACACATAAAATGGGACATATGGAGTAACTTATATCCTAATTGTGAATATTTGGAGTTGCAAAAGTGCCATTGTCATGATTGATCAGTATAAGATTTACTAGTTGCCCTCCAAGTGCAAAATCCCTGGTCAGGATTAGTCGAGATTGAAAAATTCCTAATCCTGATGTTGTAAAAAACACAAAATGTTGATGAAGCGCTAGATTTGGTCGCTTCTTGTTGAATTTAAGAGTTAGGCAGGAGTGCGGGACCAAAATGAAACAATGTTGGTCATTGGAAGATGGAGGACTAAGATGTGCCAAATCATGATTGAGTCATGTTGTAAATGACCGGGGTTTGATACTTCAGTACAAAGTATCAACAGTCTGTGATGTAATCATATTGGTTCAATTTTGTTAGTTGTATCTATGTAGTCTCATGCCTTCTGTAATGTATATCCACTTCTAGTTTATATATATTCTTATATGTAATAACATATTTTAGTGTAAGTAATGGTTTGTTTTTTAAAATATAACAATAAATACTTCGATTTTTTATTTTTCTGAACTAGATATAATTCCATACATTTTTTGCAGAAGGAAATATAGTTAAGAGATTTTGTATGTCCACTTGAGAAATTTAAGGAAATATCATATCGATTGATATATGTCAATCTTATTAATAATCAAAACAAATTTCTCAAACAAAATACTAAAATTCGGGTATGGTTTATGATGGCCTTCTAATAAGCAACGTTTGTATTGTTACTATCAGAATTAATCGGAGTTGTAATATTCTCACTCAGAAATAATCACGGTTCTAAACTGCACAAGATTTGATGCTGGCTACATAACATACTAGATAGCACCATAAGTTTTGTTATGGGACGATCTTCCGGTAGAAGTGACCATCTTCTTCTCTAGTGTGTTTGTGGTGTTTTCTTTTCTATTTATACATCAACTGGGTATTTGTTTATTATGGCTTACCCAAGTTTGGTCAAAGTGTAGTACAAGAATGAGATCTAGAGATTATTTTTTGAGTTAATCCATTATGGTTCTTTTATGCAACGGTGTCCTCATTCTATTTAGGCTCACCGCCCCTGCTTTGAGAAGGCGATGATGTCATGGAGGATTTCCTTACTAGTGACTGGTCAAACCAGATCTACTACAGATCTTTATTGGGTTTTAAGACGGGTTTCCCATTTAGAGGCTAGTAAGACAAGATCCGCACATTGCCATTTGCGATTATTGCGACGAGCTTCTATTTAAAATCAGGTCGTGATAGTGGTTGGTCATACCAGAGTCAAATATTTATTGTCGCATGTATACTCAGTATTTCTCAAGATGGGCTAAAGGCGATGGTCATTGAGACGTTGACGGGGTTCATTTTCAGAGCTGATGAAACCGGTTTTTATGTTTGTTGGCATCCTTGAAGCAACATTTTAGCAATGCTAGTGGAACCTTCCATTTGTTTTTAAGGATTTGGAGGTCCTGTTGGGTGCTTTGTGTCTGTCTCACTTATTATAGTTTATAATAATATGTACTTTTATTATGTTTATATTGTTTTGATGAATTAAGTTTATCTTTTAAAGAAATGTAATTCTTTTCATGTGTTAAGCGTTGACGTTAATTAGCACTGTTAAATTTAACTCGCCAACCACATTTCTAGTTGTTTATAATTCCTCCATTCCACCACCAAATTCACAGGGCAAAACCTTGGCCTTTATCTTGCCTATCTTGGAGTCATTAACAAACGGACCTGCCACAGCTACGAGGAAGACTGGATATGGGAGAGCTCCAAGTGTTCTAGTTCTCTTACCCACTAGAGAATTGGCTCTTCAGGTTCCTTTTTCCCACCCAAATACACCTTTAGTTTCATTCTTTAAAGGGTTTGTAAGCGTTCCTAGTTCTTGATAATAAACAGGTTTTTGCTGATTTTGAATTTTATGGCGGTGCATTGGGGCTGTCATCATGCTGTTTGTATGGAAGCTCTCCCTATGCTCCCCAACAAAGTAAATTGAAAAGAGGAGTTGATATTATAGTGGGCGCTCCTGGGAGAATCAAGGTTATATTTATTTGGTTTAATCCTATACTTAGCTTCTTCTTCTTATTATTAATTGTTTTTACATTTTTTGTAGAGATTGTCTTGAGTCTAACTGTGCACTTAACTCCCTCATGCAGGATCTCATACAGAAAGGAAATATTGATTTGGCCTCTCTACAGTTTCGTGTCCTTGATGAAGTTGATGAAATGCTGAGAATTGGTTTCGTTGAGGATGTTGAATTTATTCTAGGTATTTACTTGCAGTTAAAAGTATCATTATTTCAGAGTTTTTTTTTGTTTAATAATCATTAATTACTAATGATTTCTCATTCTCTCTTCTAATGCTTTTTATTTTAAATTGAAAGGGAAGGTAGAAGATCAAAGACAAGTTCAAACACTTCTTTTCAGTGCTACTTTGCCAGATTGGGTGAAACATGTTGGTTCATCACCATATTTCTTGTTGTGTTTCTTCTTTAAAATACTATATAAAGTTATAAACCATCATATAATGCTGATTGCTGGCCCTGTTTGGGCCTGCGGGGGATGAGTTGATAATTTTTTGTTTATGATTTTAAAACTTACACGATAGACATTGTAAAATAAAACAAAGCTTTTCATACTTAAACTAATCATTTTAAATTTGAAATCAGCCAACATTAATTAGAAAACCATTTCTTGGATTTCCCAGATGTGTTATTAAGTTTTCAAAAACAAATAGAAAATGGAAACTCACAACTACCCCAAATGGGACCTTGACATAAAAACGTGGGCTACTCTCAATTTTGTGTGTGTGTGTTTGCTTTTGTTTTTTGTTTTCATTTAATCATTTTGATCTCTGAACAAAAGATATATTTGATATGATAGATTGCGGCTAAGTTTCTCAAACCTGATAAGAGAACCATAGACATTGTTGGAAATGAGAGAATGAAGGCCAGCACTAGTGTTAGGCATTTGATCATTCCTTGCTCTACTTCAGCCAGATCTCATCTTATTCCTGATATCATTCGGTGCTATAACAGGTTGGTTGCTTCTTTTTCCCATGGGTGCATCCATTTAGGCTATCTTAGGATCCCGGAAAATGCCATGTAAATAAAAAAGCTACAGAAAATTATCTGCTTAGGTTTAGAATTACCGCAGGAAATGCAAAGAAAAATAAATATGATGAATGTTTCAATTTGTTTGACATATGTTTATATTTCTGAGTATCTATATAATAAAAATAACTTTTTAAAAGGGTATTTGGACAAATAATAAGCCTTTATTTATTGAGTTAAACTTATATTTCATTCTCCTCAACATTTTCTTTCTTTGTAAATTTCTTCTATAACTTTTTCTCTATTTTCATTTCGTGGCATTTTCCTAGTTCCTTACGAACCCTTGGTCTTTTGAGAAATGGCAGAAGCTCTTGAATGTGATGCTTTTCATTTTCATGTTATTATTACTACTACTATTATTATAGTGGGGGCCGCACTATTGTTTTCACTGAAACAAAGGATTATGCTTCTGAGCTCGCTGCCTTGCTGCCTGGTGCTCGTCCTTTACATGGTGATATACAACAGGCCCAGCGCGAGGTAATGTTTTTTTTGTGGGTGATTATTTTTTGAGAGAATTCCATTGATAGGAAGTAGGAACAAAGCATACACATTTTCTGAAATAGGACTATTATAATTATTTCCTGCAAAAGAGAAAGTTTAACTACTTTTATTCTTTTATTATGATGAAAGCCGTATTTTTTGAGATACAAGGACATTTCTGTTTCTGCGGATGACTCATGCTTTACTTTTTGCAACAATTTCTTTAATTTTGACATAATCAAGACAATGTTGTTACTTCATCATCCTTTTGTTAGCCTTTAAGTGTTTTTTTACAGTCCAGAAAGTGTGTCTTAGCTTTAATTAATTGATCAAAGAAGATTGATTTCCAATGACTGTTTTGCACCTTCGCTTTTAGGTTACACTTTCTGGATTCAGATTAGGCCAGTTTTTGACCTTAGTGGCGACAAATGTGGCAGCTCGTGGACTAGACATTGATGTTGCGCTTGTAATCCAGGTATGTTTTGTTTTTGTTATTTCTTATTAATGATGTTGAGTTCGTAAACAATTGTTATGCTTTAATATACTGACATTCACAGTACTTTTTAGTGTGAACCTCCACGTGATGTGGAGGATTATATTCATCGATCTGGAAGGACCGGAAGGGCAGGTTGGTTACAAACCATGTTTTTTTTTGTTTTTCAATTGCAATATGTTAAATCAAACCTAACTTACCCCAAAAGGAGATTACGTAATATCTGGTGCTGCCATTTAACTAGGTAATAGTGGGGTTGCTGTCATGTTTTACGATCCAAAAAAGTCAAATATTTCAAAGATTGAAAAGGAATCTGGTGTGAAATTTGAGCATGTAGCTGCTCCACAACCAGCTGACGTTGCCAAAATTGTTGGCATAGAAGCAGCAGAAGAAATTGCTGCAATCTCTAATAGGTAAATAGCAAAAATAATCTTCTTTAATAGGCAGTTTCAAATAAATGCTATATGTATCACAATTTCAATATCTAATTTACTCTATAAATATGCAAGTGTGATACCTGCCTTCATAGCAGCAGCTGAGAATTTGATGAATACCGCCGATCTCTCTGCTGTAGAATTACTTGCAAAGGCACTTGCAAAAGCATCAGTAAGTTCTTGCTTTTGGCTGCCTTGTTGATATGTTCATGAAATTGGTAGGGACCTCACCAGTCCAGAACAATTACAGTAGATTAACAAGAAAACCAAACTGAATTCTTATTTGATGAAGAAGATCGGTTACACAGAGAAGCAGTAACAAAGGCCGAAGCCTCCCAAAAGAGAAGAGAATAACTCTCTAATCTTTCTCAGTCCCAGTCCAAAAGTCCCCAAAAAGCCTCCTTACTACCTTCCCTCTACATCTATTTATACTATCATACTGCCTAAGCCCTTATTACAACTATTATTATGATTCTTTCTATTATTAATCTAATAGGTAGGTCCCTATCAATACTCCCCCCTTTGAGAATCCACCTTGCCCTCAAGGTGGGAAGATAGGAACCAAGTCTGGAATTTCCGCTTCCTCCTGGTGCCTCTTCCCTCCCAGTACCTCGCTGATGGTGGTATAAGAAGTTCCCAGACTTCTAGTCCTCTAGATGAGAAGCTCTTGACCATGCTCAGCATTGCATGTCTCTCAGGCTCCATCCTCTCTCTTGAGTGAAACTTCTCACTGAATAGTTCGTACAGAATTTCATCCACACACATGTCATAAGAAAGTTTATGAAAACTTGTGTCATACTGTGTTCCTCTTTTTGAATTTAAGACTTCTACAATCTCCAATGGTATTCCCCCATCATGAAACAGAAGTAGCATTTGTCCCAGAGGCGTCTTGAGGAGTTTGGAGGCCCCAGACAAAAAAATTATCATATTGAATACATAAAAAATCATATGAAAAAAACATATTCAAATTGCAGATATAACGTGAACGTCCAGAGCAAAAATTCATGAAAGAGAATTTTACTAGTTATCTAAACTTATTCTTTCTTTTGGACTAATATATAATAGAAAAATCATAAGCAATAAATTAACAAAAACCAAGAATCTATAAATAAAAATGAGAAAAAATAATAATTTAGTAATACCAATACCATCACATTAATTATTTCATGCTAATAATTGAAAAAAAATAACATCATACCACGTATAATCTAATTCATACAATACCAATTTGTTTTTACCAGTATAACAATATTAACCCAGTAATTTTTAAATTATACCTATTTGTCATACATTCAACATATTAAATATTTAACTTTACACTTTTACTCCTTTAGTAGACATTGTCTCACTGTAATCACATTAAAACACTTGTAGTACTAAAAAGTTAAAATCCTTATTACCTTATTTAGACATCTACACGTGAAACGTCGCTGCCTGCTGGATGCGTACGTAGAAGATAATTTTCCTATTCTAGTTTCCAATTATTAAGTAATTATACATAGTAGTAATAGTAATAACTTTGATTTTGGAGGCCCCCTTCTCATGTGAGGCCCAAGGCTGTTGCCTGGGCTAACTCCCCCCAAAGCCTCCTCTGATTTGTCCCATTACACTGCATAACAAGATGTCTTCTTTAAGAACATGCATATTTTCCTTGAGTAATGCACCCATCAGCTGAAATGCAGGAATATCCAATACAAATTTAAAGTAAGTAACAATTTCCAAAGGATCATAAGTCCACAAATCAGGGCGGTTCTGTCCCAAATAACTTCCTGACACTTCAGAAGGTCTTGCCAGAAAATGAACCTGATTACCATAGAGTATTTCTAAAAATTTTGGTGCAACAACTTCGCCTAGAGCTTGCTGATAACTCTTAAGAGCCATCTTCTGTAACACTCTTGTTAAGATGTCAAAAACATCAGTAAGTGATAGGCTAAGAACAGTCTTTGCAGTGATGTCTCCCAATTTTAGATATCCTCCTAATGTTTTCAATGGATTATGTAAGCCAAGCTTGTGGTAGTTTATCATGCTATCAACAATATGCTGCAATTCTGCTTCTTTTAATCCTGATAAGTCTTTAACAATTACTGTTGTGAGTTGCAGGGAACTTCTATCAAAGTGCTGGAAATGGTTAGACTTCTCATCATCTTCAGGAAAAGGTTTACGGTTTCCAAACATAATAGCAAATTCTCCTAAAAAAAGATCCACATGATCCTCCTGAGCCTCTGGCCCAGATTTCCTTTTATCAATGCCTGAATATTCTGAAAACATTTCCCTGGGTTGTCTAGGTTCTTGACTTTTGATCCGAACAGCTTTGTCATCTGAAACGTTCTTGATTTTAAGTGCTCCAATTTCATAAGCAGTTAAGACTCTACTTCCAAAGAAACATGGGTGGATAAGCAGGTCAGCAATAGAAACTCGACTGGGAGTTAAATCCATAGCAATTTCAATATTAGGAAAAGCATAATCTGGCGTTTGTTTAACCGGAAGAACCGTTTTCGACTTTAAGACACCTACAACTGTAGTTTGCTCCTCGATTTCGTCCTCCTTATTCGTTTTCTTGATTCCAGATTCAATTGGTTCCCTCTCAATCTCCTCTATGGACGGTAGAATTTCTTGCTCAGGGACAAAACCATCTTGCGATAAAACTGGCGAACACAGAGAAACGACTTGAGAAGAGGAAGGGAAATAGTGAAAATCGATTGGTGACTTTCTTGGACACGAACTGAGGTCCGGAGAGGAATTCTGCGAATGGCGAGAAACAGTGCGCGACTTTGTTTGCGAGCTTTTGAGCGATGGCGACCTACCTCTTTTCTGCGATTCAGTCTGCGAACTTCCGCGCTCCCTCTTTTCCGCGATATTCCCCATTTTTCCGCGCGACGCCTTCTGTGAGTGCGAAACAGAATGAACAGTTCGCGACTCCATATGCGAACTGGTGAGCGATTGCGACGGACTCTGCTTGTCACAGAGACGATGATGCCTGGTGTTGCTCGATCGATCTCCATGTACCTTTCGAAGCTTCGGTTCTTGATGCGACATATCAGAAGTGTGCGATTGATTCATCGATCGACTTTGAAGTCTGTTTTGTATTTCCGCGATGCTAGCTTGCATAGCTACCATCGTCTTCGCCATATCAGCTTGCCTAGCTGCTGTCTCTCTCAGATTTCTTTCTATTTCCGTCACACGTCCTTCCATCTTCCCAAGATAGACGTGCTCTGATACCAATGGTAGGGACCTCACCAGTCCAGAACAATTACAGTAGATTAACAAGAAAACCAAACTGAATTCTTATTTGATGAAGAAGATCGGTTACACAGAGAAGCAGTAACAAAGGCCGAAGCCTCCCAAAAGAGAAGAGAATAACTCTCTAATCTTTCCCAGTCCCAGTCCAAAAGTCCCCAAAAAGCCTCCTTACTACCTTCCCTCTACATCTATTTATACTATCATACTGCCTAAGCCCTTATTACAACTATTATTATGATTCTTTCTATTATTAATCTAATAGGTAGGTCCCTATCAGAAATTATCAAGTTTTGAGGATTCATCCTAGAAGTTAGGGCAGACTAAGTCATCTACCGGGGCTACAACTTCCCACATTTATGGTTAGCGTATGCGTTGTTAAGATTCCTAAAAGGTCAACTTATAAGATGAGCAGTTCAATTTTCTGTTATTTTTTGCTCTTAGTGTTTCTTTGAGTTTGATTACCATATTAAGATTTGAGTTTCCATTCCAAAAAGTTAACCTTGTAGAGTTGTAGGACTATACCAGTCTTATATGTTGATTTGTAACTAATTTTATTGATATTTATCTGACGTGTGATGAATTAACGTAAATTCGCTGTAATATCTAGCTGATAAATGAAAGCCTTTTGGCATTGTATTCAGGGGTATACGGAGATGAAGAGGCGCTCACTTCTTACTTCAATGGAGAACTATGTAACTCTACATCTTGTGAGTGGGGGGCCTGTGTATTCACCTTCGTAAGCATTCACGTTTTTCTTTCTAAAAATGGTCCAAGGAAAGATGCCACCACAGTTTTATTTCCAATTACTTTTGATTCTCTTTGTTCATGTGCTCATGTGACAATAACATCTTCATGGCAGCTTTGTATACAGTTCCTTGAAGAGGTTCTTACCTGAAGTAATTGTCGAGTCGATCAAAGGCCTTACATTGACGGCGGAGGGTGGGGCAGTGTTTGATGTGTGTGCTGAAGATGTAGAAACATTTCTAGCTGGTCAGTGTCTTTTATTTTTTTATACATGTCTCTTTTAGCCCCACTTTTGTTGTGATTATATTCATTGTGCACCACAGTACTGCCATGCAATGTCAGATTCTCCAACCGCCAAAGTCCCAAGTCTGGGAAATTTTCTTCTTTCCTTTCCCTTATAAGAGAGCCAATAGCTCTTGCATCCCCCTGAATAGTCTGATTCAGCCCTTGTTTCTTCCATTTCATAGTCTGATTTTGGAAATTAATTTCCATATCACCCAATTCAGTTAACCACTCCATCCCCAACACCATGTCAGTTCCTCCTAACTCCAGTACATAAAAATTTTGTTGAATTTCATTCCCTTGCACATTCACTTTCATCCCATCACATCTGCCACCATTAGAAATCAAATCTCCATTCCCTATTTGTACTTTATACCCCTTGAAAAGGTATTTTCCATTGATCTACAAGTTGCTGGGATATGAAGTTGTGGGTAGCACCACTGGCAATCAAAATAGTCACCTGTTTGTCATGATCTGGCCATTTTAAACTTCCTTTCACCTTGAAGGTTCTCATGGAAGGTATTCCTTCTTTACCGAGTACAGATAACTGCATAGTTTTGGGTTCCTTATGAACCCCTTCTCCTTCTTCAGTATCACTAGAGGCAGTGTCAGTCTCATCTTCACCTTCAGAATGTTCAACCAACATCATTTTAAAATTTTTCATCTTGCAGGTGTGGCCTCTACTCCATTTATCTCCACACTTGAAACACAGCCCCTTTTTACTTCTCTCCAACAGTTCATTCTGAGTTAGTCTGGGGCCAAACTTCTTAGATACCGAACTGGAACCCTCCTCCTGCTTCTTACTGTCAGTGGAATTCTTCTCAATCGGTATTTGTAGAGTGTATGCTGTAGCTTCTTTTACTGCCACCCCCCCCATTTATTGCAACTCTGTCCTCCAGTTAACTGATTCCTCCCTATTTTTTTTCCTTCATCCTTGTTTCTCCTTGATACCGCTTCATAGCTTTTATGTTCAATTAACAATGCGGTATCCATGATATCCGCCAAATCTCTCGCCTGATAGAGCTTAAGCTCAGCTCTAATATCTTTTCTCAAACCATTCAGGAAAATCCCTTTAGAAGCCACCGCCATTTCGAACTGCTCTCTGTACTCCTTCACTGTTCCTTTCTGTTTGAGACCTAATAACGGGCCCAAGGGATTCTGAACTAACTCTGGTTGAAATCGACGAGTTAAAGCTGCTTTTAGAGTTTCCCAGTTCCTCTCCTGCGTCTGATTCTCCCACCCTTGGAACCAACTCAGAGCTTTGTCTTCCATGGCCACTACCGCTACATTGACTTTTTCCTCCTCCTCGATATAGTTAAGTCTGAAGTAGCGATCAATTCTGATTAACCAGCCGTAAGCATCTTCTCCGTTGAATAACGGCAGATCAATTTTCCTCCCTGTTCTGCGATGGATATCCCGTTCCCAGTGACAGTGGTGTTGGCGGTACGTTGCAGAGTAGTTATCATCCCCTTCTGAACCATCCGAACTCCTGGAATGGCGTGAGTGATGACTGCGCGATGTGCGATGCGATGTCGAAGAAGTGTGCGATCTACTTCGCGATCGGTTTTGGCCTTTCTCCGCCAAACGCGCAATCGCTGCCCGAATCTCCGCAATATCCGTCGCCATAGCAGTGTTTGTTGCCGCGAACTCCCGTTGATTCCTCTCCAGATCATTTAATCTTCCTTCCATCGTAGCGCGCGTAAATCTCTTCCAGGGATCGACGTGCTCTGATACCACTGATAGAACTTCCGCAATTCCAGAATCATTCACAGATAATTAAGAACATAGTGAAGAAAACTGAACTTTACTCAAAGCAGGTAAACCGTACAGAGTAGTCCCAAAGGAGATAGTCTCCAACTTCCCAGTCCCAGTCCAATCTCAATTTCTGCCTAACCTCCCCTTTCCCCACTTTCCACTCTTATAATAAGGCTACCCTCAAGGGCTGGCCCAAAATCATAACATAAATGGCCCAACAACCTTATTTGTACACTATTACATTATTTATTATAATTCTATTATTCTTATTATTATAGGCTGTCTATGTCCCTATCAAATAACAAATGTTGTTATACATTATTGTTAAGCACCTACACTGTTAAAATGCAATGGGTTTTAGATCCGGTCCAGTTAACTTTATGCGAAGTTAATTCACTACTCGTCGGAATGAACCCAAAGTTGTTGCTTAGACTTCTTTTGAATGATTGATAGGCTAGCTCAAACGTGATGATTATTTTACCAGGTCAAGTATTAATAGTTTAACTACTTCTATATGCAGGTGTGAAAAATGAATATGATATAAGGCTGGAGATTGTAGAAGCATTGCCAAGGTTGCAAGAAAGAGACAAGTCACGGGGTGGAAGATATGGAACTAACGGAAGTGGTCGCAGCAGTGGCTTCTCTGATCGCAGAGGAGGCGGTGTTCGTTTCTCAGGCGGAAGAGGGATCTTTTCTGATAGACAAAGTGAGTACAAGTTTGGTAGAGGAAACGTCCGCAAATGGTGATCACATAATAATAGTACACGGGACACAACATACAACTGATTGTAGTGGAACATTTTCTTCTCTTATGAATCTCCACATACTTTTTGTATTGATTTCAACTAGGTCTGGACAAGTGTTGTTTACTGTCTAGTTTCGGTTCAGAATCGACCGGTCTAAGTATGGGCGGAGTAGGAACCTTAACTGGGTATATACAGAGACTGGTTTTAGCTTATTTAAAAAAACAGATAAGGGCACATCTAGTCTATGCTTGTCCAATTTTTGCCTTTTGTATTGTCATTAGTTTTTGATTTATTATGTTTGCGCCCCTGAGCGGTTTAAATCACAATATTTAGTAAAACCGACTATACTATTCAAGATTAACTGTGTATTTATGACCGTTGTGTTTTAAACACAATTGATAGTTGTTCTTGGCTTCATATATTGGACTTCCAATTATACTTTATAACCTAATAAATTAATATGAAAGTGATTATAATATTAGATCATATGAAAGGGTGGACAAATGGCGGTGCTTCTCTCTCTACAAAGTCATGCATCATAAAAAATAGACTCCCTGATGAGCGAACAGTCTGAAGTCTGAACTAGGGGTGGACTCGGGCCGGGCCAACCGGCCCGGAACCGGACCGGCCCGCCACTGTGCGGGCCCGGACCGGCCCGGGAACCGGTTCGTTGGGCGGTTCGGGCCACCCGGCCCGGTGGATTCTCGGTTCGGGCTCGGGCCCTTCAAAAGGTGAACCGGCCCGGCCGGTTCGGGCCCGGGCCGGACCAATTTTATTTTTTTTTTTGATTTTTTTGAGTTTTTGGGTTGGGCTGGTTATTTTGGGCCATTTGAGGTGGTTAGGGTTGGTTTGGGGGTGAGGGGGAGGGGTGGGGGTTAACTAGGAAAAGCCCAAAAAAAAAATATACCCGAGGCCCGGCCCGGCCCGGCCTGGACCCGGGGGTTACCCGGGCCGGTTCCGGGCCTCCCCTTCTTGAACCGAGGCCCGGCTGGGCCCAGGCCCGAACCGGGCCCGAACCGGGCCCGAACCGGCCCGAGTCCACTCCTAGTCTGAACTCAAGACTTCCAAAGCAAATTACAATAAAGGGCTACTGTAAATTCGAGTTGCTTGAATAATAAGCCAGGTTCCTACAATCGTCTATGCATCACAACATAGACGTAAGGAAAAGACCTAGTTGCCCTGGTCGTTGGATCTCCCAGTTTTTGGAATACTCCAAACTCTACTTGCACATCTAAATCTGGGTCAATCCCAGCAAAAACATCTCTGAAAAGGGTTCTAGCACCATGCCAAATGTGTCCGAAAAAGAAGAGCAATGCAAATGATATTTAAAATTCTAAAACGGTTATGGAAAGACTTCATCTCGGAAATATAAGGCGGTGAACAGAGACGGTGATTAACAGAGATGGTGAAGGTCGAGAAAAAGCGGATTTTGCAGTTGCCTCCTTTGTTTATAAATCTCGCATGAATTGAATAAGATGCAATTTTGACTATTTAATTCATTTTGGGTTTCCGATGGTGAGTTTGAACTGGCCGGAGTAGATGATAATGATTAATGATAGTGTAGTAATGGTTTGATAGTTACTTCAAGTAACTTAGGGTGATAAATGATAGTGGAGTATATATCATATAGTAATGATTTTGGAAGGAATGAGACGGTAGAATTGCGAGTAACTTAGGACGAGCAACGAATAGAAAACACGTTTTTGGATTTGAGTTGATAGTAATGATATTGAAGTAATGAAACGATAGTATACTCTGAGCAACTTAGATTGAGAATGGAATAGAAAGCATGTTTTTGGGCGTGTGGTTGTGAGTCTGAAGTGGACTGCGTAGTTATAATATTCTAGTAATGAACCCACATTTTTGGGTTACTGGTTGTGCGTTTAAAATGAAGTAGATAACCGTGAGAATAAGTTATAGTGGAGAAGGAAATTGAAAACCGTGATAACCGGGAAGTCAAATGAGGAATAGTAAAAAAAAACGTTTATATTCATTTAATTCATAGTCATATTTTTTTAATGAGGTTTAAACTAGGGCTGGATTCGGTTCGGGACCCGAACCGATTCAGTATATACCCGAACCAAACCGACAATTCAATTTACCAAATTATTAAAACCGAAACCGAACCGTTTTAAGAACGGGTACCGATTTTTGGTGTCCGATTTTTTCGGTTCGGTTTACCAGAAACCGAAAAAAACCAACCTAATTGAATGAAAATAATTTGAACTAATATTTAATAGACTAAAGCCCATTGAAACTTGCCAATATATGAGCCTCATTAGCCCAATGAAAGCCCATAACGTATCTTGTCCTTCTTTACCAAGGGGACGTAGCTTATATTGATGTTTTTGGAGTGGGGAGCTGCTCAATTTCCGGTGTGGGATAAAATAGAATAGGAAAGAAGCCAAATTCTAAAAAAACAAAATTTTAGTACATAGGTGCGATTCCAACGTGCGACGTTTCCTGAAAGGAATAACGCATGCAGATCAACTCGGCTACACGTCAAGTTCGTGAGAAACATACGATGTTTGATATTATACCTTAGTAAACGTCATTAATTATTATTATTATTATTATAAATAACAATTATTATTAGTAATATAAAAATGTCGGTTCGGCTTGGTCTGAACCGATATTTTGTGAACATAAACCGAAACCGAACCGATTTTTTTCGGGTCCCGATTATTGGGTCCCAATTTCGTCCGGTTCGGTCCTATTCGGTTGTTTTCTAAAGCGATTCGGTTATTTTCGGTTCGGTTTTCGGTTTTTCGGTTCAAAATGACAGCCCTAGTTTAAACTAGTAAAATACACTGAATTATTCAATTTTATGGCTACTTAGATTTTTACCAACAATGCAGTCTCACTTCCCACGAATGCGGTTCAAATTGAAAGTTCTTCAAAAGAATTAATCCATCTTCACTTCGTCCTCTTCTATTTGCAGTTCTGCTTCCTCAAGGCTCAAGCTCCTTCAGTTTGCTTCCGAAGTGCTCTGGATGGATATTGGCACACACAGAATCCTCCCAGTAGTCACTATCTTTCATAACCTGCCGGAGAACGATGGAATCCAAACGTTTATATCTCAGGAACACACTGACAAGGTTGCTAGATAATTGCAGGAACATGAACGAACTAAAACCGATTCATACCCAGATCTTAACTTCTCCTGTCCTGTTAACAACCGATCGTTGTTACCTCATTTCACGCCTCATATTCTTCTGCACTGTCTCCAACTCAGGCTCTCTTAGCTATGCTGATACTGTTTTCAGACTCATCTTTAGCCCAAGTCGGTTTACATACAATGCCATGATCAGAGCTCATGCTTCCAAGAACAGTGACCCTGATTCTTGCAAAGCACTAGCGCTGTACAAAAGATTGTTATTTGATGGGTTTTCACCTGACTTTATTACCTTACCCTTCGTGTTGAAAGAATGCGTTAACAGGGTTGGTGAAAGGTTTGCGGGTCAAAGCATCCATGGGCATGTTTTGAAGTTCGGGTTTCACTGTGATGTTATCATTCAAAACACATTGATTAGTCTGTATTCAGGAAGTGGGTTGATTAACAGTGCGCTAAAGGTGTTCGACGGAATGCCCCACAGAGATATAGTGTCTTGGAATTCTATGATTGTAGGGTGTTTGAGAAATGGAGAGCTTGATTTCGCAATGGAGCTTTTTAGAAGCATGAAGAAGAAGAATATCATTACTTGGAATTCGATGATCACTGGGTTTGTTCAAGGTAGTAGAGAAAAGGAGGCTCTTGAATTGTTCCATGAAATGCAGATTTCTGGTGAAGATGGTGATACAATCAGCCCAGATAAAATCACAATCGCTAATGTTGTTTCAGCCTGTGCGTCTCTTGGAGCTATTGATCACGGGAGGTGGATCCATTGTTTCTTAATAAGAAAGAGGATTGAATATGATACAGTAATCGCTACAGCTTTAGTGGACATGTATGGGAAATGTGGGTATGTTGACAGAGCGTTCCAAATATTCAGAAAAATGATACAGAAGGACGTTCTCGCATGGACTTCCATGGTTTCTGTCTTCGCTCTCCATGGAAATGCCAAAAAAGCTTTTGACCTTTTCAAAGAAATGGAAACAGCGGGTGTAAAGCCAAACCATGTGACCTTCACTTCACTGATATATGTTTGTGCCCATTCTGGGCTAGTAGAGAAAGGCCGTTGGTTTTTCAATGCAATGAAGAGTGTTTATTCTCTAGACCCACAAATCCAACACTACGCTTGTTTTGTTGACCTACTGGGTCGGGCTGGACTGTTTGACGAGGCTGTAGGGCTTATCAGGAGTATGCCAATGGAACCCGATGTGTTCGTTTGGGGTGCACTGCTGGGCGGATGTCAAATTCATAGGAATTTTGAATTGGGAGAGAAGGTCGCAAAGCAATTGATTGCAATGCAACCTTTGAACCATGCTTTCTATGTTAATCTGTGTGATGTTTATGGCAAGGCTGGTAAGTTTGACCATGTGAAGAAAGTGAGAAGTCTTATGAATAGTAAAGGAGTAGAAAAAGAAGCTCCTGGGCTCAGCATGATTGAAATTGATGGGGTTGTTCATGAATTTTGTGTAAGGGGATCGCCTGAAGTTGTGTTGCAGAAAATAAAGCCTTTGTTAGATGCATTAAGTTGTGAGATGAGGAGAGAAAGTGTTACCGTACAACATATTTACTCAAACAATATATTTGGAGGTGTACTTGCTTAAGTCTTTAATCCATTCAACTTTGTAAAATGCGCATAAGGTATATATCTAATAATCGATATAGATATGAGTCCAGTTTTTAATTATAAAAACTAATAAACATTTTTTATTAATCTTATCACCTATAGAAAGTGCATATTATATAAAATCTGAATAGTCACCCATCAAAACACTACCACTGTAAACTTACATTCATATCTCCAAATCACATTCTTTTCATTTTCCGAAATAGAGTCTAAATAATATTTTGAACACGAAAACAGATAAGGTACATAAAACATTAGCCTATGCTTTCTTGGTTAGGCAGGCTGCTCAATTGGATGCCAATATGGGTCATAATGGAGACCGATGGAGGATATTAAAGGCGTTGCCCGTGACCCAACTATTTTGATCTTCACGCTTTGCCCTTCCACAACTCCATTTTCAATCCTATGTAACCTCTTGTAACCAACAGTGGTACCATTAACAACACTAACTCCATCCACGTAAATCTCATGTCGCTTAATCCTCTGCCCCAATCCAACTGCTTCTTGGATCCGCACCACATTGAATCTGAACTTTCCCCTTTTCGTGCTAAGTTTGATCCAATGGTGTCCCGTGTATTCGTCTGTCGGAGCCCAATAAGTCCATAAATGATCTCTGTCCATCACATTTTCAGGTCCAAACCTGCTATTTACATATCCTCTTTGGCTACTAACTTTTAATGAACAGTTTTCAGCTAGATTTTTGGAGAATATGCTCTCAATTGCCCTTCTGAACTCTTTTAGTCTGGTGACATCACTGTTCGAAATTAATCCGTTTGTGTTAGGTGGCACGTTTAGCAACAGCAAGCAGTTCCTCCCAACGGAGTTGTAGTAAATCTCGAGGAGCTTAGTAAGTGTCTTTGGTGCTTCTGATTTATGCCAAAACCATCCGGGCCTGAGTGACACATCACATTCTGGTGGTAACCAGTCTGTTCCTTTCGAATCTCCAGCGTTGAGATAACTGCACATGTACAAATTGATTGAAACACAATTTTATATTTTTATGTAGTATGAGATGCGGTGTTTTGCAAACATAAAGTTTAGGTGGAATTAATGAACTTGTTAAAAACTTAAAATCAGTAAAATGAAACAGATAAACATTAATAGATTACTCTTTAAGTTTTAAAACTATCAATAAACATGTAATTCATTTTACGAATTTATGAACCACACACACTTGAAATGGTTGAAATAGATAACTTTTAAATGAGGCCCCATCAAATGCAGGGAAACGTTTTTTTATACATTAGTGAAACAATTAAAGAACATAATGTACCAAATAATAAAGCAATTACAGTGACTTAATGCACTCTTTGAAACCTAAAGAAAATTTATAGTGCATGAAAATACTTGTGTTTGAACCGTTATGTGACCACAATAAGCAAGAAGCAGAAGATAAACATGAAACAGAACATAGTAGTAATTTCACTTGATTTTTAAAGGACTGCCTAAACCTATCAATGGTTACAAAGATATCACTAGATTTTTTTAAAATAACTAAGTTAAGATCAGCTACTAAAGAATCTTCAACACCCAAGTATTTAAAAGGTATAAAGATCCATACATGGCTTAATAATTTTTAGATACAAGTTCTCGGATATAGGAAATGCCGAATAACTGACTAAGAAGTAGGAGGTGTAAGTGTGTAACCGTGAAACCGAACGAATAGTATTTTCACTTAATTTTCAAGAGACTCCCAATAACCCAATAATGATCTTCTTAAGGTACACCAAACCTATCATTGTTTTTTTAAGAGTAAAGACACCACAGGAAAGAAACATATACTGTATTTTAAGATGAACTACTAAAGAATCTTTCACACTAAAGTAAATGGTATAATGATCAATACTTGGTTTATGCAGGCCCATATATTTATGGATATTGAGAACCGCTAAAGGGAAGCAAACTTGCAATAAACAAATATCTGTGCATTAATTATTGAGAAGCATGACAGGCTGTTGAATATGACTTGATGGACCAACAACATGTTTTTTGTTAAAAGAAACATGAAAGCAGTATATATGAACCGTCTATACTGATAATAAAGAAAATGTCTTCAACCTTTTCATGGTTTATGAGTTTATCTGTGCCATTAGATGCAAGAGCATCAAGAAGGATATAACAGCATCTGCATCTCTCTTTGACACTGCTAACGTATACTACCTCCGTCCCTTAAAACTTTGACAAGTTTGATAGGCACGGTGATCAATAAAGTCAAAACTTTGTGTTTGAGGTTTGTACAGAGGAGAGAGAATTAACTGGAATCACAAATTCTTTACTTAAAAGGGAAAGTGACAAAGTTAGTGGGACATCCAAAATAGGAAAGTTGGCAAAGTTTTAAGGGACGGAGTAAGTATGTTTTAGTTGTGTTAAAATACAGAAAAAAGATATACACTACAATGGTGGAAAGTGGAAACACAGGTCTTGTTAAATTGAAATTGTTGGATTAAAGTAAAAGAATCGTATCTTAAAATTTGGAAAAACCTAGTGAAAGAGATTTTGCAATACTCTAGTGAAAAGATGAGCTGTTGGGTGGGGAGGGTGGGGGAGCTTCAGAGTACCTACCCCAAAAGGGGTATTATCGGCCAATTTTTAATTAAATACTCCGTAGGTAACTTTTAATTTCGTGTGTTGAATTACGTAATAATTAAAAGATAGAATTTGATTTTACACCTCATTTTTCGAATGATATTTGACTTTACATCTTATTTATAAAATCATTAATGTATGCACCCTTTTAAGTTTTAACTCTAACTCTTTTGACTTTGCACCCCACCCTTTCACAAATTTTGGACTTATGGCGTGCAAATGTTAATGATTTTGAAAATGAGGTGCAGTCTAATTTCACCCAAAACATTGGTTGCAAAATCAAATCCTCTCTAATTAAAATAAATTTGGTTAAAGTTACTTTTCTAGTTGAATTTGGCGAAAGTGACTATTTTAACTATTTTTCATGTAGTTTTTTCTTTATTAATTAATAAAATATATTTTAAATACAAGTTTTTTATAATCATTTTTAAAAAAATCATATTTAAAATATTTGTTATTAATAAATAAAATAAAAAAGTTATATGAAAAATAGCTAAAGTGATCCTCTACAGTAACTTCAGCCAATACAGCCAGAAAAGTAACTCCAACCTTACTTTTTCTGCTTATTACATAATTCAACGCGTGAAACCAAAAATTACGTGTTTGGTGAAAAATGTGGCTGATAAACCCGATAAGCCGAAAAAAGGGGTCACCAAATGGGCTCTATATATTACAACTTAAGTTTATTTTAGCTACTATTCAAACATGTCTACTTTAATTTTTAATAATAAGAGGGGAAACAAAAAAGTAATAAACAAATAATTTCTTTCTTAAGAGAGAAACAATTTTATTTTAAGATATATTAGCTCCACCCCATTGTACGTTGCTAATTTGAATTGAGTGAACAAAAAAAGTAAAAACTCTTTGATTAAGATTTGTTAGAGGATAGAGAAATGACAAGTTTCTGCAATGAGGGAATAATAATTTTGTGAGAGTAAGTAAAAGCAAACAAAGAATAATAATACTGACATATTAGTCCTATTTCAGGAATAAAAACATAGTAACCCTATTTTGGAATTCCAAACCAAACTCCATTTACTCCTATTTTGGGAAATCTCCCATTTTCATTTTAGCGAAGGGAATTGTCTATGACCCCAAACTGTCTGTGCACAGACGATTCACTTTTTCAGAGTCACAGTCAGTTCCCTTTACTAACATGAAAATGAATTGTATATGCACAAACAAAATACATTTGGCGTGAAAATAGCTGTGTAAGCCAACGTGTACAAGTAACATTTTTGAAAAGCAAATGAATATTTTTATGAGAGAAATGGAGTAATTACTTCTTCGGTACTTTATAACTTTGTCAACTTTTTGTTGTTTGTCATTAATTTTGTCTTTTTCTCTTTTAAATAAAGAATTTGTAGTATCTCTTAAATCTCTCTCCTTTTAGTTTTAGTTATTTTTTATCATCAAAACAAACCGCTTTATATTAAAATCATAGGAAAGGAATCGTTACAACAAACTCAAAAAGACCAACACTGACAACAACTATCCCTAACCAACTAGCACTATCAACCTTACGGCTAGACTCAGAGAAGATCACCCCTGAAAGAACAATACGAATTGCTAACCACCAAACGGATGTGAGACATCACATATAGATCCTTCCATCGACATAATATCTAGCAGATTTGTCAATCATAATTGTAGACCAATAACTAAAGACATCAACAAAAAACAGAGCAACATAAAAAACGCGAAAATAAAACCATAAAAAATTAAATAACTGATAAATCTTCCAAACCCTAGCATCTCGACCGCTCCAAGGCGGCGGTTCAGGAGGGGGGCGGACCGCCGATCTGTCTTCTCCCTTGCTCAGTCCTTCACCCTCTACACATGTTGATTCGCCAGAAATTAACCCTTCGATCTCCTCCTCAATTGCAGGAATGAGAAAACACTGCTATAAATAATTCATAGAAGACATGATTATCGTTTCTTGAACCTTGGATTAGTTTCCAAAGGCTGCAGTCGCACTCACACCTCCTTAAAAAGCACTTTAGAATCCTAGAAAAGAAGAGCCTCACAAACAATTGGCGGAATGAAACCCTACGCGACGGCAAAGCCACTAGGGAGACAAAACCCTACGCGACGACAAAGTCGTTAGGGAGAAACGTTATTAGCTAGGGTTAGAGAGATGTTAGAGCCTCTCTCTCATAAAAGCATAACAGTTTTAACACAATATAATTATTTCTTTCTTTTTAGATTTTAGTTTTAGATTGTTATTTTTATTTTTGGGTAAGGTTTGGTCCCCCCAAATGATTTATTTTCTCTTTCAGTATTATGTTTTTGGAAGAGGTATGCCTCTTTAGGAGAGGTTTTGGCCTAGTTCCCCTCTCCCTCTATACTTCTTTTGATTTTTAATAAAATCTCGGTAAATGTTCCCCGACATTAGCCCACTTATTTTGATGATTTCCCTTTCGTGTTAAAAAAAGTTAAATCTCTCTCCTATGCACAAACAACAACTACACATGTCAACTTTGACAAGGTTAAAGTAAGTAGTACTACCTCCGAGGGTTCCATAATGTAAGATACAACTGGGTTTGGTGTGGGTTTTAAGAAAATAAATGATAAAAGTGGTTGTTTTACCCATTTAAAAGTAAGAAAGAGTAAGATGGATCTACAAAAAATGAAGGATAAAATGACAGATAACGGGATAAAGTGAGAAAATAAAAAGTTAGTGAATTTCTATTTTGGAAAGTGATCATATTTTTGGATAACTCAAAAAGGAAAATGTATTTTACAAAATTTAATATAGAGTGATCATGATGCTTTTTGATGGATACGGCATGATGATATTGTGTTTCTAATGTACATACTACAATATTTACGTATATTTTTCATATATATTACGTCAATATATTATTTATTATTTATATTATTTATGCTATTATATCATTCATATTATGTATTTTATTTATATCATGTACTATTATATTTTACGTGAATATTTACATAAATGTGTAGTAGTATATTTATATACTACGTGAATATCTAGTAAAACATTTATATTTTAATATTTTGTTTGTGTGTTGGTAGGAGTATCAATTAAACAAAAACAATCTTTGTCAATAACAATCATGACAAACTCTTTAAATTTGATCATGTTTGACATATCCTTCAAGCATGTCTCAAGTGGTATCAACAATATGATCTATTCTAACTTTTAAGCTCGCACCTTTCACCCCTCGACACGTTTGGTGGAGGAGGTAGTGGTTCCCCCCCTTCCGACGGTACAAGTGGTCCACGATGATGTTTTGAGGGCCGTGACAAACAAAACAGATAAAATAGCCAAAATTAAGAATTCTAAGACTGACCCTATGATGCTTGAGTTCATAAAAAGAATGATGGAGTAAAGTGACTTAATGGAGAATATAATTGAAGATAGGAGAGATATGAGGCGGCAAGATTGGATGCTCACTGAGGAAGCATAAGCGATTAAGAGAGAAACAAAATGTCAACTTAGGTTATGATCATGATGCTCCAAGTAGCAATTCTGCCATTTCTACGGGAGGAGATGATACTTCCCCACATTTGAGTAGGGCATGGACGGTTTCATAAGTAATGTTTGTATTTCAGGTTTTCATTATTTAATTGGAAATACAAAATAAATTGTTGTAGTTTTTGTATTTCAATATTTTAGTATTCAATTGTTAGTAGTTTAATGTTTGAATAAATCATTACTTTGTAATTTTACATCAAATTAGTACCCACTTGCTTTGTCATTTCACATCTCTTCTGTAGTCAAATGGTTTGCCCACTTGTTTGTCATTTCACGTTAAATTGGTACCAACTTGCTTGTAAAATATTCTACCCACTTGCTTCGTAAATTTTATATAAATAGGTGTCTTACTTCACATTCTACTCACATCAAATCTTTCTCAAATGCTATATACTCAAATATCATGAGTTCTCATCCTAATATGATAAAAGTCCTAGATGAGTATGATGAAGGTGAAGTCGACTCTTATCGTATGAGGATAGTTGTGATGATGATATTTATTGTTTCAAACTATGGTGGTCATGAGTACATTGACCAAGGCAGGGAAAATGGCCAACGTCGTTTGATGGACAACTATTGGCATCCAAATCCAATTTATAACTCTCGTATCTTCCGTCATCGCTTTCTCATGCAACCTACTTTGTTTGATTGTACAACAAATGACATGGTGCGAACTGTTTCTTTCTTTGCACCAAAGAATGATGCATTGAATAATGTGTATCTTTCCTCTCAATAAAAAATAACAAGTGTTATATTCATTCTCATAAATGGTTTCTCTGTTGATTCATTAAGTAGACTATGCCGTTTGGGGAGAGCATGACTTTGTCATGTTTGAAGAAATTTGGTACGGCAATTATCGGGATATGCGATAATCTCCACTGTTTTTTTGAGAAGGTTTCAAAAAGAGGGATTTCCCGATATGATTGGTTCCATCGACTAGGAATGAACAAATTGTCCTACGGCATGGGCATGACAGTTCATTAGATACAAACACAAACCATCTATTGTGCTTGAGGTTGTTGTTTCATATGATACATGGATATGACATGTTTTGTAGCATGGCAGGTTCTAATGATGATCTTAACACGCTTGCAAGATTTCTAGTGTTTGATGCAGTTGTGAATGGTTTCGCTCCCCAAGTCAACTACAGGATAAACAATAACTTGTTCGATCAATGTTATTACTTAGCTGACTTGATTTATCCCATATGAGCTACTTTTGATAACACCATTAGTGATCCTGTCACCCTTAAAAAACGGCTTTTTGCTGCAATATGAATCAAATATAGGGAGGAGCATTATTTTCATTTCTATGTAAAAGAACACCTAATATTTTCTTAAAAGTCCACCTATTTTATCACATCACACATTGGGACGTATCGCAATGATGTCTAAAGAACATTTGACATTTTATAGACGAGATGAGTTATCGTACGAGGGCCCGTCTAAATGTATCAGACACAAACATACTTTAGGTGATATAATGCTCACTTGCATTATCCTTCACAACAGACTGTAGAAAAGGAGTATAAAGAAATCGATGAAAATCCAAGTAGTTAAGATTATAGTGTTGACTATGACTATGCTATTTCACACATTGGATTTGGTCTTAATTACGATACCTCGACTTAACATGACTACATGATGTGATATACTGGAATCAAGAGCTTTTCAATGCACAATTCTTCTAAAAATGATATTGTGAATCATTTGTTAAGCCCATCATGGGAATGACATGCAATGGGTTTTTCCCACTACTGTTAACCTTTTTCAATTTTTAGTTCAATAATGCTGCTACTATTTGTGGCTTTCACATTCTTCTGATGTATTAGCACTTGTTCCTCTTTTATTATCACAACCAATGATATGTAGGATTCTTGTATTTTATTATTAGTATTTAAATTCAACCACTTGTGTTTGGATTTGTGCATCTTAATATTCAACAAGCCCTTACTATTAAATTCAAAAAAATAACAAAAATAATAATACAATAAAATATAAAATAAGGAATTTGGTATAGTACTACATATTTTCAGTATGCATTTTCAGTACCAATGAAAAAATAAATTCAATCTTTTTTACATCGAAATGTTCAACTTTTTAAATCTCCGCCCCCCTAACATCGGGACAAAAGGGTGTGGTGCGATTATTAAGAAAAGTAAAATTTTGTGGTCCATAATAAATTGATAAATTGTAAATATAAAGTAAGAATGAATTGTAATCATCCATATTTTAACAAATACGAAGTATGATATATGACGAACTTAGTGAGACTGGCGAAAAAGTTGAATGTGACAAAGATAGGAGGGCAAAGGGAGGTGTAAAAGTAATGAATGATGCATTTAATTAAAAAAGGGAGGTGTATTGATGATACTGAGTTTCACAGAAAAACTGGATTAACTGAGTAAATACATACATATAAATTAATGGAAAATTTAATTTATTGATGAAAAGGATTGTTGTTAGCCTAATAGGCTATCTAAGTTTGTCGGAAAATTGTGTAAGCTAAGGTTGTTTTCTTTTAGTCTGATCTGGTCTGATCTGATTTGATAAATGTCTAGTCTTTGTGTATTTTATAACTACGAAAGTCTGGTCTTGTCTGGGACTGAAAACAGTCCAAAAAAACATCCTAAATAGGATTAAAATGTATATTTTTTAATTTTAATTAATGTTACAAATTTCTAAGTATGTCTCTTTTAGATATAAAGGAAAGTATATTAATGATCTTTATTATTTTTCTAGAACTGCCGCATGAGTTTATTTTAAAAATAGGTGGTTGGTTGCTAGTTGCTACGGTCCGGTACCGTAGTAATTGCCTTAAAAATATTGTAAAACAAGCACAATTCTCTTTATGCACATGGCTCATAAATTCTTGACTTGAAATATCTAGGGTGCATATCCCTTTGATTTCTTATTGATTATAATACTAATTCCAATAACTTTTATTAACAAAAGTTGAACTACATTGAAAAATTAAATAATGTTACGATTAGTTAAAAAACAAGAAACAAATTGTAATATCAAAATAAGATCACACTCAAATTATAAAGTACCGCCGACTGTACCATGAGCATGATATAATCGTCATTTTTGTAAATAACTCCAAGTTAGGGGCTAATTGTTACATTACTCTATTTTCTCTTATTCCTTTATGTGGCGTCCCTCTGCTCGGTTGCTCTTTGCATTACTTTTTTAATTACCTGTTTAGGACTAAAAGAAGTTCTGTGTGCACAAATAGGACTGAAAAACAAATCTATGTTTCGTAGGACCTAAATCACTTATTTGTACAAAAATGCCCCCATTCAGTTTTTATTTGAATTTAAATTTAAAAATGTAAAATTACAATTTGTTGAAACCCTAAAATTTCATATAGCAGTTCAGCCAGCCTCGACGATGTTGCCACCCGCCGCCGCCCTAGCTGGCGCCGCCCGACGCCATCGCCCGACGACGCCCTTGGTGGTGGCGCCTGCCACCGCCCTCTGTGGCGCCGCCCGCCACCGCCCTCGCCGTCGTCTGCTGCTTGTCTCGCTGGCGCTATATGCCTCCACCCTCACCGCCTGTCTCGCCTCCCACGCTGGTGTCACCATCCGCCGCCATCATCCAAAAATCCGAAAAATCAATTTTTTTAAAAAAGTAAGAAAATCAGAAGTCAAAAATACGAAAATAGAAGCCTGAAAATTGGCAAAATCCATGTCAAAATCCAGAAAAACAGAAATATGAAGAAGAAGGAGAAGGAGGAGGAGGATGAGGAGGAGGAGGAGAAGAAGAAGATCGAAGAAAGCAAAAAACCTGAAAATTCGGAGAAAACTAAACATGATGAAGGTGGAAGGCGAAGGCAGTGAATCAGAGGTGATGCAAGCGAAGCGGTGGAGTAGTCAACGTTGTGCGATGAAATCCGCAGATCTACTCCGAGATGATGAGATGCAGGTAACTCTGGATCTGATTTGGTGGAGAAGGGATCGACGGATTATGAAGGGAAAAGGAGAAAAGGGAGGGTAAATGGGTGGAGGGGCAAAATTGAGATGTCAATTATCTTATGTTTAGGAATAGGATTAAATTGATCCTATTAAGGGAAGAAAACATAACATGTCTTATTTTTGCATTTTAACCTTGTTTTAGTCCTATATAGGACAATTACTTTTTGTTTTTTTTTCCTACGCAGGGTCATAGTGTCATACGTCTCTAGGTTACTTAGTTTTTAACCTTTTACTTGTTGTTCAATGAAAATGTCACGATGTTCAACTAACAAAGTTTATGATTTTTATATCATTGCTCATTTGCATTGGTAAGTAATGTATGCTAATTTTGTACTGGCATTATGCTCAATTTAAAATGTTATATCGATGCATATTTTAAAAGTACCATATTACATTAGATTCACGTAAAAGTTGATTATAGATATGAAGGCACATACAATGATACTCAATTGCATGTTTCTAATATTCAATAGATGAGGTTTGATTCTCAATGAAAATATCTTCATACTCAACTAAAAATAGCTATGAGTTTCATATAAATGCTCATTTTGTAAATTACGTACGCTACACTGCTACTCATGTAATGCGCATTATTAAAATGTCATAACAATGCATATTTCAAAAATATCATATTACATTATATTGCATATTGAAATTCATAGAAATTAATTATAGATATAATTTAATGAGTTCTTATAAAAGAAAAATAAGAAAAAGAAAGTGAATTACAATATATGAAGTTGATGTCACAATACTCACTATTCGACTCTTAATACTCATTAAAAGTGTGTTAATGCTCATATAAAGAAAATCATGATTTTCATTGAAATTACGAAAATGCCATCGTTTTTTAGTTGTGATATCTACTTTCTTGTAATAACACGGTGCTCATTATTAGACTATTAATACTCATTGAAATTGTACTATTGCTCATTAACAGTACACTAATGCTCATTTAGAAGAAACCGTGATTTCACATTAATTACAAAAATGTCACCGGCTGTACGGTGCTCACCGTACAACCGGCTGTACGGTGCTCACCGTACAACCGGCTGTACGGTGGACAAACTCCCCTCCGTCCCAGAAACAACTTCCACCTTTCCTTTTTGGGCAGTCTCTAAATTAAATTCCCACTTCCTTATTTGGAAAATTATCTATATCAAAAAAATATCCAAACAGTGTCGAAACAGTGTCAGAACACTAAAATTTAGTCCCTAGTAAATTTATTTCTTTAATATGTGTGAAATTAATCTACAAACTTGGGACGGAGGAAGTATTTCTTTACTAGTGACTTGTTTGAGATTAATGCAGTTCTAAAAATACAACCATTTAATGTTTGATAATGCTAGAGTATGACAATAATTTTTCGATAACAATGACGTATACTTATTCGGAAAGAAAACATAGTACTAATATCTTAACTATTCACGTTGTTTTTAATTTTTAACTTCTATTGTAGGATTTTCCCTATGAAAAATCAGAACTTTCGAGTATTAATTTGATATTTTCAATAACCTAGAAGGCTAGACCAAATATTAAATTTATTTCATGTTTTCAATTTTGTGCTCTGACTATTCCACGAGCATAGTGGTGAGGTAATAATAGTGTGTGCATAAGGAATGTTACATACTCAAGTACACTGCTGTTGCCGATGGAAAGTAGCGTCCGGTTCATGGTGGACCAACAAGTTGGACCCGCATATCCTTGTTCATTCCCGACCCACCTCACGCCCGGCCCGGCATCCGAAAATATGTTAATTGCATCTTGCAACTCATTCACCATTTCAAACCAATCATTGAACAAATATGTCATGTTTGGTGCATTTGGACCTTTGGCTCCATCGAACCATATTTCTCTAACACTTCCATAACTACATCACCAAAATATCATAAACAGTTATTGGTAATTGCTTATCAATTTATCAGCCAATTCAAATTTATTGCATTTTCCGGGTTTGAATTATCTTTCAATTTTTATGTGGGTGTCAAAATGTTCTCATTTTCTCTTTTTTTGGTAAAGATTTATTGTTCCAAGCATTTTTTACGCATTTTTACACATTCTCATTTTTCTGTACAACTCTTCACCACATAATTATCAGTTTTATAATTCCCGTGCAAAATCTACCTTGAAAGATAATTTAGGGACGTAGTCACGCATGAAGTATCAATTTTCAATTACTAAATAAATATGTTGAATTACTTCATCGATCCCTTATAACTTTGTCAAATTTGATTGACACATAGAATAATATACTATCTTCCGTTCCATAAAAGTTGCAACAGTTTAAATTTCATGTTTGCCAACACACAACTTTGACTGTAATTATATTTATTTACGTATTAGTAAACATTAAAAAAAGTTAACATATTGGAAATTTACATTAATAAAAATTTATTAATATTTTATACATAATATTTTTATTATATACAAGTATATAGTTAGAAAATCATAGTCAAAGTAAAGTGTGTGAATAGTGCAGAAATTCCAATGTTGCAATTTTTATGGAACGGAGGAAGTAGTAAATATGGTTTGATTGAAGTTTGTGCAGGTGAGAAAGAATTAACAAGAACTGCAATTTTTTTTATTTTAAAGGGAAAATGTCAAAGTTGGTCACACAACCAAAGTAGGAAAGTTAACGGAATTTTAAACAATAAAAAGAGTATATAATAATGTAAATGAGCAAAAATGAATTCAATCTTCTAACTGAAATTATGAAATTTAGCTAACATGAATATTTTAATTTTTTCAATATAATTTTTCTTTACCTTTGCTTTGAAATAAGTGATTCAGCCCATTCAATAGTTTTAGCCATGAAAATATGAAACCAGAAAGTTCAGTACATTCATCTGATCCAATCAATTTCATAGCAAGCAAACGGTTGATTGTATTTAGGGACAGAGTTAGGAATTAGGGAAGCTTTATTTTCATTTTCATTGAATATAAGAACAAATTTCGATATTATATTCATAACATATACTCCGTAATATAATAAAATTTTCTTGGAAAAAGAATGAACTTACTTGGTGAGAAGTTCTTGCAATTGAGCCAAATAGAATTCATTATATTCCTTGGTACGGCCATATCTATGATCATGGCGATCCCAAGGGGAAAGGTACAACCCCACATCCACACCGCGACCCTTAGCGGCGTTAACAAACTCACGGACGACGTCTCCCCTGCCGTTCCTCCACGGGCTCCCCGTGACGGAATGGTCTGTGTATTTGGACGGCCAGAGGCAGAAACCGTCGTGGTGTTTGGCCGTGAGTATGACCAGAGAGATCCCGGCTTCCACCGCCGTCTCTACCCACTGATCGGCGTCTAGAGAGGCTGGGTTGAAGATCGCCGGGCTTTCACGGCCGGTGCCCCACTCACGGTCAGTGAATGTGTTGACTCCAAAGTGAAGGAACATTATCACTTCCCTTTGCTGCCATTTGAGCTGGGAGAAGCTTGGGAGGGGCAAAATGGGAAGTGGGGGTGGTGTTTCTGCTTGCCAAGAGTTTGAGTTGGTGATTTGGGATAGTGTGAAGAGAGTGAAGAATTTCAACCATTGAGTTTGGGACATAGCTATGTTTTTGTTTTCATCACTAGCTTGCTTTGGTGTGTAATGTGTATATACAACTGCCCATTGGTGATTTGTACAAACAAGATGTTGAGACATCTTTTCTAAAGCTATCTTTACACTTTTCTTTTCTCAGGGTTCCAAAATACAATTTAATTTCATTTTAAAGCAAAGAATTCATGATTCATATCATTTCTTTTTTATTTACCCAATTTTTTACCACACATATTTACATGCAAAGTCATCAAAACAAAAGATAATATCAACGTAGAGGGATTATTACTCTCTCTGTCCTGCTAAGGTTGTTTAATTCTATTTTTTCTTTTCATTAAATTCCATTAAGATTGTCTCATACGAAATTTGGTAAAATTTGTGATTTTAAATCGTTTTTACTAGGGGTGGGCGCGGTCCGGAACGGTCTGGTAAATTGGTAAAACTCGTAATGTATCCGTGAGGTTTTTAACGGTCCGGTACGGTCCGGTTCCAATGATAGAACCGTTCGGTACCATGTCGTTTCAGAACGGTACAAAACGGTTCGGTACAATGCCAAACGTATGCTAAAAAATTTGAACAAAACTTGCGATTAATAGATATCATCACACCAACCAACTCGCGTGAAACGTTGATATAAATACAAGAAATTGCATACATAGTACTAATATTCACAAATACACAAATAGTGTAACACAACTAAGAAAAAGTATAGCAAAACGATGACGCATGAGATAAATATCATCTTTAGTTTACTAAGTTCATGTGAAAATATAAAAACGAATATCATCAAATTGTTGAATATGATAGAAATCTTCAACGTTCTTCTTCTTCGTTCTAGGTTAAATATTACTCCGTAGTTCTAATTTAATTTATAGTTGAACCTTGAGTGCTAAGATTTAAATCATACTAATTAAGTTGTAAAAATTGCACAAACAAGATACAACAAAAAGTCATGGACATTACATTACAAGAAATGAATAGTCATTAATGATTTCTAAAATTTTAATATTCTTTCAATACACACCAAAGTATAACACAAATTATCTAAAAAGTAGAAATAACAATATATATATATAAACACATATATAGATATCTTAGGAACACATGAATACATACTTGGGCTATAAAATTGTTGGTCTATAAAAGAGATCTATTGGTATAGAAAAATATAAAAAATTCAAATGCATTATTTTCGAACGGTTCGGTCCAGTATTTTTTGGTTCTCAAAATCTAGGACCGGTCCCGTACCCGTTTCAAACGGTACGGTTTCGGTACGGGATAAAAATCTATAGAATCGTTTAAATACCCGATATTCGGTTCGGTACCATTACGGGACGGTTCGGTACCGGTTCGGTTCGGGTTTTATGCCCACCCCTAGTTTTTACTTAAGGAAAAACTATCAATTTGGTTCTCGTATTTTTATGAAAAAGTCAATTAGATCATCATACTTTTAAAAAGATCAATCAAATCCCTGAACTTCGTAAAACCGTTCAATTGAGTCTATTTACATGTTATTTGCCATGTCAGCATGTCACCCACTGACGTAAGACACACGTGACATCCCAATCAGCAATAATTTTGCTGACGTGGCACACATGTGGAAGTCCAGTCAGCCATTTGCTGATAACGAGGGGTACACGTGGACCGCCAAGTGTGCGCCACGTCAGCGGATGACCTGCTGACATGACAAGTAACCTGCAATTGTACTCAATTGAAGATTTTTATAAAGTTCAGGGATTTGTTTGATTTTTTTTTAAAAGTACAAGAACCTAATTGACATTTTCATGAAAGTACGAGGATCTAATTGACAATTTTTCCTTTATTTTATTCTTAATTTATCAATTCAATATCAACCACTTAATTTTATTTTCTTAACCGGCCATCCCTCATGTGAGTCATGTTCTTAGTGTGAGGAAGATATTACGGAGTACTATTTACCAAAACATTAATTAGCATTTCGAACGACTATTGAATTGTTTGACCGAATGTAACACGGAGTATTACTCCGTATAAAACAACCTGATTGAATGATGGATAGCGTCAATATATAATAAAAGATGAAAGACGAAAAACAAAAATAAAAAGACACTGAAGCGTGAAATCAAATGGACAAATTCAACTATATATATAGTATAAGAAATAAAAAGTTAATGATTGTTAATTAAGATTTTCAAAAATAACAAAAACAAAAAAAAAATAATACGAAAGTCAATTGTGTATTTGAAGACAAAAAACAATGACATGGACTAATCAAATAAATATTTCGTATCATGAAAAATAAGGGAAAAGAATTAAAATATCTCAAACTTTGAATGTGTGTGAGATAAACATCTCAAACTTTCATATATATGTAATTTAGATACCTCAAACTTTGTATAAAAATTTATTTTAACTCCATGGTCATGAATTATTTCTTTCAAAAATGTAAATTTATGGTGTTAAATGTATAATTTAAAACAACAAATTGAAAACATCAGAATTATATATAGTGGGAGTAATAACCAAGCATTCCAGCCTAGCTGGTTGTGAGGTTACCATGCCTAATGGGAGGTCTCTAGTTCGAATCCCGCTAGGCACACAAGGGTTTGAAATTCAATGAAGTGAGTTTCAGCGTTGATGATTACTCCAGGCCTCACCCCCCCCCCCCCCCCCCCCCCCCCGGAGTAAAAACAATGGTGGTAATAATATTTATTTTACAATGGAAGATTAGAATGTTAATTGTATCATTTTGAATGCTAAAAAATATCAAATTTATAAGATAAACACCAAAACTTAATATTTTTGAAAGAAATAATACATGACCATAGTGCCAAAATAACCTTTTATATAAAGTTTGAGATATTTAAATTACATATGCAAATTTGGGGTGCTTATATCACACCTCATTAAAGTTTGAGGTATTTTAATTATTTTACCCTAAAAATACTACTTATAAAATATGTGATACAACGTACTGATTAAATGTTAGTGGGAGAAACTAATGTTATGGATCATAACATGATTGAGAAGAAAAAAATGACATTTACCGCTCGCTTGGTGATGATGTTTTTCGGTTATTCAATACGCTGAATTATGACTTTTTTCATGAATATTTCCAAAAAGTGACATATCCAGACATCCAGTGACTAGTTCTTAGGATTTATCATCTACTAATGGCTTGTCACTCTAAAATACACCATAATGACTCTTATACAATTACTCATACAGAGCAACTAGTCATATTTTTGTTCAATAACACCACTAGTCATATTTTTGTCCGGAAAAACTCTACAAGTAATATACATGTCATTTTTTCTTTGAATAACACTGATCATGATACTTTAAAATTCTGTGTTGAATTGAGTCATATATGAAAGCTCGTCGTTTTCGAAACAATTAAACTGCCAAAGAAAAATAATACGGAGTAATATCTGGGTCGTACTAAGATTAGGATAAGAGGAGGTGACACAATTATTATTGGAGAATTTGAGTTTATATGATTGATATTAAATTTATAAAGGTGCTGTTTGTTTTTCGGCGGATCCACACCAACCCGCTGCTAAAAGCAGCGTTTTCACGTTAAAAAGGAGCAACGGTTTGAAGCACCCGCTGTTATCCAAACGGACCCAAAATAAGAATAAAGTAAAAGTTATTTAAAGTAACACAAATTTTACCAAATTTGATGTAAGACAATTTTAGTGAGATTTTCCGAAAAAGTAAAATGAGACAACTTTAGCGTGACGGAGGAAGTATCATGTATGCTATTATAATACTCCGTTATTGAATAACAAAATCAAGATAAAATGATATAATAAACAAAACATATTATTTTGTTAAATAACAATATAGAAGATCAAAAAATCATTTACAATAACATATTGATTGTTTGAAGGTAGGAAATAAATGAAGTGATCGAACAATTACATTTTTCTTCTTCTTTTTTTTTTTACTGCAGGAGTACCAATTATAATAACGAATAATAATATTTGTGAGTGATGACGGAAGAATAACACTGATCATGATACTTTAAAATTCTGTGTTGAATTGAATCCTATATGAAAGCTCATCGTTTTCGAAAAAATTAAACAGCCAAAGAAAAATAATACTGAGTACTATCTGGGTCGTAGTAAGATTAGGATAAGAGGAGGTGACACAATTATTATTGGAGAATTTGAGTTTATATTATTGATATTGAATTTATAAAATAAGAATAAAGTAAAAATTATTTAAAGTAACACAAATTTTATCAAATTTGATGTGAGACAATTTTAGTGAAATTTTTCGAAAAAGTAAAATGAGACAACTTTAACGTTTCGGAGGAAGTATTACGTATGCTATTATAATACTCCATACCACGTATTGAATAAGAAAATCAAGATAAAATGATATAATAAACAAAACATATTATTTTGTTTAACAATATAGAAGATCAAAAAACCATTTACAATAACATATTGATTGTTTGAAGGTAGGAAATAAATGAAGTGATCGAACAATTACATTTTTCTTCTTTTTTTTTACTCCAGGTGGGGACCGGGGGATGGAGACAGGAGTCTGGAGTAATAAAGGTTGAAACTCAGCCCATTGAGTTTCAAACTCTTATGTGCCAAGCGGGTTTCGAACTCGAGACCTTACACTAGACACGGTAACCTCACAACCAGCTGGTCTGGAATGCTTAGTTAACTTCAAGTTTGTTTAGAAAATAAAAATTTAATCAAAATCAAATTGTTACTTTATAGAAAATTTTCTTAATGATTAAACATTTCTTATAAATATGGGTATGATTCAATATATAATGCCATGTTTTGCAATTCACGACTTTTGATTAGGTTGGTTTCATTTCCAGATTAGGGGCCATTTGATCAAATTAAACCCGATTTTGATTAAACTAGATTGATCCGACCAAATTTCAATAATTAAAAAATATATATAAAACAAACATTTATTGGCTAATACAAAAAAAATTAGTTTAATTAAAAATATTGTATACTGGAAAACCCCACCAGAACGGATAGAAATAAATATCAAGACTTTTTTAGGAACAATGAACGTGCGGTGTATCATGTATGACGATGGCATAACAATTAATTATTATTCCTTCCAACTAAAGTCTCACTTTTTTTGTGATATCTATATCAAACAACGTTAAATAATGTAAAACAGTGTCAAAACAGTGTCAAATAATGTCAAAAATATTGTAATCTTCAATAAAATTTACCCCTCAGTAAATTTGTTTTTTAATATGTCTGATGTCAAACTAGAATATTAGGGACATAGTTAGTATATCCTACTACCTCCATAACATATACTATCGTATATCTTCCCATTTAAAATAGATGAGATTAAGAACGGTGAAAGACAATAAAAATTATTGAGAATATGATGAGAAAATAATGAAATAATGTGCTGGAATAAAGGATCCAAAAAAGTAATTTTAATAGTGTATTATTTTTCATAATTATTAATGGTATGATGAGAAAATTTAAAAATAAGAAGATACGAATGTTACAGACGAAAAAGGAAAATAAGAATATATAAATGTTAAGGAGGAAGTACTATCGAGTCATCATTAATCATTAAATTATTGAGAAATTGCCCTAAATGAGACTAAATGAGGCTTGAAATTTCAAAATTGGACTAGTATACTTTTTTACCGAAATAGGAGTTTTTAGTGCCATGATTGAAAATATTGTCAATAATTATAATAAATATTGTCATGTTAAATGCATTGTACTGCAACTATTTGTTAAATCTGGGGAGTTGGGAAACTGTTTTAGAAAATCTGGCGGATTTCTCAGAGTATCGTGTGATCACTTTCCGAATCTAATATTTCGACCCTATGCCTGGGTTACACGAAATTTAGATTATGGGGATAATCACTCTGAGAGACAGTCTAAAACTGAGGCACCAATATATAGACCACGAACTAGCAGTTTTAGTAGAACTCGAATTCTTCTGATTACCAAAGAGATAAGGCCAATCGGTTAGAGTTTTACTCTAACAGAAAGTCATTCTATTAAATAATTAATATGGACATGTTTATCCGAAAATAAATTTCCATATTTATTTCTTTAATAAAATAAAATTTTGGTCCGGGGCGCTGCCCCCCGCCAGGGGCGCTGCCCCCCGCCAGGGGCGCTGCCCCTTGGACCCCGCAAGGGGGCGCAGCCCCCTTGACCCCCGCCATTTAATCGAACCAAGTTTAAATTTAATTTCGTACAAGTGTGCGCTCCGCACCTCCTAACTTGTCTAAAATTAAACTTGAACTCCATTGGTAATCTGTAAATTCCATTACACTAAAATGAACCTGGTGATACTAAAATCACCAACACTATTTGACAATGACGCCTGCAAGATGTCAGTAAATACTGTCATGTTAGTCCTATTTCGAAAATAAAAATATGATAATCCTATTTTGAAATTATAAACTGCATTTACTCATCTCTTCAGATTATTTGGACACAAGCGTGTTTCGTTTCATTTCATTCTTTTAGTTATGGAGTGGGCCGTTGTTGGTAGTGTAAAAGTCAAATGAAAAATGGGACACCGGATTCTGTTCTAGGGGTTAAATCCAAAGTAATAATAATGGAAGAAATTTGGACTCATCTCGTGAATGTTTCTTGTACATACCTATACAGAGCGTAGCGTTTTTAAGTAAATTTGATAAACAGTACTCGATCTGAACTTAACAAAAACCTAGAATAACCTGAACCACACAAGCAATGAATACACTTTAACGATGTTTCAAATTGAATTGATTTGGTGTGAAACCAAATCATATCATATACAACTACACAATATTAAAATACACAAAAAATCGACCTTTATCATATTAAATTAGATTAATTTAGACCAGATTAAACTCAAACGAATGAGACCAAACCTAAACAAACCATATTAGACTTGCAAATTTTAGTTCAATTAAAAACATTTTTAGAATGCTTTTAATGGGATTCGTTTCAGTCCCGTATCAGATAAAATCAAACTAGGTCATTCAGAGCATATCATAATTAGACACGGTATATTACATACTTCGTACTTCTGAATAAAAAGTAGGCTAAATGATCAAATAGGTCCTTGTACTCTTTCAGATTGGTCAATCTGCCCCCTAAACCCAAAAAAGCTACAATTGACACCCCGAACTCGATAAAAAGATTCAAATTTCACTTTTGTGGGTTTCAATCCGGTCACCGCCACGTCACTCGATAGGGTGCCAACTCTGCATGTGACGTGACAACTTAGGGGGTCAAATAAGCTCCTGAACCTGACCAAATCGTTCAATTTACCCCCTCAATCCTAAAAGATGACAAAAATTTGAAAAACAATAATAAAATTGATGGAGTATTAACTCCTAGAGAGAAGTGAGAGCTAGAGAGAGAAGTACAATAATTCCTTGCAATAAATGATTTGTGAACCCCCTACAACTACTCCCAACGAAGTATTTATAGAGGAAATTAGGGTTGGGCTCCCAAAACTTGGGTTTGGGAGGCCCGTTTACAATTGGGCCACTATTGGGCTGAGTACAAAATATGTAGAAGTAAACAAGTGTGAAGTCCAGTTCTAGGAGCTCTTTGTGGCCGACGAGGGTCTGGCAAACGGAGCCATGGCCGATGGAGACTCGGCCGACTAGGACACCCGGTTCTCCTTCCTTCTGAACCATGTTCTGAGTTGATATCTTTCTGGCTGATGGAGGCCATCTGACCGACGGAGGCCCCACTGGGTGACAACTGTGTCTCTTATTCTTCTAAGTATGTGGGTCCTGGGGTCCAGGCCCATATACTCCATCAGGAGCCCCCCTGCAACACTGTCCCCAATTATATTTACTTTTATGTAAAACATGTATTGAACCTTACGAAATGACTAAAGAATTTACGAGGTTGTAAATTTTTGTTATTACTTTTGCGTGCATAGTGAATTTCACGTAGGGCCCACATCGGGAGCGGGGACCACCCTATATCTCTGGGACCGCATATTATATTCATCTTGGTCTAAATAATATGTATATGATGGTGGATATACTAGTTGGGCCAAGGAAATGGCTTAAGGTTGACCGGTTGGTCAAACGAGGCCCAATTACCGGTATGGGTAATTTATCGGATAACAGCCCGAAATGGGTTTCAGAGACTTCTAAATTAAAGTTTAGGAATGTTGATGGATAGTGTACCCGGGGGGTAGCTTATCCGAGGTGTTATTGCGGAGAATAACTAGAGAGAAGTCAGAGCAAATAAGTAAGAGAGAGTGTATATTCGATATGTATTAAGAGTGGTTTACAATGGGGGAAATGGGTGCTATTTATAGTAGTAATAAATGCTAGATAAGGACACGTGTCAGTTTTCTGGTGGTCGAGGGGTCACCTTGACCGGGGTGGCACTGACACTCGCATGTGGCCGCATTAAGTGCGGTGGTTGGATGTGACGTTTGTACTTGGTACGGTGATCCAGGCGCATGTGAAGAGGATATTCTGTCGAGGTGGATGCCTTCGGCTGAAGGGTGCTGGGCCAAAGGCTCTTCTAACCAAGGGCTCCTACCTGCCGAGGGCTGCAGGTGCCGAAGGCTTGGTTTTCAAGCCTTGTTCTCCTGTGATGCCTCTTCTAACCGAGGGCTCCTACCTGCCGAGGGCTGCAGTTGCCGAAGGCTTGGTTTTCAAGCCTTGTTCTCCTGTGATGTTTCTGAGCTTGATTCCGTCACTGGTAGCCTTCGGCCATGGGGCCGAAGGCACCCCTTTGCGTATTGTGGGTTGCTTAGAGCTTCATTTACCTGGGCTTGGCCCGTTTGGGCCTGTTGGGCCTGATTGTAGTAGAGGAAGTATGTGGGCCGGGGGTCCCTGGGCCATATACTCCATCAGGAGTCCCCCACTCCTTTTGCCGAAAGGTACTTGAGGGAAAAGGAGTAGTTGTGGTGATTGCCCCGAAGGCTTCCCTGTTCTGTTGGGTGCCTCATTTTCTCAATTCCCCCATATGTCGAGGGCTGAGAGCTTCCTGAAGGGAGTGTAAGTGTGTTGCTCGTATGTGTTTCTTTGTTGTAGTTTGTAAAGTAATGAGAGATCTGCATTTGTGTGCTTTGCCGAGGGCATTTGTTGACTGAAGGCTTTGTGTGGCTGAAGGCATCATGTGGCCGGAGGCATCATGTGGCCGAAGGCATTGTGTGGTCGGAGGCATCATGTGGCCGAATGCATTGTGTCGCCGGAGGCATTCTGTAAGCCGAAGGCATCATGTCGAGGGGAGTAGATTGCCGTTGTGATCTTGCCTCAGCTTGCTGTAGCTGAGAAATAGAAAATTTTTAACATTTGCGTGTTTTGCCGAGGGGAGTCCCCCAGTCCCCCACTCCTTTTGCCGAGAGTTTCTCGAGGGAAACAAGAGTAGAGTGATGCATGCCTTCAGCAGTGATGAAACGGTTAGCAACACAAGAGGGGGGGTGAATTGTGTGTGTGTGGAACCGTGACAGTTTTTCGCACAGTTCTAGTGTGGGGTCCAGGGAATTAAGAAATAGTAAAGTGCACAAGGATTTAACGAGGAAAAATCCCTTGGCTCAAAGGGATTAAAAAATTTCGACCTCCCTCGGAGGAATTTGAACAACTCCACTAAAAAGCCTTTGAATGATTACAAGGGAAACTCTCCTAGTCTACCCTTGAGCCACCCCAACTCTATCCTCTCTAGGAAGAGTTATGCATCTCTACCTTGCGGGTAGAGAGCCTCTCAGCTTTACAACAAAGCTCTCACAACACACTAACCAACCCGAGGATGTTACACTTAGCCAATCCTCAAAAACCCAATTACAATATGAAGAAGGGAAAAAGAAACTCTGTCTGGAACTCCGTGAGCAGGTTCAGGTGCCTTGGACTTAGTAAATATTCTCGTGTATATTTCTCAATAGAAGCTCGGTCAAGCACACACTTTCGGCTGGTCTTCAGTCCAATATATATAGCATCCGTAGTCTCTCCTTTCCTTGGTTGAATATTTTGACTTTCCTTGATGTTATTCAAAAACCTTTCCTTTTATTCAAAGATCTTCCGGCTCTCCAATATGGTGATCCTCGGTCAACCATATATATATGGAAGCAAGTGGATACGTGCATACTATGAGTAAATCACTCAATAACAAAAAAGATATGGAGTATATTACGTATTTAAATATTCAATGACAATTCCACATGAATATATATCATCACATATAAAGGGAAATAATTTATTCTCTTAATATAAGCATGCAACGGACATTATGTAGCAATAAAATATTTATGCAATCAATGATTAGTTCTCTTAACAAATTTGAATATGCAACGATCATATAAGTAAGATATTCAAATAAGGTGCTACAGATCATGCAAGCCAAGATACTTTCCAAAAATATTCATTTAATATTTTAACTAATAATGACTTTTCAACATTAAGTGATAAGGAAATATTTACTTAGTGGATCCAAATATGCTACGGTCAATTGCTGCAGGATATTTATGTAGCATAAGCAATGATTCTTTCCATAAGCTATAAAGCTATATAGGCCAACTCATTAAGGTGAGTGCTTAGTCGTGCAAGGAAAGATATTTAAATTGTGCCACATACATTAAGAATATGCATGATCAATCTAGGCACGTAGATAAGGTATTATCATGCAGGCACATATCAATTAATTTATTCATTATGCACGACAATCAGTCACATAGAACAGAACTAAGTATAGTTCTAATTTCCGTTCCTGATAGAACTGAGAGCAGTTCTGTCCGCCGTTCCACCTGCATGGTTAGTCATCAACAAAACAACATACTCAACAAATTCCCCCTTTTTGTTGATGACAAACATTAGGTGCCATAATAAAGGTGTCCCTGCAGATTAGTAACAATCAATCATAAATAGTAGAGCATCAACACATAAAGAGGCACTTGATTTCCCCCCTTTTGTCATCCAACAAAAGGAACCAAAATAATGCCTAAATCAAAACACTGATTTGTTCCCCCTTAGAACAGGCCGGTGAGGGAGGAAGTTTCTTTGCGATACGCAGAAGCAAAAGAGATTGAGCAAGTTAATTAGTTTAGGAATTAATTAGACCAAGTTCAAGTCTAATTAGTTCAAACCTTTCTCTTCCCAGAGGCTTGGTAAAATTATCAGCTATTTGTTTCTCGGTGCTGCAATATTCCAGTCTGATTATTCCCTTTTCCACACAATCTCTCAGAAAGTGATGTCGTATATGAATATGTTTTGTCCGAGAATGCATGACCGGATCCTTTGATATGCTAATTGCACTTGTGTTATCACATAGGATGGGCGTGCACTTTAAATCAACCTCGTAATCGCTTACTTGTTGCATGATCCACAATGATTGAGAGCAACAAGATGCGGCTGCTACGTACTCAGCTTCGGCCGTTGAAAGAGCACCTGAATTTTGTTTCTTAGAGCTCCATGAAACTAGACAGGGACCAAGGAAGTGAGCCGTTCCAGACGTGCTTTTTTTATTTAGTAAATCACCTGCAAAATCAGAGTCTGAATATGCAACAAGGTTAAAATAAAATCATCATTACGTGGATACCATAAGCATAGATTCGAAGTTCCTTTGAGATATTTCAGGATCCTTTTAAACGCTTTGAGATGTGACTCCTTAGGATTTGCCTGGAACCAAGCGCATAGACCTACACTGAAAACTATGTCGGGTCTACTGGCAGTTAGGTATAGTAGAGACCCAATCATGCCTCTATACTTCTTTTGGTCCACGCTTATTCCCTGTTCGTCTGCATCCAATCGTTCATTTGTTCCCATAGGTGTCATCATTGTTTTGCCTTCACTTGCTCCATACTTCTTGAGGAGTTCCTTAAGGTACTTTTGTTGAGATATTTGGGTTCCTTTGCTTGTTTGTTTGATTTGTAGACCAAGGAAAAAGTTTAGTTCTCCCATCATACTCATCTCGAACTCGGAACTCATAAGAGAAGAAAATTCATCACACAGTGAATCGTTAGTAGCACCAAAAATAATATCATCTACATAAATTTGAATAACCAATAGAGCTTGATCTTTTATTTTTAGAAAAATAGTTTTATCTATTTTTCCTCTTTCAAAACCATTTTCTAAAAGAAATTTAGACAATCGCTCATACCAAGCACGAGGTGCTTGTTTGAGACCATAAAGTGCTTTATCTAATTTGAAAACATGATTAGGAAAATCTGGATTTTTAAACCCCGGTGGTTGTTCTACGTACACCTCTTCCTTAAGATAACCATTCAAGAAGGCCATTTTCACATCCATTTGATGGAGTGTGAATCCCATGTGAGCCGCAAATGCTATGAGCATTCGTATTGCCTCTAGTCTTGCCACTGGTGCAAATGTTTCGTTAAAATCTATCCCTTCTTGTTGGTTATAGCCTTTTACAACAAGCCTCGCCTTGTTCCTTGTGATTTGTCCATGTTCATCAAGCTTGTTCTTAAATACCCATTTGAGACCTATCACAGTTTTGTTCTTAGGTCTTGGTTCTAGATGCCAAACCTTGTTCCTTTCGAACTGATTTAGTTCTTCCTGCATAGCTAGAACCCAGTCATCATCGGAGAGAGCCACTTCATGGTTCTCCGGTTCTATAAGAGATAAATAAGCAAAGAAAGCACAAAAATTTCTAAGTTTAGATCTAGTAGTTACTCCCTGATTTAGATATGTTAAGAGGTTATCCAGGGGATGTGATCGATGATGCTTCCACCCTCTTGGAGCATTTGGTTGATCCACCAATTCGTGTAGAATATTTGAAACTGGTTCTTCTGGTTCTACAGGCTGACTGGTTGAAGTCTGTCCAATTTCTTCTTCAGTTCCAGACTCGTTATTCTCATTGGTCAGTGGTGGTTCTCCAGTTTGGTTGGTGTTATGGTCAGTTCCACTTTCCCTTTGAGTTAGTATCTCCTTGCGTGTTATTCCTATTTCTTCATCATCGATTTGGCTTGGTCTTAAGGCAAGTGCTTCATCAAAGATTACATGGATACTTTCTTCCACACATTGTGTGCGTTTGTTTAGAACTTTGTAAGCTTTGCTATGAGTTGAGTATCCGAGGAAGCCTGCTTCATCACTTCTTGCATCGAACTTGCCAATGTTGTCTTTCCCATTGTTATGAACAAAACATTTGCATCCAAAAGTTCTTAGATGACTAATGTTGGGCTTTCTCCCTTTGAGAAGTTCGTAGGGTGTCTTCCCTAGGAGTGGACGGATTATAGTACGGTTAATTATATAGCATGCCGTGTTTAGTGCTTCTGCCCAAAAGTTTCTTGCTAGACCACTGAAAATCTGCATTGTTCTAGTCATGTCCTCCAAAGTTCTATTCTTCCGTTCTACTACCCCATTTTGTTGAGGCATTCTAGGGGCAGAGAAGTTGTGGTCTATGCCTCGTTCCTTGCAGAATGTATCAAATAGTGAGTTGTCAAACTCAGTTCCATGATCCGATCTGATCTTGATTAATTGTAGCCCTGTTTGATGTTCAACTTTCCTTACAAAAACAACAAACTCATTAAAAGTATCTTTCTTGCTTGCAAGAAAGATAGTCCAAGTATATCTTGAAAAGTCATCAACAATAACTAAAACATATTCTTTATTTCCTCAGCTACGGACTGACATTGGACCACACAAATCCATGTGAATTAGTTCTATGAGCTTGCTTGTGCTCACCAAATTTTTTGTTTTAAAAGATGATCGCGATTGTTTTCCGGTGGCACAAGCAGAGCAAATATGATCAAGTGAATATTTTATATTAGGTAGACCAATTACCAAATCATTATTTTTTAGTTTATTTATTAATGAAAAACTAGCATGTCCAAGTCTTTTATGCCATAGCAGGGGATCATTGTCAATAACGCTCAGGCAAGTCAGACTTATATTTGGCAATAAATCAAGATCAACCTTATAAGTATTTTCTAGTCTCTTGCCCTCTAGTATAACTTGCTGTGATTCGTTATTAACAATGCGACATACATTATGATAAAAAACTACATTGTTACCTCGGTCACAAAATTGAGAAATACTTAGCAAATTAAACTTTAAACCCTTGACTAGAAAGACATTGTCAATTGCATGGTTAGGTAACTTTCCAACTTTTCCCACGACAATTATTTCTCCTTTACCGTTGTCTCCAAATGTCACCCTTCCACCGTTAAATGGCCGCAGTGATAGGAATAATGATTTATCTCCCGTCATGTGCTTAGAACACCCACTGTCAAGGAACCAGTGGTTGTTCCCCCTCACTCGGCGCTGTTGCAGGATTAAGGGTTAGTGCGTGGAACCCAGACCTGCTTGAGTTCCATTTTGTAATTGTTTGAGGAATAATTACTATAATTCAAGCTCCTTTCTAAGGCCTGTTGCCGAGAGTGACATTGATACCTAAGATGACCGACTTTGCCACAATGCCCGCAAAATTCGGCTATCATATGTATCAACGTATTTGGTTTTGCAATTTCCATAAAAATCTTTGTCCCTTTTATAAAACTATCGGTTAGGTGTTTGTCCATAACAAGTTTTGTGCCTTTGAACCAATTTATCGACCAGGTTAGTCCAGTTCTAGATTGCCTTTGGTATGACCTGGAACTGGTTTGTCCTCTAGTTCTGTTACCGTTAAAGGATTGGTTCTGAAAACCAGATTTTTGATTTATTTGAGTTTTCCTTGGAACATATCCGAGACCCGCAGTCTCGTTTTCCTTTCTTTTGTACCGAGAAGGTTCAGTTCTAGAATAGGGTCTAGACCTGGTTCTTTCTTTAGTACTATACGGCTGGTATTCCAGCTTATTTTTGAAATCATGTCTCTCAGCCTCAAGGCGATTAAGGTGTTGAATCAGCACACCAATGTTCGGAATTTTCGAAAGAAGTTTCTCACTTTGATCAACTTGTTGGTTCATGCTATCGAGCTTTAAAGAACAAATAATATTGTCTTGTTCTAAAACCACTTCACTGTATTTTAGCTTCTCATCTATTAACTCTCCCACTTTAGTTTCAAGCCTTAGCTTTGCTCGTGTGGTTTCCTCGAGTTTAGATTCTAGCTCAGTGATTTATGATTTTAGATTTTCATTTTCAGAAATGTTTTGGTTAAGCTCGATAGTTAGCCTTTTAAAAATTTTCCGAACTTTGGTTTTAGGCAAAGAATCAAACTTAGATAGAAAGTTTTCCAAATTTACCTCGAAACTCTCTTGGTCGGATTCCTCGTCGGAATTAGCCATAAGACACAACCCTGCATGATTGGAACTCTTTTCACCTTCTTCCTCATCATCATCGGATGAGTCTCCCCAAGCTGCCATCATTGCCTTCTTGAGGTCTCTGTTGAACCCTTTATCTTCACTGGACCTCCGATGGGAACTGGTCTTGTTCTTGTCGTAGGTTCTATCATTTTTCTTTTGGGGACAATCTTTTGCCCTGTGCTCAAAGGAACCACAAACGAAACAACCTTGGTTATTAAAAGATTGAAAACCCTTTTTACCTTGCTTATTTCGGTTGCCTTTGAATTTCCGGTACATCTTCCCGAATTGCTTGGCGAACATGCTCATTTCGTCTTCCGATTCACTTTCGGATTCTTCTTCTTCTTCTCGAGCCTTGAGAGCTATTCCTCGATCCTTTCTCACATTTTCGGCATCTTGTTCTTCTTGTAGGCCTAGCTCATATGTCATGAGTGAACCGGTCAAGTCTTCTAGCGTCATGGTAGAGAGATCTTTAGCTTCTTCTATAGCCGTAGTTTTAGGCTTCCATGCGGAGGGCAAGCTTCTCATAACGTTTCTCACTTGATCTTCCACAGTAATATCTTTTCCAAGTGCTGAAAGCTCATTTATAATATTAGTAAAGCGTGTAATCATATCCCTAATTGACTCTTTAGGTTTCATCACGAACAATTCGTAATTACGCATAAATATGTCAATTTTGGATCTTTTTACATGCGAGGTACCCTCATGCGTAACCTCAAGTAAATCCCACATTTGTTTTGCGGATTTGCATCCAAGAACCCGGTTGTGCTCAGCCGGACCAAGTCCACAAATCAAATATTTCAATGCTTGTGCATTATGCTCGAGTTTACGATAATCATCAGAAGTATATTCAGATTTGGGTTTAGGGATAACCTTACCTTCGGCATCCTCCTTAGTGATGATGTTATCGCCTACCTCAATTACGTTCCATACCTGGTAGTTCTCAACCTTGATGAAGTTCTCCATTCGACTCTTCCAGAATTGGTAAAATTTGCCGTTGAACAACGGTGGTTGTTGAGTCGAGTATCCTTCCTCCAATCGTTCAACCGTATTCATGCTGTCGGATCTCTTCTCAAGGTATTAACCTTTATGTGGCAAAGACCGGCTCTGATACCAATTGATGAAACGGTTAGCAACACAAGAGGGGGGGGGGGGGGGGGGGGGTGAATTGTGTGTGTGTGGAACCGTGGCAGTTTTTTGCACAGTTCTAGTGTGGGGTCCAGGGAATTACGAAATAGTAAAGTGCACAAGGATTTAACGAGGAAAAATCCATTGGCTCAAAGGGATTAAAAATCCTCGACCTCCCTCGGAGGAATTTGAACAACTCCACTAAAAAGCCTTTGAATGATTACAAGGGAAACTCTCCTAGTCTACCCTTGAGCCACCCCAACTCTATCCTCTCTAGGAAGAGTTATGCATCTCTACCTTGCGGGTAGAGAGCCTCTCAGCTTTACAACAAAGCTCTCACAACACACTAACCAACCCGAGGATGCTACACTTAGCCAATCCTCAAAAACCCAATTACAATATGAAGAAGGGAAAAAGAAACTCTGTCTGAAACTCCGTGAGCAGGTTCAGGTGCCTTGGACTTAGTAAATATTCTCGTGTATATTTCTCAATAGAAGCTCGGTCAAGCACACACTTTCGGCTGGTCTTCAGTCCAATATATATAGCATCCGTAGTCTCTCCTTTCCTTGGTTGAATATTTTGACTTTCCTTGATGTTATTCAAAAACCTTTCCTTTTATTCAAAGATCTTCCGGCTCTCCAATATGGTGATCCTCGGTCAACCATATATATATGGAAGCAAGTGGATACGTGCATACTATGAGTAAATCACTCAATAACAAAGAAGATATGGAGTATATTACGTATTTAAATATTCAATGACAATTCCACATGAATATATATCATCACATATAAAGGGAAATAATTCATTCTCTTAATATAAGCATGCAACGGACATTATGTAGCAATAAAATATTTATGCAATCAATGATTAGTTCTCTTAACAAATTTGAATATGCAACGATCATATAAGTAAGATATTCAAATAAGGTGCTACAGATCATGCAAGCCAAGATACTTTCCAAAAATATTCATTTAATATTTTAACTAATAATGACTTTTAAACATTAAGTGATGAGGAAATATTTACTTAGTGGATCCAAATATGCTACGGTCAATTGCTGCAGGATATTTATGTAGCAGAAGCAATGATTCTTTCCATAAGCTATAAAGCTATATAGGCCAACTCATTAAGGTGAGTGCTTAGTCGTGCAAGGAAAGATATTTAAATTGTGCCACATACATTAAGAATATGCACGATCAATCTAGGCACGTAGATAAGGTATTATCATGCAGACACATATCAATTAATTTATTCATTATGCACGACAATCAGTCACATAGAACAGAACTAAGTATAGTTCTAATTTCCGTTCCTCATAGAACTGAGAGCAGTTCTGTCCGCCGTTCCACCTGCATGGTTAGTCATCAACAAAAAAACATACTCAACAAGCAGGAGCCGCCGAGGGGTGACGCCTTTTGTTCCACAATGGGGAGATGTCTCGTTAAAAACCTCATTAGGAAAAAACCCTATGGGAAAAAATCCTAATGAGGGATGAAGGCCGAGCGACCTGTGTGATTGCCCCCGACATCAAATAAAGATGTCGGAGGGATGAAGGCCGATGGGCCTGTACGATAGCCCGCGACATCAAATAGAGATGTCGGAGGGATGAAGGTCGAGGGGCCTGTGTGATGGCCCTCGACATCAAATAAAGATGCCGGAAGGATGAAGGCCGATGGGCCTGTATGACAGCCCCTGACATCAAATAAAGATGCCGGAGGGATGAAGGCCGAGGGACCTGTGTGATTGCCCCCGACATCAAATAAAGATGCCGGAAGGATGAAGGCCGATGGGCCTGTATGATAGCCCCCGACAACAAATAAAGATGTCGGAGGGATGAAGGCCGAGGGTCCGTTGTGATGTTGAGGCCGAGGGCCGTTCTGATGTTGAGGCCGAGGGCCGTTGTGATGTGGAATCACGCTGAAGCCGAGAGACGTTGTTGATGTAGAATCACGTTGAGGCCGAGGGCCTTTGGTGATGTGAAATCATGTAAGGCAAAAACCGTTATGACATAGAGTCATGTTGAGGCCGAGGGCCGTCTGATGTTGAGGCCGAGGGCCATTGTGATGTCCTCACGCTGAGGCCGAGGGTCGTTGTTGATGTTGAGGTCGAGGGCCGTTCTGATGCTGAGGTCGAGAGCCGTTGTTGATGTTAAGGCCGAGGGCCGTTCTGATGTTGAGGCCGAGGGCTGTTGTGATGTGGAATCACGCTGAGGCCGAGGGCCGTTGTTGATGTTGAATCACGTTGAGGTCGAGGGCCTTGGTGATGTGAAATCATGTAAGGCAAAAACCGTTATGACGTAGAGTCATGTTGAGGCCGAAGGCCGTCTGATGTTGAGGTCGAGGGCCATTGTGATGTGGAATCACACTGAGGCCGAGGGCCGTTGTTGATGTTGAGGCCGAGGGCCATTCTAATGTTGAGGCCGAGGGCCGTTGTTGATTTTGAGACCGAGGGCCGTTCTGATGTTGAGGCTGAGGGCCATTGTAATGTGGAATCACGCTGAGGCCGAGGGCCGTTGGTGATGTGAGATCACGCTAAGGCCAAAACCGTTGTGGCGTAGAGTCACACTAAGGTTGAGGGCCATTCTGATGTTGAGGCCGAGGGCCGTTGGTGACATGGAATCATGGCAAGGTCGAGGGCCATTGGTGATGTAGAATCGAATTGAGGCCGAGGGCCTTTCCTTGATAGTTCCAGGAGTCCCCTGGGTGTATGTTACTTCTTTCAGGCATCGACCGAGGGGTTGATTCCCCGCCTCGGCCGAAAGGGGGTCCAAGTGATCCATCCGGGGGTTCGTCTGTTAGTCCCCCGGCGATGGGCCGTCCCTTGATTGTGCCAGGAGGTCGTATGTTAGTCCTCCTGATGTGTGTTCCTTCTTCCAGGCTTCGGCCGAGGGGGTTGCTTCCCTGCCTCGGCCGGAAGGGGGTCCAAGTGATGTGTCCGGCGGTTCGTCTGTTAGTCCCCCGACGCTGAACCGTCCCTTGACCTTGGGGGGTCCCGTCGTCTATTTACGGTGCGGGCTAGGCTTGGTCAGTTTCCGACGACTTCCGTTTCACACCCAAGTTTGAGGATTTCGTCACCTCAGCCATTCTTTCAGGCCTATCGCCGTGCGTTGCGCGCCGGCGACGCGGCGAGCCTCCCGCTCCAAAAACGTGGGCCTTTTGTAGGCCCTTCGTCTTTAGACACCATCGGCCATACCTGGGCATTTGACCTCGAAGGGGCCGATAAGATGTCTGGATTGTGCTGTAGTTTACTTAAATTCATAGAAATAAGCGGAATACAAGGGGTGCATTGTTTGACAACGGCTTTGTTAAGATTCACCGCTCAAGGCCGAGGGCTCTAGGCCGAGGGGATGATAATGTGCCTCGAGGTCGAGGGCCCAAGGCTGAGACTAACGTCGAAGGCGAGGAGCATGATTAGCGGAGGTGGCGCTTCTTCGGTTGGGGCTCCTCGAACTCCTCGCCGTCGCTGAGCCTCCCGATTTCAGGTTTCTTCATTGCGATGTCCCTTTCTTCTTTATCGGTGTTCTCCCCGGTGTTTTTCCTTGGGGCATTTTTGATGAATTGGTGGAGCTCACCCCGTTGAATTAAGAGTTCAATAGCCTTCTTTAACGCGACATAAACGTCTGTATTGTGGGAGGTGCTTTTGTGGTAACGGCAATAAGGTCCGCCTTGGTGGATGACGTAGATCTCCCTCGCCGACCGAGGGTCCTTGGGGAAAAGGTCCTGCTCTTCCGCATTGTTGAGGATAGTGCTCACCGGGTGCGTGAGGAGAGTCCCCGGCATGTCCAGCCGAGGGCGCCATTGGCGTTCGTTACGGCCCTGCTGGGTGTGGCTTCCATGGTCTCGGCCTCCGGCCGAGGGCGCATTTGGGGCCGGCGTGTTGTTTGTCTTCTTCGAGGGCTGGCCCTCGTTCTTCTGGAAGGAGTGGAGGTCGTCGGCGTCGGTGTATAGGCTCCCCCGCTAGAGTGCTCTGAGGTATGATCATGGGGGGTCGGTGATGAGGCTTCGTGCGTAGGGGCTGCTGCAGAGAACCCCCTGGAAGAGGACGAGGAGGGTACGCTCGTCGGCGCCCTCGACCTCGTCTGTCTCCTTCATCCACCGGTCAATGAAGGACCGAAGTGTTTCATCAGGCTGTTGCTTGACGGAGAGGAGGTGGGAGAAGTGCTTTCTCGCGCGCTTCCTTCCGGCAAAATGGGTGAGGAAGCGTTGGGCAAGATCTTTCCAAGAGTCAATGTTGCCCTCGGGCAATCGGTTGAACCATTCGTATGTTGGTCCCTCCAAGGTGGAAAGGAACCAACGACATAAGTATTCATCTGATGCCCCCATCATCATCATGCTGTTTTGATACCTGTTGTAGTGCTCCTGGGGGTTAGTTTTTCCTTCATAGGGCTTGATGAGTTACCCTTGGTACTTTTCCGGGATTTGGGCCACCAATACCCTTGGGGTAAATGGCGTCCTAGTTTGGAGTTGGATGACGGGTTCCCCGGAGCCTTCGGCAAATTTCCTTTGCATCTCCTCCATTTTGGCCAGCATGGCCTCATATTTAGAATCTGCATGAGGGGCGGCAATGGCGGTATGTGCTTGCCGGGCCTCCATTTCATCAAGCCGGTGCTGGAGGGCCGCAATAATTTCGTCCCTGGTGTCCTTCGGGAGGGCCTCCGCCCCCTGCGAATGGCCATGGGCCGAGCGGGCCTGGTTGATTTGATGTCGGGTGCCGTCGGCATGGAGGGGTGCTTTGCCTTTATCCCGAGGGGGAAGCTTCTCATCTGCCCTGGAGACGGACCCGCCACTTTCCTGAGGTCTTTGGAGCACCTTTCCGCCGAGGCGGTCTTGGACCCCTCGGCGGTCTAGTGCCCCTCCGAGTCTCTCGAGGGCGGAGGTCCGAGGCCTTTCTTTGTTTGCGCGGTGGCGGTCCCGAGATTGGACTTCCTGAGAGGCGGTGTCCTGGGCCACAACCCTCTCGTTGTTACCTAACCGAAGGATAGGGTTCACGAAAGGGAGCGGAGGAGGGGGGAGAATGGCATTCTCCCCGACCTGCGGCTGAAGGGGTACCAGCGTGCCGAAGGTGCCTGGGTTTTGAGTGAGAGTTTGGATGAAGGTGGAGAACGCTGATTGTACGTCAATGGTGAGAACCGGAGGGCTCATTTGGTTTTCGCTCTGGTCCTTCTTTTTGGCCTCGATGCCAAGGCGGGCATCAGGGGCATTATGTTGGAGTTGAAGGCGCTGGTCAACAGCCGTCTGTTCCAACCCAGCGAGGGCGCCGCCCTTGGGAGCCATGTTAGAGGCTTCGAGGGCAGGTTCCTGTCCTCATGAGTCTTGGATTGGGCATGGGTGTTTCTTCCCATTTTGATAGGTGTTTTTAGCTGAAGGGGAGGGTTTCTTACTTGATTGTTCGAACTCTCAACGAGAGCACCAAATGATGGATAGTGTACCCGGGGGGTAGCTTATCCGAGGGGTTATTGCAGAGAATAACTAGAGAGAAGTCAGAGCAAATAAGTAAGAGGGAGAGTGTATATTCGATATGTATTAAGCATGGTTTACAATGGGGGAAAGGGGTGCTATTTATAGTAGTAATAAATGCTAGATAAGGACACATGTCAGTTTTCTTGTGGTCGAGGGGTCACCTTGACCGGGGTGGCACTGGCACTCGCATGTGGCTGCATTAAATGCGGTGGTTGGATGTGACGTTTGTACTTGGTACTTGATCCAGGCGCATGTGAAGAGGATATTCTGTCGAGGTGGATGCCTTCGGCTGAAGGGTGCTGGGCTGCAGGTGCCGAAGGCTCTTTTAACCGAGGGCTCCTACCTGCCGAGGGCTGCAGGTGCCGAAGGCTTGGTTTTCAAGCCTTGTTCTCCTGTGATGCCTCTTCTAACCGAGGGCTCCTACCTGCCGAGAGCTGCAGTTGCCGAAGGCTTGGTTTTCAAGCCTTGTTCTCCTGTGATGTTTCTGAGCTCGATTCCGTCACTGGTAGCCTTCGGCCATGGGGCCGAAGGCACCTCTTTGCGTATTGTGGGCTGCTTAGAGCTCCATTTTGCTGGGCTTGGCCCGTTTGGGCCTGTTGGGCCTGATTGTAGTAGAGGAAGTATGTGGGCCGGGGGTCCCTGGGCCATATACTCCATCAAATGTATATTCATTCTAAGGACCCATATGGGTTGGGAACGTGTGATATATTTTATTTGGCCCGATAAAATAAAATGTAACTAAAACAGTCCGAGAAATACAACATTCAGGATCAATTGTACAATTCGGGACACAAAGGGATGACCTCCCACGTGAGTGGGGGCCACCCCACGTTGATTCGATGGCGCACATCGTCCGCGTGCAACTTGCCTTTGCCTTTATCCAGGCGGGGCCGATTCGTTGTCCGAGATACGGACCCCAAGCTTTCCCTTGGTGAGCCAGGCTCACGTTCACCAATCCGTCCCGCCATGCTCTCCGAAGCAGGCTGACGACACGTGTCACCTAGCCTATTAAAGGCTGAAGCTTTTCCACGCGCTGGGGTCGGTCCAACTCGAAGTGGGGAAGCAGTGTGGGAATGGGACGACGACGTGTCCTGGGGCACCACCCCTTCGTCGTTGCCTAGCTTGATGGCCAACGGCTGGGGCTGAGGAGGCGGCGTCATGTTCTCCCCAGTCCTTAGCATGAGTGCAGTGGGGTTCTGGGGCAGTTTGGCGATGGTGGCCGAGAGTGCGGCTTGAAGCTGAGGGTCAACGACAGGAGAAGCCGGTTGCCCCGATGCATTGTCGCCCTTCTCCACGCGCTTTTTCTCCAGGCCGATGCGGGCGTCAGGGCCGCCGTCGTTGAGCTGGTGGCGAAGGTCATTTGTGAGGTCGATAGCCTACTGGAAAACATCCCCGCTAGCGGCCTTGTCGGCAGTAACGTCCTCCTCGTGTTCCCTGTCCTCTTGGGCCTCAAGGATCGCTTTGCCGAGGAGGTTACGGTTGAACTTAGTTCTTCCCATGATCAGTTAGCTGTGCTTGGTAGCGACGAAGGATGCTAACTTGATTGTTCTAGCTCTCAACGAGAGCACCAAATGATGGTGTATTAACTCCTAGAGAGAAGTGCAATAATTCCTTGCAATAAATGATTAGTGAACCCCCTACAACTACTCCGATCCCAAGGGGAGTATTTATAGAGAAAATTAGGGCTGAGCTCCCAAGTCTTGGGCTTGGGAGACCCGTTTACAATTGGGCCACTATTGGGCTGAGTACAAAATATGTAGAAGTAAACAAGTGTGAAGTCCGGTTCTGGGAGCTCTCTGTGGCCGACGAGGGTCTGGCCGACGGAGACCCGGCCGACGGGGACGCCCGGTTCTCCTGGCTTCTGAACCATGTTCTGAGTTGATATCTTTGTGACAGCTGTGCCTCTTATTCTTCTGAGTATGTGGGTCCTGAGGTTTAGGCCCATATACTCCATCAAAAATATTAAATTATAAATAATAAATAATAAATAAAATTATAAATAAAATACATGTCCAAAATATAAAATATATGAATATGAAATATTTATAGTTTACAATAAATTCAAAATAAAAAATAAAGTATAATCTAAAAAAACTCTTTAACTTTATTTCCATATTTTATGACTATATTTAAATTTTTACCGACTATATTTAATTTTTTTACCAACTATATTTAAATTTTGATTTTAAGTATTATATCTAATGGTTTGTAATATAATACAACTTTTAGGTTTTTGATTTGATAATTTATATGAAGAATTATGTTTAAATTATCCATTTGTATTTTTTCATTTCATATTTTTTAATATGATTAAAAATATACTAAAAATAAATATACAATTTTTATATAACTATTTTTTTCAAAGATACTGATTACACTTTTTATATTTTTACTTACATAAAAATTACTCATATATAAGAATTAAAATATAAAAATAGTAACTACATATTTATATTATTTATTATAAATATATTGAAGTCTTTTTTACGTAATATATATAAGAATTAATTTCTTTTAGTTTATATTTTATTTCTTTATTTTGAATTTACCAAAAAATATAAAAAATAATTTTATTTTATACTTTCGAATTATTTTTTATTTTCTTTTTTCATTTTTTATATCTATTTTTCGTAATTTTGATGTTTTTAAAGGTTGAGGGGTTAAATTGAACGATTTGTTCGGGTTCAGGGGCTTATTTGCCCCCATGAATTGGCACGTCACATGCACAGTTGACACCCTACCGGATGACGTGGCGGTGACCGGCTTGCGACCTGCAAAATGTAAAATTTGAATCTTTTTATCAAGTTTAGGGTGTCATTTGGAATTTTTTTGAGTTTAGGGGGCAAATTGATTAATCTAGAAAGGTAAAAGGGTCTATTTGACCCTTTAGCCTAAAAAAGTATAAATCCTAAGATAAGAACAATCACATACGGAGTGCTTCGTACAATCCTATCGTGAGTCTTGGGCAAATGCTTTAGTCCTACATTCGAATAAAAGTCTACGCAAATGCCTAGGCCCTAGGGCATTGCTTTCTTAGAGAGCACCGTCTAAAAAAATGAAAAATTCTAAAGGTACACACTTTTTTGTGTACACACTTTTTACACATGTCTGTGTAAGTTTTTTTTTATGTCTGTACAGACATAACATATTTTAAAAATACGTTATGTCTATACAGACATAAAAAAACCTTACACAGACATGTGTAAAAAGTGTGTACACAAAAAGTGTGTACCCTAAGTCCAACTCAAAAAAATACTCCTTAGTGTTATAGTACTCCTTTGTTCATTAATAATTGTATTTTATTCTATTTTCATATGTTTTTTAGTAATTGTCATTCTTTCAATTTCAGTAAAGTGTTTGAGATAAATATCCCTTTTACTTTTTACATACTGACGTGCACTTGTCGTGAGGTGCACTCAAAATAATTTCATCAATACAACACTAATACGTAGTATAGTGAAGTAAGGTTCGTATCTACAGGGAAAGAAATACTTTTCTTTTATATAAATAGTAACAAGGGGGGTTTTAAGTTTGATTTGATTGAATTTAATTAACACTAAGATAAACGACTTTTATGAGTTTAATTTATAGAGATGAGGACTTGGTTTTGCTTTTATCCACTTAATGAAATGTTCGTCGATCCCGGTTATATCTTTAACTATCTTCCCCTCGAATACTCAATCGAGGAGTATATCTAGTTCATCGAGGGTAGTTATTAATAACGAGACACGTTCATTAATAAAACTTACTACCGAGTCAATATAGAACACGCGCCGTATATTAACACGATAGTAGCAATAAACTTGAGATGAAAACGATTGAGATTGATAACCTCAACACAAGCGGTTTATTGGTTTAATCAATATAATTAATTCCCCTTAGATTATTAATCATGAGACGCATGCATTAACAATCCAAGTTTACTACCGTTGAAGGAACTGAATTAATAACAAGCGTATTAATCGATTGATTCTAGTAATAATTAATATATGAAACAAAACTAGTTGATCCTTTAAGTAATGTTCAAAATATTAATATGAAATATGAATAGGAATTAATTAATACTCAAGGAAGAATATTAAAGAGTATGAATCCTACTATAGTTAATATCAAGATGTTAACTAATTGTCATCTTAGTAACATTCCCCAATATTAACATAGAGGAAGAAATAACTATTACTATAACTAATGTCAAGATGTTAACTAATTGTCATCTTAGTAACACTCCCCAACATTGATATAGAAATAGTATTTAAAAGAAGAATTAATATTCAAGGAAGAAAATTAAAGAGAATAACTCACAACTTACAAATTCATTAAGCTTCAAAGTAGCAAACCAAGATGGAAGAGTTTAGGTCCTCATTTGGAGACTAAACATGATGAAAATATAAAGAAAGAACTATTCTAGACTGAGCTTAGCAGTATATAGGAATTGGTGATTTTATTGTGAAGGAAAGGGGTGTATTTATAGGCTTTTGGGAGCTGCAGGGTCTTGTACCCGATCGGGCTGTAAGGGCACTCGATCGGGTACTTGGTTGCTTCGCGGAAGTATAAAAAACTGTGTTATACCCGATCGGGTATGTCGGCCACCCGATCGGGTATGAACACTCGATCGTGCCAAAATCTCCTCTGCATGTTGCCTTTTCCCGGATCCGATCCGATTTGATTTTTCAACAAGGTACCCGATCGGGTATAGGTCATACCCGACCGGGTACAACACCAAAAATCAGAATCTTGAGATTTTTGCACCTTCCTTCCATTTGTGATGTTCACCAATGGTCCCTAGAGTGATCTTGGACCTGTTTGAGCTCAGTATAAACCTAATCTAAACAAATTACAAACATTTTTACAATTTAAACTATTACACCAAAACTGTGTAATTTCCAAAGTAATAATCAATCAAAACTAATTGAAAACACAGAAATAAATATGTAATTTACATGAATGTCAACTCCCCCACACTTAGTTTCTTTACTCGACCTCGAGTAAAATCAAATTTTTATACAATGTTCATCAAAAGATCATAAGTTCAAAGATAGTAAGAAATAAGAAACTAAGACCACCAAGTATTGTAAATGAGTTTACAGAACAACATTTCCTTGGGTTTAAGGGTCTTCTATGCTCCTTACTTCTTCTTTTCCTCTTCTCCTTTTCTTCTTCTTCTTCTTCTTCTTCTTCTTTTCTTCAATAGATGATGTCCTGCAAAAACAAATTTCTCTCATATCTCTCGTTTTGCCTAGGTTCCCTTTCGGGTTTTCATCCTAGCATCTCTTTTTGTTTTTCCTTCCTTTCCGACTCACTCATTTTTTTTAAGCCCTTGTTGCTTAGATTGCCCGTTTTTGGGTTTTCAACCTAACTAGCATTTATTTCCTTTTTTTTGGGTGTGTGTGTGTGTACAAAGAGTACAAGAAAATAATGCTTAGTATGAGGTAAAACAAAAGGGATTTTAACATACCAAAAAACGAGTCTTCCTCCCCCACACTTGGATCAAGGAACTATCCTTAGTGCCCGCCTTCACCGCCATAAAAACTTCCTCCAAAGCCTCCACCGGTGCCGCCCTCATTGCCCTCTTCACCCATGGTAGTGTCGTCTCCCATCCCGTCATCATAGCCCCCACCACCATAGCTCGAACCTCCAAAGTTACCCCATTGAGAGGGGTCATACCAAGACGGTGGTGGAGGAGTGGCCATAGAAGAGAAATTCCCGTGATGGGCCATATATGAGTACATAGGACCATATGTCCTACGATAGTCCTCTTCATAGCGGTGGAGGTCGGCTTGCCGTAGCTCTTCCATTCTTTGGAAGCCCACCCGTTGCTCCTCTCGGACTTGTGCAAGTTGTTCATCCATGTTTGTGTAGTTGAGGTTCATTGTGTTGAACCCGGCAAGTAGTGCTTGTTGGCCCTCCAAGAGTTGTTGGAAATAGTCGGTTGGAGGAGGGTTGTAAGGAGGATTGGGGATGTCTTGTGGTGGTGGGTTTTGAGGGGGGTCGGGAATATCATGTTGTACATTTCGCTGGGCTTCTTGATGTTCAATTTGTTTGGGTTGTTCGGCTTGGGCTTGAAAATGTGGTGGTATGGCATTAGGAAGTAGGTAATGCGTGATTTCAAAATTTGCCCTTTTATACCTAAGTTTAGGTATTTCTTTGGAGGGGATAGGGAAGTAGATGGTTGGTTTGGGTAGGATATGCCACTTGTAGTGGTTTTTCCTGTTGTAGTCTTTGTGAGCGAAGGAGATGCACCCCGCGTTTCCAAGCCAAGTCAAATTCATCAAACAATGATCGGCTATTGGTTCATTATCCACATAGCCGAATTTGGAGGCCAAATGCATAATGACCCTCCCGACAACAATATTACCCGTTTTGTTGCAAGTTTTCTCCAAATGATCCCACATTAGGTTGCAAAGGTTGAATGGCACGGGTATTTGAAAGAGGTCTAGGGTGAGGATGACCACGTCCCCCATCCGAGTGTGGTGGTTGTTAGGGCGACCGAGCAAACAATTGGCCAAAAACTTTAGGAAAAGTCGGAGAATAGGATGTTGAACGTGACTAATGGAAAGTTTAGACGCGCTCACATTCAATTCTCCGGTCATTTTAGCCCATAAAGTGTGGCCATCTATTGTATTTTCCGGTATTCCCCTCTCATGGGCCACGGGGATGCCAAAATGTTGGGCAAACTCACGTCTCGTTATTGTGTATTCATTGTTGAATAAACGAAACGTGAGTGTGTCGTTATTGAACTCCTCCCCTTCCTCACGTTCAACAAACTTAGCCGAGCTCAAGAATTCATAAATCACCCTCTCATCACAATTATACTTCATATAAAAAATCAAGTTCATATCCAACTCATGAAATAAATTGCGCATTTTTTTCAACAGGCCTAAAGCAGTGAGAGCATCATGACATAGAAATTTGGAGGGGATTACTTGCCTTTTTATTTGAGCCAAGAACCGTTGCCTTTGATTCCCCGGGCCGAACCGGACATCCTCAAATCCGGGAATTGGTCCCCTTGCAGTTGAACTCTCAGCCCTGTCTCTTTTGGGTGCCATTGGTGTGCTTGTTGAAGCTTGATTTTCGGAGAAGGGGTGAGATGGGTAGGGTTTCGGTTTTTGTTGTATATGGTGAGAGAGATGGTTTTGTGGGTATGAGGTTGTAGAGGAGAGTGAGGGGAAGATTTTGGTTGTTGTATGAGGTGATTTGGGTGATAGATGAGGGAGTAATTGAAGAAAGAAGGTTCGAAAATGGTGGGTTTGGGAGAGGGGTTTCGAATTTGGGAAGTTGGAGAAGATGAAGTGGCCGATTTTGGGGTCTGATTTGGGTTAAAAGTTGGTGTACCCGATCGGGTGTCCCGACATACCCGATCGGGTGTCCCGACATACCCGATCGAGTATGCGTGTATTTCTTCAAAATCTGGGCTCCTACCCGATCGAGTTGGGGTATACTCGATCGGGCGATTTGGTGCGAACTATTTCCCCGTTAAAAATTTAATTTACCCGACCGGGTGTATGGGTGTACCCGATCGGGTACTTTGCTACGAACTAAAATAGCCTTTTTCAAAATACACCCGACCGGGTACATGTGTACACCCGATCAGGTATGCGCTTGTTTTATTAAATTCAGCCCAGGGGTTGATACCCGATCGAATAGGCCGGGTACTCGATCGGGTAAGTTGCTATGAGATTTTTTTTTGAATTTTTTGAACAATACCCGACCGGGTGGGTAGTGGTACCCGATCGGGTATGTTATTATTTTCAACCCCTGAGTCGATCGAGTATGAGTCACCCGATCCAGGCATATTCGATTTTTTTTGCCTATACCCGACCGGGTAGAGAGTGTTGCCCGATCGGGTATCATGCCCTGGATGTTTTTTTTTTGAAAATGCAAGAACACAAAAAAATGAATGAAAATAACAAAATATAAACTTGGGTTGCCTCCCAAGAAGCGCCTTATTTAACGTCGCGGCACGACGTTATTCACTTTTTTTTTGTTTTATGTGGGATCATGAGCATCCATTGTTTCATTTTTCAAGGCCCTATTTGGCCATTTTTTATTTTTATTTCTCGGCCTTTTCCAGTATGGCCGGACTTTCGTTCTTGTCAACATCTCAACCAATGATGACTTTCTATGTTCAATTCTCTCCTCTTCTCGAAAAATTGGGATTTTATAAGATTTCTCCAAAAATATCGGTTCCTGTGGTTCAAAAATATTTAAAGAGCACAGAGAGTGATCTTTAATTTGGTCTTTTATAGAGTTAAAGATATTGAACTCTACTTTTTGATCATTGAATTCTAAGGTCAATGAATCACTAGACACGTCAATTTTAGTTTTAAGGTCTTTAAGAAGGGTCTACCCAACAGGATAGGTGTTATTTGATCATCATTTCCCATTTCGAGGACATAGAAGTCGACAGGGAAAACCATATTTTCCACTTCTACTAACACATCTTCTATCACACCCTTCGGGTAAGTGCTAGAATGATCCGCTAGTTGAATTACTACACCGGTTTGATGTAGTGGGCCAAGTTGTAGGGATTTATAAACGGAATAAGGAATGACATTTATTGATGCCCCTAAATCCAACAAGGCCCTAGGAAATGTGGTGCCCCCTATCGTGCAAGGAATATTGAACATGCCTGGGTCGCTACATTTTTCGGGGAGTTTATTTCGGAAAATAGCTGAGACATGTTCACTAACCTTAACCTTTTTGTTTCTCTTTCAATTTATTTTTCTTTTTTGTTTTGCATAATTCTTTTAAAAATTTAGCAAAACGAGGAACACTTTTCATTGATGTTTACCTCACACTTGGCGAAAGTCTCATAGATGTCAGAATCTTTCTCCGGCTTCTTTGTCTCTCTCAGTGCCTCAGGAAATGGGGCTACTGGTTCATATGATGAAAGTGGAGGGAGCTTGGCTGTTGTGACCCCCTCCTCCGGTTGAACTTCTTCTTCAGGGTCCACCTCCTTAATTTCTTGATCTACGTCCTTCCATGTCGCCTCACTTCTCAACATGATGGCATTCACATGTTGTCTCGGGTTTTGCTTCGTTTGAGATGGGAGTTTACTCGAGTCCTTCGTTTCAAGTCGGTTCACGATATTTGCAATTTGACTAACTTGAGTTTCCAAATTGTTAATGCTTGACCTTGTCTCATGTTGAAATTGTATCATGGTTTGTTGAAATTGTCCCATGTTTTGTTGCATGGTAACCATGTTTGAGTTCAAAGTCCGGATCATGTCATCAGTTGACATACTAGATTGAGAAGATGAGTTGGATTGTTGAGGGTTTCCATACCTCAAGTTAGGATGATCCCGCAATCAAGGGTTGTAAGAATTTGAGAATGGCTCATACCTCTTCTGTTGATGGCCTTGGAAACCCAAGACGTTGACTTGTTCTTCTTGGAGGGATGAGCACGAATCAGTGGGGTGCCCGGTTGCTATGCAAATGCCACAAGCTTTGACCTCCTGAGTCTTTGGTTTCAGAAGAAGTTCTTTGACCAGAGAAGTCAAACCGGCAACTTGGCTTTCCAACGAGGTGTTGGATTCTGCTGCGGCAACCCTTCGAGTTGAGGATCGCCCACTGTAATGTCTGGAGTTCTCGGCCAACTCCGAGATGAGATTCCTTGCTTGAGAAGGGGGTTTGTTAACAATTCCCCCTCCACATGCCGCATTCACCATGCGCATATCTTGATCCGCAAGACCATCATAAAAATAGAGGATGAGGTCTTGCTCGGTGTACCCATGATATGGGCAACTAGCACACAACTTTTTGAAACGCTCCCAATATTCATACAATGTTTCATCTTCTTTTTGCTCAATGTTGCTTATTTGTTTTTTTAAAGAAGATGAGATGGAGGCGGGATAGTACCTATCCAAGAAGCATTTTTTCATTGCTGCCCATGTGTCTATACTTCCCGAAGGAAGATAGAATAGCCAATCCTTTGCAGTGTCTTTGAGGGAGAATGGAAAAGCCCTCAATTTGATTTGTTCTTCCGAGACACCGCTGGGGCACATGCTTGTGCACACAATATGGAACTCCGAAAGGTGTTTGATCAGATCTTCTCCTCTTAGGCCATGAAAGGATGGAAGTAGATGTATGAGCCCAAATTTTAGCTCAAATGTATTACCTTCATCGAGTGTAGGGAAGGTAATACATAATGGTTGTTGATTGAGATCTGGAGCAGTGAGCTCCCGTAGTGTTCTTGTCTCAGGAGCCATGGTTATTGACTCTTCGGTCTCGCTAGAATGAGAACTAGCGCTAGATGAATCTCTGATAGATGATTCCTCCGAGTCGGTATTAGAAAATTTACTTCTCAACCGCTCGAAAGTTTGTTCTATTTCTGAGTTTGTTTGATAGGTGATCTCGTTAATAGAACGGTGTTTAACCATATACTTCACCAAGCTCAGAAATAGAGAAAGTAAGAACTTTATATATATATATATTTCTTGAAATACAATAAAAGAAAAAATAATTGCCTTTCCCCGGCAACGGCGCCAAATTTGATGTGCACTTGTCGTGAGTTTCATCAATACAACACTAATACTTAGTATAGTGAAGTAAGGTTTTTATCCACAGGAAAAGGAATACTTTTCTTTTATATAAATAGTAACAAAGGGGGTTTTAAGTTTGATTTGATTGAATTTAATTAACACTAAGATAAACGACTTATATGAGTTTAATTTATAGAGATGAGGACTTGGTTTTGCTTTTATCCACTTAATAAAATGTTCGTCGATCCCGGTTATATCTTTAACTATCTTCCTCTCGAATACTCAATCGAGGAGTATATCCAGTTCATCAAGGGTAGTTATTAATAACGAGACGCGTTCATTAATAAAACTTACTACCGAGTCAATATAGAACACGCGCCGTATATTAACACAATAGTAGCAATAAACTTGAGATGAAAACGATTGAGATTGATAACCTCAACACAAGCGGTTTATTGGTTTAATCAATATAATTAATTCCCCTTAGATTATTAATCATGAGACGCATGCATTAACAATCCAAGTTTACTACCGTTGAAGGAACCGAATTAATAACAAGCGTATTAATCGATTGATTCTAGTAATAATTAATATATGAAACAAAACTAGTTGATCCTTTAAGTAATGTTCAAAATATTAATATGAAATATGAATAAGAATTAATTAATACTCAAGGAAAAATATTAAAGAGTATGAATCCTAATATAGTTAATATCAAGATGTTAACTAATTGTCATCTTAGTAACACTCCCCAATATTAACATAGAGGAAGAAATAACTATTACTATAACTAATGTCATGATGTTAACTAATTGTCATCTTAGTAACACTCCCCAACATTGATATAGAAATAGTATTTAAAAGAAGAATTAATATTCAAGGAAGAAAATTAAAGAGAATAACTCACAACTTACAAATTCATTAAGCTTCAAAGTAGCAAAACCAAGATGGAAGAGTTTAGCTCCTCATTTGGAGACTAAACATGATGAAAATATAAAGAAAGAACTATTCTAGACTAAGCTTAGAAGTATATAGGAATTGGTGATTTTATTGTGGAGGAAAGGGGTGTATTTATAGGCTTTTGGGAGCTGCAGGGTCTTGTACCCGATCGGGCTGTAAGGGCACTCGATCGGGTACTTGGTTGCTTCGTGGAAGTATAAAAAACTGGGTTATACCCGATCGAGTATGTCGGTCACCCGATCGGGTATGAACACTCGATCGTGCCAAAATCTCCCCTGCATGTTGCCTTGTTCCGGATCCGATCCGATTTGATTTTTCAACAAGGTACCCGATCGGGTATAGGTCATACCCGACCGGGTACAACACAAAAAATCAGAATCTTGAGATTTTTGCACCTTCCTTCCATTTGTGATGTTCACCAATGGTCCCTAGAGTGATTTTGGACCTGTTTGAGCTCAGTATAAACCTAATCTAAACAAATTACAAACATTTTTACAATTTAAACTATTACCCCAAAATTGTGTAATTTCCAAAGTAATAATCAATCAAAACTAATTGAAAACACAGAAATAAATATGTAATTTACATGAATGTCACATACAAAGTATTACTTTCTCTTTTCTACTTTATTATCACTTTACTTTTGTTAATATACTCTCTTTTCTACTTTATCATCACTTTACTTTTCTTAATATATTATCTTTCCTACTACTTTATCATTTACCCTACATACTCTATACTACTCCTACTATTTTTCTCTTAAGTCCTACTAAAGGGATAGTTAATAAAGAACGGATGACATATTATATACGGAGTAATGTTTTTGAAATACACTGCACACAGAAATCCGAAACTGAACAGTCATCCATTCTTTCTCACGATTTTATGCCTCACACATGCTCTAATTTTTCTTTTTCCAGTCTGGCTCCTGTAAACTCATAATTTTATCAAATCATGGACTTGTAATATTGGGCTTTATTTGGGCCTCCACATACGAAGTGAGCCCAAACCCAACACTGCTATCGTCGTTCCTCGTCACAATAACCCATGTGTTCTTCTCCTGCTTTAGTGCACGAGTAGGATCAAATCGACGACGTCACATCTTCTTCATTTCTATATACGGTGAAAACGACAATGATTTTACGAGAGACTACGGTGGTAGGTGGGCGACAACGAGGTAGATGAGATTTGTTTTCTCCTGACGGCTATGGTGCATACGAGGTAGGGTTGCAGGTTGATTACCGCTTTTAGCGGAGTGTGATGCTTGGCGCCGCTACTGTTTCGATGACAAGGATAGGCAACAAAGTAATCAAGGGTTCCTGAACTGAGTGAGGTCATTGGGGAAGCTTCCACCAATGGAGGAGGGGAGGAGTCAGGGGTGGAGGGATTGACATGTGAGTAATGGGGCAAAACATTCATGGGTGATTCAGGCAGGGGTGGGTGAGTGGCACCATAAGGTGGGGCAATGTCAAGAGGCAGATACAGGGTGGCAGTGTCACTGCAGTCGGGGTCATCGTGCCTTTCGGGTCACTAGGATCATAGGGGCTATTGGGTCTGGGGTCATCGGGCCCGTCAGGTCACTAGGTTCATCAGGGCTACCGAGTCTGGGGTGATCAAGCTGATAGGTCACTGAGGCTGCTCTTCCAAAGGTTGTAAATGTCACCGAGGCAGTGCCACTGGTGGTCACCTTTGTTGGAAGATCGAATGTTTGCTGAAAAAGAATATTATTTCCGATGATCAAAAAATCAAAGATATGGCATGTGATATGTTGGTAAAGTTTGCCAAATATTGGGACCAATATAGCACCGTCCTTGCAATGGGGGCTGTTTTGGATCCCATAATGAAGTTTGAGTTGTCAGAACATTGTTTTAACAAACTGGATCCGAGCACTTGTCAAGATAAGTTAATTCATGTGAAAGAAAAGCTGTATTTTCTCTTTGAACGATACAAGAGTAAATATGTGCCTGCTACTTCTTCGAATGCAACTCAACCTACGCAAGAAATTGTCTCAACACAAAAAGGCAAAGGCTTTTCTATTTTCAATGTAAGTTCTAATATTTTTATTATTATTTTACTGGTAGTGTTATAGTTTTATACTTTTATAATAATTTCTTCTTTTGTGAAATGGCTCAGGAAATTCTTGCATTTGAGAGCCAGAATATAGTTGATAATGGCAAATCATCTTTGGATATGTACTTCGAAGAAGGGAGGTCTGAGATGAAATACTTTTATGATATGGATGTTTTACAATCTTGGAATGACCGTAAAATGCGATATGGTGACTTAGCATTGATGGCATGTGATGTGCTTAGTATTTCTACCACGACAGTGGCATCAGAGTTGGCTTTTAGCATTGATTCTCGTGTTTTGACTAAGTACATAAGTTGTATTCTTCCTGCATGTGTCCAAGCATTGTTGTGCACTTGTAACTGGTTAAAGGGCTATGAAGTTCATGAGGATGGTAATTTCATTTAATATCTTATTCTGATTTTATTCTTTCTAATTATGCAAGTGTTGGATTTAAATCGGTTAATTTACAATGTATAGATGACGGGAGTACTGGAGAGGGTTAGATTCACAATTTGAGCATGCATTTCTTCTCTTAGCTCTTCTTTTGATTAAGTTTTTCCCTCCCAGAATCTGTCCATTTGTAATGTGTTAGTTCATGCATGAAACTGTCCATTTCTTTGATTGAGTTTTTCCCTCCCAGAATCTGTCTATTGTTTCTTAGTTTATAAATTATCAATGTATTAGTTCATGCATGAAACTGTCCATTTGTATTGCATCTTGTATATCCAGATGGTCGATTTTGCATTTCCACATTACATGTATTTGCCCACTGTTTTGTACTTGCTCAGTTGCTCTCTGCATATAGATATTATTAATTTACTAAAACATCTATAAAAAATCTATGTCTAGATGTTCAATTCTCCATTCCCAAATTAATATTGAACTATAACATCTACCAAAAATATTGTTAATTTTCATTTATTATTTTAAATTGGTTAATTTACTATGTACAGATGATGAGATCGTCATCGGAGAAGGTTTGGGTCCACAACGTGCTGGAAACTGATATGGAGATGGACCAATTATTAAGAAAAGCACTTGGAGATGGATTAGTTGCTTATAAAAGCAAGACTAAAAGAGTGATGTGATTTTTTATAATTTTTATTGTAATGCAAACTTATGATGTTTTGTTTGAAGTTAATTTAGAAAAATTGGACGTGTTTTTGCATTTTGATTTTGACAATGGTTTTTAGACTTATGAAGAAGTTATCTATTTAAACATATTAGATTTTATTGGAATTAGTTTAGATAGTTTAATTTTTAATACAAATTAGGCCCGCTATTTGACCCGTGAAACCCACTTATTAGTTTGGCCCGTTAAACTCACTAAATGGGCTGGCCCGTGGGCTGACCCGTTTAACCCACAGGTTAAGTGGGTTGGGTTAAGGTTGTAGAAATCCTGACCCGTCAATAACCGGGTTGGTCCGACCAAACCCACTTAAATTATAACCCGTGACGGGTCGAGCCGGGTAGACCTGTTTGACAGCTTTAGCAACAACAAAGTTGAGTTGTTGGCAGGGATGAGCTCGACGAGATTTGTTTTCTCTTGACGGCTATGGTGCAGTGGTGCACACGAGGTAGGGTTGCAGGTTGATTACCGCTTTTAGCGGAGTGTGATGCTTGGCGCCGCTACTGTTTCGATGACAAGGATAGGCAACAACGTAATCAAGGGTTCTTGAACTCAGTGAGGTCATTGGGGAAGCTTCCACCAATGGAGGAGGGGAGGAGGAAGGGGTGGAGGGATTGGCATGTGAGTAATGGGGCAAAACATTCAGGGGTGATTCAGGTAGGGGTGGGTGAGTGGCACCATAGGGTGGGGCAATGTCAAGAGGTAGAGACAGGGTGGGAGTGTCACTGCAGTCGGGGTCATCGAGCCCGACGGGTCACTAGGATCGTCGGGGCTACTGGGTCCGGGGTCATCGGGCCAGTCAGGTCACTAGGGTCATCAGGGCTACCGAGTCTAGGGTCATCGAGCTGATAGGTCATTGAAGCTGCTCATCCAAAGGTTGTAAATGTCACTTTGGCAATGCCACTGGTGGTCACCTTTGTTGGTTTATTCACGTATAATTCATGTATAATACACTCAAACGTATAATTCACGTATAATACTCATGTTTATGAATTTTTCAAAAAATTTTGAAAATTTCACGTACTTTAAGGATAAAATGTATAATACACGTACCATACATATTGATACATATTTTATTCAAAAAACACACCATAAAATGAAACCTAATGAAGTGGTACAACTGAAGCGAAATGTATAGCGGTTCAATATTATTTATATTGCTTAAATAAGTATTATGCCTTCTACATTCATCAATCGTTTAATATTCATTAGATTGAATAAATTAATTTCTCAAAGTCATAGTTCGTTTCGATATTACTATTGTATTTTTCGTGAGCTCCACCCATACCAAGACTCCAAAGAGCTAGAAAAGAATATTGCAGAGACTCACCAAATTCACGGTCACGGTAATACCAAGTATTCTCTAGTAATATCTCTCTACTTCTACTAAAATAGGCAATTTCATTTTCATTACTTATTATACCTATGAATTCAAATTCGTATATCTGAAAAAACTATTCCGTACATCTTAAACCGTTGAATAATGCGGTGAATATGTTAAATTATTTTTTATCTCTATCATTAAATTAATATATAAGACACATACTATATCCCTTACTTTTAAACTATGAAACGTTTAGAATACGTCAATATCTTTATCCATTTCACGAATGTATGAAACATATATTTAGCCATCTTTTATATAATTGTATCGTATTATACACATACATATTATTGTATTATGGAAGAATTTCCCAAATGGGATTAAAAAAATTTTAATTGCCAAAATAGGACCATAACTTGAAATTTCCCTAAATAGGGCTAGCTTTCCAATTCTACCCTTGCTTTGTTTTCACACAATGTATATTTCATTAATAATTAAAATATAAAAGTAATAACATAACTTTATTTATAATAAAGATGCAAAAACAAATGAAAAACAAAAAAATAAATATTAAATAAAATTACAAAAAATAAAAAAAAATTAAAAATTAAAAACAAATGGAAAAAATATTAAAAAAATATAAAGGCCTATGCTACCACCTCACCAACCTCCTAGCATCTCTAGCTCTGATCAGCATAAAAAATGCCAAAATTTGTCAGAAATGCCAACTTGATGGCAGTTTTCTAGAAAATTTTGACAGTTTAAAGAGTAAAAATGTCATATTCATGGCATTTTCACAGGAAAAATGGCAGTTTTTACACAAAATGACATTTTTTTAGCCGATCAGAGGTAACCTGGTTGGGCAGTGGCCGAGACTGTGGGAAAGGTCTCCATGATTTTTTTATATTTTCTAAGGTGTTTCATCTATTTTTTTTAATTTTTAAAGTGTTTTAATTTTTTAAAACATTTATTTTTTATTTTTATTACTTCAGTATTTTTTAAAAATATTTTAGAATTTTTTAATATTATTAATGATTTTTGTATAAGTTAAATTATTTTATATTGTGTTTTGTATTTATTACAAATTAAAATATGATTATCCTATTAAGTTTTGGTAAGCGTATAATAGGAAAATAGGATATACTTTAGTCCTATTTGGGGAAGAAAAATAACATTGTCCTATTTGTGCATTTATGGAATAATTTAGTCCTATTTAGGGCTATTAACTCTTGTATTATTCACGAACTTGATAATACTAACAAAGATGGTCACAATGAAATTGGTCACTGTGGTCACTGTGAGCGTGGCGTTGGTCACTGTGGTGGTCCGTGATCACTATAGTGTTGGTTACTGTAACAGGTCGGTTGAGTTTGGTAAAGGTGCAATGGTACCTTTAGCCATTTTTTGTTTCAGTTTTAGACGATCCCTTTTTTGTTCATTAGTTAATTTTTAGTATCATTCATGTCAATCTCTAAATAGTAATGTTGCAGAATCTCATATCAAACCGAGACGGATTGAGAGAAGTCAAACCACGAACCGTCCCAAATCATTCTATTAAGCCTATATTTCAGCAATCTAACACAATATATGGATGCATTCAGAAATGAATAGAGTAGCAAGAAAGGATTCCATTGATAATGATATGCAGTTTTACACAAGAAATCTCTCTGCTCTCGCAACAAGGAATACTCTCAAAATATTTTGTTCTCTGGTTCTCACCCTGTATTGCACATATCTTAATGCAGTAATTTTTTATACCTACGTATCTGTGCATTACAGTCTAATCTGTTATGGGTCCAAACATTTTGGGGCCATGATTCCTTTTTAGGCTAATAATTAAATTTAATGTTCTAAATAATCTATAAAAGCAAATACATTTATGAAATTGATCACAATAATAGAAATACTCCGTATCCTCTAACGTATTCCCACCTTTAATTATTCTTTATAAAAAAGTTGTTCTTTAAAAAGGCATTAAATATATGATTTGGGATCCGACTGTATTATTGCCTTCTTCTGGCTACAGAGATACGATTAGTGCTTCATATTGGCCCAAAAAACGTACCATCATCATTTAATATATTTGGCTTCATATGAATACCGTACGGGTGTTTGTGTAGTGGTGACATAAACACACGTTTAATAAGTATTTGCGCATTAATTTGAGACCATTTTCTCATATAATATCAACTTAGAACCTAGCTATTAAGACTAATCGCTACCCAACCCGTCAATAAATCTAATCTAACACCAGTTTATACGTATTCACTCAATCAATTCAGTTTTTCCCTGCAACCCAGCACCGTCAATATTCACTCAACACATTCTTTTTTAGTTAAATCCTTACTTTTATTATTACACATATTTTTTTTCTCAAATTCTATTTTTGCAAATAATTATGATTTAAAATATCAAACATTCCGATATAAAAATAAATAAATTTGGAGTAAATTTTTTAACCATGATATCTATTTTTAAAAAATAATAATTGAGAGATGTAAAAAAATATTTTAACAATGAAATCTTGAAATGATAAAAAAACAATGAAATCTTAAAATAATTTAGGCCTGAAAATCTCTCCATCAGCTAAAACTTCATATTTTTTAAGAAACTTTATATATGACATATTGATGTCATATGCAAGGTCGTAAAAAATTATGAATTTTGATATATTATCTAAAAAAGTTGGATTTTAAATAAAAAAGTTACACCATTTTTAATAAAATTGGGATTTTAATTTAATGTGGACCGCTCACATTTTCCTAACCTGCGGCTATCACCTCTCTCTTTCTCTTGGGGCGATCCGGCGTCGGAATTCCCTCCCCAAGATTCTCCCAATCCACTATAGCTCCTCCATCTACTTTTTTTTTGTTTGGGTTGCACCATTCTTGAAGTGAAAACTTCAAATATGGGGGTTTCACCCCTTGCATAGCAGGTAGCCTAAGAATTTGGCCTTTTGGCCTTGATATTACTCAAAATAGCATAAAAGACATAAAAGTGACTTATTTTTCAAAATTCCAAAAAGGTGACCAACATCACAATTAACCCTGCAGTGCAAAGTGACTCCGACCAAAGTGACTCCGGCCAAAGTGACCCCACCGGCCACAGTGACTGTCCCATCGGCCACAGAGACTGCTCACCGGTCACCATCACTCCGGGCAGAGTGACTTCCCGCGCACCAGCCATAATGACTGCCCGCCCACCTACCACAATGACTGCCCGCCCACTGACCACAGTGACTGCCCACCCAACTCCATACCGCCGCGTCCACGCCGGAAACCACCACCTCCCACTGTCGCCTGTCGCCAATCCCTTCCCTCTCCTACACCAACCCCAACCCAGCCCCTTCCCAACCCATACCTAGCCCCAGTCCCCAAACCCCCTACCACCACCTAGTGGTGGACTCGGTTCGGGCCGGGCCTGGTTCGGGCCTAGAACCGGCCGGGCCTCGGTTCACGGAAGGCAGGCCCGGAACCGGCCTGGATTACCCCAGGTCCGGTTCGGTTCGGGTCACCCGCCCGGTTCACGGGACGGACCGCCCGCCGGGCCGGGCCTTTTAATTTTTTTATTATATATTATATTATTAGAATACTTCTTATTACAATTACAATATATTATATTCGAATTCAAGTATATTTATTTCAAATAAGAAGTACAATTGAGAATTAGGATGAATTTAAAAAATGTAATACATTTTGTAATAAAAAATCAATCGGAATCTCCGCCTTCGGTTGTTTCCTCCATAAAGTGGCGGGTGGGAGTGATGGTTGTTTCCGCCTTCGGTTGTTTCCTCCAAAAATCAATCTTGAGTTCTTCGTTGGGCCTTCAACCAATCGTGAAAGCAAACTAGTGTCTCAAGAGAGCTCGGGCTCAACCTCGTTCTATAATCGGTTAAGACGTTGTCGGCCGCACTGAATTCTTGTTCCACGGAAATGGTTGATAGCGGCCGGGCCGGTTCACTATAATCTAGGCCCGGGACCGAACCGCTAGATGACCGGGCCGGGTGGCCCGAACCGTGAACTAACCGCCAAACCGGGCCGGTCCGGGCCCGCACAGTAGCGGGCCGGTCCGGTTCCGGGCCGGTTGGCCCGGCCCGAGTCCACTCCTACCACCACCGACCCCCAGCGATCGCCGCCACCCCTGCACACTGCCGCCTTGCCCCCACCTTAGCCTCCAACCCCCGTAGCCTCTGCAAAAATCGCATCTGACCACCACAGTCCACCCCCAGCCACCGCCGACGAACCCTAGCCGCGAATCTAAAAATAATGTCGCCAACGTCGCTCAGAAGAATCCTGGCCGCCGTGGATCTGGAAACATGGATGAAGACATGACCAAAGCTCCTCTCATTATCCATGGAATCTCTGACCAAGCTTCGTCCGTGGTCGTCGTTGCAGCAAAGGCGGCAGGTGCGGCGGCAGGTGGAAAACATGGTTGAAGGCGTGAATCGGCGATGAGAAGAAAAAGACGGCATCAATGATTGCAGTTGCGCGCACAGGAGAAGTCCAGAGAAGCTGGATTGAGAATGGAGGGAGGCTGTGGAAGGGTGGAGATGGGAGGTGCGATGAAGGAGGGCTGGGCTAGGTTACCGAAGAGTCATATTTTTGGGAAAAGAAAAATAAGTCATATTTTTGGAAATGGAAAACTCATTAGTAATATTGAGGCCATTTTTTCTAAGAATTTTTGTCAAAGAAACCTCTTAGGAATTAATTAGACAGATACGTACATATTGTTTGTTGATAGGCATCCTTGTAGTGTTTTGCCTGTTTATTTATTCAAATTAGTTAAAGATTTCCCTACAAATATATATGTTCTGATAGTCCCTGAAATCCTTCCAAATCTTTCATGTTGGTCCTCCTTAGATGATTACAACTCTGTAGGTTAATTGTATTGAGTAAGAACAAAATTCTATCCTTTCAGCTTGTTTAACCTATACGCACGGGCTACATATGAAAAGATACATTGCAGTATCTCTACTAGTAATTTCAAATATGTTACAACTTTGAGTTATTTTAGAAGGTCCTTAAATATTACTCCCTTCGTTCCAAAAAGGTTCGCCAAATTGACGTTTCTTGGTTAATGACAATCAACTTTGACCAATGATATTTTTTAATACGAAATTATTTAGAATATGAAAGTTATATCAAAATGTTCTTTATTCATAATATTTTCATAAAAGTATAAAATTTATAAATTATATGCAAATATAATACTTAAAATCATTGTTCAAAGTTCATTATCATTGACCAAGAAAAGTCAATATGACAAACCTTTTTGGGACGGAGGTAGTATTAGCTATTAATAACTATATATTTGTGTTCAAAGTTGTATGAGTATTTGTTGCTCTAGATTTATCTTTTTGTTTAAATTTGTTTACATTTATATTTTTCATCCGTCATATGAAAGTGTTTCCTTCATTGTCAATAGAGGCAAACACTCACTATTTTTGCTTAAGAATATATGATGGAATAAAGTAAAGAGTGACTCGCTAAAATGTTTGCGCTTCTTTGTTATGAAGTAGTATCAATCCAGTTAATTTTCGATGCGATTTTCATTATGGATCTGTTGGATAATTGATGCCCATATTGTATAAACTAGGAAATATTTGAACAAGAAAGAAGGAGAAGAGAAGAAGTATTGTGTATGAATCAATCTTGGTTGTGGTTCAATAGCCTCCTATAAGGAGTATATAGGGGAAATATGGGTCTGGGCATCTAATATGGGCATGACAGACCCGGTTACATAAATGGACTGATAGTACAAAAAACTAATCTAGAACATCTGAATAATAATAATAATGTACAATAATATGAATGATATCCGCTAAACGTGTGTGGGCCGCTGTCCAGGCCCAGTAGTCATCAGACCGGGGGGTCAGAGTCCATATACTCCATCAGGAGTCCCCACTCCCTGAGTCGAGAGTACTCGAGGCGAAAGGGAGTAGTCCAAACTGTATCTGCAATGTTCGTCTATCTTTGATTTCTTCCTCTCCGGCCCGGGGACCACCACCCTTGTCCCTGATGAGGAGATGCCTCGTTAAAAACCTTTACTAGGAAAAACCCAGTGGGAAAAAATCCTAATAAAGGGAAAAAGAGTACACCTGATGCCCCCAACATGAAACAAGGAAGGTAGGCCCTCCCCGGCATAATAACTTTTGTCTAGCTCAACCCGTCTTCATCTGACTCAGCTCTCGTTCCTGCTCATGCGTGATATTTGCTGCTCATCTAGAAAATCTGACCCCTCAGTCCCCCAGTCCCCCACTCCTTGAGGTGAGTGGAGACAAGGTAAAAAATGAGTAAAGTCATCTTCGTACCTACACATTTAACATACATATAAATTTTTTTCTAGGGATTTATGTTTCCGATTGGGAGTTCGTTGTGTGAGCCATTCGTACGCAACGATCGCCACTCTTGGAATGACTAAGACCGGTCTTCATGCCTGAGAGTCAGGGCTTTTGCCTGAGAGTCAGGGCTTTGTGCCTGAGAGTCAGGGCTTTAAATCCTAGTGATGGGTCTCAAGCCACACTCTACTAGGCATTTGATCATAAGTGCGTGATAGTGTGACATTCACCCGACAAAAATATTGATTAAAATAAATATAAATAATACTAAAATTAAAGATACTTATCTTTTTGAAGTGGGCTGAACTTGGAGTGTTGTTAAAATTGTGGCCCATCAGCAAGTTTTTATTTGGATCACCTCAGGCCTAACCCATTGCTGCTACTGTTGATCCGCCCTTGGAGTGTCGACAGAGAGAAAAGGAAGGGCAGAGCCCTTGACCCGCCATCTTGGCTTCAACTGGAGAAGGAAGGATTGGATCTGGCTACCGCCGGGCAAAGAGTTGGTGTTCTCGAACGTTGTGCCTCACGGGAATTTGTGTTCGTCGCCGGGGAAGAAGAAGCGTCCTTCGTCCAAGGTTGTCGCCAACAGAGAGTGGAAGGCGTCCAAGAATGAACGGCGTTGGAACCGCAGTGGAAGAACGAGCGGCGATGCTGCAACCGGTGTCTGGAGTCGCCTGACGACGAAGCGGTTGAGCAGAAGAAAAGCGGCGAACGGTGGTGCTACGACGCTGGTAGAGCCCAGAGCGAGCTGAAGGTACCGTCGTTGTGTGTTGATCGTCGTTGTACGCTGATGACCGGCGGAGGAGCGTGCAAAGCTTGTTTTTTCCAGATCCAGAAGTTGGGGATTCCAATATGGAAACTACACCCAGCGGCCCACGACGACTGGCGAGATCTGTGGCGATGGTGGCTAGCCGGCGACAGGGGGTGCTAGACCAGAAGTAAGGCGGCCGACCTGGAACTAGATCGGGTGGCTCATGGTGGCTAGCCGGTGGTGGTTGGCCGGTGGCGGTGGTGCTAGCCCAGAAGCGGGGCGACCCACCTGAGGCACGAAGGCGCGGTGAAGGTTGCTCCGGCCAGGTTTGGGAAATCCCGGATCTACCATGCCAGAACACTTTGTTTTGGATTTTCAGATTGTTTTTTGACCGATTTTCTGTGATTTTGGGTGAATTTTTGGGTAATTTGGGGAGGTTTTCTCACTTGATTGTGTTCAACCTCTCAACGAGAGCACCATTATTGGATAATTGATAACCATATTGTATAAACTAGGAAAGATTTGAACAAGAAAGAAGGAGAAGAGAAGAAGTATTGTGTATGAATCAATCTTGGTTGTGGTTCAATAGCCTCTTATAAGGAGTATATATAGGGAAAATCTGGGTCTGAACCTCTAATATGGGCCTGACAGACCCGGTTACATAAATGGACTGATAGTATAAAAAACAAATTTAGAACATCTGAATAATAATAATGTACAATAATATGAATGATATCCTCTAAACGTGTGTGGGCCGCTGTCCAGGCCCAGTAGTCGGCAGACCGGGAGGTCGGAGTCCATATACTCCATCAGGATCATTCCGAAACAATCTCTGATCTCTATATTTTTGTCTAAGAGTAAGACTGCGTACATCTAACCCCCCTTACCTCATCGTAGTGGGAACCTTTGCGGCACTTGGGTAATGTTATTGTATACGTTCTATGAATTTGGTACAAGTATATTTTCATGATTCTATAATTCATTTTTGCTTTATTTCACACCAACTCATTCAATACCAATGACATAACCTCATATTCCCTCGGTTCTTAATTTTTTTGAAAATCCCCCAATTCTTAAATAAAATTCACACTTTTATTTTTCAGCAAATCCAAAATAAATTTCACACCTATCTTTGGTAACTATTAATACTCCATCCATCCCATTGAACTTTGCCAATTTTCGCTTTTTGGTTGTCCCAAAAAACTTTGTCACTTTCCTATTAAAACAACTAATTTGTGCTTCTGCACATTTCTCTAACCTCTGCACAAATCTCAACCACACAGTTTTTACTACTCTTATTTCTTACCTACTTTGCACTTGGTAAAGTCTGCCGGGACGGAGGTGGTATAAAGGTATCATTATACTCTTACTTTATTATCTACTTTGCAACCACTTTGTCTCTCCCACTACACCCCACATAATTTACTTTTTGCAAAGATAGGATGATAAAGTCAAAAGCAAAAATTTCATTTCTTAAAAAATCGTAAAGTCAAAGTATGAAGTTTATTTAGAACGAGATTAAATATTTGATAATAATTTAATCACACCATTCAATTCAATCATGTTCTAATCGTATGGGACGGTAGTAAGAGATTGCATGACACTAAATCCTTGATTCTAGAAAGAACATCAAAGATCTCTTAATTAACAAAACACGTATATATCCATCATAATCTCCTGGCTTTTCGTTGATTAGTGCACGTACTGATCAATCAATGAAGTAGTAGTTCAATTAAAGGAGAAAGCTTCTATATATAGTTGGTTGGTTTACTTCATGATTTAATAATTAGTGTATGTGAATGGAAAACTTTTATCCTTGGTTTCCCTCACATGATCAACAAAATGATGGTGAAGATTTGTATAGGCTTTTCTCCGCTCCTCCTCTTATAGCTGCAGGAGGGTTAGCGACTAACAACCCCACGTTCAAAGACGACGTCGCTTCCTTACAAGGTCCACCTTTACTCCCACAAAAAAATCTGGATTTGGATAACACCGCCGGAAAGTGGGAAGAGGGCAGTCGGCGGCAGAAGTCTCCGGCGGCGGCGCAAGGGGAGAGCAGCACGAGTGATGATAAGCAAAAGAGAATGATGCATAGAGACATTGAAAGGCAAAGAAGGCAAGAAATGGCCAGCCTTTATGCTTCTCTCCGCAGTCAACTCCCTTTAGAATACATCAAGGTTAGTTCATTCTAAGTAATTAAATGGGTCAAAATAGGAGTAAACTTAGAATAAAATTAAATAAATATGACTAGTTGCAACATTAAAATTTATACACTATTCATGTACTCTATTTTGACTACATTGTTTTTATTAAGGTATATGATTTACTTTTTTGAAAAATTTTGTTGAACTCGTCTCATTACAAAGTTTCATAATCTGGTTATCAAAATTTGTTTATTAAAAAGAATCAAATATAATGACGGTACAAGTTGTGCATTAGAAACATGAAAAAGAAATGATGTCACTAAAAAAGAACAGAGGAAATACGTGGTATCAAGTTCGACACATCCATTTTATACGGAGTACTTTTAGGATGGTTTGCATCGTTGGAAAGTCACTCCACATAAATCAACCTTCTTCAAATGAACTTTGAACGAAAGGTTGGAGCCATTGGAAAATGTGATATTAAACATTAATGAAGGTAGCACGAGGCAAAAATCACATTGAGGGGCGGAGCCAGTGCATCGGGCCGGACTGAAGCGCTACAAAAAATATTTTTTGAAACAATTTTACGCGAAATTATTAAAAATAAAAACATGGGCATTTCTTAAATTTGGGGTGAAAATGAGCCTATGTTGCCCCCTAGCTACATCTCTAATAGAGTTTAAAACAAAAATGGACACTCTCATATGCCTCCTTAGTTAGTGTTGCGATTTTGAGCTCTCCTAGAAAGATGAATGGTAAAATCAGAGTAGCCTATGACCCAATAATAAGTGTAATACATAGTACTTAGTATTAAAGCTTTAACGATAATAAGTACTTAGTATAATACTTAGTATTAGAACCATTCATATTTAGTTAACTTTAAAGCTAATAAGCATGACATTAGTCGTTAGAGACAATACACGTGCACACATATAGACATTCTTTAAATGAACCATATATGAAACCATTGCAACTATATAAGTAATTATAACACGAGTAGAAAAATAGAAAATGGGTTAATTCGTAGTTAGTTTTTTTTTGAGTTAATTCGTAGTTAGTTTAGCATAGCTAAGACGGGGAACTTAGGGTTTTGTGGAAAATGTTTGTGTGTAATATGTGAAATGTTGGACATATACTTATTGGTAAAGATAGTACTGGAAAACTAAAACTAACGAAGAATTGAATAAGGTTATTGTTCACTGAAATAAAAAAAATTGACTTTATTTAGGGTTTCAATTGAGGGTGGATTTAGTTAACGCTACAATAGGCTTAAAACTAAACCAACTTAATTTTCTACCGGAGTATTAATTTTCTCATGTAATAAGCTTATTCTATTTTCTCTTGAGCCTTAACAAGTATCATGATCTTTCAGCCCTACCTAAAAAGAATCTTAAATGTACCACTGATTTTGTCCCATCTTTTATGGGCAGGATACATTAAATCTTTAGTGCTTGATAAATGATACGCAAAAGACTTTGTTACATTTTCCCTAGTAAAATACGATCATGTTTTTATGTTTTGCATATTTTATGGACAGAACACATTAAATCTTTAGTGATTGATACCTGATATGCAAATGTGCAAATCAGTTGGTTACATTTTCCCCATTAGAATTGGATCATGTTTTTATGTTTTGCATGTGTTTATTGTCTTTCTGCGTTACACCTAATAGGGAACAACATTTTAAATTTTAGACACAAATAAGGAAACAATATAATTTGGGAGTTTTCCTAAAATATTACTAATAAAAAATCTATGAACAAAAATGTTATTATAAATTACTATACGTAACTTTTATAATCAATAGCATATAACATGCATTTGACTAAAGTTATAGTCACTAAGATTACTAAAGTGATGAATTAACTAGGGAAAACGTTCAGCATCTGATCATGTTTTGGAGGCAGTGAAGTACATTGAACATAAGCACAAGATCATCCGTGAGCTGGAAGAAAAGAGGGACAGATTGAAGAGACTAAAAAGTGTTGTTTTTAAAGGCGAAGATGAACCCATAGCTGTCTTACCAGCAATGGTTACAGTCCAGCCATGCTTTGCTAATTATGGGGTTGAGATCTTAATAAACTCTGGGTCTCCCAAGCAAGGGTTTCGGGTTTCGAGGGCGCTTTCCCTACTGGCCAAACAAGGCCTTAATGTCATTAGCTGTGTATGCTCAAGAGTTGAGGATAGAATGCTCCACACCATTAGAGCTGAGGTGGTCTAATCTTTTCATTCCCATTCAGTTCCCTGCAAAAAGATTTTAATCATTAATTTATGATTCTATATATAATATAATTGCTGTTAACAATAAATTAATATCACACGCTTGCTGGATTTGATTATGTGAGATATGCATATTTTATGGATGGGATGTTCTTGCAGGTTAGTACACAGACAAGAGTTGATCTTCAAGAGCTGCAACAGAATCTGATATATGCTCTTAATAACAAACATCATAACCCCACTAATAATTCGAACTGATGAGTATATATATATATATCTTGATCCACTCATTTTAAATTAATAATTTACGGAGTATTTAATTTGTTTTGTTTTATTCCATTGATATATGGATGCATTACAGTTTCATTGTACAATATGTATATGTAATAAATCGTAGGTATATGTCATAATAATGTTGTTTTTATTATGTACTCCCTCCGTTCCTATTTTATCTTCCAAATTGGTTTGGCACACAATTTAAGATAGTGGGTATTGTGTGGTGGAGAGTTGCGTAGAGGAAAGAGAAATGTGTAAGAAATGTTGTGAACCACTAATTCTTTACTAAAAAGGAAAAGTGAAAGTTTTAATTGGAACGGACGAAAAAGGAAAGTTGGAAGTTTTAATAGGAACGGAGGGAGTACTACGTATATGTAAGAATACCCTTAATGAAAAACCTAATTGTATTATTAATAATAAATCAAAATTACAATGAAAAACCTAATTGTATTATTAATACATGATTAGAGATATGAACACTGCAAACGGAGGCTTTGACTGCCACGACACCTTCACGGACTCCGGCACAGACGGCATGATTGCATTGGTTTTTGAGTGTTTATGTTTATACTTTTAATTAATTTTTACGGTGTGTTGTTGTGGTAATTATTGAACATTTACGGTGCAATCATTTTATTTTTCTAGTTTGTTGTAATTTAGTAAATTTAGAATCATCACGAACAAGAATCAATCAAGGATCATGGAAGAGATCCTACAAGATCAAAGGAAGGTGCAAGGGAGCAAGAAATCATGCTAAAAATGTGATTTGGTAACTTACCCTGTCGGGTAGGCTCTTTCCCCGTCGGGTATGAGTTGAAAACGGAAGCTACTGGGAAATTACACACATACCCGATCAGGTATGGCACTTTACCCGGTCAGGTATGAAGTGATCCGGACAATTAAACGTGCTGAAAAACACAAGAACGTGGGAAATATTTGATTTTGACGTTTACCTGGTCGGGTATGTGCATTTACCCGGTAGGGTATCCGCCACAAGGTGTTGAAAACACCTGTAAATAACACATTTTTCCTTCACTTTTAATCATCCCTTCTTCCATACTCTTAAGCTCAACTTAGAATAACATTTTCTTTATATTTTTCTAGCATTGTTTAGAAGTTGTTCTCTTCGTCTGATCTGAATGTTTCTGATCTGATTTTTTTAAGATCTGATCTGATCTGAATTTTTCTGATTTGATATGATCTGATCTGAATCTTTTCGATCTCATCTGATCTGATCTGATCTGATTTGATCTGAATTTTTCTGATCTGATCTGAATGCTTCTGATCTGAATCCTTCTGATCTGATCTTAACTTTCTAAACCGGTATATAATAACATTAATATTAATAATAATAATTCTAATAATAATAATAATAATAATAAATAATATCAATAATAATTATAATAAATTAATAATTGATGGAACTAAATCCACCAGAAAATAATTAATAGATAGCTGAAAATAATTAAAGCACTCAAAATAATACTTAGAGAGATAATTGTATGTATTATATTCAATTGTATTCAGCCTGATTAACTTTCCAAAGGTTACATGATTTTATAGTAGCAAATAAGACAAAAGATTTGGGCGACGTGGTCGCCATGTTCGAATTGATATGCAAATCAATAATCCGGATCCAAGGAATCCTTTGTTGATTGTGTGAATATCTTGAAAAGACGTCGTTGATGTAGTTTGTCGTACGGAGTCGCCATGTAGCTTTTGCCATGATGCCCAGAGACACCATGTGTAGATTATTTGGATAAGCTTCTAAGTGCTATGTCCAGGGTCACCGTGAACATTTCAATATATAAGCTAGCGCATCCAAGGCTATAGTGCACTCTGGTCTTCTACTTGCGTCCATGGTTGCTGTGGACGTGCTCTTTGGATAAGCTAACCATGACATCCACAGTTATTCCGTGCTCCCTGGTCTTCTACTAATTTCCGTCCACAGTCACCATGTACAATATTTTATCCTCTAACTTGCGTGTGGTCACCACGTATGAGCTTCTCTTATACATTATCATCATTCGTACATAGTTACCGTGCACATCAACTTTCAACCTGTTTTCATCCATGTTAACCCGATCAACATTTATCCATGGTTAAGATAATTATACCATCAATAATAATAACTATTATTATTATAATTATAATTATTTAATAATAATAATAATAATAAAATAATAATAGTAATAATAGTAATAATAATAATAAGAATAATAATACTAATACTACTACTACTACTAATAATAATAAATAATAATAATAGTAATAATAATAATAATTATACTACTACTAATAAAACAAATAATAATAATAATAATAATGGAGTATATGTTCTAGAGAGAAGTGAGAGCTAGAGAGAGAAGTGCAATTAGTATTGCAATAAATGAATTTTGTGAACCCCTACAACTACTCTCAAAGGGAGTATTTATAGAGAAAAATTGGGTTGGGCTCCCAAGTCTTGGGCTTTGGAGGCCCGATTACAATGGTGCCTCTAATGGGCCAAATACAAAGTATGTAAATTGACTAAGTATGGAATCCGGTTCTGTGAGCTTTCTGTGGCCGACGAAGGTCAAGCCGACGGAGCCATGGCTGACGGAGCCATGGCCGATGGAGACACCCGGCTCTCCTGACTTCTGGATCATGTTCTGAATTGACATTTTTCTGGCCGATGGAGGGTGTAACACCCCGGCCCCGTAGGCCCCGAATTAGTTACTTCTGACCTCTAGTACTGTCCTCACAAACCACCACTAGCTTTTTCCGCGCACTTTGTCCTCACTCATGCACGTCCTGAGAAACTTCCCAGGGGGCCACCCATCCCAAGACTACTCCCTTAAAAGGAGATGCACCTTGTTGGTATAAGTAGTACTATTAATCCATTCAAATTAAATCTCAAGAATTACAATCACTCCCACTTAGGAACACAATGTCCTCGTTGCGCCCATAAACCAATCTCAATCATATCCCAGAATCTTGCCTAGGGTGAAATGGCTCAAAGCGCGACACGTCAGAATCAATTATGAGATGGGTGAAGTATACAACTGCAACAACGTCGTATCGTCTATGCACCATAACGTCCAGGACCATTGGGCAGAAGACTCTTCTGATGAAGAGGAGGAGGAAGAAACTTTGCACTAATGGCTCCTGTGGAAGATGAAGAAGAAAAAAGGGTGATGCTGCGATCCCCGGAAATGAATGCTCAACAAGCGTTGTAAGTACATCTGATCTTCCTTGCTCTTGCCATAATCAAACTCAGTCCTTACTCGATAAGGACAACATCATTAAAGAACTAAGGGAGAGATTAGACAATAATCACAAGATCTTAAAGAAGAATCTGGACCAAAAAGTCTCTCTCAGCATTCAATTAGATAATGCAAAAGAACAAGTCAAAAAGGTAACCTTAGAGTAAGAAAGTCTAGAACTTAAGATAGCTGATATAACTAAGAAATTGCAAGACAATGAGAGAGAGAGAAAAGCATAGCAAAGGTTGATAACGATTTTCTTCAAAATAAAAGAAGTGACCTTTATCGTAAAATCAAAGAACTTGATGATCTGATTGCTAGGAGAGGTCAATCAGAACAAACTATTTTTCTAAATCAAATTAGTGATGACCAGTATTACAATCCCATATCCGGACTTGACATGTCTAATCCATGTTATTTAATGAAAGTTTATTGCATTCAGCTTTATGACTTAGATTACATGAGAAAAGAATATTTTGACAAAATGGATTATACCGGTGAAGAAGAAAATTCTAAAGAAGAAGAAGAAAAGAGAAATAACCTAAGAACGGAAACTTCTTTCAGCTATCATGATCTAAATGAGAGCTATAAAAACATAAAACAAGTGTTTTCAACTGATGAGTGTGTAAATCCTTATGCTCTTGTTAAAGAAGATGTATCAAACCAAGGACATCCCTTAGATCCACCTCCAACCATTAGTATCTCTAAGTTTGAAAAGGAACCCTGTATTTTTCCAATGGCCCCAAAACTAAAGGATTTGCAGAAAACTCTAAATAATGAGAGAGAAAGGTTTGAATCTGAAAAGAAAGGTTTTGAAAGTAATTGGGATTTTTTTTGAGTGAATTTAATCAATTGAGCGAAAAGTTTCATTCAAAAACAACCCCCCAATCAAATTAAGCTTTCAAAAGGAACGTCCTCTCACCCCTCTTCTCCTTCGTTCACAGGACAAGAAGTGAATAAGAGAGAGGAGAAGAAGGAAGAGTGGACGCTGAAAAGGGAAGAAATAGATGAAGGAAAGAAGAACGCGTTTTCTGAGAAACTGTCCCGTTCCTGTTCTAGTTCTCTTTTGTATTAAAAAATTAAATGTAACTCTGGCACTGTCAAGCAATCTCCTAGTCATTCCGTCTTGAGTTCCAAGCTGAAAAACTCTGTGTCATCTTTTGGACATCGTTCTATTCATAATTCTAGTATTGCTTATGATTATTCTGTTCCAGATCCTCATAATTATGAATGTGATATTAATGTTGTTAAGGTAAAATCTCTAAGAGAGCACAAACCAAGAAAGAAAACCAAGAATAGAACTTTTGAGGGAGTCTTCTGCTTGCCAAATTTAAAATATCCCCTCAAAGTTCATTCTAGGAAACATCTAAACAGACTCTCAAAAGAGAAGATTTTTAAACCTTTCCTCACTAAAAAACCATTCAATCACAAAGCACATGTCTACTCTCCCACTACAATCAAACAAAAGTGGGTTCCAAAAACGGAACCTACTAAAGGAGAACACGCAAAAACAGATCTTGCTAAAGAAAAATTATTATGTGAAAAGGCTGCTGACCTTGGATCACAGCTTAAAGAAAAATTTAAAAACATGTTTACAGTTGATAAGGGCGGACCCATCCTACGGTGGGTACCTAAAACTGTTTAATTGTTTAGCACGGCGGTCATGTGTGGCACTGATATTCATGTAATTTCTGATTGTATGTTTGTATTTTTAACTAGTTTTTATTAGTTCTAGTTGAGGAAATTACACACTTTTGGTGTAATACTTTATTTTCATATTTATTTGTAATTTGTTTAGATTAGGACTTTTCTGAGCTTAACAGGTCAAAGATCATCCAAGGGATCAAGATTGGACCTCAAAAGATCAATGAAAGTGCAAGGAGACAAGAAAGATTTCGATTTGGAAAAAATACTCGTATACCCGGTCGGGTATAGGCAATACCCGATCGGGTATTTGCTTGATTCGGTTGTCCAAATCAAATCCGGGAACAAAGGATCGTGGGAGCAAATTTTCGTAAAGATTTGTCACATACCTGATCGGGTAAACCGACATACCCGACCGGGTATGTCCAGAAATGTGGTTTTCCGGGAAATTTCCTAAGATACCCGATCGGGTATCCTATATACCCGGTCGGGTATCAGCCCCTGCAGCTCCCAAAAGCCTATAAATACACCCCTTTCCTTCACAATAAGATATCCAATCCCTTGTACATCTAAGCTCAGTATAGAATAGCTCTTTCTTTATATTTTTCATCATGTTTAGTCTCCAAATGAGGAGCTAAACTCTTCCATCTTGGTTTTGCTACTTTGAAGCTTAATGAATTTGTAAGTTGTGAGTTATTTTCTTTAATCTTCTTCTTTGAATATTAATTCTTTCTTTCAAAATACTATCTCTATATCAAAGTTGGGGAGTGTTACTAAGATGACAATTAGTTAACATCTTGACATTGGTTATAGTAATAGCTATTTCTTCCTCTATGATTATATTGGGGAGTGTTGCTAAGATGACAATTAGTTAACATCTTGATATTAATCATAGTAGGATTCATATATTTTAATATTCTTCCTTGAGTATTGATTAATTCCTATTCATATTTCATGTTAATATCTTAAACATTACTTAAAGTATCAACTAGTATTGTTTCTCATATTAATTATTACTAGAATCAATCGGTTAATACGCTTGTTATTAATCCGGTTCTTTCAACGGTAGTAAACTTGGGATATTAATGCATGCATCTCATGGTTAATATGCCAAGGAGAATTAATTATATTGATTAAACCAATAAACCGCTTGTGTTGAGGTTATCAATCTCAATCGTTTTCATCTTAAGTTTATTGCTACTATCAAGTTAATATACGGCGCTTGTTCTATATTGACTCGATAGTAAGTTTTATTAATGAACGCATCTCGTTATTAATAACTACCCTCGATGAACTGGATATACTCCTCGATTGAGTATTCGAGAGGAAGATAGTTAAAGATATAACCGGGATCGACGAACATTTCATTAAGTGGATAAAAGCAAAACCAAGTCCCCATTTCATTGAATTAAACTCATATAGGTCGTTTATCTTAGTGTTATTAAACCAAGCAAATCTAAACCCCCCTTGTTATAATTTTTATAAAAGAAAAGTATTCCTTTCCCTGTGGATACGAACCTTACTACACTATACTACGTATTAGTGTTGTATTGATTATTTATTTTGAGTGCACCTAACGACGAGTGCACGTCAAATTTGGCGCCGTTGCCGGGGAAGGGCAATAAATTTTTCTTTTATTTCATATCAAGAAAAATCAAAAAAATATATATACCAAAAAATAAATAAATAAATAAATATATATATATATATATAAAGAGTTCTTATTTCTTCTATTTCTGAGCTTAGTGGAGTTTATGGTTAAACATCGCTCCATAAACAAAATCATATATCAAACAAACCCAGAAATAGAACAAACTTTCGAGCGGTTGAAAAATAAATTTTCTAATACCGACTCGGAGGAATCATCTATCAGAGATTCATCCAGCGCTAGTTCTCATTCTAGCGAGACCGAAGAGTCAGTAACCATGGCTCTTGAGACAAGAACACTACGGGAGCTCACTGCTCCAAATCTCAATCAACAACCGTTATGTATTACCTTCCCTACACTCGATGAAGGTAATACATTTGAGCTAAAATCTGGGCTCATACATCTACTGCCATCCTTTCATGGCCTAAGGGGGGAGGACCCCAACAAACATCTCTCGGAATTCCATATTGTCTGCACAAGCATGTGCCCCAATGGAGTCACCGAGGAACAAATCAAATTGAGGGCTTTTCCATTCTCCCTCAAAGACACGGCGAAGGATTGGCTATTCTATCTCCCGTCAGGGAGTATAGATACATGGGCGTCAATGAAAAAATGCTTCCTCGAAAGGTACTACCCTGCATCTGTCTCATCATCCTTGAAAAAACAAATAAGAAACATCGAACAAAAAGATGATGAGACATTATATGAGTATTGGGAGCGTTTCAAAAAGTTGTGCGCTAGCTGCCCATATCACGGTTATACAGAGCAAGACCTCATCCTCTACTTCTATGACGGTCTTGCGGAGCAAGATAGACGCCTGGTGAACGCAGCATCTGGAGGGGGAATTGTCAACAAAACCCCTTCCCAAGCTAGGAACCTCATCTCGGAGTTGGCCGAGAATTCTAGGCACTACAATGGGAGGTCATCATCAAAACGGGTCATGGCAGCGGAATCCAACATCTCGTTGGAAAGTCAAGTGGCCGGCTTGACTTCTTTGGTAAAGGATTTCCTTTTAAATCCAAAACACCAAGAAGTCAAGGTCTGCGGCATATGCTCGACACAGGGGCACCCCACCGATTCCTGCCCAACACTACAAGAGGAGAATTCCGAGCAAGTCAATGCTTTGGGATTTCAAGGTCAAAAAAGGTATGATCCACACTCTAACTCCTACAATCCTGGGTGGAGAGACCACCCGAATTTGAGGTATGGGAATCCTCAAAATCAGTCCTTGCCACCAACTTTCCCAAAGCACCAAGGCCAGACGTCAAGCTCAAGTATGTCCACCGAGGACATGATCCGAGCTCTCACCTCAAATGTCTCAACCATGCAACAAAACATGGTTCAATTTCAGCATGAGACCAAATCCAGCATTCAGAATTTGGAAAACCAAGTCAGTCAAATTGCAAATGCCGTGAACCGACTTGAAACAAAAGACTCGGGTAAACTCCCATCTCAAACGGAGCAAAATCCGAGACAACATGTGAATGCTATAACGTTGAGAAGTGGTGCAACGTTGAAAGAGGCAGAAGAGAACGATGAAGAGACTGAGGGTGTGGACCCCGAAAAAATAGTCCCACCGAAGGAGGAAAACACAGGAACCAAGCTTCCCTCACCCTCATCATATGAACAAGAAATCCCGTTCCCTGAGGCGCTGAAAGAGACAAAGAAGCTAGAAAAAGACGCCGACATCTATGAAACCTTCGCAAAGTGTGAGGTAAACATTCCGCTTCTTAACTTCATGAAAAATGTCCCCCGTTTTGCTAAATTTTTAAAAGAATTATGCAAAACAAAAAGAAAAGATAAATTGAAAAGGAAACAAGAGGTTAGAGTTAGTGAACACGTCTCGGCCATTTTTCAGAGGAAACTCCCCGAAAAATGTAACGACCCGGGCATGTTCACTATCCCTTGCAAAATAGGAGACACCACATTTCCTAAGGCCTTGTTAGATTTAGGGGCATCAATAAATGTCATCCCCTATTCTGTTTATAAAACTCTACAACTTGGCCCATTACATCAAACAGGTGTAGTGATTCAATTGGCAGATCATTCTAGTACTTACCCGAAGGGTGTAGTAGAAGATGTGCTAATAGAAGTAGAAAATATGGTCTTTCCTGTTGACTTCTATGTCCTTGAAATGGGAACTAATGACAAAACAACACCCATCCTTTTGGGTAGACCCTTCATGAAGACCGCAAAAACGAAAATTGACGTTTCTAGTGGTTCACTAACTTTAGAGTTCGATGATCAAAAAGTGGAGTTCAACATCTTGGACTCTACGGAAAAACAAATACAAAATCCAACTCTGTGTTCTTTACATCTTGTTGAACCACAAGAACCGTTGTTTTTCAAAGAAGCGGATAAAACCAGATGTCTTTTGAGAAAGAAACCCCGGCCTTACTGGAAAAGGCCGAAAAATAAAAATGAAAAATGGCCAAATAGGGCCTTAAAAAGTGAAACAAGGGATACTCATGATCCCACATAAAACAAAACCAAAAAAAAAAATGAATAACGTCGTGCCCCGACGTTAACTAAGGCGCTACTTGGGAGGCAACCTAAGTTTATTTTTTGTTGTTGTATAATTCATTTCTCTTTTTATTTATTTAGAATTCATTTTTTTTAGAGATCAGTGAGGGAGGGCACTAATCATGGGTTTTTGAAAAAAAAAAAAAAAAAATTGCAGGTTTTTGAACATCTGGGGACATACCCGATCGAGTATAACCTTATACTCGGTCGGGTATGAGCAAAAAGAAAAGAGACCGGGCACTACTCGATCGAGGGAGCATTCAAAATTTGAAAAATAAGCAATACCCGATCGGGTATCACTATACACCCGGTCGGGTATCGCTAGAAATGCTAAAATTGAAGGGGACTGATTCCCACACTCGACCGAGTACACGCTTCAAATATGGAAAAAAAAAGCACATACCCGATCGAGTATGGAGGAATACTCGACCGGGTACAGGAGACAGGCTGCTCAAAAAGTTCATTTTCTAAGCATACTCGACCGGGTAACCCCACCATACCCGATCGAGTACAGGAGGCAGGCCGCTCAAAAACTTCACTTTCCAGCCATATCCGACCGAGTACCAGCACATACTCGATCGGGTATACGGGTCTTATAACCCCAAATCAGCCCCAAAACACTTCATCTTCCCCAAATTCCCAACCCCATCTCGAACAAAAAACGCCCAAACCCCATTTTTACACCTTCTCTCTACCATATCTCTTCCAAATCTTCACCAAATCCACCCATTCCAACGCCAAAACACTCCCCTCATCCTCCTCTACACATTCATACCCAACAATCCCATTCTCCCCCAACTTTCAGAGGTCCGAAAAACCCTACCCCCACCATTCCAATTTCGGTTTTCAAAGGCCAAAATCACTTCAAATGGCTCCAAGGAAAGAGAAAGGGCAGAGCTCAAGCACTAGGACAATCATCCCGGGCTACGAGGACATCCTTTTCGTGGACAACGAACAACGCACACGCTTCTTGTCCACAATTGAAAGGCAAGTCAAACCTTCCCTCTTTTTATGCCTTGATGCTCTAAAGGAATTAGGAGTATACTCAATAATGAAGAAATTTTTTCATGAGTTGCATATGGATAAAATTTTCAAAATGCAATACAACTCAAATGAAAAAATTATCTATGAATTCCTAAGTTCGGTGCACTTTGAGAACAATGAGGAGGACTTTAGGGATGATAAACTCAGGTTTCGTTTGTTTAATCACAATCACACCATCACGAAACTTGAGTTTGCCGAACACTTTGGTATTCCGGTCCCGTACCAAAAGTCTATATCCGACAATACCGCCTTCGGCCACACCCTATGGACCAAGATGACCGGGGAGACCAAATTTAGCTCCTCCCAACTCTACATTAGTCATGTCCAACATCCAGTCCTACGCCTCTTTTTGAAATTTCTTGCCAACTCCTTGCTTGGACGTCCCAACAACCATCATACAAGGATGGGGGATGTATGCCTCATCTCGGTTGCCTTATTCCGTATCCACGTGGACTTCAACCTCTGTAATCTCATGTGGGCTCATCTAAAGAAGGAAAGTGTGGCAAAGGGTGCTATCGTAGTGGGCGGGGTGATTATGCACTTGGCCACAAAGTTCGGGTATACGGATGACTCTCCTATACCCGACTACTGTTTAATGAACATATCTTGGCTAGGCCACTCGGGCTGTACATCTTTTTCACACACCGTTTATGGTGAAGAAAGGCCCAAAAATATGTACAACTGGCACATCCACCCCAAACCCCTCAAATACTTCCTCTTGCCCAACCCAGAACTCCCCCAACTCCACTTCAAAACAGGCAGGCCGGATCAACATTACCTCTTCCCAAACGCCCTCCCACCACATCTTCAAGAACCGGAACAGGAACCCCCCCAAAACCAACCCGATGACGAGCCCTACGAGCAACTCCATAGCCATCCAACCATGAGCCATGATTTCCCAGAACAAAGCCAAAACCCTCCACCACCCGACTTCTTTCAACAACTTCTGGAGGGTCAACAACAACTTCTAACGGGAATAGCTCAAATGGACAACCGGCTCAACCGATTAGAGGAAGAGCAAAGAGTCGGTTTTCAAAGATTGGAGGATGAGCAAAGGGCCGGCTTTCAACGTTTGGAGGAGCTCCGGGAGGCCGATAGACACCGGTATGAGGAAGACCAACATAGGTTCTACGGGCCTATGTACTCGTTTATGGCACAGCAGGGATCCTTCCATACCATGGCGAACCCTCCTCCACCACCCTCATGGTATGACCCCACTCATTGGGGTAACTTTGGAGGATCTGGCTCCGGTGGTGGAGGGTACGACGGCGGAGATGGCGGGGACACTTACATGGGAGATGGTGGCCAAGGGAGCGGTTTTGGAGGGAGCTACTACGGAGGAGAAGGCGGGCACTAGGGACAGTGCGTGATTCAAGTGCGGGGGAGACACACATGATGGTATGTAATTCTCATTTGTACCTAGCACTATGCATGTAATTCTTTTGAACTTTTACACTCAAAAAAAAAAATTAAAGAAAAAAAAAATAAACAAAAGAAAATAAATGCTAGTTAGGTTGAAAACCCAACAAAATGGGCAATCTAAGCAAAAAAGGCTTATATATAAAAAAAAATGAGTGAGTTGGAGAGAATGGAAAATGAAAAGAGGTGCTAGGATGAAAACCTGAAAAGGCTCCTAGGCAAAATGAGAGATATGAGAGAAATGTTTGTTCTTGCAGGAACTCATTGTATCCTTATGAAGAATATGAAGATTCAAGATAAAGAAGAAGAGAGGAGGAGAAAAGAAGACAACACTAGGAGGCCAGTAAACCCAAGATGCTCTTTTGTGATTTGAGTTTAAAACTCATTTTTCTTTGTAATCCTTGGTGGTCTTTGTGTTTGTATTATATTTTTGTTGAACTGTGGAACTTTTGGACAAACATTGACACTTGTAAACATTTGATCTTACTCGAGACGAGTAAAGGTTTAAGTGTGGGGGAGTTGATACGTTCGTAATTTCCATTTCTATGTTTATGTTTTTAATTAGTTTTGCTTGACTTTTACTTTGGAAATTACACACTTTTGGTGTAATAGATTAGATTGTTAAATTCTTGTAAATAGGTTAGATTAGACATATTCTGAGCTTAAGCAGGTTTTGGTCACCCAAAGTACAGTTGGTGAACCTAAAAAGTGAAGAGAAGGTGCAAAAGTTCAAAGACAAAAGAAGATCCTGAATTTTGGTCTATACTCGGTCGAGTATTAGCTATACTCGATCGGGTATTAGGTTGGAACTTCAAATCGGATCAGATCCAAAGACAAAGGAACATGCAGGGAAGATTTTGGCCACGATTCTATGTCTATACCCGATCGGGTAGACCGACATACCCGATCGGGTATGCCTTTAAATTGCAAACGAAGATCGGTCGAGTATAGCCCGAATACCACTTTCTAAGCATACTCGACCGGGTATTCATATATACTCGATCGGGTATACACTTAGAAACTAGCCTGAAACCGGTCGAGTATAGCCCGAATACCACTTTCTAAGCATACTCGACCGGATATTCATATATACTCGATCGGGTATACACTTAGAAAATAGCCTGAAACCGGTCGAGTATGCCTCGGATCGGGTGTTACACACATACTCGATCGGGTACCATGTATATACCCGATCGAGTACCCGAATCCCATCCCAAAAACCTATAAATACACCTCCTTTCCTTCACAAAAAGATATCCAATTCCTTTGTACATCTAAGCTCAGTATAGAATAGCTCTTTCTTTATATTTTTCATCATGTTTAGTCTCCAAATGAGGAGCTAAACTCTTCCATCTTGGTTTTGCTACTTTGAAGCTTAATGAATTTGTAAGTTGTGAGTTATTTTCTTTAATCTTCTTCTTTGAATATGAATTCTTTCTTTCAAAATACTATCTCTATATCAAAGTTGGGGAGTGTTACTAAGATGACAATTAGTTAACATCTTGACATTGGTTATAGTAATAGCTATTTCTTCCTCTATGATTATATTGGGGAGTGTTGCTAAGATGACAATTAGTTAACATCTTGATATTAATCATAGTAGGATTCATATATTTTAATATTCTTCCTTGAGTATTGATTAATTCCTATTCATATTTCATGTTAATATCTTAAACATTACTTAAAGTATCAACTAGTATTGTTTCTCATATTAATTATTACTAGAATCAATCGGTTAATACGCTTGTTATTAATCCGGTTCTTTCAACGGTAGTAAACTTGGAATATTAATGCATGCATCTCATGGTTAATATGCCAAGGGGAATTAATTATATTGATTAAACCAATAAACCGCTTGTGTTGAGGTTATCAATCTCAATCGTTTTCATCTTAAGTTTATTGCTACTATCAAGTTAATATACGGCGCTTGTTCTATATTGACTCGATAGTAAGTTTTATTAATGAACGCATCTCGTTATTAATAACTACCCTCGATGAACTGGATATACTCCTCGATTGAGTATTCGAGAGGAAGATAGTTAAAGATATAACCGGGATCGACGAACATTTCACTAAGTGGATAAAAGCAAAACCAAGTCCCCATCTCATTGAATTAAACTCATATAGGTCGTTTATCTTAGTGTTATTAAACCAAACAAATCTAAACCCCCCTTTTGTTACTATTCATATAAAAGAAAAGTATTCCTTTCCCTGTGGATACGAACCTTACTACACTATACTACGTATTAGTGTCGTATTGATTAATTATTTTGAGTGCACCTAACGACGAGTGCACGTCAAATTTGGCGCCGTTGCCGGGGAAAGGCAATCATTTTTCTTTTTATTTTATCTCATAAAAATCAAAAACACAAAAAAAAATTATTTTTACAAAAAAAAAAAAAAAAAAAAATCTTGCTCTTCTATTTTCTGAGCTTACATGAGTTATGAGTATATGGATACCAACACTTCATCCTTAGAGAGTCAAATTTCCTTCTTGACTTCTCTAATAAAGGAATCTATCTTTAACTCAAAAGCTCAAGATGCCAAGACATGCAACATTTGCATGTCTCACAGACATCTTACGGACTTCTGCTCAAAGGTCCAAGAAGAATACATTGCACAAATTGATGATGTACCTCACATGAGGTATGATCCATTCTCCGACTCTAATATGTCCACAGAGGACATGGTTCGTGCTCTTGCTAACAGTGTAACCACCATGCAACAAAACATGGTGCAATTCCAAAATGAGACCAAGTCTAGCATTTTGAGCTTGGAATCTCAAGTGGGTCAAATAGCCGGAGTCGTGAGTAGGCTTGAAGCAAGGGATTCGGGAAAACTTTCCTCTCAAATAGAATGTGATCCTAGACAGCAAACTTTTGCAATCACATTGAAAAATGAAGAGGAAATGCAAAAAGAGATCCAGGATCCAGAAGAAGTAGAGGAAGAAAAGGACACGGAGCTCCAACTGGTCAAAGAAGAGGATAATCTCAGCTTCAAGGTTAAATATCTATCCTTGTCATCTTTTGAGGTACCCCCATCAATTCTAAAAATCTTGAGGGAAACTCATAAACTTGAAATGGACAATGACATTTCTGAAATATTCTTCAAAATTGAGGAGTCGAAAAACTTTTTATTGATCATACTAAACGATAATTTCTTCCCATTCCTCCCACCACACGAATCAATGAAAATCTAGATATTTGATCCTGGAAAGATTTCCAAAGTGGAGAGTCGAGAAATTAAGCACTCCTATGGAAGTCCTAGGAGTGAAAGTGAGAAGAAAATAAACTATCATGATCCAAGTTTGAATGATTGAAAACAATGATAGCGTCGTGCCGCGACGTTAAATGAGGCGCTTCTTGGGAGGCAACCCATGCAAGGTACGTTTACTTGTTTTATTTTATTTTTACACATTTCAAAAAAAAAACAAAAAAAAAACAAAAAAAAAGCAGGTTTTGGAACATCTGGGGACATACCCGATCGAGTATCTCCTTATACTCGGTCGGGTATGAGCAAAAAGAAAAGGGACCGGGCACTACTCGATCGAGGGAGCATTCAAAAAATTGAAAAATAAGCAATACCCGATCGGGTATCACTATACACCCGGTCGGGTATTGCTAGAAATGCTAAAATTGAAGGGGACTGACTCCCACACTCGACCGAGTACCCGCGTCAAAAATCAAAGAAAAGGGAGATACCCGATCGGTTATAGCCACTTACCCGACCGGGTATGCTCAAAACGTGCAAATCTGCAGCTCACTGCCTCGAGTACCCGATCGGGTATACACACTTACCCGGTCGGGTAAGCAGGATTACTCAGCATTTTAATTCGAAAAGTCCCTTCTTCTTCCCAAATTCCTTCCCCAAATCCGACCAAACCCTCCCCAAACCTCCATAGCCGGTTCTTCTACCTCAAATTACTCCCTGAATTCTCCACCAAATCTCTCCAAACCACCACCAAAATCTTCACCACATTTCCCTCTACATCCCATATCCATCAACACCACATTTTTCCCCAAAAGACTCAAGTCCAAGAATAATGCCTTACGCCCTCCCCCAAGTCCGAAATTTGTAACTCAAAATTCAAAGCATCAAGCGAAAATGCCACCAAAGAACAAGGGGCGAGAGTATCTCATCTAGAGCACCGGTCAGCCCGGTTATGATGGAGTCGAGCACTAGGGACAGTGCTTCGAGCTAAGTGAGGGGGAGTCACTCATCGGTGCGTACTTAAATTTGATACCTTGTAAACCAGCATTATTTTCTTCGCAAAAAAAAAATGAAATGCTAGTTAGGTTGAAAACCCAACAAATGGGCAATCTAAGCAAAAAAGACTTACAAAAAAAATGATGAGTGAGTGGAGAGGAAAAAAAAAAATAAAAAAAAATAAAAAAAATAAAAGAGATGCTAGGATGAAAACCTGCAAAGGCTCCTAGGCAAAATGAGAGATATGAGAGATATATATTTGTTTTTACAGGACTTCATTTAATCTTTTGAAGATGAAAAGAGGAGATGAGCATAGAAGGCCATGAAACCCAAGAAGATATTATTCTTTGAGCTGAACACTCAATGTAAAACCCATATATTATCCTTGGTGGTCTTTTGCTTTTTCTGGTTGATTGTTGAACTTTTGAGGACTTGGAACTGTTAAACATTTGACTTTACTCGAGGACGAGTAAAGAAGCTAAGTGTGGGGGAGTTGATATTCATGTAATTTCTGATTGTATGTTTGTATTTTTAACTAGTTTTTATTAGTTCTAGTTGAGGAAATTACACACTTTTGGTGTAATACTTTATTTTCATATTTATTTGTAATTTGTTTAGATTAGGACTTTTCTGAGCTAAACAGGTCAAAGATCATCCAAGGGATCAAGATTGGACCTCAAAAGATCAAGGAAAGTGCAAGGAGACAAGAAAGATTTCGATTTGGAAAAAATACTCGTATACCCGGTCGGGTATAGGCAATACCCGATCGGGTATTTGCTTGATTCGGTTGTCCAAATCAAATCCGGGAACAAAGGATCGTGGGAGCAAATTTTCGTAAAGATTTGTCACATACCCGATCGGGTAAACCGACATACCCGACCGGGTATGTCCAGAAATGTGGTTTTCCGGGAAATTTCCTAAGATACCCGATCGGGTATCCTATATACCCGGTCGGGTATCAGCCCCTGCAGCTCCCAAAAGCCTATAAATACACCCCTTTCCTTCACAATAAGATATCCAATCCCTTGTACATCTAAGCTCAGTATAGAATAGCTCTTTCTTTATATTTTTCATCATGTTTAGTCTCCAAATGAGGAGCTAAACTCTTCCATCTTGGTTTTGCTACTTTGAAGCTTAATGAATTTGTAAGTTGTGAGTTATTTTCTTTAATCTTCTTCTTTGAATATTAATTCTTTCTTTCAAAATACTATCTCTATATCAAAGTTGGGGAGTGTTACTAAGATGACAATTAGTTAACATCTTGACATTGGTTATAGTAATAGCTATTTCTTCCTCTATGATTATATTGGGGAGTGTTGCTAAGATGACAATTAGTTAACATCTTGATATTAATCATAGTAGGATTCATATATTTTAATATTCTTCCTTGAGTATTGATTAATTCCTATTCATATTTCATGTTAATATCTTAAACATTACTTAAAGTATCAACTAGTATTGTTTCTCATATTAATTATTACTAGAATCAATCGGTTAATACGCTTGTTATTAATCCGGTTCTTTCAACGGTAGTAAACTTGGGATATTAATGCATGCATCTCATGGTTAATATGCCAAGGGGAATTAATTATATTGATTAAACCAATAAACCGCTTGTGTTGAGGTTATCAATCTCAATCGTTTTCATCTTAAGTTTATTGCTACTATCAAGTTAATATACGGCGCTTGTTCTATATTGACTCGATAGTAAGTTTTATTAATGAACGCATCTCGTTATTAATAACTACCCTCGATGAACTGGATATACTCCTCGATTGAGTATTCGAGAGGAAGATAGTTAAAGATATAACCGGGATCGACGAACATTTCATTAAGTGGATAAAAGCAAAACCAAGTCCCCATCTCATTGAATTAAACTCATATAGGTCGTTTATCTTAGTGTTATTAAACCAAGCAAATCTAAACCCCCCTTGTTATTATTTTTATAAAAGAAAAGTATTCCTTTCCCTGTGGATACGAACCTTACTACACTATACTACGTATTAGTGTTGTATTGATTATTTATTTTGAGTGCACCTAACGACGAGTGCACGTCAGGCACTTAGATTCTGGATGCTCAACCCACATGACCGGAATAAAGCACCTCCTGAGCAACTATACCAATTGTTATGGAGGGAACGTCAGATTTGGGAATGACACCTCATCTCCCATTCTTGGCTATGGAGATGTTGTCTGCTTAGGCGTTACAATAAGAGCTATCTCATTTATCAAAGGGCTCAAGCACAATCTACTGAGTATCGAACAATTCCGTGACAGTGGAATGGAAGTAAAGTTCAAATCCCACCAATGATGTGTTTTGGACAGCTTGGGGAATACATTATTAAAGTGTACCAGGACATCAAACCTGTACACGATTGACCTTAAAAGCGTTCAAACAACTTCTTCCATCTGTCTACTGTCAAAAGCATCCACTGAGCAGAATAGTTTGTGGCAAAGGCGTCTTTCCCATCTGAATTTCAAGAACCTGTCCATCTTATCCTCCAAGAAACTTGTGAAAGGGCTTCCTCTGTTAAAAGCTTCCGCTAAAAATCATTGTAGCGCCTGCAAACTGGGCAAAATGACAAGAAGGTCACACAAGTCGAAACCTGTTCCGCAGTTGATTCACATGGATTTGTGTGGACCTATGAGTGTCCAAAGCATCAACGGTCACAAGTACACTCTTGTAACCATCCAAAATCTGCTACAGAAGAGTGTCCGTGTAACCAGAATAAACAATGGCACCCTATTCAAGAATCAAATTTTCACGGATTTCTATGAATCTCTAGGTATCACTTAGTAATTTTCCGCAGATGATAATCATGTAATTTCCATGTGTATGTTTGTATTTTTAATTAGTTTTGATTGATTTTTACTTTGGAAATTACACACTTTTGGTGTAATAGTTTAGTTTGTTAAATTCTTGTAAATTGTTTAGATTAGGTTCATTTTGAGCTCAAACAGGTCTTGATCACTCAAAGGACAGTTGGTGAACCCCAAAAGTGGAAGAAAGGTGCATAATCTCAAGAGAAAATAGGATCCTGAAATTTTGGTCTATACCCGATCGGGTATCATCTATACTCGATCGGGTATCTTGTTGAAACTTCAAATCGGATCGGATCAGAAGACAAAGGAATATGCATGGAAGATTTTGACCATGATCGAGTGTCTATACCCGATCGGATAGACCAACATACCCGATCGGGTATGCCTTTGAGTTTAACCCCAAATCCGGTCGAGTATAGCCCGAATATCAATTTCTACATATACTCGATTGGGTATAAAAGCACACCCAATCGGTTATACCTATAGAATATAGCCTATAATCGATCGAGTATACCTCGAATCTGGCATTTTACACATACCCGATCGGGTACCGTGTATATACCTGATCGGGTACCCGAGCTGCATCCCAAGAGCCTATAAACACACCCCCTTTCCTTCACCATTAGATATCCAATTCCTACATACTTCTAAGCTCAGTCTAGAATAGTTCTTTCTTTATATTTTCTTCATGTTTAGTCTCCAAATGAGGAGCTAAACTCTTCCATCTTGGTTTTGCTACTTTGAAGCTTAATGATTTGTAAGTTGTGAGTTATTTTCTTCAACCTTTTTCCTTGAATATTTATTACTTCCTATTCATATTCCATATTAATATTTTGAGCATTACTTTAAAGATCAACTAGTTTTGCCTCATCTATTAATTATTACTAGAATCAGTCGGTTAATACGCTTGTTATTAATTCGGTTCTTTCAAAGGTAGTAAACTTGGATTGTTAATGCATGCATCTCATGGTTAATAAACCAAGGTGAATTAATTATATTGATTAAAACAATAAACCGCTTGTGTTGAGGTTATCAATCTCAACCGTTTTCATCTTAAGCTTATTGCTACTATCGAATTAATATACGGCGCTTGTTCTATATTGACTCGATAGTAAGTTTTATTAATGAACGCATCTCGTTATTAATAACTACCCTCGATGAACTGGATATACTCCTCGATTGAGTATTCGAGAGGAAGATAGTTAAAGATATAACCGGGATCGACGAACATTTCATTAAGTGGATAAAAGCAAAACCAAGTCCACACCTCTATTATTTAAACTCATATAAGTTGTTCATATTAATGTTAATTAAATTAAATCAAATCAAACTCAAAATTCCCCCCTTTCGTTACTGTTATTATAAAAGATAAATATTCCTTTCCCTGTGGATACGAATCTTACTTTGTTATACTACGTATATTTGTTGTATTGTATTTATTTTGAGTGCACCTCACGATAAGTGCACGTCAAATTTGGCGCCGTTGCCGGGAAAGGCAAAATTTTTTCTTTTATTTCATTTCAAGAAAAGTAAAAAAAAAGTATATAAATAAAATATAAAGAGTTCTTATTTTTCTATTTCTGAGCTTTGAAGTATATGGTTAAATATCGTTCACTGAACGAAATCACCTACCAATCAAACCCCGAAATAGAACAAACTTTCAAGCGGTTGAAAAGAAAATTTTCAAACACCGACTCGGAGGAATCATCTACCAGAGATTCATTCACCGCTAGCTCGAGTTCTAGCGAATCTGAAGAGTCCTTTCACATGGCTCTTGAAACAAGAACACTGAGGGAGCTCACAGCTCCAAACTTGAATCAACAACCACTGTGTATTACCTTCCCTACACTCAACAAAGGTAATACATTTGAGCTTAAATCTAGGCTGATTCATCTACTTCCTTCCTTCCATGACTTAAGAGGGGAGGATCCAAATAAACACCTCTCGGAGTTCCACGTCGTATGCACAAGCATGTGTCCTAATGGAGTTACCGAAGAGCAAATCAAATTGCGGGCTTTTCCATTCTCACTTAAGGATACCGCAAAGGATTGGCTTTTCTATCTTCCTTCGGGAAGTATAGACACATGGGCAGCCATGAAAAAATGCTTCTTGGAAAGGTATTATCCCGCTTCCATTTCATCATCTTTAAAGAAGCAAATCAGCAACATCGAACAAGGTGATGATGAATCACTTTATGAATATTGGGAGCGCTTCAAAAAGCTCTGCGCTAGCTGCCCATATCATGGGTATACGGAGCAAGACCTCATCCTCTACATCTATGATGGTCTTGCGGAACATGATAGACGCATGGTGAATGTGGCGTGTGGAGGGGGCATCGTGAACAAAAACCCCTCTCAAGCGAGAAACCTCATCTCGGAGTTGGCCGAGAATTCCAGGCATTACATCGGGCGGTCCTCAACCTGAAGAGTTGCCGCGGCTGAATCTATATCATCTCTCGAAAGTCAAATGGCCGGCTTGACTTATTTGGTTAAGGATTTTCTTTTGAATCCTAGAAACCAAGAGGTCAAGGTCTGCAGCATATGCACACAACAAGGGCATCCAACCGATTCTTGTCCAACTCTTCAAGAAGAACAAGTCAATGCCTTGGGTTTCCAAACTCATCAACAAAAGAGGTATGATCCGTACTCTAACTCCTACAATCCCGGGTGGAGAGATCACCCGAATTTGAGATATGGGAACCCTCAACCACAACAAAGTCAGCCCTGGCAACAATCTTTCCCAAATCACCAAGGCCAAACTTCAAGCTCAAATATGTCCACCGAAGACATGATCCGAGCACTCACCTCAAATGTCTCAACCATGCAACAAAACATGGTTCGATTTCAGCATGAGACTAAGTCTAGCATTCAAAACTTGGAAAGCCAAGTGAGCCAAATAGCTGAAGCCGTAAGCAGGCTTGAAGCAAAAGATTCCGGAAAGCTCCCTTCTCAAACAGAACAAAATCCAAGACAACATGTAAATGCTATCATGTTGAGAAGCGGGGAAGAAATGCAAGAAAAAGAGGAGGATGAAGAGGAAAAGCAACCGAAAGAGTTGATCACAAGGAGTCCACCAGTGTCATCATACGAACCACAACCCCCTTTTCCCGAAGCATTGAGGGAGACAAGGCCGCTGAACAATGACAAAGACATGTACGAGACGTTCGCCCAATGTGAGGTAAACATTCCCTTCCTCAACTCACTTAAAAGTGTCCCTCGATTTGCAAATTGTTTGAAAGAATTATGCACAATCAAGAGGACCCAAAACTTAAAGGGAAAACAGAAAATTGAAATTAGTGAACATGTCTCGGCAGTTTTTCAAAAAAAACTTCCAAAAAAATGCATTGACCCAGGCATGTTCACTATACCATGCAAGCTAGGAGACACCACCTTTGGGGCCATGTTAGACTTAGGGGCATCAATTAACGTGATCCCCTATACTCTTTATAATTCCTTAGACCTTGACCCTTTAAAGAAAACCGGTGTCATAATCCAACTAGCCAATGTATCAACTGTTTCTCCAAAAGGGGTGGTGGAAGATGTACTTGTCTCGGTGAGCGATCTAGTGTTCCCTGCTGATTTTTATGTGATTGAAATGGAGAGTAATAGACATGAAGTCCCTATTTTATTAGGAAGACCATTCTTAAAAACTGCTAGTTCAAAAATCGATGTGTCTAGCGGGCTTTTAACTATGGAATTTGATGGAAGAAAAATAGAATATAACATCTATAATTCTATGAAAAATCACTCTCCATTTAAAGAAAAAAAGAATCAATCTTGATCATTGAGGAAGCACTAGACAAGTCATCGTTGAATAAACCCTCTGAAAATGAATCAAAACCATCGGAAATTGAGGTGGTAACTAAAATGAAAATCCGGTCTAAATGGAAAAGACCGAAACAAAAAGATCAAAAGGTGCCACACAAGGCTGTTGTTTTTGAAGAAGGGGTTACTCATGATCCCACCTGAAAAAAAAATGAATAACGTCGAGCCACGACGTTAACTAAGGCGCTTCTTGGGAGACAATCCAAGTTTTATTTTTTCATTATTTCGAGTGTTTAAAGTTCATTTTTTCTATAATTATTTGAGAGATCAGTGAGAGAGGGAACTAACCGCATGTTTGGAGGGAAATAAATTATAGGGTTTGAAGCATCAGGGGACATACCCGATCGAGTACCACCTTAGACTCGGTCGGGTATTGATAAAAAAGCAGAACCGAAGTCATACTCGATCGAAGGAGCAAAAGTTTTTCAAAAATGCATGTATACTCGATCGGGTATGTAAGGAATAATTGTATTTAGATTTTGATGATGCTATATTCATTAGGACTTTAGAAGTACCCCTTTAGAAATTATGTATTAGAATTTTCCTTTGTAAAATTCTTAGATGTATTCGACCTGACAGAAGTGCTTCTAGAGCAGAAGTGCTTCAAGAGCAGAAGTGCTTCAAGAACAGAAGGGCGCCCAGAGCAGAAGTGCCTCTTAAGGCGTTATTGGAACAGAGGACCTTTGGTTCCCTGCTCCAGAACAGAAGTCCTCAGGACCTCTGTTAGTATTGACTCTGACAGAAACCCTTCTGGGTCTCTGTTGGATACTCCCAACAGAAGTGCTCCAGACCTCTTCTGTTCTACTCTCTGACAAAGACACCAGAAGGTCTGACACTTGGAAGATTTTCAAAGAACCGGGAAGTCAACTTAAAGATTCCTTCAACGGCTAGGAGTATAAAACGGAAAAGCTACAGTGCATGCATTAAATGCTCATTTAATGCACCCCATGCTACGTAGAGTAATTGCAGATGATTGGCCGGAATGTCAGGAATACTTTATCCCAAAATAGTAACCCGCCAACCTTACCGGGCTCTACTAGTCAAGTCAACTGATCACTCATTTAATGCAGTTGTCCTCCTACTCCTCCAACGGGAAGACAACCTCAGTATAAAAGATACACTACGAAGAACAACCGGACAACTTTGCTATAACCTTGCTATCACATTGCTAACCGAGCAAGATATTCAAACTCTGAAAAGCAAAAGCCTCCTTGAGATTCAACCTTAGTATACTCTACAAGAGAAGGCAGAAGTTGGAAAAATTCTCTTTCCAACTCAAGCAAAGTTCCAAGTGTTCTTCAACTCTTCAAGCTCTTCACATACACACATTTTGTAACGAAGCTAGTTGGAGGAACCTCAGTTTCAACAGAAACTCTTCTTGCTACAAGAAGGACGTCCTAATAACTGGAGTAGTGAAGTGGTGATACTTCAAGGAGACTCAGTGAAAGGACCAGTGTTAAAGGAAGCCAGGCAGTGCATCCCAGGACACATCTAGACTTGAAGAAGACGTGGAGTACTTCTTAAGTGCTAGGACTAAGGCTTTGTAAACGGCAGTTTTTACAGCTTAGTGGAACAGTGGATTAGAGGAACGAGTTGTTCCTTGAACCACTATAAAAATCCCTGGTGTCATTTACTTACTGCTTTTAATTCTTGCACTTAGATAGAACTGTATAACTCCTTGGACTTGGTATCTGTGTTCAGCAGAACTGGTTCTACGAGTTAACAGAAGGCCTTCTGCCTTTGTTTCTCTGAGGCTAACAGAACTCCCTGCCAGAACCCCATCCGCTGCCAGTCTGTTCTCTCAACAGAACAGGCTATTCTGAAAATCTGGTACTTAGTTTAAAAAGCTAAAAACCAATACAGTCTATTCACCCCCCCCTCTAGACTGTATCCAGTATAACCGGGACCAACAAGTGGTATCAGAGCCTCCTTGTTCTAATAATCTTTTAGGTTATTTGTTGAACAAAGATCCACTTGTTTTTCTGTTTTACCTCATTTCTATCTGATATAATGGATCATTCCTTGTCCAAGAATCTTATGTTTTCAGATCTTAAGTTTGATGACTGGAGGATCCGGATGAAAGCACATCTCTGTGCCCTGCATGATGAGATGTGGGAAGTTCTTGATATTGGCCCCTTCACTAGCTTCCAGAAGGTCAACCCTGAACATGCTATAGACAATACCAGACCCCAGATGATTAGCAAAGCCAAGTCAGAATGGACCACTGAAGAGAGGAGAAAGTACAACTTAGACAATATTGCCAAGGACATCCTCTACAAGTCCATTGATGATAGATACTTCAACAGGATCAAGAAGTGCAAGACTGCTAAGGAGATCTGGGATACTCTTGAGCTCATTGGAGCTGGTGATGAGCAAGAGAAGGACAACAAACTAACCATAGCCAACAAGAAGTTTGATGACTTCAAACTTCTCCCTGGCGAAAGCATCTCCAAGATGTATGACAGGCTCCTCACTCTCACTGGAGAGATTTCTGAGCTTGGCAAGGATCTCACAACCAAGGAGATCAACCTGAAGGTGTTGAGGGGACTGCCCTCAGCATGGAAGATGAAAGTAGTTGTTGTCCAAGCCAGCAAGGATGTAAAGACTTATCCAACTGATAAGCTCATTTCAGATCTCAAAGCTCATGAGTTTGAAATGATTGAAGAAAAGGAAGATGTACCAGAAGAGAGGACCACTACAGCCCTCACTGCCAGCACATCTAAGGTAAATGATTTTGACCCTTCAGTACTTTTATCTGATGAATATATGGCTGCCTTTGCCAGGAGATTCAAAAAATTTATGAAGAATCCCAAAGATGGAAGGAGTCCATCTTTCAACAGAAAGCCATACCAGAAGGTCAAATCAACAGAAAGCAGTGGAGAGCTTCTCTGTTACAACTGCAGACAACCTGGTCACTTCAAGGTTGATTGTCTCCATCCTAGAGTGTCCAAGAAGCAAGGACAGGATGGAGAAAAGAAGAAGTACGAGGACAACTCCAGAAGGAGAAAGGCACTTGTGACAGAACAGGTGGAGAAAGACCCTCTGTCAGAAACAGAATCCAGTTCTGACTCAGATTCTGATGAGGCCTTCTGTTGCCTGGATACTGAGACAGAAGACCTTTGCCTAATGGCTCATTCTGATGATGAGGTAACCTCTACTTCTGAATCTAGTTTCTCTTCTGTAGGTTTAGCTTTTGATTCTGATTCAATGTCAGAATTTTGGGAAGAGTTTAAGGCCATACAAGCCACTTATTCTTCTGTAACAGAAGAAAACAGTAAGTTAAAAGCTGAAATTCTTGACTTAAAGAAGGAGGTTGAGGTCAAAATCAATCTTCTAATTGAGGAAAGAGATCAACTGAAGACTGAAAATGTTTCTCTTCTTAAGAGAATAAGAGAAATAGAGCCTCTCGAGATTAAGTACAAAGCTTACCAGAAGGCCCAGTCTTCCATGGAAAAGATTGTGCTTGATCAACAGATTGGCACTGGTTTTGGTCTTGGTTATGGCTCAACAGAATCAGGTGAGCCTTCTGTAATGCCTAGCACCAGAGTTGCTAAGGCAGATAAGGTCATAGAGCCACTGATTTCTAGCCCCATCTGTCAAGCTGGTGTATCTGGCACCAAGGTTGTCCATGAGGAAGTCAGACCAGAAAAGGGTAAGATAAAGGTTCAACAGAAACCCTTTTTGAAAAATAATGAACCTGGCAGAAAACCTAACAACAGAAGAGGTTTTCAGAATAACAAAAATAAAAGACCATTCATTGACAGACAACCTCATGACAATCGTGCTAGAAATGATCACCAGAAGGGCAAATATCAAGAGAGAGTTAACTTCAGGCAGAAGAGGTTGGCTGGTCAACTTCAGAAGCCCAAAGTTAACCGTCCCTCTGCTCTTGATAGTATATGGGACTTCTTTCCAACAAAGAAAGCTATGCAAAAGTATGTAAACAGGAAGCATGACCCTCACAAGCATCTGCCCAAAGTGAATCACACTTCTGTCTACTACAACTACCAGGTGGACAATGGGTACCACCCACCAAGGTTTCACTTGATGAGACCAAAATGGTACCAACTACCCAGACTCCATGACCCCCCAGGACCTAGCATTGCTTGGGTACCTAAATCTTTCTTTTGATCTTGCAGGAACTGTGTGCTGGAGCCATCTCTGAACAAGAATGGTTTATTGATAGTGGATGCTCCAGGCACATGACAGGTGACAGAAGTTGCCTAACAGAGTTCCAGAAATGCAAAGGACCTAGAGTTACCTTTGGAGGTAATGACAAAGAAGGTCAAACAAAAGGAAGAGGAAAGCTGATCAAAAACCAGATCATCATTGATGATGTCTCATATGTCAAAGGACTGAAGTTCAACTTGCTGAGTGCTAGCCAGTTCTGTGACAAAGGCTACACTGTTGAATTCACAAAGGACTTCTGCTATGTGAAGCATGAGACAACAAAGGAAGTGGTTCTTACAGCATCAAGGAAAAAGAACATCTATGTAGTTGATTGGAACACTGCAAAAGATGGAGTTTGCCTGATAGCCAAGGGAGATTCAAAACTGAGCTGGGACTGGCACAAAAAGCTCAACCATTTGAATTTCAAAACAATCAACAAACTAGCCAGAGAACACATTGTAGAAGGGCTACCAGACATTGTGTACAAGAGAGAGACCCTCTGCAGTGCATGTCAGAAAGGCAAACAAGTAAAGAATTCTTTCAAACCCATTGCTGGAGATCTTTCTACAAGTCCTCTAAATCTGATTCACATGGATTTATTTGGACCGGTTGAGACTCCAAGCGTTGGTGGCAAGAAATACACCCTAGTCATGGTTGATGACTACTCCAGATACACATGGACTGTTTTTCTGACAAAGAAAAATGAAACTCTTCAGAAGTTGCCATCTCTGTTAAAGCAACTTCAGACTGAGAAGAACTTGAAAGTGAAGACAATCAGATCAGACAGAGGAACTGAATTTGTCAACCAAGTCATAAAGGACTTCTGTGATCAGAATGGAACATTTCATCAACTTTCTGCCGCCAGAACCCCTCAACAGAATGGCGTAGCAGAAAGAAGGAACAGAACTCTAAAAGAAGCTGCAAGAACAATGATTGCAGAATCTGGATTGCCTATGAGATATTGGGCTGAAGCAATCAACACTGCATGCTATACTCAGAAAAGAAGCATGATCAACAAGAATCACCAGAAGATCCCTTATGAACTTTGGAAGGGAAGAAAACCAAACATCAGCTACTTTCATATATTTGGATGCAAGTGCTACATTCTCAACAATGGAAAGGAGCATCTGAAAGTATTTCAAGAAAAGGCTGATGAAGGAGTCTTTATAGGCTATTCAAACACCAGTAAAGCCTATAGAGTACTCAACAGAAGAACCCTACATGTTGAAGAATCCATACATGTGAAGTTTGATGAAAGCGTCTCTGTTAAAGAGGTAACAGAGATTCTCAAGGAAGTCAGCATAGAAGATAGAACACCAGAACCAACAGAAGAGGTGGCAGACAACCCTACATTTCCAACACCTGCACCAAACCCCCTTCTGTTGAATGAAGATGAAGACTCTGAAGATGATGAACCAGAGAGACCAAGACAGCAGCTGACAGAACCAGACCTAACATGGTTAAGAGATCATCCTCCTAACCAAGTGATTGGTCAAATCAGAAGTGGAGTTCAAACCAGATCCACATCAAGGAGAGAAGCAATGCTTGCCTGCTACATATCTCAAATGGAACCGATGACAGTAGAAGAAGCTCTTGCAGACTCAGATTGGATCAATGCTATGCAAGAAGAGCTCACTCAGTTTGAGAGGAACAAAGTGTGGGAACTTGTTCCTAGGCCAAAGCACCAGAATGTCATTGGAACCAAATGGGTATTCAAGAACAAAGCAGATGAAGACGGCAACATTGTAAGGAACAAAGCAAGGCTAGTAGCTAAAGGATACTGCCAAGAAGAAGGAATAGATTTTGATGAGACCTTTGCACCAGTTGCCAGACTTGAAGCCATCAGAATCTTTCTAGCCTATGCTGCCTACAACAACATCAAGGTCTACCAGATGGATGTCAAGAGTGCATTTCTGAATGGAGATCTTGAAGAAGAAGTTTATGTGGAACAACCACCAGGTTTTGTCATTCCTACTCAATCTTCTTGTGTCTACAAGCTTAAAAAGGCCCTCTATGGTCTTAAGCAAGCTCCCAGAGCCTGGTATGACACATTGTCCCTTTTCCTAGTAAACCATGGATTTACTAAAGGAAAGGTTGACAAAACTCTATTTCAAATCTCTGTTGCCAATCATATTCTGTTAGTACAAATATATGTTGATGACATTATATTTGGAAGTACTAATTCAGAACTGTGCAAGAAATTTTCTCAAGTGATGCAGAGTCAATTTGAAATGAGTATGATGGGAGAACTCAGTTACTTCCTAGGACTTCAAGTCAAACAAGTTCCAGAAGGGATCTTTATCAATCAAGGGAAGTACACCAGAGATCTAATCAAGAAGTTTGGAGTGGAAGGCAAATCATCAGTGAAGATTCCTATGAACACCTCACAAGGAATTGGTCCAGATGATGAAGGAAAGGATGTAGATGCAACAACATACAGAGGAATCATAGGATCTCTGTTGTATCTGACTGCAAGCAGACCAGACATCTCATTCTCTGTTGGAATCTGTGCCAGATACCAATCAAAGCCCAAGGAAAGCCATCTAAGTGCTGCAAAGAGAATCATCAGATATATCAAAGGAAACCCCAATGCAGGCCTATGGTATCCCAAGGGAGGTAACTTTGAACTAATTGGTTATTCTGACTCAGATTTTGCAGGTTGCAGACTAGACAGGAAGAGCACCTCTGGTCACTGCCAATTGCTAGGAGGAAGGCTTGTTTCCTGGTTTAGCAAGAAGCAGAACTCCATCTCAACAAGTACAGCTGAGGCAGAGTACATTGCAGCTGGGAGTTGCTGTGCTCAGCTACTCTGGATGAAGCAACAACTGAAGGACTATGGAATTCAAGCAAAGGAGATCAAGCTGTTGTGTATCAACACCAGTGCCATTGCTATCACTCAGAATCCAGTTCTTCATTCCAGAACAAAGCATATTGAGATCAGACATCACTTCATCAGAGATCATGTGGAGAAGAAGCATATCTGCATGGAACATGTGCCAACAGAAGACCAACTTGCAGATATCCTGACAAAGCCTCTTCCTGAGGCTAGGTTCAATAAGCTGAGAGAAGAATTGGGAATGATGGATGAGATTCCAAGAGAAAGTTGAAAAGGAAGGACCTCTGTTGCTCATTTGCTGTTGACAGAATTCCTGTAGCAGAACCCCTTCTGTTAACCCTCCTCTGTCAACCTCTTCTGTTCTCTACCCTGGCAGAACACCTATGCAACAGAAACCGTCTCTACAGAAAACCCTATCTTGTCAAACAGAAAGTGGTGGACTTAGAAAAGAAAATTAGTAAACCGGGTGACCTTGTAACTTATTAAAGGTCTTTTACCCTTTTACCCTTAAAACGGTATCTAGCCGTACAAAATTTACTGCGCCCCCATTTATTTACTGCGCCTCTTTTTACATTTATTGGTTTCTTGGAACCGTAAATTATCTCAAACGTCCACTAACTCATATCCATAAAACCCCCTTTCGCAAACCTAAACCGTTACTGCTCTCATAACTCTCAAGCTTTTGAACTCTTATCTCTCAGAAATTTTCTAACCGCAGTAAACTCCATGGCCATCTTGAGCTTCTCCGATCTTTCAAAGGAACAAAAGGCAACACTTCTCAAAAGTGTCTTGACTGGCCTGAGATGCGAACTGGACGTACTCCCCAGGATTGCAGAGAAAAAGGAGAGGATGACCTCCATTGTTGACGGACTGTCACAATGCCAACTGAGCAAGGTCATCTCTCATGATTATGAGGCATACAGCAATATGGACACAGTTGAGTTCTATCTCAACGCATCCTTCAAGGAGGAAGTCATCTCCTCCGTTGTCCAAGGAGAAAAGGTGGTGGTTGATGCTGAGGTCATCAACAACATCTTCCATATTCAGCAAAAGGGAGGAAGGGACTCTCTACTTGACTTGGAAGATATTGACATCCCTCTGTCAGAATTCAAGAAGAAGTTCTGCAGAAAAGGGGAAGAAGTTGAGAAGGTCAACATAAAGAAGCACCTGCTCAAGAGGGAATTTGAGCTACTTATAAACATTTTCCACAAATGTTTATGGTGCAAGTACACCTCCACTGATGATGTTACAACGGCCAATGCTAAAGCCCTGTATGCAGCACATCATGGGGTAAATGTCAATTGGGGACAAATCATGGTGAAGTCCCTGATTGAAGTGATCAAGAAGAAGAATCCCAAGACTAGCCTCTACTCTGGGAAGCTAGGGCATGGTCTGCTCATTTCTGAAGTGCTCCTCAAACAAGGGGTAAGCTTGAGGAAGGCTTCAGCCTTGGATCATACCAAGGTAATTTTCTTGACTGCCTCTCCTAATAGGGAAAAAGCCCTAAAGGCAGAACTGAAGAGGCAGCTTCAACTTGAAGCTAAGAGGAAACAGGGAGAAAAGGTACAGAAACCTCTCTCTATAGCCACTTCTGCTAAGAAGGCAGAAAAGAAGAAGAAGAAGAAGAAGAAGAAGACTGAAGGGGAAGCACCTCTTGCCCCCCCTAAGGCCGGACAGAAGAGGAAGAGGACCTCCAAACCCAAGAAAAAGGTTGCTCAACCTCTGGTTTCAGAATCTGAAGGAGTGGCAGACACTCAGGGGGAACCAGAGATCCCCACCTCTGCTGCATCCCCTGAACAGAACAGGGTGCCAACTCCACCTGAGCACCCCAGTCCTGTGAAAGATGGGTATCTGTCCTTGCTTGACAGACAGTTTACCCGGGTCCTTGAATGGAGAAGATGGAGAATGGGACCCCTCCACAAGATAATCCAATTCTTTGATCATTATGAGGCAGAAGAGGAAGCCATCCTGAATTGGGTTGGGACTGATGATGTCTCAAAGTGTTTTGCCCTCAACTTTCTTCACTCTGTCCTTGAGAAGAAGAAGGCCAGCTACAAGGGTAAGGCCATTCTCATTTCTTCACCCTCAGAGGAAGCTGTCAAACCTCTTGAAGATGGGGAAATTGAAGCCTTTGAAGAATGGTTGTTCACTAAGATGGCAACTGACTCTGTTCAGCCCAACTTCAACCCAGGAGAGTCCTCTGTTCTCAAGACAGAAGGACAAGCAATGATGGAGCAAATCAGGGAATGGAGGACTTCCTTGCTCGTGGACAACATCATTGAGGTAAACTCTCCAACCCCTTCTGTTTCTATTCCAACAGAACCACTTATTCCCTCACCTTCCACCAGCACAGAAACCCCTCCACCAGAACTCCCTCCACATAAATCTCCTGAACAGAACACCCCTCCTCCATCACCCAAAATGAAAATTGCATCTCCTTACAGAGCAATTGTTCCCTACAGAAACCGCTCACCTTCACCTCCCCCATCTCCCCCTCACCAGAATGCCTCATCCATTCACTCCTCACCCAAACACCAGAACCCCTCACCCCAACAGATCTCCTCCTCCTCATCCCCATCAGAATCAGATCATCAATCTCCTCCACCAGAATCACCTCCTCCACAACAACCTGCAGGAAACCTAAAACCGTTATGGTTTCTAAGAGACTCAGATCCTACAACTATCTCCCCCATCTCTGCACCCAAAGGGTATTCTAGGGACTCTGTTGCTCCCAATCCCTCTCTGAGAAAGAAGAAGAAGGTGGTTCGTAACAGAAAACCTATCTACTCTCCATATGAGATATCCTTTGACATGGATGGATTCATGGTCAGCAAATCATACAAAGCCACATCCAAGAGACAGAAGACCCCTCCTCTGACTCAACTGGAACATGACCAGCTTGTTCACTCTCTGTCATCTGTCCAAGAACATCACCCACTACCAAGGGGAAGAGGTCTAGAGATGCCTCAAGCAGATGGACAAAAGCATGACATTCCTTTCAACAAGTTTGTTGAATCTGCAGAAGAGTTTGGAGGACAGATCCTCCAAGGCTTGGACAAGCTGATAGAGGTAAATGATAAGCACTATGGGCATCTTGCTCATGTGAATGACAATCTGAATTCAGGGATGCAGTTCATTTCTGACCGCTTTGAGAACCTCACTGGGACCCTCAACAACTTCATTGCCTCCTCAACTGCCAGAACAGATGTCCTGTCAACAGAAGTGGTAGGCATCCACAACACTTTGTCAATCTTTCAACAGACTCTCCGGAGTCAAGGACAGGCAATCCACCATATCTCAGAGCATCTTGAGGCTCTGAAGGAATCTGATGCCAGAACAGAGAGGCACTTGACCTCTATTGAGCAGATGTGCAGAACTCATCAGGAACAGGCTCAAGCCCTCCTATCTACTGACAGAGACCGGTATCAGAAGATGGTGCTCCTTGAAGCCAACAACAAGGACATCTTCTCTGCCATCCAGAAGCAGCAAGGTCTGATTGAAGGCCTTACATCTGTCACTCAGACATTACCAGAGGCCCTGGAGCAGATAGCCTCAACCCAAGCATCAGAATTCCAGAAGATCAGTCTTATGATAGAAGACTTGAATGATGCCAAAAAGGGGGAAGAGGACCCTCAACAGACCAGGCCTAGGTCTCACAGAACTCCTACCAGAGCACCCTCCTCTGGTGAGCCTGCAGTAGATCCGGCTCCCTACTTTGAGGCTGCCTTACAAAAGAAAAGGGCAGCAGGCATACCCAGACCCCCATCTCCAGTCAAGAAGAGCACCAAGAAGAAGAAAGTTTTCAACTTTACTGAATGGAGATTGGGTGGCTCTCAGAATATTGACAGAGCCCAATTTGAGGAAATGAAAGCCAAAATGACTCCTACCCAACAACAGCACCTTTATCTAGACAAAGATGGTGTTGTCAGAGTTAGGTATGGAGGATCTCTTGAAGAAGCAGAAGAATGGTACAAGAAGAACATTGTCCCTGGAAAGACTGTGCATGAAGGTGTCCTCAACTACTTGGACTGCAAACTCTCTCCAATATGGGCATCTTATCAAAGGTCGGGCAATCTGTTCAGAATCAGAGCTGAAATAAATGAAGAACTGCTCAGGCTCCAAAGACTAGAGGAAGAAGCTCTACAGGCAGCTAATCTGGAGAATGTGTAAGGCTTAAACTCTGTAATATCTATCTAATAAAATCACATCTCTGCCTTCTTACTTTGAAGTGCTTTTCCCTCAAATTCTTGTCTTTTTGCTTTCTGTTTGTGTTTGTTTATTTCTGTTATATTCTGCTATCTGAATGTATCTTACTCTTACTATTTTCCTATGCCAAGTTGCCCACCAAGATTTTAATGGAAGTTTTTAAACTTAATGTTTTTATGGTGAAGGCACTTCTCTGGAAATAGTTAAAGGGTTTTGGCATCATCAAAAAGGGGGAAATTGTAAGGAATAATTGTATTTAGATTTTGATGATGCTATATTCATTAGGACTTTAGAAGTACCCCTTTAGAAATTATGTATTAGAATTTTCCTTTGTAAAATTCTTAGATGTATTCGACCTGACAGAAGTGCTTCTAGAGCAGAAGTGCTTCAAGAGCAGAAGTGCTTCAAGAACAGAAGGGCGCCCAGAGCAGAAGTGCCTCTTAAGGCGTTATTGGAACAGAGGACCTTTGGTTCCCTGCTCCAGAACAGAAGTCCTCAGGACCTCTGTTAGTATTGACTCTGACAGAAACCCTTCTGGGTCTCTGTTGGATACTCCCAACAGAAGTGCTCCAGACCTCTTCTGTTCTACTCTCTGACAAAGACACCAGAAGGTCTGACACTTGGAAGATTTTCAAAGAACCGGGAAGTCAACTTAAAGATTCCTTCAACGGCTAGGAGTATAAAACGGAAAAGCTACAGTGCATGCATTAAATGCTCATTTAATGCACCCCATGCTACGTAGAGTAATTGCAGATGATTGGCCGGAATGTCAGGAATACTTTATCCCAAAATAGTAACCCGCCAACCTTACCGGGCTCTACTAGTCAAGTCAACTGATCACTCATTTAATGCAGTTGTCCTCCTACTCCTCCAACGGGAAGACAACCTCAGTATAAAAGATACACTACGAAGAACAACCGGACAACTTTGCTATAACCTTGCTATCACATTGCTAACCGAGCAAGATATTCAAACTCTGAAAAGCAAAAGCCTCCTTGAGATTCAACCTTAGTATACTCTACAAGAGAAGGCAGAAGTTGGAAAAATTCTCTTTCCAACTCAAGCAAAGTTCCAAGTGTTCTTCAACTCTTCAAGCTCTTCACATACACACATTTTGTAACGAAGCTAGTTGGAGGAACCTCAGTTTCAACAGAAACTCTTCTTGCTACAAGAAGGACGTCCTAATAACTGGAGTAGTGAAGTGGTGATACTTCAAGGAGACTCAGTGAAAGGACCAGTGTTAAAGGAAGCCAGGCAGTGCATCCCAGGACACATCTAGACTTGAAGAAGACGTGGAGTACTTCTTAAGTGCTAGGACTAAGGCTTTGTAAACGGCAGTTTTTACAGCTTAGTGGAACAGTGGATTAGAGGAACGAGTTGTTCCTTGAACCACTATAAAAATCCCTGGTGTCATTTACTTACTGCTTTTAATTCTTGCACTTAGATAGAACTGTATAACTCCTTGGACTTGGTATCTGTGTTCAGCAGAACTGGTTCTACGAGTTAACAGAAGGCCTTCTGCCTTTGTTTCTCTGAGGCTAACAGAACTCCCTGCCAGAACCCCATCCGCTGCCAGTCTGTTCTCTCAACAGAACAGGCTATTCTGAAAATCTGGTACTTAGTTTAAAAAGCTAAAAACCAATACAGTCTATTCACCCCCCCCTCTAGACTGTATCCAGTATAACCGGGACCAACAGGGTACAATTACATACCCGGTCGAGTATGATCAGAAAGGTGAAACCAAATAGATCCTGCTCCCAACACTCGACCGAATACAGGGCTCAAAATGTGAAAAAAGAAACATACCCGATCGGGTATGGCAAGATACTCGGTCGAGTATGGCTAGAAAACCGAATTCCTGACTAAACTGTCTCCAGTACCCGATCGGGTATCACACCATACTCGATCGGGTATACCTGCATTTTAACCCAAAACAGCCCGAATCACTTCATCTTCCCCAATTTCCCAAACCAATTTTCGAACCCCTCCTCCCCAAACTCCATTTTCGAACCTTCTCTCTACCATATCTTCCTCATTTCTCCATCAAATCATCCCATTCTTCCACCAAAATACTCCCCTCACCTTCCTCCACACACCAATACCCATAAACCCAATTTTCCCCCAATTTCCAAAGGTCCGAAAAACCCTACCCCCAATTTTAATTTTCGGATTTTGTGCTCCAAATCTCCAAAAATGGCACCAAGAAAGGACAAAGGGCAAAGCTCAAGGAATATGCAACCCATCCCGTAGAAAAGATCCCTGCTGGGTCATGTAAGAGTGCATAGGTCCGTAGAACCTACGTTGATCTTCTTCATACCGATGCCTATCAGCTTCCCGGAGCTCCTCTAATCGCTGAAAACTGGCCCTTTGCTCCTCCTGTATTTGGTTGAGTCGGTCTCCCATAGCCATGTAGTTCTCGTTCATTTGAGTGTACCCCGTAATCAATTGTTGTTGACCCTCCAAAAGTTGTTGAAAGAAGTCGGGTGGTGGAGGGTTTTGAGTTTATTCAGGGATGTCGTTGTCCATGTCTTCATGGCCATGGGGTTGAGCATAGGGCTCGTAATCGAGTTGGTATTGGGGAGGCTCTTGCTCCGGTTCTTGTAGATGTGGTGGAAAAGCGTGTGGGAATAGGTAATGGGGCTCCTCTACCGCTTCTCTGTAGCGCAGTTTGGGAAGTTCTTGGTTGGGTAGGAGGAAGTATTTGAGAGGCTTGAGGTCTATGAGCCAGTTATACATATTTTTTGGTCTTTCACCACCATAAACTGTATGGGAAAAGGTTGTGCATCCCGAATGGCCCAACCAAGAGATGTTCATCAAACAATAGTCGGGTATAGGAGAGTTGTCCGTATACCCGAACTTGGTGGCTAAGTGCATAATTACCCCACCCACAACAATAGCGCCCTTGGCTGCGCTTTCCTTTTTCAGATGTGCCCACATAAGATTGCACATATTGAAGTCCACATGAACACAGAATAGGGCTACAGACATCAGGCATACATCCCTCATCCTAGTGTGATGGTTGTTGGGACGTCCAAGCAAGCAATTGGCAAGGAATTTCAAGAATAAGCGGAGGACGGGGTGTTGGACATGACTAATATACAGTTGGGAGGAGCTAAATTTAGCTTCCCCGGTCATCTTTGTCCATAGGGAATGGCTGAAAGCGGTATTATCGGATATGGATTTTTGGTAGGGGACCGGAATACCAAAATGTTCGGCGAACTCAAGTTTCGTTATGGAGTAGTTGTGGTTAAACAGACGAAACTTGAGTCTATCATCCTTAAAATCAGCTTCATCGGTCTCAAATTGCACCGAACTCATGAATTCATAGATTATTTTTCGTTAGAGTGATATTGCATTTTGAATATACGATCCATGCTCAACTCATGAAAAAATTTCCTAGTGCTCTTATACACTCCTAACTCATTGAGAGCATCATGGCATAAAAAACGGGAGGGTTTTACTTGCCTTGCAATTGTGGTGAGGAAGCGAGTTTGGTGTTCGTTGTCGGCGAAGATGATGTCCTCGTAGCCTGGGATGGGTGCCATAGCGTTGGAGCTCTGCCCTTTATCCTTCCTTGGTGCCATTTTTGGGAGATTTTGAGCTTGAAATCCGAAAAATTGAAATTTGGGGTAGGGTTTTTCGGACCTTTTGAAACTGGGGGAAAGTTGGAATGGTGGGTATGGGTGTGTAGAGGAAGATGAGGGAAGTATTTTGGTGGTGAAATGGGATGATTTGGTGGAGGAATGAAGAAGATATGGTAGAAAGAAGTATTAAAATTGGAGGTTGGGGGAGAGGGGTTCGAAATTGTGTTTTGGAATTTGGGGAAGATGAAGTGTTTGGGGCGGTTTTGGGGTTAAAACGCCCGTATACCCGATCGAGTATGTTTTGTTACTCGATCGAGTATGGCTGGAAACCAGGATTTTTGAGTAGACTGCCTCCGGTACCCGATCGGGTATAACACAATACTCGATCGGGTATGTGTCTTTTTCCACGGTTTGAGGCATGTACTCGATCGAGTGCGGGATTCAGCTTTCTTTGAATTTAACCTTTCTGTACATACTCGACCGGGTATATAGTGATACCCGATCGGGTATCCTTTGTTTTGCAAGTCTTGAGCCCTGTACTCGATTGAATGTGAGGGTCAGTTTCCTTTGAACTTCGACTTTCTGTACATACTCGACCGGGTATATAGTGATACCCGATCGGGTATGCATGCTTCCTTTCAAAAATCAACACTCCTCGATCGAGTAATGCTCGGTTCTCCTTCTTTTGGCCATACCCGACTGAGTATAAGGTGGTACTCGATCGGGTATGTCCCCAGATGCTTCAAAACCTGCATTTTTTCTTCTTTTTCTCCAAAAACCTGTGATTAGTTCCCTCTCTCACTGATCTCTCAAATAATTAAACAAAAAAAAATGAACTTTAAACACTCGAATTAATGAAAAAAATAAACTTGGGTTGCCTCCCAAGAAGCGCCTTAGTTAACGTCGTGGCACGACGTTATTCATTTTTTTTGTTTTAAGTGGGATTGTGAACATCCCTTGTTTCATTTTTTGCGGCCTTATTTAGCCATTTTTCAATTTTATTTTTTTGCCTTTTCCAGTAAGGTCGGGATTTCTTTCTCATTACCACCTCAATCATAGGTGGATTTAGTTCACATTTTAACACACCCCTTTCTATCAAAGATGACTTTTCGTGTTTAATTTTTTCTTCTTGAAAAAATCTGATTTTATCCGCTTCTTTGAAAAAATATCGGTTCTTGTGGTTCAACAACATTTAAAGAACAAAGAGTTAGATTTTGCATTCGTTTTTTGGTCATCGAACTCTAAAGTTAATGAACCACTAGAAACGTCAATTTTTGTTTTTGCGGTCTTCATGAAGGGTCTACCCAAAAGGATGAGTGTTGTTTGATCATCAGTTCCCATTTCAAGGACATAGAAGTCAACAGGAAAAACCATATTTTCTACTTCTACTAGCACATCTTCTATTACACCCTTCGGGTAAGTACTAGAATGATCCGCTAGTTGAATCACTACACCGGTTTGATGTAATGGGCCAAGTTGTAGAGATTTATAAACAGAATAGGGGATGACATTTATTGATGCCCCTAAATCCAACAAGGCCTTAGGAAATTTGGTGTCTCCTATTTTGCAAGGGATAGTGAACATGCCTGGGTCGTTACATTTTTGGGGGAGTTTTCTCTAGAAAATGGCCGAGACACGTTCACTAACTCTAACCTCTTGTTTCCCCTTCAATTTATCTTTTCTTTTTGTTTTGCATAATTCTTTTAAAAATTTAGCAAAACGAGGGACATTTTACATTATGTTAAGAAGCGGAATGTTTACCTCACACTTTGCGAAAGTTTCATAGATGTGGGCATCTTTCTCTAGCTTCTTTGTCTCCCTCAGCGCCTCAGGAAACGAGATTACTGGTTCATATGATGAGAGTGGAGGGAGCTTGGTTTCTGTGATCCCCTCCTCCGGCTGAACTACTTTTTCAGGGTCCACCTTCTCAATCTCTCTATCGTTCTTCTCTACCTCTTTCAACGTCGTCCCACTTCTCAACATGATAGCATTCTGTTGGAGATATTAAATTGTGAATCAAGTTGGTCATAGATTAGCTTTATATTTAATCCTTGTATTTAATTAGTGCATGAATTAGATAGAAATCAGGCCAAGTGTTAGGCCCATATAAACAGGCTAAAAGCCTGGTACGCCTAACCTAAACCTCGCCTATAAAAAGGGAGCCGAGGTTTAGGAATAGGTTAACGTCGTACTTATTATTCATAGCCTTACGCGCATATCTTTCTATTGTACGAGTTCACGGTTTATCAAAGAAGGTTTTACGGTGATTCATTCTGTGTTCATCCTTACGTTTAATCTTCGTTGTTAGATCGTTATTCATTGCTGTTACAGAAACAGGGACTAACATTTGGTATCAGAGCCGATCGAGAACCGATCAGAAGAACTCCTGCAGAATACTCTGTTTTTGTTTACGTTGTTCTTACTGTCGATTTTTTGCTCTGTAATTTTGTTTCTTGCTGAAAAATTGTAAAAGTTACACCTTTAGAATCGCCTCTTCAAAGCGATCAAGGGGTATACTTCAGATTGTGTTTTTCGCATATACAGATTTCGAGATATCTCGAGTATGGTTGTCGACATCCTGCTTTTTCACAGGTTCTGCTACGTTTTTCGAGCTGAAAACTTTACCCGAGGATCTCGACATTCTACTCTACAGGAAACTACCTTCAGATTTTGTTTATCTGATTTTTACAGTTTGCAGGATTTCGACATTGAGGATTTCGACATCTAGGATTTCGAGATCTTGATTTCGAGTTAAGGTTTCGACATCTGGTCTCGACATTTGACTTCTCAGAATTAAGATTTCGAGTTTTAACTTCTCGACATTTCAAATCTCGAGATCAGCTTCTCGAAATTTGAAATCTCGAGATCCCTAATCTCGAGATCCTTAATTTCGAGCTCAAATCTCGATACCGGGCCTCCTTTATCGAAAACTGAGATTTCGATATTCAGATCTCGACATCTGATTTTTCGACTTTCTGCCCCTGAAAATCTTTTGATCAATTTTCTCGAACGGTCAGTTTAGTACAGCAATGGCTTCAGAATACAATGCACAAGGGAACAGCAGTACCCCTCCTAGCCTCAGGAAGGGAGAATATCAAATGTGGAGGAACAGATTCCTTAATTTCCTCGAGCACAAAGAGAACTCCGCTGCAATGCTTGAAGGACCAGCTGAACTTTTGATTTCAGTTGGTGGAGATCCAGAAAATAATCCTCCTATTTTTCTAGAAATAAGGAGGAAAGTGCCATCTGAATACACAGAAGCTGACAAGCTCAGACTTCGTGGTGATCTCATGGCCAAAACATACCTTCTTCAAGCAATCCCCAATGAAGTATATGTTCTCATAGACAGCATGCAAACTGCTAAGGAAATGTGGGATGAGATAGAGAAGCTGCTACAAGGCACAAGCATCAGCCTCAAAACAAAGAAGACTACGATTCTTATCGCTTATGACTCCTTCAAAGCAGGTCCAGGAGAACCATTGAATGAGACTTACAACAGACTCGTTCAACTGGTAAATGAACTCAGAAAAATCAAAGTATTCAGGTCCAATCTGGAACTGAATATTAGATTTTTATCTAGCCTGCATCCTGCATGGGAAAAAACAGTGAAGGATGTCAGATCTCGGATAGATTTGGACGAAATTGACCTCTACACACTCTATGAACATCTGAAGCAATTCATCAACGAGGTTGCCTGTGCTGAGGATCATCACACCACAAATCCCTTAGCTCTTGTAATGGAGGCTCAGCCAAGAAGATCAACCACTTCACTAAACAAGAAAAAGAAGAAGGTAGTGGTTGAATCAGACGATGATGATAGTGATGATGACAAATCTGATCTAGAGGCTGAGCTAGCAGACTTACAGACGAAGATGGCACTGCTTGCCAAAAGATTTGCCAAGAAGAACAGCTCCTCCAACAAGCTGAGAACTTCCTCCTCAAACTACAAGCAGAAGAACCATGATCAAGGATCTTCTAGGAAGACATCATCAGCAGAAGAAGCTCCAAAATGCTACAATTGCGGTAAGCCTTGACATGTTATCAAAGACTACCGCCTTCCAAAGAAGAAAGATGCTAACTTCTACAAGCAGAAGATGCTGTGGAATAAGCAGAAAATGCTGATGGTGCAGAAAGAAGAAGAAACCTCTGCCATGATTGCTGAGAATGAGAACTGGGCAGAAGATTCTTCTTCTTCTGAGGAGGAGGAAGACAACTATGCTCTTATGGCACGCGTGGAGGAAGATGAAAGAAAGGGTGATGCTGTGATCCCCGAAAACGAGTGCTCAACAAGCTCTGTAAGTACCTCACATACTCCTTTAAATAATCAAATGCAGTCCTTACTTGAGAAGGACAATCTAATCAAAGAACTAAAGGAGAGACTAGACAATAATCACAGGGTACTGAAACAGAATCTAGACCAAAAGTCTTCCTTAAGTGTTCAACTTGAAATTGCAAAAGATCAGGTCAAAAAGGTGTCCTCAAATTTTGAAAGCTTTGAACTTAAAATAGCTGAATTAACTAGGAAATTTGAGGATAGTGAACGGGAAAAAAGCACAGCAAAGGCTGAATGCGATTTTTTGCATAACAAGAGAAGAACGCTTTTAAATAAAGTAAAAGAACTAGAGGATCTAGCTGCTAGAAGAGGTCAATCTGAACAAACTGTTTTTCTGCTTAACAGCAAACAAAAGGATGACCGATTTTACAATGCTAAAACAGGACTGGGCATAACCAACCCACGTAATCTACAGAAAGTTAACTGTCTTCAAATCTATAACAAAGATTACATGGGACTAGAGTTTGGCGAGAAAATGTATTTTCGAAGTGATGAAGACAATGCTAAAGCAGAAGAAGAAAAGAGAAAGAATCCAAAATCTGCGATTTCTTGTGATTATCCCTCTGTAAATGAAAAACAACTTTCACAAGAAAAACCTACTTCCTGCTTTAGTGAATGCCTTGACCCTTATGCTAAAGATGTTCCTCACATAGGACACCCTCTAGACCCTCCCCCAAGAGTAGGTATTGCTAAGACTGGTGAGGAACCGTGTATATTTCCCATGGCCCAAAAGCTTAAAAACCTACAGAAAACTCTTGATAATGAGAGAGAGAGATTTGAAACTGAAAAGAAAGGTTTTGAGCGCAACTGGCAGGAACTTCTTCAAAAGTTCAATGATTTGAGTGAGCAGTTTCATGCTAAAACAGACCCTTCAACGACTAAGCCTGACAGCTCACACACCTCACATGAGAAAAACAATGCTTTAAAAGGTTCGTCCACTCATCTCTCTTCTCCTTTGTTTACAGGGAATGAAGTGAATAAAGAAGGAGAAGAGAAGAATGAGTGGAGGAAAAAGAGGAAGGAAATCGGAGTAGGCAAAAAGAAAGTTTTTGAGAATAATACCAGTCCTAGATCTAGTTCTATTTTTTACTCCAAAGTTAATTGTAATTCTGTCTCTACAAAACAAACTTCTAGTAGTTCAGTCTTGAGTCCCAAGCTGAATATTTCTGAGACATCTTCTAGACAACGTTCTATTTATAATACAAGTGTTGCTTATAGTTATTCTGTTCCAGATCCCCATAATTATGAATGTGATGTGAATGTTGTTAAATCAAAGCCTCTCAGAAAGCTCAAACCTGAAAAAGAAACCAAGAAAGGAACTTCTAAGGGAACGTTCTGTATTCCTGATATGAAATATGCCCTTAGAGTTCATTCTAGGAAACATCTTAATCGGCTTTCTAAGGAGGAGATTTTCAAAACCAAACTTAAGAAACAACCGTTCAATCACAAAGCACCTGTCTACTCTCCTCCTAAACCTAAAACGGAAAGGTGGGTCCCCAAGATGAGACCCGTCAAAACTGAAACTGAGAGGTGGGTCCCCATGATGAGACCTACCAAAACTGAAACAGATAAGTGGGTCCCCAAACGAAGACCCATCCAAACTAAGACTGAAAGATGGGTCCCCAATCGAAGACCCATCAAAACTGAAACTGAAAGGTGGGTCCCCAAATTTAGACCCACCAGAACTAAAATGGAAAGGTGGGTTCACAACATCAGACCCACCAAAATGGAAACTGCTAGGTGGACTCCAAAAACCAGACATACTGCAAAAGCAGATCTGGCTATTGTAAAACCCATAAAAGATAGATCTTTTGTTGAAAGAGCTACTGACCTTGGATCACAGCTCCAAGTTGGGTACCTAAACCTGTTTGATTGTTTTGCAGGACGGTCATGTGTGGCACTTAGACTCAGGATGCTCAACCCACATGACCGGAATAAAGTTCCTTTTGAGCAATTACACCAACTGCTACGGAGGCAATGTCAGATTCGGGAATGACGTCTCATCTCCTATCCTTGGGTATGGGGACGTCGTCTGTGCCAGTGTCACAATAACAGATGTTTCATTTGTTAAAGGGCTCAAACACAACTTACTGAGCATTGGACAATTCTGTGACATCGGGATGGAAGTGAGGTTCTTTGCAAAACAATGCTGTGTTCTTGACAGCACAGGGAATACATTATTAACGTGTTACAGAACATCAAATCTGTACACTATTGATCTAAAAAGCGTCCAATCCACCACTTCCATCTGTCTGCTGTCCAAAGCTTCAACTGAACAGAACAACCTATGGCACAGACGTCTCTCCCATCTGAACTTCAAACATCTATCAACATTGTCCTCCAAGAAACTTGTCAAGGGGCTTCCTCTGCTAAAGTCTTCCGCTGAAAATCATTGTAGTGCCTGCAAAATGGGCAAAATGACGCGAAGCTCCCACAAGTCAAAAACCGAACCATCATCTTCACATCAGTTGCAGCTAATTCACATGGATCTGTGTGGACCTATGAGAGTACAAAGCATCAACGGTCGCAAATACACTCTGGTGATCGTTGATGACTTCTCTAGGTATACATGGACAAAATTTCTCCATTCAAAAGACGAAGCTGCAGAAAACATTATGACCTTTATCAGAACAATCCAGAAACTGCTACAGCACAATGTTCGAATCGTTAGAACTGACAATGGTACCGAGTTCAAAAATCAAACTCTAACTGAGTTCTATGAATCACTCGGTATCACTCAGCAATTTGCAGCAGCTAAAACTCCCCAACAGAACGGAGTTGTTGAGAGAAAGAACAGAACCCTTGTTGAAGCAGCACGCACCATGCTAATCCAATCCAGACTGCCTCACTTCATGTGGGCAGAGGCAATCAATACTGCGTGCTTCACTCAGAACAGAACATCCATCCACAAACGCTTCGACAAGACTCCATATGAGATCCTATTCAACAAAACTCCTGACATCTCCTTCTTCAAGGTTTTTGGCTGTAAGTGCTTCATACTCAATGATCGGACAGAGAGAAGTAAGCTGGATCCCAAAGCCAGAGAAGGCGTATTCATTGGCTACTCACTGCAATCCAAAGCTTACAGAGTCTATCTCAGAGACAAGCGTACTGTCATCGAGAGTGTAAACGTTACATTCTATGAAATGGCAGACTTTGCAATTGAACATCTCCAGACCGATCCATCAACTGCTGTACCAGTAGCTTCTGATAAAGCTGAACCAAACACCGAACACGACGATGTGATTCTCGACTCTCTCTTCAGAAACTTCTACGAGAATTCACAACCTCCACCTCCTGCATACACTCCAGAGTCAACATCAACTCCAACAGCAGAGATTCCGCTCCTCACATGACTAGATGATGTACCATCCACACCCTCAACCCCTCAAACCAATCCCAAAGGTGTGGATGATCACGCCTTTGCTATAAGTCCGGAATCATCTCCATTACACACCACAGCTGATCCAGAGCCTTCAACCACATATCAGGACTCCGATCAACCAATAATTACTCCAACTCCTCTAGCTCATGAGAGGAAGTGGACGAGAGCACATCCCGTTGAACAAATAATAGGTGATCCAAGTCAAGGTGTGCGAACAAGATCATCAACAACAAATGAATGTCACTATGCATGCTTTCTAAGCAAGAATGAACCGTCCAAAGTCTCAGAGGCACTCGCTGATCCAGATTGGGTGATTGCCATGCAAGATGAGCTCAATCAGTTTGACAGACTAGACGTGTGGACACTCGTGCCTAAACCCCCTCAGAAAACCATCATTGGCACTAAATGGGTGTTCAAGAACAAGAAGGACGAAGAAGGCATAGTGATACGCAACAGAGCACGACTGGTCGCTAAAGGATATAATCAGCAAGAGGGCATAGACTATGATGAAACGTTTGCACCCGTAGCAAGAATTGAAGCAATCCGCCTTTTTCTTGCGTACGCGGCCCACAAGAACTTTACCGTCTTTCAAATGGACGTTAAGACTGCCTTTCTGAATGGAGTCTTGGAAGAAGAAGTCTATGTCGCTCAGCCCGAAGGATTTGTAGATCCCAGATATCCCGACCATGTGTACAAGCTAAAGAAAGCTCTGTATGGGTTGAAACAGGCACCAAGAGCTTGGTACGATGCTTTAACCGAATTTATGGTTGACTCAGGTTTCTCAAAAGGGAAGATTGATACCACACTTTTCATCAAACGACAGAAGTCTGACATCATCCTGATTCAGATCTATGTTGATGACATTATCTTCGCCTCCTCAAATCCACGTCTGTGCAAACACTTTGAGAAACTGATGAAAACGAAGTTTGAAATGAGCATGATGGGAGAGTTGAATTTCTTCCTAGGCCTGCAAGTAAGACAACTCTCTGACGGCATTTTCATCAATCAGTCCAAGTATATTCTGGAAATGCTTAAGAGATTCAACATTGATGACAAATCTTCCATGACTACCCCTATGTCCCCCAACAACAAACTGGACTCAGACCTCTTCGGGAAGCCAGTTGATGCTACAAACTACCGGGCCATCATTGGATCTTTGCTATATCTCACGTCAAGCAGGCCTGACATTGTCTTCTCCACATGCTTATGTGCACGCTTTCAGGCGAATCCGAAGGAATCCCATCTGACCGCTGTTCGAAGAATTCTGATATACCTCAAAGGCACTGTGAATCTAGGCCTTTGGCATCCCAAGCACTCAGGTTTTGACCTAGTCGGATACTCTGACGCTGATTTTGCTGGTTGCCGGATGGACCGCAAAAGTACATCGGGAGCTGTCCAGTTCTTGGGCGATAAGTTAGTCTGCTGGTCTTCCAAGAAACAGAACTGTGTGTCAACATCTACGGCCGAGGCAGAATACGTCGCGTCTGCTAGCTGTTGTTCACAAATATTATGGATGAAGACCCAGCTAAAGGACTACGGTTACACTTTCCGCCATATCCCGATCTACAGTGACTCACAGAGCGCCATCGCCATCACCAGCAACCCGGTTCATCACTCCCGCACCAAACACATTGACCTGCACTATCATTTCATCAAGGATCACGTGGAGAAAGGAGATATAGATATGTATTTTGTAAGCTCAGAGCTTCAACTGGCTGACTTGTTCACTAAGGTATTGGATGAGAAAAGATTCCAGTTCCTGGTCTCCAAGTTGGGCATGTTGAACCTCGAGCCTGTTTAATTTTTGTCTTCGCTGATCTGAAAAGTGTGTGTGTGTGGGACTTGTAAAAAGTGTGTGTGAGTGTGCTCTGTAAATAGTGTGTGTGCGTTGCATGTGTTGAGGGGGAGAAAACAAGAAAAATAACAAAAATAGTGTGCGTGTGTTGCATGTGTTGAGTGTGTGTGAAAAATCAAAAAGAACAAAAATAGTGTGTGTGCGTTGCATTTGTACATATTGTTTGTTGCATTTTTTGAGGGGGAGAAAATTTTCACTTTTTGAGGGGGAGCTAATTTTCACCGATTAAGGGGGAGCTCTCTAATTTTTACTGTTTGGGCCTCGAAAATCTTTTAAAAGGGAACTGTGTGCCAGCCCAATCATTCGGGCTCAACTGTTACGGAGGAGGTCCATATTTTTTCTCGCGTATAAAAGCCTCGCGAAAACCCTTCTCCTTCTTCCATTCAAATTTTTCGCAAAGGCAGAGCTCTCAGACCTTTCTTCTTCCTCCCAAACTTCCGATTTCGCATCTCCTTCCCTCGTTTCTCTTTCACGACTACTCTTCGAAGGTAGTTAACGTTCACAATAGCAATCACCCATCTCGAAAACGAACGATCATCTCGAAAACCTGTTTTATTTTGTTCGTATTCGAAATCCAAAAACGAACGTTTGTTCTCGCAAAACCTTGTAACTTCTCAAAATCAAAATCAAATTAGGTTTTTTCGTTTGAATGTATGTCGAAATCGCTTGTTATTGTTTGTTATATCTTTGTTTTTACAGGTGGAAATCTCTTCAAAATTCGTCGGTTCATCTTCTCGAAATCAAGATCTCGAGATGGGCATCTCGACATCTTGATCTCGAGATTTGAATCTTGAAATCAAGATCTCGAGATCTGCATCTCGACATCTTGATCTCGAGATTTGAATCTCGAAATCAAGATCTCGAGATCTGCATCTCGACATCTTGATCTCGAGATTTGAATCTCGAAATCAAGATCTCGAGATGTGAATCTCGAAATCATGATCTCGAGATACAGATCTCGAGATTTGGACTTGGCAAATTTTTCCAAAACTCCACCTGCATAAACTTATCTGACAACTAAATAAAACTCTTTCACTCAAATCAAACAGTTGAATTTCATATGCTGACCCCCTGCTTCTACAGTTTAAAATGGCAGGAAACACTAAAGCACAAATCGATGATGCCATCTACTCCCAAGAAAAATGGATCAAGGTGCTGGACAACAATTTCCAGCTAGACCTTGCAGTCTTCAAGTGCCAGAACCCGATCATTCCGGCTATCATGAAAGGTCACTATCTCTGGCCTGCACGTCACAACGCCAAACCAGTGCCAGAGATATACCTACAACAATTTTGGGGCCACATGCATACAGAATCACCAAAGGATCGTTCAAAAATAAAGACCAAGCTAAACGGCATGCGGGTGATCCTTACACCATCTAATCTACGGGCTACTCTAGCGCTGCCAGTCCGAGATACATATGATGCGCTACCGTCCATCCCCGATCTACTGAAAGACGTAGCATCACTCGGCTACACCTCCTTACTGCCACAACTGTCAAACTTCAACGGCGCCTATCTCCGTCACCCGTGGAAGAATCTGTTTGGACTGGTGAACAAATGCTTGTCGCCAAAGCATGCTGGCTTCGACAAGTGCAACAAGCAAATACTGCTAGTCTTCCATGGGATCGCCTTCAAGAAAAATTATGACTTGGCGCAGCTCTTCTTCTCAGAGCTATTGGACCTGGTCAAGGCCAAAGAAAAGAATAGGCCAGGTACCATCCCATATGCAAGGTGGCTTGGGCTGATCATCAACGACTGCATGGCAGAGCACTCGTCAATCCCAAAGCGCAGCTCCGATCCACACTACAATGCCCCAAAGCTGCAATACTTTAAAGCAGACAAGAACCCTACCTTCGGTCTGCGGATCCCTGGGTTTCTGCTCAACCTTGTAAAATCTTCAAATCCAGCAGTTCAGCAGTACAAGGAAGCCACAGAGAAAACCGTCCCTATGGTTCAGCAAAACCCAGCTGGACCTACCCCAGGGGCAAAACCGAGTGTTGGTAAGGGTCCCAAGAGAGCCCAAAAGCCACAGAAACCAGTGGACGGTTCGCCCAATGAAGGAAAGTCTGACGACTCTCTTGAGACGAGTCAGGCGGCTGAGGGCACCGAAACAGACGCTGAGGAAAAGGCCAATGAATCGTCAAGTGAAGCCCAAACAAACACTGACGACGAGGCTTCCGAGAGCGTGGGCACGGAGAGCGGAGAATCTAGCTCGGATGATGACGATGATGACAATGATAGTGATGATGTGGAGCTTACATATGCCCTGATCAGAAAAGGGAAGCTGCCAGTCGAATCACCGAAAAAGAAAAGAATCACTGCTGAAGACGCAGCACCAATAATCGCTGGCAGACCTCAAGTCTTCATGATCAAAGAAAAGGCTAAACCGAGAGCCGATCCCAGCGAGACAAATTGCTCAAAGGATGATTATGACGAGGCGGCTCATTCAATTAAGGCATCATTCAATTCAAAGGAAGTCGTCATCCGAGAGAAAAGGGCAAAGGTCAAGAATGACAAGGCTGCCAAGGCAAAGCCCCAGCCCCGTGCCAGAAAGAGCCTGATTGATAAGGCAGATGAGCATATCTTCGCGGGCTGCGACACCTTTATCCAGATAAGCCGAGCCGAATCCCTAAGCATAGGAGCCGATCTTTTCGGTTCCCGGGTAGAAGTCGCAGCATCTGGCTCAACTGCGCAAGCACAGCCCTCTCCCAGCCACTCGATAGCCTCTCAACAGGCTATTGTTTCAAAAGAACGGGACTCCACCCCCTCGCTGGTTCCTTCCGAATCAGTTGAGCGTACAATTGACCTATCTCCCGAGGTCAAAACCCCTTCTTCTCACACATCGAGTCTAGGTGTCACATTCCCCACATTTTCTTCATTTTCTAGGACACCTACACTATTCACTGCACATACAGGTGCACACACCCTGAACGCAACAACCAGAGCGCAAGCTATGACGGTTGGAAGCCCTGCTACGCCCATAATGATTCCATCATTAAATGCAGGCCACACATCAGCAATCTTCACTGATGCTGTGTCAACAGTTACAACCCCCGTAACTGGTCACCCTACCTTTGAAGATGTAAACGTTCTACTCAATCGTTTCCTAGATTCCACCATTAAGCCATGGGTGCAAGATGCAATGACCGCTCTAGCACAGGAATTTAGGACCACCCAAGCGGTTCCGTCTGAACAGACAACACCCCAACCTTCCCCTGAACCGTTCATCTCCCATACACAACCCATATCCTCCACCCCTCTATCCCACCAATCCATAAACCAAATTCCCATTCCTTCTCTTTCTCGGGGAACCCAGGATACAGAACCAGTATTCTCCCCACACCCGACCACACCCTCCATCGATCTCTCCTCACTATCCTTCGACACTCTAGCATCGGCTTTGCTGAATAACCTTCTAAACACCCCTGAAGACAAGCTCACTCTTCATCAGCAAGCCATACTTGAAGCCCTTCTTTCTTCACCCGAAACCAAGAGCACTTGCAAGGAGAGTCCTCGTGGTCACAAACGTTCCCATGAGGACCCCGATGATTCAGATCCTCATGAGGGGGAGAACAAGCGACCTCGATCACTTGAGCAAACTGCCCTACCAAGCCAAACTCCACAGCCCATCCAACCTGAAACCTCAACAAACCAACAGCCACCATCCACAGCCAACTTATCTAGCATGGTCGAGCTAGAAATAACATCCCGAGGCGTATCTCCCAGAGATACCAACCGAGGAAGGGATGGAAGTCCTGATGATGTTACCACTGGTACATCTTCTCCATCAGGCCATCAGTTGGAACCTAGTTCTAAGCTGATGCCAACAGGCAATCCAAGTGAACCCGGTAGTGCTACTCAGGAACAATCACCGCCTGAACAAAGAATTCCTTATATTTCCCCAGGCAAAGACATCCATGATGCACTGGAAGAGGCGGTGATATATGACAAATGGCCAAGAAAATGGACAAAATGGGATGATCTTCGGAATGAGGCCGAACAAGAGGACATGCAAAGAAACAGGTGGCTACGAGAGATAATCAACAGATGCTCTGAAGATATTATAAGGCTCGAGGACGATGAACGCAAGGAAGGGGAGAATTACAAAGAATCCCAGAAGACTCTTGAATCGGTCGTAAGACAATCAGCGGGAAGACTTCCCAAGACAGAGAAACCCTGGGATAATGTTCGCATCAAAGCCCCCTTCCAAGAAGAAATCAGAGAGCATATCTGGCGTAGACCAGACAGAGTCAAGCCACTGAATGGATTGAAGCTAAGAGGCCTTACTCATTTAAAAGGAAAGCAGGCTGGAGGTCATCTGCACATGTTGCTACAAAGGTCAACCGGTACACAGAGAGAACTGATGGAACAAGATCTGAAGTCGAATATTCTCCCGATTCATCAAATTCTACAAGTGAAGGCTGAAGACTATCATGGAGTGACATTCTACACTTACAAACTTCAACGCACCGATGGGAGCGAATTTACTTGTCAAGAGAACGACTTCATCATGCTTAAACCGGATGACATCTACCAAATGTTCATGGCCTACAAATACCTTCCAGTCAGGCAGAGCATAATATACAGCGAAGGCCTCGCAGCTATCAAGAGATTCATGCTTAGACAGATCCGAGTACACTCTTCACATGACCTACAGATGGCTATTGAGTGCAATCTGAAAAAGACAAATCTGACAAAGCCAAGACTGTATGGTCCAGAACTTGAAGATTTCCCAGCCTACCACATCTTCTTCACACCGCCAGCAGTCACCTATCTGAACCACAAGAACGAAAAACGTCTGATGGTAATCAGTGAAATTGAGAAGTACTGTGACGGAACACTGAAGATCATCAAAGAACAGATTCTAAAGATGAAGGCAGAGCTAGAAGAAAATCTTCAAGAGGCATCGTCTTATGTTCAAAAGGAACACTCTACAGTAGAGACAATTTTAAAGGCCATTGACGATCGCCTCGAAAAGAGAAATGTGCTGAGGCAATATGAACATGCACTTGGTATGAGGAAGCACTACTTCAAGTCCCAGAAGCAATAAGAGAATGGCACTTGATCACAAATGGGGAGATTGTTGGAGATATTAAATTGTGAATCAAGTTGGTCATAGATTAGCTTTATATTTAATCCTTGTATTTAATTAGTGCATGAATTAGATAGAAATCAGGCCAAGTGTTAGGCCCATATAAACAGGCTAAAAGCCTGGTACGCCTAACCTAAACCTCGCCTATAAAAAGGGAGCCGAGGTTTAGGAATAGGTTAACGTCGTACTTATTATTCATAGCCTTACGCGCATATCTTTCTGTTGTACGAGTTCACGGTTTATCAAAGAAGGTTTTACGGTGATTCATTTTGTGTTCATCCTTACGTTTAATCTTCGTTGTTAGATCGTTATTCATTGCTGTTACAGAAACAGGGACTAACACATTCACATGTTGTCTCGGGTTTTGCTCCGTTTGAGATGGAAGTTTGCCCGAGTCCTTTGTTTCAAGTCGGTTCACGGCATTCACAATTTGACTCACTTGGCTTTCCAAATTCTGAATGCTAGACTTGGTCTCATGCTGAAATCGAACCATGTTTTGTTGCATGGTTGAGACATTTGAGGTGAGTGCTCGGATCATGTCTTCGGTGGACCTACTTGAGCTTGAAGTTTGGCCTTGATGATTTGGGAAAGATTGTTGTAAGGGCTGACTTTGTTGTGGTTGAGGGTTCCCATATCTCAAATTCGGGTGATCTCTCCACCCGGGATTGTAGGAGTTAGAGTGCGGATCATACCTCTTTTGGCCTTGGAACCCCTGAGCATTGACTTGTTCGGAGTTCTCTTCTTGTAGCGTTGGGCAGGAATCAGTGGGGTGCCCCTGTGTCGAACATATGCCGCAGACCTTGACTTCTTGGTGTTTTGGATTTAAAAGGAAATCTTTTACTTAAGAAGTCAATCCGGCCACTTGACTTTCCAACGAGTTGTTGGATTCCGCTGCCATGACTCGTTTTGATGAGGACCTCCCATTGTAGTGTCTAGAATTCTCGGCCAACTCCGAGATGAGATTCCTAGCTTGGGAAGGGGTTTTGTTGACAATTCCCCCTACAGATGCTGCGTTTACCAAGCGTCTATCTTGCTTCACAAGACCGTTATAGAAGTAGAGGATGAGGTCTTGCTCTGTGTAACCATGGTATGGGTAACTAGCACACAATTTTTTTAAACGCTCCCAATATTCATATAATGTCTCATCATCTTTTTGCTCGATGTTGCTTATTTATTTTTTCAAAGATGATGAGACGGATGCAGGATAGTACCTTTCTAGGAAGCATTTTTTCATTGACGCTCATGTATCTATACTCCCTGAAGGGAGATAGAATAACCAATCCTTAGCCGTGTCTTTGAGGGAGAATGGAAAAGCCCTCAACTTGATTTGCTCCTCGGTGACCCCATTTGGGCACATGCTTGTGCAAACAATATGGAATTCCGAGAGATGTTTGTTCGGATCCTCGCCTCGTAGACCATGGAATGAAGGAAGTAAATGGATGAGCCCCGATTTGAGCTCAAATGTAGCACCTTCATCAATGTTCTCGTTTCGAGAGCCATGTGAAAAGACTCTTCGGATTCGCTAGAAATAGAGCTAGTGGTGTATGATGTGTCCTTGTCGTGAGGTGCACTCAAAATAATTACAATACAACGATTATACGTAGTATAACGAAGTAAGGTTCGTATCCACAGGGAAAGGAATACTTTTCTTCTATATAAGTAGTAACAAAGGGGGGTTTAGATTTGTTTGATTTAAAGAATACTAAGATGAACAACCTATATGAGTGTGATTAATAGATGTGGAGACTTGGTTTTGCTTTTATCCACTTAATGAAATGTTCGTCGATCCCGGTTATATCTTTAACTATCTTCCTCTCGAATACTCAATAGAGGAGTATATTAGTTCATCGAGGGTAGTTATTAATAACGAGATGCGTTCATTAATAAAACTTACTATCGAGTCAATATAGAACAAGCGCCCTATATTAACTTGATAGTAGCAATAAACTTAAGATGAAAACGATTGAGATTGATAACCTCAACGCAAGCGGTTTATTGGTTTAATCAATATAATTAATTCCCCTTGGCATATTAACCATGAGTAACAAGCGTATTAACCGATTGATTCTAGTAATAATTAATATGAGAAACAAAACTAGTTGATACTTTAAGTAATGTTTAAAATATTAACATGAAATATGAATAGGAATTAATTAATACTCAAGGAAGAATATTAAAGAATATGAATCCTACTATGATTAATATCAAGATGTTAACTAATTGTCATCTTAGTAACACTCCCCAATATTAACATAGAGGAAGAAATAACTATTACTATAACCAATGTCAAGATGTTAACTAATTGTCATCTTAGTAACACTCCCCAACTTTGATATAGAAATAGTATTTTAAAGGAAGAATTAATATTCAAGGAAGAAGATTAAAGAAAATAACTCACAACTAATAAATTCATTAAGCTTCAAAGTAGCAAAACCAAGATGGAAGAGTTTAGCTCCTCATTTGGAGACTAAACATGATGAAAAATATAAAGAAAGAACTATTCTATACTGAACTTAGATGTACAAAGGAATTGGATGATCATTTGTGAAGGAAAGGGGGTGTATTTATAGACTTTTGGGATGAGATTCGGGTACTCGATCGGGTATATACATGGTACCCGATCGAGTATGTGTGTAATACAAGATTCGAGGTATACTCGATGGGTTTCAGGCTATTTTCCAAAGGTATACCCGATCGGGTATATGTTTATACTCGGTCGAGTATGTGTAGAAAGTGATATTCGAGCCATACTTGACCGATTTTACGTTTAAACTCAAAGGCATACCCGATCGGGTATAGACACTCAATCGTGGCCGAAATCTTCCCGGCATGTTACTTTGTCTTCGGATCTGATCCGATTTGAAGTTTTAACCTAATACCCGATCGAGTATAGGTGATACTCGACCGAGTATAGACCAAAATTTCAGGATGCTTCTTTTGTCTTCAAATTATGCACCTTCCTTCCACTTTTTGGGGTTCACCAACTGTCCTTTAAGTGATCAAGACCTGTTTGAGCTCAGAATATACCTAATCTAAACTGTTTACAAGAATTTAACAAACTAAACTAATACACCAAAAGTGTGTAATTTCCAAAGTAAAAATCAAGCAAAACTAATTAAAAACGCAAACATATATATGGAAATTACAAACGTATCAGCAGACATCCCAGAGCAACCTCAAAACCCTCCACCACCCAACTTCTTCCAACAACTTTTGGAGGATCAACAACAACTACTTGCGGGTACAACCAAATGAACACAAACTACATGGCCATGGAAGAACGGCTCAATGACGTGCACTTTGTCGTGAGGTGCACTCAAAATAATAAATCAATACAACACTAATACGTAGTATAGTGAAGTAAGGTTCGTATCCACAGGGAAAGGAATACTTTTCTTTTATAAAATAGTAACAAGGGCGGTTTTAAGTTTTATTTGATTTAATTTAATTAACACTAAGATGAACGACTTATATGAGTTTAATTTATAGAGATGAGGACTTGGTTTTGCTTTTATCCACTTAATGAAATGTTCATCGATCCCGGTTATATCTTTAACTATCTTCCTCTCGAATACTCAATCGAGGAGTATATCCAGTTCATCGAGGGTAGTTATTAATAACGAGACGCGTTCATTAATAAAACTTACTACCGAGTCAATATAGAACATGCGCCGTATATTAACACGATAATAGCAATAAATTTGAGATGAAAACGATTGAGATTGATAACCCCAACACAAGCGGTTTATTGGTTTAATCAATATAATTAATTCCCCTTAGATTATTAATCATGAGACACATGCATTAACAATCCAAGTTTACTACCGTTGAAGGAACCGAATTAATAACAAGCGTATTAATCGATTGATTCTAGTAATAATTAATATATGAAACAAAACTAGTTGATCCTTTAAGTAATGTTCAAAATATTAATATGAAACATGAATAGGAATTAATTAATACTCAAGGAAGAATATTAAAGAGTATGAATCCTACTATAGTTAATATCAAGATGATAACTAATTGTCATCTTAGTAACACTGGCCAATATTAACATAGAGGAAGAAATAACTATTACTATAACTAATGTCAAGATGTTAACTAATTGTCCTCTTAGTAACACTCCCCAACATTGATATAGAAATAGTATTTAAAGGAAGAATTAATATTCAAGGAAGAAAATTAAAGAGAATAACTCACAACTTACAAATTCATTAAGCTTCAAAGTAGCAAAACCAAGATGGAAGAGTTTAGCTCCTCATTTGGAGACTCAACATGAAGAAAATATAAAGAAAGAACTATTCTAGACTGAGCTTAGAAGTATATAGGAATTGGTTATTTTTGTGGGAAGGAAAGGGGGGTATTTATAGGCTTTTTAGGCTTGAAGGGTCTTGTACCCGATCGGGCTGTAAGGGCACTCGATCGGGTACTTGGTTGCTTCGCGGAAGTATAGAAAACGGTGTTATACCCGATCGGGTATGTCGGCCACCCGATCGGGTATGAACACTCGATCGTGCCAAAATCTCCCCTGCATGTTGCTTTGTCCCGAATCCGATCCGATTTGATTTTTCAACAATGTACCCGATCGGGTATAGGTCATACCCGACCGGGTACAACACCAAAAATCAGAATCTTGAGATTTTTGCACCTTCCTTCCATTTGTGTTGTTCACCAATGGTCCCTAGAGTGATCTTGGACCTGTTTGAGCTCAGTATAAACCTAATCTAAACAAATTACAAACATTTTTACAACTTAAACTATTACACCAAAAGTGTGTAATTTCTAAAGTAATAATCAATCAAAACTAATTAAAAACACAGAAATAAATATGTAATTTACATGAATGTCAACTCCTCCACACTTAGTTTCTTTACTCGACCTCGAGTAAAACCAAATGTTTATACAATGTTCATCAAAAGAAGATAGTAAGAAATAGGAAACTAAGACCACCAAGTATTGTAAATGAGTTTATAGAACAACATTTCTTGGGTTTAAAGGTCTTCTATGCTCCTTACTTCTTCTTTTACATCTTCTCCTTTTCTTCTTCTTCTTTCTTTCAATATATGATGTCCTGCAAAAACAAATTTCTCTCATATCTCTCGTTTTGCCTAGGAGCCTTTTCAGGTTTTCATCCTAGCATCTCTTTTTGTTTTTCCTTCCTTTCCGACTCACTCATTTTTTTAAAGCCCCTGTTGCTTAGATTGCCCGTTTTTGGGTTTTCAACCTAACTAGCATTTATTTCCTTTTTTTTGGGTGTGTGTGTGTACAAAGAGTACAAGAAAACAATGCTTAGTATGAGGTAAAACAAAAGGGATTTTACCATACCAAAAAGAATGAGTCTTCCTCCCCCACACTTGGATCAAGACACTATCCTTAGTGCCTGCCTTCACCACCATAAAAACTTCCTCCAAAGCCTCCACCGGTGCCGCCCTCATTGCCCCCTTCACCCATGGTGGTGTCGTCTCCCATCCCATCATCATAGCCCCCGCCACCGTAGCTCGAACCTCCAAAGTTACCCCATTGAGAGGGGTCATACCAAGACGGTGGTGGAGGAGGAGTGGCCATAGAAGAGAAATTCCCGTGATGGGCCATATATGAGTACATAGGACCATAAGTCCTACGATAGTCCCTTTTATACCTAAGTTTAGGTATTTCTTTGGAGGGGATGGGGAAGTAGATGGTTGGTTTGGGTAGGATATGCCACTTGTAGTGGTTTCTCCCATTGTAGTCTTTGTGGGCGAAGGAGATGCACCCCGCGTTTCCAAGCCAAGTCAAATTCATCAAACAATGATCGGCTATTGGTTCATTATCCACATAGCCGAATCTTGAGGCCAAATGCATAATAACACCCCCGACAACAATATTACTCGTTTTGTTGCAAGTTTTCTCCAAATGATCCCACATTAGGTTGCAAAGGTTGAATGGCACGGGTATTTGAAAGAGGGCTAGGGTGAGGATGGCCACGTCCCCCATCCGAGTGTGGTGGTTGTTAGGGCGACCGAGCAAACAATTGGCCAAAAACTTTAGGAAAAGTCGGAGAATAGGATGTTGAACGTGACTAATTGAAAGTTTAGACGCGCTCACATTCAATTCTCCGGTCATTTTAGCCCATAAAGTGTGACCATCTATTGTATTTTCCGGTATTCCCCTCTCATGGGCCATTGGGATGCCAAAATGTTGGGCAAACTCACGTCTCGTTATTGTGTATTCATTGTTGAATAAACGAAACGTGAGTGTGTCGTTATTGAACTCCTCCCTTTCCTCACGTTCAACAAACTTAACCAAGTTCAAGAATTCATAAATCACCCTCTCATTACAATTATACTTCATATCAAAAATCAAGTTCATATCCAACTCATGAAATAAATTGCGCATTTTTTTCAACATGCCTAAAGCAGTGAGAGCATCATGACATAGAAATTTGGAGGGGATTACTTGCCTTTTTATTTGAGTCAAGAACCGTTGCCTTTGATTCCCCGGGCCGAACCGGACATCTTCAAATCCGGGAATTGGTCCCCTTGCAGTTGAACTCTCAGCCCTGTCTCTTTTGGGTGTCATTGGTGTGCTTGTTGAAGCATGATTTTCGGAGAATGGGGTGAGATGGGTAGGGTTTCGGTTTTTGTGGTATATGGTGAGAGAGATGGTTTTGTGGGTATGAGGTTGTAGAGGAGAGTGAGGGGAAGATTTTGGTTGTTGTATGAGGTGATTTGGGTGAGAGATGAGGGAGTAATTGAAGAAAGAAGGTTCGAAAATGGTGGGTTTGGGAGAGGGGTTTCGAATTTGGGAAGGTGGAGAAGATGAAGTGGCTGATTTTGGGGTCGGATTTGGTTTAAAAGTTGGTGTACCCGATCGGGTGGCCCGACATACCCGATCGGGTATGCGTGTATTTCTTGAAAATCCGGGCTGCTACCCGATCGAGTTGGGGTATACTCGATCGGGCAATTTGGTGCGAACTAATTCCCCGTTAAAAATTTAATTTACCCGACCGGGTGTATGGGTGTACCTGATCGGGTACTTTGCAACGAACTAAATTAGCCTTTTTTCAAAATACACCCGACCGGGTACATGTGTACACCCGATCGGGTACGTGCTTGTTTTATTAAATCCAGCCCAGGGGTTGATACCCGATCGAATAGGCCGGGTACTCGATCGGGTAAGTTGCTACGAGATTTTTTTTGAATTTTTGAGCAATACCCGACCGGGTGGGTAATGGTACTCGATCGGGTATATTATTATTTTCAACCCCCGAGTCGATCGAGTATGGGTTACCCGAACCAGGCTTATTCGAATTTTTTGCCTATACCCGACCGGGTACATGTGTTGCCCGATCGGGCATCACGCCTCACACCTTTTTTTTTGCGTTACCCTTAGGATCCTGCAGAAATAAAAGAAAATATTTTCTCTCGTTCTCTCATTTTGCCTAGGTGCCCTTTCGGGTTTTCATCACAACTTCCCACATTTTTCTGTTTTAATCCTCACAACTCACTCTTATTTTTGCTTTATTTTTGCTTAAGTTGCCGTTTCGGGTTTTCAACTTAACAAGCTTTTATAATTTTTTTTTTATTTTTTTTTATTTTTTTTTACAAGAATAAAGAGTATGAATGTGAGTATTCCATAAAACTCTCCCCCCAAGCTAATCAAAACACTGTCCCTAGTGCTTGTGTCTGAGATGAACGTTTTTTTTTTGTTACTTTTTGGGAGGTTTTGTTGGTGATTTGTGGGTGTGGAGATGAAAACGGTGAAGAGGTGATGAATGAAATGGGTTTAATTGGTGGATGGATGTAGGAGATATGAAGCTTTTGACTTTTGGAAATGGAGGAACTTTGGGGTGTGGTTCGAATGGGGAGAAAAGAAAATGGGGAAGAAAAGCTGCCCGCCCGCACCCTTATCGGGCTTTTGCCCGACCGGGTATAGTGACTGACCCGGTCGGGTGTAAGCTGTTCACCCGAGGCAGAGAGTTTTTTGCTGGGTTGCCCGGCCGGGTATAGGGGTCTACCCGATCGGGCGTTTGATTTATTCTTTGTTCTTCATCTGCCTCGCCCGGGCGGTTGGCCGGGTGCTGTTTTTGAGAGGTAATCCGACCGGGTAGGGTTTTATACCCGACCGGGTTCAATCCCAGGTCATTTTTTTTGAAATGTGTAAAAATAAAATAAAACAAGTAAACGTACCTTGCATGGGTTGCCTCCCAAGAAGCGCCTTATTTAACATCGCGGCACGACGCCATCATTGTATTCAATCATTTAAACTTGGATCGTGATAGTTTAGTTTCACCACATTTTCACTCCTAGGACGTTCATAGGAGTGCTCAACTTCTCGACTCTTCAATTTGGGAATCTTTCCAGGATCAAATATCCAGATTGTCATTGATTCATGTGGTGGGAGGAAAGGGAAGAAATTATCGTTTACTATGGTCAATGAAAAGTTTTTTGATCCCTCAATTTTGAAGAGGATTTCAGAAATGTCATTGTCCTTTCCAAGTTTATGAGTTTCCCTCAAAAAATTTAGAATTGATGGGGGTACCTCAAAAGATGACAAGGATAGATATTTGACCTTGAAGCTCAGATTATCCACTTCTTTGACCAGTTGGAGCTCCGTGTCTTTTTCTTCCTCTACTTCTTCTGGATTCTGGATCTCCTTTTGCATTTCCTCTTCATTTGTCAATATGATTGCAAAAGTTTGCTGTTTAGGATCACATTCTAGTTGAGAAGGAGGTTTTTCTGAATCCCTTGCTTCAAGCCTACTCATGACTCCGACTATTTGACTCATTTGAGTTTCCAAGTTCAAAATGCTAGACTTGGTCTCATTTTGGAATTGCACCATGTTTTGTTGCATGGTGGTCACACTGTTAGTAAGAGCCCGAACCATGTCCTCTGTGGACATATTAGAGTTGGAGAATGGATCATACCTCATGTGAGGTACATCATCAATTTGTGCAAGGTATTCTTCTTGGAGCTTTGGGCAGACGTCCGTAAGATGTCTGTGAGACATGCAAATGTTGCATGTCTTGGCATCTTGAGCTTTTGAGTTAAAGATAGATTCCTTTATTAGAGAAGTCAAGAAGGAAATTTGACTCTCTAAGGATGAAGTGTTGGTATCCATATACTCATAACTCATGTAAGCTCAGAAAATAGAAGAGCAATTATATATATATATATATATATATTTTCTTTGATTTTTCTTAAAATAGAATAAAAAGAAAAATTAATTGCCTTTCCCCAGCAACGGCGCCAAATTTGACGTGCACTTTGTCGTGAGGTGCACTCAAAATAATAAATCAATACAACACTAATATGTAGTATAGTGAAGTAAGGTTCGTATCCACAGGGAAAAGAATACTTTTCTTTTATAAAATAGTAACAAGGGGGGTTTTAAGTTTGATTTGATTTAATTTAATTAACACTAAGATGAACGACTTATATGAGTTTAATTTATAGAGATGAGGACTTGGTTTTGCTTTTATCCACTTAATGAAATGTTCGTCAATCCCGGTTATATCTTTAACTATCTTCCTCTTGAATACTCAATCGAGGAGTATATCCGGTTCATCGAGGGTAGTTATTAATAACGAGACGTGTTCATTAATAAAACTTACTACCGAGTCAATATAGAAGACGCGCCGTATATTAACACGATAGTAGCAATAAACTTGAGATGAAAACGATTGAGATTGATATCTTCAACACAAGCGGTTTAGTGGTTTAATCAATATTATTAATTCCCCTTAGATTATTAATCATGAGACGCATGCATTAACAATCCAAGTTTACTACCGTTGAAGGATCCGAATTAATAACAAGCGTATTAATCGATTGATTCTAGTAATAATTAATATATGAAACAAAACTAGTTGATCCTTTAAATAATGTTCAAAATATTAATATGAAACATGAATAGGAATTAATTAATACTCAAGGAAGAATATTAAAGAGTATGAATCCTATTATAGTTAATATCAAGATGTTAACTAATTGTCATCTTAGTAACACTCCCCAATATTAACACAGAGGAAGAAATAACTATTACTATAACTAATGTCAAGATGTTAACTAATTGTCATCTTAATAACACTCCCCAACATTGATATAGAAATAGTATTTAAAGGAAGAATTAATATTCAAGGAAGAAAATTAAAGAGAATAACTCACAACTTACAAATTCATTAAGCTTCAAAGTAGCAAAACCAAGATGGAAGAGTTTATCTCCTCATTTGGAGACTAAACATGAAGAAAATATAAAGAAAGAACTATTCTAGACTGAGCTTAGAAGTATATAGGAATTGGTTATTTTTGTGGGAAGGAAAGGGGGGTATTTATAGGCTTTTTAGGCTTGAAGGGTCTTGTACCCGATCGGGCTGTAAGGGCACTCGATCGGGTACTTGGTTGCTTCACGGAAGTATAGAAAACGGTGTTATACCCGATCGGGTATGTCGGCCACCCGATCGGGTATGAACACTCGATCGTGCCAAAATCTCCCCTGCATGTTGCTTCGTCATGCATGACCCGGGGGCGCCCTGACCTCGTCATACTCAACGACAATCCTCGGCCCGGATTCTTAGGGACGTTCGACCTCCAGATAATAGGTTGGGCCTCCTTTGGACGTTATGACTTCGATACGCTCAACCTTGGCAGGCTCAGTCTCTGGATATGTTGGCGTCTCACGGCCCTCGGCCGTGAGGCTTAACTTGTGGCCTTTTGGCTTCTTTGTGGATGATGCTTATCGCCAGACCCTCGCCTCGGCCTCTGAAATGAGTATGCTCGTCTCTGCTACGATAGTACTCCCCAAAATTCGTTTGAGCATCCTCCGTTATCCGTCGTCCCGATCATGACCTTTATTTGCACAGTGAGCCTGACCATATACTAGACACGATGGCGTTGAGGGGCCGATTGTACTTCTCAAGATGGTGGTCGTCATCCTGGGAGGCATGGACGAGCTGACCGTGATCGGGATATGATGGCGCTGAAGGGCCGACCGTACCACATAAGACGGTGATCGTCATCCTGGGAGGCATGGACGAGCCGACTGTGAACGGGATACGATGGCATGGAGGGGCCGATCGTACTGCATAAGACGATGGTCGTCATCCTGGAAGGCATGGATGAGTCGACCGTGAGCGAGATACGATAGCGTTGAGGGGCCGATCGTACTGCATAAGACGGTGGTCATCATCCTTGGAAGCATGGGCGAGCTGACCGTGGGCGGGATACGTTGACGTTGAGGGGCCAATCCTACTGCATAAGACGGTGGTTGTTATCCTGAGAGGCATGGACGTGCCGACCGTGAGCGGGATACGATGGCGTTGAGGGGCCGATCGTACTGCTTATGATTACATTGTACACTTGAGCTCCCATTAATGGAGTCTTTTAGATTTTTTTGGATGAAATGTAAATATATATTAACACCCAAAGAAGAAAATAATACATGAGCACTTCAAGATCTCCTAAACCCCGCCCCCACCCCTACCTAGTGTAGGGCTTAGGAGAGGTTTTTAATCGATCTAATCAAAATTACAAAGGGCCTAAGTATTGATAAGTCCGTATTTAGACACGCATTTGATGCGTGTTCAGGTTGGATTTTGATGGTTTTCCTAGCTTTAAGGTGTTGCAAGTCTCAATTTTAGCTCAAGTTGTGATTACCAGGCATTGAGTCGAGTTTTGTTGCATTTGGAGTCAAATTGGAGAAGTTAGAGACCGGCAATCGGCGTTTGAGAGACAATCGGGAGGAGCTAGAGAGCAATCAAGAAAGATTTGAAAGATTTGGATAAAGTTTTGATGAAGTAAGAGCATTTGGATTGACCCCGGTTGCATGCGGGAGCGTTGGGGCAAGAAAACAAGAAAAAGAAGAAAAAAAAGTGGACGCACGGTCGTGCGTCTGGTACGCACGATCGTGCGCCGGATACGAAATCACGAAGAATTCTCTGCCTGCTACGCACGATCGTGCATAGTCAGGTACGCACGATCATGCGTAACCCCGAGTTACGCGCGGTCGTTTCCCACATCGACCAGAATTCTGATTTTTCTCCTCTTTTCTATAAATAAGGCCTCTCTAACCCTTTTTAGTGGTGGTGAACATTACGGAGAGGCCTAGGGACGAATTTAACACTGTTTTTACGCTATTTTCTTCTAAGACCCTGGGATTATTTGTAAGTTCATCTTTTTAATTAATGACAATTTATTCTATTCTTCCCAATTCTGTTGATTCTTCAATTATGAATTGTGAGTAGTTTAATTAGGGATTTGGGATTGATGAAGGGGTTAATCACGATGTATGGTTAGGTTCTTGATGGTGTAAATTGCATGAATGCCGTTTAATTTGTGTTTGAATAATTTAATTGATATCTTTTGTAACCTAGAATGGCCACTAGAATTACAATTGCACATAGAATAAATTAAGAGAGATCTAATTTGTTCTAGGACACATTCACACACACTTAATCGTTCGCTAAGAGATTAGTAGCGATCAAGGGGCCGTAAGCTCGTTCGTCTTGGCAATAATTTAGGATCCTGTCGCATGAGAGATCAGCCTGGTCCCCTAAATTATTGTACTCTACGCCGCGAGAGCGGTAAGAACTTAGTATTGATTAGCTAGACTCAATTAAATTAAATTCATGTAATTAAGCCTGATCTACCAGAAATCTGATTCCCCCGGAATCAATCCTTGTTCCCTTCGTTGTTAATTAAGATGAATCCAATCATTTACTTTTAATCGTTTATTTGCAATTTTAGTTTTCTCAAGCAACCAAATCTCGCACGACATCATCTGTTTTATTTTTTCTTTATCGCTGATTTTTAGTTAATTCTTAGTTCCCTTTTACCGTCCCTGTGGAGACGATACTCGTACTTTCACCGCTATATTACAATTTTTTTTAAGTGCGAGAAAACTCATATCAGTTTTTGGCGCCGTTGTCGGGGACGGTGTCGGATTTTTGGGTTAATTAATATCAGCGACTCGTTTTTTAGTTTTTCTTAGGAATTTTGTCCGCTAACCTTGCAGGTCAGCTCTGTTTATGCATACACGTTCTAAGAGGGGAGAACCGCTAATCCCTCTTAACCTTGAGATCGAAAAGCTCGCCAGACAGAACCACAAGGCTCAAAAGGAAAAGAACACCATGGATCACCAGTCTTCATCTGGAACCGCATGGTTGTCGGGTAACCCTAACCCCACATCTCAACAAGATTTTTATGTCAACACATCACCCCAATCTTCACCACCAATTTCACCGAGAAACCCTCCTGGTTTTCAAAATTACCGCACTCCGATCTTTTCCCAAAATCAGCCCTCACCACAATTTAATCTTCCTCCATTATTCCAACTTTTTCAAAATACCCCTACTGATCCTGAAACCAATTTTCAAAACCAAGTTTATGGGATGCAAGGATCAGGACAGGGTATTCCAGTTTTCCAACCAAGACAGAACCCACCTCCAGTCATTCAACCTATTGTCCAAAATCAGCCCCAATACCAGAATCCATATCCCAATCAGTACCATAGACAACCCCAAGTACCACCCGCTCAACCACAACAATCCACTCTATCAGCGCCAGACCATTGCAGAGTTCCTTACGCCAAATGTTTCAGAGTACGATAGCATTCAAGTCCCGGGAATTACTGCCAACCGTTACGAGATCAAGCCGGCGGTGATAAGCATGGTATCCAATAATCAATTTGGAGGAGGCCCTACTGAAGACCCAGTGGCGCATATTACCCGCTTCCTGAGGATGTGCCAGACTTTCAAGATACTTGGGTTAACTGATGATCAGGTACGGATGATGCTTTTCCCTTTCTCACTGAGGGATGATGCGCAGAGGTGGTTGGACAGCAATCCTCACCATCACCTCCAGACTTGGGACCAGCTGCATAATGCCTTTATTAAAGAATACTTCCCTACATCAAAGGCCCTGAAATTGAAGAAGCAGCTACAAGAGTTCAAACAGGGATCCCTGGAGACTTTAGCTGAAGCATGGAAGAGATTCAAGGTGCTGAGGAGAGCTTGCCCTCAGGGCAATTTGACTGATTGTGAGATTCTTTCCTTCTTCTATAGCGGACTTGGCAATGAAGGGAAGATGATGCTTGATGCTTCGGGCGGTGGAGCCTTTCCTGATCTACCATCCGAGGAGGGGGAAGAACTAGTAGAGAAGATTGTTTCAAATAATGCATCTTGGTACAGCGACAGGGGTGCTCCTCAACAAAAGGCTCCGGGCCTATACGAGATCAGTGATAATTCTGCTCTCTCTGCACGAGTAGATACATTAGCAAGCATGATGCAGAAGTTAACAACCAGCGTGTCTGATATGGGGAATAAGATGGATCTTGCTCTCTCGGTGCCCAGTGTTAATATGGTAGCCCCCGGCCCTACGAGTCCTGCTTGTACTATGTGTGGGGGACTCCATTGGCCACATGAATGTAATATGATGGCGCACTCGGCAGCCCCTGGAGTGGAGCAAGTTGACGCAATGCACTTCCAGCGACAAGGCTACTACAATCAGCCCTATGGACATCAGCAACAAGGGAACTACGGGCAAGGAAATCAGCATCAACAGCAGCCTAGAAATTATACTCAGCCCCAGGCGCCTCAAGGCCAGCAACAAGCTTCTCAACCAGTGCAAGGGAGCTTTAGGAGAGAGACTGAACAAAGATTTTCTAGCATAGAAGAAACACTCAAAAAATTGTTGCAAATTCAGCATCAACAAATGCAAAGTCAACAGCAAGCGGACATAAGGATGCAAAACATGGAAACAACAATTGGGCAGCTCGCTAAAGCCATGTCTGAAAGACCACAGGGATCCCTCCCTAGTAATACCGAGCCAAACCCAAGAGAACATGTTCAGGCAATCACCTTGAGGAATGGAAAAGAGCTAGAGCCTGCTGCCACGAAAAAGAAGCCCGATGAAGTTGAAAGTGAACCAGCTGTCCGTGAAAAAGAAGCAGAGAAAGATGAGGGAAGAGAGGTGGCGGCTGCACCAAAACAGCCCGTTCCAGTCAAGAATTACACCCCACCTCTCCCCTATCCGGCGCGATTGACTAGAAAGAATGACAGTGACCTGTTTGGTAAGTCTTTGCATCTCATGAAACAAGTGCAAATTAACTTACCATTCGTGGATGCACTAGCACAAATGCCCAAGTACGCGAAATTCATGAAGGATCTACTAACGAACAAGAGTAGGCTGGAAGAAGCATCAACTGTGACGCTTAATGAGGAGTGTTCGGCCGTGATATGGACAGATTTGCCGAAGAAGCTTAAGGATCCAGGTTCATTTACTATCCCTTGCTTTATAGGAGATCTTACTTTTGATAGGGCCTTGGCTGATTTGGGTGCAAGCATTAATTTGATGCCTCTTGCTTTATATGAAAAGCTTGCACTTGGTCCACTTAAACCTACACGTATGTGCATTCAGTTGGCTGATCGATCCGTAAAATATCCCCAAGGGATTATTGAAGACGTGTTGGTTAAAGTGGACAAATTTATTTTTCCGGTAGACTTTGTTATTTTGGAGACGGTAAGCTTGTCCTCCGCGTTGGGGATGAGTCTGCCACCTTTGACATGTCCAAAATAATAAAGAGGCCCTGTCAAGATAGTGGAGAGTGTTTTTCCATTGATGTGATGGACTCTTTGGTGGAGGATCGCATTCCTAACATGCTTTCTGATGAAGCCTTCTTTGATCTTCTTTTGGACGAGAGCCTTTCAGCAGAGGATCTTGAGCTCCTCCCTAGTTTTGATTGTCTTATGATAGGTGGAGATGAGGACTCAAGTGATGCTAGTGATGTGAAGGGGAAGGAAGAAGATTTAGATGAGGTGGAGAAGGAAAATTTTCAAACTGATTCTTCCATTATAACACCCTCTCCATTAAATCTAAAACCTCTTCCCTCCCACCTTGAGTATGCGTTTCTTGATGATAGTCCTGACCTCCCTGTTATTCTTGCATCCGGGCTTGAGTCATCCCAAAAATCTGCATGTCTTGATCTACTTAGTGAACAAAGGGAAGCTCTAGCCCGGAAACTGTCTGACATGAAAGGAATCAGCCCTGCTTTCTGCACTCATAAAATTTTGATGGAAGATAATGCTAAACCGGTAGTGCTGCCACAAAGAAGACTGAATCCTAACATGCAGGAGGTGGTTAGGGAGGAAGTCATCCGTCTGTTAGATGTATGCATTATTTATCCGATTTCAGACAGCCCTTGGGTCAGCCTGACCTAGGTGGTTCCCAAGAAAGGGCGGATGACTGTGGTAAAAAATGAGAAAGATGAGTTGATTCCGACGCGTACGGTCACCGGATGGCGGGTCTGCATTGATTACCGAAAATTAAATGCCGCCACCCGGAAGGACCACTTCCCCCTCCCCTTCATTGATCAGATTTTAGAGAGGTTAGCAGGGCATAAGTTCTACTGTTTCCTTGACGGGATGTCGGGATACTTCCAGATCCCCATAGCCCCAGAGGACCAGGATAAGACCACGTTCACATGTCCATTCGGTACCTTCACATATCGGAGGATGGCATTTGGATTATGTAATGCCCCTGCTACCTTTATGAGATGTATGCTTGCTATTTTCGGGGATTTTATTGGGAAGTTTATTGAGGTTTTCATGGATGACTTTTCTGTGTATGGTGATACTTTTGATGAGTGCTTAGAGAATTTGAAGAAAGTCCTGGTTAGGTGTCGAGAGATGAATTTGGTGCTTAACTGGGAGAAGTGCCACTTCATGGTTAGTGAGGGAGTGGTCCTAGGGCATAAAATATCGAGTAGGGGGATTGAGGTTGATCCGGCTAAGGTTGATGTGATTTCTAAATTGCCTCCCCCTACCTCGGTCCGTGCCATTAGGAGTTTTCTAGGACACGCAGGTTTCTACCGTAGGTTCATCCAGGACTTTTCTAAGATAGCCCGACCCATGACTAAGCTCCTTGAGAAGGACGCACCGTTTGACTTCTCAAAGGAGTGTTTAGAGGCTTTTGAGTGTTTGAAGGAGAAACTGGTCAAGGCACCGGTGGTAGTAGCTCCTGACTGGTCTTTGCCCTTTGAGATTATGTGTGATGCTAGTGATTTTGCAGTAGGAGCCGTTCTTGGGCAGTGTCGAGAGAAACATTTTCAGCATATTTCTTATGCTTCTAAGACTCTTGATAGTGCCCAGGAAAATTACACTACCACTGAGAACGAATTGCTTGCTGTTGTGTTTGCTCTTGACAAGTTTCGTTCCTATTTGATTTTGTCTAAAGTAGTGATATTCACCGATCATTCTGCTCTCAAATATTTGATGCAAAAAGTGGATGCTAAGCCTAGATTGATTCGGTGGATATTACTACTCCATGAGTTTGATATTGAGATAAGGGATAAGAAAGGGGCTGAGAATTTAGCAGTTGATCACTTGAGTAGGTTAGAGAACCCCTTTCTTGATTCCTTGAGTGAGAGAGATATTGAGGGTACTTTTCCTGACGAGAGACTTTTGCGTATCGTTGATGTGGTGCCCTGGTTTTCAGACATCGCCAACTATCTGGTTGGGGGTGTTGTTCCTTCTGATTATACACGTCATCAATGAAGGAAATTTTTTGCTGATCTGAAATATTATTTCTGGGAGGAACCATATCTGTTTCGTATTTGTGCCGATCAGGTTGTTAGAAGATGTGTCCCTCTTTGTGAAGGAGCTGAAATTCTTAAACATTGTCACTCAGGACCAACCGGGGGACACTACTCCTTCAACCGGACAGCCCGTAAGGTCTTGGAATGTGGTTTCTTCTGGCCCACTTTGTTTAAAGATGCTCTAATATTTGTGCAGGAATGTGACAGGTGTCAACGCACCGGGGCGGTTACCAAGAGGGATGAGATGCCCCAGAATTTTATATTGGCTTGTGACGTATTTGATGTTTGGGGCATTGACTTCATGGGACCGTTTCCGGGTTCTAAGGGTAATAAATTCATTCTTGTTGCTGTGGATTATGTTTCTAAGTGGGTTGAGGCCGAAGCTCTACTCACGAATGACGCTAGAGTTGTAATTCGATTTCTGAAAAAATTGTTTTCTAGATTTGGAGTGCCGCGAGTGTTGATTAGTGACAGGGGCACCCACTTTAGGAATGATCCCATGACCCGCCTTCTGGCAAAGTACGGGGTCACTCATAAAGGGGGCGTCCCATATCACCCTCAAACTAGTGGCCAAGTTGAGAATTCGAATAGAGACATTAAGACCATCCTTGAGAAGACCGTTGAGACACATAGGAAGGATTGGTCCGATAAGTTAGATGATGCCCTGTGGGCATTGCGTACAGCGTATAAGACACCCATTGGCACTACTCCGTTTCACCTGGTTTATGGGAAGGCGTGCCACCTTCCGGTAGAGATTGAACATAAGGCCTACTGGGCCTTGAAAACGCTGAATAAAGATCTTTCATTGACGGGTCGTGAGCGGCTTTGGAAGCTCAACGAATTGGATGAGTGGAGGCTCATGGCCTATGAAAACTCTAAGATTAGTAAGGAGCGTACCAAAGTCTATCATGATCGGCATATCAAACAGGGAAAAGAATTTAGTAAAGGGGATCAAGTTCTGTTGTTCAATCCCCGAATGAAATTTTTTAAAGGAAAGTTGAAGTCTAGATGGTCCGGTCCTTTCATAGTTAGTGAAGTTTTTCCATACGGTACAGTTGAGATAGACCATCCTGAGAAAGGCCGTTTTAAAGTCAACGGCCACCACCTGAAGAAGTACTACGGAGGACCGTTAGACCGCGAACGTGAGGTGACAATTGTCACGAATTTTGAGAGATGAGTGCGTAGTTGCGTCGGGTAAACGACGTTAAAAATAGCGCTTCTCGGGAGGCAACCCGAGCTTAATTTTTGCTTCTTTAGTGTAGTTTACTGTTTTTCATTAACCCACAAAAATCACAAAAAAAAAACAAAAAAACTGTTTGTACGGATGCACGGTCGTGCGTCCAGGTACGCACGCCGTGCGTCATTGAAAGTAACGCGAGGGAGGCTACTGCCACTGACGCACGATCGTGCGACCCCGCTTACGCACGATCGTGCGTAACCACATAGCTGAAAGAGGCTTCTGCCACTGACGCACGATCGTGCGTCTCCCCTTACGCACGATCGTGCGTAGAAATTTTTTACGCGTTTGTTTAAAAGTTCCCAGCGCTGCCCACTTCTCCCTTAAGCGACCAGAGCAAAACAAAAAAATCGACCGGACATCCCCTTCTCCACCTGCGACCGACGGACCACCGCTCTCGCCGACCACCGCTCTCGCCGACCACCGCACCTCCCCTTCTCTCTCCTCTTTTCATTCAAGGTAACCTCCTTCTTCTCTTCTCCATTAATGGAGGTTTCTCCAAGCTTTTCTAACAAAAACTAAAAATCCGAAAATTTATGCTCGAAAATTAGGGATTTGTTTAGTATGTTTAATCAGAGGCGTGTGTTGATGATTTGAATGCTCTTAGTGAATGAATTTTGCCTCTATAATCCCTAGTTTTTGAATTGATTTTGCCAATTTAGGGTAAATTTTGCCAATGTGAAAAATAATTTGGGGGTTTTTGATTTCTTTGCTTCCTATGATGCCTAATATATGCTTTTGATGGTCTATCGATTTTTGTTAACTCCATTTGAGCATAAAACCCCCATTTTTGAAGCTAAACTTTGTCTAATTTGAGAATTTTGGATTTTCCCCCCAATTTTGATCTTGTTGTCAATTATTTTTGTACTAAACTCTATTCTCAAACACTGTTTTAATGAATGATTCTTGCTTGTGACCTTGTTTATAACGTGTGTCGTTGAAATTTTTGATTTTTATTCAAAACTTTCAACTATTCTGGTTAAACTTGGTTTTGTTCTAGTTATGTTGATGCTCTTGATAGACTAATCGCTGACGGGGTCATTAATTTTTGACTTGTTAGTCTTATCCTAATACTTGGAAGCCTCGTTGGCGTTGTTGTTGTTGAATTGTTTTGACAGATGCCACCAAAGAAGCGAACTAAGAATGTTGGAACCAGCTCTAGTCGGGCAACGAGGGCCCACTATCAACATCAGTTCCCGGAAGACAAACAGTGGATCACATACCTTGACTTACTGACGAAGGAGGTGGGCACTTTTCATTATCCTGATGAGCCCACATTGACAGCCGCTGGGCTACGTGACGAGGTGATGACGCTGCTGCGAAGGGGATGGTGGCAACACCTTTTCTTTGGCATCCGAGAGCCGACATACAAGGAATTGACTTGCGAGGTTTTGGCCACAATTAAGGTGCCCCGAATCATCCGTTCTTCAGATATCCGCCGACCCATAATCATATTCTGGGCATTCAGTGAAGACCATACCATCTCCATTTACGACATCAAGCGACATTTAGGTTTTACCCGGATAGAGGACAGAGCAGAGAACGAGACAAACTTGACTGATTTTCCACCAGATGTTGACCGCCAGAGATTTTTGGAGAGCATTTCTAGAAATGGCGGCGATTACAACCCCCGAGACACCCCTAGCACCTTGTTGTACCCACGAGCATACTGAGTCATCCATTCCCTCCTTTCGTCCACCATCACTGGGAGAGCCGAGGTAGCAGGTAAGGTCTCCACCACAGACCTTTTGTGCCTTTATTGCATGATCAACAACAAGCTGCCACACATGGGTGCTCTCATTGCTGGCCTCTTCCACCGCCAGTCCACATACCAGATCAAGGCCATCTTTTCTGGACCCTACATCACCCGCCTTCTACGGGGAATGGGTTACGGCGACCACTTTGAGAACATGGAGGAGAGTTCTTACTATGAGCCGTTGACCAAGCTTCCAGAGTTGAACACCGGAGTGGCCAGAAGGAGGCGCCTAGCAGAGCAACCAGCTAATGGAGAGGAAGGGGTACCACATCAGGCAGGTATCCACATTCAGGAGGGAGGTGGAGCAGCAGCTGAGGATGCTGGACACATCGATGGGGGTGGGGCAGCCATGGACCATGATGCTGCCCATGCTATTCCCGGCATGCCTCCTGCTTTTGAGGATGCTTTTCACAGATGGCACGAGGAGCAGCAGGAGTATCATGAGGAGTGGCGAGAGCGACAACAGCGCTAGTACTCAACGATGCACGCGAGTCAGAGTCTATTCTTACAGGATATGCGTGAGGCACACCAGCGTCAACAGGAGTTCTTTCGTGAAATGAGGGTGGACCAGCAGACGTTCCTTCGGGAGGTCCGGGAGGAGAGGCAGACATACCGTAGAGAGCTCCAGCAGACCATTCACGATGAAATTTCGACCGGGTTCTCCAACCTGCGCATCCAGTACGCCGAGTTGGACACTCGTGTCACATCTTTGGAGACTAGCCGGAGTTCATTCTTTGATGCACGGCGACCACCGTCACCTCCGGAGCAGTAGTTGATTGCGTAGACTGTTTTCAGATAGCCTCTGTGTTCTGATTTTATTGGATGATTGTACCTCTATTTTTCACTCTCACACTCACCCACATTAACTCTTTACTCTTTTTCTTTTTTTCCTTGGATATTGTGTTTGATTGATGATTGCAGCCTACAAGTTCATTGGATGAATTGTCGAGTTCATTTGACACAGTTGAGTTCTACACCGACCAGCAGCATAGGGAAGTTTCTTTTACTCTTGTACTCGTGATAATGACTTGAGTTGATTTTGAGCACGTGTGACCCTTTCCCTTTACCCCCTTGTGCATAGTTCATATTTGGTCATCGAGGGCGATGCCAAAGTTTAAGTGTGGGGGAGTGAATTGGGCAGTCGGGCAGTAGTTGTTACATGTGATTATTAGAGTTAGCATGCGCAGGTGTTAGTTGCATATTCATAGCAAATTCATGTCAAAATTTTTGAAAAGTTTTCTCTAAACTGTGACTTTGTGAGACTGGCTAGCATTTTGACTATGCTTTTGGAACATCTTTGAAGTGTTTAGGCTTAAATTGCTTACACTATAATCTAGTTGTTGAAAGGATGAAGGCATTAGTCACCCATTGAATGAATTCATAAATTTTCCATCCCAATTGAAAAAGTCCTTTAGGAGAAGCCATGTTGAGCCTGACCATTCCTTGTTTACCCAATTAATTGAGCTCCAGAGCCAAATGGCCTGTTTTCTTACCCGTGAATATTTCTGACTCAGTCTTGATGTTTAGGGAATTAGGGGATTAATTTATTAAGTTTAGGGAATTTGTGTAGGAGCCATTTTGGCATTGTTCCTATGCCCCAAATGGGGTAAGAGCAGTCACTTTTTAGGAATTTGATACTTTCGAGGATTGCATTGTAGGCATGGATTCACATTAATAAATGAACTTTAATTGCTATTTTTCCTTGGTGAGGCCGAGATTAGAATGGGGTAATGTCTAGTGAGAATCCGAAAGGTGAAAAATTAATTTATCTAGACCTCTTACCTTGCGAAAAAGAGAATGGGAGCCCCGGTCAAAAAGCGTAAGTGTTCTGCACAATAAGATGAGACTTGGGTATCTTTCGAAAGAAATGGCGTTCTCGTGCCAACATGACAAGGAAAACTAAACATAATTAATGAACTTGGAGGCTATTGCAAATTAGCTTTAGTTCTCCGCGCACTTCAAGTATACGTCAAAGCACCAATGTGCCGCGGTGGTTTAGCTTAGTTGTACACCATGCCTGCTCTTTGCATAGGTTTAAATGATTGTTCCTAAATTGTGGCCTACTAAGTTCCTTGATCCTAAGGTTAGCCCTAAAAGTTCCTAAATGCATTGAGTCTTTGCTAGAATATTCCAATCTCTCAAAAGAAAGGGACTGTTTTTTTTACCATTCACCGTCACCCTCACAAGTCCTTCTGATCAATAGCTAGTTTATTTGTGTATGCTGCCATTACTTCAAGGATGTTGTGAATAATTTTGTCATTTAAGTTAGCTAAAATACAAAGATGCAGTTTAGGGAAGAATTTTCTGGATTAAGATTGTCTGTTCTGTGAATATCCCTTTAACTATTGCGCATGCTAACTGTTTTAAATTCCGTGTGGTGATTATCGTAAGTCCCGTTGTTCGATTCGCTTGAGGACAAGAAAAAACATAAGTGTGGGGGAGTCTGATAAGTCCGTATTTAGACACGCATTTGATGCGTGTTCAGGTTGGATTTTGATGGTTTTCCTAGCTTTAAGGTGTTGCAAGTCTCAATTTTAGCTCAAGTTGTGATTACCAGACATTGAGTCGAGTTTTGTTGCATTTGGAGTCAAATTGGAGAAGTTAGAGTCCGGCAATCGGCGTTTGAGAGACAATCGGGAGGAGCTAGAGAGCAATCAAGAAAGATTTGAAAGATTTGGATGAAGTTTTGATGAAGTAAGAGCATTTGGATTGACCCCGGTTGCATGCGGGAGCGTTGGGGCAAGAAAACAAGAAAAAGAAGAAAAAAAGTGGACGCACGGTCGTGCGTCTGGTACGCACGATCGTGCGTCGGATACGAAATCACGAAGAATTCTCTGCCTGCTACGCACGATCGTGCGTAGTCAGGTACGCACGATCGTGCGTAACCCCGAGTTACGCGCGGTCGTTTCCCACATCGACCAGAATTCTGATTTTTCTCCTCTTTTCTATAAATAAGGCCTCTCTAACCCTTTTTAGTGGTGGTGAACATTACGGAGAGGCCTAGGGACGAATTTAACACTGTTTTAACACTATTTTCTTCCAAGACCCTGAGATTATTTGTAAGTTCATCTTTTTAATTAATGACAATTTATTCTATTCTTCCCAATTCTGTTGATTCTTCAATTATGAATTGTGAGTAGTTTAATTAGGGATTTGGGATTGATGAAGGGGTTAATCACGATGTATGGTTAGGTTCTTGATGGTGTAAATTGCATGAATGCCGTTTAATTTGTGTTTGAATAATTTAATTGATATCTTTTGTAACCTAGAATGGCCACTAGAATTACAATTGCATATAGAATAAATTAAGAGAGATCTAATTTGTTTTAGGACACATTCACACACACTTAATCGTTCGCTAAGAGATTAGTAGCGATCAAGGGGCCGTAAGCTCGTTCGTCTTGGCAATAATTTAGGATCCTGTCGCATGAGAGATCAGCCTGGTCCCCTAAATTATTGTACTCTACGCCGCGAGAGCGGTAAGAACTTAGTATTGATTAGCTAGGCTCAATTAAATTAAATTCATGTAATTAAGCCTGATCTACCAGAAATCTGATTACCCCGGAATCAATCCCTGTTCCCTTCGTTGTTAATTAAGAAGAACCCAATCATTTACTTTTAATCGTTTATTTGCAATTTTAGTTTTCTCAAGCAACCAAATCTCGCACGACAGCATCTGTTTTATTTTTTCTTTATCGTTGATTTTTAGTTAATTCTTAGTTCCCTTTTACCGTCCCTGTGGAGACGATACTCGTACTTTCACCGCTATATTACAATTTTTTTAAGTGCGAGAAAACTCATATCAAGTATAAAATATTAAACGCCCCCAAAGCTCAAAAACCAATCGATGCTGCAAACCGTGCACGCACACAGATCATAAAAGGTATGAGTAAAAAATCATGGCCAAAAGAGGGTGTAATAATATACACAACCCTTAGCCAAAACAAAAAATCAGGGGTGTTGCAAGATGCAAACACGCAAGTCCAATGCTGTAATCCGCGGCCTCCCAAAGCAAGAAGTCCCTATATCAAATCTTGATCAAGTCATGTGGATAGATACTAAAGAGTATCTTGCAAACCACATGTTTTATCTTCGCCATGATCTCATCAACTGTCTTATTTGCGTCATCAAAATGGTTTGCGTTCCTTCCATTCCATATCCAATAGATGGTCGCGCAGAAGGCTATCTGGACTGATTTTGCCTTGACCGTTGATTCTTTATACTTCGTCGTGATCCATTTGACCTGCAAAAGGAAAAGAGAAAAATAGATGTGGAATAGATTTTAGACCACCCTTACATAAGGCTAATCGCAACCCAGCCCGTCAATAAATCTAATTCCCCTCTAGTTTTTCTCTGCAACCCAGCACCGTCAATATATCCACTCAGCACATTTTTTTATTATTAAATGCATAAATCCTTGGTTATTTTATTACACATCATTTATGTGTTAATTTTATTTTTACCAATAATTATTGTTTAAAAACTCAAACATTCCGATGTAAAAAACTAAAAAATGCGAATTAATTTTTTAATGAATTCTTGAAGGCATCCAAATGAATTCTTGAAGATAACTGGTCTTTTAAATGCGCAGTTATCTTCAAGAATTCATTTGTATGCCTTCCCGATTGAAGTTTTAGTTCAAATTTGATATGAGTAAACTAGACTTAATGAATAAGATTCTCAAAAAAATTCATCAAAAAAGTCCACCGGAAACCGCCCCAAATAGTGTTGGCCGGACAGAGCATCCTAAATGTGGCTTTATTTGACAATTTTTTTCAAGTTTGAGGCCCTATCTGACCCTTATCCCTTTTATATACTATATACTTGTTTAATATTAAATTTAAATCAATTGAAACAAATTTAAATTTAAATCAAATCAAAGGTTAAATTGATATAACCTTCAATGCTACACACAAAACTCATAATATGAACCACTTTTTCCCTCCTGCAAATGTCAGTCCACTACTTTGGATGTCAGGCCCACCCTCTATGCGGGAGTCAATCAACCGCATAGATACCCCTCCCCTCGGTTTTCTCTATTGGGGATGAGACCTCTATATACTAAAATTCATTTGAGTTGTTGTTGTTGTTGGAAAAATGTGTTAAAAATGCATTAAATGGTCATTTTGGGGCAATTATTTGAGTGGGGTCCACTTTCGATTTGGGTCGGGTCAAAGTGGTTTCAGATTGTCCTTGTTAAGGGCTACAATTCGATATGTGGTACACTCAAAACGGATAACGGGTGAATGAGAAATTGATTCTCGAAGTTCACTCGTTGAAATGGAAAAACTGGGAAAAATGATGAGTTTCTAGTGTGTTTTATCCCACACCGAAAAACTCAAGGGATTTTCATCCCCTTATAAAGGGAAGCCTCTTTTAAGGATTTAAGATTCCTAAAGGGAAAGGCTCTCTCTTACGCGCAGGGGGGTGCCGATCAAATCCCGAAACGGAGAGAAGAAAAACCGCGACTCGTGTGCGCGGGCGACCTGCGGACACGAATGCCGTCCAAAAATCTATCTCTCAAGAGAAACGGATAATTTTTGTTTTCTTCCCAAAACGTTTATTTTTCCCAGAAGTGCTGGCTTCGGACAGAAACCCTCCAAAAGGTGTTCTGTTGGCTTCAGACAGAAACCCTCCAAGGGGTGTTCTGTTGGGGTCTTCTGTCGCGCATTTCTTCCGTTACAACTATTAATGCCCAACGTTCAGGTCCATTAACACCCCATTTAACACACAACAAATGCTCCTATAAATAGCTTGCAGGTGCTTTGCAACAAACACACGGTTTGACACAACGCACAATACATTCCTCACGTATTCTTCAGCTAAAAACACCTACAGCCACTCTGAAATTTCCTTCTGTGTTCTTCTTGGTTCTCGTTCGCTGGAACTCTTGTTTGTGTGCTCAAACACTAGTTCGTAGTCATCGTATCCTGGGAAATGATTGTTGCAACGCTCCTAGCACCGTGGGAGGCAACAAATACGTTTTAAGGAAATCATGTATAACACGAGCTTTGACTAATTCTGCTTCATCTCCTTTCTTGTTTTTCTTTAGTCATTTTATTTAATTAATTTATTTTAATTAATTTTCTTTATTTTCCGAAACACACCCAAAGGTTGTTTTGGGGTGAAAACTTCATATTTGGGGTTTTCACGGCATTGCAATCAGCCTTAAAACTAAGACTATCATGGGTAAGAAGCCACCTGTTAAAACTATGACCCTACTTTTAATAGGGAATGACATTTACGGTACATGTTTCGCCGAAATTTTCTGTTTTTTCAGTACAATCATAACTTCTTTGTAATCAATACTTACTACACCGAACATACATCAAAATTTTCATTTTGAGCAAAAAAAGTTGTCTACTGTCTGAAAATTTAGCAACGACCCGTCTTTTTCAATTCTCCCTTCCACCGAGCATTATTGTCGGGCGTTTTACTTCTTCTCCGCCCACTTTCCCCTTTATAGATACCTTAGCTTTCCTTTCTCTGATTCCTGTAGGGATTCATACATATATATATACGGACCAAAAAATAAAACAAAAGTCAAGCCTCAAAATGGTTGACCAAAAAGGAGAACCAATCAAGAAAACCCTTCTAACCACTTCTATTGATGACCCTGATCACCAAGATCCAGGTACGCCCCATGCGGCGGTTTCCGGCGTGCCTACTCACTACGTCCCCCCTCCACCGCCTCCCACTCTCTACATCCCCGCCGTCATTGAAACCGTCAAGCCTAAACGGCCTAGATACTCAGTAGCCGCCGCCAGTCAGTGGAAGCCGATACAGTCAACGATTAATAATTCCTCAAAGCCGGAGTCAACTCCACCGTCTCCGTCGGGGAACCCACAAGCCTCATCCTCGAACACCGCCACGTCGTCACCCACCCCCTCCCCCCGCCCGTCGGAGTCGGAGCATTTCCCGCAGCACCACCAGTTCCGGAAGGGCAAATACGTCAGTCCCGTCTGGAAACCTAACGAGATGCTGTGGCTGGCTAGGGCGTGGAGGATTCAGTATCAGGGCTCCTCCGCAGAGGAATCCGGCGCCGACCCTCCACTTGGGAGAGGGAAGACCCGCGCCGACAAGGACCGGGAGGTGGCGGAGTTCTTGAACCGGCACGGCGTGAACCGGGACGCAAAGACGGCCGGGACGAAGTGGGACAACATGTTGGGCGAGTTCAGGAAGGTCTATGAATGGGAGAGAGGAGGAGATAGCGAGAATATGGGGAAGAGTTACTTTCGTCTCTCCCCTTACGAGAGAAAGATCCACAGATTGCCAGCTTCCTTCGATGAAGAAGTGTTTGAAGAGTTATCCCAGTTTATGGGCACCAGAATGAGGTCAAATCCGCTGACCAGAGTCTCCGGCGGGCTCGCCATAGTTTCCAGCGGTCCGGGTGGGGATGCTTTTATAATCCCAAAGCCTCTGCCGCCGCCGCCAGCTCATTATCCCCTGTTAGGGTTAGAACCGTCTTTTCTACCAAGTAGCAGTGTGAGAAGGATAGGGAAGATCAGAATGGTGTGGGAGGAGAGTGTGAGCATATGGGCTGAAGAGGGAGAGCATCATAGGGGTAGGGTTAAGCTTCTTCCTGGGTCGAGCTTCTTGAACGCCGATGAACTGGCGTTCTTTGATGACTGCATGGTTGCATCAACAATGGAGTCTTTTGAGGATGGTCCACTAAAAGGTTTATCCGTTGACCGGTTCATATCAGGTCAACATCTCAAAGTCTTTGGCCGTAGGAGGCCTTTATCATCTGGTAATTAATCACCTTTCCTAATCTTCCCTTGAGCTACTTAATTAATGTAAATTAAATTAATAATTGTTTATTTTATGTAATCTGATCTTATTGAAATCATTAATCACTTGGCTAATTGGGATTTTTGTGTACTACATAACAGTTGTTTCAAGTGAGCGATTTAATCAACTTCATTTTGGGGAAGCTTCTACTCGGTGTAAGTGTGCTTACAAGTTTAATGTGTTTCATTTCCAGAAGCATATTATATTGACCATAGGGCTAGTGACGATCTGTCTTTAATTCAGGTTATGTTTCAATACATAGGTTTTGCATTGGATCTTGAAATTGATGTATTGTCTTGTTTTATGTTATGTTATCTAATTCCCTATAAACCTAGCTAGTGGTTTCTTAATTTGTGAAAGAAATAAATTTCTCTGCATAGGAAATTAAAATATAATACTCCGTATGGTTTACTTTAAATGTAGGACCAAATTTTATCAACTCTCGATATATCACATATTTTTTCCTACTACACTTTAAAAACATCCTCAAATAGTGGTGGATGGATTCTCTATTAAGAAGCAACAAATGAACAATGATGCTTGGTGTAGAAGCCATTGTACACGAAATTTTATGGGAAGTCAAATTGTTTGTATATAGACAATTTGACTTGTGTTTTGTGATAACATCCGGTTTTCACATTGTACACGAAATGTGAGAAACAATTTTTTTTGTCTGTGCGAAAATTAATTCTGTTCAACGAACGTCGATCAAATTGTTTCTATATAGACAGTTTGACCGGCGTTTAAAATATCGTGTACAAACAACATTTTCGACAATACTCTATCAGCTAGAAAACAGTTTTACTCAGTATGTTTAAGTATTTTACATCTATTTGGTAATGAAAACTTTCTATAGCGAAGATTATAATGTTCCCTCTTTCATATACTATATCAGCTAGAAAAACGAAAAAGAACATTTAATATCAAATTTTGTGCATCCATGCCACTAATGTAATGTATTTTCCTGTCTAAATAACCTTTGTCAAGCAATGTACTACCACTTCCTCCTATAAAATTTGGTCATCTTAAAAACATTAGTATTTTCTATTTAAAGTAATAAATGTGTGGTTAAAGTTATTTTTTTCTCTTTTGCAAAGATTTAATCACACCGTTTTACTTTATTATCCCATGTGCAACTCAATTTGGCCAAATTTTATGGCGAGAGTATTTATATAATGTATCAAACCACACCACAAATTATATTTATTTTCTATCACAAAGTACCATTTAATTTGTATTCCACACTGCCTTTCAATTAGCTTTTGTATTAAAACGTTTATGTAGTTTGAAAATCATTATTCAATAAAAAATTAGAGGTTATCGATCTTTAATTTAATATTTTAGTTAAATTCACACCTTAATGAGAAAACATCTTAAATCGGGACACTCAAGTCAAGAAAATAACCCTAAGTACATTGGAGCTCACACAAGAAAACTACTTGTGTTTGTTATGTGAGGGTAATGAAGTGTATGTGTGAATACTTTGTACTCCCTCCGTCCCTTAAAATTTTGACATCTTTCCTTTTTGGGACGTCCCAAAAAATTTTGTCAATTTCTCTTTTAATCAATTATTTTGTGATTTCTATTATTTCTCTCTCTTCTTCACCAACCTCAACCACACAGGTTTTACTTTATTTTTCTCCGTGTCGATCAACTTTGGCAAAGTTTTAAGGAAAATTTAGAGGATCAATAGATGCTCCTAGTGAAAAGGATACGTAGTACTTTTACTGGTTAGTTTTTCAATGTCTATCTTTCATATCCCATCCATCACATGTGTAGCTATTATACAAGTTCCATTGGAGATGTTGACAACCACAATAAATGAAGATAATTTTTTCTATTAGGGCTCTTAAGCATTCAATGAACAAATTCAATGCCAATATTCAAACCAGACACTTTTGCCTTAAAGTTTTAAAGGATTTAAGATGCCTTTGATTTTTCTCAGAAAAGGAGTTATTGATTAATAAAAAACAATTACTCTATGTCAAAAGAACAGATTAGTCATTTTTATACCGAAATTGCCCAAAATAGAAGTAAAAAGTAGGAAAATTCCTCAACAATGAGTGGCGTAGGTTGTTATTTTCACTAATCTCAAGACTTGGTGTATGCATGTCACTGTGGCAGCTAGCTCTGTTGTATGGTAGAGGATCTCAATCGGCATTGTTCTAACGTTTTTTCGGGTTTTAGTTTGGATTTATTTGTTAAAATATTTTAGGAACTATATATGCAACACTATTGAACTTTGATACAACATTGCAGCAATTCCTTCATGGGAATTTCAAGATCCAACGGAGTACTACGTAGGATGTTTGAGGGTACCCCCACCCACATTGCCATGCCTCTTTGACCTCTCTTGGTACTTACAAGAACCACCCCCAGAAGAGCTTCGTTTCCCTCTGAGAAAAGACCTGTACAAAGATTTACCCCACGGGAAAGAGTTATTCTTCACAACCTCCAACGAACTATTGGACTGTCGAGGCATCGTTCTTGAAATTCTCAGCTCCATTATCAGACCAAACCCCACCATCCACAGTGACCTAAGCAGAGATTCTCTCATTGGACTTTGGGATGACTGCATCAATCGGATAGTAACCAAATTTTGCTCCATCGACTTGACTTTCATCAGAAAGTCTTCTTCTCCTTTGGCCGAAACGATCAAAGACCAGTGGCCGAATGTCACGGCTTTCATTGGGAGTGTTTGTTTGTGGAGGGGAGAGGAGACCGGTCAACTTAAGGAAGGCCAGCTGGACCCTTCGTCAACGCTCGTTGAAAAGATGACGTGGACCTATGAGGATCTTCCGTACGTCTTAGGTTACTATGCTGTCGGGTTCCACGTCACGTTCTGCGCGTTAACCCGTTTACAAGACCGCATCGTACGGACGGATCTTTACACCGTTGACCTCTCCACACCGTCGGAGAGACTGAAGGCCATGGTCCCTTGCTGGAGAATAGCCGGCTTGTTGACTCTCTTGGCTGAACGGTGCGTTGACGACGGAAAGGTCAATGCTGACTTTGAGAGAATTGATCTTGGAAACGGAAACCGACTAGAGATGACGCCAAACATAGCCGTTAGGTATTTGGCTTTTTTCCATGGTTATTATTTATCTCTCCTAATATTATCTTCTTTCTCTTCTTTTTTCTTTTCGTCCGATCTAATATAAACTTTTTTCACCATTTTTGACACGAATAATGTGTACTTCACAAATATTTGCCCCCCTTCTTTCTTCTCTGCACAATTTTATATCACACATTTTTCTTTTTTTTTTTTAAATATTTTGCCAAGTCAAAACAAGAATTAGTATTGGGACGAAAGGAATATTAAATTAAATTCAAAAGATAACAATATGAATTATTTAAAAAAAAATAAAAAAAACAAGCTAGTTTGTAGTGATTCATCATCTACAAGTGTTTTATCACTCCCACATACACTATAATGACTCTAGGTCAGTTATTTTTATCACTAGAATGTGTTATCATATATTTATCCAAAAACATAATTTTTTCATAATTTTGTACATGAAAATTTAGTAAGGAGTAATATACATGTAATTTTTTCTAGGTATTTGTCGAGCAAAACCAAGTGGGCTGCGGTCAAAGAGATATACGACTTTCTTGAACGTCGGGTCCCACACGCGGAGTTCCTCGTCCGGTCGTCCGAGAAGGATCTTGCCTTGGTATTCAAGCCAAGGGGTTACCGATTCCGGCCGGCCAGTTGTGAACAGTTAGTGGAAGCGCTTAAGCAAGTGACGAAGGCGTTGGTAGCTTTACACGACCTCCCATTCATGCACAGAGACTTGGGGTGGGATAAAGTGATGAGGAGCAGCGATAGAGACGGCGGGGAGTGGTTCTTGACGGGGTTCGACGAGGCAGTGGTGGCGCCGCAGATAAATCCGCACGTGGCGGCGGCGAGTGGGAGGCACGCGCCGGAGATGGGAAGGGGTTTGCATGGGGTGAAGGTGGACGTGTGGGGGGTGGGCCAGCTGTTGAAGACGTGTGAGGTGGCGGGAGTACCGAAGTTGCTGAGGGAGTTGCAGAAAAGGTGTTTGGACCATAACCCGGAGCAGCGACCGTCGGCAGCAGACTGCTACCACCACCTCCTGCAGCTGCAGTCTTCGATGTCAGCTGCCGCCGCCGCCGTTTCAGCCTCCGCAGGGTATTGAGTGTTTTAATGTGTGATTGATTGAAGCATCTAGCAGCAGGCCAGCACTTTACGGTCCGTCGTTTTCTTCTTTTTCTGGAGTCCACAAGATAATAAATTCAATTTTGTTTTGTACCATTAAGACCCAATAAGGCGGCATTATTAACATCCATTCTGTTTAATTTTGTAGGTTAGAAGCAAATGATGGTATTAGATTAGATGGATTATAATGATTGAACAAAAGTATTAATGTCACTGACTCAACTGAAATGAGTTTTGCATTTCTAAACAGAGACAAGCAAATTACGGTCAAATGAGTGAGGATAACTCCATGTTCGTATATATGGACGTTAAGCACAATTTAAAGAAGTTAGTAGTTTATTTCATACTTAATGAATTTCATCATTTATACGGAGTAATATGTTAACTCGTCTTCTCCCTTGAAAGAAACGTCATCTTCATTTATAAAATAAGGCCTTTTAAAAGTACCATTAAGAATCTATTGAAAAAATAAATTTACCGCCATGGTTGCACAAAACTCGAGTAGTGAGTTGTCCTTCTATCTAAATTTAAAAATAAATTTACTGCCGTTGGGTGAAAGAGTGCGAGGATTTTTATACTCCCTCCGGTCCTAAATAAGCTTCACACTTTGACTTTATAAAAATTAAAATAATAAATTTGAATTTACTGTAGAGTACATTGTTGTGACATTGTTTGACATTGTTTGGCACTGTTTAGTCTGTTTTGCACTGTTTTGATGTAGATAATTTACCAAATAAGGAAGAGAGAAGAAGTGTGAAGTTCATTTTGGACCTACCCAAAAAGGAAAATGTGAAATTTATTTAGGATCGGAGGAAGTATATTACAATGTTGGAAGGACGAATATTTTCCATTTATCTAACAATGATGAAACAAATTGTATATATTCATACCAATTTTAATAGTTGCGGTTGAATAGGAGTTCACTAACGCAGTCAATGCCCTTAGCGAATATAGGATACAATTGGGTGTTCGATCACTTGAAACTAGTGATGGATTCGGTTCGGGCCATCCGGCCCGTGACCCGGCCCGGCCCGGCCCGATACTGTGTGGGCCCGGGACCGGCCCGGTCAGGCGGTCCGGGACCGGGTATGGGCCCGAACCGGGGGGAAGGGGTGGGGCGGTCTCGGTTCATCATTTTTGTGACCCGGCCCGGCCGGGTCGGGCCCGGGTCCGGGTCTATTTTATAAAAAAAAACTTTTTATTTTTATTTTTGGCTACTAGCCGTTGAGGGCTTGGGGGTGGGGCTGGGGACAACCCAAACGGCTATATAGCCGTTGGGTGGGGTAAAGGGGGGGTCCGGGGGGTTGGCTGGTAGGGTGGGGGGTGGGGGGGGGGGTGGGGGGTAAAAAAACCTATAAATTCTCCTACTCTTTAACATTTTTTCATATCTCTTCTCCAATTCTTCCTAAATCCTATTCTTAACTCTCTACTCTCTAATTCTCTTATTCTCCAATATATTATATATCTACTCTCTAATTCTCTTCTCCAAGAAGTTAAGATGGAAAATCAAAATGCCATTATACGGTATAATTTTGATAAGCAGAAGGACCCGAAGACCGGGATGTGGTACGCAATTTGTAAATGGTGCGAAAAAAAATGTATTATGGGTGCTTCAGGCGGATTCGGGATGGCAATCAAGCATATGAAGTCATGTGACAAAGCCAAAGGATCGGGAGGTGCGGGAAGTTCCGATTGATTACAATTTTCAAAATGTTTATCACTTTATCTCTTAAAGTTTGTTTTAATTTTCAAATGTAGTTCCTATTTCATTTCAAATAAATGCAATTGAAGTTTGTTTTTAATACTCGTATAAAATTATAAACTATAAAATATAAAATATAAATTATAAAAAAAAAATTAACCGGCCCGGCCCGAACCGGACCCGACCCGTGACCCGGGCGGGTGGCCCGGCCCGAACCGGACCCGTCCAACCCTCGGGCCGGTCCCGGGCCCACTGTTCTTGAACCGGCGGCCCGACCGGGCCTAGGCCCGGCCCGGGCCCGACCCGGCCCGAATCCATCAATACTTGAAACACTTGTGAGTTTACATGATTAGATAAAGGTAGGGTGCAAACCAGCCGAGCCTGAACATGAGTATGCTTGAGCTTGAGTTTGATAAGAATTCACAAGCTCGATCTCGAGTTTTGACGAGTTAAATAATTCGGGCTTGTAATCGAGCCGAGCTCAGCTCGAGCTCCACTCAAGCTCAATTCGAGCTCTGTTCGAACTCGATTGCTAATTATTTTTATAGATTTGAAGTTGAATAAGATGCTCGAACTCGAGCTAAAAATATAATATGTGTAGATATTCATTCTCATTTTTAGTATATATCTCCTTAATTCACAGTTTTATTCTTTATTTTACTGTTAATAAATATTACGGGTACATATTATAATTATTATAGATTATGGTTATAATAGTAATACTACATACAAGTTATTATTTTTGTAATTATTACTATTATAATATACTTCATGATAATTATTGAAATGCAATAGTCCTAAATCAGAATACATATTCCAAAAAATTAAAGTTCATATATAATCATTACATATATAATTACTCCTTCCGTCCCGCTAACAATGGGACAAGAGTAGGGATGGACCAAACCGGGTCGGCCCGGCCCTGAACCGGCCCGGCCCGCCACTGTGCGGGCCCGGCCCGGCCCGGTTAAGGATAGGGCGGTGCGGGCTTTGACCCGGCCCGGGGGAGGCTAGCGGTTCGGGCACGGTTCACAAAAAGGAAGGCCCGGCCCGCCCGGTTCGGGCCAACAGCTATTTTTTTTTTAATTTTTTATTCTTTTGGCTATCCAAACAGGCCTTAGAGCCGTTGTGATTGAACCCAAACGGCTATATAGCCATTGGGAGCCTTCCTGGGGTCCAGGGGTGGGGGTGGGGGTGGGGGTACAAAAAAACTATAAATACTCCATTTTTTCTATACAATTTACTACACATCTTCTCCAAATATTTCTACTCTCTAATCTCTATTCTCTACTAATCTTCTCCATCTTCATCTTCTCAAATTTATAACTACATATATTATATTATATTTACATATATAATCATCTCTAATTTATTTACTTATATTTACATTTTAGATATACTTAATATATACTTATATATATCAAAGTATTATATATGAGTGTATTACTAATCTTAGAGTAATATACTTATATTATATATACTATAAACATAATATTATATATTACTAGTTAATCTACTTATTATCTACTTAAAAAAAATATATTAAGTATATCTACTTATACACTTATTATCTAATTGTTACATTTATTAATTTCCTATCATAGTAGTTAATTGTTACATTTATTAATCTCTTATCATAGTAGTTAGTTGTTACATTTATTAATCTCTATAAAAACTAGTTAATTGTTAAACTTGTTAAATAAAGTTGTTAGATTGTAAAACAAATAGTTCGAATTTTGTTAATTCGAAATTAATTATTTAATTGTTAAATTAGTTACTTTGTTACATTTATTAATCTCTTATCATAATAGTTCATTGTTACATTTATTAATCTCCTATAAAAACTAGTTAATTGGTAAACTAGTTAATTCGAAATTAATTGTTTAATTCTTAAACTAGTTAATTGTTGCATTTATTAATCTCCTATAAAAACTAGTTAATTGTTAGTTTGTTACATTTATTAATCTCTTATCATAGTAGTTAATTGTTACATTTATTAATCTCCTATAAAAACTAGTTAATTGGTAAACTATTTAATTCGAAATTAATTGTTTAATTCTTAAACTAGTTAATTGTTGCATTTATTAATCTCCTATAAAAACTAGTTAATTGTTAGTTTGTTACATTTATTAATCTTTTATCATAGTAGTTAATTGTTACATTTATTAATCTCCTATAAAAACTAGTTAATTGGTAAACTAGTTAATTCGAAATTAATTGTTTAATTCTTAAACTAGTTAATTGTTGCATTTATTAATCTCCTATAACAACTAGTTAATTGTTAGTTTGTTACATTTATTAATCTCCTATAAAAATTAGTTAATTGGTAAACTAGTTAATTCAAAATTAATTGCTTAATTGTTATTCGAATTTAATATTTGTTATATTTTTAATATGGAGCGTGGTAGAGCTTCTGTAGATATGGGTAACCTCCGCCGCAACCGAACAAAGGAGATTGCGAGGAGTGTTCCAAGGTCACGCAAAGGTAAGGGAGGGCAGTGGTCTTCATCTCAAACCCGAGATGATTTTGATGCGGATTACAACCAAAGATATGGGGATGCGATGTCCGATGAGCAACTAGAACAACTTTTGCAACAAAATCAAGGACGTTTTTTCATCAACAAGACATCCTGCAAACCATTGACGAAGAAGAGCTTGAGGATGATGATGCGGAGGAGAGGGATCCACGAACGGTCGAGGACGAGGATCATGGCACACCGGATGATGAGGAAGAGGAAGCGGAAGTGGCTACTTCTTCCCAAGCCGGTGAGAAATCTGAATCTGTCTTTAAGGCAAATTTTAAAAAAGTTAAAGACCTCGAAACCGAGATATGGTACGCCACTTGAAAGAATTGCAACAAAAAGTATAACTTGGGAATTTCTAGAGGGTACGGGAGCGCCACAAGGCATCTTAAGGCCAAGCACCTGGCGGAATATGTGAAATCGGACAAAGGCAAGGGAAGGCAAATCCAAATTTCAAGGTTTGCAACTGGCCAACCCTTTGGTAATTTCTCCTATGATGATCAAAGACATTTGACTGATATGTCTCATTTAATTGTTGAAGAAAATTTGCCTTTTATTTTTTCTGAAAGTCTTGCTTTAAAAGAATATGCTCAAGGTTCTTTAAATCCCCAATTTCGAAACTATAGTCGCAAAACAATTAAAAAAGAAGTTATAAGGCAATATGTTTTGGAAAAGCAAAAATTACAAACGTTTTTTGCAAACTTTGATGGACGTGTTAGTATATGTAGTGATATATGGGAGGATACTCATCATCATTCATATTAATTGGGTTTGACTGCACATTATATTGATGATGATTGGTGTATGCATAAACGTGCTCTTGCTTTTCGTGAATTTAATGATAGACACACCGGTGATAATATTTATATTCTCATTGAGCGTATTTTAACTTAATTTGGGCTAGCGGTGTTGGGAGATGCTATTTTCACCGGTGTATTTTAACATCAGTGATAATATTTAATGATAGACGGCCTAGCGGCGTTGGGAGATGCTATGGAGGTGGTGAATGGGGGAATTAAACTTATTTGGGCTAGTTCTCAACTTAAGATGCAATGGAGAATTTTTTTGAAAGAAAGACGTGTCAAATATTGTGCTTTTCCTAAAGATTTGTCTATTCGTTGGAATAGTACTTATAACTTAATTAAGGTGCTTATTAGATTTAAAAACCATTTTCCTGCTTTTTAAAAAGAATATGCTAACTATATTATAAACCCGGCCGACATCGACACTTGTGAAAAAGTTTTGAATGTTTTGGTGTATTTTAATAATGCAACTCTAACTTTTAGTCATGTTTATAAATCTACCGCAAACCAATTTTTTGTTGAAGCTGTTAATCTCGCCGGCGCTTTTTGTGAATTTGCTGATGCCGCTTACGTTAGTTATTTTTGTGACTTCATGAAACAAAAGTTTTTAAAATATTATTCCTATATTCCGCATATATATAGTATTGCATTTATTCTTGATCCTCGTTTTAGACTTGCTGCTTTGGAGCAATGTTTAAATTACTATTATGCTTCTTTTTTGGGGCCATTGCCTATGTACGACGACAAGGCTATAGACCCGAAACAACAATTTCAAGAGGTTAGTAATTTATTATATCAATTATTTAATGAGTTTCATGCACAATATGATAACGCACCCCCTCCCCCGCTACGAACATCTTCTTCATCTAAAGGAAAATCAATTTTGAAATCTGCATTTGGCAATCTTATGAAAAAAGGTAAATCGACTCCGGTTAATGAACAAAGCTCGATCAACGAGCTTTCTTTGTATCTAACATTTCCTGTTGAGTATGAAGAAGGGGATGACTTTGACGTTCTTCAGTGATGGAAGGAAAAAGAGAGAACGTTCCCGATCTTATCAAAGATGGCTAAGCAAGTGCTAGCAATGCCCCTATCAACAGTTGTTGTGGAACAAGAGTTTAGTGCGGCCGGCAACGTTCTAACGGATTATAGGACGAGATTGAGCGCAAACTCTCTTGAGACGCTTGTTTGCTTCCACGATTGGTTGAAGGCCAAACGTAGAACTCAAGAAATTAGCATTGAATCCACCCGCCACTTTATGGAAGAAACAAGGCGGAAATTCTGATTGATTCTTATTTATTAAAAAGTGTATTTCATGTTGTAGTTTTTTCTCAATTTCCAATTGAACTACATATTTCAAATTAATACAGTTTAAATTTTTATGTCCAACTAATCTGAATTAAAAAAAATAAAATAAATAAATAGCCCGGGCCCGGCCCGAAACGGCCCACAACCCGGCCGGGTAGGCCCGACCCGGACCGGACCCGGTATCACCCCGGGCCGGTTCCGGGCCCATGATTCAACAAAAAAAGTCCGCCCGTGCCCGGCCCGGAACCGGAACCGGACCGGCCCGGGTCCATCCCTAGACAAGAGGGAGTGACACGCAAATTAATAAAAAGTGGTTTATGTGGTTGATATTGAATTGATAAAGTAAGAATAAAGTAAGAATGATTTAGAGCCACACAAACTTTACCAAATTTGGTATGGGACAATCTTAGTGGGACGAACCGATAAGGTAAAATGGAACAATCAAAGCGGGACGGAGGTAGTATTATATATAAAATATGACTCAAATTCTCGTGAACCGGCTTACGAGCCACGAATCTAAAATAAATAGGCTTGAATTGAGCTTGTTAACTACTCAAGTCGAGCCGAACTCGAGTCGAGGTTAATATGACCGAACTCGAGTCAAGCTTTTCCCGAGTGATCCACGAGCAGCTCGCGAGCGACTTGGCTCATTTACACCCCTAGATAAAGGCAACACATCATACCTAATGAAACGGAATATCGATTCAAAACGTCATTTAAGCAGGAAACAACAAAAGATGCGATAAGTGAGTGTTTGGACAAATAGAGGTGATTTACATTCTTTAGAATTACATTGTATAAAAAAATAAAGATCCGTCGTTACTTTCACATCAATTCTCTATAATCAAAATGACACTCCTTTGACTTAGAACCCATTTGATAATACTCAAATTGACTATATTGACTGTTTCTGCTAAATCTATGAAAGCAGTTATATTAAAAATATATTTTACTGATAGAATAAAGAAAAAGTTATATGAAAAATAGCTAAAATGATCCTCTACAGTAATTTCAGCTAATATAGTCAGAAAAGTAACTTCAACATTATTTTTTCTTATTATTACACAATCCAGCGCAGGAAATAAAAAATTATGTGTTTGATGAAATGGCTGATAAGCCTGATAAGCGGCGAGGGGCTCTTTGGAGCATTTGATGATTCATATTTGGGGGATACATATCTTGGTCACACTTAAGAGAACGAAAAACGGGCACCTATATCAACATTTGTAATAAGGCATTATTAGTTACGAGAGATAATTATTTGTCTACAAGTAATTTGAACATGCAGATGAACTCTTATAAAAAGAGAATCCCACAATCATACCGTGTATGAGAACGTAACCTCATATTCGGGATGAGCGCTATGAGTATTCAATGCAGACGTAGAGAGTAAGGGATTTTCGGGTTGGGCTGAAGTGTACTTGAGTTTGAGCATTTTCTCTTGTCCGTTGTTGCTTTTTTTTCTCCATTTCCTTTTTTCTACTTGTACCCTTCTGTTCCACATCAGAAGGCTTCAGATCAGAACGCTTCTAATCTGAATCAAAGGGCTTGGACAGAACTCTTCTGAAATGTTACTGCAGTTATTGTTCAACGTTCTTCTCCTTTAATGCACCTTAAATGGGCAGTTATTGGACGAATTAATGGCCAACGATCTGGTGATTGATGTCCAACGTTCAGGTCCATTAAGGCACACTTAACACATAACAAATCCTTCCTTATAAGTAAGCTGGCATGTGCTTTGCAACATCAGATGAACTTACACGTTCATACACATTCCTCACGTCGTTTTAGAGCTAAAAACACCTCCAGTTTTCTTTGCAAAAAATCCTGAGTGTTCAAACCTTGTTTTCGTACGCCGGAACAATCTATGTAGGCTCATTGATTGTTTGTATTCATCGTATCATGGGAAACGATTTTCGCAACGCTCCTAGCACCCTAGGAGACAACGAATACATTTTAAGGACATTATGCGTTTCACGAGCTTTGACTATTTTAATTTTTGTTGCATCTCTTTTTTGTTTTTCTTTGGCTATAAACCGTGCACTTAAAGGTTAGACATATTCTAATTGTGGATAGAAATATACCTCAATTGAGTATGGTGGTTTTTATAATGTCCTAATCTTCAATGGGGTTAATTTTAGATGAATGTGAACCGTGACGGGATTCACACGTAGAATTAATCACAATCTCGCTGCTGTAACAGGAGTTAGAATACTTTAGTGACATTCCACTCATAAGAATTGGCGAAAGAACATATATTCATCACTAGGAGTCGTTTAGGAGTAATCCCGAATCCTTGGTTGCTTTTATTATCTCTTAAAAAAATCAAAAAGCTTTACTCTTTTGTTAATTCTTTCACTAAACCGCTTCCACTTTTGAATCATATAAACAACGTTTCCTTGTGTTCGACCCGGTATTTTTACCGGAATTTATTACTACATTGGCACTTGTACACTTGCAAGTTTCAGCCGATCAAGCATCAACCCCTGCAACATATGCCTTGAGATCACGTTTAAAGTTCTTAAAATCGATCGTTGTTGCACCATTATTCGAATAGCCACCAATTGTTTCTTTATACAAACGATAGCACTTCATGGTACTGGTCGGGCTAAACTTGCAAGTGTGCAAGTGCCGATATAGTAATAAATTCTGGTAAAATACTGGGTCGAATCCACAAGGAAACGTTGTTTAATTTAGTCCGTGAGTTGATAACTTTAAATGAAGAAATGAGTAAAGTGCAGAGATTTTGATTTGTGTGTTATATTTTTGGTTTTTCACTTTTTGCTCAAGAAGATAATCGTTAAGTAATTTTGAGTTTAAGATGAATAACAACAACAACTAAGGCTTCGGGAATCACTTAAATGCTTTAATAGGGTTGAATATTAGTTCTTTGCCAATAATTATGAATACGATGTCGCTAATATATTCTCAACTCCGGTTAAGGCAGTGAGAGCGTGATTTGCGTTATGTGTAAGTCCCGTTACGCTTACATTCATCTACCGCAAACCCCGTTGAATATCAAGACATCACACCCGTATCATATAAGACCGGATATATTTCTATTCTCGGTACTATATATGTTTATCCTTTAATGTTCATACTTTAGACTTCAACGTTAATTGCAAGTATAAACTAAATTTAACCTACTTCTATGTTGTACACCATAGTCATAAACAATCAATATATAAAGGATAAACCACAATTTATTGGTTTAGAACTTTTATCAAACACCTAATGGGCATAGAAGTTTATACCTAACCTTAGCTAAAAAATTAGCTACTAATGCTCATATTAATTACAAAAGTGCAACTAAGAACAAGGAAATATAATAACATACCAGAAAAATTACCTAGAACCAATTGTAGAGGAGAAAAATGGCTCCTTCTCAAAATAACTTGAAGAACAATAGCAAGAACAAATATAAAAACTAAGAATTAATCTATGGAATAGAATGATGATCTTGTTTTATGAATTAAGGGCTTTATATAGGCTAAAGATTGACATCTTTTAATCTATTCGAGCCCAACAATTAGACATGGAAGATATATTTGATCAGATCATGAGGAAGGTGAGGTTTTCTCATCAAAATATTGTTGCACGTCTCCTTGTTTTGTGCATAATTGGACCTAACCGGCGCCGGTTTTCTTTCGGCGCTGGCCAAATACGAAAAAATACCATAACCTGCGCCGGTTATAGAGGTGGACCGAAGCCGGTTTGCTCTCGGCGAATCCGAAAAATAGCAAATTAAATCAAACCGGCGCCGGTTTGGTAAAATTCCGGCGCCGGTTTTTCCCTGGGATTTTGAGGATGTTCCGCTACGAATTTGGACATGATTCCTTCACCAAAGTTGTATATAATGAAGTCTTCTATCCATCAAAACTTGAATGGCGTGATTTTATTCATCCAATCAAACGATATGCATAAAACATTAAGAGGTATGCATCCTGAAATTCCACCAACAACTTCTGACTTTATTGGTTGATTGAGTCTTGATCTTTTCATATTCTGGCCATGACGTCTTCATAACATTTGTACCTTATTGAGTTAATATTCACATGAAATTCTAATCGAGTGATTTAGAGTTCTATACAATGAGTTATACTCGAATTATGGGCAGAACGTCATCCTCTTGGTCCAAAAAGCTCTTCATCGCAATGGTTTATGCTCTAACTCTCATTCTCAAGATATTTTCCCAATTTCTCTTATTTTCTTAATCAAATACTTATAAATACTTATGTTAAATACAAGTAAATATAACGGCTATCAGGTACCAATATTTACTTTTGAGCAGTTCAAAACAATTTTTTGATGGCCAAGATGAGGAGATCGGTTAACCTTTAAAAATGGGCGAGATGGGATAGACGTCATGGGATGGTTATGTCGCTCTTCAAATAGGGTAACTATATACCCGTAACCTCATAACTAAACGTGCTTTGCAACCAACCCTATTTGATACACGACGCCTCTTTATGTAATCAATAGCCTTGGGGTCTGATCTTTTAAGCTCTTCATTAGAAACAGAAGTTTTCTCATAGTTAGAGGAGTTGATTCACAAATGGTAGCTTTTGGTTGATTTTTGAATCCCTCTATATTACACAAAACATACTTCCACACACATACATTGTCACGACTTTTCATAGAAGTGCTAATACGAATATCAAAACCACAAAGAACTGCATTTTTTTATAAAATCGAACCCCATCGGCAGTACCTTTAAATAGCATACCAACACATGGCCTACAACTGTCAATGCACTCTGGAATCCAATAGTTGGTCAAATTTGGAGAAACATCCAATTTATATGAATGACATGAGTTCGACATAGAACTGGAATAACTGAATTCGTAATTATCATCTCCAAGTATAAATGAATGAAGGATCAATAAGCAGTAAGTTGATCATTAAAGACAAAACGGGGTAAGGTGCATAAAACATGTATAAAATTGCAGGAATTAAAAAGTGATAGTGCAGCCCTGATTCAAATGAAGAGTAAATTAAAACCAACATAAAGCTAAAATGAAATACATGACCAAAATGTAAGAACACTTTAAACAGAAAAGAAACAACAAATATACAGACAAATATGGATAAAAGTACATACAACATGTATAAAGTGCATGAATTAAAAATGATAATGCAATGATGCATAAAGCAGGAGTAAACTAAAATCAACATAAAGCTCAACAATCGTAATAGTTGAAGCAATAAGTACTCCTACTAAGAAGATGAACTCAAAGACTATTACATCTGAGCGAGATAAAAAGTAAATATAAAATTTAATTATCCGTGAGAATATAAATTAAGAAAGTAAGAAATTCAAAGAGCCTTACTGTGATCCATACTGAAACGGCGATCAGAGAAAGCAAAGGTGTTGTTCAACTAGAAGCGTAGTAGTAAAAATCCAAAAGTAGTGACGATGGAGGGCGGCGGAGAGAAGAGCGACGAAGAGAAGAGCGAAGAAGAGAAGAGCGATGAAGAGAAGAGGTTAAGATCGAGGTAGAAACGATTATTGAAACCATGAACAAAAATAACGAACACGGTAAATAGGATTCCCAAAGATCACAGGGGTTCTGATTTTGGGAGGAAAGTGATATGGAATGACTATGTTACCCTTATACGAAAAATCAGATTATAAGAAGTAATTGTTAAATTCAATGACCCTGATTAGTTCTCATTTCTTTCATTAGTTGGGGTTCTTATATGATCTCTTCTCTCTGTGTGTGTGTATATATATATAGGGAGCGGTTCCGGTAAGAACGGTTTCCCTAGAGAGAAATGAGAATGAATTTGGACCGTTGGATTGCATTATGTGGAACTGCATTGTGCGTTTGGTAAAACTGAAATGTGCATCAGATGATATTGAAATATGCAGAATAAAAATTTAAACCCAAGTGTGCATTAGGTGAAACTGACATGTGCGGAATAAAAGGTACAAAAATAACATCACATCGTACCTTATATTCTGCATATTTTAGTTTCACCTATTGCACATTTCAATTTCACCTAATGCACAATTCAACTTCACATAATGTCACTTTATCGTAACATTTGTGTTGCACATTTCAATTTCACCTAATGCACATTACAGTTTCATCTAATGCACATTAAAATTCACTTAAAGTAAATCTAACGGTCCAGATTCATTCTCATTTCTATCCTAAGATCATGTTCTTATTTGAACCAAAACCTATATATATATGTATATATATATATATATATATATATATATATATATATATATATATATATATATATATATATATATAGGGAGCGGTTCCGATAAGAACGGATCTTAGGAGATATATATATATATATATATATATATATATATATATATATATATATATATATATATATATACAGGGAGCGGTTCCGATAAGAACGGATCTTAGGAGAGAAATGAGAACGAATCTTGGCCGTTGGATTGAATTATGTGGAACAGAAATTGTGCATTTAGTGAAACCGAAATGTGCAGAATTAAAATTTAAACTCACATGTGCATTAGATGAAACTAAAATGTGCATAATAAAAGGTACAAAAATAACATCACATCGTACCTTTTATTCTGCACATTTTAGTTTCATCTAGTGCACATTTCAAATTCACCTTATGCTCAATTTAGCTTCACATAATGTCACTACATTGTACCATTTGTGTTGCACATTTCAATTTCACGTAATACACATTACAGCTTCATCTAATGCACATTGAATTTCACATAAAGCAAATCTAACAGTCCAGATTCATTCTCATTTTTCTCATAAGATCATATTCTTATTTGAACCAAAACCTATATATATAGATATATGTATATATATCTTGTTAGGCATGTTTCATCTAACAATCATAGTATAGAACAGAATATAGATGAATAGAATACTGATTCATTACCAATAAAGATCTGGAACTACATAGTCGGTAAGAAATGGCCGCTGCTCTCTCCCTAGAGAGAGAGAGCAGCGTAAAAGCTCTATGGTATACTGTGGATGCCTCTATTCACTTACGGTTTGTGTCTATTCCTCTAGACTTTATAAGTATGAGGAATAGGCCCATTACAAAATAGGCATCTAAGAGACATACGAACCTTAATCATAAGGTGACCCATTGTCTATTAATTAAACTATATACAACACAAATACACAATTAGAAAAAATGATTTAACACCACAAAAATATCTCTACCAATCTCCCCTTTGTGTTCAATCTTATTTACTCAGCATTGCAACGCGGGTATCTTTGTCTTTGTGTTGAATTTTCAGTGCAGCTCAACTTTCTTTGTCTTCTTGGAAAGGCATCTTTAAGAAATCCTTTCAATCTCGCCCTTTGGCGTTATTCTTTCATTTTGATCTTTGATGCCGGGTGTTGAGGGATTCTTCAAAATCTTACCAGTAATCCTTGCTTTTCAGAAGTTGCTCTTGATCAGTTTGAATGAAATCCTATAACGCCTCTAGAATGAGTGTTCTTGAAGAGTTTCAGGCACACACAAAATTCATCTTCGGTATTTGATCGTCCGACCTCTGTACCCTCCAGAGTGTAGCCTTTTGTGACTATTCAATCGTGATTGCTTTTGAAGAACAGTTGTCGGCGGCACAACGGAAAATGATGGTTGAGTTGTGAGCATAGCTGACCATTAGATTTGAAGTTGACTTGGAAGTTGATGAATCTGAGAGTGTAGAGCCTCCGTTTTTTATATAGAAGATAAAAGTGTACGAGAATGATTTTTGAGATTAAACAGCACGTGGACCACTCTCCCCCTCATGACAATCCGGTGAATCAGGATGTCATGCCTTTATTCTTTTATTCGGAAAAATAAAACAAAACAGAAAAGAAAATGATAAGATAGGGACCACAGACATCATGGTGTTCCGTTATTGCAACATCAATGTAAACACTGATGTGTATAATGATAGAGATGCTACAGCTCTAACAAGACTTCAAACCAATCATCATGAGGCATCTAAAGTAGATGTCACTATGGTTGTTCTGGTGGGTCGTGAAGACCAGCAACTGACTTTAAATTATGTCTATGTCCAAGAAAATTCAAAACATTTAGTAGTGAGGTAACTAGACACGATGTGATCAATGAAAGTTTAGTGGCGTGGGGCTGAGGGCCACTGTAGTCAGTATCAATTGCCTCGAAAGGAGAAAGTGATAAGAGATGAGATTCCCTGTGAAATATGACTAAACACTTTTCTGTTGGGAGACAAGTGAGTGGTTTTGGGTAGGGTGGTGCATGCGCTGTTTGGACAAAATGCAGCGACTTCTACCACAGATCTGAGTAAATCAGTCCTGAACCTATGGGGATTGTCTCGAGTATTTTAGTGACTGGGAGTAATTCTCTCGATTGATAGCACAATTTAGGTAGCAGACTTGTCTTTGATTATTGTTTACTCCCTCACTTGAGCCTTCTGCTTTCTCACTCTCATAATATTCACACTCATCCACTCTCGGCTTTGTCCCTTGGGTAGGCTTAGACGCTTAGTTGGGTTTACTAGGCCATCGGGACATCTCTGTATGCTTTGTCATTGTTTGGCATTGGGAGGAGAAAATAGAAAACTCCCCCTCAAGATGTGCATCCTTTGAGAAAATCCTTCATTGATCATTTTATGGCACCGGGAGGAGAAAAATGTAACTCCCCCTCAGAATGTGCAACTATTGTTGTTTGTTGCCCAGAGAATAAGATTGAAATCTCCCCCTTGAAGTGTGTGTTCTTCATTGTATGACACCAGGAGGAGTGAAAAAGAAACACTCCCCCTTAGGATATGTACTCATTGATTGTTCTTGGCTTGTGCATTTGTTGATTTTCTACTCAATGAGGAGTATACACGCCAATACTCCTCTTGATAACGTGCACTGGTTGATTGCTCACAGCTTGTCATACCCGTCATGTGTGTGGAGCAATCTGTACAAGTACCACGCATGGCGGTTTTACCCTGAGTTCAAGATTTAGAAATTCAGCACATTGATCACAATGTTGATGAGTTAGGGGAGGCATCCATCTAGGGATGGCAACGGGGCGGTTCGGGGTCGGGTATACCATTACCCGTACCCGCCCCGTTTGATAATATTTCCCCCCCAAACCGCCCCGTTACCCATCAGGTATTTTTTTATCCGTGGGTAACAGTTTTCCCCGCGGGTAATGGTTTCCCCGCAGGCAACCGTTTCATTAAAAGAAAATTTTTTTCTTCAAAATTAGTATAAATCCTAAAATGATGATTAACTACTTATAATTGACCACCTAAATTAAAAAAAGTCAAAATTAAATAGCACCATAGATAAAGTTTTTTAAAACATCACAAAAAATTATAATCGTTTGAACCTAATATTCACAAATTATATATGTCTAGATTCAAAATTATGAATCTCTTACTACATCAACGTCAAAAGATTAAGTCTTGTCTCGATAGTAAAATCTAAATATGAATCACAAACACATTTAACTTCCAAAAATTCAATAATCCACTACAAAAAAATTCGCCTGTAGTCACGGATTTAGTCACGGACCGTAGTGTAAAAAATCCGTGACTAACACTTTTAGTCACGGACTTCGTCCGTGACTAGTTCAGTGACTAGTTATGCGTGACTAGAATGTAGTCACGGACAAGTGGCCGTGACTAGGTGTAGTCACGGATTAGTCACGGATCGACGTCCGTGACTACATCTTGACCGGAATAAGCCTCCGGCACGTTAGTCACGGACCATATCCGTGACTACTTTTAATTTAATTTTTTTTTGAGTTAGTCACGGACACGAGCCGTGACTAAGTTCAATTTAATTTTTTTTATTTGTGTGGTAGTCACGGACGTATCCGTGACTATATTAAATTTAAAAAAATTGAATTTATTCCGGATAAAATGTAGTCACGGATCTGGTCCGTGACTAATGTTTTTGTTTTAAAAAAAACAATTTTATATAAAAAAATAAAAAAACGAAAATTGAATTTATTCCGGATTAAAAAGTAGTCACGGATTAAGTCCGCGACTAATGTTTTTGATTTAAAAAAAAACAAATTTTTATAAAAAATAAAAAATTATTTTAATTTTATTTTAGAGCAATTACAATAAAAATAAATTCCATACGCTATTAAAAATAAAAATGTTATTACAGACAGAATTATAAAAACAAAATCGATACAATGTCAAACAATATAATGTAATTACATGCCCGTACGTCGGACTCCATTGTGATAATAATTAGAATCATCATAATCGTATTCATCATCATTATCATCATAATCACGATGATGATCCTCTTATGCATCCACGGGATCCAAGGGTCGGGAACTTCCTCGGCTGCCTCGGTTGCCTCCTCGATTGCTTCCTCGGTGGCTTCCTCGGTGGCTTCCTCGGCTGCCTCCTTCCGATGACTGAAACTGATTGAGCATATCAGGCGACAGAGATCCAAATGTCGACCCTATTGCAGGCATGGCACCATAACCGGAGTTAGAGTGGTAACGCATACCACCCATGTGCGGAACCTGAGGAGTCTGCTCAACGTGCATAATGTACGGCCGAGGATGAGGTTGAGGTGGAGGCTGATATCCAGCAAGGATCCGTTCCATCGCTTCCAGCCGGGCCCTCGTTTCTTCATCATTCTTGCGTTGCTGTTCAAATGCACGCTGCTGCTCCTCCAATTCTCGCTGCAATTGGGCAATGCGTGGATCCTCTCCTCGTCTAGATTGAGAAGATGATGAAGCTCCGCTGCCGCTGCGATCGTACAAAATACGTTGCCCCTCAGCCCCGAGGCATGGAAGCCGACCCTTGTACACCCATGTTGCCTCAAGGATGGCATCATCTTCCACATCAGAATCGATGTCATCTTCTTGAGTCAAGCCAAGTTCCGCCCGCTTCTTTTCAACATTTGCGTTATACTTTGTCTACAAACATTTAAAAAAATTATTCAAATATATTTACTTCAATTTGAAATAATAGTATTGATTTTGAAATAATAGTATTGATGTTACATACTTCGATTTCAGCAAGGCGGGGTGGTAGATTGGCTGGCGACTCAACACCGCTCTTCGTCCAACAATGTTTGATTACACTGAGGATAGGGACCCTCTTCTTTTGAGGCCCCGCCTACAAGGTTAGAAAAAGGTTTAAATAAATTTTAAAAAATAAAAGGTTAAAATGGAGAAGGTTTATTTGAATAAGACTTACAAGAGCTTCTTTATGTTTACTCTGGGGTTTGCGGCCTCCGTGCCATTGTGTCGTCATTGCAGCTTTCATTATGAAATTTTGATCCCTTGAAACATCATATGTTGGTGTCCCAATGGCCCAAAGTTCTTTCATCTCCTCAATAAGGGGTTGGAGATAAATGTCTATTTTTTTCCCTGGATCATTAGGACCCGGACAGATTAGAGTCAAAAAGATAAAGTGACTTTTCATGCACATGTCGGGAGGGAGATTGTAAGGAGTTAACATGACCGGCCAACATGAATAGTTCTTCCCAAACTTTCCAAATGGAGCAAATCCGTCTGAACACAATCCCAGTCGCACATTTCGTGGCTCCATTGCAAACTGAGGATGACAACGGTCAAAGTGTCTCCAAGCTTCACAGTCCGAAGGGTGAGACATCATACCCTCTTTTGTTTCGTGCTCAACATGCCATGTCATGTGTTTCGCAGTAGCAGTCGAAGCGTACATCCTCTGAAGTCGTGGAGCTATTGGGAGGTAATACAGTTTAGACAATGCCGACTTATTTCGTGGTTTCTTTCTACTTTGAGGAACTGGTTTGTATCTGTTTCCACCACAGAACTTGCAGAATTCAAGTGTCTCATCATCCTTCCAGAACAACATACATCCTTTCGGGCACGCATCAATTTCTATATAAGGTAGCCCCAACTTAGACATTAATTGCTTCATGTGATAATATGAATCCGGAAGGTTATGATCACGTGGTAGCATCCCGCCTACTGACTGCAAGACTCTAGTCATGCAAGTTTCAGGGAGACTGTATTCAGCTTTTATGTTCATAAACTCTGTAACGGCGGATAGCTGAGAGTATCCCTCACAATCAGCATACAAGGGTTGATCAGCTGCTTTTAAAACATCTTGAAACCTTTCAGCTAAACCTTCATCCACATAAGGTTCATAAAATATCGGATTTTCATCCTCATGTGGTTGATACGAGGTCGAAGCTTCAGGAGGATCGTTAGATGGTTGTGGGGGGTTGAACTGAGACATCGATGCACCGTATGCGTCATATACCATACGTTGCTCCCATCTCATTTCAGCAGGGTCTCCCCACGCACTCATCTCTGCAGGGACGTTACGAGACGAACCTACCGTTTGTGGTAAAACAGATGGATCCAAAGGTTCGCCATGAGAAGTCCAATTGTAATAATTGGGAAGGAAACCGTCCGCGTACAAATCCCACCCAACTTCTTCTGGGTGTTTAAATTTGAGATTTTTACACTTTGAACATGGACATCTGATTTTATCACCACTCATATAAGCCGGATGTTCAAGTGCAAATTTAATAAACTCCTCAACTCCTTCAAGAAAATTTGATTGCATTCCGTACAATACCGCATGTTTATCGTACATCCAAATTCTATTTTGTGTATACATTATGCCTGAATATTATAATAAAAAAATTATACAGGTTAAAAACTCTAAATTATAAACATTACCAACATATTATATATGTGGAGTATTATTAATATATTAAAATCAACTAATTCTCTAAAATTCCCTTAAAATTAACTAATTCCCGTAAATTTCACTAAATTTCACTAAAATTCCCTTAAAATTAACTAATTCCCTAAAATTCCCTTAAAATTAAATAATTCCCTTAAAATTAACTAATTCCCTTAAAATTAACTAGTTTCCTTAAATTTCACTAAAATTCACTAAAATTCCCTTAAAATTAACTAATTCCCTAAAATTCCCTTAAAATTAAATAATTCCCTTAAAATTAACTAATTCCCTTAAAATTAACTAGTTTCCTTAAATTTCACTAAAATTCACTAAAATTCACTAAAATTCCCTTAAAATTAAATAATTCCCTTAAAATTAACTAATTCCCTTAAAATTAACTAGTTTCCTTAAATTTCACTAAAATTCACTAAAATTCCCTTAAAATTAAATAATTCCCTTAAAATTAACTAATTCCCTTAAAATTAACTAGTTTCCTTAAAATTTCACTAAAATTCACTAAAATTCCCTTAAAATTAACTAATTCCCTAAAATTCCCTTAAAATTAACTAATTCCCGTAAATTTCACTAAATTTCAATAAAATTCCCTTAAAATTAACTAATTCCCTAAAATTCCCTTAAAATTAAATAATTCCCTTAAAATTAACTAATTCCCTTAAAATTAACTAGTTTCCTTAAATTTCACTAAAATTCACTAAAATTTCCTTAAAATTAACTAATTCCCTAAAATTCCCTTAAAATTAAATAATTCCCTTAAAATTAACTAATTCCCTTAAAATTAACTAGTTTCCTTAAATTTCACTAAAATTCACTAAAATTCACTAAAATTCCCTTAAAATTAAATAATTCCCTTAAAATTAACTAATTCCCTTAAAATTAACTAGTTTCCTTAAATTTCACTAAAATTCACTAAAATTCCCTTAAAATTAAATAATTCCTTTAAAATTAACTAATTCCCTTAAAATTAACTAGTTTCCATAAATTTCACTAAAATTCACTAAAATTCCCTTAAAATTAACTAATTCCCTAAAATTCCCTTAAAATTAACTAATTCCCGTAAATTTCACTAAATTTCAATAAAATTCCCTTAAAATTAACTAATTCCCTAAAATTCCCTTAAAATTAAATAATTCCCTTAAAATTAACTAATTCCCTTAAAATTAACTAGTTTCCTTAAATTTCACTAAAATTCACTAAAATTCCCTTAAAATTAACTAATTCCCTAAAATTCCCTTAAAATTAAATAATTCCCTTAAAATTAACTAATTCCCTTAAAATTAACTAGTTTCCTTAAATTTCACTAAAATTCACTAAAATTCCCTTAAAATTAACTAATTCCCTAAAATTCCCTTAAAATTAACTAATTCCCTAAAATTCCCTTAAAATTAACTAATTCCCTTAAAATTAACTAATTCCCTAAAATTCCCTTAAAATTAACTACTTTCCTTAAATTTCACTAAAATTCACTTAAAATTAACTAATTCCCTAAAGTTCCCTTAAAATTAACTAATTCCCTTAAAATTAACTAATTGCCTAAAATTTCACTAAAATTCACTAAAATCCCATTAAAATTAACTAACGTCCAATAATTAATATTATTAAACTATAAACATGCACAATACGTTAATGACATTAATTTAATCCACAATACTAAAATTATCAACATCTTAATCTTATTAATAATGCACATTTAACAATTTACGTACTAAATTAAATAATATGAGCAAATTCAATAATTTGAGCATATATATATAATAAACACATTTAAATTAAATTAACTAACCCTAATTTAAATCATTATTAATCCTAAATTAGGCCGCCTTAATTAACAATACTTGCCAATATAAAGAAATCATATACTTATATTTAATCATATATATATATATATATATATATATATATATATATATATATATATATATATATATATATAAAGTCATTTGAATTAAATAATACTTACATTTATTAACTAATATTAATAATATGCATTTAAATTATATTTAATCATATATACTTACATACGTATTTAACTAATTTACGTAATTTTAATCCTATATTTTAAAATTAATAAAATATGTATTGCCAATATTATATTTAATAATATACTTACATATGTATTTATTAACAAATTTACATATTTAACTAATTTACAAAAAATAGGTAATTCAAATTACATACCTTATCTGCATAAACAGGAAAAATGATATGAGATGGGTAGATTACATCCTTCAATTCTATCTGGAATTCTATCTGGAGTACGTAGAAGGTGTGATTTTGTTGAAGGAAGCCGAGGCTGCATATATAAATTTTGTAGTCACGGACGTAGTCACGGATGTGTCCGTGACTACTGTTTTTTGTACGAATTGTCGGTGCACTTTTAATTTGGAACGTTGAAAAAATCAATTTTTCACTTGTCACGGAATTAGTCACGGACACGACCGTGACTAACTGTAGTCACGGTACTAGTCACGGACTTGTCCGTGACTAATTTCAAATTTAAAAAAAAATCCCACCGGAGGCGAAAATGGGTTGGCCGGAACACTTTAGTCACGGACTAGGTCCGTCACTACCTCTAGTGACAAATCCGTGACTACTTTTTTTTTAATGATTCCGTGACTACACCGTGATTAGAACCGTGACTAACTAGTCACGGACCAAATCCGTGACTACGGTCCGTGACTACAGGCGAATTTTTTTGTAGTGATCATACCCACCATCATTCAACGTAACATCTAAATTTAAGAACAATAATGTATACAAGCAACATAATGAATATGGGAAGTTTTTTCCCTAAAATATTACTAATAAAAAATATATGGACATAAATGTGACTATAAGTTACCATGGGTAAGTTTTATAGTCACTACGATATAACATTTGAATAAAATTATAAATACTAAAGTTACTAGAGTCACATTTTCGTCCACAACTTTTATTTTGATTATATATTTGGAATTATTTCTAAAAAATGTACTTCTAATACTATGATTTAGGTATTCTTGTAGTTACTGTTTTAGAAACATCATAATTTAAATTTAAAATTGATATAAATTAGAGCAACCAATCAATATTAATCTAATCATCCAATACACCTCTACAAAATTATTAGCAATTACATAAATTAAAGCAATCTAGAGTAATGTTTCCCATTATTTGGACTTTAAACTCATATGTGAGCTTTATGAAAGTTATTGGGTGAAAAATTAAGAGTCACAATGTGAAAATTGTGTACAGAAAATCACGAAAATCAAATAATCAATATGTAGAAGTTAACAAAGGAAGGATGATGAATGATATTAAAAAATAAAAATCTAAAATAGTGAACTTTGAGCACCAACTCCTCAGAAATGCAAAGGATAGCCGATTAGTTAAATATTTTTCAAAAAATTAGAGAGAATAAGTGTCATATACTAATGTACTACTATTCATATATACTTAATATATTAAATAATAAATACATAAACTATTATAATATGTAAATTATTGTGCGGGTCGGGTAATGGTGCGGGTAACCGTATCCAAATTAAACAAGGTGGGTAACGGGGCGGGTAACGGGGCGGAAGGTATAAAACCATAACCACCCCATTACCCGTTTACATAAATCGGGTATTCCCCGCCCCGTACCCGTTATCCAGTCAAAGCGGTTTTCCCCATTTTGACCGGTTTGGTGCGGGTATCCATCGGGTCGGGTTAAATTGCCATCCCTACATCCATCGTTGGTTGTTGAATAATAACCATTGACACGAGTTTGATTGAAGTATTTTGCAAGTTTCTGGACTTTGAAGTGTAGCTTTGACCTTGACAAATTGTAGTCTTCAACCTTGAGATTTGTTTTATTTAAATAGTTTTATTTTACATTATTTTTTGTAATTAATTAATGTATATATTTTTGTTTTTTTAATCTCAAGGTTAACTCTTGGAGGCTTGGACCTTTGAGTTGACCTTGTGATTTGGAGTTTGGACCTCAAAGTCGAAAATGGGCCAAAAATTAGCACTTGAAGTGGGTGTTGGAAAAAAATATTGTATACTTTTCCAAGTGAAGGAAAAAATAGGCTTGTTAACTTAGCCCACTCCTAAACTCCAAGAGACTTTTTAAGCACATATATATATATATATGAGTCACTCCTTCCTGAGTAATAAAAGGAGGAGAAAAGGTGACCTCTCGCACACATGGGATTCTCGGCTTGTAGTTCAAATTCGAAAATTCGCATAAAGAATCTCTACTAGTTCGCGCATCCACCGGACTTCGTGCATCCACTGGACTTCGCGCATTAGTCATGTTTCGCGCACGGATGATTGATCTGTTTGGCGCACGAAGACTTCCACGCATTGCTGCAGTTCACGCATGAAGAAATCCGTGCAACGGTGAAAATCACACACGGCCTGTTTCGTGCTATGAGTTCGTGCACGAAGACTTCCACGCACGGTGAGTCACTAAACTGGTTCACGTTCAGGAGATTGCTCACGTTTTTTTGTGTCATTGGAAATCAACTCTTGCTCAGTATCTGATTGAAACAAAGCTCCTGAAATGGAAATAGTCTATCCATAATGAATGCAATCCTTGTCCATTAGAGGGAGATCAAAATCAAAATTATGTGATCCCACAACACGAGAGCGCACCTCTTCCTAAGTATGTGCAATCGTCCGGCTGCCACAAAATTATGTGATCCCACAAAATCAAAATTATGTGATCCCACAACACGAGAGGGAAATGTAAGTCTTGTCACAAAAAGATTGATTCCTATTCCGTTGCGTCTTTCCGGTATAAACAATGAGTCTCGCTCCTTATCAATGATGCGGATAAAACCTCCATAAAAATTAACGGATCTTTTACTACAACACGGGGAAACTTGGATGGGGTTGCCAAAATACAGAATTTTTTTTAAGGTTTACCAAAAAGGGGGAGTCGGAACACCCGGTTCAGACTAGGAATAGAGTTTCGAAATAAAATATTATCAGTACGTTCAACATAATCACTCGTTGGTTCAGAAGTGAGATGGAGGTGATTTTAATAGGGGCATTTCTACCTCCTCTCCTGTCAGATTAGCCACTTTCGACAAGGGTTTATATATATATATATATATATATATATATATATATATATATATATATATATATATATATATATATATATATATATATATATATATATATATATATAGGGGATGGTTCAAATACAAAGACCTCTTCCCATGCAAAGTGAGAATGAATCTTGTGCATTCATTTCCACATCTAATGGCTCAAAATGAGCCAAAAATGCACAAAATTCGACCAAAATCGCGGTGGCAATTTCGTAAATATGTTGCACTTTTTCGTTATCGCGAAAAAGTGCAACAGAAACACGCAAAAGTGCAAGCGAAACATGCAAAAGTGCATTTCTTCGCACTTTGCACAGGAAGGGATCTTTTTATTTGAACTCTTCCCTATAATATATTGCCAATTCTTAAGTTTTTGATTTTCAAAGTTTTTAAAACTAAAGTTTTCAAAAAAAATAAAACTCCTGTCGGATTCAGTTTTAAAGCTTTTTAAAATTCCCTAAATTAAGTTGCTACTAAAGTGGAATTAATTGTAAAGTTTTAAAATTAAGTTTTTTAAAATTCCCTCCTATGGGATATGCCACTTCCGACTAGGGGGTGGCGGAATTGTAAAACTGATTCGTGTTTTAAATTAAAGTTTTTAATTCTTCCAACTAAAGTTTTAAAGTAAATTGGCCAATTTGATTCCTGTTTTAATTTTTAAAATGGCTGAATTCTTTTTTTTTTTAAATTAGTGGCGGAATTGTAAAAGGTTTTGATTTTCAAAGTAGTGCCACTTTAGACTAGTTTTTCCGCTATTTTGCTCAAGATCCTGGGATTATTTATAATTTTCATCTTTTTAATTAATGACAATTGTTTCTATTCATCTCAATTCTTTTGATTCTTTAATCATGAGTCGGAAGTAGTTTTAATTAGGGATTTGAGATTGATAAATGGGTTAATCATGATGTATGGCTAAATTCGTGATGGTACTACTACTACTATACTCCTACTCCTACTACTACTCCTACTACTGGTGCTACTGCTACTACTACTCCTACTACAACTCGTCCTCCTATTACCGCTACTACTCCTACTACTCCTCGTCCTTCTACTATTACTACTACTGCTACTCCTCCTCCTCCTCCTCCTCCTCATACTACTCCTCCTGCTACTACTGCTACTACTACTACTATTACTACTACTACTCCTACTATTCCTCCTCCTCTTCCGCCGACTTACCCGGTTTTTATGATTCGGGTCTAAAAAATGTGAATCACAAGTATGGATATTAAAATTCCATCTATATTTTAAGTAAATCATTGTCAGTTTTACAACACGTGTTTATGATATAGGCTGATTACATTTCAAATGATTGTATCCCTACTAGGTCGAATAGGAGTTTTCATGAACCGGGTCTAGAAAATGTTAATCACAAGTGTGAATATTAAAATTACATCTATATGTTAAGTAAATCATTGTCAATTTTACAACTCGTATTCATGATATAGGATGATTACATTACAAATGATTGTATCCCTACTGGGTCGAATAGGGGATTTTATGATCCGGGTCTAAAAAATGTGAATCACAAGTATGAATATTAAAATTTCATCTATATATTAAGTAACTCGTGGTCAATTTCACAATCATGTTCATGATATATGCTAATTGCATTTCATAAGATTGTATCCTTACTGGGTCGAATTGGGGTTTTAATGATCTGGTTCTAAAAAAATGTGAATCACAAGTGTTAATATTAAATTTTCATCTCTATATTAAGGAACTCATGGTCAATTTCACAACTCGTGTTCATGATATAGGCTGATTGCATAAAATTTGAATGATTGTGCCCTTATTGGATCAAATTGGAGGTTTTATAATCTGGCACATAAAGTATTGAATTTTGGGTCACTTTATTTTTGTACAGATATGGTTGGATAGAATATTGAATTTTGATTGAATTATATATGATAAATTTTTTTATCTGATTCATTTTATCTGATTGAACTTATCTAATTAAATTTTATTTTATTATCAATTTTATCTAATAAATACTTCTAACGTTATGGTTTACATAAAGGGGTATTTTGAGTTTGCACCCCACTTTATTGTCGAAATTAGACTTGACACCCCATTTTTGAAATCTTTAGTATTTGCACCCCAACCCTGTATGAAAAGACTAAAATACCCCTCACTTAACAATTTTGTTGGCCTTCAACATATTTCTGATCGAGGGGCATTTTTATCTTTTCATACGGGGTTGGGTGCAAATACTAAAAATTTCAAAAATGGGGTGCAAAGTCTAATTTCGACAATAAAGTGGGGTGCAAACTCATATTATTCCTTACATAAAACAAAATTTCTTAAAATAACAATTTAATTTAGAAAATTTAATTTATAAAATTTCTTAAAATAAAACAAAATATATGTATTGTCAAATATAAAATTTTTAAACAACATCCCTAGTCGGATGTGGGCTATCCGACTGGTTTTTTTTTATTTATTTTTTATTTCTTTTGATTACACATTGTTAAACATCAAAAAAAATTCAAACACCCCTAGTCGGATTCACACTTTGACTTCACACAAATTAAGGAAATAAATTTGACTTTACTGTAGAGTACACTGTTGTGACACTATTTGAAACTGTTTGGCACTGTTTTGCATTGTTTTGTACTGTTTTGATGTAGATAATTTGTCAAATAAGGAAGGAAGAAGAAGTGTGAAGTTATTTTGGACCTACCCCAAAAGGAAAGTGTGAAGTTTATTTAGGACCGGAGGGAGTATTTTTTATTTTTTTTAATTCATTGGGATTAAACAAATAATGGAAACAAAAAAAATCAAACCCCCTAGTCGGATTCCACAATTCTGACTAGGTATGGTACTCTAAACCCTAATTCGGAAGCCCTCCTTAGTCGGATTTGCCAAATCCGACTCCCGTAATTTGGTAACCTAATTGCAAGTCCCGCAATTTGGATTGTCATATGGGAAAACCCCGTATTTTGATAATTTCCTCAAAATTAACCAACAATATGTAATACCTAAGCTAGTATAAACTTAACCATCTATTATATCATGAATAGGAATTAAAGCCATTGGAAGAGATAACAAATAAGAACCATTTCAATCCTTGAATAATGTAGTAATAAAAATAACAATAATAATGTGAAATCATCACAGGTCTATATATCTTGTCTGCTGACAAGTGAATGACTCATAACTTTAATTTTATGTGATATTGATAAATGATGGGAAGAGGAGTCATTAAGGTGAGGGGTGGTCTTGGAGCCATTTTGAGAAATTGATAAGAGTGTTCATGTCAGCTCTATAATGCTTCTGCGTGAACTCGAGGAGGGTGGGCCATTTGAAGTCCGGGTAGAGCCTTGGGTTGTCTGAGTTCACCAGCTCTGGTGGTGGGCTCACCACCTTATTCCCATTCGGGCAAAGAAAGAAAGCAATGGATTTCCTCGGACTCTGGCTATTCACCACTGCCCTATGCAAGCAACTTTGGTATATTGCATTCGACAATGCCTGCCATAACAACAAAGAAGTAGATTTGGATATTAATTGTGATACAAGAAAATACATGTTATATGTATATATCTTTAATTTGCCCTTATGGATGTTTTCTTTTTGACCGAAATTTGATGATTTGACCTGGTTTGAATTGGTATGATCTGATCTGATAAATGTCTAGTTTCTGTGTATTTTATAACTACGGAAGTCTGATCTGATCTGGTATGACCTGGTCTGATCTGATCTGGTTTGACTAGGTCTGATCTGGAACTGAAAACAGTCCACAAGATAGCATCCTAACATTGACACAAGCTGTGATGATTCAATTATCAAGAAAAGTGAGTTTATTTTTCATACAAAAAAAAGAAAAGCGAGTTTAAGAGGTTTATATTAAACTGATAAAATGATACTCCCTTCGTTTCATATAGAGGTTCCCAATTCGGTTTACGATGCTTGACTGATGATAAAACGAATTGATTTCTGTTTATACTCCGATTATTTTTAATAAACAAAATTTGCATATTCAGAAACTACATTAAAGTCGCTACAAAGCCTGCTAAAAATGTAAATTTAATAAAAATTTGATATATAAAACAAAAGGTTAAGAATGATTTAAGTTGACCATGTGAATAGTGGATTGAGAGAGTAATAAAATAAAAATGATTTTGAGCTACATAAATAATACATAGTACTAAATTTGGGATGAGACCATTTTCGTGACACGGGTCGAAAGCAAAAATGGAACAATAGTGGGGAGATTGATGGAGTTTTATACTTACTTTTAGACTATAAATAAACAATTTATTTAAGAGTAATTCCATAGTATAGTTCTATAATTTATTTGCTTTGAGTCTTTGACCACAAAGGCCAAAACAAGAACTGTAAAAGGGTAGCTGACGTCTTTGGGATGTTGGATTGGAACTTGCAAGGTGTTATGATTTTCATTTTTCAAACACTGTATTTAGAAGGTGTTATACATACTATTGTTTTGGTTTCATCGATACAATTGTTTCATTTTTGCTACAATTGCTTCAAAATACAGTGATGGAAAAATTTTCGTGTATCTTAAGGTGTTAATTTTCAATACAACAATTAAAGTCTGATTTGATTTTATCGACCAATTTATCCTTCTTGCTTACCAAACTCACGTAGTGCACTTGTTGTAATGCTTTTCAAATTTGTCCTGCTAAAGTTAAATCCTCATGTTTCATTAATTTAAAAAGCAAACCACTCAATGACTCAAGTATTTAAAAAGTTGAGTGTATTGCAATACATTTTATTATTTTATTAATACATCTGAAATCCTAACGTTTTATTAATAAATCCCAACATTTTATTAATTTAAAAAGAAATACATTCAACTATTTAAGGTTTTATTCATACCAGATTTGACTGTATCATAAAATTTTAATTTAATTTAAAACATCATAATGGTAGTACAATTGTAAATTAATGTGTCATAATAAAAGAATTCTTCTATATATCCTATATTTTAGAATTTTAGATTGATATGTTATTTCTCATACAAATAGTCACTGAATATGTCATGATGGAGTAATATTTTTTCTTTTGAATATAATTTAGTAATATTCATGGAAAAAAGCCTGATAAATAATCTCAAAAAATGAGGTTGAATTTACTAAACTAGATGAGACTACACCCTCCGTCCCGAATTGTAAGGCAAATGAATCCCTATCCGCACTCAAATTATTTAAAAAAAAAAGAATTACATATTCAGAAATTATATTAAAAGCTTTACAAAAAGTAGCAAAAATCAGAACCAAATTTGATAAAATATTGATATATCAAGTATGAGATTAAAGGTGATTTGTGTTGACCAAGTGAATAGAAAAGGTGACTTACAAAATGGGATTCATTGAGTAACATTTGATATAAAAATATTGTTTACCACATTACACCAAATTATTGATTGTAGAGTCGATTCTAAAATTTGATAGGGACTTGTTAATTACGTGTGAAGCTATTGTTAAGGAACAAATTTAATAAAAGAATTGGAAAGGATCAAATAGTCTTTCCAGGGTTACATAAAGTAAAGTAAGAACGGAGGTGCGCCTATCAATACGCTTTCGCTATACAAAAATATGAAATTTTTCTTTATTTGAACTTTTTATTTTATAGTTTATTCTTTTATCGATCTTTTCAGATTTTCTGGGTATGCACTATATTGTACTACATCCGTTCCTATTATAACTTCCAAATAGATTTGGCACACAATTTAAGATAGTGGATATTGTGTGGTGGAGAGTTGTGCAAAGGAGAGAGAAATGTGTAAGAAATGTTGTGAACCACAAATTCTTTACCAAAAAGGGAAAGTGGAAATTTTAATTGGAACGGAGGAAAAAGGAAATTTGGAAGTTATAATAGGAACGGAAGGAGTATTTTTTTCGATCGGATTGGAAATGCAACATTAAAACAATGGGTTATTGTTTTAAAACACGAGCCAAACTCGAATGTGCATCATATTTGATAAATAAAATCTGTCAACCAGTGATCATTCAGTAACCAATAAATAGAATACTAATCTAGGAAATTTGTAACAAACTAATTTCTTCATAAAATTGAAGTTTTTTCTGAAAATAGTAGGAGCACTTATTACATATACCCAACATTCAATAAATTCTCCGTATTGCAATCACTAAAAGCGTGATTTTATTGTTTTTACAAATTTGGTGAAGTTTTACAATCACTAAAAACGTGAATTTTCCTTTCAAATTAATATGTAGTAGTACGTATCTTAACTCTTAAATTAATCAAATCAGTATCATAACTATGCATAAATATTTCAATTTGCAACTTTATTCAAATTTGCAGGCAAAAAATCCTACATGATAATTAAAATTTCATGTGTAGAGTCACCCTACTGTGATGACATGGACAAAAGCAAGGTAAAGTGGATTTTACACATAGAATTTCGACCATCACGTATGATTTTTTTGTCGAAAATTTGAACAATATTGTGAATTGTAACATTTATGTATAGTTATGGTACTAATATGATTCATTTAAGAGTTGAGATACCAAAACGTAACGAAAAAAGTCAAAATGATTCAAAACCACAAGAACTTAAACAAATTTAGTATAAGGCAATTTTAATAGTTCAAATCAGAAAGATAAAATGAGATAATTTTAGCGGCACGAAAAAAAATATGGCTTATTCATTCTTTTGAATATACCAACTATTAGTCTATTGAAAAAAGAAGTAAATAGGTTCTCGAAGCAATCTCTTTTTACCTACTAATATCGGTAAAGAGGACACCATTTCTTTATTTCAATGAGCCAAAAGGCGTATTTGTATAATATTTGTGTTGAAGAATCCAATGGTAAAATCACTAATAGTTCAGGATTATTATATTTGCCCCTTTTGTCTCTATTAGATTACATACGGAGTGTGGTGCCCCTAATAAGTTTCTTTGGTAGGCCCCTAATAAGTAGTAACCACTAATAATGATGAAGAATGAAATATATAATGTTCGTGATATTGACTTTTCTTGGTCAATGATGGCAAATGATTTTAATTATTATATTCATTTATAATTTATAAATTTTATACTATTATGAAAATATTATGAATGAGGAACATTTTGATATAAGTTTTATATTTTAAATAATTTCGTATTAAGAAATATCATTAGTCAAAGTTGATTACAATTGACTAAGAAAAGTCAATTTGACAAACCTTTTCGGACGGAGAGAGTATAAAAGTAAAAAGAAAAAAGAGAGAACAACAATAATACCATGAAGGTGTCGCCGATGTTAACGACAAAGGCATGGAGGTTGGGGGAGACAGAACGCCACTCGTTGTCGACAAGAACCTGGAGGCCACCAACGGTGTCTTGATGGAGGATGGTAATGGACGTGGGATCACAATGCGGTCCCGTCCCTAGGGTCAGCTCAGGTCTCTGGCATGGCGGGTAGTGGTTCAGCCGCAATATGGACTCGTCCTCTTCGAAGAATTCCCTCAAATGCTTCCTTCCCACGCCCAAGCTCATCCCCAGCACTTCCAGTATCTCCTGCGACACCTTCCTCATCTCATTGCTGTACTCTCCATATATCTCCCTTCAATTAATCCAACACATGTATATAACACCCCATTAATTGATTTATTTATTTACCAATCCTTTGATTAATTATATACATTGGGTAAAAACATCGACTAAGTGAGGTAGACAATACTTGGGTGTATAAATGAGCAAAATAGACTCTTAACAAGTTGCCCTAGATCTAAAGAAGCCATCAAACAACAATTGAATTTTATCCTAAAAGGTCAACGTAATAGGAGGACTAGTACAGATCTTAATATACCACGTTATTACTTTATAGCTTTGAGGTCTGACACATACTTAGTATATTGTAACAGTTTTTTTGTTTTCAATTCGTTGATCGATAAAATATTTTAAATAAAAATTATTTCCATATGACCTTTACATTGTAAATAGTTTCTTATAGAGATTTACCATTGGTTAATTAAGATTTAATTTGATTGATCAAAATATTCGAAGATGACAAAGTTTTAATTGATCGATATAATAGTTCATATGGAGTATTGATTATCACAAATGCTTCAAGATCCCTCACAATCCATCAAATATATCGTTAATGTAAACACATATAGTTTGAGAATATAATGCGCTATTGGGACATACCATTTTGTTATGGTTGTGAGTTTAAATTGGAGTCCAATTTATATGAGAAAATTCTTTAAATGTGTATGCATGTTAATAAAATTTTCATATAGGATTGGTTTTCTCAAAATTAAATAAGGATGGTCCACTATTTATGCACTTTCTTTATGTTTACTTCTATTTATAGCAATTCTTTAATTAATAGTTTAAACAATATTCATGGTTTCATAAATTAAACATGTTGAATGGTGATGCACTCCCGTTTAATTTGATCAGTATATACGGAGTAAATTAAATGCACATTTAAGGAAATTATTATGAAATGAAATAAAGAGAAATAACAAGAATGTTGAGTTAATACTAATCCCTCTCATTCAAAGGTTTCAAACCACTATTCATATGATCAACTTAAATCATTCTTAATCTTTTGTTTTACATATCAATTTTTTATCAAATTTAAATTTTCTTGATCGAACTTTACGAATTTTTTAATATAGTTTTTGAATATATAAATTTTATATATAAAAATAATAATCAGAGTGTCAACAAGAATGAGATTATTTTATCCTCCGTCAAGCATCGTAAACCGAATAGGGAACATCTCTGTCGGATGAAGGGAGTATATGAAAAGAGGAAATGAATAAATAGAGTTTTAAATGAATTAACAAACCCAAGAGGAGCAAAATCTGGACCGAACGTTTCATGAAAATAGTCTTGAACGATGTGGGAAGACTTTTCCTGGCCTGAAGAAATGATCGAAAGAGTTTCCTTCCATGGTAGCTTGCTCGAAAACCTCCCGGTGAAACTGCTGGCATACCCACAAGAGTCCCCCAACTTCCTCAGGGCCTTTTCCTTGTGGGAGAGTGGCAAGTCAAAGAAGAGGTCCATGTAACGGTAAGCCTCTGAGATGATCCTAGAGTCAACGCCATGGTTGACTACGAGAAAGAACCCATGTTTTCTGCACGCTTCATCTACCAGCTTGGACGCTTCCGCGACGAAAATAGGATCACCGGAGCGGAAGCGATCCAAGTCGATAACCGGGACCTCGAGTTCCCGGGCTGCGGAGAACGACGACCCGGGCTTCTCGTGGTCCGGCCAAACGAATTGGGTTGGGATCGTGGACTGGTGGCGGAGCACGATGGCGTCGAAAACCAGTGGCGATTTTTGAGTGTCTTCGCCGTGGCTTTGTGACGCGATCATACATTCGGCCGCCATTGCATGAAAATAGAACGTTAAATGCTCTTTTAATTTATGTGTGTTCAAAATGAAACTACACACCGAGTGAAGTCTTTATTTATAGGTGATTGGTTGATATCACTGTGTGATAACATAAACCATATACCTTAAATTCCAAAATGATTTCGATCTTAATATAGGAAATTGATATAATTAACAATAAATTATCGTTGAGATTTTGACAAGTAACGTCCTTGGTATACATGAACGTAAATGGATACGTACATTACAATATCTTAATTCAAATCTAGTTTAACGATCAATTGATGACATGGCACATTGACCCAATGATATGTACACCATTGATCGCAAATTATATCATGGGATCGGCCCACCATGCGCATGGTGTGCCGATCCCAAAACAGTGTCATTTTCCATTAAAAAAAATTAGGTTCATATTTCTGTTTTCTGTTGCAGCCGACTTCTTTCTTCCGCTTCTTTCTTCCGTTTTTGTTTCTATTCACTGAGCTTACGAACCTGATTTGCCTTCAAAGGCTTCAATGGATTTCTCTCTAGATGATTCAGCTGTTGTGAATTCATCGATTGAATTCGGAGATTCTATTCCTTTTACTATACATGATAATGTGATTCCTTCATCCGTTGACAATAATTTTGAATGTGGTCAGCCAGTTCATATCGAGCACATTGGTAAACATTACAGTTTTTGAGTTTTGTGAATTTAATTTATCTTATTTATGCTTGCAGTATGCTGTAATATGTTTTGTTCTCTGTTTAATCTTATTGCTTGAGAATTTGGAGTGTAGTATTCATATTGGTTGAATTTTGTTGTTTTCCTTTCAGGAGAAGACGAAACTGATTCAATGGCTTCTAAATTGTTACATCTTCTTAGTAGAGGTACTTTTCCTGTCATGTGATTCAATTTTTGTTTTGTTTATTTTTAGTTCGATGTTATGTCATTCTATTTCAATTGTATGTAACTTTTGTTTAGTTTTATGTAATTTGGTTCTTAGTTTTATGTTTGCAGTATGCTCTAATATCTTGTTTAATAATATGTAAATTACATTCAAATCTATGCAACTTCTTTTCTAATGTATGTAACTTGCGCTAAAGCTTATGTAACTTTCTGTTTTGTTGTATGTAACTTTTGTTCTACTGTATGTAATTGAACTGTACCTTTATGTATGCAACTATTGTATGTGCCTTGAGTTAAGTTTTATGTAACTTTATGTTTATTAAAATGTAACTTTAGTTTAAGTGTATGTATCTTATGATCAACACTATGTAACTTGTATTCAATTGTATGCATCTTCTTTATAGTGGTTTGTTTTTCATATATCACCTTTATGAATTGTCAGATACATTTGCAACTATTGACAAGGCAACCGAGAATAAATCACTTGTTGGATTGTGTGTTAAATCTGAAAAGGATGCTTATAATCTTTACAACAGTCATGCTTTTGAAAATGGATTTGGTATTCGAAAATGCAAACAGAGGTTTAGGAGTGGCAATGTAAGTTTGACTATGAAGTCTTACTGTTGTTGGAAAGAAGGGAAGAAACTACAAAAGGGCACTGAAAACAAAATGTATACGAAATTAGATTATCGTTCAGGTTGTAAAGCAAAGCTGCAGTTTTCTATTAGTGTTGATGGTGAATGGACTGTTTCAAAGCATATTACTGATCACAACCATTCTTTTTGTCCAATTGGTCAAAGACACCTTCTGAAATCACATCGAGATGTTGATCATGAGTATCTTGAATTTATTATGTTGATGAAGGAGAGCGGGACAAAGGTTTCTGATATTCACCGTATGCTTCAAAAACAGGCAGGTGGGGTTAGTGCTCTTGGATTCACCAAACGTGATGCTTATAACGTTCTAGAATCTGAAAAAGAGTAAAACGTTTGATGGTAGTGATTCTAACACTTTGATTTCTATATTGAAGAAAAAGGCTGAAGTGGAATCTGATTTTTACTTTGATTTTGAAATAAATAAAGGTGTACTAAGTTGTTTTTTCTGGAGAGATGGCCAAATGAGATCAGATTATGAGAGGTTTGGTGATTTAGTCGTGCATGATACAACTTACAGGACTAACAAATATGACATGATTTGTGGTCCATTTGTTGGTATGAATCATCACTGTAAGAATATTATGTTTGGTTGTGGCTTTATGTTGAATGAAAAGGTGGAGTCCTTTGTTTGGTTATTCTAGACTTTTTTGAAATCTATGGGCAGTAAACACCCTATCACGTTTATGACAGACCAATCATTTTCAATGGCAGCAGCTATAAAATCAATTTTCCCTGAGTCAAGACATCGACTATGCATTTGGCATATAGATGAGAATTCGAAACAACACATCATGTTTCTACGGAAGAAGATAAATTTTGTTCCTCTATTTGATTATGTTGTCAAACGATGTGACACAGTTGCAGAGTTTGATTTCTACGGGTCTGAGTAAGTTATTTGTATTTTGATGTAACCTCTTACTTATTCCGTGTAACTTGTTCATTGCGTTTGTGTAACATGTGTTGCTTTAGTATGTAACTTTGTGTTAGTTTTTTACTTGGTTTCAGGTTGAACAAAGTGTATGAATGCAGTGATAATAAATGGTTAAAAAGGCTCTATAGTCATAAAGAAAAGTGGCGTCCTGCATTTTCAAAGGATTATTTCTCTGGCGGTGTTCTATCCTCCCAAAGAAGTGAATCTACAAATAGATCCATATCCAGAAGACTCTCAAAAACTGCAACATTGTGTGACTTATACAAAATGTTTGGTGATGTTGTTGATGAGTGGAGGTCGGAGGAAAATGGTCAATATTTCAGATGTTCAGAAGGCACCGTTGAGATGGTACTGCTGCAAGATAGTATTTTGTCACATGCTAGAGATGTGTACACCCTTGAGATATTCAAACTGTTCCAGGAATAATATTTGAAGGGTATGTCACACTTTTTTAAATTAATGACACAGAATTGTCATGATTATGTATACCATGTTTGATTGAACGGTGTAGATTTGATTAGGCACAACGTTACTTTTAATGGAAATGACAACATATTGTGTATACATAACATCTATTGTGTTAAATGTATTCCCCAAGTTCATATACTCCCCAGATGCTATTTTGCAACATGTTAGTCCTCCTTTTACTCAAGGAAGAGATCTTATGTGTGGGAAAATAATTGAAGATTCCGTTTGGAGAGTGCAAATGACTAGAAAATTCAATACCATATTGGGTGCAAGTGCTGGTCTACTTGAAGCTAGGCAAGTATGTGAGGAAGGGTATAAATCTATCAAACAATTTTTAGATATTCAAAAGAATGTTTCTGGTGTAGATGAATTGGGTTCTGATCCAAGGACAATACTTGATCCTCCACGTTCTCGTCCTAAAGGTCAGCGAAATACACGGAAGAGAAGCATGGTTGAAAAACAGTGCAAAATAGTCAAAGGTCGACGTTCTAAATCTTAAAACGTTCCAAGTAATTCAAAAGCAGTTGGACAATCTGTTGTTCAGGTATTTTCTTATTTTTATATGTTTTTTCTTCTTTAATTCACCTTTACTGAAGCAATTATTTTTCTTCTTGAATTCTAGGACACAGTCAGTTCTATGGTTCCACAAGGTTATCTTGTTCATTCAGTTGGAGAAATGACTTCTTTGATGAATGTGTTTGGATTTTCACAAGTTTTAGATCCATACTTCATGCAATGTAATGCAGTTCACCAAATGCGGAATTAGTTTTAGTGAAATAAGTTTTTCAGAGACATGTTATTCCTTTGTTTTTGTTTTACTGTAAAAGTTGGAGACATTAAATATTTAATTGTTGCTGGTTACATTTCTGGTTGAATGAGTTACATTTGTTTTAATGGCATTTACATTACCTTTACTATTTGTTAACATTGTGTTATCCTTTGGTTACATTTCTGGTTATGTGAGTTACATTTGTTTTTATGGCATTTACATTACCTTTACTGTTTGTTAACATTGTGTTATCCTTTGTTTACTATTATGCTTAAACTCAAATTTATTAACACATTAAGAGATTAAGAGAATTTAAATCTGAAGTTAACAGTAGGTTCTTTTCAAATTACATCTGAATTCAACAGCAATTACATCTCAAATAAACCGCAATTACATATCAAATTAAGAACAATTACATCTGAGTAAACAAAAGTTACATAACCAGAAGTTAACATCAATTACATATAAAAAACAGAAGTTACATCTCAACTTAATAACAATTACATCTTTCATTAACAACATTTGCATGATTTTTTTTTTGAAAAACACAGTGAACATTATTTCGTAAATGATTTGAATGATTAAATAAAAAAATTAAATTTTATAAATACACTTCAACAATTCCTAAAGCTCGTTCTTTGTGATTCAGTTCTATCTGTGAAAATAATTTACATAAGTCATCACGTGAGTTACATAGTTGTTATACACTTTTTGCATAAGGTATAACCGAAGTTACATCTTACATAATCACTTGAATAAAGCACTCTGGAGTCTTTATAGTAGTTTTGAGTAACGTACTAAGACACATAATTCGCATACTTCATAACATACATAACATACACAATTTTAATAAGCCAAAGTGACATAGATGATACATGAAAGTTGCATAATGTACTACACTAATAACAAACCAGAAATCTTGAAATGTTTTAATAGAACTTCATAATCAATTGGAAATATATATTCTTTCACCTTCCACCAATAATATCAATTAATGTTTTGAGATACCCATAATATTCTGCCACCTTCCACCTGTCACCTTAAAAACGAATGTACTTTTAAAAAAACAGACCACTTTACATATTTATGAAGTCTTTTGCTCTTTTATAAACATTTTCCCTTTTCATGTTGAATTTTGAGCTTATGATTTCTGCTGCATAGACAAGTCTTAACTTCTTCAGTGTTTGTTTCTGAGATTTTATTCCAGCAGCTTTAGATGCACTTGGGAATCCTGAATCCCACTTGTCTCCTTGTCCATGATATGTTTCCAAGTGACGCATTACAAAAATGCCACAGTCAACATAATTCCCATTGTACCTCCATGGCATATTCAAGATTCTAGGGTTCCATGTGGCCATTCTTCCAGCTGGATGTTTAACCTTGTTGCAGTACTTTTTAAATCCTTCCACCTATTTTCAGGATATGCATTAGCACACTAATACATTTACAAAATAATAAATTTAACAATGCTTGATATTTCTGGAATACATGAACATAAGTTTACCAGTTGGTTAAAGCTCTCCTCATACTTGTCTTTAAACTCCATCCCGTCTTTAAGAATTCTATTGTCTATGACATCAACTACATTCTTGTTTGCATAGAAGCACTAAATATAGTAGTGCTGACTTCTGTGTACAGGAAACAAGACCTGCAATTCATAAAAAGCATTCATTAGTTAATTATTTCATAGTGAATCATTTCATTAATCTTTTTCAGTAATAAAAACGTTTTACCATATCATAATCTTTGAGATTTCCTTGTTTAGCAACTTCAAATTCCAACCTCTCTACCATCATGTCTTCTTTGTTTGCATATAACACTGCAAATTGTGCATGTTTATTATCAACCATGGAAATGAATCAGAATAATGAATATTTTTCTATTTATTCAATGAATAAGAAAAATGATACGTACATAGACCATTGTAGAAAGTATCAGTGCTCGGTTGGGATGATTGTTTTTGTGTTCTCTGTCATTCAATAATTTTACCCATGCATCTATTACTGAATTGTCAACTTCTTTTTCATCTTCAAGTGTTTGGAACTCCTCATGGTTCAAAAATAGGCTTGAGTCGTCATTATACAGCAATTCACTAAGACAATAACACTGGTTAGTAAACAATTGATTGAATAGCAGGTTCTTTTCAAATTATATCTAAATTCAACAGCAATTAAATCTCAAATAAACCGCAGTTACATATCAAATTAACAGCATTTACATTTCAATAAACAAAAGTTACATATTAGGTTAACATCAATTACATCTCAAATAACAGAAGTTACATCTCAACTTAATAACAATTACATCTTTCATTAACAGCATTTGCATGTTTTTTTTTTGAAAAACACAGTGAACATTATTTCGTAAATGATTTCTATGATTAAATAAAAAAGTTAAATTTTATAAATACACTTCAACAATTTCTAAAGCCTGTTCTATCTTTGAAAACAATTTACATAAGTCATCACACGAGTTACATAGTTGTTATACACTTTTTGCATAAAGTATAACCGAAGTTACATTTTGCATAATCACTTGAATAATGATATATATAATAAAGAACATCTTACTTTCCAACTTCCTTTGAAAATGCATAGTCAATCACCATTTTTTCTGCCTTCCTCATCTCCTTGCACAGCCTGTGGTTGTGTTTGAGATATGGTGACCTGAATTTCTATTCTGTATCAGCTGCCTTAGATGCATTTTTCAGCTTCTGCCTTTTTGCCACAGGTGCTGTCATCTTCACTTCTTCTTCTACATTTTCTTGCTCTTCAGTTACAACACCCTCTTGATTTCTATATTTTGCTTCCCTCACTCCTCCTTCAACTATCTCAACCATTTCTTCTTTATTGTTTTCTTCTTCTATGTTTCTAGCAATCTTCATTATTGGGTCTTCAGTCATTTGAGCAACTGGATTCTCATTTGTTGAATTTTTTTCATTTTGAGAAGGTTGTGTCATGCTGAACTCAATGCCCAGATCAAATGAAGGCATTGAGAACTTCAGATAAGCAGCTTTTTCTAATCTATCTAGGGCTTCCATTACCCCTGATATATTGAAAAAATCATCGTCCTCATCAAGAGTGCACTTTTCTGCCAACCTCTCTTTTTCTGATTCCTGGGCACTGCCATTAGCTTGTTTGAAGAAGTAATCAGCTGTTGTCAAGTATATATTTTTCAAGATATCGGAATTGGGAAATATTTTAGAAATTGTTGCTGGAAGTTTTGAGAATTCCACAAAAGCATCACTGAACTTCTGTGCAACATCAATTATTTTTTTGACACAGTCCTACAAAAACTGAATTTCATTTGTAAGTGTCATATACCATTAGATATGAAATATAAGCAATGTAACTTATGATCAATTTTATGTAACTTTAGTTCAAATATATGTGTGTAATGATCAACACCATGTAACTTCCATTCATATTGTGTAACTCAAGTGACATCAGTGAAGTAACTAATCTAGATATACTGTTTATTTAAAATTTACCACTTTAGATATCATCTCTTCATCTTCAGTTTGTTCTTTATTGGCTTCTTCATTTTCTTCTCTTTCTTCTTTGTCTTCATCAACTATCATGATTCGTGGAATCACCTTCCCGAGCCCAAACCCCAGCTTCCTCTCGTCTTTTATTCTCCTTTCAATTCTTTCTTTGCTCCAGGTTCTGATTGTTGGATAAAGAGTATCCAAAACCTGACCTTTAAATTGCACTCTATCGAAGTAGCAAATCATCAGAAACAGCAACGATCCAGTGAACATTCTTGTTGGCTGAGCTTGCCATTCTTCTCCAGCATCCATTAATGATCGTCTTGTATACTTGCACCAGTTCAAGTTCTTGATTTCATGAACTTTTATCAGAGAGAGCAAGATCTTGAAGTTGCTTTTTATACTCTGATTGCCTCTGATCAGGCATGAAACTGTGAACACCCCAAAATTTCTCTTAAAAACATCTCCACAATCATCATCATGAATGATTTTTTGTATCATTTTTGTTGTCTATGGGCTTCCCTTTTCAATTCCCCAATACTCTCTCCAGTGCTTCAGCAATTCAATGTACTCTTCACTTTCGTTTTTGCCATTTTCTTCTTCAACATCTATCTTTCCCATAGGCAAACCGAAAACAGCTCTAACATCTTTGTCTTCAATATCCAACAACTCGCCATTTGTGAGTTGTAGTTGTGCTGATATTGGTCCCAAGTTTTGCAATAGAAATTGTACAAAGTCTCCATAAAATCTGTCAAAAATTAGGTTCAGCAGACCCCCAAAGCCAATCTCTTCAATTGCTGCTCTTTTATTTTCATCCAGTAGTTTAATCAACTTAATAAATGGAGCTGGTCCTACTCTGGTTCTTAAGTTGACAGCAGTGTTTCCATCTATTTGTTCATCATTCTTTTCGGATTATTCTTCATGTGATACTACAACTGTTTTTCTTTTTCTGGTTGTAGTTGGCTTGTCATAAGTCAACAGTTGCAATGGTTCTTGACTCTGTATTGGTACACAATCTTCCATTTTAAAATTCTCATTCTCTACTGTTGCATTGCTTCTTGTATTCCTAATATTATATAGAATAACATTCACAAGTCATAATCAATTTAAGCTAACATTATTAATTTATATAACTCATAGCAGCATTTACATAATATTATACATTAGTAACATACTTTATAACTCAAAGTTACATGTTATGCCCTTGGATGTGATTCAGTTCTATATTTCAAAAGTTACACAAGTCCTCACAACAGTTGCATATTAATATTCGTATGTTACATCTATTTTATTTGTAGTTACATGTTACACGCCAGCTGTTAAATAATTAATTCTGGGCTGTATAGTTGCCGTCATTGGATAAATACAATTGTAAAATTCAATTTTATAATGACCAATTTTGATAAGTTACATAATATTATACACTTGTTTCATAAGTTATATCCCAAAGTTACATGTAACTAAGAATTGACATAAGTTACATATTAATATACTTATGTTACATAAATTCTATCTGTACTTACATAAGTTACACAAGTTGTTCAATAATCAAATATGGCTCCAATACTTGCAGATAAATAGCAAGTGACAGAGTGTAGATAATGCTTACAGAACTGAACATGTAATTTGTCCTCTAGCAATGTTACATTTTATCATACAGAAGTTACACAATAACTCAATGAAGTTACACCATACACAAGCACTTCGAAGAATGTTCTCTGGACAACATTTTCTATCAAATAATACCTTATAGATTGTATATACTTGTTAGCTTAAGTAAACATCCGGGATTTTGACTTTTTAAATACAGTCAGATGCAGATTATGAACCAAAAATTACTTTGCTTGTATTTACATGTAAACAACACATTTCAGGGCATAATACACATGTTTTCATAACAAAAAAACAATCGCATTGAGTAATATTTGAGTCTATGTTATAGCTTATACCTGACAACCGATTTTTCCTTAACCCTAACCATTTTGGTTGTACTTGGTGCTGAACTTGATCCTCAAGTTGCTCCGGTGAAAGCCTTTACTTAATCTCTTGTCTTCTTTGCAGAGATTTGTTTCAAAAAAAAAACTTCGTCGAACTTGCTTGATTCAGAAGAAATGTAGAGCGAGACTTTTTCAGAAAGTAAACTTTTGGATTTCGAAGAGGCGTAAATGTAAAACATCAGGAGTTGAGAGCATAACCGCTGGAGGGAAAAGGTGGGAGAAAGGATCTGTTGGTTTGTGTGCGCGTTTTTTTTAATGTAATGCTACGTCGTTTTTGCCGCAGGAATAGGATGCTCAATATGGGCCGCTCCCACGGTATACGAACTGACCATTGATAGGGTAGAGTACCGTAACATTATTCACCGTGAAATACATTTGACGGCATTGATGTGACGGAATATATGGTCGGGCAAAGTACAAAAGCAATTCAATTTCCAATAAATTTTTGGACTATTTTTACGTAAAATACTTGACCGGCCCAACTTGGCCTACCTACCCTTGCCACTTCATGTGTATATGGTTAAATTAGACAGTAGAAATTATTTGGACCGGCTGTTACATATAGTACATTTGTTTTACCTTGATTCTATTTTATTTATTAATTTATTATAAATTAAATTTAAAAAATATATTGTTAATTAGATTCCTCTCACTCTGAATTTTCATAATCTAACTTTTTTAATTTTTTACTAATACGAAATGAAAGATATTAATGGTCAAACTTATGCGTTGGCAAACGTGAAAAGTGTACCGTTGCAATTAAAAAAGAACGAAAGAAGTACTACGTATACAGAAAGTACTACCTATTCCATTTTAATTATGTGTGTTGTTTGACTTTGATGACATTGTAATGAATTGATTGAAAAAAGTAAAAGTTTTGATTGAGATTAAATATAATAAAGTAAAATTATGCATACAGCATATTTCTTGTTAAAAAAATAGAACACTTCTTCTGAGAAAATAGAAAAGAGGGGTACAAAATACGAAATCATAAAATACTCCGTATTAAATTAGATTTTGGGCGCGCAACTTATTTTTGGATGGCACTTACTTCAGTTACTTGCAGTGGCGGAACCAAAATGAATTTTGAGCGGGTGCTGAAAAGTAAAGAGAATTTTTTTTGTGAGAGAGATTTTTTTAGTATACCCTCTAACTTCAATTTGAAGCAGAAATAAGACATTAATTTTAATGTAAACAAAAAAAAGAGTCTAACATGAATTTTTTAATAATGGCAAATGTAACTTTCGTTTATAGAAATTGTAACTCAAATGTATGCAAAGTGTAATTTGGGTGAAACAAGTCTAAATGTAACTCACACATATAAAAATGTAAATCATGCATAAGAATGATGTAACTCCATGTATTGTAAAATGTAACTCGACAAGCTGAAATAAACTTTGTGATTAGATTATTAAGCGAAGGTTTTACCAGAAGTTAAAGAAGTCCATTCGTATCCCTTCCACGCAAAATGGATGACCCATTGTTTTGGCGGCGGTGGTTTTGTAGAAGTTAATTTTTGGAGATTTTAGGAGTAGTTGTCATTGATGATGAGTTGCGATAGACGTTTCCAAGAAGACTACTTGGTCAGAAAATTCTTCAGAGAAATCTGCTAGCTAAAACATATGGTCTTATTGCAGCTAGAGCAGTGAAAGAGAGGCTAGCCGTCAGCGCAACCGGCAAGAAGCGGCGGCGGGTTAACAAAGTCGGTCCTCTACTCTACCTCGCACATGGCTATGGCAACATTGATTAGTGAAAAGTACTCAACCATCTCTTCTCCATGGGCAGAGCTCTGCTCTGAGATGTGTAGCTTCCCCACAGACGATAGCACACTCCTGGTGGCGGCGGCAGATGCGATTGTGGGCGAAGGGGAGGCCGTCTCCTTGAATATAGTAAAAGCCAGTTGTTAATTTGGAAATAGTTGGGTCTGAGGAATCAGCGAGACCTTTGATCTTCATGTTTCTTTCGATTGGAAAGACACCGTATAATGATCGGTTTACCATGTGCATGGTATAATAGGCTCACGGTATAATTTTCCTATTTTAGTAGGTTTAACTTTTATTAAATAATTCATACATTATTTTAGGCATATGAAATTATCGTTCGCAACAAAAAAATAAACAGACAATATATATTCAGTTCTTTTTCTAGACAGAAGAGTTATTTGGTCAATGGTCATTTGGTATGATTCAAACATCTTAATTAATTCGTGAACAAAAATCTTTTCATTTTGTTAATCTTATATCTAAATTGTATGCAATTTTACTAACTTATCATACAGTTATGTTTTTCCTTTTAGGTTTACTTATTTCAATGTTAGCACTACATTTGGATTCAAGCTCTTGGATGATTAATTTTTGTTCTACTTAGTTTTTAGTGCTACATAGTTTACGGGGACCATGAGTCTGCTACACTAACCTAAATTGCATATCCAAAGTCAGCTTCATAGTTTTTCGAAGTCTTAGTTAAGCTCATTCTTTTACCTGATTGACATACTATGCAGAGTATTTAATAATCGATTTTCCAGGGGTTTGTGTGGAGTTTGTTTATGTTCTCCTTTCTTGAACTTATTCCTTTCTTAAAAATACCAATATTTCACAGATGACATATGAGTGAATTGAAATTAAAATATATGGGAAAGTTCTTTAAATCAACCGTAAAAATAAGGTAATTTTCTTATAAGCTAGTACAATATTTATTAGTTTTTTGCTAGGTAGTGGCCGAGGATGCGGGAAAGGCCTCCATAAATTTTTTATATTTTTTAATGTATTCTATCTCTTTTTTTAAGTTTTTTATTTTTTAAAAAATTAATTTTTTTAACTTTATATTTTTAAAATATTTGTTAGAAATATTATAGAATTTTTATATATTTTAATAGGACCAAATAAGTCCTATTTTAGAATAAATTAGGTTAGGGGTATTAAAGGTAGAAAATTAATGTTTACTCCTATTGAAGGAAGGTTTAAGTTTAAATCATATTTGTGCAATTATGTTTATGTTTACTCCTATATTGGGCAATTTTTCTACTTATAACTATTTATTCGAAAACAGATGAAATATAAGTAATTTTCTTAAATTCAACACTAAAACAAGGTAATTTTCTTATAAGCTAGTACACTATTTTTCTAAATAGAGCAAAACAGTTTCATATTAAGACATAAATTAATTCCACGTTTGGTCCCACAAGTATCGCACTAATTCAACAATTGATCGCACCCAGTATCGTGTTTCCGTCTATATATGGTCCTTCCGTCCATACATGATACATAGTATAGTATAACACTATTTTTAAGGATAACATTATTACTTTTATTTAGGGGAAAGCACAAAACCCCTATTTAGGGGAGCTGGCCTGTTTTTTATAAGAGTATTATTTAAGATAAGTTCTTAATTAATCACGTAATTGTGAGCAATAAAACTGCTTATTAATTTAAGTACCCATTTGGTGAATCTATTTTTCGATTTATCAGGCTTATCAGCCACCTTTTTAACCAAACACGTAACTTTTAATTTTGCGCACAAAATTGTGTAATAATAAAAAAAGTAAGGTTGTAGTTACTTTTCTGACAGTACTGGCTGAAGTTACCGTAGATGACCATTTTAGCTAGCTATTTTTTCTTATAATTTTTTCTTTATTTTATTAATATAATATATTTTAAATATAATTTTTTCATGAATCGGCAGAAACAGCCAATACAGACACATCAGCCAGAACTTCATAAATTTCAAAGGATAACTATCAAATAAGCCCTCGAACTTTCATAAAAAGTGCAAATAAGCCTTTTTACATGAGGTTTTGTCCAGTTGTCACCATTTGGGGTTGTTTCAATTTGACTGTCTTCCCGATTAAATTTTTAGCTGAAATTTGGTATGAGTAAACTAGACTTAATTAAGAATATGCTCAAAAAAATTCATCAAAAAAATTCAACGTAAACCGCCACAAATGGCGATGGCCGGACAGAGCATCCTATAAAAGGCTTATTTGCACTTTTTATGAAAGTTCGAGAGCTTATTTGATTGTTCTTCCTAAATTTCAATAGAATCAACCGATTTCAATGTTACCAAATGAGCTCTAACAGTACACTACTTTTATATAAGTAGCCTCATTAGTCCACGGTGGATAAATGTGCTCGAATATTTTGGTTTTCATCTTATTCACAAGGATATATTATGCTAGGGAATTGAGAGGCTGGATTGACTTATATAATTAGACTACAAACAAAGCAGGAGCTATGACCAGCGCGAAGCTGCTGGAAGGCCAATGAACAAATCGGTCTCCACCCTACAACTTTGCTCCCTTTCCACAATTTCCTTTTGCTGTGTCGTTTGTGGTTGATGATCTTTCCATATAGCACACTGTATTACAAATACATCCATTTCAAACATATAATCCTTAATATTTTGGAAGCTAAGGTCTAATTTAAGAAAAATAAAGGGGAAATTACTATCACCCCCTTAAGGTATGGTCATAACTAAACCTTGCATTTAAAAAAGGCTAAAGAGTCAAATAGATATATGAACTAACTTAAAGTGTTCAATTAGCCCCTTATTTAGGAGGTTATGTCCGGCCGTCGCCAATTAGGGCGGTTCCTGTTGGAATTTTTTGATGAAATTTTTTGAGCATCTTCTTCATTAAGTCTAGTTTACCCATATCAAATTTCAGCTAAAAATTAAATCCGTAAGCAGTCAAATGATTTTCCGAAATGTACTGCGTTGTTTAACTGCGCAGTTATCTTCAAAAAATTATTTGACTTCTTTCCCGGTAGAATTTTTAGATGAAATTTGGAATGGGTAAACTAGACTTAATGAAAAAAAATGCTCAAAAAAATTCATCAAAAAATTCCACCGTGAACCGCCTCAATTGGCGACGGCCGAGCAGGACCTCCTATATAAGGTACATGAACTTTAAGTTAGTTCATGTACCTATTTGACCCTTTAGCCTTTAAAAAATTAACTAATTACCCATCAAGCCAATATTTATCTAATCAAATTAAAACGACTCTCAAATTCAATGGATGTTGTTTTACAACATACTTCATACTCCCTCCGTCCCCGAAAGAATGTCCTACATTGACTTCACACATATCAAGGAAATGAATTTGACTTTACACAACGACACTATTTGGCATTGTGATGGAGTTAGTAATTATGATGGAGTTAGTAATTATGACCAAACCTCAAGAGGTAATAGCAATTTTCTATAAAACACACGGGATGAGTGATTAAGTTTATTAGACAATGAAGTTTATTAATAAAAAAATACCTTCTCCCGTAATGTTGCATTTTCTTGTAGCAGATGTTTCTCCTAAACAAAGTGACAAGAACCATCCAATCAGTAATAATGCACGTTAGCTTATTGAATTTAAGAGTACCAAATGATTTTGGTCCAAAAAGTGGAATCTCCCACTCTATGAGCCTCTACCCCGACTCGACAGGATGGTGGGATGGTGGGAGAATTAATCACGGTGACTCAGTCAGCAAAGCGGCGGTAGATCTTATACATGTGCGCACCAGAGGTCCAACCTTATTTCAGGTTCTCTAACCTTCACACGGCCGATGCGGGCTTCGAACCTTGGTCACTTGGTCCAATTTTCCCACCACTCGACCAACTGAGCTACCCGTTCGGGTAAGAGTTCCAAATGATCAAGTTTACATGTAGATGTCATTCTTGAAGCAACAGAGTTAAATTTAGATTATCCATTTGAACCATTTTTATAACGTTAGAAATCTCAATTAAAAATGCATGCTACAACTACCTTCTCCGATTTTTTAATGATTCCTCCACTGATATAAAAAGGAACAAATAGAAAATTCTAAATTTAAGTATCACCAAATCTACAACTTGATGTCATGCATTCTGAATCAACATAATTGAGTTTACCTTTATTATAAGTTGATCTATTATTTTAAAGATAAATGATGTGAGACATGGTTGAATTTATGCATCAGTACATAAGAATTGTTCGTGTTTGGTAATTTGTATCTATCATAACGTACCTGAGCTTTCAGGTTTTCAACCTTCTCCTTGTATACTTGAGCCTAGCTAGCACAGATTCACCAAGTAAATTTTTAGCAAATATGTATATTATAGAACTGAATGTAAATACAGCCAAATGATGGACAGGTAGCATATACAAAATGTGTGTTTTATATTCAAATGAGTATTGTATTAGATGATAAAATGAATGGAAAATTATAGTTGTAACCAAATGAGCAATTGTTAAAGAAAACTGCTAAGACTTGTGACTCAATGCTAAACGGTTAATCCAATAGGAGTAGCTCACGATCTTTATATAGTGTTCGGTTGTTTTATAGCAATCCGGTGTGGGATAAATACTTAAACATGTCCTCTTAGCCCAAACTTGCTCGACAACATGGGGAGTTTAAATAGGCCAAACCGACACTCAAAGAGCTGTCATTAATTATGGGTGTTAAATAACAATCAAACCGGATCGAACTCTCGTATCATGCAAAGACTCGAGGTTCCGCCACTAAAAGTTAACCTGATAGGAGGAATACCCTGAAATCTTAATATAGTGTTGTATTGTTTTATAACAATCCGAATCCGGTGTGAGATAAATACTTCAACAAAAACTACAAAAATATTTGGATTTAAGAATCACATTAAGACAAATCATAAATAGTCCTCAAATTTTAAGCCAGTATGTATATTGTAGAACTGAATGTGATTAAATACAGCCAAATGATGGACTGGTAGCATATACAAAATGTGTGTTTTATATTCAAATGAGTATTGTCTTAGATGACAAAATGAATGGAAAATTATAGTTGTAACCAAATGAGCAATTGTTAAAGAAAACTGCTAAGACTTGTGACTCAATGCTAAACGGTTAATCCGATAGGAGTAGCTCACGATCTTTATATAGTGTTCGGTTGTTTTATAGCAATCCGGTGTGGGACAAATACTTCAACATGTCCTCTTAGCCTAAACTTGCTCGACAACATGGGCTGTTTAAATAGGCCAAACCGACACTCAAAGAGTTGTCATTAATTATGGGTGTTAAATAACAATCAAACCGGATTGTACTCTCGTATCATGCAAAGACTCGAGGTTCCGCCACTAAAAGTTAACCTGATTGGAGGAATACCCTGAAATCTTAATATAGTGTTCTATTATTTTATAACAATCGGAATCCAGTGTGAGATAAATACTTCAACAAAAACTACAAAAAATATTTGGATTTAAGAATCACATTAAGACAAATCATAAATAGTCCTCAATGTTTTGTGACATTAGAGTAGTACTCCTCAGTCTCATTTGAAGGTTCTTGTTGGGCTGAGAAAATAGTAAGTGATTAATTAGGAAGATGGGCTCATGTTCGTATAAAAATACTAGAAGCCCGGACCGAAGCTTGAGGAAGAGATAAATGCAATGAGACCAAGCCTAAGGTAGTGGTAACAATAGTTGGATAACTCCTAGCAACTAATTCCCTAACCCGACGGAAAAGGAGCTTAAACCGGAGAGAAGTTGGAAGTGGGAGACGGAAAGAGAAGGGTTCTAGTATAAATGTTTTTGGGGGTTCTAGCGAGAGGAGGCAGAACAACTACACCTGGGAAATTATTATCACTGTATTGCACTGATCATTATCAATATAAAGCTTACATATTTCGTATTCATAATTTTTATATACTTCCATTGTGATTCTTGTACGAAACCCCACATCTTTCCTTTGATTCATTGATTGTTTGAATTAGCATAAATCTTGCTTAAACAATTTGGTGCCCACTGTGGGGCCTCGTGCAAGAGAAAGATCATCAATCATGGCCGAAAATAACCCCTTGTTGGAGGAGATCCACACTCAAATGGAGGCAGTTCGAGCAGAGTTTCGCCGGGAATTGGCGGAAAGGATGGCACATCTTCAGCGAGAAAACGATCTGCTCTGGTCCCAAGTTCAGTCAGCAGTTTCGATCGCATCCAACTCCAGGGGTAACCGAAGAAACGATCTCATGCCCATGGTCACGAGGCTTGATTTGGAGTCCAATCCGGTGGTGACGGATACACCCATTGTCACTTCCGAGCCCATCTCCCTCACGTTGGGCCTCTCACCCGCCGGAGAATCACAACCCACCGTCATCTCTCAAGTGATACCATACACACCGCTCGTCCTTGAAACGACCCCTGTCCCCAGCATTCCGACTTGCTTCTTCCCGGAGTCCTTACGTCCGGGAGCAAGAAGGACAGGTTTGCAGACGGCCACTCAAAGTCTGCCAATGACGTCAGGTGCATCGGCCCTGACGGAACCATACATCCCTCACTACAGACGCAGAACTCGTGGTGACCTCGGCCCGTCCGGTCTCATGCAGAGTAGGGGACGGAATATTTTTGACGAGCTGCCACCCGAATTTCAAACACAACGACAGCATGGACCAGCCGCTTCAGCAGGACAGAGTTGCGGAGAGCGACATCCAGCGATCATAGTCATTCCGTCACCAACCCGTCCCGAAGTGACCCAAATGGTAGGACCGACGTTTTCAACGCCGGAGTTAACTCAGCCAGGTCTAGTGAATCCGATATCGATGATTATGGAACAACTCCGGCAGATGCAAGACAAAATCAACGGACTGCCCGGAGTACCCCTGCCTTTGGATCGAGCCTCACAGACGTGTTATGCGGATTCGCCCTTCAGCAGACAGATCACAGATGTCGAAGTACCCCGCAAGTTCGCCGCTCCATCCATGAAGATGTTCGACGGCACATCCAATCTTGTAGAACATGTCGCCCAATACAAGCAGCGAATGCTTGCAGTATCACTCCGACCAGATCAAAGGGAAGCGTGCATGTGTCACGGCTTCGAAGCAACGCTGTCAGGCCCGGCACTCAAATGGTTTGTCAATCTACCTAACGAGGGCATCGGGTCATTTGCAAAATTGGTCGACTTGTTCAACCATCAGTTAGCGAGCAGTCGAGTACTTGAGAAGCAGACTAGCGATCTTTATAGAGTCATGCAGCGACGAGGCGAATCGCTGCGAGACTACCTACACCGTTTTAACAAAGAAAAAGTTTCCATTCCACAATGCGACATTCCGACAGCAATTGAAGCATTTCGGAGAGGCTTAGCCGACGACTCAGAATTATACCGGGAATTAACAAAGTACCCGTGCAGGACCTTTGAGGACGTCCAGGCTAAAACTTTAGCCTTCATCAGTTTTGAGGAAGACCAGCAGACACGGCATCGGCAGGATGCATATGACGGAGGGCAGCGCAAATCAGGCACATCTAGAAAGCATGATTACAGAACCGGAAAACCCTACGTCAGAACTGAAGATAGGCCAGTATCGGCGATAGCGAACTGGCTTGACGATCCAGACCTACCCCCTGTCATCACTGACTACTGCTTTAATGTTGCCACTCCGGGCCTCATTCATTATCTGGAGAAGCTGGGAGAAAAGGTCAGATGGCCTCGAAAGACTGACAAACCAGCAGGCCGTCGTGACCCAAGTAAGCGATGTGATTTCCATAACGACATCGGACACAACACGGAAGACTGTGTCGCATTGAGAAAGGAGGTGGCTTACTTGCTGAAAAACGGCTATCTGGCGGAGATCATGTCTGAACGCACTAAATCACTGCTAGGACGAAATGATAAAGTGTCACCAAATGAGTCTCGGTCCCCTTCACCTTCTGCCCCATGTAAGGTAATCAACTTTATTAATGGTGGATCTGATTTATGTGAGCTAACGTATTCTGCAGCAAAGAGACACGCTCGGGATTATTCCCGAGACAAGTCGTTGCAGATCTACAGGATCGAGAAACGTCAAGAAGAATGGAGAAATGCGTCAATCACATTTGACGAAACAGATATTTCAGACCCGGTCCAATCTCATCACGACACTTTGGTGATCTCCCTCAGAGTGGCAAATTGCGAGGTCAAACGAGTCCTCATAAACAACGGAAGCACCGCCAATATTACCACCATGAAGATGTTGAGAGAACTGGGGGTCAAGGAGGAAGATGTAACGGGATCCGGGTCAAGCCTGGTCGGATTCAACGGGGAGCCAAGCAGAACTCTAGGTAATATATCTTTACCCGTATATGCCCATGATTTAAATGTGCAGGTCAAGTTCGATGTGGTCGAAAGCCTACCAGCCTACAACATGATCTTGGGAACTCCATGGTTGCATCAAATGGGGGCAATTCCGTCAACTTATCATCAAGTAGTCAAGTTCCCAACACCATGGGGAGTACAAAGCATCAGGGGAGATCAAAAGTCAGCCAAATCCTGCTACCAAACAGCAATGAGGCCGACTGCGGACCAAACTACCTCCAAGACCGTATAGCAATTAAAGGGTGGCCCTGCTCTGGTGGAAGATGACGCCAAAACACAAGGAGTCGCCATCGACCCCGAATATCCAGAAAGGGTCATCCGCATCGGAAGAGACATACCAGCGCATCTCAAAGACGAACTGATAAACTTCCTCAAAGAATATAAAGACGTGTTTGCATGGAGTCACGACGACATGACAGGTATTGATCCTAATATCATAACTCACAGGTTAAACGTCAGCCCATCACACAAACCCGTCAGACAGAAAAGAAGACGTTTTGCCAAAGAAAGGAATGCCATTATAAACCAGGAAGTCGATACGCTGCTTCGAACCGGTAAGGTAAAGGAGGTAAAATATCCCGATTGGTTAGCTAATGTTGTTGTTGTTCAGAAAAAGAAAGGGCATGAGGAGGGCAAACCGATCAAATGGAGAGTCTGTGTGGACTTCACTGATCTAAACAAAGCATGTCCCAAAGACTCATTTCCGATGCCACATATTGACGCATTAGCTGACGCTACAGCCGGGCATGAAATGCTATCCTTCATGGACGCTTTCAGCGGTTACCATCAAATACAGTTGCATCCTGATGACCAAGAAAAAAACAGCCTTCATCACGGAGACGGGTACATATTGTTATGTTGTTATGCCTTTTGGACTAAAAAATGCAGGTGCAACGTTTCAAAGGCTGGTCACCTTGATGTTCAAAGATCTAATGGGGGATACTGTGGAAGTTTATATTGATGACATGATCGTCAAATCAAAGAGAAAAGAAGATCATGTCCATCACTTGACGGAACCCTTCAGAAGGCTGAGGAAATACAATCTGAAGATCAATCCGGCAAAATGTACTTTCGGAGTGACATCAGGAGAATTTTTGGGATATATCATCAGTGAACGAGGAATAGAGGCAAGCCCGGAACAAATACGAGCAATTATTGACATTGAATCTCCAAAATCTGTCAAAGATGTCCAGAGGTTGACGGGACGAGTCGCGGCTCTGAATCGCTTCATTTCGAAATCGTTAGACAGGTGCTATTTGTTTTATGACGTTTTGAGAAAGAACCAAAAATTCGAATGGACAGATCGGCATGAGCAGGCGCTTCAGCAATTAAAAGAATACATGATGTCGCCACCGTTGCTCGCAAAACCCAAAGACGACGACGAATTGCAGCTTTATCTGGCCATTTCAGAACACGCCGTCAGTGCAGTATTGACAAAAGAAGAACAGGGGCAGCAAACTCCAGTCTATTATGTAAGTAAATCCCTAAATGGCCCGGAATCCAGGTACGCCTTACTTGAAAAGTTAGTTTTAGCTTTGGTCGTTGCTTCGATTAAATTACGCCCTTATTTTGAATCACATACCATTTGTGTTAGAACTAATTATCCCATGAAGTCGATCATGAGGAAACCAGAATTGACATGTCGCATGGCTAAGTGGTCGATTCAGCTTGGAGCTTATGACATAAGATTTGAACCAAGAACAACCCTGAAATCACAGTCACTTGCAGATTTTGTGGCGGACTTCAGTCCAAAGCTCCAAGATGAGGCAGAAAAAGAAACCTGCACTCTGATCGACAGATTGCCAAAGCAAAAATGGACGTTGCATACCGACGGAGCGTCGAACCAGAACGGCGCAGGCCTGGACATGGTACTGAAGTCACCACAAGGGGGCACCATGCTCCAAGCAGTACACTGTGATTTCACCGCTAGAAACAACGAAGCAGAATACGAGGCACTAATCGTCGGACTCACATTGGCAAGGGACTTGGGCATCAAAGTTTTGGAGGTAAAATGCGACTCTTTACTGATGATTAATCAAACTAATGGTGTTTATGCAGCAAAGGACCCCAAGATGACATCTTACTTGCAAATTGTCCGGGAGTTGATAACGGCGTTTGATGAGATAACCCTCGAACAAGTCCCACGTGAAGAAAACACACAAGCTGACGCTCTGGCCGTGGTCGGATCATGTTTGGGGGTAGAAATTAATCGCGACATCCCATACGTGCACTTGATGAGTCCAGCAATTTACAGATCAGAGGTTGTCTCTACCGTTGAAACCCCAGCACAAGAAGACTGGACACAACAATACATAGCATATTTAAAGCACAATACTCTCCCAGAAGACAAAAAAGAGGCCAAGGCTTTCCTATCTAAGGTGAGTAAATTTCTACTAATTGACGGTGTTTTATTTAAAAGATCTGTCGCAGGTCTGTATCAAAGATGTCTGACACCTCAAGAAGCCGTCAAAGTGCTGAAAAACCTTCATGAAGGGGAATGTGGCAACCACGCGGCCGGGCGAAGTTTGTCCAACAAAGCTCTTAGATTTGGGTACTACTGGCCAACCATGAGAGAAGACGCAGCCACTTTCACCAAAAGATGCAAGCCTTGTCAGATGCACGGACCAATTCGTCATCAACCTTCTGAATCGCTTCATCCAGTCCTATCACCATGGCCCTTTATGAAATGGGGTATGGACATCGTAGGAAAATTGCCAGAGGCACCGGGGCAAAAAGTATATATGCTGGCAATGACGGATTATTTTTCAAAATGGGTGGAGGCTGAGCCATTCCGTCAGATACGAGATGACCAGGTAATTTCGTTTATCAAGAGAAACATACTTTGCAGGTTCGGGGTTCCATCAGAAATCGTGTGTGACAACGGATCCCAGTTCATAAGTGCTAAAACCAAACGTTTCTGTGAGAGGTACAATATCAAATTGGAAACGTCGACACCCAGGTACCCGCAATCTAATGGACAGGGTGAATCCAACAACAAAATCATCATTGCCAACCTAAAGAAAAGGCTTGAAAAGGCACAAGGCAGGTGGGCTGACGAATTGCCTTTGATACTATGGGCAGACAGGACAACTCCAAAAAATGCAACTGGACAGACCCCATTCTCTCTTGTGTATGGTTGCGAAGCAGTAATTCCTACTGAAATTGAAGTACCTTCTTCAAGATATGGACTCATGACTGTGGAATTGAACAATGTGGAGTTGACGCATGACTTGGATACCATTGACGAAATCCATGAACGAGCCAAGATTCGCTTGCAGACATATCAACAGATGGTTGCGTAAAGCTGTAACAAAAATGTCTGAGTGAAGGTGTTCAGGAGGGGAGACTGGGTCTTAAGGATAACATTTGGCAATGAAGCAGCTGGTAAGTTTAGTCCTAATTGGGAAGGGTCCTACAAAATCATTGACGTCGTTGGTCAGGGGGCATACCGCTTGAAAACAGTCGAAGGTAAACGAGTCCCCCGAAGTTGGAATGCGGTACACTTAAAACAATTTCATTTTTAATTTATTTTTTGCACATCTGTCCTTATCGCAAAACGAGTTTACTAACTTGACCGCCGGACGGCCGTTGGCCTAAGGCCAACGACCAACCCTAATAATGACTTTGATGCAGGAAGGCACACGAAATTGGCAAAGTCACAGGTAATTAGTTACGTTTCACATCATCTTTAATATGGCAAATACAATTCATCGTTTGCTAACTTAATCGTCGGAGGGCCATTGGCCTCAAGGCAACGGCCAACCCCAACATCGTTGTATCATTGCAGGGTTATGATGGGATAAAACCTAAACACAAGACGACACGAACGCCCGAGCAAACTTAATCACGACAATACGTCAATGCTTAGGGGACGTGGAACTCATCATGAAAAAAATCATGAATGAAGGTCCATAAAACCTAATATGTTTTGGCCAAAACACACACGTATCTATGACGAAATATAACATACACATGACATGTTGCACACATAAACGACAAGCGTGCATACGCAACAGAATGCGCACAAGCGAAAGCATGGTTCAAACAATAGCAAAAAAAAACAGTGATAGATTCACATAACAATATGGACAGGGTTGGGCTAAACCGCCAAGCGTGAAGCCCATAAGTAGCGCGACAAAGCGTTAAGTTCCGGATAAACCACCAGGAGACCTTAACGCAAGTCGAATAGTGTCAGAGTGATTCAAAAGCAGGAAATGTTTGGAATCCGGCAAACTTAGGAAAACAGGGAAGCATGATCATCTAACCAATAAACATTAAGAGTGAGTTTCATCGTCAGAATGACCCACCTCGATGTCGTCCTCTCCTACAGAAGGATCCATCTCTTCCCTGAGCTTGTGCCATGTCGCCACGTCCCGTTCCGCTGACCAGTGTGTCATTTCTCCTTTAATGAAAGATGCCATCAGCTCACCCCTGGTCTTCCAAGCATAATAGCAAGCGGCGTCAATTACTTTCTTTTTCTTTTTGCGACCGTAAGCCTCCAAGGATTTGACTCTGGCATTGAGCTGCAAAATCTGGGCAGATTGAGTAGAATTCTTGTCCTCCAACTCTTGAACTAACTTCGTATTCTTATCAAGTTTGGATGCCAGGGAGGTCTCCTTTTTCCTCAGTTCATCAACGGTTCTCTCTAGTAAAGAAACGCGAGCAGCAGCGGCAAGGCTCGCCTGAATACTCTGAAGAAAACAAGACAAGTTAATCGAGAGTAAAGGGAAGAAAGCTCACTAAGCATGGTGACTCGTCAGCACCTGAAACGCATAAGCAGATGATGCAGCGATGACACTGGTTGGGGGCAGGTAGTCAAAAACAGGAGCAGAGGAAGCCAATTGGAACTGAGCCATTTCATCTTTCATGACCAAAGCGTCCTTCAAATTGCAGAATTCCGGGGAAAGCGATAAGTGCATGACCAGTGGTGGCATGGCCCGGATATCAATCCCATGTTCCACATTGGGAGCATTAGGAGTTGTGGCAGCATCATGCGTCGGATACTTGGGGGCCTTAGGTGGATTGGCAGGCAATTTAGAAGGCATCCTTTTCCTCCTCGATGCCATGGCCAACAGCTCGTGATCAGAAGGAATGGAGCGGGAAGTGCTTGATGAAGTAGCTAAACAGATAAGAGGAATAAGAGTGAGGGGTATTCGGTCCGGCACTAATAAAGAAAAATGTAAGCATCATACATCAGAAAAAATACCTGCAATAGGAGTGGAATCCTTGATTGGGGGCACGGAAGTATTCTTAGCAATTGGAAAAACAACTTGTAAGGGGACAAAAGCGCTCGTGCCCTCACCATCATCTTTTGAAACTTCATATTCTTGCCCTGAATCTTCTACGGAAACGACATGTGAATTCTGATTCAAATCGTGTGCGGTAGGAGTGTGCCTACGAGATCGCCTTAACCCCACATAATCAGACTCAACAGGAAGAGGCAACGTACCTTGAAAATCGGACACCAGGTTCACATAAGTTCGGTCCTCAATAGGGAACGAAAGAATCTTGGCATTCCTCTCTTCAGAATGCAAACCGGGAACCAGTGGAATAGTCTTCCTTTCTACGATTCACGGAGAAACAATACCAAGTATATTAAATTTTATACATGTATCCAGACACACAGAAAGCAATCCGAAGTTACCCAACGGCATTACACATGCCCGAGGTTGTAAATCAAATAATAAAAAAGAAAAAGGAGAAGAACAAAGGGACGCAGTCAACCAAACAAGTCAAGAAACGCGATTCGAGAGAGAAGCTAACCTTTATGTAAATTCTCCTCCAAGAAAGATCCGTCAGCACCTAGCGATTCTTTGTTGACAAAAAAGTACAAGTTCATCCATCCCTGGTCGTTAGCTTTATCCACTTTGTGGATAAGGGCCTCCTTTCCTTCTTTCACTGCTAGGGTGAAACGACCAGCTCCTGAAGATCTAAGGTCGTAGGTGAATCCAAGGTCTTCGAAATCGAGGGCCAAATTATGTTTTTCGCTCAAGACCTCTGAAGCTCTGAGCACCCTCCATACTTGGGGCATAATTTGAGAAGGAGATACTTTAACGAAAGCAAGAAAATCTTGGACTAAACGCGAGAAAGGGAATTTCATGCCTATTTTGAAAGGGTACATCAAGAAGTTCACCCATCCATCACAGAACCAATCCATCCTCTCGTTCGCTGCTGGAAAGCGGATAACTGCATTATGGGGAAAGCTGACGGATGATCTGATAAGTTCGACATGATACTCAGAAAGCTTCGCCTGTTTTGAGTTCTTTGGATCTAGAATGTGTTGCGGAATGAAGGTCTTTGAAGCCATGGAAGAAAAGAGGTTTTTTTTGCTACATCAATTAACTAGAGGAAGAGGGGATTGACGATTGATTGATCAATGCCAGAGGACTGACGGCTTTACGCGTTCCAATGCGACGTCATGATGGTAGAAATTCAGAAGAGTCGATTGGCTTTTTGAATTTTCAAATCTGGCGCCTTCCTCCTCTCTGAATTGGGGGCAATTGTTGGGCTGAGAAAATAGTAAGTGATTAATTAGGAAGATGGGCCCATGTTCGTATAAAAATACTAGAAGCCCGGACCGAAGCTTGAGGAAGAGATAAATGCAATGAGACCAAGCCTAAGGTAGTGGTTACAACAGTTGGATAACTCCTAGCAACTAATTCCCTAACCCGACGGAAAAGGAGCTTAAACCGGAGAGAAGTTGGAAGTGGGAGACGGAAAGAGAAGGGTTCTAGTATAAATGTTTTTGGGGGTTCTAGCGAGAGGAGGCAGAATAACTACACCTGGGAAATTATTATCACTGTATTGCACTGATCATTATCAATATAAAGCTTACATATTTCGTATTCATAATTTTTATATACTTCCATTGTGATTCTTGTACGAAACCCCACATCTTTCCTTTGATTCATTGATTGTTTGAATTAGCATAACTCTTGCTTAAACAGTTCTCACTTTCCTTTTTTGAACGTTTCACTTATTAAAGGTTCTCGTTTTCTATTTCGGGAAACATTTGTAAGAGACGGTAAGGGTCACATACAACTAACTATTTACGCACACAATTATGAAATGATTTAATTTGATCTACATTGTAATATTTAAAGTTTGTGGAGGGTTCACTTGAACAAGTTCTCTATTATGTAAGCACTTAAAACCACTAAAATTTTCTCCCCGATGTGTCAAATACTCCTTAAAACTTTGAGGATACACCTTTATTATTTGAGAAATATTTTGATTTTAAGTTTTAAACAGTGATGATTAAATTCTCAAAAGAATTTTCAAAACCCTACTTTTTTTATATATACAGTTTTCGGTATATGCAATAAGAACGATTGGTCATCAGTTTCTTTTCTCACCTGGTCATATTTTTTCTCTTCCATTTTTGGTATCATAGTTAAGGAATAGCATATATATTGATAGAAATTCTGGGGGAGAACTATCAAATAGGCCCTCGAACTTTCATAAAAAGTGCAAATAAGTCCTTTTACAGAAGACTTTGTCCGGCTATCGCCATTTGGGGTGGTTTTCGGTGGAATTTATTGATGAAATTTTTTTGAGCATCTTCTTCATTAAGTCTAGTTTACTCATACCAAAGTTCAGCAAAAAATTCAATCGAGAAGGCAGTCAAATGATTTTCTGAAATATATTGTGCTGTCTAACTGCGCAGTTATCTTCAAAAATTCATTTGACTGCCTTCCCGATTGAATTTTTATCTGAAATTTGGTATGAATAAACTAGACTTAATGAACAAGATACTCAAAAAATTTCATCAAAAAATCCCACCGGAAAACGCCCTAAATGGTGACGGCCGGACAGAGCTTCCTTTAAAAAGGCTTATTTGCACTTTTTATGAAAGTTCGAGGGCTTATTTGATAGTTCTCGCTAATTTTGGCGCACAAAGTTTCTTTTAAATGACTCAGAATTTCTTTTAGGTACCTTTCTGTTCCGGATACTATTAAGAGTCGTCTCCAGCTGATTGTCAATTTCATGGAGTTCTTCCAGTGAACATGATCCCAAACTTTGCCCCAAAAGTTTCCTAAACATTAATGAGTATGAAACATTTAACTTTATGTATACATAAATACAAACATCACACATGCCATACACATACTCAGAACTCAGAAGTGCAATAAAAATAAGAATCCATTGCATACAGTTTATCGAATTGAAAAAGAAAGTGCAGAAAATACTTTTAAAAGAATTACAATAGTTATTAATTCAATCACACATATTTCTACTACCACGAGAAGTGAACTATGGAATAATAAATGCATTCAAGACAATACTTTATTTGTTAATTTGTTACACTATGTACATACTCTAATTTGAAAATGATTCATATATTATCATGCTAAACAAATACTCCGTATATTATAAAATAACTTGTTTCTTTAATTTTCACGAATATATAGCTAATTAAACGTAGTAATGTTCATTGCAACTAAATCAGAGAAGAGGGGTAGTGTGTGTGGGGACTATGTGGATGTTTGGAAAATGGCATTTCACGCAAAAATGGTGGTTTTACTGTTTTCAATAAGTGAAAACGTTGTGTGGTAAATAGTTGTTCATCCCTATCGTTTTTGAATGAAACCGCTGAAATGAAAACGTTGCAAATAGTCGTGTTTTGGGTTAGCATTTTAAAATATGACATTTTCTCTGAATTGTCAAACAACTAAATCACAAACATTTTCTGGCAATCCACCAACATACTCCTATTGTCAAATTTACTAACAGAATCCGTTATTGACAATCCCCGCTAACATAATTTGCTATCTACGAACCGGTAACCGACTGACCGTTAAATGCCAAACACGCTCTATACTGTGGGTTGTGAGGACAATGAAGTGAAGCACATACTACGTAGATAGTAGTACATACACAGCTAAGCAATAAACTTTAGAACAGTTTGCAGGGAATAGAGAAGAAAGATTCATGTATTCGAGTCCGGCTCCTCTCCATTTCTTTCTCTCTATTTCTCATCCATTTCTTTTTTTCTTCCTATCTACCACTACCTTTTTCTCTATCTTACTCATCAATATACCCCACCATAATTTCCCTCCTCTCTATCTCTCTCCAACTGGAACTATCCAGTTACCCCACCATGTATTCATCCTTCTGGGAGTGAACATATATACAAGAAATGAAAATAAAACTTCCTAAAATACATATACTACTTAAGGTACATTCCCATGATACTTCCACTAATTTAGGAACAATAAATATACAATCATACAATAAGGAAATAAATCACGTAGGAATAGCTCTAGTCAACACACCTCCTCAAGGTGGAGAATGGATATCTATCATTCCCAGCTTGCAGAGAGTGCTTTGAAACACTCTTCCACAAACTACTTTTGTTAGCATATCTGCGAGCTGGTCCTTTGAGGCTACATGAGGTAACTCGATAGTCCTTTTGTCGAGATGATCCTTCACAAAGTGACGATCAACCTCCACGTGTTTTGTCCTATCGTGTTGAACCGGGTTGTTGGCTATCTTTTAGTGCTGCTTGGTTATCACTGTACAGTTTTATCGGGCCCGTTTGATCAATTCCTAGGTCTCGAAGAACTCATTTTTTCCACAGTAATTCACAGACACCATGAACCATTCCCCGGTATTCCGCTTCCGCACTTGATCTTGCAACCACCTTTTGCTTCTTGCTTCTCCATGTGACTAAGTTACCTCCTACGAAGGTGAAGTATCCAGAAGTGGATTTTCCATCCATTCGGGCTCCAGCCCAGTCTGCATCAGTGTATCCACTTACTTGGTGGCTTTGATTTTTTTGCAAAAAATGGCCCTTTTCCCGGTGAGGCTTTTAGATACCTTAATATCCGATTCACTGCCTCCATATGGGCTTCACTTGGTGAGTGTATGAAACGACTGACAACACTAACGGCATAAGCTATATCCGGTCGTGTGGGGGACAAATATATTAACCTTCCTACCAGCCTTTGGTACTTGTCCTTATTCGTTGGTACTTGATCAGGGTGAATGATCAATTTGTGATTCGTTTCAATTAGGGTATCCACCGGCTGACAATTAAGCATCCCGGTTTCAGCTAATAGATCTAAAACATACTTTTGTTGGTACATAGAGATTCCAACTTTTGATCTGGCGACCTCAATACCTAAGAAGTACTTTAGGTCACCGAGGACTTTCAATTCGAACTCTACTGCAAGAACTGTTCGGAGGTTTGACATTTCCTCCGGGTTATCTCCGGTGACCACCATATCATCGACGTATACTATAAGGGCAGTCACTTTTCCTTTGTTTTTCTTAACAAAGAGTGTGTGGTCTGCAACACTTTGTTTATATCCAATCCTTTTCATGAAGTTTGAGAAGGGACCAAACCATGCTCGGGGAGACTGTTTCAACCCGTACAACGCTTTCCTGAATTTGCACACCTTCCCACTGCATTTTGTACCAGGTGGATGATCCATATACACCTCCTCCTCTAAATACTCATTCAGGAAAGCATTCTTTACATCAAACTGTCTTAGAGGCCAGTCCCGATTTGATGCTATAGAAAAAAGGATACGAAATGTGTTTATTTTTGCTACCGGTGCAAATGTATCCCCATAATCGATCCCATATTTGTTAGTGTAGCCTTTAGCTACGAGTCTAGCCTTGTATCGAACGATATATCCTGTTGAATCGAGCTTAACAGTATATATCCATGTATACCCCACAATTTTCTTTCCCATGGGAAGATTCACCAAATCCCACGTTTGGTTTTTCTCTAACGCTTCCATTTCTTCGTTCATGGCCTTATTTCATTCTTCGTCTTTCAAAGCTTCTTGTAGATTATTAGGAATAGATACATTAGATAACCTGTCAACTAGAAGAGCATGAGATGTTGCTAAGCGATGAGAAGAAACATAGTCACCGATTGGATACTTGGCCTTTGCTTTGAGATCGGGTTGGTATTTTTTCTTTGGCACTCCTCTGCTATGTCTTGCTGGGTATCGAGGTGCTGGGGGTCATTTGTTTCCTGCAAAACATAACCAGGTGTTGCATTTTGCAAAATAGAAGCACCAGGAGTAATGATTACCTCTGTACTTCCGATGGTGACAGGCTTCTTTGTGGAGGTTGTACTATCTCGAGTTTCCTGTGATTCACCTATATTATCTTCAACAGTAGGCCCATTATCATGCTCATTTCTACTGCTATTTTCTGCATCAAACCTGTCTGATACAGACTGAGAGTCTTCAATCACCGGTTCAGGAGTTTCGAATTCAAACTCATGAGGTTCACTACTAGTTTCATTGATCGACCCTTCATTTCCATCCAATTTTTCATGTGTGTTTTCTTCATATGAACTTGGTTTTTTCTCCCCCTGAAGAGAGTGCTCATGGAAGAAAAAAAGGAACATTTTCATGAAACATCACATCCCTAGTGATGTACATCTTTTGAGTTTTCGGATCATAGCAACGATACCCTTTTTTTAGATTAGCATACCCCAAAAAAATACATCGGACTGCTCTTGGTTCCAACTTCTCTGCGTTTTGATGAACATAGGCAGTGCACCCGAACACTCTTGGTTCAAGAGTAGAGTCTACTAATGCATTTACAAGTTCTTCCAGCTTCTGGAGTGGGGTTTTAAAGTCAATAACTCGGGATGGGATTCTGTTGATGGGGGGGTATGTTGCTGACCGAACTGCTTCACCCCAATACTCACGTGGGACGTTCATTTTGTTAGGGTGTGCCAACACATGAGGTTTGATGTCGGATAAAGTTCTCCTTACAGAATCGTTTCATATCATTATTAATATCATTATTAATATATTGGAGAACCTGGATATCAGCCTTATATTGTGACTTTACAACATGATGGAATTCCTTAAAACATTAATATACTTCTCCTTTAGTTTTCAGTAAGGAAACCCAGATCATTCGAGTACATTCATCAACAAACATCACAAAATAACGTGCGCCATTAGGAGTGGGAAGTTTAGCAGGGCCCCATACATCGGAGTGAATCGTCATAAAAGGAACCACAGTTTTATTATTGTTCGAAACATAAGAAATTTTATGGCTTTTCGCCAATTCACATGTTTCACATTTAAAATCACCATCTGTGATGCTAAAAAATAAGGCAGGTTTCAACTTTCTAAGATAACTGAATGATAAATGTCCGAGTCGACGATGCCATAGCCATGCCAACGCTTTATTCGCCTGATTGATCGTAGTGTTATGAGCTTGACCATGATGTTATTCTTTGAGATAGTACAACCTTCCACGTCTAATACCATAGCCAAGAATCTTATGAATCATCATATTCTGAAAAACACATTCATTAGGTGAAAAATTTACATAGCAATTCAAGCTCTATTGTGATTTGAGTAATGGATAAAAGATTAGATGATAGAGAAGGAACAACAAGGACACTATCTAGGTCTAGAGAACTGGATATTTTTGCTTGACCTTCTCCTGTAACTGGTGCAATTCCTCCATTAACTGTGTGGATGCTGGTTTGTTTTGGAGAGTTCACAGATGCTAAATTTGAATGGTCATTCGTCATATGGTTCGTTGCACCGGTGTCAATGATCCAACTATTATTCAGAGCATGGTTATTTTGTAACATACCAGAGTTTTTGACTGTTTTCGCGTGAGCAGCGATAGGAGTGGGCAGTTCGTCGCCATTCGATGTAGCTATGGTAGCTTGACTTATCTTCTTCTGAGGCTTCTTCGTGAAATCCCACCAGTCAGGATATCCGATTATTTCATAGCACCTTTGTTTCGAGTGGCCTTCTTCGCCACAGTGAGTGCAAGTATATGTGTTCGCCTTACTGTTGTAGTTCTTCACTTTTGTAGAGCGGTTCCTGGTGGCTAAATGAACCATGCCATCCGAATCTGGTTTCACTTCTTCCATGGCATGCCTTTGGTTTTGATCCTTGCGGATATATGCATACCATGATTACAAGACAAGAGGTGGGTCCTTTCTTAAGATCTCGCTTCTGGCCTGATTAAATTCGGGATCAAGGCCAGCTAAGAATATGTGAACACGAAGGCGGGCCAAGGTTTTATTCAGGGACACTGTCTGGGTAATAGTCTCTTCTTGAGTTGTAAGACGGGTATCAATCTCTTGAAATATGCTTACCAATTCGGTGTAGTATGTCGGCAAGGACCTCCCGTTTTGGCAAGTGGTGAATGATCTCCAGTTAAGTTCAAACAATTGAGTTTCGTCTGTGCCATCATAGAAGGTTTTAGCAACCGCTTCACAGATTTTCTTTGCGGTTTGGAGTCGGATAAAACGCCGTATCAAAGGTGGACTCATTGAATCGATGAGCCAACTATTTACCCGGTTATTGTCGATCAACCAAATTTCGATATGTTTTTCGTCGGTTGTGGGTTTCTTGGTAGCACCAGTAAGAAATCCAGATTTGCTCCTTGCTCTAATACGCATCTCCATGAGTTGGGACCACAGTGGGTAGTTCGAATCATCCAAGATGATTCCGTTGGGAAAGGGTGCATCTTGGACGTTTTGGACAATGACTCGAGTGTCTTGAGAGGAGTTCTCTGCACCTGTCATGGTAGGAGGATTCAATTACGAGGTATGGAAGGGTGGTGCTCTCATACCATGCAGAACAGTTTGCAGGGAATAGAGATGAAAGATTCATGTATTCATCCTTCTGGGAGTGAACATATATACAAGAAAGGAAAATAAAACTTCCTAAAATACATATACTACTTAAGGTACATTCCTATGATACTTCCACTAATTTAGGAACAATAAATATACAATCATACAATAAGGAAATAAATCACGTAGGAATAGCTCTAGTCAACATAAAGTAGGTCCATATATACCGTTGAGCATCTTGGAGGAGCTCTATCCTCTTTGCAATCATATGTGTCTCTTGCTTGAGATGCTGCAGATCAGATTTAAACAATATAAGGTGGATCACAACGATATCAATTGTGCTCTTGTACATGTTTTTATTTTGAACAAAAATATTCTTGTGTGAACATAAGATAGAGAAATGCACTGGACTATTATATTGTGATCGATTTTGTATGCATAGACATGTAAAATGATTGTCCAATTTATAGGGTAGGATAAACGGTTCTAAATTACAATTATTTGATTATCAGTTCATATTATATTGATATACTATTGAAACATTTGTCTCACACCGAAATGGTTTAGATTAAACAATACTATGTAAAACACTATATAAGATCCTGGGTAATTCCTCCAATTAGGGGAACCTCGAATCTTAAAATAATATCAAAGTCAGCTCTGGTTGTGGTTTGATTGTTGTTTAGAATCAATGATTAAGGGTAGCTCGTTGAAGAGCCTGTTTAGCCCACTTATACACCATGAAATTATCCAACCCGGTTTGGGTTGAGGGTGCATGTTGAAATGTTTGTTCCGCACCACTAAATAAAATCATGGACTACTACTTTGATCAAGTTGACCTTTTAGAATTCAATCACAGATGTTAACATATACTTATAATTGCCTTTATGGAGTAATATTTATGAATAATTGAGGAGGTTACATTGTGCAATTGCGCTCTTTCTATTAAAAGATCATTTTGACTTTGTGCCCTTCTTTTTGAGTGATATTAGACTTTGCACAATATTTTGTGAAAAAAAATTCTTGAATGGGGTGCAAAGGCAAAGACGTTTTAGGGGAAATAGGGTGTAAAAATCTAAATGTTTTCAAAATTGTGTGCAAAAATCTAATATCCCCCAAGAAGAGGTGTGCAATGTCAAAATATCCCTTCTATTTAACAGTACCTATTACTCAAAAAAGCTTTGAAGATAAGAGGTAGTTTTTCTTACCCTTACTTGAAAACATCGATTAATATGTGATGTCGAATATTTAACACGTCCCCTCAATAGAAATAGGATTGGACAACTTTAAAATGGATTAATGAGCTAAATCGCCACTAAACGAGTTTCCACAAATCAGGAGGTTCCAAACAAAATAACCATTTACAATTAGACCATGTTCGAATAACATATTATGATGACTAGCTTATTAGTCAAATGCGTACTCAAAAGATAAGAATTTCTTCAAAAGTCTAGACATGAATCTGGTAAACAGTCAATATATATTAGTGGTGAACCTCCCACTTCCTTTGTGCAGCATAGGCCAAAAGCATTCTCACCGTCTCCATCCTGACAACTGGCGCAAAAACTTCATTGTAGTCCACTCCATGTTTCTGTACATAGCCCTTTGCCACAAGTCTAGCCTTGTGCTTGATTACCTCCCCATTTGGATCTTTCTTGAGCTTATAGACCCACTTGAGGCCTATTTCTTTGTGTGTGTTTGGCAGATTAGAGAGTTCCCATGTGTCATTCTGCCTGATGGAGTGTATCTCCTGCTCCATGGTCTGCCTCCAATGTTCAGTCTTTGAGACTTCTTCATATGTGATTGGTTCCCCTAGTGCTAGGAAACACAGTCCTGTCTCTTCTTCAACTTCCCTGGTGGCATCATAGATCTCCTGCAGAGATCTATATCTCCTTGGACTATCTGAATCTGTGCTTGAGTTTGTATCAGATTGCAAAGGGGGTGTTGTGGGTGTACTGCTGTTAGACTCATGGGGTTCTGAGCCTGCTGTTGTATTACTTACTACTTGCCCTTCAGAATTTGATGTCACGGTGAAATTGTCACCATCATCAGTGCCTTGATAGTCTGTAGTCTCCCAATAACAGCTTTTGTCTTCCTAAAAAATGACATCCCGGGTAATTAGTATCTTCTTTTGTCTTGGTTCTAACAGCCTATAGGCTTTGGAACATTCTTCATATCCAAGTAGTATAGTTCTAATGCTCCTATCTGCCAGCTTTGGAAGGTGTGGTCTCACATTTTTTGCATGAGCCACACATCCAAATACCCTGAGATGATGCACCTTTGGAATTTTGCCAAACCAGGCTTGATAAGGAGTCCTTCCATCCACCCCCCTTGTATGGACCCTGTTCAAAATATATACAGCAGTTTTTACAGCTTCCCCCCAATTGTGAGAGGGAACTTGCTTGCTTTTCAGCATGCATCTTGCCATCTCTACTATAGTTTGATTTCTCCTCTCAACCACACCATTCTGTTGTGGGGAATAGTGTGATGTATAGAACCTCTTCACACCATGTTTTTCACAGAATTCCCTAAAAGCTGCAGAAGTGAATTCCCCTCCTCTGTCACTTCTTAAGCCTTTAAGTTTCTTGTCAGTGTCAACTTCAATATAAAGTACATGTTTCCTCCACAGGTTTGTGGTGCAATAGGGCCACATATGTCAATATGAGCCAATTCAAGTTGTTGGTTTGCTCTGAATGTTGAATTCCGTGGAAATGAGGTCCTGTGCTGCTTACCTACTACACACCCATCACAAATTTGGTTCACATGTTCAATCTTTGGCATGCCTTCCACCAAGTTTTGTGTATGCATCTTCTGCATGGAGTTAAAGTTCAGATGCCCCAGCCATGTATGCCACAGCCACTCCTTGCTTCCAATATTAGCCATGAGGCATACCTTCTTTGCATGATGGAGATTGATTACATACAATCGGTCAGCCTGTCTTTTCATTTTTAGCAACAACCTCCCTTTGTTATAGAGCTTCAGAGACCCTCCTTCTATTACAGCTTGGTTTCCTTCCTCATCCAACTGTCCAATGTTTAAGATATTACTCTTAAGTTTTGGAATATACTAGACTCCTGACAGAGTCAGGTGCTCCTGATTTTTGCATTCAAGTAGCATGGATCCTTGGTCACATATCTCCACCACTGAGTCATCTCCAAATTTCACCTTTCCTTTTATGGATTGGTCCAGTTCTATGAAGCAACTGATGTGAGTTTTCTCGCACTTTAAAAGATTGTAGAATAGCGGTGAAAGTACGAGTATCGTCTCCACAGGGACGGACAAAAGGGAATCAATGATTAATTAAATTCAGCGATTAAAAAAGAAAAAAATAAAATAAATGCGTCGTGCGAGATTGGTTGGTTGAATTAAAATTAAACTAATGCGAATGAACGCTTAAAATAAAAGATTGGGTTCTCTCTAATTAACGACGAAGGGAGTAGGGATTGATTCCGGGGTAATCAGATTTCTGGCAGATCAGGCCTAATTACATGAAATTAATTTAATTGAGCCTAGCTAATCAATACTAAGTTCTTACCGCTCTCGCGGCGTAGAGTACAATAATTTAGGGGACCAGACAGATCTCTCATGCGACAAGATTCTAAATTATTGCCAAAACGAGCGAGCTTACGGCCCCTTAATCGCTACTAATCTCTTAGCCAACGATTAAGTGTGTGTGAATGTGTCCTAGAATAAACTAGATCTCGCTTAATTTATTCTATGTGCAATTGTAATTCTAGCCGCGATTCCAGGTTACAAAAGATATCAGTTAAATTATTCAAACACAAATTAAACGGCATTCATGAAATTAAATCGAAAAGAATCTAGCCATCAATCATGATTAATCCCTTCATCAATCCCAAATCACTAATTAAACTACTCACAATTCATAATTGAAGAATCAATAGAATTGGGAAGAATAGAATAAATTGTAATTAATTAAAAAGATGAACTTACAAATAATCTCAGGGTCTTGGAAGAAAATAGCGTAAAAACGGTGTTAAATTCGTTCCTAGGCCTCTCCGTAATGTTCGTCACCCCTAAAAAGGGTTAGGGAGGCCTTATTTATAGAAAGCAGGGGAAAATCGCAATTCTGATCGATGTGGGAAATTTCAGCGCGTAACTCGGGGCTACGCACGATCGTGCGTCCTTGGCTACGCATGATCTTGCGTAGCAGGCAGTAGCTCCTCCACGGTTTTGGCTCTTAAGCACGATCGTGCGTCCGTGTTCTTCAGCCTTTTCTGTAGTCCGAATTTGACAAAATGTCCTTCATGAAAGTTTTAGATAATGAAGTCCTCTATTCACCCCAACTTGCCGAATGTGATTTGAATCATCCAATCAAGCGATATGATCAAAACGGTGGAAGGTGTCATTCTGAAATCGCAGCAGAGATCATCTCACTTCGTCATCTGTTTTCACCTTCTTGCTCTCCTATTCTCGTAATGGTGTCTTTATATGATTTGTAGCCCTTGAAGTTGTCTTTCATATACATCTTGAATCATGCCCATTAGTTGTTTCTACAAAGACATATTCTTGAATGATTGACAGAAGGTTAGACATATTCTTGAATGATTGACAGAAGGTTATCCTGATCGTCATTTTCAAGCTTCATTCATCTTCTTTTGATCTCGAAGTCAATCCTAGAGCTCTTTTGTTATCAAATCTTCATCGTAAACCTCCCGCTGACCTCCATAGCTCTCAAATCAATCTCAAATGCTTTTCAACTCATCCCGATTTCTCCTAAAGCGCCAGCGCCGAACTCTAAAATCCTGATTTTGACTCCAAATGACACAAAACTCGAACCAACGCCCGGTAAACATAACTTGAGCTAAAATTGAGACTTGTAATACCTTAAAGCTAGGGAAAATCATCAAACCCGTTCCCAACACGCATCAAATGCATGTCTAAATACGGACTTATCATATTTCCCCACACTTATGCTTTTGCTTGTCCTCAAGCAAACTGAACAATGGGGCTTACGATAATCATCACACGGAATCAAAACAATTAGCATGCACATGTAGTTAAAGGGGTATTCACAGAACAGACAAACTAAACCAAGAAAATTCTTCCCTAAACTACATCTTTGTACTCTAGCTAAAATATTTGACAAAGTTATTCACAACATGCTTAAAGTAATGACAGCATACACAAATAAATTAGCTATTGATCAGAAGAACTTGTGAAGGTAATGGTGAATGGTGATAAGCAACCCCTTTCTTTTGAGAGATTGGAATATTCTAACGAATACTCAATGCATTCAGAAACTTCAGGGCTATTCTTAGGATCAAGGAACTCAGTAGGCCACAATTTAGGAAGAATCATCTAAACCTATGCAAAGAGTAGACATGGTGTACAACTAAGCTAAACCGTCTCGGCACATTTGTGCTTTGATGTATACTTGAAGTACGCGGAGGACTAAAACTAGCCTCCAAGTTCATTAAATAAGTTCAGTTTTCTTTGTCATGTTGGTACGAGAACGCCATTTCTTTCGAAAGATACCCAAATCTCATATTATTGTGCGAACACTTACGCTTTTTGACCGGGGCTCCCATTCTCTTTTTCGCAAGGTAAGAGGTCTAGCTATATTAATTTTCACCTTTCGGATTCTCACTGGACATTACCCCATTCTAATCTCGGCCTCACCAAGGAAAAAATAGCAATTAAAGTTCATTAATTCAAAGTGAATCCATGCCTACAATGCAATCCTTGAAAGTATCAAATTCCTAAAAAGTGACTGCTCTTACCCCATTTGGGGTATAGGAGCAGTGCCAAAAATGGCTCCTACACAAATTCCCTAAACTTAACAAATTAATCCCCTAGTTCCCTAAATGCCAAGGCTAAGTCAGAAATACTCATGGGTAAGGAACTCAGGCCATTTGGTTATGGAGCTCAATTAATTGGGTAAACAATAAACGATCAGGCTCAAAATGGCTTCTCCTAAAGGACTTTTTCAGGTGGGATGGAAGATTTATGAATTAATTCAATGGGTGACTAGTGCCTTCGTCCTCTCAACAACTAGATTATAGTGCAAGCAATTTAAGCCTAAACACTTCAAAGATGTTCTAAAAGCATAGTCAAAACGCTAGCCAGCTCACAAAGACACGGTTTAAAGAAAAAATTTCAAAAATTTGACATGAATTTCCTATGAATATACAACTAACACCTGCGCATGCTAACTCTAGAAATCACATGTAACAACTACTGCCCGAATGCCCAATTCGCTCCCCCACACTTAAACTTTGGCATCGCCCTCGATGACCAAATATGCACTATGCACAAGGGGGTAAAGAGGAAAGGGTCACACGTGCTCAATCTTAACTCAAGTCAACATTACAAATAGGCGATTCAAAGAGTCACAGAAACTTCCCTAGGGCACTGGTCGGTGCAGAACTAAACTGAGTCTAAGTGTTCTTCGGCACATCATCCCCAAAGCAAGACCCTGAGCTGCAAAAACAAAACACACAAAACAAACACAACAACAACAAATGCAGAAGTAAGCTCGGGTTGCCTCCCGAGAAGCGCTATTTTTAACGTCGTGTGCCCGACATAACTACCCCACAGGCTCTCAAATAACAAAGACCGCAGTCGTGCACTAATAATCAACGTCTCCAGCTTCCTCTCAACAAATGCCATTAGGTGTCGCAGACCTTTAAATTCTCGAGTACACGTACGCAGCACAGGGTCTTCATAACCTTCATCAGCACAGAAGTGAAGTATGAAACTCTCATCCTCTTCGGGCGGACAAAGAACATGAGTGTAAACTTTGATTACTCTAGGTGTCACTGGAAGCTCAAGAGATGTTTCAAAGCAAGGATTAGGAGCAACATCAAACTCGAACTGCAGCATGGAAAAGTATTTTTCTTCCTCACAAATATATTGAAAATTCACAGCATCTCCTCTGGACTCTGTATCACTCCCCATGTGAGTATCCCAACTCTCAATAATACCGTTCTCATGAATGTCTTCTTGGATGATGTTGTCACTTTCCAGACAAAAAGGAATATCATCCTCAAGGAGTGAATCAAAGAAATCCAAACCTGGACTAATGTAAGAGGAGTAATCTTGTATGTAGAGCGGGACTTCTTCGTCATGGAGATCATCTACCTTGCTATCACTCTCTTGGAGCTCGTGATTATCTTTTCCCAACTCATTTTCAATACCCAAACCTACCTCAGTAGCACCATCATCATGACTGATCTTCTCCTTGTCCTCCTAAGTTGTTGAGACTAATGGCAAGTCAAACGGATGGAGAGTTTCTGTATGGAAATCACACTGATTTGTGACTTCATCCGTTACATCTTGTGTTGTTACAAACTTTTTCATGTATTCTTCGAAAAACAACGTGACACTATTATCTTCTTCTTCATCTTCAAACATAGGTGAGTCTTCAACATCATTAGGAAGTGTATCCATCCATCATATTCCCACCATCATTGTCTGACTCACTCACGTGATCATCCCTATTGGTCTCCTCGGATTGGTCTTCTACCAGATGGCTCCTTATGGTATTTATATCCTTCATCATGGCAGAAGTGCTCTGCATTATGGCTGAAGTGCTCTCCGTTATGGCTGAAGTGCTCTCCCTCATCATCTCTGTGTACTCAGACAGAATCTCTGAAAGTGTCTTCTTAAATTGATTATGTGGCTCATTATTCGCCAAAGATGTAGGAATGGCTGAAACATTTGTGTCTGTAAGTTGTGGGGAGGACGAAGTGGGGTATGCAGTTGCCCAGTAAGGATGGTCATATGGAGATTTAACGGGGCAAAAAGATATATGGTGGCATCCTCCACAGAAGGGACAAATATTATTCTTAGGCAGACAAGGTTGCGTGGTTGGAGGGTATGAATAAGAGAACTGATAATTTTGTGGTGTAGGAGAGTAATTTTGATGAGGTGTGTAATATTGAGGAGGAGGAGGAGGAGGAGGAATGTAAGGAGAGTATTGCGTAAATGGTGAATATTCCATAGAGGTTTGAGGGTAAGGAATTCCTCCAGGAATTTCGTTGAATGGGTTCATCTCATGTTTCTTAAAAAAAAACTGAACGGTTAGCACAGAAAAATCCTATGGAAAACAAAAAGAAAAACTAACTAAAAAAATCTCGCTGAAATTAATTAACCATTAAAACCGACACTGTCCCCGGCAACGGCGCCAAAAACTGATGTGAGTTTTCTCTCACTTTAAAAGATTGTAGAATAGCGTAGAAAGTACGAGTATCGTCTCCACAGGGACGGACAAAAGAGAATCAATGATTAATTAAATTCAGCGATTAAAAAGGAAAAAAATAAAATTAATGTGTCGTGCGAGATTGGTTGGTTGAATTAAAATTAAACTAATGCGAATGAACGATTAAAATAAAAGATTGGGTTCTCTCTAATTAACGACGAAGGGAGCAGGGATTGATTTCGGGGTAATCAGATTTCTGGCAGATCAGGCCTAATTACATGAAATTAATTTAATTGAGCCTAGCTAATCAATACTAAGTTCTTACCGCTCTCGCGGCGTAGAGTACAATAATTTAGGGGACCAGGCAAATCTCTCATTCGACAAGATTCTAAATTATTGCCAAAATGAGCGAGCTTACGGCCCCTTAATCGCTACTAATCTCTTAGCCAACGATTAAGTGTGTGTGAATGTGTCCTAGAATAAACTAGATCTCGCTTAATTTATTCTATGTGCAATTGTAATTCTAGCCGCGGTTCCAGATTACAAAAGATATCAGTTAAATTATTCAAACACAAATTAAACGGCATTCATGAAATTAAATCGAAAAGAATCTAGCCATCAATCATGATTAACCTCTTCATCAATCCCAAATCACTAATTAAACTACTCACAATTCATAATTGAAGAATCAATAGAATTGAGAAGAATAGAACAAATTATAATTAATTAAAAAGATGAACTTACAAATAATCCCAGGGTCTTGGAAGAAAATAGCGTCAAAACGATGTTAAATTCGTCCCTAGGCCTCTCCGTAATGTTCGTCACCCGTAAAAATGGTTAGGGATGCCTTATTTATAGAAAGCAGGGGGGAAATCGCAATTCTGATCGATGTGGGAAATTTCAACGCGTATCTCGGGGCTACACACGATCGTGCGTCCTTGGCTACGCACGATCGTGTGTAGCAGGCAGTAGCTCCTCCACGGTTTTGGCTCTTACGCACGGTCGTGCGTCCCAGACGCACGGTCGTGCGTCCGTGTTCTTCAGCCTTTTCTGTAGTCCGAATTTGACAAAACGTCCTTCATGAAAGTTTTAGATAATGAAGTCCTCTATCCACCCCAACTTGCCGAATGTGATTTGAATCATCCAATCAAGCGATATGCTCAAAACAGTGGAAGGTGTCATTCTGAAATCGCAGCAGAGATCATATGACTTCGTCATCTGTTTTCACCTTCTTGCTCTCCTATTCTCGTAATGGTGTCTTCATATGATTTGTAGCCCTTGAAGTTGTATTTCATATACATCTTTAATCATGTCCATTAGTTGTTTCTACAAAGACATATTCTTGAATGATTGACAGAAGGTCATCCTGATCGTCATTTTCAAGCTTCATTCATCTTCTTTTGATCCCGAAGCCAATCCTAGAGCTCTTTTGTTATCAAATCTTCATCGTTAACCTCCCGCTGACCTCCATAGCTCTCAAATAAATCTCAAATGCTTTTCAACTCATCCCGATTTCTCCTAAAGCGCCAGTGCTGAACTCTAAAATCCTGATTTTGACTCCAAATGACACAAAACTCGAACCAACGCCCGGTAAACATAACTTGAGCTAAAATTGAGACTTGTAATACCTTAACGCTAGGGAAAACCATCAAACCCGTTCCCAACACGCATCAAATGCATGTCTAAATACGGACTTATCAGCAACCCCTGTCTCCAGTCATGTGGTTACTAGCACCTGTGTCAAGGTACCATGTACTTGAGGTTTTGTTCTATTCTTGGAGTAGCATTGCCATATTTTGTGCTCCCTTATATGAACTCGCTAGTTCACAGGTCTCCATCATCAGCAAAGAGGTCTCCCCTTCTTCTTCTTGCTTCTCAATCATATGGGCTCTCTCAATCTTCTCTTTGGATTGACACTCGCTAGCAAAGTGCCTCATTTGCCCACATGCATAGCACTTAATCTTGCTCTTTTCAAACTTTCTTTTCTGAGAGTTTGAACTCCCTTCATCATTAGAGTATGAGGCATCACCTCTGCCTCTTCCCCTACCTCTTCCACGTCCACGCCCTCTTCCACCCCCGGTGTTGCCTTGGTCTCTAGAGGGCTTTTTTGTTGGACTTAGAATCCTCTTTTGCCTTCCACTCTGTCCTTGTTAAAAGAATAGATTCATCATCAGCTCCAAAATTCTGCATTCTTCCTTCATGAGCTTTTAAAGACCCAACAATCTGATCCACAGTCTTGTGCTCTATATCTCCAAACTCCTCTATTGAGGAAATGATCTGCAGGAACTTCCTTGAGGTTGATCTGAGTAGCTTCTTCACCACTTTAACCTCTTCCACCGTGTTACCCAGACTCTTTAGCTTTGTGACAAGGACAGTCAGTTTTTCTGAAAACTCATCTATAGTTTCAGACTCTTTCATCCTCAACCCTTCAAACTCACGCCATAGAGTTTGGGTGTTGACTTCCTTCACCGTATCTGCCCCCAGATGCATGTTTTTCAACATGGTCCAGGCTTCCTTTGCAGTTTTCTTGGCTCCAAGTTGAAGAAGAGTGTCCTCTCCTATCCCTTGGTAGATTGCAGCAAGGGCCATCTTGTCCTTCCGGTTTTCAACCGTTCCTTCAACCTCCACTGCATCCCATACTCCTTGGGCTATCATGAACACCTCCATCTTGATAGTCCATGCCGCATAGTTGCTTCTTGTCAACATGGGGTATTTTAGGGTAACTGGGTCTTCTTCTTCATGGTTGCCTGAGGTTGAATTCTTGGTCATGGTTGCGTGATCACTCTGCCTGACGCTCTGATACCAAATGTAGGATCTAAACCCTCTTGATCACACAAAAACACTCTTTATACTTTATTTAGAGTATAAGAGAGGCACGCAAGAATTTTTTAAACTTTGGTGTGAAGCTCTATGTGGCTTCATCACCAGTTTATTTCATTTATAAGCAAACGAATGAAAGAATTAAGGGAAGTGGTTGCTACAATTCAGCAACTCACCCATGACCTACTCCATACTCCTAAAAACTAGCTACGCATAACAAAAATAACAAACCTTATTTTCCTACGTAGACTAAGTCTTTGCATGGGCTTATTTTACGTAAATAAATAAATGTAACACATAAATAACAAGTTTAAACAACAGTAATCTCATTAAAACCTTTACAACTGACTGACTGAGATAGCTTTAGACCATTTGTGCTACCTTTTTCGATGGAAGGTATGGCCGACCAAAACTAGAGACTAGGTGTAATAGTATCGTTCAAAAAAAAGAATAACACTTATCCGCGAGAACCTTCGGTCGGATAGTTAATTAAGAGACTATAAATTAGACGTCAATCAAAGATTGACAGATAACGAGTGAGGGTTATGACTTAAGTACATACAGAGAGACTCTATGTATTTTTATATAGTAACCTCTCATCACAGTTTTGGACGGGATTTTCACTATGGGTCATCCGGAAACAGTCTCTCTGTGCTTTAGTACAGGGGTAAGACTGTGTACATCCGACCCCCCCTTACCCCACCGTAGGTGGGAGCCTTTGCGGCACTGGGGTAAATGAAAATGAAATGAAATGAACCTCTCATCGCAGTTGTCAGGATTATTCTAACTTGAGACTTACTTCTCGTGATACCCTTTATCTACCAGTTGAGCTATGTCCCCTCACAATAATATCTTTTATTTTTTTTGGATTTATAACTATGTAAATGACAATTGAACGACCAAAATTGTCACAATCTCTAAATGTTTTTTACAGTATCACTAAATGTTTTAAGAGTATATTTGTTATCATTTGAATATGGAAAAGAAAAATTCACCATATGGTTTTTAAGGACATGAGCTAAATGTCATAGTCTCTAAATGTTGTAGTCGTTCATTAATACTCATATGCCCAAATGTAATTGATTTATAAGTAACTCTTTGTTAATCACTTTGAGGTAAATCGCCTTGGTTTTGAGCACTAGATGACAAATTGAATAATGATATATATTTGACTAATACGTAATATATATTAAAGACGATGAATACCATTAGGACCTCTTATACGACGTGCTTATATTGGAACTTTGACTAATTATCTATGTTCAATTTTTACTGTAGTGAGTACCAAATTGTACTCATACTAGGGTTCTTTAATTTCGACTGAATAAACTTAATTAGAATAACACTTTAATCGTTCAACAATTAAGTCATGTTTAGTTATGACTTAATCCAAACCACAACTTATTAAGTCATAATTATCGGTATTTCCAACCATATTAGTAATTACTCATGTGTAAAGGAACAGTGGAAAAGTATTGTATTTTTGCTTTGAAAATTCACATTGTTTTCATTTCTATTTTGATCTGTTTCTTACGGAATAATAATTGTAGATATAGTAATAACATTGAGAAACACTCACAAGTGCATGATTCTATGGTAATATTATACTTTAATTTAGACCCTGACCTCAATGTTCTGCGCAGAATCCTCGATGTTGACACGAGTTTCTTTTACACGTTGACGGTATCTTTCTATTACTTGATCAATGCTGAGAAGATCAAATTAAAAGAGAATCAAGTTAGATTAGGTTTCAGAAATTTGAAATTAAGAATCGACCAACTAATTAAATTTGGTTTATATAACTGGCTAGTTACTATTAGCATTATTATTTGAGAAGTTCTATATATTTCATTTATATGGTACTAATTTTGTCAACAAAAAAATGGTACTAATTAATTGCTTGTTTGAGCATTCCAACCATTAGCATCTACCAGGTCAAATTAGTTTGAGGATTCATATTTTATTTGTTCAACGAACTGCAATCTTGAATCGTATGCTTCCTATCATTCTCTATTTTTCTCTTTTCAAAGACGCATGTCTTTAATCTCTAGTTAATTCTGAAGGTGACGATCAAACATTGTAAAAATATAATGTTACTCTGTAAGGGTGGATAGCATTTTATTTCAGTGGGCCAACTAATTACAATGTAATCCGTAAAAAACGGGCTTTAGCCCTTAATAGGACTAAAATTAGCCCAAAATGAATACAATCCCTTTATTCCCAAAATAGGACTAATATATGTCTCTTCTTCCCATTCTACCATCTTCCTATAATTTCCAAAAGATTTATTTTATTAATAAGAATATCTTTGTTGTATTTTTAATAAAAATATAAAAAATAATAAAATATTTATAAATTAATAATAAAAACGTCAAATAATAAATAAAAAATTACAAAAAATTAAAAAAATAATAAAATATTTAAAAAACTTTAAAAAAGTCTAAAAAATAAAATAAAATACCTAAAAAATATTTAAAAAATATGTAGGTCACTACCAACGCGGCCTCTACCTCTTAGCACCACCATCTCCGGTCGCCGGAAAAAAATGTCATCTTGTGTAAAAAATGCCACATTCTCTGAAAATGTCATTAAGATGACATTTTTACTCTTTGAAAATATCCAGCCTTCTCTTCAAAACTGCGACATTTTTTTCCCAACTTGGCAATCTTTTTCGGCAACCGGAGGTGGCGGTGCTAGCAGGTGGCTGAGGTGGTGGTTGAGGTTTGTATATTTTATATTTATTTTTTACGATTTTTATTTTTTTCTTTTAATTTTTTATATTTTTTATAATGATTGTTTAAAAAATCCTATTAGGAAGGACAAAAGAAAGGGTAGAATAGGAAGAGTTAGTCCTACTTTGGGAATTTAAACTCCTATTTATTCAATTCTCCTTTTATTTAGTCCTATTTAGGTACATCTCCCTATAAAAAATAACAAAAAAAAGAACTGTAAATTAAAGTCACCAAGTATTGTTTATGAGTTTTCATCTCAGGCATATATATCAAACAAAGAACACACATTTCAATTCTTATCAACGAGTTTTCGACTTTTCGTTAACGGGTAGGAGGAAGATTTCTTAGAATTTTTTTTAACGAAATTTCTTAGTATAAACAAAGGGTACATATATGAACTATCAAATCAAATTATTAAAAATAAATGGAAAATCTAGCCATGCTTTTATGAGAAAGAATGCCCCAATATAGACGAAAGTATGACTAAATCTGATATTGACAAAAATATGATCAATTTAATCGTTCCAGCTAGGGGCTTGAATAGATCTGGATTCGAGGGCATCCATGTTAGATGGCGACAAAGGAGGCTTGGTAGAGATCATGATGATTAAGAGACAAAGAGAGAAAGAAGCTACAGTACTGTTGGACCGTCCCCCTCCTGAACCGCCGCCATAGAGTGCAGGAGAGTCTAGGGTTTGGAAGCAACATTTTAATTTTACCGTTTGCTTGATATTTATTTTTCATGATCGGACTGTTTATTTTTCTATTGGTTACTTTTATTGTTGTAAGACTCTTACTTTAGGATTGGGTGATGTGAGGTCTGCTTTAACCATCGTTGGCTCATTTATGCCCATTATAGGATCAACGAGTCATATTACTTTTTTGGAGGTGATTGATTCTAAGTCTGGTTCGAGAGCTGACGGTTTCTTGTGGTCCTTTTATCCTTTTACCCCCTATCTGAATGTTGTGATATCAATTTAAGACATCTTCTTCCAAAAAAAAAAAGAATTAGTCCACCCAAAATTTTGAAAAACATAACCTATCGTGAATCGGGTCAAGTCGGGTCGAGTGAGATAAGCTGCTAACATAAAGGCATGTACTTCAGGAGTTGTTAAGTTTGTGAGAGTGAGCGACTCCTCATCTTCCTCGCTCATACGTGTCGCCATCGCCACTGGTTATCTCTGCAGTCTCACCACTCACCCGCCAGATGTGTTTGAATCGTCGTCGTCTCTTGTCATCATTACATCGCCATAGCCGATCATCTATGCATCTATCAATCAGCTTCGATCCAATCACCGCATCTCACCATTTGGCTACCATCATCGATAATCGCCATCGTCACTTTTCTTTTCCTTCTTTCATCTTCTCGTTCAACGAGGGTAAGTTGATGGCGTGTTTCAATTGCATATCTAGTGTTCCAACCGTTAGGGATCAGATCAGGGAGGCTTGGGTGGGGGCTAGGGTTTGGCGACGACCTTCTGATCTGCGACCATCTTTGACTTTGTCTTACGACTAAAGTTTGGCTACAAGGTTGGCAGCTAGGGTTTCTGGGGCATCGGATAAGTGTGACGACTTGGTGGCAGAGGTGGGGGTTGAGAGGGAGAAGTGGTGGGTCGGTCATGGTACGGTTCGACTAGGTTTTCAGATCTGTTTTCAGTGACTAGGGTTGAGCTCTGGGCAGTGATGGCACGGTGGTGGGATGCGTTGGTTGAAGGGTTACGGCGGGGTGTGGTGTTGGTCACCGATTGTGCAAAGGCTGGGGACTGGGGACGGTGCTGGTGGGATGGGTGGGGGCTGATGGATTAAGGAGGGGCTGGTGGAATCACTTTTCGTGCACCGACAGTCCACGACGACAGTTTGTCATCGGAAAATTTTTCGATGGTCACTAGACTGGATGGTGTCACTGTGGATGGAGTTGTCATGTCACTGGGGGTAAGGTGTCACTATGCCCGGAATCACTGTGTCGGAGTCACTTTGTCACTGGAGGGTATACTTGTGAAGTTGATCACAATTTTGGAAAATAAAAAGATGTCACTTTTCTTTCTTTTATCCTCATTTTTGTAATCAGGTCAAAAGGCCTTATTTAAAAACTAGTCAATAATTGAAAAGGTGGAGGACAATAACCAAAACTGAAAAAAGAAAGAGGGAAAAAAAATACCGGCAACTTACAAGTGAAGACAAGCAGAGATCGAAACATGCAAAGCGAATTCAATCTATAAGAGAGAAACTCTAGCATAGCAGTGGCCATCTCCCCTAGATTTAGGGGTTGTATTCTCCGCTTTCGTCTTTGACGAAGTGTGGTTTTCTTTCGCCATTCGTGAGGTTTCTTCTTCGGCAGGCCACACCACCTATATGGCGGTCAAAGGTTGTGCACCCCTAACAACAGGTGGAGAGTTTCGAAAATGTCGTTCATGGTTAAGATCAAAAGGTCATGGACAAAGTGTGAAGTGTGAAGCTAATGGATTTCAGTAAGAGCTCAATTCGGGTCAAGTCGAGTCGAGTGAGATTCTCATGATTAAAATATTGATACCAATGAAATACTCCATCTGGTTCCAAAAGATCTTGACACTTTGACTTCACAGTTTTTAAGAAAATAAATACTGTTTTGCACTGTTTGGCACTGTTTGGCACTGTTTTGTGTTGATTTATTTGCCAAATAAGACAAATAAGGAAGTGTAAAGATCTTTCTAGTACTGCTAAAAATAGAAAGTGTAAAAAATTTTCAAAACCGGATAGGAATAGTAAAAGAGAGTTTGATGAAGGTATGGTGTGTGTTTTGGGTAACTAATGGATTTCAGTAAGAGCTCAAATGGGTATCATGGTCACTCGTAGGGGAACTAGTTTGGGGTCATTAACTGTAATACCCAGGTTGACAATCAGGAGTTTCTCCAAACTCAGGCCTGATGTGATTCGAGGTAGTTAATTACTTCTAAATACTCCCCAGATCCAGAATTATCCTCATAAGTCAGCACAAGTCTTTACATCTCACTTTGTAATTACTCATGCGCACTCAAAGAAACCTTGTAACACTACCTCAACACCGCGGAGTCCAAATGAAAATGGTGATTGTAATATCTTGAGTAGAGATTTAAGGATTTATTATAGTAATCATATTAACAACGTGAAACTTCTTTTAAATGAACTCATCTATTAAGAGCTTCATCATTATGTGTGTTTGCAGAGAAGTAGTTTTGGGATGGTTGTCCCCCATCCCCTTGAGAAGTTTTCCAAGGTGTGCACGAGTGAATAAAGGTGTATTGTAAAAGCTTATATTGATTTGTGAGAACAATGTTATGCATGTCTGAAGAGCATACAAGAGTAATGACTTTGGATCCCGTGGCGTGAGAATGTTGTATTGGTGGTGGTCTGCAAAGCTAGTATGGTGGCGTCGTCCTCGGAACTTGGTTGATTGTTTTTGAAAATTTAATATTATTGAAATGGTATAATTTGTGTTTTCAGTCACATCTTTGAAAAAATAGTTTCAAAACAGGTCTTTATGTTCATCTACAATTATAATGATCAATCATCATATGTTGAGCCATTTATGTTGAGCCATTTATGGATGAAGTTGGTCCGTTGATGATATTTTTTGAAATGACATATAAGTCAAGACTATATTAGAAAACATATATGGCAGTGGGTTGCATCTGGATGTTATATTAGCTCCAATTTCATCATTGGTCACCCTGACCCTATGTAACGTGTAAATTTAGATTGGATGAGGTTGTGAAGTTATAACTTACTCCGTATTAATTTATTGAATCTATTAAAATTTGGAAAACATATTGCAAGAGATATTCTCCAACTTGAACCCAAAAAAAATCTCCAATTTGGAAAACATAAAATAAAGAAAATTCTGGGATCTAATTATGTGAGAAAAGATTAAGGTGCATGGTGATATTCTCCATCTTGAACCAAAAAATATCGATCTACAAGAATACGACCTCAGTAAAAAGTTAACGCTTAGTCAAAATCATTTTGCTACCAATAACTATAAAATCTGACTACCAAACCACTAACCTAAACTTTAATTTATTAAATACAGTACTCTTAGGTTGATTACCGTCTTAATTAAAAGTACTTTTGTCCGGAATGGAAATAATACGTAGTATGTACGAGATATTGTATTTTCTTATAATTAATTAATACGATTTCAATGCATATGAAACAAATAACAAATACGGAGTACACAAAAGTTGAAAATAAAATAATAAGGAGTATCATACTCCCTCAGTCCCTTAAAACTTTGTCATCTTTTCTTTTTTGGACGTCCCAAAAAACTGACACTTTCCTTTTTAATCAATTTTTTGTGGTTTCTGTTATTTCTCTCTCCTCTGCACAAACCTCAAACACACAGTTTTTACTTTATTATTCTCCGTGCCGATCAACTTTGGCAAAATTTTAAGGGACGGAGGTAGTATAATATATCATGAGTTTATGAAAATTCCACAGCTAAAGTAAATTAAAGATTTTTAGCAGGCCAGTAAAATACAAAAAAGGTACCAACAGTACCACAGTACATAAGTTGTTCAAGTATATGATTCATTCTTGCTAGCCTCGTACGAGTAGTTAATAGAATCACCAAATCAATGTATAGCTACATGTGTAACACAGTTCATAATCGTACTTAGCAGTACATATATACAGTCCATTTTACTATTCTCATTAAATAGTATCTCCATTCCTCCTTAAATTATCTTTTAAAATGATTTTTGTGACGAAAAATTGTGAAGAGGGGAAAAAAATGTAAGCATGTATAAAAAATGTTCCGGATCACAAATTCTTTATCAAAAGTAGAAAGTGGAGATAATTTTGGGACAAACAAAAAAGAATCTTGAAAATAATGCAGGGACAGAAAGATTATACTTCCTCCGTTCTTAAATAAATGCAACGATCAACATTTCACACTTGACGAGACACAACTTTGACCATTAATATAAATGATTTTGTATTAGACAAAATTTAAAAAAATAGATTATGAAAATTTACAATGAGACAAGTTTAACAATATTTTTTTCATAAAATAATATTATTACATTAATAAATAAAACGTAGTCAAAGTAGAACATGTGAATAGTGTAAAAGTCAAAATGTTGCATTTATTTAAGAACGGAGGTAGTATATACACATATATAATTTGAATTAAATGAGAATACGATAAAAGAAAACAAATAATAATGAATCCATTGCTATATACTGCTCCATCCGTTTCCATTTTATCTTTCAAATAGGTTTTGCACACAATTTAAGATAGTGGGTATTGTGTGGTGGAGAGTTGTGCAAAGGAGAGAGAAATGTGTAAGAAATGTTGTGAAACACAAATTCGTTACTAAAAAGGGAAAGTGGAAGTTTTAATTGGAACGGACAAAAAATGAAAGTTGGAAGTTTTAATAGGAGCGAAGGGAGTACGAATCTTATAATTGCGTATTATATGAAACAGAAATGTGACATGTGCATTTTTGTAAAGATATTTACTTTTTTGTCAATTTGAATTGTGCAGTATTTTATTCATAAATATATATGTATGATTATGAACCAAACCATAATGTACATCATTTTAGATTGATCTCATTTCTCACATGAATCACCGTTCTAAGTGGAAGGAGATTATATTTAGAGTACAGATACTCAATTTGTTCCAAATTGATTTGCAAAGTCCACATTTTTTTGTCGAGATTAAAGTTAAATCAGTTCAATTCAATTTTTCATAATTAAAATTTACATATTCAGAAACTATATTAAAATCTCTATAAAGCTAGAAAATTCAAATTAGAATATAATTAAAAATTGTTATCGTAATTATGTGAATAAAATGAAGCTATTTGACCAAAAAAATTGACTTTACACATCAATTTGAGATGAAGGTAATATTAATTTTTATATTTATTTAAATAAATGTTAAAAGCGAAAGATAATAATTAAGCAAAATACATATTAAAAAAGGACTAAGATGGAATTAATCAAATACTTGGAATTTGAGAACTCATAGAGCTTTCCTTTCTGGGAGAAAATGATCAAAGCGACTTGGGCGTCGCAGAGCACAGAAAGCTCGTGAGCCTTCTTCAGAAATCCCATTCGACGCTTCGAGAAGGTCACTTGCCGCCTCGTCGCGTTCTCGATCCTCGCCACCTCAACCTTCCCTCTGACCATTTTGTCCCCGCCGGCCGGCCCGGAAACTGCAGTAAATTGAAATTAAATCAGACCATATGATGTTTTCCATAAATGGTAAAATAAAATCATTTCAATAAGGTCAAATAATCTCCCATCCTGGTAAATAAAAAAGATATCTCTCTAGGACAGTAGATATTTTATCTTTTTCTGGAAAGAAAAGAAATTACGAAGAAAAGGGAAACCCTAGGTTAAACCAGGAAATTGAAGACTTCATACATAAAAGGAAAGAAGCAGGAATTGAAGAGGCTTCTCGGTGACTCAAAAATGTATGCCTTTGTTTCAGAACAGAGAACCAAAATTTCCATATATAACAAACCGGCAATAATAATATTCCCACTCTCTCGCTCTATAATTCTACACATATACATACAAATATCTATAAAAGAGCAAACCTAGCTACAGTATCCATCAATAGAAGGGCCGTCAAAAGCACATTTTTTATCTCGTTTTGGCAAACTTATTGGGGAAATGTAGTAAACCATAAAGTATTGATTCGTACGAGGATGGAAATTAACCATTATATAAGCATTTCATCCTTTCCTTTTTGCTTTTATTGTTCTGCTTTAAATGGCAGATGTAGGGGGCCACACTTCCACTAAACCATTGTAAATTACCTCTCCCTAACTACTAGTCCTGAATCTTTTATTTTTTTAGATAAAATAAAAACTGTGTGGTTGATGTTTATGTAGAGAAAGTGAAAATTAAAGTATTAAGAGAAAATTAAACTGTGTGAAAATTAACTAAAACCACAATTTTTTTACTTAAAAGAGAAAGTGACAAAGTTAGTAGAACTATCAAAAAAGGAAAGTTGTTAAAGTATTAAGAGCGAATGATCGTATAATTGGTTTGGCAGTTTTATATTAATATAATCAGAGAACTTACATAGACTCAAAATTAGGAATGACAACAGCGGATTTGGGGCGGCGTTCAATCCTTCATCCTCGCCATGTCTTCAACATCCCCGCCTCGTCCCCCTTACTCCTAGATTCCCCTCCCCCCACGTACCCCACCTCACCCAATGACCCTGTTGTCCCCCTAAGGTGTCTCATATTTTATCTTACTTGCAAAAAATTTTATTCATTTATATCTGAAGTATATATATGGCGGATCATGTACAAAAAATGTTTATTATGTAAATATTTGTATGGTGCATCTTTACGTTGCTTGTATTGCATATTAATGTTTATAGTGTTGCATACCATTCTGCAATGAAATAAGCAATTTCATATTAACATTCAAAGTGTTGCATCCAAAAAAGTTCTTTCTAAAACTAAAATAACACCTAATTACTAGAATTGGAAAATCCTAGATTTTAGTGGAATGAATAGAATTCTTAATTGGAGTACTCAATAAATTGGAGTACTAAAAATTTAATGGAATCTTCAGAGCATCTCCAATGCTACAATGTGCACGGTTCACATGTTGCATGAGATATAGCCATATAAATATTAATAAATAAATTCTTTATCTCCTTATTTGAATGTTTTTATGCAGTTTTGGTAAGTTTTGCTCCACAATGTCAAGAAGACCGTCTAAATGTTGACATTGCAGTTGACATTGTAGGGGAAAACTTTCCAAAATTGTATAAAATTATTCAAATAAGGAGGGAGATAATTCATTTGCTAATATTTATGTGGTTATCTTTCATATCACATGTACACTGTGCACACTATAGAATTGTATATGCTCTCGGAATTCTGAATTGAAAACATTTTCACTAACCTAACCTACTACGTAATTACTACGTATAATAAAATATCTATCATTCTATCAATGTCACTGTTAACTCTTAAGTTGTTCTCTTTTAGTCTAGATATACGTATGGTAGTTTTGACCGATTCTGACTTTTACCTCGTTTTAGAAGATAACCTACAACACTTTAAACAAAATAACACGTAGGTCGAATTTGTTCAATCAAGATTATCCTTGGATGAAAATGGAACATGTAACAAACGCTAGAAAATAAACGCATAGATAGAATTGAAAATAGTGATTAAACAAAACTTTTCATAATTGAAATCAAAAGAATTGAAGAAAGAGAAGAAAAGAAGATGATGAGATGGCTAGGGTTTTCCCTCCACTCCTCCCTCTAGACTGCACTATGGGATGTTAAAGAAAAGGATGACATCCCATCCCTGAGGGCCCCTCCCGATCGAATTGTACGTTGGAAGGATGTAAGTTGGACTATAATCCCAATCTGACAGATAGAGAATGAGGCTTTGTCCCCGGTACTTGCAGAGGCCATATGCATTTTTTAGCATAGTAACCCCTCATCGCAGTTGTCGGGATTCGAACTCGGGACCTAACCCTTGTGGCACTCCCTTCCTACCAATTGAGCTACGTCCACCGGTAAAATTAAGGTATGTGTAAACTTTTTATAGTGACTAGCTCCACCGCTTTCACGGCCCCTTACCTCAGAAACCCAACTTTGGCTTGGCCCTACGGATTAGTATACACCGCTTGGCCCTACCACTTGAAGGGTTTTTTGGGGGAGCATAGTTTCACTGGTGCTAGTGGGACTCGAACACGAGACCTCTCCTATGCAGGGGTAACCGCTCAACCAGCTAGGCTGGAAGTGCTGGTTAAGGGATGTTTTTACTTGTACTGTAATTTGCTGATCTAGTCTGGTCTGGTCTGAACAGGTCTGCTTTGATCTGATTTCTTTGTATTTTTATAAATATCCAAGTCTGGTCTGGTTTGATCTGGTTTCAGAGGAATTATCATTCAAGTAAGAGCATCCTAGTACGTATTTACCGGTTGCAACTATACAAATTCTTAGTGGCTTGTTTGGAGCATATTTACAAATTAATCACTCAAATTAGGAATTGATAGTTTTCGAGATAACTAACAAAAAAAATTTGACGAACCCAAATGGAATCGAAGGAGTAGGAAATCTAATTTGTAACTAAAACATGTTGTGTCTGCGTATATCTGCGTGTATATCTTTGACTCCTTTGAGTGTATTATGTACTCCGTATATACTTAAACTTATACGAAGTATGGGTCACTATTAATAAAACTCAAACAGTTACCTCATCATTTCAGTTTTTCGTGCATTTCATTGATCAATTGCCATTGGCCAATATACAATTACGTGTCTCAATACGTTTTGCTACAAAAAGAAGAGTGCGACTTTTCCTACAAATTGCTACCATAAAATAAAAAAAAAATTACTACATCATCACAATTATTATAAAAAATACAACCATGATTGATCAATGCATTATTCCAAAATGATCATTTGTGAGGTGATCCGCTACAAAAGAAACATCAATTTTGTCACGGAAATTTGTCACGGATCCGGGCCGTGATAAATTTGTCACGGGCGTTGTCACGAAAGTGTCCGATTTGTCACGAAGAAGGTTTCTCACGGCTTCCTTTATTGTTTTCAAATTACAAACTATGCTCATGGATATTTATGAAAACAGAATCCGTGACAAACATTTGTCACGACTTTTATCCGTGACAAATAGCCTCCGGTGACCGGCAATTTACTTCAGCCAAAACTTTTTTACTTTCGGGCATTTTGTCACGAACGGATCCGTGACAAAATCCGTGACACAATTCAAAAAGTATTTGTCACGGATCCATCCGTGACAAAGTTCGTGACAAAACTCAATAATTGATATTCCATCGATCACCTTATTTGTTGTACGAAAAAGCGTTTGTCACGGATTTATCCGTGACAAAATCCGTGACAAATTGTTTTATACATTCGTATATGGCAGTGCATTTTCATTCGACTGATACGAGTTAAAATTCAGTCCGAGTACAATACAATATCTGTTGAAAGATTGAAGAATGTAATTTATCAGTTTATCATTTTCCCGTTTATGCAGATAAGGTACGTCATTTGAATTATGTATTTTTTAATAAGTATTAATTTTTCATTTTAAATAATTAAAATTGTTAAATTAGTGAGGTTGTTGATTTATTAACAATATATTTAACTATAAGCGTAATTTAGTTAAATTTAAATATTAGTTAATTGAAATGGGATTATAAAATTATTTGGTTTGTTTATTAGCAATTATTTCTAATGCCTACTTTAGGATTTATAGTGATTTAATTTAGGATTGAAACATTACTTTAGTGTGAATTATTATTGTGAATTAATAATATTTAACAATATTAGTTAAATGTAAATTAACTAAGTTAAATTTGTGAACTTTAGTTCCGTGACAATATTAGTTAAATTTAAATATTAGTTAATTGAATGGATTTGAATTGATAATATTATTAGGTAATACCGTTAATTTAGGATTTGAATTGATAATATTAGTTAAATCCATTCGGGCCAAAACATATTGTGATTAATGTGCATTATAAATTTATTTTTTTGTCATAAGTGCCGAGCTCTATATTTTTTTGCTGTTTGTTTTTTATTTTTTTGCATATTTATACACTTTTTTGCATTTTTAATGACTTGTAAGTAAAAGCTGACTCTTACGGTAAGGATATTGTACTTGGATTGTTATTAGTTCAAATCAGATCATACTTGAATAATTATAAAAGATACAAATATCAGACATTTATCAAATCAAATCAAATCAGTTCAGACCAAATTAGAAAGTTCCGTCCAAAGTAAAAACATCATAAGTGTTGGGATGTAAGACGGGTGAATTTTTCCTTGGGATGTAAGATGGGTGAATTTTTCCATCGCATAGTGTTAATTGGATATCTTTTTATTTTATACTTCCTCCGTCCTTTATAACTTTGTCAACTTTCCTTTTTTGGTTATCCCAAAAACTTTACAACTTTCTCTTTTAATCAATCAATTTGTGGCTCATGTTATTTATCTTTCCTCTGCACAAATATCTACCACACAGTTTTTACTTTATTATTTTACGTGTCGGTCAAACATGACAAACCTACAGAGGAAGTACTATCTATAAATGAGTAGACCAAAAAAACATTTAGGCCACAGATTTAGAAAAAATGCGGTGCGCTTAATTATGATCTTCGGGATTTGCCGTCGTTGATTTTGTATGGTCATTGAAGTTTGAAAATGCATTAATTAAGAAACGTGCATAATTAAGTATGTGTAGCTACTTTCGATTTGGCTATTTTTGATCCATTTGTGTCGGTTTAATTTCGGCCAACTAGACATATTTCAGCATGTTTGACGTTTCTTCCGTTTCGGTCATTACTATGGTTGGTCAATTTTTACATTTTTTACATTTTGGGTTAGTGAGTTTCTTTCGAGAGCTTTTTCCTTTAATATTAGTGAGATTTCAACAAATAGAACTTAATCATAATAATTTTCTAAAATTAAGACTATAGATTAGGGTAAGACTTAAGTACATGAGCTTTGACCAAATTGTCGTTCATTTTGCTCTTCGTTTTAAAACCCCTGCGCATCAAACAATTCAATTCGTCATCTGCAAATGGACGCACCCAGGAAACCAAGAGCCGCCGCAGCACCAAACCAGGCCGCCCCACTCGACGCCACCGCCGAATCGCGCCAGCCGTCGCCGCCGAACCGCGCCAGCCGCCGCTGCCGCCACGCCGCACCACAGCGCACTGGTTTCCGATATCTTCTTCTTCTTACTTTTCTGTCTGATTTCGATGGCGTCCACGAAGATTGTAGGGGAAGAAGATGGTTTTGGCCTTAAATCGGCGGGATTTGGGGGTGATACAGTCGGCGGGAGTGCGGACGGCCTTCAAACTTCGATGAGTAAAGGTTTTGAGGCCAATTGAGTGGCAGGGATGTTCTGAATATGTGACGAATTGATGAAATCAGAGTTATGGCTAAATAGGGTTACTGCTTTCATAAACTATGTGGCGGTGGACGCCCATGTGTTCTGCAAAACTTTTGAAGAAATCAGATCCAAAATCAAACTTGCAAACACTAGAGACAATACATAGACATTAAGTAGTCAGTAAACAGACAATAATTTTGAATAATAATAACTCAATAGCAGACAATACATAGACAGTAAGGGTAAAATTGGAAATTTAAAATCAAGTTTTCAAAATTAGATTTACATAGCTCCTACGGAAGAAAGAAACATACGTATGTACTATTTTTTTTTAAATTGCTTTGATTAACTCCTACACGGAGCAATTTTCTCTTAATATAACTAAATTAATATCAGTTTCCAAAAATGTAACTAATTTGAATATTGAAAAAATGTGACTAACAAGTCATATATTTGGAAAATCATGATGTCATTGTAAAAATTTTATGTCACTGCACTTTTTTCATGTCACTGTCAGTTTTTCATGTCACTTACAAATGTCATTGTCGTCGTCTCACCGTGAAACATGACACTGGGATCGTCGGAAAATTTCCGGACGACTTTTTCCGATGACTTTTCAAATGACACCTTGACAGTACCCCTCCTCAACCCCAACCACGTGCACCTAAGATTGACATTTAGACATCTCCCCATTCCCGACCAAGCTGTCGCCACCATCACACAAACTCCGACGCCACCGTCGCAAAAACATTGGTCGCCGCCATCTAGCTCACTTGGTTACCACCCGTCGTTGCGAGCTCCTGGCTCACCCTCCCCAACCCCCACTCCCGTCTCAACGTTCCCCTGCCCCAGCCGTTGTCCCAAATCCTCGTCCAAGCCATCGCAATACCCCCGTCCAACCTCAAAACTAGCTGCCGCGATCAAGATCTGGATCACACGGCCGGAGTTGCTTTTCTCCACCGGAGCGCCGCACTGCGTAGGGAAAAGACAGGGGCTAGGACGGCGGTGGCGGTGATCCATCTGCTCTGTCCATGAAGGAGACGGCGACGGCCTGGGGAGTGGTCTCCTCTAGGCATGGCAATGGGTCGGGGCGGGTACTGCAAGACCCGGACACGCCCCGTGTAACACCCACCATCCCCGAGTATATTTACTTTTTAGTAAATCATGTAATAACCTTGAGGAATGAATTATGAATTTACGAGGTTATAAATTTTTGTTAATTCTTTTGCGTGAATAGTAAATTGCACGTGGGGCCCATATCGGAAACGGGGACCACTCGATAATTTCGGGACCACATTTTATATTTATCTTGGTCCAGATAATATGTATATGGTGGTGAATATTTTATTTTGGCCATAGAAAGGTCATAGAGTTGACCCGTTGGTCAAACATAGCCCAATTACCGGCATTGGTAATTTATCATATAACAGTCCGAAATGAATTTCGGAGACTTATAAATTAAAGTTGGGGAATGTACACCCATTCTAAAGGCCTACAATGATTAGGAACATAAGATATATTTTACTTGACCCGATAAAATAAAATATAATTAAAACAGTTCGAGAAATACAACTTTCGGGGTCGATTGTACACTTCGGGACTTAAAGGGGTGAGCCCCACATGTGTGGGGGGCAATCCACGATTTTGGTCACAGTAATAAAGATTTTGGGCGGCTGAAATAAGAGAAGGAAGATGGGAGGAGTTGGATCGAATTAAAGGGCATCTAAAGCACATGAGGTGGACCTCCCATCCACACTCATTTGTCCAATGAGACAAAACTACTCTCACAACTCCCTCCCTCCTATCAAGCTCGACCAAGGCCAGAAGACAGAGAGAAGATAAGATCCAATTTCATCCTCCATTGTTGCAAAACGAGCTCAAGCAAGGTTGGTCCAAAGAAGAAGATTAAAGAAGGAGAAGTTAGGAAAAGTGTGAAGAATTAAGGTAATAATCTTATAATAACTTTTCTCCTACTTTTTATCTATCATATGACATTTATATCATATGGAGGAACCTTATAACTGTTCTACATCTTTAGAAGTGTAGAACAAGGGGTTGGAATGTAGTTCTAAGTCCAAGAACGGACTTATAAGCCAAAATGACCGGTTCGCCGAAAAATAACCTTTTAGAGGTTATTTGTGTTGATATGGTTTTTGTGAAGATAAAACCATGTTAGGAACTTGATTAAAGTGTTTCTCGAGTTCGTCGGAGTTTCGTCGAAGTTTCGTCGGAGTTTCACCGGAGTTCAACCAAGAAGGGTGGAACTTCTTAAAGCTTATTTGAGGTGAGTTGATGACTTAATGTCTTGTAACTTTTGGGTTAAGCATCAGATTACCTAAGTAAATGTTATATGTGTTCATAATAATGTTTAAATGAGATTAAACATGTGTTTTTCCAAAGTGATTAGGCTTGTATGAAATGAACTATTGAGATATGCATGATTTGTGATATGAAAACGTTTATAGAAACATATGAGATATGTTTAGAGATAAATGGTGCATAATATGGTTGTTTATAACTTAATACATGTGGTAATTAAGTTTGACACATATTGGATTTGAAATAGCGGGTCATATGAGAGTTGACCGGTTGTCCAGGGGCAACCGGCGCCGGTCATGCATAGAACCGGCGCCGGTTTGAGCGGGTTTAGCCCGGTGCATATTATTTGATTATGAGCCGGTTTGGCCTTATATTTCCTATATGTGATTTTGAATGCATGAATTGAATGGATGATTTTGCTTAGGCCTTAAGACTTGGTTTAATCTTGTTTATTGATTATGATATAGACCCTATCTAGTATGATATGTGATAGATCATAGGTCGGGTGGAGTACCCAAGGATCGGGAGTTATCCTCAAAACTCGGTTATGTCGGGTGGAGTACCCAAGGATCGGGAGATATCCTCAAAACTCGGCTATGTCGGGTGGAGTACCCTAGGATCGGGAGGTATCCTCAAAACTTGGTTATATATGATGGAGTACCTAGGGATCGGACGTGTATCCTCAAAACTTGGTTATATAGGGCGGAGTACACAACAGAGCCGTCCAATGAATTTGGAGGCCCCGGTTCGAAATGACAAATGGAGGCCCCCTAAAACAATAAAGAATAACAACTTTAACAATGAAATACAAGAACACTAGATAGTTGAATGAAATATAAATTTTATAACGTTTAAAGTACACAAATTGAACAATCTTAAAGTAATATTACATCACTAATGAAGTTTCACATGAATAGGGCTGTCCTCCTAGGAGTTCTGGAAGTTTCACAATCGATTCATGTTTCTTAATTCTTGCAGACATGAGGGGCTAGAGCCTAGAGGCAAAATAGCAAATAGGAATTTTAAACAAGAACTGTATCACCTCAAATCTGTGAGTCATCACCGACTCACCATATAGCATAAACAATTTTCAACTTACGTCCAAGCTTCAGCCTTCAACCCTCCAACTCTCAAAGTCTCCTGACTCTTGTTTCGAATCTCCATCTTCCAACCAATGCCAAATCTTGAAAATGTAAAAATTTAGAATTTAGAATATTAAAAAGCTCAAAATTAATCGCATATTCACATATGCTATAATTAAAATTAAAAAAATGAAAATACCTCTTATACTGGTAATCAATTCCAATGCTTAAAGAATTGAAGAGATCTGCAATAGAAAGGAATTTGCTCCTAATTTTAAACACTGTTGAATGACTATGAATACACTGCCTTCCTTGTCCTTGAATACTTTCTCTTGAAAATTGTTTGGTTCTTAAGTTGTAATTTAAGAACTGAAAAGTCATTTAAGTTTTAGGAGTAAAAAGTCCTACCCGAGCACAACCCTACGTACATAATTTCCTAGTTTATTCCTTCTCTATTTTGGTAGCTAATACTCCACATTAAATGAATAATAAGTACTCGCCATTGGGTATTTGGAAAGTACACGGCTCTAGTTAAACTAGTTAATTATACCAAAAAAACTAAACTAATTAAGCAATTATTATGTACGGTTATATAATTGCTCAAAAAAATTGTACAGTTATGTAAAAAAATGTTCCATTTTTCAATTTATAAAAACTAAAAGTTATACACGTTTTAGAAATAATACAAAATATCTAGAAAAATCAACCTATAACTAATACTACATAATAAATATTTGGAGGCCCCCTATAGACGTAGGCCCCGGTGCGAAATACCTATTGCACCTCCTAAAAGACGGCCCTGGTACCCAAGGATCGGGCGTGTATCCTCAAAACTCATAGATTACTGTTTAGTAATTCAGGACCGGGCGATGTCCTTATGATTATTTGATTCGGACAGGAGGAGTCCTATACACTCATAGATCTATGCGTGGGTTGGGGTTTTAAGTCAAGGACATTGACTACTATTATTTTTTCAAATAATCAATGACCTACGGGTCGGGTATTTCCAAGTGTATATAAGTACCAATATGTATTTTGTAACTTGGGGTAAAGATGTATAAGTATATGTATCACCTTATGTTTGGGTCTTATACTTGAAACGTTAGTTACTCTACATTTAGCTTGCTAATCACTCGGTACTTGTACTGGCCCCTTCGAGGGGCCCCACCATTTCAGGTTGAAGCTAGAGCCTGTTGTCTACACCCTTGCACGGGTGAAAAGAATCTAGAGGAAGACGTGGTCCGTGCTTCCTTTACTGTTTTAAATCATAAACTATGCTCATGGATACTTTTTGTAATATTACTTTGTTTTAGGCCTGCGAGCCTACGTTTTGCCATATGTGGCTTATGACTGACAATTGAATATTTTCCGCTATTCATTAAATCTATGATGTGATGTTGTTATGTATGTTTACTTACCAAGTATGGTGTGAACGATGTTCATGAACGCCTTGTGTGATTAAGAGAGGTAGACTTGCGAGTGACGTCACTTAATCACACAGCGGTTGTACACGCACCTAGATGTGGTTTGGGACGTGACACCCCGTGTCTTCACTGGGTGGACATGCCCTGCCTCGTGACCCACACGGGTCTAAACTTGTTGACCCATGCCCCGCCCCATGCGCTATCCCTCCGTCGTAACCTAATTAGCTAGTATGCATTTCAATTTGTGTGAAGTTGTTACCACTTGAATCTCCATAAAGTTTGCCTCTAAATAATTATTGAAAAAATAATACTCTCTCCGTTTCACAATCTTTGACACGCTTTCCTTTTTTGGCTGTTTCACAATCAATGACACACTTCCTTATTTCCTTATTTGGTAAACAAATCTTTACCAAAACAATGCAAAACAGTTTCAAACAATGCCAAACAGTGTTCAAACAGTGCCAAACAGTGTTCGAACAGTGCCTAACAGTGTACTCTACAGTAAAATTTACCCCTCAGTAACATTTTTTCCTTAATTTTTGACAAGTCAAACTATGTAAAAGATTGTGAAACGGAGAGAGTATATTAAATGAAAGTCAAAATGCGCTAAAAATTTCAAAATTTAAGAAAAAAGTACTTAGACTTGAACAATCAATCTATTTATATTAATAATGTAATATAAATTAAAATGCTATATGACATTGATAATTCGCCACTCATCTCATTCAAATATAAATATTAATATATCATAACACCAAAGAATTTATGATTTATTATAAAGACACATATGTATGTAAAAGTGTATTTATAGTATGATTTAAAAAAAGTATGTGTATTTATATATTGAGCGATGCGGGGCAGCACAGGTCAATAGTAATACCCGGACCCACCCCATTGTATGAGCGGGGCGGGGCGAACCCTCCCGATTTTTCAAGACGGGGCGGGGCGGACCCACCTCGAATGACTCGGGCCAGGGTGGGTCATTGCAGGTAGATTTTTTTTACATGTCTAGCTAGTCTCCTCTGCTCCTGCGACAGGCTGTGGAGCTCCTTGGGTTGGCTTGGCTGCAGAGACGAAAAGAAAAGAATGGGCCATGAAGGGAAGTAATGGGCTGGATAAGTTATACTTTTGGAAAAAATGAAAAGTAGTCACTTTTTTTTTTTCATTTCACAAAGCTATTAGTGTTGTAAAATCCTGGAAATGACAAGTGTGAATTGTTCATCCTTGTCATCAATCCAGAAATTATGTTTAATCCTTGTAACCTAGTTAGAACAGATGACTCAAATTGTTATTGCCACCAAATCTGTAGATTCGTCCCTTAAGTGACTAATCATCAAGTTCAAACAGTATAAATAGGAGCTTGATGAGGCATTGTAAATTCATTCAGAAATTCAGAAATTCTCAGATATTAAGAAGAAGATATTTAGAGCTTTATTAATATATCTATCTCTCAAATTTAGTCTTCATCTTCTTCATTTTCATAACACGTTATCAGCACGAATCTGCTCAAAACCTTCAAGAAATCATCATCTCCTGCAGGTATTAAAATCAATATCTATTATCTTCTTTTAGTATTCAAACTTGAAAATTATTCTCTCTCTTAAATAAATTTTCTGTGATATACGGAAAGAAAATTTAGATAACATGCTAACATACCTTTGAAACAAACTCTGCATCAATTTTTATCATCTCAATGCTCTCTTTATTCGTACCATAGAGCGAAAAGAATTGATGGAACAAGAATAAATATTTTCTTCAATTTAACTTCAATTCATATACATACTACTATTGATGACTTGATAGAAGTATAGAGAGAACCGTATGTGAGTAATAAAAGTAGAGAATGGTTGGAGGCTTGGAGCAAGAAATACTTTGTAAGAAAAACTAGAGGATTGAAAAGATCACTAGATCAGCTAATACTCAAACATACATTCTTTGTTCATTTAAAGGAGAGACACGTACCACATACATCAGACCCAAGTCACGGGTTGATGCATGGGAAAAGCAACTCATATGCATGCTGCACTTTTTATTTGTCATTTTGTTAATTATTGACATGCAAAACAACAAATATATTTAATGATACCAGGCTAGCTAGCTCATACTCACGTTATGTGTTTGCTTTCAATTCAAAAATAGTTGTAGACTTTTAGTTTAATTCTTAATTTTCATTAATAAAATAGTATCGATAATAGCTTAACATGTGTAAGTCATCCCTATCAAAACAAAATAACTTGGCAGGTTAGTTTTGTTTCTTTCTCAATGAGATAAACTCAAATATACTTTTAAATAATATAAGTACATAATTAAAACAGTTAGTGTTCATATATAAATATTCATGAAACTAGTAGTACAAACAATTGGCAATAGTTCAAGTTGTTCGTTCACATATTACGAATGCTTTATCTATATTCAATTAGATAACATCTCAAAGTTTAGTTTGTGATATGTTTAATGATGAATTCACGCTTATATAATTTTGTTTTATGGCAAACATAAGCAAAAGAGAATTCGACGTTCTTGATTTGTCCGGTCAAAAATACCTGGAATGGAAAGTTGATGCTCTAGCACATTTAAAGGCTAATGGTCTTGAGGACACTATTGAGGCTATTAATCAATCATCTTCCCAGGATAAAGCGAAAGCTATAATTTTTCTCCGTCATCATCTCCATGAAAGTCTCAAATCTGAGTATCTTTTGATTGATGACCCAAAAGAATTATGGGACAATTTACAGGAGAGGTATGGCCACCAACAAAAGGTACTTTTGCCAAAAGCTCAGTATGACTGGATCAATTTAAGATTCCAGGATTTTAAATCAATCAGTGACTATAATTCTGCCATGTTCCAAATAACATCTAAACTAAAGTTATGCGGACAAAAAGTCACTGATGCTGATATGTTGGAGAAAACCTTTTCTACAATGCATATTTCTAATATGCTGCTACAGCAGCAATATAGAGAAAAGGGTTTTAAAAAATACTTCGACTTAATATCAGATTATTGGTAGCTGAGCAAAATAATGACCTTTTGATGAAAAATCATAATCTGAGACCCACTGGTTCTAATCCTTCGGTTTATGGTCCATCTGGCCATAATTTAGCCACTGAATCAAATGCAACATACAGTGGCAGTAGAAGGCATTTTAAACGTGGGCATTTTAATGGTCATAAAAACAAGTCACATCGAGAATATAAACAAGTCAATAGACCAAATTATAAGGGCAAGAGCAAACAAAAGGCCCATCAAATAAATCGCCCTCCAAAAACCTCGGTAAAGACGACTTGTTATAAATGTGGCATGACGGGGCATTGGGCTAACAAATGCCGTACTGCGAAACATCTGGTGGAATTATTTCAAGCTTCCATGAATTTGAACAAAGGCAAAAATATGGAAGCCAATTATGTCAATGACACAACTCCACCTCTGCCAAAATTCGATGTGTTCGACTTTTTCGTGAATGATGCCATTATGGACGATGCTTTTGCAATAAATCAAAATGTCACAAAATAAAATATTAGACTCTAATCCTTATGTTGTAACATATTAGTTTTATGTATTTTTTCTTTCTTCCCTTTTTTTCTTTTGTTTTTAAATAAATGTGTGTAATATATGTACTTTATGTTAAATTATATGTACAATTTGTGATCAAGCTTATGTTTATTTATACATATTGAAGATATGGATCACTCAAATGATAAAGAGCTATGTCTGATAGACAGCACCACAACGCACACCATTTTGAGAAATAAAATATATTTTTCTCAAATGACTTTAGTTGAAGCTAAAGTCAATACTATATCAGGTGTTGCAAAGCTCATTGAAGGCTCTGGGAAAGCATATGTGATGCTCCCTAACAGGAAACAAATAATTATAAATGACGCTCAATACTCCAGCAAATCGAGGAGGAATTTATTGAGTTTTAAAGATATGCGTCAAAATGGTTATCACATAGAAACCATGAATGAAAACCAAAAAGAATATATTTGTCTTACAACAACTAAATCTGGCACTAAATATATTTGTGAAAAAATGCCAGCATATTCCTCAGGACTATATTTCACATATATTAGTCCATTTGAAATAAATTTGGTTTCTAACACAAAGTTAGATGATCAGAAAACATTCATGTTGTGGCATGACCGTTTAGGTCACCCAGGCCAAGTAATGATGCATAAAATCATTAAGACCTCACTTGGACACCCATTAAAGAATATCAGGGTTCCATTATCAAGTGATTTTCCTTGTAAGGCCTGTTCTCTTGGCAAAATGATCATCAGGCCTTCTATGAACAAAATTGCAACTGAATCACCTGCATTTTTAGAAAGGATTCAAGGAGATATTTGTGGGCCGATAGTCCCACCATGTGAACCATTTCGATATTTTATGGTGTTGATTGATGCTTCAACACGTTGGTCACATGTTAGTCTTTTATCGACTAGAAATTTAGCATTTGCTAAACTCCTTGCTCAAATCATACGATTAAGAGCTCATTTTCCGGATCATTCTATAAAGAGAATCCGACTTGACAATGCAAGAGAATTTACATCCCAATCATTTAACAACTATTGTATGTCGATTGGGATTGATGTGGAGCACCCTGTTGCTCATGTTCATACACAAAATGGTCTTGCTGAATCTCTGATTAAACGATTACAATTAATCGCTAGACCATTATTAATGAAGTATAATTTACCTTCATCAGCTTGGGGGCATGCTATTTTACATGCAGCAAATTTAATTCGGCTTAGACCAACTGCATATCATGAATATTTCCCAATGCAATTAGTTACTGGACAAGAGCCAAACTTAGCACACATAAAAATATTTGGTTGTGCTATTTATGTTCCAATTGCTCCACCTCATCGTACAAAAATGGGTCCTCAAAGAAGGTTGGGAATTTATGTTGGATTTGAATCTCCCTCAATAATAAAATATCTCGAACCGATGACTGGTGACTTATTCACAACACGTTTTGCAGACTATCATTTCAATGAGACAGTGTTCTCAACCTTAGGGGGAGAAAATAATAAATTCAACCCAAGTACGAAAGAGATTACATGGAATGCAACAGGATTATCACATTTTGATTCAAGATCAAATATATGTGAACAAGAGGTGCAAAAGATAATCCATTTACAAAACGTTGCAAATCAGTTGCCTGATGCATTCACAGACACAAAGAAAGTGACAAAGTCACATATTCCTGCCATGAATGCCCCTGCCAGAATCGAAATCCCAGCATAGAATTCTGAAAAATCTCTTGCAAATGATTCTTCTATACGCAAAAGGCGTGGCAGGCCACTTGGATCGAAAGATATAAAACCAAGAAAAATTAAAAGGCATGAATCAATCTGTGATGCCAAAGATGTTCATCCTTCTGAACAAGAAAATGATCAATTTGAAAATATTGGCATAGAAAATATTATTGACAAAACAAATATCTCAAATGACGATCCAACTTCCTTAAATGAGGAAAATATTCTAGATAATGATAGAAACGTTGATAATTATGAAATTTCAATAAACTACGTTTCTACTAGAATGCAATGGAATCGTAAAGATATTGATATTAATGAAATATTTGTCTATACCGTTGCCACAAATGTTATGAATGAAAACAATGACAATGAGCCAACATCAATTGAAGAATGTCGGAAACGACACGATTGGCCAAAATGGAATGAAGCTATTCAGGCTGAATTAAAATCACTTGAAAAACGTGATGTTTTTGGACCGATAGTCCCTACGCCAAAAGGCGTAAAACCAGTGGGCTTTAAATGGGTATTTGTGTGTAAACGCAATGAGAGAAATGAAATCGTAAGATATAAAGCCTGACTTGTTGCCCAAGGTTTTTCTCAAATACCGGGAATTGATTATGAAGAAACCTATTCTCCAGTAGTTGATGCAACTACATTAAGGTTTCTCATTGGCATGTCTGTTTTTGAAAGGCTGCAAATGCGTCTAAAGGATGTAGTAACTGCATATTTATACGGTTCACTCGATACAGACATTTATATGAAAGTTCCCGGAGGATTTAAAATGCCTGAAGCTTATAGCTCGAAACCTCGAGAAATGTTTTCCATTAAACTACAAAAGTCATTGTATGGACTAAAACAATCTGGACGAATGTGGTATAATCGTCTCAGTGAATACCTTCTTAAGGAAGGATATAAGAATGATCCAATTAGTCCATGTGTTTTCATCCGGCGATTAAATTCGGGATTCGCCATAATTGCAGTATATGTTGATGACTTAAATATTATTGGAACTCACGATGAGATTGAAAATACTGCAAAATATCTTATGAAAGAATTTGAAATGAAAGATCTAGGGAGAACCAAATTTTGTCTCGGACTTCAAATTGAGCATTTGAAGAATGGAATTTTCATCCATCAATCCAATTACACCGAGAAAGTTTTGAAGAGATTCTATATGGACAAAGCTCATCCTTTGACTTCACCAATGGTGATTCGATCTCTCAACATACACGATGATCCATTCCGTCCCCGAGAAGATGATGAAGAAATACTTGGTCCCGAAGTACCATATCTGAGTGCTATGGGAGCTTTAATGTATTTAGCTAATAATACTAGACCAAATATTTCATTCTCCGTAAATTTATTAGCTAGGTATAGTTCATGCCCAACAAGACGTCATTGGAACGGGATCAAGCACATATTCCGTTATCTACGTGGTACAGTTGATCTTGGCTTATTCTACCACAAAGATGAAAAAGCTGCTTTAATCGGATATGCAGACGCTGGATACTTATCAGATCCTCAAAAGGCGAAATCACAAACCGAGTACGTATTTACTTATGGTAACACCGCAATCTCATGGAGATCTATGAAGCAGACATTGACAGCTACATCGTCAAACCATTCCAAGTTAATTGCACTATATGAAACCGGAAGAGAATGTGTGTGGCTACGATCTATGATTCAACACATCCAAAATGAATGCGGTATGAAATCTATTACTTGTCATCCTACTGTGATCTACGAAGATAACACTGCGTGCATAGCTCAGATTAAAGAAGGCTACATCAAAGGAGACAGAACAAAACACATATCACCAAAGTTCTTCTCTACTCATGATCTCGAGAAAGAAGGGACGATCAACATTCAACAAATCAGATCCAGTGAAAATCCAGCCGATCTCTTCACCAAATCTTTACCCCCGAAGAAGTTCATGGAACTTGTACAGAAAATCGGCATGCGACGTCTTCATAATTTATACTAAATTCAGGGGGAGTATTTGAATGCACTGCACTCTTTTTCCCTTCATCAGGTTTTTATCCCACTGGGTTTTTCCTGATAAGGTTTTTAACGAGACAGTATATCCAAATACAACGACATTATAAGTCGTAATTTTTACCCCTTAATTTTCACAATAAGTTTTTAAAATAATAGACAACTATTCAAGGATGAACATTCAAGGGGGAGTGTTGTAAAATCCTGGAAATGACAAGTGTGAATTGTTCATCCTTGTCATCAATCCAGAAATTATGTTTAATCCTTGTAACCTAGTTAGAACAGATGGCTCAAATTGTTATTGCCACCAAATCTGTAGATTCATCCCTTAAGTGACTAATCATCAAGTTCAAACAGTATAAATAGGAGCTTGATGAGGCATTGTAAATTCATTCAGAAATTCAGAAATTCTCAGATATTAAGAAGAAGATATTTAGAGCTTTATTAATATATCTATCTCTCAAATTTAGTCTTCATCTTCTTCATTTTCATAACAATTAGTAATATTTATGTCTTTATTCCTTCTTTCAATCTGCCTATTTTTGTCGAGTCATAATATGGTTCCAATATTTGGTGAGTGGTAGAAAAAGTAAAGATGTTAGTACGATGGGGTGAATGGCGATGCATGATCCTCAAATATGGTTCCGACAACTCATCTCATGTTTACTATGACTATGATATGATTTTGACACTAGCTGTACCTTTCCTATCCAATAGCATCCAAGATTGTAACTTGGGTCACGTCATTTGTAAAAGGGCATTTCATCCATAAAAAGGTTTCTAAACCAATTAGATCGAAGAGTAGGGCAATCAAATAAACTTCACCTTTAGGTTCCTTTAGTATTGGAGTCTTTGAAATCCGGTTCCCAATTTGGGGTTTTCTCGATCAATTTTACAATTAGAACAATGGTAAAAATGGAGGTTTCTCGATGAACCAACCGTCTCAAACGGCAATTTATATCCTGGGATCGGCGCAAAATTAGGATGGTGCGCCCGATCTCAAAACGACGCAACATTCATTATTTTTTATTTTTTTTATTGTTAAAAATTATAATTTTTTTATTTTATATTCGATTTTTATAAATTTTATATCAATTTTTTTTTATTTTTCATGATTTATCAAATGAGACCAATATTGCTTATGTAATTTTAACAAATTATTTTGAAGTTACATTTGATAATATATCATGAAGTTACATCTTCTTCTGCGCGAGTTACATCTTATTGTACGCGAGTTACATCTTAATATACGCGAGTTACATCTTAATGTACGTGAGTTACACTATGAAATAAACCCCTGCTACATCTTTCATTTTTATTATTTGAAAAATAGTGTATGAATATGAAATAGAATATACTTATTTTATGTGGATTAATAAAATTTTGTATTAAATTGACAAAGAAAAAAATTAATTCAGTTATAATTGAATTAGTTCAAGATAAGGATAAGTAAAAATCACAAATAATTAGATATAACTCACACATAATTACATGTAACTCGCGCATAAAATTATGTAACTCGTGTATAACAAGATGTAACTCACACATAACAAGATGTAACTCACACATAATTACATGTAACTCGCGCATAAAAGTATGTAACTCGTGTATAGCAAGATGTAACTCACACATAACAAGATGTAACTCACACATAATAACTTGTAACTGGAGTATAAGATGATGTAACTTCGTATATTATCAAATGTAACTCCAAGATAGAAGCAAAATAAACAAACTCAATATCTTAAAAACCTCTAAAACATATAAAAGTGATAAAAAATATATTATAGAAAAAGTGTATGCATATAAAAATATATTACAAAAACTGTATAAATGTAAAAAATTAAAATTACATAGGCAATATTGGTCTCATTTGAAAGATCATGAAAAATAAAAAAATTTGATATAAATTTTATAAAAATCGGATCAAAAATAAAAAAAATTATTAACAATTTTAAGAAAAGGAGAAATAAAAAATAACAAAGGGTGCATGGTGCTCACCATGCACCGGTTCCACGGTATAAGCACTAAGCACTGGTCTCAAACCGCTGATTTTAAAAGTATATACTCCATATAACTATATAAGTACGAATACAATATACATAAGGAGACCAGTTCGTATATGGTGGGATCGACCCATGATGAGGACCATGCTCCCGCTCTCAAAACGACGTAGTTTTGCATAATTTTTAATTAAAAAATTTCATGCGTGAACAGTAACACGCGTGAACAGTAGCTTTTATTTTTTTATTTTTTGTCCCAGTAATATTATGATGTAACTCATGTGTAAAGAAATGTAATTGACGTTGATAAAAAATGTAACTGTAGGTCAGTTGAAATGTAACTTGTCCAATACAGTGTTCTAAGAAATAAAACATCGATTTCAATGTAAACAATGAAAAAAGAGTCTAATTGCTCGATTATTTTACTTAAATAGTGAATATGTTTTGTTTTTAATATCAAAAGATAAAAAAATAATTTGACATTTTTTTTGTTTTGTTTCAATAGCAGAGGTTATTTTGTGATGTAACTCATGTTATGATATATGTAACTCGAGTTGATAAAAATGTAACTTACGTGTGTGAAAAATGTAACTTGCTTAGGTAAATCCAAATACAACTTGCGTATAAGAAAATGTAACGAAAGTGATCGATGATAGCTCGAACCCTTTCTTCATCATCATTTAAACAATTAAGAACTGTCCTTTAACAGCTTCAATTCCATGGATGCCGCCACTTGAGCTTCCGAAGGAGTTAACATTTTGTTTATGTACTGTCCTTATCTTTAGCTAAAGAAGCTAATAAATTTGAAACTTCGATTTTATGTGAGGGACAATTGGATCGTCACTGCCAATATGTGAGGGATAAAGCGATTCCTCTTACCTCCTGCACCGCTTCACCGTCTAAATATTAAGCAGTGAATTCATGTCGGCACAGAGTTGCTAGAGAGCTTTCCGGAAAGAGTGATTACCGAAAACATTTAATAGAGTATAAAATTGTACCGTTTTGGGATCGTCACACCATGAGCACGGTGGGCCGATCCCACGGTATAATTTGCGTAAGGAGACCTTTATTTTACAGAATTTCTGATTTGAAAACTGAAGTGTAGAAAATGTTACTAGAACGTATAAGTATACGATGAAATGACAAGGCAATAGGATTTACCTAAACATTTTTTAGAGTTTAGTACTCTGGGGTATAAGTTGATTGTCAATTCTTATGGGTATCATATCCCTATTATTTTATGGCTCTGATCAAAACGGTGAAAATGTGATTTTTAGTAGGTGTTAGTTTCTCTACGGCTCCACACTCATTTTATGAAAAACTCATTCAATATCAATCATACAAGATTGTGTTATCCTTAATACTTCTACATTTATGCTTCTATAACACAATTGATGTGATATGGACAAAGCAAGGGAATAGAAACACCGAATTGCTTAGAGACTTGGAGTTATGCATAGCCACATAACCCTATATTTAGAGTTATTTCAATTTACAACTAATCATGTTTAGTATAATACTAAACAAAGAATCGGCATATTATGATTGGGAGATGTAGATGAAAAATTATGTATCATTATTTTTGTGAAAATATATAATTAATATTTTTAGCGCCTTGTAGCTCAAAGACTTAGGCCTTTTGTCTTCAATATTACAAAAATGAAGATAAAAGACAAAGATGTGACTTTTTTTTTATTTTTTCAAAAATATGACCAACTTCACAATTATACCTTACAGTAATAAAGTGACTTCGACCAAAGTGATTCGGCAACAATGACTCCGGTCATAGTGACTGCTCGCCTACCGGCCACAATGACTGCCCGTCCACCGACAACAGTGGCTACCCGCCCACCGCCACATTTATTACCTGGCTACCGGTCACAATGACACACCGACTCCGGCCCCAGTTACACGCCATCTCTGGCCACAGTGACATGCCGTCTCTGGCCATCCCTCCCCTGCTCCTCACAGCCCCCTCAGCCCCATCCCCAACCAATCCCGCCCTAGCGCTGCCGCCGACCATCGCCGCGGACCCCCAACACTGACCATCACGGCAGTTAAAATGACTTCATACTAGTGGTGAAGTCACACAGACCATGTGTGCCGGCCACCTGCAACCATTGCTTACTTTGCAACCGCCACCGTCAAACCCGACCACCGCCACCGCCTACACCTAATAATAAAATCACTATTTGTGGTGCTGTTTTTGAGCCTGAAGTCCCTGCCAATTACATTATTGAAAATGTTTTGGATTTTCCTTCCAATGAATAGGAGGTTGCCTTAACGGCTGAACCCCTAATTGCAAACTCATGGAATCGTAGTATAGAGTATCAAGGAGGTTCTGGTTCCGGAGAGCGAAGAGCATTAGGAGAAAAGACGGAAAGAGGTGGAAATGCACCCTCTTCGCTCTCCTCATCTAGAGACCTTCTTACAAATCATCCTACCAATTGGGAAATTAGAATGTGGAACGTCGATGTTTGAGTTCTTTCTCAATCAGGGGAGTTTCTTTATTAATTTCTTTTCACAAGTTTGACTCCTCTTTGTTGCTTTTATTTGTGTGAGCATTGTGTAAGGGTATTGTTGTGGACTTGCTTGTCTGCCTTGTCTTACATATGCGTTGTGTCGGTAGAAGTTTTTGTTTTGGGGCAACAATGATGCATATGTGATGTTTCTTTTTCTGAAATTGTTGATAATGATGAATATGTGGGCTAGTTAAGGAATGTGTGATGTTTGGTTGATATGTATCTAAGCTTGTGTTTCTCTGACCACTATGTAAGGCAATTGTGATGAGCATATGGGTTGAGTAAGGTTAGTGTGAGGCTGCAATGATGACTTTTTAAGTCTGAGCAACGTTTGTTACGCTGATATGATGACTGATGTGAGTTTTCTCGCACTAAAAATATATAGCAGTATAGGGCTAAAGTACCAGTATCGTCTCCACAGGGACGGAAAAATGAAATCAAGAATTAAATAAATTGAGCGATTAAAAAAATAAAATAAAATAAATGCAATTGTGTGAGATTTGGATTTTTGGAAATTTAAAATGCAAATAAGAAATAAATCTAAAATGGACTTTCTAATTAATGACGAAAGAGAACAAAGATTGATTCCAGTATAAACAGATTTTGGGGCTGATCATGCTTAATCATATAAAAATTATTTAATTGAGCAACACTGATGAATAATAAGTTCTTACCGCTCTCACGGTGTAGACTACAACAATTTAGGGAACCAGGCTGATCTCTCATGCGACATGTTTCTAAATTATTATCAAAACAAGCGAGCGTACGGCTCCTTAACCGTTACTAATTTCTTAGCGAATGATTAAGTGTGTGTGAAAGTGTCCTAGAATAAATTAGATATCTCTTAATTTATTCCATGTGCAATTATAATTCTAACGGTCGTTCCAGGTTACAAAAGATAACAATTAAATCATTCAAACACAAATTAAATAAAGATTATGCAATTAATCCATCAAGAAATTAACCTTAGATCCAGGGGCGGACTCAGGAAAGTCATTTTGGGGGGGCGAAAATATTTTTGGGGGGGAAGAGCAAAAATCATTTTTCGTATATATATACACTAAAAAAAATTTGTTAGGGGGCGGTAGCCCCCCTGGGTCTCTACTACGGTCCGACAATGCTTAGATCATAATTAACCACTTCATCAATTTCAAATCCTTAATTAAAGCTACTCACAATTCATAATTGAGCAATCAACAAAATTGGGATGAAAAGAATTAATTGTTATTAATTAAAAAGATGGAACTTATAAATAATCCTAGAGTCTTGAATAACTAAGCGGAAAAGCAATGGAAAATTCGTGCTAGGCCTCTCTCTAAGCTCCTTCCTCAACAGGTGTTATTGGAAAGTCAAAGCTTTTTTAAACTTGCTTTAAAAAGTAGTCCCGATCAAACGGGGAAATATTTTTTAGAACAAATGAAGTATTTTAGAAGGGAAAATTCTACCGTGCATTCCAAAATTTCGAAGGTTTCGATACCTCAGTTTATACACCAATCAGATTTTTTTAAAAATGCAGTTGCACCGCTCATAAAAAGGAAAACTGCATACGTAATTTATATGAGATTTAAGGAGAAACTAACTCAATAAAAATTCAGCGAATACTTTATTCCAATTTCGAAAAGCTTGTTTTATATTTTTTAAAATAAAAAATTAATTGTCTAACACGTGATTTTTTTTATTGCTCTAACGCATGAATTTTAGAAGTACTCAATATTTGTTATGATAAAAATAAAAACAATACTACCTCCGTCCTATTTTATGTGTCTCATTTTCTTTTGGCACGATTATTAATAAAGTGGTTGAAATTTGAGTACAAAGACATCTTCATTGCTAGGATTATTGTCAAAACATTTTTCCCACACCGGAAAGTTATAAAATAATTAAACACTATATAAAGCTTTGACTACTCCTCCTATCAAGTTGATCTTTTAGGATGGAATTCCGAGTCTTAACAATTATTAAGAGATTAAGTTAGTGACATGACAGTTTTTAGAAAATTATCGTTGAGTGACATAAATTATTTAATGAGATTATTTGCTAAAATAATTCGATATCAAGATATGAATCTGATTATCTTAAGTTTATTTGAAAAGTATATGTAATATGTTGATGCATGATCGAGAAAAATGGGAATTATTTGAAGATGATGGTTGGGAGGCATACATGAATTTTGAGATTATTTAAAAACTAATTATGTAACAATATTTAAAAGGTAAGAATGCTAGAAAATATTGATTTTTAGAAATTATGAATGGTGATGCTCTAATAAATAAAAATTCATATATATTTAACAAGCCTTCGTAATGAATTTTAGCTTCACACAATCGAACAGAAAAATTAACATGAGTTTAGGATGTTTTTACTTGGACTGTAATTCCTCCAAGACCAGACTAGACCAGATCAGACCAGACCAGACCAGACCAGACCAGACTTGGATAGTTATAAAAATACAAAGAAACCAGACCAGACCAAACCAGATCAGACCAGACAAGACCAGACCAGCAAATTACAGTCCAAGTAAAAACATCCATAATACCCGTAGTATATAAGAAATAGATGATTTCCTGTAATTAAGGTTGATGACAGATGTCAATCAACTATTTTCTATTTTCCACTTAAAACAAGATGTGTGTTAGTCCCAAAATTCTAACAATCATACAACCATAACAGTGATAAAGAAGCAGATAGAAAGAAATCGACAAGATTGAACGTGAATCTGATATACCGTATGAACCTGCCGACCGCTGCTCTCCCTGGAGAAGGAGAGCAGCGGCAACCCTAATTTCTCTCTATCTCGCCTCTACGCCTCTAAGCCTCTGTCGATCGTTAGGGTTCCCGTAAGTTAGCCTCCTTTTATAGGAGAAGTTGGCTAACTTACGGGTTACAAGGAAGCCCACGGGCTGATACACATTTGTGGCCCGTATTACACGTTTAATTAATAACTACACAAATACAAAGATAACTAACTAGATTGAACACCATAAAATCTTCCCAACAATCTCCCCATTGGTGATCAATCGTGTTGAATCAGCATTGCAGCGCAGATATCTTTGTCTTTGTTGTTATTGAGCTTCCTTTGTCTTTGAACTTGACTTCTGAGGAAGGCTATCTGAAGAAATCCTTGCAATCTCCCCTTTGATGTCTTCTTGACAATTTGATCTTTGATGCCGGGGGTTGAGGGACCTTCAGTATCTTGCATGTAGTCCTTGCCTTCCAGAAGTTGCTCTTGATCAGCTTGGATAAAGTCCGGTGACGCTTCTAGAATGAATATTCTTTGGAGAATAGGAGACGCCCATGGAATTCATCTTCAGGACACGAGTATTTGACCTCTGTCTCCTCCACAATGTAGTCTTTTTGACTATTTGGAATGAATGCATTTGAGGAGAACTTGTCGGTGGCACAACGGAACATAATGATTGTGGATTTGTGAGTGTAGCTGACCATTTGATTTGAGTTGCGGAGATAGTAGAGAGGGTGTTGAATTTTGTGATGGAGGAGTGAAGTGTCCCAGAATGATTTGTTCAGTGTTAACAGCATGTGGACCACTCTCCCCCTCATGACGATCCGATGAATCGGGACGTCATGCTTTTATTCTTTTATTCTGCGGAAATAAAAACATGAAAAACAAGCAGAACCAAAAAAAAGATAATGTAGCCCCCCGGGGTCGTGAAGACGCCCGTTATCATCACTATAGAGATAAACTCTTAAGCAATGGCCTGAAAATGTTGGTGATTCTTATGTTGCAACAGCAGGACTTCCTTCCAATCATTAGTCTACATCTGCAATAGATGAGACCTATGGAAGTTCTCGCAAGTCTTGAAGACTAGCAACTGACTCTAAAATGTGTCTGTGTCCTAGAAAATTTCAAAACATTTGGGAAATGAGTAACTAGACACGACGTGATCAATGAAAGTTCAGTGGCATGGGGCTGAGGCCACTGTAGTCAGTATTACTTGCCTCGGAAGGAGACAGTAATGAGAGATGCGGTTCCCCGTGAACTATGATTAAACATCTGTCTGTTGGGAGACAAGTGAGTGGTCTAGGGTAGGGTTGTGCATGCGCCGTTTGGACAAAATGCAGCGACTTCTACCCGGGATCTGAATAAATTCAGTCCTGAACCTATGGGGATAGTCCAGAGTATTTTAGTGGCTAGGAGCAAATGTTCAATTCATAACAGGCAATTGAGGTAGCAGACTCATCATTGATAATTGTTTTTCTTCTCGACATTTGAGATCTCGAGATTTGCATCTCGACATCTTGATCTCGAGATTTGAATCTCGAAATCTTGATCTCGAGATTTGCATCTCGACATCTTGATCTCGAGATTTGAATCTCGATATCATGATCTCGAGATTTGAATCTCGAAATCAAGATCTCGAGATTTGAATCTCGAAATCAAGATCTCGAGATTTGAATCTCGAAATCAAGATCTCGAGATTTGAATCTCGATATCAAGATCTCGAGATTTGTGATCTCGAGATTTGGAATCTCGAGTTTAGGAATTTCGAGCTTATTAACATTTGGTATCAGAGCCGAGGCGTGAAACAGGTTGAATCTGTCTGCGATTTTTGGATTTAACGAAGAACTGCTCTGTTTTTTCTTCAATTGTTCTATATGTAGAGATTTACTCCTGTAATCTCGTTTGTGAACGAAATTTTGTAAAAATCATACTGTCGGATTCGCCTTTCAAAACCGATCCAGCAGCATTCCTCTTTTTTTGTTTTCTGCAATTTTTGTTTTTCGAAGATCTCTACATTGAGATCTCGAAATCCTCTTTTTTCACTGCTGCAGAAATGTTTTTGGCTTGAAACTGATACAGGAGAATCTCGACTTTCAGGGCTATTCAGAACAGGTTTCAGATTTTCAAAAATCAATGTTTTCGTTTTGCAGGATCTCGACATTTAGGGACTCGATTTCCTCTTCTCGACATCTTGATCTCGAGATTTGCATCTCGACATCTTGATCTCGAGATTTGAATCTCGAAATCTTGATTTCGAGATTTGCATCTCGACATCTTGATCTCGAGATTTGAATCTCGAAATCTTGATTTCGAGATTTGCATCTCGACATCTTGATCTCGAGATTGGAATCTCGAAATCTTGATTTCGAGATTTGCATCTCGACATCTTGATCTCGAGATTTGAATCTCGAAATCAAGATCTCGAGATTTCAATCTCGAAATCATGATCTCGAGATTTGAATCTCGAAATCAAGATCTCGAGATTTGTAATCTCGAGTTTTTTTGGAATTTCGACATTAGGGATTTCGAGTTTTGGGATTTCGACATTTGGGATCTCGATGTTTTGGATCTCGACATTCTGAAGATTTCGAGATTTTCAAAATTTCTCGATGTTTTTGAATCTTTCAAAGTTTGCAGTTTCTTGGAACTCATAATTCGAATCTTGACATCCTTTGCAGTTCATCGAAGCTTTACATTATAAGGATCTCTGAATGATTCCCTGCTTATAAATGTTTCAAGAGTTTTCGATGTTCTGATGTTTTTCAAACAGCAAGTTTTCGAGATTATGAGGTTTTCGAAACTCCAAAGTTTTCGATGTTCAAACATTTGGAAATTCTGCAGATTTCGATATTCTGAGGTTTGTTTTGTAGGTGGATTTCGCCATTATTCTTCGAGGCAACCTCGAGATTTGGATTTCGAAGTATTGCCTTAGAATTTTGTTTAAAATCCACTTGCTCTCGACATTCATCATCGAGAACCTCAACTTCGAAGAAATTCCTCAAAAACTCAAAATTAGAGATTTTCTGCGACACCGCACTGTTTTGGCCATAACTTTTGACTCGGTGATCCGATTTGAGCAAACATTTTTTTGTTAGAAAGCTAACGAAGAGATCTACATGAATTCTGGGGCTGCGCCCCAGAACCCACACTCACGCGCCCTCACTCGCAGTCTTTGAGGGTCAAAACGTGAGTTTTCCGACAAACATTGTAAATCACCGATGTCCAGGTCAAAACTTTGGCAAATCTGTTCAAATTCTTTCAAAGTCAACCCTGAGGTCAAACATTTTCTAAACTTCAATGTAAAGGTCTGAAAACCGTAGATAATTCAATCAACCTCGCGTCAACGGTCATCTTACAACAATCAACAATCAACCGCTGAAGCCTCCCCTGACTCATCAACATTATGTGTTCATCAATATGCTGAAATTCTACATGGTGAGTTCAGGGAAACCGTCATGTGTGGTACATGTTCAGATTGCTCCACACACATGGCGGGTATGACAAGCTGTGAGCAATCAATCCTTGCACATTCTGAGGGGGAGTTACAGTTTTCTCCTCCTGGCGCCTTACACCGACAAAGCAAGGAATCTCTCAACGGATGCAACATTCTAGGGGGAGTGTTCAAAGTAATCCTCCCCGGTGCCTAACTATGACAAAGCATACCGAGTGCTCTAGTTGAGGGGGAGTACAGAGAGAAAATGAAGAAAGTAATGAGAGAACATGTCCCTATGGCTTAGTAAACCCAACTAAGCCTACCCAAGGGACAAAGCCGAGCGTAAGTGCGTAAGTGAGCGAGTGAGTGAGTGAACATTATGAGCATTAGGAAGCAGAAGGCTCAAGTGAGAAGAAAAACAATTATCAATGATGAGTCTGCTACCTCAATTGCCTGTTATGAATTGAACATTTGCTCCTAGCCACTAAAATACTCTGGACTATCCCCATAGGTTCAGGACTGAATTTATTCAGATCCCGGGTAGAAGTCGCTGCATTTTGTCCAAACGGCGCATGCACAACCCTACCCTAGACCACTCACTTGTCTCCCAACAGACAGATGTTTAATCATAGTTCACGGGGAACCGCATCTCTCATTACTGTCTCCTTCCGAGGCAAGTAATACTGACTACAGTGGCCTCAGCCCCATGCCACTGAACTTTCATTGATCACGTCGTGTCTAGTTACTCACTTCCCAAATGTTTTGAAATTTTCTAGGACACAGACACATTTTAGAGTCAGTTGCTAGTCTTCAAGACTTGCGAGAACTTCCATAGGTCTCATCTATTGCAGATGTAGACTAATGATTGGAAGGAAGTCCTGCTGTTGCAACATAAGAATCACCAACAATCTCCCCCTTGGTGATCAATCGTGTTGAATCAGCATTGCAGCGCAGATATCTTTGTCTTTGTTGTTATTGAGCTTCCTTTGTCTTTGAACTTGACTTCTGAGGAAGGCTATCTGAAGAAATCCTTGCAATCTCCCCTTTGATGTCTTCTTGACAATTTGATCTTTGATGCCGGGGGTTGAGGGACCTTCAGTATCTTGCATGTAGTCCTTGCCTTCCAGAAGTTGCTCTTGATCAGCTTGGATAAAGTCCGGTGACGCTTCTAGAATGAATATTCTTTGGAGAATAGGAGACACCCATGGAATTCATCTTCAGGACACGAGTATTTGACCTCTGTCTCCTCCACAATGTAGTCTTTTTGACTATTTGGAATGAATGCATTTGAGGAGAACTTGTCGGTGGCACAACGGAACATAATGATTGTGGATTTGTGAGTGTAGCTGACCATTTGATTTGAGTTGCGGAGATAGTAGAGAGGGTGTTGAATTTTGTGATGGAGGAGTGAAGTGTCCCAGAATGATTTGTTCAGTGTGATGGAAGACTATCAGTATCAGGAGAATAAAGGATGAGAGGCGTAGAGGCGAGATAGAGAGAAATTAGGGTTGCCGCTGCTCTCCTTCTCCAGGGAGAGCAGCGGTCGGCAGGTTCATACGGTATATCAGATTCACGTTCAATCTTGTCGATTTATTTCTATCTGCTTCTTTATCACTGTTATGGTTGTATGATTGTTAGAATTCTGGGACTAACAATGTGTGTGCAAGCATGACTGTTTAATTTTCTTTCCCATACCCTAACTAGGAATTCGGGAGGCATTAAATTGCAAATACAAATGTGAGATGTCAGTTTCGTGTATTCCGATTGGTTTAGAAAAATATTGGTACCGAAACCCTTCTAATTTATGTTGGTACTATAGAAGAACCCATTTTAGAAGAAGAGAATAATACTGAAGCATTGGCCGCAAGCCTATTTCTAGATAATGAGGTGTGGTATATTTTTACTCTAAGAAATAAATATGAAGAAAAATATGGAATATAATTATGCTATTGTTTGATATGTGTTATATGAAATAAAATGTGTATTTTTACTGTAAGAAAATTATGATTTTAGGTAGTAAAGTTCTGGATTTTGAGGATGAAACGATTTTTGGAAAATGACTTATTTTAAGAAACTATATTGGACCTTGTGAAGATATGTGTGAATAATCATTTAAAATTACTTGAGAATGTACTATTGAATGAAATTATGAGTATTTTTAATTATGTATGAATTGTGACAGAAATTATCATTTGAGACGTGAGAAGTATTTTGTTTTACTCCCACTTCATGCTCATTGAAAATCTATAATAATTTACTCAGTATGAAAGTTCAGTACATTATCAGTTTATTTGTTATAAATTGGGCCGGATAAGAGTAAGTGTTGGTAGCCCAATCGCAGAATACTCGATTACGTAGTACTTATTAGTTACCTAGTACTAGTACTACGTAGTTATTATCAACATAATTTGAGCCCATCTGCCCAATAGTCCACATACTCAATTTTTTTGGAAGCATATTCCATCGATGTGCCGTGGATGCCTTAAAATTCCATCTCTAAGGCATTTATTTTTATATGTTGCGGTTATTATATTATTCTCTTGTAGGACTTATAGTTTGGACCATTTGTTTTTTTTTGGTTGCTAGTTTGGACCATTTGTCAATAAACAATTAGGTTTGGATAATTTATAATTGAACTAAATTATAAAATTCATCTTATTAAGTTATTAGTTTTTTTATAATTTAATTTACCAAATAAATATTATTAGGTTGTTACCTTTTTTAAGATGTATTTGAAAAAGACTAATATTTATTGTTACACATGATCCTCGTTTTCGTAGCACCGACCTTGTTAATAATTATAATAGCTCCAAATAAGTCTTTAATTAAATGAGATAAACAATAAGGAAAACATCATGTAGGTGTACAAAAAGATACCGCCAAAGATATTAGTGGAGTGGCCACAAACACGACATCATATGTTTGCTATTTAGCAATAATACAAGGCTTTTATTATAAGGTACTCCGTATATGATATGATGTTCTATCTTAACATCACTGTTATTCTTACAAAAAAGTTGTGTTGTGAGATGTTCGGATCTACTTCTTAAACGGTTTCTGCTCCTTCAGGGAGTAGAAGAGATATCTGAGTGTTTGGATGAAAGTGTAGAAGTACTTTTGCGTGCTTCAAATTATCTTCTAGAAGCAGTTTTTTAGAAGTTGGGGAAGACCAGTTTTAGAAAATTGATTGTGATTATAATGATGCTTTTAAAAAAGAAGCAAAAACGGAATTAGTTCCAAACACCCCCCTTAGATCAAAGCTATTCATTTTGCAGCACACTTGATGGATATCACCCAAAAGATTAAAAAAACATTAAAACCAACTCTTTCGGTGCCTCCATGCCCTCTTCTAATTACAAGATGAGAAGATTTCATATGTATAGGTTTGAAGCATATTAGATTTATTCAAATAAGATCATAGCAATTTTTCATAACACTAAGATTCATTTAATCCTAAGAAAGAATTATTAACTATTTTTATTCTCTCCATGATCAAATGAATCTTAGTTTAGTAAAAAAGAAAGACTTGATGATCTCACTTGAATACAAATGGAGTATATCTATAGTTTACTCAGATAAACTTTTATAAAGATCCGACCTATAAGACTTCAGCTTTACTTTGATTTGGAGCGGTGTACCTCCACCGCTCCTTCTCGACAAAGTCGGCATCCAGAAACCGAGCAATGAATGCCCAAAAAATATAAGTGTCTTCAAAGTTAGCCAAAAAGCTCAATGCAATTGTTACCACTGAAATCCCTTGCTGCTTATTGCCTTTCTTGTTAACCTCTATCTCATTATTTGGCTTTTCCAAGATCCTATCCCTCTCTTCTTCATACTTGTCTGGGAACCAAATGTTGTGGAGAAACCCTAGGCTGAGGGATATATGATGCCTGTCAGCTAGCTTTTGTATGAAAGTGGGGTCCACTTTCTGACCCTCCCAGTCATACACGTTGAAAGCCAAAGCAGGTCCTCTGTCAAATTTGATTTTGGGTCCATAGATTCTCACCAGAGGAAAGCCATCCAGCCTGTTTGGATGCTGCAGCTTCATGAGTGCAGTGACCAGCCAATTGATGAGGAATTTTCGTCTCTTATTCACCACCATCAATCCTAATGAATCCACTTGATCCAAACACTTGCATTCCAGTCCTGTCATTTACAATAGTGTGACAAACATTTACTAAAAGTCTTGGCCATACCTAATACGGTGGATTAATTAAGCCATAATAATGGCATGATTATAAACAATTAATGATCTTTTAGTTGGACTGAAATTTTATAGTCTCGTCCGGTCCGATTTGGTCTGATTGTTTAAATTTGGTCTGATTTAATCCGACATGAATATGTCGATTAAAGTCTGTTATTTTATAACGGTCAAAGTCTAGTCTAATTTGATCTATTCTAGTCTGGGATAGAAACATGTCGAATTAAAAACATCATAACTCTACACAGCTCTCTTGAGATTTCACCTCCAACACATTGACTTATATCTCAAATGATCTTTTGTTTGAATATCGTATATGAATTCGTTTTTTAGATGATTTGTTTGTCTAATTATAACTATATGTGGGTTAGAGAGAAAATTATCAAACGTAATTTAAGATAATTTTTTGAACGTTTCCAATTTCTTGCAAGCATACATAAATTACAGTATTCCGTACATCATAGAAAATGTTTGATTTCTGCTTCCTCTTATTTCTACACAAATTTATTCTGAAATTTTATGAGTCTGCCCCCTGTTTTCAAATGGTTTGAGCCCCTTTCCTTTGGTAACACGAAAATTGGCTGATTCGGTTGATTCTGCTGAAATTTATGAAGTTCTGGTTGAAGTGACTGCATTGATCGATTTTACTGATTTAAGAAAACATTATTTTTAAAATATATTTTATTAATAAAATAAAGAAAAAATTATATGTAAAAATAACTAAAATAGTCGTATACAATAACTTGTTGGGAAAAACTCCGGACTTTCCCGCTCCGTGAAGTTAAGATAGGCACTTAGGGATTTAAGTAGTAATGAGAGCACACGATTTAAATTCTCCAATATGGAGATTCTTCCACTATACAAAAGAATAGTAGGATTTACAAGGATGTTACAAAATTGTCTCACTCAAGCTTGAAGATAGGAACTTCCCAAGCTAACTCTCTTCTCTCTCAAAGAGGCTTTCTAACTCTCTAGCTTTCTCACTCTTGGAAATGGTTTTTCTCTTGCTAGGATTGCTAGGATTGGATTGGGATAGTTAGGAATGGAGGCTCCTACTCCTATTTATACTACTCCATCTCCATAATGAGTGGTGGAGAATATTTCTCTAGAATGATCTACATGACTACCTATTCTAGAGAATTCCAAGGAATCTCTACACCTCTCCATTCTCTTCCATATGCTTCCATACTCTTCCATAAGCTTCCGGAAGGTTCCACACATCTCTAGAATATTCCAGAGGATTCCATATTATTCCGCAAGCTTCTAGAGAGTTCTAGACTTCTCTAGGATTCTCCACAACGTTCTAGAAAATTCAATACTTCTCTAGAAAGCTCTAGAATTTTCTAGAACCTCTCCAATTAAGTAGGGATCCCAACAAATCCCCCCCTCCCAGTTTAATTGGGGGGTTGTAGCAAACCTGCACCTTGACAACAATCTTCGAACTTCTTTGTCGGTATAACCTTGGTCATCATGTCTGACCAGTTCTCGTCTGTGTGAACCTTGTCAAGATGCAATTTCTTTTCTTCGAGGACTTCTCGGATCCAATGATACCTTGTATCAATGTGCTTCAGGCGGGAATGAAATGTTGAGTTCTTCACCAAGTAAATTGCACTTTGATTGTCGCACTTCAACACGTACCTTTCTTGATCTATTCCCAGCTCGAGCAACACATTCTTCATCCACAACATCTCCTTGCAAGCTTCAGTAGCTGCGATGTACTCTGCCTCTGTGGTGGATAATGCAACACACTTTTGCAGCTTTGATTGCCAGGAAACAGCTCCCCCCGCAAAAGTAGTTAGGTATCCCGATGTTGATTTCCTTGAATCAATATCACCGGCCAAGTCTGCATCTGTGTATCCTTCTAACACAGATTTTCCTTTTCCAAAGCATAAACATGTTTTGGAAGTTCCACATAAATACCGGAGGATCCATTTAACCGCTACCCAATGTTCACTCCCAGGGTTGGCCAAGAAACGACTAACGACTCCAACTGCATAGGCGATATCAGGTCTTGTGCATATTATTGCATACATGAGACTGCCTACTACACACGAGTATGGAATCTTCTTCATTTCCTCCTTTTCTTTCTCACTTGTGGGACTTTTCTTCGAACTCAACCTGAAGTGTCCAGCAAATGGTGTGTTTACCGGCTTTGATTTGTTCATGTTGAACCGTTCCAACACTTTCTCAATGTACTCTCTTGGGATAGCCACAACAGTCTCTTCGATCTATCACGAGTTATTCTCATCCCAAGGATTTGTTTAGCCGGTCCCAAATCTTTCATGGCGAAGCTCTTGCTTAGACCTTTCTTCAAAGCATCTATCTTTACGCGATCTTGTCCAACAATCAACATATCATCAACATAGAGTAGAAGTATGAGAAAGTCGCCACTTGCATACCTCTTTATGAAGACACAATGATCGCTCTTTGTCTTTGTAAAATCATGCTCTGCCATGAAGGACTCAAACTTCTTGTACCACTGTCTCGGTGCTTGTTTGAGGCCATATAGACTCTTCATGAGGCGACATACTAGGTTTTCCTTGCCCGGAACTTTGAACCCTTCGGGCTGCTCCATGTAGATCTCTTCCTATAGGTCGCCGTGAAGGAACGCTGTCTTGACATCGAGTTGTTCAATCTCCAAATCTTGCGCCGCTGCTAGGCCAAGAACAACTCGGATGGATGACATCTTTACCACAGGAGAGAATATTTCCTCAAAGTCGATGCCTTTTTCTTGACCGAATCCTTTGACAACCAATCGAGCTTTGTAACGAGGCTTTGAGCTATTGTCTTCGGTCTTGATTCGATACACCCATTTATTCTTCAAGGCTCTTCTCCCTTTTGGCAGCTCCACAAGTTCATAAGTGTGATTCTCATGCAAGGATTGCATCTCTTCTTGCATGGCTCTTCTCCACTCTTCCTTATGAACATCACAAATTGCTTCTTTATAGCTTTGTGGCTCCCCCTCATCCGTGAGCATCACGTACTCCTCGGTGTTGTACCGAGCGGATGGTCTTCTCTCCCTTGAGGATCGCCTCGCCTTTGGTGCTGGCAGAGAACTATATTGAGGATCTTCCTAAGTTGGTTCATTATGAGTCTCCTGGTTTCTTTGCTCTAACACAGGCTCATGGTCTTCAACATTATTGTCTTGATGTGGATCAGTATCCTCACATCGAACTTGCGTAGGTCCGGTGCTCCTGCTGCTTCTCAATCTTGGCTTCTCCGAGTTTTTAATGTCTTCAATTGTTTGGTCTTCGAAGAACACCACATCTCTGCTACGAACAACATTTTTGTTGTTTGGATCCCATAGCCGGTAGCCGAATTCATCCTTGGGTGAGCGAAGATATATACACTCCTTCGTCTTTGCATCGAGCTTAGCTCGCTCGTCTTTGGGAATGTGGACAAATGCTCTGCACCCGAACACCTTAAGATGATTGTATGAAGCCTTTCTGCCCGTCCAGACTTCCTCTGAGATGGAACCGTTCAAAGGGACTGATGGTGTGAGGTTGACAATGTCAACTACGGCCATTATAGCTTCCCCCCAAAAGGATTTGGGTAACTTAGCATGAGAGAGCACACAACGAACTCTTTCTTCAATAGTTCTATTCATTCTCTCAGCTAGCCCATTCAGCTGTGGTGTCTTGGGTGGAGTCTTCTCTAGCCTAATGCCATATTTCTTGCAATAGGCTTCAAAGTGACCTCTATACTCACCTCCATTGTCAGATCGTACACACTTGATCTTTCGTCCAGTCTCACGTTCTACTAGAGCGTGGAATTCCTTGAAAGCGTCAAGCACTTGATCCTTGGATTTTAACAGGTGCAACCATACCTTTCTTGAATGATCATCAATAAAGGTCACAAAATACAATGCACCGCCAATGGATTTCTCAGACATTGAGCACACATCGGTGTGTACAAGGTCGAGAATATTCTTTCTCCTAGTAGGTGGAGAAGATCTTTGGAAAGCAACCCTGTGTTGTTTTCCAGCTAAACAATGTGCACAAGGATCAAGTGACTTACCTTTCACGTCCGGGAGGAGTTGCTTCCGAGCAAGTATGTGAAGGCCCTTCTCACTGATGTGGCCAAGTCATTTATGCCATACTTCCATGTCATCAGTGGTTATATTTACCTCTCCTTTGCAGAGCTTAGCTTGCATCACATACAACAATCCTTCCTTCTTTCCTCTATCCATGACTAGACTTCCTTTGGTGAGCTTCCATTTTCCTTCACCAAAGTAATTCATCAGACCAGCATCATCTAATTTTCTAGCGGAGATAAGATTGAGGCGCATGGCCGGGACATGCCTCACATCTTTGAGAACAAGCTTGCATCCGGTGCTAGTTGTCAGGACGATGTCTCCTATCCCAACGATCTTGCTCCTATCTTGGTTTCCCATTTGAACCGTACCGAAGTCACCACTTTGGTAGGATGAGAAGAAACTTCCATGGGGAGTGACATGGAACGAAGCACCAGAATCGATAATCCAGGAACTATCATCACAAGCAATGTTTAGGATATTACCTTCTCCAACGAGATATAGCAGATCTTCTTTTGCGACTACGGCAGTGGTACTCTTCTCTTCTTGCTTCTTCGTTGGGGTGACTTGGTCTGGTTTGACGTTACCGGCCTTCTGGTCTCTCTTGAAGGACCGACACTCCATTTTCCTGTGGCCCATTCTTCCACAGTAGTAGCATGTGATCTTCGAGCGTGACTTGGACCTACCTCGAGATTGTTGCGGATCTCGGCTTTTACTGCGTCCACGAGTCTCATTCCTACCCCGGTTCTCGATAACATTAGCCTCAGGATGCATAGACTCACCTCGTTCCATTCTCCTTGATTCTTCGCCAAGAAGACTATCACTGACGGTGTCCATGGTTAGCTTTCCTTCCGGAGCTGTGTTACTAAGTGTAACCACGAGTGTGTCCCAACTTTCTGGCAAGGAACTAAGGAGTAGAAGGGCCTGCAACTCGTCATCAATCTTCATCTCGATTTTTGTTAGTTGATTTACGAGCCCCTTGAAGTTATTCAAGTGTTCAATCATACTTTGACCATCCTTATACTCCAATTTCACCAACCGTCGAACTAAATTGGCTTTATTATGAGGTGTCTTCTTTTGAATCATGGACTCAAGTTTTGTCCATAATTCATAAGCATTCGTGTAAGTGGACACATGCTCGAAGAGGGATTTGTCGATGTACTTACGGATCATAGCAACGGCTTTCCGATTCAGTATCTCCCATTGAGCGTCACTCTTGCCTTCCACCTTCTCTTTGTAGATGATGGGCTCATGCAAATCCTTGCAGTATAAATGGTCTTCCATCATTGGCTTCCAATATGAGTAGTTGTTGGCAGTTAGCTTGAACATGTCTCCATCATGGGCGACGCTATCCTCCATCTTGAACTACACGAGCTGATGACAACCTCAAATGAACCTGGCTCTGATACCACTGTTGGGAAAAACTCCGGACTTTCCCGCTTCGTGAAGTTAAGATAGACACTTACGGATTTAAGTAGTAATGGGAGCACACGATTTAAATTCTCCAATATGGAGATTCTTCCACTATACAAAAGAATAGTAGGATTTACAAGGATGTTACAAAATTGTCTCACTCAATGGTGGCTCACTCAAGCTTGAGGATAGGAACTTCCCAAGCTAACTCTCTTCTCTCTCAAAGAGGCTCTCTAACTCTCTAGCTTTCTCACTCTTGGAAATGGTTTTTCTCTTGCTAAGATTGCTAGGATTGGATTGGGATAGTTAGGAATGGAGGCTCCTACTCCTATTTATATTACTCCACCTCCATAATGAGTGGTGGAGAATATGCTTCCATATGCTTCCATACTCTTCCATAAGCTTCCGGAAGGTTCCACACATCTCTAGAATATTTCAGAGGATTCCACATTATTCCGCAAGCTTCTAGAGAGTTCTAGACTTCTCTAGGATTCTCCGCAACGTTCTAGAAAATTCAATATTTCTCTAGAAAGCTCTAGAATTTTCTAGAACCTCTCCAATTAAGTAGGGATCCCAACATAACTTCAACCAATACGTAACTCCAACCTTACTTTTTCTTATTATTATTACACAATCCAGCGCGTGAAAACAAAAGGTATGTGTTTGGTGAAAAAGTTAACTGATAAGCCTGATAAGTCGAAAATCAGTGTTACCAACTAGCTTCTTATAGTCTGAACCCAAAGGCCAAAGATTTGTTATTATGGGTGAAAACTCTAGCTTCAAAGATTATAAGGGTGCAAATATTATGTTTAGAGTGCAAATTTTAATGTTTAGGGCATAAATATCAATAATTTCGTAAATGGGGTGTAAACTCCAATCCAAGTGAAAATTATTGTACAAATTTGTACATACTCCCTCTGTCCCTTAAAAGTTTGCCATTTTTCCTTTTTGGGACGTCCCAAAAAACTTTGACACTTACCCTTTTAATCAATTATTTTGTGGTTCCTGTTATTTCTCTCTCATCTACACAAACCTCAACCACACAGTTTTTACTTTATTATTCTCCGTGCCGGTCAAACTTGGCAAAGTTTTAAGGGACGGAGATAGTATAAAAAGATACAAATTCATTTTAAAACGTGAGATTCCATTCAACTTGATATAAGAAGTAGTAGAAGTGCAATTTTTTATGTACACAAAAAGTGTACTCCCTCCGATCCTTAATGAAGTTTACACTTTGACTTCACACATATTAAGGAAATAAATTTGACTTTACTGTAGAGTACACTGTTTGACACTGTTAGGCACTGTTTGACACTGTTTGGTATAAATTTGTTTGACAAATAAGGCAAATAAGGAAGTGTAAAATTTAATATGGAACAACCCAAAATGGAAAGTGTAAAGTTAATTAAGGATCGGAGGGGGTATATTTTTTGTACTCTCGTCTTGTCTGTGTACACAGACAATTTCTAACATTTTTTAAACATGTTATCTACATATACAAAAGTGTACACTTTTTATATACATCTAGTACTAGTAGGGACTATGAGATTCAATCGATCAACTCCAAAGAGTCATATACTTCAAGATTGGTCTCCTCCTATTTTGGAGGCATGTTTGGTCATCATACACCAGCAAGTATTATGATGCAAAGTTGCAAACTAATATCTAAGTTCTTCCTCCTATGGTTTTAATCTATTGAAATGAGACCTCAAATCCTATTCCTATAGTTTTGATCTTTTGAAATGGAACCCAAATGTTAAGCAACGTGTATAAGTGGTTCAGTTACTCTTTCATCAATTATCCCTCCACTAGAATGTGGTCTTTCACTAAGCGAAAAGTCGACCACTAATTATGCCCCACTACAATATGCGTGATGACTCTATATTTACCAAATATGATGGTTTTTAGGTTCACCAATGTATCTATCAAAGTCAAAGAAGCACTCAATGTTTCACCAATAAAGTGAAAACATTCTCTGTGTTATTCACTTTCCTGTCTGTTACCTGGAGAATCTGGTGAATGGGATTGCAGTGTTTGTGGCACAAGGGATACAATGCCTGCTGTTTTTGAGTTCTCCAGAATTGAAACAGCAGAGTTCTTGACAACCAAACACCCAAACCCTGTGGGATTATCTCCAAACACCTTATAAAATGAACAAACAAGAAAGTCTGGTTTGAATAGAGAGAGCCCAAAGCTATCCATATCCTTTGGTCCCAACCCACAAGCATCCAGCAACACATGCCACCCGTTTTCTTGAGCCACATTCATCCACTGATAAGAGTAACCCCCACCAGTCACTCTTGACTGAAGTGGGAAAACAAACAGTCCCTTATCTCCCCTCTTCTTCTTGCTCCCACTCCCCCCCACTATCATCTTCTTCAGGTTGTCTGCGTGAACTCTTAATCTTGGCCATTTGAACTCAGCTGAAGAAACCTGAGCTTTTCTCTTCTCTGCCGTGCTCACCAGTGTGTCCAGAGCTTCACTGCCATGGTCATACACGGTCAACAGCTTGCGGTTTGTTTGGAAAGGGTAGGACTCTGCCACAAGCTTGAAAGCAGATGATTTGTTGGCAGTGAAGACCAGGGAGTAGTCTTTTTCAGAGATTCTCAGGAAATCCATGATTCTTTTCTTCATCCCGAGCTCCAAAAATATTTCTTTCTCGAACGACGACGACGAGGGCGATGATGGGAGTTGACAGCCAGTGTTATTAGACAAGGAAAGCTGGGACTTGAGACTGACTGACTTAAAGTTGATATCAAAGAAGGGGAAGTAATCCGGGTTTAATATCGGAGAAGCCACTGGAATTGACTGAACCTGCTGAGAGTACGAAAAGAGACCGATTCCGATGTAATCCAAACAGACATGGTGAGAAAGGGTGAGATTATAGTATTCTTGAGCTCGGATGTTGTCGATTTGTCGAGTGTCGGCGTACTGAGGATAAGCAGTGATGAACTGGGAGAATGATTCTTGGAAAGAAGGGAGAGATTCATGGGTTGTGAAGAAAGTGTTAGGAAAAAGAGAAGAAGTGGTCATATCTTCAAAGTCATGCCTGCAGGCTGAAGAAGTGTTTCTGAGGGGCTTGGATTGTTCATCATCTTTGCTGCCATGGCTGTTAAGTGGCTCCTGAGACCTCATCATGAGAGGGTTTGGACATAGGCCTTGAAAGCATGATGGGAATGCTTCATCATCTCCATCTCTCTGCATAAAGGTCACAGCAGTAGCCATTTTTTACTACCTGCTAAGAACTAAGCAGATGCAGAGAGCTGAGAGGTATAGCTAGCTTTGTTGTTGGTGTTTTGAGATCATAAGTATGGGGATAGATGCTTACTAATTAAGAAAGTGTTGGGGAACTTATTGTTGTCCTTAGCAGGGTATGAAAAGAATTACCCGCACGGGTAGCTCAGTTGGTCGAGTGGTGGAAGATTTGGAACAATGGACCAAGGTTCGAATCCCTGCAGCGACCGGGTGGAGGTCACAGAACCTGAAATAAGGCTGGGCCTCTGGTGCGCACGAGTGTATGGACCTACTGCCATTCTGCTGACTGAGTCACCGTGACTAACCTCCCCACCATCCTGTCGGGTCGGGGTGGGGGGCTCCTGGGGTGGGAGATTCCACCTTTTTGGAACAAGGGTATGAAAAGAATTGTTGAGTGGGGTTGATTATGATGATGTTGAGCCAGTGTTCTTGACTTTTTCTTCTCTTTTCCTGATTGCTCTTATTTGCTTTCTGTCATATTTGTTAAAGTTAGCACCATCTTTTCCTCTTTATTACGCAGTAATTAATTATGGAATTAATAATATTAAATGTGGGTAAAGTAGAATGTTTCCCCGCCCCATTGATGTGAAAATGATCACAAACGAGGATTTGTGGAAACATTGGTGTTTTTATACGTCACATAGTTGTAACTCGTACTCTATGATCATTTTAACATGATCATAAAATTTATGCTCTGAATGGTTTTACCCAAATTCAAATTGGTGTTGGTTTGATAACACTTAAATCGGTTGAATCGGTTGATTCTACTGAAATTTATGAAGTTCTGATTGAAGTGACTGTATTGGCTGATTTTGGTTATTTATGAAAAAATTATATTTAAAATATGTTATATTGATAAAATAAATAAAAATATCTGTGAAAAATAGCTAAAATGATGATCTACGGTAATTTCAGCCAATACAGTTAGAAAAGTAACTTCAACATTAGTTTTTCTTATTATTACACATTTCAGCGCGGGAAATCAAAAGTTACGTGTTTGATTAAAAAAATTGGCTAATAAGCCTGATAAGCCAAAAAAACGTCACCAAACGGACTCTTAATAAATATGGTCAAACTATGTAATATGGATCTAAACATTAATATGCATTTTGGGATGTATCAGTATGCATTGAGACTAAATTAGGGGCAAGTTTTGTCGGTATACTAAAACATTTATTATCATGTATGTATTGATACAAGTAAAGATATTTTCACAAAAACTATCAAAAGAGAAGCAGAGTTTTAATACACCAAAATTTGCTACAATTGTGTTTGATATTGGTGCAGTACCTGATTATTTATAAATACATTTATTTCTTTTTAAAAAGTAAACCTGAAGTTAATTTTATCAAACGATTGACCAATTCAGTAGTGATGAGCAACAATAAGTCAATAGAAAGATCATAAACGAGTTCCTACAACGGCTTACAAATAAAAGTTTGCTTAACAATACAATTAATTAGTGTATTCAAATTTCTTACTACTTCAAGCATGAAGCCCTCAATACATTATAAATCGATCTTTAGTTTGGCTAATAGTTGATTATGTGTCAAGAATTTTGATCAAATAAGAATGGGATTTAAGGAGATAAATCTATAATGAATATGGTGTGCTAAATTTGAGAATTGTGTAAATACAAAATCAGAATGTGCAACACAACGAAAAATGGAGGATATTCTTATAAATAAATAACACTTTTTGTCATTGTGAATTGTGTTTTATCTAAAAATATAAAATACAAGACAATAAATTAAATGAACACTTTTTGGTTCAAATAATAACACGATCTTAGGAAAGAAATGAGAATGAATCTGGACCGTTAGATTTGTTTTAAGTGAAATTCAATGTGCATTAGATGAAACTATAATGTGCATTAGCTGAAATTGAAATGTGCAACACAAAGGGTACGATACAATGACATTATGTGAAGCTGAATTGTGCATTAGGTGAAATTGAATTGTGCACTAGGTGAAACTGAAATGTGCAAATTTGAAAATAATTTTCACTTCATTAATGGAGGTAGAATTGCGGTTATGTGGAATCCGAGCCTAATCAAGGTTGATTTTCTTGAAAAAGATAAACAATTTTTGCATGCTAGGTGTGTGTGTTGCATTACACAAACCCCTTTCTTTGTGTCTTTTGTCTATCCACTATACACGGTCCTAGAAAGGAAGGCCCTTTGGGACCATTTGACTTTGGTGTGGGACCAAGTGTCCGAACCATGGATGGTGTGTGGCGATTTTAATTGCATTGCAACGCCCAATGAAAGGGTGGGTCCTACCCCCCCTATGGCGTATGTAATGCAACACTTATTTGATTTTAAGGTTGCCAATAGCCTTGAAGATGCGCCCTCCACGGGAGAGTTCTTCACTTGGAACAAAGGCGCACTTTGGGCAAAATTGGACCGTGTACTAATAAATGATGTGTGGGGAAGCAAAGGCATTGGTTGTAGGGTCCATTTCCATGAAATGGAGGTCGAGTTTGACCATACGGCATCCGTAGTTTCAATACTCTTAAACTCCTCTCCTAGACCCAAACCGTTTAAATTTTTTAATATGTGGCTTAAACACACTGATTTTGCTAATATCTTAGCCTCGCATTGGAGTCAGAACTTTGTCGGTACGGCTCAATTCAGGTTGGTGAAGAAAGTTAAGGGACTTAAACGGCCCCTAAAAAATCTCAACGCCGCGGAATTTAGTCATATCTCTAGTAGGGCAAAGAGGGCAAAGGAAGAGTTCAAACGGTTGCATAAATTGGCACTTCTAGATCCGGGGGATCAAGAAATCAAGGCCCAACTGTCCATGGCGTCAAAGAATGCTATCTTCCTAGGTGAGGCCGAAACATCCTTCTTCCAACAGAGGGCTAAGGCTACACATATACTTGAGACGGACAGGTGCACCAAATATTTCCATGCAATCGTCAAGAGGAACCTAACCAGGAATGCTATCGCATCACTTACCTTGGAGGATGGTACCCTTACCACTTCTTTGGATCAAGTGGGAAATGAATTTGTAAACTTTTTTATTGATTTATTTGGAACTAATACCACCTGCCTGGACCTGGACCCCTTGGTTTTACCTTCGGGTCCAAAAATTGAGCCTAGTGATCATGCGAGCCTCATTGCCCCGGTAACACCGTTGGACATTAAAAATGCCCTATTTGATATTGGCAATGATAAGGCTCCGGGTCCGGATGGATATTCATCTGCCTTCTTTAAGGCGAATTGGAATGTTGTTGGGAATGACATAGTCCTAGCGGTTAAGGAGTTTTTTAGTTCGGGAAAGTTACTAAAACAGATCAACCACACTGTCATAGCGCTTATCCCAAAAACAAACCACTCCCCAAAAGTCTCGGACTATAGACCCATCTCGTGTACAAATGTCCTATACAAAGTTATTACGAAAATTCTTGCGGCTAGATTAATTCCGTGTCTTCCGGGATTAATTGATCATGCCCAAGGCGCTTTTGTGGATGGCCGTCTCATGATTGATAACATCTTCCTTGCCCAGGAACTTTTTAGAGGATACACGAGAAAGCGAATTTCACCAAGATGTATGATCAAGGTGGATTTGCGTAAGGCCTATGATACTATTTCTTGGGATTTCCTTGAGGCGGTTCTCAAGGGCCTGGGCCTCCCATTGAGATTTGTGGGTTGGGTTATGGCATGTGTTACCACGGCATCGTTTTCTGTTTCTCTAAACGGATCACTTTATGGGTATTTTGAGGAAAAAATGGGTATTCGTCAAGGAGATCCAATGTCTCCCCTCTTATTTGTGCTATGCCTAGAATACTTTTCTCGACTTCTTAACTTGAAAACCAAAAATCCGAATTTTAAATTTCATCCTAAATGCGAGCCTCTTAAGATTGCGCATTTGGCCTATGCAGATGATCTAATGCTATTCTCTAGGGGTGACAAGGTCTCAATTGAAACTCTTGTCAAAGCGCTACAAGAATTTGGGGATGCATCGGGCCTTAGGGTGAATTACAACAAATCTAACATCTTTATAGGTGGGGTTAATGAATTTGAGTTACAAAACATTATGGACATAGTTGATTTTGGGAAGGGTGAGTTTCCGGTTAAATACTTGGGGATTCCCCTTGCCCCTCTTAAAGTCTCGGTGGCACAATATGCCCCTTTGTTTGATACGATTTTAGATTTTTTGAATGCTTGGAATACAAAATCTATTTCTTATGCCGGGAAGATTGAGCTAATTAGATCTGTGATCCAAGGGGTCCAATCCTTTTGGCTCCAAGTATTTCCCGTACCTCGGACCATCTTGGATCGTATTGTTTCCATATGTAGAGTGTTCCTATGGGGGGGGGGAGTATGCCAAAGTGGCATGGGATGATATCTGCCTTCCCAAAGGGGAAGGGGGCATTGGTATTCGTAATGCCAAGGTTTGGAATCAGGCCCTCCTCTCCCGAACGCTATGGGATGTCCACCTTAAGAAGGACACTCTTTGGGTAAAATGGGTTAATGGGATTTACCTCAAGGGCAGAAGTGTGTGGGACTTCATCCCACACAGCCGTGATTCGTCTTTCATGAAGAGTTTGGCTTTAATAAGGGATAAAATCAAAGGTCATTTTCATAACCTGAATGATACTGTTACGGGTTTAGCCTCTAGATCTATCAACGGTAAACTGATTTCGAGCAAAATTTATGAATTATTGAGAACAAAGGGGACGGCTAAGGTATGGATGAGCTTCATATGGAAATCTTACATTCCTCCCAAATTCTCGTTTAATGTTTGGCTTACGTTCCAGAATAGGTTACCTACCCAGGATAACCTTGAATATTTGCATATTGTGAATAGATGTGACCTTTGCAAGGGTGGCTTGGAGTCAATGCCACACCTTTTCTTTGCTTGCCCTTTCACTTGTAGGGTATGGGAGCGCATTAGGACTTGGCTTGGGATGGCGCATCAAATGACCACGATGTTTAGCTCGGTCAAATGGATCTTGAAGGACCACAAGGGATCGAAGTTGATGGGAAAAGCTGTTCGGGCTGCCTTTTGTGCTACTATATACCACATCTGGCACGCTAGGAACGCTAACCGTTTTGATGACGCAAACAAGAATGAAGATGAGCTAGTTGCTAAAATTAAGAACGTGGTATATAAGATACTCTTCAACTTATACCCGTGCGAGATGATTAAGTTTTGAGGAGGACTTTGGACTTTGGAAAGCCACGGCATGAGGCCGCGGCATGGGAGACTTTTGAGGCCGCGGCATGGGAGACTTCTGAAGCCGCGGCATGTGGTGCAGTGTGGATGCAGCTTGCATCACGACGTCTTAGTTTTGATTTTTGGAGTTAGAGGAGCACACCATAACCTCCTTTAACTTAGGCTTGATTGTTTTTTGGTAGAGCTATGTGCGTGCACACTTGCAGCACTGATTCTGATTTTGTTTAGCCTCGGGCATTGGGTATAGTATACTTAGACCCTGATTTTTGATTTTGGACTAGATCGAATAAAAACCTATCCTAACCCCTACGCTAGGTAGGGGTGGGGGGGGGGGGGGTTAGGAGATCTAAAACCCATGATGTATAGCTTTTCTTTGGGTGTCAATATATTTTTACATTTCATCCAAAAAAAAAAATAGAAGAGTCATGTGATATTACACAAGGAAGTAAGATGCACCAGTTGGAGTCTTTTATCGGATCAAGTGCTCCAGAGGAAGTGCATATTCTTCCACCTAAAGAAGCACATACTAAAGGGAGTGGCAAACGAATCAAATGTGGAAAAGAAAAGTCCATGGAACAACAAAAAGAGCGCAAAAGACTTTGCAAGACATGTGGAGAAGAAGCATATCATGATAGCCATAATTGTCCTGAAAAGCAATTATGATTATATTTAGTTCATAGGTGATCTGTGATCATAACATGGTGTGACCAAGTGGTATTACAATAAGCCATTTCAGTTTTGGATTTAACTGTTTTGAGGTGTTGTCACCAACACTTTATTTCAATGTATGATTCGATAGTTATTTATGTATACGGTTTTTATTTAGTAAACTCACATTATTTAATTGCTGGTACCTTCACTTAAGACTTTATACATCACTGCTTATTCTATTAAACAAACATATGCTTTGGTAATTACTAGTTCTGTGAGACATATAAGGAGTATTATTAGATAAGACTAACTTTGTGAAGTTAAATTGAGGAGTCCATGCCATGCTGTAGATTTTTGTAGTTTTTTCAAACAGAAATCCATGACTAGTTAATGTTGTTATGGTGTATTATAGTATTACTTACCGCCCATGTGGGATTCGAACCCACATCTATGTGTATACCTATACACACCGCTCTATCGTTTGAGCTAATAGGCTAAAAAATTGTATGCTAATAATATTGTCAGTTTGTTCCCTACTAATCATTTCACATACGGCTGCATATGAAATTGGGACTGCCTTGTATGTGTCTGTGTGTGTATTAGGCCAACCTAAAAAATGAAAAAATCTTAATATATAGCAACATACTGTAATTTAAAAATTAACTAGTTTTGATTTGTCATTTGTGCGCATCTTTTAAGTTAGTATGGATTTGATTGTATTAATCTCATTATTTAGTATTAATTTCATATATTCGTATTAGTTTATTACTTTATTTTACTAGTTAGTATTACTAATTATTGCTACAATATTTGTTTTTATAGTTCACTACTAAAAAAACTCTGTATCGGCTGGGATTTTGGCTCGGATAAATGCCCTGCCAAATTTGGCTCAACATTTGGCTCGGTTAACTAATATATATAAACCGTATCCAATTTGGGACTGTTGTATCCGTGCCAAAAGTTTGTCTCGGAAAATCCGAGCCAAAACACGATCCAAAAACGAATAAAAAAACCCAGAAATTTTGGCTTCTCGACAATTTGATCCAAATGCCGTTCCAAAGCGGCACGGATACGAATATGATCCAACATCGTTTTGTACGTTTAGTGTTTGACTCAAATATATCCGAGCCAACACCATCCCAATCTAATTATGTGCCAATTGGGACGACCATTTCCGTGCCAACGTACATGAACATGTTGCATTGATGAGGATCAGTACCAATATCCGAGACAAAAGTATTGAGCCAAAATCCGTGCCAAAACTTTTTAATACAATTTTATTTTTAGGCCAAAAGATAACCGTTACGATAAATCCGTGTCAAATTCCGAGCCAAAAGGTGACCGTTGTGTATTCTGGAAGGATTTTCAAACGGTTCGATCGACGGATTTTTCCGTGCCAAAATCCATGCCAAATAACACTGTAAATCCTTGCACATTCCTAAGCAAAAAAATACATCTTCTTTTATGTATACATCTATCTACACATGAGCTATTCTTAGTGTTGAGTTTTGAAACAAAGGAATGTGGTCTCATTATGTGTTAGCTACGTGGAATATTTATATTTGGATTTCTTAAAAGAATTATGTTCCAGTTATAAGGTATGTAATTTTATTCGTTTTATTAATCAATTTCAATAGATCAATATATATTTCATGTCTTGAATTATAATTATTGTCATTATTTGCCTTATACCAATAAAATTTGTGTGGTAAGTTTTAAAAATTTACTTACTAGCATGTACTTTTAATAAGAATAAATAAATATTTATTAATTTATTTTACATATTCAGGACCAATGAATAGAGAAAGTTGAAGTTGGATGTATAGGCGACATAAAGAAAATGGTAGAGGATTGACTAAAGAGTTTACTGATGGAGTTGCTGAATTTATTAGTTTTGCACAACAGCAAACACAATACACGGATGGAAATAAAATAAGATGTCAGTGTACAAAGTGTAAAAATGCCAAGTTTCTTGATCCTGATACCGTGGAGTGGGATTTATATACACACGATTTTATTGATAACTATTACAATTGGACTTCTCAAGGAGAACCGATTGATACATGTCATTTGCCACAGACCTTAGGCACATCTAACTATGTTCCTAACGAGATGGCTGGTCGGGGAAATTATGAAGAAATGCCATGGGAGCAGAAAATGCTTTATGATTTCGTCGGTCCTTCAGCATTTCACAATACCCAACCACATAATGATTTCACTTCACACAGTAATGTGAATGAGCAACCAAGTTCATCTTATTATGAGGTGGATGCACTAGGCACTAGATTTCAAGAAGTCCTCAAAAGCGCGGATCAACCTCTGTACTATGATTGTGACGGTCATTCACAGTTATCAGCGGTTTCTGAATTTTTGAATATAAAGGCTGAATATAATCTCTCTAAGAATTGCATGTCAAGGATACTAGACTCTGTTGGCAGCATGTTACCGCGTGATGATTGTCTACCTGATACTTATTACAACATGAAAAAAATTGCCTCAGAGTTAGGTCTTCCCATGATTAAAATTCACGCTTGCCCAATGGGATGCATGTTATTTTGGAAGAACGATGAGGCATTGACCCATTGTAAGTTTTGTAATGCGGATAGGTACAAACCTATATCAGCCATGACTCGGAAACCACGCAAAAGGTCTGCGTCATCTAAGTTGATATATTTTCCTTTAGCCCCACGGTTGCAAAGGTTATATGCCTCAAATGCCACAGCTAAACACATGACGTGGCATGTGGAACATGAGACTGAAGATGGGTTAATGTGTCACCCATCAGATTCTGAGGCGTGGAAGCATTTCGACCGTTGTTATCCACAATTTGCTTTTGAGCCACGCAATGTTCGACTTGGGTTATGTGCTGTTGGATTTGCCCCGTATGGTCAATTTGGGGGACAATTCTCATGTTGGCCAATTATCATTACACCATATAATCTCCCCCCTGACATGTGTATAAAACAACATTTTATGTTTTTGTCGTCATTAGTGTGACCAGGACCGGGTAATCCAAAAAAGAGAATTGATGTATACCTGCAGTCATTGGTGGAAGAGCTCAGACAGTTATGGGATGTAGGTGTTCCCACATATGATGTTTCCAGGAATCAAATATTTAATTTGAAAGCTGCAGTTTTGTGGACAATAAGTGATTTTCCAGCATATGGAATGCTTTCTGGCTGGAGCACCGCCGGTCTGATGGGGTGTCCTGTTTGTATGGAGAAGTCAAATGCATTTTAGCTCAAGAATAGCCGCAAGCCATGTTACTTTGATTGCCATCGAAGATTTCTTCCTCTGAACCCACTAGTACAAAAAAGGCTTTTCACATCGGTCAAAAAAGGCTTTTCACATCGGTCAAACAGCCGATGTGGTTCCATCACATGTGAAAAGTATTGACTTTTGACATCGATCAAACAGCCGATGTGAAAAGTCTTTCTACATCGTTCGTTTAGTGTCCGATCTAGAAGATAGTCTAAAACGACGTTTTAATGATATTTCACATCGGTTATAACCCATGTAGAAAAGAAACCACATCGGTTATTTTACAACTGATGTAGAAAAGCTTCAATTTTTCCCGGAGCATAGGTTTTTCACATCGGTCATAACCCATGTAGAAAAGATTTCACATCGGTCATTTTATCAACCGATGTGAAAAGCTTCATTTTTTCCCAGAACATATGTGTTTCACATCGGTTATAACCCATGTAGAAAAGCAATCACATCGGTTATTTTACAACTGATGTGAAAAGCTTCAATTTTTTTGGTATTTTTCAGGAAAACAATTTGCAATATGACCCCCATTTATACTATAATCACATCATTAACAGTATCATCAACTACTATATCACAAAACTCAATGACATGTGAGTGATATGAAAACATACACATGATACATTAATTACAATATATATATAATTTAATACTAATCAATAATCAAAATTTCAAACATTTTTATTTATATCTCAAATTCTCACATAAATGTGAATGTACATACTACATAATTAAAAGGGGCATCCCCCGCAACAAAAAACAATAAACAAGAACAAAATGCTATCTAAATAAAAGCTCCTATGTAAAAAAACACAATAAGGCTGAAACATTAACAATGGAGAATAGACGAGATGAAAAAGTCTTCCTGATCATCACATGAGCTTAATTTCTTCCATGAAACTCCCTCTTTATGCCTTTCAGAAAAGAAAAGGACAAAAGAAAAGACATAGTGGTGTAGTGATTCTAGCAGTCCACATGACATATTTGTGTTATAAGTATGACAATTCTTCAAAATGTAAATCAAGAAACAAACTTATAGTGAGGAAACCTGATTCCTTAACTTAATTGTAGCTCTACTTCACTTCAACTTCTTTGTAATGTAGAATATAGTCTGGGATGGAATTATAAATACCCCCCGCATTTCTTGTTTACTAACCAAGACAAAAAATTGTAGCTTAAAACAATATAGATGACTGAAGGAAGAAGACGTAAAAACATAAAAGTGAGTGAATAGTGAAAGCTAAGAGAAGTATATGTGATTTTACATACTCTTAAAACACTATATACCAGAAAGGTTATAGATGGAACCAAACTACTTTTAATGGAACGTTAATAAAAACATATTTTGGTTATAGATGCCAATAGAACAAATAAGTGCAGGAAAAAAATCATAAATAAAAAATCAATATAGCCCAAGTACTGACGAAATTAAAGACTTGTATATTCCCTACAGACAGTGTTCTATCACTTGGAAACAGAATGATGAAACTTAGACAACAAGAAGATAATGGCAGTGTGCCAGTGTCTACTGCTATTACATTGAAAAACTATATCTCTACTAAAATTTAAACTTTAAAGAAGCAAGAATTCACCTTATATCTAATGGCCTCAACTACTATCCTCCAAGTCAAAAAGCCATTTTGCATTAGTGCATTTTGTTTATGATAGACCTTGAAAAATCCATTTACTATAGAAATGACATAGAGATTTGCATTAAGAGAGAATAATCTGAAAAGGAGAGATAACATTTGGAGAAACAAACATTTGCCCATGGATCTGTTCCTCAGCCAGGCTCAATTGTTATAGCCAGAGTGAAACTAATCAAACAAAAAATTTAGAAAAAGTCAACCAAACAAAAACTTACCTCTAAAATAGAAAACATTAAACCTGTTGAAAGTGGCTCTTCTTATATCCCTCCAAAAAAGATGCTCTCAATAAAGACATGTAGAAAACACAAATATAAGTTCAGTGTTAGAAAAATTAACTAACTAAAGTCATCAATTAAAGTCTTGAACTCAATGTACTACACAATAATAAATCAAATGAATACTTGATCTAAAACTATCTAATTTAGTTAACCTAGCTGCACAACACATATTAGCTACAGAAAGCAAAGTAGAGAACAACAAACCTGCAACAGGGAGCAAAGTAGAGAGAGTACCTGCAACAGAAAGCAAACAAATTAAACTATTATTCTTCATGAAATGAGAATGATATTACTGTCTTAAAATCAAACCGTTTGTTGATGCTTTAGAAATTAGGAATGTTATACTCACACTTCATTTGATTGTCTTTTCATTGGTTTCATTTTCAGCAAATGAAGTTTCCTAGACACATTCAATCAAAGTCTCCTAGTAAATGCAAACAAAATAACACATATCATTTAACACTTTATAAGTGATCAGTCCGACAAGTTGAAACCTAAACAAATACCAAACATCTCCATGCTATTATATTTCAAACATGGAAGAGGTATTCATTGCATGTGAGGATTGTTCATCTGCCAAATAATTATGTTTCTATGTTAGCCATCTAACTTTGCTAAAGAAACAAAAGGCCATCAGTTTGACATCAACAACAGAAATCGCAGAATAAACATAATAATCAAACTTTGAACGGGTTAAAACTATATACACACCTAGATACAATGACATAACTAAAGTAATCACTTTGAATAGCACGTCATATCCTTACAAACCTGGTGTCAAGCTTTTCAAGTCCACTAGAGTACAATGCTTCTTATAGAAATAAGTTCTCAAGGCTGCAAACCAACAAATATGTATCCCAAAATCAGAACTTTATAATGAAAACTAAAATTATACACTCTCAATCACAGATTGAAAACCCAAGAGATCCAAACCCGGTGTCAACATTTTCACTAAGATACATCACTCTAAATTTGATGGGTATTTAGATATGCAACCTCTTCACAGTTCAACTAGAATAGAGTTTGATATTATTTTATGAAAATTTAGGACTAAGCTTACAACACGAGCATACAAAACTTTGAAAAGGTCAAAACACCAGCAATCAAATTTGGAGTTCAGATTATACAAAATCATGCTTACCCAATATGTACCACATTCTTGCACACTGAAAGGATTAATAATGGAGTGTCTAGAAGGGGGGGGGGGGGGGGGGGGAACACCATTGGCTAAAATGATTGATATCCAACCATATGCTTCTGAGTTTTGATATCTCTTTCTTTTATAGATACAACAAGAAATCATCATTAAAATAGAGCAGATAATTGTCTCCGTAAATAGAAACTACCCCCTCCGTCCCCCAAAAAATAGTTCTGCTTGTAATACAAACAACTCTTGTCTAAAATGGATGTAGTTGCAGAAAGAAACAATTTGTAAGCCAAAATAGACTGAGATGTGAGTAAACACTAAAATGCCAATAGAGCTGGTGATGACCTTAAAAATAGACTGAGATGTGAGTAAACTAAAAAATCAGAGGGACATCCACAAATAGCAATAACAGTGTCATTTGTCAAAATTTGTTTAGATTTTTTTTCTATTACTAGTTGTCCATCACAAAAGGTTGCAACTTATAAAAGATAAAGATAAAAGCTCAACAATATTATATTAAGATGCTCAAAATAATGAAATATCACTTTTCACAAAAAATGGCAAAATAAAATGACCTCACAACAATTCTTTTGCTTGTCCTTAGCCATCCAAAGCAGATGTACTCAAGAGGAAGGTTCGCCTACTCAAAAGCCGCTCGAATGACTTCAGTTGCTCGAACGTCATCCGCCATCCACTAGAACGCCGTCCGTCGTTCAATGGAACACCGTCTGCCATCCGCCGTTCGCTGGAACGTTGTCCGCCATTCGCTGGAACACCGTCCGCCGTTCTCCGTCCGCCGTTCGCTGGAACGTCGTCTGCCCTCGCTGAACTGCTCTTCCGTCTCTCTGCCTTCTTTCCGTCGCGAAATAGCTCTAGGTCTGAAATTGAAGTCGGCTAACTCTACTCTTCCGTTTCTAACTCGCTCGAACTCTTTTTTTTTTTAATTTCCTCCGCATCAGTTGGTTTGAACCGATCTAGCATAAAGTTTCGTTAATTATGAAAACTACCCCGTTTTTCTTTTCACATCGGTTCCAAACATAACCGATTTAGAATATTTTGTAAAATTTTAAAAAGTACCCCGATTTGCTATTTAACATGGGTTATAACAACAACCCATCTAAAAAACGTTATAAAAATTATAAAAATGACCCCGTGTTAGTATTCTACATGGGTTTTAAAATAACACATGTAGATAAGGTGATGTAAAAAGGCTTTTTGTACTAGTGACCATTCATATCGGAAGGATAATAAATCATTTCTAAAGGGGCACACTGAGCTTGATCCACCACCAATGAGATTTACAGGATATCAAATCTATGATCGCGTGCGCTCCATCCCTACTGCCATAGATGATCCTCTTCAGTATCCAGAGGGATATCTGATTCATCATAAATGGACGAAAAAGAGTATATTTTGGAGTTTGCCGTATTGGAAAGATCTTCTTATTAGGCATAACTTGGATGTCATGCATATTAAAAAAATGCTTTTGATAACATTTTTAACACAGTGATGAACTTTAAGGGAAAAATCAAGGACGACCTATCATCAAGAAAAGATGTGGCATTGTATTGTGATAGACCGGAAATTGCTATGAGCCCAGATTACGAAGGTCCCTTCAAGAAAGAAGTTTACCAGGTGACCGATGAACAAAAACAAAAAATATTGGAGTGGCTTGTTCAACTACGGTTTCCTGATGGGTACACATCCAACTTTCATAGATGTGTAGACTTAGAGAAGTTGTCAATGAAGAGTATGAAGAGCCATGATTGTCACATCCTCATGCAACGATTACTTGTTGTTGCTATGAGGGAAAATGTTCCGGATAATGTATGGGCGTGCATTAGTGATGTTTGTCAATTGTTTCAGTTAATAGCTCGCCTTTATTAAGCCGAACTGCTTTGGAATAGATGACATTTTAAATTGAAAATAAATTTTGTTGGAATACCGAGGTTTTTTAGTAGTGGTTGACGTTTTTGTTGGAATAGATGACATTTTAAATTGAAAATAAATTTTGTTAAATAGACATTATTTTATTACATTTTATAAAATTTTGGCCCCTAGATGCCAATGCTCGATATGTGGCAAAGTTTTCCCCCAAAACAATACTTAATTGATAGCATTTTGATAATTTGTTTAGTAAATAAGCTATATGGACTATTATTATTAAACTTTAACTTTCCGGCAACTTTCTTCTAATTGTTCTGTTGACTCCTATTATTAGAATTTTGTTGACTAAGTAAATCTGAAAATAATAATGGGAAGCTATGATCTATTACACTTGTTTCAAAAGATCCCTTTTGAATCTTATTATTGGACTCCGTTTTATTTGCAGTCTACGTTTCTTTTGTGTTTTCCAAAAAAGCAAAAGACTAAATCTCCTGCTGATCACTATTTTTTCTTTTATTCCGCGAAGTAAATAGATGCAATTATTCTTCACTGCTAGGAGTATTTTTCTAGGGGCCTATTCTAAGTTCTAACCAGGTAGAAATTTTCTTCTTTTTAAAGCAGCGGTGCTGTAATTTAAATAAACACTTCCATCATCCGTAGCATTTCATTCTGTGTTTGAGTGCATGTCGTGCATGATGTCCTTTTTCTAAAAAAAAAATAATTTTTTAAGTATTATACAATTAAAAAAGTATTTAGAATCTTCTTGTTTAATTTTTACTGTTTTAAAAAAAATATATGTTTTTTTGTTTTTAAAATTTTTAATATGTTTCATAATGTTTTATAATATTTTACGTATAATGCTATTTTCAGTTTATTTTCTAAATTTCCATTTTTTTAAAAATTACATTTTTACATTTGAAACATTTTTTTTAAATTCTTTAATCTAACTTATAGGATGTGGCATACAAGTTAAAATTTATGCTTCAAGATTGTAGAATTTAACTTTAAAACTTTAAGGTTTAGGATGATCTACTATTCGAAAGCAACATTCCTCCTTCTACTATTTCATCTCTTCTTCTTTGATTTATTCCTCTATGATGGTCTCCATTGTTAGGGTTCGTGAGCGGCAATCCTGATTAGATGAGGGGTGGCGGTTTCTGATCAATAGCGACTGGACTTGCGGAGTTTGATGCAACGGTTGCACTTGCAGGGGTGGGGCAGTAGCGTGCGATGGAAGGGAGGGTGGGGTGTGAGGGGCAGTGGCGGACTGGCGGTGGCCTGGGGCTGAGGTAGGGCTGGGAAGGCTAGACAGGGAGTTGGGGTGGTGGGCGGCGTTGCTAGTGGCCGGCGGTAGTGGCCTGTGTCTCACTTTGACTTTGCATAATTATTATCAAATTGGCTGAAAAGTTAAAAATTGTGATTGAAGTTTGAATATAATAAAGTGAAATTGTGTAGGCCACATATTTCTTTCCAAAAAAATAAGGAACTTATTTTGGGACAACCGAAAAAGAAAAGTGAGACAGATAAAATGACACACAGGGAGTTATTTTGATAGAGTATATGGTCCAGGGACCCCCGGCCCACATACTTCCACAACTGCAATCAGGCCCAACAGGCCCAAACGGGCCAAGTGCAAAATGAAGCTCTAAGCAGCTCACAATATGCAAGGAGGTGCTTTCGGCCCCATGACCGAAGGCTACCGTTGACAGAATTTAGCTCAGAAACATCACAAGAGAACAAGGCTTGGAAACCAAGCCTTCGGCATATACAGCCCTCGGCACAGGGAGGCCCCCGGTTAGAAGAGCCTTCGGCCCAACACCTTCAGCCGAAGGCACCTCCCTCGACAGAATATCCTCTCCACATGCGCCTGAATCACCGTACCAAGTACAACGTCGCATCCAACCACCACATTTAATGCGGCCACATGCAAATGCCGGTGCCGCCCCGATTGAAGTGACCCTCGGCCGTCGGATGCTTGACATGTGTCCCTGTCTAGCATTTATTGCTGCTATAAATAGCAGTCTCTTTTCCCAATGTAAAACAGGCCTTGAATACAACATTCTATATTCGAATACTCTCTCTCTCTCTTACTATTTGCTCTGACTTCTCTCTAGGTTATTCACCGCAATAACCCCCGGATAAGCTACCCCCGGGTATACTATCCATCAAATATTAAGAAAAAGCCCTATCATCAAACGTAACACTGGGGTGTTCTGGAGCTTATAATGAATGCTAAAGGGTCAAATACGCCCATGTACCGGTCGTGTAAGCTCAATTCAATCAATTTATTAAAAAAGGGTTCAATTCACACCCGGAACCGACAAAAAATGTTTCAAATTTCATTTTTATGGGTAAACAACCGGTCATTTTTTTTTTTAATTTTTAATTGTTTTTGTTTTTTATGTTCGATTTATTACGATTTTAACACTTTTTAATAGTTTAGGGGTGCAAATGGGACCTTTTTTACCGGTTGTTTAACCTTGAAAATTATGAACCCTTTTTTGCCAGTTCGGGTGTGAATTGGACCTTTTTTTTAGTTCAGGGACTAAATTAAGCTTGCAGAACCGATACAGGGGCCTATTTGACCGTTTAGCCTATAATGAATAGTGGGTTCAAAACCAATAAAAGTCTATACCCAAGTTATCATAGGCTAATTAAGGTATGAGTTGTTACATATTTGTACCATTTTCTTAATCTATTAATCCAAATAGAGTTTCGCCATTAATAATATCAACTGCGCAAATTATAAGGTACACCCGGGTGTTTCTATACGCCACGTATTCTTGTAATTCTTTGTAACTTTCAGCCCAATTATTATACATCAATTTGAACCCCGCGCACCCGTGCTCTCTCCTCTTGATCGATGCATTCTGCGAACTTGGCCTGGCTTGACTTCTCTCTTCTAGTTTTTTTTCTTTATTTCAATAATTATAAAATTCTTTTCAAAATTGACTCAATTTTAATTCTGAAAATAGTAAAAGTAATTATAATTTGATTGAAACATCTTCATCATTCTATTTAACTAGTAATGATCTAACAATTTCATTAAAATTATCATCTAAAATAGTAATGCCCGCCAACCGTTCGCAAATATTCTGAAATGATTTTTTGTTCATTTCTTGAGAAAATTTTAAATAAACTTTGTTGTAGTTGAATATAGTATTGACTATGTATAATTTAATTTGCATAATAGTTCTCTTTTGCATTGATTTAAATAGCTTTGATGCTATTTGAATTAAGGAATTCTTGATTTTGTTTGTTATTTTTTAAGTGTTATCTTTAAACTATTTGCTATTAGATTTTATGTTTGGTTTTTATATATCGGTTTCAATTATATTTGATGGTACCATGGACTCTGACCATGGCCGAATTACGTAGTCCAAAGCGGGATCAGCCTTTTATGGGATTAACCTAATTAACATGATTAGCACACAAACGGGATCGAGCCTTGAACGGGATTCATATTGAATAAGCCGCTAAGACCAACTAGAAATCAGGCCCACATAGGAACCCACAACCGGGCCAGGCTGGATGGCAGACCTCGAGTCTGAGCGGAGTTCTAGTGAGGCTGGGATATTCTTAGGGTTTACGTGGCAGGCTATTATTTGAGCATAACTATTTGGCAGCAGGCAGGACTCAACGGGAAACATAGGCTTGGAGATCAAAGATAATCATTGCCATATATCAACATTTTTAGTAGATTTAGATCTAATAGTTGGATTAAACTCCATCAATATTAATGATTCTTAGGTGATATTTTGAACGATTAATGTTATACTTTTATATCATTACATTTAAAATCGGTTGAACTTTATTGTTAAGAAAGATTTATCCTAAGTTATTTGTAATGAATATGATACATCTGTGAGTTATAGAAATGATTTTATGTTATACATATATGAGCATAACTTTCAAAGAAATGAGCATTGGTATAACATTATAAAATGAGTACAAAAAATAGGTTTTATGCTATACCCAAATGAGTATAATATTTACACGGGATGTACATCGATATACCGTTTTAAGATAAGCACTATTACGGGTGACTATTCAATGAAGATGTTTTGATGCTCAATAGGTTTTGAAATGTTTATGTTTAATTGCAGAGTTCAAAGTTCAATAGAGGATACTTGATGCTCAATGAAAATGTTATGATGCTCAATGAAAATGTCATATTGCATATTTCAAAAGTTTAATATTAAATTAGATTCGTATATTGGAATCCATAGGAATCTATTATAGATATAATTTAAAAGACTTATACAAAAGAAAAAGTAAGAAAACGAAAGTGAATTTATGAAGAAGAATTCATGATGCTCAATAATATTCAACATAATAGGTCTGATACTCATTAAAAGTTTATTAATTCTCATAAATTGTTATCTTAATAGAAGGGGTTTGATACTCAATGGAAATTGTTATCTTAAACTAAAAAACCTTATGATTTCATATCGATGAACATTTTGTAATTTACATATGCTCATTTGGTACTGATGTTATTCTCATTTTAAAATGTCATATCAATGCATATTTCAAAAGTATCATATTACATTAAATTCGCATATCGAAATTCATAGGAGTATATTATCGATATAAATTAATAAGTTTTTATAAAAGAAAAAATAAGAAAAAATTTAAATTAGAAGAGGTGAAGCAGAGATCATGATGCTCATTGTTAGCCTCCTAATACTCAATAGAATATGTTCGATGCTCACTAAACGTACACTAATGTTCATTTAGCGGAAGTTGTGATTTTTCCTTAAATTACAAAATTGCGGCCGAAAAAAATTGGAATGTATTAGTTAATGTATTGTCTTCGTCAGTTGGGCTGGATGTACCTACATCAGAGGTAGGATATAGGGGTTGTATCAACTGCCACAGAAGTTATCAAGCTACTAGGCTGAGTGCCTTGATTACACTTTAGAAGTTTTCCGATTTTTACTTGTAATATGAGCAATTTTTAATTATTTAAACTACGTAATACTTCGTATTTGTTTGGTAATGGTTCTTTCTTTTCACCAAAATCAACGCACAACTTATACTCTTCCAACTTTCCCCTTTTGGTATTCCACTAACTTTGACATTTTTCCTTTGAAGTAAATATTTAGTGATCTCAGATAATTCTCTTCTCCGTATAAACTTCAACTACACATTTTTGATCAAATTTAACAAAACTTTAAGTGATGTAGGGAGTGTTCTATCATTCTCGGATCCATGCACTAAAAGATGACAATGTAGCGGCAGAGAGGATATACATACCACTAGAAAAGAATTTTATTAATACAAGTAAAGATATTTTCACAAAAACTATCAAAAGTGAAGCAGAGTTTTAATACACCAAAATTTGCTACAACTGTGTTTGATATTGGTGCCGTACCTAATTATATTGTTTTAAAAAGTAAACCTAAAGACTAAAGTTATTTTATCAATTCAATTGATTGACCACTTCAGTAGTGAGCAACAATAAGTCAATAAGATCATAAACAAGTTCCTACGACGGCTAACAAATTAAAGTTTGCTTAACAATACAATTAATTACGGTCTAGTATTCAAAAGTTCTCATTACTTCAAGCATGAAACCCTCAATACATTATATATCGATCTTTAGTTTGACTAATAGTTGATTTTTTTAAACGGGCTAATAGGTGCTTATACTGTGGAATCGGTGCATGGTGAGCATCATACACCCTTTGTTATTTTTTATTTCTACTTTTCTTAAAATTGTTAATATTTTTTTTATTTTTGATCCGATTTTTATAAAATTTATATCAAAATTTTTTATTTTTCATGATCTTTCAAATGAGACCAGTATTGCCTATGTAATTTTAATTTTTTACATTCATACATTTTTTTGTAATATATTTTTATATGCATACACTTTTTCTATAATATATTTTTTTATCACTTTTATATGTTTTTAGAGGTTTTTAAGATATTGAGTTTGTTTATTTTGCTTCTAGCTTGGAGTTACATTTGATAATATACGAAGTTACATCATCTTATACTCCAGTTACAAGTTATTATGTGTGAGTTACATCTTGTTATGTGTGAGTTACATTTTGCTATACACGAGTTACATACTTTTATGCGCGAGTTACATGTAATTATGTGTGAGTTACATCTTGTTATGTGCGAGTTACATCTTGTTATACATGAGTTACATACTTTTTTGCGCGAGTTACATGTAATTATGTGTGAGTTATATCTAATTATTTGTGATTTTTTACTTATCTTTATCTTGAACTAATTCAATTATAACTGAATTAATTTTTTTCTTTGCCAATTTAATACAAAAATTTATTAATCCACATAAAATAAGTATATTGTATTTCATATTCATACACTATTTTTCAAATGATAAAAATGAAAGATGTAGCAGGGGTTTATTTCACGGTGTAACTCACATACATTAAGATGTAACTCGCGTATATTAAGATGTAACACGCGTACAATAAGATGTAACTCGCGCAGAAGAAGATGTAATTTCATGATATATTATCAAATGTAACTTCAAAATAATTTGTTAAAATTACATAAGCAATATTGGTCTCATTTGATAGATCATGAAAAATAAAAAAAATGATATAAAATTTATAAAAATCGGATATCAAATAAAAAAATTATTACAATTTTTAACAATAAAAGAATAAAAAATAGGAAGCTGCGTCGTTTTGGGATCATTATTACAACTTTTATTGACCCAAATACCCTCGAAAGCTTGATTTATTTCTCCTCGTTTGAATCTAAACTAGGCTCATTATTTGAGCAAAAAGTGATGTGTGTGATTGAGTGTCTCTGCATATCTGTCAACCAATACTCCCTGCTAATAAGCCAAACTCCTCTGAATAAGATGATTGTCTTCCACCCTTTGCATGTGAGAGTGTTCTCAACCGATGGGTGGAGGACCTAGGGGGGCAAGTGCTCCCGCTTTTGATCAGGAATTTCACTACTAGTATTTAGAGTAAAATCAATGCCCCGCTTGCGGTCAGAATTTCACTACTACTAGTTCGAGTAAAATTAGTGCCCCCAACCCGTACAGAAAATTATCAATATTAGATAATTAAGATACTAAAATGTTACAGTTATATAAATTAAAAGTTAATACACAATATTTAAATTTGAGCTGAATTAAAATAAAAGATCTCAAAAAAGGAGAAGAAAATAGTTAAGGTTTTTTTCTTTTGATAGAAATTAGTTAAGGGTTGAAAACCCAAAAAGTTAAAATGTAAACCGTAACCAAATTAATGTGCGGTCATCTTAAAGTAATCTAAAACAAGTAAAAGTTTAAAAATGAAATCCACTAATAACTCACTATTACTCTACAAGGCAAAAGGGGGAAAACTTCCAAAATATAAACCCTCACGGACGTTTACACTCTGGCCTCTTTCTGGGGCTTGCCACTGCCTTGCTAAACTACCTCTGCAGCGCCGCACCACCCAATCACCCGTTCATTTGTATTTTGTAAGTTTCTTTAGATGATTATCTTACATATTGCTTGATGTGCTACATCGACAGAGATGTTTTTAAAAGTATTGATAATGAAACTATTATGCAACATTTTCAGAATATGAAAACTCGTAGTATTGATTACCAAAGTTGCAGAAATGAACTATATAATATGTAATTAACTACTCCGTATAATTTATGCTATTTCCTTACTTTTTACCATCTTTATTACATTTGAAAATTTTATTATATAGTAAATTTAATGTCTAGTGTGCCCCTGCTCTGACAAATCTCCGGGTCCGCCACCTCAACCGGCCACCCTTGCTTCATAACTGGCTGTATATATCATACATGGTTGTGAAGCCTTTGAGTGTGGTGAGAAAAGATAGACCATCCTCTTTGTGAAGCTGAGTGAGGTATGGTAAGGAAGGTAGAATACGGTAGTTGCTCTCTTAGCCTAGGACTACGTGCACAAGGAGACTATCGGAACCGGCCTGCGGCGTACCTAAGCCGAATCCGGTCGACGGAAACGAATTCACAACGGGGAGTAATTAATGCTATCCAATCAAATATAAAAAGTAGATGAGTAGTGAAAGGTAGTTATGACATTTAATATAAAAGGAGTTGCCTAAAAAGATTTAAATGGGATGTAGGGACTACATTTTTTGTAATTGTGAATTGTTTGTTATCTAGGTGTGACTAAAACTCTCTTTCTCTACCAATATATGACCTTGTTAGTTTTTTTTCAAAATAATACTTATTTGATACTCCCTCCAGCCAATATTTATCTTCACAAGTACAATTGACACAATGTTTAAGATAGTGTGTATTATTGATGGAGAGTTGTAAAAAGGGGGAGAAATTTGTAAGAATGTGTAAGAAATGTTGTAAACCACAAATTCTTTAATTTGCCAAAAGGGAAAAAGAAGATAATTTTGGGATGAACCAAAAAAGAAAGTATGAAGATAATTCTGGAACAAAGGGAGTATATTTTAATGATCTATTTAATAAATAATTTATATGGATTGATATGTCTTTAGTTTATTACTCCGTATTAAACTCAAACTTTCTAGCCACTTTCTTCTCATTTTTCTGTTTACCCCTATAATTGGAAATTTGTTGAGCCCGTTTGGTAGTACAAAAATTGTCTATTTTGACTGATTCTGTTGAAATTTATGAAGTTCTGGCTGAAGTTCTGGAGTAATAAAATAAAGAAAAAATTATATGTAAAAATAGCTAAAATGGTCATCTACAGTAACTTCAGCCAATACAGCCAGAAAAGTAACTTCAACCTTACTTTTTCTGCTTATTACACAATTCAGCCCACGAAAGTAAAAGTTATGTGTTTGATGAAAAAGTTGGCTGATAAGCCTGATAAGCTGAAAAACGGCGTTGACAAACGGCCTCGTTGACTAAGTAAAACTGAAAATAATAATGAGAAACTAGGATCTACTACTCCCTCCGTCCCGCTAAGATTGTCTCATTTTACCTTTTCAGGAAGTCCCACTAAGATTGTCCCATATCAAATTTGGTAAAGATTGTGTGACTCTAAACCATTCATACTTTATTCTTACTTTATCAATTTAATATCAACCACACAAACTCACTTTTTTTAATAATCGTGTCACCTTCTCTCGTCTCAATCTTAGTGGGACGAAGGTAGTATTAGTGACTACGTATCGCATTTGCTTCAAAATATCCTTTTTGAACTTTATTTATGAAACCGATGAAGTATTATAGGACTCCGTTTTATTTGGAGTCTACGTTTCTTTTGTGTTTTCCAAAAAAAAAGAGACTAAAACAAGAAAATACTACCTCGTCTCATAAATTCTTCTCATTTTGACTTGTCACAGTGATTAAGAAAATAGAATAAAGTGGAAATGTGTGGTTGTAGTTGTGTAAGAAAAATGTGAAATGAATGTGAACAACATAAATTGTCCAAAAATGGTTAGTGGGAAGAAATTTTTGGGACGAACCAAAAAAGAAAAGTGAGAAGAATTATATAAGACCGAGGGAGTATCTCCAGAGTATTTGTTCCGCGAAGAAAGTAAACAGATGCAATTATTCTTCATGGCTACGGAGTATTTTTCTAGGGGCCTATTCTAAGTTACGTTGTAATCACATGTAAAAATTTTCTTCTTTTTAAAGCATGGATGCTGTAAATTAAATAAAAAGCATGCTTTGTGTATATGTTTTTTGTAGACATCATTTTACATGTTGATAAAACTGTTTGTATCAGTTTTCCTATTAACACTCCTAATTTGAACAATTTTTATTTAAACTACATAATACATACTTGGTTGATTTAAGTTCTTTCTTTTCACAAACATCCACCACACGGCTTATAGTCTATCTTCTGCATGCATTACACATGTTTTTACTTGGACTATTTTCAATCCCAAATTAGACTGTTTTACTTAGATATTTAACTCAGACCAGATAAAATCAAATTCAGATCAGACTTAGATAGTTATAAAATACATAACCACAAGACATTTATCATACCAGACTAGATGATACCAGAAAATTTTAGTCCAACTAAAAACACTATACACGACGCTAACTTCACTCATTACACCAGTAGGCTCCACTAGAAAAGAACATTAGAGTAGTACCAAATAAAATACCCGATCAAAAAATCTATATGAATTGTAACCTTCGCTAGACTACAACCATTGCGAGATGATTAAAAACAAAGTAATGGCCGATCAACGGATCGGGTATAGATCCACATTTGATTCAGGTCCATCACATACAAACTTTTTCTGGAATGAGTATGATATTAAATTTATTTACTCATTCAGGGTCTGGAATTGTTCTAACATATTTCCTTATATCAGAGTCCAAGTATGAGATATCAAGTTCTGAATCTGGATAGATCCGGAGTATGTATACAAATTAAACTGTTTTATATAATACGTACATATTTTAAAAGTGTTATGTATAAAAGTTGAGTTTAATTTGAATACTAAGGTTAAGATATTGATCATGTAGTATAATATAGAAATAAGAATAATTATCTAATTTATTTATTACACTTGTGGAATTCAGAAGCATGATTTACATAGAAATGAAATATGGCTGGTACAGAGAGAAGAAGAAGACAAACTAAAGAATCTTTAATTGTATATTGCTTAGTATTGCATGTCTGTACATCACATTATTTATAAACAAATACAAGGAATAAAAAATATCTCTAACTAACAGTAACAAAGCTAACTAATTAAGAAACTTCTAGTAACTACTTGATTGATTCAAGTCCACATGTGCATGTACATCTGCATGTGGCTCTTCTTGCATGATCTTCGTACATGTTTGTTTATTACGCCAAGACCCCCGCCGCAAGGAGGAGAGTACAGATTTTGTACACTCATTTTGGATAGCAAATGATGAAAAGTATTACGTCCAAGAGGTTTAGTAAATAAATCTGCCAACTGATTGGTTGGTAGTTGGGACATAAAGTGCACGTATTACTCCATACTGGATCCATTCTCGAATGAAGTGACGTTTATTTCCACATGTTTGGTTCGTTCTTGATGTACAAGATTACTAGCTAAGGCTAGAGCAGATTTACTATCACAAAAGATGTAGATGTGGATGTGAGCATCTTGAAATCTTTGAATAGTTGTAATAGGCCAAGTACTTCTGCAACTGAAGTAGCAAGTTCTCTATATTCAGCTTCTGCAGAGCTTCTGGACACTCTGTGTTGTTTCTTAGATTTCCAAGAAATGAGGGAGTTGCATAAAAACACGCAATATCCAGTAATAGACCTTTTAGTATCAATGCAACTGACCCGATCTGAATCTGAAACCCTTTGAGCTAGAGATCAGAAGCAGAAGAGTATAAGAGTCCTTGTCCTATTGAGCCTTTTAGATCGATATCTTAGAACACGGTGTGCAGCAGATAAATGAGAATAGCCTGCTTTTGCATGGATTGTGCAAGAGTGTTAACTACAAAGCTGATGTTAGGCCTAGTGACGGTGAGATAAAGAAGTTTACCCACCAATGTTATGTAAAGAGATGGATCATTTAGATAATGATCATCAATGCTATTGAGGCGCAATTTACTGTCCATGGGAAAAGACACAGGTTTGCAATCTTGATATCCAAAGGTCTTTAGCAATTCCATGGTGTATTTACGTAGACATAAATAGATACCATGAGAGGAGCGAGCAACTTCAAGTCCTATTAAGTATTTGACATGTCCCAAATCTTCAATTTTGAAGTTGTTATCCAAAAATTGTTTAATATTAGTAATGTGTTGCATGTCAGAACATGCAACAACGATATCATCTACATATTCCAAAAGAATCATAGTGAAGAGTTGTGTGCAGTGTGAATAAAGAATAGTCAACATGGGATTGCACAAAGCCACAGTTCTTCAAGGCACTAGATAGATTAGAGAACCATTGTGTGCTATCTTGTTTGAGGCCATATAGGCTCTTGAGTAAACGATAAACTTTGTGTTTTCTAAGAGAATTGAATCGTTGTGGTCAGGGGCGGAGCCAGGGCACTAGGTCAGACTGGGTCGGTACAAAGAATATTATTGAAAAAAAAATTACACAGAATTTTTTACACCAAAAATATTGGCATTTTTAAATTTCGGGTGGGTCAGGGCTTAGCCTGACCACCCCTAGGTACGCCCCTGCTTGTGGTATTTCCATGTATACTTCTTCATGGAGATCTCCATGAAGGAAGGCTTTGTTAACATCCATTTGCTCAAGAAACCAACCCTTTGAAGCAACTAAAGCAAGAAGGACTCTAACTGTGGTCAGTTTGTCCACCGGAGAGAATTGACGTGCACTTGTCGTGAGGTGCACTCAAAATAATTTATCAATACAACACTAATACGTAGTATAGTGAAGTAAGGTTCGTATCCACATGGAAAGAAATACTTTTCTCTTTTATCAATAGTAACAAAGGGGTTTTAAGTTTGATTTGATTGAATTTAATTAACACTAAGATCAACAACCTATATGAGTTTAATTTAATGAGATGAGGACTTGGTTTTGCTTTTATCCCTGGCAACGGCGCCAAATTTGACGTGCACTTGTCGTGAGGTGCACTCAAAATAATTTATCAATACAACACTAATACGTAGTATAGTGAAGTAAGGTTCGTATCCACAGGGGAAAGGAATACTTTTCTCTTTTATCAATAGTAACAAGGGGGGTTTTAAGTTTGATTTGATTGAATTTAATTAACACTAAGATCAACAACCTATATGAGTTTAATTTAATGAGACGAGGACTTGGTTTTGCTTTTATCCACTTAATGAAATGTTCGTCGATCCCGGTTATATCTTTAACTATCTTCCTCTCGAATACTCAATCGAGGAGTATATCCAGTTCATCGAGGGTAGTTATTAATAACGAGACGCGTTCATTAATAAAACTTACTACTGAGTTAATATAGAACAAGCGTCGTATATTGGCCCGATAGTAGCAATAAACTTAAGATGAAAACGATTGAGATTGATAACCTCAACACACACGGTTTATTGGTTTAATCAATATAATTAATTCCCCTAGATTATTAATAATGAGATGCATGCATTAACAATCCAAGTTTACTACCATTGAAGGAACCGAATTAATAACAAGCGTATTAATCGATTGATTCTAGTAATAATTAATATATGAAACAAAACTAGTTGATCCTTTAAATAATGTTCAAAATATTAATATGAAACATGAATAGGAATTAATTAATACTCAAGGAAGAATATTAAAGAGTATGAATCCTATTATAGTTAATATCAAGATGTTAACTAATTGTCATCTTAGTAACACTCCCCAATATTAACACAGAGGAAGAAATAACTATTACTATAACTAATGTCAAGATGTTAACTAATTGTCATCTTAGTAACACTCCCCAACATTGATATAGAAATAGTATTTAAAGGAAGAATTAATATTCAATGAAAAAAATTAAAGAGAATAACTCACAACTTACAAATTCATTAAGCTTCAAAGTAGCCAAACCAAGATGGAAGAGTTTAGCTCCTCATTTGGAGACTAAACATGATGAAAATATAAAGAAAGAACTATTCTAGACTGAGCTTAGAAGTATATAGGAATTGGTGATCTTTGTGGGAAGGAAAGGGGGGTATTTATAGGCTTTTTAGGCTTGCAGGGTCTTGTACCCGATCAGGCTGTAAGGGCACTCGATCGGGTACTTGGTTGCTTCGCAGAAGTATAAAAAACTGGGTTATACCCGATCGGGTATGTCGGCCACCCGATCGAGTATGAACACTCGATCGTGCCAAAATCTCCCCTTCATGTTGCCTTGTCCCGGATCCGATCCGATTTGATTTTTCAACAAGGTACCCGATCGGGTATAGGTCATACCCGACCGGGTACAACACCAAAAATCAGAATCTTGAGATTTTTTGCACCTCCTTCCATTTGTGATGTTCACCAATGGTCCCCAGAGTGATCTTGGACCTATTTGAGCTCAGTATAAACCTAATCTAAACAAATTACAAACATTTTTACAACTTAAACTATTACACCAAAAGTGTGTAATTTCCAAAGTAATAATCAATCAAAACTAATTAAAAACACAGAAATAAATATGTAATTTACATGAATGTCAAGAATGTATCCAAAAAATCTAATCCCTCAATTTATGTGAATCATTTTGCTACAAGGCGAGCTTTGTGTCTCTCTATTAAGCCATTAACATTGTATTTGACCTAATATACCCATTTGCATTTGATGGGAGTTTTTTCAGGAGCAATAAGTGATAATCCAAGTTCTATTACATTCAAGAGCAGATATCTCATTTTGCATAGATTTTATCTAATTAGGGTCACAAGAATCTTGTTTGTAAGAATTGGGTTCAATTATATGAGAAATGGAAGAAGAAAAAGCTTGATGTGAGGGTGAAAATTTATCAGAAGAAATGTATTTGAGCATGGGATGAAGATTTTTACCTGATGTGGCTTTTGGAAGTGAAGAAATGGTAGTTGAAGATTCAGTCTGAGTAGTTGTACATACGTAGTATTGAAAAAGGGAAAGTGGTTTTCTGGATTTAGAATGACTACTTGAAGGATTTTGAGATGCACTAACTGGTTGTGTAGTATTGGAGTTGTTGTTGTTTGGAGTGGAGGTAATTGTAGGAGCAGTGTTTGAAAGATTGTGATCCATGGATGGCGAGGAAGTAGAAGAAATTGTAGTTTCTAGAACAGGCCGGATTTGGAATGACAGTATCATTTAGTGTGGTTGACACACTAGTGAAGGGAAATATGGATTTATGAAAGACAACAGCCCTTGAGATGAAAGTTTGACAAATGTGAAGATCATAGAGCTTATAACCTTTGTCCTTTGGCATGAGAAGGATATCCAAGAAGAATACATTTTCTTGCTCTTGGTTGAAACTTATCATTATGGCCAATCACATTAGAAGCAAAACATAAGCATCCAAAGGTTTTAAGGATGGAATAATCTGGAATCATATGATGAAAAATTTCAAAAGGAGAATTTGTATTCAAGACAAGAGTTGGTATCCTATTAACTAGGTGTACTAGCAGTGAAAATGCAGTCACGCACCCCAAAAGTGTAAAGGAACTTGTGCTTCGAATCTCACGGATCTAGCAATGTTTAATAGGGTTTGATGTCTTCTTTCAACAACCCCATTTTGCTGTGGGATGTAAGGGCATGTGGTCTGATGTATGATACCCTCATTAGAATAAAAATATGAAAGAAAGAATTCTGACCCGTTGTCAGTTCTAATGACTTTGATGTGGATGGAAAATTGGGTCAGAACCATTTTATGAAAGGAAATAAGGTGATTCCTAGTTTCAGATTTGTGCTTCATCAAACAAACCCAAAAAAGCCTTGAAAAGTCATCTACAATGGTCAGAAAATATTGAAAACCATCACAATATTTGAGATCAAATGGTTTTTGAGATTTTATTGAACTTTTAGGAAATGACAATTTGTGTTGGTTTGCCAAAGGACAAATATTACACTCTTTATGATCTAAAATAGAAATATGTAACACATATTTCAACACTTGAAGCTTAGAATCAGAAATATGGCCTAATCTTTGATGCCATAGATTAGAGAGTACATTATGAGAAGTGTGTGGAGATTTTTTATTCTGAGAAGTCTTTTGAGGATGTAGTATGTACATCCCTTTGACCAAATCAGCATTGCCAATTCTCTCCCTCAAAGCTTTGTCTTGTATGATACACTGATTAGCACAGAAAGTAAGAGTCAACACTAGTAGAAAAAGGGCCTATAGTGACACTAATTTAGTGTCACTGAAACTTTCTGCGACACTTAAAAAGCGTCGGGGAAATAGCAACACTAATTTATCGTCTAAAATGCGGGGACGGTTTTGTGTCAGCAAATAATGACACTAATTTATCGTCAAAAATAGCGACATTTATGCATCAAGAACACATTGTGACATTAATACATCACACAATTTAATGACACTTTAGCATCATAGATTTTTATGACACTTTCAGCATCATAGATTTTTATGACACTTCAATGTCACTTGATTGGTTTTGTTTATTGGGCCTATATAGGGGGGCATACCCCGGAAACCATAAATGTAACTAAGTACAATTCAAACATTTTTATTTATATCTCAATATTTCATATGATTGTACATGATTCATAGGGGCATACTCCGGAAACCATAAATGTAATTAAGTACAACTCAAAAGAACAAAACACGAGTTAAATTTATAGCTAGAATTGAGCTAAAGCATGGTCTACAAGACATAAAACAGTCTTTAAGTGCCAAGCCCCGACAACTGAATTGTTTGGAAGTAATCAACGGTATGTGCTCCCTTTCCCCATTCAAATCCACTTGTCCCTGCATTACACCATAGAGATCCAACAATAACAAAATACAAAGTTTGGAGAAATTTTCAAAAAGATAACTTCATTATCACGTGTGAGGCTGTGATAATAGAGAATATAGTAAAGAAAAAGTACAGTGCATGAGACATAGACAGAGTGTGCAAGAGAAAAACCAAATAACTGGAGATAGAGATAGAGGGTGTAACAGAAAACCATTGGGAAACAACCCGTCAATAAGGTCAATTATATGGCCTTTACAGCAAGAAGTGACGTCGATATTGTCAATAAGTTCACTCTTTGTTCCGTAGCTTCTGAGCAGACACACTGCAATTGTATCGTTGCACCGGTTGTTCCTTCACTGTCAGATTTTTAATCTTTTTCTTAGAGCCGCCCATTCAAAAAAGTCAAAAGAATTGGCATAAGTTATTTCTATGAAATTTTGGCTTAACAAGAACAAAAGCTTTCCATTCTGAATACAAAAGCTTATATTGCAAACAAATCTTTAATTTCATTTTCGTGTTTAGGTTCAATGTTGGCAGCGGCTTCCCTCAATTCCTGCATAAAACAACCAGTTATTCATGTTCAGAAATTCTTTAGAAACATTTATGGTTTTTTCAATTTCTTGGTGAAGTAAGAGAAATTTGAGAAGATGCTTACCAAACATAAATGATACTATCCGTTCCTGTTAAAAACAAGAATGCTTTCATTGTTATTTATAAAAAGTTGCCAGTAGAGTTGCATTGTAAAAATGATCACATTGATATATTAATTCGATCACAGTCTTTTTAACACTATCTTTACACATAGAATAGAAACTTAAGCCGTTTGATGGAATTCCTCCAAATCCTTCGATGGAATTCCAATAAACTTATGCTTTTGTCAGTCCAATAAACTTCAACTGAGATAGCAAATTGTTAGGCCAAGAGTTTAGAAGTAAAGGAAATATAATGTTAATTGCAGTACAAAATTATCAAAAGAAATAATATGGACGCAGGTTAGCGGTTCCTTTTTTTATTTAAGAGTTTAACATTAAAATTGCCTTTAAAATAGAATGATACACACTTCAAAACTTCAAGTGTTCAAAACGTTATAGAATCCAAAATTTCAGAACAACTGCCAATCATGCCACACTATAAACTTACAGTTCCTTAAAACTAGCAACATTTGATATCTAAAGTAGAAACTAGAGATGTCTGCTCCACTTCCTATGGAAGAAATGAAGCTGTCCCCTCTCCCTATCACCAATTACCACGTTTTTAATGGTGGATCTTCAAAAGAACACATGGCAAATTTTGAATTGGGGCAACAACGGTCCAGAACACTAAATGAATTTCAAGCCAAATAGTAACACTAACTATTTCACTTATTTACGAGACTGTCAAAATCAGAATAATAATTTGAATGTAAATTCAGAACAAGCCAATCCTCAGCACCTCTATTAATAAATAACCACAAATGGAATAACACACAATCAGCTTAAAAGAGATCCAGGAAGATAGAATATTGCTTATCAACTAAACTAGCTTTTTATACACGCACAAGCATTAAATCCTCATTTTCACACACACACATACAGGGATGGATTTAAGGGGGGCGCGGGGGGCGACCACCCCCCTTGGACTTTCAAATTTTTCTACAATATATTTAATATTTTCATAAAATTTTTATACTTTAATTAGATATATATGTGTTCGCCCCCTTAACTTTTAGTTTTCAAAATTAATATATAGCCTTCCATTATGAAATACTTAATTGGAGATTTAAAAGATTAAACATCTAAAATAATTTACATAACTTAAGCAAATAAACAATAGAACAACTTATTGTTCAAGTCTTAGGATACCTATTACATAAAAATTCATAGTTTTGAAATGTTTAATTATCTTTAATTTATTAGATAATTATTACTCGATTTGTAAAATATCAAACAATATTATATACGAGACACACTAGTTAAACAGTTTTTCGATCATGTGAAATGAATTTAAAATTACACAATTCGTTTACTTCTTACTCTTTAAAAATAATCTATTGCATAGGTAATAAATTTTAACTTATTTTACCACAGCAAAAACAACATCCAAGCCTTAATCCCAAAAGAATTTGAGGTCGGCTAACATGAATCGATCTATGATATCGATGCCAAACAGAGAAGATAAACAAGAAACGGAAGAAAAAGAAGTAAGATTAAACGAATAAAATAAAGATAAATAAATATAAGATAACAATAACACAAGAATATAAGAAAGATAAAAGATAAAAAATAAAAGAGCATAAAAAAGCTAGAAGATAAAAAATAACATTAGAATATAAAAAGATAAAGAAGATAAACGATAAAAGAAAAAAGAGAGGAAAGATAGAGAAGACATCAATCTAAGAATCAACGATATAATATTATTCTAAAAATAATAATCTCATACTACGTACATACTATACTTTTGTAATATTAGCAAAACTTGCAATTCAATAATATTATTCTAAAAATAATAATGACATACTACGTACATACTATCTTCATGACTCATGAACACCCTTCTTGGTAAACAAAATTTGTAATTCAAAAATCAATTCCTTTTACCGATAAGATTCATGTTGTTAAACATGACATGAGTTATTTAAAAAGCATTGGTGGTTGTGCATGTTTTAAACTGTTTACCTTCAAATAATTTGATAAAATGTTATATATCCTTTGTTATTTTCAAATAATTTTCGTTTGATTTGCTATTTCTTATGCTTTAATTAATAATACTTTTTTCTAAAGCACCTACAATTATAAATTCAAAGTTATTTGTTCATTGTCTAAACTTAGAATGTAATATACTCCCTCCGTCCCGTAAACAACTTCAAACTTCGTTTTCACACATATTAAGGAAATAAACATACTGGGTGATAAATTTTACTGTATGGACACTGTTTCGACACTGTTTGGCATTGTTTGGTACTGTTTGGCACTTTTTGAATATAGAGAATTTGCCAAATAAGGAACTGGAAAGAAGTGTGAAGTTAATTTCGGGACTGTCCGAAAAGGAAAGTGAGAAGTTGTTTCTGAGATGGAGGGAGTATTTAAATATCATCATGTATGTACTTATGAATTCTGTTTTAATAAAAATTACCGCAAAGCCTTTCTAAACTAGCGGAAAAAAATCGCCCCTGATGGATAGTCTACCCGGGGGTATATATCCGAAGGGTTATTGCTGGGAATAACTTAGAGAGAAATCAGAGCAAGTAAATGTAGAGAGAGAGAGTGTATTATAAATGTGGAGCGTTTTCAGCGTGGTTACAAATGGGGAAATGGGGTGCTATTTATAGTAGCAATAAATGTCGGACAGGGACACGTGTCAAGCGCCTATTGGCCGAGGGGTCACCTCAACTGGTTGGCGTTGGCAGCCGCATGTGGCCGCATTTAATGCGGCTGTTGGATGGGACGTCTGTACAGGGTACGGTGATCTGTATGCATGTGAGGCGGATATCATGTCGGGAGAGGTGCCCTCGGCTGCAGAGGACTAGCTGAGGGCTCTTAGTGCCGAGGACCCCTGAGTGCCGAGGGCTCCAGGTGCCGAGGGCTACTGTTTTCGCCGTTTTCTCCCAGTTCCTCTGTTTGTTCGAAATATCCATGATGTGATAGTTTGGAGCCTTCGGCCAGGGGGCCGAAGGCACCCCTGGTGCGTATTGCGGGCTGCTTGGTACTCTGGGCGTCGTGATTTGGGCATGTTGGGCCTTCTGGGCCTGTTGGGCCTCTACTGGAGTAGTAGGAGTCTGTGGGCCGGGTGTTCCCGAGCCATATACTCCATCAGGAGTCCCTCACTCCTTTTGCCGAAAGGCATTTGAGGGAAAAGGAGTAATTTGTGCTTGCCCTTTGATGTTGTCCTGTCGTGATCTCTGAAGTTGGTGAGGAGTTGTTGCTTTTATGTCCCTGCCGAAGGCAGTCCCTCAGTTACCCACATGTCGGGACTTGAGGGCTTGCTTTGTCGTTTGTTGAAATTTCACTAATTTTGTAATTTAATGATTTTCCCGAGGGGGTCCTCCAGTCCCCCACTCCTTGAGGCACTTGTAAAGTGGTGAAAAGGAGTAGAGTAGTTGCGTTGCTGTTGTGGGCCGAAGGCTGACGCTTTTCGTTTCATTTTGGGGGGATGCCTCGTTAAAAACCTCATTAGAAAAAACCCTGTGGGAAAAAAATCCTAATGAGGGAAAAAGAGTGCACCGAATTCCCCCAATGATGAATCGAAAATGTAAAACCTTGGTCAAAAATGGAGAATAACGGTAATGCCGAAGGCTCTCTCTTCTGAGGGCTCCTGTGTTGATTAGCTGAAGGCTTGCTGTTGATGTCCTGGGGGTGCCGAAGGGAAGCCCCTCAATCTTTGGATCGAGGGCCTGATGGATGAGGGTAGCAGTGGAGTTGTTACTGGGGGGTCCACTGCTTGTTGATTAGTTGGTGATGAAGATACCCGAGGGCTCCCATTACCTGTGTGCTATAGGCTATCCGTCAATGAGGCAACTCCTCGGGGGCTACCCGGTTCTTACAGTGCTGAGGGGGAATCCCCGAGGGGTGCCCTGATATGAAGCCTTGGGTTTCTGAAGGAGTGATCCCGAAGGCGTCTGTTATGTGCTGTGTGGGGCACAACCCGGGGGCGTCTCTGGGTAAGTGTACCCGGAGGCTCTCCTTGATGAAGTGGAGTGAAGCAGAAAACCCGGGGGCTTCCAGAATATAGCCGTTGGAAATATAGCCGTTGGAATATGTAACGTCAGGTTTATTGCCGTTGGGGGGGTACACGTGGAGTGTAGCCGTTGGCTGCTCGTGGGCGGGCGTCACCGGTTGGGTGAAACGACGGTGTGTAATGATGATGTTTGGCCGGAGGCCCAGTTTTTGGGCCCAAGCCCGGATCCTGGAGTCTATAAATACCCCAAGCTAGTGCCATTCCTTCCTTACGCATCCAACATCCTTAGCGAAGCTCTGCCAAAAATTGTAGAGAGAGAAACTCAAGCCTTCGGTCAAAACTCAGCTTTCAAGGTCAGTTCCCCCTGCCTTTCTCCTTCTAGTTTAGCCGTGCCTTGTGCCCTTAGGTTAGGAGATAGAATTCTCTAGGAAACCTTAGTTCCCCCGAACCCTCGAGCTAGAGTTAGAATGTCGTCCCAGAGTGATTCTCAAGACATCTCGAGGACCCCCTCGGTTCAGGACGAAAGCATCTCCGACGTGGAGTCCAGTAGCAGTCAGCCCTCGGGTGGTGGTGATGCAGCTCTCGCCACCGAGATGCAGAAGGATTTGGTGGCCGAGGTCGAGGCAGAGGAGTTCGAGCGAACCGCCGAAGATGAGGAGTTGGCCCTCGCCGTCCAAGTTGCTGAGGAGGAAGAGGAAAAGGAGAGGGCGAAGGTTACTGTCGCTGTTCTCCCCCCCCCCCCCCCCCCCCCCGGGGGGGGGTTCTGGGGAAGCAAGTAGCTCGAGGCCACTGGACCCGACGCCTTTAAGTGTAGCCCCCGGGAAGAAGAGGAGGAAGACGAAGGCTGGCCCCCCAGAAGAAAGTAAAGGCCGTCGATCAAGGGGGGCCAGTTGATCTACCGGAGGGTCACTCCTTCCTGGACACCGCCGCTCTGGAGATTAAGTCCCAAGCTGACAGGGCAGACATCTACATCACCCAGTTGCATATAGGGCCCTCGGCTGTAGTAGTCGAGCCAGGTCCTGACGACGTGCTGTCCCGGCCCCCCGAGGGATGTATAGCCGTGCACGTGCTCTCGGTTTCAATGGGCCTCCGGTTCCCTCTCCATCCGTTCCTCCGGGAGTACCTGAGGTACATTGGCCTGGTCCCCTGTCAATTGACCCCCAATAGCCACTCATACATAGCTGGGTTCGTGAACCTGTGCAAACTCCGGGGGGTTACACCGAGCTTGGAGTTATTCTTCCAAAGTTTTAACCTATGCCGGGGGGCCCATACTAATGCCGAGGGCTATGCAAACTTACAGCAGATAGCCCAGTTCAAACTGTTCACTGAGGCCCCTTCTTCCAACAAGGGCTGGAGAGAGCGATGGTGCTATATCAGACTGACCGACAGCCCGTTCCCGAGGGAGTTGCAGAATCGCTTTCGGCGCCATGTGAAGGTCAAGAGTGCCGCCCTCAAGGAGGATGGCCTGAAGATTGCCAAGATTCCAGAGGGTCTGGATAAAAACATAACCATCAAGGAGTGCATCCTCGAGGAAGACCTATATGCCCTCGGATTCCTGAGGTATCGGTTCATTGGGGAGACCGATGAGAAGTATCCCCTCTATGATAAAGCCTTCGTGGGAGCAGGAGGTAGTGGCCGAGGGCTTTAGATTTTCGTACTTAGAGATTTTTTTGTCATGTTTGTCGTCGTGTCTCTGACCCCTCGGTTCTAACCTTTTAACTTGTTGTTGTTGTTCTTTGCAGGTAGCAAGATGAATGCCAACGCCCTGTTCGCAAAGAGGAAGGGCAAGACCCAGGCAAAGGAGAAGGGGCCCTCGGGCCAGAAGCCAGCCGACGCATTTTTCCCGAAGGTCGTAGAGCCTTCCGCTGGGGACGTTCGTGCTGCTGTGGGGACCGGGGGGTCGAAGGCCGAGGCGGCCGTGAAGAAGAAGAGGAGTGATAAGGGGGTGGAGCCCCCTACCAAGAAGCAGAAAGCCGCCGGGGCGCTGTCGAGGGGGCGGCCCCCCTCATAGTTATTGATGACATGCCCGCCGCTGATGGGCCTCTGGCCTCGGTCACCCCGAAGGCTCCGGTGAATCCCCCCCGGAGGAATTACCCCGGGAGATCCGTCAACTCTCCTTTGCCCCTGGTGCTTCACTAATGCACGGCACTGCCGAGCCGAGGGCCTTCCTGCGGGGCATCACCTCGAAGATGGACATAGAAGTCTTCGAGACATACGACGATGATGCCCTCGAGAACAGGATCCTCCGGTCCTCTCTCACTGTAAGTATCTGCTTCCTGTTTCCTTCCCTTATCAATTTAGTACTTTCTTTCTGGGGAATAATCTAACTCCTTTGATCATTGTTTGCAGGCCTGCATAGCCCTCGGGGAACAGGCCCGAAGGCGTGAGGAACGGCGCCTTCACGAGGCCGAGCAAGACAAGAAGATGGAGGGGCTGATTCGCAAGAACTCTGAAGCGATGAAGCATGCTGCGCAGCTGGAGGAGGCCCTCCGGGAGGCGAAGGCGGCGGCGGAGAAAGCCAAGGCCGATGGCATAGCCGAAGGCAAGGCAGAGGCCGAGAGGGCGGCTGCCGAGGCGGCGAAGAAAGCTGCCGATGAAGCCCAAATCGCCAAGGAGGGAGCTGTGGCCGAGGCCCGAGGGGAGGCAGTTGCTGAGTTCCTCGCCGAGGGCTGGAGGACCGAGGGCCACAAGGAGTGGGTGGCCTCCGTGGTGGCAGCCTCGGTGGATGCTTGGGTAGAAGGCCCCGGGGTTGACTGGCTGACAGATAGGGGCGACGCCTACTACCAGGGGGTGAGCTCTTTACCCAGCACCTGATTTACCGGAGGCTCGCCAGGCACTTTGGCGTGTCCCTCGACCAATTCGACCCCTCAGCATACGGCCTCCCTCCATTGCAACCAGACGTGAGAGTTGCCCTCCCCCCGGGCGAAGAGCGGCCGACGATATATGACTCTGTGATGATGGGGGGTCATGGGGGCGGAGCCGTCGGAGGTGATGCTGCCGGGGAAGAAGTCTCCTCCAAAGCCGCCGTGGAAGATGCCCCCGGAGATAACGATGCTGAAGCCGCAGAGAAGATTTGTACTTAGTAAATATTTGAAACTTCTGTTGTAATGAACACCTTTGATCCTTCGGCTTCGGCCTGTTTGTAACGATTACATTGACTCCTTTTTGTGATGATTGAATGATTGCCTTCGGGCTTTGTATAAATGGTTTGTTTTCCTTAATTCATTTCTTCTTGAATGTATGTCTTCGTCTCGTGTTGGATGTATGCCTTTGCTCCTTTGAATGTATGTTTTAGGACTTAGAATATTTTCTGATTGTAGCTTGTCCTTGGAAGCCTTCGGTAGTTGGGCACCCTCTGCTGGATATACAACCGAGGGTTCAGCAATAATTAGGACTTAGAAATTTTTCTAAGTGTAACACACCATAGGGCCTTCGGGTGTTTGTAGTTCAATTGTTGTGTGGTGATTAAGTTGAGAACCCAATTCCTAGGACTTAGAAAAATTTCCAGGTGTAGTTTTGCCCTCGGATGCCCTTGGCTGGTAGCCTCCTTCCTGATGTGTGAATATTGGACCGAGGGCCCAATGTACAGGACTTAGAAAATTTTTGCAAGTGTAGTATGTCATGTAGCCTTCGGCTGCTGTGGAGCCCCAACTGAAATGTTGATTAGGCCGGGGGCCAATTCTTTAGGACTTAGAAAATTTTCCTCAGTGTTGATTCCTTGTGTACTGTAGCCTTTGATTGATAGGTAGCCTTCGGCTATTAGGTCCCTTGAGATGAGGGTGAAATATGTAGGACTTAGAAAGATTTCTAAGTGTAGATTTTCCCTTGGGAGCCTTCAGGAGATGGCATCCCTTCTTGATGTATGAGTGGTTTACCGGGGGAAAATATGTAGGACTCAGAAAATTTTCTAAGTGTAGATTTTCCCTTGGGAGCCTTCGGGAGATGGCATCCCTTTTTTATGTATGAGTAGGTGACCGGGGGAAAAATATGTAGGACTTAGAAAATCTTCTAAGTGTAGATTTTCCCTTGGGAGCCTTCGGGAGATGGCCTCCCTTCTTGATGCATAGCCTTCGACTGTCATATTCATCTAGTTGTAATATTGATTGGGCCGGGGGCCCAATCTTCAGGACTTAGAATTTTTTCCAAGTGCTGCTTCCTTGTGTCGCCTTCGGGTGATAGGTGCCCTTTGACTCTACATCACTTCGCGAGATGCCCGGGGGCTACTCATTTAGGACTTAGAATATTTTTTAAGCGTAAAGTGATGTCGAGCTTCCGGATGTAGAGCCCTCCGGGTATATGAATAGGACCCTTCGGGTGATCGTGGGGCCCTTGAGTTGTATGAGTATTTGATCGAGGGCCAAATATGTGGAACTTAGCAAAATTTCACAGTGTGTCGTAGATGTTGGACCTTCGGTCAATGAGGAGTCTGTCCGATGGGCAAATATTTTGGAATAGTCCCCTTGGTTGACTTTTGATGATTTGTAATAGATGCCTTCGGTTGTCTGGTGACATATTAACCTCCGGTTGCCGTCATTTTCCAAAAGTGTGGACTTAGGAAAAGTGTGGAATCCTGTTGTTGTGAAAAAAGCCAATGAGGAATGTGTGCCCTCGGCATATACTTGAAAAGTTGTAGAGTTTGACTTAGCCAGTTGTGTCCCTTGTCATGGGGTAGGGTGCCCTCGGTATTTGTTTGGATTACCGTTTAGTAGACTTTGGATAGTCCAGTCCCGTCGTATTGTTGAAGCCTTCGGTGCTTGTGTGACCGGAGGTGACCAGGCAGTGGACTTAGCCGTTTCTTGATGATATTTGTTTGAGTAGTATCCTTCGGGAAATAGGAGCCTTCAATTACCGGAGGTGTTGTAACACCCCCAAATTTCCCACCCAAAAATACCTTTAAATAAAACATTATTTATTAACTTTATTTGTAAATATCAGAATTGTGCAGCGGAAAATCAAAAGGGAAATAGGGGTGTTACCGCCACACTCGATTCTCCCTTAACCGAGTGCACAGGTTAAAACAACTTAAACTAATAATAAATTAAACTTTTAAAATAAATGTTCACTAATTTAAGATGCTGAAAAATGTAATTACAATTATTTACTAATTTGATGTTCTAGCAGAAGCTCTCTCGAAATCAACTTCAACGAGATCAACTCAACACCTGTACACAATCAAGTACAGAAAAAAAAAAAAGAAACAACCATTAGCAACAATGCTAAGTAAGTTTCACCTAACCCCAAAATAAATAAATAAATAATATATGTATATTTGTAAAACATTTCGTAAAATATATTTTCAAAATAATTTATAAATCATAAGTAAAACAAAATTTATAAAATATTCTTATAACACAATAATGTGCAAAATATCAACATTTCAAATATAAGTTCATATTTCAAAACCATACTAATTCCAAAATATCAATATACCTAAACCACCAAATATGATCACAATAATTTCAAAGCATAAATCAAAAATCAAATATTCAAAATAATTCACAATAATCTCAAAATACATAATTATAAACAATATTCAAAATAATTAAACCAAATCAAATCCAAAAGTATTTGTACTCTAAAAATTCACAAATAATTTAATAACTCAATCCAACTCAAATTCAATCCAAATATAATCCAATCCAATAATCCAACAATTCCAATCAATTCAATAATTCAATTCCACCACAAATCCAATCAAATAATATTCACCTCAAGTCCAAATCAAGTCAATCAAATAATCTCAATCACCTCAATCCAATCAAATTCCAGTCAAACCAAGTCCAGTGAAAGCCGAACTCCTACCTTAAGTGTGCACACCCCCTAAAAGGGATTTCAAGCCCTCCGGGTAGTAAGAAGCCCGGGTAGTCGGGATTTTTCTACCAACTACTCTACAATTAAGCCGGGATACTCCGCTTTTGGGAAGTACCCCTGGTGGATTTAGACTTATAGCCATTACCACTCACCAAATATTCTACATTTATCCGGATGTGGCAAACCGACACCACGGATTTCTCCGGGTGCTCACAAAATCATAATTCAATCTCAATCAAAACGGATATGAAATCCAAACTCCACAAAATCATCCAAAATGTAAAATATTACTCCACAAACTACACTCGAATTCATCATACAATAAAATTTCACAAAAGAGCCAAATACTTTATAAATATAATCCCAATAACAATTCATAAGATATCTCAAATACTCAAAAATATCATCCAGTATCCAATACTCAAATCTCAAATATAATTCTCAATAAGAATCTCAAAAATACTAGAATCTCAGGAAGTACTCAAAAAATTTCAAAAATGATTTACGAGGAAAAAATATAATGTTGGTTGACGTGAAACTTACCTCAAATCGTGCTAAGTCCTAACGGAAGCATGTACCTCAATCTTCACAAAATCACCTTCTAAGAACATCAGAATCGTATAATTAATAAATATTCTAGTCCCTTAATAATTATTTCCTAATTACGATTTAATTAACCCTTTTATACTCATTCACCCAATCTAATTTAGTTCCGTCCATTTTATTAGCCATTCCAAATACCAAGTTACATGTTATAATTCATTATGATTATTCTTTGAGTTTTATACTTCGTATTACGTATGTTGATAGGTCCAAATTAGTTAATAAAACAGCCCAGCTTAAGTGGCCAGAGGATTGAACGCAATAAAGAATATAAGTTACTTACACAAATACACAATACGTCGTCTTCCTCGTTCTGCAGTACGTAGTGAAAACGCTGACGGCTTTCTTCCCTTGGTGGCGACGATTCTACTCCTTCCGATTTCCCCGTCGCTCAGTTTTTCAGCCCCAGCAACCGGCGATGCCTCAGAAATGGCAGCTCGACGACGTAGAGACCGGTTTTGTATCTTCTGCGTTTTTCCGGCGTGAACCAGTCCGGCATACAATCGAGTTTTCTTCTCCAGCGAATCTGGGACAGCAACTCCGGCGTTCTGCAACGGTACTCCGGCGGCGTCAACTAGGGGACAATCTGCGGCGGAGTTTCCTACCGCGGCCTTCTTTATCCGGCGGTCGCTTTTCCTCTTCCCTTCCGGCGACTACGCAGTCCGGCAATGGCACGGCGATTAGGCGTACAATGATCATGTTCTTCCTCTTTCCTGGCGACGTGCTGAACGAGCGTATATGAAGGCTAACGACCGAACTCTCTTGGTCGTAGTGTGTATATATATGTGGTACTCCGTTCATATAGTTACATAAGTGTATCCGTTTCCCTTTTTGCAGCGGCGCATATTGTACTCCGTATATAGGATTAGTCGATCCTTCTAGGCGCTAGGGTTTCCATGTATTAATTAAGATTGATTAGGTTTGGGCCGTTTCATCACTCTTCAAATTAGTTGATGTGCAGCGGAGAAATACTCCATAGGTATATATGGAAAAATCAAAATTTGTATACTAGTATTAAGTACTACGCACGTACTCCATAATATTATTATATTCTTATATGCTATATAGGTGTGTACTTATTTTATTATACCACTTATAAAACAAAATGGTACTTCTAGTATTTAGATCAAAATTTTATTTGATTAACATAATTGTCATTAAAAAAAATATCACTTTCAAATATGATTAAAAAAATATCTATCTTATTAGTAATTAGTAATATTTTTTTTTATTTTATTTTATTGAAATTCTAGGAGTGTCACAGGTGTTCCCGTGGGGAGCCCTCGGCATGTTGTGATCTGTTGGAGTGTACTCTTTGATTTCTCGCTGAGTCTACTCCCCTTCACCTCCTGTTTTTTTTTTTGGTTGGTGGTGAAGGGAAGGCATCAAGAAACTTGGTTTCTTGGTAAGGTTGGGCCTATTAGGAGACCATCAGAATACACCAATGGCTCTCCTCCCTCGGGTTAACCTTCCGAGTTCCGAGGGGATCGAGGGTCGTTTCCTGGGCACAAGATATGGTGGTCTGTAACCTGCCTCCCCTTGGGGGATGGCGCGGAAAGCGCCTCATTTTTGAAAGTCGTCCCCTCGGCGCTAGACATAGTCCGTGGCCTGCCACACCCTTGGGGTGGTGGCGCGGGGAGCGTTTCGGTTTGGAAGTCGAATCCTGGGCATTTCTCGTGCCTGTCATACCCTTGGGGTAATGACGCGGATAGCGTTCCGTTTTTGAAAGTCGAATCCTGGGCATTTCTCATGCCTGTCATACCCTGGGGGTAGTGACGCGGAAAGCGTTTCAAGGAAGGGTTTTCATTTGCACACTAGTTGCAAATGGCCGGGGCACTACGTGCCGCCGACACCGATGGTGGTGCCTTCGGTATATGCGTCCTCGTGGGGTACGGCTTTTAGAAACAAAACTTGGTGTTAGTTTCGATGTGTAGCCCCCGGTACTTGGTACTGAGGGGTCTTCTGTAGGAACACTTGGTGTTCTCTTTTGTTGCAGTTGATGGAGGTGTCTACCCTCGGTACCTGGTACCGAAGGGTCTTCAAATGAAACACTTGGTGTTTCCCAACAGATGTTTGGAAGTTGATAGGAGAGCATATCCCTGGCACTGGGTGCCGAGGGGTCTTGTTTGAAACATTTGGTGTTTTTCTTCGTTTTGATGTTGATGATGGAGGTGTACCCTCGACACTGGGTGCCGAAGGGTCTTCTGTAGGAACACTTGGTGTTCTTACCTTTTCTTTCTTGATGTTAAAGGTGGGAATGTACCCTCGGCACTGGGTGCCGAAGGGAAATGAAACACATGGCGTTCCTTGTCGTTGGTGATAGGTGTTCCCTCCCTGGGAATGTACCCTCAGCACTGGGTGCCGAAGGGGACGGATGTGCTGATGGGGGCATAGTTGACCGCTGGCCTGCCGGGGGCTTTCTGGAAATGTTGACATGCGGTGCACCTCCGGGCAAGGTCAGCACAATCTCTGGCCATGGTTGGCCAGAAGTAGCCCTGGAGAATGAGCCTTCAGGACATGGAGAAGGGTCCCTGGTGAGTTGAGCAAGTGCCACTGTGCACTTCCTCCATTGCGACCTCGGCTTCATCTTGATGAAGGCACCGAAGTAGCGTGCCATTGTAAGATCGTTTGTAGAGCCTTCCATCTTCGATGGTGTAGCTAGGAGCCCTCAGCTTTGCTAGTTTAGCGCGGGTCTCATTCTCGGGTAGCTGCCCTGTGGAGATGAAGGCGGTGATATCTGAGATCCAATCCTCTTGGCATTGTTGTATGTTCATAACGGGGCTTGCATGGATACTTGAGAGGCTGAGTTCCTCAATTTTGGCAATTTTGGAGATGTGCTCGGGGGAGTCGGCCGAGAGCTTAGATAATATGTCGGCCTCGGAGTTCTGAGCCCTCGGTATTTGAGTGAGAGAGTGAGCCTCAAATACCTTAAGCAACTCCTTGGCCGCTTCCTTGTACTGTTTCATTCTTCCCTCCTTGGCCTCATATTCCTCGGAGATTTGGCCAACGACCAACTTGGAGTCGCATTTGATGTGGATCTGCCGAGCCCTCATGTTGGCAGCCAGCCGAAGGCCACATAGGAGGGCCTCATATTCGGCCTCGTTGTTGGAGACTTTGAAGGAGAAGCGGATTGCATAGTAGGATCTGAAGCCCTCGGGAGTAATGAGGACTACCCCTCCCCCGCATGCTTTGGTCGCGGAGGAGCCGTCGGTGTAGAGGGTCCACCAGTCGTCCGAGGTAGCCGAGGGCTCCCCGTCCGTGGCTGCCCTTGCGGTACACTCCGTCACAAAGTCCGCCATGGCTTGGCCCTTGATGGCAGGCCTCGGACGGATGTCAATGTTGTACTGGCTCAAGAAGATAGCCCATTCACCATGCGGGAGGAGCTGGTGGGGCTCCTCATGAGGGCGCCGAGGGGTTGATGAGTGAGGACCTGAACTGGGTGAGCTTGAAAGTAGTGGCCCAACTTCTTGACAGTCCAAACGATGGCTAACACCGTTTTTTCCACAGGGGAGTACCTGAGCTCGGCCTCCCTTAGGGTCTTGCTAACGTAGAAGATGGCATGTTGGATGTCGTCTTCCTCCCGGATGAGCACAGAGCTGATGGCCGCCGGGCTGACCCCGAGGTAGAGGTAGAGGGTCTCCCCTACCTTGGGTTTGGAGAGCACAGGAGGTGAAGATAGATATCGTTTGAGCTCGTCGAAAGCCTCCTGGCATTCTGAAGTCCATTGAAAACCAGCCGTCTTCCTCATGATTTGGAAGAAGGGTAAAGACTTCTCTGCTGATTTAGATAGAAAGCGGTTGAGGGCTGCCAGGCGGCCCGTCAACCGTTGAACTTCCTTCACATTGCGTGGGGGTTCCATGTCGATGATGGCCTGGATCTTCTCGGGATTGGCCTCAATACCCCTTCGGCTCACCATGTAGCCCAAGAATTTGCCCCCTTGGACGCCGAAGGTGCACTTCTTCGGGTTTAGCCAAAGGTTGAATTTCTGCATGATGGCGAAGATTTCCCGGAGGTCATCAGCATGGCTGGAAGATTGTTTGCTCTTGACGATCATGTCGTCGACATAGGCCTCCATGGTGCGCCCTAGGACGGCTTGAAAGACCCGGGCCACCATCCGGGTGTAAGTGGCCCCTGAGTTCTTTAGGCTGAAGGCCGTTACTAGGTAGCAGAAGATGCCCTCGGGAGTCATGAAGGCAGTTTTTTCGGCGTCTTCCTCGTGCATGAAAATTTGGTGATACCCTCGGAAGGCATCGAGGAAGGACATGATCTCACACCCTGCGGTCTCATCCACCAGTTGATCAATATTTGGTAGAGGGAACGGATCCATAGGGCACGCCTTGTTGAGATCGGTGTAGTCCACGCACATGCGGAAGGTAGGGGGCTTCTGTGCGAGGACTACATTTGCTAGCCATGAGGGATACTTCACCTCCTTGATGTGCTTAATGGAGAGAAGCATGGCGACCTCCTTTTTCACAAATTCCCTCCTCTCGGCGGAGAGGGGTCTTCTCCGTTGCTGTACTACTTTTGCCGAGGGGTCCACCGAGAGGCGGTGGGTGATGACCCTTCGGCTTATTCTCGGCATGTCCTCCGGCCCCCATGCAAAGACAGTGGAGTAGGCGCGGAGGGCGTCGGTGATACCGGTCTTGAGATCTTCAGGGAGCTGGGCTCCAATCTTCACGACTCTCTCCGGCTGGGCCGGATCGAGTGCAAAGTCTTCTACGTCCTCGGCTGGTTCAGCCCTCAGCCTTTTTTCTTCTTGGTCAAGGGTTCCGGTGATGGTGTCAACACGGAATTCCGTCTTACTTACCTTCTTAGTGACTTGAAGATAGCAGGCGCGGGCGATTTTCTGATTCCCCCAGGAGTAGCCAATGCCCCCCTCGGCGGGGAACTTGAGGTAGAGGTGCCTCATGGAGATGATGGCCTCGAGGTCCTCCAGGGCTGGCCGGCCGAGGATAATGTTGTGGGCGCAGTCGATGTTAACGACGACGAACTCCACTTCGAGCTGGGCTCTATGGAGCCCGTCGCCGAAGATCACCAGGAGGGTTATTACCCCCTCGGAATCAATAGTGTCGCCGGTGAAGCCGGCAAGAGGGGTCTTAATGGGCCGAAGGGACCCCCTCTCCAGATGCAGCTCTCTGAAGGTGCTGAGGTACATTACATTGACGGAGCTGCCCGTGTCAATGTAAGTTCGGTGAATGATGGTGTCGTTTATCTCAGTCCGAATCACCAAGGCATCCCTGTGAGGAGAAGAAGTAGGAGGGAGATCTGCGTTGGTGAAGGTGATGGGTTCCTCCCTCAGTCGCTTTACCGGGGGCATATGAGTGACTTCCCCCACGTAAAGCGATTGAGCCCACTTCTTTCGCTGGCTGGTGGAATCGCCCCCTGTATTGCCACCGGTGATCATGAGGATGTGGCGTTTTTTCTCCTGGTAGTGGGAGTATTCCTCCTCCTCTTCTTCCAAGTTTCCGATCTCCCTCTTCTTGCCGAGGGGGATGGTATTCGGGTTCACCCAAGCATTCACCTTCGTGTGGTGCCCTCGGGGAGGCCCCTGATGAGAAGGCCCCTCCTTCCGAGGGCTCTGAACAAATTGGGACAGGTGTCCCGCTTGTATTAATCTCTCGATGGCCGTCTTTAGCTGGTGGCAGTCATCGGTCCTGTGCCCCTGATGCTGATGGAAACGGAAGTAGGGGAACTGAGGGTTGATAGCATGCACCTCCGGGGGTGCACGAGAGTCGCGCTCAACGAGGCCCCTCTCCTCGGCAAAATCAAGGATGATGCTGACGGGGTGCGTCAATGGTGTCCGGGAGCGGTCTAGGAGGATGGGCTGCGCCCAAGTCTTAGGGCTGCTCTTATAACCTCCCCCGGGCTTGGCTTGGCCTTGCCGAGGGCGGTCATCAGAGGGTCCTGAAGACTTGGGGTGATTTGGAGGAGCCCCCGGCCCCCGGTTGTTCTTATTGTCAGCCCTTGGGGGCTGCTGATCCGGATGCTGGTGATATTTCTCCACCTCCTCGGCCTCAGCATATCGGTCCCCCCGCTGCAAAGCCCTTATGTAGTCGCGGGGGGGGGGGGGGGGGTTCAATGATGAGGCTCCTTGAAAAGTTGCCGGTGCGGAGGACGGTCTGTAGGAGGGCCAGGAGGGTCCCGTCATCAGCACCGTCGACTTTGTCGGCTTCCGTCCTCCAGCGCTCCAGGAAGTCCCGAAGGGTCTCATCCCTCTTCTGGCGTATGGTTAGGAGGTGGGAGAAGTGCTTCCTTGTGCGACGCCTCCCGGCAAATTGTGTCAAGAATCGCTGGGCGAGTTCTTGCCACGAATCAATGCAGCCCTCGGGCAACCGGTTGAACCATTCGTATGCCGGTCCCTCTAAGGTGGAGAGGAACCAACGACACAAATATTCGTCCGACGCCCCTACCATCATCATGCTGTTTTGATATTTGCTAGAGTGTTCCTGGGGGTCCGTCTTCCCGTTATAGGGCTATATGTGCTGCCCTCGGTATTTTTCCGGGATCCGGGCCGCCAGTACCCTTGGGGTAAATGGCGTCCGGGTCCGGAGCTGGAAGACGGGTTCTCCGGAGCCCTCGGCCACCTTCTTCTGTAATTCCTCCATTTTGGCCATCATGGCCTCGTATTTGAGATCTGAATGAGGGGTGGAGGTGGTGGCATGAGCTTTGTTGGCCTCCATTTCATCAAGCCGGCGTTGGAGGGCCGCAATAATTTCGTCCCGGGGATCCTTCGGGAGGGTCTCCGCCCCCTGCGATCGAACCCGGGCCGAGTGGGCCTAGTTGATCTGGTGGCGAGCATCATTGGCATGAAGGGGTGCCTTGCCTTTGTCCCGAGGGGGACGCTCCTCGTCTGCCCTCGAGACAGACCCTCCGCTTTCCTAGGGCCTTTGGAGTGCTTTCCCTCCGAGGCGCTCTTGGACCCCTCGGCGGTCTGGCCCTCCTCCGAGCCGGTTGAGGGCGGAAGTGCGGGGCCTTTCCCTGTCGTCATTATGGCGGTCCCGGGACTGAACTTCCTGGGAGGACGTATCTTGGGCCACTACCCCTTCGTTGTTCCTAACCCGAGGGGTGGGGTTTCCGAAGGGGTGTGGCAGAGGGGGAAGTATGATGTTCTCCCCAACCTAGGGGTGAGCCGGAGCCAGGGTGCCGAAGGCACCCGGGTTCTGAGTGAGCGTTTGGATGAAGGCGGAGAGCGCCGATTGCACGTCGATGGTGAGAACCGGAGGGCTGACTTGGTCATCGCTCCGGTTTTTCTTCTTGGCCTCGATGCCGAGGTGGGCATCGGGGGCATTCTGTTGGATCTGAAGGTGTAGGTCGACAGCCGCCTGTTCCAGCCCAGCGATGACACCGCCCTCGGGAGCCCTGTGAGAGGCTTCGGGGGCGTTGACGTCGCCGAGGGCCAGGTTCTTGTCTTCTACGTTTTTTGAGTTGGCACGTGTTGTTCTCACCATTTTTGGTAGAGGGCTAGTGTTTGGCGAAGGGGGAGGGTTTCTTACTCGATTTGTTCGACCTCTGAACGAGAGCACCAAATGATGGATAGTCTACCCGGGGGTATATATCCGAAGGGTTATTGCTGGGAATAACTTAGAGAGAAATCAGAGCAAGTAAATGTAGACAGAGAGAGTGTATTATAAATGTGGAGCGTTTTCAGCGTGGTTACAAATGGGGAAATGGGGTGCTATTTATAGTAGCAATAAATGCCGGACAGGGACACGTGTCAAGCGCCTATTGGCCGAGGGGTCACCTCAACTGGTTGGCGTTGGCAGCCGCATGTGGCCGCATTTAATACGGCTGTTGGATGGGACGTCTGTACAGGGTACGGTGATCTGTACGCATGTGAGGCGGATATCATGTCGGGAGAGGTGCCCTCGGCTGCAGAGGACTAGCCGAGGGCTCTTAGTGCCGAGGACCCCTGAGTGCCGAGGGCTCCAGGTGCCGAGGGCTACTGTTTTCGCCGTTTTCTCCCAGTTCCTCTGTTTGTTCGAAATATCCATGCTGTGATAGTTTGGAGCCTTCGGCCAGGGGGCCGAAGGCACCCCTGGTGCGTATTGCGGGCTGCTTGGTACTCTGGGCGTCGTGATTTGGGCCTGTTGGGCCTTCTGGGCCTGTTGGGCCTCTACTGGAGTAGTAGGAGTCTGTGGGCCGGGTGTTCCCGGGCCATATACTCCATCAGCCCCACTGCACTAGCGAAAAAAATAATCGCCCGACTACACTAGCGAAAAAAATTTCACTCACTACACTAACGAAAAAAAATTCGCCCTCCTTAATTCGAAATCCTGGATCCGTCCCTGCACACATATACATATCATACAATATGAACTTCATGCCTTTTTAAATTACCTTATTAGTGACAATCATTACAATACCTGCAAATCACTCAACCTACTTTTCCCTGCTGCTAATAGTCATACAACAACATGTACTCCTCATTCTGTAAATAGTTTTAAATTATGGTATAATATTCTAAAAAATCAGATTTGGTTTCAAAATTTCCTCACGTATAGGTTAAAAAACTAAAAATTAAAATTAAAGGAGGTAAAAATTGAGGTGTCGAGTTAAAGATCGAGTACCTCCATGCTAGCATCTCCGTTCACCATCGAATGGTAATCCCAAAAGAGGGAGGGAACTCTCCGACTCGGTCCGTCAATCAGCTAGGGCGGCGCCCAGGTCGCAAGGAATAAGAACTACCACATTATACCTGAAGCTGAACGATTTCCGATTAAAAACTAAATCAAATTAGATGAAATTATTGAAGGATGACCTAGGACAAATTAAATACCTGAAATAGATGATAATCACATACGAAGAAGAACCAGCAAGGAGAAGACGTCACGCGGCCACACCAAGAACGACGGATATCGATCGAGCTCGTGAAGAAGAGTTAGGGTTGAAAGAAGGGAAATGGACTTAGTTGATGGGGGGAAACTAAAGTGTTAAAATGCTTGTAAAACTCCGAAGGCCCAGAATACTCCAAAGGCCCAGAATAGTTCAAATACTCCCTAAAGAATAAAATGGAGTGTCGGTAATCGACACCGATATATTTGTGTTAGAAAAACAGTGACACTTTCATGTCATTAATGTTATTATATCAGAAAGTGTCACTATCAAAGCGTCACTGTAAGCCCTTTTTCTATTAGTGCAAAGAGGTTTCTAACAAGAGTTTACTAACAAGTTCACATTGAAGTTGGGAATAAGTAAAACTTTGGTCAGTATGACATTGGGTAAAAAATTGGCAGTTCCAATATGTGTAACTGTGGATAGTGATCATGTCAGTAAATGAACATATGTATTCCAGGAAGGAGTAAAAGGGTCAAAAAGATAAATATCACTAATCATGTGATCAGTTGCCTCTATGTATAGAATCCAAGATTGACAAGATGGTAGTATGGAATTTGCTCTTGTGATAAGAGTACAAAAACTAGTAGAGTTACCTGAATTAGAATTTTTGTGGGAGGATAAAGGAGAAAGAGTGTTGTTTTAGGACTGAGCTAGATTTTGGATTAAGTTAAGCAAATGTTGATATTGCTCCTGAGTCACATTGGAATTCGTCTTATCATCTGCAGCCTATGGAATGCCTTCCATTCAAGCAACATAAGCTCTGTTTTGTCTTGTGTTATTTCCACCAGTTGAAGCATTGTTGTATGTTTGTTTTGCTTTTGATTTGTATCCTGGTGGATATCCATGAAGTTTGTAGCACTTGTCCACAGTGTGATTAGTGAAAAGTAATTGTCCTATATAGGACTAAAACAAAGTTGAAATGCAAAAATAGAACTTCTTATCTTTTTTACCCAAATAGGACCCAACTTAATCCTATTATGAAACATAAACAAATTCGCATCCCAATTTTACCCATACGGTTATTTTATCTACCCTAGACCAAATTTCTCTCCCAACCTCCGTACGCACCAGAAGCCATCGGATCTACTCATAAGCCACACCAGAAGCTTCTCCCCTCCGCACCAATAGCCGTATGACTCTTGATGGATAGTCTACCCGGGGGTATAAATCCGAAGGGTTATTGCTGGGAATAACTTAGAGAGAAGTCAGAGCAAGTAAATGTAGAGAGAGAGTGTATTATAAATGTGGAGCGTTTTCAGCGTGGTTACAAATGGGGAAATGGGGTGCTATTTATAGTAGCAATAAATGCCGGACAGGGACACGTGTCAAGCGCCCATTGGCCGAGAGGTCACCTCAACTGGTTGGCGTAGGCAGCCGCATGTGGCCGCATTTAATGCGGCTGTTGGATGGGACGTCTGTACAGGGTACGGTGATCTGTACGCATGTGAGGCGGATATCATGTCGGGAGAGGTGCCTTCGGCTATAGGGCAGCAGCCGAGGGCTCCTCAAACTGATGGCACCCCAGTGCCGAGGGCTCCTGGTGCCGAGGGCTCCTGGTGCCGAGGGCTCCTGTTTTTGCCGTTTTCTCCCGGTTTCTTAGTTTGCTTGAGAACCCCGTTCTGTAAGAGTTTAGAGCCTTCGGCCAGGGGGCCGAAGGCACCCCTGGCGCGTAGTGCGGGCTGCTTGGTACTCTGGGCGCTGTGATTTGGGCCTGTTGAGCCTTCTGGGCCTGTTGGGCCTTTGCTGGAGTAGTAGGAGTCTGTGGGTCGGGGGTTCCCGGGCCATATACTCCATCAGGAGTCCCTCACTCCTTTTTCCGAAAGGTATTTGAGGGAAAAGGAGTAATTTGTGCTTGCCCTTTGATGTTGTCCTGTCGTCATCTCTGAAGTTGGTGAGGAGTTGTTGTTTCATGTCCCTGCCGAAGGCAGTCCCTCAGTTACCCACATGTCGGGACTTGACGGCTTGCTTTGTCGTTTGTTGGAATTTCACTAATTTTGTAATTTAATGATTTTCCCGAGGGGGTTCTCCAGTCCCCCACTCCTTGAGGCACTTGTAAAGTGGTGAAAAGGAGTAGAGTAGTTGCGTTGCTGTTGTGGGCCGAAGGCTGACGCTTTTCGTTTCATTTTGGGGGGATGCCTCGTTAAAAACCTCATTAGGAAAAACCCTGTGGGAAAAAATCCTAATGAGGGAAAAAGAGTGCACCGAATTCCCCCAACGATGAATCGAAAATGTGAAACCTTGGTCAAAAATGGAGAATAACGGTAATGCCGACGGCTCTCTCTTCTGAGGGCTCCTGTGTTGATTAGCTGAAGGCTTGCTGTTGATGTCCTGGGGGTGCCGAAGGGGAGCCCCTCAATCTGTGGATTGAGGGTCTGATGGATGAGGGCAGCAGTGGAGTTGTTACCGGGGGGTCCACTGCTTGTTGATTAGTTGGTGATGAAGATACCCGATGGCTCCCATTACCTGTGTGCCATAGGCTATCCGTCAATGAGGCAACTCCTCGGGGGCTATCTAGTTCTTACAGTGCTGGGGGGGAATCCCCGAGGGGTGCCCTGATATGAAGCCCTGGGTTTCTGAAGGAGTGACCCCGAAGGCGTCTGTTATGTGCTGTGTGGGGCACAACCCGGGGGCGTCTCTGGGTAAGTGTACCCGGAGGCCCTCCTTGACGAAGTGGAGTGAAGTAGAAAATCCGGGGGCTTCCAGAATATAGCCGTTGGAAATATAGCCGTTGGAATATGTAACGTCAGGATATAGCCGTTGGGGGGGTACACGTGGCGCGTGACGGTTGGCTGCCCGTGGGCGGCGTCACCGGTTGGGTGAAAACACGGTGCGTAATGATGACGGTCCGTCCGGAGGCCCGGTTTCCGGGCCCAAGCCCGGATTCCAGCGCCTATAAATACCCCAAGGCCAGGCATCCCTCCGTGTGCGAAACCTTGTTAGCGAAGCTCTGCCAATTTTTTTAGAGAGAGAAACAGCAGCCCTCGGTTGAATCCTCTGTTCTTAAGGTCAGTTCTCCACTTTCCCTTCACCTCTTAGCTACCTGTATTGTGCCCTTAGGCTAGGAGATAGAATATTTAGAAAACACTAGCGTCTACGAGCCTTCGAACTAGAGTCAGAATGTCGTCCCAGAGTGATTCTCAAGACATCTCGGGGGCGCCCTCGATGGAGGATGAAGTCCTCGCGGACGTGGAGTCCTCAAGTGCACAGTCTTCGGTGGGACAGGATGCCGTCGTTGCCCTAGAGTTGCAGAAAGCCCTCGTAGCTGAGGCGGAAGCCGAGGGCTTCGAGCAAGAATGTGAGGACGAAGAGTTGGCCCTCGCCTGGAAAGCAGCTGAAGAGGAGGCACAAAGAGAAAGCACGAGGGTCACCGTTGTTGTGCTCCCCCCTCGGGGTGCCGGTGAGGCCAGCACCTCTCGGCCGCTGAATGCGGTCCCCATCCGGGTGGCCCCCGGAAAGAAGAAGGCCAAGGCCGCTGCTCCCAAGAAGAAGGGCAGCGTAGCAGACCAAGGGAAGCCCCTCGATATGCCCAAGGGGTATTCATATTTGAACACCGCCGCCCTGGAGATAAGGTCGAAGGCTGATGCGGCGGACATCTACGTCACTCAACTACACGTGGGCCCCTCGGCCATCGTGGTGACACCGGGTCCAGATGACGTCCTCTCCCGGGCTCCCGAGGGCTGTATAGCGGTGCATGTTCTATCGGTGTCCATGGGGCTCCGCTTCCCCCTGCACCCTTTCCTCCAGGAGTACCTTCGGTTCGTGGGTCTGGTCCCCTGCCAGCTGACCCCGAATAGCCATTCCTACATCGCTGGCTTCCTCCAGCTCTGCAAGTCCCGGGGGGTGACGCCTAGCCTGGACCTCTTCTTCCAGAGCTTTAATTTGTGCCGGGGGGGGGGGGGGGGGGGCACGCGAATGCCGAGTGCTTCGCCAACTTACAGCAAGTGGCCCTCTTCAAGCTTTTTACCGAGGCGCCCTCCTCGAACAAAGGGTGGAAAGACCGGTGGTGCTACGTGAGGCTGACCGAGAGCCCCTTCCCAAAGGAATTGCGTGACCGGTTTAGGAGGCATGAGAAGAGGAGGAGCGCCGCCCTCAAGAAAGACGGCAGGATCCTGGCCAAGATCCCGGAGGGCCGGGACAAACACATCACCATTAAGGAGTGCACCAAGGAGGAGGATCTCTACACCCTCGGGTTCAGGCGGTATCGCTTTCTGTGGGAGACAGATGAGAAGTTCCCGGCATTCGAGGGAGCCTCCGGAGGTAGTGGCTGAGGGCACCCTTATTTTATGTCTTAGCAGATAGTCCCTCTGCTTGTTCGTTTCTTTTTTGTGCTATCTGTTAGTGACCCCTCGATCTTAACCCCATATTGTTTTTGCAGGTGTCAAGATGGATCTCAACGCCTTCGCCAACCTCAAAAAACAGAAGGCGAAGGTGTCGGGCCAGAAGGAGCCCGCAAAGCAGAAGCCCCTCGGGGAGACGAAGAAAGGCGGTGAGCCCTCGGGGGAGGCCGCAAAATGAAAGGCTGCCGGCAAGGCCCCAGTCCCCGAGGGGAAGAAACAAAAGAAGGGGGACGCCGGGAAGAAGGCTCCCTTGGTGCTGGTGGTGGACGAGCATTCCGCCTCGGAACCCAGTGCTCCGACTGCATCTTGCCCGCCCTCGGGCAAAGGTGGCGAGGTAAGCTTGCCTCGGGAGGACATACAGTTCTCCCTGCCGAAGGGGTCTGCCATCACGCATGGCACAGTGGACCCCCGGGAATTTCTTGGCGAGGCTACACCCGCTCTAGACAGGCGGGCCCTCGGGAAGCTGGATGACGAAGCCCTCGAGTCCAAAATCCTCCGGTCCTCTCTTACCGTAAGTTCTCCTCCTTCCTCTCTTCTTCTTTCTGGCCCATGACTTTATCTGTTTGTGTGATCACAACTTTGTTGTTTGTCTAAACAGGCTTGCATAGCCCTCGGCGAACACGCTAGGAGATTCGACGAATGGCGCCTCCAGAGGGCGCAACAGGAAGAGTCCCTCAAGAAGCTCATCCACGATAACGCTGAGGCCATGAGGCAGATGGCTCAACTGGAGAGGGACCTCCAGCAGGCGAGGGCGGAAGCAGAGAGAGCCTCCCGGGAGAGGGTGGAGATGGAGAAGGCGGCTGTCGAGGCTGCGAAGAAGGCCCTTGAAGATGCCGAGGCCGCCAAAGCAGAGGCTGTCGCTGCTGCAGTTGTTGCCTTCATGACCGAAGGCCGGAAGGCCGAAGGCCATAAAGACTGGGTGGCCTCGGTCATGGAGAGTTCTGTCGAGGGGTGGGTGAAGGGCCCCGGGGCGATGTGGCTAGCCCGAAAGGGCGAAGATTACTACGCCGGGGGGGGGAGTTCTTCACCCAAGCCCTGATCTACAGGAGGCTCGCCCGGCACCTGAAGATAGAGCCAACAGCCTTCAACCCGGCGGCGTACGGTCTCCCCCCCCCTCCAGCCTGATATCAGAGTCCCCCTCCCCGAGGGCGTCGAGAGGCCGGAACTGGAGGATTCGGAACTCCTGAAAGAGGCCGAGGGCGATGAAGCAGAGGCTGATGCGGAGGTCATCTCGAAGCCTGCGGAAGAAGCGGCCCCCGGGAAAGACGTTGTTTGATGTGTAATTTGTACTCAGTATTTTGAATTCCTTGTAATAGTCACACTAGTATGTTTTCGGCCTCGGCCACCTTTGTAACAATTACATTTACCCTTTTTGCGATGATTGATGGATGAGTGTTAGCCCTCGGGCCTTGTATATATACATGACTTGTTTGCTTTAATCCCTTTCTTCTTGAATGTATGCCTCCGTTTTCCTTGAGTGTATGCCTTCGGTATTTTTGAATGTATGTCCAGGACTTAGAATATTTTCTGATTGTAGCTTGCCCTTGGAAGCCTTCGGTAGTTAGGCACCCTCTGTTGGATATACAACCGAGGGTTCAGCAATAATCAGGACTTAGAAAATTTTCCTAAGTGTAGTATGTCACGTAGCCTTCGGCTATTAGGTCCCTTGAGATGAGGGTGAAATATGTAGGACTTAGAAAGATTTCTAAGTGCAGATTTTCCCTTGGGAGCCTTCGGGAGATGGCATCCCTTCTTGATGTATGAGTAGTTGACCGGGGGAAAAATATGTAGGACTTAGAAAATCTTCTAAGTGTAGATTTTCCATTGGGAGCCTTCGGGATATGGCATCCTTTCTTGACGTATAGCCTTCGACTGTCATATTCATTTAGCTGTAATATTGATTGAGCCGGGGGCCCATCTTTAGGACTTGAAATTTTTTTTTTGCAAGTGTTGTTGTACCGCATAGCCTTCGGCTATCATATTCCCTTGGCTGTAATGTTGATTGGGTCGGGGGCCCAATCTTTAGGACTTAGAATTTTTTCCAAGTGCTGCTTCCTTGTGCCGCCTTCGGGTGATAGGTGCCCTCTGACTCTGCATCACTTTTGCGAGATGCCCGGGGGTTACTCAGTTAGGACTTAGAATATTTTCTAAGCGTAAATTGATGTTGAGCTTCCGGATGTAGATCCCTCCGGGTATATGAATAGGACCCTTCGGGTGATCGTGAGGCCCTTGTATTGTATGAGTCTTTGGCCGAGGGCCAAATATGTGGGGCTAAGCAAAATTTCACAGAGTGTCGTAGATGTTGAATCTTCGGTCAGTGTGGAGTCTGTCCGAGGGGCGAATATTTTGGAATAGTCCCTCTCGGTTGGCTTTTGATGATTTGTAATATATGCCTTCGGTTGTCTGGTGATATATTAGCCTCCGGTTGCCGTCATTTTCCAAAAATGTGGACTTAGGAAAAGTGTGGAATCCTGTTGTTGTGAAGAAAGCCAATGATGAGTGGGTGCCCTCGGCATACACTCTGAAAAGTTGTAGAGTTTGACTTAGCCAGTTGTGTCCCTTGTAATGGGGTAGGGGCCCTCGGTATTAGTGCTTAACAGATGCCTTCGGTGTTTGAAGTACCGTTTAATGGACTTTGGATAGTCCCGTCCCTTTGTATTGTTGAAGCCTTCGGTGCTTGTGTGACCGGAGGTGACCAGGAAATAGGAGCCTTCAATTACCGGAGGTGTTCCCGTGGGGAGCCCTCGGCATGTTGTGATCTGTTGGAGTGTACTCTTTGATTTCTCGCTGAGTCTACTCCCCTTCACCCTTTTTTTTTTGGTTGGTGGTGAAGGGAAGGCATCAAGAAACTTGGTTTCTTGGTAAGGCTGGGCCTATTAGGAGACCATCAGAATACACCAATGGCTCTCCTCCCTCGGGTTAACCTTCCGAGTTCCGAGGGGATCGAGGGTCGTTTCCTGGGCACAAGATATGGTGGTCTGTAACCTGCCTCCCCTTGGGGGATGGCGCGGAAAGCGCCTCATTTTTGAAAGTCGTCCCCTCGGCGCTAGACATAGTCCGTGGCCTGCCACACACTTGGGGTGGTGGCGCGGGGAGCGTTTCGCTTTGGAAGTCGAATCCTGGGCATTTCTCGTGCCTGTCATACCCTTGGGGTGATGACGCGGATAGCGTTCCGTTTTTGAAAGTCGAATCCTGGGCATTTTTCATGCCTGTTATACTCTGGGGGTAGTGACGCGGAAAGCGTTTCAAGGAAGGGTTTTCATTTGCACACTAGTTGCAAATGGCTGGGAGCACTACGTGCCGCCGACACCGATGGTGGCGCCTTCGGTATATGCGTCCTCGTGGGGTACGGCTTTTAGAAACAACACTTGGTGTTAGTTTCGATGTGTAGCCCCCGGTACTTGGTACCGAGGGGTCTTCTGTAGGAACACTTGGTGTTCTCTTTTGTTGCAGTTGGTGGAGGTGTCTACCCTCGGTACTTGGTACCGAAGGGTCTTCAAATGAAACACTTGGTGTTCTGATTGGAGTGTTTGGTGCCGGAGGGCCCTCGGAGGAAACACTTGGTGTTTCCCAACAGATGTTTGGAAGTTGATAGGAGAGCATATTCCTGGCACTGGGTGCCGAGGGGTCTTCTTTGAAACATTTGGTGTTTTTCTTCGTTTTGATGTTGGTGATGGAGGTATGGCCCTCGGCACTGGGTACCGAAGGGTCTTCTGTAGGAACACTTGGTGTTCTTATCTTTTCTTTTTTGATGTTGAAGGTGGGATGTACCCTCGGCACTGGGTGCCGAAGGGAAATAAAACACATGGCGTTCCTTGCCGTTGGTGACGGGAGTCCCCACCCTCGGTACTTGGTACCGAGGGGTCTTGTCCGAAAACACATGGTGTTCTCGTGTTGTTGTAGGTGTTGATGGTGTCCGCCTTCGGCACTTGGTGCCGGAGGGGGTTCTTCTCGTGGTGAGGCCTGGGGCCTGTAGTCAGTATGAGGGCGTGGTGTCTTGAATGTGTCTTCATTCCTCAAAAGTGGAGGCCTTGGGCCATAGGATAGTACATTCATTAGTTATGAGGGCTTGGCCGCTCTTACATCATTGGTAAAATTTAACTAAATGGTGTACATTCCAGTGCCTAGGGACCTCTTTCCCGTTGGGGCGTTTGAGCTTGTAAGTCCCGGGTTTGATGATGGCTGCTATGATGTAGGGGCCTTCGAATTTTGGTGCCATTTTTCCTCCCTCGGTTGGTTGGCTGGCTTCCCTCCTCCGGAGGACATAGTCCCCCACTTGGAATTCTCTGGTGCGAACTTTGGCGTTGATGTAGCTTTTGACTTGCCTTCGGTAATTTTCTGCCCGGATGAAGGCCTGCTTCCGGCGTTCTGAAATGAGGTGGAGGTCGAGGGCCATGTTGCTATCGTTGACCTCGGGGTCATATTGGATCACCCTTTGGGTGGGAAGGGTGACTTCCGTAGGAGCTTTGGCTTCAAAACCGTAGCAGAGGGAGAAGGGTGTTTCACCTGTTGCCCGCCGAGGGGTGGTGCGGTAGGCCCACAGGATGTTGTGGAGTTCCTCCACCCAGCCACCGCCCTCGGCCTCCAGCTTCTTTTTGAGGCCCTCGAGCAAGGTCCGGTTGGCATTCTCTACTTGCCCGTTGCCTTGAGGGTAGGCAACGGAGGAGAAGGTGTGTTTGATGCCCCATGCCTCCAGAAGGGCACAGAAGGGGGCTGCCTCAAATTGCGTTCCGTTGTCGGAGATGATCTGCTGGGGGACGCCAAACCTTGTGAGGATGTTCTTGAGGACGAAGTGACGACACTTCACCTCCGTGATACTGGCGAGGGGTTCAGCCTCCATCCACTTGGTAAAGTAGTCGATGACCACAATGATGTATCTGTTGTTGGAGGTACCCCTCGGCAGAGGGCCCACAAGGTCTATCCCCCATCGAGAAAAAGGGACAGATGTGCTGATGGGGGCATAGTTGACCGCTGGTCTGCCGGGGGCTTTCTGGAAATGTTGACATGCGGTGCACCTCCGGGCAAGGTCAGCACAATCCCTGGCCATGGTTGGCCAGAAGTAACCCTGGAGAATGAGCCTTCGGGACATTGAGAAGGGTCCCTGGTGAGCTGAGCAAATGCCACTGTGCACTTCCTCCATTGCGACCTCGGCCTCATCTTGATGAAGGCATCAAAGTAACGTGCCATTGTAAGATCGTTTGTAGAGCCTTCCATCTTCGATGGTGTAGCTAGGAGCCCTCAGCTTCGCCAGTTTAGCGCGGGTCTCATTCTCGGGTAGCTGCCCTGTGGAGATGAAGGCGGTGATATCTGAGATTCAATCCTCTTGGCGTTGTTGTATGTTCATAACGGGGCTTGCATGAATACTTGAGAGGCTGAGTTCCTCAATTTTGGCAATTTTGGAGATGTGCTCGGGGGAGTCAGCCGAGAGCTTAGATAATATGTCGGCCTCGGAGTTCTGAGCCCTCGGTATTTGAGTGAGAGAGAGTGCCTCAAATACCTTAAGCAACTCCTTGGCCGCTTCCTTGTACTGTTTCATTCTCCCCTCCTTGGCCTCATATTCTTCGGAGATTTGGCCAACGACCAACTTGGAGTCGCATTTGATGTGGATCTGCCGAGCCCTCATGTTGGCAGCCAGCCGAAGGCCACATAGGAGGGCCTCATATTCGGCCTCGTTGTTGGAGACTTTGAAGGAGAAGCGGATTGCATAGTAGGCTCTGAATCCCTCGGGAGTAATGAGGACTACCCCTCCCCCGCATGCTTTGGTCGCGGAGGAGCCGTCGGTGTAGAGGGTCCACCAGTCGTCCGAGGTAGCCGAGGGCTCCCCGTCCGTGGCTGCCCTTGCGGTACATTCCGTTACAAAGTCCGCCAGGGCTTGGCCCTTGATGGCAGGCCTTGGACGGATGTCAATGTTGTACTGGCTCAAGAAGATAGCCCATTTTACCATGCGGGAGGAGCTGGTGGGGCTCCTCATGAGGGTGCCGAGGGGTTGATGAGTGAGAACCTGGACGGGGTGAGCTTGAAAGTAGTGGCCCAACTTTTTTACGGTCCAAACGATGGCTAACACCGTTTTTTCCACAGGAGAGTACCTAAGCTCGGCCTCCCTTAGGGTCTTGCTAACGTAGAAGATGGCATTTTGGATGCCGTCTTCCTCCCGGATGAGCACAGAGCTGATGGCCGCCGGGCTGACCCCAAGGTAGAGATAGAGGGTCTCCCCTACCTTTGGTTTTGAGAGCACAGGGGGTGAAGATAGATATCGCTTGAGTTCGTCGAAAGCCTCCTGGCATTCCGGAGTCCATAGAAAGCCAGCCGTCTTCCTCATGATCTGGAAGAAGGGTAGAGATTTCTCCGCTGATTTAGATAGAAAGCGGTTGAGGGCTGCCAGGCGGCCCGTCAACTGTTGAACTTCCTTCACATTGCGTGGGGGCTCCATGTTGATGATGGCCTGGATCTTCTCGGGATTGGCCTCAATACCCCTTCGGCTCACCATGTAGCCCAAGAACTTGCCCCCTTGGACGCCGAAGGTGCACTTCTTCGGGTTTAGCCGAAGGTTGAATTTTTGCATGATGGCGAAGATTTCCCGGAGGTCATCGGCATGGCTAGAAGATTGTTTGCTCTTGACGATCATGTCGTCAACATAGGCCTCCATGGTGCGCCCTAGGACGACTTGGAAGACCCGAGCCACCATCCGGGTGTAGGTGGCCCCCGAGTTCTTTAGGCCGAAGGCCATTACTAAGTAGCAGAAGATGCCCTCGGGAGTCATGAAGGCAGTTTTTTCGGCGTCCTTCTCGTGCATGAAAATTTGGTGATACCCTCGGAAGGCATCGAGGAAGGACATGATCTCACACCCTGCGGTCTCGTCCACCAGTTGATCAATATTCGGTAGAGGGAATGGATCCATAGGGCACGCTTTGTTGAGATCGGTGTAGTCCACGCACATGCGGAAGGTAGGGGGCTTCTGTGCGAGGACTACATTTGCTAGCCATGAGGGATATTTCACCTCCTTGATGTGCTTAATGGAGAGGAGCATGGCGACCTCCTTCTTCACAAATTCCCTCCTCTCGGCGGAGAGGGGTCTTCTTCGTTGTTGTACTGCTTTTGCCGAGGGGTCCACCGAGAGGCGGTGGGTGATGACCCTTCGGCTGATTCACGGCATGTCCTCCGGCCCCCATGCAAAGACAGTGGAGTAGGCGCGGAGGGCGTCGGTGATACCGGTCTTGAGATCTTCAGGGAGCTGGGCTCCAATCTTCACGACTCTCTCCGGCTGGGCCGGATCGAGCGCAAAGTCTTCTACGTCCTCGGCTGGTTCAGCCCTCGGCCTTTTTTCTTCTTGGTCGATGGTTCCGGTGATGGTGTCAACACGGAATTCCGTCTTACTTACCTTCTTAGTGACTTGAAGATAGCAGGCGCGGGCGATTTTCTGATTCCCCCGGGAGTAGCCAATGCCCCCCTCGGCGGGGAACTTAAGGCAGAGGTGCCTCATGGAGATGATGGCCTCGAGGTCCTCCAGAGCTGGCCGGCCGAGGATAATATTGTGGGCGCAGTCGATGTTAACGACGACGAACTCCACTCCGAGCTGGGCTCTATGGAGCCCGTCGCTGAAGATCACCGGGAGGGTTATTACCCCCTCGGAATCAATAGTGTCGCCGGTGAAGCCGGCCAGAGGGGTATTAATGGGCCGAAGGGACCCCCTCTCCAGATGCAGCTCTCTGAAGGTGCTGAGGTACATTACATTGACGGAGCTGCCCGTGTCAATGTAAGTTCGGTGAATGATGGTGTCGTTTATTTCGGTTCGAATCACCAAGGCATCCCTGTGAGGGGAAGAAGTAGGAGGGAGATCTGCGTTGGTGAAGGTGATGGGTTCCTCCCTTAGTCGCTTTACCGGGGGCATACGAGTGACTTCCCCCACGTAAACCGATTGAGCCCACTTCTTTCGTTGGCTGGTGGAATCGCCCCCTGTATTGCCACCGGTGATCATGAGGATGTGGCGTTTTTTCTCCTGGTAGTGGGGGTACTCCTCCTCTTCCTCCTCCAAGTTTCCGATCTCCCTCTTCTTGCCGAGGGGGATGGTGTTCGGGTTCACTCAGGCGTTTACCTTCGTGTGGTGCCCTCGGGGAGGTCCCCGATGGGAAGGCCCCTCCTGCCGAGGGCTCTGAACAAATTGGGACAGGTGCCCTGCTTGTATTAACCTCTCGATGGCCGTCTTTAGCTGATGGCAGTCATCGGTCCTGTGCCCTGGTGCCGATGGAAGCGACAGTATGGGAACTGAGGGTTGATAGCATGTACCTCCGGGGGTGCGCGAGAGTCGCGCTCAACGAGGCCCCTCTCCTCGGCAAAATCAAGGATGATGCTGACGGGGTGCGTCAATGGTGTCCGAGGGCGGTCCAGGAGAATGGGTTGTGCCCAAGTCTTAGGGCTGCTCTTATAACCTCCCCCGGGCTTGGCTTGGCCTTGCTGAGGGCGGTCATCAGAGGGTCCTGAGGCCTTGGGGTTATTTGGAGGAGCCCCCGGCCCCCGGTTGTTTTTGTTGTCAGCCCTCGGGGGCTGCTGGTCCGGATGCTGGTGATATTTCTCCACCTCCTCGGCCTCAGCATATCGGTCCCCCCGCTGCAAAGCCCTTATGTAGATGCGGGGGGTTCAATGATGAGGCTCCTTGAAAAGTTGTCGGTGCGGAGGACGGTTTGGAGGAGGGCCAGGAGGGTCCCGTCATCAGCACCGTCGACCTTGTCGGCCTCCGTCCTCCAGCGCTCCAGGAAGTCCCGAAGGGTCTCATCCCTCTTCTGGCGTATGGTTAGGAGGTGGGAGAAGTGCTTCCTCGTGCGACGCCTCCCGGCAAATTGTGTCAAGAATCGCTGGGCGAGTTCTTGCCACGAATCAATGCAGCCCTCGGGCAACCGGTTGAACCATTCGTATGCCGGCCCCTCTAAGGTGGAGAGGAACCAACGACACAAATATTCGTCCGACGCCCCTACCATCATCATGCTGTTCTGATATTTGCTGTAGTGTTCTTGGGGGTTCGTCTTCCCGTTGTAGGGCTGTATGTGTTGCCCTCGGTATTTTTCCGGGATCCGGGCCGCCAATACCCTTGGGGTAAATGGAGTCTGGGTCCGTAGTTGGATGACAGGTTCCCCGCAGCCCTCGGCCACCTTCTTCTGTAATTCCTCCATTTTGGCCATCATGGCCTCGTATTTGAGATCTGCATGAGGGGTGGAGGTGGTGGCGTGAGCTTTGTTGGCCTCCATCTCATCAAGCCGGCGTTGGAGGGCCGCAATAATTTCGTCCCGGGGATCCTTCGGGAGGGTCTCCGCCCCCTGCGAACGAACCCGGGCCGAGTGGGCCTGGTTGATCTGGTGGCGAGCATCATTGGCATGAAGGGGTGCCCTGCCTTTGTCCCGGGGGGAACGCTCCTCGTCTGCCCTCGAGACAGACCCTCCGCTTTCCTGGGGCTTTTGGAGTGCTTTCCCTCCGAGGCGGTCTTGGACCCCTCGGCGGTCTGGCCCTCCTCCGAGCCGGTTGAGGGCGGAAGTGCGGGGCCTCTCTCTGTTGTCATGGTGGCGGTCTCGGGACTGAACTTCCTGGGAGGACGTATCTTGGGCCACTACCCCTTCGTCATTCCTAACCCGAGGGAGGGGGTTTCCGAAGGGATGTGGCAGATGGGGAAGTATGATGTTCTCCCCAACCTGGGGTTGAGCCGGAGCCAGGGTGCCGAAGGCACCCGGGTTCTGAGTGAGCGTTTGGATGAAGGCGGAGAGCGCCGATTGCACGTCGATGGTGAGAACCGGAGGGCTGACTTGGTCATCGCTCCGGTTTTTCTTCTTGGCCTCGATGCCGAGGCGGGCATCGGGGGCATTCTGTTGGATCTGAAGGCGTAGGTCGACAGCCGCCTGTTCCAGCCCAGCGATGACACCGCCCTCAGGAGCCCTGTGAGAGGCTTCGGGGGCGTTGACGTCGCTGAGGGCCAGGTTCTTGTCTTCTACGTTTTTGGAGTTGGCACGTGTTGTTCTCACCATTTTGGTAGAGGGCTAGTATTTGGCGAAGGGGGAGGGTTTCTTACTTGATTTGTTCGACCTCTCAACGAGAGCACCAAATGATGGATAGTCTACCCGGGGGTATATATCCGAAGGGTTATTGCTGGGAATAACTTAGAGAGAAGTCAGAGCAAGTAAATGTAGAGAGAGAGAGAGTGTATTATAAATGTGGAGCGTTTTCAGCGTGGTTACAAATGGGGAAATTGGGTGCTATTTATAGTAGCAATAAATGTCGAACAGGGACACGTGTCAAGCGCCCATTGGCCGAGAGGTCACCTCAACTGGTTGGCGTAGGCAGCCGCATGTGGCCGCATTTAATGCGGCTGTTGGATGGGACGTCTGTACATGGTACGGTGATCTGTACGCATGTGAGGCGGATATCATGTCGGGAGAGGTGCCTTCGGCTATAGGGCAGCAGCCGAGGGCTCCTCAAACTGATGGCACCCCAGTGCCGAGGGCTCCTGGTGCCGAGGGCTCCTGTTTTTGCCGTTTTCTCCCGGTTTCTTAGTTTGCTTGAGAACCCCGTTCTGTAAGAGTTTAGAGCCTTCGGCCAGGGGGCCGAAGGCACCCCTGGCGCGTAGTGCAGGCTGCTTGGTACTCTGGGCGCTGTGATTTGGGCCTGTTGAGCCTTCTGGGCTTGTTGGGCCTTTGCTGGGGTAGTAGGAGTCTGTGGGCCGGGGGTTCCCGGGCCATATACTCCATCAACTCTCTCTCTTCTTCCTTGCGCACGATCCATGGATTCCTCTCTGTACATATCTGACATAGACGTCGTTGCCGCCACTCTCCCTCACACCGTCGTTGTTGAGGTTCTCCTCTTTCTCCCTTTCCTGCTCCTTCTCCTTATTTTCCTCCTATTTCTCTGTTTTTCTGGGATGTTGACATTGCTTTTGCAAATTTTTGAACTTTTATTTTGTATTTCCATCTTTCAATTTCTTAGTTTCTTAAAACTTTCTGATTTTCCAATATTTTGGATGATGTCTTCAGATTTTGCCAAGTTTATGGCACAAATTTGTATACTCACAAGCGCATTATGGCAAAAATGCATTTGTGTAAAATGATTTTTCTATTTTTTGTGATTAGCTTCGTTTTCTAAATTCTGATTGTGGTAACGTGCTTATTCCATTATATTTTTATTTATTTTCAAATATTTGTGCCAAACTTATGGCAATTTTGTGTTAATCGTCAAACATCAATCTGCCAACTTTATGGTAGATTTCAAAATCTGCCAACTTAATGGTGCTGGTGGCCAAGGATGGTGTTGGTGCCAACAAGGGCGGCATCAGGCGATGCCAGCAAGGGTTCCGGCAAGGGTGCCGGCAGGCGGCGCTAGCGAGGGCGGTGGCAGGTAGCGCCGACGAGGGTGACTGCTGGTAGGGTGGCTTAGGTCTTACGAAACCTCCAGTTTGCGTAAGAAGCAATTAATTAGACTTCAAGGATAAAATTGGAAAAGTAGACCCTTTTAAGTCTTATGAAACATCAGTTACGTTTCAAGTCCTATTCGTGCACATCAAACTAATTTTAGCCTGATATAGGTCATTAACTCATTAGTGAATCCACAATGATTATGTGGAAATAAGTTTGTTATCCTTCTTCTGAAACTGATTGTGGCCTAAAACCTTTGTTTTGGCCATAATTTGCAGCATGATCATATTCTTCTTGATCAAGTTGAGATCCTTTACTCATCATGACCATAGGCTCAACACTCAATCCATTTTTCAATGTTCTTAACATTTCATCTTGCAGCACATAACTAAAAACTTGGTTCAATATGAGAAATGGTTTTATAACCATAATATGTCCTCTTATTCTAGTAAAAGCATCATTTAGGCTCATCAAAAACTTCATTAACATGTTTCTTTCTTCACGTTCCATCTTTGTTTTTAGGAAATCACACTTACATCCTTTAACAGCTCCACAAGTACACCCTATTATTGGATTATATTGACTTAATTCCCTCCAAAGTGAATCCAATTTGTTATAGTAATCAGTTACGCTTAAGTTTCCTTGAACTGTGGCTTATACGGAGTATTTGTTTCCGCAAATCAAATATCATAGGGAGATTACCTTGTGAGAAGCATTCATTTAATGTTGACCACATTTGAGCTGTGGTATCTTCATACAAGATGCATTATATTGAGCTACTTCCTTGATTCAGGAATTAAAGATCCAAGATTGCACCATTAGGTCACTTCTTTCCTAGGCTTCAAAGTTCTCATCATCATGGGCAGGCTTTTTAATGGTTCCATTAACCATTTTCATTTTATTCTTTGCTCCAAGAGCTATTCGCATGGACTTACTCCATGAATGGAAGTTGTTTCCATTCAATTGTGGATTCACTAGGTTCGCATTTGGTTTATCACCCGATCCAACATATATAGAACGGGTTGGAGATGTCTTCAATTGTTGATCGAGGCATGATAATTTGTTGAATTTGCAGCGAAATTGTAAAGTATTCTCTACCATGTGGATTTCAGAAGCATGATTTATAGAGAAAAGAAGTATGGCTCATACAGAGAGAAGAAGAAGATGAATGAACAATCTTCAATTGTATATTGCTTAGTATTGAACGTCTGTACATCACATTATTTATAAATGAATACAAGGAATAAAAATATCTCTAACTAACAGTAACAAAGCTAACTGGTTAAGAAGCTTCTAGTGACTACTTGATTGATTCAAGTCCACATGTGCATGTACGTCTGCATGGGGCTCTTTTTGCACGATCTTTGTGCATGTTTGTTTATTACGCCAAGAACACTTCTAACGGAAAACACTCTTAATTACTATTAGGATAACATATTCTTAAATTACGACTAACTTAATGATGGAGTATATGGGTCTGAGCCCCCGGACCCACATACTCGGAAGAACAGAAAGCACAAGACAACAGAGTGGCGCCCTCGTCGGCCAAGACGCCCCCGTCGGCCGAAAAGGGGCCAACTCGGATTATGGTCCTGAGTCCAAGGAACCCGGGTGCCCTCGTCGGCCGTGCCCTCGTCGGCCACGCCCTCGTCGGCCAAGAAGACCTCCCAGAATCGGATTTTACACTTACTCATTTGTACAGCCCATTAGTGGCTTTGTATTCGGCCCAGTAGTGGCCCAGTTGTAAATGGGCCTCCCAAGCCCAAGACTTGGGAGCCCAGCCCTAATTTTCTCTATAAATACTCCCCTTGGGAGTAGTTATAGGGGTTACAAAATCATTCTATTGAAGCATATTATTGCACTTCTCTCTCTAGCTCTCACTTCTCTCTAGAATCTAGGAGTTAATACCCCATCATTTGGTGCTCTCGTTGAGAGCTAGAACAATCAAGTTAGCACCCTTCGTCGCTACCAAGCACAGCTAACCACTGATCATGGGGAGAACTAAGTCAAACCGCAACCTCGTCAGCAAAGCCATCCCTGAGGACCAAGAGCCCAGGGAGCACGATGAGGACGCCACGGCCTACCAGGTCGGCGGAGGGGACCTCTTCCAGGAGGCCTTCAACCTCACGACGGACCTCCGCAACCAACTCAACGGCGGTGCCCCTGATGCCCGCCTCGGCTTGGACAAGAAGCGAGCTGAGAAGACGGATCACGCCCCGGCCCAGCCTATGGCCGCGGCCTCTCCGTCCGTAGATCCTCAAGTCCAGGCCGCACTGTCGGCTATCATCGCCAGCCTAGCTCAGAACCCCACCGTCCTCAGCGCACTCTTGCCAAGGACCGGGGGAAACATCACTCCACCTCCTCATCCTCAACCGTTGGCCGTCCAGATAGGCAACAATGAGGGGGTTATGGCCCAGGACACGGCGTCGTCCCACTCCCACCCTGCTTCCCCTCTTCGGCCCGGGCAGACCCCAGCGCGTGGAAAAGCCTCTGCCTTCAATAGGCTAGGTGACACGCGCCGTCGTCCGGTTTCGGAGAGGATGGCGGGACGGATTGGTGATCCTCGTCTTGGCTCGCCAAGGGAAAGCTTGGGGTCTGTGTCCCGGACGGCGGACCAGCCCCGCCCGGACAAGGGCAAGGGGAAGTTGCACGAGGATGACGTGCGTCACCAGATCAACGCGGCTCACAACGAGCGCCTGAGGAACCAGCCGGGCGCCGCTACGGCCGACAGGGACCCCCGGGACGAGGTCATCGCCCAGCTGGAAAGGAGGCTGGCTCAGATGGAGGCCAAGCAGTCGGCCAACGTCCCTACGGCCGGCGCCTCCAACGACCCCGGCCTCAACGCCCTCATGAACAAAGTTAGCGCCCTGGAGAGGGAGCTGGCCGAAGGGCGGGGCGACCCCATCATCCAGGTCAGGACTAGGACCCCTTTCACCAACAGGGTCCTCTCGGCCCCCATCCCTGAGAAGTACAGGGGGAACGCCATCAAGTCCTACAATGGCCGATCAGACCCCCAGGAGCACTTCAGCCGTTACCAGAACAACATGTTGATGGTGAACGCGTCCGACGAATACCTCTGCCGTTGGTTCCTCTCTACTCTCGAGGGGCCAGCGTACGAGTGGTTCAACGGACTGCCAGAAGGAAGCATTGACTCATGGCAGGATCTCGCCCAGCGCTTCCTCACTCACTTTGCCGGGAGGAAGCGCGCCAAGAAGTATTTCACCCACCTCCTCTCCGTCAAGCAGCAGCACGAGGAGTCCCTCCGATCATTCATCGATCGGTGGACGAGGGAGACAGAGGAGGTCGAGGGGGCCGATGAGCGCACCCTCCTCGCCTTGTACCAGGGAGCCCTCCGCAGCTCCCCGTACGCTAGGAGCCTCATCACCGACCCCCCGAGGTCGTACGCCAAGGCGCTCCAGCGCGGAGGCTTGTATGCCGACGCCGACGAGCTCCACAATCACAAGAGAGAGGGGGGCCATCCCCCCAAGAAGACAAATCCTTCGCCGGCCCCGGGTCCGTCCCCGGCCGGCCAGGGTGCCCAGGGCCGCCACGGCTCTGGTGGACAGAGTAAGAAGGACCGCCACTGGCGGCCGAGGCTGGAACGGCCGGAGGTAACCCTCACCCACCCGGTCGGCACCATCCTCGATTATGCCGAGAAGCACGGCCTCATCGAGCAGGCTCCTCGGCCGGCCGAGGAAATCCTTGCCATCCAGCAGGGCGGCACATACTGCCGGTTCCACAAGAACTCGTCGCACAACACCGACGATTGCATCACATTAAAGAAGACCATCGAGCGCCTTATTCGCCAGGGGGAACTCTCCCAGTTTGTCAAAGGTGGCCCACACAAGAACACTTGGGTAAACACCGGCAAACATGGGGGCGAACCCTCTGCGAAGAAGCGGGAGATTGGCAGACTCAGCGACGACGAGGACTTCGAAGAGCCACCGCCGAAGAAGAATCACATCCACCTCATCGTAGGTGGGAACACTGGGGGGACTCCGCCACTCAGAGAAAGAAATGGGCCCAATCTCTTTACATTGGGGAGGTGTCCCACGTTCCCCCCTAGCCGAAGAAGCAGCGAACGGAGGCGATCACCTTCACCGACAAGGATCTGCCTCCGGGTACGGAATCACACAGGGACGCCCTCGTCATCCGATGTGAGATCGGTGACTCCATCATCCACCGTACTTACATCGATACGGGGAGCTCCGTCAACGTGATGTACCTAGACACCTTCAAGCAGCTGAAGCTGGACAGAGCTTTGCTGAAGCCGATCAAGACCCCGTTATCCGGCTTCACCGGGGACTCTATCGACGCCGAGGGCACGATAGTCCTCCCCGTGGAGGTCGGTGACGGCCCCCACCACGCCAAAATTGACATGGAATTCATGGTGGTCAACCTCCAGTGCGCCCACAACCTGATCTTGGGCCGGCCAGCGTTGGAGGACTTGGAGGCCATCATCTCCATGAAGCACTTATGTTTGAAGTTCCCCACCAATGACGGCATCGGCTACGCCAGAGGAAATCAGAGGATAGCCAGAGCTTGCTACCTCAAGCTAACGAGGCCGGCCGAAAGGGAAGGACAGAGGATAGACACCATTACGGCCGCCGTCGCCATGGACGAGGAGAGGCCACATGCGGAGCCGGCCGAGGAGGTCGAGGAAATCCCTCTGGATACCTCCCGGCCGGAGCGGGTTCTCAGGGTCGGAAAGCAACTCCCCCAGGACCAACGAGACGCCATCCTCCTCGTCCTACGGTCATACGCCGTTGTCTTCGCGTGGGGCCCGGACGATATGCCAGGCATCAGCCGCCAGGTGATCACTCACCGGCTGACCGTCGATCCGGCCTCCGCGCCTGTCAAACAGAAGCGGCGCTACTTGTCTGCCGACAGGCGGGACTTCGTCAAAGGGGAGGTCGCCATGCTCCTCTCAATCAAACACATCAAAGAGGTGAAGTACCCGACATGGTTGGCCAACGTCGTCCTCGCACAGAAACCGCCGACGTTCAGGATGTGTGTTGACTACACTGACCTGAACAAGGCGTGCCCCATGGACCCGTTCCCTCTCCCCAACATTGATCAGCTGGTGGACGAGACGGCGAGGTGCGAGTTGATGTCGTTCCTCGACGCTTTCAGAGGGTACCACCAGATCTCCATGCATGAAGATGACGCCGAGAAGACGGCATTCATGACCCCAGAGGGAATCTTTTGCTACCTCGTCATGGCCTTCGGACTCAAAAACTCCGGCGCCACCTATACTAGGATGGTGGCCAAAATCTTCAGAGCGGTCCTTGGCCGGACAATGGAGGCGTACGTCCACGACATGATCGTCAAGAGAAGGCAGGCCACCTCCCACGCCGACGACCTCCGGGAGATCTTTGAAATCATGAAGGAGTTCAGGCTCCACCTTAACCCCAAGAAGTGCGCTTTCGGTGTTCAGGGCGGCAAGTTCCTTGGCTACATGGTCAGCCGGAGAGGCATCGAGATAAACCCGGAGAAGACGCAGGCTATCATCAACATGGAGCCGCCCCGCAACGTCAAAGAGGTTCAGCGACTGACGGGGCGCCTGGCGGCCTTAAACCGGATCCTCTCCAGGTCAGCCGAGAGGGCACTCCCCTTCTTCCAGAACATGCGTAAAGCCAACAGCTTCAAGTGGACGACGGAATGCCAGGAGGCGTTCGACGAATTGAAAAGGTACTTGTCGTCCCCACCCGTGCTCTCCAAGCCCAGAGTCGGCGAAACCCTCTTCTTGTACTTAGGGGTGAGCACGTCGGCCATCAGCTCCGTGCTCATCCGTGAGGACGAAGGGGTGCAGAAGGCCATCTTCTACATCAGCAAGACACTCAGGGAGGCCGAGCTCAGGTACTCCCCCATTGAGAAGATGGTATTGGCCATCGTCCACACGGTGAAGAAGCTGGGGCACTACTTCCAGGCCCACGTCGTCCACGTACTGACCCAGCAGCCCCTCGGCGCACTCATGAGAAGCCCCACCAGCTCCTCAAGGATGGTGAAATGGGCGATCTTCCTCAGCCAGTTCCAAATTGAGATCAAGCCAAGGCCATCCATCAAAGGGCAAGCCTTGGCCGACTTCGTCATCGAATGCACAGCAAGGGAGATGGCCGTCGCCAACCCCGGGCCGGAGCAAGACGATACATGGACCTTGTTCACTGACGGCTCGTCGGCCGCAAAATCATGCGGCGGCGGCGTCGTCCTCATATCCCCTGAAGGATTCAGAGCTTACTATGTCATCCGCTTCAACTTCAGGGTATCCAACAACGAAGCCGAGTATGAGGCCCTCCTCAGCGGTCTCAGACTCGCCGCCGGCCTCAAGGCCAAGCACCTCAAAATCAAGTGCGACTCCAAACTGGTAGTGGGCCAGGTGGAGGGATCGTACGAAGCAAAGGAAGGCCGGATGAAGCAGTATAAACAAGCGGCGGAGGAATTGCTGAAAGCGTTTGAAACCCACGAGATCACTCAGATCCCAAGGGCCGAGAACGCTGAAGCCGACATTCTCTCCAAGCTCAGCTCGGACACCCCGGAGCACATCTCCCAGTTGGCCAAGATCGAGGAGTTGAGCATGTCCAGCATCCATGCCAGCCCCGTCTTGTGTGTCCAACAGCGACCAGAGGACTGGATCTCTGACATCGCCACCTTCATCACAACGGGGGAGCTGCCCCTGGACGAGGAGAGGGCCAAACTTGCCAAACTCAGGGCCCCAAGCTACACCATAGAAGATGGCAAACTCTACAAACGGTCCTATAATGGCACTCTCCTCCGATGCCTGCACCAGGACGAGGCCGACACAGCCATGGAAGAAGTTCATTGTGGCGTCTGCTCCTCACACCAGGGCCCTTTCAGCATGTCCCGGCGCCTCGTCGTCCAGGGCTTCTTCTGGCCGACAATGGCACGCGACTGCGCTGACCTGGCCAGGAAGTGCACCACATGTCAGGTACTCCAGAAGGCCCCTGGTCGGCCAGCTGTCAACTATGCCCCTGTCAGCACCGCAATTCCATTCTCCAGATGGGGGATTGACCTGGTCGGCCCCCTGCCCAGAGCCGCCGGGAATAACCGCTACATCATCGTCGCCGTCGACTACTTCACCAAGTGGGTCGAGGCGGAACCCTTGGCCAGCATCACGGGGGCCAGATGCCAAAAATTCGTTTACAAGAACATCATCACACGCTTTGGCGTCCCCCAGGAGATTATATCAGACAACGACACCCAATTCGAGGCAGCCCCTTTTCAAGAACTCCTCCGGGAGTTTGGGGTAAAGCATCGTTTCTCCTCCGTTGCCTACCCTCAGGGCAATGGGCAGGTCGAGAACGCCAACAGAACAATCATGGAGGGGCTGAAGAAGAAACTCCAGGCCGCAGGAGGTAATTGGGTCGACGAGCTCCCCAACATCCTGTGGTGCTACAGAACCACGTCGAGGAGGGCGACAGGTGAAACGCCTTTCGCCCTATGCTACGGCTTTGAAGCAAAGGCGCCCACGGAAGTTGCCATCCCCAGCCAACGGGTGGAACAATACGAGCCTGACGCCAATGAGGAAAGCATGAAGATTGACCTACACCTGGTTGATGAGAGGCGTGAACAAGCTTACGTCCGAGCAGAGAACTACCGGCGTCAAGTAAAATCATACTATGACGCCAAGGTACGTTCCCGGGAATTTCAGGTGGGGGACTACGTCCTCCACCGAAGGGAAGCAAGCCAGCCGACAGAGGGTGGCAAGCTAGCATTGAAGTACGAAGGGCCCTACATCATCAGTGCTGTGGTCAAACCCGGCACCTACAAGCTTAAACGCCCGAATGGGTCCAATGTACCACGAACGTGGAATGTACACCATCTGGTGAAGTTTTATCAGTAATCCGAAGGAGGTGCAGACGGCGAAGCCCTCACCCCTTAACGGGTTACTAATTGAATGCCACCCTCGGCCTCGAGCCACTTATGAATAAAATCATGTTCTGATTTTTTCTCTGGAAATTCAAAGTAAAACATTAGCAGGTGCCCTCGTCGGCCACCTTAGAGCGAAAGGCTCAGGCCTGGCCGACATGGCCCCTTGCATTTGCAGCCTACAAGCGACAAGCTCAGGCACTCCATTGTATTTTGTATCAGCGAAGGGCTCAGGCCTAGCTGAGAGAGCACATCGTCCTGGCCCCGTAAGCCTAGAAGCGAAACGCTCAGGTATGGCCGACGATGTCCCCAGGACGAGGGGCCCGCAAACGGCCCACGTCTTGAAACGGGAAGCTCACCGTGTCGTCCACGCGCCAGATCGCAGGACGATAGGCCTGAAATCATGGCCGAGGTGACAAAATCCCAAAACTCAGGGATGGGCAACGACAACCGTTGGAAACCGACCAAAAGTCTAGCCCGCGTCGTAAATAGGCGACGGGACCCGCCCTGAGATCACGGACGTTATAAACGAAGTCCGAACCGGCTGAAGGACGAGCACACCCTTCGGCCGAAGCCTGAAAGAAGGATACCCCCCGAAACGAGAAAAAAAAAAGGAAAAAGAGGGAAGTCGACGGCCGCGCACACTAGCCGGCCTCGAGCAATGGAAGAATAAAATCCCCACAATTCAGGCCCATTTTGGCCAAGTACATATCAGTTGAACACAAGTGTGGTACCACTGACAGGTAACGTGGATGACACGTCCACACACTACAAGGGAATAATCAAGGCCGAAACACACGCCTATAAAACCCTAACCGCATCGGTTGGGTGTCACGCGAGAGGTGACCTTCATCGGCCATACTCCTTTGAGGCACCAACGCTTGGTATGAAACAAAGAATCACAATCCTGAGGATGACCAGGACGAAGCGGGCACTGCACATACCCGCGGAAGAATCAAGCAATCAGGAAACAATCCTTACTTGCCACAGCACCCAGGATAGCCGATACAGGCACTGGAACCAAGCCCGTTGGTCAAGCGAAAGTTCTCTGGGAATTGGTTCAAGTGTTTACCAAACACTTAGAAAAAAATCCTGAGAAGAGAAAAAAAAAAGAGAGGGTTCCTCAACAAGGAACCATGGCTCGCCGACGAAGGTAGGACCATTTCCTTGGAAAGCCATTCCTTATCCAGCACCCTCATCGGCCACAAGCCAGATCTTGGCCGACAGCGGTACCGCAAAGAAGTAAATGCCCAGCATTTACGCTTGAAAAATTCTCTAAGAACTCAAGGGGAAGAACTCTGGACGAAGCGGGTACATATATATTCCAAGGCCGTTAGCTACCTACGCCTTGCATATGTACTTGGGAAAAATTCAAAGTCGAAAAGACTAAGGTGCAGGTGCCCTTATCGGCCACAACACATGATAGTCTAAGGCCGTTATCTACCCACACCTCTACATGTGTACTTAGAAAAATTCTAAGTTCAAAAAGGTCAAGGTTAAGGTGCCCTTATCGGCCACAACACAAAGGATACAGGCCGACAACGACACGGGTTCAAACACGTGGGGAAATCTCTCAGGGCATTAGTCAACAATGACAAACCCAATGACAGGACGACGAGAACACTAAGCCACTTGAAGTTAGACACTTGAGAAAATTCTAACAAAAGGGAAGAAATCCAACGCCCGGACGGAGCGGACACCACGGCCAAGACCGCAGGGAAAGCACCTAAGTGAACCCAAAAACACTTAGAAAATTTTTGAAAAAATCCTAAGTGTTAGGGTAGCCAAGGACCATCGGTCAAGCCGACAAGGCCACCATGCCACAAGGCCACCATGCCAAGGAAGCGACTGTAAAAACCCAAAAACACTTAGGAAAGTTTTCGAAAAAATCCTAAGTGTTATGATACTGCATCAACAACGGTCAGGCCGACAAGGCCACCAGGCCGAAAGGGAAGCAACTACAAGAATCCAAAACACTTAGAAATTTTTTTGGAGAAAATCCTAAGTGTTGTGATATTACAGGAATGACGGTCAGGCCGACCAAGCCAATAGACCGAGAAGAAATCAACTAAGTGGATCAAAACACTTAGGAGAATTTTTGACAAAAAAAAAATTTCCTAAGTATAAGGCAAAGATGAATAGGCCGACCAGGCCACCGGACAGGAAGGCCGACCTCACGGACGTAGCGGACACTCGCGGGTGACCCAAGTTATGACTTGACACTTAGACAATTTACAGAATTGAAATGACAAAAAGCAAACAAGCATACAAGGGATTCAAAGCCGAAAAGGACAGCAAAAATTTCTTCAATTGATAGTGAGTTCATTACAATTGGGGGCACTTCGGCCGTTACATCATTTGGCAAAAAATTGAAAAGCTAATTACAACAGGGAATAGCCGATCAGGCCTCCGGGGCACCTTCATCCGCCGCTGGCTCTTCAACCTCGTCGGCTCCCTCCTCGGCGGCCTCTTCGGCCTCGTCAATTCCCTCCTCGGCGGCGGCCGCAGCGCTAGTGGCATCGTCCAGGAAGTCAAATTCAGTGTAGTCCGGCTCGCCGAGGCCGGAACTTTCAATTGGGGACTCCCGCTCCGACACCGGAAGCTTTGCCTGCTCTTCTGGATCCTTCATCAGCTTTGGCAGCTTCAGGTTCCGTCTAGCCCACCCAGACGTGTAGTTCATGGCCTTCAAAGCACGAGAGAGCCGCCGACACAGGAGCCTTTGCATCCGCTCCTGGCCAAGGTTGTAATACACGGACATCTCTCGGCTGAAATACTCCCGGCCGGCGGGGCAGTTCATCCCCCAATTCTCAAGCCTGGCGGCCACCACCTCGTAGCACCAGGGGAGCCTCTCATCGGCCTTCCACCCCTCGGCCAGGAACTTCTCGACGGCCTCATCGGTAGCCCTCACGACGGCGGCCTCGGCCTCAGCTTTCGCCTTGACGGCCTCCTCGCTCTTGCGCCTCTCGGCCTCAAGCGCCCTGTGGGACTCCTCGAGCTCCCTTTTGCTCTCCTCGAGCTTGGCCAGGGCATCGTCCCTGGCTGCGGCGGCTTCATCAGCCCTTGCCTGCAACGCCTTGGCATCCTCCCGGAGCCGATCAAGGCAAGCTACCGCCTCGTCGGCCGAGGCAGCCTTCTGCTCCAGCTCTTTCAAGCGAGCTATCTCCCAATACTGCCTCTTATGACTTTCCATAAGCATAAAGGCACTCTGCAGAAGGAAAACAAAGGTCAGGCAAAAGACTCTACACAGACAAAGAGAAAGACAAAAACATAAGGACAGTAACTTACTTGGACGAGGAGGTCCATGCCGTCCTCGTAAATCTTCGCGTCCCCGAGCTTCTTCAAGTAAGCCTGATCTTTGGCCGGCATGGCCTGGGCCAGGACGACGTGGCCAGGGACGAGATCATTAAACACGCCCCCGCCGACGGGGTATTCTACCACCTTCTGGTAGGTGGCACCGGCAATCTCCTTGCCGGCCCTCTTCGTCTGTGGTTCCTGGACGAGAGGAAGCAAAGGGGCAGCATTGTCAGCAGCAGTAAGGTCCACGACGGGGCCACCATCGTCCACACTGGGGACAGTCAGAGTACCGGCCTCAGTAGCCGGAGAAGGGGAAGGAGCCCTCTTCGTCTTCTTCGAGACGCTCACGCCGGCCTCAGTTAACTTTTTCTGGCCGTCAGCGGCCGGCCTTTTCTTCTTCGATGGAGCAGGCTTTGGGGCCGCATCAGCAGTAGCCCCGCTCCCACCGGCCGCGGCACGTCTGGCCGCCTCGGCCACCTTAGCAGCAATCTCCTCGGCCGCTTTGGCCTTGGCAATAGCCATCATGGAACGCCAGTCCATGACAAAATCTACACAGGAAAAACACAAACAGATTAGTAAGGCAAATGACAAAACATAAAGACAGAAAGCCGAAGAAAGAATTACCATCGGCCTCAGCAGGAATGCCCAAATCCGGTCCGTCGGCCTCCTCAAAGGTGGTGGTCATCCTCGGCCAGAGTTGGAGGTCATCCTCCTTGTCACCATAGACATAGTACCTCAAGAAGCCGAGGGCGGCCATCTTGTATTCAGTAATGTAATCCTTCACGCTCCTCGGCCCCCCTTCCAAGAAAGCCTCCACCTGAGCGTCCAAAATAGAGCTCTTCGGCGGGTCATGCAGGTTAAACCTCCCGGTGTGGCCGAGGGAGGGAAACTCGGTGCCACTCTCACCAATGGACACAAACACGAACTTGCTCTTCCACCCATGAATGGACGTAGGCAAATCCGTGAAACTCCTCTTCTTCGGCAGCTGCTGAAGAGTAGCATAGGCCGCACAGTTCTTGTGACTTCCTCGGCCGATCTGGTACAGATTCATGAATAGTGCCGTCGTCGGCCTGTAACCCAACTCCTCACACCGGAGCAAAAACCCCACCATCAAGGAGTAACTGTTCGGCGTCAGCAAGGCCGGAGGAAGCCCTACCATGTCCAGGTACTCGGTAATGAAAGGATGAAGGGGGAACCTCAACCCCTTGGCAAAACTCATCGGGTATACTCCAAAGTACCCCGGTGGTGGAAGAAGAACATGGTCCGTCGGCTTGGGTGCCCTAACCCGCCCAAACGGCCCCACGTACATCTGGGCAACAAGATAGTCGGCCGCACTGCTTTCCGGCTTGATCAGGAAGATGTTGGTGAGATCCAACTGGGAGGTGCCCGGCCCACTCTTCGGCCTCCTCACTCTCTTCGGCTTAGCTGCTCCCTTCACAGCAGACACCGGCCTCGGGCACGGAATGACAGCAGAAGTGGACGCCCCGTCCACCACTCGGGACGCACCTACGTCCTCACCCTTTGAAGAGGAGGCGGACTCCTCGTCCTCGCCTTCCTCGTCCACTGGCTCTCCGGATTTGTATGGACTTAAACGCTCCATCTCCTCCTCAAACTCCTCGAGCACCTCGTAGTCAAGCGACCTCGTGGAGGGCTGGTCGTCATAGGGGTAGTAGTCGTCGTTCAAGCTCTTCATAACTACTACTACGGGCCTAAGGAGACTAACTTAAGATCTAATGGTGTTCAAACGCCTAACACTAGATCAACAACCTAGGAAGCAAAGTATGAAAAGTGAGGAAGATCGCGATGAACACTAACCTTGAACAACGAAGAACGCGAAGAACAGGCTTGGGAGTTTATCTCTCTAGAAAATCGGTCAGCACTTCGACAAATTCAGAATGCAAATACGTTTTCTCGTCGGAAGGGGAGGGGTATTTATAGAACCCCTCACCCAACGGTCACTACACGTGGCACCCCCCCAATGGCCACACCAACGGCCACCAATGGGGGACCACCACGTCACCAACGGGCCAAACTCAATAACAGCCCACTGGGAAGACGGACTCTACGGCCTACACACGCTCACCGGCTATACAAAGGCCAGCAAGCGCCCACAACGTCCCACTTGCTCGCCAAGATCACAACTGCCAAACAATAAGGAGACGGCAACGGCCAGGAACGTAACGGCCACAAGATCAAAGGACCCAAGAGCCCACAAGCCATCGGCTCCTCGTCATGATCTTTGATGATAACTCTCTACAAGCGATCTGCGCACAAGGGTTCTCCCACAGGGTTACCTTGGCCAGAAAATCGCCATGAGAGTTGGATTCAGGGGGACTACGGGGATGCCGCTTCGGCCAGGGACTTAAGCAACTCCTTCACCCCTCACACTCCTCGGCCTGAAGCAGTGGGGGACTGGGGGACTACACCGGCCTCAGCAAAACAAAAAGGAAAACACTACAAAGAACATGAAAGTGACCACAAAGCATGGCCACATCATCCATACAGCACAACGGAACTTCATCGGCCAAAGGCCCATAACGTCATTAAGCAACGGCCAACAAGCCACTAGAGGCAAGGACACTCATCGTCCTCCGCCAATAAGTAATCTTGACGGGCCCTTCGGCCAAAAACACGAAGGCCAACCAGCAACGGCCAAAAGGAGTGCGCAAACACCCTTATCGGCCACCCAAAGGAAAGGACGCCATCGTCCTCAAAGCAAGGAATAACTCCAGTGGCCTCATCGGCCCAAACACAAACTTCAACCATCATCGCCCAAGCAAAACGTGCCTTCAACGGCCACCATTGAAAGAAGGACACTCATCGTCCCAAAACGAAGGCATCAAGTAAACAACGGCCTCCCTGTCCACAACGAGGAACAGGTAACGGCCAAGGACAACAAAGCACAGGGATCTACTCTCCTTCACTTCGCCTACGTCTCAGCTTAGAGAGTGGGGGACTCCTGATGGAGTATATGGGTCTGAGCCCCCGGACCCACATACTCGGAAGAACAGAAAGCACAAGACAACAGAGTGGCGCCCTCGTCGGCCAAGACGCCCCCGTCGGCCGAAAAGGGGCCAACTCGGATTATGGTCCTGAGTCCAAGGAACCCGGGTGCCCTCGTCGGCCGTGCCCTCGTCGGCCACGCCCTCGTCGGCCAAGAAGACCTCCCAGAATCGGATTTTACACTTACTCATTTGTACAGCCCATTAGTGGCTTTGTATTCGGCCCAGTAGCGGCCCAGTTGTAAATGGGCCTCCCAAGCCCAAGACTTGGGAGCCCAGCCCTAATTTTCTCTATAAATACTCCCCTTGGGAGTAGTTATAGGGTTACAAAATCATTCTATTGAAGCATATTATTGCACTTCTCTCTCTAGCTCTCACTTCTCTCTAGAATCTAGGAGTTAATACTCCATCACTTAACTTTGATTTATTCAATTTCTAGGAACTTTTGGACAAAAATGCCCTATACAATGCCGTTGTCATAGTGGTCGGAGATAAGGAGCAACCACACATTACTACTTGTTTATGAGCAGTGGCGGACCCACTAAGGGTCCTAAGGGTCCCGAGACCCCGTGCACCTCCGAAAAAAAACCTATATATATTATATATATTATTTAAAATTAATGTTTCAATGTATATTTACACACAAAGCCATTTTAAAACCACAAGAATGTAGTAGCCGAACGGGAGCAGGCGCGGATGCCAAGTGTTTATGTTGCGGGAGGTTCTGTGTTTGAATCTTGTTGGTGTTTTTTCGGCGTTTTTTTTGTCTTGAACAGAAGGCACGGCCCAGCCCATGTTTTATTTTGGAACTTAGGCCCAAAACAAAAGACCCAGACACCCAGCCCCCCCTCTTTTCTTTTCAAGCTCGATTGCTCGAAGCACGGCAAAATCCCCCAAGGCCCCAACTGCGAGTCTGCGACGATTTGCGAACCCTCCCTAAGCTCCCTCCACGGCTCCACCTGTGATCGGCCGACGACCACCGGCGAGGCGGCGAACACACCCCTCCCTCCACGCCACCTGATTACGTGAATGTACTCTTCTCTTCTCTTCTCCATTATTGGCGTTTCTCAAGTTTTTGGGTCCGATTTTCTTTATGCTCAAAACTTAGGGATTTCAATTTCTAAGTTTTTTTAACTGCTTTTCTTTGGTACTTTGCATATCTTTTTTTAAATGTTAGATTAAATTAATAAATTCATGTATTTATAAATGTTATTTTTACTTTCATACAATTTAGGATGAAAAGATATTTTGATGTTGTACCCAAATTTAAAGAAACTCAAAGTATCGGGAGTAGTTCAGATGTTAATTCCAATGATTCGTCATTAATAATTGAAGAATTGGATCAAGCAATTGCTGAAAGTGAAGCTAATATGGCTTATAATCTACCTGAACAACCTGAGGATTTTGAATCTTTGGAAGCGGATCTTGGATTAAGAAAAAGAATTGCTTTTCACCCTAATGTTCAAGACGAGGTACGTCGTAGTTACATTAAAAAAGGACCGTTTCAACCTCGGGATCATGATTTTCGTTTTAAGGTAATTGAAGCCAAAAAGCGTAGATTTGTTTAAAATAGGGTCCCCTTGGCTCCGACTTTCTGGATCCGCCAGAAAAGCAGTGCTTTAATAATGTATACATAAGATATATCTCATACAATTAAACGATCTTAAAGTTCTTAACATATCCTAACTGGCGATACACACAAAAATTTAACAATTCTCAACAACTGGTCCACTTGACTACTCCCTATGGTCGGATAATTTGTCTCTCATCCAAGATTCTCCTTCCCATATACCTGCATTATTGTTACATGTAAAAATTAGTGTCCACTTCAATCGGAGTAAAGAAGAGATATAAATTACATGGCTCAAATATTAATCATACATGTATAATTACCGTTTGCAAGTAATAAAACTAAATGTGTATTTTAGGATGTTTGGTCATGTATAACATAAATTGACATTTACGATGTTTTTACTTGGATCGTAATTTTTCGGTCTAGTCGATATGGTATAATCTATTTAAGTTTGGTTTGATCTGAACTGATCATGTATGACTGATCTTTGTGTGTTTTACGAATGTTAAAGACCAATCTAATACAGTGTGGTCTGTTTTAGTCTGATATGTTTAAGTCTGGTATGATATGTTCTAGTTTGGTCTATTCTATGACTCAAACCAGTCCAAGTAAAAACGTCGTTACTCGATCTTACGCTCAGTTTAGACTAAGTTGAAGTATTTCTCGAAACGGTAAAATAAGAATCAACAAACTACAATATAAAGATATGGAATTACTCCTCCTGTTAAGTTGATTTTTAAGATGAAATCCTGAGTTTTAAAATGGTGTCAAAGTCAAACTGATTCATTACCATGATGTGAGCACAAATGATGATGGTTTTGAAAATATTATGACAAATGAGTGAAAAAAATGACAATGCAGACAATATATATAGTTATCGCTACCAAAATATACAGGATTGATAGGGATTCTTGGCAGGGATTCCTCAAAATTGACAGGGATTTCGGCACGATATGCCAAATTTGTGCCAAAAATAGTTTGGCACGAGTTATTTGACATGAAATTATCGATAAATCCATGTCAAATTTGCGTAAATCTCATTTTTTGTGTATTGAGTTATTCCTCCTATATATTTAGTTAATATTTTAAATCTTAATTGCAAGAAGAATTTAGGGAAAAGGTCACTCTACATCTAAAATAAAAATACATAATTTGTTTAATTGTTTATGGACGCACCTTCCAAGCATCATAACAGTAGCTTGAGGATTGGTTCCAGGAGAATTAACAAAAGTGGAACCGTCAACGACCCGCAGGGCTTTGACTCCAATAACCTTATAGTCTTTATCAACAACTTTATGAACTTGGCAGCCGCCATGGTAGTGCCATATAGTCATGACAGTGTCGATACAAAACTGCTCCAGTGACACAGTGGCGCTGACGTGTTTTGGTCTAAGGTTCAAGGGCAGGGTCAACATGGCACTGATCAGAGCCTGTGGAGAGGTCAGAGGGTAACGAAACCGGGAGAAAGACCTTGACAGGATGACCCTGGATATGACCTCTAGCCCTTCAACGCACCTGCGTAGGTCTCGTGGGTCTTTGAAGTAGTTGAACGTCACCCTTGGGTTCTCGGAAGGGTTCCTGCTTTCGAGCTCGAGATAGCCCGTAGAGAATGGGCCCGCTACCTGTTAAAATATTTAGTTAATTAATATTCTAATACGGGTTATGTAATTGAGGTTATATATTATTATTTGAGTTTATATAATCCTGAAATTGATTTAATGAATATGTTGAACATATGTTTGAATTTGTCGAGTAGAATTTTCCAACCCTCTCATTTACCTTTATACATGTATGCTTATCTCCTATGGAAAAACTATGAACACAATACTACGTATAATTTAGAGATTTTTACTTATCAAGAATCTCAATGTATCAATATATAATTACGTATAATTACATGATGCCAATATTGAAATTTAATCTTACACTACCTTCTCCAGTATTATGCCAGCATCGACGCTAGCTTGTATGTATCCGGTTATGGTTGCTCTTGTTGAAGCTGTGTTTAAGCTCGTGTTGGTCGACGTAGGGATAGTCATAGGCTTACTGCTCTGGATCAGAATAGAAAACACTTCATTATGTGTAGAGTAACAAGGGGAAAAAATTACTAAAATATAAAAGAAGTGCATATATAAAATCATCATTATTTTCTTCCTAAGATAAGACCTAAGATAAGACTCACGGCTCTCAATTAAGGAAGTTGTATGTAATTAATATAGTAAAATTACTCCTATTTCGAAAACAAAACATATACAAGTACTTCTATTAATGGAATTATGGGCATGTGAAAGGTGTGAATGACTCCGGGTTTGATCACATGTGGGTAGGCCGGACCCTGGCCAAGTGTTAACGGTTCAACTGAATAGAGCCCTATCTCAAGGAGGGATCCCAATTCTTGTTATTGTATTAAAAGCTAGGGAAAATAAAATTTTACTCTATATTAGTATTGTGTTAGCCCTTTGGAGAGGGAGTAGACTTTTCATAAATAGAAAATACGGTGTTCTGGAAATCAATGTGTGAAAGATTCTGAAGAATGAGGAAGCCAGATCATCTTAATGTATTTTAGAGAGTTTAATTTGAGCCTTTAAATAATCAACCTTTTCCCATTTCTTTTAGTCTTTAAGGGGGTGTTTGGATTTGATTCTTAAAACTGCTTCTGCTCCTTCAGGGAGCAGAAGCATAAGTTGGAGTGTTTGAGTAAAAGTGCAGAAGTGATTCTGGTGCTCTAATTTACTTTTAAAATCAGTTTTTTTAGAAGCTGTGGGTGACCAGCTTCTGAAAACTGATTCTGATTCTGCTTCTACTTTGAAAAATCAAAACTTACTAATCGAACTAGAAATCAGGAGCTTAGGATTGAGGCCTCTTCTGATTTCTTCAACTATTCATGTTACCTTCTTTTAATTTCTGAAGGCACTCAAGACCTCAAGGCCTTAGCCAGAGGGTAGGGGGGTGTCGCATCACTGTTGCAGAGGGACCTTCTCAAGTCCTTTTCAGTTCGCTTCCCCTGCCTTTTTACTTTGTTTCATTCTTCTTTATTTTTAGGTGAGAATTCTGATACCCATTTAAAAAATGGGATATTGTATCTATCATTCTTTTAATTGGTGCAAACATGTCTATTATTTTTAATTTAGATTTAAATAATTCAACTACAACATTCTGATTAGTCTTATGGACAAATGTATGATATCTTATAGGTATCATAGAATCTACCTTATTTTTATTGTTATACAAAAAATGACAGTATGAGTTAAACTATATTTTAGTACTATTATGAATTGAAATACAGAGTATATAAATTACTACATATTAAGTTTTATATTTTAGAACCACCTACTTAGTTTTGAACACGGCCTCAAATATGTCAAGACCTGCCTAATGCATTAAGTAGCAAGTGTTCACACTATTTCATGTAGATGAAGCACTATTTTCCATGAAGAAAAAACTTGATATACTTGCAAGAATGTCACTATGTTTGATTATGTAATTTAACGCATCGTTGTCAAATATAGAATCATTTATTTATATCATAATGTCACTATAGTTCATCCGAAAATAGTCTATCTGTGCTTTAATACAGAAGTAAGGTTGTGAACATCTTATTCCTCCTTACCCCACCGTAGATGGGGAACCTTTGCGGCATTGGGGTAATGATGATGATGATTATTATATTGAAGAATACGTACAAGCTCTAAGGCAATATACTACTTGTATTGCAAAATTAAATCTGTATATATATTCAACTTAAATCACTCTTAATTTTTGAATTTATGTATATTATCTCTTATTAAATTTGAATTTCTTTTTTCTAAAGACTATAGTGTAATTCTAATAAATTTTAATATTTAACAATAATATGAGCATTAATAGAGTTCATATGACTATCACCATTCAAACAAAAAACATAAATTGAAACGAGAACTAATGGGCGGGGGAAGGGGCGGGGAGTAGTACATTGTAAAAACTGTTTAATTTCTAAAACTAGTTCAATTAAAAACATTCTTAATATTTAGGCTTTGTAGTTAAAATAAGAGCCCGTTTGGTAACACGAAAATTGACTGATTCGGCTGATTCTGCTGAAATTTATGAAGTCCTGGCTGAAGTGACTGCATTGATTGATTCTGCTGATTTAAGAAAACATTATTTTTAAAATATATTTTATTAATAAAATAAAGAAAAATTTATATATAAAAATAGCTAATATAGCCACAAAAGTAAGGAAAAATTGACAAGAATAATCTCACCTTTCACCGGTCTTCTCATAATAATCACACCTTTAAATAATCCCAAAATAATCCCACCTTTACACCTCATCTTCTTTCATTGGACCCTGACCAAGTTTTTTTACCTTTTTTAAAAATCTTATATAAATAATCTCACATTTATAAGGATATGATTAAAAAGTGAAAGGTGAGATTATTTATATAATTTTCAAAGAAAGGGTGAAAAACATGGTCAGAGTCCAATGAAAGAAGATGAGCTGAGGTGTAAAGGTGAGATTATTTTGGGATTATTTAAAGGTGAGATTATTATGAGAAGACCAGTGAAAGGTGAGATTATTCTTGTCAATTTTTCCAAAAAGTAATTACAACCTTACTTTTTCTTATTATTACACAATCTAATGCACGAAAATAAAAGTTACGTGTTTGGTGAAAAAGTTAGCTGATAAACTTGATAAGCCGAAAGTTGCTTCTCAATTTTTATGAAGATTTAGGTTTAATGGGCTAACCTGATTAGCCAGTCTTTCAAAGTCAGCAGCCATTCTGTGTATCCAAGCCAGCTCGAGGGACCCACTGGCTGCTTCTATGTAGCTGTCAAAACTTGTGATCCCAACCACCTGAATCAGTGAAACCTCAACGGGCTGTGGAGAAGGAATAAACACCGCATTCATTGGATTATCGGACATACCCTGCCCAACCATGGGCTGGTTTAGAATCACCTCAATGTTAAGGGCTTTTAGTTGTTGGGCCGACCCAATTCCGCTTAGCATCAACATTTGTGGGCTTCCCAATGCACCGGCCGACAGGATTACCTCGTTATTGGGCCCATTGTTCAGGTAAGCCAGGTGCCGGTTCCCGCCGGAGTCTCTGTAGAACACCGCATAAGCTCTAGGATCTCCTGCATCGTTATCAACATTTCCCCTTCTCAATAAAAATTAAAAAGTACTTCGTATTTTATTTTCTCAAAGGCATGGATACTTTTTAACTTTGTGCTTCTTTGATTTGCAATTTTGTTATAAAGTTTTTAAAAAATTCTAGTTATACACATAATTTGTACACACTTGGCACACTTTCATGTGTACAGAGACATTTCGTTTAGGAAAAAAAAACAATTGTTTGTGCATACATGAGATGTGTACACCCCCTAGTTACTTGTGTAAGCAGACAAAGAGCAGGGCCGTCTGTAATATACACATAATTTGTACACACTTGGCACACTTTCATGTGTACAGAGACATTTCGTTTAGAAAATGTAAGAATTGTCCGTGTAGACAAGAGCAGGGCCGTCTCTAATATATTTGATGCCCCAGACAAAGAATGACTAATGAGATTACATAATACTTAAAATTAATAATAAAACTAAATATGTATGAAGTAGTTAGAAAATTATAACACCATTTTTTACTAAATGCAAAAGGCAATATTTCACTTGGAGTTGATATAAAGTACTACCTCCGTCCCAAAATGAACTTCACATTCACTATTCACATGTTCAACTTAAATTACTCTTAACCTTATGTTTTATATATCAAATTTTTATCAAATTTATATTTTTTTTATCAGCCTTTGTAGCAGTTTTAATGTATTTTCTCAATATGTAAATTTTATTTACTAAAAGTAATCTGAGTATGAACAGGGATCGGGTTGCTTTATCGTTGGTCAAGCATCGTAACCTGAAATGAGAAGTTAATTTTGGGACGGAGGTAGTATGTGAAAATGTAAGTTCTTCTAAGAAATAAATAAAACTATAAAAGTTTTCTTTTCTTTTCTTTTCTTAAGTTTTCTATTTGAAACCATTGACTCTTGTTTCTGTTTCATCGTCATAATAAATACTACAGTAGTACAAAATAATAATTTAGCACTAATTATTTATATTACAAATTAGTAAATACTACTCCTATTTTAAAAGAACAAGTTTCAAACTAAATTTGATAAACGAATAACTTCAAGAAAATTATAAAACACATACGTAGTAGGAAGTATAACACAAAGTTTTAATTTTTATACAATTAGTGAATAATAATTAATAAGTTGGATGTAGAAATGTAAAATTAGATCATTTACGTTTGAAAAAAATGAATAACTCATTTATGAATTGGAGAAGAAATCAATGAATAAAACAGGGAGTATTAAATATGGAGTACACTGAATTACCCAATGCAAATCTGAAATCTGAATGGTGGATTGGGGGATAACCTTGAATTGCGAACAACATATTGATGGATAACCTTGAATTACCGATAAGACCTTTGCCTTAGGATTTTTTAATTTTAAAATCCAACTGAACAAGCAGTTTATGGACTATGAATAGACTATTAAATTATTCCTAATTTTATACCGGCCATCCGGTCGGCGACGCAGGATTAATTGTTTTGTTACTCCTGTAATTTGGACTCCCACTTGGCCGCCGCTATGTGTATATGGAAGCCGGAATGTCTGATGGTCTATCTACTAATAACCTTAATATTAATATATATAATAATAATTTCTTTTATAAAATGTGCCCCCTAAACATTGGGTGCCCTAGGCCGGGTGCCTGGCCCCCAAAGCCGGCACAGGACAAGAGAGAGTGGCCGGTGTGTACAAATTTTGTGTACAAATTTTGTGTATACTAAGAATGGTTGTAAATTTTTTGTAGTACATGTAATGGTGCGTCTAAATCGGACCCCCACGGCCCCACCTATCCTTGCTTTTATGTCCAGCACGTTTTGTACATAACATATAAACCAAATTGCTATAAGTAGAACTAAAAGAACAAATTGTACAAGTAAGATTACATTCCATTAGCATATACTCCGTATCACGGAGTACAAATTAGCCAATGAGAATCCCACCTACTTATTGAAAAATGATGGTTAAATGCCTTTCCTTGACTTAAAATGTATTCGTCTTATTCTTTTGGTAAATTAATTGGGAGATGGTGAATATACCATTGTCAAGGTACATCACTAATACCGTAAAAAAGGTACCTCACTAATAAGTAGAGATACTCAAATACTTTACCTATACTCTATGTACTCTATGTGATATGATTAATTCATACAGTATATATCATTATTTCAAAGTTTACTTATAATTTATTTAAAAACATAAATTGGACTTTATGGATAAATTAAAGCATACTACTTTAGAGATTTTAATTTAAATGAAATTAAATAAATACTTATATATTAGTATGTCTTTAGTCATTGTAAATATAGTGTATGTTGTTTTCATCCTTGCAATTTTTTTATTCGTCAATGATATGTGCTCAAGTTTGACCACAAATTACATTTTTTAGTATGTACTACCTCCATCCCGCTATGATGGTCTCATTTTACTTTATCGGTCTGTCCCACTAAGATCGTCTCATACTAAATTTGGTAAAGTTTGTGTGCCTTTAATTCATTCTTACTTTATTCTTACTTTATCAATTTAATATCAACCACATAAACCATTTTTTTTTATTTGTTTATCACTTCCTATTGTCTCATTGTTAGCGGGGCGGAAGGAGTAATTCTTTCAAATATGACAATGTTCTTTGTTTAAAACACTTTTTAAAAGGTACAAAAGTTATATGTTTCACATAAATGATAAATACAACAACTTAAATTATTGGCCAAATTTTATTATTATTAATCAAGAAAAGTCGAATTGTTCAAATTATACGAGAGAGGGTGCAATATAATACTCCGTATGGAATATCGCGCCCAACTTTCTTCTTCCGCGAAAAAGTATAATCATTTAAAAGTTTTTTTACTCGGTCAATCGAGTTGTATGAGTTGATTTAGAATTGTTTATATATAAAATTGTCAATACGTTTAATTTATGGGATGCTGTTTATAAAAAGAACAGACACGTATAATGATGCAGCCAGACGGGATCGATGTAAATGATGTTTATGGGGAGGATGTGTAAAAAGAAAGAGTATGTTGAAACATTTGGTAAAAAGAAGGGATAAGGGTCAGATACGGGCCATACGGCCTCGAACTTTCAAAAAAAAATCAAATAAGGTCATATATATATGATGTTCTGTACGTTCGATGCCATTTGGGGTGGTTTCCGGTTAAATTTTTCGATGAAATTTTTTTAGCATATCATTCATTAAGTCTAGTTTACTCATATCAAATTTGAACTAAAAATTCAATCGGGAAAGCATTGAAATGAATTCTTCAAAATAACTGCGCAGTTAAAAGCGCAGTTATCTTCAAGAATTTATTTGAATGTCTTCTCGATTGAATTTTTAGTTCAAATTTGGTATGACTAAACTAGACTTAATGAATTAGATTCTCAAAAAAATTCATCAAAAAATTCCATCGGGAACCACCCCAAATGGCGTCGACCGGACAGATCATCTTATATAAGACCTTATTTGACTTTTTTTGTAAGTTCGAGGCCCTATGTGACCCTTATCCCTAAAAAAATGATGTAAATGAAGTTTATTATAACTTTTGAAGCTAATGAATTCAAAGAGGTATGGTAATGCCAACCGTAAGAGTCTAAGGACTTATTTGACTAGGTGATTTTGAGATAAGAAAAGGAGATGGATGATTGCTTTCTGTGTTATTAATTGATCTTATCTTGATAATTTTAGAGTACAAAACACTATATGTAGATCTTTAAATTAATCAATCCTACAAAATCTCTATTTGTTAATGTACTTTAGTACTAATTAAGTAGCAAACACATTTTAATTATAATAGATTTATGTGGATCACGTTTTAATGTTACAAAAGATTTTGTTTTTAAGTATATACTCCGTATAATATAGTGAAATCAACTATATGGGATCTTAATACCAATATACCATACATTTAGCACTTTTATTACAAATTGCATATGACTTAATTCGTAAGTCTCCGTTAATTAATACCTTCATCCTTTTAGTAAAATGGGTTTTGGTTTCCAAATGAAAGAAACATTTCAAAAGTTTTATATAAATATCAAACTCGAGGATTGAGTTTTTTTGGCGAGATGTGAATGTCTTTGGTATGGGTAAACTTGTGGCACAGGATTTGTGGCGCTTTATTAATAAACGCCTTTGGGATAGAAGAGGTGCAGTGCTTAAATATAAAAAGCCTTTAAAATCGAATATTTTTAAAACGTGCGGCGCTTATGTAATAAGTGCAACAAATTATTTTCTGCGACACTGGATTGTACGCGATAAGCGCAAATTAATAAGCGCTTAAACGCGCCGCACATGGGTAAAAAAAGCACCTAAAAACGTATTCTCCAATGGTGATTCCACAAGTTAGCTCATACTCCGTAAAACAAATCAAAAGTACGATGTATATGTATAAATTTTCAGTATTGGCGTACGCTATAGTACATTCACTACAAAAAAAAGTTACAAAAAAATTACGGGATTGGCACGAGTTTGGCAAGGACTTATCGATTTTTCGTGCCAAATAGCTCGTGCCAAAGTGTTTTTGGCACGGTTTTGACATATTTGTGCCAAATTCTCCTGTCAAATCCCTGTCAAAATCTCTGTCAATCCCATATTTTTCTTGTAGTGATTGTATGCTACCTTTATTCTTAAAATAATCACATGTTCTACTTTAAGTATACTGTATTTATTAAAGTCTTAAAAACTTATTTTTAAAAATATTTTGAAGTTTGTCCCATGGTAAATATTCAAAGTATGAAGAATTAATTATATTATTATGCATATATCAAACGTGAAAAAGTAGATGGGTTTATCTAAAAATGTGGTAGTACTTTGTACCGAGTTTATTTTTATTCAAAACACGAAAAAAAGATAAAGATACCTTCTTTCTTGAAGAAAATTTTGTGCACGGTTGCATACAAATAGACGGTGATTTTGGTGGGATCAGCGTATTCCAACAAGTCGGCGGCGGTGTGTCTATACCCATTTTCGTCAAAGATTGTGCCGCCAACCTTAGTTCCGTACAGATGTTCGTACGTAAACCCATTGTACGGCAACACTCCGGCTTCTAGAAGCCCATCTCTCACCGCTGACTGCCACGCCAGCATAGGCGGCTGAAACGCCACTTTCCTCTCCACCCATTCGTACGACTCATTGACCAGTGCCTGATCCCACCCCACGTTTTCCACGTATCCTCGACTCGCCCGAGTGTAGAACCCGGCATTCAAGGCGGAGCCGCCGCCCAAAACGCGGGCCCGGTGGTTGAAAACGCCGTCCGTGGAGACGAATAGCTGGGAGGCGGAGTCTGGAGATGTGTCGGCGAGGGTTCTGGCGAAGCCGTCTATGTTGGTTATGTTAGGGTTTCCGTACGGCAAACCGCCTCTCTCTAACAACAAAACTTTCGCCCCCTCCGATAGAGTCGCCGCTAATGCACACCCGGCGGTTCCGCCGCCGATGACTATGTAATCAAAGTACTCCGTCGTCGGAGCTAATGTTGCATTCTTGGCAAACGAGGTATAAGGAGCTGCAGGCACATAACCACGAACAAGCATACTTTGGGTTAGTTTGGATGAGAGCGTGTTTGGCAAAAACATTGTTTTCTCTACACTAGAAAGGCTGCTAATTGCAGCGTGTAGGGCTAAAATGTCGAAAACCAAACAACCCCTTTAATTCCATATTTTACTATTAATTGCCCTAATTGTTGGATTAATTCCACTTTTGGTCCTATGAATTTTAATATGTCAATTCCACATTTAGTCGATGTCTTGCATTTTGTCCACTTTTTGTACTTGACTAATGTTTATTATTCATCTGTGGTCTTTTTCTGGTGATTTTAACAATCGGAAATATTGATGGAAGGATCATATATGAACGAAAACACAATACTCAAGTACCAATAGAGATCAAAGTTAAAGATGTGGACCAATTGTGGAATTGGTGTGATACTCGTGGGACCAAACGTGGAATTTATTCCTAATTATTTACAAACAACTTTTGGTGCATGCTATATAGAATTATTCAAATTCATTTGTGAACTTGCTATTGTCTTTTCAATAATTGTTCAAAATAGGAGCAGAATATGGGGAAAAAAGTTTAGAAATAGAGCTAATTATGTGAAAGTATTTTTCAAAAAACATACACTTATTACTTCTGGTATATTTAAGTGGGGAAACCATTAGCTGGCACATAAGGTTATTTGAACCATTCTTAAGATATTTGTATAGGATTAAAACTCATGAAAAATCTCAAAATATTACCAGACATATATGATCATGCACATGTGGAAAAATAAGAAAAAGAAATGTTAGATGATATGGATACAATTAGTCATATGTCATCATATTAGGAAAATACATATAAGTCATATTTTGGGAAACATATAAGGTTTTAGTAATAAATAGAGTAATTTCCTCAAAAGAAAATCAGTAAAAGTTTGCTCATTTAGAAATAACTCATGTTTTGAAGAAAAAAATAGCGTTCTTATAAGAATAAATGTGTTATGTTATATATAGTCTACGAAAAAAATTGATAAAAGCTTTTATGTAAAATGACATTCAAAAAGCTTTTATGTTCCTACATGCAATCAATGAAGTAATCAAGTAAAATCTTAACATGGAGATCAGAGTTGCAAGAGATGTGAGAATTGATCAATTTATGAACTTTTCTACGCACCTTGCTCGGAAACACAAGAAGAAATGAAGAAGAGAAATGCAAAGAGAGACGAACTCCGAATCATCTCAATAATTATTTTCATAAACTAAGCATGAAAACAAAGGTTGCAAATTGTATTCCTGAGGGGTAGTTTTTATGAGCCGAATATAGTGAAGATGGATTGTTGGTGAATTATTATTGTGACCTAACCTAACCAAACCAAACTTATCTAGCTAGCCTCATTTATACAACAACAAAAAAATATGAGTTAGCCGAACAACATTAATTTTCCGAAAGAGGTGCAAAGATTTATTTTCATAAGGGAAAACTATCAAATAGGTCCTCGAACTTTCATAAAAAAGTCAATTAAGTCATTCTATAGGAGACTCTGTCCGGTCGTCGCGATTTGGGGTGGTTCCCGGTGGAATTTTTTGATGAATTTTTTTGAGCATCTTATTCATTAAGTCTAGTTTACTCATACCAAATTTCAGATAAAAGTTTAATCGGGAGCGCATTCAAATTAATTCGAGAATGCAGAAATGCGCATTTATCTTCAAGAATAAATTTGAATGTGATCCCGATTGAGGTTTTAGCTGAAATTTGGTATGATTAAACTAGACTTGGTGAATAAGATGCTCAAAAAATTTCATCAAAAAATTTCACCGGTAACTTCCCCAAATCGCGACGTCCGGACAGAACCTCCTAGAGAAGGACTTAATTGACATTTTTATGAAAGTTCGAGAAACTATTTGACAGTTTTTCCTTTTCATAATCATTATTAATAATACGTAGTAGTAGAAAAATAAAGAGTGGGAGTTGAGGATTCAAACGTTAAATGATTATTAAACAACTTAACAATAAGTAGAGTATAGTTAAGGTTCCACGAAAAGATGCTCAAAGTAAATTAAATTAGTCTTTAAGTAGTTGGAAATTTTGATAGAAACGGCCACTCTTTAATTACTCCTGCTTTAATTGTAATTTCCAACTCTCACCTGTCTCCAAACATACAATACACATCATACGGTCATACCTATACTAGTTCATGCGTTACATTTAATTAAATGACAAAAATCTTGAGATGGATCTTACCGGACCGGACCGGGTGGGTTGACCCAGAACCCGACCACCTGACCAAGAATTCGGTCCGGCTGAATATCAACCGTTAATTTGGTCAAAACCGGAAATGCACGATAACCCAGGTCACGCACACCCAGGAGGATACGGACAGGGCTAGAGTTTGCGAAATGCTAGAGTTTTTTCAACTTTTCCGTGTCCAGTTCAAACAAAGTAAGTCTTGGGCCAGGTTTGGTGTACAAAAGATGTACGCAAAATGTGTACATTGCCTTTGAACACAGGCAATTGGGTATCAAACTTTGCCTTTTTTTAAATGAATTGTCTTCGATACAGGCAACTAGGGAGTTTTGTGTACAGTTTATGTACAACTAGGGTGCCTAGCGGACTTCATGACGGAGTGCATCGCAAGATCAGTCACGGACGAGGAACCCTCGGCACCCTCGGACGATTGGTGGGCCCTCTACATCGATGGCTCCTCCGCGACCAAAGCATGTGGAGGAGGGGTGGTCCTCATCTCACCCGAAGGCTTCTGGGCCTATTATGCAGTCCGCTTCTCTTTCAAAGTCTCTAACAATGAAGTCGAATACGAGGCCCTCCTCTGTGGCCTTCGGCTGGCAGCTAACATGAAGGCCCGACAGATTCACGTCAAGTGAGACTCCAAGTTAGTCGTCGGCCAAATCTCCGGGGAGTACGAAGCCAAGGAAGGAAGAATGAAGCAGTACAAAGAGGCGGCCAAGGAGTTGCTTAAGGTATTTGAGGCACACTCTCTTACTCAAATACCGAGGGCTCAAAACTCTGAGACCGACATTTTATCAAAGCTCTCGGCAGAATCCCCTGAGCATATCTCAAAGATTGCCAAGATCGAGGAGCTCAGCCTCTCCAGCATACATGCTAGCCCCATCATGCACATACAACAAAGACAAGAAGACTGGATCTCAGACATTGTCGCCTTCATCACCACACGGCAACTGCCCGAGGATGAGGCCCGTGTCAAGCTGGCAAAGCTGAGAGCTCCCAGCTACACTATCGAGGACGGAAGGCTTTACAAAAGGTCATACAACGGGACATTACTTCGGTGCCTTCATCAAGACGAAGCCGAAGCGGCAATGGAGGAAGTGCACAGTGGCACTTGTTCAGCTCACCAGGGACCCTTCTCCATGTCCCGAAGGCTAATAATCCAGGGCTACTTTTGGCCTACGATGGCCTATCGTACCACCCCTCGGCGAGCAACAGGCGAGACACCCTTCTCCTTTTGCTACGGATTTGAAGCTAAGACCCCCACTGAGGTAACTCTTCCGACCCGAAGGGTCACACAATATGATCCAGAGGTCAACGACGCCAATATGGCCCTCGACCTTCACTTTATTTCAGAATGCCGAGAGCAAGCCTTCATACGTGCGGAAAACTACCAAAGGCAAGTGAAGAGTTACATTGACGCCAAAGTCCGCTCCCGGGGATTCCAAGTGGGGGATTATGTCCTCCGAAGAAGGGAAGCTAGCCAACCAACCGAGAGCGGAAAGATGGCACCAAAGTTCGAAGGCCCATACATCGTGGCGGCCATCATCAAACCAGGAACTTACAAACTAAAATTCCCCAATGGGACTGAGGTCCCTAGACACTGGAATGCACATCACTTAGTTAAATTTTATCAATAGCATTAGAGCGGCAAAGCCCTCATAACTAGTGAATGTATTATTTTACGGCCCAAGGCCTCCGATTTTGAAGAATGAAGGCATATTGAAGACACTAAGACCATGGAACAAGACTCTTACGAGTGGCCAAGCCCTCACATCAGCCCCTGGCCCAAGGCCTTATCTTGAACAAGAACCCTCGGCACCAAGTGTCGAGGGTAGGCAATACTATCACCTACAACAAGGAAGAAAATACCAACTGTCTTCAATGAAGACCCCTCGGCACCAAGTGCCGAGGGTATACACCTCAATCACCTACGACAAATGAGTAAAAACACCAAATGTTTTTTACAGAAGACCCTCGGTACCAAGTGTCGGGGGTCGTACACCGGAACAAACACCAAGTGTTGTTTCAAAAGTCGTACCCCTCGAGGACGCATATACCGAAGGCGCCACCTATCGGTGCCGGTAGCACGTAGTGCCCCCGGCCATTTGCAACCAGTGTGCAAATGAAAACCCTTCCCTGAAACGCTTTCCGCGTCACCACCCCAAGGGTATGACAGGCAGGTAATATGCCCATGATTCGACTTTCAAAAACAGAACGCTTTCCGCGCCATCACCTCAAGGGTATGACAGGCATCTAATATGCCCATGATTCGACTTCCAAATCGAAACGCTCCCCGCGCCACTACCCCAAGGGTGTGGCAGGCCACGGACCATGTCTGGCGCCGAGGGGACGACTTTCAAAACTGAGGCGCTCTCCGTGCCATCTCCTAAGGGGAGGCAGGCTACAGACCATGTCTTGTGCCCAGGAAACGACCCTCGATCCCCTCGGAACTCGGAAGGTTAACCCGAGGGGGGAGCTAATGGTGTATTCTGTTACCTCCCGATAGGCCAAGCCTTACCAAGAAACCAAGTTTCTTGAAGCCTTCCCTTCACTAACAAAAAAAGGGGGGGTGGTGAAGGGGAGTAGACTCAGCGAGAAATCAATGAGTACACCACTCCAACAAATTCACAGGAACATACCGAGGGCTCCCCACGGGAACACCTTCGGTACCTGAAAGCTCCTAATTACCAAAGATACTATTCAACAGACATCATCAACAAACGGCTAAGTCCACTCCTTGATTGCCTCCGGCTACATCAAAACCGAAGGCTCAAATCCTACAGAACGTGACAGGCTCACTCAACAACAACTCAAAACGTCCTTGAAGGCTATCATATGACAAAGCTATCAGATGTTGGCCAAATCCAAGCAAGAATCACCTTCGGCACCTCACTAGACGCCGAGGGGATACACCCAGGCATTGTCCGAGGGAGTCTGTCTTTTTATGCTGCACTTGAACTACAAAATTTCCTAAATAAACAATGTGGGGACATGACAACAGCCGAAGGCTTTTGTTGCCGCAGGCCAACCTTGCGAGACAAAGGAAATTGTTCTAGGCCCACAAAGTATGCAGCCGAAGGGTACTTAGAAAAATTTTCTAAGCCCTTAGTACTTTGCCCTCTGTCGAGTCACCGGTCAACCGAAGGTACACCTACGACAAGGCTCTCACATCTCACCCGAAGGCTCCTACCTCATACAACTACACTTAGAAATATTTTCTAAGTCCTAAATATTTTTTACCCTCGGTCAAATCTCCATGCAGCCAGAGGGGCCACGCGGTTGAAGGATTGGTGAAACTACACTTAGAAATATTTTCTAAGTCCTAAATATTTTGGGCCCTCGGTTATATATCCATGCAGCGAAGGGTGCCCACGTACCGAAGGCCAGACGGTATTCAAACACCTAGCAAATATTTTCTAAGTCCTAAGCGCCTTGCCTCCGGTTATCTCATGAAGGCTACACAGAACCAGAGGGAAGGAATTAGCCGGGGGCCAACAGATGAACAACACTTAGAAAAGATTTCTAAGTCCTGAACGTGTGGCCCTCGGTGAGACATTCAGATGACTAAATGGGCCTAGTAGCCGAGGGCTACGGTGTAACACCGACCCCGAGCATATTTACTTTTAGTAAATTATGTAATAAACCTTGAAGGATGATTTATGAATTTACGTAATTGTTAAATTTCATTATTTCTTTTACGTGAATAATAAATTGCATGTGGGGCCCACAGCAGGAACGGGGACCGCCCGATGATTCCCGAACCACATATTATATTCATCTTGGTCTAGATGATATGTATATGGTGGTGGATATTTTATTTGGGCCATAAGGAAGGCATGGAGTTGACCGGTTGGTCAAACGGGGCCCAATTACCGGTATCGACAATTTGACGGATAACAGTCCGAAGTGAGTTTCGGGGACTCCTAAATTAATGTTGGGGAATATACATCTATTCTAAAGGCCCATAATTATTTGGAAGGCGTAATATATTTTATTTGGTCCGATAAAATAAAATATGATTAAAACGGACCGAAAAATGCAACTTTCGGGACCGATTGTGCACTTCTGGACAAAAAGGGGTGACCTCCCACACAAGTGGGGGCCAACCCACGAAATTTCCAAGACCTTGGAGGCTGGCATGAGCTAAATGGTGGCTGAAATCCATTGAAGGGATGGGGGAGACCATCTTGACACCTAAGGGACCCCTAACCTCACCCAATTGCCAACCAAGGACAAAAGTACCATCCTCCCTCCTCTTCCACTCATTGTACTCGTCCAGCACCAAGAAAAGAAGGCCAAGGAGCTCTGAAAACCTCACCTTCCATAGCCAACTCGAGCTCAAGCTCAAACAAGAAAAAGGGAGAGGTTTGGAGAAGAAGAAAGATAGAAAAAGTGTGAAGAATCAAGGAGCTTGACTAAAGTGTTCCTAAGTTTCGCCGAAGTCTCGTCGGAGTTTCGCCGGAGTTCACCGGAGTATTGCCGGAGCTCAACCTTGAAGGGTAGAGCTTCTTCAAGCAAATTCGATGTGAGGATGGCTGACTATATTGCTTATAATTAATGAGTTAATTTCATGAGATTACCGAAGGTAATTAAAAGTATTTTTATGGATTATTAATGATTAATAATGCCTAAAAAATGACAAGACTAAATGTCTAAAGCAAAAGGGAGCATGATATACAAATTTAAGAGTAAATTGTGTATGTTCATGTGTTATGAGTATGTTGGCTTGAAAGTGGAATTTATTATGAAACATATGTTGAAATATACTTTTCTTCATATTGGAATATATGAGTGATTAAAAGTGATATTTTGAATATTGAGATAAATGATATTTTCAAAGGAAAATCGGTTGGAATTATCTATATGACTATGAGTTGAGAACTTGGTTTGTTGATATTAATTTGACTAGTATTAAGATACTAGTTGGACATTAAAATGAAATGTTGTTAAGATTGATCCTAAGGTTGGATTGTGAAATGTTATGCCTTAAGTAGTCTTAAGAGATGCTTTAAAGTAGGAAAGTATGAACTCTAAGTTATACTAGGGGTAGGCCTTAAGGGATACCCAAGATAAAGTAAGTAATAAATTGATCCTAAGTATAGGATTGGCCTACGGGTGTGTTCGGTAGTCCTTGTGGATAGCCGGTTGAATTATGGAAATACTAAGGACCATGGCCCTTCCCGACTCTAGAGAGCGGGGTTGGATAGCATGGACTTACATCGTGATCACGGGTTAGGGTGGAATCCGAATCGGAGACCTAACTAGGCTCCGGTAGCGGTAACACATAAGATAGGACCCCGAAGGGCCTTACCTTCCTACGGGATGATGGGTATGAGTCCAGGGGCGGGATGTTGGAGTCCGAACCGGGAGCCTCATGAGGTCTCGGACAGCGGTAGCAAGTCCCGTAGAAATAATAAGACCCGAGGGTTGGGTTGTGCAAATGATAAATGAAAAGGAACATATAAGAAGGGTCGTGTGCCGACAGATAAATAAATTTACTTATTATAAGGATAATAAGTGGGAAATATAAATTATTATTTATATGACGATATCACCCTATTTTGAGGGTCTTGGAAATTAAAATGTTGATTATACTTAGTATAGTTGCTATTGTACTTGTCAAATATTCCCAAGTACTGATCTTCCCTTCACGGGGGAGGCCACCTCACAGTTTCAGGTAGGACTTGAAGGTTGCTACCGGTGCCCGTTGCTCGGGATATTCAGAGGAGAAGACGTGGTTCGTGCTTCTTCTGTTTTTTTCTGATTTCAAAACAATTATAACGGTGCTCATGGATATTATTTTGAATAACTATTTGGGGGCTTGCATGCCCATGTTTGCCAAAGTGTGGCTAAGACACTTTTATAAAATGCTTCCGCTGTTTTAAATGAATGTTTTACATTATGTTTGTTTATGGATGTACTATGTGTGAATGATATTCATGACGCCTTGTATAGTATGGATGAGTTGGACTGCGGTTGACTATTCGTGTTGTACGGCGGGTTGTTGATGTGTCCGGCTAGGTCCGGGGCGTGACAATTCAATTGGTATCAGAGACTTAGTCTGTAAAGATCATAATGAAGCTTCAAAATGCTTTTGAAAATGAAATTGAAAACCATGAGCATAAAGTTTTGTACTTATAGAATTTTTGGTACTTGAGTTGCAATGTCTCTAATTGTTAAGATGGTACCCTTAACAATTGGTATGGCGGTGATTTGAGCCAAAGGATGTCTTTAAGTGCCTATCCGTCAATTGACCTTTGATACGAGTCTAATGACTCATTCTAAATTTCTTTCAGAAATGGAACGTACCGGTAAAGTTACTCGACGGAACCCGACTGGCCAGGCACCGGGAGGATCCCAACGTGGAAGCCGGGGAGGGTCGAGGGTGTCTCGGGGACAGGGCCGTGCAGGCCACTCACTGACGGTGAGTGACGGTCATGTGGAGACGAGTGATGAACAATATGAGTCCGAGGAGGATTCAACTTACCAACCGGGAACTGAGCCGGTTGAGACCCCAGATGATGGGGAATACGATGATGCTTGTGACGAGAGCGATGATAATGAAGCTCTCGAACGGATTGAGGAATTGCTCCGGCAATACCACCAAGATCGCCAAAGGCGCCGGGTAAGGTGTGCTTTGGAAGGGGCTTCAAGGAGAAGAAGCCGCGTGACTCCCCGGGAGATCATAGAATCCCGATGAGGGGGAGGTGCCGAGGCCCCTATAATAAGGATCTCAAAGTACCTCAAGGAGGCAAGAGACTTGGGATGTAAACCGTTTGATGGAACGGGGGACATCTCCGTGGCGGACGAGTGGATCAAAAGATTCAACGAGGTGGCCCTCGACATGCAACTACCACCCCACATGAAGTTGAGAGTAGCCACGAGGCTACTAGAAGGCATGGCGTCCACATGGTGGGACGGAACAAAAGGGAAGTACGGCGAGGCCGTCACTTGGGAAAATTTCCGACAGGAATTCTTTAGTCAATACTACTCCGACTTCGAGGTGATCTTGAAGAGGAGGGAGTACACGAATTTGACCCAAGGAGGTGAATGTACGGTGAAGGAACTTGAGCACAAATTCAGAAAGCTTGCTGAGTTCATACCGGAGTACATTTGTGACGAGAACCGGATGGTGAACCACTTCAGGGATGCCTTGGACCTTGACATACGCGAGAGGGCAACACAATTGCCTAATATGACGTTTAGTCAAGTGGTTGAACAAGGCTTGAAGGGGGAGAAAGAGTGGGAGGAAAGAAAACGAAGGAATGCCGAGGAGGCAAGGAAAAGAAAATGGGAGAACCATGGCCCTCAAGGTTCCAACAAGAAGGGGAACCACGGGGGAGGCGGGTCCTTCAAAACCCCTGCACCACCGGTAAGGGGAAATCAAGGCCCGAGCGGGCAAAGCTCTGTGTCACAAGGCTCAGGCGTGAAGAAGTGCAGTAACTGCAACAAGAACCACTTTGGCAAGTGTTGCGATCCCCCGAGGTGTTATCAATGCGGGGAGGTCAGGCATTTGAAGGTGAGTTGCCCACAACTTGGGCGAGCCATGGGGGTCGGACCGAGTAGTGGAACGACGGTGAGCAGGAACCGAACCGGAGCACCAAATGCTAGCGGTTGGCACGGTGGGGCGAGTGCAAGCAACGCACCATCTGTAAATCAAGGAAGGACCCAAGCTCGGGTCTATGCTATGACGGAGGCGGATGCTCGTGCCAACCCGGACTCCGTTGCGGGTAATTCCTTAAACTCACGTATTAGTCTATTATAAACAATAGGAGTGTGGAACTTGTAAATTTATAACCCCGACGAGTTTGGTCGGGTTTGAAGGGGAAAAGGGGAGGAGAATCCTCGCCCTGGGCGAAAACCGCCCGGCTTTGACGAAAGCCGCCCGGCTGCGGCTTTCGTCTTGATTTAATTGGGATAATACCACGGCAACGAATGCCGGCCGGCTTCCACCGAGAACCGCCCGGCTTTCGTCAAGGTCAAATCAAAAAAAAAATTCTCACAACAAAAAACCGGTCGGCTTTTGTAAAGACCGGCCGGCTTTCGTAAATACCCCACCTGGAAAATTTCTCACAGCTGAAAGCCGCCCGGCTTTCGTGAAAGCCGTCCGGCTTTCGTGAAAGCCGCCCGGCTTTCGTTAGGCCTGGGGATTCCTGCGCTGCTGAAACCCGGCTTTCGTCCGGATTTTACAAATCAAATCACTTGAGAGTTTACTCACACTAAACACTTTTATCATTTGGCAATTTATAATTGTTAGTGTGTAGCAATGATAATTTATCAATATTCAAATCTCGTGTTAACAAATGATATTGTTAAACTGTTTGACCCACACCGAAAAGCTATAAAACAATAAAACACTATATAAATATGTTGGATTTTGAGCTTTTACGAGCCCAAATCTTAATATAGCATTTAATTGTTTAATAAATATCCGATGTGGGACAACAACAACCCTTCTCATGTCCAGACACTTCATCTGGATTGTGTCGTCATTCATTTATTCATCGGTTTGTCATTGTCATTTTTTGATCGTGTCATCATTTTTCAAAGGAGGCCCACACCATGGATCGATTTGCTCTGATACCATGTTAAGACCGAGGGTTCCATCCTAAAAGGTCAACCCGATAGGAGGAGAAGTCCACACCTTAATATAACACTTTATTACTTCACAATTTTCCGGTGTGGGACTTCAACAATACAAGTATTGAAGAACGGAGGAGTATCTATTTTACTATTCAAAAAGTATCAAAAAACTTTCGATTAAAGACAATTTTTAACAATTTTTTCCAAATTAAAACACCATTTTAGATAAACTACATTGAGTAACATTTGATAAAAGTCAGTAGTTTTTTACATTAATTTGTCATAACAATTTGTACATCAAACGAAACTAAATCAAGCAATCAACTCTTCATTGAAAGGCTATTCATAAAGTAATCACATACTAATTAATTAAAATTATAGGTGGACCCAAAAGCACATCCAGGTATAAGATTTTTCATCTTCTTTACAGTGAGTTATTCATGACTAATTTAGAATAAAAAAAGGTTTTAATTTTCATTTAGATAATAAGATTGATTTATAACTATTTTATCTTACAAAACAAAGGTACATTAATCTAACATGTTTTACATTTGCAGAACACCAATTATGTCGGGACGCTAGGCCACGATGAATGCATCGAAGGTGCTTTTCAAAGGACTAGAGAAGGGGACCCTCTTGGCCCCGATATACATTGATCCCATTGTCGGAACCAAATGGTCCACAATATGAGAGGACTATCGATATTATACTGGTACAAAATAAATAATGGTACACTATCTTTTACCACGTAATTATTTACGTTTACAATTCTAAGATAAACATTTATATGTCCAGAATAGAAATTTGGAGAGGTGGTACATATATCTCGACAATAAAGAAGTGGGATATTGGCGAGCCAACTTGTTCCAGAGGCTATCAAAGGGTGCCAATGTTGTGCTGGGGGGGGGGGGGGCAGATCGTGGAAGCTGCCACCTCAGACCATCCTACCACAAGTGAGATGGGTAGTTGATACTTCTCTAAATGTGACAGAGATAAGAAGACGACATACATTAGATATATTAGCTACTGGGATGCACAATATAATGTAAGGATTCCCAGTAATCCTACATATATTATCACCCATCCAGAGAGTTATGAGATGACCAGCCTTACTAGAAACAGAGATGATGCATTCTTCTATTGTGGAGGTCCATAAAAGGGGCCTTAGAAGCTTGAAGGTAGAGAAAATTATTTGAAGTGTGACTAAAAGATGTAGTGATTCCTAAACTAGGACTAAATAGTTTTTTATTTCTAAGATGATGGTATTATGCATGTATGGTAAGTGTTTTGATCCTATTTTTACTCCATTCACTTTAATTATTACTCATATAAATGCTAATGTTTGCTAGTCAAATATTTGAAATTTGTAAATGTTTTAGTCACTTATAAATATATTTCCCGAGATAGAAATGACCGAGATAGAAACAGAGAAAAGTGAAAGGGAGAAAAATCGCTAGATCCAAAGAAGTAAAAGACGTGTAGAATAGAAAAAGCAAAGAAACTGGACTGGGGTAGAATTAGATTTGTAAGGTGATATTTTCACAAATCAAAAGAAGGTGATATGATAAGGCAATTTGTGGATTATAGAATGAGATTGGACAGACAAGGTTATTATATAGGCAGGGCTAGGTTGAGTGAGGTTGAGTTGGTAAAAACACATTTTCCAACACGTTTGATGCATGGAAAACAACACGAGTTTTCATTTGTTTTGTACAATTCATTGTAATTTTGATGACAAACTCGTAATGTGTTTACACATTTAAAGGGTCATAATATGCGTATTAACAAACCTGACATGTATTTTACTTCAAATGGACAGCTAAAAATTGTTTTCAAACAACATTTGTTGTTGTCCCATACCGAGCATCTCTTAAATAATTAATCACTATATTAAGATCTGGGCTCATCCTCTTATTGGGTTAACCTGTTAGGATGAAACCCCACATCTTAATATGTGATGTACACTAATTAGTAGTGCATAATTGTGTGTTTTTATATTTCATTGATCGTGATTGTTTGACGTTTTATTTAGTTTGTAAACATTTGTGTGATTTTAGTTGTAATTGTATTTTAGTTCTCATTTGTAAGTTGTAAAGTAGAATTAGCAATTAGGATGTTGGAAAGGAGGATGTTGAAGTGAAGAAAAAAGAATTTTGACAGTCCAGGAGCAAATACCCGACCGGGTAGGAAACTTCACCCGGTCGGGTCTGATTTGAAAACCGAACCACTGAGGAAAGAGCTGGACCCGGTCGGGCCCCATACCTCACCCGGTCGGGTGAGAAGTGACCGGGGACAACCCGGTGTGCGAAGATCACCAGAACGTGGGGAAATATCTGATTTTGACCGGACCCGGTCGGCTGAGTACTTGACCCGGTCGGGTACCCGGCCAAAGGTGTTGAAAAACATCTATAAATAACACTCGTTTTCTTCTCTAAAAATCATCCCTTCTTCCATACTCCTAATCTCAGTTTAGAATAGCATTTCTTATATTTTTATAGCATGTTTAGTCTCCAAATGAGGAGCTAAACCCTTCCATCTTGGTTTTGCTACTTTGAAGCTTAATGAATTTGTAAGTTGTGAGTTATTTTCTTTAATCTTCTTCCTTGAATATTAATTCTTCCTTTCAAATACTATTTCTATATCAAAGTTGGGGAGTGTTACTAAGATGACAATTAGTTAACATCTTGACATTGGTTATAGTAATAGTTATTTCTTCCTCTATGTTGATATTGGGGAGTGTTACTAAGATGACAATTAGTTAACATCTTGATGTTAATCATAGTAGGATTCATATTCTTTAATATTCTTCCTTGAGTATTAATTAATTCCTATTCATATTTCATGTTAATATTTTAAACATTACTTAAAGTATCAACTAGTTTTGTTTCTCATATTAATTATTACTAGAATCAATCGGTTAATACGCTTGTTATTAATCCGGTTCTTTCAACGGTAGTAAACTTTGAATATTAATGCATGCATCTCATGTTTAATATGCCAAGGGGAATTAATTATATTGATTAAACCAATAAACCGCTTGTGTTGAGGTTATCAATCTTAATCGTTTTCATCTTAAGTTTATTGCTACTATCAAGTTAATATACGGCGCTTGTTCTATATTGACTCGATAGTAAGTTTTATTAATGAACGCATCTCGTTATTAATAACTACCCTCGATGAACTGGATATACTCCTCGATTGAGTATTCGAGAGGAAGATAGTTAAAGATATAACCGGGATCGACGAACATTTCATTAAGTGGATAAAAGCAAAACCAAGCCTCCACATCTATTAATCAAACTCATATAGGTTGTTCATCTTAGTATATTTAAATCAAACAAATCTAAACCCCCTTTGATACTACTTATATAAAAGAAAAGTATTCCTTTCCCTGTGGATACGAACCTTACTTCATTATACTACGTATTAGTGTTGTATTGATTAATTATTTTGAGTGCACCTCCCGACAACTGCACGTCAATATGGTATCAGAGCTAAGTTCGATTGTGATTAAATTGTTTTGAAACAACATTTGTTGTTATCCCATACCGAGTATCTCTTAAATAATTAAACACTATATTAAGACCTGAGCTCATCCTCTTATCGGGTTAACCTGTTAGGATGAAATCTCACATCTTAACATGGTATCAGAGCTAAGTTTGATTGTGATTTGTCTGCTTTGTTTAGCAGTCATGATTAATGGTAGCTTGTTAAAGGTGTGTTTGGCTGATTTATACTTCCTGATATTGCCCAGCCCGATTCGGGCTGAGGGAGCGTGTTAAAGTATTTGTCTTACATCAGAAAGTTATAAATGGTCAATCTGATATGAGTAATAAGCCAAAGTCTTATATAATGTTTTATTGTTTTATAGCTTTCCGGTGGGACAAATATTTCATTTTGGGTTATTCTTTAATAGTTGTCTCCCTTCTATTTTTAGTGACCTTTTGTTGAACGAATACATTTATACCCTCACATGTTTTACCCTAATTTACTCTCCTTTAATCCAACTCATTTAATTCTCCACTCACTACATATTACACTCCTCATTAATTCCCCACTCGTACTGCTACCCATTTACTTCTCTACCAATGAACATTTTCTCATACCTTCACAGTTCGCCTTGTTCATCATCAATCTCTTCTCATTACCTTCTTCCATTAATCTCCCTACTCTATCTCTTCTCACGCATTATCATCATAGTCCAGATGGAAGTCCCTTCTGAGACAATCGATTCTTACCCGTGCTGGTACAAAATAAATAATGATACATAATCGATATTATACTGGTACAAAATAAATAATGGTTCACTATCTTTTACCACGTAATTATTTACGTTTACAATTCTAAGATAAACATTTATATGTCCAGGATAGAAATTTGGAGAGGTGGTACATATATCTCGACAATAAAGAAGTGGGATATTGGCGAGCCAACTTGTTCCAGAGGCTATCAAAGGGTGCCAATGTTGTGCTGGGGGGGGGGGGGGGGGGGCAGATCGTGGAAGCTGCCACCTCAGACCATCCTACCACAAGTGAGATGGGTAGTTGATACTTCTCTAAATGTGACAGAGATAAGAAGACGACATACATTAGATATATTAGCTACTGGGATGCACAATATAATGTAAGGATTCCCAGTAATCCTAAATATATTGTCACCCATCCAGAGAGTTATGAGATGACCAGCCTTACTAGAAACAGAGATGATGCATTCTTCTATTGTGGAGGTCCGTAAAAGGGGCCTTGAAGGTAGAGAAAATTATTTGAAGTGTGACTAAAAGATGTAGTGATTCCTAAACTAGGACTAAATAGTTTTTTATTTCTAAGATGATGGTATTATGCATGTATGGTAAGTGTTTTGATCCTATTTTTACTCCATTCACTTTAATTATTACTCATATAAATGCTAATGTTTGCTAGTCAAATATTTGAAATTTGTAAATGTTTTAGTCACTTATAAATATATTTCCCGAGATAGAAATGACCGAGATAGAAACAGAGAAAAGTGAAAGGGAGAAAAATCGCTAGATCCAAAGAAGTAAAAGACGTGTAGAATAGAAAAAGCAAAGAAACTGGACTGGGGTAGAATTAGATTTGTAAGGTGATATTTTCACAAATCAAAAGAAGGTGATATGATAAGGCAATTTGTAGAGGATAGAATGAGATTGGACAGACAAGGTTATTATATAGGCTGGGCTAGGTTGAGTGAGGTTGAGTTGGTAAAAACACATTTTCCAACACGTTTGATGCACGGAAAACAACACGAGTTTTCATTTGTTTTGTGCAATTTATTGTAATTTTGATGACAAACTCGTAATGTGTTTACACATTTAAAGGGTCATAATATGTGTATTAACAAACCTGACATGTATCTTACTTCAAATAGACAACTAAAAATTGTTTTGAATCAACATTTGTTGTTGTCTCATACCGAGTATCTCTTAAATAATTAAGCACTATATTAAGATTTGGGCTCATTTTCTTATCGGGTTAACCTGTTAGGATGAAACCCCACATCTTAACATGGTATTAGAGCTAAGTTCGATTGTGATTAAATTGTTTTGAAACAACATTTGTTGTTATCCCATACCGAGTATCTCTTAAATAATTAAACACTATATTAAGACCTGAACTCATCCTCTTATCGGGTTAACCTGTTAGGATGCAATCCCACATCTTAACATGGTATCAGAGCTAAATTCAATTGTGATTTGTCTGCTTGATTTAGCACTCATGATTAATGGTAGCTTGTTAAAGGTCTGTTTGGCCCATTTATACTTCCTGATATTGCCCATCCCGGTTCGAGCTGAGGGAGCGTGTTAAAGTATTTGTCCTACATGAGAAAGCTATAAATGGTCAATCTGATAGGAGGAATAAGCCAAAGCCTTATATAGTATTTTATTGTTTTATAGCTTTCGAGTGGGACAAATATTCCATTTTGGAGGTGGGTTGTGCCTGATGTGGCGAGGCAACATTGCTACGGAAATCTTTGATCATGATACCACTTATATCGATTGTAAGCTGTATGGGCTACTACGGGTACCCTGAACAGAGTGGAAGACAAGATTTATGGGAGCTGCTCAAACGTTTTTCGCAAGCGGTGGAAAAACCATGGCTTATTTTGTGGGGGACTTAAACGACATCCCCTCTGAAACTGGGAGACGAGGCAGGCTGCCACAACCTCCTTGGCTATTGCGCGGCTGTAGAGAAGCTATTAATAGTAGCGGTTTGTTGAATGTACCTTTCGCAGGGTGTCAATGGACATGGGAGAGGGGTCGGGAAACTCCGAACTGGATGGAGGAAAAATTGGACCGAATATTGGCAAATGAGGATTGGATGAATTTGTTTGGCGGATATCATGTGGCCTCCTAGCTGGCCCTATTAGCGTTCATCTAATGCTACATATCCGGCTACACAAAACAGGCAATCGAAGAAGGAAAAGGTCCTTCAATTTCGAAAACTTTTGGTTAAGGGAAGAGGAGTGTCAGAAGGTGGTCTAGAGGGCGTGGGCAAATTCGAGGAATTTAGTGGTCTAGCAGCAACTATTTGGGTGCGGAGTGAAGCTAGAATTATGGAGCAAACATCACCGTGTGGGCTTCCGAACGAGGATTGAAGTTTATCACTAGATTAGCTACCGTACGGGAGGAAGGTGGGCGATGGAGTGCAGCAGAGTTCCACAGGGTAAGAACGATTCTAATTGATCTTCTTCAATGCCAAAATATTTTTGGGAAGCAGTGGGCTAAGATGTTTTGGCTTCAGGATTCGGGATGGAGACAAAATACAAAAAATAAATCATAACTCGGTGAAGCAACATAGAAGACAGAATAAAATGAAGGGCCTATTGATACCAATCGGTGGATGGGAGAGAGATAAAAGTAACTTAGAGTTAATGATACATGATTTCTATGTTTATTTATTCAGATCCAGACACGTGGATGTCGTGGAGATGGAGGAAACTGATCTGGCAAGCCTGGCACTGATAGATGCGGCGTAGAACACGGAATTAATTCGCGCTATCACAACCCTCGAAGTGAAGAAGGCAGTCTTTGCCATGCATCCAGACAAAGCACGGGGACCGAACAAATTAAATCTGGGGTTTTTTCAAAACTACTGGGATATTCTTGGCGAGGACATCATCATGTATTGTCAAGGTCTTTTCTCTAGAGGGTTAATACCGAAGGAGGTAAATAGCACTCATATTGTTTTGATCCCTAAAAAAGACAAGGTTGAGATGTTAGGTGATTGAAGACCCATCACGTTGTGTAATGTGCTGATTTAAATCTTTACAAAAGTCATAGCCAATATAGGTTAAAAAGAGTTTTGAACTATCCTGTTTCCGCTAACCAGAGTGTGTTCATTCCGGGTCGTTCAATAGTAGATAATATTATGGTAGCCTTTGAAACTCTCCGTTTTCTGAAACAAAAAAGGCAAGGCAGGGATGATTTTGTGGTACTTAAACTTGACATGAATAAAGCATACGACAAGATTGAGTGGGGATAATTTAATCTTTGCATGTTGTTCCTTGGTGGAGTACTATATCCCCCTTTGAAGGCGATATGATTGGGCCAATTAATCCGGCATGAGGACTTATACAAGGTGATCATTTGTCGCCTTACCTTTTCATTCTGATAGCGGAAGGTTTGAGTGCTCTAATTCAACTACAGGAAAGCATGGGTAATGTTTTGGGCATTGCGGTGGCTAGACGGGCACCGAGAGTTTCTCACTTATTTTTTTCAGATGACCGCTATCTTTTTTTTGGGGGCTCGGGAAGGAGATTGTCAGGAGATTAAGCAAATTCTTCAATGATATGAAGAGGGGTCGGACCAGCAAATTAATTATCAGAAATCCTCAGTGATGTTCAGTCCGAATACGAGGGATGAGCGTAAAGATTACATTTGTAATTTTTGGGGGGTAAAGAAGGAGGTTGACACTCCATGCTATTTGGGATTGCCGACTGGTGCGTGTCGTTTTAACACCAAATAATAAACTAAACTAACACGTAGATGTGGAAAGTTCAGGTCGATCCCACGGGAAGTTTGGATGATTAACTACTAATTCTCAAGTTATTAGAATCAAATATTTTTAAATCGAAAGAAATTAAAAATGCAAAGTATGTATAAAATAGATTAAAGAATAAATAGAGGTTTAGATTATATAAATAGAGATTTCCAAATCCAAGTTTAAACTCATATAAGTTTAATAATCATTGACAAAAGAAATTTATTCATCATAATAGTTGGCGTAGATTAATTGCAAACACAAACTAATCTCCAATTCACCTATTTATTATACCTAAAGCTACAAACGCCGTCAAGTAAGTCTAATTGATGCCCAATCTTATAACAAACATTTAAGATTCAAGGTTCAATCGCATTAATCTCTGTGAATTTTTAGCCAACACGAATAATATTTCCCAAACGGGTGAATATTCAATTCGTATCTATATTTTTTGAGAAAATGGTCAAATAAGGCCTTCTACTATTATGAAATATTCACATAAGGTCATGTACTCAACAAAGTGTCATATAAGTACCTCTACTTGTATAAAGCGATCAAATGAGTCCTAACGGCTTATTTAACACCTCCTAATCCCGATTTTAGCTTACATGTCGATTTTTTTGACTTGTATTTCAACCAATCTTAGTTAAATATTCGACATATGCCATATAATGTATTCTAAAAAGATTGTCAGAAATACGTTGAAATTGGGATTAAGAGGTGTTAAATAGGTCATCAGGACTCATTTGATTGATTTTTACAAGAAGAGGTACTTATATGACACTTTATTAAGTACATGGCCTTATATGACTATTTCATAATAGTAGAAAGCCTTATTTGACCATTTTCTCATATTTTTTCTAGATGGTTCGTAAGCACCTAGTTACTACTATAATGAAACCTAATTTCAACAATTCAGATTTCAGCTAGCAATAAACTCACAAGAATAGTAAATAAGTATGCATCCAAATTAACTAATCTCATGAATTCAACTGAAATTAATTCATAAAAATATAGAATAATGTGGCAAATAAATCATTAAACACAAAAATCTCACGAATTAAACTACAAAGTATTAACTTGGAATTGGAAAATTAAAGGTCTAGCTAATTCTATTCATCTAGCAATGAAAACGGAACCAAATTAAAAATAAAATTGCAGAATTTAAAGATGGAAAAACTGCCCAAAGGATGAAGATTGCTTTGTCGTTTGTTCTGATTTGTGCCCCTGCTCTTGCTCTTCTTTCTTCTCTTGTTGTTGCGCTTATTTTCCTTTTATTCCTTCCTTTCTTGTTGCCGTTTTTTCTCTTCTTTTCTCTATTTATTTTCACTGCAACCGTCTTCTTCGGGACCGTTCATCTCTGGTCGAAAATCACTCCTTCCGTTGCTGCAATCCCGATATTTCCTCAACAGATAAAAACTGATATGGAATTTTCCAGCTTCTTTCCTGTCTTTCTTTCCTTATTTCTTCTTATTTTGATCGGCTGCTTCTCCCTTCCTCAGCCACGTGACTTTTCAGTTGATGGAGACTCAAAATATAAACCTTGTACAAAGCAAATCATGTGCACTAGGTTTAGACTAGAAAACTAAATTAGTTAACTTAGATTAAAAACTGCCAAGTATACATTAAAAAAATGGACTTGCTCCCTTTGACCTCCTATTAAAATAAAATAAAATAATAAGAACCTAATTAGAGAATAAAAACGCTTATTGAGACCTCTTGAATATGTAAAAATAGCAACAAATAAATGCCCAACACCGATGTTGCTGGGCAGAAAAAAGACTGAAACTCTGGGATACCTGAAGGAGAGAATTATTAGCAGAATCAGTAACTGGAATAACAAATTTATTTCTAAAGCAGGGCGGGAGGTTATGCTGAAGACGGTCATTCAAGCTATGCTGACATATGCTATGAATGTTTTTCTTCTATTGCCTAAATAAATGTGTTCGCAAATAGAAACCATAATGAATGGTTACTAGTGGAAGGGATCAGATATAGCCAGGAGGGGCATCCATTGGAAATCGTGGCAGGCTCTCACTACAAGAAATCCGTAAATTAGTGTCGGATTTTAGAGTCGGTTGGCACATCTGACAACAATCAGTGTCGGAACTTAATGGCGGAAGTTAATCACCCAGTAATTTGCAGCGGACACTGGTTGCCACTAATTTGTAGCGGATTGTGTGGCGGAATTATTCAGCCACTAATTAGTGCCGGATGTTAGTGACGGATTTTTCCGCCACTAAAATCTGTCATAAAATTAGAAGTACAAATACACCACAAAAGAGTGACACATCATTCCACACACCCATATCTTATCTTCATCTCTAAAATACGGATCTGGACGGGATGTAAGGTTAGAACTCTGACTTTTACTATTTCTAATTTTCTTATATTAATTAATTAGTTATATGATATCCCGTTTTTTGTTAAATATACAAATTATATTGAGTTTTAGAAGTACTTGTTTGAAATAAGTGTTGTTTATTAGTCCATCTTTTAGAATTTGTTATATCATGTTTGTCGAGGGTAAGTCCCGTAGATCCGAAAGCCCAACACGAACTTTGGATATATCAGGAATGACCCATAATCAATGTGTGTAAAGAAATATAAGATCTGAACTAACTAACACTCGAAAGCTCACTTGTATTAATTAATCAATCTGATTACAAGGAATTTCCCGATCGGTAGGTCGGAAACTATGCTTTAATACAAGAAATAAGAGCAATGTTGCTATTCTAGAGCCTGAGTATTGAAATGTTAACCCTTACAATGACTTGAAAACCTTCTATTTATACTAATGGAGAGCATGGGCTGCCTTATGCTGATTGGCCGTTGTTCCACCGACTTGGTCATCCATGCTTCCACTTGCTGATGTCACAGTCTGGCATTAATTGCACCTGGCCACTTGCTGGTTGGCCGTTGCTCGAACGGTATGTTGGGCTGTACTGAAGATGCTGTCAAATTGGCCCAAGTATGATATATAGCCCGAACTCCGTTCGGTATGTCTTCTTACTGGGCCAACCTTTATTTGGACCGAACTCCGTTCGGTATGTCTTCTTACTGGATCTATTCATCATAGAGTGATGGGCCCGTTGCTTGGGCCGGATATCTTGGGCCTTCTCGATCTGGGTATTGGGCCTCTAGGTCAATATCCCAACACAAGTCCCCCACTTCCGATGTCTCGAACGAAGTGAGTGCATTAGGAAGTATATCAATGTGATAATACCCCGAATGGCGATCCGGGTACAGAAGTAATCAGTTCCCCATGCTGCGATTCGACGGCTGCCGCTTCATTTCCCCATATTCATCATGATAACCGTCGTTTAGTCTTTTCATTAGACACGTGTTTAGCTTAAATGCTCCTAGTGACGTGTCGCTCTCTGATTGGTTCCTGACACGGCGGTTTCAAGGCTATAAATTAGCCTTTAACTTCTCAATTCCGGGTTTTCGATTCTGCAATTCCTTGGCCTTCGTTGTTTCCTCTGCAATTTCCTCCCTGCCTCCTTTGCTCAGGTAATTTCTCACCTCCGGATTCCCTATCTTCATTTCTGGCTCGACCGAGATGAGCCCCAAAGAGCATTCCTCTGATTCAGAGATGGCCTCCCATGGAGATGACCGTGACGTCGCCATTGTGGACGTCATCACAGTCCCGTTTGCCGGTGGTTCTACTGAAACGGCGACGAATACCAGGGCTGAGGCGGAGGACTTTCCTAGCACTTCTTCTTCCTCCAGTGAAGATTCCGATGACACCAAATCTGAGGATGAGATAGCCTCCATGGCGGCCGGACGCCCCAACGATTGTCCTCGCCATACCCTTGACCTAAAATTGATTAGGGAGAGGCGGCAAAAACTGACCTCCCATAATAGGGCCGAAATTCCGGCCCTTATCCCTGACCTGGTGGATTTCCGTTTGCAAGCTGGGCTTCACCCAATGCGTCATAGGCCCGGAATGACCATAGTCCATTTTGACTCAATTAGGGCCAGCCTTAGGTTTCCACTACACCCCTTTTACATTTCTTTCTTCAATTTCTACGAAGTTGTGCCGACCCAGATTATGCCGAACTCCTATCGGGCAATGGCGGGTTTTATTTGCCGTTGTAAAGATGTCGGCGCCCGACCAACCCTAGAACTCTTTCACCAATTCTTCAAGGTAGCCCCCCAACAAACTCACGGCTATCTGGCCACTAGTGCCCGAACGGGACACATCTTGTTCAAGGGAAACCCAACTTCAATCAAAGGGTGGAAAGACCGTTTTTTCTTCGTGTCTGTCCCGGACGGCCTAATTCCCCGTAAATGGAATGCCTTCCCCCGCAAGACTCCTGATCATGTCCTCACTGAAGAAATTTACAAGGACGTGTTTGCTGTGGAGAAGGATAAATACATGGACATCATGAGTTATCCGACTCCCGAGCGACTTATTACAGCCGGGATAGGTACTGCCCGTTCTCTTGGGTTTACTTGTTTTGATAAACCAAGTGCCATGGTCCGGGCGGTCCTTCCCGTACGAGAAACGTTCTTTTGTTCTTTTTTCTAGTTTCTCACACGCTAAGGCCGCTCGATACTAACATTGTTCTTTGTCTTTTTTCAGCACCAAACCCAGATCTACCTATGGATGACAGCAGAGTTATCGCAGCCGGTGGGGCCGGTAAACGGAAAAAATCCCGGAAGAACCCCCAACCTACTCCCACCATTATTCCTGCTCGGGATGCTGCCCCTTCTCAACCGCTTCCAGAGCCTCAGCCAATACAGCAGGTCCACCAGGACCAATTCGAGGCCATGCTGGTCGACGACCGGTTCGGCTCTGACCAACTGCATCAATTTTCTCAGCACTTCGACTCCGTTCGGGGGGAACCCTCGAATGCAGGTGAGACCCACACCAACCATATTACGGGTCAGGTCGAGCGGATCTCCTTATCCGATCCTGTCCACGAGGTTTTAGAAAGGGCCGGTTCTACCGCAAGCCAGATCTGGTCGACCTCCTCTTGGTTCAACAACTTTTCCCTTCCTCAGTTGCCGGTCGAGCAATCTGAAGAATGTCTGGCTTTGACCGCTCTGAAGGTAAGTTATCTTTTGCGCTTTGTCTTTATTTTATTCTCTGTAATCAGTACTAACTCTCGAACGGTACTCTGTAGATGGGTTTGTACACCCTTCAGATGCGGGAAGCCCGTCTGGCTAAGGAGCGGGAACTGATTGTTGCCCAATCTTCTGCTGAGCAAAATGCTGCTGCAGCCATCACCTCTCTGGAGGCCGAACGGAGGGCCTTTGCGGAGGAGAAGCAGAGGCTGGATGCTGAGCTTGGTACCCTTCGGGTCCAACTTGCAGCTTCCCAGGCCAAGGTCCTTGCCGCTGAGGCCGCACAGGTTAAATTTGAAGAAATGCCATCCAGCATCACGGACGGTCCTTATGAAGTGAACGTGGATCTGTACGCCGTCCGGGAAACATTGAAATCCTCTGATGAATTCTCCATCATCAAGGATGATCATGCAAGGTCCCAAATCCCGTTCGCCTTTGGGGCGTACTTGAAGGGTTTCCCCAAGGGTGTTGATCGGCTATCGACAGGGGTGGCCCTCTTGGACAAGGACCCTGAGGCCAAAAAATGGAACGACTCCATTGTTTCAGACCTCTATGGCAAAATTGGCCAGGTCTTGCTGCGTCCCTTCGTTGCTCAGCTTTAAAATAATTTGGGGAGGCCGGTTCAGGCTTCCGATCTTCCTAAAGATGACATCATCCAGGCTCAGTTCGAGAAATTTCTGCGAGCTCAGCAATGAGAAGCCGATCGGGCTGCTGGGAGAGAGTCTGAGCCCCCGTCTGATGATGATGAGGACGAGGACGAAGAGGGAGATGAAATGGCCCCGGCCAATAATTTATATGTACTTTTTAATTACTTGTTGTAATTTTCTTTTCTCTAAGTAGCTTGTACTTCCCGGTCAGTAGCACCGATGAATATATATCCCTTTTTTGCCTGAAGCTTCGTGTACTGTCTTTTCTGTCTTTAATGCATGATTTACTCGTCATTCGGGATTCGGCCCGTTTTGTAGGACTTAACCAATTTCCTAACTTTATTTCTTGCTCAAATACTCTTAATGCCGTTGATCGCCGTTCGGGCATTAGAAAGTTCTGATAATTTATTAAGGAAAAACCCCTTCTCTCTGGGACTCAGCCGTTCGGGCTTCATACCAATTTTTAGGACTTAGCACATTCTTGCTTCCGATAATTTTTTACAACGTTGATAGCCGGTCAAGCTTCAGATCAATCCTTAGGATAGCTTTTACGATGTTGATAGCCGGTCGGGCTTCAGGTTAACTTTTAGGACTTAGCAGTTTTCTTGGTTCTCTTTGCACCTGGGCTTCTTCATAAATTGGTAGCCGTTCGGGCTTCAGACCAATTCTTAGGACAGCCGTTTGATTTCAGATAACCTTTTACAACATCGATAGCCGGTCGGGCTTCAGATCAATCCTTAGGATAGCTTTTACGACGTTGATAGCCGGTCGGGCTTCAGGTTAACTTTTAGGACTTAGCATTTTTTCTAAACAGCAAGTCCATGTGATCTTTGTTAATCCTCTGTGAGCCCGTCCGGGGTACGTGCACAAAAAATGAATCATAAATGCCCCAGATAAATCGTAACCACCCAATGCCACGTGTTGCTCATGGATTAGGGATTTGTGCGGCACTTTCCCTATTTATAGAGAGGTGCTTCCCCTAATTTCTCCTGCTGTTTTCTCATTTTTCTTTCGAGCTTTCTCTCTCTAGAATTCCCAGAATTCCCTTGCATACTCTCAAGCCTTCTCTCTCTAGAATTCCCAGAGTTCCTCCAGCGTTTTTATGTACTACCCCTCTAGCTCAGAATCTGAAGAGATGCCTTTGATCCGCAAAAGCAAAACATCCGCTGGTAACCAGGCCGAAGGCTCTTCGTCCCAAACACCTAAACCCGCCAATCCTCAGGCCAGCAAACATATCGAACAGCCACAGGATGACGGATGTCTGTCCGGAGATGACCTCCAAGTCTATAACAAGGGGATGCCCGAGCGGCCACCCCGCATTGCCCTACACTTCAATCGCATACGCAAACACAAACAACGTCTCCCAGAAGATGTCGAACGGCAACTTAGCCAGTTGTTGCCCCCACCAAGGGAATACTACGCCGGATTCATTCGGCACCCTATGAGGCACCGACCGGGGCACGTGCTAGTGCACCTTGACGCTCTGACTGCTGGGCTTCGCTTCCCTCTCCATTCGTTCATAGTGGAGTTTTTACGCCGTGTCTCTGTACTGCCCGCTCAGTTCGTGCCCAGCATCTACCGCATTCTGACAGGCTTCATTATTCGGTGCCACGAGTTGAGGATCACCCCAAGCGTCGATCTGTTCCTTTATCATTACTGCTATCAGCCCTACTGGACGACAGGGTACCTGAAACTGGTAGCTCGTTCTGATCGTCAGCTGTTCACAGAGAACGTTACCTCGCAGGCTGACTGGGAGGAGCGGTTTTTGTTCGTTCGGGTAGGTGATTCTCTGCCATTCCCGGATAGGTGGAACGCATACCCCGTTCGGGATTCTCTGCCCAGGGTGGACGCCGTTCTTCGCTCCCAAGCTGAGTCTTTGCGGATGGGAGGGACCAGAAGTCTTCGCAGCTTTGTCACTACTTCGAGCATGTTATCTGCTGGAATCGGTAAGCATAGTAGGGTTTTAACCCGATCATCCTTCACTCTCACAATCCAACTTCTTATCTTTTATTTCTCTTTCTTGTAGGTGTGATATCTCCCATACCCGTCCGACGCTCTATCTCTTCTGCTAAAGGAAAGGAGAAGATGATATCCGGTCGTGACTCGGCGGAGCAAACCCGTAAAAAACGAAAAGGAAATGATGGCGATCACCTGATCCCGATCGACCATGTGGTTGATTTGACCGGGCCGGAGGTCGAGCTCAAAAGATCGGTGCCTGCCAACAAACCAACTCCGGTTCTTACTGACACACCGATCGATGATCGGATGTTTGTTGAATTTTCAAATATGGGGCCCAGATCAGAAGGGAGGTATCTGTTCGGGCTGATGCCATCTTCTATGTGGTGTCATACTGCGATCAAAGTTCCCCTGAGCTTCACCAATTTGACTCACTGGTCGGATCTCTTCGAAGCAGGTCACCAGGAAGCACTCAAGGTATACCTCATTCAGATCCATACCTTTCTACCATTCATGTTTTACCTTATCTGACTTTCATCGTAATCTCGTTTTCAGGCTGGCGTGTATTATCACAAAGCCTTTCTTGCCGCTGAGAAGGAAATGAAAGCCCTGGCCAGCGATCGGGATGATGGCCAGGTTCTCCTTTCTGCCGCTCGGAAGTTGGTGGCTGATCTCCAAGAGCAGGCCAAGGAGGGTGAGAAGGCCAAAGCTGCTCTGGCTGAGATGCAGGAGAAGTCCCGACGTCGCGATCGGGAGCTTAAAGAACTTCGGGCCAAGGTGCGGGCCGCTGAGTCTGCTGGTATCAAATTTGACAAGGCTGTTGGCGACCATCTGCCCGAACCCTACACGGTCAACACTTCCCAGATTGCTCAACAATCGATAGTGGATTTTCAACGGGGAAAGGGCCTGAACGTCGCTCTGGAGAACACGGCCCGGCAATTCCTGGGTCCTCACCTTGGCCAATTCTTGCGTGAGAGCGAAGATCCCATCAAAGCGGTGATCGACCTCCTGGACAGCACGCCGGAAGGGAAATCTTTTTTAGATGTCCTGACCGAGAAAACTGTGAAGCAAAGTCAGGACCTGCTTCTGGACAGGAACCTTGAATTGATCCTAGAGCATTTCCCCAAGCCGTTCGATCCCGACGAATTAGGCTTTGACGATCTGTTCGGGAACACATATGATCGTATCATGGAGAAAAGATCCAGAGCAGCGCCTGATGATGCAGTGCAGGCAGGGAGCTCTCAGCCTTCATCCTCCCCGAGCGGCAATCCTCCAGTAGTATAGTGTTACTGTACATTTTGCTTATTCATTCTTCTTGTATATTCCGGCTAGTAATGCCGAAGAATAAACTGGACCTCTTTCCTTTATCTGTTGTCTTTTTTCTATTCTTCCTTTGATTTTTTGTTCACAATCTTTTCTATGTGGCCGAACCTCACTCGGCTCATGTATCTTTATGTCTGACACCTTTCCCGAACCCGTTTTGATCCCTTTTGCTGTTCGTGACGCACGGGTTCAAAACTCTTAGCTGAGGTGAATTCCTCCAAGCCATTTTGATTGTGACCACAGGGTCAAACTCTCGGCTGGGATAGGGGCTCCCTCCAAACTGCTAACCCGTTCGTCATTCAGTCATCCAGAATGATTCCACGCATTAACAAGCTGAGGTGAGGCTATCTCCCTTCCAAACCCATAATTCCGATGCATTCCGAACTGTTCTCTCTGGCTCGTATCATCCATATTAGGGGTCTGAGGCAACCCTTTTCGAACTGTAAGCAAGATCATCGAATTTGGGTCATTCCTTACTTATAGCTAAAAGGGTGACTCGCTTCCAAATCAAGTTAATGACTGAGGCGAGATTTTTCAAAACCATAGTTCCGATTCCCCGGGCGACAATCCGTACCTTATCCGAACGTCGCTCGGTTAATCCATATCTTACAGTCTTGACACCATCTCCAAGCCGTTTTGATCCCTTTGCCCGTACGTAATTACAGGGTCGACTTTGGCTAAGTTGACGACTCAACTCCCTCCAAGCTGTTAACCCGTTCGTCATTCGGTCATCCAGAATGATTCTACGTGTTAACAAGCTGAGGTGAGAATCACTGTCCTTCGAACTCCAGGCCATTTTGATCCCTTCATCAATGCGTAATTACAGGGTCAAAACTCTTGCTGAAATAATGGCTCCCTCCAAACCGCTAATATGTTCGTCATTCGGTTTTCCAGAATCGATTCCCATATTAACCGCTGAGGTGAGACTATCTGAGCGTCAAACTCCAAGCCGTTGGCTGAGACTGACTTTCCTTCCATGCTGTTAACTCGTTCGTCATTCGGTCATCCGGAATGATTGAGTTAACCACGGACACCGATTTTCTGAGCCTCAACTCTTCAAGCCGTTTTCGATCCCTTTATTCCTTCATAAATCTAGGGTCAAAAACTCCCTAAGCTGAGAATTGATTTTCCTTCCATGGAATTAACCCGTTCTTCATTCGGTCATCCAGAATGATCGTGTTAATCACGGGCACCGATTTTCTGAGCCTCAATTCTTCAAGCCGTTTTTGATCCCTTTACTCTTTCATAAATCTAGGGTCAAAAACTCCCTAAGCTGAGAATTGATTTTCCTTCTATGTTGTTAACCCGTTCGTCATTCGGTCATCCGGAATGATCGAGTTAACCATGGGCTGAGTTTGTGTGGGAGTTATGTCTCCCTCTCTATACCTTTTTTTAGAGGTGGCAACAGCCGTTTTTACTGATAAAATTTCCTTAGATGCTCCACATTCCAAGTTCCTGCCGGTCGGCCTTCGGTATTTTGAAGGCCAAACGTTCCCGAAACATACTTCTTACATATTTGGTAGGGGCCTTCCCAATTTTGTGCCATTTTGCCCCCTTCGAGCGGTTTGCTTTTCTCTCGCTTTCTTAACACCAGGTCCCCTACCTCGATTGAACGGACTTTTACTTGCTTATCAAAGTATCTTCTTGTGACTCTGTGATACTCTTCCATTCGTGCAGCTGCCAGATCCCTTCTTTCTTCTATGAAATGCAATTCGGCCCGCAAATTGTCTTCATTCTGTTCTAGGCTGTAATGCGTCGTTCGGTGTGTGGGAACTAGGATCTCCGTTGGTACTTTGGCCTGGAAACCATAGGCAAGGGCAAATGGAGTTTCTCCCGTGGCCGTTCGGGGTGTGGTCCTGTAGGTCCATAGAATGTAATTCAACTGATCAGGCCACGACGAGGAGTATTCTTCCAGTTTCTTCTTCATACCATCCATGATAGTACGATTCATATTCTCTACTTGGCCATTCGCCTGAGGGTATGCCACAGACGCTCTGGAATGCTTGATTCCCCATTTGACTAGGTAGTTCTCAAAATTCCGGCTCACGAACTGCCTTCCATTGTCAGTTACAATCTGTTCAGGGATTCCGAACCGGCAAATGATATTTTTCCAGACAAACTTCTGGCATTTAACATCTGTGATGCTGGCCAGTGGCTCGGCCTCTACCCATTTGGTGAAGTAATCTATCCCCACGATGATATACTTGTTGTTTCCAGGTGCACTAGGTAGAGGACCTAACAGGTATATTCCCCATCTTGCGAATGGAAGGGCCACCGTCATTGGAGTGTAGAAAGTGCCAGGCCGTCCGGGGACCGGTGCGTATAGTTGGCATACCTTACATCTCCTAGTATGCGCAAAGCAGTCCTGTTGGATAGTCGGCCAATAATACCCTTGTAGGATGATTTTTCTGGCCAGTGTCTTGGGCCCTTGATGGCTGGAACAGATGCCTTCATGAATTTCCTCCATTACAGCCGCCGCTAGATCGGGTGGGAGGCATTTCAGATACGGCCCACCAAATGTCTTTTTGTACAGCTGCCCATCTACCAATTCGAACATGGAAGCCCTCCTCTGGATGCATTTTATTTGATAAGCAGGATTTTTATCTTGTGGGAGGGTTCCGTCTTTCAGGTAGTTGGTCATATCTACGACCCAGCTCGAGACGGCATAAGATATGGCCTTGATCTGGAGCACCATGATTGCCGGGGTCGCTAAGGTTTCCCGATGGGCAAAACGTTGGATATGAGCCAGGATCTCCTGTGCCCGATCGTCGAACGCTGCATTCTCTAATTTGGGCAGGATATCTGCTTCAATATTTTCAATCCTGGATATTTGATCGAGCACCACCTGTTCAAATTTATGTATCTGCTCCTCAATTATTTCCTTGTAGGTCTTCATCCTCTCTTCTTTGGCCTCAGCAGTGCCGTTTACTTGATGTACCACCAATTGACTGTCCGATCGGACTTTTAACCGATCGGCACCCAGGGCCCTTGCATATTTTAAACCAGCAATGAGAGCCTCATATTCAGCCTCATTGTTGGTTACCTTGAAGTCAAAATGAATAGAATAATATGCTTTGAACCCCTCGGGCGATGTGATCACAGCTCCAGCTCCACAACCTTTGGCACTAGATGCACCATCCACGTACATTTCCCACCAGTTATCCAGCCCGTTGTTCTCTGAATCTTTTTCTGAGGGCCGGGCGGTACATTCTGCAATGAAATCTGCCAGGGCCTGCCCTTTGATAGTAGGCCGGGGTTTGAAATCCACCTCGTATTGCCCGATCAGGAGGCTCTACTTGGTAATGCGTCCACTTGCCATAGGATTCCTCAAGATGGTGGCTAATGGTTGGGTAGTATACACAGTTACCGGGTGGGTTTGGAAATACGGGGCCAGACGTTTAATGGCAGCTATCAAGGCCAGTACATTTTTCTCTAGCAAGGTGTACCTGGTTTCCGGGCCGTTCAACGCCTTTCTCACAAAATAGATTGGCCGTTGAACGCCATCTTCTTCTTTCAACAGTACTGTGCTTACGGCCAAGTTAGCTACAGCAAGGTACATATACAGATGTTCCCCTGGCTCGGGTTTTGTCAAGACCAGGGGGGAGGACAGATATGTCTTGAAATCTTCAAAGGCCGTTTGGCATTCGGCCGTCCATTCAAAAGGGTTGGCTTTCTTCATGGTCTGGAAGAACGGGATAGCACGATCGGCCAGTTTAGATAGGAATCTGCTCAGGGCTGCTAACCGACCGGTCAATCTCTGCACTTCTTTGAGATTTCTTGGAGCCTCCATGTCCACAATTGCCTTTACTTTTTCTGGATTGGGCTCAATCCCCTTCTCGCTCATCATGTACCCCAAAAATTTGCCTCCTCTTACAGCAAAAACACATTTCTTGGGATTCAGCCTCATATTCGCTTTTTGCATTATCCCGAACACCTTTTCTATATCCAGGACATGGTTTTCCTTCTTTTTGCTTTTGATCAGGATGTCATCAACATAGGCCTCCATTGTGACACCCAGCACATCTTTGAACAGCATCCCGATCATCCTATGGAAAGTCGCCATTGCGTTCTTTAATCCGAATGGCATGACGATATAGCAAAACACGCCATCCGAAGTAACGAACGCCGTTTTCTCTACATCGGCCGGGTGCATGAATATCTGATGATAACCCTGGAAAGCATCCATGAAGCTCAGTAACTCACATCCGGCAGTTTCATCCACTAGCAGATCGATCCTCGGCACTGGATAGGGATCCATGGGGCATGCTTTATTTAGGTCAGAGTAATCCACGCACATTCTCCAAGTAGATTTTTTTGGGGCTAGAACCACATTGGATAGCCATTCTACGTGGATTACCGGACGGATGTGCTTTATTCTTAGCAAGGTGGCCACCTCCTTCTTTGTGAATTCTCGCCGTTCGGTTGCTTGATATCGTTTCTTCTGTTGGACTGGTTTTGCATCTGACCGAACGGCAAGTTTGTGACATATTATCTCCGGATCAATGCCGGGCATATCTTCTGGACCCCGAGCAAACAGCACCTGAAACTTTTTGAGGACGGCGATCACGCCATCCCGGATATCGGCCTCCAGATCTACCCCAATAGCCACCTTACGGTTCGGGGGGAAGTCGAGGTCGATTTGTTCAAAAAGGGTGGCGGGCTCTGGGTGTGCCTCGAACTCCGTTCGGTGTGTTTCCACCTCAATTGTATTAACCCGCATCCCACGAGTGTTCATCTATTTTAGGGCCTCCCGATAACATGTCCGGGCTGTCGTTGGATCAGTTCTGGCCACCCCTACCCCAGTGTCTGTAGGGAATTTGATGCATGAGTGGCGGACAGAGGCTATTGCCTCCAGATCTTCCAATCCTGGTCGGCCCAATATGGCATTGTGGGCACACTTTATATCTACCACCACGAACGTCATTCGGAGTGACGCTTTGTGGGTTTCATCCCCAATTTCAACCATTACTTGGATGGTCCCCTCCGCCTCGATGCAGTTACCGGTGAAACTTGCCAGTGGGGTCCGTAGGTGGGTCAGTTGGCTCCTTTGTAGACCCAGTTTCTCGAATGATTGTAGATACAATACATTCACACTGCTCCCGGTATCGACCAGTACTCGGCGGATCAAAGCATTGTCAATACACATGCTTACCACCAGTTCATCCCTGTGTGGGCTTGGAGAGTTGGGTAAATCAGCTGGCCCGAACGTGATCGGGTCTGTCCTTCCTTTCTTCTGGGGGGAGTGGAGACGGATCCCACATAAAGACTCCGCTCTAACCTTTTCCGTTCGGCGTTCAAATCTCCGGTCTCCCCGCCCCCAAATATAACCTTGACCTCCATTCGGGGCTTCTTTCCAGGGCCTCCCGAGCCCTCTGGCTCATCCGTGGGGGGAACATACACATCATTTTGGGGCTGGGCGTCACGTTGAGCATCCCGGCGCCAGCTATTAGGTTTCCTGGCCGGTTTCAGCGTGCCCATAGCATTCGGATCTTTATTCACATATTTGCCCATATGGCCCCTTCGGATCAGATCCTCAATGGCTGTTTGTAGGGCCCTGCAGGCATTGGTGGCATGACCCTTTCTGTTGTGATATTTACAGAAAGCATTGTCATCCATTCCCATGAACTGTCCAGAATCAGTCGGGATGGGAATATTGTCCCTCTCGTGCTCATAGATGGTCGCTATTGATAGGACCAGGGGTGTAAATCTCCCTTGTTTGGGAGGTAAAGCGGCCGCTGGGCTAGGACCCAGCCGATCGGCCATTCTGATCGGGGCGGCAGGCGTAATGACCTTATCCCTGATCATTATCTCCTCTTCCAGGGCGGCATGCTTGCGAGCCCTATCTAATACCTCGGCGTACACCGTACCCGGATTTTTCTTCAACTCTTTGTACAACTCCCCCGTTCGGAGAGCATTTGTGAATAGGGTAATGGCGGTATCATCTGTCATGTTTCCCACTGTTAAAGTTTCATCCCTCCACCTTTTCAGGAATTGGTTGAGGGTCTCTTTGGCGTTTTGCTTCACGCTGGTCAAATAGCTGAAGTGCCATTTGGGATTGGCACTGGAAGCAAACTGAGTCAGGAATAACGCTGATAACTCGGCAAAGCTATTGATTGACCCGGGCTGCAGTGTCCCGAACCACTCCTGGGCAGGCCCCCTGAGCGTGCTGAAAAACAACCGGCAAATGGCGGCCTCGGGTGCTCCTAGCAGCATAAGTCCCCCTTGGTAACTCCTCAGATGTACGTGGGGATCTCCAACCCCGTCATAAATTTGGCCGGTCGGGGGCTTAGCACCCCCTTGGATATCTGCGTACATGAGCTCCCTAGTAAACGGGGAAGTAATTCCCAGCTGAACTGGGGTAGGTTGTACAGGTACCCTGTTCATCTGGTCCCGCATTTCATTCATTTGCCTCCTCATCTCGGCCATTTCTTCCTCCTGGGCCGTCAAAGGGGGTGGTGGTGGAGCTCTCATATCCGTACAGTCCCGGTCCCAATGCCGCTGAGGGGCCTTAGTATTTTCCCGCTCGGCATACTGGAAATGATGGCCAACGGGAGTTGGTCCTCTAGCTTGTGATCCGCCTGGGGTTCGGTCACTGGGATTGTGGTGCGCGGTTGGTGGGGCGCTACGTCGATTATCCCGATGGACATGTGAACGGGATGACGCCGCGGTTGTTTCCGTGCGTGGGGTCTCCCCTGTAAAGCTGGAACTTCCTTCCTCTTCATTCGCCATATGCTGCATGACCTGGGCCATGTCCCGCATGGCCTGAGGATTTCTTCTCAGAGATTCAGGAATCACAAAATCCCCATCGAAACGAGGATTCGGTCCCCGACTGGATTGTCCCTGAGGGTTTTGACTCCCCGGGGTGTGACTCCTCCCGTGACGGCGTGAACCGTCGTTTGTATGATAGGAACTGATTCTGACCATTTTTTGAAAAATAGAGGTTTTTTGGATGATTAGAAAGTGGAACTTTTTGCAAGTTTCCCACAGACGACGCCAATGTTGAGGGTAAGTCCCGTAGATCCGAAAGCCCAACATGAACTTTGGATATATCAGGAATGGCCCAGAATCAATGTGTGTAAAGAAATATAAGATCTGAACTAACTAACACTCGAAAGCTCACTTGTATTAATTAATCAATCTGATTACAAGGAATTTCTCGATCGGTAGGTCGGAAACTATGCTTTAATACAAGAAATAAGAGCAATGTTGCTATTCTAGAGCCTGGGTATTGAAATGCTAACCCTTACAATGACTTGAAAACCTTCTATTTATACTAATGGAGAGCATGGGCTGCCTTATGCTGATTGGCCGTTGTTCCACCGACTTGGTCATCCATGCTTCCACTTGCTGATGTCACAGTCTGGCATTAATTGCACCTGGCCACTTGCTGGTTGGCCGTTGCTCGAACGGTATGTTGGGCTGTACTGAAGATGCTGTCAAATTGGCCCAAGTATGATATGTAGCCCGAACTCCGTTCGGTATGTCTTCTTACTGGGCCAACCTTTATTTGGGCCGAACTCCGTTCGGTATGTCTTCTTACTGGATCTATTCATCATAGAGTGATGAGCCCGTTGTTTGGGCCGGATATCTTGGGCCTTCTCGATCTGGGTATTGGGCCTCTGGTCAATATCCCAACAATGTTGTTGAATAATTAATTATATAAACTAATTTAAAGATTAATAGTCCTTTTGGTAGATTTAGGTAAGGTTTGGAAAAAATGGCCCATTTCATTAGTGATAGTAAAAAAATAGATATTACTTTAGTTGTTAATTCATGTTTTTATATATTTACATAAAATATGATGAATTTTTAATGTTAGGTTAACGTGAAGAGTGTCTAAAAACAATTATTTCTTTTGTTAAGTATATGTTCAACACGTGAATGTGTATGTATGATAGTTTGTTGATTTTTTAAAATATAGAGATTGTGGGCCCTAGTTTGAGTAATTTAATGATAAATATAAATGAAAATTTTAATTTTGTTATTGGTTAAGAAATATAAACAAAAAAGGTTGATGTTTCATTTACTGTTTAAAAACAATAATTACATTTTAAATAGTTCTTATAAATATTTAGTGATATTCCGTAAAAAAAGTATTTAGTGATATGAATCAATAATATTGTGTAATACTATATCTTGTATAGGTTTTACAATGAGTCAGGATAGATCATGGATGTATAAAAGGCTTGCAAGACGAGGAGTTCTAAATGAAGAATTTAAGGAAGGAGTTACCGAATTTATCCAAACTGCGGTAAACTTATATCAAAGTGGTGTTATTGCATGTCCTTGTAGAAAGTGCAAGAACAAAAAGTGGATGACATGGGATATTGTTAGGCAGCATTTATTTGAAAAAGGTTTTGTGGAAGATTATTATGTATGGGAGGCACATGGGGAGCCACATAAATCAAATGGATTAATTTATTTGGATGAAAGTAGCTCTTCTCATGGCAATACATCTGAAGGGCAATATGATCCGTACAAATCAATGTTTGAAGATGCAATAAGGAATGAACTCCCAACGGGATTTGATCACGGTGAGGGTGTAGATGAACCTTGTCCTATCACAACACAAATGTACGAAATGTTGGATACAATGAGTCAACCGTGTTTCGATGGCTGTCCGATGACGCAGTTGAGTGCAATGACAGAAATGCTGAATATAAAGACTGAGATGCATTTATCAGAGGCTGCGACGGATAGAATTTCTCAATTCGTAAATAGGTTTTTCCCATCAAGCATCCCAAACAAACCAATTCCAAATTTCAACAAAATCAAAAGAAAACTATCTATGTTAGGAATGAGCCATCAATCCATCGACTGTTGCCCGAACAGGTGCATGATATATTGGAGAGCAGATAGTGAGTTACTGGAGTGTAAATTTTGCTAAAAAATTACTTAGTTTTTCCTAAAAAACCAGTTTTTCTTAAATGTTTCTCTATTTCTCTTGTAAAAGAATGCACTTTTTTCTGCGAGAATATGAGAGCTGATGTGTATTGTTTTTACTATTCTAACCCTTGAATCCATGAATTTATTAATTTTTGTTATCTATTTTACTTGATGATTTACTTGATTCTTGGTGCTTTAAAGGGTGCTACTACTAAAGAAAAAGAAGTTCTAACATGATTCCGACAAAAGGATTTGGGGCTGCCATGCTAAATAGGACATGAGCTAACAAAACCCAAGAAAAAACCAGCAGCACAAGCATCTCAAGACAACCAGCAAGTAACGGTCACTCAAGGTCATCTACGCCGTTTGCAGTGAACATAAAAAGTACATCCTGGCCAGTGGGGCAAAATAGGCAAATTCTCCAACCGCCTCCGTCCCAATATAGCCAGTCTGATGGTCTGAGACATACGAAGTCAGCCACAAATAACCAACAACGTGTGATTGGGACACACAAAAACCTCGAACCATTATCCAATGAGAGTAACTCATCAACACCTGAAACTGGTGAGGATCCACTAGAAGACAATGCTGCCACACACATTTCAAATGAAGATACCAAAGAGGATCCCAAAGAATGGAAGCCGGAAGTATACGCTCATCTTAATTAGGGGAAATCACCTCTAGACCCTTTCAGACCTGTATCAGTTGCACAATTTGAAAAGCCCAATGTTGGTGTAAATGCCACCGGGAAGTGAGTTTCAGTTTTCACCATCACTGTTTTTATACTTTTTTAACTTCAATTTAACTAACTCACTTAATTAAAATGCAGCCTAACAAACATAGTTATCAACCCAAGAAGTTTGAAATTCCAGAGAATTGTGGGTAAACAGATCAGATATAATTTGCACCCGGCAGGCCAACATTGGAAATGGGTTCCGAAGAGGACAAAGAAGCTTTATTGGGATCAGTTTCAGGTTATTTTAATTATGTAGTAAATAATTTTTAATTATTCAGTTTCTTAAATCAATTATTTGTTATTGCACAGAGGTTAGTTACTTGGGATATTGAGCAGTTTAGTGATGAGAAAATAAAAGAAGGTTATATAAATTATTTGAAAGAACATGCCTACTCCAACATTTTGACTCGAATAAGGTAGAACGATAAATGTTTCATTTTTTTCTGAATATTCAATTTTTCTTTCAAGAAACATGGTTTACATAATTTGTTTGTCTAACTAATTCGAACTTTCAAGGAAAAAACGGCATGTAACTGTGAACGATTTCACTTGGTCAGTTGTGAAAGAATATATGAGGTCTGAACAATTCATAAGGGCATCTAAGTCCGGTAAAAAAAAACGCATGACTGGTGGGGATAGGTGCAAGCAGTATGGGGGATCCCGAGCTGCTGTTGATGTAGCTACACAGGAGGTTAGATTTTAAAAGGTGTTAGCATGTTGGTCTTATTTTTAGTTATACCTTGTTACTCCATGTAGTAGTAACAAATTATTCAGTATAACAATGCTGCAGATATGAGTTTTACTAAAATAAAAGGTTAAATTTGTAATGGGATATTGGTTTGGTAGTGAATGCATGTGTTACAAAATAATACAATAGATAACTTAAATAAAGTTTGATTAGTAAAAAGACTAAAAATGCAGGTGTCGCACCTGCTTCTGTTGCCATGGATAACAAAACTTGAAGATTTTTCATATCTTACTAATCTCAGTTAGATCTTGCATGACATCTCTCAATAAGAATTGACATTATGATATTGTGAATGCGTCTACTATCAACTTGATGAGAACTATTTATAGATGAAAATTTTCTCAAGCGTACTGAATACGTTTTGATACTTTGTTTTAGTTGAGCGCCACAGGCAAAGAAATAAACCCCGTGAAGATGTATGGTACATATCACCCAGACAAAAGGAAGAATGGAGAGCTTATTACTTGTGCTTCACACGTTGTGATAAAGGTATTTCATTTTTTTTGGCTTGAAATATCCCAATACATAAGGTAGGACAGAAAACAATATATAAAGCATTACTAATGTCTCAAGTCACAACAAAGCAAAATGCTAGATGCTGTAGAAAACGAGTTTAAAAACAGCTAAGTACTCCATAGTAAACAGTTATGGTTCCAACGATAGTGTGGCAATCCTTACTCATCAATACAATGGAAGCAGAAAAATGGAATTATTACCAGTGTTAACGAAATAAATATTTTTTTTTGCCAGTCAGTATGAAGAGCACATTTTTTAGGTCAAAGCATGACTAAAGTAGTTAACCAGTCACTCATGTTTTCACTTTCTCCTATGAGCAGGGACATACTTCAGATAGAGGGTCTCTTTCTGACATTAGTAATGCATTCTTCTTAGGTCTAATTAGTAAAATAGGTTATTCAGCATGTACATGTGAATCTGTGATGCCGAATAAGTAAACAGATTCACCAAACTCTGCATGGTTTGCCAAATATTCAATTAACATAATCCCAGCTTGCATTTAAAAGACGTAAAAATTGCAAAATATGCCCTGTACAAAACTTTTGTTGTTTGTTTTTGCAGGTTTGCTTATTTTGTGGTTCCAAAATATCAATGTGGCTTTGCTATTTTGTAGGTCTACAAATTGTGGCAGAATTCTTTAATATTTGTAGCTTCTATTGGTAGCTATGGCTAAAATAGAATGTGGCATATGTAGCTTCTATTGTTCAATTTTATTTGTAGGTGTACTTATGTTTGTTAGTTTTTATATGTATAGGAGGCTTTGAGTAAACTGTACGATGCTTGTCAAGATGGTAGCCAACAACAATCTGACCCTTCAAGTCAAGAGGAGAGCACTAAAACACCTAGTATCTCTTCAGCTAAGTTATCTTCAAGATACTTGGAAATTGTTGGGTGCAACAAGAAAAGAGTTCTTGGAACGGGCAGTTATTCAAAGGCTTTCCTTCATCGAGTTAATGCTTGCAATGCAGAATGCTCATCTTCATCAAGAGCTCGTCGGTTGCATGATTTTTGTGTTTTTTGGGATGCACGCATGGGGGAGTTCTTAATTTCAGAAGGTGATCAACTCCCCCCTGAAATGCCAATTGTGGATGACATTATTCAAGACAAGGAACCTGACTCACAGTCCAAGAGCTTTGAACAAACGTGGCTGCCATTTTTGAAATCAATGGGGATCGATGCACCAACTTTCTTTGCCACATCAGAATGCTCTAAAGAGTCCATGAACTCTCTTGTTGAATAATATCTCTCATTTGCCTTTCAAAAAAACTCTCTTGAATTCTTTAATGTGTTTTTTAATGTTACATTTCACTATGGATTGATGAATGGTGAATGTTTTTATTAGCAAGCTTTTGACCAATACATAAAATATTATGTGGTGAAAGTCTACTAGATGTTTTGTTATTTGCATTGAGAATTTAGATCTACAATTTTTGGCATATAAATCTTGCAGAATGATTTTGTTTATATTATTAAAACTATATATGTTATTAAAAAAGAATTTATACATTTAAAAAAACACTATTCAAAATTATGGGGGTGTACGTTATTTGGTAATGCTAAAATATGAATTTGAAATTAATTTTACATTTATATTTTTAAAGCATATTTCAAAAACAATTTTTTTTACATACATATCACTGACGGATTTTTGTGGCGGAATATCAGACACTAATTTTAATGGCAGAATTGCAGCCACAAACTTCCGCCGCTACTTTGCTTCCGCCCAATTTATCCGACACTAATCCATTTTGTGTCCAGATTTTGGTGTCGGAAATTCCGTCACGAATGTCCGACACTAATGACGTTAGTGACGGATTTAGTGTCGGATTTTCTGACACTAAATTCCGAAAATTCTTGTAGTGTCTATGTTTTCCTAAACAGAAAGGAGGACTAGGATTCTGCTCTTTGCGTGGATTTAATATATCTATGTTGGGAAAGCAAGCTTGGAGACTCATCAAGAAACCGAATTCACTAGTTGGACGGATTTTTAAAGAAAAATATTTTCCTAACGGTTCATTTTTGCATGCTAAAATAGGAAATAATCCGTCTTTTGTATGAAGCAACATACTTCACGAACAAGAGATAATGAACAATAGTTTGCACAAACCAGGAAAGTGGGAAACGGCCAAACAATTTCAGTATGGAAGGAGAGGTGATTGCCCGGGACGATGGATGGCTTGATTCACACACCACTGCCTAACGGAATCGCGGACATGGATGTGGCTGCACTACTAAATGAGAATGGAGAGAGTTGGAATGTGGCCAAAGTGTCATCGTTGTTTTTGGAGGAAGAAAAGAAAAATATTTTAGCTATCCCTTTAAGCAAAAGAAGAATTAAGGCTGGTATATGGTGGAATGCGGACCCAAGGGGCATTTATACGGTGAAGAGCGGGAATAGAACATTTAGAGGGGAATAACAGGTTGGGGAATGGGCTGGTTGGACAAAAATGTGGAATTTTAATATCCCCGAAAATTAAATGTTTCTTTTGGTAGGTGATGTCGGGTACTTTACCGAAAATTAAATGTTTCAAAAAACAAAATGTACTTTTATCATGTGCATTTAAAATAGAATAAAAATGCACTATTATATGGCATTTTTCAAAATGTTGCATTGATAAATTTTTGCCTAAAAAAGTGCACTTATACATAGGGGGTGTATTGTATATGCATTATGGTGGATATTTTTTCGTGGATTTCTAAAAAACTTCATGGACACTTAAAACGATAACTTTTGAATGGATGACTTCTATTAATTTCAATAAATCCATAAACTTTTATATGAAAGTAGCTAGGCATGGGTTTGATCTGACAGTCTCAACTAGGTCAGAACCAGACCCGACACTGTTTTCCTATTTCGGTCCCGGTTCCGATCTAGGACAGACCCCGTCTCAGTCTTCATTACTTGGTCTCGGGTACTATTTTTTAGGACCAGTACAAGACACTCTTGGTCCTGGTCCGGCCTCAACGGCTGAACGGGTTGAAAAAATTTGCCCAATCTACCTGGCCCGAGATTGGACCCCCCGATCTACTCGATCCAGTATAGGATCGCTATCGTCTAGGACCTTCCTTTTCTTTCGAAAGGACCGAGATATTAATACACAACACATTTACACTATTACACCCATTCGATCAACAACCATTCAGGGACTGAGATCCTCTGCCGCACAGCAGAGTGCCTTGCGCGCAGTTGGCCGTCGGGTGGGCGTCGGATGGGAGAAGAGTGTCCGGGAGCCGTCGGATGGGCGCAGAGGGCCAGGCTTCAGGATTTGTGCGTTGAAATCTCGACCATCCACGTTTTGATCGAACGGTTCTCGGGAGCCGGGCACCCTGCCTTGCTTTGAAGTATGGCAGAGGATTCGGATCCACCCTGACTTGTGTATCGGCAAAATACTTCGCACTTGTGTATCGGCAAAATACTCGTATTGAAAAACCTAACACCAAACCCATATATGAACATGATGGACATAAACCAGACGTGAAACCACTCCTGGCTTTCAATAACACCCTAACTTTTAAGTTTTAAGGAGGGGAATGAAAGACCAGAACTTCACCAGTATAGATTTATCATGATTCCTAAAATCGATTTACAAACGAAGAGAACCATTTTAAAGTAATGGGGAAAGAATCGTGTAGCAACTGATTTTTTAGGGGGTCATGAACATAGAAGAATAAACAGAAGAGAAGGGAAGAATGGAAAGATTTCTTCGCTGCTTTGGCTTCGGCTGAGTGAAGAAAAAAACTACTTCACAAGTTTGCTGAAATCTTACGGGAGAGGATGAGCAAATAATGGAGAATGATTACTCATACTAAAGCTTTGAAATCCAACAACACAAATGGTTTTCTAATTCCATGAGTTTTATAATTTTTTCAATACAACAAAACTTTTATTAACTTTTAAAAGTCTTTATTAAATACCTCTAAACTTTGGTGGATTTGTTACTGACTTTCTAAAATCCTAATTGAATACACCTAGATTTTTTGATACTTTTAAAAATCAATATTCAATTCCATGAACTTCTAAAATTTACCACCAATTCCATATACAATATACCCCCTTAATTATTTAATTTTTGCACATTTAAGAAATTATTAAAGCATTCAGAGACACATATATTAGTGCAAAGATTCTATATAAAATGCGCATTGTTGCAAGTGCACGTTAACATTTTTGTGTTCTTATTTGAAATCAAGTGCAGCCTTCATAATTTCAAAGTGCAAATTGATTTGAGTAAAAGTGCACCTTCGTAATTAACTAATTTAAAAATGATGTTGAATAATGTTTCAAATAAAAGTACATTCATTCAATGTTGGAGTCCAAATGGACAAATTTAGGGGATTCTATTGATGATTAGTAAAAATAATAATGCACAATTTTATTGTCTTAAAGCCAAACTAATTATGCGAAATCATGCCAATAACCCGTACTTTTAGTAGTTCTACAATAATAATCCTTACCGAAGATGTTTATGCAAATGATCCAAACTCGTAAACACGTCTACATAGATAGATTAAATCTTCCAAGAGTAAAATTTCATTCACCTAAATCGGAGAAAGACGAATGAAATATATATATTTCGATGCATTACACTATTGCAGTTTTGCGGTATACATGTTTGCTAGAAGCGTTTAATATTAATTTTTTTAAAATACTAATAAGAGTCGGGTCAAAATTGTGACTCTGATGGATTATATTAAATTTCAAGATAACCTATTTTTTATTGATTTTTTAGTGTAAACTGATCCACTTGATTCAGTAAACCCATGCACTGTACTTGTAGTTCTTTAATTTAGTTCTTTAAAAACATGAGTTAAGATGAAAATATAATCATTTTTTAAAAAGATTTTGAATGGACTTTTACTCATCGAAGATTTATTCTATCTATGTAGACGTATTTACTAGTCTGGATTATTTGTATAAACTTCTTCGGTAGAGATTATTATTGTAGAACCACTAAAAGTATGGATTATTGACATGAATTTCATCAACTAATTATCCAAAGGGAGATTTGCAATTTTAGTCCTGTAACTTTCGGCTGTTATCATTTTTGGTCCTGTAACTTTAAGCACTAGCAAATTTGATCCTGTAACTAATAAATCTTTGTAATTTAAGGACTTTTCCACCGGAAAGTACACTTTCCGACGGAAAAGTTCGATGCCGGTGACATCTTTTCTGGTATGCTATTGCCGGAAAGTGTACTTTTCAGGAGAAAAGTCCTTAAATCGCAAATATTAATTAGTTAGAGAGCCAAATTTGCAAGTAACTAAAGTTACAGGACTAATAATGATAACGGCCAAAAGTTACGAGATGAATATTGTAAATTTCCCTTATCCAAATTAAATGTAAGTAAACACTAAATTTGTATAGAAAATTAAATCAGAGAATTAAAGTGAATTAAATTTGACCCTATTTCTGAACTACATCAATTTGGAAATACCCGGTGCAATGTTCACAGTACCAAAGTGCAAACTTCTCTGAGTAATAGTGCATCTACGCAATTAACAAATTCAATTGAATATTTTTAGTCTATTTTTTTTTAAAGAAAACGTCAAACTATATTAATTTAACAAATGATTTAGAGTTACAATCACTCAAAAACTCAAGATCCGCCAACTATCTTCTAACAAACTCCATTTAGACTCAAGAAAAGCTTTACGATCAGACTTTGAGACAGCCACCTCCAAAGAAGCAACACGAATCGCTGACCACACCCAAAAGAGCAACATAGAGTTCTTTCTGACCCTTGAGGTCACCGTACTCTTTACTACTTCAATAACCTCAAAATAGCCAAAGAGTTCCCTCAATCCTTGATCAGATATAGAAAAATTCACCCAAAACAGAACTATTTTTTGGCTGAACATACGGGAGATTTGAGGCAATTAACGGTCATAAGCACCCTCAAAATACCTCTACCACAAGAAAGACAACAGCATATTAAAAATTCTAAAACGGCATAAGTAAAACTGGAAATAAAAGTAGAGCAATAAACCGCATGCGGCCAGATCCAAACTTGAAGTGTCTTTTTTCAAATCGTAAGCATCTGATCCCTCCATGGCGGTGATTCCGGAGGGGGACGATTGGCAAAGTGCATCTTCTCCCTCACTCTTCTCCTTGTGCATCACGTTCTACTTGAATCCACACATCCAGTCCCGAACTAGACTTGCACCACGCGGAAGCTTTACATCAAGAGTAATAAGAACACTTACAGGGATCTCAATGCTACTCCAAAATCCTACCTAAGCAACCTTCAAGTACTACCATAGGGAAACAGCCGCGATTTAATGATCCTAATGGTATGGAAAATGTGACTGGCGGTTCCTCAATATCTAAATTAAATGTTCATGAATTTTACACTTTTAACCTTAATGCTATAATCGTTCCTTCTCTCATTATAATAACCATTCAAAGGTCAAGTTAATTACAAGGTTGTCACACCTAATTTGCATTCAATCTTAGCCTTTAATTTTATATATTTGATGATTAAATTTGATTTTTTTTCTCCAGAAACTCCATTCTCACTAGAACCTTCACCTGTGTACATATATATTATATAAACTACTCTTGCGTGCGTTGTTTGACTACCTTCTTTTTTAAGATTGGACTTGCTTGTTGCTCATCCATTTTGAGAGCCATAATGTGGATTATATTAAATACTCTCCGTTTCTCAAAAAAAAAATTGCAAAATTTAACCGGAAGGAAAATAATAAAGTAAAAATTTAAACATTGTAGTATATTGTTATAAAAGTGACAATATTATCAAAACTTTGCAGTAATTACTCTTCCTAGGAAATAAAAACATAACACTCATATTTTAGAATTTTAGAATGTTTTTACTCCTATTTAGGTCAATATCTTTTTTAGATACAAATATAAATAATATCCAACAAATCAACTCTATTTGAAGAAAAGATTATAATACTAAAGATTCTAAAAATAATATTAAATTAATTACAGACATAATAAGCAAGCAAGCAAGCTACATTGGAAAACACGTTCCTTATATAACACTAGAAGCCCTTTGGAGGATAATAGGAAGTACTTCCATCGTCTTATAAAATAGTTCCCGCATTGACTTGAATTGGAGTTTAAGGAAGTGAGAATAAAGTGGAAATATATGGACGAGTAAGAAAAGGGTAAATGAATGTGAGCCACACAAAAATTCCCAAAAAGGGAAATGACAACTATTTTTTGGGACGGCCCAAAAAAGAAACCGGGAACTATTTTGCAGGACGGAGAGAGTATATATTTATACTCCCTCCGTCCCTTAAAACTTTGTCATCTTTCCTTTTAATTTTGGAATGTCCCAAAAAACTTTGTCACTTTCCTTTTTAATCAATTATTTTGTGGTTTCTGTTATTTCTCTCTCCTCTGCACAAATCTAAACCACACAATTTTTACTTTATTATTCTCCGTGCCGGTCAACTTTGGCAAAGTTTTAAGGGATGAGGGTGTGTGGCAATTGACCGTTGGCTGTTGGCTGTTGGCTGATTCTGTTGGCTGATTCATGACAGCGGAATCTTGTTGGCTGTTTTGATTAGCTGATAGTATTAGCAGTTTGTAAAATGATGTTTGGTTAAGTGGCTGTTCACAATCAGCTGATTACTTATTAAAATGACTTTTAAGGACATCAATTAATTTTTTTTCAACTACTTTATAAACATATGTCGTAAAAGAAGACCACCAAAATTGAGAAACGTTGGGTAAAATATACTTTTAACACTACTTTTATACCGGTACCTAATATCAATATACATGTGGAATCCACTAAGCCTTAAATATCTAGTACAAGTTGGAGGCTTTTTAAAGCTTGATTTTGTTTATTTCAAAATTAGTTATTTATCTTATATGCTATATCTATGAACCCCTTTATTTGATGTTTTAGGTGAAGAAAGCCCACTAACGATTACTACGTATTTTTGTTGGGAAAGTCAAAGTAGCTGACCAAGAGACAACGGAGGGAGGTTAGGTAAAATAGGAACACTATGTATATTCTGGAACAGCCAAGAGCAAAATGTCACTTTTATTAGCATTTTTAATTTTGACTGTTTGAGACAAAAGCTAAGTGAAAAAGCCAATTAACCAAACACCTTAATTAACTGTTTATTTGGTCAAAGAGCCAAAAACTGGTCAAATCAGCCAAAAAATTGCTGATAGGCCATCAACCAAACACCCACATATAGTCTCTTTTACTATTTCCAATCCAACACTTAAGACCTTATACTACACCTAACATCATATAAGTACGCATGCTTTTAAAATACAATCAATCAAGTCATTTTGACCTCTTATAGCAGGTTATTTTTAAAAGTAAATTAGGACTATTGATAAATCTTGTAAAATTCCTATAAATTTGAAAAATAATGTAATAATAATATAAAAAATAATATAAATGTAAAAGTAGATAAATAATTCAATAACATTAAAAAAATCACAAACTGGAAAAATAAAGTGAAAAGGTAAAAACTAAAAAATGTAAAAACCTTTTAAATAGATGTAGAATATAAAAATGCAAAAAAATGACTAACATTCTGATCACAATTTCTAAATATATTTCTTCAAATTTAAACATTTTTTATGTTTTTAATATAAAAACTTGCTATTACATGTCAAAACTCAAAAGTAATTAAATGGTCAGATATGATTGATCTTTTTTTAAAGTAAGCGTACTTATATGATATTTTGTTTTAGTATAAGGGCTCAAGTGATACATCGGAAATAGTAGATGACTTATTTGACCTTTTTCCCTACTTATATATAATGGTTGTCGATTGGTCATCACAAAAAAGCCCAAATACAGGAAACAAAGAGACTAGCGGTCGAGGCATCCCTCAAAACCTATGTGACTTTGTTCCTCTCTTCGTTTACCATTTTGGGGTCTGTCGTCTACCATTTTCCATTTTCCAACCTTCATCACCTTTGGTTGCTGACCCGACTTCTAACCCTATTTTTGGGGGAAAGTGAACATTTTTTCGCTTGCTTTTGTAAATAGATAGAATACGGAAGTTATAAAGTTTATACTTTTATAATACTACTTTTTTTATAATAGTACTTATAACAAAGAAAGTTTTTATATCATTTTTGTATTATAAATAATTTCCAATAAAAATTATCGTTAATCAAAGTTTCAAAGATAATAAAATTTTAAGTGACTCAAGAATGTGAATCGGTCCACCGTACAACCGGCTGTACGGTGAGCACCGTACAACCGGTGGCATTTTTGTAATATAATGTGAAAATCACGATTTCTGCTATATGAGCATTAGTGTATTGTTAATGAGCAATAGTCCAATTTTAATGAGTATTAATAGTGTAATAATGAGCACCGTGTTATTATTACCAGAAAGCTTATATCACAACTAAAAACGGTGGCATTTTCGTAATTTCAATGAAAAATCATAGTTTTCGTTAAATGAGAATTAATACACTTGTAATGAGCATTACACGTATTCTACTGAGAATTAAGAGTCGAATAATGAGTATTTTGATATCACATTTTAGTATAACACAAAATGCATGTTAGTAATGAACACACAATATTTAATCAACTAATAAATGTTCATCCTAAATTAAAAATAGAAAAAAAGTTAATATCTAAAATATTTTATAATACATATATTCAAACAAAATTAAGTTAAAAGGTTGATTGGAAAAAGAAGAAGAAAACTAGGACAATTAATAATATTTTATATAATATTTTATATTATATATTTTCATAATAATTGAATATAAAGTTAAATTAGAAGTTTGCTAAAGGAAAAAACAAACAAAGCAAGGAGAAGAAACAATAAAAATAACAAAACAAAGTAAGGAAAAGTGAGCCGTCAAAATGGGCCGAAACCCACGGGCTGGCCCGTTTAAACCCATTTATTGGTGGGTTAGGGTTGCGAATTTCTGACCCATTTAGTTCGCGGGTTTCACGGGTCAACCCACGCGGGTTGTGGGTTTAAGTGGGTTGGCCCACCGGGTTGCGGGTTGGCCCGCGGGCCAATATACAAAAATATAGTTTTAAATTTTATTATCTTAAATATTGTCCTTTTACTACCAATATTATTATAATTACAAATAAAAATTACAACCATGGCAAAACAATATTTATTTCTATAATAAATTTTCAAATAAAATGTTGAAACATATATTTTATGTGAAGTTCGATACAATATTTAACAATTAGTAGTCATTATTTACAAATAATTAATCAAAAGGTTATGTAGATCTTTATTTTTATACAATGAGTATTTTTGTCGCATAACTTCCTATAGTTTTCACATTCCCGTATAACTAGTATTTAATATTTTTTAATTAAACTTAACAAGTATTGAATTTTTAGTATTTTGATTTCTTATATTTCCTTTGTTACTACTTACTAATATAAATATATACTTCCGGGTAATTATATTTATTTTTTTTTTGTTATATTTTTTTTTACATATTGCCCCGCGGGCCAATCCGTTTAACTCACGAGTTAGGTGGATCGGGTTAGGGTTGTAGAAATTCTGGCCCGTCATTAAACGGGTTGGCCCGACCCAACCTACATAGACCATAACCCGTCACGGGTCAGGTCGGGTTAAGTCAGGTTGGCCCGTTGGACAGCTCTACTGGAAAAGCCACGATAGAAAGGTAAACAACCGGCTAAAGAAAAAAATCCAAGTGCATGCTGCGGAAATAAAAGAGCTACATTAGCTAAACACCTTAAGTATAACCTTAAAGTTGTAACTAATTACCAAAATACCGGCTCTACCATACAATCTTTGTTACTAAACATATAATCTGCCTCAAGAATGTAGGATAAATTGTCCAATTTTTGTTACGAATGGGCCCTTCTTTTTAGGCTCTGTCAATAAGCGTAAATTATACTCTATCACCCGTGCACCATGGGGATGGTGTGCCTGGTCCCAAAACTCCATCCTCCGCTTGCGGTCCAGACCCTTCCAAGCCCTAGACACCCCTCCAACCACCCAACCCGTTTGTGCCCCACCGCACAACCCAAGTCGCCGAACAAAATTTATGCCGAATCGATGCAGAAGAAGGATGAAGGTTGATCTCCATCTTCGTCGTAGGGTCTGGTCACGATTTTCGTCGCAAGGGACTGGCTTCCATCTTCGTCGCAGGGGCTGGTCGTCATCTTTGTCGCAGGAGACTTGATTTGTTTTTACTCGATTGGGTTTGGAGACTCATCAAAACCAGAATCAATCAATGGAGAGCTGTTTTGTTTAAGATGACTATTATGAATTACTTCCTCCGTCCCTTAAAACTTTGTCATCTTTCCCTTTTGGGACGTACCAAAAAACTTTGTCACTTTCCCTTTTAATCAATTATTTTGTGGTTTCTGTTATTTCTCTCTCCTCTGCACCAACCTCAACCACACAGATTTTACTTTATTATTCTTTGTGCCGGTCAACTTTGCCAAAGTTTTAAGGGACGGAGGTAGTATTTTATATCTTCCTCAATTTACATGTTGGATACACTCAAGTTACATCAAGATTTGCCTAAAGTTACATATACCAAGTTACATCTAATTTGTTTTCAAGTTACATTTCAATTAAAATAGTTTACATTTCAACGAATTACATGTCAATGAGTGTAGTTTATATTTTGATTAACTTCAAGTTACATGTGAAATCACACGAGTTACATTTCATATAGTCATGAGAACATGGTGTTCACCATGCACCGATTGCACCGCATAAGGACTGGTCTAATTAGTCGTATTATTTAAAGTTTTGAAATCCCAAACAACATAACCGGGACCTTAATTTAAAATTAAAAGTTACACAACTGGCTACTTTTATTTTTATTACTCCTTATAAAATATACTATAATATAGTCAGAGTAGAGGAAAAGAAACTCACCCTTTTGCCAATGAGCAATGGCCACCCAAGAAGAGGTCAAATTACTTTCTCTTTTTCTAAAATAGGGAGTATGATTGTATGATAGATGTAAATATGTAATCATACTAATGTACAGCTAAGCATAATCTTGTAATAATTACTGTTGAAAAGTCACAGCGATAACTAAAATGCGCATAGTCCGTGTGTAACCGGATAATAGTATTGCCAAAACGACGACAAGGTTTTGACGAGCGAAAGAAACAGAGAGGCTAGCAAAGCGAGCCCCACAAGTTGGTTTGGCATCTTCCTGTTTTGGGACTCGATCGAACCTGCAACCCCTCTTCCTCTCCTGCCCTCTCAGCTCTACCCCCGCCCCCGCCAGCCAGCCCAGGTTAGCTATCTCTGAAGGTTTTCATTTTTTCCAATTCTTTGTTCTACTTGTTCTTTGTAGTAAAGTTCATATTTTTAATGTTTTTGTTATCGAATTTGGATCTGGGTTTGGCTTTTAATGGGTTGTCTTCCATTTTTTTGTGTTGCAATGTATTAGGTTCAGGCTGATTATAATATGTACTCCGTAGCTCTGATTAGGATTTTTAGTTGGTTGAGAAATGTCTTAAAGTTTTGGTCCGTTCAAAGTCCACCCGTTTTTCTTTCACGTAACAGTTGATTTAAACATTCAAATTTTTGTTGTTATTTTAGTCTATGAATATTGAGCTCTGCTCGGCTTTCCAGATCCATCTGAGTTTGAATGGGCTGAAGGAGATGAGGTTTAGGGTGTGAAGATAGTTTAACTTTGTTTCTAATCTTGGGAGAACCCCATAAAGCTCATATATTGAGTGATTCAAGTCTGGTTCTTTGGGATTCAAGTCTTCGTATGGCAGTTGCCAAGAGCAACAAGAACACTGAATCATCATCATCATCTTGTCCAAGCAATTGCTATAAAGTTGCCAATTTGGATGAAACAATATTGGGGGCAAACCAAAACGCTGACCTTAAAGACAGGTATGTTCTTGGAGGGCAATTAGGTTGGGGGCAGTTTGGCGTCATCAGACTCTGTTCTGACAAATTCACTGGAGAAGTGTTAGCTTGCAAGTCAATAGCTAAGAGTAGATTGGTCTCTCAAGAAGATGTGCGAAGTATTAAGCTTGAAATTGAGATAATGAGTATGGTTTATGGGCATCCTAATGTTGTGGATCTAAGGGCAGTGTATGAGGAGGAAGATTTCGTCCATATAGTGATGGAGTTGTGTTCTGGGGGAGAGCTTTTTCACCAGTTAGAGAAGCATGGGAAATTTTCTGAGGGAGAGGCCAGGGCTGTCTTTCGTCACCTAATGCAAGCTGTCATGTACTGTCATAATAAAGGCATTGTTCACAGAGACTTGAAGCCCGAAAACATTCTTTTAGCTACAAGAGCGTCTTCTTCTCCCATTAAATTAGCTGATTTTGGTCTTGCAACGTTTATCAAACCAGGTATGTTTTGCTATCTTTAAAATATCCTTGAGGATATGTTTGAATTACAGAAAATAAAAGCGTAAAAATGCTATGGACACTTAATTTCTTTTGTTTAGTTTTTACATTGAATAATGCTAGAAAGGAAATCTCTCAATTAGGCCTTCTTACCCAAGAAACACCCAATAAGGACACACAAACTCGTTGGAAATACTCAAGTTATCAACAAGTTTTGAGGCCTGACTCATTGCAAAATTATCCCCATGTCATAACCACATCACCTTAATCATTGCCAACTGATCAAAATCTTAATGGTTATTATTTCTTTTTTGTGCGGGGGTAAAAAAAGCTTGAACATAATGAAAACCATTAAGGTTATGATGAGTTCGCAGTGAATAGGATAGTGCTTGTGTGCCTTGGTGATGATATGGCAGCAGCATGGCCAGTGTAACCTTGAAACTTGTAACTTGCTAAAATAGCTCATTAGGTGTTTTTAATGAGTTCGTGTGTCTGATTAGGTGTTTCTTGGATACATGCGCATAATTGTCGAAATCGAGATAGTTGAAGGGCCTATTTAATGGTATTTCCAAAAAAAATAACATGATTATCATGTATCCTATCTAATACGGCCTCCTAGTATCACAAATCCGTCATTAGGCCCTCGTACGCATCAAGCACCTTATGTGATACATGAGCTCTTTAAAAAACACTCAATTTCTACCCCACTCACATTTTCTTTCCTTCCAAATTTATTTCCCTAGCATTTTTCGGTTTCCAAACAGATCATAAGTATTCTCTGGCACTCTGCTAATAAAATGTGATCGGGTTATCTTTTTTATTCATATAGGAGAGAGTTTGCGTGGTACTGTTGGCAGTCCGTTCTATATAGCCCCCGAGGTATTGAAGGGAGGTTATAATGAAGCCGCAGATATATGGAGTGCCGGTGTTATTCTTTACATTCTCCTTAGCGGGATACCACCATTTTGGGGGAAGACTAAATCTAAGATATTTGATGCTGTTAGGGCCGCTGATCTACGGTTCCCTTCTGATCCTTGGGATTCCATTTCTTGTTCAGCAAAAGAGTTGATCAAGGGAATGCTTTGCACTGATCCATGCCACAGGCTTACAGCTCAACAAATTCTTGGTAATGATTTAAGGTTGTGTTTGGTATGGATTTGTTTTCAGTGTAAAGTTATTTTGAAGGAAACATCAATTTCACTCATTCTGAATATGCTTGGTAAAAAAATTTGGAAGTGTTTTAAATCTGATAAAAATAAAATGTGCTTCTAGCTTTTTGAAAAGTCAAAAGTTTGCTTTTTCTTTTCCTCCTTCCAAAAGGTACTTTAATGGATTTTTTAAAATACATATAAGATGTCTCATATATAATGGTAAATTATCTCATATATTATGTTAAAATGTTTTTAACCCAATTCTTATTCTTTTGAAACAATTATATGCTTTTTATCTTTCTTATCTTATCTTTTTTATCTTTTTAGTTCTGATTTCATATATCGATTCATATTAGCCGACCCCAAACTCTTTTGGGACTAAATGTTGGATGTTGTTGTTTGAAACAATTTAATGATTATATGCTGCATTTCTTCTTTGCTGTTCATCATATATAAGCCTCCATGTTTCTTTGACTTTGCTATAAAAATCCACAAAAAGCCTGTGGAATCATTCCTGTTAATTTTAAGTGGTTGCAAACCATGCAATTAAATTCTTCTTTTTACCAGTGTTTTAGTTTTTCTTCTCAACATATATTTGTTTGTAGTTTATTTGTACTTTGAAAATGTATTAGCATTTTATCTTTTATTTAAAGACAATTTGTAATATACTAAAAATATTTGATTATTATACTTTGTTAGTAATGAAAATCTTAAAATGTAACTATATGTTGATTAGTATTATATTTTTATTAATTAAATAAATTCATTAAATACTTCATTTTTGTAATTTATTATGATGGGAATTGCATGTAAGTTTTAATAGTTAAGCTCTCTAAGCAATGCTTATTAAATCCATGTTTCATTTTTTCCTCTGTTTAGTTAGTCCTTTTATCTGTACTTATTGTTTTTTAATATTGTTAGGCCATTCATGGGTAAGTGACACGTTGGGACTTTTGCAAGAGCCAAATGCACATGATGAAAGAAATATGGCACGTTCAGATGGTGAAGGCTTATTCTCTTCCTCATTCATGGATAGGGATATTAGCTTTGGGACAGGGTCAGCTATAGTATGTGATGCCCCGTTCACATGCCGCTCATCATTTTCTTCTTTCCTGTCCACAACATCAACTCCTCCTCCTCACTTTGAGTCGGGTGGTGGGTTTTCTTTTCAAAGCACCACAGAATTTTCTACTCCCCTTTCCTCCATCCCAAGCTTTGCATTCTCCAGTCCAACTTGTAATGTTGAACAAGGTGCTGGCTCTAAGCTGGATCTCTTGGCAAACCCATCCAAGCAAGATTCACTTCACAAAGGTAATCAAGTTTCCTATTTTTCATTCTACTGACTTCCTCTTTATCAATGTGCCCCTTCGCTTCTCTTAGCTATAACAACAGTTTGATCGGATGATGAAGCTAGAAATAGGAAAGAAACAAAGAAAAATGTTGGACATAAAGAAATGGGAGAAAGTAGACAATGAATTAAAAATAAGTACTTCCTATGTCAACAAATAAAACCCTTGTTTGACTTGAATTGTTTTTTTGAATCAAATGTTTTGCCTTTGACTGCCAAGAGTTCCCTTGTGGTATTTGGTTGGGGATGACTATTTTTGGTAGGTGGGATATTGAATCAGGACAGTCAAGTAAGTTTTTTACTTGCATAAAAATTAAAGATAACTTTATTTAGGAATGGGTCAAAAAGGAATATGTAAGCTTTATCTGGTGGGGAGGGAGTACAATTTTTAAAGGTGTTTGGATTTAAAAATGAGAGAAGAAAACAAAATTTGTTCTTAAAGACATGTGTGTGGAATAATCACATGCATTAATGGGGTTAAAGTTTTAAATTGAGTCACATCCTTCTCCTTCACAAGTTCTCTATACATTTGAAACATTTTATTTTTAAGTGGACACCGACCCCATTGACCCCCAACAAAATATGCACTCCCTCCATCCCAACGACATTTAAGTTCAGTGAATACTAGTTCTTTAAAACTAGAAATGTTTATGTAACTTTTTTGGCAAATCGCATAACAATAGCTCCATTTCTTGAAATAGCTCAAAAAAATTTTTTAAGGAAGCTCAAAAAAAGTTTCTTATAAGGAAGCTCAAAAAAGATTAAGAAACTGAACTTTATTCTTGTGGGACTGAGGGTGTAATTCTACATCTCTCTCTTACCTCTTCCACTTTCTTTCTTCCCAGAATCTACCCAACCAAGCAAACCATGAAAAGTATTATCATCTCAAAATGTAATTGCTATTGATGCAGAGGCAGACGGTACAGGAAAGTTGTTTATGATGGACGACGCTCCCTTATGCTGTGGGCATGTGGCGGGAAGATCAGAGTGCAAAGCATTTGAGGCTGAAAGAGGTGAAGGATCAAACATGTCAAGAACGTCAGGTATACACAGCAGTAGGAGGAACCATACAATAGGACTCGGTGAACTTGACTTCATGGTGTCTGAATCGGTTATCCGTTGGGCATCGTGCACCTGTCTTCCAACCAACACTTCGCTTAGGTCTTCACTTGTCTGTTGAAAGTTGAAGATTTGGGTGTGGCCCCTGCTGAACAGGCCAGCGCCTCTCTTACTGGAAGACAATGAGAAGACCTCTTAGTATGTTCGAGTTTGTATGTTTTTGACACAGCGAGATTCTATATTGGTATCTGGGATTGAGTGGTTTTACTTAATTACTTTTCACACCAGATGCCACGTGCAATTAGGCTTTGCACCTTTGACTTTCCGGTGTTTTATTAGGTATTAGTAGCAATCCCGAACTGTTTTGGAAGAGAAATGAAACTCTAATCAGTGGTGTATGTATAAACTTTTGCCTGTTTCTTACTTATGTTTGTGTCCCAGCTATGGCATCCATGTTATATCGTTACTGAAGTTGGTGAATGTATTTATTTAAGTATACGTACATGGTACACTTCATATACATTGGATTCCTTTGGCAAATTGTGTAATTAAAAATGACTTGATGTATGTTCTTTATATTTTAATTTTTGGTACATCTCATTGACTTACCATTTTAAGATAAGAATACAGATTTGCTATCTTTGTTGACTTTGAAGAACTTTGGATTATATTAACTCAAGTTTACTTAAATTTTACTAAATAGTCTCACAGTAGTTAACTACATTTACATTAATTTCCTTGAAAAAAACTTAAATTTATTGTCCTAATGGATCAGTAGAGCTGTACTGCTGTACAAAACCAAGAATCCCAAGAGCTTATCTCGGTTTGGGAAGACTCAAGCTTAGGTCGTCGTTGATGAAACTAATTAGCTCAAGTCTTGATTCTCTTGAATGATGCCCATAAAAATGAACATATTGAAAACAAAGCTATTTTCATAAAACCATTCAAGCAACATAGATATAAAAACACCTTACTCTAATGAAAAAGTGTAAAAATAAATGAAACATAGATACTGCGTATAAAGCACTCCTTTATTCTTATGGTGATGAGTTTTATAGTTTTAAAAGGAATAATTAGGTTTAGCTTTTGGTACAACGGTCTAAAAAAGGGAAAGTTCCACTTGTTTTTATCTTTTTAAATAAATTAGTTAGGTTATTTGTTTTATTTATTCAATTATATGACATAAATTTAACTGCACTTATTTGTAGTTGTATATACACCCAGATATTCTTATTTTTAGTCCTTTTGTGTTATGTACAAATGACAGACGTAATACACTCTGAGCGCTCGATAATGATTAATGAAACAAGTCACTTAGTCAGGTAGAGTGCCCATCTGAGCTTCAAATCTGCAGTATTCTGGCTACGCTTGGTTCGAATAACAAAAATTAGGTGCCAGGAATCTGCCTGTGGGCTTTTTAGATCACTACAATTCAGTGAATTATACTACCTCTGTCCTAGTGGACTTTGTCAAGTTAAGTTGGTGAGAAATAAGAAAAGTAAAAACTGTGGTGGAGGTTTGTGCAGAGAAGAGAGAAATGAACAGAACCACAAATTAGTTGCTTTAATAGGAAAGTGACAAAGTTTTTTGGGACAACCAAAAAGGGAAAGTTGGCAAAATCCAATGGGACGGAGAGAAGAGTACTACGGTATAAAATATTGCAAGAAATTTCAAGTGACGAATTAACGGAAGTCATTTTGGTTTCTTTGTAACATGCCAAGGGCTATGAATATCTATGAGGCTTTTTCAGGAAACAGTTGTACAAATACAAATAAATAAAATCACTCAAAAGCAAGTCTCTGAGAGCCAACAAGAGAAGCATATTGACCCTTCTTATCCAACAATTCAAAATGAGTCCCCAGCTCTGCAATTTTTCCATCAGAAAGAAGAGCAATCTGATCTGCATTCTGAACTGTGCTCAGTCTGTGCGCAATCACTAAAGTTGTTCTTCCCTTCATCAAATGCTTCAATGCATCCTGCACTAAACGCTCGCTCACTGTATCCAATGCACTAGTTGCCTGCAATTTAAGTTAGAAATTTGCACTAGTTGCCGCTATTTAGACAATATACATGCAGAACTCATAATTATATGTATGCATATCATTACGTGCCATGCACTGATGCACATATCAAATCTAAGAAATGATTAATATATTACTCAGTCTCAAACTTAGAGTAATTTAAGGAGCGATGTGTAGATCCGCTTTATTGATTACCTCATCGAGAATGAGGATAGGGGCATTCTTTAGCAGAGCTCTGGCAATGGCAATCCTCTGACAAGGGTGAATATGCATCAAAGAGTTAAGCATTATGATCTGACATACTTTACCAATACAAAGCATATCATTACAATACCTGCCGCTGTCCACCACTCAACAATCCTCCACGCTCACCGACCAATGTATCATATCCCTATGTAGAGATCAATATCAAGAGGCATGAAGGAAGTAGAGTAAAAAGGTAAGAGTATTTTGCAGACGTTACAACAAACCTGCGGCAAGGAAACTATAAATTCATGAGCATTTGCAGCTTTTGCTGCCTTTATGACATCATCCTTGGATACTTCCTCATCTGGGAGACCATATGCAATATTCTCTCCAACAGATACAGAAAAAAGAACAGGTTCCTGCAAGTGAAACGTTTTGTTTAATACATCATATTTCAAGAAAGATGATAATTCCTCCTATTTGTGCACAAGGCCCATGTTTTAGTTTTATTTGCAGTAAATTCTTTGAAATAGGATTAAACATAATACATTTTTTCTAATAATACATCATTGTTTTTTCCTGAAGTTAGGACACATTTACTCCTAAAAGGAGCGTGATTAACTACTTTTGTTCTTTTTTGAGACTGCAAGAGTCCCACTTTGAGCACAAGTCAATGATACTCCCATTTGTGCACATCATCCATGTTCGACATCTATTTGCAGTAATTTCTTAAAACTACTACTAAATGAGCTCTGCCGTTCAAACTGCACATGTTAAGTGAAAATTACTTCCAGTGTTACCAAGGGTTCATGGTGTATTATTATGTACTATCTATAAACAATTAAGCTTGAAATGGAGAAAATCCAAGTAATGACTAGAGTTCATGTATGCACTTGATTCACAAGGGATACAGCACGGGCCCATTCAGTCTTATCAAATGTTCTCAAATCATCTCCTGCAACAGTAATCCTACCCCTTGTTGGCTGCAGACAGACGGAACTAATTAGACACTTCACCCAAAACACACCGAGTAAATTAATGAAAATTCAAATTGAAAACCAAGAATACCTCATAGAAACGTGCTAGTAGCTGTACTATAGTACTTTTACCAGCACCACTGGGGCCCACTAGGGCAGTAACCTTCCCACACTTCAGTGCCAAATTAAGACCACTGATGATTTCCACATCAGGCCTCACTGGATATGAAAAATGTACATCTGCAATATACAACACGTAACTTGGATTTAGAGCCTGATTGATATACCTTTTGCACAAGGGCACAAGTAAGAGGGGATAATGTACGACATAAGCACTCACCTTCAATGCAAATGTCACCAGACTGGGCAAGGCTTCGCAAATCACTACCTGACTTTAGGGATGACATGTATCTTAAGTTTCTAAATTGCTTTCCATCAGAACCATCAATAGCAAATAGTCCAATATTTGGATCATATGCTTTCTTCTGTTTCAAGTCTTTTTCCAAGGCATACGCAAGGGCTTCATCAATTTCAGCTCCAGACAAAATAGAGTTGATCCTCTCAACAGAGGCCAAAGCAGCACGGAGATCTCCGAATGTATTGACCAACCCTTGAACCTATAAGATTTGACATAAAATAAATAAGACAAGTCTACATAATATATACTAGTATTACATATAAACTATGTTCAGTACTCAGTAGTGAATGCAAGATTTGGGAAGAAAGAGAAAAATAATGCCTTACTGCAAAAGTTAAGGTAAAGGTGTATCCAATAAAAGAAGCCATGGTTCCCACGGATAGTTCACCCTAAAACATTGTGAGTAACTAAAAGTTAGTTAAGCCAGAATAAAATATACGAAGTATAACAGAAGGAATCAGGTCCAAGAACTATCTCAAACTCCTTAGCTCTAATTTACTAAGCCTTGGCATCTCCCTCCCTTTTAATAAGATATAAACATATATTCCTATAGATATCACTCTACATCTTTAAACCTATAGCCAACTTTCAGTTTGCCTATTCTCTCTAACAGGTCCATTGAAAGAGAAAATATGAAAATCAGTTATATAATACACAACTCACGAGCTCTGTGTGCTTACAGATTTCACTTTGATCCCTCCAAGACAATATAAGGTCATCAGAGAGACATATACTGCAATCCTGGTTACAGACTCATTAACAGATCTGAAAATTCCGAGTTTTTTGCCGCTCTGCTCATACTCAAGAATCTGCCAATGAATAAGTGGATTGTCAGTTTCTAAGAATCTACAACTATAACGCAATTTCTTAGCTCTACCTCGCGTGCAAACATTGACTTTTGACGTTTCTCTCCCCCGAACGACCGCACCTACAAAAGTTATACATAAATACCATAATATGTTCATCCTAAAGGCCAACTAATTACATCAAGCTGGCTAAAATATATACGAAGCAAGACAAAATGTAATTTACGTACAGTACGAATGGCAGAAAATGTCTCTGTAACACAATCAGCAATTGATGCTTGAACCAATCCATGAGCTTTGAAAACATTCACTGTCGACCTCTTGTATAGGGCTGAAATGTTATTAACACATGGTGGCGAGGAAAAATGAATATGCAACCAGAGATGCAGAAAATACATAAAATGTAAATCTTTATCTTTCCTTTTCTTTTATTTTTCTGTATGGGATCAAAGTCTCAGTTGTGACCCTTTAATTCTACTTTACGACAAATACTTGTAAGAGTGAGAACACAATAAAATATGTATATCACCATATTTCCAACAATACTAACTTATAGATAAATATGTACGTCTTTTAGAATATCATGTATTTTATATATAACAGTTTTTAATCATTTGTAATCTCTCATAGTCATACACTCGATCAAGTTACACAAGCTTGAATACTGTAGTATATATAAATAATCAAGTGTAAATGTTGCAGTTTTACTAATTTATTCAATAAACTTTACCAACTAAAGCAGATACGCTAAGCATCAATACACCAAGAATTGGTGCCAGTTGGGGAGACAGGATAAACAATAAGCACAATGTTCCAATAATCTGCAATAAAAAAAGGAAACAATCATTTGGAAAAGGAGCTATCAAGTTATATTTTCATCATATAAAGGAAATATAAATAACCATTCCCTGCTATTATCTTCCTCAAGAAAATGGAATATTGCTCCAAACATCAAATTTAGGGAAGATGAGTTCCAGCTTATGCTTACTAAAAATAACCTCAATGGGCATGGGAGGTGGGGGTGGAGGGGGAATTAAAACAATATCTCACTTTTGCTTAGATTAGTAGCTTGCCTCAGACAGAGCTCTAAAGCCACGATCCCGGGAAACATTTTCACTAACGATATTCTTTATTGAGCCTAAATCAGACGTCAATAATGCCGTCAGTTCACCAACCTACAAACAGGAACCACTAATGTTAATACCGGCAGAGTGGCTGATAAAGGAAAAGAAAGCCTCAAGGCAACCAACAAGAAACTTGGAACTGTTGGAAGTACATCAACTGACATGCATTTAGTTTGACTTCATAACTGACATGCATTTAGTAATGTTGTAAATTTCTAAATTTGAAATTAAGTCATTAGGTTGTAGTGTAATTGTTAAACCATTTCTGAATTTGACTCTTTGCCATTAGGTTATACTGTAACTCTTAACTCAGTCACCAGTTAAATACATTGTCCCTGAGTAATTAGGAGTACCATTTCAGCTACTTCGTTGAGTGGCAAAATTGGTCCAGATAAGTTGATGAGGTATCTTTCATACCTCCTCACAGATTACTCAAGAACAGCACTTGACTGTATCTATTATAGCTGATAGACTGACTGAGTCACAAAATAGTCCATAACTTAGGGAACAAACAGTAATTTTTCCCTGCAAGTAAACCCATGTTTTAATTTTTAAAATATCATAACAGCACAGAAATCCACCAATTTGAACCTTAGCCGTACATGGAGAGCAAACACATAAAAAGCATACCTTGTAGCGGTCAAAGAACTCAACCTGCAAAAATAGAATAGTTAAGTTTTGTTTAAAAAGATACAATGCAGAGTGATCAAAGAAAAAACATAGATTCACTAGTTATGGTTCTTTTTTAAATAGAAATCACTTCAGAGTGACCTAGTACATATTTTACATGTAGAAGTGGGTTGGATTATCATCATAGTAATTGCCTTAATGCTAACTATATTAGCCAGAGACATGAAATAGTGTCAACATACGTTCATCCAAAATGATAAGAGAATACGCAACCTTTTGGATCAATACTCTCTGAAATATTTGAGCTCTTAAACTGGACATAACCTTTTCCCACATGTTATTCATGTTCAAAACAAAAATCACAGTGAAAATTGGTTCCAGTGAGTACATTACAGCAACTCTGGTGAGCACTTTCCAAATAGGCTCCGGTCTGGTCCCTATAATTACTTCAAAAAATAGCCCTGCATTGACACTCAATCAATGAAATTAGAAGCTCTGATGCACTCACTACCTTTTATCTCATACAATCCCTTGAGAAATCAAATACAGACTCGCAGCGTTTCTCTTTATAGACAAAATCGAGTGCAAAAATATTGCTCTTTATAATAGATTAATGAAAAAGGCTAGGACTTGAATGTAGCTTAAAAGAAATTTGAAACGAGGTGGGTGGAAATGTGGAGACTATTCATGGACTGGGGGAGTACCAGAGAGGAGAGGCATGGTGAGAGTGCAAGTAGTACAGCCAACAAGAGCGAAAATGGAAGCTGCAAGGCGGGTCTTGTGGCCAGAAACAAGCCTCCATAAGAGTCCCCAATTAATCACTTCATTCGGCTTCGGCGGAGAGAAATCATCTCCAGTATCTTCGAATTTAAGCTCGTTTTCGGACACAAAGGCGTCAATAGCGGGGCCTGCATAAGCCGATGATATTACGAATCGCTTCGGCTTCTGGTAACGAACTAGCTGAGGCCATGACGATCGGTACGATACATGAAAGCGGGGGTGGTGAATCGGAGGCTGAACGGGAAGAGTTTCGAGGCGATGCTTTCCGGCAGTATATTGGCAGAGGGGGAGACGGAGAGCGGCGGCTGCCATGTGTTAGTGGAGTGGAAGTGTGTGAGTCAAACTGGATGCGGGAGGCAGAAGCGACAGTTCCACCTGAATTTACTCACCTAAGAAAAATGAAAAATTGAAAAATTGTACGGAGTCTATTAATCTATTTTTGCACTCGATTTTGTCTATAAAGAGAAACTTAGGGCCCGTTTACTTTCAAATTAATGAGGTGAATAGATACGTTGACTTATTCGCTCAGTTATATAGTCGTGTTTATTTACGACTTAACATTAAATGTGACTTATTCGCTCAGACATTTTTGACTTAATAGATTCAGCTCACTTTTAGCTATCCTTATCGTTCAGACATCTTCCATTTAATTATCGCTCCCTTCTAACCTTGGCTTCTCCTTCTATATTTCATCCCTTGCACCAGCCTTCATCACCAACCTTCTTCATCATTTGATTTCAGTGTCGACATCAAATTCTTCTCCACCTTTCTTCATCACCTGATTTTAGCGCCAGGCTTCTTCATCACCTTTGGGTGAGTGCTTCACTGAACGTCCAGGGTAAGGGTTGGGAAGGATCTGTGAGGTACTTATTTGGTGGCTTACCGATCCGCCGTCCGCCCAGAGCCTGATTCGGCGATTTCCGGTCTCTAAAAACTGAAGTCTGAATTTGTCTTCGAATCCCTGAGACCCCGATTCACTAATCACTATCAACCTATCTGGTTATCGTAATCCCTAATTGAGCACTTTTGTATATTCTATCAATCTTCCGTCAATTACTTGTCTAAATTAATTTGTCACAACTTTGCTCAGTTTCTCTTTACCGACTTAACTTTTCATGGCTTTGTAGCTTTTACTTTTTATGAATTATGAGCTTTTTAACTATTTTATTTCAGACATTTATTCTCAATACTCTTATACTCCGTATTTAATAAACTAGCAGGGGACTTTCTCAAAAAAAAAACTGGCAGGGGATCGGAGTGGGGGAAGTGGGGGACTAAGGACTGCTAGTTTAATTGTTTGAAAGTTAAAACTTTCTGCTATTTGTGTCTTTAGACTTTAGTTTTAGACTTTCTTGTGTATGAAAGCCACTGTTGTTATTCACATTGATCACTATATGGTCGTTTCCATTGTTCCGTTGAGAATGGGTAACCCCATTGTACATTCCAATCATAGCCATTTGCATTCTAATCATTCAGGTTGAGGTGATTCTTCATTGTACTCAACATCATCATTGTATCCATTTATCAAAAAATCTGAACACTTTTTCCAATAAATCTAGTGAAGGGGATCTTTAATAATAGTGTTGTGATTGTTTTATACTTTTATATTAGGAGATGAGTCATGTGCATCTTTTTTGTAGTCGTATTGCAGATTCAAACACCGAAGGAGGACAAGTTGAAGATCCAGAACGTGAAGAAGAAGAAATGGATGGAAACACAATGGGCTAATTTAGTAGAGTAGAAGTATATTGTCTAAGATATTTTATAGATGTAGTTATGAAATTGGAAGCTTGGACCGATTGTAGTGCTTGTACTGTATTGGGATTATTAAGACCCGCATTCTTATTCTGTTAAGTTTGAATGGATGCTTGATTAAAAAATATGGTTTTTTATCATTGTAGTTTTTAGTTTTTAATTAAATTTGAAATATGCCTGATTTTAGTTTTTAACTTGTTAATTTGTACCACATATTATCATTTGAACTTAGTATGTTGTCATAGTATTTTTGAACTATTGTCATCGTATTTTGTGATTTTAATATGTTATCATTGTAGATTCATATTATATTATATTTTTTGCACTTAGAATGTCAACTGGAATAGCAAAAGTAAACATATAATATATGTTCAACACTTATCATAAATAGAACTCAGGAGGGTAAATTAGTCATTTGATCTAATTCAGACTACACATTCAGCACTCAAAGTAAACAACTTGTTATTCTACTGTGACTTAATACGGATATACGTCTTAATCCAGACGGGAATTAATGAAAAAAAAGTAAAGAGTCCCTTAAATTGATATATCATTCACATAGGAAGTAAAGAAATAAAAGGACCTTGATCAACCGTCAACTCTCGAACCAAATTTAGAGTCAATCAACTTCAAAGAGACAATATGATTCGATGATTCTGTAATGGGCATAAATAATCCAAAGACTGTCAAAGCAGACCTCTCATCACTCAATCCTAATGTTGAAGTCTTACAACAATACAAATAAACAATGTCATGCAGTTCGAAATAAAAACACAAACAAAATAAAACGGAATGAAAATAGAGTTCACTCGTTTTCTTCGAAACCCTAGATTCTCCAGCATTCCATGGTGGTGGTTCAGGAGGGGGAAGAGCCAGCACTTCTACAGCTTCTTCCTCACCATGCCTCTTATTCATCATGTTCTAGGCCAAGCCTTCACTTTCGCCACCAATCACAGATGACCTTGAATCCAGATTTGTTCCAGCTTTTAACCTCAAGATTCACCCATGACCTTCACTCGATGGTGCCATCTTGTCTCTATGTTGCACGGATACGGATACCTCGATACACTGAAACACGAATACGGGTACGGTGTTACGACAACTTCAAAAGTTATAGGACACGGGTACTGGGGTATATTTATAAATAATAATAATATAGGGTACAATTTGAAAATATATAATACAGAGGTCATAAATAAAATAATAATGATACCATAAATTAGCAACTATAATCAAATTTGAGAGATTAGACTGAAAAACTAAAATATTGGTATTTCGATTTAAGTTTAAATAATATTTTTAGTTCTATATTTGCATTTACATTTAAGTCTTTTAACAAGATTGATTTCAATTAAACTCATCAAGCGACAAATTGACAAATTATAGTATTTCAATATTTTCCATACTCCCGAAAGAATCTTTACTAATGTTCCACATCTTGTGGTCGCTTGGGCGGCTACTAAATTTTTGTCATGTTGTGTATGAAATCAAAGCTATAGGGTTACATACAGGTATCAGTTCACGGATATGGGTATCGGAAGTATCTATATTTTTAAAAATAAGTCCAATACTTTTATTAAATTATGGATACGGACTCAAAACGTACATGATGCGTATCGGTGAGTATCGGTATCAGAAACGTATCAGGTACGCAGATACGGCATTGGGGTAAAGTATCGGTGCACCATAGCTTGCTATTCTTATCTATGCTTTGTGTTCGCACCAAGAAACTCGTCGTAGGGGAAAATCCCAAACGAAAGAGCCGCCCAATCGATCAGATCGACGGAAAAGCTAAAACTCTAAATAGAGGGAGAAACGGAAAATTGTCATTGTACACGTCCATTGTGCAAAGTCATTCTGGATGAGTTTACAAAACAAAAGTCATTCCCGAGGCCAATTAAGATTGAAATTTTCTAGTTGGTATATTTTATTCTCGTCTAATCTGGTATGAATTAGTATGTTTTGATCTGGAGGATGTCCGATCTCTATGTATTTTATGACTGCTGAAACCTTATCTGGTCTGATCTGTTAAAGTCTAGTCTAGGTTGTTTAATTGTGATCTCATTTGGTCTTGTTTGTGATTGAAATAAGTCCAAATAGAAACCTCCTTACTCTTGTATAGTAGCTTTATTTCTTTGAATTCAATAGTTATTCGTGTCGAACTTTGATCAATTGTATATTTTTGTAGTAAATTATATGGAAATGTTATTTATTAAAAGTACTCTCATATGAGTATAAAATTTATAACTTTCGTAATATTACTTGTTTCCTTCTTAAATAAGTGCAACATGTTAAAATTTACACTATTTACATGCTCTACTTTGACTACGCTTTATTTATTAATATATTAATAAATTATTATTTAAAAAAATTGTCTCATTGTAAATTATCAAAATTTGGTGTTTTAAGCTTTTTACTAATAGAGGATATCTATCTATACTTAATTAACTCAACTAAGTCATCTCCCGCCTCAAACCTTTTGGGATATTTTCGTAAATTCAGTTCTGATTATCCCTTCCTCAGTCCCGCAATTACTCATTTGTTTCCTTCGCTCATGTTTCAGAAGCTTTGGCTACTCCTGCGTTTCCCCGCGTAAGGCTTCATAGTTTTTTGCTACTCAAAGTGTCGGCCTTTTATACACGCGAGTGGCAACCTACATCAACTCTACTTATTCTTCAGGTTCCTATTTTTTCATTCATAAACATAATAGTTTTCTACGAATTTCGCCTAGCCTTGAATTGAATTCAAATCTTTGGTTATTATTCTTTCTATCGCTACTTAGAGTTGGTAATATTCTGACAAGAGGAATTTCTACTCCAAATTTGGATTCCAATGGGAAACATAAGATTTTTTACAATGAAAGATTAGGGTTTTAGTTCATATTTTATTTCCATATCATACTCATCATTTCTATTTTCATGTTTTTTTTTTCAATTGTCACTTCAATCTTTCTCTTCATCCCAACTAACTCATATCTATTCCAATTTGGTGCTGAAGAAGAGGGGAGCCTCGAATGCTAAATGCAGGAGAGGTTTGATGCTCCATCAGCTTTAGGGGTAAGCTCTCATGATTTATTTTCTTTAAAAACTTAACTAAGCTATTCTTTCTCACCATATTAAAAGGCATCAGAATCGCTTAAAAGACATAAAAGTGATAGAGTAGTTGGCGTTAATATCCTTTTTACTTTTTTTTAAATCAAATTTTGCTTTGTACAGAAAAAATACGATTCTTGTGTATCTTAAAGGTAGATAATCATTTATGATGAGATGACTTGAGTGTTTTAGCATCAAAAGGACAAGGTGGGGCCATATTTTGCTATCATTGTGAAATGAGCCAAAATAGAGCCATGTCCTTCCCCCCTTAGCCATTCATTCGACCAAGGCATCCAGGAAAGAGAGAGAAGCTCAGCAAAAACACCATCTCCATTGCCATTTTCGAGCCTAAGCCAAGGAGGAAGAAGGAGGGGAAAAGAGAAGAGAAGAGATGGGGATTAGAGAGGAAAACTTGAGGTTAACAAGGTAATGATTCCATTAACCCCATTCCTTTTCCTTAATATTCTCCTATGATTTTATAAATCATATTTCATACCCCTAGGACTGTTCTACATGTTTAGAAGTGTAAAATGAGGGGTTGGAAGGTAGTTCTAAGTCCAAGAACGGACTTACAAGCCAAAGTGACCGGTTCGCCGGAAAATAACCTTTTAGAGGTTATTTGTATTAATATGGGTTTTGTGATGATAAAACCTTGTTATTGACTTGCCTAAGGTATTCGAGGAACTTTCACGGAGTTGAAAGGGTCGCCGGAATTGTCGTCGGAGTTCACTGAAGTTCGTCGGAGTTTCACCGGAGCTAAATCGGTAAGGCTAGAACTTCATAAGCATCATTAAGGTGAGAAGACGGTTTTATGCTTTATAACTTTTGCGTGAGGCATGAGATTACCTAAAGTAATCAAGGATATGTATTATGGAATGACTAAAGATAATCAAGTATTTGCTTATGCCATGATTATATATAAAACATAGTTGAAAAGCATGTTATATGTGTTTGATGATTAAAAGGTGATAAATTATCATGTATGATGTTCCAGGGATCCAAAATGGTATTTTTGGATTAAGGACGTCAAGAAGTACATGTGTATGAAATTTCACGTTAATCGGACTTCGTTTAGGCGGTCAAACGGTCATTGACCGCCAAGACAAAGGTAATACCCGACCGGGTATGGGTGAATACCCGACCGGGTATTGATTAAAAATGGCTCCAGAAGCCTCTGCCACACTAGACCCGACCGGGTATGGGTATAGACCCGACCGGGTCTCAAGTAAATTTGGCTCCAGGGGCTACTGCCTCACCATACCCGACCGAGTAAGGTTGGATACCCGACCGGGTATTGGGTTATGCTCAAAACGGGCAGTTTTGAGTAGGTTAACGTGGGCCGTTGGGTGGGAACCGTCCACGTTGGTTACTAAGGATGTTTATATGACTATAGGGCTAGGTATTATCCATAGTTAAAGGAATGAAAGGTTAGCCATATCCAGGTTAGGGTTTTATAAGGAATAAGGTTGGGGTTGAGCATCCCCCGGGACAGTAAATGATCCTGAAACTCGGTTCAGGTTGAGCATCCCCAGGATGGTAAATGATCCTGAAACTCGGTTGGGGTTGAGCATCCCCAGGACGGTAAATGATCTTGAAACTCGGTTGGGGTTGAGTATCCCCAGGACGGTAAATGATCCTGAAACTCGGTTGGGGTTGAGTATCCCCGGGATGGTAAATGATCCTGAAACTTGGTAGGATATTATGAAGGTAGAACGTAGCTTGTGAGCTAGGTATCCGGGAAAGGAGTGAGATAAGTCAGGTAAGAACTTTATCTCTAAAGACTCTTTAAGGTAAATGACCTACTGGTTAAGTATTTTACGAGTATATATACAGTATGTATCATCGGGTGGATGAGAGACATCTATATATATGTATCACCCTATTTTTGGGTCTCGTGTCTGAAACATTAGTTATTCTTCATATAGTTTGCTTGTCACTAGTACTTCTATGGTGTACTAACCCCTCCGGAGGCCCTCACATTTTTCAGGTTAAGGCTAGAGTCCTACTACCTGCACCTTTGCCTAGGGTGACTGAGCAAGAAGGAAGATGTGGTTCGTGCTTCCATTCTTATTTAAAATTTATAAACTGCTCATGAATATTTGAACAATGTTTTCCTTTAAAACTGTTGGGGCCTGTGTGCTCATGTTTGCCACATGTGGCTAAATATCAAACATATTATTTCCGCATTTGTTTGATTATGATATTGATGTTGATTGTATGTGTTTACTAATCAGTTGGCAATAGAATCTATCGGACGCCTTGTATGATTCAATAAGGATGAACTAATGTTGTTCTTATCGGGTTGTACGACGGTTATCTACGTGGCTCGGATGCGGTCCGGGGCGTGACATATCACTTGTTCGGTGTTATTTTATCAGTAGCTAAAATACACCATACACCTTCTTTTTATCCCAAAAGTTCTATCTTGTAACCCGGTTACTGTAATAAGGGTAGATAGTAGACTTTTAGGAAAGCGTATTTAATACGTGACTAGAAGTGATATCTGGTCCAACCATATTTATATACCCTTATATTTTGCTATTTTATCCGCCAGTTCTAACAATCTAAAAGTTACTAATCCAAAAATATGGCAGCTACTCAACGCGATATCAAAACCAATTTTAAAAAATTGGAAAAGTTTGAAGGTGTGGAGTTTCGAAGGTGGCAGAAAAAGATGCATTTTTTGCTCACCACTTTGAAAGTGGTCTACGTGTTAAGCACTCCGAGGCCGCCCGAGAAAGAAGAAAATGAGTCTTTGGAAACAAGCCGCTGTCGCATAAAGTGGGACAATGATGACTATATCTGCCGTGGACATATTTTGAATGGTATGTGTGATTATCTTTTTGATGTGTATGAAAATGTTGAATATGCTAAAACGTTGTGGGAATCTCTAGAATCCAAATATATGACCGAGGATGCTTCAAGCAAGAAATTTCTCATTAGTAACTTTAATAGTTACAAAATGGTGGGTTCTCGTCCGGTCATGGAGCAATTTCATGAGATTCAACGTTTATATGATCAACTTTTGATTCATAACATGCATGTAAATGAAACCTTTGCGGTTGGTTCTATAATCGACAAATTACCACCTTCATGGAAGGAAGTGAAAAATAGCCTCAAACGCAAAAAAGAGGATTTGTCAATGGAGCAACTTGGTCGCTAACTTCAAATTGAAGAAGGCATTAAGTTGCGTGAAGGTGACAATGGTAAAAAGAACGACCTTCCAATTTCCTCTATAAATGTTATGGAGGAGGGACAATCAAGTGGGACCAAGAAAAATAAAAAACGTCTCGGGAAATTCACCAAAGGTTCCAAGTTTCAAAAGAAGCCGAAAGATAAGAAAGTAGGCTCTTGTTGGGAATGTGGTGGTCCACATTTCAAGAGAGACTGTCTGAAGGTGAAGAAGAAGAAAGTCCAACCGAACGGCCATCCAAACGGTGGCCAAGACAACCAAGGTCATAATCTTTTTGTAGTTACAAATGATGTTGATAACAACATGATTTTTGTAGCTATGCTTTCTGAAATTTGTGTTGTGCAGGATGATGAATCTTGGTGGATCGACACCGGAGCAACAAGGCATGTATGTAAAGATAGGAAAGCTTTTAAGACTTTAAAAGAGTTGCAAGAGGGGCCGATCTTATACATGGGAAATGACTCTACTGTGCAAATTCAAGGAATTGGGCAAGTAGAGTTGGAATTCTCTTCCGGAAAGAAATTAATTCTTAATGATGTGTACTTTGTACCACAAATCCGGAAAAATCTTGTCTCCAGTGGCATCCTAAATAACTTTGGGTTTAAACTTAGCTTTGAAGCAAATAAGTTTGTTTAATCTAAGGGTGGTGTATTTGTTGGCCAAGGTTTATATTGTAATGGCATGTTCAAACTAAGTGTTGTAAATAAAGTTGTTAATCATGTTTATATGGTTTGTGATTCTTCTTTGTGGCACAATAGGTTATGTCATGTTAATTATCGTAGACTTAGTGACATGTCTAAAGTAGGTTTAATTCCTCCTTTTAATATGAACATGGAAAAATGTAGAACTTGCATGTTAAACAAAATCACTAGAAATTCTTTTCAAAATGTTGAAAGAAAATCCAACATGCTTGAATTAGTGCATAGTGATTTGTGTGATTTCCATAGCACTCCTTCTTTTAGAAACAAAAAATATGCAGTCATATTTATTGATGATTGCACAAGATATTGTTACATATACCTTTTATTTTCAAAGGATGAGGCAATGGATAAATTTAGTGTTTTTAAAATGGAAGTTGAGTTATAAACTGGAAAGAAAGTAAAAAGGCTTAGAACTGACAAAGGAGGAGAATATTATGAGCCTAAATTTTTGGAATCCGTTGGAATAATCCATGAAACAATAGCCCCTTACACGCCACAACAAAACGGCATAGCTGAAAGAAAGAATAGAACTTTAAAAGAAATGGTTAATTCCATGTTATCTAATTCAAGCTTAAGTAATGGATTTTGGGGTGATGCTATGTTAACTGCTTGTTATATTCTTAATAAAGTTCCTAACAAGAGAAATAAAATAACCCCATATGAATTTTGGCACAAGAGAACACCCCAACTAAGTTATCTTAGGGTATGGGGTTGTAGGGCAATCGTGAGATTATCAGAACCTAAACGGAAAACGTTGGGTGAAAAGGGAGTACAGTGCATATTTATTGGATATGCTGAACATAGTAAATCATATCGATTCTATGTTATTGAACCGAATGACTCAATTGCGGTTCATACCGTTATTGAGTCTAGGGTTGCTCTTTTTGATGAGAAGCGGTTCACTTCTATTCCAAGGCCAAATGATGTTGATCTCAGTTCAAGTAATTCAAATTTTCATGAACTGGAAAATGATCATGAAAATGAGCCTGAAATTAGGCGGAGTAAGAGGGCTAGAAAAGAAAAGTCATTTGGTCCCGATTTCCAATTATATTTGGTTGAAGGATCAAGAGAGACCCTCGTAACTCAAACACTATATTGTTATAGTGTTGAGGAGGATCCTAACTCTTTTGAGGAGGCAATGAGATCACAAGATGCTTCCTTTTGGAAAGAGGCCGTGAACGATGAAATGGATTTAATCATGGGCAATAATACTTGGGTTCTAAGTGATTTACCATCCGGTTGCACACCAATCGGTTGTAAATGTATTTTCAATAAGAAAAGGAAAGTATACAGTACCATTGACAAATTTAAAGTTAGATTGGTTGCACAAGGCTTTAAACAAAAACATGGTATTGATTACTTTGATACATATGCACCGGCAGCCAGAATAACTACCATAAGATTGTTAATTGCTTTATCATCCATTCACAATCTTGTGAATTGGAGGAGGAGGTGTATATGAAACAACCCGAAGGGTTTGTTATTAAAGGACAAGAAAAGAAAGTTTGTAAATTGTCAAGTCCTTGTATGGTCTGAAACAAGCACCTAAACAATGACATCAAAGATTTGATGAGGTGGTGTTAAAAATGGTTTTAAAATAAACCAATCAGACAAGTGCGTATATAGAAAAATTGATGAACATGGTAACGGTGTCATTTTTTTGTCTATATGTGGATGACATGCTCATATTTGGCACTGATTTGAGGCAAGTGAAAAAGACGAAAGCTTTCCTCTGTTCGAACATCTCCATGAAAGATATGGGTGAAGCGGAAGTTATCCTTGGATTTAGGATAATAAAGCAATGTGATACTATCACCTTAACACAATCTCACTATATAGAGAAAGTGTTGCAGAGATTTGGGAGTTTGGATTGCTCACCGGTCTCCACTCCTATGGATCCTAGCTGGAAATTAGTTCCAAATAGTGGGAATGTTGTATCAGAGCAAGAATATGCTAGGGTAATTGGGTGTCTGATGGATGCAATGACTAGCACCCGACCAAATATTGCATTTGCGGTAGGCAAGCTAAGTAGATATACTAGTAACCCTAGTATATTTCATTGGCAAGCCTTGAGGCGAGTGCTGAAATATCTAAAGAAAACAATAAGCTACGGCTTATGTTACAAGAGTGAACCTTCTATATTACAAGGTTATACAAATGTAAGTTGGATAACTAATCAAGAGGATTATTCATCCACAAGTGGGTGGTTATTCCTTCTTGGAGGAGGTGCTATATCATGGGCATCTAAGAAACAAACTTGTATCACTGACTCTACCATGGCTTCGGAGTTTATAGCTTTAGCATCAACTTGTAAAGAAGCGGAATGGCTAAAGGACTTGGTGTCAGAAGTCCCAATATGGACTAAACCTATGGCTCCGATATCAATCCATTGTGATAGTGCATCAACTCTATCGAAAGCTTATAACCATGTGTACAATGGTAAGTCAAGGCACATAGGAGTGAGACACAGCTATGCGCGGGAACTTATTAGTTCTGGAGTTGTTGTGGTTGATTTTGTATGAACACGTGTGAATTTGGTTGATCCGTTTACAAAAGCGATGCCAAGGGACATGGTGTACAAAACGGTAAAAGGGATAGGGTTAAAGCCATTGGAAAATAATCACAACTGAAAGAAAGCCCAACTCAACGTCTAGTACAACGCTAGATCTTGAGTTCAATGACGATGAGTAAGTCACTCCGTGATTGAAGCACTTTTGAATAATAACCATCCCGAGGTAAGTGCTTAGATATGCAATGTGTAATGAGGTTGACTATGTCTTAATAGATCTTTTGATAAAGTGTTTGATTGCAGAACACGGTTTGAAAAGGTCTACCTATGTGAGCTTATTCACCAAGTTTAAGGCTTTACTTGTTGGAGCTCATGAATGGATATGGACACAAGGCCGTTAATTGTGTCAAGTTTCTAAGTGAAATTGTATAGAGATTTATGTGTGTAATATCTTCAGTATTTCACAGAGGTTATATAGTTCAAAGCTTAGTCTACTATTATGATCTGAAATACTGTAAACAATATTGCACTAAATGAAAGTTCAATCTTTACGACACTTTCAATTATGCATAAATCTTGATAAGTGGTTGACATTCACATAATTTCCATGTTTATGTTTATGTTTTTAATTAGTTTTGATTGATTGTTACTTTGGAAATTACACACTTTTGGTGTAATAGTTTAGTTTGTAAAATACTTGTAAATTGTTTAGATTAGGTTTATTCTGAGCTCAAACAGGTCCATGATCACTCAAGGGACCGTTGGTGAAACCCCAAAAGTGGAAGGAAGGTACAAAATCACAAAAGAAATAGAGGATCCTGGTTTTTGGTCTGTACCCGGTCGGGTATGACCTATACCCGATCGGGTACCTTGTTGAAATATCAAATCGGGTCGGATCCGGGACAAGGCAACATGTAGGAAGATATTTGACCACATTCGAGTGTCATACCCGATCGGGTGACCGACATACCCGATCAGGTATGTCCCTCTTTTCGAGCTTCCGGGAAGCCACTGAAGGTACCCGATCGGGTGCCCTTGATGCCCGATCGGGTACACACCCCTGCATGCTCCAAAAGCCTATAAATACCCCTCTTTCCTTCCCAAAGAAAATCACCAATTCACATATACTTCTTAGCTCAGTTTAGACAAGCTCTTTCTTTATATTTTCTTCATGTTTGGTCTCCAAATGAGGAGCTAAACTCTTCCATCTTGGTTTTGCTACTTTGAAGCTTAATGAATTTGTAAGTTGTGAGTTATTTTCTTTAATCTTCTTCCTTGAATATTAATTATTTCCTATTCATATCTCATATTAATATTTTGAGCATTACTTAAAGGATAAACTAGTTTTGTTTCATATATTAATTATTACTAGAGTCAATCGATTAATACGCTTGTTATTAATTCGGTTCTTTCACGGTAGTAAACTTGGATTATTAATGCATGTGTCTCATGGTTAATAATCTAAAGGGAATTAATTATGTTGATTAAACCAATAAACCGCTTGTGTTGAGGTTATCAATCTCAATCATTTTCATCTTGATTTTATTGTTAGTATCGAGTTGATATACGACGCGTGTTCTATATTAACTCGCTAGTAAGTTTTATTAATGAATGCGTCTCATTATTAATAACTACCCTCAATGAACTGGATATACTCCTCGATTGAGTATTCGAGAGGAAGATAGTTAAAGATATAACCGGGATCGACGAACATTTCATTAAGTGGATAAAAGCAAAACAAAGTCTTCATCTCTATTAAAGTAAACCACATAAGTCGTTCATCTTAGTGTTTAAATACATTTAAATTTATCAACAATCATAAAATCCCCCCTTGTTACTAGTTACATAAAAGTTAAATATTCCTTTCCCTGTGGATACGAACCTTACTTCAATATACTACGTATATATGTTGTATTGTATTTATTTTGAGTGCACATTACGACAAAGTGCACGTCAGTGGTCTATATGGCAAGGATTGAGCATGTTTATTTTCAATAAATGGAGGAGGATTGTTGGAGATTTATTGAAAATAAAGCTCAATTGTTAATTTACATGGTCCTTAATCATTTTATAAATAAATGATGTGAATTATTAAAATGATGTTATTTAAGTATATTGATTATTATTATTATTATATATTATGAGAACACTTTTGTGCACATGTGGTCTCATATGATTATAATAATATTACTTTCAAATACAAAATATTAAATTTGCATTTCAAATACGGAATATTAAATTTGCTTTTTAATGGCAAATTTTATATTATAAAATATTTTAAAAGAATGTACATGTTCTTTTGGAAATGGAGCATCGTTTCATTTTGATAGGCTTAACCGCCATTCATCCTTTGAACGGATGTAGTACCTTTTCAATATGTCATGATTTTTATTTATAAATAGAGAGGACCATGCATGTTGGAGGATATACGGCAAAATCATTTTGTCAATATTCTCTAATTGCTTTACTCTATTACTCTTATCTGCAGTATTAGTAATAAAGTATTTAGATCACTTTATATATATATCACTTGTTCGGTGTTATTTTATCAGTAGCTAAAATACACCATACACTTTCTTTTTATCCAAAAGTTCTATCTTGTAACCCGATTACTGTAATAAGGGTAGATAGTAAACAATTAGGAAAGCGTATTTAATACGTGACTAGAAGTGATATCTGGTCCAACCATATTTATATACCCTTATATTTTGCTATTTTATCCGCCAGTTCTAACACACTACATTTTGTTATAGTAACATGAGTATTCCCTTTATAAATGTCTAATTATTTTATTATTTAAAAAACATGTGGAAACTTCGTTTACCTAATGTGAATGTAGATTTAGATAGGGATAGTCAAGCAACTGTTTTTAACCACTAACTTATTCTGCTATTAGCATTTACACTCTAATAATGGTTTTTGTTTTTGCTTTATATTTATTGCAAGGAGAATTTCTAGAAACAAGTAATGTTGTAGTAGAACTAAGTGATGTCTAAAAGTTGCAACTTTTGGATTTTGTAGGTCATCTATACAAGGATGGGCACTTCGACTATGATCATGACAAATAGTGATGTTTCTACTTTCTAGTGCATCATCAAACATGAATAAACATGAATACTAGAGAGTTTGGAACAAAACATTTCACGATTATGATTGATTTAGATGATGAGGAGTGATGATTTTTGAGGATGTTTTCATATCCATACAACAAGTTTTATTCAATGTCATTGGTTAATTTTCATGCTCTTGAAAACTGTAGTTAGAAGAGGACCAATCATGTCTTTTTTATTGGGGTGTTCAGTACTGGATTGGTTATAACTTATAACCAATGGTTAGGTTTATTAACCTAAAAATTAATTAGATATGTGGAGTGACTTTCTAATGGCACCAACTGCCCTAAAAATTTTAAAACGGATGTCTCATAATACTACGTATTTTACAACACTTTAAAGTTTACTCAATTTTGTATAACTTGCATAAATTAATTTTGAGTAGCCTTTTAGTTAATTTGCTATTCTGTGCATTAATTTATTTTGATTACATTGAATTCCCATGTAATGCATGGGTAAAAGACTGGTATATATTAATAGTCAAAATTGTGTATATGCAAACGTGAAAAGTGCACTGTTGCACTTATTTAAAAACAGAGGAAGTACTATTGAATATAATGGTTAAAACTTTACTATCTTTGACTTGAAAAGTCAAACATGACAAAGTTCAAAGGGATTGAGGTAATTTTTTAGACGAGTCACATGTGATATGTATAAAGTTTGAAATATAAAATTGTTGAATTTGTTTTTATTAGTATTACATAAAATTTATCAAAGAGTGACAAATATTATCTCTGACATGGAGAGACAAGTTGGAGGACGCGAGCATGTAGTTGCTTTGATCAAAATTTAACACAATGTGATGGAATTGTATAATTTCTTGTCATGGAGCATAGATCAGAAAATCTTTTTAAATAGTTTAATTTAAAAATAATGTAGGGAGTTTGTATAAATGTTTTTTGGGTGAAACACTTATGTTAAAGTAAAATCTTACCTCAAAGTCAAGAAAGCAAAGAATAAAGTATTAGTCATGAAGGTGAATCTACAAAGTCTAAATATTTTTTTTTCTAGTCACATTGCTTACTAACTTTGTTCATCTCATCGTTCATACCATCAAGAAATTAGACATATTCAACCTTTGTAACCTAAAAGCCAAATTTGGATCTGCATAATCTCAAAATATTTTTCTCAAATCAGATTCCCCTGCTAATTTATTCACCCCATCCTTCATACCATAAAGGAATCCAACATATTTATCCTAATGTGGCTAATGAGATTGGCGCAGTCCTCCCAATCAAATAGCTAACAACAATATAAATTTTCAACGGTCTTGTTCATTTACTTTTATATCAAAATAAAGTATGAACTTTTACTTGAAAACTAATGTGAGAGTTGCGATTAGATTTGCAAACTTTGTACTATATAGAATGTATGTGTTTGTTAGTTTGATTTGTGTACAAAAGATGTATTCTATCTGATGCAAAACGTGTTAAATGACATCTCTAAATAGAGATTTCACCTTTTTTAAATTGTGGACATGTGGTATTGCAAAACTAATAAAAAATTGGACTATGTGGTTTGTTGTGATTATGAGACGGAGTTGTGAGAATGATTAGTTGGATTCAATGCATTTGTGGATTTAATATTTTAATTAATATGAAATCGCTTTAAATGGTTTCTTTATAGGAAGTTATTTAGATGAAAAAAGGTTTCGTCATTTATGTAGTTATTCCACTCAAGAGGTGTTCGGGTTAAATATACGTAATTGTACAATGATACTTTTGTAGTAAATAAGATCCCCTATATTAAAAACACATATGATGCAAACATTTAAAACAGACTAATTGCAAACATTTTTTAGTACAAAAGTAATGTATAATTAAGGCATTGTATACTAGTGACTAATACTCCCTCCGTCCCAATTTGTAAGATACTCTACGGTTTACGATGTTTGATCGACGATAAAACAAATTGATCCCTGTGAACACTCAAATTAGTTTTAGAAAATAAAATTTACATATTCAGAAACTACATTAAAACCGCTACAAAACCTGCAAAAAATAATACAAATTTCATAAACTTTTGATATATAAAGAAAAAGATTAAGAGTGATTTATGTTGACCAAGTGAATAGTAAATGTATCTTACAATTTGAGACTGAGGGAGTATTATATAGAGGTGGTACATCACCTTTGAAGTGTGTGACACTAATGATTTTGGTACGGACAATAGGATATTCACTAGCATTATGTTATTCAACAATGTCATTGGCCTCGATGTCTGTAAGTTCTCCGCAAAGGATCGATCATTGCGATTGGTTTGGACTTCCAAATATTACGAGTACTTAGTGACATTGTATTGATAAAAAAAAGTGTCACAGATTTAATGCATGTGAAAGGCGAGGAAGAACTAATGCGCCAAGCCCTCTCATGAAATATAAATTCGACACAATAGCCTCTTGTTGTGATTTAAAAAACACATCACTCTCATATGTTATAGTTAATTATGCGTAAAACCCCTTTTATCAACAAAATTAATTATCAAATAAATGAAAAATGGTTAGTATTTTTGTATAACTTAGAAATCTTGAAAAAGTTACATGTATATTCAATCATATTGTTAAGAAAGGTGAGTTAAAAATTGTAAACTTTGTTCTACGGGGGTTTGCGCATGAATAATTATAACACGTGGGGAATTGATGCATTTTTTAAATCGCAAGGGAATAATGTGCCGAATTGATATGTCATGAGGGGGTTTGATACATTAAGAGCCCGTTTGGCAGCACGAAAATCGGCTGTTCTGACTGATTCTGCTGAAATTTATGAAGTTCTGGCTGAAGTGGCAGCAATAAAATATATTTTATTAATAAAATAAAGAAAAAATTATATGTAAAAATAGCTAAAATGGTCATCTACAGTAACATCAGCCAATACAGCCAGAAAAGTAACTACAACCTTACTTTTTCGGCTTATTACACAATTCAGTGCGCGAAAGCAAAATTTACGTGTTTGGTAAAAAAGTTGGCTGATAAGCCTGATAAGCCGAAAATGAGAGTTGCCAAACGGTCTCTAAACCACATGTGAATGTATTGTTTGAAATATACTTTAATAAACCAATAGAATTGTCTTAAGCTTTCCATATCCTTTCGTGGTCAAGATGGCTTTGTGAGAGTTTATTAGTTAATGATATGCAATACTAATATCATTTAAAAATGTGTGGTTAAAGTGGAATTTGGTTTTTGAAATGTAATCATTACATTTACAACTTTGAGAATGATGACTTGTTTAAATATTTCTGCACCAGATTTTACGCGCTGATAAAGCATTATAGGACTCTTTTATTCTAAGGAAAGAAAGTGGCAACATCAACAAGTGGTTGTACAATTGTACGACCAATTTAGTGCACAAATGAACTTTTCATCTAGAACACTATAATAAGGTCGTGGAGGTTTGACAGACGCGTTGAAGATGGTGTGGCAGAAATTATAGTGCGGTGTGGAGTTATATATTCCAATGTCATTCTCAAAGACCAATGCTTGAACTCATATATACTTTTTAGTTCATATTCCATAAACATGAGTATTTAATTATTGAAATGCACACTCATAAATAAACAGTACCGAATATGCCACTACTTGATACGTCTTTTCATAATTTTTGTAACTAACTATGAAGTTATTAGTTAGTTGCATTTTTTGTTTCGATTTACTATTCAAATAATTAAATGTGGATCACCTTTTGTCCTCAAGCAATACTTGCATAAAACGTCATCCAATTGTTGTGTTTGATTTTTTTTTCTACGGATTGTTTGACAATTTCAACTTGTCAATTCCACAGTCTTCGGTGTGGTGCAATATTCACAAATTCAAATGCAACAACCATGGTAACAACTTGTGTGTGTTATTTTACGTATTTCGTAGGGATGGACAAAAATACCGAACCGGCGTGGTAACGAATTGAACTAAACCGGTATGGTACCAGACAAAAAAAAATGGGGTTTGAAACAGAATTAAAAAAATTTGTCCCGATCAATACCGTACCGATTCCAAACAATGCCATGATGAGTTCTCATAAAATGAGACCCGGTACTAGTCCGAACCGGACCAAAGTATGGTTTAGTTATTAAATTTGTACTAATCTAGTTTATCTGAAATTTATTAATTACTCTCTCTATCCCAAATTGATTTGCAAAATCAACATTTTTTAGTCAATCACTGTTAAAAGTCAAGTCATCCCTATTGATAATTAATTCAATTTTTAATAATTAAAACTTACATATTTAGAAACCACATTAAAATCTATTTAAAGTTGCAAAATCCAAATTAAAAAATAATTTTTTTGAAAGGCGAAATTAGAATATGATTAAAAAGTGATATCCTAATTAAGTGAATAAAGTGAAAATGTTTGAGGTATTGGTATGTCATAGTACTGTTCTATTTGAAAATGGAACTGTGCCCAACATGTTTAGGTCTACCAAACCGAACCATTTCAATAGTCATGGTACGGGTATGGCTTCGGAAAAATATTGGATCAGACCGGGTCGTGCCCACCCCTGGTATTTTCCCAACTATCCATAAGTAATTCAATGGGAGTTTATGTAAAAAGTTCATAGAAGTGAAGTATAACATGAATGATCTCGTTGGAAAATTGCTAATATTTAAGCTACACAATAGTAGCAAAATAAAATGTGACAATTAGAACCAAAGGATAAGACAAGTAATAGAGAGTACACAGAGAGTACTATACTAATGAGAATATGATAGCACAAAGATATTGTTTCCCACTGTGTTTGAATTTGAACAATCAAATGCAAGATTGCCAAAGGAAAAGTTTAGGTTCACATATGCGTTTGAAAAAGGGAAAACATATGGAAGCAAACAAAATCTAAGTTTACTACTTCTCTCTAGGAATAATAAATGGCGATAGTTTTCACTAATGCGGTTAGTTTTCTAACGACTAAATCTTAGAGACTTTAAAGCGTCATCTCACTACTAACAATGATGCTATCTAAGAATATATATACTCGTATTTCAAAAGTTTAAGATATATAAGTAAGACTTTAAATATATGTGTCTCTCCGAACTATTTGGGAGATTTCCCAAAATAGGAGTAAATAGGTTTTGGAATTAAAAAACAGGACTTCTATGTTTTTCTTCCCGGAATAAGAGTAACATAAGTAATTGTCCTAAATAAGACTAAAACATAGATAAAAACTCAAATTAGGACTTAATATGTTTTATCCTTCATATAGGAGTCATCCGCTCCTATTATCAGTTTTTACGTTTTCCGCAAAGTCTAAAATGTCCCTGTGTGTATCCTTTTCTCCGCCTCCAGCGACAATCTCCTTCTTCTTCTGCGCCATGCTCTTCTCCTGCAACTCCAACATCAATCTTCTTATCCTGCAACCTAAAATCAATCCTCTCCCCTGCAATTCCAATAGCGATCATCTTTTCCCGCACCTCAACAATTGATCCTTCTCTACGACGTCCAGTCCAGAACTCCAGGTTGTTCTGCTACTCCCCTTATGTTCTCTGCCTCTCTTTCCTTTTCTCTCATCCTCTTCACATTCGAACATTATCTCCCAGATTCTTCTTCCTCATCTGATTTCTTCTTCTTTTTACTCTGTTTTGTAAAAAATGTCATCTTTCTTCTCAAAATGTCATGGAGATGACATTTCCATATATAAAAACATGGCAGTCGTGGAGAATGTCAAGTTGGTGTCATTTTTACTCTTTAGAAATGTCAAATAAAAACTGTCATCCTGGTAAATGTAATGTCAAGACAATGACATTTTTTCCAAATCAGTGTTGAATAACATAGCAATTATGCCATTTTCAGGTCCAATTGGTGAGAAAAATAGTATGAACGATTTAAAGTGAATTAGATGGAATTTATAAAAAAAATGAATATCCAAAAGAGAAGAAAAGAGTAAAAGTGGAAGAAAGAAAATATAGAAGCATTAAAGAAGAAGAAGAAGAGGCTTATTTGGGGAAGTTGCAGAGGTGATGCAGAGACATCCTTCAGCGCAACCTTCATAAGTCGCGAACGGAAGAAAGGTGGCTTTGCATGGCAATTTTGGTATTCCATCTATATTTTAGTCCTATGGTGTTAAACAGAAAAGTGATAGTCCTACGGTGGATTTTTTCATAAGTTTTAGTCCTATTTAGGTAAATTTCTCGAGTAACATGGTAGTAGTTGTGGTACTATGCGTTCAACATGACATTATTTATTATAATTGATGATAATATTTTTCAATCATGACAGTACCGACTCCTATTTCGGGAAAAGAATATAGTAACTCCCAGTGGTGGAGCCAGAAAAACGGCTCAGGGGGTCGAATCTCAACCTATATACAGAATGAAAATGGTGGATCGTTTTTAAACAATGTCTGAGTTAATTATTTCATATGCAGTTTAGATAAATAGACACTCGTTGCAATAAGATAGATTGTTTTTGTTCTGTTTCTGAGTCGTGTCACGTAAGTATTGAGTGAATTATCCCTTATTTTTAGAATTTGGGAAAATAATCTATAGCATGCATCAAATTTTGCCGACTTTACGTTTAGATAGTTCTGATTTTGCAGAAGTCATAACTTTTTACTCGTAATGAGTTACGAGGGCCATAATATATCAAATTGAAGATATTTCAGAGCTCTATACTCTCAAACTTTCAGAGGGGTCGGCTGACGACCCTGACCTCCCTTGGATCCTCCCCTGGTAGCTCCACTTTGGAATGTCAAAATTGTTTACTCCTATTTAAGGCAATTTCCCAACTGTTTTTTACATGTAATGTTGTTTATATGTGTTTGACATGTTTAAAGATTGATACCGCCAAAATGTGACAACAATTACTCATATTTGGAGAATATAAACATGGTGGTCCTATTTTGAAACACGCACATTATTTACTTTTATTTAGGATTGTTGTAAGGGTTACAACAATCCTAAACTCCTAATATAACTCATATATGTGTTGTATTTAGGATTCATGGACCAACTCTATGACAATTTGCATACAACTTTTCATCCTTTGGACTTGCCTATTTTATTAATATTAATGTGTTCGCTTGATTTACAATATCTATTCTCGTTTTATGTTGATTATATGATAGTATTGGATAACTCTATTTGTTTAGAGGTATTAGTTAATGATAACTTGAAATCTAAGTGATGATTGGTAAATCAAGCTGTTCTTGTTAGGATAATCATTTAAATATCTGATCAATGGGCATGACTAAGGATTATTTATAATCTTTGTCCATTCAACTTACACATATTTGTTTTGAATTAATATAAGTTTGAAATTTATCATTGAAAAAAGGGAAAATTCCTAAACCATGACTAAAAACGTTTGAAAATTACAAAATAAGACTGTCATGTTTTTATTCCTTAAATAAAAGTAATTACAGTCAAGTTTGGAAAATGCTGTCACATTTAAAGATTGATACTGCCAAAATGTGACAACAATTACTCATTTTTGGAAGAATATTAACATGGTGGTCCTATTTTGAAACACACACATTATTTACTTTTATTTAGGATTGTTGTAAGGGTTACAACGAGCTTAAACTGCTAATATAACTCATATATGTGTTGTATTTAGGATTCATGGACTAACTCTATGACAATTTTCATACAATTTTTCATCCTTTAGATTGGTCTATTTTATTAATATTAATGTTTTCGCTTGATTTTACAATATGTATTCTTGTTTTATGTTGATTAGATGATAGTATTGGATTACTCTATTTGTTTAGAGGTATTGGTTAATGATAAAACTTGAAATCGGTAAATTGTTAGGACAATCATTTAAATATCTGATCATTGGGGTTATATATTTGTCCATCCAACTTACAAATATTTGTTTCGAATTAATATAAGTTTGACATTTATCATTGAAAAAGGGGAAAATTTTTAAACTATGACTAAAAACGTTTGAAAATTACAAAATAAGACTATCATGTTTTTATTACTTAAATAGAAGTAATTACGGTCAAGTTTGAAAAGTGCCGTCATATTTAAAGATTGATACCGCCAAAATGTGACAACAATTACTCATATTTAGAGAATATAAACATGGTGATCCTAAATAAACATTATTTACTTTTATTTGGGACAATTTTTCTAAATAAACATTATTTACTTTTATTTGGGACAATTTTTCTAAATAAACATTATTTACTTTTATTTGGGATAATTTTTCTAAATAAGATATGATTTGCTTACATTAAACCCAATAAACCATACAAGCCCTATACCCATTTCCCTTAAAATGATACGAGCCCTACATCCCTTTTTTTCTTTTCAATTAAAAGGGGATTTTTTTTTGAAAGCGGAGCTAATTATTAGTGTTTCGTGAAAACATCAAATCACCGACGTGTATGCTCGCAAGTATACCCATTCACGAGAATCTGGGCTTCTTCTCACCTCACCTCTGCCACCCATTAGCCCTCCACCCTCACGTCTTCTTCTTTTTATGCGGGATTTCACATCCGCGATCTTCAGATTCTCTTGCACATACGTATGTATATGTATTTTTGAAGCATATTTCCATGGAATATGCTCAGTTATTAATACCCTAACGAGTTTTTCTTTTTCTCCGCCGCGGCTGTAGTTGGCGCTCTACATTTTGCCCCCTTTTCACCTTCTCTCGTCTGTATAGCTGCCGCCCCTATGGCACTAATAGATCGGTTGGTGCTGCTCTTCGCTGTTTTTTCTTCAATTTTTGCATCCATCAACGCTAGCGATGGAGATGCGGATTCGATTTACAAGTTAGTTCAGCTTTCATAGTCCCTTTCTTGCCCTCTCATTTTTTGTTTTTATTCGCAATTTACAGCGCTTCGTTTAATTTTATTTTATTCTATCTGCTTAATATATCAATTTTGTTCTCATATGAAATATGATGTTGAATGAAGTACTCCTTTTAGGCCAACGCTGAAGGATGGGTACTGATGTTTTACAAGAAATCTCAAACTTGTTAGGAGTTAGGACATTAGTGCTTGACTCAAAAGTCAAAACCAAAAATATTTTATAAAAAATCAATTCTTTATGTGGAATTTTATGTCAAGTCCCAGTTTAATGTGAAAAAGGACACATTGTGCAAGTCTTTCTTCACTTTGTCGCCCAGCTAGTTAGCTCTTAGTGCTAACTAATGATAGTGCGGTTTTCAACTTCAAGTCTCATGTCCCAAAGTATTGAAGTGCATTCATTTGTGTATTGATGGATGAGTCTGCTTAAAATTATAGTTTAAGGAATTAAGGAAATAGTACATGTGTAGTGTTGAAAGCAAACAAGTAGATGCAAAAACACTGCAATTCATAAAAATCAATTATGTGAATGTTTGGATACTTCACTTTCTGTTGCTTTTGTTGACTTTTTCATTGACTGTGTTATTGCCTTTGCCAAATTGCTACTCTGGCAGAGTTTGTGTTCAGAAATGTGAGAAGAGTGGATGTGTAGGGGACAATTGCTTTCAACATTGCAATTTTTCATCTGCTGAAAACTCCACTGATGGTCCGTGGTATTTGCAAGAGCCACTTTATTTGAGGTGGAAACAGTGGGATTGTCTGGGTGATTGTCGATATTATTGTATGCTGGACAGGGAGGAAGAAAGACAAAAACTTGGTCTCAAGCCCGTCAAGTATCATGGGAGATGGCCATTTCAGCGTGTCTATGGAATACAGGTTTTCATGCCCTATATAGTTTTCAACCTTTTGTAGTCCTGTATGGGTAGTGTGCGTTTGGGAATTGGGATGCCATTATTTTGAAAACAAGAACTGTTTTTATATCAGCAAAAGTACTTTTACTTTATTTTAAAATTATGCTTATTTAAGAATTACCTGATTGGTGCTTTTTACTTCTTTTAATAGCACTTATAACTTAAGTCATCCCAATTAGGCTCTTAATTTGTTAGTGCATCTTAACATTATTAAGTTTTGTCTATGTTCAGGAACCTGTTTCTGTGGCATTATCTGCTCTCAATCTTGCCATACAATTTCATGGCTGGGTGTCCTTCTTCATATTAGTTAATTACAAGCTATCATTCAGGCCAAACAGAAAGCCATATTATGAGTACACAGGCTTATGGCATATCTATGCTATTTTATCAATGAATGCGTGGTTTTGGAGAGCTGTTTTTCATAGCAGGTAAGTGTGATATTTGGGGTTAAATGTTTTTTTTTTGCCTTAAATTCTATTCAATGGGTAGTGCTATGCAATGCTTTATAGTCCTGTATTGCTAGAGCTTTGCACTTTCTCACCAGCGATTTTAACTTTGTTGGTGCTTGAATACAATGTAAATTTCATATATAAATATGACATTTTGTTCTTGGATTGTATCTTTTTGTGAGCCCAGCTACTGTCTGCCTATGAACCAAAAGTGTTCTGTTTGCTACTGGACTGTAGTATCTCATTTTCTTGACATTATATGTCAATCTATTCACTAGTTAACTTGCTAGTGGTTTGGTGTATTAAGTTTCCCATTTTCTTTATCTTGATGTTCTGAAATTATCTGCAGAGACGTAGACTTGACAGAGAGGCTAGAGCAGTCTTCTGTTGTGGCTTTGCTAGGGTTTTCTCTTATCTTGGCTATATTAAGAACATTCAATGTGTGCATTGAGGCAGGCAGAGTAATGGTTTCTGCCCCAATCGTTGCGTTCTTGACAACACATATCTTGTATCTTAACTTCTATCAATTTGATCATGGTAAGAGTACCTGCAATCTTGGCTTCTTTTGTTTTCTTTTCAACACTCCCCGAGTATACTAATATATATGGAGTATATATTAGTTTAAAAGCTTAAAATTAGGGAGTTTTGTTAGACAATGATAGAGTTACCTACTCTTTGTTTGTTTACAAAATTTGTGGGAAGAGATGAGTGGGAGAGAAAGATCTGCTCATACTACGTATTGTATATTGTTTCGTTCTTCTTTATTTATGTACCTTGAGATTTTTCTTTCCTGTCCATCCTAATCCTAAACAAACCCTAAATATTAGAATTTGAATTTGCGGTTGGCAGGCTTGAATCGGATGATTTGTTTTGCTATGGTCACGGCTCAACTTACGATGTGGGCGGTGTGGGCAGGGGTGAGTCGTCACCCGTCACGCTGGAAGCTGTGGGCAGTAGTGGTTGGGGGCGTTCTCGTCACTCTCCTTGAAATATTTGACTTTGCTCCATACTGGGGATTTGTTGATGCCCGTGCTGTTTCGCATGCGGCTGCCATTCCTCTCACCTCCCTTCTTTGGAGTTTTGTAAAGGATGATAGTGAGTTAAGGACCATAATCCTTAACAAGAAGGCTGAGTAGCATGGCTGTGAAAAGGAGTGTTTGCCACATGGATGGTTTTTTCCTTGCTGTTATATCAGAAGGCTATCTTTTTCTTCTTCTTGTTTTTGGGGGCTTGTTTTTTCGCGCAGGCAGGAATGAATACCTTCAGTGCTTTCTCCGCGCGGGTTTCTTGGCTCTTTTGTTTCATTTTCATAGATTTCTTAATCAGAGGCATTTGTTTTGGTTCGCAAATTTGTATGCTGTTAGTAATAGCCAAACATCCTTGCAAGTTGTTATATTTACATGTTTCCATCTGTCTATGACACGTTGAATTGTGTGCCACGTACTTTTAATAGTTATGCTATTCATTTGTATTTAAAAACATAATCTCTTGGATCTAAAAACATAACCCGCATATTAGGAAAATGAAATTATATACAGATTTTTTTTTTTGCATTATTTACCGCAGTGCCGCAAAGGCTCTCACCTACGGTGGGGTAAGGGAGGTCGTATGTACGCAGACTTACCTCTGTACTAAAGTACAGAGATACTGATTTCGGATGACCCATAGTGAAAATCCCGTTCAAAATTGCATGGACTGACCGTTGTTTCATAACAAAGAAGCGCAGACAGTTTAGTGAGTCATTTTGCTTTATTCCATCATAATCTCAAGCTAAAAAATAAGTGAACAAAAATAAGTGAATAAGAGAACTCTTTCGCCAACTCGTTGGCATTTTGTTATGTCTCCAAATCTTGTTCATGAAAGTTGGTAGTCACTCGACGCCTCCATCTCCCAAACATGTTCAAACCTTGATTGAATCATCGTAATTCTAAATTAGAATATTAGGTTTTTCTTTTTGGGTTTTCTTAATTAAGGAATCATTTTCAAATAGTATATTCTGGTTTTGACCTGCTACTTACTTCTACCCATGTTCCTTAAAACCTCTTTAAATTTTCTCCGTCGAGTCCTTAATACACAATCCTGATTTACCAGACAATCTGCTACAGTAAGATCACCACTAAACAATTTGTTAACGTAAGACCTCTACCTCACTCTTGTTTCTTCATCCCTAATTAGTACCCTTTGAATGACATCTTTCGCACACATAACTTTCTTGATATCTACTGAAGTACAAAACTACAAATGCATCAAATATATTCTTATTGAAGTTCCATGTTTTCTTCATATCATGTTTTACATTAAACTTAGGGAAGGAGTTCATCTATCTGCCTTTTTGTTTTTGTTTTAAATATTTTGTTTTCGACCGATAGATAGTTCTGTACTAAAGTATGAATGCATCAAATATATTCGCAGAAGTACAGAACCACTGGTATTACCACTGGCTATTACCAATGTTATAGAAGGAACTAGGCAAGTGGATGAGGGATGCCACCGTCACTTTGGAGTATCATGTATGGAGGTTCAAGTGAGAACCCATTTTATGATAAGCACTACTCCCTCATCCTGAAAAGATTTGCCAAATTGACTTTTCTTGGTCAATGTCAATCAACTTTGACCAATGATATTTTTTAATACGAAATTATTTTGAATATGAAAATTATATCAAAACGTTCCTCATTCAAAATATTTTCATAAAAGTATAAAATTTATAAATTATATATAAATATAATAATTAAAATCATTGTCCAAAGTTTGTCATTATTGATCTAGAATAGTCAATATGGCGAACCTTTTCGGGATGAAGGTAGTATATCTTAATTAAGCACATAAGTACAACAAGTACTGCAAGAGCACTGCTACAAAGAGCAGAGAAACATGAACGCATCATTACCAGTGAAGGTGCATGAAAATAATTGACAATCTTACTTATACAACAGAAACATATAATTGTAAGCACTTCAAAATCATACACCCACCGCTCTCGATTAGCCACAAAATCTATCATTGTTAGACCACAAAACATAATAAAAAGGTTTCCAAGAATTTAATTACTTACCGTATGAAAAGGCACATTGTCCTTGCCCATAAATTGGTATAGCTCAACATTCTCAGGATTCTTCCACCATTTCTCCCATTCGGCTGTGTAGCATGGAGTGATTGACACATACCCAATTGGTGCATCAAACCATACATAGAAAACCTTGTCTTTGTATAAAGTAGTATAAAGTAGTATAAAGTCAGTTATCATAAAGTAGTATACATAAAGTAGTATACATGTTATACTTTACAAACATCAATAAGAGACAAGCATGCCATAAAGCCAATAAACAGAAGATGGAGTATATCATGATCGGATTCATAAACATTTTCAATGGAGTCCGCATAACCTGAGAGTTGGTATTCCAATTGATGATTTTAGAATCATACTTGAATTGACAAGATGAGGGTATTTTCAATGGAATTTTCACATCATTGAGAGTGGAAATGGGAACTCATCAGTTTAAAATAACACTATAAGTAATAAGTTGAGAGCATTTTCATTGATCATCGTTTTAGAATCATACGAGAATCGATGAGTTGAAAGCATCTTCAATGCAGTCATCATTCTACAATCACAGCAGAATTGACAAGTTGAGAGCATTTTCTATCCGCATAATTGAAAGTTGAGTTGAAAGTCATCATTTTAGAATCACATTGATATTGATAAGTTGAAACATGACTCATCATTTTCAAATCACATTGAAACTTATAAGTTGAAATTAATGTTAGACATTTCATAATCACACTAAAATTGATAATTAAAGATTAAAACGATCATTTCAGAATCACACAGGAGGTGAACATCCTACTCCTACATATCATTAAAATATTCTATAAAATATCATATACATTCAACATAGGAAGTATGATATTATAAATCAATGTTACATATATGGGAGACTTGAAAAGTCAACAGCATAAAAGCATTTTTTAGATTCAGCAAATGACTACTTATGGCCATCCGTACAGCTTCACAAAATGTACACAAAAAGAAAGAGATTGGGCTACCACAATCCATAATTGGCTGCTTGGAGAAAGACAAAAAGAGGTGAACAAAATCACTCTCAACTTGTATTCTTCTTCTTTCTTTTATGTTTATAATGATTATATTATTATTATAGTTATAATTGCATCCTACATACACTAACACTAAGCTAACTAATAGTACAGAATAATAGACAACACAAATCCACCATAGAGGAGTGATCAGTCAAAAAGAGTAAGACCACAGTGACACGTCAACGACAGGCTCCACGTCACCATCCGTATATCCAGGGGGAGGCAACATAAGAGCTTCTGCCATGTCAGTGTAAAATCCCGGCGATTCAAGAAGCGCCTCCTCGTCCATCAAGAACCCATTACTTTCAGGCGTCATCTCCTCCGCGTCTGCGGCGGGTTCAATACCCATTTCCGGTCGGAACGCCTCCGCAGCCTCCGCGGCGGCCTTCTGGATGTCCTTGGCGTCGGAGGAAGCCGGGACGGGAAGCCGCCAGGCAGAGTCGGCGAAGTTGAGGCAGGCGAATCGGCCTCGGAGGGCAATGGCGGCGACGTCGTGAGCCCGGGCAGCCATCTCCGCCGTCGGGAAGGTCCCGAGCCAAATCCTCGACTTCTTGTTGGGCTCCCTGACCTCGCAGACCCACTTGCCGGAGTTCCTCCTCCTCACTCCCCTGTACACCGGGTGACGCGTCTCCTGGAATTTCTTCCGGCCGGCGCGTTTCTTGGGGTTGTTAGAAGCCAGCAGGACCATATCCTCTTCAAACACATTCGATTTGGTCGTGAAACTGCAATGGCTGCTGGAACTGCCAGTGTCGTCGGAAGAAATTGGCGAATACTCAGCGCCGCCGCCGGCACCCTGTTCCGACCAAAACTGGGAAGACGACGCAGCCGCCGTAAGGAAATCCCCAGGATAGTAATTCCCAATCATATCCATTGTTTCTATATTAGGCAAAGTCCGTAGATAATTGGGATTGCACAGCAAAAGATAAGTGATGAAAGTGTGGATTCACTAGATATTTATAGAAGAGCCAAAAGCGTGATAAGAGCGTGAGCTGAAAAAGCAGATAGGTACGTTTAGGACGCGAAAGAACACGGCGTGTGAAATTTAGGGGGCAAGCAGGGGGGAAAGGAAAGAGCGAGGAAAGGAGGATTAAAGAGTATATACTCCACTATATATTTATACTCCGTATTGAATTGAAGGAATTGAAAGTGAGAGGTGAATGGCCAGCGAAAGCGAAGCTAGCTGTACGAGGGTACCAGCTGGACTAAAACGCCGAAAGCCATGGGTGAAAAACATAGCCCTTTCCTCTCATTTTAAGTGTCATTTCCATTTTCATCTAGGTCACAATATTCATCTCATTTAGCTAGGTCTTATTCTTATTACTTATTGCTTATTTTTATTTTATTCAGATCAGATCAAATCAGAAAAATTCAAATCAGAACAGATCAGAAAAATTCAAATCAGATCAGATCAGAAAGATTCAGATCGGATCAGATCAGATCAAATCAGAAACATCCATATCAGATCAGATTATATCAGAAACATTCAGATGAGATCAGAAGCATTCAGATCAGATTAGATCATAAACATTATTATTATCGATTATATTATTATTATTATTATTATTATTATTATTATTATTATTTTTTATTATTATTATTATTACTATTATCATCATCATCATCATCATCATCATCATTATTATCATTATTATTATCATCATCATCATTATTATAATTATTATTAGTATTATAATTATTATTAGTATTATTATTATTATAATTAGTATTATTACTACTACTATTATTACTATTATTACTATTATTATTATTTATTATTATTACTATTATTATTATTATTATTAGTATTATTCTTATTATTATTCTTATTATTATTATTACTATTATTACTATTATTACTATTATTATTATTTTATTATTATTATTATTATTATTAATTTATTATAATTATTATTGATTTTATTATTTATTATTATTATTATTATTGATGTTATTATTAGAATTGTTATTATTATTATTATTATTATTATTATTATTACTATTATTACTATCATTATTATTATTTTATTATTATCATTATCATTATTATTATTATTTTATTATTATTAAATAATTATAATTATAATAATAATAGTTACTCCCTCCGTCCCATATAGAGGTTCCCGGTTCAGTTTACGATGCTTGACTGACGATAAAGCAACTTGATCCCTGTTCACACTCCGATTATTTATAGAAAACAAAATTTACATATTCAGAAACTACATTATAGTCGCTACAAAGGATGATAAAAAATATGTAAATTTCATAAAAATTTGATATATAAAGCAAAAGGTTAAGAATGATTTAAGTTGACCATGTGAATAGTGGACGAGAACCTTTAAATGGGACGGAGAGAGTATTATTATTATTAATTTATTATAATTATTATTGATATTATTTATTATTATTATAATTATTATTGATATTATTATTAGAATTATTATTATTAGTATTAATATTATTATATACCGGTTTAGAAAGTTAAGATCAGATCAGATCAGAAACATTCAGATCAGATCAGAAAAATTCAAATCAGATCAGATCAGAAAGATTCAGATAAGAAAGATTCAGATCAGATCAGACCAGAAAGATTCAGATCAGATCAGATCAGAAAAATTCAGATCAGATCAGATCTTAAAAAATTCAGATCAGAAACATTCAGATCAGACGAAGGGAATAGCTTCTTAGTCATATTTAATACTTGACCCCTCCCTTATCAACTCATTTTTCGGCCCTAGACGTGTAAAAGTGTAGAATTGAAAGTGTTAAAAATGATGAAATTCTAAATGTACCTTTAGAGTAGTTGAATCAACTGAATCCGTTGAGTTGTGAAAATTATATTTAAAATATATTTTATTGATAAAGTTAATAAAACAAATTACATGAGACATAGCTAAAATGATCATTTACGATCGCTGCTGGACTAAAAAGTTTTTCAAGGAGAGACACTATTGTGTGGAGAGACTATATCGGAAATCTCAGAAAAACAAAAGACGTCACTGCATGAGGACTAGATAACACTCCAGATATTTCCCTTGGGTCTAACTCTTGTCTTTTCATCTTCTTTTCTGTATTTTTTGTTTCTCTCTCTCTCTTTGTTATTTCCATTTCACGCATTGTACTATTTACTTTTATTAATAAAATCTCTTTTTATAAAAAAAAGCAGCGTTGAGTCAAGTGTGTCACTGGTCTATTTTTATTTGTAAACTGAAATAGATTACTCAATGACGGTTTCAAGTGATGTACATATATGAATTAAAAATCTACTTTTGAACCCATTAAAACAAATATAACCAGCAAAATAAGACTTTCTGATATGAAGACATAATTTGGATGACAAGTGAATCGTCGTTGCACCATTTCCGATTTTGGATTAAAATTCTCCCTTTTTTCATATTATAAAATGGTGAGGATTTTGGTTCCCAATAAGGACCATGTCAACGCTATACATCGCGTCACAAGGATTGTTCGGTACTTGTTTGAAATATAACACTACCATATTGAAGATGAACTATAATTCAAGGGTTGTATAACTATTCCATCATTTAAATACAATTTTATTTAATATTTTGATTTTACATATCGAACTTTTATCGTATTGCATTATAAAAAATAAAGAGTGTGACACTAACTCATTGCGAATTGACACATTTTTTGTTAGGACCATGTGATAATGTTTTAATGGCAAACCGTTTTTGTACAAATTTTGATTCGAACACAACACGGATATGCAAATCCGTCCAAAATCCTTGACAAAACTAATTCCAATTAGAGAGAAATATAACAAATGTATGTTGTGTATGGATTTTTACTTAAGAAAAGCTTCAAGCCATATTGGTCATCCCACACACTAAAAACTCTGTCATATCTTTGCTGTCTAAATTTGGACAAAGATAGTTAGGAAAAAGATTATGAATGTCACTTTTTAAAGAAATTTAAGCGACAATGTTAATACCATGTGATGGAGTATATTCACATATACACCAGGGGAATCAAAATTCACAGATAAAAGCTCCCATGAAAACACAAAGTCTAGAACTACCGCCGACGCCGCACCCGTCGAGGTTGGTCCCCAAAACCAGTTCTCATATCATCGAGATAAGTTCAGAACTGCAGTTGAGCCCCGAGCCCGCCTAGGTCAGTTCCCAAATCAGTCCCCAGATTGTCAAGATAAGTTCAAGAGTGCAACCGAGACCGAGCTCTCAATTTTTAATGTTAATTGAGTACACCCGTTAGATTAACACATTAATACGACTGAGTTGGCTAACAGAATGCTAATAGGTCGACTTTTTGAAGGTCGACGCTAGCCCCCAGTCGCTTGATCGACTTCCCCTTGGTCGAAGTCAGTCCCTCGCAGGTCGACTTCTCCTTGTTCGATGCACCCCTGCTGGCCGACGCCCCCCCGCAGGTCGACTTCCGAAGGTCGATTTTCCTTTTTTGTCGACTTCGTGAAGGTCGACACCATAACCTCGGTCCATTACCCCTTCTTACTCGACATTCGTTAGCCAACTCAACTGTATTAACGTGTTAATCCAACAAATGTACTCAATTAACACTAAAATCCCGAATTTGTATACTTAAAAAGATCAAATGCAATATAGTGTATTCTTTACTCCACCTCGTACAAATTGATGTACTCAATTGATCCTTTCCTCATTTCGTAATCTTGATTTTTTTACAGATATGACTCTTCATCAGTTCATGATCTCCCCCAAACTCCGAAGTAGAAATAGGTTCTAGAACTCAATTCCACCGGCAGTCTTGAGATAAAGTAGATATGAGGATGCAACCCCAAAAAATGATTAAAAAATATTAGGCCCAATATTCTTGTCAACAAACCAAAGGTCCAAATATTAATTAAAGGCTTGAGGAAGCCGAGCAAACTTCTCTGGAGTTGGGATCCATCGACATCTATCATCCACAAACGGTTGAACGCTCAGCCAAGTCGCCGATTCTCTTCGCGGTTTCATCCTCCGTCAGACGCCAACACGCAGCACATCAGCAGCACCGCAGCACGCCTCTTCAGTCGTCAACTACTCACATCACTCCCGTCGCTCAGTCGCCTGCTCTCCGCCACTCAACCTTCAGCGGCTCAGTCAATCGGCGCTTCCCTCAATTTTCACATACAACCATTCGTAGTCCCGGTATTTCTTCAGTCCTCTTTTATTGATTAGCTCAATAAAAACTTAGTTCATTGTTTTTTTTATAAATATTTAGTTAAATACTTAAATTAGTAATATCCATGTATGTCGAAACCTAAGAAAACCGAGAAACTCATTTTGATTTTCCCCCACGCGTCACCAGAACAACAGAAGCATTCAGAAAAAATATAAGATAACAAATCTTTACCTGAGATCTCAAAATGGCAGAAATTTACGAATGTTTTTATTTTCAGAAAACTTGCCACTCTGCCGGTCAAAAATCACTCGAAAAATAGGTTAGCCTAAAAGTGGGTTTTTTGTATATTTGTTTTTTGAGAGGTTTTTATTTTGGTTAGAAAATAATTGGTCTCATTATAACTTTATATCATTATTATTTAATTGTTATACCCAACAACTGGATGTCGTCTTGGTGATCAAAATTAAACATGAAAAGCGTATTCAATGGAGCATATTTCTATATTTCTTTGATTCGTATTTTGTTAAGGAACCCAATTTATGTGGAATTTGTTTTCATAATCTAAGCTTTATGTACCCTTCAATTTATGTACCCAGTAATATGAAACTTAAGTACCAGCACTAGGGTTGAAGAAAAATATATGGAAGTAGTCAAATTTGATCACAAAATGATACTGAAAAAAGTATAAAACTCTCCTAGTTTCTCTACTGCGTATTTTGGATTATTACAAATTTAATTCGTAATATAAGTTCTACAATTTTTATATAAGAAAACCAAGTTATTAATTTAAGATTATTTTTTTTAATTACAATTTTTTGAAGTAATTTTTTTTAAATGTCCAATTGACCAAAGCACATTTTTAAGATTCATTAAGAAACTAACCTCAATATACTCTCAATTGGCTTAAATCTGTTTAAATTTTGAACAGAATGTATAAAAGAAAATATTAAAGAAATCATTCATTATGTAAAGCTTAAATGAATGTAGAGATGATTATTCATCACTCATCAGGAACATCTTTAAAACCAACGACATATGTGAGGCTTATAGAGTTATATTGGTCATCTTTAGCTTTTAGATAATGCTTCTTATGAGGACAGTTACTTACTTACTGGTACAGATAACACTCTACCGTAAAATGTTTGAAGCTAAATTTTTCTCTTATTAGTGATTGCTAATGAACCCTCTAGCAAACTGCAAGTAGTAATTCAAATATGTTATCAAATGCTAAATAATCTTGATGCTTAAGAATGTTAGAAGCTAAATATTACACTTATCAGTGATTGTTATACCATCTAGCAAACTGCAAGTAGTAATTTAAAAATGTTATAAAATGTGTTATAGGAAGTATGAAATGGTCAGAAAACGTATACATGCAGAGTATGAAACGTTAAAAGTAGAATGCTAAATTTTCTTCGTTTACTTAATTTACTTTTGTTTAAAGTTAAAAGATACATACCTTCTCTTAAATCCACATTAAAACTGTTAATTTTACATTATCTCTTAATCTCTAATCTATCTTGATTTATTTAATGCCAGCAATGTCAGTTTACTCTCATCAACGCGATTTCATGTTCTGTATGTGTGGAGCTTTTCTCTCCTTGGATTCAATCAAGTATGCACATTGCCCAGCTTGCAAAAACAGGGTTAACATGAAAGGTTAGTTCGAAGATTAAAAAGGCTAGTTAGGGTCTAGTGTGGAATGTGGACACATGTTTAATGTATGGGCCTTGATTAAATAAAAAACACTGGGCCTTTTTAAGTTACAACCACCTTCAAATGATAGAAACAAAGGAAAACTGCCTCAGAAAAATGCCTCAAAGAGTGCCTCAGGGCTTACGCCTTGACTTTTGAGGCGTAAACCTCTTGTCCATAAAAACTAACGTTGAGACCTTCTTTGTACGCCTCACATTGAGGCGTGCCTTGAAACCCACCATGTAACCCTTTTTTAACCATGTTTGGTTCTTATTTACTTTTTTCCTTTTACTCCACTTGATCTTTTTACTCTTGTACTCTACTTTTTTTGCAACTTGTCCATAGGTCCGTAGGTGTTTCACATTCTATAAAGGTTTGCAACTTCTTTTATCAGCTTTTATACTTGTTTATATGCCTGATCGAAGAAATGTATTTAGTCATTCCTACCTTATAATTGAAGTATTGTATCCACTATATTTTTATATTAATCATTATGTTATTTGTTTTCAGCAATCTGCAAATAATTTTTAATCACTTTGTGTATGCCAATATGCCATGGATTATGGTTCTGAAATAGATTAGATTTCAAACTTGCATTTACTTGTTAAACACACCTGAATAGGTCAAATCCTCTTGGAGAGAGCCTACAGGACAGAAACCCTAGAGACTTTGCCTTATTAAACCTGATGATTAAAGCTTCGAGTAATATGAAACTATTAACAACGTTAGAACCCCTATTTATACTACTCACAGATCTTGGTGAGCAAGTATAGTCCTTATATGTTTGTCGCGTTTTTCCATATTGGTCCCTCCCAAAGTATTTGTCCCATTCCATATTCAATCATATCTGTGTTTTAAGGCTGTCACACTACTGATAAGACACCAACCAAATACCAGGAGATCTGATTATATTAGTAATGGATTCTGATAAAACTCAGAAATCCTTAGGGAATTACAGAAGAACGTAGAACGATAGAGAAGAAACAATAAGACAAATAAGAGTGTCTCTCTCTTCCCAGGGCCCACCCACTAACAGAATAGGCAGGCTTTCAGTTTTTACAGTTTTACCTGTTTTGGTACTTGTTACTTTGTTACTATTGATGTTGATAATTGTGTTTGCATTTTTCCTAGTCAAGGAGCTCTATGGTTTTGTTTTCTGAAGGGTATATGGATGGTTGACAGTAATCTGTTTTAAGTTTCCTATGGATTATCGAATCAAAAGCATTTTTATCAAAACATATTGTTTTGGTTGGCCAGTTGGGCTCTTGTGAGACATGTCGACGTGTAATACTTTAAAAGGAAAAAGTACGGAGTAATGCTTTTCAAAAAAACAGTTATTTTATAAAATGCACAACTCTGTACTTTTTAGCTTTTACTTCTCAAGTACAGAATATTAAATTTCCCTTCTATTTGTAAGACTTTCGCACACAAGTTTTGGTCATTTTTTGTATTCCTGATGGACATTATTAGTCGTGAGAGCGTGCTAGAAGTTTTTTTATCTGTTAAATTTGGGATTCAAAATAATGCAGCATTTCATTTAACCAAAACCCATTAGTTCACCTCTCTCTTTTTCAAAAAAGAATTCAATCTGCTTACAGATCTCCTTCGTTTTTGTTTAATATGGATGAAGTATTAGCGTTTTCTTTTTCCCTATTCTAGATATCATTGGAAAAGAGATAAGCTATACAATTTCTGCCGAGGTATGCCTCCATCTTTTACTATAACCAATCATTTGAGAGGCCTGTTATGACTTAGAGATGCATATTAAAGATGAAAAGTAACGTGTAGAGTAATTCGACAATTGACTTGAGAGGCCTGTTATGGTCTTCTTATTCAATACAAAGTATACTGCAATCCATCAGATGAAATGTAACAAAGTAATTTGACGCTCTTGTTTTGAATTAAATTATCGTTGACTGAACAAGCTTTTTATGGCATTCTCCAACTTTCATAGGCTATTAGAAGGGAGTTCGGCATATCTTCTTCATTTGATGATTTTGAAGAAGAGAAGGAATTGAAACAGATGGTAAGCTTACCGGAATACAGAAATCTTTATTCAAGGGTTTTTCTCTTATATAACAATCATTATTGTGTTTACAGGATTATAATGCAAAATGCAAAGTATGTCAATACATGGGGATGGCATATGTTGCTAGACAGGTTGCGTAGAATTCATTATCGATACCCAATATATTCCATATCTCATTACAATGACTTGTTTTTTCTTTTGTCCGAGAACATTTGCCCTTTCCATCTAAACTGACAGTATGTTTTTGGGTTTTCTCCTTTATGCAGATAAGGTCTGCTGATGAAGGCCAAACTATCTTCTACACATGCACTCAATGTGGAAGTAAACAAACAGAGAATTCCTAGAAACAACAATCTCGCCATCTCCACTGCATGAAGCTTTGTATATCACATATGCCTCTATCTTATTAACAGTTAGGGAAAGTTCCCGAAATAGGACTAAAACAGTGTGAAAATTCCAAAATAGGACTGTAATGTTTTTATTCCCAAAATAGGGTTGTCATGTTTTTTATTCCCAAAATAGGCCTGCCATGTTTTTTTATTCCAAAATAGGATTGTCATGTTTTTTATTCCCAAAATAGGATTAATTACTGCCATGTTTAAAAAATACTGCCATTTTGAAGTCTGGTACTGCCAAAGCATGACAATAATTAGTCATAGTTTGGGAATAAAAACATATCAGTCCTATTTTGGAATTTTCAAACTGTTTTAGTCCTATTTCGGGTAATATTCTCTAACGGTTAGTGTCGTTGTTTACACCTTTTATTATCATTCACACTTAATATTTCACATATTATTATTATTATCATTATTGCTAGTGTTGTTATTATTATTATATTATTATTAATCTGTATGATGCAACAAATGAGAGTATGGATGTCACCAAGTAAGATGCCTCATGCCTGCATCACTGCATGTTTCTCAAATGTTGTCCCTGCCTTGTTAATTCATAATTGGTTTCAAATCGGTCTACAAATTCTACAAATCCTACCCGTTGCAGAAATGTGTACCTGATGTCCTGATAACAAAATGTTCATTTTTACTGCTGCTGATCATTTTATACCATTTGTCGAATACTCCATTGAACTAGGGGTGGACCGGTTCGGGCCCGGCTGGGCCTCGGTTCAAGAAGGGGAGGCCCGGAATCGGCCCGGGTAACCCCCGGGTCCGGGCCGGGCCGGGCCTCAGTTTTTTTTTTGGCTTTTCCTAGTTAACCCCCAACCCTCCCCCTCACTCCCAAACCAACCCTAACCACCTCAAATGGCCCAAAATACCCAGCCCAACCCAAAAACTTAAAAACAATTTAAAAAATAAAAATAAAAATAAAATTGGCCCGGCCCGGGCCCGAACCGGACGGGCCGGTTCACCTTTTGAAGGGTCCGAGCCCGAACTGCCATCCCACCGGGCCGGTTGGTCCGAATCGGGCCCGGAACCAGGTTCACCGGTCTGGGCCGGGCTCGCACAGTAGCGGGCCGGTCCGGTTCTGGTCGGTTGGCCTGGCCCGAGTCCACCCCTACATTGAACGTGTCACATTTTTTTAGTTGAATTCAAAATCTTAAAAACAAAAACTGCATCTTCAATTTTTTTTACACTACAAAGACAAAGCTTTCATCTTGTTGTGCGCCACCGGAACAAGGGTGGTAATGTGGTATTATTACTGCAAAATTTACATGTTTACTATGTTTCATCATTTGATAATTCTTACTTTCAGTTATAAGCCTTATATGTCATTTTTTTTTATCAAAATAGGAATTTTTTATTTCAATATGCTTGAAGTTACTTTTTTGGTGAAAATTATTTTAGAGGATTATTTAAACTATTTTTATATAATTATTTCTTTATTTCTAAATATAGTTTTTCATAATTTAGCAAATTTAGTCGATTTCATTTTATCAAATATGTTTGGCATTTCATTTTGGTTTTGAGTAACACAAAAATCCCACTAGGTGAACTCTAAGAAAAACAATACCTAGAGGCTAGAGTCCTAGAGAGCTTGGCAGGTTATGTTGTATACAAAAATCCCATTAGGCGAATCAAAATGATTTTTATGAGTTCAAATTTTTGTCCACAATTCAAAAATCTCAAATTTTGAAAATCCAACTCTAAAGGCTAAAAAATACACATTTAAAGTTTACCGCACATATATATAATTAAGATAAGATTGACTAGCTTAGTGCATTTATATTAACGGGTTGCTAATTATCGTGTGTCCCAAGTTTGTGCAGGAGATAATTAACTTGAATCACAAATTAATTACTAAAAAAATAAAGTGGTAAAGTTATTCGGACAAAAAAAAAAGCAAAGTTGGCAAAAGTTCTAATTGTAGAAGTTAGGTCTGGTACTCTATTCTTTTTTAATTTTATTTATTCTGGTCTTAGATTTAAACGCATCCAAGTCAAAACATTCTTACTTGAACATTTTTGCCATAATTTTTTTGCCATTTTTCTATATTTAGGCGTATCAAAATATCGTGTCATTGTCATTGTTAAAGTAGTAAGTATATAGTTAAAACTACTTCTTTCTCTTATGGAGAAATCTCAATTAAACAGTTTTTACTTTATTATTCTATACATAAGTCAAACTTAGTCAAATTTTATGTGACAAATGAGACAAAGTGGGTGTTTGAAAAATGGCGTTTCAGTCAAAAACAGTGGATTTACCTTTTTGGCGTTTTCAATAATTGAAAAGGCTATTTGGTAAATAGATGTCCAGCCTTAGCGTTTTTGTATAGAAGCGTTGGAATGGAAACGCTGCAAATAACAACGTTTTGGTTTAGCGTTTTGAAATAAACGGTTTCCTACTAATCGTTACGCTCCAAACAACTAAATTATCAAACAAGTTTTTACCTTTCACTAACTTCTTTTGTTAGTCAAACTGATTACCTGAACCCGTTATTAACAATCTGCTAATATAATCCATTTAATTGCTAACTTGCAGTAACCGGTTAAAGACGGGGAAGTATTAACCACTCACACCGTGTGGTCACAAGTCACAACCATCTTGGAATATTACGCAGAAATCGGAATGATAATAAAAATGGCCCAGCGCTATCCACGACTCAACGTTTGCAATGTTTTCGTTAATTTCCTTTTTTGGCATGTTTAACTTGGGTCCTTCCACAATTCACTCACATTTCCCGCGCTCATCATTAATGCACATGTTTTCGCTGCTACAATTCCATAGCCTAGCTATTAGTTCACTGGAATTTCTAAAGAGGAAAGATAAAACAGCACCATATGTCGTATACCATGAATATTACTCCATTATAGAGATGGCAATTTAACCCGACCCGATGGATACCCGCACCGATCTGAACCGGTCAAAATGGGGAAAACCGTGTTGACTTGGTAACGGGTACGGGTACGGGGAATACCCGATTCATTAAACGGGTAATGGGGCGGATACGGTTTTAGAGGTACCCGCCCCGTTACCCGCCCCGTAACCGCCCCGTTTAGTTCGGGTACAGTTACCCGCACCGTTACCCGACCCGTACATATATTACATATTAAATATTTAATATATTTATGTATGTCCAGTTCGGCCCAGGGCAGGGGTTGCCTGTCCAACCGCACATGGTTTAATATTTTCGAAGGCCCAACAAATATATGCCAGCCCAGGTCCAAAAAATTAAGGAAATAGAAGAGGAACGGGACAGAAGAAGAACAGAACGTCAGACCTAAGACAGACTTAGATCGGGAAGAAGAAGGCTTGTGCCGCTCCACCAAACCTGTGAACCGCCAGCCACAAGCGTCATCCCTCCTCGCCGATGCTGCACCACCGTACCCCACCTCCAGGACCGCACGTCCTTTGACCGTGTTGTCCGCTCGACCGTCGTCCACAGGACCGCACGACCACTGTCCACACTTCTGACTTCTCCGCACTTCCGCAGTAGCGCACTTCCGAACTCGACATTACCGGTAAGCAACTACGCACAATCATTAACCACGATTGCTTTGATTAACCATGATTGTTTTGATTAATTGCTCTAAATGATATGTATTTCATTTTGTGTTGACTCTGAAAAAGTAATACTATTAGGGTTCACATGTTCTCCTAGTTAATGACTATAGTATAGTTCAGTAAATTGGGGCTATTATAGCTATTAGGGCTAATACTAAGTTTTTGATTAAACTTTAGAATCATCAAGTCGGTTTTCAAATCAGCAACCCTCTTCAGATTCACACAAACTGCACAGCTTAATCACCATTTAACATACTCCACTAAGAAGACAAACAACTCTTCTTCTCACAAGCTTCCTACAACTCACTTTTATTGCAAAGTTAGTCAACCTTTTTCATTCATCGTAAACCTTTAGAACTTTTCTCAGAATATCTTCTTTTCTCATAACTCTTTTGACAAACTTCAATCTATTATCTTCATTTTTGTGGGGTAAAAAATCATTGTTTTGGAGTACCTGCTACGAATGTTCTCAGACTTCTAAATTTCTTGCAGGTGCATGAAGTTATAAAATGAAGAATCAATTAAAATATTGTCAGGAGTATAAACTTTAGTATTAGCCCTAATAGTCATTAATAAAAACCAGACACCTCAAGGCTTAAAGCCACTTTTAAAAACTTTAGTATTAGCCCTAATAGTCATTAATACAAACCTCCTAGTTAATTTTTTTTGTCTAAGCTGCTCTAATATGCTTTGCACTAATAATATTATTTTCCATATTTGATGCTTATATATACTTTTATTGATAGGCTATGGCATCCCAATGTGCTAGCACCCAAGATTCAATAGGTATTAGTGGTGCACCAACAAATCAATGTGTACCGGTTGGTTCATCTACCGGTGAGGAGTCTAAAGAAGTGACTGCTTCAAAAGATCAAGCAGATCATATGATTGGGGGACAATGAAAGAAAAGAAGCAAATGGTGGGATTACTTTGACGAGGTTGAGGTAAATAACATTAAAAAAGCGAAATGCCAAGAGTGCAAAAAGTTACTGGGAGGTGATCCAAAGAATGGTACTAGTCATTGTTCTAAAAATCGGCCTAGGCGGTCCGATTAATCGGCCTAGGCGGCCATAACTGTAGAGGCCGAGTCGGCCTAGTCGGCCAAAAAATCGGCCTAGTCGGCCAAAAAATCGGCCTAGTCGGCCGCCTAGGCGCTAGGCGCCCCTCAACCGCCCGACTAGCGCCTAGCGAGTTTTAGAACAATGATACTAGTCATTTGAAGGAGCACGTTAACCGATGTCCAAGAAGGACAAGAGGTGGAGATATAAAATAAATGGTCTTAAAGACCAATTCGAAAGGGGATGTTTGTCATGCGTCTTATAATGAGGGAGAAGGGAGAATCACACTAGCCAAGATGGTCATCTTGCACGAATATTCTCTTTCCATAGTCGAACATAAGGGATTCAGAGAATTCACAAGCACCATTCAGCCTCTTTTCAAATGTCCTTCACGCAATTCCTTGAAAAGTGACATTTTGAAGGTTTATGCAGAAGAAAGATGCAAAGTTCTGAATTTATTAGAAGGTAATGATTGTAGGGTGGCTGTTACTACTGACATGTGGACTTCAACCAATCAAAAGAGGGGATTCATGGCAATCACAGCCCATTTCATTGAGAAATCTTGGGTTTTACATAATCAAATCTTAAGGTACACACTACACTATTTTATAAACAAATAGTCAAATTTTATGTAGTTAAAGTTGCTGATTTTTATATCATGTCTTTGTTGCTGGGAATTGTTTTGATATTATATATCTGATTGGAGTCACTGATTTGATATTACGCGTCATTGTATAGTTGATTGTTGTTATCATTTATATTTAGGTTCATATATGTGCATTGCCCACATACAAGTGAAGCGTTAACAGAGGTATTGATCGAGGCATTGATGGAGTGAATCTGGACTCTAGATTATCTACAATTACAGTAGATAATTGCTCAACTAATGATAGCATGATTGGCAAGTTGACCAATAAATTGAATATTGAACATTTGTTGAAAGATGGTGCTTTGTTACACATGCGTTGTTCAACCCATATCCTTAATCTTGTTGTGAAGATTGGTCTAGATGTTATTAAAGACTTTATTAATACTGTAAGAGATAGTGTGGTTTTCTGGACAACATCTCCAAAGAGGGTAGAGAAATTTGAAGAGGTTTGTCGGGGAATGAAGTTGCCCTATACCTAAAAGTTAGGCTTGGATTGTCCGACTAGGTGGAATTCAACTTTTTTGATGTTAAAATCAGCTTTGCTTTATAAGAGTGTGTTTCCTAGGCTTAAAATGCGTGACTCACAGTATAAAGACGTGCCTTGTGAAAGTGAGTGGGAGATTGAAAAAGAAGTGTGTGATAAATTAGAGTTGTTTTATTCTGCCACAGAAATGTTTTCTGGGACAAAATATCCAACTGCTAATTTATTTTTCCCAAAAATTTGTGAGATCAGATTAGAGTTGGAGGAATGGGCCCATTCACCGGAGATAGTTATTAGTATGATGGCAGGAAGCTAAGCATGTTGGGAAAGTTTAAGGATTATTGGTTAGTTCATAAGTTGATGGGTGTTGCAGTGGTATTAGACCCGAGGTATAAGATGGCCTTGCTTAGGTATTATCTTCCTATGGTATATCCGAAGGATCACGAGAAAGAAGTTTATAACATTCAGCAACTTTGCTATGATCTGATCAAGGAATATAAAAAAAAAGGAGGATGTTATTTGTGATGAGAGTGAGACTAATTCAACAAGTACAATAACCATTCGCATGAGTGGATTTCAAACATTTGTGAAAAGACTGAAAACATCAACTTCCAATTGTAGAACGGAGTTAGATCATTATTTGGATGATGATGTTTTGCCAATGACCGATGATTTCAATATTTTATTGTGGTGGAAAGTTAACGGGGTCAAGTACCCTACTTTGCAAGCCATTACCAAAGATATTTTGGCAATTCCTGTTTCTACGGTTGACGTGCACTTTTCGTGAGGTGCACTCAAAATAAATACAATACAACGAATATACGTAGTATAACAAAGTACGGTTCGTATCCACAGGGAAAGAAATACTTTTCTTTTATATAATTAGTAACAAAGGGGGGTTTTGATTATTGTTGAATTTGAAGTAAATTTAAACATTAAGATGAACAACCTATGTGGTTTACTTTAATAGAGATGAAGACTTGGTCTTGCTTTTATTCACTTAATGAAATGTTCGTCGGTCCCAGTTATATCTTTAACTATCTTCCTCTCGAATACTCAATCGAGGAGTATATCCAGTTCATCGAGGGTAGTTATTAATAACGAGATGCGTTCATTAATAAAACTTACTATCGAGTCAATATAGAACAAGCGCTGTATATTAATTCGATAGTAGCAATAAGCTTAAGATGAAAACGATTGAGATTGATAACCTCAACACAAGTGGTTTATTGGTTTAATCAATATAATTAATTCCACTTGGTTTATTAACCATGAGATGCATGCATTAACAATCCAAGTTTACTACCTTTGAAGGAACCGAATTAATAACAAACGTATTAACCGATTGATTCTAGTAATAATTAATAGATGAAACAAAACTAGTTGATCTTTAAAGTAATGCTCAAAATATTAATATGGAATATGAATAGGAAGTAATTAATATTCAAGGAAAAAGGTTAAAGAAAATAACTCACAACTTACAAATCATTAAGTTTCAAAGTAGCAAAATCAAGATGGAAGAGTTTAGCTCCTCATTTGTAGACTAAACATGAGGAAAATATAAAGAAAGAACTATTCTAGACTGAGCTTAGAAGTATATAGGAATTGGATGTCTCATTGTGGAGGAAAGGGGTGTATTTATAGGCTCTTGGGATGCAGCTCGGGTACCCGACCGGGTATATACACGATACCTGATCGGGTATGTGTAAAACGTCAACTTCGAAGCATACTCGACCGATTCTGACTATATTTTATATGTATACCCGATCGGGTGTGCTTTTATACCCGATCGAGTATGTGTAGAAATTGTTATTGGAGCTATACTCGACCGGATTTGGGGTTTAAACTCAAAGGCATACCTGATCGGTCTACCCGATCGGGTATGTCGGTCTACCCGATTGGGTATGCCTAGTTCACGGAGAGCATCATGGCATAAGAAACGGGAAGATTTTACTTGCCTTGTAATTGTAGTGATGAACCGAGCTCGGTGTTCGTTGTCGGTGAAAATGAGGTCCTCGTACCCCGGGATGGGTTACATAGCCCTTGAGCTCTGTCCTTTGTCCTTTCGTGGTGCCATTTATGTAGATTTGGAGCTTGAAATCGGGAAAATTCGAAAGTGGGTTAGGGTTTTTCGGACCTTTGGAAATTGGGGAAAAATTGGGTTTATGGGTATGGGTGTGTAGAGGAAGGTGAGGGGAGTATTTTGGTGGAAGAATGAGGTGATTTGATGGAGAAATGGGGGGGATATGGTAGAGAGAAGGTTCGAAAATGGAGTTTGAGGAAGAGGGTTCGAAAATTGGTTTGGGAAATTGGGGAAGATGAAGTGATTCGGGCTGTTTTTGGGGTTAAAACGCAGGTATACCCGATTGAGTATTGTGTGATACCCGATCGGGTACTGGAGACCGTTTGTTCAGGAATTCGGTTTTCTAGCCATACTCGACCGAGTATCTTGTCATACCCGATCGGGTACTGGAGACAGTTTATTTGGGCTTTTGAATTTCCAGCAATACCCGATCGGGTGTATAGTCATACCCGATCGGGTATGTTTCTTTTTTAATATTTTGAGCCCTGTATTCAGTCGAGTGTTGGGAGCAGGTTCTATTTAGTTTCATCCTTCTGAACATACTCGACCGGGTGTGTAGTGATACCCGATCGAGTATTCTTCCTTTTGCAATTTTTGAACCCCGTATTCGATCGAGTGTCCGTGGCAGGTTCCTTTTAGCTTTGCCTTTCTATGAATACTCGACCGGGTATGGGATTGTACCCGATCGAGTATACATGTATTTTTTGGAAAAATTATGCTCCTTCGATCGAGTAGTGACTCGGTTCCCCTTTTTTAGTCATACCCGACCGAGTATATAGTGATACTCGATCGGGTATGTCCCCAGATACTTCAAAACCTGCATTTTTTTTCCTCCAAAACATGCGATTAGTGCCCTCTCTCTCTCACCCTCTCAAAACAGAAACTGGAACTTTGACAGGGAAATAAAAAAATCACGTACCTTGCTTAGGTTGCCTCCCAAGAAGTGCCTTAGTTATCGTCGCGACACGACGCCATTGTTGTGTTCATTCTTTATAGATTGGATCGAAGAGATCCATGCGTTCAACGCTTTCTTTTTGAAAACCTTCAAGGAACGGTTTGAGTTGATGTCCGTTAACCTTGAAGATTTTGCCGGTGTCGAGGCTCTTTATTTCAACTGCTCTGTGGGGGTAGACTTTGACCACCTCGAATGGTCCTTCCCATCGTGATCTCAGTTTGCGGGGAAAAGACGAAGGCGGAATAGAAAAAGAAGGTTTTTGTCTCCAATTTGGAAGTCCTTTCTTGTTATCATTTTATCATGCCATACCCTCGTCTTCTCCTTGTAGATGGCGGCGTTCTCATAGGACTCAAGTCGGAGTTCCTCTAGCTCTTGTAGTTGCAGCTTCCTTTGGATCCCTGCTTGTTCCATGTCAAGATTCAGAGTTTTAACCGCCCAATACGACTTATGTTCGAGTTCAACCGGGAGATGACATGCCTTCCCGAACACGAGTCTATAGGGTGACATGCCAATTGTGGTCTTGAAAGCGGTCCTATATGCCCATAAGGCATCATCCATGCGAAGACTCCAATCTTTGCGACTAGGATTCACCGTCTTTTGGAGTATAGACTTTAGCTCCCTGTTTGAGACTTCGGCTTGGCCGTTTTGTTTGTGGGTGGTAGGCGGTGGAGAGTTTATGAGTCATGCCATATTTCTTTAACAAAGCACTCACAGTTTTGTTGTAGAAGTGAGTGCCCCTGTCGCTTATTAGAATTTGTGGAACTCCAAACCTTGAGAAGATGCGAGTTTTGAGGAAGTCCGTCACTACTTTGGCATCATCGGTCTTGGTGGCTTTTGCTTCCACCCATTTTGACACGTAGTCCACTGCCAAGAGAATATATAGGTTTCCATGGGAGTTCGGAAAAGGTCCCATGAAATCTATTCTCCATACATCAAAGATGTTAGGAATATTTTATGGTGTCCAATCTAATTAAATATCTTTGTATTTCTGTAGTTATTAATTAAACGTGTAATACGGGCCACAAATGTGTATCAGCCTGGGGGCTTCCTTGTAACCCGTAAGTTAGCTAACTTCTCCTATAAAAGGAGGCTAACTTACGGGAACCCTAACTAACGTTCGAGACTTTAGAGAACAGAGGCGTAGAGATAGAGAGATTAGGGTTTGCCACTGCTCTCCTTCTCCAGGAAGAGCAGTAGCCAGTTTACACGGTATACCAGATTTGGTTTTTCATCTCATAATCTTCTATCTGCTTCTTCATAACTGCTATGGTTGTTTGATTGTTTAGTATTTTGGGTTTATCAATTGGTATCAGAGCCGAGGCGTGAAACAGGTTGAATGTATCTGCGATTTTCTTGGATCTAACGAAGAATGCTCTGTTTTTCTTCTCTTTTTCTTCATATAGAGTTTTGCTCCTGTAATCTTGTTTGTGAACGAAAATATGTAAAAATTATTGATGGAGTATATGGCCCAGGGACCCCCGGCCCACATACTTCCTCTACTACAATCAGGCCCAACAGGCCCAAACGGGCCAAGTCCAGAAAAATGGAGCTCTAAGCAGCCCGCAATACGCAAAGGGGTGCCTTCGGCCCCATGGCCGAAAGCTACCAGTGACGGAATCGAGCTCAGAAACATCACAGGAGAACAAGGCTTGAAAACCAAGCCTTCGGCAACTGCAGCTCTCGGCAGGTAGGAGCTCTCGGTTAGAAGAGGCATCACAGGAGAACAAGGCTTGAAAACCAAGCCTTCTGCACCTGCAGCCCTCGGCAGGTAGGAGCCCTCGGTTAGAAGAGCCTTCGGCCCAGCACCCTTCAGCCGAAGGCATCCACCTCGACAGAATATCCTCTTCACATGCGCCTGGATCACCGTACCAAGTACAAACGTCACATCCAATCACCGCATTTAATGCGGCCACATGCGAGTGCCAGTGCCACCCCGGTCGAGGTGACCCCTCGACCATCAGAAAACTGACACGTGTCCTTATCTAGCATTTATTACTACTATAAATAACATCCCTTTCCCCCATTGTAAACCACGCTTAAGACATATCGAATATACACTCTCTCTCTTACTTGTTTGCTCTGACTTCTCTCTAGTTATTCTCCGCAATAACCCCTCGGATAAGATACCCCCCGGGTACGCTATCCATCATTTGGTGCTCTCGTTGAGAGTTCGAACAATCAAGTAAGAAACCCTCCCCTTCAGCTAAAAACACCTATCAAAATGGGAAGAAACACCCGTGCCCAATCCAAGACTCATGAGGACAGGAACCTGGCCCTCGGCGACGTCGACGCCCTCGAAGCCTCTAACATGGCTCCCGAGGGCGGCGCCCTCGCTGGGTTGGAACAGACAGCTGTCGACCTGCGCCTTCAGCTCCAACATAATGCCCCCGATGCCCGCCTTGGCATCGAGGCCAAAAAGAAGGACCGGAGCGAAAACCAAATGAGTCCTCCGGTTCTCACCATTGACGTACAATAAACGTTCTCCGCCTTCATCCAAACTCTCACTCAAAACCCAGGTGCCTTCGGCACGCTGGTACCCCTTCAGCCGTAGGTCGGGGAGAACGCCATTCTCCCCCCTCCTCCGCTCCCCTTCGTGAACCCTATCCTTCGATTAGGGAACAACGAGAGGGTTGTGGCCCAGGACACCGCCTCTCAGGAAGTCCAATCCCGGGACCGCCACAGCGCAAACAAAGAAAGGCCCCGGACCTCCGCCCTCGAGAGACTCGGAGGGGCGCTAGACCGCCGAGGGGTCCAAGACCGCCTCGGCGGAAAGGTGCTCCAAAGACCTCAAGAAAGTGGCGGATCCGTCTCCAGGGCAGATGAGAAGCTTCCCCCTCGGGATAAAGGCAAAGCACCCCTCCATGCCGACGGCACCCGACATCAAATCAACCAGGCCCGCTCGGCCCATGGCCATTCGCAGGGGGTGGAGGCCTTCCCGAAGGACACCAGGGACGAAATTATTGCGGCCCTCCAGCACCGGCTTGATGAAATGGAGGCCCGTCAAGCACATACCGCCGTTGCCGCCCCTCATGCAGATTCTAAATATGAGGCCATGTTGGCCAAAATGGAGGAGATGCAAAGGAAATTTGCCGAAGGCTCCGGGGAACCCGTCATCCAACTCCGAACTAGGACGCCATTTACCCCAAGGGTATTGGTGGCCCAAATCCCAGAAAAGTACCGAGGGCAACTCATCAAGCCCTATGAAGGAAAAACTGACCCCCATGAGCACTACAACAGGTATCAAAACAACATGATGATGATGGGGGTATCAGATGAATACTTATGTCGTTGGTTCCTTTCCACCTTGGAGGGACCAGCATACGAATGGTTCAACCGATTGCCCGAGGGCAGCATTGACTCTTGGCAAGATCTTGCCCAACGCTTCCTCACCCATTTTGCCGGAAGGAAGCGCGCGAGACAGCACTTCTCCCAGCTCCTCTCCGTCAAGCAACAGCCTGACGAAACACTTCGGTCCTTCATTGACCGGTGGATGAAGGAGACAGACGAGGTCGAGGGCGCCGACGAGCGTACCCTCCTCGTCCTCTTCCAGGGGGTTCTCCGCAGCAGCCCCTACGCACGGAGCCTCATCACCGACCCCCCAAGATCATACATCAGAGCACTCCAGCGGGGGAGCCTATACGCCGACGCCGACGACATCCACTCCTTCAAGAAGAATGAGGGCCAGCCCTCGAAGAAGACAAACAACACGCAGACCCCAAATGCGCCCTCGGCCGGAGGTCGAGACCATGGAAGCCACACCCAGCAGGGCCGTAACGAACGCCAATGGCGCCCTCGGCTGGACATGCCGAGGACTCCCCTCACGCACCCGGTGAGCACTATCCTCAATTATGCGGAAGAGCAAGACCTTTTCCCCAAGGACTCTCGGTCGGCGAGGGAGATCTACGTTATCCACCAAGGCGGCACTTATTGCCGTTACCACAAAAGCACCTCCCACAATACAGACGATTGTGTCTCGTTAAAGAAGGCTATTGAACTCTTAATTCAACGGGGTGAGCTCCACCAATTCATTAAAAATGCCCCAAGGAAAAACACCGGGGAGAACACCGATAAAGAAGAAGGGGACATCGCAACAAAGAAACATGAAATCGGGAGGCTCAGCGACGGCGAGGAGTTCGAGGAGCCCCTGCCGAAGAAGCACCACCTCCGCTAATCATGTTCCTCGCCTTCAGCGATAGTCTCAGCCTTGGGCCCTCGACCTCGAGGCACATTACCATCCCCTCGGCCTAGAGCCCTCGGCCTTGAGCGGTGAATCTTAACAAAGCCGTTGTCAAACGACGCACCCCTTGTATTCCGCTTATTTCTATGAATTTAAGTAAACTACAACACAATCTAGACATCTTATCAGCCCCTTCGAGGCCAAATGCCCAGGTATGGCCGATGGTGTCTAAAGACGAGGGGCCTGCAAAAGGCCCGCGTTTTTGGAGCGGGACGCTCGCCGCGTCGCCGGCGCGCAACGCACGGTGACAGGCCTGAAAGAATGGCTGAGGTGACGAAATCCCCAAACTTGGGGGTGAAACGGCAGTCGTCGGAAACCGACCAAGCCTAGCCCGTGCCGTAAATAGACGACGGGACCCCCCAAGGTCAAGGGACGGTTCAGTGCCGGGGGACTAACCGACGAACCCCCGGACGGATCACTTGGACCCCCTTCCGGCCGAGGCGGGGAAGCAACCCCCTCGGCCGAAGCCTGGAAGAAGGAACACACATCAGGAGGACTAACATACGACCTCCTGGCACAATCAAGGGACGGCCCAGCGCCGGGGGACTAACAGACGAACCCCCGGACGGATCACTTGGACCCCCTTTCGGCCGAGGCGGGGAATCAACCCCTCGGTCGATGCCTGAAAGAAGGAACATACACCCAGAGGACTCCTGGAACTATCAAGAAAAGGCCCTCGGCCTCAATTCGATTCTACATCACCAATGGCCCTCGGCCTCAGCGTGATTCCACATCACAACGGCCCTCGGCCTCAACGTTAGAACAACCCTCGGTCTCAAAATCAACAATGGCCCTCGGCCTCAACATCAGACGGCCCTCGGGCCTTAACATGACTCTATGTCATAACGGTTTTGGCCTTAACGTGATCTCACATCACCAACGGCCCTCGGCCTCAACATCAACAACGGCCCTCGACCTCAACGTTAGAACAGCCCTCGATCTCAAAATCAACAATGGCCCTCGGCCTCAACATCAGACGGCCCTCGGCCTTAACATGACTCTATGTCATAACGGTTCTGGCCTTAGCGTGATCTCACATCACCAACGGCCCTCGGCCTCAGCGTGATTCCACATCACAACGGCCCTCGGCCTCAACGTCAGAACATCCCTCGGTCTCAATATCAACAACAACACTCGGCCTCAACATCAGAACGGCCCTTGGCCTCAACACCAACAACGGCCCTCGACCTCAGCATCAGAATGGCCCTCGGCCTCAACATCAACAATGGCCCTCGGCCTCAGCGTGAGGACATCACAATGGCCCTCGGAGTCAACATGAGGCGGCCCTCGGCCTCAACATGAGGCGCCCCTCGGCCTCAACATGACTCTATGTCATAACGGTTTTTGCCTTACATGATTTCACATCACCAAAGGCCCTCGGCCTCAGCGTGATTCCACATCACAACGGCCCTCGGCCTCAACATCAACAACGGCCCTCGACCTCAGCATCAGAACGGCCCTCGGCCTCAACATCAAGAACGGCCCTCGGCCTCAGCGTGAGGACATCACAATGGCCCTCGGCCTCAACATCAGACGGCCCTCGGCCTCAACATGACTCTATGTCATAATGGTTTTTGCCTTACATGATTTCACATCACCAAAGGCCATCGGCCTCAACGTGATTCTACATCAACAACGACTCTCGGCTTCAGCGAGATTCCACATCAGAACGGCCCTCAGCCTCAACATCAGAACGGCCCTCAACCTCAACATCACAACGGCTCTCGGCCTCAGCGTGATACCACATCACAGCAACCCTCGGCCTTCATCCCCCCGACATCTCTATTTGATGTTGGGGGCTATCATACAGGCCCATCGGCCTTCATCCCTCCGACATCTTTATTTGATATCGAGGGCCATCACACAGGCCCCTCGGCCTTCATCCCTCCGACATCTTTATTTGATGTTGGGGGCTATCATACAGGCCCATCGGCCTTCATCCCTCCGGCATCTTTATTTGATGTCGAGGGCCATCACACAGGCCCCTCGGCCTTCATCCCTCCGACATCTTTATTTGATGCCGGGGGCTATCATACAGGCCCATCGGCCTTCATCCCTCCGACATCTTTATTTGATGTCTGGGGCAATCACACAGGTCCCTCGACCTTCATCCCTCCGACATCTTTATTTGATGTCAGGGGCTATCATACAGGCCCCTCGGCCTTCATCCCTCCGACATCTTTATTTGATGTCGGGGGCCATCACGAAGACCCCTCGGTCTCCATCCCTCCAGCATCTGTATTTGATGCCAGGGGCTCTCACACAAGCCCACCTGGCCTTGCACCCCTCCATCACCTTTATTTGATAACGGGGGGGGGGGGGGGGGGGGGGGGGGGGTCCTTACAAGCTCCTTAGCTTTTTCATGCAGGATCTAAGGTTGATCTTGGATATCCCCTCAGCAGACGGACACAACCGCCGCTCAACAATCAAGGCCGAAGGGTGCACTCCTTTTGCTTCATTCTGAGGGCATCCGGTGTACTCTTTTTCCCTCATTAGGATTTTTTCCCACATGGTTTTTTCCTAATGAGGTTTTTAACGAGGCATCTCCCCATTGTGGAACAAAAGGCGTCACCCATCGGTGGCTCCTGCTGAAGGCATGCATCACTCTACTCCTGTTTCCCTTGAGAAACTCTCGGCAAAAGGAGTGGGGGACTGGGGGACTCCCCTCAGCAAAACACACAAATGTTAAAAATTTTCTATTTCTCAGCTACAGCAAGCTGAGGCAAGATCACAACGACAATCTACTCCCCTCGACATGATGCTTTCGGCTTACAGAATGCATCCGGCCACACAATGCCTTCGGCCACATGGTGCCTCCGGCCACACAATGCCTTCGGCTACATGATGCCTCCGGCCACACAATGCCTTCGGCCACATGATGCCTTCGGCCACACAAAGCCTTCAGTCAACAAATGCCCTCGGCAAAGCACACAAATGCAGATCTCTCATTACTTTACAAACTACAACAAAGAAACACATACGAGCAACACACTTACACTCCCTTCAGGAAGCTCTCAGCCCTCGACATATGGGGGAATTGAGAAAATGAGGCACCCAACAGAACAGGGAAGCCTTCGGGGAAATCACCACAGCTACTCCTTTTCCCTCAAGTACCTTTCGCCAAAAGGAGTGGGGGACTCCTGATGGAGTATATGGCCCAGGGACCCCCGGCCCACATACTTCCTCTACTACAATCAGGCCCAACAGGCCCAAACGGGCCAAGTCCAGAAAAATGGAGCTCTAAGCAGCCCGCAATACGCAAAGGGGTGCCTTCGGCCCTATGGCCGAAAGCTACCAGTGACGGAATCGAGCTCAGAAACATCACAGGAGAACAAGGCTTGAAAACCAAGCCTTCGGCAACTGCAGCTCTCGGCAGGTAGGAGCCCTCGGTTAGAAGAGGCATCACAGGAGAACAAGGCTTGAAAACCAAGCCTTCGGCCCCTGCAGCCCTCGACAGATAGGAGCCCTCGGTTAGAAGAGCCTTCGGCCCAGCACCCTTCAGCCGAAGGCATCCACCTCGACAGAATATCCTCTTCACATGGGCCTGGATCACCGTACCAAGTACAAACGTCACATCCAACCACCGCATTTAATGCGGCCACATGCGAGTGCCAGTGCCACCCCGGTCGAGGTGACCCCTCGACCATCAGATACTGACACGTGTCCTTATCTAGCATTTATTACTACTATAAATAACACCCCTTTCCCCCATTGTAAACCACGCTTAAGACATATCGAATATACACTCTCTCTCTTACTTGTTTGCTTTGACTTCTCTCTAGTTATTCTCCGCAATAACCCCTCGGATAAGCTACCCCCCGGGTACGCTATCCATCAATTATACTGTTGGAATCGCCTTTCAAAACCGATCCAACAGCATATTCCCTTTTTCGTTTTCTGCAAACTTTAATTTTTTGTAGAACTCTCATGGTATTTCGAGTTTATGATTATACACTGCTGCAGAAATGATTTTGACTTGAAACAGATACAGGAGGGATCGCGACCTTCAGGGCTATTCAGAACAGTTTTCAGATTCTCAAAATTCGACAGTTTTTAAAATCGAGAGTTTTAAACTCGCAGTCATGAACTCGAGTTGTAAACTCGCAGTCATGAACTCGAGTTGTAAACTCGCAGTCATGAACTCGAGTTGTAAACTCGCGGTCTTCAACTCGAGTTTTAAACCTCGAGTTCTGACCTCGAGTTTAAACCTCGAGTTTTGACCTCGAGTTTAAACCTCGAGTTCTGACCTCGAGTTTTAAACCTCGAGTTCTGACCTCGAGTTTTAAACCTCGAGTTCTGACCTCGAGTTTTAAACCTCGAGTTCTGACCTCGAGTTTTAAACCTCGAGTTCTGACCTCGAGTTTTAAACCTCGAGTTCTGACCTCGAGTTTTAAACCTCAAGTTCTGACTTCGAGTTTTAAACCTCGAGTTCTGACCTCGGGTTTTAAACATCGAGTTCTGACCTCGAGTTTTAAACCTCGAGTTCTGACTTCGAGTTTTAAACCTCGAGTTATGACTTCGAGTTTTAAACCTCGAGTTCTGACTTCGAGTTTTAAACCTCGAGTTCTGACCTCGAGTTTTAAACCTCGAGTTTTTAAAATTTGAGAGTTTTGGAATTGCGAGTTTTGGAATTTATTTCGAGTTTTAGGAACTCGATGTTTTGGATTTCGACATTCTGAAAAATTTCACAATTTTCGGAATTTCTCGATGTTTTGAATCTTTCAAAGTTTGCAATTTCTTGGAACTCATAATTCAAATCTTGACAACCTTTGCAGTTCATCGAAGCTTTACATTTTAGATTTCTGAATGATTCCCTGTTTATCAAAGTTTTAGAAGTTTTCGATGTTCTGATGTTTTTCAAACAGCAAGTTTTCAATATTATGAGGTTTTACGAAACTCCAAAGTTTTCGATGTTCCAAACATTTTGAAATTCTGAAGATTTCGTTATTCTGAGGTCTGTTTTGCAGGTGGATTTTGTCATTACTCTTCAAGGCAAACTCGAAATTAAAATCTCGAGATTAGAATTTCGAGTCTTTGCCTTAGAATTTTGTTTAAATTCACCTGCTCTCGAAATTCAACATCGAGAACCTCAACCTCGAAGATTTTCCTCAAAAACTCAAAATTAGAGATTTTCTGCGACACCGCACTGTTTTGGCCGTAACTTTTGACTCGGTGATCCGATTTGAGCAAACCTTTTTTAGTTGGAAAGCTAACGAAAAGATCTACATTTATTTTCAGGGTTTACCCCAGAACCCACTTTCACGCGCCCTCACTCGCAGTCTTTGAGGGTCAAAACGTTAGTTTTCCGACAAACATTGTAAATCACCGATGTCCAGGTCAAAACTTAGGCAAATCTGTTCAAATTCTTTCAATGTCAACCCTGAGGTCAAAGCTTTTATATGCTCCACTGTAAAGGTCCGAAAATCGTAGATAATTCAATCAACCTCGCGTCAACGGTCATCTTACAACAATCAACAATCAACCACTAAAGTCTCCTCTGACTCATCAACATTATGTGATCATCAATTTGCTGAAATTCTACATGATGAGCTCAGGGAAACCGTCATGTGTGCTACTTGTTCAGATTGCTCCACACACATGGCGGGTATGACGAGTTGTGAGCAATCAACCCTTGCACATTTTGAGGGGGAGTTTCAGTTTTCTCCTCCTGGCGCCTTACGCCGACAAAGCAAGGAATCTCTCAACGGATGCAACATTTTAGGGGGAGTGTTCTATATTATCCTCCCCGGTGCCTAACAATGACAAAGCATACCGAGTGCTCCAGTTGAGGGGGAGTACATAGAGAAAATGAAGAAAGTAATGAGAGAACATGTCCCTATGGCTTAGTAAACCCAACTAAGCCTGCCCAAGGGACAAATCCGAGCGTAAGTGAGCGAGTGAGTGAGTGAACATTATGAGCATTAGGAAGCAGAAGGCTCAAGTGAGCAAGGAAACAATTATCACTGATAAATCTCCTATCTCAACTGCCTACTACCCATTGATCATTTACTCCTAGCCACTCAAATACTCTGGACAATTCCCAAATAGGTTCAGGACTGATTTAATCAGATCCCGGGTAGAAGTCACTGCATCTTGTCCAACAGTGCACGTTGAACCCTACCCAAGACCACTCACTTGTCTCCCAACAGACAGGTGTTTAATCACATTTCACGGGGAACCTAATCTCTCATTACTGTTTCCTTCTGAGGCAAGTGATACTGACTACAGTGGTCTCAACCCCATGCCACTGAACTTTCATTGATCACGTCGTGTCTAGTTACTCACTCCCAAATGTTTTGAAATTTTCTAGGACACAGACGCACTTTTAGAGTCAGTTGCAGGTCATCATGACCCGTGAAAACTTTCATATGGCTCATCTATTACAGATGCAGACCAATGATTGGAAGGAAGTCCTGGTGTTCCAACATAAGAATCACCAACATTTTCAGGACATTGCTAAAGAGTTTATCTCTATAGTGATGATAACGGGCGTCTTCACGACCCCGGGGGGCTACGTTATCTTCTTTATATTCTGCTTGTTTTTCATGTTTTATTTCCGCAGAATAAAAGAATAAAGGCACGACGCCCCGATTTATCGGATCGTCATGAGGGGGAGAGTGGTCCACATGCTGTTAACTGTCAAACAATCATTCTGGGACACTTCTCTCCTCCAACACTCTCTCTACTATCTCCGCAACTCAAATGGTCAACTACGCTCACAAGTCAACCATCATTATGTTCCGCTGTGCCACCGACAAGTTCTCCCCAAAAGCGTTCATTCCAAATAGTCAAAAAGACTACATTGTGGAGGAGATAGAGGTCAAATACTCAATCTGTTGAAGATGAATTCCATGGGCGTCTCCTATTCTCCATAGAACATTCATTCTAGAGGCGTCACCGGACTTCATCCAAGCTGATCAAAAGCAACTTCTGGAAGGCAAGGATTACAAGCAAAAGATTCCTCAACCCCCGACATCAAAGATCAAATTGTCAAGAAGACATCAAAGAGGAGATTGCAAGGATTTATTCAGATAGCCTTCCTCAGAAGTCAAGTTCAAAGACAAAGGAAGCTGAATAAACACAAAGACAAAGATATCCGCGCTGCAATGCTGATTGAACATGATTGAACACCAAGGGGGAGATTGTTAGGAATATTTTATGGTGTCCATTCTAATTAAATATCTTTGTATTTGTGTAGTTATTAATTAAACGTGTAATACGGGCCACAAATGTGTATCAGCCCAGGGGCTTCCTTGTAACCCGTAAGTTAGCTAACTTCTCCAATAAAAGGAGGCTAACTTACGGGAACCCTAACTAACGTTCGAGGCTTTAGAGAACAGAGGCGTAGAGATAGAGAGATTAGGGTTTGCCGCTGCTCTTCTTCTCCAGGGAGAGCAGCGGCTAGTTTACACGGTATACCAGATTCGGTTTTTCATCTCATAATCTTCTATCTGCTTCTTCATAACTGCTATAGTTGTTTGATTGTTTAGTATTTTGGGTTTATCAAAATGTGTTTTCGATTTATCATTTATACTTGATGTTATTGACTATTGTTTTTAAAGTTACTCTGAAGTTTTCTATTTATAAGTTCTATTTGTTAATTTATAATTATAGTATAAATAATTTATAATTAGTATTTTGCAGTGTTTGCTATGACGGGAAACGTAAGCAAGAGTCTGGGGCTTCTAAGAGAACGCTTAAGAAAAAAGGGATGAAGTTGTACAATCTCTTGCGGGTTCTATGGATAGGTATGTAACAAAACTGTCTCCTTCGGTATCAAATAAGAATTTAGAGACATCTCATAAAGATTGGAAGTATTATCTAAAATGATTTGTCGTCTGGGGCACCAAAATCTCCGGAACCGGCCCTGTGCAGGAGGAAGGAAAAATGGAAGGAAGTCTCAGAAGAAGATGCGGTTGACAATTAGGGTTAGTTTATAGAGGCTTGATTGGCTGGCTGGGTTTCCCCACGGAAACGCGTGACCCACGTGCTGTTTTGATTTTTTAGTCTGTCTCACTCAACTAACCGATTTATAGCACATATGGTACGGGTGGGACTTAGGAGCACACTTCGGTACGGCTGGGAACTGAATCATCCTTTAAGGCTAAGTGGCTAACTCATTTATTACTCCCTATTACTTTTGATGTAACCAACTTAGTCACTTAACAAATTCCTCAACAACCTAGCATTCCAGCTCGTTGGATGGGAGGTTATCTTACCTAGTGAAGGTCTTGAGTTCGAAATCCGCTAGGCCTAATGACTCTTCCTATTATACTTTCACGGAGTTGCACAATGTCTAAGAAGGGAGGAGATGGAAATATAGACCCACCGAGTTCACGTGGTGGGAGGACCTTGCTGGATTCAGTTGAAAGGTTATCCTGCCAGATTCGTCCTGATATTCAGGCCTACCAAGTTCGCGTGGTGGGAGGACCTTGATGGATTCAATTGACAGGTTATCCTGCTGGATTCGTCTTGTGGAACCAGTACCCACGAAGGCTGACTGTGATCACATTCAGATTTAACTGTCTAGGGAGTTTGAAAGGTAGTTCATAGACTCCAAGATTAGGGGAGCGAAACCACCGACACCTCAATCATAAATAAAACAAATTCCTCAACCAATTACCCCAAAATCATAACACTATATCAAAGGTCAAGATTCTTGATTTTATGATGGGGCTCTATGATCTTCTCCAAAAGAGTGTCACAGTTAGGGGTGTGCACTATCCGGTTTAAACCGGAAAACCGGACTGAACCAGAACGGAAAAACCGGAACCGGATCGAACCGGAATAATATCCAGTCCGGTTTTCGGTTATGAAAATTTAGGAAACCGGTTTCCGGTTTAAAACCGGATTATTCTGGTTTGAACCGGATTTAACCGGTTTTGCTATATTTTTAAAAATATATTTACTAATACTAATATAATAATAGTTACTCCCTCCGTCCCCTTGTTATTGTTCCATTTCCTATTCACTTGGTCAACACAAATCATTCTTAATCTCTTACTTTATTTATCGAATTTTTATCAAATTTGTTTCTGTTTTTTGCGACTTTGTAAATCTTTTAATGTAGTTTCTGAATATGTATTTTTTTCCTAAAAATAATTTGAGTGCGGACAGGGATCTGTTTGCTGTATCATCGGTCAAGCATCGTAAACCGCAATGGGACAATAACAGGGGGACGGAGGGAGTATAAAGTAAAAAATAAAAGTCCATACTAATAACAATACATAATAGCAATCAATTTCATAATGATTATAATATATATTATCCTAATATTATATTTATCCATTCATTTTTATTCTCGTAATAATAAAACTAACTAATATATATTATTCTAGTCTCAAGTTACTCCAATATTTGCTCACTAAAATTAATTAAAACGAGTTTAGAAAACAATAATAATAAAAGCAATATTTTTAATAATAAGTACTCCATCTTTATTAAATGATTAGTAGCTTTTTTAGCGAAGAAAAAACATTATTTTTTTATAAACCAGTTTTTCCGGTCCGATTCCGATTTTGAACAGGATAAACCGGTTCGGTTCCGGATAAAAACCGGAATACATCCGGTCCGATTTTCGATTTCTGTATCATGGCAAATCCGATTCTTGTTCCGGTCCGGTTCAGTCCGGTCCGGTCCGGACCGGTTTTGAACCAGTGCACACTCCTAGTCACAGTGATTGTTATCGGACTACAAGATGTTTAAAAAACAATCTAAAATCTTCATTATGGTAGAGCGGATTTCAATTGGGTGTTTATTAATAGTTTTCCCCCAAAAATAAATCATTCATATTTCTCTCTCTTTCTTTTCACAATTTTTATATGATTTTTGTAACTTTTTCATGCCACAATGTTTATATTTAGGCATTCCTCTGGACATTATAGAGAAAAACATATAAAAACATACAAGATCCTTAAAATATGGAAGACTATACTATGTACATTTTTTTAAAATAATATTTTATGTGTATTTCTCTTATCTCACAGGCACCTTGCACATGATGACATTGAGGATAATCTTTTATGTATCAATCATAACATTATGGTTTCCTATTGTGTAACAACACACACTCCAACTAACATTTTCAAAAATCTCATTCTACATTAATGAAGAAGCATAATGACACATCATTATCACTTCAGTCAACCAGTATTAGAATTTTCTATATTTGCTGCTACCTAATTGCTGTGGTTCGTAGTTAAAACACAATAAATAATCAAAATTTATAGGTATTTGTCGTGATTCTAACTATAGTCAGTAAGTAGATTATCCTCGATGACTTCAGTCATGAATTGAGCTGATTGAAGAAAAAGTAATTAATCTAAAGAGTGTCACTATCGACAACTAACATAAAGACGACTTACAAAAACTTTGAATGGAAATAGATTTGAGGTGCTCACAATTCCGTGCAAAACATATTATCATAGTATGTGTTATTTAGCTAGTGACCCACAATTTGTTGGGAGAGAAGTTCGTTCATAGGTGTAGAATGTGGTTCAGCATGTTGCAACACACATCACACACGAGTCACATTTTCTCATGGAATCAAATTATCATTTTAACTTTATCAAGGTGGCAATAGTACCTATCTAAACTACGAAACAAGGATGACACGTCATCCCTTAGGACAATCAGAATCGACCGAACAGTTGTCTGAGAGCAGATGAATTGAGCTTTGATCACACATTGATTGTAAGAGAGAGAAGTGTCATATATACAAAGTTTTTGTTTCGAGTTGAAATCGAGACCTCGATCTTCCTTGTGGCATCTCTTCCTACTAGGTGAGCTACTCCTCCAGTGTGCTATTTGAATGTCTAAAATACAAGATTTCAATGTCATGATGTGCTATTTGAAAATCATTTTCTCATTTTTCTAATTTTCTTCCAATTTCTTACATTTTCATATGAAATTGCCGCAATATTTGACTTGAAAATGCCAAGACATTTGATCTGAGAATGCTACTCCGTATAATTTTTTTACTTTGGAAGTACACCGCGTGTCATTACTTTTATCAATATTACTATTATATAGGCTAGTCAATGGGTTGGGTCCGGGTCGGAACGTAGTGTTCCAGACCCGGACCGCTAAGTTAATAATGGATCCGGACCCGATCCGTTTACCTGACGGGTCAGAAAATTTGTACCCGGATCCAGATCCAACGGGTCTCGGAATCGGGTCGGGTAGACCCGCCCGCCAAGTATGATACGCACACCAGTAAAAATTTTGTGAAAATAACAAGACATGTTTGTGAAATATAAAGCAAAGTGTACAAATTTAAAAGCAAAAAATATATCTTCACTTTTCAAAAACAATCAAAGTCTCTCATAGAAAATTAGTACTTTTATCTAATAAAGTATCGATTCTTGTAGAGGCATATAGCTCCACACTCTGCGCTGCTTCCTCTCGCACAAAAAGCTCGTGGAATAAAATAGAAATTAAGTCATAAAAAGATCTCTTGGACTACTAAGAGTATGAAATCATATGCAGTCTTATATATGATAATGATATAATAATATTAATAATAATAATAATAATAAATATTGTGTTTTTCCTAGCGAGCCCAATACACACTTTATCGGTATGTATTTACGGCCAAAATTGACATTAGTTTTAAGGTATCTTACTATCTCGATCAGTATCACTTATATAGTAGTTATGTATTAATGTGTATATTTTTATTAAAGAATCACAACTAATAACTTTATGTATTATTTGTATATTAGTTTCTATTTATATGTATATTAGTTTCTATTTAATTTAAAGTGTTATAACTAATCACTTTATGTATTAGTGTATGTGTATACAAATAAGAAATTTTAAACGGGTCCGGATCCTTAACGGATCGGAATCATATGTACCATACTCGACCCGTTTATTTAAAATACTAACGGGTCCGGATCCGGATCCGGGTAAACGGAATAAAATATAGACCCGTATCCAATTAAAAACAACTGGGTCCGGGTCGGGTCCGGGTCTAGACCCGACCCATTGACAGGCCTACTATTATACGTAGTACTCCCTCCGTAACTAAAATATCTTCTTAGTTTCCTTTTTTGTTCGTAACGAAAAAATCTTCCTGTTTCTAAATTTTCTCATCACACTTTCAATAATTCAGAAAATAATACACTATCACAATTACTTTTCTGGATTTATCTTTCATTTCATCACACTATTTTACTATCTTCCAATCATACTCTGAATAATTTATATAATCTTTCAATATTCTTAATCTACCTACTTTTGAAGTGGGAACATTTTTTTGTTATGGAAGATTATATTCTATAACAAAGGTGACATTTCAGCTACGGATTTTCATTAAACTCATTTTTGTCCATCCACGTCTTCCTTTCTTCCAAGTAAATATACGGAAAACCGGAAACGACATTCTAGTTTTGTTTTACTCATAATTTATCTTGTAATTATGGTACTACGTAAATTTTATGAGTTGTTGTGACGATTGCGACCTTTTGGAATTTTGGTCTTGTCTTTAGAATATAGTGTAATTCCTCTACTAGATATTATAATAATAAAAAAAGTTTAAAATAGGAAAAAGGGTCAGGTCCTCGAACTTACGTAAAAAGGTCAAATAAGCCCTTATATAGGAGGCTCTGTCCGTCCATCGCCATTTGGGGTGCTTCCCGGTGGAATTTTTTTGATGAAATTTTTTGAGCATCTTATTCATTAAATCTAGTTTACTCATATCAAATTCCAACTAAAACTTCAATTGAGAAGGCATTCAAATGAACTTTGAAGATAACTGCGCAGTTAAAAGCACAATTATTTTCAGGAATTCATTTGAATGTCTTTCTGATTGAATTGTTAGCTGAAATTTGGTATGAGTAAACTAGACTTAATGAATAAGATGATAAAAAAATTCCTCAAAAAAATCCACCGGAAACTGCCCCAAATGGTGATGATCGGACAGAGCCTCCTATATAAGGACTTATTTGACCTTTTTGTGTAAGTTCGAATGCCTATTTGACTCTTTCCCATTTAAAATATATTCATTCTATCCTACATTCGTGCTTCGTATATTATTAGACTATATATCTCTATCCTATCTATCTATTTATATATAAGAAAAGAAACGACTCATTAAATAAAAGACATTTTTACCCTTCATTACCCTTCATTAATCCTACGTGGCTATCTCTCCACATTTTTCTCTTTAGCTATAACAATGACATGACAGGTGGAGACTCTTTTCTTTCAAAGCTACCAAGGAACGAAGGAAAGGAAGAGCAGCCAAGGGAGATTGAGTTGGTGGGGCCCAATTTATAAAAAAATATCAGATTATTTTAAAGTGTTATAACTTTTTCATTTTTGCTCCAATGTTTACAAAAAATATATCAAAATTCATATTTTTTTGTGGTCTTTCATATGAGATTAATATTGAATATATAAAAATATAATTTATTAACGGTCTCAATAACTATGCATAAAATTATTTATATTTATTTCTACTCCCCTGTTTCGTAAAAACTTGGTCAAATTGACTTGCACGAATAATAGTAAAATAAAAATTGTGTAGTTGATATTTTTGTAGATAAGTGGGAAATAACGTTAACCACATACTCCGTATTTCTTACTTTAAGTGAAAATGATAATGTTTTTTGGGACGACCGAAAATTGAAAGTTTACAATGTTTTATGGGGTGAAGGTAGTATAACAAACTAACAAAGTAGTAGGTTATTAAAATACGTAGTACTGTTTTACCTCAATTATTATGCAACATGTCTATCTATCGATGTTAGAGAGCATTGCTCTACTTATGCTACGCGACTTCATCTTTTACATTTTCTTTATTGTCTTTATAAAAATACGAATTACGGAGATATAGAATATAAAACTTTGGCTTACTAAGGGTCTAAGGGAGTGTTTGCAAGAGATTAACAAGTATTTTTCAGCTTCTGGCTTAAAAAGTTGAAATAAGTGTTTTCAAGTAATAATACTCAACAACCTCACATTTCCATTTATTCTCACTTTCTTAGAGCGCGTTTGGTAATACCAAAATTGACTGAATCGATTGATTCTGCTGAAATTTATGAATACCTGGTAGAAGGGGCCGGAGTGGTTGATTCTTCTTATTTATGAAATTGAAGAAAAACTTATATAAAATAACTAAAATGATGCTCTACAATAAATTCAGCCAATACCATCACAAAATTAACTCTATTCTTACTTTTTCTTATGGTTACACAATGCAGTGCATGAAATAAAAAAATACATGTTTAATGAAAATTTGGTTAATAAACCTGTTACGCCAAAAAATAGGATTACTAAAAACATGTTTTATGGGACGGAGAGAGTATTAATATTATTTTTGCCGATGAATCAAATCACTTTTAACGGTAAAGAAATTGAGAATCTTAAAAAATCGCATTTGTATCTATTTATATATAAGAAAGGAAATGGTTGTTCAAATTACAAAAATGCCCCCTATATTCTAATGTGGCATGCTCTCCTTAACATATGGTCTATTTTATTATAAAGCCACCGTGTTCTTATTTCTTTCAAGGATGGAAAGTAGCTGTTGGGATATTGGGCCGAAGACCCAATACCCGAGTTAAAGACCCATTATATCCAGCCCAAACAACGAGTTTACAACCACGTGGAAAGTAGGTCCAGTGAGATATTCATACCGAACGTGGTTCGGGCAGGATAAAGGCTGGCCCAGAAATAGATATGCCGAACGGGGTTCGGGTCATACACCATACTTGGGCCAAATCAACAACGTTTTCCACATGGTCCATTATCCTGTTCGGGCAACAAACAACTTGCAAGTGGCCAGGTGCATTAAATGCTAAATTACAATATCAACAAGTAGAAGCATGAGCATCCAAGTCGGTGGATTAGCAACCAATCAGCATGGAGCATACCCCCCATTAGTATAAATAGAGAGTTTAATACCATTGTAAAGGGTTAGCATTTTCATACTCAAGCCCTAGAATAGCTTCATTACTCTTGTTTCTTGTATTAACCACTATTCCGACATACTGATCGGGAAGTTTCTATGTAATCAATCAAGTTATTTAATACAAATGAGCTTTAGAGCAATCGATTATTCATCTTTTATGTTTCTTTATACGTTCGGAATTCTGACCCATTTCCTGAGATACCCAAAGTTGGTGTTCGGCTTTCGGATCTTGATATGCACTAGTTTGTAGTGCATAAATGTAATGTTTTATGTTGATTGGGTGTGGATTTTCCATCGGTTTTAGTTAGTTTGTAAGTACTTGTTTTATTTTGTTTGTAATTGCTTTCTCCTTCTTTTCGTAGCTATAGAATTGTGATAGAGTTTGTAGCAAGGAAAATGGGAGAAAAACTGAAGACAAAAAGACCCAGGAGCACAAAAACCCGACCGGGTCAGACCGGAACCCGGTCGGGTCAGTTGAAGAACAGATCTATGAAGAAAAAGTAAGACCCGGTCGGGTCCCTTACCCGACCCGGTCGGGTCAGATATGACCCGGAACACCAGAACATGCTGAAGATCACAAAGATTTGAAAAAAAAATCTGATTTAGACCAAACCCGGTCGGGTCCCTCACTTGACCCGGTCGGGTCTGACTTGACCCGGGACAAATTAACGTGCTGGAACAATGAAACGTGGGAGATTATCTGATCTTGACCGGTACCCGGTCGGGTATGTACCTATACCCGGTCGGGTACCCGGCCAAAGGTGTTGAAAAACACCTATAAATAGCACTCTTTTTCTCCTCTAAAAATCATCCCTTCTTCCATTCTCTTGAGCTCAGTTTAGAATAACATTTCTTTATATTTTTCTAGCTATGTTTAGCCTCCAAATGAGGAGCTAAACTTCCATTCTTGGTTTTGCTCTTGAAGCTTGTCGATTATTAAAGTTGTGAGTTATTTTCTTAACTTCTTCTCTTGATTATTAATTCTTCCCTTAATCTCATTCTATATTAATGTTGGAGGGTTGCTAAGTGACGATTAGTTAACGTTCCGACATTAATTACTACTAGAAACGATCAATGAACCGATGGTTAATCGTTGGTGGTTTCACAAGTAAGTAACTTCGGTTTATTAATGCACGGTCGTGGTTAATAGACTTAAGAGGGATCAATTTTGTTGGTTAAACCGAAACCGTTGTGTTAAGGTTATCAATCTCAATTGATTTCATCAAGGAGTTAAAAAGATTGAATGCTACTATTATATCGGTATACGACGTTGTTCTATATTTGATTAATAGTAAGGGTTATTAATGAACGGTCGTTGTTAATAACTACCCTCGATGAATTGGAGATACTCCTCGATTGAGTATTCGAGAGGGGATAAGTTATAGATATAACAAGGATCGACTAAAATATATCAACAAGTGGAAAATAGCAAAGCCAAGTCCCTTTTATTCTTGAATTAAACACATATAGGTTGTTCATCTTAGTTTCTTATTTGAATTAAATCACTCAAAACCAAAACCCCCCTTTTAATTACTAGTTACTAGTTTCATAAAAAGAGAATCATTCCTTTCCCTGTGGATACAAACTCTACTACGCTATACTACGTATAAGTGTTTAGTATTGAATTTATTTTGACGCGCCGTGACAAAGTGCTCGTCAAATTTGGCGCCGTTGCCGGGGACAGGCAATTAATTTTTCTTTTTATTTTATTTCAAGAAAAAAAAAATCATTATATAAAGATTTCTATTTTGGCTGAGCTTTGTTTGAGTATATGGTTAAACACCGATCTATAAACCAAATCACCTACCAAACAAAACCCGAAACAGAACAAGCCTTCGAGAGGTTCAGGAATCTATTTCCGAATACTTCTTCGGAGGAATCATCAAGTGCTAGTTCTCATTCTAGCGAATCCGAAGAGTCCTTCCACATAGCTCTTGAAACAAGAACGTTGAGGGAGCTCACAGCTCCGAATCTAAATCAACAACCCTTATGTATCACTTTTCCAACTCTTGATACGGGGGTCACATTCGAGCTAAAATCTGGGCTCATTCATATACTTCCCTCTTTCCATGGCTTACGAGGGGAAGATCCAAATAAACACTTGTCGGAGTTCCATATTGTGTGCACAAGCATGTGCCCCAATGGCGTGTCCGAGGAGCAAATCAAGCTGAGAGCCTTCCCATTCTCTCTCAAAGACACCGCCAAAGATTGATTATTTTATCTTCCCTCGGGGAGCATCAACACATGGGCTCAAATGAAAAAGTGTTTCCTTGACAGGTACTATCCCGCATCTATCTCTTCAAGTCTCAAGAAGCAAATCAGCAACATTGAGCAAGCAGATAATGAGACCTTGTATGAATATTGGGAGCGCTTTAAAAAATTATGTGCTAGTTGCCCATATCATGGATATTCAGAACAAGATCTCATCCTCTACTTCTATGATGGACTTGTTGATCAAGATAGACGCATGGTGAATGCGGCATGCGGAGGGGGTATTGTTAACAAAACCCCTTCTCAAGCAAGAGACCTCATTTCGGAGTTGGCCGAAAACTCGAGACATTACAACGGAAGGTCATCATCGAAACGAGTCATGGCAGCGGAATCCAACAACTCGTTGGAGAGTCAAGTAGCCGGCTTGACTTCTTTGGTTAAAGATTTCCTTTTAAATCCAAAACCCCAAGAAGTCAAGGTCTGCGGCATCTGTTCAACGCAAGGGCATCCCACAGATTCTTGCCCAACGCTACAAGAAGAGAACTCCGAGCAAGTCAATGCTTTGGGGTTCCAAGGTCAAAGGAGGTACGATCCTCAAGGCAATACTTACAACCCGGGATGGAGGGATCATCCGAATTTAAGGTACGGAAGTTCTCAAACAAATCCTCCTCCTCAACAATACAAACCACAAGGCCAAACATCGAACTTGAGTATGTCCACCGAAGACATGATTCGAGCGCTGGCCGTTAATATGGGAACAATGCAGCAAAGCATGGGGCAATTCCAACAAACCATGATGCAATTCCAACATGAAACCAAGTCGAGCATTCAAAATTTGGAAACTCAAGTTAGCCAAATTTCAAATGCCGTAAGTCGACTTGAAGCAAAAGATTCGGGTAGGCTCCCCTCCCAAACTGAGCAAAACCCAAGACAACATGTCAATGCAATCATGTTGAGGAATGATAAAGAATTGCAACCACGGGAAGATGAGGAGGAGAAGCAAGAGGTTGATCTTGAAGAAGGCTTTCAACAGGAAGAGGAGAAGCTAACGAAGACTAAATTCCCTCCACTGTCATCATATGAACCACTCCCTCCATTCCCTGAGGCATTGAAAGACACGAGGAAGCTGAAGAATGATCGGGACATCTACGAAACATTCGTCAATTCTGAGGTAAACATCCCACTCTTCAAACTGATCAAAAGTGTTCCCCATTATGCAAAGTTCTTAAAGGAACTATGCACAATGAAAAAGAAAAATAAACTGGAAGGGAAACAAAAAGTTGAAGTGAGTGAACGTGTCTCGGCCATTTTTAAAAAGAAACTCCCTGAGAAATGTAGCGATCCAGGCATGTTCACTATTCCTTGCAAAATAGGGGATACCTTATTTTCTAAGGCCTTGTTGGATTTAGGAGCGTCAATAAATGTCATTCCTTTTTCCTTATATAAATCCTTACAACTCGGCCCACTACATCAAACTGGTGTAGTGATTCAACTAGCGGATCAGTCTAATACTTACCCGAAGGGTGTAGTAGAAGATGTGCTAGTAGAAGTAGAAAATTTGATTTTCCCCGTTGATTTTTATGTTCTGGAAATGGGAGATGATAACCAAACTACACCCATCCTCTTGGGTAGGCCTTTTCTGAAAACCGCAAAAACGAAAATAGACGTGGCTAATGGTTCATTAACTTTAGAGTTTGATGATCAAAAGGTAGAATTCAACATTTTTGATTCTACGAAAAAACAAATTAAAGACCAATCTCTTTGTGCTCTAAATGTTTGTGAACCACAAACCCCGAATATTTTTGTTGAGAAAAAAAATGAGAAAATCAAACTTTTTGAAAAAGAAGAATTATTCAAATTTTCAAAAAGAGAATGGATCCCACCTGGGATTGAAGTGATACCAGAAAAGAAATCACGGCCTTACTGGAGAAGGCTGAAAAGGAAAAATGAAACAAGGGATGTTCACGATCCCACATAAAAAATAAAAAAAATAACGTCGTGCCGCGACATTAAATCTAGCGCTTCTTGGGAGGCAACCCAAGTTTTTATTTTTAATTTCATATTTTTTCAGTTCGTGTGTTATAATTTTTTTTCAAAAAAAGAAAAAATGAGCCTGGGCTGAAACCTGGCCGGGTATCTCAAACAGCCCGGTCGGGTTTATTAATAAAAAAGGAATACCCGGGCAACACGGCCACCGGGTTGCTAACAAAAACAAAAAAAAACATATGCCCGACCGGGGGCTTCCAAAACCCGACCGGGTCTGCGCATATTTTTGGCTCCGAACACACTGGAATGCATACCCAATCGGGTATTTCTGAAACTCGGGCGGGTACGAATTTATTTTTTAAAAAATCAGAAAAACCCGACCGGGTACCATAAAGCACCCGACCGGGTAGTCATTCCAGTAGCTACTGGATAAGAAAACACCGCACAGCCCGACCGGGCGGAAGACTTCACCCGACCGGGTGAACGGGAAATTAGCACATAACCAGGTCGGGCTCACCCCCTTCCCCTCCCACTTCTTCTTCCTCCCCACGAAAAAACATCAAATCCCTCCATTTTTACACACCAAAACCTTCGATTCTACACCATTTCTCCACCAAATCCACTAAATAACACCATAATCTTCATCTCCTCAACCTTCTCAACACACCCATACCCATAAAATCCCATTTTCTCCCCCATTTGCAAAAATCCGAAACCCTAACCCCCAATCCCCCAAAGTTCCGATTTTTCTACAAAAAATCCCAAGAAATCCCAATTTCTTCTCCTAATAATCATCCTCTCCACTCTCACAAACCCAAAATATCCAAGACCCACAAATATTCCAAAGTTCCAAACCCCCCCTACCCAAGTCCAAAAATCACAAAAAAGAAACCCAAAAAAAAAATTGAACTTCAATGGCTCCAAGAAAGTCAAAAGCCTCTTCCTCAAGGGGAAATCGAGTTATCCCACCGGTAGCGGGCTATGAGAGCGTGGAGTTTGATACGGAGGCTCAACGGAACAACTTCATCAACCAAGCAAAAAGGGAGGTAAAACAATCCCGTTTTATGTGTTTAACTACTTTAGCACTACTATGGATTGATACTGTGAGGCGTGACATATTTGCAAGAATTGGAATATCTAGAATGTTTGAAATGCAATATGTGACATATCCTCATTTGGTGTATGAATTTTTTAGCTCATTTGCGTATACAAAAGATGTGAATGATCATGCAAATGACATAATCACCTTTCGTTTACTAAATGAGGATCGTTCATTAACCAAACGAGAATTTGTTCAACATTTTGGTCTCACATGTTAGTTGGAGTGTGTGTTGTTACACAATAGGAAACCATAATGTTATGATTGATACATAAAAGATTATCCCCAATGTCATCATGTGCAAGGTGCCTGTGAGATAAGAGAAATACACATAAAATATTATTTTAAAAAAATGTACATAGTATAGTCTTCCATATTTTAAGGATCTTGTATGTTTTTATATGTTTTTCTCTATAATGTCCAGAGGAATGCCTAAATATAAACATTGTGGCATGAAAAAGTTACAAAAATCATATAAAAATTGTGAAAAGAAAGAGAGAGAAATATGAATGATTTATTTTTGGGGGAAAACTATTAATAAACACCCAATTGAAATCCGCTCTACCATAATGAAGATTTTAGATTGTTTTTTAAACATCTTGTAGTCGGATAACAATCACTGTGACTAGGAGTGTGCACTGGTTCAAAACCGGTCCGGACCGGACCGGACTGAACCGGACCGGAACAAGAACCGGATTTGCCATGATACAGAAATCGAAAATCGGACCGGATGTATGGTCTCACATGGTTTGATGAAGCACGTACATATGATTCTCTTGTGGGGTATGAATTGTGGAGAAGAATGACCGGAAAGAATGTGGTTGATCTATCTAAACTGAGTGTGAATCGTGTGCAACATCCGGTCTTCCGACTATTCTTAAAATTTTGCTCAAATTGTTTCCTCGGAAGACCGAATAATCATCACACACGTATCTGGGATGTGTGTGTTCTAGCACAAGCTGTTTTGCCGGGCCCAAATCAAGTTGATGTTGCCACCATCTTATGGACTCATTTCAACAACGTGGCAACATCAACAGGACTTATTGCTATGGGGGGCATCATCACACATCTAGCAACTTTATATGGTTTTATAGACCCCGGCCCCATCACCTATAGACACCTTATTTGCACTGAATGACTTTTACAAAAGACGTTAGACTTGGTCCCCTCGCACACAACACCAACTGGGGCACACATCTATAATTGGCGCATTCTCCCACGCACTTCCATCTACCTCCAGATACCCTCAACCGACGTCCCCCTAGATATCATCAATCACCAAATCGGGGATGGTCATCACTATTGTCTTCCCGGGGCAATCCCGGATCATTATGAAGAACCCATCCAAGATGAAGATGATGAAGAACCCCCAATCATACCCGAACAACCACAACCTCAAGCATTCCACTACACACCTTTCGAGCAACAAATGCTCGATAACATGGTCACGCTCAACCAGAGCATTGTGAGGATGGAGGAGCAGCGGCAAGCAGACTGGCGTAGGTATGAGGAAGACAGGCGGAGATCTGAGGAGGATCAACGTAGAACCTTTGGTCCGATATACTCATATATAGCACACCAGGGCTCCTTTTCCTCTATGACCACTCCACCTCCTGCACCATCATGGTATGACCCCTCTCAGTGGGGTTTCTTTGGAGGATCGAGCTCCGGTGGTGGAGGCTACGATGGTGGTTATGGCGGGGATCACATGGATGAGGACGGACACCAAGGTGGAGGTCTAGGCGGACACTAGGGACAGTGTCAGATCCTAAGTGTGGGGGTGCAGAGATCTTCCCGGTATGTTCACATTCACACTCTTTATTCTTGTTATCTAAAAAAAAAGCTTGTTGAGTTGAAAACCCACAAAGGACAGCTTAAGCAAAAATAAAGCAAAAATAAGAGTGAGTTTGTGAGATTTGAGAAAAATAAAAAAAAATAAAATAAAAAAAAATGTGGGAAGCTGGGTTGAAAACCTGAAAGGGCACCTAGGCAAAATGAGAGAATGAGAGAAAGTTATTTCTTTTGATTTTGCAGGATCCTGAGGACGATTACTATAGAGAGTTCGGATTGAAATTGAAGACCCATCTTTACTCTTTTTGTTTTGGAGATACTTTATGTATTTGTTATAAACACTTGTGGATGTTGGTGCTGCTACTCTTGTCAATTAAGGACTTCTTGGACAGAATTTGTTTTACTCGAGACGAGTAAAAATTCAAGTGTGGGCCGGGGTGTTTGATATGCACTAGTTTGTAGTGCATAAATGTATGTTTTTATGTTGATTGGGTGTGGATTTTCCATCGCTTTTAGTTAGTTTGTAAGTACTTGTTTTATTTTGTTTGTAATTGTTTTCTCCTTCTTTTCGTAGTTATAGAATTGTGATAGAGTTTGTAGCAAGGAAAAGGGGAGAAAAACTGAAGACAAAAAGACCCAGGAGCACAAAACCCCGACCGGGTCAGACCGGAACCCGGTCGGGTCAGTTGAAGAACAGATCTAAGAAGAAAAAGTAAGACCCGGTCGGGTCCCTTACCCGACCCGGTCAGGTTAGATATGACCCGGAACACCAGAACATGCTGAAGATCACAAAGATTTGGAAAAAAAATCTGATTTAGACCAAACCCGGTCGGGTCCCTCACTTGACCCGGTCGGGTCTGACTTGACCCGGGACAAATTAACGTGCTGGAACAATGAAACGTGGGAGATTATCTGATCTTGACCGGTACCCGGTCGGGTATGTACCTATACCCGGTCGGGTACCCGGCCAAAGGTGTTGAAAAACACCTATAAATAACACTCTTTTTCTCCTCTAAAAATCATCCCTTCTTCCATTCTCTTTAGCTCAGTTTAGAATAGCATTTCTTTATATTTTTCTAGCTATGTTTAGCCTCCAAATGAGGAGCTAAACTTCCATTCTTAGTTTCGCTCTTGAAGCTTGTTGATTATTAAAGTTGTGAGTTATTTTCTTAACTTCTTCTCTTGATTATTAATTCTTCCCTTAATCTCATTCTATATTAATGTTGGAGGGTTGTTAAGTGACGATTAGTTAACGTTCCGACATTAATTACTACTAGAAACGATCAATGAACCGATGGTTAATCGTTGGTGGTTTCACAAGTAAGTAACTTCGGTTTATTAATGCACGGTCGTGGTTAATAGACTTAAGAGGGATCAATTTTGTTGGTTAAACCGAAACCGTTGTGTTAAGGTTATCAATCTCAATTGATTTCATCAAGGAGTTAAAAAGATTGAATGCTACTATTATATCGGTATACGACGTTGTTCTATATTTGATTAATAGTAAGGGTTATTAATGAACGGTCGTTGTTAATAACTACCCTCGATGAATTGGAGATACTCCTCGATTGAGTATTCGAGAGGGGATAAGTTATAGATATAACAAGGATCGACTAAAATATATCAACAAATGGAAAATAGCAAAGCCAATTCCCTTTTATTCTTGAATTAAACACATATAGGTTGTTCATCTTAGTTTCTTAATTGAATTAAATCACTCAAAACCAAAACCCCCCTTTTAATTACTAGTTTCATAAAAAGAGAATCATTCCTTTCCCTGTGGATACGAACTCTACTACGCTATACTACGTATAAGTGTTTAGTATTGAATTTATTTTGACGCACCGTGACAAAGTGCTCGTCAGATCCGCGGGATTAAACCTCAACATTGGCTCCGTCTGTTGGAAACTAGAACAAAAAGTTTCACACCAAAATCACTTACCCAAAAAACCATTTATTTTCAAGATGGTCAGAATCAGTTCTTATCATACCAGTAACAATACGAAGCATCACAGAAGGAGCAGAACTCCGGGGAGCCAGACCCCCCAAGGCCAATCCAGTCGGGGGTCGTATCCACATTATGATGGAGATTTCTTCATCCTTGAGGAATTGAGGAGGAATCCTCACGCTATGCGAGATCTAGCCCAAATGATGCAGTTCATGGCGGACGAGCAAGACGGGGGACAATCCAGCCACACGGAGGAAACCCCCCATACAGAAACAACCACATCATCAGCTCATTCTCGGGCCCATCGGGAAGATCATCGTGGAGCTCACACAGCCGGGCACCATACTCCTAGTGACCGCACCCCGGTCGGATCCCGAGCCAGAGGGCCCACACCGGTTAGGCATCACGATTCACGCCCAACATGAAGGATGCGATGGCACCAGAGCCACGCGGAGGCGCAGGGATCAGGATTATGAAGATTTGAGAACTCCATCGCCACCTCCCTTAACGGCCCAGGAGGAAGAAATTGCCGAAATGAGGAGGTAGATGAACGAGATGAGGGACCAAATGAACCGGGCACCCGTACAACCTACCCTGGTGCAGACCGGAATTATTTCCCCCTTCACCCGGGAGATAATGTACGTTGAAATCCAAGGGGGTGCCAAACCGTCGATCGGTGAGACATATGACGGGGCGGGAGATCCCCACGTACATTTGAGGAGTTATCAAGGAGGACTTATGTTATTGGGGGCAACAGAAGCAGCCATTTGTCGGCTATTCTTCAGCACGCTCGGGGGGCCCGCCCAGGAATGGTTCAGGACCGTGCAACCTGGGTCGATCGGCAGCTTTGCCGAACTATCATCATCGTTCTTGGCCCAATTTGCCTCCAGTGCCACTCCAAAACGGCATTTCAGTTACCTGACCAGTGTTAAGCAGGGACCAAGAGAGCCCCTTAATCAGTTTCTGAAAAGCTGGAGGGATGAAACCCTGAAGGTTGGCAACATGACGGAGGATACGACGATCACGTTGTTCATAGATGCCCTCCGAACGGGAGAATTATACAAGGATTTGAAAAAGAATCCAGGTACAGCGTATGCCGAGGTGCTAGATAGAGCCCGCAAACATGCTGCCCTAGAGGAATGCGATCGGGGACACATACAGACCAAACCAAAGAGTAGAATAAAAGATCAAGGGGTGAGGAATACCTGAATACGAAAAGCTTGAGAAATCCTAGAGAGAAGGCAGAGCTAAAGCACAAAGGGATTGAAAATTCGAAATCTAGAACCAGAAGACTAAAGGCTAATTTATAGTCTGACAAGCGCCGAATCGATGACCAACCAGAAGAAGACACGTCGCTTGGACTATTTAAAAGGACACATGTCGAATAAAAGATCAAGGGCTAGTAATCATGACGATTCTGGAAAAAAATCAAACGACAACCACAAATAAGATACAAATTATGATACGGGGAACCGACGAGTTCTTAATCCCGATCGCCATTCGGCGTATAAGTTCTACTTCCCAATGCACTCACTACCATTCGAGACATCGAAAGTGGGGGACTTGTGTTGGGATATTGGGCCGAAGCCCCAATGACCGGGTTAAAGGCCCGTTATATCCAGCCCAAACAACGAGCCCACAACCACGTGGAAAGTAGGCTCAGTGAGATATTCATATATACTGAACGAGGTTCGGGCCGAATAAAGGCTGGCCCAGAAATAGATATGCCGAATGGGGTTCGGGTCATACACCATACTTGGGCCAAATCAACAACGTTTTCCACATGGTCCATTATCCCGTTCGGACAACAAACAACTTACAAGTGGCCAGGTGCATTAAATGCTAGATTACGATATCAACAAGTAGAAGCATGGGCATCCAAGTCGGTGGATTAGCAACCAATCAGCATGGAGCACCCCATACCCCCCATTAGTATAAATAGAGGGTTTAATATCATTGTAAAGGGTTAGCATTTTCATACTCAAGCCCTAGAATAGCTTCATTACTCTTGTTTCTCTTATTAACCACTATTCCGACATACTGATCGGGAAGTTTCTGTGTAATCAAGCAAGTTATTTAATACGAGTGGGCTTTAGAGCAATCGATTATTCATCTTTTATATTTCTTTATACATTCGGAATTCTGACCCATTTCCTGAGATACCCAAAGTTCGTGTTGGGCTTTCCGATCTGCGGGACTAAACCTCAACAGTAACTAACAGAAACGTATGGCTATATAGCAGATAAAAATTCACACTTCAGCGCGCAAAATAAAAAATTACGTATTTGGTGAAAAATTACAAATATGCTTTCAATGTTTCACAACATTCCTCTAATTATGCCACCTGACTTCATCTTTGTTTTTCTAAACAAACTCACCAATAATATATGAAAGCTCAAAATATCACTTTCCATGTATATTTTTTGTGTCAACAAAACTTTACAAATTTACCCTTAAGAAATCTTAGGTGTCAAGCTCTGCTCAATTCACTCATTTTCTACAAGAATGCCATGTGGCTTTTTCACTCCAAAATGTACCGAACAAACCAAAGGAAAAAAAGGCCAGGTGGGCGCATGATATGTATTAGGTGGTGCCCAAACTATAAAAAACCCCGATCTATCTATTTATATATAAGAAAACAAATAGCTTCTTAAATGACAATTTCAACCTTAATGAATCTTATGTGTCACCATATGTTCATATCCTCAATTCACTCATTTTCTATTAGAATGACACGTGGCCAATTGTTTCCTTCATGCACTGAACACCCAAGGGAAATGAAGGGAGTGAAGGGATATCTATTTGGTGGGGCCCAACCAATAAAATACCCCTATTTTCTTTGAAGCGTAATAACTTTTTTACTTTTACTCTAATTTTTATAAAAAATACATCAAAATTCATAATTATTGTGATCTTTTGTATGAGACCAATATTGAATATATAAAAATTTAAATTATTGAACAGCCTCTATAAATATTTATATATACCAAAGGAGTACACTATTAAAAATACCATCTTACCCCAATTTTTATGCAACATGTCTACCTACCAATGTTAGAGAGCATTGCTCTACTCATGTAGTGCTTTTGAGTATAAGATAAGATAAGTCGGCTAAAAATTGAGCGCCATAATTATTTCTCTCACATGTAATGCTTTTAAATATAAAATAAGCCGGCTAACAATTAAGTGAGATAATTTTTATCTCATATGTAATGTTTTTAGGTATAAGACTTTAGGTATATAAGAAGATTTATATAAGCCATCTAACAATTGAGCGGAAGAGTTTTCTCTCTCATATATAGTGCTTTTTGATATTTGAAGATAAGCGTGCTAACAATTGAACGCAAAATTTTCTCTCTCTTATGTGTAGTTTTCAAAGTATAAGATAAGTCGGCTAACAAGTGAGGAGAAGTATTTTCTCTCTCATATGTAGTGCTTTTAGGTATAATAATAAGGTAAGCCGACTAAGAATTGAGTGAGAGAACTTTTTCTCTCATATGTAGTATTTTTAGGTATAAGAAGATAAATTTGATAATAATTGACTGGGAAATTTCGCTCTCTCATGTATGTATTATGTAGTGCTTCGGGGTATTAGAAGATAAGCTTGCAATAATTGAGCAATGGAATTGGATGGGAAATTTTATCTCATATGTAGTAGTGCTATTAGGTATTCTTATACAAGATAAGCTTGCTAACATTTGAGTGAAATAACTTTCTTTCACATAGGTAATTCTTATAAATATAAGATAAGCCGACAACAATTGAGCGAGATATTTTTTTTTCATTGTATTGCTTTTAGGTATAACAAGATAAATTTGCTAATAATTTAGAGGAAAAATTTCTATCTCACACATGTAGTGTTTTATGTATTTGAAGATAAACTTGTTAACATTTGAGCGATGAAATTCTCATATAAGTAGTTCTTTTAAGTATAAGATAAACAATCTAACGATTAAGCCGTAGAGTTTTGTCTCTCATACGTAGTGCCTTTAAGCAGGGGCGGCTTTGAGGGCAGTTGGGCCAGGCAACTGCCTTGGGCCTCAACTACCAAGGGGGCCTCCAAAAAAATCTACTCCGGTATTAGTATTAGGTGTTATTCGCAGACCGCCAATACATCAAACGGCAACTGCAAGCAGAAATCAGCTTTATAGTTCACTTTTGACTATTCGTCCTTCATCAAAGTTGTAGTTAATAAAGTCTTCTATCCAACACAACTTGCAAAACTGGATTTGAATCATCCAATAAAAATATATGAATAAAATGGTGGAAGGTCGCATTCTGAAATCTCAACAGAGATTGTCTGACTTCATCGTCTGTTTTCACCTTGTTTCTTTCAGATTCTCACAATGATTTCTTCATATGATTTGTATCCCTTGAAGTTGGCTTTCATATGAAACTTGAATCATGTTTTTTGGATGTTCCTAAGAAAAGATATGCTTGAACGATTGACAGAACGTCATCCTGACCGTTGTTTTCAAGCTCTATTCATCTTCTTTTGATCCTGTAGCCATTCTAGAGCTCTTTTGTCTTCAAAACTTTGTCTTTAACACCTCACTGATCTCCAATGCTCCTAATAAACTCTAAAATGCTTCTCAACTCGTCCCTATTGCTTCTCAAACACCGGTGTCACCGTGTCAGGCTCAAATCCCCTGATTTTGACTCCAAAAATACCAAAACTCGAACCAACGGCCAGTAAATATGACTTGAGCTTAAAATTGAGACTTATGACACCTTAAAGTTAGGAAAAAACTATCAAAAGCCTATATCAACACGCATCAACGTCCAACACAGACCGCTAATCGGCTACTGTATATATGCCTCACTGCACGCCGTCGACATGGGTCCTTGGTTAGTGAATCAACTAAGACTCTTCAGCTCTTCTCTCTGAGTCTCGTTCTTGAAGTCTCTTAATACTTTTACAAGTACAAGTTTGCCTTATGTTTTGAATAAGTTTGCATTTTAAAATTTATCCTTTTGAATATTACAAACATTATATCGTGGATTTTGAATATGCTTTTTTTCATAAGGCGGTTTTTATTCAATTTATCTGATTTTAAAAGTGATTTGTACATAGTAAATATTTTTCGTCTGGGGCCTCCAAAATGCTCAAGCCGCCTCTGCTTTTAAGTATAAGTTAATTCGGCTAACAACTGAGTGAAATTTTATCTTATATGTAATTATTTTTTGTATAATAATAACATAAACCGGCTAACAATTGAACGAGAGAATTTTCTCTCTCATATGTAGTGTTTCTAGATATAACAAGATATAAGTTTGTTAATAATTAAGCGAGAAATATTTCTCTATCATATGTAGTCTCTTATGTATTAGAAGATAAACTTGCTAACAATTGAGATGATAAATTATCTTATAAGTAGTTCTTTTAAGTCTAAGATAAGCGGCTAACAATTAAGCAGTAAAATTTTGTCTCTCATACGAAATGCTTTTAGGTATAAGTGAATTTGGCTAACAATAATAGAGTGAATTATTTTCTCTCATCATATGTAGTGTTTTTGTATAAGATTCGCCGAGTAAGAATTGAACATGATAATTTTCTTTCTCAAATGCTAACATCCTAATTTAACTAATGAATAGCAAGTTATTATTTAAGTAATATGCACTATTCATTAATTTCAATCATTATCGTATTCATTAATTTAAAGTTAATTTAATCATAAAAATTAATAAGTACAAATTCTAATAAGTGGTGTTAATTAGTTTCCTATACACTCTTCATTGAATATTTAGTGTATGGGCTTATTCTTTACGATATTAGCTTATTGTATTCTTATTTTCCGAAAATGTAGAATCCTACAAAATTATTTTTATTTTAATATTTAATTATATAATAAGTAAAAATATACGCAGCTACTATTTTTTCCCGTGCATAATAAGTAAAAATATACGCAGCTACTATTTTTTCCCGTGCATATGCACGGGTACTATACTAGTAACGTCCAAAATCTTGTACTCCCTATATGAACTCCATCAATATGAGAACAATATATAGACTGCACCGCGTAAATAACATTTTCCCCGCATTCTAGTATTGTAAGAAAAACTACACTTACCATTTTTTTACATATCGGTTTGATAAAATATTAATTAAATATTATAAGTAATGTTGTTCTTTGATTTTTTCTTAAAGCACAATAAATTACTCCTATCTAAGAAAAATCTCGACTCATTTTTAATTATTCTTATCTGCAGAAAAAACCTTATTTTTAAATTACTCCACATTCTAAGTCATTTTTTACTTAAAAAAGTAGACTTTCATTTGATCAAGTTTCCTGATTGATCAATCTACAGAATCTAGCTAACCAGATTATAAGATTTGGTTTGGATAGAAAAATATTTCATGGAATCTATGGAGTATGGATCCTGCAACATGCCCCACATGGGTATAATATACGTGTATATTTATTTATACGAGTATAAATAGACAGAATGGAGTTCGTTGATCGTGCAACGACGTGTATAGCAGCAGTAAACTCTACGACATAAATACCGCGCTTTACATTAAAGCCACCTAATAAACGCTTGAAAAATCTGTCGTCTATACTATCTAGGTACCTATCAGGGGTGGGTTGTAGAAATCGAAAATCGAAATCCTAATGGAAAAAACTAGAATGGCGATCAAAACATTTGAATCGCAAGAAAACCAAAACCGAACTCAAAAAGCCGAACCGAATCGTATTGTTTGGTATCGGTTTCGGTTTTGACATCTCAAAATCGAACCGAATCGAATAAACTGAACCTTTTAAACTTGTTACTTATTATTAATCATTAAGTATAATATTTTGTTTAATTCTGAATTCTTAATTCTAGAAAATTAATGTTTGATACTAGAAAATTATAATTTGCAAGATATTAAAATTTAATATTTATGGTTTAATTAAGTGAAACACTTGTACATACACTTAAATAACCATTGAGAGCTATATATATATATATATATATATATATATATATATATTGATGATATTTTGAATCGTAATTCATATTTTGCTTGTTGTTGCATGACACTAATATTTTGTAGATATATTATATGTTATGTATGTTTGTTATCACATGATTTTTATATTGAACAAATATGTATTAATATAAACAACATAGCAAGCAAAAAACGTGAAACTTTAGAGAATAAACATCTTTGTATAAAAACAAATTAGAATAAGTTATTTACTAATAAAATTTTAACTTACGGATACATTGTATATAATACACAAATAAACTCGTGTGTTTAATTAATTTACAAAATGTTTAGATTAGTATACACGTACTCTCTAATTCATTATTTAGAAGTGCATTTGTTACTTCCCTCTTTTAATTATGTACTCTATGTTTTTCATTGTATTACTATTAATAATAGTTAGATGTAGTTTATTTTTTTGATGTTGTTTTTTAATTACAACTTTTCTAATCAACAAAAATACTTCGGTAAAAACTGAAAAAATTGAAACCGAACCAAAATAAATCGAACCGAACAAACCGTGATTCCAAAATTTTGAGCATAAAACCGAATCGAACCAAACCAAACTTTTTATTTTAGTCCGGCATTTGGTTTTAGGTGAAAACTGAACCGTTTGAACCAAACCCACCCCTAGTACCTATCAGGTATGTACGTACCCGTAATTATATACTCCCTCCATTTCTGAAACAAGTTCCACATTTGACTTCACACATATTAAGAAAATAAATTTGACTTTACTGTGGAGTGCACTGTTTGGCACTGTTTGGCACTGTTTGAACACTGTTTGACACTGTTTGACACTGTTTGACACTGTTTTAATGTAGATGATTTGCCAAATAAGGAAATGTTTGAAAGTAGAACTTAATTTTGAATCTGCCCGAAAAGGAACGGTGGAACTTGTTTCAGAAACGGAGGGAGTATGCACTAACTACACTTTATCAATTTCCCCGGAGCAAACAGTTGTTTAAACATTTTGGTTTGGGGATGAGGATTCCACCTAGGGTGGACAAATCATTTTACGATTTTGGTTTATTCGGTTTCAGAAATACTTTACCAAATTAAAACGGTTTGTGTTTAGATTTAGTTTGGTTTCAAGTTCAGATTATCAAAATAAAAAAATATTAGATACACTTTAATTCGATTTGAATCGATTTCATACGTTTATTGTTTTATTTGATCAAGTTATGTAATTTACAAATAGAAAATATAAATAGTAGTTCATCTCATATTCTTCTATTTATTATTTAAATAAAATGTGAAGGGAAATAAAATAAAATAAAAGAAATAATACAATATTATATATTAACACCTAAATTGTCTTAGAAAGATTGATGGAATGAAAACGTCTAGCATCTTTCTAATGACTAGAAAAAGAATTCACCTCTGAAAAAGGATAAGTTTATACTTGATTATCATTTATAATACTCTTTCCATCCCAAAAAGATTGATCAAATTGTTTTTTCTTGGTTAATGGTGATCAAGTTTGACCAATGATATCTCTTAGGTACAAACTTATTTAAAATATGAAAAATATATGACCATATTCTTCATTTAAAAATCTTTCATAAAAGTATAAAACTTATAAATTATACACAAATATAATACCTAAATTTATTGTCTAAATTTAACATCATAGACCAAGAAAAGTCAAATTAGCCAAAAAAATTGGGACAAAGGTAGTATCACATAAAATATTTAAAGAAAATGATATGGTGGTAAAGATGTTGTATAATTCATAAATTTATTTAAATAAATCATGAAAAATGTTTATTGTACTCATCTAGCTTAACAGAAATTTATTTAAACCCAAATGTGATATTGTAATTACCAAACATTTTTTCATTTATAGTACAAAATATAACAAATACGAAGTATGTCTTAATATATAACTTTATCATAATGAATGTATGAAAATAATGTGATAAGAGTATATGAGCCTGAATCCACATCCCACACACTCTTGAATATATATATATAACTGCCAAAGCCCATCACACTACGTACCGAGGGTCTCTCAAATAAGCCCAATCCAGAATGAAGAATTATGCCCTACGTCCTTAGTCTCAAATAAGCCTCATCCTCTTTAGTACCTAATTTTACAAGAACCCGTTTGGGCTTTCTAAAATTAAGACCCAATGCTATCTTCCTTGAACCTATATTATCGGGCATGACCCATGGTTTTTGTGCCCATTTGCCCACCCTTTGAAGACATTCTAACAAATCATTGAAATTCTTAAATACTTCATGTTTCCATCATAGCTTAGTTTGTTCAAAATTAGCTAATACATTGAAAATTAAAAAAATGGTATGATTGAAGTTTCTGTAGAAGGGAGGAATAATAACAAAAAATTATAAAATATTAATTAAAAGAAAAAATGTAGAGTTTAATAGGACAATCTCGAATATCACAAAATTAAAAGAGATGGAAATACATCAAGAAATTCGTGGAAACGATGTGCCCATTGCATTCTTAAAATGTGGACCCATCCTTTAAATAATGTTAGATGGCCCATGTGATATTCCACACCCTAGGGCGTGGACGCACGTGACAGTGCACGAGGTTGACTTCCTCCCAGCCGCCACAAAGCTGTCCCCTCTTCACGCCCGCCCAAAAAGGAAAAATCAATCATTCCATCACGTGTTGCAGCTTCGGTCACAGTTTCGGTATGCCTCACTTAGAACTAGATTTGTGCATTGATTTAGTGGATAAAATTATGAAAAATTCTAAAGGTACACACTTTTTTGTGTACACACTTTTTACACATGTCTGTGTAAGACTTTTTTTATGTCTGTACAGACATACGTTATTTTAAAAATACGTTATGTCTGTACAAACATAAAAAAAACCTTACACAGACATGTGTAAAAAGTGTGTACACAAAAAGTGTGTACCCCAAGTCCAACTCAAAAATTATGGAAAAATTCTACGTGAATATTCAAGTAAGGTAGATTCTATGGTACCCATAAGGTATCATACCTTCGTCCACATGGACCAATCAGTATGTTGCAGCTGAATTATTTATAACTAAATTAAAAATGATATGATGATTTGGACCAATAGTGTCAATGGTAGGTACGTTACCCCATTTTTTAAATGAGTACCGAAGTTGTCACCTTAAACTAATCAAGCCCATCATACTGATTTGGGGAAGCGGCACAAGTTCGCCCAGAAAAATGTAGCTAGCTTGGAGCGAATCATCTTCCAGGTTTGATGTATTGATCGAAAGAAAAACTTTTGATTTTGAAATTGTTGATCAAACTACTATCTGTATCTCTGAAACAAAGCTAGAAATTTCATTTTTCCTGGACTGAAACATTGTGGTTGAAGGAAGCCATTCCTAAGCTCTTTTGTGTGAATCAATTTTGTAATAGCTGAATAATGCATTTCTTATTCTTTACGATATGAATTTCTATGGAGGTTTTATTCGAAATATTTATAAGGGAAGAGACTCGTTATTTATACTGGAAGGAAGCAAATTGAATAGGAATCAATCTTTTTTGAAAGGGATTGCCCACAAGAGCAATATTTTGATGGAAAAATTTGTCCAACCACCAACATTAGCGATTGCAAATGCTCCCAAGGAGATGAGCTCAGAAACTGTGGGTTCAAATACCTTTGATTTTGATCTCCATGTTTTGGATAGGAGCTATTCAGGACGGACTGATTTTTCCATTTCAAGTGCTTTGTTCCAAGTCGATATTGAGCAGGAGTTGATTTTTTATGATCACTCTGAGGAAATTCCTGAAACAGATGCATATTCAAATTTTAAGGATTTCTTTGGGGTTTAATGCACCAACCCCCGTGATATGGAAATTCGGCATATTAGCCTCTGTAATTTAAAAAATGCGTCAAACCCCCTCTTGTTTTAATTAATCATGTACAAAACCTCTTTTATGAATAAATTTAACAATTTGGAAACCACTTTTCCTAATATTCTGATTGAATATGCAAGTAAATATGTCAAAATCTCAAAATCATAAAAAAAAATTAATCATTTTTTATTTGATAACTTTATTTGATAATTGAATTTATTCATAAAAGGGGTTCTGTGCATGATTAATTAAAACACAGAGGGTTTGACGCATTTTTTAAATCACAGAGGACTAATGCGCCGAATTTTCATATCACATGGGGTTTGGTGCATTAAACCCATTTTTTTGAGCTTACTTTGTCAAATGGGTTGGATGGACTCACTGTCACGTTTTCTCACCAATGAGTTTGAGAGGCTACTAGATAAACGTGATAATATGGTTTTGGGACCCACTTATGAGGGAAAAGCTATTGTGTTCCGGAGAAAACTTACCATCACCAACCCAGAGTACCAGAGTCTGGATGTCTTGGTGCTCTTTCTGATGCTTTTGTTTGGGATGGTAATTGCGTTGACTCGTGCTATTCAATGTTCGGGGGATGAATAATCTTGGGCATGCTTCAGAAAATGAGAAGAGGGTTCCAATATCAACATTGGATGATTTATGGGATTCTGATGCGAATGAAGATATCCGTGTCAAAGCTTTAAGGGTTACATGAGATAATTGCTTATCTACACAAAATTTGAACACCTAGAAAAGAATGTTCAGAAAAAAAATTCATGATCGCATCTTTTTAAAACAAGATCCTAATCATGAACATGGCTGTGAAGAATTGATTGAGGGCTCGGGGTTATCTAGCTAGATAGGGATTGGCTTTGGGATGGATGTTTTCTTATTGGTTTCTTTTTTGTTTTTGTTTGTTCTAATTATTTATCTTTAAAAAAATGGCCTCATTATGACTCCGTGACTCTTCTTTTCCAAAATTATGACCATATTCCAATTTCCCAAAAATATAACAGATTGTACAACTCTCTCTCCCAACCTCTCCCGTCTCCACACTTTCCTCCCCAGGCCACCTCTGTTCAACTTATCGTCAACGACAAAGCGTTGCATCTCCTCAATCGGATCCTGGCTTATTCTGATACAATTGTATTCAGTTAGTTAGTAGTTAACGGAATAGTTAACCGACTAAGACTGTTAGTTGGTTAAAATGCCTATATTAGGCAAATACTTGTACAGACTGGAAACTAATAAGAAAGTCTTCATTCTTCCCGTACGTTCTTCTCTGTAATCTCTCTCTCTCTGAAAGTTTAGATTACTAGTTCTCGAATTCTCTTCTTCATTCTTTATGAGATTTCCTGGACGGTAACATTGATATCAGAGCTCCCGATCTTTAATTCACCATTCAGACGCATTACAAAAAACGGTGAAGTAATCCAATGAGATATTGAAGAACAAATAAACTAGACGATGGTGCAAACGAGGGGTTCGTCTACTGATATGGAGGAAGCTTTAAAGCTAATACAAGTGGATTTTGACCAGAAGATGGAAAACCAGAACAAAATGATGATGGATATGCTATCCAAAGTCATGAAAAAAGTGGTAGATTTGCAACGAAAGAAGGCCAAATTGGGAGAAAACGAAGAAGAGGAATATAACTCGAACAAGGAGGATGAATCTTCATCGGAGGAAGATGGTGATGAATCTAGAAAATCTTCTTCATCTGCTCAACCGTCGTACAGGTTTATGACTAAAGTTGAATTTCCTTCTTGCGATGGACAAAATATAAAAATCTGGATTCAAAAATGTGAGAGATACTTTAAACTGTGTGCCATTCCTGATAAGCAAAGAGTCAATTTGGCTTCACTATATCTTGAGGGTAGGGCAGCCAATTGGTTTGGAAATTATATTTTGTCTAAAAAGAACTTGGAATGGGGACGATTTGTTGCTGATATTACTGCCAGATTTAATGACGATATGGGAAATAAGGTGGTTGAAAAGTTCAATAACTTGAAACAAAATGGACCATTAGAAGGATTTATCGATGAATTTGAAAATCTTAAAGCTCTTATGGTCCAAAGAAATCCAAAACTGCCTGACGATTACTTCCTTGACTGTATTATGGCTGCTTTGAAACCTACAATCAAGTCGTTTGTGAAAGCCTTTAACCCTACAAGTATGGCAGAGGCAATAAGATTTGCAAGGTTTCAAGAAGACACTATTGAAGCTTTGACTACTCAAGTCATTAAACCTACCAATTCTTACAAAAGTCATGCATACAAGCCTTTACTGTCAACTCCTATTTTGAAAGGCTCATCTAATATTCCAAGTACTTCAAAACTACCTACAATGACAGCTCCTAGAAGATTTATATCAGCCACTGAGAGGGCAGAAAAAAGGGCTAAGGGTCTGTGTTATTATTGTGATCAGCCTTTCAATAAGGATCACAATTGTGGGTATAAGGGTACTCAGCTATTCTTAGTAGAAGTAGCAGGTTGTGAAGACTCAGAAGAGTTGAGTACAGAAGGGGGGGGGGGGAATTCAGAATCAAGTAACAGAAGAAGATTCTAATACCAGATCTGATATGTCAGATGTTGAACCCCTGATCTCTTTCAATGCTATTAATGGGTATGCAGACTTTAAAACCATGAGAATAACTGGGTATGTGGGCACAAAAGCAGTTTTGATCTTGGTTGATTCAGGAAGTACTCATAATTTTTTGAGTACCACAATGGCCAAAAAACTAGGATGCAAGTTACAGTCCATTTCACCATTGTCAGTGGCAGTAGCTGATGGACCTCAGGTGGAATGTCAATATATGTGCAAACAATTGACTTGGAAGATGCAGAACACTAACTTTGCTTCTGATGTTCTGATTTTACCATTGAAGGCATATGATATGGTATTGGGAGTACAATGGTTATGTTCTTTGGGAGATATTACTTGGAATTTTCAAGACCTTCATATGAAATTTGATTACAAAGGCAAACAGGTGGTTTTGAGAGGTCAGAAACCTGGAAAGCTTAAAACTATAAGAGGGACAACCAAGCAACTTAAGCACAACACTCAACTATATCTTATACAGTTACAACCAGAAGCAACACAAGATGGTAATACTGATGATATTGAGCATCACTTGAAAGTAAAGGTAGTTGAAGGAAGAACTCCTGACTGTTTGAATGCAATCATTGAGCAGTATGATGATATCTTTAAGGAACCAAAAGGTTTGCCTCCCAGTAGAGGTGTATTTGATCATAGAATACCAATTAAAGAAGGATCACAGCCTGTGAATGTGAGACCTTACAGGTATCCCCTGAAGCAGAAAGATATAATTGAGAAAAAGGTGAAAGAACTCTTGGAGAAGGATGCTATTCAACAGAGTGCTTCCCCTTATGCCTCACCAGTTGTATTGGTAACTAAAAAGGATGGGGATTGGAGACTGTGTACAGATTACAGGGCCCTCAATAAACAGACTATTAAAGATAAGTTCCCAATTCCAGTAATTGATGAACTAATTGATGAGTTGGTTGGAGCAAGAGTATTTTCCAAAATTGATTTAAGGGCAGGTTACCACCAGTTGAGAGTACATCCGGATGATGTGTTTAAAACTGCATTCAAAACTCATTATGGCCATTTTGAGTTTTTAGTCATGCCGTTTAGCTTAACTAATGCACCTGCTACTTTTCAAAGCTTCATGAACCATATTTTTAAGGATTTTCTCAGAAAATTTGTTCTTATTTTCTTTGATGATATCCTTATCTATAGTCATGATTTGGAAAGTCACAAAGAGCATCTTCAACAAGTTTTTGAAGTATTAAGACGACATCAATTGTTTGCCAAACAAAGCAAATGCTCTTTTGGTATGGAGAAGGTGGAGTATTTAGGGCATTATATTTCAGGGAAAGGCCTTGAGACAGACTCCAGAAAAATTGAGGCAATAAGTAAATGGCCAACTCCTTCTTCCATAAAGCAGCTGAGGAGCTTTCTGGGCCTAGCAGGCTATCATAGGAAGTTTATTAGGAGTTATGCTACTATTGCAAAGCCTCTTACATATCTACTAAAAAGGGGAGACTTTAGTTGGTCTACTGAAGCTACTATAGCATTTGAAACGTTGAAGAATGCTCTGAGTACAGCTCCAGTGTTGGCACTTCCTAATTTTGAAAAACAGTTTGTAATAGAAACTGATGCATCTAATAATGGGATTGGAGCAGTCCTAATGCAGGAGGGACATCCTTTGGCATTTATTAGCAGGTCATTGGGCATCAAATGGCAGCACTTGTCAGTCTATGAAAAAGAATTGCTGGCAGTAGTATTTGCGGTGCAAAAGTGGGAGCAGTATCTATTTGGTCAAACCTTTATCATTAAAACAGATCAAAGGAGTTTGAAATGGTTAATGGAGCAAAAGATTTCTACACCTTTTCAACAGTTTTGGCTCTCTAAGTTGATGGGTTTTCGTTATGAGATTCAATATAAAAGTGGAATGGAGAATAAGGTAGCTGATGCTCTCTCTAGAGTTACTGGAGCAAAATTGTTGTGTATAGCTGTTTCTTCAATCAAGTCAGATCTTATGGATATGATAAAGAAAAGCTATGATACAGATAAAAATGTACAACAGGTGATTGAGAAGTTACAGTTGAACTCAGCCACTATTAAGCAAAGCTACAGTTTTCAGGAGGGTGTATTGAGAAAGAAAGGCAAAATCATGATAGGGTCAGACTCTATGCTCAGAGAAAAGCTTTTACAATGGGCACACAGTTCAGCTGCAGGAGGGCATTCTGGAAGGGATGCTTCTATTCAGAGAATAAGACATATTTTCTACTGGAAAGGCATTAATAAAGATGTTCATGTTTTTATTAGAAAGTGCCAGGTTTGTCAGGCTTGTAAGCACGACAACTCAGCATATCCTGGTAAACTTCAGCCTTTGCCCATTCCTAATGAGGTGTGGATGGATGTATCCATGGACTTTATTGAAGGATTGCCTACATCTGGGGGAAAGAATGTAATTTTTGTGGTGGTTGACAGAATGAGCAAGTATGCCCACTTCATGGCTCTCAAACACCCATTCACAGCTGTTGAAGTAGCTCAAAGCTATCTGGATAATGTTTTCAGATTGCACGGTTGGCCCAGAACTATTGTGAGCGATAGAGGGTCGATATTCCTCAGCAACTTTTGGACTGCCCTCTTCAGTATTCAGGGAGTGGATCTCCTTTTATCTACTTCCTTTCATCCCCAAACAGACGGCCAGACAGAAGTGGTGAATAGATGCTTAGAAAGTTATTTGAGGTGTATGTGTCATGAGAAGCCTTCAGAGTGGTGTAAATGGTTGCCTTTAGCAGAATGGTGGTATAATACATCATTCCATTCAGCTATACACATGACACCATATGAAGCAGTCTATAATCAACCTGCTCCTTTACATTTACCACACTTGCCGGGAGAAACTAAAGTAGCTGCAGTGGACAGATCAATGCAACAAAGGGAAGCTATGATACAGATGCTGAAATTCCAGTTACAGAAAGCACAAAACGGGATGAAGGCGCAGGCTGATAAAAAGAGATCTGAAAGAACATTTAAAGTGGGAGATTGGGTGTGGCTTAAATTACAGTCTTATAGACAGAGTACAGTAGAGCAAAGAATGAATGATAAGTTGTCACCTAAATTCTATGGGCCCTTTCAAGTAAACCAAGTTGTTGGAAAAGTGGCTTATCAGTTAAAACTGCCGGTGGAAGCAAAAATTCATCATACATTCCATGTTTCCCAATTAAAAGAGTTCAGGGGAGTGCTTCCATCAAAACCCCATATTCCTAGTTGGCTGCAGGGCTCTAACACAGTAGAGAAAATGGAACCAATAGCTCTATTGGCAAGGCAAATGGTGAAATCCTAGAACCAGGCTAAAATCAAGTTTCTGATTCAATGGCAAGGTCAGGATGCTGTAGATGCTACTTGGGAATGGGCTGAGTTCATTAAGGAAAAGTTTCCAGTCTTTTATAATTCAGTGACTTGAGGACAAGTCTATTGTTGTAGGAGGGAGTATTGATACAGTTGTATTCAGTTAGTTAGTAGTTAACGGAATAGTTAACCGACTAAGACTGTTAGTTGGTTAAAATGCCTATATTAGGCAAATACTTGTACAGACTGGAAACTAATAAGAAAGTCTTCATTCTTCCCGTACATTCTTCTCTGTAATCTCTCTCTCTGAAAGTTTAGATTACTAGTTCTCGAATTCTCTTCTTCATTCTTTATGAGATTTCCTGGACGGTAACATATTCTATCCGGCCGCTGCAGCTTTCCAGCAGCCGCCCTCCAACCGCCGCCGTCGCCGTCGCCGTTCTCCAACGACCACTTTCTTCTTCTCTTTTCTGCAGCCGCCACTCATCGTCCTCGTCGCCCGATGGCCGCGCCTCTGTTGGCTGATGGTCAATGGCCGCACCTCTACTAGCTTCTTCGTCGTCCTAGATGGCCGCCGGTGCTAGATTCGCCGCTTGGATGGACGATAACCGCGATTTAGGACCGTAGGTGCCTGATCTGCCGTCCTTGATAGACGACACCTGCGGTTTTGGGGCCGCCGGTGCCGGATCTACCATCTCGGTGAACGATGACTTTGATTTTTGGCTTTCGCTTCTGGTGAGGGTGCGGCGAGGGTTCTATGGTGGTGGGGGTGGTGGTATGGCTAAGCTTTTGGGAGAACTGGTTTGGAGGAGGATAAGGGGTGGGGTAGGGGGGCTGGGCTAGGCAGGTGGTGACCGGAAATGGGTTGGGGTCAGGGAGGGGGTTTGGGGGTTGGGGAGGGGGTGGTGACGGCAGTGGTAAGCTAGATGGGCTAGATGGCGGTGACCGGAAAGTGGCGGTGATGGACGGAGTTGGGCGGACAGTCACTTTAGCCGGTTGGTGGGCAGTCACTTTGGACCGGTTACTGTGACCGGTGGGCGGGCGGGCGGGCAGTCACTTTGTGCTGGGTCACTTGACAGGTGGGTGGGCGGGCAATCACTTTGGCCATGGGTAGTCACTTTGACCGGAGTCACTGAGATAGTGACTGCGGTGGTAGTGCTGATGTCGGCAGCGGTGCCGGCGGCGGAGGTGCTCGGGTCGGCGGCCACAGAGGTGCTAGTGGCTGCAAAATATGGACTACTAATCAAATATATAAAAGCAATATTAAAATAATAATTTTATGGTTAAATATAAGGAATAAATACTTTTAGTCACGTTTTTGGAAAAATTTAAAACATGTCACATTTTTGTCTTTTTCGTTCATTTTAGTAATATTGAAATAAAAAAGCCTTTATCTTTTCTTTTATGTTTTCTTTCCTCTCATGTACTTTTGATTGCTTTTCTTTAAAACTCCCTCCGTCCCCCTGTTATTGTCCCATTGCGATTTACGATGCTTGACTGACAATAAAGCAAACAGATCCCTGTCTGCACTCAAATCATTTAAAAAAATGCATATTCAAAAACTACATTAAAAGATTTACAAAGTCGCAAAAACCAGAATCAAATTTGATAAAAATTTGATACATAAAGTAAGAGATTAAAAGTGATTTGTGTTGACCAAGTGAATAGGAAATGGGACAATAACAGGGGACGGAGGGAGTAACATTTATTTTTTCACAAAAAAATACAGATAATTTCGTATAAATGTGTGAAAAATGTGAATAAATGTAAAAAATATACACTAATAATTGTTGTAAGTTAAGTTGATGAACACTTTTGTTTACACATTCAAAAAATTTAATTCTTAAAAAGTAATGTGTTCGCAACTATTAATTGATTTTCAGTGCACATGATATAGACATTTGTGCAATTTCTATAGATCAACGCATATCAACCAATGTCATGGATCAACAAATTTCGGTTCGTTCACTGACGTTAGTTGTCTATATGATTAATTTGCAGTTTTTGAAATCGTCAAATGTACACTTTTGTATACTAAGATGCGATTTTTTATAGTCGCAAACTAATGTTCATACAATAATTATTTAAAAGAATTCACAATTAACACATTTGGCGGACTTATTTTGATATAAACATGAGTTGTCTATGATCTAATTTCACATGGGATGATTGTCTCATGACCGGGATCCAGCGGAATGTTTACAAAAAGTGAAAATTAATAGGTGAAAGTGTAAAATATGCAAAATGAGGTTTATTAATTTAACTAATTCTGTAATAAATTTTAATGAAATGCAGATGTTTGCTTTACTACTTATAAAATTTCAAGTAAAATTGGCATGTAAGATTCCACAAAATCTAAAGGAGAAGATGAAAATTTGAAAGCTGATGTTGGAAGCTTTCAAAAAAGATCACAAGAAGCAGCTTGAAAATTTGAAAGATCACAAGAAGCAGCTTGTCTGGACTAGTGGAGAGCCTCACTTCCCTTCAAATTCTTGGAAGCTATTCAGAAACTTGGCCTTCCCAGTAAGTAATGCACATATATGGTCCATGCATCTCAATTGTTAGTCCTACATATTTGTACATCGATCCATCATAAAAACTAACTAAACTTTCCAACATTTAAAAATATGCAAATTGTTAAAAAAGAGTAATATTTCAACCTCAAACTGTTAAAAAATATAATATTTTGGTCGTATTTGTGCACATATTTCATCCTCAAACTGTTATAAGTAACTTACAGCTTTTCAAAGCACATATTTCAACCTCAAACTGTTATATTCAATGTTGTTTTCCCCTTGTTTTTAATTATTTGTCAAATATTTCTTTCTACGATTTTTTATTTCTTTTTTTTTATTGGTAATTTTATTTATATTTTTCTATTTATTTTACAAAAACATTCTTACTTTTAAAAATTTTCGTTCTAACTTTTTGTTGCACGTTTTCTAAATTTTAAACAATTCATGGCGTTGACGGTGATGTACAAATAGTCCTTTTGTTTAGTTAAAAAAAGGATGACACCTCATCCCTGAGGGCCCCCAAACCCGATCAGACGGTACGTTGAAAGGATGTAAGTTGGACTATAATTACAATCTGACAAATAGAAAGTGGGGCTCTGTCCCCGGTACTTGCAGAGGCCCTATGCATTTTTAGCATAGTAACCACTAATCGCAGTTGCCGGGATTCGAATCCGGGACCTAACCCTTGTGGCACTCCTTTGATAACATAGTCCAAAGTTACACATCTAATTTACATGTCCCCAAATGGAGAGTTTTCTTGAGAAGGGTCACAACTGCGATGTTAACCGATATGATGAAGTTGTTGGTGCCTTGGTTGGAGGGCAATCCTCTGCAGCCGGTCAGCCACCAAACGGCCTGAATATCACGGCTAAGAAATCAGTCTACTGCAGAGGCCTCTACTCCACTAATCCAATTCAAGGGCGGATCCAAAAAAAAAGTACTTCCTCCGTTCCAAAATGATAGTTTTGTATTTCCTTTTTGGGATATCTCAAAATGATGGTCTTGTTTTCCTTTTTGGAAAGAAATATGTGGTTCATATCATTTCACTTTATTATACTCAAATCTCAACCACAACTTTTACCTTTTCAACCACTTTATTAAAACTTGTGCCCAAAAGAAATGAGACTATCAAATTAGGACGGAGGGAGTATTAGACACAAATCAATTAAAGGTGAGAAATTTCTAATAGTTATAAGTTAACTTCAAAAGATGGAAAAAAACAATGTCAGCATACTAGAAAATACTACGTATATATTACTAGTACAATTTATTAGAGTTGCTCTCTATGAATTTTGATTCTTTGAAAACGCTCAATCACAACTCCGTTCGTAATCGTATCAAGCACATCTTTTTTCAAGATAACAAATAAGATAATCATTCAAAAACTGGTCACCGATCCTATTGTGTAGAATTGACTTCAGAGGTTTTATCACAGAAAAACATCTTTCAACTATGGTGGTTGCAACTTACAAAATCAATGATAATTTATATAGTCGATATACTTGATATGAAAGATTTTTTTTGGTATCCACCATCATTTTAGCAAGGCCGTTAAGACTTTTAAAGTGAGAGAAGCGCTCATCATCAAGGACATCATTTATATAGAATTTTAATAGATGCTCAAGAGTGTGTCTGAATGTTTGATCCACAAAGTCAAAGTCATAAAACTCGGTCATTCTCATTAATTTTAGTTCATCAAACCCTCTAAAAGAATCACTTGGACTCAAAGCTCCCGTACACATGAGCAATTTTGTATTCATCTCATCAAACATATCAACAATAGATTCTGAGGGGGATTTAACATATCTCAATAGAGTCTATAGTTGTTCGAAGAACGTCTAATATATTCCATAAAATAATAATGAAAGTTAATGGTATTACTCCTTTTAGGAGGCCTCTTTGGATTAACAAAATATTGTGTCTGTTACGCCCCGGACCTACACGGACACGTCAACAATCCACCGTATAGTACGAATAATCAACCACAGACAAGCATATCCATATTATACTAGGTGTCTGGAATATCATTCACACATAGTACATCTATAAACAAACATAATGTAATATATTCCTTAAAGTAGCAGAAACAATAATACAAGTGTTCAAGCCACACTTGACAAACTTAGGCATACAAGCCCCTAAATAATATATCAGGAAAAAATTTTCCATGAGAATTATTGTAATTGTTTTTAAAACAGAGACGGAGGAAGCACGAACCACGTCTTCTCTCCTAGAATCCTTCCCAAAGCAACGGTACTGCTAGCAAGCTCAACTTTTACCTGAAACTGTGAGGTGACCCCCCCGGAGGGGAGGTCAGTACTTTGAAACATTTGACTAGTACAATGACAATTGCACCGTATATAATCAATGTTTCAATTCCTAAGACCCTCAATTTAGGGTGATATCATAATATATAGGTTGTAACCCTAGGTTACCCCGTTTGAAAACATACTTACTATATATAAAGTCAAGTAATCGGCCCCGTAAGACCATGTTCGTTTTGAAACGTCCCTCCATATACCCCGTGATTACTAGTCACGATTAACATAAACTTTTAGTAAGTCACTACGTCGTCATAGGGTTTTACCCTAGTGTGTTATTTTACTATCGCAGAGCCCCGCTCATTTATATTATTACACCGTGCTAGAGCCTTGCTCTTAGTCACCCTACATTGTGCTAGAGCTTCGCTCTTAGTCACTCTACATCGTGCTAGAACCTCGGTCCAGTCTTTCTACATTGTGCTAGAGCCTTGCTCTTAGTCACCATTACGACGTGCTAGAGCCTCCCCGCTCTTAGTCACGTTATTTAATCCCTAAGCAAGTTCTATGCCTAGAGTCGATCACTTTATATTGAGTAGCTCTTACGTCCTACTCCTAGTATAACTTAGAGTCCATACATTTCCACCTTAAAGTATCTCTTAAGACTACTTAAGGTATCACTTCTCACAATCCAAAACCCTAGAATTAATTCCATCATTATTCATATTAACATCATAGCTAGTATTTTAATACTAGTCGGTTAAATCTTAGAACAAACGAGTTCTTAATTCTCGATCATATAGTCAACTCAAATTGATTTCTTTCTAATCAAAATATAATTTATTCTCAATACCCAACATATCACTTGCTTTTACCCGTTCATGTATTCTCTACATGAAGTAAAAAGTATATTTCATCACAATGTTTCATAGTTAATTCAAATATCATGTCATCGTACTCATAACACATAATCATACACAATTTATTCATAAATTTGTATATCATGCTCTTTTTCTTTCTAGACAATAGTCTTCTCATTTCTAGACATTACTAATCATTAATAATCCATAAAAATATATTTAATCAGCTTAGGTAATCTTATGAAATCAACTCACTAATTATAAGCAATATAGTTAGTCATCATCACCTTATGATGTGCTAAACTAGCTGCCTTTGTGAAGCCCTTTGATTAATCCCTGTTCTAGACCGATTGAAGATGAAAAATTAGGACATACTGCAAAAGCCAGTCGGATTTTGCAAAAGGTGGGTAGCTTTTGGGCATGCAGCACGAAAACAGTCCCCAACAATGGCCGATTCCGGCGATTCCACGACTCTTGTAAGTTAACTACTACCACTTTATATCAATATTCTACACTTTTAAACGCGTAGAACCTCTTGTTTAATCCACCATATGATTTCTTAAAAATCATATGAATATAAAACTACTTAAAGAATATTGGTAGAGTTCTTACCTCGAACTCTATTCTTTTCTTGTTGGGTTTCCTTCCTCCTCGCTTCCTCCAAGCTAGGTCTTTGTTAGAGACTTTCCTAGAGCTTCTCTATCCTCTTGGCTGTTCGTATGGTGTCAAATGGAAGGGGAGAGGTATCCTTCTCAATTAAGAGCAAGATAACATTTAGATAGGACCATAGGGGTGTGGTTGTTTGTCTTGCACATCACCTTACTCAATAGTCCACACACCACCCTCTCCCTTGTCCCCATCCCTATCATTTGAGTCTAAAAGGATTTTAAAATATCCCCGAGTGGTTGTAGGAAGTCTCTCCCTATTATTCTTGCTATTTTTTGCAAGTTGGGTAAAAATATAACTTGGGTTGCCCAATTATTTTCCTTAACTTTAGTTTGCATTTTATTGGACTTCAATAATTATAATGATGGCCTAAATAAATATTTGGTAGCCCATTCTTAATATTATGGACCCAATAAATAATTTAATTAATCATTCATTAATTAAATCTATCATTCTTTTACACAAAGTTATTGTATAGGAAATTCATATACATATTGAATTTAAATTTCACGTACATCCGGGTGCGATGTCACAAATGCTCCGTGTCGTGCCAGCGCCTGCGCCACCTGGTGACTCTTCACCATAGATTAGCTTACACATGAATGCGTATTTAATGCACAGCATTTATGAGTACTATAAATAGCAGCCCTTGAGCAGTTGTAATGGACTGCTATTCATTTACTACTATTGCTCTCTCTCTGTCTCTCTTACTTATTGCTCTGCTTTTTCTCTAGATACCACTTGCGGTATCCCGGTATAGATTATCTATCACCAACAAATTTTTATTTATTTATCCCAAACTTGTCAACGTACCTAAAAAATATATCCATTAATTCCTTATTATATGCATCACCAGACTCATCAATCGTCAGTGAGAAAACATCATCATCAAGTTTTTTAGACTATAAAGTTCACTAAATCTTGCGCAAAACAATGAGCAATGTGTTCATGAATACCAGGAGACATCATTTGATTATTTTGAGGAGCATTTTTAATATGATTTTTCGTACGATCTCTTATTGATTTGAAGTATATTTAATCACTTCTAAATAATTTCCTCTATTGTTAGAGTCTCAATTTGCAACAAAAATCTAGAAAATCCATTGAAACATCTAATATGATGTGATACTCACTTTTCACTATCTCATTATGAAGAGAAACACTAATCGATTGATCTTGCTTCATCATATCAAATCTTCACACCTTTTGATAACTTTATTGTCACAACTATTAACATCACCAACATGGTAACTGACAAGATAATCTTTAAGTTTTGTTCCAACTTCCAAATACAAAACCCCTCTTTGATAATAAATGCATCATTTCCTGCTTCATTTTCATGGTTATCTCTAATCAAATAACAACACAAGCGAAATCCTTTATCCTCTTTTATACAAAATTCTAACCAATTTCCATACTGATCGAACTAAGCAGAATTAAGTCGTCGTAATTTTTTGCCTATAACTTTCCGAGGAAAATCACGGCCACGAGGTTGATAGGGTCTCCTAAGCAAGTATTTTCTTCTTATTTCATTTCTTTGATTAGAATGATATTCTGAAATTCTTTCCCTTTCTGCGGGATCCCAATGAAGATTATCCAAATCAGTTTCACGCGACGGTGAAGGAGCGTTAATTGATACATTGATGCTTGAACTTTGTTCGATGTCCCCGCATTGATTTTATCTTTCTTATATTCATATGTCATTGTTATTTCTTACATTTATCTTTATCTTATATATTTTATCTTACTTTATTTTTCCTTATCTTTGTTCTCCTTTTAGCACACTGATATCATCGATCGATTCATGTTAGCCGATCCCAAATCCTTTTGGGATTAAAGCATGAATGTTGTTGTTGTTGTTGGAATAATTTGTGTGACTAGCGTACATTTTCATTTTCTTATTCAATAACAATTACATATTCACTTTATTCTCACTTTCTTAATAGGCGTATCAAGTCAAATTGAAAAGTATTTTTAGGATGGAGGAAGTATTATTTTGTACTCTTACAAACTCTACACCATGCAACATGTAAAATTATTAGTCTATACTCGTACAAATTAAGTGTTACCTCCTTCCCTTTTTAGTTAGTCATTCTTAACTAGTATTCTTAATCTATTTGTGTGAGACTTATAATTTTTACAAAAACCTCTTCAAATCATTTTCATATTATAAATACATTTGCATATAAATATATTATAGATCATGGTTTGAACATCATTGAATTATAAAGTAAAAGATAAGCAAATAAAAAATGACGGAGAAAGTATCATTTATCACTTGAACAAATGTTCAAATTATTCTCATTCCAGATTATATAATTTGGTTTGAGGGTAAAACACTCATACATATGTGCACTTTGAATGACACTTCTAGTCGCCTGACTATTGTGCCAGTGACGTTTTTGATACTCAACTTTTGATAATTCCATTTTTAGTCTTTCGATGCGAGAGACGTTTTTATTTCTCAACTTCGAAGTTCCACACATTTAGTCCCCTGAGTACTATCAAATTGATACTTTTGATCCTTCCACTATGATTTTGTCATTATAAGTGAATGTTTAAAAATATCACTATTATAATATTTGAAGGATCAAATGTGTGAATTTATCAGAGTTGAAGAACAAAAATATTTCAAAACCGAGTATAAAAAGTGTCAATGACATAATAATCGAATGAATAAAAATGGCAATTACTCATGTGATAGAGGAGAATAATCTAAAATGATTCACATTTAGGTTCATGGTGGTGCATATATGTGATTATAATAACACGAAGTTCAATTGGGGCGGAGAAAGTTGACTTTTCTACAAAATGTCAACTTATTACAACTAATCACAACGGAAGAGAAAGCGATGATTTTATGTGTCCAAGGGTGTACAGTGTACTTGATCCCAGTCCAGTCCAATCCCGATTCCGGTACTGATCGTTGGTAGGAGAAGCTTGCATCCGACTCAGTTAAATCCAAGTTTGGGCTGGTTCCTAGTATTCATGCGGTCCGGTCTAGACCCGGTCCTGTTCTATTTTCGTTTTCCCCGTTTCTAAGCCCAAAAAAGGCTGGCTCTGGACTATTCTGGACTATTATTGGTATTTTTAGTTCTAGACTAATTAGAATGTTTTTACTTGGAGAGATTTTAGTCTCAAACCATAACATACTTAAACATACTGGACAAGACATAAACTATTAGCATTTATCTGGAGACTTGAGTTTTCTTGTTTCATTAAATTAATTCATCATGGGAGTTGTTTTAAGAATGTTTTTTGTATGCTGCGCTAAATAGCAAAATAGAAGCACAAAAAACAACACTCCAAACAAAGAATATCTGAATCATGATCATCATAAGTCCCCCATTTTCCCCATCCTTGTACACCAATTATTTAATCAAGTAAACAGGTATCTAAAGGCCTGGAGGAATGAACCTAGCAAAACCTCTAAATACACAAAAGAATGGAGACTAGTCTTGTTGTTGTAGCAGCAGCCAGCTGCAGATACCAAACATCATAACATATGACATGGGTGATGAAAGAAGAGAGTGACAATACACACATACAATGGCTCTACCACAACTAGCTCAACAATCAAAGCAAGCTGTAAGTTGGGGGCCCATGATGAGCTGAACCCGCAGTGCTGGAGGCATTTCCCACATGCATTTCTCGAGCGGGAGAAGGATCAAATGTTTCCCATTTCGTGGTTATCACGAAAGACCCCGACGCGCCCGACTGTTTATGATTCCTGTTATTGCTGGCGGCTTTTATGTGGGAACTCTTTCTGTCATCCCCATCACTACTACTGCTACTATTGCTCTCCCCCATTGAGTTCTTGATTTTCAGTTTATCAAGTGTCTCTACATACTTCTGGACTCTTCTTACCTAGCAAATCAAACAGTCCAATGCATATATCAAAATCACATCTTGTAAACCAAACTAAGGCTTTCATTGAGTTCTTGATTTTCAATTTATCAAGTGTCTCTACATTCTAAGGCTTTCATTATTTTATTATTTATCAAAGGGTTTAGGAGAAACCCCATGCTTTAATACGCGGGTTGTGCGATAACTTTACATACCCACACCTCTACAAGATGGTGGCTTGTTCCAGCATACTAATCTTAAAGTCTGTAGTAATTGTTGAACTTACTAGAATCAAATCAGTTTTTTAAGCTTAACATAACTGAAAAGTCAATATCATATGAGGACAACTACAAATGTCTCTTGTTTATTTGACTGATGTGAAAGCTTTTGGCAATAAGGCTTGGATGTTGTTGTTGTGATGTGTGAAAGCTTAACACTATAACTACCTGCATTTTCCTCTGCAATTTCACATCACCATCGGCAGCAATACCATCCAGTTTAAGAAGTTGATTCATCAACAACTCAATCAATGTAATTAGTGTCTTTTCTTCAACTTTTCCTCCTCTTGAAATCACAGATTCAAGTGCAGATACCTGCATGTAACCCCATAATAAATCACGTTAAATTAACCATTGTGATTAGGGTCTTAAATCAATATTTCAAAGGAATACTATCAGAAATGTGTACATATACTAGTATATAACTATATACTTAGTAGTACTTTTTCTTATTTATTATTTTTTTTTTACTCCAGGGGACGTCTGGGGGAGGGGGCTCCCCGGGCTGGGGGAGCCTGGAGTAATGTAGGCTGAAACTCAGTCCATTAAGTTTCGAAGCTGAGACCTCCCGTAAGGGAGAGTGAGTCGGTGACTAGCTGGGTTGGACCGTTTCCTCTAATGACATTGTACACATTTTATTATATGTTATCAAGTCTCGTATATTAACCTCATGTACTCTATTTATCATGAATGCAATCAATGTGAATACCTCTCTTTCTATAGAGTATCTGTAGAGATTATTATTTTTCAAACCAGGTTTCTCACGAAAGGTTTCCTTCTTTGCCGGGCTAGTTCTATTTCCCAAAAACCCACCCTTACACCTTTAAGATATTTCAATTGTGAAACATTCAGCTTCTCCTCTATGTTACTAACACCGTCTATGCACACAAGGAGCTGCTCCTGAATGATCACACGTGCCCCGGGTTCCTATGACAGCTCCAAGAAGAGCGCCTAATAACTGATCAGCGCCTCAAGTTTTCCACCGATTTTAGACTCCCACCCTGCCTTTTGACACATAACTAAAAGCTAAGTAAACGTTTTGCTGAGCTAAGCCCCTAGACTAAAGGGTGATCAATTGGGAAAAGTCCCCAATTTCGCCTCCAGTACTGAACTTGAGACCACTTAAGTGTGGGAGTTGGTTGAATTGTGCCACTCCTGCAGTCCTGCTTCTCACTCTACCCAAATGTATGAGTTTATAGGACATGAATAGAATAGCCATTCAAAATGATTTCAATCTTTTTAGTGCCTACCAGCCTATGTGTTTATGTTTGAATTATGAATTTGATTAGCTATCTTATTGTTTTCCCCTTTTTCTCAACTGGAATTGAAATATATACATAAATTACCTGCCCACCAAGCCTATCAACCTCCAAGCTGATCTCTGATACATTTTTTGCAGCCTTCTCCATCTTAGCAGACTTCCTCATCTCAATATATCTCTTTTCTTGGCTGATGGGGTCTTCAATAAGCACAAGCTTGGACTTGTTTTTCACACCAGAAATATCAAGAAATGCAGTAGAGTCCATCTCCTTGTCTTTGAACAACAATTGCTGGTCCTGGTGGTGCAACCCCGTTGGCCCTGTTAACATCTTCTTCAACTCTCCTGTGAAAAGTTAAATGTTACCCATTTCATCTCTTTTTTTCTTGAATTATAAGGGAAAAAATGCAGATTTGGCTAAAACCAAACTAGACTTCCACAAAGCGTGGATAATAACCCGATCTCTGGACATCGATCTACAAGTAACTCCCTCACACTTGTCAAGATGGATTTCGTTGGACGCATGTTTCTAATAGGACCAGTTTCAGTGTAAACCAAATTGGCTAACTTAGACAATAGTAAAATACATATAAAATACATATATCTAATAGACCAGATCAGATATTTGAAATCGCCCTACATAAGAGTAAACAAGTCTTGGAATTCCAAAATGGGACTGTTATATTTTTCTTCCCCCTAATCGCCTACCGCCTAGGAGTGGTTAGTGCGATGATTGAAAAATACCATGGTTCTAAAAATCTGCCTACCGCTTAGTCGCCAGGCGGTGGCCAAGCGCCCTTACTTTGTGGTAATCGGTGAGAAAAGTTGGTCGGCCACCTAGGCGAGCTACGCAGGCACCTAGGCGGCTAGGCGGGCGACTAGGCGGTGGTTAGGCGGATCAGACTATATTTGTTCCCGATCCAACTTAATTTTTCCATTTTATGTGAAAGCACTATTTGGTCAATAAGTTTTTTTGAAAGGAATAAGTATTCTATTCCTATAAAAATCACTATCATATTCCTACAACAAAATATAGTTTTTCAATGTATATAAACTTTTTAGAATGCATATAAACATTTTTTTAAACTAAAAACTACAAATCTCTTAATTCATCTATTATTTATTTTATTATTGATAATTTTATGACAAAAACATAAAATTATATGAGCTATTTCTATTGTCAAAAGATTATATAATTATTACTAAAAATTGTTAAAATTTATAGAAAATGAAAAAAATAAATAAGAAATAAAGGAAATAGCTAGGCGCTCTCCTATGCGGGCTAGGCGCTAGGCGGCCGGTCACCGCCCGATTAGCGTCTAACGCACTTTAAAACACTGAAAAATATTGTCATTAATGGCCATTATTTTAAAACTCGATAGGCTCAAGTCGAACGATCGAGGGGTACCTAATGCCTAGGCGCCGATTAATCGGTCCAGGCCGATTTTTAGAACAATGTTAACGGCAATAAATATTGTAACATAAATGACAATAAATACTACCATATTACTCTTATTTCGGAAGAATTTGAATTCCCCTGACGCAGTGGCCCTGTTTGTTTTTTTGCGGATTGGGAGCAAACCGTTGCATTTTGCTATTAACGGCGGATTAAAGCCAATCCGCTATTAACCAAACGTAGCCAGTGTCAAAAGCTTCAGCTACAATTGTCTCTCCCAATCTTATTTCCGGAAGAAAAACATAAGAGTCCTATTTTAGATTCCAAAATTTGTTTACTCATATTTTTTGAACTTCTCCAAATCCTAATGGAGCATATGTGGTGTCAATATATTTATATTCACAAAAAAATAAGGAATATTTAACTTTTATATTGGAAGAACGGAAGAACACTTCAAGAACTTTATCTCTCTAGAAAATCCGGCAGCACTTCGTTAGCTCAGATTGCAAATGAGAATCTCGCTTCGGAGGGGAGGGGTATTTATAGACTTTCCCCCCTCCCTCCCCAACGGTCACTACACGTGGCACCCCATCACTGGCCACATGAACGGCCACCACTTCAGGGCCCAATGAGCTGCCACCGGTTCAGAAGATGAGTCAGGCCCACTCCCAGAGCTATCAGCCCACTTCCAACACACCCAACAACCAATCACCCTTAACGGCCAAGACATTCAACGGCCACGTTCAGAGGCCTTCAAAACAACATTCACTTCAACGATTAACATCATGACAGCGCACTACCGGCTTTCAAAGTACGCCCGCATCGGCATTGCGCATTACCAACAACAGGGTCCTCACAACGGCTATCTAAGCAAGGCAAAAAAGAACCCAACAGCCATCGACCCTCGTAAAAACCCTTGATGATAACACTTTGTAAGCGACCTGCATCCAAGGGTTCTCCCACAGGGTTACCTTGGTCAGGAAATCGCCAAAGGGTTGGATTTAAGGGCGATACAAGGATCCCGCGTCGGCTAGGGTATTACACTACTCCTTCACTCCTCGCTCACTCTTCGGCCTGAAGCAGTGGGGGAATGGGGGACTACATTGGCTTCAAGAACGCAAAGATAGAACGAGAAATCGGAAAACACGCAAGTCCACAAACTACAACGTGGCATCGTCCAAACACCATAATGTTCGGGACCATCGAATGAAAAAGCAACCACCAACGGTCAGAAACGAAGCAAAGGACGCTCATCGTCCTCAAACAAGAGACAACCATAGTGGCCCCCTTGGCCCAAAAACGAAATTCAGCTATCAACGATCAGGAAAGGGACACTGATCGCCCTCGAGCAAGTTCACATCAAAGAAACAATTGCCTCTTTCATCCATAGGAAAAGGGACAAGCGACGGCCAACTCAAACAAACTCACCAAAATGGAGTGACCATTGCTACCACAACAGGGAATGGCCAGAGCGATCCCGCATCGGCCAAAGAACATCAAACTGCAGAAATCTACTCTCCTTCACTTCATCTACATCTCATCTTAGAGAGTGGGGGACTCCTGATGGAGTATATGGGTCTAAGCCTCAGGACCCACACATTCAGAAGAACAGCAAAGTGCCAGTCACCTAGCGGGACCCTCGTCGGCCAGATGACCTCCATCGGCCGGAGAGAAGTCAACTCAGAATATGATTCAGAGGTCAGGAGAACCGGGTGACACCGTTGGCCGGGTCTCCGTCGGCCATGTCCTCGTCGGCCACGCCCTCGTCGGCCACGAAGAACTCACATAACTAGATTTCATACTTAGTCATTTCTGCACACTCTGTATTCGGCCCAGTAGCGGTCCAGTTGTAAATGGGCCTCCCAAGCCCAAGACTTGGGAGTCCAGCCCGTATTTTCCCTATAAATACTCCCTTTGGAAGTAGTTGTGGGGGTTAAAAGATCATTTATTGCAAGGAAATTATTGCACTTCTCTCTCTAACTCTCACTTCTCGCTAGATACTTACTCTATCACTAGGTATAGGACCGGTTCAGTTCTATAATAATTTGTTCAGTTCTATACTTATTTTAATTTGTTTTAATTATAAGATTAAATTATTAAATTAATGATATTTATGAATGTTTCTTTCAATATTTTACAATGTAGGATGTAAATATCTTTCAATAGTGAATCAAGATGTAGTGATTCAGTGTACGTTTACTATGAAATATTATACTGTTTTAATATTTAACTTGCTATAATTTTTATTAATTTTAAAGTGATCGACTAAAAACTGAACCAACTAAAAAGCAAATGTGTAAAATCGAAATAGATGAAACTGGAGTGACGAATACACAATGTGGATTGTGGCATATCTTCTGACGTGTGAGTCTTGTTGTGGAGAAGTTTCTTTTTTCGAAACTGGAGTATGTTTTTTGCAACATTTTAGTTTATTTTAAATAAATCTCAAACACTACTTTTATTTTTTCAAAATTGTGTCAGACAGAATTTAGGGAGTCATTATTTCACCATAATTTAGTCCCTACCTACGATTACTATGTCGGGTCAGTGTGTATAATGCCGAAGTGGGCGACATATTTCTAATCTTCCACTCACAAATTTGACGCTATCTTTTGAACGCGGAAACATGTAGAAAGGGAAAAAGTGCAAAATACTCCATGATTTTTGTGTCTTCGATATACTATAGAAAATGGAAAGGAATTGTTGGCCGTGACGACCCAGCAAATTGGAGTCACGGGTCCCTACCTTAATGTAAGTCTAACCTCTAAAAACTTAAAAAATGTAAGTATATAATATTAAAGTAGCTTATCATTTCATAGTTTATGTACATCATCAAAATATGTAGAACTTTTATGAATTCAGAACCTTATAGATAGATAAATTATAAATTCGGTACCGGAAAGATGAAATGTATTAATATAGGACCCGAAAGATGAAAATTATCAATCTAGGATCTAAGATTTCATAGATTTTCATTTATTTATTTTTTATTAATTCCTTTGCTAATTTTTGATAAACTTTTTTCCACAAATATTTATTAGTTTAAAAAAAGTAAATAATATTTAAAAAATTTAACATAAAAATAATAAAAATTCATGACAATATAGGTCCGAGATTCATAGTCTTCAATCATTCAAGTCCTAAATTGACAATTTTCATCATTTGAGTCTTATATCCATAAATTTCTTCTTTCAGGTCTCGGATTGATAATTCATTTACCTTTCAAGTTTTGAATTGATAAAATTCCAAATATTAAAGTAGTACAACGTTTCATAGTCCCTACTATGCCGCAACTCGTCTTGAACATTAGGATGCAAATCAACAATTTTTTTCTCAAATCAGGATAAGCTTCTAAAGATTCAAAATAAACATGTTGATCATGTGTATTGCCAGTCAAATTAATTTCATATCCACCAATTATTTTATTCAATTCTTCACTTAATAATGGAAAATCATAATAGAAATTTTAATAATTAATTGAATTATGTAAAGTGTAAAGTTGAGGATTTTTAAAAAAGGCAAAAGGATGTAGTTGTGATTTTTTACAATAATAAATCAAAAAAAGAGGAATGGAAATGAGAGGGAATCGATCCTTGCACCTCCACAAAAAGTAAAGGTTTTTATAAGCCTTTCCTCCATTGCTCTACTCCATTCTTTGGAATTCATACTTATTTTTGTGTCATATATACATTTATAAGTAAATTTTAAATAAAATATATAAAATATATATGTATTTTTTTGGAAGTACGCGGGGTCCCGGGACCCGTGGGACCCTTAGTGGGTCCGCCCCTGATTGTTGGGTCCGGGTATGGGGCTCCTGGGGTGGGAGATTCCACCTTTTTCGGACCAAGAAAATGGAAAGAAACATCAAGTTTTGTTCAAGTAATTATTACTAAAACAACTATAATCATGTTTCTTCTTCAATAAGACTATAACGTATAGTGTATTTTTTATCGACTGATAAAATTGAGAGAGAAAGACGTATTAGAAGAAAGAGTAACAATACAAACACCGAATTTGACTTTCCATCTCCCTTATATTCGATTCTGCACCATATTTTCAAAACATATTGACTTTGCATCTCATCACATAACATTTTGTGAAAAAAAAATTATGAAAGGAGTGCAAAGTCTTATTTTTTAGTAGGAATGAGATACAATATCACAGTTTTTTGAAAATTGGGCGAAAGTTCAATGTCACCCAAAAAGTGAAATGCAAATCAAATTCCACCATATATTTCTCTAAAAACGAAAGTGGCATTTTTTTGCAGGATCGATAAATTAGATAAATTCGACAAAATAAATAAGAACTGAAAAATGGAATTAAGTCAACTGAACAAAATTCAAATATCAAAACAATATATATATATATATATATAGGGAGCGGTTCCGGTAAGAACGGATCTTAGGAGAGAAATGAGAATGAATCTGGACCGTTGGATTGGATTATATGGAACTGAATTGTGCATTTGGTGAAATCGAAATGTGCATTAGGTGAAATCGAAATGTGCATTAGATGATATTGAAATGTGCAGAATTAAAATTTAAACTCACATGTGCATTAGGTGAAACTGAAATATGCAGAATAAAAAGGTACAAAAATAACATCACATCGTACCTTTTATTCTGCACATTTTAGATTCGTCTAGTGCACATTTCAAATTCACCTAATGCACAATTTAGCTTCACATAATGCCACTACATTGTACCATTTGTGCTGCACATTTCAATTTCACCTAATACATATTACAGCTTCATCTAATGCACATTGAATTTCACATAAAGCAAATCTAACGGTCCAAATTCATTCTCATTTTTCTCATAAGATCATGTTCTTATTTGAACCAAAACTTATATATATATATATATATATATATATATATATATATATATATATATTAATAATGGTTGATCTAATATTTTATTTTCTTAACAACACATTCATTCAAGATCAATGAATCTACTTTATTGTCAAGCCCATTTGTCAAAGAAGAAACTAAAGAAAGAAGACAATTTTTTATTCCTTACCGATTTTCTTCGTTTCCGTGATATTTCCCAGGAATAAACACATTCTAATTAACAATTTGGTACGACAATTAGAATGAAAATAAGAAAGGAAGATTGAGGTAATTACCGAAGGTGGCTTGGGAGCTGATATTGATCTCATGGTAAACCGACCCGTACTTGACCCGGACACGGATACTAGGAAGAGTGGGTCGGTTATCCGAATCAGTATTCCTTTTCTGGACAAGCATCCCGCAAGGCCTCATCTCCCATTCATTGCTGCCGGCGGCGGCGGCGGAGACTCGAGAACCTCCGTTCTTCATCTCCGGCGGAGGAGCGGCGGCGAGTCTAGTCTTCATGCGCATCATCTTGGCTCGGAGCTGAGATATCTATCTATATCCGACAGACCCAGAGCTAAATCCGAACAAAAAAACAGAGTTGACCCAAATAGCTTTCTTTATTTCAAAGCTTCCACCTTTACCAGAAGTACAGGTTCTTGAAGGTAAGAATGATTATCGAAGAAGGAAAGAATCGGAAGAAAATGATAAAAAATCAATCTTGATGAAACATGGGCTGAGAAGTGTCGGTGGCGGCAAAAACTTGCAGTTGAGATGGCAAAAAAAGTAGATTTCAGATCTTATATATACTCCCAGACCCAATCAATGACAACAAAATAATTAAATTCGTAGTAAAATGTAGAGGAATCAATGAATTAAATTTTTGGGATCTTTCAAAAATCAGGTAATATAATCAAACAAACGCCAAAGATGGACTCCAATTTCTGTTTATTATTAATGAAGAATGTAATGTTTATACAAGTAAATAAATGTCACACTTATACATGTAAAACGAAATTCTTTAAAAGGAAAAAACAGACTCTCTCTCCAATTACTTTGGGTGGTTCTTGTGGAGAAATGGTCCAAGGAGGAAGGAGACAGGAAGATGATAGCTCAGATACCAAACATTTAAAGATAATAATAATAATAACAATAATAAGTGGACAGCACAGAAGCACAATGAAAAGTTTGTACGGACTTTGCAAGCTTTTATGTATGTATACGGATTATATAAATAAAATAAAATAAAAAATATTGTCCAAAAAAATAATACCTCTGTCTCATAATAGTTATCTCATTTCAATTTGACACAATTATTAATAAATTACTTGAAAAGTAAAAATTATTATTCAGGAGTAGAGTGAAATCAAATAATATGAACTACAAATTTCTTACCAAAAAAATAAACATAACATCAATTTTAGAATAATTCAAAATAAAAAGTAAGACAATCAAAATGAGATAGAAAACACTTCATATAAGCACAAGTCCAAAAAAGATGTTGGTAGAGTGGAATAATGGCCGGCCAAAATATAGGTAAACACGAGTGAATTGAAAGGTGGCATAAGATTAAGCTTAAAGGTTACTCCCTCCGATCCCAAAAGAAATTCACTCATGGTTTACGACGATAAAGCAACTCGATCCTTGTTTACGCTCGGATTATTTTTGACAAATAAAATTTACATATTTAGAAACTACATTAAAACCGCTACAAAGTCTGATCAAGAAAATTTAAATTTGATATATAAAATAAAACATTAAGAGATATTTAAGTTGACTAATGAATAGTAAGTGTGAATTTCATTTAGGACCGGAGGGAGTACAACATTAAAAAAACATGAAAGATTACGACTCCTGCTTGGTGGGATAGATGTTAGTGTGCACCGTGCACGAGTAAAAAGCACATCATCATTCGACTGACTAAGTCAACACGATTTACATTCTTCTATATGTTATGTCGGGTCTGAACGTGAGGACTTTTTGGGGTTGCGAATTCAACCTTCGAAGCAATTGGAAAAACAAGGGGCCAAGAAGTGGGTGTTTGGTGGAAAAAATGTCAATAGTGTGAAAGTGAAGAAAAGTGAAAGTCACCTGCAAATGCTTATGAGAGCAGACATGTGTTCCTATTTTGGTAAAGACGAAGGAACAGGGAAGGGTTTTTTAGGTATTCGCGTAGGCAATCATTATGCTATGATGTTGATGATTAGGGTGCTAACTATGATCTGGAAGACACGGATAATTGGACATTTGTGAGATTCTATAAACTCAGAGCATTTTTGAAAGAATTAGGTAGAGTGGGTGTGATCGGTTAACTTCAAAACCACTCAATAATTTTCGGTTAATTGTAGTTTTAAAATTTACGCATTACCTTTCTTTAAAGTTTAAAGATGCTTCTATTTTGACAAAAAACGTCACATATAATTATCATATTATACTCTAAAATTCTCCCTTTTTTTGTATTTTCTACTAAAATTATTTACCATCTCATTTAGTACTCTCATCCACTAGACATTTAATTTTCGTCTCACTCAACTCCTCACTATTACTTCCTCTGTCCCGTTGGAATGTTCCATCTTTACTTTTTTGGATGTCCCTTTGGAAAGTTCTCATTTCCCTAAATGGAAAGTTATCCTACATCAAAACAGAGTCAAACAGTGCAAAACAGTGTCAAACAGTATCGAAACAGTGCCAAACAGTGCCGAAACAGTGTCAAACAGTAAAATTTACCCCCTGGTAAGTTTATTTCTTTAATATGTGTGTAGGTCAAACCGAGAACATTCCAACGGGACGGGGGGAGTAATTCTTTCACGTAATGTCGTACTTATTCATTCATTCTTCATTCACATCTTTGTTCAAGATTGCTTTGAATCTTTAAAGGATTGAATGGTTGTCTCCAAATTTGAAGAGCCTTATCCTTCGTTTGGCAACACAGTTAATGCAAGTTTCGTCGAATTTTTTGAATTGTTTAAATTTTACATACAAGTATCTAAGATATTGCATCTTCCGAGCTGTTGGAACTTAATGTCCTACTTATTCATTCATTGTTCATTTGACATTTACTCACTCACTTTCTCAGTGTTAACTCTTACACGTATTGTCGTAATTATTCATTCATTCTTCATTCACATCTTTGTTCAAGAATCTTTAAAGGATTGAATGGTTGTCTCCAGATTTGAAGACCCTTATCCTTCGTTTGGCAACGCCGTTAATGCAAGTTTCGTCAAAATTTTTAATTGTTTAAATTTTACATACAAGCTAAGATATTGCATCTTCCGAGTTGTTAACTGGATGTGGATCTAAATCATACCAACCTCCCGACATGCAACTATACAAGCTTTTAAGGACAAGATGTTAGCAAGCAATCATGACCTATAAATATCATAAGATCGTTTACATTTGAGAGAGTAAAGTAAATATAAATTAAAGTAAATATCGTTTACAAAAATGTGACCTCAGGGGAGAATCCCTATTAATGTTCAAATGGGTTCATGTGAAAACCCAAAATGTTGAAACTGAAATGTAAAAATACGCATATAAAATTGATACACTAAATTATAGTGCATTTTTAGATAATATCTCTTATATATTTAATCTTATTTACCATGTTTTGTTGTTGAAAACGTCACATGTATTCAATTGTTTGATCAAATAATATAATTGTTCAATGTTTTAATGATAAATTAATTTTGAACACCCAACGTTTCATTGCAAGATCCATCATAGCCTATGTGTAGTCACTATAATAGTAACTTAGACATAGTAACTTATGTTCAATTTTTACACTTAAGTAATTATGAGATTATATTAGAGAATATTACCCGAAATAGGACCAAAAAGTTTAAAAATTCCAAAATAGGACTGTCATGTTTTAATTTCCAAAATAGGATTAATTCACTAGTACAAAAATGGCTTTTTACATCACCATATCTACATGTGTTATGGTATAACCCATGTGAAATAGTGACACAGGGTCAGTTTTACAATATTTATAAAAATTTTCACATGAGTTGTTGATATAGCCGATGTTAAATAGTGAAACGGGATACTTTTTAAAATTTAACAAAATATTCTAAATAGGTTATTAACGGATGTGGAAAACTAAACAGGGGTATTAACGAAATCGGTCGAAACCGACGCAAAAGAAATACTGAAATACTAATAAAAAAAATTTGCTATTATTCCAGATCGGTTAAACCTATCTGGATTACTTCAAATTCTCGGCTCTCCTCATTTAACCGATTCCAGACCTAGAAGGCCATCTGTAGCGTAGCGTAAGGTTCTTGTGAGTGACGGAAGGCGGCGGGTGACCTAATAGGTTGGACTCGGCGGCGAGTAATGGAGCAGGTCAGATCCGGAGGCGAGTGATCGAATAGATCTGACCCAGCGGCGAGTGACGGAGTAGGTCAGACCCAACGGCTAGTGGTGGAGTGACTCTAGCATCCTGTGGAGTTCCTGACTTCGACTAAGGGTTGGACGGGGTTCGAGCGGATAGCCTGGTCGAAAGGCATTCCAGTAGGGGTGCCTTTGTTTTCGGCCGGCGTTCGAGTGAGCAGACCTTCTTCATTGGCTGGTGTTCGAGTTAGTAGACCTTCTTCGTAAGACACGTTTGAACGAGCACACTGATAAGTATAATTATTTTTTTAACTCATCGATATTTAGTTGTTGTCGATTTGCTCTGGTCGAAAGTATCATAAATTGCTTGTTGGTTGGGGTTTATTTCCTAGTTGCTGTCAAATTTGTCTGCGTTGAATTGGTTGTTTTTTATTCCCTCTTATCGCAGCCTCTGCTATTTGGATTTAGGCTTACAAGTTGGTTGCTATATTTACCAATATCAACTTCAAAACAAAAATATTTACCTCATCAGTGCTATTTTTAGTTATTTCAAGAAAAATGATAGCTTTGTTGTGTGGGGACTAGGTGATGTTGGAGCATGACATATAAAATCAGTATATTTAGCAGAAAAATAACCTTTCTTGTTTGGTTTAAATTGTAAAAGTGTCTGCTGGCAGTTTCTTCTTTGAATGAAAACATATGAAAACATATGTAGAATGAAAGAAGAGTGTTGTTATTAAAGTGCTGAAGTGTTGAAGGAGATTCCCATGTGCTCATTGTTTGAACTAGTTTTTCTTAATGGAATGATACTATGCTTAAAAGTGTTACTCTCTTAGATCTGGCACACAATATAAAAGTCCTAAATTTTCATAAAATAATATCAAACTCTATTCTAGTTGAACTGTGAAGAGGTTGCATATCTAAATACCCATCAATGATCGGTTAAGGTGAATGATGGACATATATCAAAATTTGTTATCAATTTACTAAGTCTTGTACATGGTAAAAGTACAATGTATCGACAAAAAAACGTATTTGTAGTTAGTTATTGCCTATTTATTGACTTTAAATCGACAAATTGATATCTTATATTTTATAGGTCACCACAGCTACACCCAAACAAATTTAGAGTGATGTATCTTAGTGAAAATGTTGACACCGGGTTTGGATCTCTTGGGTTTTCAATCTGTGATTGAGAGTGTATAATTTTAGTTTTCATTATAAAGTTCTGATTTTGGGATACATATTTGTTGGTTTGCAGCCTTGAGAACTTATTTCTATAAGAAGCATTGTACTCTAGTGGACTTGAAAAGCTTGACACCAGGTTTGTAAGGATATGACGTGCTATTCAAAGTGATTACTTTAGTTATGTCATTGTATCTAGGTGTGTATATAGTTTTAATCCGTTCAAAGTTTGATTATTATGTTTATTCTGCGATTTCTGTTGTTGATGTCAAACTGATGGCCTTTTGTTTCTTTAGCAAAGTTAGATGGCTAACATAGAAACATAATTATTTGGCAGATGAACAACCCTCACATGCAATGAATACCTCTTCCATGTTTGAAATATAATAGCATGGAGATGTTTGGTATTTGTTTAGGTTTCAACTTGTCGGACTGATCACTTATAAAGTGTTAAATGATATGTGTTATTTTGTTTGCATTTACTAGGAGACTTTGATTGAATGTGTCTAGGAAACTTCATTTGCTGAAAATGAAACCAATGAAAAGACAATCAAATAAAATGTGAGTATAACATTCCTAATTTCTAAAGCATCAACAAACGGTTTGATTTTAAGACAGTAATATCATTCTCATTTCATGAAGAATAATAGTTTAATTTGTTTGCTTTCTGTTGCAGGTACTCTCTCTACTTTGCTCCCTGTTGCAGGTTTGTTGTTCTCTACTTTGCTTTCTGTAGCTAATATGTGTTGTGCAGCTAGGTTAACTAAATTAGATAGTTTTAGATCAAGTATTCATTTGATTTATTATTGTGTAGTACACTGAGTTCAAGACTTTAATTGATGACTTTAGTTAGTTAATTTTTCTAACACTGAACTTATATTTGTGTTTTCTACATGTCTTTATTGAGAGCATCTTTTTTGGAGGGATATAAGAAGAGCCACTTTCAACAGGTTTAATGTTTTCTATTTTAGAGGTAAGTTTTTGTTTGGTTGACTTTTTCTAAATTTTTTGTTTGATTAGTTGCACTCTGGCTATAACAATTGAGCCTGGCTGAGGAACAGGTCCATGGGCAAATGTTTGTTTCTCCAAATGTTATCTCTCCTTTTCAGATTATTCTCTCTTAATGCAAATCTCTATGTCATTTCTATAGTAAATGGATTTTTCAAGGTCTATCATAAACAAAATGCACTAATGCAAAATGGCTTTTTGACTTGGAGGATAGTAGTTGAGGCCATTAGATATAAGGTGAATTCTTGCTTCTTTAAAGTTTAAATTTTAGTAGAGATATAGTTTTTCAATGTAATAGCAGTAGACACTGGCACACTGCCATTATCTTCTTGTTGTCTAAGTTTCATCATTCTGTTTCCAAATGATAGAACACTGTCTGTAGGGAATATACAAGTCTTTAATTTCGTCAGTACTTGGGCTATATTGATTTTTTATTTATGATTTTTTTTCCTGCACTTATTTGTTCTATTGGCATCTATAACCAAAATATGTTTTTATTAACGTTCCATTAAAAGTAGTTTGGTTCCATCTATAACCTTTCTGGTATATAGTGTTTTAAGAGTATGTAAAATCACATATACTTCTCTTAGCTTTCACTATTCACTCACTTTTATATTTTTACGTCTTCTTCCTTTAGTCATCTATATTGTTTTAAGCTACAATTTTTTGTCTTGGTTAGTAAACAAGAAATGCGGGGGGTATTTATAATTCCATCCCAGACTATATTCTACATTACAAAGAAGTTGAAGTGAAGTAGAGCTACAATTAAGTTAAGGAATCAGGTTTCCTCACTATAAGTTTGTTTCTTGATTTACATTTTGAAGAATTGTCATACTTATAACACAAATATGTCATGTGGACTGCTAGAATCACTACACCACTATGTCTTTTCTTTTGTCCTTTTCTTTTCTGAAAGGCATAAAGAGGGAGTTTCATGGAAGAAATTAAGCTCATGTGATGACCAGGAAGACTTTTTCATCTCGTCTATTCTCCATTGTTAATGTTTCAGCCTTATTGTATTTTGACACAGGAGCTTTTATTTAGATAGCATTTTGTTCTTGTTTATCGTTTTTTGTTGCGGGGGATGCCCCTTTTAATTATGTAGTATGTACATTCACATTTATGTGAGAATTTGAGATATAAATAAAAATGTTTGAAATTTTGATTATTGATTAGTATTAAATTATATATATATTGTAATTAATGTATCATGTGTACGTTTTCATATCACTCACATGTCATTGAGTTTTGTGATATAGTAGTTGATGATACTGTTAATGATGTGATTATAGTATAAACGAGGGTCATATTGCAAATTGTTTTCCTGAAAAATACCAAAAAATTTGAAGCTTTTCACATCAGTTGTAAAATAACCGATGTGATTGCTTTTCTACATGGGTTATAACCGATGTGAAACACATATGTTCTGGGAAAAAATGAAGCTTTTCACATCGGTTGATAAAATGACCGATGTGAAATCTTTTCTACATGGGTTATAACCGATGTGAAAAACCTATGCTCCGGGAAAAATTGAAGCTTTTCTACATCAGTTGTAAAATAACCGATGTGGTTTCTTTTCTACATGGGTTATAACCGATGTGAAATATCATTAAAAACGTCGTTTCGGACTATCTTCTAGATCGGGCACTAAACGACCGATGTAGAAAGACTTTTCACATCGGCTGTTTGACCGATGTCAAAAGTCAATACTTTTCACATGTGCTGGAACCACATCGGCTGTTTGACCGATGTGAAAAGCCTTTTTTGACCGATGTGAAAAGCCTTTTTTGTACTAGTGATTACTGTCAAGTTTTGGCAGTATCAGACTTCAAACGTGGCAGTATTTTCTAAACTTGACAGTAATTACTCCTATTTTGGGAATAAAAAACATGACAATTCTATTTTGGAATTTTCAAACTGTTTTAGACCTATTTCGGGAACTTTCCCATTATATTATAGTAACTATCAATTATATTTTTTGTTATTAAATTTACTGTTTTTGAAAAGGACTCTTACATTGAAGGTCATATTTTCCTCCCTTTTCATTTGTAATATAGCTTTATGATATAGCTTTATGATATGTATTTCTCTCTACTTTGAGTCACTACGAAAAATCATACGAGGCTTGAGCACTTTGTGGCCCTTTTACACAATCTTTTTTATGTCCCGATGCACTCGATCTTTTTGTATACTATGGGGATTCGATCTTACCGTCTCTAATTGATTGTGCTTGTGTTATTTATGTATGTGAACGTATAAGGTTCTTTAATTGTATGATGCTTACTCAATGTGTGTTGGTTAAGTTAGTAAGTAGACTATGATGTCTTGAGAACAATTGCTTGGTTCTTTTCACTTGAGAGTTAGAAACTTCGGTATGCTTATGCATGTGTTGGCATATCTTTAAACTAGCGGGGCGACGCGCGTTGTGCGTAAACTGTGCATAACACTGGAAATCAAGGTTGGTGGAGGAGAAGATGGGGAGAAAGCTCAATGAAAATCTTAAGAAATGCAAAAGAAATCAGGAAAGAGATGAGTAGAAATGAAGGAAGGAAATGAAAAGAGATTTAAGGGGAACGTACAGACAAGAGCATACTATAAGGGATGGGATAGGAGCTGTCACTCGTCGATGGAGAAGAGATTTAAGGAGAACGGCAAACGGCGTGAAATATTTGGAGCTGTATCAACGGTAAAACGACCATCTAACGTCCTTAGGCGCTTTAGATATATAGGAGATAAGGAGATATCCAAAGCCAATATCATAATTCTATTATCAGAGGCAAAAGACCAATTAGTAAAGAACATAACATATCTTAAGAAGTTACTTTAGAACAACCACATTCTCCGAAGTAAATAAATTTGAGCACACATGCATGAGTGAAGAACACCTAAGAGCAGGGATATCATAAAAAACCAGGTTATAAGAACATATCTTACAATAAAATTGACCGCATAAATCTTGAAGGAAAGCAATGCAAGGAAGCGAAAATATGTAGGCATCGGCAGTTCATCTGAGGACTTATCCTGTAAACAGGTTATAGTGGAATTACTTTCACGAACCATAAGCACAAATACAATCACACAGAAATGGTTAGAAAAAAGAGACCACAACCATGCTTAATGCTAGTATATTCACAATAGTTGCTCAATAATGTGCATGTTAAATCTTCTGTCATCTTTTATTCTTTAGCTACCTGATACCTACTCGTTATGTGTTCCCATGGTTCTAATATAGTTAAGTTTACAAGGAAATCATAGATAGATTGTACTAAACAAGACTAAGAATATGTTTCTACAATGATAACCATAACTGGATTGAAATATACTTTCTGAGCCAAAGCAAGTTAAAGTATTGGAAAATATACCAAAACTAAATGCTAGTAGTAATATAATTTCCAAAAGCGAATTCCTTTTTTTTTGTCGTACCAAAAGTGAGTTTTTAAAAAGTGAAATATTAATGGGAACAATAAAGAGGAAAGGTCTCACTTTCCCATGGTACCAGCAACATGGATAACCTTCATCTACTTTAATGGTTCCTCCAGTTCAAGTACCTTTAGTGTGTATTCACACACACACACACCAAGTTTTGTATTTTCTTATGTTACCACCATGCTACCAAGACTTTATTATCCGCATACAAAGAAGAAAGTGTTATCAATCCTAGTTTAGATTTGTTTTTGCTCTGTTGAGGTTAGTAATATAACAATAAATTTTATTGAACTTATGATATAAATATTTATTCGTATCCATTTTTATGATTAAATGCTAATCTTAGCAATATTATTACTTTTATTAAATTTGTGTTCATTTAATTGAAGATAATAATATGTAATTCAAATTTCTTCTTATGTATAGATATTGACATTAGTGCTTTTACAAATAGTGAAAGTACACCCAATCCACCTCCTCTCTTTCCAAACGCTGGCAGTTAAAGCTTCTCTTGAGGTTTAGAATGCGATAGCAAGATCAAGTCATCAACTACCATAGATATAGCTCTTGAAAGCAACCATGATTGCAAAGACTTCATTATTTTCCTTTTTGAACTCCTAAATCATACAAAGTGGCACACTTAGTTGCCAAAAATCATAATGGAGAATTGATAGTTGAATAACACATGGAGAAAAAGACTCAAGCTTAAAAAAGAAACATTGGCTAAAAGATACAACCTGAATCTTAGTCGCATTTCGTGTGAGCAATATTGTGGATGAAAGCTATGAGAATCGATGCCCTTATTCCATAAATGGATTTTGTTAGCTAAATAGAAGCACAAACGTATGTATATGAAAGAGTTTAGTCACAATAATCATAGAAGGTAATGTGACACCGCACCCGGATGTATTTGAATTTGAAAATTCAACATGTATTTGAATTTCCTAACGAATAAAAATTGTGCACAGAATGATTTATTTAATTAATGTGTGATTAATTAAATTATTTATGGGGCCCATAATATTGAGAATGGGCTACCAAATAATTAGTTGGGTCATCGTAATAATTATAGAAGCCCAATAAAATGCCAATCGAGGTTGAGGAAAATATTTGGACAACCCCAGTGCTATTTTGACTCAACCTGCCAGAAATAGCAGGAATAATTGGGAGGGACTTCCTATACCCACTTGGGGATTTTCCTACATGTCTTGTAGACTCAAAATAGTAGGATTTGGACAACTTAAAATGAATGAGTCGATAAATGGGTGAGGGGAGAAGTTGAAGGCATGTGCAAGCTTCTCAAATGGCCCTACCCTCCTTCCTATTATTGTGAGCAAGTGGTTGTGAGGAGACTTCCTCTATCATTTTCCATCCTACGGATGATTTGAGAGAAGGGGGGAGCTCTAAGACATAGCCTCACAAAGCTCTAGCTAGGATAGAGCAAGAAGGGAGTAAATCCCAAGGAAATTAGCAACAACACAAGGTAAAAACCCAACTAGTATTCTTTAACTAATACTTTATTCATGTGATTTTTAAGAAATCATACGGTGGATTAAACATGAGGTTCTACACTTTTAAAAGTGTAGAATATTGTTATAAAGTAGTAGCAATTAAATTAGAAGAGTTGGTGAATCGATAGGAGTCGAAATCGCCGGAAACTACCACTTAAAAGGAGCTACTCGAAATTGCAGACCGACGAACACCGGGCGGCTTTCGTGAAAGCCGGATGGCTTTTGACTGACAGTCCAGTTTTCCACTTTCAATCGGCCTAGAACGGGGATTGATCGAGGGGCGTAACAAAGGCAACTATTGTAGTACATCACAAGGTGAGGATGGCTGACTATATTGCTTATAATTGTTGGATTAATTTTATAAGATTACCTAAAGTATTAAATGTGATTTTCATGGATTATTAATTATTAATAATGCCTAAATGAAAATACTATTGCATGTGAGTAAATGAAGCATGATATACAAATTTAGACAAATTGTGTATGATTATGTGTTATAAATATGATGGCATGATAGTAGGAATTTACTATCAAATATTGTGATAAAATATAATTTTACTTCATGTAAAGAATTCATGAATGGATAAAAGGGATATTTTTATATTGAAATTAAATTATATTTGGATTGGAAAGTCATTGGAAATGAACCATTGGACTATGAATTATGAATTTGGTTGTTCCAAGATAATCCGACTAGTATTAAAATATTAGTCGAGAGATTGATAAGAATAATAATGGAATTAATCCTAAGGGATTGGAATATGAATAATGATGCCTTAAGTAGTCTTAAGAGATACTTTAAGGGTGAATTGTATGAGCTCTAAGGTATGTTAGGGGTAAGCCTTAAAGGTTACTCTAAGTGAATGAATTCTAAGCATAGGATTTGTTTGAGAATCGGACTAAAATGATGAGTTAGAGCCGGACTCTAGAATTACATGGAAACATAGTTGGGCCGAGCTCTTGCCATGTAATTGTGAAGTACATGGAAACGTAGTTGGGCCGAGCCCTTGCCATGCATTAGCGGATATCATGGAAACGTAGTTGGGTCGAGCCCTTGCCATGAAATTGTAAGATTGCATAGAAATGTAGTTGGGCCGAGTCCTTGCTATGAAATCGCGGCATGATGAACTATATGAGTTGTCGTGACTTGGGGTCACGGGAAATAGATATGGTGAATTCTAAATGAATATGGGCCTACGGGCCGAATACTTGAATTTATATAAAGTAAATATATTTTTAAAACGGGGTAACCAGGGGTTATGGCCTATAATGTAATATCACCCTAGATTGAGGGTCTTAGAAATTGAAACATCGATTATATTCGTTGTAGTTGTCATTGTACTTTTAAAATGCTTCAAAGTACTGACCTCCCCTTCACGGGGGAGATCACCTCACAGTTTCAGGTAGAAGTTGAAGCTTGCTATCGATGCCCGTTGTTTCGGGGATATCTAGGAGAGAAGACGTGGTTCGTGCTTCCTCCGTTTCTGTTTTGAAAACAATTATATAAATGCTCATAGATATTATTTTTCTGAATAATTATTTGGGGACTTGTATGCCTAAGTTAGTCAAGTGTGGCTTAAACACTTGTAATATTATTTCCGCTGCTTTAATGAATATTTTACATTATCTTTGTTTATGAATGTACAATGTGTGAATGATATTCCAGACGCCTTGTATAGTATGGATGTGTTGGACTGCGGTTGACTATTCGTACTGTACGACGAGTTATTGACGTGTTCGGGTAGGTCCGGGGCGTGACAGTAATCTCATCTAGTAACAACATATGTATATGAAGCTAATGGTCATAATAGTGATTCTAAAAGGAAAACAAAAAATTAAAGGGTTATGTATTAGATCCTCAGTAGTTCATTTAGGTAAAGATTGTTAATACTTGAGGCTCTATTCTACAAGATAAAAAGCACATAGCTCAGAATTTTGGGTTATACTTTTTATAAATATATACTAAGTATTATCGTGAGATGAGTTAATAAAGAATATTAAGAATTATTGGTAACATTGTTACTCCGGTATATAACGCGTCATGCGCTTTATATACTATTTTGTACAAGTTAGACCATTAATATCTTTCATTTCTTATTGGTAAAAAAATTTAAAAAATCAGATTTTGAAAATTTAAAATGAGAAGAATTTGGGAAAAATAATTAAAATACCCCAAACTTTGAAGGGGTGTGAGGTAAACACCCCAAACCTGCATAGTTAATTTAAATACCCCAAACTTTATATAAGTTTTAGCTGAAATTTGGAATGGCTAAACTAGACTTAATGAAGAAGATGCTAAAAAAAATTCATCAAAAAATTCCACCGGAAACCGCCCCAAATGGTGACGGCCGGACAGAGCCTTCTATTAAAGGACTGATTTGCACTTTTTATATAAGTTCGAGGACTGATTTGATAATCCTCCCAAAGTTATTTTAGCATCATGGTCATGTATTATTTCTTTCAAATAAGTAAATTTATTGTGATAATTGCATAATTTAAAATAGCAAATTAAAAGTGTTGCAATTATATAGATTAGGGGTAATATTATTTATTTCACAATGGAAGTTTAGAACGTTAATTGTGTCTTCATGAATGCTAAATAAATTTTAATCACGCAATTAACACCCCAAATTTACATTTTTGAAAGAAATAATATTTGACTATGGTGCTAAAATAACTGTATACATAAAGTATGAGGTATTTAAATTACATATGCAAGTTTGGGGTGTTTATCTCACACACCTTCAAACTCTTGGGTATTTTAATTATTTGTCCCGAAGAATTTAACAATATTTTTTAAAATTTTTCATTATAATACATTAATAAATAAAATATGGTCAAACTAGAATGTGTGAATATTGTAAAAAGAACAATGTTGCAATTAAAAGAGAACGGAGGTAGTATTGTTCTCTTAATAAGCTGTATGTTCTTATTTTTATTAAATTATATAACAATCCTACACTAAATCTCGTGCTAGCATAGTTATCATACGTTTCTAGTCCTTAAATGCTTTTTGGTTTTGAGCCACCGCCTATTACTGTTATTAATAATACTAGTTTATAATGCATCATGCACGTTCGTGCAAATGCCCAAGATCATTTGAAACATATTATCTTATGATGTTAAGAAAAACTATATTATTATCAAATGAATTTAGGAATAGATGATTCTAAATAGTAAAAATTCTTGTATTACAAGCATATTGTGGTACCAATCATATTATACTTCGTATATGTAATGACTTTAGCATTTACGTGTAAAATTTTGTCAGGGCACTATTACTATTAAATGTAAAATTAGTTAGGAATGAAAGACAATTCAAGCTGAGTATAATTATCAAAGGAGGGTAAAATTTGATCATCAATTAGTACATAACAAGCATTTAAGATCGGTGAAGTTGAGTCTGAAATTAAGTTAATAGCTCCAATATCATATTAGCATTGTTGTAGACAGACGTAAAATACTACTTTGTACTCCGTACTTCTTATTTGATTGGTTATGAGAGAGAAAAAAACTTATGTTTTTATCAAATCTAAAGGTAAGGGCATAGTGGAAGAAATATAAGCTAAGTACAAACATCTATTAACTTAATATGTTGACATTGTTTGAAGAAGATATATGTTCATATGTAAATGTATAATGAGAATAAAATAGATAATACATTAGACAAACTTTCACAATGAACATAAGTATTGATAATTATATCATTGTGTTGGTGAAACCAATTTGACCTCCCATATGCAACACACTTAGTTCAAAATAATACGTAGTACTTCTTTTGTCCTTTAAAACTTTGTCAAATTTGACCGACACAGAAATTAATAAAGTAAAAACTGTGTAATTGAAGTATGTGCAGAGGAGGGAGAATTAATCAAAACCACAAATTGTTTACTTAAATCGGATAGTGGCAAAGTTAATGGGATAGTCAAAAAGGAATGTTGACAAAATTTTAAAAACGAAGGGGGTATATTTTAATAAAACTACAGACTAAAAGTACAATAATACGATAGTATTATGTTTATAATCACATATGCTTTTAGGCTTAATAAAAGCAAACTACGTTCTAGGATAGTTTCAACACCAAGAAATTATATTTGTCCTTTTGATTTGGATGTTTTTTTAAATTGCTTTGTTGCCCTTTTGTCTACAAGGAGAAAATAAATACTCCGTAATAAACACGAGCAAGGCAAATCTTAAAAGTTAAAACAAAAAAGATGATGGGGGTCATTAGAAACCAAGGGTGAGAAACGGAAGTAAGTTAATGTTAGAATATGGTGCTCTTGGTGTTTAAACGGAAGTACGTTAACTTCCAGAATACCATTTTATATTAAAAAAAAACTATGCATGAAGTACAAGTTCTTAATGCCTAAAGAGACACCAACATTTTTTACATTCCATGCTTATAGAGATGTATGTATGTAGATATCCATGCTTATAGAGATGTAGATAGAGATGTAGAGATAGAGACATTTCAGTTTTCTCCATCACCTTAAAATAATAATAATAATTACTTAAGCAGCTGGTCTTATTATTTACCATTATGACTTAGTATATATACGTATGGAATTAAGTTCAATTAACCAATTAAGTCAAAGTGGGAAAGGGGTGGGCACATAACGGTTGTGAAATTAATCAAGCATTCCAGCCCAGCTGGTTGTGAGATTACCGTGCCTAGTGAAAGATCTCGAGTTCGAAACCCGCTAGGCACATAAGGGTTTGTAACTCAATGAAGCGAGTTTGAGCACTGATTACTCCAGGCCCCCCATTCCCCCTCCCACAAACGCCCCCTGGAGTAAAAAAAGTATGCAATACACAAACAAAGAGTGTTAAGCTTCTTGATAAATTAATACTACTATGTATAAAGTTTTTTTCATCTAAAAACTCAAATACAAAATCATTATCCTTTCTTACACACACACACACAGTCTCTCCTTAATTCTGCTACATGTCTAGTACCGCATGGCTCGTTATATCTTGGAGAAAATGTTCATATGCCGGAAACTATCCCTTAAGACAGTGACCAGGGGCGGACCCACTAAGGGTCCCACGGGGTCCCGGGACCCCGCGTACTTCCCAAAAAATACTTATATGTTTTATATATTTTATTTAAAATGTACTTATATATGTATATATAACACAAAAACAAGTATACATCCCAAAGAATGGAGCAGAGCAACGGAGGAAAGGCTTTAAAAATCTTTACTTTTTGTGGAGGTGCAAGGATCGATTCCCTCTCACTCCTATTCCTTTTTTTTATTTATTATTGTAAAAGATCACAACTACATCTTTTTGTCTTTTTTAAAAATCCCCAACTTTACACTTTACATAATATAATTAATTATTAAAATTTCTATTATGATTTTCCATTATTAAGTGAAGAATTGAATAAAATAATTGGTGAATATGAAATTAATTTGACCGACAATACACATGATCAACATGTTTATTTTGAATATTTAGAAGCTTATCCTGGTTTGAGAAAAAAATTGTTGATTTGCATCCTAATGTTCAAGACGAGTTGCGTCATAGTAGGGACTATGAAACGTTGTACTACTTTAATATTTGGAATTTTATCAATTCAAAACTTGAAAGGTAAATAAATTATCAATCCGAGACCTCAAAGAATATATTTATAGATATAAGACTCAAATGATGAAAATTGTCAATTTAGGACTTGAATGATTGAAGACTATCAATCTCGGACCTATATTGTCATGAATTTTTATTATTTTTATGTTAAAATTTTTAAATATTATTTAGTTTTATTAAACTAATAAACTTTTGTGGAAAAAAGTTTATCAAAAATTAGCAAAGGAATTAATAAAAAAATAAATAAATCAAAATCTATGAAATCTTAGATCCTAGATTGATAATTTTCATCTTTCGGGTCCTATATTAATACATTTCATCTTCCGGGTACCGAATTTATAATTTATCTATCTATAAGGTCCTGAATTGATAAAAGTTCTTAATATTTTGATGATGTACATTAACTATGAAATGTTATGCTACTTTAATATTATATACTTACATTTTTTTAATTTTTTATTGGTTAGACTTACATTAAGGTAGGGACCCCGTGACTCCGATTTTCTGGGTTCGCCACTGACAGTGACTAAAGCATTGTCGAGCTATTATCTTGTGTTTGTGGGGTATTGTGGGTCAAACTGATCACGTTGCTTGAAAAGTTAATAATAAGTTCCTTACCTTAGAACAACCATTACCCAATTTAGTTTTTACTTTTCAAGCATGATTTTTTTTTTATTTTCCTACTATTCAACAATTGCATTCTATTACCTCATTCCCAAAGAAAGAGTCGAGATTCTAATATGATAGCTATCGTTACAAAAGACACCGAGTAAAATAAGAGATTTAATCAATGTATACCACTTGTGTTGGGATTCTAATTATGTCAAAGGCGGTGAATTTATAGGTCAGGAGGGCACTAAGAGCTCGAAGGGATCCATGAATCTTCAAGCGCTAGTGGGGTGTCGCATAGTTCGAAAGCAAAGTGTAGAAATACTCTACCACATGCAGGCAACTTCTCATAACAAGCTGCGTCCTGCATAACCAGGTCTTTGGTGTCAGAGAGTCCTTATTCCCGCATTAATGCCTCAAATATCCACCGTAGGTTAAGTATTTAAGAAGAGGCCGTTTATTTAGCCGAATAGCTAAAGAGCAATATTGTTTGGAATAACAGGTCGTGCTAATATGAGAGAAAAATACTTGATTACTTTCAAGAATAGAAGGAAGAGACATACAAGCTCTAACTAAAAAACTTTCAAAAAACACCTCACATATCATTCAATGATATTCACAACTCAAACTTGGTTGTGCCATGATGATATATGATCTAATTTACTTGATGATAGAAAGACTCTCCAAGCTTGCAATTTATAGTACCAAAACTAGGTACTAGGAAGGTGGAAGAAAGGTGTGTTGAAGCTAGGAGGAAACTTCAATGGAGGTGTGAGGAAAGTGGTTCCTCTGTGTGAAGAAACTTCCCTTGTCATTCTTGCACATGGAAGAAGCTACATGGAAACTAGAAATTGGATTCTTCAATTTGCTTGTACTTGGATATGTCCAGGAAATTGAACTCTTCAATTCTCCCCTTCCAAGCATTTTTTTTTAAATTTAATTTGTTTAATAAAAAGAAAGCTTTATTGAGAAAAGAAGCAAAATACAAACGCTAATGATGGTAGAATGTAAATGCAGAAACGGAAAACAAGCATCCCGACTATGTCTCTGCATAACTCTAACTTATATCATGTCACCACCTTTGTTAGCATGTGTAATACTTGAGATTTAATTTAAACGGATTAATAGTACTACTCATACCAACAGAGGTGCATCTCCTTTTAAGGGAGCTCATCACCCAAGAACTCCAAAGTTAAGCGTGCTTGCACGAGAGTAGTCTTGGGATGGGTGACCCCCTGGGAAGTTTCTCAGGGCGCACATGAGTGAGGACAAAGTGCGTGGTAAAGGTTCGTGGTGGTTTGTGAGGACAGTACTATTGGTCTAGAGTAGCTACCTCGGGTCCTGCGAGGTCGGGGTGTTACAGCATGACTCATGGATTCTCTTTGGTGTTGATCTTCACTAGTCTCAACACTTGTTGATCAATCGTCTCCCATATCCAGTGATACCGAACATCAATATGTTTTGTACGAGAATGGTACATGGAGTTCTTGCTCAAGTCTAGAGCACTCTGACTATCACAATGTGCCTTGTACTCTTTCTTTTGGATCCCAAGTTTTTGGAGAAAGCGCTTTAGCCACAACATTTCTTACATGCTTTAGCGGCATCAATGTATTCTGATTTTGTTGTAGATAAAGCGACGCACTTCTTCAATCCTGATTGCCAAGAAACAACTCCCCCCTGCAAAAGTGTAGATATATCCTGAAGTAGATTTTCTACTATCAATATCTCTGGCCATATCAGCATCTGTGTAGCCTTCCAAGACTGGATCAACTCCTCTGTAGCAAAGGCATAACTTTGTAATAGCTTTCAATTACACGAGAATCCATTTGACTGCCTCCAAATGCTCCTTTCCAGGGTTAGAGAGAAAATTACTCACTGTATCCACTGCCTGTGCAATGTCTGACCTTGTGCATACCATGGCGTACATCAAACTTCCCACTGCTGGAGAATATGGAACTGCTCACATCTCCCCGATCTCTTCCTTAGATGTGGGACATGTTCTTTTGCTCAAATTGAAGTGATTCGCAAATGGAACACTAAATGGTTTGACATCATTCATGTTCAATCTCTCAAGTACTCGTTGAATGTACTTCTCCTGAAATAGCCATAACTTGCGATTCTTCCATTCTCGAGTGATCTGCATCCCAAGAATCTGTTGAGCCGGTCCTAAGTCTTTCATATCAAAAGACTTAGAGAGTTATTTCTTCAGTTGGTTTATCTTCACATCATCTTTCCTCACGATCAACATGTCGTCTAAATACAGTAGAAGAGCAATGAAGGTATCACCTGGATGTTTGTTGATGTATACACACTCATCTGCAGTAGTCTTCTTGTAGCCTTGTCTCTTCATGCATGAGTCATACTTCTTATTCCACTGCCTTGGTGCCTGCTTCAAGCCATACAAACTTTTACATAACTTACACACAAAGTTATCATTTGAGTTCTCAAAACCTTTTGGCTGTTGCATATAGATTTCTTCTTTCAAATCTCCGTGAAGAAATGATGTCTTTAATTACATACATCTGTTCAAGTTCCAAATTCATACTTGCTGCCAAGCCAACTTTTAGAAATCTCCATATCCAAGAATGACAAGCGAAACTTACTCAGGATTGAGGTTATCTTGACAACTGGTGCAAAGATCTCATCAAAGTAAATTCCTTTCTTCGGTTGGAATCCTTTGACAACCAACCGAGCTTTGTGTTTCACCACTTGTCCGCTTGCATCCTTCTTCAACTTGAACACCCATTTGTTTCTCAGTACCTTCTTTCCTTTTGGAAGTTGTACGATCTCATAAGTTTGATTTTTCTACAGAGATTCTAACTCATCCAACATTATTATTAGTCATTTTTCTTTATCCTTATGAGACACAGCTTCTTGAAAACTCTACGGTTCTTCATCTTCAGTTAACAAAAGATATTCAGATGATGTGGTGAAATCGGTAGACACGCTGCTCTTAGGAAGCAGTGATCTTAGGCCATATACCTTTTCGATGGTATATGGCCTCGTTCAGATTTACGAACGGTTGGAACCATCTGAGAAGAGCTACCATAATCTGTGCCTGGCGAGGTGGGTTGTGACTCCCCTTTCTCTGCACTCTCTTCTGTCTCCTCATCTTCTTCTGCTTCTGAGTTTTCTTCATGCACTCTGTCATTGTTTCTCAAGAAAAATTCAAGTGCTTCACTTGAAACTTGAGCACCCTCATTTGACTTCCGAGACATTGTGAGTTTTTCAATGTCTTTTATTATCAAATCTTCATGGAACACAGTGTCCCTGCTTCTGAACACTTTTTTCTCCCTAGGATCTCATAACGTGTATCCAAACTCTTCATTTCAATAGCCAATGAAAATGCATGGGATAGTTCTTGCATCAAGCTTCTGTCTGAGCTCTTTGGATACATGTACATATGATGAACAACCAAATACTCTAAGATGTGAGTATGTAGGATCCTTACCTATCCATAGCCTCTCTGGAACTTCAAAGTTGAGAAGTACTGAAGGTGATCGGTTGATAAGATAGCATGTGGTGTTGATTGCTTCTCCCCAAAATGAATTTGGAGGTTTAGCCATATTCAGCATGCTCCGGGCTCGCGCCATGATAATCTGGTTCATTCTTTGAGCAACACGGTTGTGCTGAGGGGTGCGTGGTACTGACTTCTCATGTTGAATGCCATATGTTCTGCAATATGCATCGAATGCCTTGAAAGTATACTCGCCTCCGTTATCAGATCGGAGACATTTCATCTTCTTTCCTTTTCACGTTCCACCAAGACGTGAAATGTCTTGAAGCACTCGAACACCTGATCTTTTGTTATCAGGAAATACATTGATAAGTCCATTTTTGTACTTATTTTTCTTATCAAATTTAAGTGATTTTGGATTGAAAAATAGAAAAACAAGGCATGTTTTATATATTTTGGTTCAAGTTTCGTGAAATCAAGTAAAAAATCACGTCCATGATATGTTTGACGAAATTTCGGGTCAATTAAGCACACAATGAGTCAATTTGAGTGAAAAATGATATCATACCGAAAGAAAGAAGCAGAAATTCAAAGTGGTCCAGAAGGGAAAGTTGAAGAGCACAAAATACAGAACAAGACAGAAAAAAAATCTCACAGGCGGCCAAATAGGCGCCCAGATTGGCCGCCTACCAGACCGCTTACGCTATTTTTGGAAATTCAGCATTTTTGGAATTTTTGACCGGACCGGACCGAAGGCTGTCGACACTAGACGGAAAGCAGCCGCCTTCAGTGGCCGCCTGCGGCACAAGGCGACAAACCAACCACCGGCCGATGGGATTTGACGGCAGGCGGCCAGACAGGAACGGCAGGCGGCCGCCTGCTGGACCGCCTGCGGCGGATGACAAGACCGGCACACGTTCGACCGCCGGTGATGGGACGGAAGGCGGCCGGGACAAGGCCAGAGGCGGCCGCCTGGTTGGGTGCCTACGGGATTTTTTGTGCTATAAATAGCCCGATTTTTGCTGAACTCAAACACACATCTTCCACCCCTAATTCAGTTCAAAAAGTTCTAGTTCTTCAGCCATTTCCGAGCTCCAAACTATTTTTTGGAGAGAGAAACTTCAAATCTCCATATCTTCTTCATTTTAGCTTCAAATTGTAAGTTCTTTATATGTATTTTCATCTGTGCTTTGTTTTCTCGATCTGTTCTTCGATTTTTTCTAGAATATGTATCTAGTATTTCGCATTTTCTTCCATAAATTAAATAAAATAGTTGTTGATGTTGAATTCATTCCAATTAATTATATAGTTGTTCACTAGCCTCAAGGTTGTTATTTATCTGAAGAAAGTTAATTTTCACGAAGTGAAAGTAATTTTTAATTAATTTCGGTAATTAGTTGTTATTATTGCATAAATTAAATTAATTACAAAAAAATAAAAAAAAATAGTCTCGGCCCTAATTCCAGTTTATTTCACTGTAATATCACCCCAGTAGTCAATAGAAAATTTAGAACGAATTTAGCCTATTTTTAATTGCCTTTTGTATTTTATAGTTGAAAGTGGGAAAATTATCAATTAATTGTTAAAATTGGATTTTAGGTTTGAAAATTCATGAAACAATTCCAGAAAGTCATATTGTAGTTCCAGAAAGTTTATTTTGACAATATCTTTTTTTTTTAATTTTTGCTAGTATACATGTTTAATTCCTTGTTAATGTTTAATTTATTTACCATATTGTTGAATGCAAAAATAATGTTTAGTAGCTAAATTCGTTTTGGGCATGAATTGAGTAAAGGAATATGGATTGACTTGTTAGCCGAAAATTAGGGGTTAAAATTAATTAATTGAGCTAGTTATTCAATTTGATGAATCTGTAATTAATAATTGTTAGCCAATTTCATTAATTAAATTTTGGAAAATTATTTCTAACTTGACTATGAGATTAGAAAGTAATTTGAGCCAACTTTATTCAAGCACATTAATAAGGCCTAGAAATAGGATAATTTTAATGAAATGGATTTACATCTTGTCTATGAGAAATAAATTCAATTTGCTTAAATGATACTTTATGTTGCTTACCAAATAGACAATGACTTCAAGGACCCAATGAAGCATTCTTGTCAATGTTGATAAGGTTCTTCTTCATCAAGGTAGTCAACCCTTTCTCACCGATGTGACCGAGTCTCAGGTGCCACAGATCTTGAGAAGCCTGGCCTCCTTAGTAATGTTGAGGCTATCCATGCAAATCTTCAAATGGGGTTTGTACAATGTGCCACAAACATGCCCTCGAGCGATTGTCAAAATGCCCATTGACATTTTCCATGTGCCCCTGCTAAAGTGGTTTTCATACCCTTGTTCATCAAGACATACCACTTACAGGAGATTGAGCCGAAGGTCTGGAACATGTCTGACATCCTTCAAAGTGATTGTGCTCCCACTACTTGTCTTTATTTGTACATCACCAATGCCAGCTATTCCAGATGAACTGGAATTACCCATCTTCACCGCTCCAAAGTCTCCAGCTTTGTAAGTTGTGAAATAGTCGTACATGTGGGGAGTAACGTGGTAAGATGTTGCAGTATCTACCACCCATTCAGTGTCCTCTCTTGAGACGTGCGGACATGTTTCATCATTGGTAGTACAATACGCTACATCACCTGATATTGTGATGAGCGCTTCACCACCCTTGTTCTTCATTTGTGAATTGCTCTTCCCTCGCTCCTCTAGCAATTTGTAGCAATTCTTCATCATATGACCCTCTATACCGCAATGGTGGCGTGTATAAGAAGTTTTCCGGTCATGTGATGATCTCCCCCGACTTTTGCCTATGCTTTGCCACTTTGCTCTACTGTTTCTTTGTTGCTTTCCTTGTGGTCTTCCTCGATTCTCCGTCACTAGAGCATGAGTCTGATTTGTGCTCATGTCTTTCCTTCTTGCATCCTCATTGAACAATGCATTCTTGACCACAGACATGGTAAGTTTACCATCCGGGGCTGAGTTGCTGAGAGTAACAACTAGTGTCTCCCAACTGTCAGGAACGGAACTAAGAAGTAGTAGAGATTGCATTTCATCTCAAAGTGGCATTCCTACACAAGATAGTTGATTTACCAGACTCTAAAACTAACTAGTATGTTCGGCAACAAAAATTCCACTTTTGAGCTTCATATTGACAAGGTACCTCATCGGTAGGGTCTTATTCCTAGCGGTCTTGGCCTGAGCGTCGGTTTCTTGTGCAACGTGGTGGAAGACACTATGATCAATCCATTGACGAATTTGATCAATAGTTTTTCTATTAATTTTCTTCTACTCCATTGATTTGAGCGGGTCAGGATTAATACCTTTCATCTCTATTGGATCAAAAATGTCTTTACAGCTAAGGAAATCTTCCATCCGAGGTTTCCATAGCGTGTAGTTGGTAGCCGTGAGCATAATCATAGCTCCGGAAGATGAAGTTGACTTGCCAAAGGTCATTTTCACCTTCTAAATAATTTTGATTTTCTTTTTGAGAAAGATCGGAGCATATTTTTGACAAATGGGCAGCACCGTTGCGTCTCGAACGAGCGAAAATGGTGGGTAGACACTTTCGGGGTCAAAATATAATTTTTTAAAAATTATAGGTGGACATTATAATTATCCAAAATTTGAGGGACCAAATTGCAACTTTTCAATTTTAAAACTGACCGGTGACGTGGCAGATGACGTGGTGCTGATTGGTGGCTGACCGGGCGATAACGCGGCGGCTGACGGAGGAGCATGCCAGGCGGTTGACGTGGCTGACACACGGGCTGCTGATTGGGCAAAGATTGCATGCGTGTCGCAGACGCGGCACTGACTCGCTGGTGACGTCAGCGATGACGCAGGTCTTCTTCTTCCCTGGAAACTGCGTGCTAGATGACGTCAGCGAGCTCCTCATCACCGGCACGTAGGTGGCGCGTGTGGTGGCTTCCGGTAGCCAAAAAAATCCCCAAAAATATCAGCTTTTTCCTCTTGACGAGACGAATCCAACGATATATTCAGATTGCAATTCCGATCAAAACTGAAAAACATGAATTTTCAGATAGTGGAATTTTATATGAAAATTCTGGGGAAAATACTAAAAGCTCAACTAGGCTTTGATACCACATGTCGGGAATAACAGGATCGTGCTAATATGAGAGAAAAACACTTCTATTACTTTCAAGAATAGAAGGAAGAGTCATACAAGCTCTAACTAAAAAAATACCTCACATATCTCTCAAGGATATTCACAACTCAAACTTGGTTGTGCTATGATGATCTATGATCTAATTTACTTGATGATAGAAAGACTCTCCAAGCTTGCTATTTATAGTACCAAAACTAGGTACTAGGAAGGTGGAAGGAGTGTGTGTTGAAGCTAGGAAGAAGCTTCAATGGAGGTGTGAGGAAAGTGGTTCCTTGGTGTGAAGAAATGAAAACTAGAAATTGGATTCTTCAATTTGCTTGTACTTGAATATGTCCTGGAAATTGAATTCTTCAAATATAAGCATTGTTATAAATGAACTAGGTGCAAGAATAGGATTTAATAGAAGTAGTTGTTAAGAGTTTTGTAATGATTTCTATTTGGTATATATGGAATAGTCTTCATATATTTGTGTTCATTGTTGACATGATCTATTTATTTGCTTGTTTAAGGATTTATTAGGATTTTGAGTTTTACTCATATTCAAGGAACAAAAAACATTATAGTCCTGTAGTGGAATTTCAAAACTTTTTTACTCCTATTTAGGGAATTCTCTGATGTAGTAACTATATTTTGTTTCAATTATCTAGCAGGGCATTTCATCTGTTAGCAAATTCGACTACTTGCATCAGCAATGACCTAATACTATATATTCACGAATCAAACCTAAAGATATCCATTCTCTCTTTACGTAAAGGTTTACAAGAATGTATGGTATATTGTTGACTTAGGTCTTGATTTTGAATGCAGAGATGCTATTCAAACTCAAACAAATACTCCGTATTAAAATATAAGATAAACGGAGAAGAAAAATCGTGACTTATGTGCGCGGGCGACCTGCGGACACGAATGTCGTCCTAAAATCTATCATTCAAAGATGCGATTAAATTTTTGTTTATTCTCGTAACGTTCCTAATTTTTTTTTTCAAACTGCCAGAACTGCTCAGAACGAGAAGACCGTGAGGGTTTTCTGTTGGCTTCGGAACAGAAGACCACGAGGCCTTCTAGTGGTCTTCCGGACAGAAGACCACATAGCTCTTCTGGTGGCTTCCGAACAGAAGACCATGGACTTCTTCTGGTTGCGCAACTAAGCGGTTACAACGATAAATGTCCAACGTTCGTATGCCTTTATGCAGCGTTAAATGGACAGTTTATGGACGATTCAATGTCCACCGACTGTTCATTGATGTCCAACGTTCAGGTCCTTTAACTCTCTCATTAACACACAACAAATCCTCCTATAAATAGCTGGCAGGTGCTTTGCAACAACACATGCAATCATACACAATCTGCACGTTTTTCCTTCAGCTAAAAACACCTCCAGCTCCTGAAAAAATTCCTTTATGTTCTTCTTGGGTTTCCGTTCGCCGGAACTTTCGTTTGTGTGCTCAAACGTTAGTTCGTTAGCCACCATATCCTGGGAAACGATCGTTGCAACGCTCCTAACACCGTGGGAGGCGACGAATACGTTTTAAGAACATCGTGTGTTACACGAGCTTTGGCTAAATACTACTTCAAAACACACCCAACAATTTGGTTAGTCACTTCTTTTTTCTTTTGTAGGGAATGCTTTGACTAAAGAAACTATTTTCTGTTTTCTTTAGTAATTTTATTTAATTAATCTTTATTAATTATTATCTTTATTTTTCGAAACACACCCAACAATTTGCTTAGCCACTTCTTTTTCTTTTGTAGGGAATGCTTGTTTTATATTGTGCGACTAAATAATTTTCTTGTAAACGATAGAATAATGTGTGTCACTACCTTATCCCCGGTATTATGTGTGCAACAATATCTAATATATACTCCGTATGTAATCAAGCTGTTTGAATTGACTCTCTTAAGAAGTAAGCATTCAATTGCATACATTCAAAAATTAAAGTTCAGAATACAATACATATATACGATGATCATCTATTTGGTATGTACTTGTACACTTGTGTTCTTGTTTGGTGTATGCAGGATCAGGATGAAATGTTTAATTAATTAATTCTGGGTACAGACAAGTGCTAGCCGCATCTTGAAAGTTGTAGTCTTCACTTGAACGATCTGAAAAGATTACGTACTGCTCAGTACTTTCATCCAATACTGCACCAATTCGAAAGAGAATTTATTATTATTAAATGAATGTTATTACTCCATATTTTATGAAGAAAAGAAATAAAATTGTAAAAAATATGGTTGGATGGTCTTACTCAAGCAGAAAACTCATTGATTAATTTTAAGGGTTAAGTAATTCATATTTAGTCGATATAAGATGTTTTTTGTAGACATGTTTGCCCTACAAGGACTAAATATGCTTCCGACCCCGAAGTTTAAGATTAGTACTTAAAGATAAAAATTATGTCCCCGCTACGCGGTCAAAAAAACAATAGATTATTTCATTAATATTACCTAAGTAGAACTAATGGACATAAATATTACTATAGTTACTATGCATAGTATAAATTATAAATAACCACAAAGTTGTGATAGAGCAAATCCTTATAGTTAGACATTGATTACTACACTTTGTTTGAAAAGTGACATTGATGATTTTTCGTACTTGGTGTAAATAATGGTTGTCCAAAGTTAAAAGTCAAATATATGACAAGTGTTCTAGAATTTTATCTTGAATAGAAGTCTATACATGAAAAAATGTGGCAATTCGCGATAAATTAGTTTCAAACCAATAGACTCTTTGAATTTTTTTATCTATAATATAATGAATGTTAGATATATAGAATCATATTATTAAATAAAATTGTATTAAAGAATGAAATCATGAACATGATCTATACTTCATTTTTAACACAATAGTATTATATTCTAGACAAGTACCAACATATTTTGTGGCACAATGTGTAACATTCAACATGATTCTAGTTCAGATATGAAATCTTGATCATTTTATAGTATGAAAAGTAACGAGAATTCTAATGTAAAAGCATAAACGGTGCAAAGATGAATCATTTCTGATCCAAATTATATCTTTCTTTCAAAAAGCCATATATATTGTTTAGAATTGTCTTAATAAGTTCAAAATTAGACTTATAATCCATATATGTTCATTGTTTGAAGCCATCATTGAATAATCTATTTCCAGTTAAAACTAAAAAATTTGAAAGCACTTGATAAAAAGACTAATGATACGCCCGATTTGACCCAACCCGACCTATTTCCATCTATGCGGGAGTGCCCCTGCTTCAAAAAAGTTCTAGGTCCGCAACTGTAACAAACTACTTCCTCCGTCCCAAATTGATGGTCATATACTTTTTGGGCTCAAATATTAAGATAAAGTGGTAGAATGACCTATCTAACATTACTTTATTGTACTGGAGCTGTCAACTCCTTTATTTTTACCGTTCATTAAAAAGGAGAGGTATAAATGGTAGTCTACTTTAATTTCTTTACCAAAAAGGGAAAATTGACTATCATTTTGGGACACCCCAAACAAGAAATACAGAACCATCATTTTGGGACGGAGGTAGTAACATATACTCCCTCCATTCTTTTTTAAATGCAACATTGGACTTTTTCCACTATTCACATGTTCTGCTTTGACTCTATTTTATTTATTAATGTATTATATATAGATTAATTTTTAAAAATATTATTAAATTCTTCTCATTTCAAATTTTCAAAATCTAATTTTTTTACTAATAAGAAATGAAAGATATTAATGGTCAAACTTGTGTGTTGGCAAACGTGAAGAGTGAACCATTACATTTAAAAAAGAACGGAAGAAGTACTAGGTAAGATTTTTCCCAATTGACTAAATATGAAATAACACAACTCCTAACTTCTGAAAATAGAACTACAAATACTCCCTTCGGTCCTAAATAAAGTTTACACTTTCCTTTTTGGGTTGGTACAAAATAAAGTTCACATTTTTTCTTCCTTCCTTATTTGGCAAATTAACTACATCAAAACAGCGCAAAACAGTGTCAAACAGTGTCACAACAATGTACTCTACAGTAAAGTCAAATTTATTTGTTTAATTTGTGTGAAGTAAAACATTAAACTTTATTTTGGACCGGACGGAGTATTAAAACTTTTCAATAGATCGAACTAAGGGAATAAAGGGAATGAGAAGATACTATTCACAATCAGTGTTAGGATCAATGATGAAGCCAAGAGAGACACCGCAGAAGCCTGGCAAAGTAGCAATGGAAGTGGCATTAGGGTTGTAGGTGGTGATGAGATCCATCATGCACCGGCAGACGTTCTGGCGGTTGTCGGTGGAGTCAGCCAGGTTGCTCAGGCTGAGCATGGCAACACAGCAAGGGGAACCTGGGATGGGGTCTGGCAATCCGTACATCACGAAGCTTGAGCAAGCTGAGATGAGTGCCTTCACGGTGGCACACTCCTCTTGTTGCGGCTGCTCATCCCCCATCGTCTGTCTCCACCACCACCTTGTTGTTGATACTGCTAGTAACGCCACCATCAACACCCTCACTGACAATGCACTTTTCGACCTCACCATCTCAATGTAATTCGCACTTTACCCTTTTCTTTTCCTTGGCTAACTTAATTGTTACAAATATTTTACGTACTCTTATTCATTAGTCCCTAATGGACTGTGCATTCTTTAATTAAATATGAAATAATTTATATAGCTACCATGATTATTCAATGTGTCAAGTTTGGTGTGCAATGTTGAGAGTGTGGGAATTCCATCCATTCTGCATGATTAGCTAACTCATTTTCTTTTTTTAAAAAAAAGCTACGAGTAACTCATTTTAACTGTTAGAAAACCGGACCGGCTCAGACCTCAATCATCACAAAGTCCAAAGGCTTGCTCACACTCACCACCAGAGATACAACCAGGGAAGACGAAAGGGCGACAGCCAACTAACCCTCACACTCAGAACCCAGACCCCAGCCCAGAACTCCCACCGGAGGAGTAATAACCCACCACACTACCAGACTAGAGTGAAGACCCCAATAGGAACCCCAAGGTCTCACCGGAGCAAAGCCGAAGCTAAAGCTCAGAAGAAACCGGCACTCTCTCACTCTAGGTCTAGGGTAACAGAACGGGAGAGTCATCGGATAGAGAGAAGGTGGAAGGTCTGAAATAGGAGATTCCAGAAGAACCAGACAATATAAGTGATGGAGTATATGGCCCAGGGACCCCCGGCCCACATACTTCCTCTACTACAATCAGGCCCAACAGGCCCAAATGGGCCAAGCCCAGAAAAATGGAGCTCTAAGCAGTCCACAATACACAAAGGGGTGCCTTCGGCCCCATGGCCGAAGGCAACCAGTGACGGAATCGAGCTCAGAAACATCACAGGAGAACAAGGCTTGAAAACCAAGCCTTCGGCAACTGCAGCCCTCGGCAGGTAGGAGCCCTCGGTTAGAAGAGGCATCACAAGAGAACAAGGCTTGAAAACCAAGCCTTCGGCACCTGCAGCCCTCGGCAGGTAGAAGCCCTCGGTTAGAAGAGCCTTCGGCCCAGCACCCTTCAGCCGAAGGCATCCACCTCGACAGAATATCCTCTTCACATGGGCCTGGATCACCGTACCAAGTACAAACGTCACATCCAACCACCGCATTTAATGCGGCCACATGTGAGTGCCAGTGCCACCCCGGTCGAGGTGACCCCTCGACCACCAGAAAACTGACACGTGTCCTTATCTAGCATTTATTACTACTATAAATAGCACCCCTTTCCCTCATTGTAAACCACGCTTAATACATATCGAATATACACTCTCTCTCTTACTTGTTTGCTCTGACTTCTCTCTAGTTATTCTCCGCAATAACCCCTCGGATAAGCTACCCCCCGGGTACACTATCCATCATTTGGTGCTCTCGTTGAGAGGTCGAACGATCAAGTAAGAAACCCTCCCCCTTCGCCAAACACTAGCCCTCTACCAAAATGGTGAGAACAACACGTGCCAACTCCAAAAACGCCCCCGAACTCCAAGAACTTGGCCCTCGGCGACGTCAACGCCCCCGAAGCCTCTCACAAGGCTCCCAAGGGCGGTGTCATCGTTGGGCTGGAACAGGCGGCTGTCGACCTACGCCTTCAGATCCAGCAGAATGCCCCCGATGCCTGCCTCGGCATCGAGGCCAAGAAGAAAAACCGAAGCGATGACCAAGTCAGACCTCCGGTCCTCACCATCGACGTTCATTCGGCACTCTCCGCCTTCATCCAAACGTTAACTCAGAACCCGGGTGCCTTCGGCACCCTGGCTCCGGCTCAACCCCAGGTTGGGGAGAACATCGTACTTCCCCCTCTGCCACACCCCTTCGGAAACCCCATCCCTCGGGTTAGGAATGACGAAGGGGTAGTGGCCCAAGACACGGCCTCCCAGGAAGTTCAGTCCTGGGACCGCCACAATGACAACAGAGAAAGGCCCCGCACTTCCGCCCTCAACCGGCTCGGAGGGGGGCAAGACCGCCGAGGGCCCCAAGAAAGCGGAGGGTCTGTCTCGAGGGCAGACGAGGAGCGTCCCCCTCGGGACAAAGGCAAGGCACCCCTTCATGCCGACGATGCTCGCCACCAGATCAACCAGGCCCACTCGGCCCGGGTTCGTTCGCAGGGGCGGAGACCCTTCCGAAGGACCCCCGGGACGAAATTATTGCGGCCCTCCAACGCCGACTTGATGAAATGGAGGCCGACAAAGCTCACGCCACCAGCTCCACCCCTCATTCAGACCTCAAATACGAGGCCATGATGGCCAAAATGGAGGAATTACAGAAGAAGGTAGCTGAGGGCTCCGGGGAACCCATCATCCAGCTCCGGACCCGGACGCCATTCACCCCAAGGGTATTGGCGGCCCAAATCCCGGAAAAGTACCGAGGGCAACTCATCAAGCCCTATGAAGGAAAAACTGACCCCCAGGAGCACTACAACAGGTATCAAAACAGCATGATGATGATGGGGGCATCAGATGAATACTTATGTCGTTGGTTCCTTTCCACCTTGGAGGGACCAGCATACGAATGGTTCAATCGATTGCCCGAGGGCAGCATTGACTCTTGGCAAGATCTTGTCCAACGCTTCCTCGCCCATTTTGCCGGAAGGAAGCGCGCGAGAAAGCACTTCTCCCAGCTCCTCTCCGTCAAGCAACAGCCTGACGAAACACTTCGGTCCTTCATTGACCGGTGGATGAAGGAGACAGACGAGGTTGAGGGCGCCGACGAGCGTACCCTCCTCGTCCTCTTCCAGGGGGTTCTCCGCAGCAGCCCCTACGCACGGAGCCTCATCACCGACCCCCCAAGATCATACCTCAGAGCACTCCAGCGGGGGAGCCTATACGCCGACGCCGACGACCTCCACTCCTTCAAGAAGAACGAGGGCCAGCCCTCGAAGAAGATAAACAACACGCCAGCCCCAAATGTGCCCTCGGCCAGAGGCCGAGACCATGGAAGCCACACCCAGCAGGGCCGTAATGAACGCCAATGGCGCCCTCGGCTGGACATGCCGAGGACTCCCCTCACGCACCCGGTGAGCACTATCCTCAACTATGCGGAAGAGCAGGACCTTTTCCTCAAGGACCCTCGGTCGGCGAGGGAGATCTACGCCATCCACCAAGGCGGCACTTATTGCCGTTACCACAAAAGCACCTCCCACAATACAGACGATTGTGTCTCGTTAAAGAAGGCTATTGAACTCTTAATTCAACGGGGTGAGCTCCACCAATTCATCAAAAATGCCCCAAGGAAAAACACCGGGGAGAACACCGATAAAGAAGAAGGGGACATCGCAACAAAGAAACATGAAATCGGGAGGCTCAGTGACGGAGAGGAGTTCGAGGAGCCCCAGCCGAAGAAGCGCCACCTCCGCTAATCATGTTCCTCACCTTCGGCGTTAGTCTCAGCCTTGGGCCCTCGACCTCGAGGCACATTACCATCCCCTCGGCCTAGAGCCCTTGGCCTTGAGCGGTGAATCTTAACAAAGCCGTTGTCAAACAACGCACCCCTTGTATTCCGCTTATTTCTATGAATTTAAGTAAACTACAACACAATCCAGACATCTTATCGGCCCCTTCGAGGCCAAATGCCCTGGTATGGCCGATGGTTTCTAAAGACGAGGGGCCTGCAAAAGGCCCGCGTTTTTGGAGCGGGACGCTCGCCGCGTCGCCGGCGCGCAACGCACGGCGACAGGCCTGAAAGAATGGCTGAGGTGACGAAATCCCCAAACTTGGGGGTGAAACGGCAGTCGTCGGAAACCGACCAAGCCTAGCCCGCGCCGTAAATAGACGACGGGACCCCCCAAGGTCAAGGGACGGTTCAGCGCCGGGGGACTAACAGACGAACCCCGGGACGGATCACTTGGACCCCCTTCCGGCCGAGGCGGGGAAGCAACCCCCTCGGCCGAAGCCTAGAAGAAGGAACACACATCAGGAGGACTAACATACGACCTCCTGGCACAATCAAGGGACGGCCCAGCGTCGGGGGACTAACAGACGAACCCCCGGACGGATCACTTGGACCTCCTTTCGGCCTAGGCGGGGAATCAACCCCTCGGCCGAAGCCTAGAAGAAGGAACACACATCAGGAGGACTAACATACGACCTCCTGGCACAATCAAGGGACGGCCCAGCGCCGGGGGACTAAAGACGAACCCCCGGACGGATCACTTGGACCTCCTTTCGGCCGAGGCGGGGAATCAACCCCTCGGTCGATGCCTGAAAGAAGGAACATACACCCAGAGGACTCCTGGAACTATCAAGGAAAGGCCCTCGGCCTCAATTCGATTCCACGTCACCAATGGCCCTCGGCCTTGGCATGATTCCACGTCACCAACGGCCCTCGGCCTCAGTGTGATCCCACATCACAACGGCCCTCGGCCTCAACATCAGACGGCCCTCGGCCTCAACATCAACAACGTCCCTCGACCTCAGTATCAGAACGGCCCTCGGCCTCAACATCAACAACGGCCCTCGGCCTCAGCGTGAGGACATCATAATGGCCCTCGGCCTCAACATCAGACGGCCCTCGACCTCAACATGACTCTATGTCATAACGGTTTTGGCCTTAGCGTGATCTCACATCACCAATGGCCCTCGACCTCAGCATGATTCCACATCACAATGGCCCTCGGCCTCAACATTAGACGGCCCTCGGCCTCAACATCAACAACGTACCTCGACCTCAGCATCAGAACGGCCCTCGGCCTCAACATCAACAACGGCCCTCGGCCTCAGCGTGAGGACATCACAATGGCCCTCGGCCTCAACATCAGACGGCCCTCGGCCTCAACATGACTCTATGTCATAACGGTTTTGGCCTTAGCGTGATCTCACATCACCAACGGCCCTCGGCCTCAGCGTGATCCCACATCACAACGGCCCTCCGCCTCAACATCAGGACGACCCTCGGCCTCAACATCACCAACGGCCCTCGGCCTCAGCATGATTCCACATCACAATGGCCCTCGGCCTCAACATCAGACGGCCCTCGGTCTCAACATCAACAATGGCCCTCGGCTTCAGCGTGATTCCACATCACAACGGCCCTCGGCCTCAACATCACAATGGCCCTCGGCCTCAACATCAGACAGCCCTCGGCCTCAACATGACTCTATGTCATAACGGTTTTGGCCTTAACGCGATCTCACCTCACCAACGGCCCTCGGCCTCAGCGTGATTTCACATCACAATGGCCCTCAGCCTCAACATCAGACGACCCTCGGCCTCAACATCAACAACGGCCCTCAGCCTCAGCGTGAGGACATCACAATGGCCCTCAGCCTCAACATCAAACGGCCCTCGGCCTCAACATGACCCTATGTCATAATGGTTTTGGCCTTAGCGTGATCTCACATCACCAACGGCCCTCGGCCTCAGCATGATTCCACATCACAACGGCCCTCGGCCTTCATCCCTCCGACATCTTTATTTGATGTCGGGGGCTATCATACAGGCCCATCGGCCTTCATCCCTCCGGCATCTTTATTTGATGTCGGGGGCAATCACACAGGTACCTCGGCCTTCATCCCTCCGGCATCTTTATTTGATGCCAGAGGCTATCATACAGGCCCATCGGCCTTCATCCCTCCGACATCTTTATTTGATGTTGGGGGCAATCACACAGGTCCCTCGGCCTTCATCCCTCTGGCATCTTTATTTGATGCCAGGGGCTGTCATACAGGCCCCTCAGCCTAGATTTCATCCCTTCGACATCTTTATTTGATGCCAGGGGCTATCATACAGGCCCTCGGCCTTCACCCCTCCGGCATATTTATTTGATGTCAGGGGCAATCACACAGGCCCCTCGGTCTCCATCCCTCCGGCATCTGTATTTGATGCCAGGGGTTCTCACACAGGCCCACCTGGCCTTGCACCCCTCCGTCACCTTTATTTGATAACGGGGGGTCCTTACAAGCTCCTCAGCTTTTTCATGCAGGATCTAAGGCTGGTCTTCGATATCCTTTCAGCAGACGGACACAACCACCGCTCAAAAATCTAGGCCGAAGGGTGCATTCCTTTTGCTTCATTCTGGGGGCATCCGGTGTACTCTTTTTCCCTCATTAGGATTTTTTTTCCCACAGGGTTTTTTCCTAATGAGGTTTTTTAACGAGGCATCTCCCCATTGTGGAACAAAAGGCATCACCCCCCGGCGGCTCCTGCTGAAGGCATGCATCACTCTACTCCTGTTTCCCTCGAGAAACTCTCGGCAAAAGGAGTGGGGGACTGGGGGACTCCCCTCGGCAAAACACGCAAATGTTAAAAAATTTCTATTTCTCAGCTACAGCAAGCTGAGGCAAGATCACAACGGCAATCTACTCCCCTCGACATGATGCTTTCGGCTTACAGAATGCCTCCGGCCACACAATGCCTTCGGCCACATGATGCCTCCGGCCACACAATGCCTTCAGCCACATGATGCCTTCGGCCACATGATGCCTTCGGCCACATGATGCCTCCGGCCACATGATGCCTTCGGCCACACAAAGCCTTCAGTCAACAAATGCCCTCGGCAAAGCACACAAATGCAGATCTCTCATTACTTTACAAACTACAACAAAGAAACACATACGAGCAACACACTTACACTCCCTTCAGGAAGCTCTCAGCCCTCGACATATGGGGGAATTGAGAAAATGAGGCACCCAACAGAACAGGGAAGCCTTCGGGGAAATCACCACAGCTACTCCTTTTCCCTCAAGTACCTTTCGGCAAAAGGAGTGGGGGACTCCTGATGGAGTATATGGCCCAGGGACCCCCGGCCCACATACTTCCTCTACTACAATCAGGCCCAACAGGCCCAAATGGTCCAAGCCCAGAAAAATGGAGCTCTAAGCAGCCCACAATACACAAAGGGGTGCCTTCGGCCCCATGGCCGAAGGCAACCAGTGACGGAATCGAGCTCAGAAACATCACAGGAGAACAAGGCTTGAAAACCAAGCCTTCGGCAACTGCAGCCCTCGGCAGGTAGGAGCCCTCGGTTAGAAGAGGCATCACAAGAGAACAAGGCTTGAAAACCAAGCCTTCGGCACCTGCAGCCCTCGGCAGGTAGAAGCCCTCGGTTAGAAGAGCCTTCGGCCCAGCACCCTTCAGCCGAAGGCATCCACCTCGACAGAATATCCTCTTCACATGCGCCTGGATCACCGTACCAAGTACAAACGTCACATCCAATCACCGCATTTAATGCGGCCACATGTGAGTGCCAGTGCCACCCCGGTCGAGGTGACCCCTCGACCACCAGAAAACTGACACGTGTCCTTATCTAGCATTTATTACTACTATAAATAGCACCCCTTTCCCTCATTGTAAACCACGCTTAATACATATCGAATATACACTCTCTCTCTTACTTGTTTGCTCAGACTTCTCTCTAGTTATTCTCCGCAATAACCCCTCGGATAAGCTACCCCCCGGGTACACTATCCATCAATAAGAGAGGGCCACACGGGCATGGGCTGAGTATAAGACAAGGGATAAGGGAATGGGCTTGGTCGGGTAGACAGCCCAATTGGGCCAGGGCAATAAATAGGAGACCAACTCCTTAAATGAGGTGGACCAAAGGCAACTCAGGGATGACCCAGTGGAGGTGGACCAATACCACTACAATCCCACCTTATTGGTCCCCCTGGTGGTGTAGAGCACAACGTGAAAGGGAGAATCATCATCGCCGGTTTTTCTTGTTTTACGGTTCTTATCTAGCCACAATCTAAATTAAGAATACGTTTACAAGACAACAGTTTTTCAAAAGTGAGACATTTAGTCCCCATATCCGCAGGGTTAAATTCAGAAGGTATCTTGGACAGCTTTATCCAACCTGCATCCACAATATTTCTTATAAAATGAAACCTGACATCAATGTGCTTGGTCCTGTCATGGAATACAGGATTCTTGCACAATTGGATAGCAGACTGGCTATCAGAGTAGACTGTCACAACCTGCTTAAGAAAACCAATTTCAGTTAGCATTCGTTTAAGCCAAATAGCCTCTTTAAAGGCCTCAGTGGTTGCCACGTATTCAGATTCAATAGTGGACAGTGCAACAATAGGTTGTAGTTGAGATTTCCAACTTATGCAGGAACCACAAAGAGTAAAAATGTAGGAAGTAGTAGACTTTCTATTGTCCCTATCATTTGCATAATTGGAGTCAACATAGCCAGTAAGTAAAATGCCAGTTTCAGTTTTAGAAAACACAAGCCCATGAGAAGATGTACCCCTAAGGTATCTAAGGAGCCATTTAAGGGCAGTCCAGTGAGACATACCAGGGTTTGCCATATATCTACTTAAGCAATAACAACATAAGCTATGTCAGGCCTTGTGCTTACCATGAGATACATGACTGACCCTATAGCACTGGAATAGGGTACAACCTTCATCCTATCTATCTCAGGGGCAGTCCTTGGGGACTGATCCTTGCTTAGCACAAAATGGGGTGCTAAGGGAACATTCACAGGTTGGGCAGAGCCAATTTTGAACTTTTTCAAGACCTTTTCTAGATAGGAGGTTTGGTTTAGGGTAAGGGTCACTACTAAAAAAATGGCTTACAGTGACACTTATTCAGTGACACTATAACATCACTATAGGATTAATGATATATATGTGTCATTGTTTTTGGCATATTATTAATTACTCTGTATTATTATAGAATAGTGACATTCTTCCGGCTCTACCCGCTCTCTAGACCGAGACGCTCTCACCCGCTCTCTAGGTCTACGACCTTCGACCTTCGTACGTCCCCGACGCCTGTGCGGCAACCATGCCGCTGACGGAGGGACACATACCGGTGGCCATCCCGGCGAAACTCTCCTATGCAACGGCGGTAAGGGATCCAGTCTCCGTCCAACGCCTGCACTCTAGCCTCTCCTCCGATGTTGTTAACCTGGGCTTCTCCTCCAAATCGGCCGGATCCGTGAACGGATTCCCAAGGGTCTCTTTCTCCGAGGAAGGTTTACAGGTTTTCTCTATCCATTTCCGATTCTCCCTAGTTGGTACCTTCTCCAATGGTCGTTCTCTCTCCCTGCTATTTGTAAAGCTTTTAACACTTTAGGGTTCTCCCAACCCTACTCTATGGACTCCTACAATCGAACGATTTTTTGATTAATTTCATATTTGATATTGATCTTCAGAGATTTTGGGGGAAAAAAGATTGGGACTTTTTTGGTTTCAAGATGACTGTGACGAGATGGTCACCCTCCTTCTCCTTTGAACGTGATTCTCCTTACGCCCCTGTTTGGGTCGCCCTAGAAGGGCTCCCAATTCACCTACATGATATTAGGGCTCTCTATTCTATAGCTCGCCTTCTGGGAAAATCAATAAGGATAGGCGCCCCACTGCTAATTTTTCAAGACCCTCTACTTCTAGAATATGTATTGAAATTGATATTTCAAAACATCTCCCCCAAAATTCTGGATTGGAAATGGTGCAAATGGATTTTTCCAGAACGTCCTGTACGAAAAGATCCCCGTTTTCCCGTTTTCTGCAAACTCGTTCTAGGTTTGGCCACTCGCTCACTGTTTGCCCCCTGAAAACCGATAACTTGGCCCCTACACCAATGATGCTATCTCAGGAAGCTAAGGAATCACCCTCAGGTTGACTTAGGCAAGGTCTGTGCTAAGGTCAATCTTAGTTGGTTCTCCGTGGGAGCCAGATGTGTTGCATCCAACATCTCCCATCCATCTGGCTGATGAAACAATACTGCAGGTTTGTTTAAACAAGTCAGAGGCTGTAAATGCTCATGAGTTATTGGCGTGGTTTAATAATAAAGAGTCATATGTTTTTTCGTTTTCCTTTGAGGTTCTGACTTTTGAGTTAACAGGACAATGAAATTGGAACACACAGCTCCTTCGTGAATAGTTCCAGCTGTTTGAGCCCAGACCCTGAGAAACATGATAAACTTCTTGGAGGGTGAGCTCACTCCTTTCCATTATTACTTCATACAAATATGCCTGATGTTTTTCAGAGTGAAGACCTAGTTAGCTGATTAATCCTTGCCATGGAAATGACTGAAGTAGATAAGCCCAAAATAAGCTGGCCTGAGTTGCTCTTTAAATACCGATTTACTCTATCATTTAATAGGTCTATTTGGATGAAAGAGAGATTAAAGTAAATAAATCACTTAAGCTCTAATGGGTGTTTTCCTAGATTGTCATGCAAAAGTAGTTGCTGTCAATATCAACCCCCTGTTTCGCTGTAATGGACCTTATATTTTGAGATTGAATGTGCTTAATTAAACCTCAGAAAGTAGAATGTTTTTGTTTTATTTTGTTTTATTTATTTATTTTAGAAGTTTGCTATTCTTGCTACCAACATCAAGGTTTGACTGCTATTCCACACAACAGTATTGAAGTCTGTGTTTTGTTTTTTGAATGTTTAGGGTGATATCACCAAACCAAATTTTGTATTGCCAGCCCGAAAATTGCCTATGGACAAATAAATACCAACCTGAAAAGGCCGTGCAGGTGGAACAACTGATATATGGTTATGCTGTTATTATTGTCAGACTGTCAATTAACTTTTGTTTAAGAACATATGTTTGCTTAATATAGGAACTCTAAGTTGTTGGTTTTCTCACATGTCCTAGTTATTTTCTCCAGGTATGTGGTAATGGTGCATGAGTGAAAATTTTGAGCGAATGGTTGCATTCTTGGTATGAAAAAGGTTCTCAACAAAGCAAGGATTTTACATGTAGTGATACATTTAAGGACCTGGAAGCTGGTGACAATATTTACCTTAGCGACCATGAGTCAGATGATGAGAACATAGAAAACCAACCGTCTTCAAAATGTTTTGTTATTACAGGACCAGTTGGGGGTATGTGGATGATGGATAGTTGCGTCTCAATTAGATACATGTTTTTGTTAGATACATTACACGATTGTATTTGTTTCAATACCTGAAAACCTTTACATATTTTGGTTTTAAAAGTTTAACTTGAACAGTTACTACAAAAGTAATAATATAAGTTTCTTATAGTTTCCAAATATTGATGGTTAGAATTTGATTGTGGTGACTAGTGAATAACTGACGTTTTTACACTGCAGTGTGGAAAGTCTGCTGCCATATATGCATGTGAAAAAGAGCAAGGGTTTGAAGTCATTGAGGTAGTGATAAACAAGTTATTAGTATCACTTTCCATCAGCCATTTCATTGTTTTTAATCTGTTTACTCTTAAGTCAATGCATCTGATTGGCGGAATGGGGCTCTTGTTAAGCAAAGATTTGGGGAGTGTGTAGAGTCGCATTGTATTCAACGGTATGTATACTAGGTGTGGGTATGTATGTGTACATGTCTGTCTGTATATTTAAATATCAATTGTGTGTGTGCGTATTTTTGAGTTTTAGATGGTGAATTGAACATAAAATCCAGAAATAACTTGATGAAATGCTTAAATAAGGTAAAAATTAATGAGTGACAAGTGCAAAAATATTAAAATGAACGTATGAACGATAGATTGACTCTCAGTATAAAATGAACATATAAAATGAACGTATGAACGTATCTTGGCAAAACCTTTCCAAGTATTACATTGAGTATCTGAATTTAGTACTTGTACACATATCTTGTTTTGACTTGTTTAATTTACGTATGCTATTCTTTCATGCAAATATTTTTCGTATGCTATTCTTTTATGAACCATTTCTGCCAATACAGAAATTTGGGAGCAAGTCTTTCTGTATCTCAATCTTTGTTGCTGAAAGATGACAAAACCACAAAGCACTATGATCAGAACACTGGTCTAAAGTCTATTTTCCAAGCTAATGTTAGTAATTCTATCACAAAAACCACACAGAAGACAAACGTCACACCTCTAAAACGGAAGAGACCTGAGTGAGGTTTGTTGGCATGACTTTAATTACAAATTTTGTGTTGATTATGCAGGTTTGTCCTAGCATTCGCTTTTGGGACCGGGCCGGTGCCTAGTCTGCTCCTATCAGAGAGTGTATGACTTTTCAAGATCGAAGTACTCGACTTGCCTTATTGAATGTGTATGGTGCTATGACTAGGAAGTCCACTTCATCTCGTCTTGTCTCCATAGTTGATGTTTCCGCCTCTTTGTGTTTTGACACATGTATTTTTATTTTAGGTAGCATTTTGTTCTTGTTTATTATTTTTTGTTGTGGGGTGTGCCCCTTTTAATTATGTAGTATGTACATTCACATTTATGTGAAAATTTGAGATATAAATAAAAATATTTGAACTTTTGGTTATTTATTAGTATTAAATTATGATTATAATCAATGTATAATTTGTATGATTTCATAGTATTAGCGTGTCATTGAGTTTTTTAATACCGTAGTGTCATTGATTTTTGTGATACCGTAGTGTCATTGAGTTTTGTGATACCATAGTATCATAGAGTTTTGTGACATCGTAGTGTCATAATTTAGTGATACTATAGTGTCATAATTTAGTGACACTTTTTTAGTGTCACTAGCCCCCACATTCAGCGACACTTTTTTATTGTCACAGAAGCCAATTAGTGACACTAATTTGGTGTCACTGTAAGACATTTTTCTAGTAGTGGGTACACCTACTCCTATCCCTAAGTATATTAATCCCTAGGATTCTCTTAGCATCTCCAAGGTCCTTCATAGCAAAGTTTTCACAAAGGCACTTTTGAACAATCTTAATAGCATTCACAGAGGGGCTAATGATAAGCATGTCATCAACATAGATCAACAAGAAAACAGGTACAGAGTCAGTATTCTTAAAATACAAACAAGGGTCAGAATCAGACCTTTTGAAGCTTAGGGAAGACATACACTGATCAAACTTGATATTCCATTGTCTGGGAGACTGTTTCAGGCCATAGAGGGCCTTCCTAAGTAGACATGCATGTCTAGGGTACTTAGGGTCAACAAAACCCTCAGGTTGGCTCATGAAAATCTGTTTATCTAGTTCACCATGCAGGAAAGCAGTGGTAACATCCATCTGCTTCATCTCCCAGTCATTATGGGCAACTAGGGCAAGCATCATCCTAATTGTTGTGAATTTTACTACGGGAGCAAAAATTTCAGCATAGTCTACCCCTTCCTTTTGAGTGAAACCTTTAGCCACTAACCTAGCTTTAAACCTAATGTCATTTGGTTCTTCTTTAACTTTGAAAAGCCATTTGCACTCAACAACAGAACAATTAGGAGTCCTAGGAACTAGGGTCCAGGTTTTATTCAACTTAAGAGAATCTATTTCACTTTGCATAGCACTCAGCCAATTTTTAGATTCTCTAGAGGCAAGGGCTTCCTGGTAGGTTTTGGGCTCATTCAACTCAAGAGTTTCAAAAACAGAAAAAGCAAATAATGAAGTATCATACAGGTGAAATGCATAGTCAGTCATGCTATCAGAAATCTTCTTTATGTTTCTTCTAGTCCTATCTCTGGCTAACACATAATCATCTAGACTTTCATTCTCAACTTGGATCTCTCCAAGTTCTTCATTATCAGCAAAATCAGATTGAACAATCACATCATGCAAATTTTCATCATTACTATTAGAACCACTGGGCTGCTCCACCTCACTGGAGGTGGAGTGGGTGTCATGCATAATGTTGGTCAAGTCAGGAGTAATAAACTCATTTAACAGAGGGGCAGCAGTGGTCTGGATAGGCTCCACCTCACTAGGAGAGGTGCCATCATGCACAGTTTGAGGGTCAGTCACATTTTTAACTAAGCAGGGAAAATCACTTTCATTGAACACAACATTTCTGCTTATAATGACCTTAAAACCACTCTGGTTCCTATCCCAGATCCTATATCCTTTAACACCTTCAGGATATCCTAAGAAAATGCATTTCTTAGACCTAGGGTCCAACTTATCAGACTGTTGGTGTACATAGGCAGCACACCCAAACACCTTTAGGTGTGACAGGTCAATGGGCTTCTTAGAGAAGACAGCCTCAAGACATTTACCATCTAAGGGTACTGAAGGAGATCTATTTATCAAGTAGGCGGCAGTGTTGACAGCTTCTCCCCAAAACTTCTTAGGGAGGCCAGAAGTGGCAAGCATACTCCTAACCTTGTCTAGGAGGGTCCTGTTCATTCTCTCAGCCAAGCCATTCTGTTGGGGAGTATAGGGCACAGTTTTGTGTCTCCTAATCCCACTCTCAACACACAACCTATCCATATCCTTATTGCAGAATTCTAAGCCATTGTCAGTTCTAAGGGTTTTAACCTTACATCCAGTTTGATTTTCTACCATAATTTTCCATTCTTTAAACCTAGCATTCACATCAGATTTATGTTCTAACAAACAGACCCAGACTTTTCTAGAAAAGTCATCAATTATGGACAGAAAATACCTCCTACCCCCATGGGTAGGGACACTGGAAGGACCCCATACATCTGCATGTATGTAGTCAAGGACAGCTTTGGACTTAGGCTCACTAGAATAGCTAGAAACAGGAAACTGAACCCTATGTTGTTTACCTAAGACACACCCTTCACAGAAAGGTATATGTGACACCAAGTCATTACCAAAACATCCAGTTTGTTTCAAAATATTTAATCCTCTATTACTCATGTGACCTAGTCTTTGGTGCCAAAGCACAGACTTGTCACTAAGTACAGCATTAGCATTTTCAGAAAAAGGTTTGGCATGCACAACATAAAGGTTATTTTGTTTCAAAGCTTTAAACAAAACAAAGGAGTTTTTCAGAATTTTCATACACCCATTACCCCATTTACCCTCAAGCCCACATTCTTCCAAAACAGAAACAGAGAGCAGATTGTGCCTAAGATCAGGGACATGTCTAACATTTTTTAATTTGAAAACAGTTCCATTTTCAAACTTAAGACTTATGTCACCCACACCATGAACCTTACACTTCTTATTGTCAGCTAGGGACACATAACCAGAATCACAAGCACTATAAGAAGCAAATAGATTTTTAAAAGGAGTCATGTGGTAGGTACAACTTGAATCTATTAACCATTCAAGTTCAGTTAGGTTGCTTAGGACAGAATTAGCCTGATCACAGACCATGAACACTTCTTCACTAATTTCCTTATTGGTCACAGAGTTGGCCTGTTCATTTCTTTTGGGTTGGGTACAGTCTTTTATGAAATGATCTGGGTTCCCACAGTTATAGCACACCCTTTTCTTAGACTTATACCTTTTCTTACTAGGTTGTCTACCATTCTTATCCTGATTGTCCTTTTTAGGGTGTTTAGACCCGCTTTTAGACCTTCCCCTAACAAACAAAGCTTCCCCAGATTCCCTATGATGGTTCCTAGAAATTTTTAAGTCAAGTTCTTTACTTCTCAGGCCATTAATAACAATATCAAGGGTTATGTCATCCCTCCCATGTTTAATGGCAGACTTAACATCATTATAGGAATCAGGTATAGCATTCAATAAGACTATGGCAGTGTAGTCATCTATATGTTTATCCCCAGCCTGCTTAATGTTTTGGATTAGTTTATTAAAAACATCTAGGTTTTCATCAATATCTTTTGTTAGGTCAAGTCTAAACCTAAAAAACTTTTCCAACAAAAACAGTTTGCCAGGAAGGGAAGTATCAGTATATAGAGACTCAAGTTTATCCCAGAGGTCTTTAGCAGACTCAATGACTCCAACCTTTCTAAGGACAGAGTCAGACAAGTTTAAATATATGGTTGAGCAGGCTGTTTCATTCATTTCAACTTGTTTAGGTTTTTCCTCAGTTTCTAAGTATTGCCCAGTAATAGCTCTATGAACTTTCTGTTGTATTAACACACATTTTATTTTCTGTTTCCAAATGTCAAAGTCAGTCTTACCATTAAAAGGCATCATACCATACTGGTTTGAAGCCATGATAACAGTCACAACACAAATGCAGAGATACAGGTAATATAAAGGCTTAACCCTGATGGTTTGGGCTGCGGACTAAGTGACCACGCAGTTCCGGGGCCACTGAAGTGGCTGGCAGGGAATCACTTAGCCCTAACCTCAGGTGCCCTAGCCAACCAGGGGTTAGAAAGCCACACAATCACCAGAACTCAACACAAAGAACAGGAAGAAATGATAGACTGACTGAGCAGAGAAATAACACAAAATAATACAACAGAAATTAGGGCAAGCTACAGCAATTCAGAGACAGGTTCAGTGGTAATCACACAGAGAATAAATTTAACAAAAACAAGTTCACATATATCAGTGGCTAAGTTCGACACAGATTGGACCACTCATGCACTATATCAACAGACTTAGGGTTTCTGCAGATCTTGTCTAAACAAAATCTGCACATGCAATGGTTAAGAAACTAGGGTTTCTAATCGGCAGTTCCTCAACCTAGGGTTTCAGAACACCCATGCATCACAGAAGCCGGTGGCACTCCGGCAGCCCAAGGATTAGGGTTTAAGTGTTATACCTGAGCGGGTGTCACTGAGAGACAACCCGACTTACCTTCTCTGATGGAGTCTCCAGACGTTACCGGTGTGGGAGTTCTCCGGTGAGCTTCCGGTGTCCGAGAGAGGCAGCAGCGTCCAGGCTCTGATACCACTGTTAGAAAATCGGACCGGCTCAGACCTCAATCACCACAAAGCCCAAAGGCTTGCTCACACTCACCACCAGAGATACAACCAGGGAAGACGAAAGGGCGACAGCCAACTAACCCTCACACTCAGAACCCAGACCCCAGCCCAGAAGTCCCACCGGAGGAGTAATAACCCACCACACTACCAGACTAGAGTGAAGACCCCAATAGGAACCCCAAGATCTCACCGGAGCAAAGCCGAAGCTAAAGCTCAGAAGAAACCGGCACTCTCTCACTCTAGGTCTAGGGTAACAGAACGGGAGAGTCATCGGATAGAGAGAAGGTGGAAGGTCTGAAATAGGAGATTCCAGAAGAACCAGACAATATAAGAGAGGACCACACGGGAATGGGCTGGGTATAAGACAAGGGAGGGATAAGGGAATGGGCTTGGCCGGGTAGACAGCCCAATTGGGCCAGGGCAATAAATAGGAGACCAACTCCTTAAATGAGGTGGACCAAAGGCAACTCAGGGATGGCCCAGTGGAGGTGGACCAATACCACTACATTAACTATACAAATACCGACATACATCCACATACAAGGGATGAGTCTCACAAAAAAAGGATGACACTCATCCCTGAGAGCACCACAACACCGAACCGTCGGTTCCAAACTATACACATACACCCACATACAACCCATCAGTGAGGTCATCACATGAGTTTCTACTTTTGTCCCAGGCCCCTTTACTCTCCTTTTGATAACAACATAAGTGTGATTCCAATTTTCTTGACTAATCATTTGTAAGAGTTACTCCTCTTTTTGAAATTTGTAATTTATACTACCTCCTATTATTGCAATTTTGTTTTTATTTAGGGCGAATTTGACTTTGCACCACACTATTTGGGTGACATTGAACTTTAAACACCATTTTGAAAAAACTTTTATATTGTACCCCAACATATAACATTTTGTGAAGAAAAATTTCTGAATGAGGTGGAAAGTCAAAATATTTTTAAGTGGAATGAGAATATGTGATGCAAAGTCAAAGTTTTTTGGAAATGGAGTGCAAAGTCTAATATCACACAAAAAGTTGGATGCAAAGTCAAATTCCCCGTTTTATTTACATCTATTTAGAGAATTCTCTCCGTAAACATTTATATATGAGGGTATGGTTAACATTTTAAGATTTCATTTGTGATATAAATATTATTACATTCGATGTATTTATTTGTAGCACTTTTAATTTGATGTGAGACAAGAGGCTAATAAACTTATCAGTTGAGCTAGTCCTAAATGATTATCAAATGGTAATCATTCTAAGAATGGGATAGGTTTTTCCAAAAATATTACTAAAATAAAACTTATTTACACAAATACGAGTAAAAATTACTACAATGTAGTGCTATAGTAACTTAAGTTTAAAAATTGAACGTAAGTTACTATAATTTCATTACTATAGCACTAGTCACACTTTTGTAAACGATCTTTATTTTAGTCATATATGTAATTATTTCAAAAGCAACTTCCTTTTTCAATTATGTGAATTAATTAAAGGGCTCCTAAAATTTCATCCAATTTGTGCCAATTTCATTACATTGAAAAAATAGGAAATAATTATAAATTTATGACTAAAATAAACAGTGTTTACAATAATGTGACTACTTACTAGATTAGTAATGAAATAATAGGAATTTGGCCTTAATTTTAAATTTAAGTTACCACGACACTAAATGTAGTAACTATTAATCACATTTGTATATACAAATTTTATATTAGTAATATTTTTGAAAAAACCTTTAAAATTGTAGGGTGTATAATGACTTGAACTTTGTCCATCAACCCGACCAATTTGATTACACGATATACTGATGCCTTTCCCTTGAAATATATTCCTATTTGTTGTAAAACCATCAACATAACATGTGTGAATGTCATCCTTGTAATCAAGACACCAAGCAAATTCTAGTCCTTGTAATCAGGCTATTCATCTAACACAAATTCTTGTAATCACACAAATGACTAGATTTAATACTGCCAGCAAATCATGTAGAATCATTCCTCGATGATTCATCCTAAGCTTGACTAGTATAAATAGAGCTTGTTCAATATCTCGTAAAGTAACTCAAAAACTCAGAAATTTTCACATATCAAGAAGAAGTAATTTAGATATTTTATCTATATATATATATATATATATATATATATATATATATCTCATAAATTTGTTCTTCATCTTCTCCATTTCACAACACGTTATCAGCACGAATCTGCTCAAAAGTTCTTCAAGAATTCACCATCTCTTGCAGGTATTAGTATCAATATTTATCATCTTCTTTTAATATTTAAACCTGAAAATTATTTTCTATTTTAAATAAAATTCCTATCATATACGAAAAGAAAATATAAATAACATGCAGACATACCTTTAATTTAAATATTCTTCAATCCGTAAGAACTCTTCATAAGAGAAATGAGAGTGATATACACTGTAATATTGAACGAATGAGTGAAACATCTCTGCACTCGTAGTACACCGTAATAGGATTCAATCATGATACTTCATAATCATAATACTCTCTAGTCTACGTAAAAGAAAGAATAAAGGGATATAAATTTAGAATGCTCTATCCGGAAGAAACAAGATGAGACACTTGAAAGAAAAAGGAGGATAATTAATTATTTCGAGTTTTCATTTTCATTTTTTTGTTAAGTATTTGTATGAATTTAAAAAAAAATTATGACAAAATGAATACGAATATTAATTCACAGTGATAACTAATTACGTATACTATTTTGTAAGTACTTATGTGCAAATGGATTTTAGCAACAGGCTTGGAGTTTTACCTTTTTAAGCCACGTGTATCAAGTGTATGACTTATGTCCTTTCTCAATAAAATAAAAGAAGAAGATTAAAAAAAAATCACTAATTATACTCAATATTGATTAGTATTAATACAAAATATATAAACATTTTGACTAATAAAATGTATATTAATAATTTCATGTAGCATTATGGTAATCATAAGCAAGAGAGAATTCGACGTCCTTGATCTGTTCGGTCAAAAATACTTGGAATGGAAAGTTGATGCTTTAGCCCATTTGAAGGCCAATGGTCTCGAAGATATTATTGAGGCTATTAATCAATCATCTTCCCAGGATAAAGCGAAAGCTATAATTTCCCCCCGTCATCGTCTCCATGAAATTAATGTCTCAAATCTGAATATCATTTGGTCGATGATCCGAAAGAGTTATGGGACAATTTACAGGAGAGGTATGACCACCAACAAAAGGTCCTTTTGCCTAAGGCTCAATATGACTAGATCAATCTAAGATTCCAGGACTTTAAATCTATCAGTGACTATAATTCTACAATGTTCCAAATAACATCAAAATTAAAGTTATGTGGACAAAAAGTCACTGATGTTGATATGTTGGAGAAAACCTTTTCTACAATGCATATTTCTAATATGCTGCTACAGCAACAATATAGAGAAAAGAGTTTTAAAAAATACTCTGACCTTATATCTGTTTACTTGTTGCTGAGCAAAATAATGACTTTTTGATGAAAAATCACAATCTAAGACCCACTAGTTCTAGTCCTTCGGTTTATGGTCCATCTGACCATAATTTAGCCACTAAATTAAATGCTTTAAACATCATATGTTAGTCCTAAGTAGGAGTAAAATGATTTCAAAATTCAACACTAGGACTAGTCATTTTACTCCCAAAGTAGGAGTAATTTATGATTCATCTTCATATCCTACTCTCTTCATAATTTTATTTATAATAAAGACAGAAAAAATAAAAAATATTTATAAATTAAGAATAAAAATGTAAACATATACGTAGCAGAAAAATTAAATTCAAAATAAGTAAATTAAAATTAAAATTTTAAAAATAAATAAAATAAAAAACTTTTAAAAAAATAAACACAAAAATGATTTAAAAAAAATGTAGGTCTCTGGAGCTGCATCTTCCGCCTCCTCACACTGCCACCTTCGACTGCTGAGAGAATATCATCTTGTATAAAAAACTAGCACAGTACATGTGCATACGCACGGGAAAAAACGGTTGATCTACGTATACTTTTATTCATGATCTCATTAAATATAAAAATAGATTTTTTTTCTTACAATTTACTTCATTTCAAAAATGGAGTATGATAAGTGAATATAAAAAAGCATAAATCCATACAACAAATATTTAAAGTAAAAGAAAATTAAAATATAAAAAAATCGACATCATCCATTAAAATTTACTACGTAATAATAATTAGTGATGTTGGTAACAGAGTGAAATATTGAACTTAATTGTTAGAATTATGGAAAACTACCTTAAGAGAACTTATAGTAGTAATGACATGTGATTTTCTTTTCTTATCATGTACCTAGTATTAAAACCATTAATCCATATCTCATAATGCCACACATAAATTTTACATCACTAAAATACATCTAGCTTAGGTAGGAATATTTTATCTTTTTGTAGTGGTAGAGGTTGATATTTATTGATTGTCATAGCATTGGTGATAATTATAGAAAAATATCTTCTCATAAGTTTAAAAGGTCATGAGAGAAAAAATATGAGATGAAATTATCTCGATCAATTATTATTCTGTTTATCTTATCTTATTATTATACCTAAAAGCGTTACATATGAGAGAGAGAATTTTCTCGCTCAATTGTTTAAGCCGGCTTATTATATACCTATACTTCTCATACCTAATCTTCTTTATTATACCTAAAAGCACTACGTATGAGATAGAAAATTTTCCCGCTCAATTGTTTTAGCCGGCTTATCTTATAATTAAAAGCACTATGTATGAGAGAGAAAATTCATCCGCTCAATTTTTAGCCGGCTTGTGAGCTTATCTTATAATCAAAATCACTTCTACGTATGAGAGAGAAAATTCTCCCATTCAAGTTTTAGCCGGTTTATCTTCTTTATGCCTAAAATCAATTTGTATGAGAGAAAATTCTCCCGCTCAATTGTTTTAGCCGAATTATCTCATACCTAATATAAAAGCACTACGTATGAGAGAGAAACATCTCCCGTTGAATTGTTAGCCTTCTTATCTTATCTTATACCTAAAAGTATAACATATGAGACTGAAAATTCTACTGCTCAAGTTTTAGCCGGCTTATCTTCTTTGACCTAAAAGCAGTACGTATGAGAGAGGAAATTATTCCACTCAATTATTAGTCCATTTATCTTGTTATACCTAAACACACTACATACGAGAGAGAGAAATCTCCTGCTCAATTATTAGTCCGCTTAATTATCTTATATACCTAAAACACTACGTATGAGATAGAAAATTTTCATGCTCAATTATTAGTCTGTTTATCTTCTTATACCTAAAAGCACTATATATGAGAGAGAAAATTCTCCCGCTCAATTGTTAGTCCGCTTATATTATACCTAAAGCACTACATATGAGTGAGAAAATTATTCTTAAAAGCGCACTGCATATGAGTGAGAAAAATATTATTAGTCCGGATTATTTGCAAGCTTATCTTCTTTTTATTATTATACCTAAAAGCACTAAATATGAGTGAGAAAAATATTTCACTCAATTGTTAGTCAACTTATCTTATATTTAAAAGCACTACATGTCTTCTGATACTAATACCTAAAACACTACATATGAGAGAGAAAATTCTTCCGCTCAATTGTTAGTCGGATTATCTTCTTATACCTAAAAACACTACATACGAGAGAGAAAATTCTTCCTTTCAATTGTTAGCCGACTTATCTTATATTAAAAAGAACTACTTGTGAGAGAGAAAGCTTTCACGCACAACTATTAGCAAGCTTATCTTGTAAGACCTAAAAGTACTACGTATGAGAGAAAAATTTCCCAGCTCAATTGTTAATCAACTTATCTTCTTATAGCTAAAAGCACTACATATATATGAGAGGGAAAGTTCTTCCGCTCAATTGTTAGCCGACTTATCTTATACTTAAAAGAACTGTTTATGAGAGATCAAGTTTTCCCACTCAATTGTTAGCAATCTTATCTTCTGATACCTAAAAGCGCTACATGTGAGAAAGAAAATTTTACCGTTTAATTGTTAGTCGAATTATCTTACCTAAAAGCACTACATATAAGAGAGAAAGTTCTTTCGCTCAATTGTTTACCGACTTATCTTATACTTAGAAGACTACTTATGAGAGAGAAAGATTCCATGCTTAATTGTTAGCAAACTCATCTTCTAATACCCCAAAAGCACTACATATGAGAGAGATAATTTACAATGACAATACTATACTAACATTTATGAAATTTGATTTTTTTAAAAAAATTAGAGAAACAATGAAAACATTAATAAACCTTCATGTCACTATCAATGTATCATGTCACTGTCGCGGTGTCATTGTAGCGATGTCACTGTTGCCGGAGGTGCTGACCGATGGCAATGGCGGCTGTGACCGGCTACGGTGATTGGTGATGGCAGCAATAGTGACATGACGGTGGTAGCAGTGACTTCCGAAAACGACATAAAATTGGACAATGACATGTAGTTTTTTGTTGTCACTTTATCTTAATCACATTTTTATCCAAATGTATATATGGTCATATTTTTGAAAAATTGCTTTAATTTAGTAATATTAAGGGAAAACCCCATAATATTTCTTGATAATTGATAATTTGCAAGTTTCAGCAAATTTCAGCCCTCACCCTTAATAAATTATTGTTAATAATTTGCAAGTTTCTGCATTTGTTTATGATATCAAAATGAGGTGAATCTCAATCTCCGATGCCATCGTCTAATTATACATACTCCCTACGTCCATTAAGAGATTGTTTCGTGACTTTGGTTTTCACTTTATCGGACGTATTGATTAACTTCTTAATTAAACATCTAACTTTTGATTTGGCGTTGAATCGTCTAATAAAAAAGTAAGGATATAGTTACTTTTCTGGCTGTATTAGTTGATGTTACTGTAGAAGATTATTTCAGCTATTTTTCATATAATGTTTTCTTTATTTTATTAATAAAATATATTTTAAACATGATTTTCTCATAAATTAGCAGAATCAGTCCATCAAGCCATTTCAGCCAAAATTTCATAAATTTCAGCAGAATCAGTAAATACGATCGATTTGAGTACGCATTACCAAACGGACTCTAAAACTTTGTTAGGTTTGAACTTTTTTGGTCAACCAAGTTCAACTTTGATCAATTATATTTTTATAGGAATTGTTTGGTCAACCAAGTCCATTATATTTTTAAAATAAAGAAAAATGATCTTTATTGAACCAATTCAGCTAAAAAGTAACTTCAATCTTACTTAATTTGATTATATAACACAATTCAACACGTGAAATTAAAAGTTACGTATTTGGTAAAAAAATTGACCTATATGATGAGATTGATGAACCGAAAAATATGAGTCAACAAAAGAGCTCTTGATTTGAGATATCATCTTAAAAGATTTGTAGACAAGTTCAATGGTTTATATGTTAGTTTGTATTTGTATGCGCATACATAACGGGCGCCAAATGCAATTTGAGGTGACCTATTTAAGTAATTGAGTCTTACAGGTTACAGGAGTCCAAACTTTAAGACATCACCATTGTTAGTTTATTTGAAGATTAATTAGATGATGTGTCAGATTATTTCAAAGATTAACATTGAGGAAAAGATATTATTTAGGAGGTTATTTAAAAAGAAAATCTGATATCAAGATTGAAATACCGAATTATTTTAGGTTATAGTCCAAATTAGTTTAATGAATAATTTAATGTGTAACAATGTTATGACAATTAGGTGTATAATGGTCCTAGAATAATGAATAATTTAATGTGTAACAATGTTATGACAATTAAGTGTATTAAAAAACCTTATATTTGAACTAAATGAAAGGAGATGCTCTAATATTTTAAAATAATTGCGCCTCGAGCAAACCTGATATCACCTCGAGCAAACTTGATTGATTATTACTTTGTTAATCTTTCATTTTCCTTAGAATAATTGAGCCAATAATGTACTTACAGCTTAAACACTCAAAAAGATTTTCCTAGATTACTTGTCTTCTTAGGTACACATTACTTTTTATTTGGTTGTGTTGTCCCATGATGCGCAATTTAAATTGCCAATTCAAGAGTCTCTTTCACGTCCAACTTAAGCTACATTATCAACCAATTAATTAATAGCATAGTATTAACTGATTCTCCCAATCATTTCTGATTTTTGTTTTAACAACTATAGTACGGGTGAAGTCCTAGGACTGATTTCGACAAACTTCTTAGTGAATCACTCATCTTTGAACTTTCTATCATGGACTCGCTTAATTGCAGATTTATATGATTGAATAGTTGTCATATGATTCTTAAAACCGATTGGTAATAAGGAAACAGACATAATCTATTTAACACATTACTCTTTAATACTCAAATCAATGTAGATTCATGTGGGACAACCCCACAGTTCATTACGACAGTGCAGAACCTCACTTCTTAGTGATGGATGGGCATGAGCGGCTGCACCACATCGTGGTGCCAACAGATTGAGCGATTAAGCCATAAATCAAAGGGTCGTGTTAATCCCCATAAGATCAACACCCTCAAATACGAGTAAAACTCATTCATTTTTCAAAAATAAGATCTAGTAGTTTAAAAATCCCTAAATATGACTTTTTATTTTGATTGGACCAAATTACCCTCATAAGATTGGAGCACTGCTGCCCCTAGGATGCCGGAACACCGCCACAATTTTTTCCCAAAATATTTTCCACCAGCCTGGCAGAATTTCGACGTCGTCGCCACCCCGAACTGATTCACTACCAAGAACTGACCTTGGTTATGAAAAACAATTAGGGGGCAATTAGTTATACTAAATAATTAATTAATTACGGGTATAAATTGTAGTCGTATTTAAGAAATTGAAATAATGCTGTGTTTTGATCCTAAGAACAATTTTCTCCTATAGTATGGAAATAGTAGTATTACTTGATGTTTGCAAAAAAAATTAACAAAAAAAATATTTTCATCTTTTTTTGCTTAAAAAAACTGAAAATAGTGTTTTCAATTGACAATTTCTGCTTATATTAAACACCTAAAAGCTAATAGCTAGTATCTACTTTTTACTTTTAATTACACAAAAACACATTTTTTATAAAACACTACCAACTTTTACTTTTCAAAATTATTTTTTCCTCAAATACTACTAACTTTTACTCTTAAACACCATATAAATTCAATTTCATTTTAGACCTCGTAAGAAAATCGATCTTGACGTTTTCTTTTCAAGAAAGAAATATTGAGTATCTCATTTTTATCATCTCACTTTTATATCTAAATTGCCACAAAAAATTTTATTGTCTACCTTTTTTTAATGTGTGTGAAATTCAACAAGAACTATACGGAATATTTTGGGTGGGTAAAAGTATATAATTTTTAATATATATAAAAAAAATTATTTTTAATAGAGAAAAGGGGTAAATAAGCCCTCGAATTATTTGAGATTTTGTAATCAGGCCCATGAACCGGAAGATTTGCATATACATCCTCAACTCCTTGAAAATTAAACAATGAGATCCTTTTTACCTGTTGTGGTGTATTCGCAAATGTTCCGGTTCATGGCGTTTTTTTAAGCAATCACAAATTTTTACCTCAAATTTGTATCGATTTTTTCACACAAATTAAATTTATTCATGATCAAACTAATTATTTTATCCATTCCGACCCATACATACAAAAGGTTTATACAACAAGTTGATACAAATGTTACTGTCCTTGCTTTTTACTACGTATCATCTAAGAATGGATTGTTGGCCGCGTCAATTTGTCTATTTGGTTTGAGTCCATCGATTTCCAAATTTGATTAACGTTTACTCCTTGGGTCCCGCAAAGAAATCCTCGATTTGACTTACATACATATTAAAGAAATAAATTTAACGGGGTACATTTTACTGGTTTGACATTGTTTCGACACCGTTTGACACTGTTTGACACTGTTTTGCACTGTTTGACACTGTTTTGATGTAGATAACTTCCCCATTTAGGGAAAGAGGAATTTCTTTTTGGGACTGCTAAAAAGGAAAATGGTAACTTCTTTGCGGGACGGAGAAGTATATGATATGATTCCACATGGATAATCTTTTTTGTATCTGAATTATTCAATTTCTAAGCTTCAAGAGCGCTTTGTAAACTGAATGGAGCACATTGATATGAAATGCGAGTAGATTTTTCTGAGACTCGAGTGCAAATATTAACAAGAAAAAAAATTTACACTTTTTATGTACACTCACTATGTTTTCTGTTTATAAAACAATTCCTTTAAAAAAAATCAGCAATGATAATGTACACAGACAAGTGAATAAAACGTGTATACTTTTTGAGTTTTTGTGTACATCAAGAATTGCTCAATTAGCAGTAAAAATGATACTAGGTATACATTAAATGTGTACACAAATTGTATACATAGTAATTCATTTGAAAAAATGCAAGATTTTATGTCAAAATATAGACAGTGTACGATTTATATACACATTTTATGTACATCAAGAATGGTTATTCAATTTTTTTGTCAAAGGTATGATGTCTGTAAGTAGATGTAAACCTTGTTGATCACATACTACGTCTCAAGGTAAGTAAACACGGGTGCAAGCTAAACATTCAGAATGCAAGCTATAAATTAAATAAAATATGAGATGTAGATCCAATATTGAAGTAAACTCAAAAAATATTAAATTAAATATATAAGTTTAGACATAAACTGTTACACGTCTCTATATAATTAGGGGCGTAGCTACACATACACGTCTCTCTGTATTCTAAAGTAAGAATATGAAATATTAAATTAAAGTTATTTCATGGAGATGCTCAAATTGTCGGTATTTTTGTTTCCTACTAGCAAAGCTCTAGAATTTAGATTGAGTAATGAAAGACTTGTTTTGTTCGTCATTGACTCTGTTAAGTTCATTATATGATCAATGAGTCATATTGCTTTTTTGGAGGTGATTGATTCTAATTTCGGTTTGAAGTCAGATGGTCGGAAAGAATTTTTTTTATCTTTTTTGTAACTTGAATTCTTATTATTTAATACTCCGTATAAGCCATACTATTTCAAAAAAAAATCTTAAGGAAGTGTTTAGAAATAATGTTGCTTTTGCTTATTTCTAAAAGTAAAAATAGAACCACAATATATTTTTTCAAAAATTGGTCCCCGGTCTTCTTCGTCCAAAAAGGTTGAATCCCCAACCCCAAGGGCCCCCCACCCCGACCCGACTTCCCCGGTCTTCTTAAAACTACTTTTAGAAGTAATTTGAGCATTGAGCAAGTGAGAGATACCGGGCATTTCCACCCAAATACTCCGGTATCTGCTTTTACTCCCTATAGACTTAGAATCAATTTTGAAAAGCATATCCAAACACCACATAAGACAAATTGAGTGAACAAGAACAAAAAATACCTTTGATAGCTACAAATTTTCTCCAGATTTAGCAGAGATAATTTGATTAAAAATGCAGGCAAATTGTCAATGACAGAGAAAATTTGGACGTGTAACCCACAGGCACGTACAAACAGAATTTTTCATATTAAATTGAACACAAGACTACTACTTACAAGAAAACAGACAGATTCTTCATCTAGAGAGGCAAAGAAGAGACAAAAAAGAACAGAGGGAGAGGGAGGGGGAGAGAACAGAGATGGGAAACTCATTTGGTTGCTCAGCATCAGGGGAGAGGCTGGTCTCAGCTGCAAGGGAGGGTGACTATATGGAAGCTAAGGTGCTTCTTGGGTGCAACCCCTGTTTGGCCAATTACTCCACTTTTGGTGGTCTTAACTCTCCTCTTCATTTTGCAGCTTCCAAGGGCCACTCTGAGGTGATCTTATTAATTATCCTTTTGCTCTTTCATTCTGCTTAGCTTCGAACTTGTCTTTCATTTCCTTTTTTTTAATTTGTGGTTACGTTTCTCAGATTGTGGCTTTGCTGCTTGAGAACGCTGCAGATGTGAACTCTAGAAACTACTGCGGTCAGGTAAGAATGTGGTTGTGATCTTTATGCAAAACCGCTGTCATTTACCTAAATGAATATTGGTTTGAATGAAAATAAGCAGAACGAATTAACCAAAAACGCCCCGCAATGATCATTCTTTAAATGTTCCGGGGCGTAGCTCACCCGATAGGAATAGGGTGCAGGAAGAGGTGCCACAAGGGAGGGTCCCGGGTTCAACTCTAACCTTGGGATGTAACATCACTCTTTTTCCATTAGAGTGTGATCAAAGAATGGAGTGTCATCCTTTTTTTAAAATGTGTAATGAACAATAACTTAAAGAATTCAATTTCTTCCTATGAGCTTCTTCAATGCCTATGAATGACAAAAGAAGCTTCATCATATCTTGGAGTAAATTTCCTCATGGCTACCATTAAAGCTTTTTCAAACTCTTTTGTGAGTTAGGCTTGGATGTTTTTGTTGAACATAATCAAATAAATTAGTGGTCAAAGTCATACTAATGTTAAACTTGGTCAAATCCTAACTATATTAGAATTTGTGGGGTTTTACCCTCTCCCTTAATCTTTGAGCCTAAAGTGAATGGTACTCTCATTTTGGGATGGAGGAGTACTACGTATAGTAGTGGTTCAAGAAGTTAATTTTTACATGTATGAAGATATTACAACTTCAGGTGAAAGTTAATAGTAATTACAGTTAACGTTCAAAAAATAGCAAGCTAACTATACAAAAAGATTCGATATAAAAACAAATAGCTCAAGCGTTTTTCAAGTGTATCCCAAATCAGCCATATAAGAACTCAGGAATGGATAAATGGGTAACACCATTCCAAACAGGCTACCCAAAACTATGACACCTAAATAAACAAACAATCCACAGCCAAACCAAGCTTTTATGACTAATTAAGTTGTCCAACTGATTCCACAAGTAAAGTGTACCTTAGAGTTATATATTAGACACACATTCGATAAGTATATGATGTGGAAAACTTCACAATTACTATATAATAATTAAAAAATTCTATTTATAAGTGTTTAGTTCTATTAAATCACAAAACTTGAATTTGAATGTGACAGAAAATTAATACTTAAAATCAGAGACTGAAAAAGAATTGTGTTGACTGAATGAATACTGAAGTTGCAAATAATTTGCAACCAATGAAGTATAATGTTGAAATTGATTGATCTTAGCGTTAAACCTTACGAGAAGTTTTATGTGTAATCGCTAGACAGCATTGATGCAAGCGTGTCAATATGGCCACTGGGAAGCTGTTCAAACTCTTCTTCTTTTTAGATGCAATGTGAGTTTACTTATTATTTACCTCCATTTAGTGAGTTTAAATTTAAAAGAGAAGGAACTTCTCTTGGTTATCTTCATTTCATCCCCATGTTTAATTTGCCAGTACTATTTATTTTATTTTATTGTTAGACCTCCATTTAATAAGAAGTCAACAATGAAGGTTGACTTAAAATAATAGTTATATAAAAATAGATACTTCCCTTTATTCAATCTCATTTCCCCCCATTTCATCATCAGGTTACAAGAGCAGACTATCTTAGTGGGAAGACTGCTCTTCATTTTGCAGCAGTGAATGGGCATGTCAGGTGCATAAGACTTGTTTTGGCCGACTTTGTTCCCAGTTCTCCTTTTGAATCTGCAAGGGTAGCTGACAGAAGTGAGAGTTCTCATTCAAAGAGAAAACATGATCACCAGTAAGTTATTTAATTTGAGTTAATAAAATATTTCAGTAGATAACATGAGGTTTACCAAGAATGTCCGTCTCAAATGATAAATGTGAGACTTGCTCTTTCAAATGATAAATATGAACGCTTCATATTTGGAATGTATGTTCTTGCTGTCCATCTCTTGGAATCTTGAATTGTCATTTTGAAATCAAAAAACATATCTATTTAATTTTATGGGAAAATGACTAAATAATACTTCAACCGTACCAACTACATGTGAAGAAATAAGTTCACTAGATTGGCTGAGGATGAAGTTAATTCTCCCCTCATAATTTGTTATACATATTTAGAAGATAGAATAATTCCGGAAACAGTCTCTCTGTGCTTTAGTACAGGGGTAAGGCTGCGTACATCCGATCCCCCTTACCCCACCGTAGGTGGGAGCCTTTGCGGCACTGGGGTAAATGAAAATGATGATGATGATTTAGAAGATAGAATAATTAAGTGTTATATTAAATTGCAAAACCCAAAGCCAAAAATAGTCATATATTGATACTAAGAATTAGAGTATATAAAATTGAATTGTGTTGAACAAGAAAAGTAAAAGTGAATATCATTTTGGGACGGATGAAGTATCAACTAGCTGGTATAGGCTAAAAGCAACCCTAATTTTAGAAATTACTAATAGATAGCCAACTATTACATTTTATACCAAAAACAATACAAGCTCAATCTGAAAAAAGAAATGTGGACAAAGTGTAAACATGATCATAGGAGATCTGCCTGCATTTAAAAGTTAAACTTTTTTTATGGTCTACGGTCAATAGTTGGAAGTATTATATTTTAGTTATATTATTGCTTAGAAGTTTGTGTTGATTGTATTTTGGGTTGTTTCATACCTGCAGCGCTCTGGCAAAGTTTGTAGATAAGGTTGCAGATGGTGGTGTTACGGCTCTTCATATGGCTGCATTAAACGGATATCTTGAGTGTGTACAACTCCTGCTTGATCTTCATGCTAATGTATCAGCTGTTACATTTCATTATGGAACATCCATGGACCTTATAGGTGTATAACATTTCCTTGAGGATTGTTTTGTTCGGGATGGCGGAGGGGAGGGGTGATATTTATCTTCAATTTATTCATGCATTTAAATTAAATGGCTTAAAAGAAAGTGATGATGAAAAACAATACAGAACAAATTATTTGACTAAATTCATAATACAAAAATCCCCAAACCAAAGAAGCCTTTGAGTCTTTAAATGCAAATTTGTATGTTCCAACTTGTATACAGGGCCAGCCATAGGGGGTAGGCACCTAGGCAGTGGCCTAGGGCACCACTCCCAAGGGGGGCATCATTCTCCTGTCCAACAGGTTTTGGTCCGAACGCCGTCCGAACAACGCTTTTCGGGCTGGTTCCCGGTGGAATTTTTTGATGAAATTTTTATGATATGTTCTTCATCAAGCCTAGTTTATCCAAAAAAAATCAGCTCAGAATAAGACCGGGAAGGCCGTCAAATAATTTTTGGAAAATAACTGCGCAAAATTATACATAGAAAAACGCAGTCAATTTCCAAAAATTATTTGACGGCCTTCCGGATCGAGTTTTGAGCTGAATTTTTTTGTGAATAAACTAGACTTGATGCATAACATATCATAAACATTTCATCGAAATATTCCACCGGGAACCGCCCTAAACGGCGGTGTTCGGACGGCGCCTCAGATCCGAACTTTCGGACCTGAGAATTTTCCTATATGTATAGAATAAACTGGCGCAATAAGAATTACTGATCATGATGATTACCTCGTTGATAAAAAACGGAGTTTTAGTGACAAATACTAAATTCGGTGCTTGCAAATGGTGAAAAAAGTGTTATCTACTCTTGATTGTGGTGATGTACTTACATATTTGCACATCAAAAAGCAAGAAGAATATGTTATTAGGTAGTACTTTTATAATTTTATTTATTTCTTTGAAGAATTTATATTTTCACATACTTTACATCAATTTTAAATCAAGTATTTCTTTTTACATTTAGTAAAAAATGATGTTATAATTTTCTAATTATTTCATATTTAATTATGTTATTAATTTGAAGTACAATTTGATATCATTAGTTATTTTTTGTCGGGGGATACAATTTGATACAATTTGATGTTATAGAGACTAAAATGAAAAACCTCAAATATATGATTTTGCAGGAGGTGGGAGTACTCCTTTGCACTATGCTGCATGTGGGGGAAATATCAAATGCTGTCAGGTGAGTAAATGTTTAGCTGTTATATTCACTCAATGGAATGAAAATATTCCAAATATTATTTCTTGATTCTTCAGATCCTTATTGCAAGAGGGGCTAGTCGGTTGACATTAAACTGCAACGGGTGGGTAAACTACACTACTTCATTGTTAGCTTCTTGAAAAGCATTTGTGTACTAACAATGAATAGTTAGTATCACAAGAATGTTGAAGAAGACATTCATAACAGATGGATTCTATCACCAGGTGGCTTCCTCTTCAGGTTGCCAGGACGTGGGGGCGTCGTTGGCTTGAACCGCTGCTTGACCCAAATTTTGACTCCGCTATTCCACCATTCCTGCCATCTACCTATTTGTCATTGCCACTCTTGAGTGCACTTGAAATTGCTAGGTAACTAGCATTTTATAATGCGCACTGATACAAACTTATGTATTAGGTTTTGAGCTACTCCACCCATGAGGTTGAATTTTTCTAATAAAACCTCAAGTATTAATATGGTATCGAAGTTTCTTAATCTACAACAAAGTGACAAAATATTGTGCAACCACCTTACTTTACATGAATGGTCATCCCACACCAGCAAAATGCCAAATGTATAGAGTGCTTGATCCAAAAGTTACTTAACGTTATATTTAGGTCAGAACTTGATATTACCCCATGCCTAAAAAACATAAAGGCATAAAGCATATCTACCTTGCAATGAAATTAATATGGTAAAAATGGTCTGAATTTTAATGGTTTCAGAGAGCAGGGCCTGCAGTCCTCAGAAAAAACTAGTGATGATGATATAGATACTTGTGCAGTTTGCTTGGAGAGAACATGCACAGTTGCTGCTGAAGGTCCACTCTTCACTCATTCAATCTGTTTTTTTTTACATTACCACTACCCTATTTAAAAGTTTACTAGTTTTCTTTCTGTGAGCTTTGTTTACAAAATGAATTTTATGTGTGATATGTTTTGCTCAAATTTTAATTTACTACTATGTCAGACTCTAATGTATGAGTCCTGTATAAGAACATTGCATGGTCCAGACGAAGCGTCTGGCTCGTGAAGGGAAGTGTTGAAAGATTTGTCTTAAGTCTTACTGTGGTCATATGAAGTTGATATTTTTATGATGGAACCCTCAAGTTTAAATACTGTGTATGGATGGTCTTTCATTCAGGTTGTGGGCATGCATTTTGTGTGAGATGTGCACTGTACCTTTGTTCTGCAACTGCAAGCAATACCCCGTCCGAATCAATGTGCCCGCCTGGCTCCATTCCATGCCCGCTTTGCAGGCGTGGAATTGTCTCTTTTGTAAAACTACCTGGTTCATCATCATCAAAGCAGGAGATGGGGTTATTACAACACTTATCATCAGTGAGCTTGTGTACACCAACATGTCTGCTTCACACACCTACTCATGAGCAAGACCGCTCAACATCTAGCAGCACAGCACAGAAGAATATCAAAGGAAACTGTGTGTCTTCTGTTTCTTCAAATTTTTTGAGTCTGATCCCTTCTGGTGTAGAAGAGGTCTGGAATATTTTATAGTGTATCACTGGTGGTTATATTAACCTTGTCCAGATTGGCATTCTCAATCAGTTTAGATTCTTGCTTGGGCTGATTGTGTATAGTATGCTAGTTTTTATTAGACTTTAGAGGTACCCCATCTGTTTGCACAGACATCACAGTGCTCGATTGGTGTGTTCGCCAGGGATGTTTGTGAATGCGAATTTGTATAGTTTCTGGGAATAAATTATTCAAAATAATAACATTTTAATTTACATCAAGAGTTTTTTTCACTATTGAAGTTTTGATCTATGGTAAGTTGGTAACAATGACACTTAAATAACAACATTTGAATTCATCTATTTTACTTCTAAATTCTAATAATTGTGGAACGGTTTTAGTAATCGCTGAATCTTCCTTTTCCCTTTGTAAGAGACATTTTATACCTCTTTTTGAACCTTGTCACAATCTTCTGACTGAAGATGGCAATTATTTTTAATGGCAGACATGAAATGTGAAAACAAAAATACTTCTATCTCCCTACTGTTTTTTAAGTACATACTCCGTATTACTAGAAATTAATTTAAAAATGAATTATAAATACATTATTTACAAATACAACCACAAAATGTAGCTTAATACATTACAGTTCAACTGGTGACGAGTGACGACACACACACTACAAATCTGTAACTACAAGTAAACACGGAAGAATGCCACTACAAAATGTGCCAGTCTTAGAAAATAATAAAATGAAAAAGTGCGTCTTCAATTTCGATCTCAACACATGTTCCAAAATCCAAACATAGAACAATGTTTGGTCAGAAAGCTTACCAACCAAATTTTGTAGAACCCAAAATTTAGTGCCTAATCATTAGGCAGTTAAAGATTATGACTTTTGCGGTTCATTGTTCCGCAAGGGTTCTGGATCAGCTTCTCCATTGGCTGGAGCTGATTGTTTATCGACAGCTTCACTACCTTTGTCATTAACTACTATACTCTTACTAGCATCTGGACTACCTTCCACAATTTCTATATTGTTAACACCAGCTGTTAAAGATGAGGACGAATCACATCTTCCGTCCCTTTTCTCCTCAGCATCTTCATCGCCCCTTTTCTGACCATCTTCACCGCTCCTTTTCTCAGCGTCTTCTTCCACATCTTCTTCACCACCCCTTTTCTCAGCATCTTCCTCACCGAATTCATCTTCCATGGAGGAACCCTTCGAGCACAGCTCTTCGACCCTCTGATATTCATCATAGTGGGCCCGTCTGTGTTCCCTAAAGGACCTTCTACTTCCTGGCTTTGAACCTTGACGCAAAAGTTAATTCAAAAAGGGAAAAATATGAATCAGGATCATGCCTATTAGTGGATTCAAAAGCTTAATAGAGAAAACAATGAACCTCCACCATCTTCATCCATTGACTCTGCCTCATCATCTTCGGATGATGCCCAACCACCAGCAGATCCCAATTTACTTTTACTGGATGGAGAAGATGCAACATCATTCAATGCATTCCTTATAGCTTCAGCATGTATTGCATCCCCAGACTCATCACTTGAGCCAACCCTTATAGGAGACAAAGATCCTAGAACAACCATAGACAGGCAACAAGCAACAGCATGATTCAGAAAATGCCAATAAACAATAAATGTGTCATAATACAATCACAATCGAAACACACAAATAATCAAGAAAGCCCAATAAGTACTACTCCTTATGTCCCACAATTTTCTTTCACTACTTTTTGGGATGCCCCAAAATTTTCTTCCAAAAATTTCTTCATGATTCTTTTTAAAGTATATTGTATGAAAGTGTTATCAATGGAGAATGGCATAGTATGGCGGATTGACAAATTCCTACCGCATGGCGCCACCATAAACAGCAACAAACAGCCACAAACTAATACTCTTGACAAGTTTCATATAGCGGTTAGCGGTCTGCCATATTTCCGCTAATGCCATCCGCCATGATGCTGCCATTTTACACTATTGTATGGTTGATATTGTTTCCCCTCCTTTCACATCAATCACAATCATACAATTTCACTTTCTTAACAAGTGTGCTAAGTCAAACCAGGAAGAAAATTATGGGCCAAGAGAAGCCACAAATCAATCCCTAAATGATTATACATACACCCACATTATAGCAAAAGTGCTCACAAACACACACAAAAAGAAAACACAACAAGCAAAAGGTGTATACCATCATCATCAATCATATGGTGATATGGAGTCTTTGGCTCAGCTATTTTCTGTCTTACAGGTTTGTTTGCCTCAATTTCTCCCAGATTATGTTCATCCCATCTTACTTGACGCCTAACAAACCAAAGGAAAAAGCATAGAACATATATCAGCAAACGGGCAGAACTAAATATGGTTTTATTTGAAAAAAAGGAACATTAGAGTCAATATAATGATAAACCAAAGGCATAAAGTACTACTACTTCATTTCTTCTGCTCAATCAAGTTCCTTAAATCCTTAATTTAGGAGGTTCTTGCTGAAACATGGAAAACAGACAGGGAAATATCAGAGAAGTAAAGAAAAACAAAATATTATAAGAATAGTTTTAGCATCTAATAAGTAATAATTCCAAAAGTGCAAACTTCAGCCTACTGCAAAGCATCCAATATTAAACTTTTTCAAAGTTGAAGTGTGATAAAACTAGCTAAATTATTCCAATGGTGAAGATCATCACAAGGGAGATTCAAAATGCACGTGAAAGGCAAAGATAAAGCCATAAACAAGGGCACATGCACCTGCATTTTTCGTTTTGTTTGCTCCTAAAGATAAAGCTAAAATTCCCATAACCTATTAAATCTGCTAAGTATAAAAGAAAAATATTTCTTGCTAAGGAAGTTTCCACCAAAAAAGGTACATTCTAAGAATTGAGGTGTCTCATGAGAGTATATATCCAGAAGCATGACACACAATACAGCTCACGTGCATTATATAATACATCAGGCGAGCACAACAAGGTCCATTGCATGAAGGCCGGCTGTTCATTTTTTCATAGTGATTAAAGTTAAAACAAGATTTGTTTTTTTATAAAACACATAGATAAGGGTGCAAAGTGGAATTGTGTGGGTAAAAAACAAATTTTAAAGCATGATATTAATGTAAAAAACATCATTTTATAGTGGAAAAGTCTAAAATTAACAAAGGAATTCAGTCCTAAAATCCCCTCGGGCCTCGGTACAAGGGCATGGAAAACAAATGCATCACACTTTCTTGGCAACGAACTGCATAGAGGAGGCTATATAATCCATTGTGCAGAATCAATATTTTTATTTAACAAAATTTGCATGTGTGTATAGCCTCCAATCCTGCCAAAGTTATAGCCAACACTGTCTGGACGCTTCGAATTTTAAGAGAGCACATTTTACATGGCTATAAGACTACATTCAGACTTATATAGTTGAAGCTCAGCTATAAGACACTTTAGCACAGCTTCATATGTTTATGTGAGTGTATTATTGTGATGTTTAAGATATTCATAGATGAATAGATCAATAAGAAAATAATATAAGTTCTGAATACAAATGCCCGATAATAGCAATATCTCAAAGTCTTAAAGTTGCAGCTGAATTCATATAACATTGAAAGAATAGAAGAATAAGATGGCGTTGTGCGTCTTACAGTACTAGGTCTGAAGCGCCAAGTGAAGAAGCAGAGAAGAGGAGACCGCAAGGGAGCAGGCATGAACAAACGATCTAAGGGGAAAACGTAGGGTTTATTTTTTTATTTTTGGATTAGATAAAAAAATACTTCCTTTTTCATAAAAGTTGCAACATTGGAATTTCTGCACTATTCACACACCTAACTTTGATTACGATTTTCTAATAATATATATTATAAAAATATTATGTATAAAATATTAATAAATTTACATTAGTGTAAATTTCCAATATATTAACTTTTTTAATGTTTACTAATACGTAAATAAATATAATTACAGTCAAAGTTGCGCGTTGGCAAACGTGAAAGTCAAACTGTTGTAACTTTTATGGAATGGAGGATAGTATAAAGGGAAAAGTAGAGAAAATGTATCTATGTTTTGGACCGTTTTCAAATAGGGGCATGTGTTTCATTTTTTTAATAAAATGAGACATGTGTTTCAATTCTGTCATCACAACTACGACATGGCGTCTAACACCGTTAAATAAACTTACTCCGATTTTCAAAAGTCTCTGAATAATTAAAAGAAAACTACTGGGAGGTGCGCCTCGAGACCAACAAACTATAATTCTCTTTGGATTTTTCTACTCTATTTGGATTATTTTTTAAAAACAAATTCGCTAATACTCTGTATCATTTTTCAGATGGACTTTCTGGCGACAGAGTGCCTGGAAACATAAAAGAAAGATGATCTGGAGGTTTTCTTTACGAGGCGCATCTCCTGGTCTTTTTCTTTTAATTTTACGGAAACTTTTGAAAATCGAAGTTAATTTTTCTAACCGCGTTAGACCGCATACCTATGCGTCAGCTGTGATAACGGAATTGAAACAAATGTCCCACTTTGTTAAAAAATGAAACACGCGTCCCTATTTGAAAACGGCCCAAACGGCATGTAATTTTTCTGTACTTTTCCCAAATATAAAATATGAATATTTCATGAGAAAATGTGGATAATATGTGACTGTGTAGCTACACGATGCAAATTTTGAACACAATTATAGTCACTCATAATTATTAACTAATAATTTTTCTCAATCACATTTTAAATTGTAATATTTATGAAAATAGTTCCTTTTAAAAAGATCCTTAAAATGACTTATTAAAGTAGTTAAAATTATTGAGCCAACTATAAGTATAATCACTAAATTCAAAAAGAAATGTTAAAGGTACCTCAAAATGGGTTCTCATTCTTTCCCGACCTGATGTGTGACCATAAATGTGGCAACACATTTAAGTGGGGCATCCCATTTAAATGGGTATCCCATTTTGGAGTACCTATAGCATTTCTCAAATTCAAATCTCATATTTGGAGTGTCAATTTTCCATTTTTCATATTTGATCTATCTCATTAATATTTAACTTTAATATTATTACTCTTTAATTCAATCTAATTCGAACTTCTGAATCCACGCTCGACTCTCACTCTGTTTTTTCCTATATTGAGCACAGTCAATAATGTCCAATTTACATATGTTTACCTATAGATTTCATAAAACATTACTTAATTTATTAAACATAGTGGATTTTTCTAAATATCATAGAATACATTTCAATTTCAAAAAATTAAAATTGGATACATGAATTTTCTTGTTTTTTGTTGGTTAATAAAAAATAAATAATTTCAAGTAATTATTGATTGTCATTTGATTCTCTTCTGAACATTTAAAAATATATATTAACTGTTGAACTTCATTTGGGCCTATGAACTTCATTAGATTTACATAAACAAATTTTAATTTCTAGTAGGGGTTGATGTCACTTGTCCATTTAATCCTATTTTTTATTCGTGTGGGAGTTAGGTAGGAATGGGGAAATACACTTTTCACTCTTACTTTTCCATATACTCACTCTAAAATATTCGCATATATACGTCGGGAAAATGTACAAATATACTCATTTAGTATGGGTGTGATAACAAATATACTCATGTTATATTTTCGGAACAAACATACCCATGAAGTATATGTGTAAGTGCATATATATCCCTGAACTTTTAAAAGGTACAAAAATTCCCCTCATATTCATATAAAAAATAAAATTTACTCTTATTGAATTTAAATTGATAATATACATTTCAAATACACAAAAACAAATTATAGATTCGTTTAAAAATGTACTTGTGTCCAATTCTTCCTTTTATTGTTTGTATATCACAATTTAATATTGTTAGTGTAAATTATTATTTCAAAAATTTAATATATATTTAAGATTTTTCGAAAAAGTGTTAACATATGTGATGGAGTATATGGCCCGGGAACCCCCAGCCCACAGACTCCTACTACTCCAGCGAAGGCCCAACAGGCCCAACAGGCCCAAATCACAGCGCCCAGAGTACCAAGCAGTCCGCACAACGCGCCAGGGGTGCCTTCGGCCCCCTGGCCGAAGGCTCCAAATTCTCACAGAACGGGTTTTTCAAGCAAATTAAGAAACTGGGAGAAAACGGCGAAAACAGTAGCCCTCGGCACTGTGAGCCCTCGGCACCAGGGTGCCATCGGGTGGAAGAGCCCTCGGCTACTGCTCTATAGCCGAAGGCATCTCACTCGACAAGATATCCGCCTCACATGCGTACAGATCACCGTACCCCGCACAGACGTCCCATCCAACAGCCGCTTTAAATGCGGCCACATGCGGCTGCCAGCGCCAACCAGTTGAGGTGACCCCTCGGCCAATGAGCGCTTGACACGTGTCCCTGCCCGGCATTTATTGCTACTATAAATAGCACCCCATTTCCTCATTTGTAACCACGCTGAGAACGGCATTCATATTGAATACACTCTCTCTCTACTTTTACTTACTTGCTCTGACTTCTCTCTAAGTTATTCCCCGTAATAACCTTTCGGATATATACTCCCGGGTAGACTATCCATCAATATGTGTTGCAATGTAAACAAATATTAATTTTTTGCATACTTTGCATTATAAAATTACACATTTTGTATGATGATAAATAGTCAAAGATTACAAATAAGTGAATTTAATTTTATTAAGGTTAAGCAAAATCAAAGAATGTTATTTCAAAAAATGTAACAATATGTTCAAAATTTCGCAACAAAACTAAAATTAAAAGTAATGAATTTGAAGTGCTTCACTTACAACGGAGTAATATTTAACATAATTATAAATTTTTATTTTTAAATTTCAAATTTACAATTTTATTTTGGTGTTTTTGGAAATTTATTTTATCTATTTAAAGTTAATAAGGGTAAATTTGCTCCTTTATAAGAACATGAGGATATTTTTGCACTTTTTAAAAGTTCAGAGATATATATGCACTTCAACATTTACTTTAGGGGTATATTTGTTCCGAAAAATAGAATAAATGTATATTTGTTCTCGGTTCTCACACTCATACTACATTTAGTGGATATATTTGTACATTTACTTTAGTGGATATATTTGTACATTTTCCGTGTATACGTCCATAGAAGTCAATAACCCCAAATTTAACATTTTTTACTCCTACAAATGGTCTAATTGAAAGATAACACCGCCATAACGGCTAAATTACAGCAGCACCGTGACTCTACCACACTAGTATGCCACCTCTATCGCAAATTATACCGTGAGATCGGCCCACCTTCCGGATGGTGTTCCGATCCCACTTTTAGGAAAGTTACACTAGTGGAAAATAGGGATTTAATAACGGTTAAAACAGAATTTTAATAACGGTTCCAAACCGTTATTGTAGCAGCACATATTAAAAGTCCGGTACATTTAATAAGGGTTCATATAACCGTTACGAAAGATATTCCATAATGGGTGACGTAGAACCGTTATTGAAACTTTCGATATCGGCTAAATAATAACCGTTATGGTATGTGTTTTACATGGGATCAAATAAACCCATAAGAAATGTATTCCTTCACATAAAACCTAATTTATACCATGTTGTTGGGTTGAGATCAGATACAAAGTATGCTTCCCATACAAAATGCAAAATCATCTCATCTGTCCAATATTATAAAATCAATGGTACGATTTGTTTTGAACACTACTAATCAGCCATATTATTAGTGGGGCAGTTTTTTTATCTTATAACCACTACATGCGGACCAACTTAATAGTTAGTGAGGGGGAGTTATCCATCAACACCGTTGTTTCATTTACATGGATGGCCAAGATTAGTTTGCACTTTGTAAATTAGGATTAGTTTGTATGTGATCCTAAATCCCATGTTGTTTCCAAATATCACTAGTTTACATATATCATCAAAATAACATTTATCATATAACAACAAACAAATTTCATTAATCATAACTAACGACAATAATCCACAATTTACATCAATATTGAGTAAATCCAAAAATATTCATAAAAAACTATCTATGAGCTCACATCACTCAGCAAAACTAACAATGAGTTCACAACGCTCAACAAAAGACTAGCTATGAGTTCACAAGACATACAACTAAATTAACACTATATGGTATAAAACTTATATCAAATCTTCGTAGCATCGCAGCAAAATGATGCCCAATGCTTCTGTGCCTCATGGATTTCTTGCTCAGTGATGAATCTTGAACGTTAAAAACCTACAAATTATTAAATAATGAAAGTAAACTTATTAGTACAAAAACTGAAGCAAAAGCAATAACACAGTAACAATAAAATGAAAAGTATATGTGAGAAAAATAATCAAACAAAAGCTAAAGCTTATCACGTTCATTATCATAGTTTATCTTAGAAGATTTTCATATTCTACCACTTCTCTCGTTACTTCTTAAAATAAAAAAGGCAATGGAGCAAACACACAGATATTGAGTGGAGGCTTAAATCATTAAATCTAGTCATATGGTGTTTAAAAGAAAGAGTTCAACACTTAAATCTAAACTTTTGCCAGCAAATATGAGTTTCAAATCATGAGTGTAATAATGAAATATTGAAACCCATATTGACAATGACAAACAGCAGTGGTAACATTGGTGCTCCATCACATCCTATTAGCCAAAGCATGTAAGATAAGTGATTTAGCAGTTCTTTTTTAAATGACAATGTTATCAAATCTATAATCATAAAAAAATCAAGGTAACAGAGAACTCTGTTATTATTAAAATCGATAATGTAAAAGTCATCATGAGTTACCCTGTATGGTTCCGAGGTTCAAAAAGCAGGCTGCTCCATCTTTTATATATGCTGGCAATTGAAGAAATTGGATGCCCCATAGCTTCGATAGAAAAGGTAGGAGAAGGCTTATAAAAACTGCTTGGCAGGCACGAGAAAATGTGGTTCAGGCTTCTATGTTGAAAATTGACAGGGAGAGAAAGCGAGTAATAAGCATGCAAAAGAACATAGTCAAAACATCCGACCTGGAAAGCAGATCTGAAAGTGTTCACAACAAATAGATCCACAGTACCTCCCTGCCAACACAATTATACTCTTCAGATTAATGAAATACTCCTGCTATCATCCATGACTTAAGTGCTGGCAAATAAGAGTACCAAGTCTGATATATTTAATAACAAATATGGGTTTCAAATCATGAATTTTTTGCCAGTAAATAAATGATCATCCTGTAAATACGAAAATGTAAATGTGGCACACAGACCAATTTCTTTGACAGTCATCAATTGCAACAAACTCAACCATCAAGGACTAAATGACAAGAAAGAGTTCCTCTAAACCCAAACATCAGAGAAACACTTACTAATGGACCCTGGTAACTCTTAACAAAAACTATGAAACCATTTCACGAGATATGAAGACAAATAATGGAAGCAAAGTAGACAAATAATGGAAGTAAAGTAGCCCTTATTCACACCTTGTTCATAAAAGGCTCATATGGCATATGAAGAGGTGGATGGGAGTGTGGGACTTAGACACCCTGTTCTTTTTTTGTTTTTTTAAAATTACACACTTGATACTTTTATCAATACCATAAAAGATATGAAAATACAAGTTTGTGAACTTTAAACTAGAAAGAGACTTTTCCATGTGAATAAAGATATAGATACGCGGTCATGCTAGTAGGGACAATTATTGTCATCCTAGTAGCACACTGCAATATGAAGTGAAGGCAAGCAAGTCACTGTACAGATTTGAGTAGATATTCACAGTTCACTTGAGACAGATTAAATAATTTACCCTCCAAATTTCTCTGTGAGTGAGATGATTCTGGTCGAGGTCAAAAATCTAAGCATAGTTAACACTAGACTGCATAAAGACCTATAAGTTCACACCCCAAAACCAAACCATCATAGTCTGCAATATCAAACAGAGGGAAACTGAGGAAACAATCTTAAGTTCACACTCATACTGAAAGCATTAAAGATTACAGCTTGTAAGGTCTTTGAGAAAACTGAAAGCAAACTTACCACAAGGAGTAGATGATTGTAATACAGAAAAGCCTCATATAAAAACAAATCCCTCAAGTTTGCACTCATTCTCCTAACTGAATCCCGGCTAATCTGCTGATTGTACTCAGATATCAGCTTAAAGAAGTTATAGAAAATAATAATGCCATAAAATAATATGTTATCATATTGTGTAGTCCATGGGTTATGTGAACAAGCCATGAGAATACAATTCACACCGACCTTACAACAAGCGAACCCCCACATGAGAAAAAGAACTACCTGAAAATATTATCTTTGTTAGACACTTCTACAAATACACTATATAAGATTTGAAACGAACAGTACCCATAACCAGAATGATATACTACTATGCTTACATGCAACAACAGAAATAGCATGAAAAAATGAACAAGATATCCAGCATTCCAGTGTCATTCAAAATACTGCATACCTCTCCAGAGAAAATGAAATACTAATTCAATGGCAATTCAGTGTTTCAGGTATATAGCCAATTACAAAACATAATTCTATATCATATTTGTCCTTCACATTTAGTCCACACTAAGTTTGTTATTTTTATATCCAGACACCCTTTAAACTGAAATAATGTACCCAGAAAACATGGTCAATGAACTCCTCTATAAGAGCTATAGCAAGATGTTGTACTTGAATGTATAATAGATAATTTTAAAGCTATCCTGGTCATTGATTTTGAGAGGCAAGTAGGCAACTAAGATGGAATGAAGACCTTAAATCTCCAAAGCAAGACTGGAGATGGCAATATTGTTGTGCTGGCCAATGGTGTGTTCACACTCTTCATTTCGTTGACCTCAGTTGCATGCAGAAAATCTTCAGCACTACTTCCCAACTCAACTGTACCTAGCAGTTTATTATTTACTACGGTGAGCACATACGATGAGCAAAAACTGATCCCTTCTATATCCACAATTAATTCTTACTCCGTATAATAGACCTACAAAACAAACCTAAAATGAACTATATTAATACGTACATTAGGTATTTATTCACTATAAATACATACCTAATCCGATTTTACTCGTTCCAAAAACCCTAGGAATTGAACATAGAAATGAATGTATGTAATTATTTGAAATAATCATTCTGAGTTTATAAATTAGCAAAAAAGGAATCTCGGAACTGAGAAGGACATAGCCATTGAAGAGAAAGTTGAGAATATACCAGGAAGATAACTGAATGTCGTCGAAGTCACCTGGAGCAGCACAGGCATCGTCTTCGTCCAAGTCGTCGTTCTGTTGCTGATGCGTCTTCGTCGAAGTCATCGGTGGCAGCAAGGGCATCGTCTTCGTTCATGTCGTCAGTCTGCTGCGGCAGAGTATTCGTCGAAGTCGCCGAAAGCAGCAGGGGTGCCGTCTTCGTCCAAATCGCCGGTCTGCAGCAACGTCCTCTTCGACGAAATCGTCAAAAGCAGCAACGACGCTTAGGCAAACGGATGGGAGTGGCGGCGGCGGCGTCTTCGTCCAAGTAGTCAGCCTGCTGCCGCGTCTTCTTCATCTTAATCGTCGAGCATCAGACCATAGGAGACGAATGGTTAGACAAACAGATCCGATATTGCATCCGATATTTCATCCCTAGCGTCTAATTTGGTAAGGGTTAAAACTGAACTGACATTAAAAAGCATTTTAAATATTATAAAACAAGCCCCGTTTTAAGTTTCCAGAAATTATATAGATGACCCCGTTTTAATTTACTATGTCGGTTCTTATTATAACCGTTACAAATAATAATATATATTTATAATATTGACCCATTAAACTTATTTGAACTTTCGTTATTTATAAAAATGACCTCGCGCCTACATATAATAACAGTTCAAAGTGAACCCATATTAAAACTTAGATATAGAATGTATATTTTGCACTAGTGTTACGTTGCTTTCCTTTTCTCACTTCCTTTGTCTCCAACTTTGTTATTTCCTTTTCCTTTGCTTTTTTTTTCTTTTGTTCAATTCTTTTCTTTTTCCATCAAATTAAAATACTAAAAATTTAATTGCAATCCTACTTTCTTTATCTTCATCTTAAATTATAATTGAATCTATTTTTTATTCTTTATCAATACATAATAATTCATCTAAAAAAATTCTTTATCTTCATGTTCATAATTTATTTTCTACAATATATTTCTTTATCTCTATAAAAAAAAATTCTTATCTCTTTGATATGTTTTTAGTTTTTTTAAGACATAAAATTTGTATTTTCGATTTAAATTTCATAAAACATGAATTATATTACGTTTTTCATATGTGTGACTTATGTTTATAGCCAATTTATGGAATTACATGTGATATTATATGAAGTTACATCTTTTTATAGGCGAATTACATCTTGTTGTCCATGAGTTACATCTTCTTATACACGAATTACATTTAGACTTGCCTCAACAAGCTATATTTTGCATACACCTAATTTAGATTTTTTAGCATGAGTTACATGTTTTCATAACACGAGTTACATCACGAAATAAATCCATCCATTGAAACCAAAAAATAATTTTTTTGCAAACAAAAAAGATTTTTTTTGGAAAAAAATGATTTTTCGGCAAAAAAAATTAATATTTGTGGCAAAAAATATTATTTTTCTTTGAAACATTTTTATGGCCTTAATACAAAAAACAAAACATACTAACTATTTACGTTAAAAAAATTTAAGCAATTAGACTTCATGTTTTCATTGTTTACATTTGATAGTATATGAAGTTACATCTTCTTATGCGCAGGTTACATCTTTTTATGCGTGAGTTACATCTTCCTTTACGCGAGTTACATTTGGACTTACCTTAGCAAGTTACATTTTACATTGACCTAAGTTAGATTTTTCATCAACGTGAGTTACATTTTCTATAACATAAGTTACATCGCAACATAAAGCTCTACTATTGAAACAAAAAAATCATTTTTTGCCAAACACGGCAAAAAATGATTTCTTTAGCGAAAAAGTGATTTAAAAAAATATTTTTTGGCAGAACATATTCACTATTTAATTAAACACATGCTATTGAAACAAAAAACGAGTTTTTTGCAAGGGAAAAAATGGCGGAAAATGATTTTTTTGCAAAAAAAATGATTTTTTGGCAAAAAAAACTGATTTTAAGGGAAAAAATTATTTATGGTCTTAATATTAAAAACAAAACATATTCACTATTTACGTAAAGTAATTGAGCAATTAGACTCCTTGTTTCAAGGAAATCAATGCTTTATTTCTTATAGTTCGTATTAGACAAGTTACATTTGGACTTGCCTGCAGTTACATTTCTGATCAGTGTGAGTTACATTTCTTTACACGCGAGTTACATTACTCTGCTACTGGACACTGGAAAAACAAAAAATAAGTTAGTGTTCACGCGTGAACAGTAACACGCGTATTTTTATCTATGGAAGCAGCATGCTCACGGTGGGATGCTCCCACGGTATAACAACTGCACCTCTATATTGTGTTTGATTTCTTAAAAATCTGCCATAGCACCGCCAAGTCATTATTTGACAATATTGATTTGAAATTTGAAATGAAATTAATTGAACCAAACTTTTCAGAATTGGATGCGTTGTACTTTTTTTTGCAAAGGACCATTTTAGTTTTTTTCTTATATTTTTTTCTTTATTTTATTAATAAAGTATATTTTAACTTTTTCATAATTGAGTAAAATCAATAAATTCAATCATTTCAACAGAGTCAGATAATTCAATCAATTTAAATGCCACCAAACAGGCTCTAAATGTTTCTTTGGTTTATTTTTTATACATTCCTAGTTAACTTCGAGGGAATATCTCAAGCGAAGCACATGATAACACCTTGTTGTGGCAAATTATATGGTGCAACCGGCGCACCATGAGGATGGTGCGTCCGGTTGCAAAAACGTTGAATCAGACTTTTTTTTTTACTTTTGTTGTTAAAAATGATAATAACTTTTTTATTTTTGATCCGATTTTTATAAAATTTATATCAACATTTTTTATTTTTCATGATCTTTCAAATGAGACCAATATTGTGTATGTAATTTTAAGAAATTATCGAACTATTATATTAATGAGTATTGGATTATAAGAAAAATCGAATCTGTTTGGGAGATGATATGTTTGTGAAATAGAAGATCGAATCTATTTGGGAGTGGATCAGTGGCCTCATTTACATTTGATAATACATTGAGTTACATCTTTTTATGAGCGAGTTACATCTTTTTATGAGCAAGTTACATCTTTTTATAAGCAAGTTACATCTTTTTAAAAGCGAGTTACATATATATAAACACGAGTTGCATTTGACATGCTTGAACACGACTTACATATATTTACACGTAAAGTTACATATTTTTACACGTAAAGTTACATATTTATACACGCGAGTTACATATTTATACACACGAGTTGCATTTGACATGTCTGAACGCGAGTTACATATTTTTTTACGTAAAGTTACATATTGTTACACGTAGAGATACATATTTATACACACGAGTTGCATTTGGCCTGACTGAACGTGAGTTACATATTTTAACACGTAAAGTTACATATTTTACACGCAAATGTTAATATGTTAAAATTACATAGGCAATATTGGTCTCATTTGAAAGATCATGAAAAATAAAAAATGTTGATATAATTTTTATAAAAATCGGATCAAAAATAAAAAAGTTATTACCATTTTTTAAAAACAAAAGGGAAAAAAAATATAAATCCGTACCGGTATAAGGTGCTCATTATATCAACTTGTTGTGGATGAATATATAGTTGGTTTAGCAAGAAAAAAGGTCATAATGCACATTAGTACACAATATTTCATCCACCACCCCCCACAAACACTATTCACTACTTTAAATCTATCAACTTTTGGTACCACATAGTTATTTGAAAATTATATATGTTTTTCAACCTTTGATTCCCCCCTAAGTTCCACAAAAAAACTTTTTTTCACTAATTTTCCCTCAAATTTACATCTTACATCTTCATTAGAGAATGCTTAAAGCTTGTTTCGAAACCAAATATAAGCCAACCAATTTTATTTCACAAACCGAATAGGTTTCTATGTTATGGCTGAAGCAAATTCAAAAATTTATTATGGTTTCTCCAAAATAGCACCACATTAGACCAATTATGTTTCCAAAATAGCACCACATGACCCATTTATGGTCCTGGGTCTACCCTATATGAAACGCACAACCGACCTTTCTCAAACTGGATTGGGTCATGCCCTACTGGCCGGCTACTAGATCGCGTCCATCTCTACAAATTGGGTTTGTCCCTATGTTGTATTCCTTATTATTTGTTGTCATGAGAGATTAAAGCACAGATTTTAATTTGAGAGAACCATAATACATCATTAATGGTGATGATTTTGATATTTTTTTTGTGTTCGTAATTCGTACCATGTTAAAAAGATGTAATGATGGGCAAAAATAGTATCATAGAAGTAGATAATGAGGATGAGAAATCCAAAGAATGCCAACTTGTTTTGGTTCATATAATATAGCCAAAGAAAATGAAGAGGTGGGGGGGGGGGGGGGGGGGGGGGGGGACTTGGATACAAAACCATTATATTCATAGTAGAAATAACAAGTTGCGTGAGAACAAAATGACTCATTTACCCAGAGGCGGACCGTAGTAGAGACCCAGGGGGCTACCGCCCCCCAACAATTTTTTTTTTAAAGTGTATATATATACGAAAAATGATTTTTACTCTTCCAAAAAGTATTTTGAACCTCCCCAAAAATATTTTCACCCCCCAAAATGACTTTCCTGAGTCCGCCCCTGCATTTACCTATCACAACTTCCAACAAGGTGGCATTAAAGTCTGACCCTCCATTGGAATTGAATGTGAATAACCATAAGGGATTAGTTGCTACAAGACATAAGGATCCAACAAAAGCTTACATGACTAATATTTCCACAATGGATGCCCTCATGAATGAAAATGAACAAGAAGGTGATTCTTTCCCTTTGTGGAAGCTTCACTCCCCCGAGTTATCATTATCTTCTCGTGAAGGATATTTGGATCGATCCATGCATAGAATTTTCCATAAAAACTCTGACCCGTGAAATCCCATGCACAGGAGAAGAAGAGAAAAGAGTGGAGGAGATGACCCCAAAGACCTCCTTTAGTTCATCTACTGGAAACTGCCATTCGTCTTCCTCTGTGGCAAAAATGGCATCATATCACTTGGTAATGTGGCCATGGTAGAAAGGTATGGGCAAAAGATTGATCCTTGCATCTAATTCGCTGTGAAGATCCTTACTGGAGAAATTTCAATATGTAGTGTTGGTGTTTGTTCACCTGAGAAACAGTTAATATATACTACATTCATCCCACTAACATTGGAATATAAGAAGGTGGTGCATTTATTAAGAAAAGTGAGTTAAACGGATGATATTGATGTGATAAAATAAGAACAATGTAAGAATGATTTAGAACCACACAAACTTTTCAAATTGGTACGAGATAATCTTAGCAAGAGGGAGGGAGTATTTAGCAGTCACAACATGTTCCTTCTCCTCCCCATCCTCCTAGCCTCCTGCATACCCCCAAAACAACTCGGTTACTATAAATGGTTCAAACTAAATGATATTATGAACCCCTTAAAGAAGTTTCTTGAGTTAGCAAAATTATACTTTGCTAAACCCTACACGGTCATCATAATTCATAAGAGCCTTGTATAAAAAAAACATAAGCCAATTACTTCAAATCTAAATACAATTGGACATAGGAAATAACAAGGTTAAGAGAATTAGGGTTGCTTAGCTTGCAACTTTGCAAGTCAGTGAGATATGGACGGTCCAATCCACCACTTTTGGTGCTTCCACGTCAACTAGCTGGTGGTTGCCTTCAACTGAGTTGATATTAATAAGTTTAATTTTGCATGAAATCTTCAATTTCAAATATAATTATTTTGCAAGAATATATGAAATTAATGATATAAGAAAAGAGGCGTGTTAAAAATACATAACAGTATGAATTGGCTATTTTTTAAAATCACCTTTAGTCCACTGCCTATTTTCTTCTTTCTCCTACTTGATGATATAATGGAAAATTTCCTCCTAAAAAACAAATATCGAAGGGATCAGCATAACACTATAACAAACACGAGAGCACACTATTTACTTATTTAGATAGTTAAATATACAATGACATATTTTCTCTAACAAACGAAGAAGAAATAGAAATAAATTAAATTGCTTCTCTTTTTCATCATTCAGTAAGAGATAGGTATAGAAAATAAACTAAATTGTTTCTTTTTTTCATCATTTAATACGAAGTAATTCATATCGAGGTTGGAAAATTATTTAATATCAACTCTTGAGTAAAAGTATTCCACACCAAAACAAAGAACTCGGCCCACATCAAACAAGTTTCACAATCTAACTGCCTAACAATGGTGTATTGATTTTTAAGAGAGAGCGGCAGAGCGCCCGGTCCGGTCCCAAAAAATGCAGCCCGGGACCGGGACCTTATTTACCCGGTCGGGTACCCAGTCCTAGACCGGAACCGGAAAACCAGACCCGGTCCGGTCCCAAACAGTACCGGATTCGGTTCCGAACTGGTCCGGGACCGCCGACCAGGTCCACCCCTATGCATAACTAACACTAAAGACTCTTACAACAGTTGCAAGTTACAACAATAGTTTCATACCCAACCTAGGAAAGTTTTCTAAGAGGGGTTCACAACATGGCTTGGTTTGAGCCGAATTGGTGTTATGCAGTAGGAGGCCCTACTGCAGATGCTGAGCATATTATATCGATGGCTTCTCACTTCTCAGGTGCTGAAACATCAAGATTATTGATTGGAATTTCGCCAGTTAGGATCTTCACAGAAAATTTGATACATAGATCTGCTGCCCATATGCCTCATCCACCATCACCAAATGCAGCCATTTCTGCCCCAGAAGAAGAGAACTGGCGATTTGCAGCAGATGAACTGAGGGAGGACTGTGAGGTTGTCTCCTCCACTCTCTTCTCTCCTCCTATGCATGGGATTTCACCCTTTAGAGTTCTTATGGCAAATTCTATGCATGGTTCCATCCAAATTTCCTTCATCAGTAATGATGAAGATGATAATGGTTTAGGAGAAGGAAGCTTCCCCAGGAGGGAAGAGGCATCTTCTTGTTTCTTTTCATTCCCAGGGGTATCCACCATGGAAATACCAGTAATGCCAGCTTTTGTTTGACCCTTCGGCGTTGCGACAGCTAAGCTTTGATGACTACTCATTTTCAGCTCCAATGAAGGATCAGCTTTAATGCCAGCAAGGTGCTTGGAAACTCTGATGGGTAAGTGGAACCCTTTGCGCTCACGCAACTTGTTCTTTCTACTGGGAATGATAATATGTGATTTATGTCCAAGTTTTTCCTTCATCTATTCATTTTCTTTAGCTATATGATCCGCAACAAGTTGGCATTCTTCTTCACGTGCTACGAAGACTAAAAAATGTCAAAATAAGCACTAAAGTTGTACTGCTTCATTTCTACTAAAAATTGTCCTAATCTTTCATGACAAAGAATAACAAGAGGGTTAAATTTATTTCCTACGCTTACGATTTGCAAATTACACCAGTAGGGCTGGACCCGGTCCAGCTCATGTTCGGGATAGGTCGGTTCCGGGTCAGATAATGGCTGGAACCGGGACCATAAGCAAGGTATACCCAGTCCAGTCCTGCTCCAGCTTCTTAGCCTATTTAAAAAGCGGAACTGAACCCATCCACTCCTATTCTGGAGAAACCCCAGGACCAGTTTTTGAACTCGTTCCTGTCTTGAACTGGGAAACCAATTCGGGCTCTGGAACAAAAACTGGACAGTCCCAGCCCGGCTCGGGAACCAGTCAACCAGCACAAGGTCCATTCCTACGTACCAGTATTTGCAATTCTTTGCCATTCATCTTTATATTTAGGTCATTTCCTTTTTTAGTCCCTCCCTATTGAAGATGTAAATACTAACAACGTAAATTAGAGAGACGGGTATTACTAATAATGTAAATTAGAGGGGCATGTAGAAAAAAATGTTTTTAGAGGAACTTGGGAAAAACATGCAGAGCTGAAAAACTTATATAAGCCTCATTGTTTATATGGTACCACAAAAGTTGAGAGAGATTTACAGTGGTGGAAAATGCTTGCAGGGGGTGGTGAGATGCAACATTCTGTACTGATGGGCATTACGATTTTTTCTTCCTTGCCAACCGACTCGAGACTCCCATCCACAACAAGATGTTCATGATCTGCTTTGCTTTCAACCGCTTTTAGTACTTCACCTTCAGAAGGTAACTGACAAAAATAATCCAAAGAAACATTTATAATCTTGATGAAAGAAAGACACCATTGGAAGTAACAACTTCTAAGCATAATGATAAAGTGGTATTAAGAGCACGTATTCATGATCTTGTACCAGGCCAACTTCAGGAAAAGGGGAAAGAGGTGGAGCCAAGGCTGGGGGATCATATAAGTTCTATGATTTGAATATGAGAAAACAACAAGAGAAGCCTAGATGAGCTTAATCAGTGCCTCGCCTAATCAAACACACAAGAACTAATTCAAAACCAACTTTGTTAAGTAAAACTGAAGGCCATATATAGCTATTAGAAGAGTCCTTTTTATAAAATGACACACAACTAACTAATTCGAACTTAACTACAACTGGAACTATGATATAACAAGGTTAACAGAATCAAGACTGCGTTACTTGGCCCACATCACATCTCAGTCTGGTTAATCGAATGAACCAATTAGCCACTTTCGCTGCTTCTCTTTGCCAATAACTCTGCCCCAAGAAAGCCATGTCAAGTGGTGGTTGCCTTCAGTTCGTAAGGAGTACAGTTATCAAGTAAGATGACTATATCAATTTTGTAAGAACAAGTTGACAAAGAACAAACTATATTAAATGCACTCCTCATCCACATTGCACATTTCACCCTCAAAGGACCACATTTACAGTAATTTGGACAATTGAGGGGTGACATTTACAAACTCGGGAACACGGATCTGACATTTCAATATGGTGACTATTTGAGGGACTAAAAGTGCGAATTTCCCAATATTTTTTGTTAAGATTAAAAATATAATCCTTCTGTCCTAAAATTATCTCATAGTTTTGAGTTGGCCAACTTGTCAAGTGATATTGTTAAATTGTGGTTTAGATCAAATGGAGAGAAACAATATCAACCATTTAACCATAAAATATTTCCTTAAAGAAATGGGAAGTTAATGTTGGAAGTTGGAACGTTCCAAGAAAGTGGAAAGAAAACTATTGGACGCAGGTAGTATTAATCTGTATTTATAACTACAAATCTAGAATAATGTAAAAAACAGTTTCAGGAAAAGAATTTAAGCAATGAAATAACTCCCATACAATCCGCAAAATGTGGAACTCAAATCCTCTATGCCACATTTTGTGTGCCACCCGCTTTGATTGGTTGAAACAATTTCCACTTGTTTATTATATTTATTAATTAATAGCCATTGATCAATCAATATATGTGGTACAAATGTGGTTCAGAAGATTTGAACCCCAAATCAAGAGTGAGATAAGAAGAGTTTAGACTTTTGAGGTTTTAAAGCTCTTCTATCCCAGCCCCCCAAGCCCATACTTCTCCAACGTAACACCCTCAAATCCTCCGCTATCCTCCCCTGCCCCCCTGAATTCCTCCATCCAATCAAAGGATTAAGCTAATCACATACTTTTATATTTCATATGGAAAAATAAGCATCTACATGATAGTGATAAGTATCTCTGCAAATTTTCCATTTGGATAGCTTAGTAAGAACCGACCTAACATGTAATGGTTTTACACTAGTACAGTGATACCTAACATGTAACATAACCACTATTAGAGTGTTCAGCAAAATAAAAAAGCTAAATAGGCCCATATACTTACAGATGAAAAAAAAACCTGCAGCTTGCATGTTGTTGAGACCTTGATCATTCACGACAAGTTCAGTCTTATACCAACGATCACTAGTTTCAAGGCAGCGAAAAACTTCCTTCAAAGAGCGGAAGACTTGCCCACTCTCACGATCAACATAATACTGCGCAAGTAGTAATACATTAATAAAATATAAATATATATATATATATATATATATAATTAAATAAATAAGTAAGTAAGTAAGTAAGTAAGTAAGAAGAAGAAGAAGAAGAAGAAAAAGAAAAAGTAAAGTAGCAAAACAAGGACCACAAATTAAAACAAATAAGAAAAGAGAGACCATGTGTAGGATTAAGTTACCCATTCTTTCCTAGTCTGGCCACCCTTCTTCATTTCCTTGGTCCACCCTGGAGGTAAGCGCACAGCTACAGATTTCTTAACAGAAAAATAATTTTTTGCAAGTATATATATATATATATATATATATATATATGTATGTATGTATGTATGTATGTATGTATGTATGTATGTATGTGTGTGTGTGTGTATAAATATATGAAATTAATAATATAACATACGAAGCATGTTAAAAGGACCCGAAAAAACCATCTGTAATAGATATTTTTTACCTTTTGTCCACTGCCTTTCTTCTTCATCACCTTGCTGATAAGCTTGAGAATTTCCACCTTACAGAAACAATTAAATCTGTTGAAGGGGTCAAATTAACAGTATAACAAAAAAGAAACGCATTATTTAGATAGTTAGATATACAATCACAATGTGGTAGTTTCCCTTATAAACAAAGAAGAAAAGGAAATAAACTAAATTGTTTTTCTTTTCATCATTTAATACAGAGAAAAAGAAAAGGAAAGAAACTAAATTGTTTCTCATTTTCATCGTTTAAATGGAGAAGAACAAAAGGATAAAAACTAGATTGTTTCTCTTTTACTCGTATTTAATACAGAGTAATCCGTATTGAGATTGAAAAATAGGGAGGTTGTTTAATAAACCTACATAGAAGTTAGCTAAGCAACTTAAATCTAGTGTTTCTCTTTACCAACTTATTGTTCTCTCTTATATAAGAAATAGAGAACCCTCCCCCAGAAAATATAACATTGAAAATTTATATACTTAAATCCCAAAATAAAGAGAGTTAGCTAAGCAAAATTACAAATGCAGGGGCGTAAGTACTTGAGTACAGTGGAAAATGAACTTCAAATCATGTCTTGACCATTGTGGCTATTTCTTACGACATACATATAACATATAGTTATTTTTCACACTAGACTCACTCTTGTGTAGTTAAGTTGAACCAAACTGACCTAGGGAACATGCAAGAGTCTGGTGGCTTTGGGATGAAGATGGATAAAGTCAAATTTTCTCACAAGTAAACCCGTCAATTGCAATGGGGCAACCAGTCAGACTAATGTGTTGAGGTGAGGTTACTTAGAACAAATTTTGCTTCAAACTGTCGGAAGTGTTAGAAATACGGACTCAGACCTATCAAAATCAACATTTTCATCAAATTTCCACCAAGGAGTTCAATAAAAAAAACTGAATATGTTGCTAAAAATTATTACTAACATGCATGAATATTATTTTCTTTGATGATCCAGAGCAATCCACTAGTAGAAACACAAAAGTCACTAGCCCACTGAATTATAAATTCTTAATGGTAAATCCACTAATTACTCTGGAAAATTCTACAATTTTCTAACTTTTAATTTTTGAAAATCACTTTTTTATTCAAACACAACCAACTTCTACTATTAATCACTTATCATATAATCTCTAAATTAGATCACTTCTCAAAAGTAGAACCAAACACAAACCCTCCTTTAGAGATTACCTTTAATAAACATAAATACATGTGTTCATCGGATAAAGTGAATTTGTGAGATTTATGATTCATTTAGAAAAGTAAAAACAATTCAATAATATGCTCCTTACATAAAAGAAAATGAAAAAAGTTTTCCTAAATGATTTGGGTGAGATCATGAGTAAAAGTATTCTACACCAAAAAAAGAACTCTGTCCACAACAAACTATTATCACAAGTTTCACTGTCAACTGCCTAACAACAGTGTCTTGAATTTGAAGAGAGAACATGTACAAATACTCTCCATCTCCTGCAATCAATGGCCACACATTGAAACATAACTAACACTTGCTCTAAAGAGTTACAACAGTCTGGTACCCAACCTAGGAAAGTTTTCCAAGGGATTCACGACATGGGTTGGTTTGAGCTGAACTTAGTTACCCAGCAGTTTTGGTGTCATGCAGAAGGAGAGGGAGGGGGAGGCCCCTGCTGCGGCTGCCGAGCGTTTACTGATGGCTTCACAAATGCCGAAACATCAACGCTACTGATTGGAATTTCGTCAGTAAGGATCTTCACAGCAAATTCAATGCATGGATCTGCCCATATGCCTCCACCACCACCACCAAATGCCGCCACTTCTGCCCCAAAAGAAGACGACTGGCGATTCACAGCAGATGAACTAAGGGAGGACTGTGGGGTTGTCTCCTCCACTCTCTTCACTTCTTCTCCCATGCATGGAATTTCACCAGTCAAAGTTTTGATGGCAAATTCTATGCATGGATCGCTCCAAATATCCTTCATCTGTAATGATGGAGATGATGATGATTCAAAGGAAAGAAGCTTTCCCAGGGAGGAAGAGTCACCTTCTTGTTTCTTTACGCTCCCGGGGGTATCCTCGATGGAAGTATCAGTAATTCCATCTTTTGTTTGATCCTCCTGCCTTGCAACAGCTAGTCCTTGATGACTATTCGTTTTCGGTTCCAACAAAGGGTTGGCTTTAATGCCAGCAAGGCGCTTGGAAACTCTGATGGGTAAATGGGGACTTTTGCTCTCGCGCAACTTGTTCTTTCTACTAGATATGGTTTTGTTTCCAAGTTTTTCATCCACCTCTTCATTTTCTTTGTCCATATGATCTGCAGCAAGTTGGCATTCAGCAGATTTCCCATCCTTGAAATTTACTCCGACCATGTTACTGCTCTCCATTACTGAATCTTCTTCACGTGCTACGAAGACTAAAAAATCTCAAAATAAGCACGACAGTTGTATTGCTTTATTTCTCCTGAAATTTGTCCTTATAATCTTTCATGACAAAAAAATTAATAAGAGGGTTAAAAAAGTTTTCTGTAGGGCTGAACAAGGTTCCAGCTCATGTTCTTAACAGGTCAGTTCTGGGCATGCAAAGGTTGGAACCAGGACTAGAAACAGGTATACCCGGTGCAAACCTGGTCCAGCTTCTTAGACTGTTTAAAAAGCAGAAAGGGACCAGTCCATGACTCCATTCCCATTTTTGAGAAACCGGGACCGCATTTTGAACTCATTACTGTCCTTAACTGGGAAACCGATTCGGTCTCCGGGAGAAAAACAGCCAGTCCTGGCCCAGCTCCGGAACCAGCACAGGGACCATTACTATGTGCCAGTATTTGCAATTCTTTGTCATTCATGCTTATATTGGGGTCATTTTCTTTTTTAGTCCCTCCCTACTGAAGATGTAAATAATAACAGCGTAAATTTGAGGGACAGGTGGAAAAACAAGTTTTTAAGAGGAACTTAGTAAAAATGCAGATCTATGAACCTTATTTAAGCCTCAGATTATTTATTTGGTATCAAAAGTTGAGAGATTTACAGTGGTGACAAGTGATTGCAGGGGGTGGTGAGGTGCAACATTCTGTTCTGATGGGCATCACAACTTTCTCTTCCTTGCCAACCAACTCGAGATTCTCATCAACACCAAGCTGTTTATCATCTGCTTTGCTTTCTACTGCTTTTAGTTCTTCACCTTCAGAAGGTAGCTAGGGAAGGACAAAAAATGGTCCAAAGAAACATTTAAAAATTTTGATGAAAGAACAGCACCATTGGAAGTAACAAATTCAAAACATAATGATATAGTGGTATTAAGAGCACACATTCACGATATCGGCCCAGGCCGCATTCGGGAAAAGAGAAAAGAGCTGGAGCCAAGGCTAAGGAATACTAAAGGTTCTGTGATTTGAATATGATAAAACAACAAGAGAAGCCTACAGGAGCTCAATCAGTTCCTGGCCTAGTCAAAGACACAAGAATTAATTCAAAATGTACTTTGTTAAATAAAACTGAAGACCCTATATAGCTATTAGAAGAGTCCTTATAAAAGGAAACATAATAGAATTAAATAGAATTTACTACAACTGAAAATAGGAAATAACAAGGTTACAGAATCTAGAGTATGTTGCTAGGCCCGCAAGTCAGTCTTGGTTATTTGGACGGTCCATATAGCCACTTTCACTGCTTCTCTCTGGCAATAACTACGGCCCAAGAAAGTCACGCCAAGAGGTAGTTACCTTTAATTGGTAAGGAGTACAGTTTTCAAGTAAAATGAGTTTATTAGGTTTGTATAACAAGGCATTATATTATATGAGTGCAAAGGAACGTGAAGTTGGTGCAGATCTAAAATTGTCAAGATGTCTTTATTTAGAAAGAAATTAGATATAAATAGGTATACAAAGAGATGATGTACTAAAAACAGGTCATTTCTAATACAGGATCATCTTCTCTATGCTTGAACGTGTCAAACTCATAAGGAATAAGTCTCTCATAGATCTTGTTTGGTTCAAAAAAGGAGAGAGGAAGGGAGGAGAAAAGAGGGAGCAGTGGAGAAAAATTATTATTTTGGAAAAATATTTTTTGGTATGATTAAGAATTCTCTGTCCTAAAATTATCTTCCCATTTTGAGTTGGCCAACTTGTTAATTAAGTGATATTGTAACATTGTGGTTTAGGTCAAAAGGAGATAAAAAAATCAACCATGCAATCTTCCCTTAGAGAAATGGGAAGAAATTATTGGAACATTCCAGAAAAGAAAGTGGAAACGAAACTACAGGACGGAGAAAGTATTAATCTACATTTATAACTCTTATTATAATGTAAAACAATTTCAGTAAAAGAACTTGAGAAGTGAAAGAGGTCTCCTACCATCCACAGATTGTGGAACTCAAATCCTCTAAGCCACATTTTGGGTACCACTCACTTTGATTGGTTGAAATAATGTAAATTTATTATCATATTAATTAATTAGTAGCTATGGTTCAATCGATATAAGGGGTTTCAAAGTGGTTCAGAATATTTGAACCCTGAATTTCGAGAGTGAGATAAGAAGAGTTATATAGACTTCTGAGATTTTATAACTGTTCAACCACCACCCCCATAGCTCCCTGACCGCAACACATGCAGCTCCTCCGCTATCCTCCCTGTGCCCAGAATTTTTCCATCCAAACAAAAGTTAAGCTAAGCACATGCTATCATACTACCTCCAACTTTCCTTTTCTGGTTGTCCCAAACACTTCACCACCTTCTTTTTTATGTAATTCATTTGTGCATAAACTTCAACCATGCAGTTTTTACTTTATTATTCCACGCACCGGTCGAACTTTGCAAAGTTATTAGAGATGGAGGGAGTATTCCGTATGGAGAAACGAACATCTACATGATAGTGATAAGCATCTCTCGGAATTTTCCATTTAGATAGCCTAATAAGAACCGATATTACATGTAATGGTTTTACACTAGTACAGTGATACCTGACATGTAACATAACCACCATTACGGTGTTCAGTAACATAAAAAATCAAAATAGCCCCACGCACTTACAGTTGAAGAAGAACCTGCAGCTTGCATGTTGTTGAGACCTTGATCACTCTTAGTTTCAAGGTAGCGAAAAACTTCCTTCAAAGAGCGAAAGACTTGCCCACTCTCAGGATCAACATAATACTGGGCAAGTAGTAATACATTCATGAAAATAAAAATTAAACAAATAACAAGAAAAATAAAAGTAAAGTAGCCAAACAAGGGCCACAAATCAATACAAATAAGAAGAGGCGAGACCATGTGTAGGATTATGTTACCTGTTCTTTCCTAGTCTTGCCACACTTCTTCTTGATTCTTGTTTCCTTGGTCCACCCCGGAGGTAAGTCCTCAACTACAGATTTCTTAACAACAGAATATTTTTAGCAAGATATGAAATTAATAATATAAGAAAAGAAGCATGCTAAAAAGACCAAAAAAATGCATTTGTATTTTATGTGTAGTATTTTTTAATTACCTTTAGTCCACTGCCTTTCTTCTTCATCTCTTTGCTGATATACTGGAGAACTTCCACCTTAAAAATTAAATTTATTGAAGGGATCAGCATAACACTACAAGTCTATAACAAACACGAGAGAACACTATTTAGATGGTTAGATATAAAATGTGGTAGTTTCCTGGACAGTCGAATAAAAAAGGAAAGAAACTCATTTTTTCTCTTTTTCATCATTTAATATGGAGAATTGGAAAAGGAAAGAAACTTAATCATTTCTCCTTTTTATCATTTAATTAATATGGAGAAGAGGAAAAGGAAAGAAACTAAATCATTTCCCTTTTCATCATTTAATACGGAGGAAAAGAAAAGGAAAGAAATTAAATCGCTTCTCTTTTTCATCATTTCATACGGAGTAATCTGTATCTAGAATGAAAAATAGGAAGGTTGGTTAATAAACCTACATTAGAAAGAAGTACTACGTATTTAATAAGCCATTTGACATGAAAATTTTAAAACTAGTGTTTCTCTTGACCTGCAACTTACTCTGCTAGTTTGCTCTCATATGTAAGAATTACAGACCCGCAGAAAATACAAAGAAGTCTTAAATCCCAGAATAAGAGAGTCAGCTAAGCAAAATTACAAATGGGGGGCATAAGTACTTGTGGACGATTGAAAAGAACTTCCAATCATGTCTTGAACATTGTAGCTATTTCTTAACACATACATTTAACATATTTTAAACATATAATTATTTTTCTCACCAGACACTCTCCTGTGTAGTTAAGTTGAACTAAACTTACCTAGGGAAAATGAAAGAGTCTGTTGGCTTTAGGATGAACATAGATAAAGTCAAATTGTCTCCCAAGCAAATCCATTATTTCAAACAGGGCAACCAGTCAAGCTAATGTGTTGAGGTGAGGTTACTTAGAACAAAACTTGCTTCAAACTGACAGAAGTGTTAGAAATAAGGACTCAGACATATCAAGATTCATAATTTCATCAAATCTCCAAGTAGGAGTTCAATAAAAAAATTGAATCTTTTGGTAATAATTATTACTAGCAGTCTAGCATGCATGAATTATTTTCTTTGATAATCCACGCCAACCACTGGTATAGACGGTATAGTCACTAACCCACAATAATTATAAGTTATTAACGATAAACACATAACAATTATAAGTTCTTGACGATAAAACCACTAATTACTCCGGAAAAAAATATATCAATGGCTATCTAAAATAAGAATGTATGCATAAGGGTGGGGTGGGGTAGCACCGTAGCAAAAAAAGAAAAAATTTAACCACTTTGCGTTTCTTTCCACACATCAACCTTGTTCTCACATCCATTTTCCAACCTGCAAGAAGCTAATTCGGCAAGCACGCTTTCTTCCCTTTACATTTTCCTACCAAACTCCACACAAAAATAACTATTCCCGGGGAGAAATGAAAAACCCACCAAGCAAGAAACAGAAAGAAAAAAGCTTTATGCTCACCAGAATCTTGAAAACGACGACTTGTCTCAGAGTATCTTATCTGGGCTTACCGGAAGAAGAAAAATGAAATGCACTCAGCAGTTTACTGGCTAGGGGGAGTAGTGGCCTGTGGGGTGTGTAGAAAATGCAACTGAAGAGCGTGGGGAGGTTGAAATACTGCAGGGGTGGGGGTGAGGGTGGGGGCGGGGTAGTGGCCTGTGGGGGTGGGGGTGGGGTGTAGAAAATGTAACGGCAGAGCGTTGGGGGGAGGGGTGATTAAAAGCGGGCAAGAACATCAAGCATATGAACGAGTAATCCGTGTATTATCAAGTCCATAATGATGACCTTTTACTAAAATTAGGAGTATGATGTGTAGAGAGACACAAGAGACACCCTTAATACGGAGTAAGAGACAGACAATTGTAAAGGGTCTCTATAGACACAACAATAGTCAGATTATGAGCTTAAAATCTCTGATAAAAGAGTGGGTAAAAAATGTGAACTCCTCAACTCAACTTGCAAGAGATGATAAAAGTTCTTATAGTCTTGTCCTTCCTAAATTCACGTTGATAGTACATTTGACACGGAGATTAAGATATCGGTAATTGTGTGACAGAGAGTCATTCATAGAATAGAAAAGTGTAAGAATATATAAGAATTGATGTGAAGAACAAATTCTTTGGCCTTGTTTGGTAAATGGCTATTAGTTGTTGTTGTTAGCTGGTTGTGTCAGTTGTTTTCTAACAGTTGGTTGTGTTAGCTGTTTTGACCAATTGGTTATGTTAGCTGATTATAAATAACTGTTTGGTAAAATTGGTTGTTTCGAAATTGTTGATAGAGTGTAAAAAGACATATAAAGACATAATAATACTCATTGTATTTTATTATTGCTAAGAATGAAAATTTTATAACTATTGTTACTTCAACAATATAAATCATTTTTATAACTGGAAATTTTAAAATTTGTTGAATAAAATCTATTTTAATATCTACTTTGATATATCGAATGTTCATCATACTACAAAAATTTATAGTATTTAATTTTATAATCACTCAATCATCTAATTCAAAAACATCAAATTAATTCAAGATAGAGAGCATAACTAATAATAAAAAATATTAGTTAAGCATATATTATTTGTCTAGATAGTACTACGTATTTGATTAAACAAGTTTTGTTTAAAATAATTAGAGTAATTATTACTATATATTACTTAAATGATTGATTTAAAAAATGCTAACTCAAAACAATGAAAGCAAAAGGAGTGAAAAGAAGAAAAACTGGTAAGCAAAATAATTGAGTTGACTAAGTTAAAAAAATGAGCAAAACCACAATGAGAATAAATTGGAGTTATATGCAATCACTTTGGGAGCTTTGAGCTATACCCTTATGGGAATAAATTGAACAGCCGAATGAAGAAGCTACTCCCCTTAGCTTCTTCAATCATCCATTTTTTCAGTTTTTCAAACTCAACAAGCTAATTTTAAAAAGTCATTTACCAAACATTATTATTAGCTTCTTTGGCTAATCAAACAACTGAAATGGGTCAAACAAGCTAAAAGCTGGCTGATAAGCCATTTGCCAAACATACCCTTTATCAAAAAATGGGAAAATGAAAGTTTATTTTGGAATGACGAAAAAAGAAGTTTGAAAGGTTTAGTTAGGGACGGGGGAAGTAATATACTCTCTCCGTCTCATAAAATAGTTCCCGCGTTAACTTGGATCGGAGTTTAAGAAAGTGGTAATAAAGTGAAAATGTATGATTGTGATTAGGGCTGGGCAAAGTGGTCCGGTTTGACCAAACCGAACCGAACCGAAAATTTGGAGTTTGGTTTGGTTTGGTTTGGCCTAATCAAACCATTTGGTACAATTATTGGTAAGCAGAATGGTCCGGTTCGGTTCGGTTATAAAACCGAAATACCATAGTACCCGATCGGTTGCCTACTCTAACAAATAAACATACCTATTCCCGATTCCCAAATTAGAATGTTCCTCAGTCCGCACAAACCCTCCATCACAAATAGTCAAGTACGATCGAAATACTCTCATCACAAACCCTATCCATATGCCGCCTTCATCTCCTTCCCTAATTTTCACTATCTTTAATCGTTAGTGCCGTCTCCATGTAGTCTTCTGTCTTCCTAACAACGAATTGCGAAACTCAGCTCGAAAGTTTGAAGTCTCTGAACTCTGAAATCTTGGTGGTTAGCGGAAGGTTTTCTAGTAAGTATAACTCTTCATTCTTTTCTTTCTTTGTTAAATTAGGACCCAAGACTACAACCCTATGTCATATTATATAATACATTTGCTTCTTCGAGCCCCTAGAACAATATTTAATACCTGCTTTCATCTAGGGTTCCAACGGCCTCCTTCAGAAGCTTGTGTGCTTCTTCTCTTCTCCCTTTTATGTCCTCAACACATTTTTATGTACTCTGTTGTACCTGGCGTTCTACGATGTGTATAATTGTTGCTCTGGCGCTGTAGCATATAACTTTTAGCTGATTTGTATCAAATTGGTACTTCTTGATCCTGTTCCTCACTAATAGTAAATATTATTATATTGTTGTGCTTTTGCAGATGGCAGACTCTTCATCCTGTGAAGATAATATGAACATGA